>HG992295.1:3697500-8497500 GCA_905220595.1 Spilosoma lubricipeda
TCGTAGTTGGGTTTTAGTTTTTACTTTTAATATATAATTATATATTATATACTAGTTTTTAACAGCGGCTCCGCCTGCGTATATCTCGGTTATCGCGGCAAATAGTAGCCTATATGTTATTCTGATGTATACGCTATATTAAAGTTTCATCCATATCCGTTCAGTAGTTTTTGCGTGAAAGAGTAACAAACATCCATCCATCCATACCTACAAACCTTCGCGTTTATAATATTAGTAGGATTTGTATAGAGCGGAAATCTAGACGCGATAAAGTTTACGTTACAGTTGAATGCACGACTGCCATGCCATTGAGATCGTCAATTCTTATTACAAAAACAGGTCAAGAGCGAGTTGGACTTCCGCTTTAACTACTTTTGTAAAAAAAAACAAGGAAGGCACTATGACAACACATTTGTGGCGACCAGTAGCAACACATACTCTGAACATTTTTATCATCAACCCACTGTTTTTATTATAATTAGGCCAAAAATACCGAAACAAACATGGTTCTTGTACAATTCTATGTAATTTATAAATTAGTTGCTTTTTTAATATAACGGCAATGAAAATAATAATACCGCCGTAATTGATTCGATTGAAACCAAATAAGTGCTTGGGTTACGTTGTTCGTTAATTACTACCGAATCGACAATGCCGGCCCGGTTAGTATTAGTATACTAGTTTTTGCTCGCGGCTCCGCCCGCATGTTATCGCGGCAAATAATAGCCTATGTATTATTCTGATGTATAAGCTATATTACTGTAAACTTTCATCCAACTGCCTCGGTGGCGCAGTGGTAGCATACGCGACTGCTGTTCTTAAGGTCTCGTGTTCGATTCCTGGGTCGGAACAAATGTTTGTATAATCTGCAAATATTTGTTTCGGAGTTTGGGTGTTTTCTATGTATAATATGTATGTATTTACAAAAAAGGTATATAAGTATTCATATCAGTTGTCTAGTACCCATAATACAAGCTCTGCTTAGTTTGGGACTAGATGGCGTTGTGTGTTGGATGTCCGAAATATTTATTTATTTATTTAAATTCGTTCAGTTTTTTTTTGCGTGAAAGATTAATAAACATCCATTCATACTTACAAAATTTCGCGTTTATAATATTAGTAGGATGTAGCAACAACCCTAATACATAAAATGATTTGTCTAATAGATGATAATTTAATGTACGAAGGATAGACATTCTGGCAAAATTATTCACAATTTATTCATTTTACTAAAATGAACGCTTTTACGGATGTTTGTTATTTTTTCACGCAAAAACACCTGAAAGGATCTGGATGGAATTTGCCACAGATATAGATTATAGTCCGGGATAGTAGATAGGTTACTTTTTCTTACAAAAAATTACCATTTCCCGTGGAATGAGTAAGGAAGGAGTAAGCGCAGTTAGTCCATAATAGTTAGTCTTACCTCACCATCTGTATGCTGTATGACTAAGTTAAGCATTAAGTATGATGGATCTCGAAGCCGCCTCTAATTTGCGTACATAATATTTTCACGCCTTTCTATTTTATGAGATTAAGTGTGATTTCAGTTTAAGAAATTACCGGTCTATTAAGGAAAATACTATTAAAACACGTAGTCCATTATGTTCTTACGTGTCCACGAACATACCTAACAGACTCTTAGCAAATTGAATATTCCAATTCATATCCATAATTCTTTAAAATTAGCAAGAAATACATATTATTTTGCACGTATAATAATCATGAATTTTAAATATATATTTAAATATACATTTCGGACATCTAACACACAACGCCGTCTAGTCCCAAGCTAAGCAGAGCTTGTGTTATGGGTACTAGACAACTGATTTAAATACATATTATACTTTTTTTTGTAAATACATACATATTATACTTAAAAACACCAAAATATTTGTATATCATACAAACATTTGGTCCGACCCGGGAATCGAACCCGAGACCTCATGGTCAGCAGTCGCACACGCCAATCGCGAGACCAACGAGGCAGTCATTAGACGTTAGGAGACGTATGGGTCGACTCGGTCGGTGTGGCACCAGGGTCTCACATACAGCCCCCTTTAGGGGACAGCAACAGGAAAATCGTGGTTGCCAAACATTACGGGGCCATCTAAAAATCGTAGGTGACCCGAGGTACGTCGGGGTTCTAGGGTGAAAAAATTTTGCTTTTGACCGGGGCTCAGTGTAGCGGTTTAGCCGTGAAATCGTGACAAAGCCAGAAATACTTTCGAATTTATATTATTAGTAACTCTTCTTTATTGGTTTTTCACCATGTCAAGAGGTCACCGGAATTTAAATCCAGATTATGGAGGGCTTCAAAGCACTGCAACAAACTTATGACAATCGAGTAATATGGGCGGCGATAAACACTTGCTTTAGTTTTTTTTTTTAATAATTAGGCTTGATCTCTGTGGCATTTGTCACTAATGATATTTTAGAACTTACGAGGTACATTTTAGACGTGAAATTTTATAATGTTACTAGCTGCAATCCGTAGAGTTACGGAGCGACTAGGATCGGACCTCTGCAATTCTGGTTTCTCTATGCTAACCTGAGAGAGAAACCAGAGAGAGAGAATTTGAGAGGACTGCCTTCCGATTGTTTTAATAATTTTTTGTACGAAGAACCTAAAACAACATTTTTTGGCCCTACCCGATAATCGGACCAGAGAACGCTTGATCAGCAGTTAAAAGAAGAATGTAATTTGATAAGAAACGGAAAAATAACGACCGCCAGATGTTTTCTAGTCGCTATAAATCTCTGGTGTACAAATAAAGTATTATCTATATTATGAGTAAAACAATAGCTACAAACAGCCGTACAAATGATTGCGTGGCGACATAAGATAGGTAGGCACATTTACTATTCATACATACATATATTTATTATTTAGATAACGCCTTCACCAATTATCGACGTCAAGGACGTTGAATCAGCATGTGTAATTGTTTACAATTCAATTTCGTATAAGATAACAGCAATAACGGATTTGGATAATGTACAAGATTTTATTTCGAAGACAACCTGCGATAAGACTGTCAATAGTTTTTCTAACATGCTTACATTAAGTATGTCTATATAAAAATGTTAAGTTGGTCTGAGTACGCTTAAAAAGCTCAAAAAGTAATACACTGAATGAGTTCAAATTGTGATAAACCGCTTCAAATACGCTTTGACATCATAACACATAGTTTAGGCTCGGTAACCTCATTTACTATGAGCAACGAAAAAACTGCCTAACCTCGGTTTACAACGAGGCGGCTGTAACTATATAGGTGCCGGCATCTAACTTGGTCAAACTTCGGCTTAGTGGGGGTAAGTTCGCGCATAGTTCACTAATGCAACAAATCAAATCAAAGGAAATCGAAGTGTAGTTGACTTACGCACCAATCGCTTGCTCGGAACGTCCAATAGCTTGCTCGGAACGCTGCTACTACAATCCCCGCGTTCCTCTATCACCAAAGGGACCTTAAAAACGACTTTCTGCGCATGGCCAAGTAAGCTGCCGGCACCTATACTACGTTTAAAATAGATTCCTCAGTCGGAAACTGAGTCCTAAAACAGAGTCCTCGATAGAAAATAGTGCGTAAATAGTATATTCAGTCGAAAATAGAATCCTCAGTCGAGTCGAATAAAGTGGAGAACTTACCAGCTATGACCAAGTCATCGGAATATTTGAATGACGAGGATAGCAGTTGCTCCGCGTTGAATGGCAGGGGCTCAATCGTGTCCCCACTGAGGCTGTACAGAGAACCGGCGAGGGATGGCACCAGACGCACCCATTTACCTCCTGATGTGAGCTGCAATTATGATTTATGTAAGAAATGCGTCCTCAATTTCTAGGCAGTTCTTAAATCTGTATTATTTAGTTGAACGCCCTTATCTCAGGAACTACTCTTTCAAAAGGAAAATTATTTGTGTTGAATTAGCTTTTAATAAATTAAAGTTAATTAACACGCTCTTAGCAAACATAGATTTTTTTGCTACATTATCGAAGTTTTCATACGAATCCCTAACTTTTTGAAAATGTAATATAGCCTATGTGACTCGTAGATGATTTAGCTTTTAAAGGTAAAAGAATTTTTCAAATCGGTCAAGTACTTTTCGAGTTAAATCGTTACAAACAAACAAAAAAATCAAATCTTTCCTCTTTATAATGTCGTTTAGACCATAAGGATTTCTTTTACTTCTTTTTATTGTGTTTTTATTTAAAGAGCAAAGAGATTTATTATAAGTGAGAATTAACAACTATTTGTTTATAGTTTTGAGTTTTCACTTCTGTTGGCAGTCCTCATGACATGCCTTGTATTTTTTTATCTCTATCTATCTCAATTTAAGGGCAAGAAAAAAACACAAGTTTAAAAAATCAAAACCCGGGTTTTTCAAGTATTTCGGGTTATTCCGTTTTCTTGGTGTTATTTGATAAAGTATACTTGCGTTAAAGATTGGAGTAAAGTTAGTAATAAGTTGTCAAAAAATAACAAATAACTTAATCTCTTTAAGGTAAATTGGTACGGTTATCAATAGCCCATCTCTATTTGAAACTGGAGATAGATTATTGAAAGAGGTCGTTGAAGACGTTTCTAATATTAAAACAATTTATGTGATTTTTAATGCAATGTTTAATTTATAGTTATTGTTTCTTGTTCTTAATATGTATATGTATATTTGAATACAGTTTCTTTGTTAGTATGCAAGAATCACGAAACCTGGAGGTTCATTCTCTCTGCCTAACCCGTCAGGGACATAGCGTGAAGATAGATAAACAGGTTCTATTTTTTTTTTTTTAATTATAAACAAAAAGAACAAAAGCTTTAAAAATCTGGTTAATTTTTTATTAAATAGCCTGGAAATTTAATAAAGAGAATACTAGCAACATGAGTCCGACGTTATTAGTATTCGAGTAAAACCCTCCACCGAAGCGATTTGGGTGGGGTTCGATCCAGAAACAACTTGATCGTAACTTAAACCCTATACCTATGAGTCTTATGCCATTAAGAAACCCCTATATTCCAATTTATTAGGCCCACTCATATCGCAATCGTGATGGAAATTAATGAACATCAAAATATATATGACATATTCTACAAATTTTAGTTGACTGCCTCTGTGACTCAGTGGTAGCGTATGCGACTGTTGTGCTTGAGGTCTCGGGTTCGACTCCCGGGTCGGGCCAAATGTTTGCATGATCTGCAAATATTTGTTTCGGAGTTTGGGTGTTTCCTATTTATGATATGTATGTATTTACAAAAAAAGCATTTGTATTTATATCAGTTGTCTAGTACCAGTACCCATAACACAAGCTTTGCTTAGCATGGGACTAGATAGCGCTGTGTAAGATCCGATTTTTTTTATTTACTATATTAAATAATTAAATAAACTTACAATAGATATGGGGCTCTATTACCTCGACATGGTGCAAGTTAGAGGACAACAACGGTTGTGTCTCAAGATCCCACGCCTTGTTACCATTTTTTGTGGAGAATGCAGTTAGCCTCCCATCTAAGGTGCTGACGATAACTAAACTGAAACCAAAGAGTTCACATTTCAAATAACGAATAAAAAAACAACGTCTTGCAAATATCTCAACCATAAAGGTATTATACATAGAGCAGAGAAGCCAGGACTTTTTTTTTCGTGTGGAAACCCCCTCGGGCCGTCACCCCGCCGGGGTTTGCGGCGGGGCGGTGTGTCGGAATCGAACCGACTAAAACCACACGGTGTGCCACTCTGCGCCTGAGACGGGAGGGATCCGGGAACTGCTGCTATTACCTCATCCGGACCCCTCCCAGAAGAGAGAGAAGCCAGGCCTCCTCCAACCGTCTCTCGGTAGGAAAGAAAGAGACGATCGCGGTACCCATCTATCTCTCTCTACTCACGCATAGCAGAACGATTCGACGGTTAATTGTTGTGATTGTATTACCATTATTAGTTCTTTACTGCGCATGCGTCAGTACAGAAAGATAGGGTTTCGCGATCATCTTTCTCTCTCTCTTTCTAACCGTTGAACGTTTCCGCTTACTGTCAGCCGTATGTCTTCCCCATTCTATCTATAATAGCTCTACGACCTCAACGTTTTAACGCGCTATATCTTCTATACAAATAAATAAAATTGGAGTGTCTGTTTGTAATGTTAAAATAACCGCTTTTTACTAAATGCATATGTATGTAAACACGGTGCATATACAACAAACTAAAAATTTTAAAAACCCTTTACGCAAGCACTTACTCGAGTATCTCGACTCGGCTCGGCGTATATATACGCCAAAAATGTCTTACAACATTTTGGAAAAGAGCTGATACTCTTAAACTGCTGGATTGATATTAATCAAACATAGCTAAGAACCAATGCAAGGAAACTGGCTTTTAAATGAAAAAACCCGCATCCATCCTTTCGAGAGCTAAGATGCCACAGACACACACTCACACAGGACATGTACGTCAAACTTATACCACGCCTCTTTTAGCGTAGGGGGTTAACATTTTTTACATTTTTCGTCTGTCTTTTTGACCCGGCTGACCTCTGGAATGGCTGGACCGATTTTGAAACTTAGGCTATTTCTTTTTAGACTAGATTCAACTACTACGACTAGATCAATTAATTTTTTTTTGCTTTAAATGTAAAATGAATGCCAAATTATTATGATGTATTACGAAGTATGACGAAGTTAAAAGGAAGGGTTATTTTGTCAGACCATGCATGCCTGCATGTTCCACAGTAGCATAGTGCTAAACTACTAAAACTATTTTGACGAATGAGGTGTCAAGTGTGACGGTAATATCTAACTCTATAACTTTGTCACAGGACCGCTTGTTGTGGCCTACGTTTAGCAGTGGACATCCTCTGGCAGTAATCATGATTATAAAGACTAGAGAATCTATAAATATAATTATTTAAGCAGAAGCATGTCAATAGGCTGCTAAAGTGTAGGTTACCATGTTCCATTGTTGCATAGTCTGCAATTGCATGGCAGGCTCAGACATAATATAATAACAATATAATAAACAAAGCTACTGGCGCTGGCATAGGCAAAAAACGATGCTGAAAAAGCATGAAACAAGTTTCAAAAGCCGTAGTCACGCGATGTTGAAGTGTTATGGACTATGGTACATTACTAAGTTTCAAAAGCCGTAGTCCATGTAGTGTAATCTAGCATAGTCCATAACACTTTAAGGTACATAGTTGAGTTTTAGTTTTTACTTTTTTTTATTTAAAATGTTTTGGTGCCTCTAAAATATAAATTTCGTCGCAAAGTATATTTTAAATAGGTACCATAGAAATATCACAATTATCGAATAAATACGGCCAAACTCA
Source organism: Spilosoma lubricipeda (assembly GCA_905220595.1). Lineage (NCBI taxonomy): Eukaryota > Metazoa > Arthropoda > Insecta > Lepidoptera > Erebidae > Spilosoma > Spilosoma lubricipeda. The sequence goes on from HG992295.1 coordinate 3,704,816, forward strand.
CGAGAATATATATATTTTTGAAATGTACAAGTAACGTGCTATCCAATGATACCAAACATGACATATTTATCTAAAATTTATTTTTTAATACAGTAATTTATGTCGGCTAGAGGGCGCCACATTAGATTCAGTGACACATCATATAGCTCATAACCAGCGGACGATAAAGACGCTTCTAACGATACCTTATTTGTCTCATTATAACTAGTAGTTTAGAAAGAAGGAAGGAACAAACAAGCATACCATAGAAATACCACACTTATCAAATAAATACGGACAAAGTCAGGAACAAATGCTAATAATCTATGCATTTTGGAAATGTACAAGTAACGCCCTTTCCAATGATACCAAACACGATATTTATCTAAATTTTTTTTTTAATACAGTACTTTATGTTGGCTAGAGGGCGCCACATTAGATTCAGTGACACGTCATATAACCTATAACTAGCAGACGATCATGACGCTTCTAACGGCACCTCATTTGTCCAGTCTAATGAGTAGTTAAGGAGCTATAAGACAACAAATGCACATACATACATACATAGCCTGTCAAAATCATAACCCTCCTTTGGCTTTGCCGTAGTCGCGTAAAAAGTAGACATGGATTCGTATTCTACAGAAGACCACACATCTTAGATCTTTTAATTACCTACGCCAATTATGCCCACACATATTTATATTAATTAAGATAGCTAAAAAGGTAAATAACTGACAAAACTTATTTTAATTGATAAGTTTCTAGGCAGTAAGTTCCACAGATATTTTATAATAACAAAATTAATTATTTGGTTTAGATAGGATAACTATGTTAACTATATAGTATCTTCGCCCCGTGGTGCAATACGCGCTTGTACCTTTACAACAACAGCAGCTAAAGCCACAGGTTGTTATACTAACTTCATAATAAAAAATTACACTAAACAAGATTCTTATTAGATATCAATTTTATTAATTTACTAGCTGAACCCCGCGTGTTACCCGCGGTTTTTGTTGTACCGCGAGTAACGCCGCGGGACAAAGTTAGTCTAAAAAAGTAGCCTAAGTTACTCCCCGGATCATTAGCTACCCGCCAGTGAAAGTCCCGTCAAAATTGGTCCAGCCGATCCAGTATTTGTATACATTTTCCACACCTAGTGGAAGACTGAGCTAAGAGTTAATTTTACATAATATACTTTGACCTACAGTGACAATAAAAAAAGTAAGACAATTGTTAAAAAAATGTTTATGAAAGATAATTAGAACCAAAATTCATTAAAATATTGTTGCTTAAAAATTATACAATAATTATACATGAAGAGGCTGCTGAATGAGGGGAAAGCATGATCTGATTTGATGTGAAATACACCAGAAGCTTGCATGAGAGAGACAGATTCTAACTAAACTCAGTCTCTCTCTCTCTCTACTAAGATCATGTTTTCCGCTCATTCAGCAGCACCTCCATGTATATACGCTCTAAGGTTTCTACTGACTGGCTTTTATTATTTAATATGATGGAAAGTATTATGTATTCAAGATTTGAAAAAAAAGTGTCCAGACAAACAATTTAAAAAAGTTTGTAGTACTATCACATCAACAGCCTAGAACTCGTCAAGTGTTACATTAGGAATTAGACTTATATGGCCGACATTCAAGAGGTTAATCATTCATAAGGCCTCTCCTTAGAAAGGACATTTTGGTTAGTAAAGCAGCATCACTAGGCACCAATGGTGTGAGTCACTATGCTGCATTGTTGCATTCTCTACATTCACGGTGTGTTTGGTGATCACCACTCTTGGATTCCGCATATGCTTTCTATCAGGCAGTACAGTCATTTTGGCAGGGCCATACATGAAAAAATACCTGGCCAGATAGATTTGTTTGCATTTGTTTCAAGTTTGCCTTCTCTTTATAATGTGGTCCTGCATAGTTTGCTCCATTAGTCACTTCTTACTACACCCACAGACAGACACTCTTAAAAAATTACTCCCTGTATCATCCAGGTCCAGCCGTTCCAGAGATTACCCGAAACAAACAGACAGACAGGCAAAAATTTTTTAACTACATTTTTGGTATATATACCGTGTAGACATACATACATATGCATTTAGTAAAAAGAGGTTATTTTAATATTACAAACAGACACTCGTTCTAGTTATAGCGGCAAATAGTAGCTTAACTGTTATCCTGAGGTATAAGCTATATTACTGTAAAGTTGCATCTAAATCTGTTCAGTAGTTTTTGTGTGAAAGAGTAACAAACATCCATCCATCGATCCATACTTAGAAACTAAATAAATAAATAAATATTAGCACAGATTTAAAGAAAGTTAATATATACATAACAAAAAAAACTGTGTATAATGGTAGTAATATGATTAAACATGCAAAATAGAAATCACATGAATACTTTCACATACTGATTCATTTGCTTGCTAGAAAGAGAAGTGACCAAGGTCAAATATATGTTTGAAAATTTGAATATTCTTTGAAGTTTTTTTTTTATTTCTGAATTTATATTATACCTTTTTCAACAATAGACAAGAATTTTAGCGTTTACATTAATTAAATTGTCTTGTCTATCACCTTTCTAGAAATTAACCAGAATGAACGTGTCACAACAGGTTTTAAAATTTAAAAAAGAACTTACCTAATTCAATAAGAGTTTATGTTTTATAGTCTAATTCAGCAGAAGAGACATAGTTTTCAAAGTAATGATAACCTGTTCTTTATAATAAAAAATAAGAAATGTGAATTTGTTTTGTAAACAAACAAGTTACCTATCAACATTTGTTTCGTAATCAGTTCAGTTTGTTTGGCTTATTCTGAAGACAACATGAGTGAATTAGATGTAGTTTTAAAAACTCACTCGTTTAAAGCAGAGCCTTCTTTTCCGCTTGTAGGATTGCAGTAAGGTAACTGTTGCACTGTATCGTCGGCTCGTATACTACATACAATAAACGTTAAAACAAAAGCTGCTTTTAAAGCGACTACCCGCCAATACCATTCCGACATTTTTTAACAGCAGTAATAATTTCGGACATTTCAAACCTTAAACCGGCTATTAATTTTTATTATGAAATTCTTAAAAATATTACAAGTTCCGCGCAACGATGTGCCTCAAAAACTTTTATCCACACTAATCCACAGACTAAACGTAATTCCAGTTCCACGTAATACTGTCAACTGTCAACTGTCAAATTAAAAATCAAAAGTGCAATTGAAAAAGTCCAAGAAAATGGTTCTACCCTTAGAGCATATTTATCTGGAGGGGGTAGCCGAACGGGTGTAAAATGTGACCGGAGTAGAGAGAGTAAGTTTGGGTAGCATCTGACTCTAAGAGAAATACGTCAACCAATCAGAAACTTGCGTGAGAGAGACATACTTTAACTAAACTCAGTCTCTCTGTCGACTCGGATCACGCTTTCCATTGGTTAAAATCGCAGAAATTATTGCGTATATTATTTTATTTGCTATCTGTGGTTGTCAAAATTTTGTAGTCTGTGCTTTGTTTGACAACTAGAAATTGAAGTCTTTTATTTTCCATGCTTTGTATTTTTGTGGTTTACTACAATTCATTTCATTAGTATTTGGAGAGTAACAGTCTACTGTAGTCACCGAGACGTTCTTTCTAGGATAATTTGTATCTACCTTCCTTAATAACACCAGTGACTTAAATTTTCACCATGACTTTGGGAACCTATAATAGGCACCAGGCTCAGAAGAAAAAGTAATATTATACTACTTTCTCGTCAAATTGAAACTTTGATGTAGCATTATTAATTGGGTGTTAATTTTGTTTTAGGCAAGCTGCTTTGGCGGCAGCTTTCCCTCAAGGTATACGCTGTCAGAAGTGTCTGGAATATGGGCACTGGAGTTACGAATGTACTGGGAAACGCAAGATTCTGGTGCGCGCGTCTCGCACACAGATCCTAAAAAAGAACCTAAAAGTACGTGATGAAGGGTCTTGCAGGTATGTTGATTAAATTTAACAAATGTTTTTGTTAAAATTATTTGCCTTGTAAACTTGATTGTCAACCAACAATTCTCATCATAGGTAATTTTAAAATTCTTTTAACAACTTGTCATGTTTTATATATTAATCTATGAAAATGAACTGTTTCTTCTAATATTCATTTATACTTTAAATAAATACTATTTTGCATTTACTTTTGAGGGTAAAAATTCCATGTCTAAAAATAATTTTGTAGGTTAATGTTATTAATTGATTTGCTTTAGAATTATTGCAAAACATTTTAATGTGTTTTCAACTAAAACTGTATTTTCAGCTTGCTGATTTTCGGCCCAAACCCAAACGAACTTCATTTCACTTTAAATATTTTATTTTTTTACCTAATAACTAATTAGTTGATATACATCTATATTATTCTGAAGTAACTTATAACAGAATTTAAAAAAAAAAATCTATTCATTCTACCCTCAAATTTAATACATGTTAATTCTGTTTCTATATCCATTATTTTATTCAAACATGTTTTTATATGGTTAAGTATCACTGTATACCTATTAATTCCACGAGTGTTGTTAGGATGACTAAGGGAGCCAATTATGTAGGAAAATGTCACTGTGAAAAGAAAAGAATGTTTGAACCAAAACCAACCTGTCTGGCCAACATAGTTTAGAAGTCCAGTAGTGGACTATATAATAATAATGCTAATATTTTTTCATGTGCTCACTTGTTTTTGTAATTACAGCAATGGAAGTTGCAAAATACCAGCTAAAAAGAAACGCACTGAAGTTATTGATTGTGCAGACTGCTCTGACAGTTCATCAGACAGTGGATCAGACTCTTCATCTGATAATTCTGGCTCTGATTCCGATAGCAGTAGCAGCAGTGATTCTGAGAGTGACAGCAACAGCAGCAATGATTCAGAGGAGGAATCAGGTTCAGACTAAGACAAGGGGTAGGTAGTGAAGAGATGACATGATGAGATGAATATAACTTATGGCTGATACTCATAATTGTTTTAAATTTGATAGAATTAAATACTAGTGTTTAACCTTGGACATAAAAAGTAAATGGATTTTGTCTGACTACCCTCAAATCAAAAACTTTTAATTTAAGATAATAATTTAGAAAAATTGATACCATTTTTTTTTATTAAAACAATTTGATGCCTTTCAATTATTTTTTGTAATGTTTGTGTCTATTAATTATAAATTGTAAAAAAACTAAAGAAAAAATTAGTAAATTACTTTATGTATAAATGGGTATCACCCATAGTTATGTCCCCAAGGGTATAATTTTGAATTGATGTAAGTTATTCAGCACATATTTCATAATGCTGGACATTAAGTAAGAATTTTATATAATGACACTTTTTAAGATATTTTTAATGTGCAGACAATGTTTTCATCTTCTATGTATTTATTAATTACTTTTGTGTAGTATGGTACTTTACTCATTCAGCATGGTGGTGTTGGTGCAACTTTATGTATCATATTGACAAGCAAAAGTTAAGAAATTATCAAATTGTGTGACAAAGATGTTATAACTTATGTAACTTGTAACTTGCATATATATCTGTTTAGATTTTTGGACTTTGAGTGATGTATTTGTATAATTATTTCTTTAATTAAGGCACAACTTCAAAATATTATTTTTTTAAACACCAGTGCTAAATGGGTTGGTAACTGTTTCTAGTTTCGAAGCTGTTCTATGTTGTAAAGAATTGCACTTTATTATAAGAAAAAGAAATATGTATGGCTAATTGAAGAAATGAATAAATATGTTATGTACTTAGACTTATATTTTGTGTTAGACTTTGTTTCCACTGAGATTAATTAAAAACACTTGATGATATTTGTAGCCAAAGTTGTTTAAACATTTTGAAATATTTGATGTTACTCGAATTTGTAGTGTTATTGGGGATTATTTATTGGCAAATGTGTACAATGTGTAATTTTAGGTCTTTATTGTATGAAAAATGTGTAGAAATCTGCCCGTTATTATAAATACAGTAAGTCATAAGGTCAAGTAACATAACTAACTGTATGTATGACAACAGGGGTAGTATTGTGAATTGTCTATCAATGGAGAATCCCTTTAAGTGGAAATTGAGTCATTAGTATATGTTTGCGCTTTGTAAAATGCTGTTATCATGAAGTTAATTACCAATTACATGTCATAGACGTAATAATTGCTAAGACTGTATAGTGAACGTTTCATTAATTAGTGTCATGATTTAAATAGAAAATGTAAGAAATTTGATATAAAACGAAATATAATTTTAATGGGTATGTTGCTTGTTTTATTTATTAATGCAGTAAGAAAAGTAAATAGATGATCAACACTTACATACTGCCTTTTTTTTAATTTTTGTTGGTCACTGGATGTCTACCACCACTGTGAACTTAATTGTGATAGCATTTTTTTTCCAATTACATACTCAATATGAGTTGTGGCTGTATATCAGAATTTGTTCAGCACTGGTTCAAAAGTTATAAAAGGGCTATTACTTTTCCCCAATAGACCTTACACTTATATCGCTTTATTATTGCTTAAATCTCAAAAACATCGAATGATTAGAAAACATAATGCTTCCAAAACAAACACACATTTCAGAATTATGTTTATTGAATAATCACATTGAATTGATATTTTACAAAAATAGGTTCACATTTGTACTTAATTCAGTTTCAATAGTTTTGTTACAAAAGTATAAAATCTCATATTTAATGAATTGACATCTCGTACAACATATTCAACATTATTTTTAGATATCAACATGAAACATTATAAAAAAAATATTAAAGATTAATGCAATATAGTACATATTATTTTGCACACTCCAAAACAAAAGTAATAGCGACATTAACATATTGTGCGTTTTTATCAAAGTGAAAGAAAAACTGAACTTCTGAGATTGATTCTGGTTGCATTAAAAAAACTTAAAATAACTGAACTTAAATGTAAACAGACTGAAACTTACATCTAAATATTCACTTGTTTCGATTAGTACTGGCATAGTTCTTGTATAGCGGGACTTATTCGTAAAAAAACTATTTTAAAGGTTGCGATACCTTTTATTTCCCGACGTTTCGAACGTGTTATACCCCTTTATGTGTACACTGGTGAGAGCTTACTAAACTATGTGTTGAAGTCGCGAAAGTCTAAAACCAGTTATTACTGGCATGTTACAAAGGCACTTTGTATAATTAACACTAAAGTTAAGAACAATTTCTAACAAAATGTTAAAGCTATTTATTACAATATAATGATTATAACAGGTGGGAATGAATTACGTGTTGGGATCAGCCCTTATGTGTAACGAATAATCTAGATTGTGATGTGTGTGTACCCGCCAAAGTTAAATGCATCCCACTTTTATACCTACTTCTTCGTCTTACATTTTTTTAAATACCTAAGGTCGACTGATACAAAACGAAAAACCACTCAAGCTTCAGAATGTACGCTCCGACGAGCGTGAAATTTCACATTTTAAATATGTATATTTGTATTTTTTTTAAAGATTCAAGAAACTAGAACGTTATGTGTATAAGCGACGAAAATAGTATTTTTTTGAGCTAACGAAGTGATTTTTTTTTAATGGTTAATAAGTGACTCTTATGTACTAATAGTAAATGGACTTATTTCAAAGAATGTTTGAAAATTGAAGTTATTTTAATTTTTATATTGTATGCTGTATTTGGCTTCCTTAAGCCACTAACTAAAACATTAAAGTTTAAATTATTCCAAATTACTTAATATGAATAACTATTTATCATTGTCTTGCCTTAGTAACTTAATGAGATTCTTTATTGTTCTTGATTATTTCAACATCCTTGTATTAAAATTTCAATCATACTATCATGACAACTTTTGTGATACAGTTCTAATCTTTAGATTTTGAAATATATAATATATAAAGACAAGTACATAATATTATGAATGATTTATGGTTTCAATTCTTATCTACTACTAGCCGAGTTCTGCGGAGTATCAGTGAAAGTCCCGTCAAAATCGGTCCAGCCGTTCCAGGGATACTTATGCATTTAGTAAAAAGCTGTTATTTTAATATTACAAATAGACACTCTAATTTTATTTATTATTATAGATAAGTTGTATACATAAGGGCCAATCTACACATAACTCCTCTAACAGAACACTCACAAAAAAATTTAAGCTGTCACCGTCGGCGTCTCTGGTAGTTCGTGTATTATGACTTTTCTTTTCGCATCATAACTGAAGTTGTTCATCTTAAATATTCGGCTCTCGTAGAATGGTTTCAAGTCATTAATGTTGATCTGTCTCGCTCTCTCTGTTAGATCTCTCTCAGATATCTCGATGGTGGACTGTGAGTGGTTGTGCAAGCCGCGCATGTAGGCGAGCTGGTCCATCGTCAGCTGCCGCAGGATGTAGTAGAGAAGTTCGCTGTGGTCTTTCTTGTAAGAAAGGTATTTTTGGAATGTCTGTGAAATACACATCAAGTTTTAATAACACATACTTTATACAGAAGACTTTTTCATAGATCTTTATACAAAGCAGGGACTTTTTTAACGTCAGAATATTTTTTCAACTAGTTCAAGAACTAGAAGTTTCTTGTTTTTTTGCATATCTTATTTTTCTAATGGTCTTATTTAAATTCATTTAGATAAGATATTTAGATTTATAATAATAATAGAAATAGGGGAGGGGTTGGGGTGTCCGGTATCCTCACTCACTCGGTAAAACAGCGCAAGCGTTATTTCACACCGGTTTTCTGTGAGGCCGTGGTATCACTCCGGTCGAGCCGGCCCATTCTTCCACGGTGGCTAGTGTGTGGTGGTGGTGTTATGATAAACTTAGATGCAGATATTAAATGTGTATATGTTTGTAAGAATTGGGAGCCCACCTGTCTCATGGCTCGCATGACGGAGTACTTCTGCGTGTCGACGAAGCTCTCGAGCATGGTGCGGATGGCCACGTTCACGTCTTCTTCTGACACCTGGCCTCGCAGGTGCATGCGAGCGTGGGCCTCGCTCATGCGGATCACTATATAACAGGCATAAGGATCTTAGTCTATAACAACAACTAATTATGAACTTACTGTACAAAGTATGGTTATAGTATACTTATATACACTCATAAGTATAAGTGTAAAATCTACATTTAATATGTACTTCTATATAATAAAGAGTTAGTTTGTGAGGTATAAGGTATCTCTGAATTTACTAAACGTATTTTGAAAATGCGTTTACCAATGGAAAGGCGCATTATTTGCGTTGTTTGACTTCCTCGTTGGCCTAGCGGTTGGCGTGTGCGACATCTGATCATGAGATCTCGGGTTCGATTCCCGGGTCGAACCAAATGTTTGTATAATATGTATGTATTTACAAAAAAAAAGTATATATATGTATTTATATCAGTTGTCTAGTACCCATAACACAAGCTCTGCTTAGCTTGGGACTAGACGGCGTTGTGTGTTAGATGTCCGAAATATTTATTATTATAACGATATCCGACATACGTAGGGAAAGCTAGTGATTAATAATGAAAATGCTTACCAGATTCAATATGTCTAACAGTTATAGGCAAGCTGCCTGTAGCGAGTGATTCTTGTCGTAGCTGGCTGTACATTTTTGCAACCTTATCTTGATCCATGTTCTGTAAACAAAATATTAGAATGATATCTCAGCTGATGAAAAGCTGCTACCACAACCAATGAACACCGTTTTAATTGATACACCTACTGACGCTTTATGAATGTGATTGTTTTCAAACAGTAAAATATATAGAAAAGTAATCTAAATAAAGTAGCCTAAGTTACTCCTCAGATCATCAACTACCTGCCAGTGAAAGTCCCGTCAAAATCGGTCCAGCCGTTCTAGAGATTACCCGGAACAGACGGACAGACAGACAAATAAAAAAACTACATTTTATTTATTTGTATAGATATACTTTTTTTGAAATGAAAACTTTTTTAGCCGTATGGAGCACTTTTTGGTAGGAGAAAATCTAATGAGTTCGCGTCACTGACATGCTAATGTTTGATGTTGATAATTTTAATTTAAACATTATGAAATTTCTAATTTTACACATTAATTTTACGAATAACATTCTAAATTAAATTTTCACTTCTATCGGCCAATGTTTTTTATTAATTATCAAGCCCAACTCCTGTTTAAATAAATTAACAACTTTGAGACCGGGGGTCTTAGGTGAGATTTCTCTGACGACTAGAGCTTATCACAGTTGCAGAAAAAAATCTGTAACTATTCATAGAGTTGAATGGTACAGACCTGTAGTTTAGGATGGACATTTTCTCTGGAGTACACGATGTATTTCTTGAGCAGATCTTGCGACAGCACGAACTCCGGGTCGGGTCCGCTGTTGTCCTCTATGACGTTCCCGCGCTGGGTGGGGTGGTGCCGGATGTGGGAGCTCACCACGAACCTGCACAACACTTGCTACAGCATTTGTGACGCTTGGTGTTTACAATATCATTTCAGATTGTATTACATTTTTAACACGCTTTTATTAGCTTGACCAGTATGTATGCTACGGAATCCTTTAACTTCATTTTCACTTACTTCTAGGAGTCCAATTAACTTGAAAATTTGTCTTAGTCTAATAGTTTGGGTGTTTCCGATATATAATGTGTATGTATTTACTTAAAAAAATGAATTTATTTACATCAGTTGTCTAGTACCCATAACACAAGCTCTGCTTAGCTTGGTACTAGATGGCGTTATGTGTTAGACGTCCGAAATATTTATTATTATTATCATCTTCTTTACATAATATATAAACAAAACTTATAACAAAAAAAACCGACTTCAAGAATTGGACCAAATTAAAATGTGACCACACGGGAAGGACCAGCTTTCAATTAAAAAATCATCAACGGTTCACTCAGTCGAAAGTTCTAAGGTAACAAACATAAAAAAACGTTATCCTTTTTGAAGTCGCTTCAAAAAAAAGTTGCTTCTGGTGTCTTGTCGCTTACATCTTTTAAACCGTTCATCGGATTTTACTGCAGTTTTCAGTAATGTATTCAAGAGCAAGATTTATATGTGTAATACATGCATATTATAGTAGAGGAAATCCGATGTTTGACCCTGCCATAATGACTCTACTCTGCCTGATGGAAAGCATAAGCAGAATCCAAGAGTGATGGTCACCATACTGCGAACGCAGACAATGCAACAATGCAGCATCGTGACCAACACCATGGCGGGCTAGTGATGCTTTCGCATCATTGGGCCTCCGGTCTCGCACTCAGCAACGAAACACGACAGCATGATCGCTGTCATTTTACGTTGATTTTCTGTGCGAGGGTAGTACCGCCCCGGTCGAGCCGGCCCATTCGTGCTGAAATCAGCGTGGCTCTACTACCTTGACTTCCGTGTGAAGCCGGGCCGGAGAACTAGTTGAAGACAAATGAAACGACGAGCCATCTTGTGGTAAGTGCCCTCCACCCATGGTCAAGTCAAAACTGCGCGAACGGGAGAATCGCGACGAATTCGTGTTTCTATCGTCGGGTATCGATAATAATCGTAGCGAATCTGTCACTCGTGGGGACGACCCCATAACTAAAGTCGGATCTCAAAAGCAACGTGTAATATGTTTTAAGATATTATAGAAATGTAGTTACTTGGCCAAGTGTGCGTCCTGCATAGGGTCGGCCTCGTCCCTCACCACACAGAGGACGTCGAACCGAGACAGTATGGGCTCTGACAGGTTCACGTTTTCAGTGAACGTGAGCGACGCGTCGTACCGACCGCCGATGGGGTTGGCTGCAGCGATTATTGAACATCTGTAAGAAAAAAAAAATATAAATTGTATGACACCTGCCAAAGTAACTACTCTGCCTAATGGAAAGCATGATGAGCAGAATCCAAGAGTAGTGGTCACCATATTCATTGCGAATTTGCCTACAGAGATGCTTCTGCATCATTGGGCCTCCGGTCTCGCATTCACCAACGAAACACGACAACATGAATGCTGTCACCTTAGGTTAATCTACAACGAGAGGGTATTACCGGCCCTGAAATTAGCATGGCTTTACTATCTTTTTTTAACCTTAAAAGGACTATTAGTATAAGAGACTAGCTGAACCCCGCGGTTATTGTTGTACCGCGAGTAACGCGGGACAAAGTTAGTCTAAAAAAAGTAGCCTAAGTTACTCCCTGGATCGTCAGCTACCTGCCAGTGAAAGTCCCGTCGAAATCCGTCCAGCCGTTCCAGAGATTACCCGGAACAAACAGACAGACAGACAGACAGACAGACAAAATTTTTTTTAACTACATTTTTGGTATATGTATCGTGTATACATACATATGCATTGAATAAAAAGCTGTTATTTTAATATTACAAACAGACACTCCAATTTTATTTATTTGTATAGATGTATACATACGCGTGTATTGACTTACCTCGCATGTAGTGAAGTAACAATACCAGCTTTAGAGATGGATATAGACTGCTGTTCCATGGCCTCGTGGATGGAGGTCCGGTCTTGGTCGTTCATCTTGTCGAACTCGTCGATGAGACACACGCCTCGGTCAGCGAGGACCAACGCTCCGGCCTCCAGGGTCCATTCTCTGTTATCCAATAATGGGAATATTGAAGTGTTCTAATTGGACCACACTATAATACTGTGTTTGTAATGTGATGGTATATAAACATGGCTCCATACCCTGATATATAGGTAAATTTTAAATAACATACATCTTTTGTAAAAGAGCCAAAAAAAATTTTGAAATATTCTTATATCACATAAGAATATTCCAACATTTTGTTTTATTATGTTTACCACAATATATTCCTTTTTAACTAATAGGTTTTATATTATACTAGCTGACCCGTGTAACTTCGTTTACGTCTCCTATTGCCCGTGCGAGTAGTAATAATTACCCCCGTTTTCGTAACATTCTTCATTGGTGTTCCGCTCCTATTGATCTTAGCATGATGATATATAGTCTATAGCCTTTCTCGATAAATGGGCTATCTAACACTGAAAGAATTTTTAAAATCGGACCAGCGGTTCATGAAATTAGCGCGTTCAAACAAACAAACTCTTCAGCTTTATAATATTAGTATAGATGAAACATATGTAATAACATACATATATACATGACATTTATTATTATTATTATATGTGGCTTACTCGGGTCTAGAATTTAATTGGGAAAAAAATACGAAATTAATTAGTATTCATTCAAAATAAAGACAATTCCGCATGCTTAAATTTTAGGCTATATATCATCACTCTAAGAGCAATAGGAGCGGGGCACCAATGAAGAATGTTGAAAAAACGGGTGAAAATTATCAGGCTACGGGCAATACGAGACGCAAACGAGGTTGCGTGGGTCAGCTAGTAGAATATATTTTCTATGTACCGTCATAGACATTTTTTGTTTTTTTAAAGTGTAGCTCTGCCAAAATGTCAAATAAAATACCTGATGGTAAGCACAAGCAGTATCTAAGAGTTTTGGTCACCACACTCATTGCTCGTACAAATGTTCAGCAAGCTAAGGTTAAATTCAAAACGATAAGTTAAGCATTTGCAAGCACAGCAGACAGACCTTGTTAAAGTTGTATACTTAGATGTTGTAGTTGGTTTTAGCAGCAACTGTTTAAACCAAAGAAGCCGATAAAACGATAGTGAAATTAGTTTACCTGGTGGTGGGGTTATTTCGAACGTAAGAAGCAGATAAAACGATAGTGAAATTAGTTTACCTGGTGGTGGGGTTATTTCGAACGTAAGAAGCAGATAAAACGATAGAGAAATTAGTTTACCTGGTGGTGGGGTTATTTCGAACGTAAGAAGCAGATAAAACGCTAGAGAAATTAGTTTACCTGGTGGTGGGGTTATTTCGAACGTAAGAAGCAGATAAAACGATAGTGAAATTAGTTTACCTGGTGGTGGGGTTATTTCGAACGTAAGAAGCAGATAAAACGATAGTGAAATTAGTTTACCTGGTGGTGGGGTTATTTCGAACGTAAGAAGCAGATAAAACGATAGAGAAATTAGTTTACCTGGTGGTGGGGTTATTTCGAACGTAAGAAGCAGATAAAACGCTAGAGAAATTAGTTTACCTGGTGGTGGGGTTATTTCGAACGTAAGAAGCAGATAAAACGATAGTGAAATTAGTTTACCTGGTGGTGGGGTTATTTCGAACGTAAGAAGCAGATAAAACGATAGAGAAATTAGTTTACCTGGTGGTGGGGTTATTTCGAACGTAAGAAGCAGATAAAACGCTAGAGAAATTAGTTTACCTGGTGGTGGGGTTATTTCGAACGTAAGAAGCAGATAAAACGATAGAGAAATTAGTTTACCTGGTGGTGGGGTTATTTCGAACGTAAGAAGCAGATAAAACGATAGAGAAATTAGTTTACCTGGTGGTGGGGTTATTTCGAACGTAAGAAGCAGATAAAACGATAGAGAAATTAGTTTACCTGGTGGTGGGGTTATTTCGAACGTAAGCTGTGAGACCGACAGCACTCGCACCTTGACCCGTTGTGAAGATAGCGCGAGGTGCAATCTGTTTGTATTCAAACGATATATTTAAAACATGAATATTTTTTAAATATTTATTTACATTCAGTTTGTATCCGACTTCAGAAAAGGAGAGATTATCAATTTGACTGTATTTGTTTATGTTTGTTACCTCAGAACTTTCGACTGGGTGAAACGATTTTGATGTTTGAAGTGTGGTTTCATTTCAATTTGGTCCAGTTCTTGAAGTCGGATTTTTGTTAAAATTTTAGTTTTTTTTAAATAATGGAAGCGATTTAGATAACTTTATGTTTTATAGATGTAAGCATTTTCAACACGCTTTTAACCAACTTTGGTGTTTTATTTAACAATATTTTTTTATTTATGTATACTATTTTAGTCACCAGTAGAACTTGTACATATCCACTATTTCAAAATAATGGTTTATTAAAGTACTTCAAAAATTAAATTAGTTGAAAAGGTAATTCTAAATTTACATATATACATTCTGTTGTCATAATTACTGTACCTTCTCAGTATATTTGAGGAACTGTGACTTGGCCGTTCCAGGGTCACCACAAATGAGTACATTGATGTCACCACGAACTTTGTGTTTTTCACCTGTTATGACAAAAATAGAATTGTTTGTAAAGAGTTCCTGTTCATTCATCATATGCGTGTAGCAAAAACAGTCACACAGCTGGGTTCATCTAGTGCACAATATATTTGACTGACCTGGATTCTTCGACTCTCCTCCGAACAGAGCTAAAGCCAAACCTCTCTTAATATAATCATGTCCATATATAGAGGGAGCTATACTCTGTACAATTCTCTCTCCGATCCTGGGGTCCTTTGACAGTTTCACTATAGATGCAATATCCTCGTCTGTCAGCGACTCTACTATATGCTTGCAATCTTTCACCACGATGTAGTTCGCGATGATTACTGTAGCGAACACAGGGAAACCCTGATGGAAAACAGAGTTCATTAAATTCTTACGTATTTTTTTATAATATAATCCCGAGCAAACAATCAGACATGTTTTACCTGAAGACAAATGACGCATGCAAGTCAAGCGTCATCGTAAATGTCTACGATTGAGTGTCTATTTTTTAGGAATAGTAAGGTTTAATTTATTCTAAATGATTAAACACTACAAATTTTCTCATTATCTGATAGAATCTGGAATACAATTTGGTTGGTAAATCATTTACTTTTCAATACGCTTTTATTAACTTCACCTGTATGTTTGTGTGTTTGTCTGTAACCGACTTTTGTAAGTGTGTCTTTTCGTCAAGCTACGTTTTCAAACATTATTAGTTTTTTTTTGCGATTTTACACTTATATGGAAAAAATAAACAGTAAGCAATTCACATGATAAGTGTTTTAAGTAATAAAACAAATAAGAAAATAAATACTGCTTTTTAACCGACTTCAAAAAAAGGAGGAGGTTTCTCAATTCGACCGTATATATACATATATATATTTATGTGTGTTCGGGGATAACTTCGTCGTTTATGGACCGATTTTGATGATTCTTTTTTTAATGGAAAGGAGATGTCCCAACAGTGGTACCATGATAACCACATTAATATCTGATGATGGCATCCATGAGAAATCGAGTCGAACCTTGAAGTCGGTTTTATTTTTGTTAAAATTGTAGAAGAACTAATTCTCTAATAATCTAAGAAATAAATCTAAATAATCGAGTGCATGGTTAGCCTAGTGGTTTAAGTGTTCGCCACGCCGCTTCCTACTGCGCCAAGTTTTGTGGGTTCTAGGACACATAGGACAATACTTTGTGTGATCCACAAATTGTTGTTCTAAATCTGGCTGTACTTTGTGTCCGTTTCATGTATATTTGTAAAGTCACCCGCGACATAGGATATATACTCGTAATGAGGGAGTTGTCTTTTAAAAAAAATAAAAAAATATTAGGGTATAAAAGTCTGTCTTTGTATTTGTGACCATTGCATGCTGTGTGCATATGTGTGTGTGTGTTTTGTCATGTATATAAGATTCTGTGGCGGTAAAACCTCAAAGGTGAAAATTCAATCTAGTCACACTAATAAGGCGAAAGTTTGTGAGTGTGTCAAACATATACACTTACACTTACAGCTTCACGCAAAAACTACTGAACGGATTTGGATGAAACTTTATAGTAATGTAGCTAATACATCAGAATAACACATAGGCTACCATTTGCCGCGATAATCGATATGTACGCGGGCAGGCAACAGCTAGTTTATATATAAAACCTTACCTGTTCTGTGTTTAATGAGCCGTCGTAGTTATTAGTGTAGATTCCAGTCAGGTCCACCTCGTCTCCAGGTTTACATCTATCACAAAGATCTGCTAGCAGTATGCATTCTTTAGAGCGAGGGATGCGGCCAGCTGGAATGCGACCGGGAGATTCTTGGATTGTTACCTTTTGATAGTTACGATATACAGTTTGTTCCATATTTACCTGCAAAGAGTAATAATTAATGGCTAATATTTTGGTCATAACATAACTACATTGGTTTACATTATAAAATAGGTACAATGGAAGATATCGTTCTCTTAGCCAAAAGATGTTCACTATTGGACTAAGGTTTCTTCCAAGGTTCAAAAAAAATGGTGTACAATACTAGTAAGGCTTTTTAAGATTTGAGGTCACAAGTTCGATCCTCACTCAATCTGGTATTTTTGTATGCATAAATAAACATAAACATAACTTTATTTTCTAAACAAATAAATAAAATTGGAGTGTCTGTTTGTAATATTAAAATAACCGCTTTTTACTAAATGTATATATATATATGTATACACGGTACATATACCGAAAGTGTAGTTGAAAAAAATTTTGTGTCTGTCTGTCTGCCTGTTTGTTCCGGGTAATCTCTGGAACGGCTGGACGGATTTTGACGGGACTTTCACTGGCAGATAGCTGATGATCCGGGGAGTAACTTAGGCCACTTTTTTTAGACTAACTTTGTCCCGGGGCGTTACTCGCGGTACAACAATAACCGCGGGTAACACCGCGGGGTTCAGCTAGTTTTTAAATAAAACCTAATACACTCGGGAGAGGACGTCGTAAGTAACTTACATTATTCATATTTAAGTTCACTCAACTGTGACGATTATACATAGGTTATTAGTAGTATGAAATAGTAACATTAAAATACTGTTCTGGTTCATCCTGTGCTTTACATCACTAAACTTATTAAATGTCTTAGTTAAAAGCACTTATTGATTCATTCAAAATCGATCAGAGTGACTTGCGATGGGAGACGCCAATGTCCAACAGTGGATTGCAAAACACTGATATTTTTTTTTTTATTATTTCCGAAAAGTTGTGATTACAGCTTGATCTCATTATTTACAATTGCACAACACAACAAATTTATTATTTTAATCTCACAACACTTACCATAAAAGGTCCAGCACTTTGACACTCTGGACAGCTTCCAGGTTTGACCTCAGAGTTCTGGGACTGAACAAAAGGTCCCAGTATGTATCCACACCGGTTACAGTCATACTTGACCACGGACAACTGCGGTAAGACCCCAGTCGTAGCCGTTATTACCCCTACGGTCCTCACTAGCTGGTTCAAGTGGAGTTTCCGGAATGTTCTCAATTCCTCTATTAGAGGCAGATCGGAAATTCTGACGTGGATTTCTGAAGTTACTCGCTCGTAACTAGGGAAGATTTGGAGGACTATGTCTTTTGCAACCTGGAAAATTGAAAATTAGAGTATATGTTAATCATTTCATTAATGCCTTCCACTTACACATTTTTTTTGGTATAATGGCAAACGAGCACACATATTACCTGTTGTATAGTCATATGTATTTTTAACAAATTCGCTATTTTTAAATACCAGGAAGTAAATAAATCTCAATAATTGCAAGACTAACAACTAAATAGAGACTTTGATAAAAAGTCTGATAAAATTTGATAAAAGTTCTGAGTCTTTTCTTGAATTAATAGAAGCTGTATTGGTCGGAAATACTGCAGTCGAAAATGTGTACTATGGATTGATTTTGAAAACCGTTGTGGAATATCATTACTTTAAGGATGGGATAAAAAAAATTCAAAAGAAAATTTGAATTGTGTATGTCATGTCTCGTCTCTGTCTCGTCATCAGAGGTGTCACAATGGCATAGCCGACCTTTGGGGGATGGGTAAAGGGATGTAGGGAGGGACTGGGGTATGGGCCTCCGATATTCTCACTCACTCGGTGAACACCGGTTTTCTGTGAGGTCAAGCCGGCCCATTCATGCCGAAGCGTGGCTCTCCAAGGATAAATATTTTATCTTTATTCAACTCTTGTATGCGGTGCCTGTAGTGAAACCAGTAACTGGTGTTAAGTAATTCAATTTGTTTATTTATTCTTGAGTGAGCATTTATGTTAGAAACTCCGATTGATGCCTTCAATTTATCATTATATACTAAGTAAATTTTAGTGTCAGTCATTTATTTTTCTTTAATAAAATCTGAGTTGCAACAAACCTCATCGAATATCTGCAACATTTGGAAGGGCGCTTCCGGTAAGAAGTAGGCGAGGACTTGTTCCCGTCGCGCCAACACGTCGAACTCCACGTGGAAGGAGGCTTGATTGTGTTCACACATACGACGTATGCGTTCTTTGTATACGAACTGGCCTTTACTATTTGTATACGTGCGGAGGAAGTTCTTGAATCTGTGGGACAGGTAGAAGTTTAGTAATATTACAAACAAAACATTTAAGAAAAATACGGACTTCTAGAACTCAATCAAACTGAAATAGGGCCATACGGGTAGCACCAGCTTTCAAATAAAAAAAGAATCATCAAAACCGGTTCACCAATTCGAAAGTTTTGAGGTAACAAACCTGACAAAAATACTGTCGAATTGAGAACCTCCTCCTTTTTTGAAGTCGGTTAGAAATCAACACGCCATAGGATACGGATATATGCCTTTTATAGTCACCTGAACAAATTTAAATAACAACGAAATCTTCTATACATGTCTTGGATCATCATTAGGCCAGATTTACCTAATCATATCTGTTAGACTCATCATATACCAGCCAGAAAAAAATATAAAGTTGATAAAAGATGAACGAACTGCCTAAAAGGTGATATATAGATAGGAAGTAAGAATTGATGAATAATTGAATGGGATAGAAAAGAAATGCGTTGATTCTCACAAATTTGGGAGAAGGGCAAGATGATGATTATGACAATGCACTATCTACACATGTGACATGAGGGTAGTCGTTTCAGAATATGTAATTAATGTAATAACAAGACTACAAACCTATTAGCAATTTCGGTCCTAGGTCCCAACATGGACACCCATTCCTTGGTTGTGTATCCTTTAGTGTCCTCCAAGTTCTCAATGCTCTCAATACCTTCTTCAACTTGTTCCTCAGAACCCAACGCCGCTTTCTCTGCCGCGCGACGACGCTTAGCACGAGGAGCACCTGTGCCTTCTTCATCGGATTCATCTGTTGAGGAACATTTATAAATATTGTTAGATGCTGGGGATGGATGGATTTGAGAAATAAAGCTTCTGACTTGTAAAATAGACTTTATTAGAACACTCTTAAATCACAATATCACTTAGAATAACAGTCCTTAATTGCCGCCGAGGTCGCTAAGTTAATTACTGATATCACGCCTGTCCTGAAACTGAACTGTTCTCGCCAAACTGCGAGCGCCTTTTTATATTCGACGCAACGGCAACTGGAACGTTTTAGTCCACGAGGACGTAACACCAATAACACATCTCGAACATGACGTTTCGTTTGACAAAGTAAGTGCAGAAAGAAAGGAAATCTTGAAAACTCCTATAGCAATCTATCTGTACAGTGGGCCAAAATCAAAAACTGGACACAAGTCTCTTCTTAGAACTTTCTATGAAGAGACTTGTGTCCAGTTTTACAAAGTGTTGTTCCATGTGAAATTTGAACCCAAAACATTCAGCGTTGTGGAAGACGGCATGGCGACCGCTTCAATCACTACACTCTCCATGCAATTATTGTTGTTGTTTGGATGGCTGGCAGGATCTGGATGCGAGTGGTCTAAAATAAGTGTGTCGTGTAACGGGAGAGACCTATGTCCTGCATTGTACTGCATAGGCTGATGACAGTGATGATTTTGTGACCAGACTAACCTTTACGGCTATATTAGTTAGCACATAGAGAAACAAATATCATACCATATAATAAGTCTCGGTCATCTCTCCTCGTCCTGCCTTCTTCTCTGTCACGTCTCCGTAACTCCTGTTCAGCTGCCACACGGTCCTGGATCGACATTGCGTCATAGTTCTCGTCATCCAGATCTTCGGCATCATATCGATCCAATGCCGGCATTGGACGGTAATCCCTGTTAAAGAATAAAAAAATAATTAAAAATTAGAATTAATAATTAAAAATTAATTTTAAGAAGAGCCAAAGTTTCGTTGCGGCTCTTTAAATTGTCCACTTAACTTAAGGAAAAAAGGAGTTTAGGGACTATAGTAAATTCATTCATTTACCTGCAGTTGTGATCTATCTTTACAACAAAAACCGTGGATAATGCCACAGGGCGAAGCTAGTCCTAAAAAAAAGTAACCCGAGTTACTCTTTCACTGGCAAATAGCAAAGATGTATACATAAGTCATCAGCTCTCTGCCAGTGAAAGACTCATCAAAATTGCTCCTGCGATTCCTGAGAATAGCAAGAACAAACAGACAAAGATTTTATAATTGTCTTTTTTTATGTAAGTACTTTATAAGAACAACGCTCGAGACGTCTAGACGCACACAACACACACACAGAAAGTTCTCGTTGATCTCCCGAGGCACGGAATAATGAACCTTACATCGATATACATAGCCGCCTTTCGCCGACGGGTGCGTCCTTGGTACGGTGAATGACGTACGTATGTACGAGTTGTTTTTAGAATGCGCTGGTAATAATAATGGGTATAAATAGGAACACTTTCGGGCCGCAGTTCAGTTCAATTTGAGCTACAGTACAATAAATATTGCAATGATATCAGTGATTAACCTAGCGACCTCGGCGACAATTAAGGATTGTTATTCTAAGTGATATTGTGATTTTAAAAGTGTTTTAATAAACTTTTTTACAAGTCAGAAGGTTTATTTCTCAAACCCATCGAACACTAAGACATAACTATATGTTTTTGGTGAAAAGCTGTTAATTTGAAATTATATGCACTCCAATTATATTTATTTAAAAGTTTGTTACTCCTTCATGTGAAATTTACTGAACGAATTTAGATGAAACTTTGCAGTTATATAGTTTATATATCAGAATAACACATATGCTACTATTAGGCGCGATAACCAACATATTAATACCAGCTGCTTATATACTCACGCCTCCATATTGTCATTGAACAGCTCTTCTCCATCGTCTTCCTCTTCTTCAGGGTTTTCACCAAGAATGGCACTTTCATCTTCAAACATTTCGTAATCTCGGGCCGGCGAAGTCATACGTGATCGAGCTCCATCTCGCTCTGATGGGGTGTCGGGTGCCGGAGAACTCTATAAGAATTCATAGAATTTGATTAATACAAGTTACCTAATACCATTTATTTATATAGTATTCTCACACATCTTACACATATCTAAATACATACATATCCTATTAATATTATAAACGCGAAAGTTTGTAAGGAGGGGTGGATGGATGTGTCACGCAAGAACTTCTGAACGGATTTAGATGAAACTTTACAGTAATATAGCTTATACATCAGAATAACACTTGCCTACTATTTGCCGCGATGAAATGAAATCATTTATTCTGCAATTAGGTTATATAAACACTTTTGCAAGTTAAACTTTTTTTGAGCAGATGAGTTCGGAGATAACCGACATACAAGTGGGCGGAGCCACGAGCAACAACTAGTTATAAATAAATTACATCTATATGCACACAAATGTTTATGTTCATCACACAAAGATTTACTGGCTTCGTAGGACAATTAAAAATCATTTTATATGCTGAAATCTGTGAGAATGGATGTACGAATATTACACAGGTAGTTCCTTATTAGAACTATTAAATGGATCTGGCTTAGCACAAAGACTGATAAAAGTCCAGATACCAAAAGATATCTTTTATCATAGAAAATTGGTTGATAAGATAATAAACACCAACCCTATTGATCTTAAGACGCGACTAAGGGAACAAACTACACAGGACAACATCACTGCAACAAGAAGAACCTATATCAACTTGCCTGGTCAGCATGGTATAGCAGGCCTAAATCTTCTTTAGTAGGAGAGGCATATGTCCAAGGGCGTCGCCAAGGGGGGGCAGGGAGGGGCCGCTGCCCCCCCCTAGAGATTCTAATGTTGCCAAATATAACGCAACCAAAGTCCTAAGTCTTTGAGTTGATTTGCTTGAAGTTCAATCATTGCCGTACGTCGAAACTCAAATGAATTCACCAATTCCACTCGGAGTGGATGGAACTCCTAATATTCCGTATGCTCAACTACGCTCTGCCTGTTCTACTCTATCGTTGAAGCGGGAGAGGGGGAGTGGGGAAGCAACATGTACCCGCGCGGCGCCCGCGCCCCCCGCACAGCCGCCTTTGTTTTAGCGTCTGTATGTCATTCATTCGTGCGTTAGCGTTGCCACTGCCCGCTTTTACGATTGTTTTGTGCGCTATTATCACATCAAAATAGTTGCTGTGACCACATAATCAATATGGACATCAGAAAGTTTTTTGGTGAGTATCACTTGCGTTTAGCTTTCGTATTTTCCGTCCATAAAATCATCATCATCATCATCAGCCTATCGCAGTCCACTGCTGGACATAGGCCTCTCCAATTGCGCGCCACTTGGTTCGATCCTCGGCTTCAAATAACGTCAATTAATTTGATTATAAATGCTGATTTTGCATCGGTTTTTAAAATCGTAAAAAATCCGTTTCTAGTCACGATATCCGATTCTTAAGGGTCGTCAGTTTAAACCAAAAGGAAAATTGATCAATTTAATGGCTCAATCGAAAATAGCACCGTATTACCATAGCTTAAAGTAGAAAATTGTATAAATAAATATCGGCAGTGCCGATTCGGCACAGTCGGCTCGCGTATGCTTGAGACTCCGGCTCGTGCGTGTCGTCAGTGTCGTCGCGCCCGCTCTAGAGTGCTCGAGCGAAGATGCCCGAGACCGCGCGAGCATAGCCGCTAGCGCATTTATGCTTTCAATGTGAATTGCGGACCAGAAGAAGTTGTAGCTATTTCAAATATTTTGTTTTGCAGTTTTAAAAAGAAAGAAACCTGAAGGAGCAAGCAGTGACAGCGATGATTCCGTGGGTGACCTGACGAGACCTAGCACATCCAAAGAACCGGACTTAGTTCCCGACTCTTCGATAAATGACTGCAACGAAAATGACATCGGTAAATTTATTGGACAAGCATCAATGTTATCGACTAAAATGAAGAAAGAATTGCTTGAAAACACTTGGTCTCCGTCTGCGACGTATGACTTTGCGGAAGACGCTAAACATTTAAAGAGGAAATTCAATTATTCATGGTTGGAAACGTACTCTCCATGGTTGGCCTATTCCAGGCACCAAAAAGGAGCCTTTTGTAAATATTGTACGTTGTTCCCGCCAAATCCAAATTCTTTTAGAGGCGTATTAGGGTCATTTATCATAAGGCCGTTTTGTAAGTTCAAAGATATTCACGAGCATTGCAAAAAGCACATGGAAACCCACTTCCATAAGATGGCACTGGAAGCAGCTAAATCGTTTCTTGGAAGTGTGCCTGTAGATTTACAACTCAACAAATACTCCCAGGGCATTATTAAAGAAAACCGAAAAATTATAACATCTATTATTTCCTGCATTACGTTTTGCGGGTTGCACGGCTTAGCTCTGAGAGGAAAACATTATGGCGAAGGTATTCTCGAGGACCTATACAAGCTACGAATTGACGCGGGAGATTTAGTTTTGAAGAAACACATTGAGCATGGGAAAAAGAATGCAAGCTATCGATCGATTGATATTCAAAATGAAATTATCGCAATTTGTGGAGATGTTAATAAGGCAGACATTGTGAAAAAAGTAAAAGAAGCAGAAGCTTATAGTGTGTTAGCAGACGAAACAGCTGATATTTCCGGTATTGAACAATTATCGATTGGGCTGCGATATTTTGACGAGGAAGCCAATGAGGTCCAAGAAATGTTCGTCGGATTTGTTGAGTTGAAAGGTCTGGATGCGAAATCTATTGCATATTGCATCGATGAGTTTCTGACAAAAGAAGACCTTAATCCTGCTGAAAAATGCGTTGGTTTTGGATTTGACGGTTGTTCGACGATGTCCGGAAAAGACGGTGGAGTACAAGCGATCCTGCGCAAAAAATATACCAAAGCATTGTTCTTTCATTGTTCGTCCCATAAACTGAATCTGGTAATAAATGATCTCAATATTCTTCCTGAAATTCGAAACACCATGGGAACCACTAAAGATATTATTTTTTTTTTTCGGGAATCTGTTTTGAGAAGAAAATTGGTACCTAATATTGCCAGGCTCTGCGAAACAAGATGGAGTGAGAAACATAAAACTATCAGAGTATTTAAGGAGAATTTTCCTGTTATATTGGAAGCCTTAGAAAACTTATCGCGTGAAGGAAACAGTGCGACTCGAAAAAACGCCTTTCAACTCCATGCGGCTGCTTTCAAAATTTCGTTTATACTTTGTATTACTTTGATAGCTAAATACTCTGCTTTGTTGGAACCTGTTGTCAACGCACTCCAATCCATAGCTTTGGATGTGGTTAAGGCCTCGCAACACGTCAAACGCATTTTGCAATTGCTTAAGAGCCACCGTGATAATCCCGAAAGAGTCACAGATGAAATTATAAAGGATGCTACTGTTGTTGCGGAGAAAGTCGGCCTGGAGGAGGATATCACTTCAATGCCGCGCATTGTTGGGAAACAACGTCATCGAAGCAATCACCCAGCAGAAAGCCCTTCAGAATTCTGGAAAAGATCATTAATAATACCATACTTGGACTCCGTTATTACATCGCTTGAAACACGCTTTGCTGAAGAAAATACTCCATCATTTGCTTTATCTAAATTACACCCCGCACAAATGCAAACGATGTCAGTCGAAAATCTCATAGGAAGTTGTGAAACTATCGCTCAGTTTTATAATTTACCAAATATAAAATTGAAGTCGAGCTTTGGCAGCAATTCTGGCATAATAAACCAAACTCAACAGATCAAACCGTTGTTGATATCCTAAAAGAAGCAAAAACCTTCTTTCCCGACACGGAAAAAGCGTTGAAAATTTTGATCGCTCTTCCATGCACGACGTGTACGGTAGAGCGATCGTTTAGCAGCCTCAGGAGACTAAAAACCTGGCTAAGAAGCACTATGAGTGAAAGTCGCCTCAATGGTTTGGCCATGATGAGTGTGCACCGAAAACTTATACATGGAAACTTACAAGATTTTAATAATAAAGTGGTCGAGAAGTTTACAATGAATCCCCGAAAATTATGTTTTAATTAACCTAATATAAACAAACAACGACCACTATAATATTAAAATATGGTAATTTACAAAAAGTACGCTGTACACTTATTCAAATTCAAACTCCTTTTTAACCGACTTCAAAAAAAGGAGGAGGTTTCTCAATTCGACCGTATAGATTTTTTTTTTTTTTTATGTGTGTTCGGGCATAACTTCGTCATTTATGTACCGATTTTGATGATTCTTTTTTTAATGGAAAGGAGATGTCCAGACGGTGGTACCATGATAAGGACATTGATATCTGATAATGGCATCCACGAGAATTCGAGTCGAAACTTGAAGTCGGTTTTATTTTTGTTAAAATTGTACTTGTTCATTTTATTTCAATAATCATGAAAAAACAGGTAAAACCGGCTGAACTAGTAGCAGACACCAAATAATCTTGGTAACAAGAAGAATCATGAAACCTTTTTAACCGACTTCAAAAAAAGGAGGAGGTTTCTTAATTCGACCGTATATATATATATATACATTTTTTTTATGTGTGTTCGGGGATAACTTCGTCGTTTATGAACCAATTTCGATGATTCTTTTTTTAATGGAAAGGAGATGTCCCAAAGGTGGTACCATGATAAGGACATTAATATCTGATGATGGCATCCAAGAGAAATCGAGTCGAACCTTGAAGTCGGTTTCATTTTTATTATTCTATTTTTCTAATAAATGTTATTATAACTTTTTTACAAGTTTTTTATTGCATAGTCAAGAGCTCGTGCTCGTGTAACTTTACACATTGGACTCTGTACTGTCACAGAAAATATATGTATATAGTACTAAGATACTGTTGTTATTACAATCGCTTTGTAAGGCTCGTAGTACAAGTGAAAAGCTTCATGTGCTGTCGACTTTACCTACAATTCATACCTAGTTTTTCTCATTCATAGAGAATGAGAAAAGTATGAATTGTAGTAGGTAAAGTCAACTTGCCCCCCCCTGCGCTATCGGCTGGCGACGCCCTTGCATATGTCCACTGTGGACTATTAAAAGCTGAAGATGATAATGATGAAATATTACGCAAGTGAAGCTTTATGTTTAATTTTCAAGTTTGTGACATTGTAGGGGTTGAATTTCTGGATCTACTGAACCAATTTTGATAATTCTTTTACCAATAGAAGGCTATGTTATTTGTGAGTGACATAGGCTACATAATGACCTGAAAAGTGGAAAGAGTTTTTCGTGGTAGCTGGATTTGCAAAGCAAGTTCAGCACGCAGATAACCAAACAACAATAAGTGGTTAACACAAAGTGTTGTCCTATGAGGAGTTGCATCCACAACACTAAGCACAGTAGAAGGTGGTGAGGAGACTGCTTTAACCACTATGCCATCTGTGCAAGCAAGTCATATTAAAGTAAGATCATTAATTTCCACAGATATTCTGGCTGTACTATAAGGGTGATGAAGCGGTACTGTAAAATAAGGGATTTCAATTCAAATGAAATTCCTTCAAAATGAATAGCACAAAAAATGATGTTCTTCTAGCCAATTTAGTCTCAACGGAGACCAGCCAACTACGCAGGAGATATATTATGGTGCACAAATATATATGTGTCAACACAGGTGCACTTTCTGTCAATGGACAGTTATCTGACACAACAGGAGAGAGATCAGACACAGGAATGACCGATAAGCACTCCCAGGCACTCAGGCATTTGGCCTTTAAACTCAGGATTCAAACCTGAGACCACTTGATCGGTAGTCTCATACGGTAACAGATAGATGAACAAAGCAGTGAATAATATATATATATAATGAATAATATATATATATATATATAAAAATAATACAAATTTCAATTAATTAGAAACTTATAATACATGTTTAAACTTCTAATAAGATTAAAAGTAATTAAACTTTTGTTCTAATTAGAAACTTAATTAGATATAAGTACTGTATTTATGTTAAACTGCAAAAGAAAAGGAAAGTGGAAAGATTTGGAGGAGGCCTATACCCGAAAAGGGACTATGCAAAGAAAAACTAAAACTAATTAACTAACATATTGATAAGAATAAAAACTAACAAATAAGTGAAATAAGTTAATAATATAAGTTTAAAAATTGTTATAGGCATAGGTTTATGGCTAAATAAATAAATAAATTTATGTTTAACTAGAAGCACCGCTGCAAATGAAATCCTATCATACGAATCACAGTATCATAGTGTGACTGGTATTTATCTGATGTCTTAGAGAATCCTCCATAAAATCAATGGTCCCTATTAATAATGTCAGATGTGCAAAAAGACTACTTCACATACAACTTCAATTGTTACATTACCTTTCAGTAGACCAGTTCAAATATTGTTTTCATGATAAAAAACAATCAAAGAAAATTATTAATATGGATTATCGAGATGACAGGCAGCAACAGAAGTTTGATAAATTACCATTATGTTTGTAAGTTAAAAATAATACTAAGTATAAGTTTGAAAGTTTTTAAAATTGTTTAACTATAGTATATAAAAGATTAGTGACTTAGGTAATCAAATGTATTTCTTTACATCTAGAGTCTTATTCATAAACATTATTTAAATTAATTATAAGCAATGGTACTGCATTTCTTTAAACTTTAAAGTTGTGAGTTTAAACTTCGGGTAAAACTTAAGACAGACCTAAAAGGGATAATGAATTAAGATACATAAAATAAATATGCATTAGTAATTTTAAAGGTTTTATGATTTAGATATGAACAGATAAGCGTACAGGTAATAATATTAAACCAAGTTGTCTTTCTCTTTACACAAGCCATTTTCAGGTTAGAAATAAGATCCAAAATAATTTTATGAGTAAGAATGAATGCAATTTTTTTGTTGGTACATCCATTAACTAATGATATTAGCGTTTCGAGGTTTACTAGCTTTCTAGCAAGGTAGGTTAGCGTTTCTAACAAATCTATGCTCTCGGTTTTAATGTCGCTAGACGTGCAAGACGTTTAACACAAACTACATTTTAATGAAAACGTAAAACCCTAAATTAACATATACTTGTCATTAAACTTACCATAGTTTGTTAATTTCTACGGCTACCAACAATACAACACGTTTAAATCACGTAATATAAAACTTATTTAGCAATTTCAAATCGTTGCTAACGAAAAACAAACAGGTTACAACTTTTTATCCAGTAATGTCAAAAATACGCGCGAAATGGTTGTTGGTTTGGTTGAATTTTTAAAGTTACTCCTTTGTTGGAGAGTTAGTACTTTAAAAAATCTGTTTATGTTGACAACGTAGTATTTTACAAATTAATTTATGTCTAAAATCCCCATGTACATAACCCATTGATATACAAAATATTTCAAGAAAAAAAATCAGCGGCTCAAGACTGTCCGCGAAAAATAAAGGCACAATTTGGAATATGCCTCCTTTTCAAATTGGGTCCCGTCATGTACGCACGTTATAAATGTCAAAGTGTTCCCAGACGATCCAAAAAAAAGCAATTTATAAAATGCTATTTAATTACTCCTTTTACAAAATAATGATTACAGCTAATTAGAGGTGATTCTGTTTCAAAGTGTGAAAACAGGAACTCCTTATAAACTAATTTTACTAAACTAAAACCTACAACTAATTAGACTAGTGATTCCACCTCAAAGTGTGAAGCAAGAATGAACTTAAAATATGTTTCTGATCTATCTATACTAATATATAAAGCTGAAGAGTTTGTTTGTTTGTTTGTTTGTTTGTTTGTTTGAACACGCTAATCTCAGGAACCACTGGTCCGATTTGAAAAATTCTTTCGGTGTTGGATAGTCCATTTATCGAGGAAGGCTATAGGGTATATATCATCACGCTACTATTAATAGGAGCGAAGCACCAATGAAAAATAATTCAAAAACGGGATAAAATTATCACACTACGGGCAATAGGAGACGCAAACGAGGTAGCGTGGGTCTGCTAGTAAAATGGTGAAGGACTAATGTCGTTATCCTTATCGATGCACATTCCACAACACATTTCACGGACCTCAAGTGCCGTGTGAAATAATTAGGGATAAGTAGCAAATGTTGTGTTTATGAGTAAATATAGTGATTACCTATTATGCGATTTTGATTAAGCTTGTCTTAAAACTTTATGAAAGATCCAAATTATTATAGGCAAGACGTCCAATGATTGCCTGCGCACGGCTGATTTCGTGGGAAATACACCTACCAATCAGAAGCTTACGTGAGAGAGACAGACTCCAACTAAACTCAGTCTCTCTCTCTACTCCGATCACGCTTTCCGCTCGTTCCGCAACCTCTCCATATATATATGCTCTAAGACTTCTACTAAGACGACTCAGCAAACATTTTTAGGTGAGAGTAGAAAATTTTGTTTTGAACGCTTCTTAACCTCAAAGTTAAAGTACTAAAGTGACATTTCACATTAATTTTACAAAATAGTTTTGTCGTTATGTCAGAAGTTATTTATCAGTTTTAGTTATGAAAATATGGCTAAATATATCGCTCAGATTATAGTCCTTGGCGCACAAGTGGTTGGCCGAGCATTCGCCCGGGCCTTAAAACAAGAAATAGCTGCTTCTCAAGAGGCAGCTAAAAGAGCTGGGGGAGGGCCGGAAGGGACGAGAAGAGCTGCAGCAAACGCATCTACAGGCCTCACCATAGAGGAGGCTATGCAAATTTTAAATATTGATAAATTAGAACACGAGAAAATTAAAAGAAATTATGAACACCTATTTGCCGCGAACGACAAATCTAAAGGAGGATCATTTTATTTGCAGTCTAAAATTGTCAGAGCGAAAGAAAGAGTAGACGTCGAATTTAAACAAGATAAGAATCCAACACAGGATGCACCAGGTCGGCCTAAGGATACATCATGAACTATAGTTAATTTGGACTAGCTGTATTATTTTCCTTGTTATGTAGATATTGTTTTAGTAAAAATGAAAAGAAAATTTGTAAAACATTTTATTGCGTAGAAAACGGATACCACAATAGTGACTAGAATACATCAGTCTTTATAACATACATTGTTGATTAGATATTTAAAAAGAAACACAAAAAGTCAATCTAATGTCATTAAAGCAATACTACAGATAATATGTTAAATAAATGCTAAACATCGATATCAGTGCTAATTCACATCTGATAAACATTACATATTCTATTGTGCTTTGAAGCTACAGATTCGGAGAATATTGCTGTGCTTAGTATATGTAAATAATACTTCAGACAGAAACTACTTTATAGTTTTGGAGTAGACATACAAAAGTTAAAAACAAATCATTTTGTTGTTAGATCATCATGCTCCAGAATTATAATACATTATATTATATTCGGTCTTATTATTCTAACACCCACAATACTTAATAGATATGTAAAACATTTCTTCAAAATATAATTCTAAAACTATTTCTTACACTAAAATGTATGCAAACCAAAACGGTTATATATGACTAGAAATAATTGCATAAAATGGAATGACACAATGGAAGAAATTGAGCAAAATACCGATTTACATATATGATATATGCAAATCGGTAATAGTAATAATGTATCCAATAAGAGATCTAAAATCTATACCAACACTTTTTGTTCCCATTCCATTAATTAAATATCACTTCTAATATTTCCCATTCCAAATAAGGATATTAAAATCTTACATTATACATATTGACAATAGTTCTTGCCTTACTAACAGAGTTACCTAATCTCTTGTTATCTTTCAACTAATATGATGCTCTTTTTAATTCTTATGAGAGTAAGGGCAAGTTTTAATAGACTTATAAATATTATTATAAGTGTGGGCCACTTCAAACCTTTCTAAAATTAACATAGTAGCCAATGGTTTAATAGAGAAAGTAAGGCTTGTATCAGCCATAACTATCACTGGTAAAGCCATTGTCTACACTTAATACACAAATACATCTAAAATGCGTAATTTCCTTTCCTCATTAATAAGCTAAGATAAAGTGAATATTATAGTTGTGGAAAAAATGTTTCATTTTACTGACAAGCATTCAAGGCTTTACATCTACCAGGACTACTACTTCATAAGGACTGCATTCGGACAAACCTAATGTGTTACAAAGCCAACCGTAAAATCCCTTCTCAAAGTCACACACATCTTTCCACCAGTTGGCAGCACTGAAAGTAAGTTGGACTATACCGGCATACAGTCCCAGGCCGACAGTGAACAAGACTATGAGAAAAGGGTAACACAAAATGACAATTGGTGAAAGCACAATTTTTTTAATGCAGCTTACATTCTCTGTAACATGTGAGAAGATGTTATACCAAGCCATAGTACCCACATAGAATGAGTAAATGGCAGAAATACATGTCACAAAAGGTATACAAATAAGACTAAAAAGAAATATGTGAGGGCCATTGTGTAGAGAACATTTTGATATGTCCATTTTGTTGTACTCTTCAGCAACAATAGCTGCTTCAATAATCTCCAGCTCTTCTCTAGATATGTTCAACTTCACATCAACATTTTGTCCTTTCTTCTTGCCTCTTTTGATTGTCCCTGTCATGGTTAAGTAGCCATCTTTGCAGCTTTCTGCAAGAGAACATTCAGGGGATATGGATCCTTCAGATTCTACACGCAAAGCTGTAATTTCAGTATCAGTGTTTTCAGACTCCAAAATCCCAGGGACAATATTTACTCGCTTCTTCTTTTTAGCACTATTTTTCAGGCTGTCTGTCATATTACCCATTTCAAAGCTGTTCTCAGATTGCGTTTGGGACAAACTATTTGGAGTAGCCGATGAGCTTTCATTTTGGTCAGAGTTCAATACTTTGCAGCTCTTCAGCATATCATTGTCAGTAGTTTCTCTTAAGTCTCCATGACTTGAACAAGCATCTGATGAATTTTCATAGATAGGAGAAAGGTCAATGATCTCTCGGCTACTGTTAATAGTTGACAGAGATTGGTACCCATTCTTCTGAACTTCATTTTGAGATTCTGACTCTCCATTGCTTTCATTTGCATCTTCATCATTGACATCATTTATTATTGGTAGATTAATTTTCATATTGGATTTTAGACCTTCCATAGTAGAATGTATTATGCCATTTACGACATGTTCTGAGACTGGAGACAGGCCATTTTTGTATTTGGACTGCACTTCATCTGCAGCTCCCTGTGAAAATTTGAAATAGTTCTAATTTATGAACTTGGTACAGGATTGGTAGGTTTTTTGAATGGATGATTAGTATAGGTAGGCTATTTATATTTCAAATAAACCCTGCTGTGTTACCCGCGGTTATTGTTGTACCAAAGGTAACCCCGCAGGGCGAAACTAGTCTACATAAAAGTAGCCTAAGTTACTGGACAGATTTAATTGCGAATTTATAGTAATGATAATAGCTCATACTTCAGAATAACATATAGACTACTTTTTTTTACTGTGATACAGTAGTGTGTACAATTGAAGCCTTGGGTAGAAAATTTGTTGTTAATAAATTGGGAATGGACAAGTTTAACAGAGGTGATATAGCATTATTGTTTTTTTTTTGCTGCGTCGTTGGTCTCGTGGTTGCAGTGTGCGACTGCTGATCATGAGGTCTCGGGTTCGATTCCCGGGTCGGACCAAATGTTTGTATGATCTACAAATTTTTGTTTCGGAGTTTGGGTGTTTTCTATGTATATTATGTATGTATTTACAAAAAAAAAGTATATATGTAATTGTATCAGTTGTCTAGTACCCATAACACAAGCTCTGCTTAGCTTGGGACTAGATGGCTTTGTGTGTTAGATGTCCGAAATATTTATTTATTATTATTTATTTTATTTATTATTTTAAATAAGAATAAAAAGGATGATCAAATAAATTTTTAAACAAATTAAATTTGTATTAAATCAAACTGTTGAGTATACTGGGTTAAGTACGCTGTAAATGATTTATTCTAATTGTGGATGTTTTACTTCAATTAGTTATTAGGTAGTATTCATAAGACTTGCCTTGAAGTATGGGTCTATGGAAATACTAGGAAATTTTAAATTAAATATTATTTATACTTATGGTAATAGTACATGCAAATTTGTACCTATTATTTTCTTTTGATTTATGTCTGCAGTAATTAAGTACTAGTTCTTATTGTTTGTCTTGAATTTTTGTAACAAGTGCAAGAAGAGCAGACAATGGGAACGACATAGGGAAGTTTATTTTATCTTTACAAATAAATAAAGCTGAAATGTATGTTTGTAATTTAAAATTTATAGCTTTTCACCAAATGCTTATGAAAATATTTTACAGTATACATAATGTATATGAAAATAATATTTTTCTAAATGTGTATTTGCTCTGGCTAATCTCTGGAACGACGGACAAGACAGCATTTTCACATACAGATAGCTCATGTTATATGGAGTAACATTTATTACTTTTTTACATCAGCTGCGCCCTGTGGCGTTACCCGCGGTTGTTGCTGCAGAGGTAACAACAATAGCAGGTAACACCGGGGGGTACAACTAGTAAATAAATATAGATTACTATTCAGACTCCGATGCGTTTCATATGTACAGTTTTCTATAGAGTTATCAAAATTCAGCAATATTAACATGGCTTTTAGCTGGTGTTACTCTTACCTGTACAGTTATTATATGATCTACATGACTCGCAATAGAATTCTGCTTTTTCCCGTTTCGCTTCTTCGGTAATATAAATATGGGTTGTTCCACTTTAGCCATGATAATATATAGTTTTCAGATTCAAAATACGCAATAAAATCCGCTCACTTCCTAGGAAATATTACAAAAACTAGCCGACTAATAAACATAACAAATACACTACCGGCCATTATAGTTCTACTAATTAAAATGTACATGCGCAATGGGGGTGTAATATTAAGGTAGCTAGTCGTATTGTAATCGCGTTCCAGGAACTTAATAGTAAAAAAAAACCTGTAGAAAGCTTCAAAATGGAATAGCGTTGAGCTTTACTCATTTTTCAGGTAACTCTAATAAAAGAAAATATTATTTTAGTGGAGAAGTAGAAGAGATCACCGTGAACGATAAGACCGCCTTTTATTATACCGAATGAAGGATATCATGAAGTTTATATCTGTAAATTTTATACTTTAGTGGTGTTTAATAAAGTTTTATAAATAAACTACCGGACCCACGCAACCTCGTTTGTGTCTCCTATTGCCCGTTGCGTGTAATTTTCCCCCGTTTTCGAAACATTTTTCATAGGTGCTCCGCTCCTATTGGTCTTAGCGTGATGATAAATAGCCTATAGCCTTCTTCGATAAATGTACTATCCAACAGTGAAAGAATTTTTCAAATCGGACCAGTAGTTCCTGAGATTAGCGCGTTCAAACAAACAAACTCTTCAGCTTTATATATTAGTATTATAATATATTATATAATATATTACAAGAAAAAGATTAAGTAAACCATTTAATCAAAATAAGACTAAGACAGTGGTGGTGATTCTCTTGTTGTCATCACTAAAAGTTGATCTGAGGTGAGGTGTTTATACTCTATGAGCTTGTTTATTAGTAAAAAGTACAAGTAAACTGTTAAATGTAAAAATTATAAGAAACTAGCTGACCCGCTCAACTTCGTTTGCGTCTATCCATATTTTTTTTTTCCCATTTTACCAAAATTTTCGGTCGATACCTACCTGGCTCCTATTGGTTGTAGAGTGAGGTTACATACTCGCTAAATGGGCTATCTAACAAAAAACGAATTAACAAAATCGGTTCAGCCGTTCACGCGTAATGTCGTGTCCAAGGCAAATAGGAATTCATTTTTATATTTTAATATATTATATTTATAGAAAATTAGGTAGGTAATTTAGTCGGCACGTACTAAACGACGTCGAAGTTTAATGCGACACGTCAAGTTTTATGTCACACATTACGTTACACGTTTAAAACCATCAACACTAGAATAGCAAAAGAAAATTATATTCACATCTGAATCTATACTAATATATAAAGCTGAAGAGTTTGTTTGTTTGTTTGAACACGCTAATCTCAGGAACTACTGGTCCGATTTCAAAGATTCTTTCAGTGTTAGATAGCCCGTTTATCGAGGAAGGCTATAGGCTATATATCATCACGCTAAGACCAATAGGAGAGGGGCACCAATGAAATATGTTTCAAAAACGGGGGCAAATTATCACGCGACGCGATAAATAATTTTGATTATGTCAAAGTAAATTTAACTTTTTGTAAACAAATCATGTGTTTTTGATTAATGTGTATTTGGATGCGGATGAGATAAGAGCATAAGCATATAATCCAATTACAAATTTTAGTTTAGTGATGACAACAAGAGAATCACCGTCACAGTATTTAATTTTTATTTCATTTTATCAATTCACTAGATACACTTCTACTTATTAATAATTAGTGTTTCACAAAAAACTATCACATTTTTCGTAACCAATTATTATCAACATTGCAAAATCCAAAATTAAAAAAAAAACAAAACTCTAACATGAAAATGGCAGCCTAACGGGCGGAAAGAGTGAGTGGAGTAGAGACTGAGTCTGTCTCTATCACGGAAGCTTCTGATTGGTTGGTGTATTTCCCGCCAAATCTGTCATGCAGATTGAGACAGACACTACCCAGTCAGTCTCTCTCTCTCTTATTACACACTCAAAACTATGATGATAAATTTCTTTTACTTAAATTTGGACCAGAGATAGCTTACAGTCAGTGGAGTCAGTGTAAAATGGTACTTAAAATAGACAAAATCGCAAATTACGCTAACAGAGCCGGCGGTAAAAAGTTCTAGTTAAAAACAAATGTCATTTCACAACCTGTGGAAGTTAGTTTCTTATTAGTTTGACGTCTTGACTTAAAGGTCTTAGTTACCAGGTCATTAAATTAAAAAAAAAAAAATTAGTTTGACGTTTAAACTCATAACATACAAGCCTGAATTTTATACAAAAGTAAATATTAAATATTTGTGGTAATTCCATTTAAGCTGGATTACTTACACATTTAAAAATGCTGAAGGTGGACTAATGATTTAAAACTAAAATAATGTGTTTTTATTCACAAATATCGCATTGTAAACATAACCTAAAACTTTTCAGGGTATGGTTAGCCTAGTGACGGGAGGGGCTTCAGGTCTTGGTAGAGCTACAGTAGAGAGGCTTGTTAAGAATGGCGGAAAAGTGGCAATTTTTGATATTCAAGGAACAAAAGCTCAGAAAGTTGCTGAAGAACTCGGTGAAAATGTTGTTGTGACGACCGGTTGTGTAAGTTTTTATGCTACTGACTATTGAATAAAAGACCTAACACATTATTGTGGAAGCCATATTCAAATGTTCGTTTGTTTGCTTCTAAAGCGTAACAAATAAAATAAAAATACCACTACTAATTCTGGGAAAATTTGGATGGTTACAAACACCAAGGTTTTCTTTTTTTTTTCTATTTTACACACTTATCTCCATCGAACTTGAGACTGGCAGAATTGTCGACATCGGCACAGTTTGCCATTTCTAAAAAGAAGAAAGAAAAATAGTAAAAAGGAAATGTTCAATGTAATAAATTTTAAATAATAAAATAAAATAAAATTGAAATTAAATGGATATATGATTAAATAAATTAGTATAATATAACTCTTATAACTGTTCAAACCCCATCTTTAACTCAACATTATTGAGCTTAGACAAAGATGCATATATATGCAATAGAAAATGCCTCTGATAGCAGAAAGTTCCATGACATGATTCATTGGTGATCATAGTCTCATTAATGTCAGTGAGTTATTTGTTAATAAACATTTTCAAACCTTCACCCCTTTTATTGATGGCATAGGTGGTAAAACAGAATCAACTAAGCTTATTGTAATAGAAGTTATAGAAGAAGCAAAAAAAGTGTCTTCAAGATTTTGTTTTTAGGGTTTATTACATATGTTTGTTGTTTAATAGTGCATGACCAGTTATTGCTCCTTTGCGGTTCCTTAATTATGGCCTCATATAGGATCTCGGTGTGTGGTACCCTAGGCAATCTCCAGAGATTTTGTTTCTTTTAACTAACATTATAAGATAATAAAAAAAAAATTTGTCCTACAAAATGTATGATTTGATACTTCCAACATATATATTTATAAGAATGTCATCAAAAATGAAACTAACTAGCTGATTTTTTAACAGTTGCTTAGTTAATATTTATATAATTTAACAGCCACATTGTCCTAAAATTTATGTATACCACATAATTGTTATCCCTGTTCTACGCTCAAAAGTTTTTTCCCCTGCTATGCCTGTTAGCCACCACAATCAAAAATTTTTGGAGGGCTCTTTATCAAAATACCAATCACGAAAAATTTGCTTGATAGTAAAAGCTTGTAAAATTTGTTCTGAGTATCCCGTACAAACACTAAAAACCGGGACTGGCTATCCACCGATGTCTTCGAAATTCCCGGATTTCCTCTGATATAATATGCATGTATCTATACAAATAAATAAAATTGGAGTGTCTGTTTGTAATATTAAAATAATCGCTTTTTACTAAATGCATATGTATGTATACACGGTACATATAACAAAAATGTAGCTAAAAAATTTTTTGTCTGTCTGGATTTTGACGGGACTTTCACTGGAAGGTAGCTGATGATACAGGGAGTAACTTAGGCTACTTTTTTTAGACTAACTTTGTCCCGCGGCGTTATTCGCGGTACAACAATGACCGTGGGAAACACCGCGGGGTTCAGCTAGTTATGCCTTAAATCACTATCTATTTCTGAAAATCGCATGAAAATTTGTTGCTTTTTTATAGTACAAAAAGATTTAAGTGACTTTATTTAACACTAAGTAAAGATGATCATGTTATTTGACAGGTAACTTCAGAAGAAGATGTCAAGAAAGCACTGAAAGTAGTGTCAGAAAAGTATGGTCGCTTAGACACATTAGTTAATTGTGCAGGCCAGTCCACTGCATACCAAATATACAATTTCCACAAAGACTTGGCATGTCAACTGGAACATTTCAGTCAACTCGTAAATGTGAGTCCTAATTTCTAAAAAAAAATATGTATAGAACTAGAATATATTCTGTTATAAAGGCAATCTTAACTTTAGTATTTCTATTAAATTAATGTCTATTAATAATTAAATTTATTTTAATTATAGCTAGCACCGTTCTAACCTAACCTACATGCTTCGATATCAGTGTTCTTGACACATGTTCATTTCAATATTTCCATGTTTAATGGGATAGCGATGCACTGTGGATGCCCTCTGCCTCACCTAGGGGACATAGGACCTTAAGTCAAGTCAAGGCGAATCCTAAGATTTACCTAGTGAACAGTGGTATATGTTTAAAATAAGTGATTATCATGGAATGGTTGTGACTTTTACCATATAAGTGTTGGTGAATCATAGGTTTTACTGGAAAACTTGAGGAGTTATTGTAGTTCGGGGTTTTACGGTAATAATAAATTAACACATATTAATATTATTTTAAAATATTACATACCTTTGCATTTTTTGAAAATTGATCGTCGTAACAGCCAGCCAGCGTACTATCATTAGGTACGCACGGACCATCAGGTGACACATGCGCTTGATTGCCAGTTTTACGAAAAAAAAATGTTACGTTTTCAGGTAAACACAGTAGGTACATTCAACGTCATACGGTTATCAGCTGGTCTAATAGGCAAGAATGCACCCGATAAGAATGGTCAAAGAGGAGTCATAGTTAATACAGCTTCAACAATTGCTTACGACGGAGATATAGGACAAGCAGCATATGCAGCTTCAAATGCAGCTATAATTGGTATGACATTACCACTAGCGAGGGATTTGTCATCACAGGGTATCCGAGTTATGACTATTGCTCCAGGTGAGACCTATATATAACTAGTATTTATATATTTACTTTTTCTTAAAAAGAGCTCCCTGCCAAAATGACTCTACTCTGCCTGGTGAAAAGCATAAGCAGAATCCAAGAGTGGTGGTCACCATACTGCGAATGCAGACAATGCAACAATGCAGCATGGTGACCCACACCATGGCGGGCTAGTGATGCTTCTGCATCATTGGGCCTCCGGTCCCGCACTCACCAATGAAACACGACAGCATGATCGCTGTCATTTTACGTTAATTTTCTGTGCGAGGGTTGTACCGCCCCGGTGGAGCCAGCCCGTTCGTGCTGAAATCTTGAAAAGGGACTTTAGAGGTGGTACTAAATCAACCCATAGCATCTCTAACATTTAACCAAGTTGCGTTCTTTTTGGAGAGGTCTATATTCAGCAGTGGACTGCGATAGGCTGATGATGATGTTCGTAAATATCTTTGAAATGGACATAATTCAGTAGTGAGCCCTCTCGAGGCTATTAGTTTGTTAAAGTAGGGGCTAGAAATACTGTCTGAACTGAACTGAAAACAGATGTTTAGGATTTTGGGTAGATTGTTATGTTCATTCTGCAGTCACATTATGTTTTTGTTTCAAAAGAATGCTGATTAAGTCGATTGTTCTACCTTGCTAATCGAGAGGATCTTGTTGGTTAATTAAAGAGCAGTACGTTAAGAAAAAAGTTGCGCGTTTTTGCCTTCAAACCGCCTTTTGTTACTGCTCTCCCGATTAGCATGGCAGTGATGTCTGTATTTTTCCCATTTTTTCCTGGTGTAAACGCGTATGTTTTGCCGAACTTTTAACAACCCACCTCTCTTATGGCAATCCTCCTTAGGACTGCTATCATTTTCACGACAACAGAAGATCAACTCGTCACAGATTATTAAGAATTTTGTTATATATTTGTTTGCAGGTGTATTCAGCACTCCTCTAGTCCAATACCTTCCACAGAAGATGCTTGATTTTCTACAGCGGATGACACCATTTCCTTCACGACTCGGCAAACCAGAAGAATTTGCTCACTTAGTAACCAGTATAGTAGAAAACCCAATGTTAAACGGAGAAGTAATAAGATTAGACGGTGCACAAAGATGGTTCCCCTTGTAGTGTAATATTAGTTGTTAATAAATTTGTAGGTTATCATGAGATAACATTGTTTTTTATTTGCTTTCGTTCTGTTTGAGAACCTCAAAAAGTGCATGTGTTGCCGCAATTTCTTGGTTATAGAGTAGATAAATCATTATTCCACCATAGTGAGGTTCAAAAACATGAAGATATTAGTTTTTTATTTCTGCCAGGTTGATCCAAATTGATGTAAGAATAACAATCAGTTTCTGAGTCTGATAACTGAATGATTAATCTTTAAAGACTTTCTTGGTGCTTGAAGCAGCAGGTTCACCATCATTATCATTACATAAGAGCAGGGGCGGGCGGAGAGCGGGGCAAAAAATAAAATAAAATGCACGGGTCACGCTGACCGAAATGGACGCTGCTTTTGCTGCGGGGAATTGGGTCACAAGGCTCGATATATGTGGCTTGTGCAGCGAATGCACCAAATGTCCGGTGACCACGGCCGGCCAGCTAATACCAGTTGGGCAGCGAAAGCTGCTGCCCATCTGATGATTAGCTGCTGCTGCTGATATTCGTTTACGACAGAAACTGGATTATTATCAAGTAACAATGTATAATATAATATGTTGCTAGTTGTTTCATAGTTGTCTTGATTACTGTATTCGCTTTTTGATATGGAAACGCTTAGCTAAAACAAATTAAGTACTTCAAAAGACAAACGGTCCTGTAGGTAACTGATTATTGAATGTAGAAGAGAGATGTATATAGGTCTGCGGAAGTACTCTTCAGCAGACTGAACAGGTTGGTTAACGGCCCTACGTCTTGACACTATTCTGGGACATTTAATTTCTACATCTAGCTGCTCAGCTACTTCTTTAGCCTTTTCACAAAGCAGTCGGTAAATAACGTCCCCATTTTCTCTTTTATTTTGGAGAACACTTAAAATATCAATAATATTTAGTCACATAACATCTATACTGTGATAAACATATATAAAAACATTGTTTAACAATTTTAATTGGTGGTCCGGCTGAGTCCTGGACACAGCCCAGGGTCATGGGGGTCATGACCTCCATGATCCGACCCCTATGGATCCGCCTTTGCATCATCTCATAATCAATTACAATTGAGTAGTTGACTCTTCGGAGCCAGTTCATGGCCCAATTTTTGCATCATAATATCAAATTGCATACAATTGTTTAAATTTCATAGGCAGGGTTGACAATTATGCACTTTTCGAGTGTCGGAGCCAATTCCTGACCGATAAGACAACAATTTATCTATCGAGTTTCTGTGTACATTAAATTACATAATATTTAACGTTTACATTTTGCTGACGTAACTAGGGCAAGTTTGTTGTCGTTTTGTCCTCTATTTTGTCCTTGGTGCTTAACACTCAAAATCGTCAGGTCTTAGAAGCACTGTGGTTGAGGGCAACGGACAATGCCGTAACTGGGGTGGAATATTGTGCGGACAAAATTTAGGGGTGTTCACATTGACACGAAGAATAGAAGTCAGGATATCTAAATATATGATCAATAGGCCATAATAAAAAGATAGGTACCTATGCCTATAGTTATTAAAAAATAAATAAGTACCTACATCCAAATACACCTATTGCTATAGAAAGCACCGTAGGATACGAATATCGTATCTCTGAGGTGCCGTGTATTTAGGATCACAAAAAATGTTAGACACCTGCCATCCGTTAGGTGCATAAATTTTTTCACAGTATGACTTTTTCCACACATTCCTGTTAAGGGCGCGTTTACGATTCGTACAAAATTATGCTTTTTTTCGGTGCAATTTGTAACTAAACTAAACAAATTGAATATAACAAAGTACTAACACTTATAGATTAGTTCTTCATCTTCAAATCCGAGGGACAACTTTTTTGGAAATTGTATTTTTTTATATTGTAAAAACGATCTTCCGTAACCATTTTCCACAGTATTTACGATATCGGGTTGAGTTTTGGTACATTTTTGTTCTACAATCAACCTATTTTAGAATTTCTAAAAATAATGTAAGAAGGCATATATAGTCAATTATAAATCCGAGGAAAAAAATAGTATAAAAGTGTCACAGAAAGTCGCAGAAAAAATAACAACCGGAGCTTATATTTTCTCATATTTTGCTATTACGGATGAATCGTAGTCGATTGCAATAAGGGTTATTTTATTTTTTTGAACCTCTTTTGATTTATCGCGTAAAAATTTCGTAATCTCAGTCTGCGCTCAGCCGCCGTCATGAGTGGACACTGTGTCGCCTGTTTGCATTAGCTCTTGTTGAAAAGATCGCTCTTCGAATTCAATATATTCGATAAACCAGAATAGGTTGATACTTGACAACGTTAGATTATTTTTAACCGACTTCAAAAAAAGGAGGAGGTTTCTTCTATTTACAGATTTTTATAACAATATTTTAGTTTGTTAAAACTAAGTAGTATTGTGCGAGTTCGGGCTCGATTGATGAGACATTACCTCCTACTTAGGTGGAGTGACCTGAAGGTGTACTACGGTGACTGCTTTTCTAACTTCTAGACGAGTTGACATAGTCTAATCGAGTTTGGGCTCATTTTGTTAGTTATGATGAGACCTTACCTCCGGACTACATGGAGTGACTTGAAGGTGTACTTCGGTGACTGCTAGTGGAACTCCTAGACGAGTTGACATAGTGCTACCGAGTCTGGGCTCATTTTGTTAGTTATGATGAGACCTTACCTCCGGCTTAGGTGGAGTGATCTGAAGGTGTACTTCGGTAACTGCTTTTGGAACTCCTAGACGAGTTGACACAGTCTTACCGAGTTTGGGCTCATTTTGTTAGTTATGATGAGACCTTACCTGCGGCTTAGGTGGAGTGACCTGAAGGTGTGCTTTGGTGACTGCTTCTGGAACTCCTAGACGAGTTGACATAGTCTTACCAAGTTTGGGTTCATTTTGTTAGTTATGATGAGACCTTACCTCCGGCTTAGATGGAGTGACCTGAAGGTGTACTTCGGTGACTGCTAGTGGAACTCCTAGACGAGTTGACATAGTCTTACCGAGTTTGGGTTCATTTTGTTAGTTATGATGAGACCTTACCTCCGGCTTAGATGGAGTGACCTGAAGGTGTACTTCGGTGACTGCTAGTGGAACTCCTAGACGAGTTGACA
This sequence comes from Spilosoma lubricipeda, assembly GCA_905220595.1. Taxonomy (NCBI): domain Eukaryota; kingdom Metazoa; phylum Arthropoda; class Insecta; order Lepidoptera; family Erebidae; genus Spilosoma; species Spilosoma lubricipeda. Next base: position 3,748,746 of record HG992295.1, read on the forward strand.
TAGTCTTACCGAGTTTGGGCTCATTTTGTTAGTTATGATGAGACCTTACCTCCGGACTACATGGAGTGACCTGAAGGTGTACTTCGGTGACTGCTAGTGGAACTCCTAGACGAGTTGACATAGTCTTACCGATTTTGAGCTTATTTTGTTAGTTATGATGAGACCTTACCTCCGGCTTAGATGGAGTGACCTGAAGGTGTACTTCGGTGACTGCTAGTGGAACTCCTAGACGAGTTGACATAGTCTTACCAAGTTTGGGTTCATTTTGTTAGTTATGATGAGACCTTACCTCCGGACTACATGGAGTGACTTGAAGGTGTACTTCGGTGACTGCTTGTGGAACTGCTAGACGAGTTGACATAGTCTTACCGATTTTGAGCTTATTTTGCTAGTTATGATGAGACCTTACCTCCGGCTTAGATGGAGTGACCTGAAGGTGTACTTCGGTGACTGCTAGTGGAACTCCTAGACGAGTTGACATAGTCTTACCGAGTTTGGGCTCATTTTGTTAGTTATGATGAGACCTTACCTCCGGACTACATGGAGTGACCTGAAGGTGTACTTCGGTGACTGCTAGTGGAACTCCTAGACGAGTTGACATAGTCTTACCGATTTTGAGCTTATTTTGTTAGTTATGATGAGACCTTACCTCCGGCTTAGGTGGAGTGACCTGAAGGTGTACTTCGGTGACTGCTTTTGGATCTCATAGACGAGTTGACATAGTCTTACCGAGTTTGGGATCGTTTTGTTAGTTCTGATGAGACATTACCTCCAGACTAGATGGAGTGACCTGAAGGTGTACTTCGGTAACTGCTAATGGAACTCCTCGACGAGTAGAACTAGGTGTGCCGAGTTTGGGCTCGTTTTGTTAGTTATGATGAGACCTTACCTCCAGACTAGATGGAGTGACCTGAAGGTGTACTTCAGTTCCATTAGCAGTTACCGAAGTACACCTTCAGGTCACTCCATCTAGTCTGGAGGTAATGTCTCATCAGAACTAACAAAACGATCCCAAACTCGGTAAGACTATGTCAACTCGTCTATGAGATCCAAAAGCAGTCACCGAAGTACACCTTCAGGTCACTCCACCTAAGCCGGAGGTAAGGTCTCATCATAACTAACAAAATAAGCTCAAAATCGGTAAGACTATGTCAACTCGTCTAGGAGTTCCACTAGCAGTCACCGAAGTACACCTTTAGGTCACTCCATATAGTCCGGAGGTAAGGTCTCATCATAACTAACAAAATGAGCCCAAACTCGGCACACCTAGTTCTACTCGTCGAGGAGTTCCATTAGCAGTCACCGAAGTACACCTTCAGGTCACTCCGTGTAGTCCGAAGGTAAGATCTCATCATAACTAACAAAACGAGCCTAAACTCGGTAAGACTATGTCAACTCGTCTATGAGATCGAAAAGCAGTCACCGAAGTACACCTTCAGGTCACTCCACCTAAGCCGGAGGTAAGGTCTCATCATAACTAACAAAATAAGCTCAAAATCGGTAAGACTATGTCAACTCGTCTAGGAGTTCCACTAGCAGTCACCGAAGTACACCTTCAGGTCACTCCATCTAAGCCGGAGGTAAGGTCTCATCATAACTAACAAAATAAGCTCAAAATCGGTAAGACTATGTCAACTCGTCTAGGAGTTCCATTAGCAGTCACCGAAGTACACCTTCAGGTCACTCCATGTAGTCCGGAGGTAAGGTCTAGTCATAACTAACAAAACGAGCCCAAACTCGGTGAGACTGTCAACTCGTCTAGGAGTTCCATAAGCAGTCACCGAAGTACACCTTCAGGTCACTCCAGCAAGTCCGGAGGTAAGTACCTATTACATAGAAATGAGAAAATATAAAAAACTTTCAAAATATCAATTTAGGCAAGTTGACATTTATACCTGCCGCTATCCGATTTGCACTTGTTTGTGTAACTTGTGTCAACGTAGTAATTCGATTCTGTACCTATCAATTTTGCAAACGCGTCCTTAAAGTGTCGTTACTATATTAAAAGTTTTTCTTTCCAATTTTAAAGGTAAATAACACCTTTACATAACATTTAAAAGTGTTTATTCGTATATTGAGAAGGCGTTAGTTTTTTAATTAGTAACTAACTAAAACTTTTATTCAAATGTAACTAGAGGAAAACTTATTATTTTGAGTGTTTACAATTTTACACCTTTGGCTTAAACAAACTGCGTTCAACTCTGTGCATAGTTCGCAAATGTTGAAAACGAATCATATTTTTTATACTAGGTACTCGTGCTGATCTAAAATTACCTACCTACCAAAAAAATGTTCTATTTTAAAACCATACTGGTAGATACGATCGATATACGGAAATCATCCAAAAAAACGAACTTCACAAGGCACTAGCTGCCCCGTGCAACCTAGTCTGCGTCTCCTATTTCCGCAGCGTCATGTTAAAAAGCGTGAAGTTTAACTTAAAACAGGTTAGGACTGGTAGGGAGCCAACCTTAAAAGATAGGCTTATGCTGTGACAGACTTTCATACATTATTTTTGTTATTTTTCCCCGTTTCTGCAACATTTTCCATTGCTGCTCCGCTTCTTTTGATCGTAGCATGATGATATAAAGCCTTCCTCGATAGCTAGGCTATCTAACACTAAAATATTTTTTCGGATCGGACTAGTAGGTAGTTCCTGAAATTAACGTGTTCAATCATCCAAACAAACATTAAAACTTATCAGCTTCATAATAATTTAGCATAGATAGTAAGTTAGTCGTGATTAAAATCTTCAAGCGTTATAGATTCACGCATCTACATTAAATGTTACGTCTCGTATTGAAAGCTTTAATTTATGACGTAGACGGAATTTTATCCAAAGATACTCGATTTTTTTAATGTACTTACGTGGAAGCTCTTTAGACCCGGAACTCACTGGAATCTGACTAAAACTACTAGTTAGACCAAGAATACTTGTCTTACAGGATATCTGTCGGTTTTTTATTTGTTTATTGCATTTTGAATATTTTAGTATCTACGATATTACTTTGCCTTAGTAAAAGGTAATATTTCAAATACATAAACACAGGTCACTTGTCATAATTTATTATCATCGAAAACAAATCTAAGTAGTCACCACAACTTCCGCTAATTTAAAAGGGCGCCATCGAAGTGTTTCGAACCGGACACCATTCGTTATCGCCTTACACGAAACAGGTTCTACAACACCAAGACAATACCAGCATAAGCAATAACTTAATAATTGATTACATATTTATTTCAATCGATTGGTTTGTTTTCTGTACGAAGGTTCTAATTTATTAACGTGTATAGTTGGAATTATTGCTTTATATCCTGTCAAAGTGATAGTTGGCATGGTTGATCGCGCATGCGCTGTGGGGCGTCCACGCGCGTTATATTCATGGGTAGCCGTGGCCTATGGTCAACAATTGAGCCCTGACCTAACAAAATACATCTAGAAATATGTGTTGTGTAGTTTCTGAACCGTTACTTACGAAATTGTATTTGACGCAGGTAGGGCATTAACAGATTAATGGTAATAAAAAAAAGGACCTATCTAAATATGTAGCGGTGGACAATGGAAACAGATTAGGTATTTTGCTTTGATTTAGGCATTACCAGTGAATTAGATCACCAGGCATTGCGGTCCTACCGGAACCTTTGCTAGTCACACGCGCCCATAGATATAGCCAGCAAGTTGCAAAACAATCCACCTGGTGACCAGTATCATGAGGCGATTCACCTCTTAAAAATAAATTACTAAACGACAGCTTCCAATCTCAGATGCGGCGAAGGGGATCCTCCTGGCGATGCTGCTGTTCCGTTCATACCACGTAACGATTGCAAGTAACAATTCAAACATAACAAATCTATACTAATATATAAAGCTGAAGAGTTTGTTTGTTTGTTTGTTTGTTTGTTTGAACACGCTAATCTCAGGAACCGCTGGTCCGATTTGAACAATTATTTCGGTGTTGGATAGTCCATTTATCGAGGAAGGCTATAGGTATATATCATCACGCTACTACTAATAGGAGCGGAGCAACAATGAAGAATGTTTCAAAAACGGGGGAAATTTTCACACTACGGGCAATATAAGGCGCAAACGAGGTTGCGTGGGTCGGCTAGTGATTCTATATTTCAACAACTCACGCGGTATTAACAAACTTATTTACGCGCTTTTTTTTTCTAAGTAGGTATGTAATAAAGAGATAATAATAATTTATTTCATTATAAAGTTGTACAATAACATTTTTTTACATTCATAAGATGTGCATAAAGGAAAAACATGGTGGTGTGGATGGCTGTGGAACTCGGGTCCCCATAATAAGAAATCTGGTGATGAATTCAGTTCGTATATATGTAATAATAGTACAAACTAAAATATCTTCAGAACCGAGTAGGAGAAAACCTTCTGTGGAATCCAGCTGGAACTAGAAGGTGGTATGAATCTAAACTCGTTTTCTGATAACCGATAGAGCTTAATCGATGTATCTGCTATTTCAAATAAGTATTTAGCACTAAATGGCTAGATAGAATCCAGATTACATAATTTGCTTTCAACTTTATTTTAGGAGAAATAGTCTACTCTACATTTGAATCTATTTTGCTTTTCGACAATTCTAGCACTGGGGATATTCCTGTGTCGAGAGGAACTTTACAAACATACAAGAAACGGTTACAAATTACACCCAAATTCAGTGCAAAAATTGTAGATCACATAAAGTATTGTCTCATGTGGGTTTGCACCCACAACACTTAGCGCAGTAGAAAACGGCGAGATGACCGCTTCAACCACTACGTCATTCATTATAATTGTTATTATAAAAAGAATACTAATGTTAAAAATACTATAAACATGTTGTATTTAAATTCCATGTATTTACAACGTCATACTGATAAACTTAAATCTTTTTTAAAGATCACTTTGCTTAGATAATAAAAGCCTTTTAGATTTATAAAGAAGACCTCAATTCATTAATTATCCTAAATCTCTTTATATCTCTTTATATAAAAAAGACGAAAAAAGGCGATAATCTTTTGACTAACAAGGTAGGACGGATGCGGAATTACTTCGAAGTTGTTTTTTAATTCAAAACTCGGGAAAACCCATGTTCTTTAATCGCCAAAGGATTTCAAACAAAAGTCAATAAGTTACAACTTCACATGAGATTGCCAATACGTCGATTGAATCGTCACTCAGCCAATAGTTTCTTGTAGGTCCAAGAAAAAACGAGACAGGCTATAAAATTTTATTACATCCGTTTATATAAATAATAATCAAATAACAGCCTCTATTGTGCCAAGGCTTATAAATTGAACGGGGAATTCAAATGCAGTCGTTACCAAATCGTATCTGTTTACAATTAAGGTCTTTATCCACTAGCTTGTTTTTTTTTGTTTTATTTGTAATGAAAGATTAAGATGGGTGTGTATTTTCTTATCTTGCCTGTGAATAGTAATTCTTTCTTATGAAGATGAAGATAGATGAAGAGTTTACAAATGTAATTTGTTTCACATCAACAGTTTTTAATAGTCTACTGCTGGACATGAGCATCGCCTTAGAACGAAACGATTATTTGTTTAAGTAGTCTAAAATTTATCGAACTTCGTTTTTAATTTAATTAAATTATTGTCTGTTGGAAAGCAATACAAATTTTATTTTAGGAAAAAACGAATACTCGGCTAGTTAAAAACAATTAAAATTTTATAATAATTTTCATATGTTGTTTTGGCATTGTTACATTGTCTGCATTCGGAATGAGTATAGTGACCACCATTCTTGGATTCTGATTATGCTTTCTATCTGGCAGTGCAGAGTGATTTTGGCAGGGCCATATATAAAAAATGCTTACTCACTGTCACTCTAGTTGACTCTTGTAAGTAAGACGGGTATACGGAATCTAGGGACATCTCACACATAGAAGTCTATCAAGCCATTTACACAGAGCTACAGCCACAGAGCATCCATACATAAGAAATAAAAAACTCACAAAACTCCTTTTAGCGCAGTTAGGCAGAAATTATTTTAACGTTTAAAACTGATAACACGTCTGATTCCAATGTCTGTGGCCACGTTTCCTTTTATTACATTTGAAAGAATATGACGCTATGTTCATTTAATACAAGGACGAAACGTGTAAATATTTTTAAGTGTAGATTTCACTTGGCGGGATGCAACTCAATGGTTAATTACGGGAAGTTGTACTTATACCGATTAGTGCTAGTTCAGATACGGCGCAATCCGCTCGGACGCGAACCGCGTGGTTCCAATCCGCGACGATTGATAAGTGTTCAGACACGCGCGGTAAGTCTGAGAAGTGGGGTAGGGTGACATTCGCTTAGTTTCAATAATGGAATAATAACTAGTTACTTTGTAAATGAGGATCGTGTAGAATGGCAAGACTCAAAAATACAAAATTACGTAAAAGTTACTATTACAACGAATGTATACTAAAATAAAAAATGTAAAATAAAAAAAACTACTAACCAAAAAGAACCTTTTTATCTAACGAATCCTCATTTTTGGCGAAATTGTCCACTAACTGTCTTGTCGGTTTGGCTCGGTGTCGAAGCGATCCATTGTCACCGTTCAATAGGCGCGGTTTCCACGGAGCAATTGAACGCCTCTAGGTAACATCAAGTAAATAGAACCGCACGGCAGCCGCGCGAATTCATTTTTTAGCAGTCGAGTGGCGGTAGTCGCGCGGTTTGTCAACCGAACAGGTCGTATGAACGAATGATAGGCGCTAATTTAAATAAGACCTGCGCTGACGAACCGCGCGGTTTCATTCCGAGAGGATTCCGGCGTCTGAACTAGCACTTAGCATGATATTTTTCATTGTGATTCACGATGTCGATCACTGATCAGTAGCAATGAAATTATATATCTTTGCCACATGACACAGTGTCATATTTAATTAAGGATTCTAATAAAGAACATAAAGTGAAAAAAAAATATAAATGTAGGTCTGTAATTCACTTTCTAATGCAATTCTTAAAAAAATATTTTGTTGTCTCTACTGACATTATTCAATCGTTGGATTGATTTGTTGATTTAGGTGCAAGTCTTTCATAGACAATTCTATACAAATAAATAAAAATGAAGTGTCTGTTTGTAATATTAAAATAACCGCCTTTCACTAAATGCATATGTATGTATGTACGGTACATAAACCAAATTTTTTTTTAAATTTTTGTCTGTCTGTCTGTTTGTTCCGGCTAATCTTTGGAACGGCTGGACTGATTTTGACGTGTAGATAGCTGATGATATAAGGAGTAACTTAGGCAATTTTTTTTGTTGCTAATAATTCACAAACATTATTAAATAAAAAGAAAACTGTTTCCTACTAGTCAGTAAACAGGATTCAAACCACTCTAGTGGTCACAGATCCCAACACTTCTGCCGGCCGTCAAAAACAGAAGAAAGGGACCCTAGCCATAGAAATAACTTTAGGAATATCAAAGCATTGGAACAAACACCAATAAAATGTATGTAAAACTCAAACGAGTACTGTGATCGTAAAATGTTTACTGAAATTAGATTTTATTTTGTCCTTTATTATTTTGTGCCGCGTGTTATTTATGGCTTGTGTGGACACGGCGCCTTTTGACTTGTTTTAACCTTAACATGGGTATAATTTAGTGGTTTTGAATTTTAAATTATTTCTCATTAGGTGTTCTTTGCTCACGTGTGTTATCAAAAAACTTAAGAGTAAAATTTTATTTTATAAATATCTTATGTTTTTTTTCTCCAGATCAATCAATAAACCCTGTATTGTTCAGGATATAATTAATAACTTGCTTGTATGTTTTAATTTGTTTTAAAAAAGAGTTTCAGATAATCTTGCGTCTAATCAGTCACAGCTTGATTTCCCTTGGGTCTTATCTAAATAATATTTTAAAATGTGTATAAACCCTTAACTTTGAAACTATTTTAAACGAACTAGAATTATATATTACTTTAACAAAAATACACCCCATTGTAGTCCATAACATCATTAAGAACTAGCATTTTTATAAGCATTTTTAAATAAATTCACACATTTTTCAATAAATACATAGATGTTATTGGCCTAATTTATCAAATTTAATGAATTAATTGGGGCACTACATCCTACGAATTTCCACGTTTAAAATATCTTAATCGAATTTTCATTACACTTAGACTCTGCACTAAAAACAAGCTACACTAAAAACAACAAACAAACCAATAATCTTTTCTAGTTTCAAATATACATCTGTCTTGTATGACATATGTCATTGGTGACACTGTCGGCTATGACAAATAGTCAACTCCAACCAGCAACACAGCGGACGAAACTTCAATATCATTTGACAGGTATTTTTGACGTAAATGGCTGTCACATCATAAAATCTGACCTAGCGAGTCAGTCTTATCAAGTGATATTCCCATATATGTACATGACTCGCTGTGATCTGTTGTTGTGATACCACCGTATCTGTGATATGTCATATTCAAGGGGGTGCATCTACATCTACACACACTTTAAACCAATATAAAATGTAGAATTATATTAGGTACCTATGAAATTGCTGTTTTTATGTGAACTAACGGTGCTAGGGTGGTCTCTAACACTTGCACCAGCAAGTGCACCCTTTTGCACCCCCCTTCTGGCGCCCATGTATCTATGTATTACTCTGACTAATGACGTATATGGATATAACAATTAATTTAAGGATAAATATATGCACTGCTCAATATAGGTAACTTTTGTTCGATTAATGCAATAAATAAAGGTACATTAAATTTTTTAACTAGCTGGACCCCGCGGTGTTACCCGCAGTTTGTGTCGTGCCGCGGGTAACGCCGCGGGGCAAAGCCAGTCTAATAAAAGTTGCTTAAGATACTTCTTATATCATCAGCTACCTATAAGTGAAAGTCCCGTCAAAATCGGTCCGGCCGTTTCAGAGATTAGCCAGGACAAGCAGACAGACAGACACACGGACAAAAATGGTAAAAAATGCTATTTTGGTACATATACCGTGACTACATACATATGCATTTAGTAAAAAGCGGCTATATTAATATTACAAACAGGCCTCCAATTTTATGTATTTGTATAGATCAAAGAAATATTCTTAATAATTCCATAATTAAAGAGAACGTGAGAGCATAACATTGAAATATAATTTGTTGTATGTTATTTAATTTAATTTATTGTTACTATGAATATACAGTTATTATTGCAGTGTCACTACAAGGATGATGCAGTGGTTTAAGTGGTAATCTCGTCGTTTCCTATTGCTCTTAGTATGGTGGGTTTGGTTTTCAGACAACCACTAAAGAATGTACATTTTCTAAGACTGTATCTTTTATTTTAGTCGTAAAAAAGTAACGAAGCTTGCAAGAATATCAAAAGTAAACGAAGAAAGAAAGTCATAATCTATACTCTATACAAATAAATAAAATTGGAGTGTCTGTTTGTAATATTAAAATAACCGCTTTTTACTTAATGCATATGTATGTATACACGATACATATACCAAAAATGTAGTTAAAAAAATTTTTGTCTGTATGTCTGTCTGTCTGTTTGTTCCGGGTAATCTCTGGAACGGCTGGATGGATTTTGACGGGACTTTCACTGGCAGGTAGCTGATGATCCGGGGAGTAACTTAGGCTACTTTTTTAGACTAACTTTGTCCCGCGGCGTTACTCGCGGTACAACATTAACCGTGGGTAACACCGCGGGGTTCAGCTAGTTATAAATATAAAAAAAAACTTCGGTTGGAATTAGTCGGTTGCGTCTAGAAGGCTACGTGGAGATAATTAAGGTACATTCATATTTTATGTTACTAAAAATGAATGAAAGCGTACAATACATTTAACTAAAACTTTTCACATTATTTTCGCGTATTTTCAATTATGTTTATATATTGCACAGGCTCCTTAAATATGTCTCCATTATATTATACTATGATGTTGTCTGGAACTAAACTATCAATCTAAGTTTAAATTTTAGTTCTCTTATATATAATTCCCTTTTTAAAACAATATCTACAATACCTCGTAAACAGCATCGTTTCTTAACGATGGGAAATAAAAACTCTTTACTTCTTAACAGGGTTCACACTTTCGGGCACCTAGTTAGTTATAGTATTGTTGTGGTTTTTACCCTTTTGGGTTATACGGGTACTTTTATTGTACAGTTTACGATAGCCTTTGTTTTATTGTATTGCGGTGGCTACCGAGTATTGTGTTGTTATGGGCGTGTTACGTTCTTGTGTTAGAGTTTATTGTATTGTTAAAAGACATTTGGCGCTACCAAAGGGTCCGATTTTGTTAGAAAAAAAGCTACCTGAAATGAAGCAAATAATAAAAAAAAAATATAATAGTTCAATTATCACCGTTAGAAGGGTTTTTAAATATGCAAGAATACAAAATAAGTCATCATAGTTGGAAAAACAAGTTGTGAGTTGCACAAAAAAGAATATGGTAAACGATGTGGGGGATAGGTGTCATGTCCCACCAAAACAAAGAGAGGATCCTCTGACCAGGCGAGGTTATCATGCCTGGCGGTTGATGTTGGGATGTTGTATATTTATTTACGATTATCGGCGCGAAAACTTCTATTGCGCGATGCAGGATTGGTAGTTTCTTCGCATTGTATGTAACTCCGTAATTTAGTGTTTCTTCGGTAGATAGCGCTGTCATATGATTTTCTTGATTGCGCTGTATGTGGAAGTCGCCACAACGATATCATGGCGTGGCGTGCAGTTGGAGCGGGATAGTCCAGCAGTTGACTACGATAGGCTGATGATTCAAATTCAAATTCAATATCTTTATTGCTAACTAAGTGTAGGCACATTTTGTAATCTTATAATATAGTTTTGAAAGAAAGAAAGAAAGAAAAATACTTTAATTGGCACATTTTACAAAGCTTTTACATGGTATTGTTAAATATGTACAACAAAATTACATCTGTACCAATTAGGACCACAGCTCAGCATAATCAGCTGCAGCCCAAGAGTGTTGCCCCGTGCCCGCTTAGTCATATAAATTTATTGATTAGAAAAGAGTATTGATTTCAGAACTTTGTAAAAATCTATAGTAATAAATGTATTAAAAGAACCGAAAGTATAAGTAATGTAATAAATAATTAGATAAGATGAGAATTGGCATATCACGGCAAGGTCACGGCTGACTCACTATATCGCGCTAAGAGTTACTCTGATGTCCTCAAACTCTCTCTGGTGTTGTAGTAAGAATTCCTTCAGCTTAGTTTTGAAAGAGTGAATACAGTTTGTTTCAACTAGGTAGCCTTTTCCAGGCATTGCAATTTTGGGAGCGGATAACCATGTTACACAATTGTATAAAATGATAGAATTGTATAAAGTGAACAAATTAATAACTTAATATTACTAAAATTTAAGTAATAAAGTGAACAACTTTTAAATTCTTGAAAAAAGAACTGATGATGATGATGATGAAACGATATCATTGACGTATAAAAAGTAAAAGAATATGTTACATAAAAAAATATTGTGAAGAATATTATTATTTTTGTTGTTGTTGATGGGGGTTAAAATAAAAGAAAAGTTTTGACGAGTAATTAAATAACCCTTTAATTTCTTTATTTTCCCTTTGATAATCTGTAAATTTTGATGGATTTCATGGAAATAGAATAGAATAGACGTAGAAACAACAATAAAATTATTTCTTGGAATAGTAACTGTACACTTCGGTACAAACAATACTTAGAAAATACCTACGTATTTTTTTAGTCCGCATTTTCAGTAACATTGTCATAACATAATTCATAATGGCAGCCAACGACATAAATGGTCGTCCATTTAGCAAAATATCTACCAAGAAACCTCAAAAACTTTCAACAATTCATATAATGAGTTAGTTCACCTCTGTCTCAACCGCAATGATATGTTAGAAATGGTCCTAATTGAACTACAAGGACGATTAGTTTCAATTAGACCTAAATGAGGCTCTAAGAAAATGACAACGTGTGTGGCGGGTCTCTTAGTACACTATATATGTACATATACTCTATACACTCGGTTGTACTATATACTCGGTTGTATGGGAAAAATTCTTAGTGGAATACTACCTTAGCTAGTTTCAAAATAACCATTAGCTATGCAACAGTACAGACTGACTGATTAATAGTTGTAAAGCTTAAACCGCACTAGATGCAGATTTGAAAACTTGACAGGTGATGCTGTTTTCTTATATTTTAGTCTGCCAAAATTACTTTACTCTTCCTGATAGCAAACATAAGTAGAATCCAATAGTTATTGTCACCATCCTCATTGCGAAAGCGTGCAATCACAGAAGAGGAGAATTAAATTATTATTCTTTTGTTCTGTGCATGCAATGCAGCACTTTGATTCACACTATCGCAGCCAAGCGTAAAAACCCATTTATGCTTTAAATATAAATATTTTTTTGGACATTTCACTCGGAAATGCTTAAAATAAGAGTAAAATTATTGCATGGATGTTTGTAATTTTTAAAGTTAGAAACACGAAATAAGAATAATCAAGCGAATGAATCCACGGGCAAGAACTATTCCATATACAAAACATAATCAAACCAAAAAGGTATTTTCTTAATATCTACAAAATTTGTTAACAAAATATTCTCCATTTATGTGCAAATGAACAGAGATAAATATCTCCGACCTTTTGTTTTTCATTTCCAAAATATGGAAGCGTCAACTTTTGAGATTTTAGTATCTATAAAATATATGGATTAAGTAGATAAATAAACACGATCACTGTGAGTTTTATATGCTTTCTAGGAAATGGTATGAAACCTGATAGTGGTTGTAAAGACACGAGTGAAACCGTGAGCTGTGATTATATTATTTAAAAGTATCGTTAACCTCACACCTTGCTTTTATTACTAGTGTCTGGTTAGACTGTTTGTTTACTTGTCACTAATATAGCACGTTTCTATATTGATTTATCAAATTACGATATTTAATCAGATCGGATTCGGCCAGAAAAGTATTCCATTTCAACTTGAAGATAACAGTTAATAAAAACTAGTGACTGTTACTAAATGTGAAATAGCAAAAGAGTAAAGGGTTCATCGATTTTCTGTCTCACTCTTTCATAACATAGTACCAGGATTGGCTAGATATTTACAAATATGCGAATATCTTATCAATAGCACAGGACTCAAGCCACATTTTTTACAAGTTCTCAAAAGCATCAAATTCTGTCATATGATTGATTATTCTTTAACATGCCACGGATATAAAACTCTACAGTCACGCGTAACTCCACCTTAAGTCGTATCAACAAGACTGATAAACCTGTAGCAAAGTATGCCGTATTCAAGAATGTATTCCTTTAAAACTTTCTGATACAGATTCAGATAAGATATTATCAGAAGCTTTACTTTGTTAGTTAGTAGAGGTATCCCGAAGGACGCTGAATAAGTAGACTGTCATTTGTTATTCCTTTTGACGAATGATTTATATCAATCCAGCGAGGAAACTCACTGGACTGAATTATATATATGTAATACTCCTTGAGAAATCGCTTTGGTATGCCACTTCTAAGTGCTACATACCAAAGTGAACTGTAATCTATACTAATAGAATAAAGCTGAAGAGTTTGTTTGTTTGTTTGAACGCGCTAATCTCAGGAACCGGTGGTCCGATTTGAAAAATTCTTTCGGTGTTAGATAGTCCACTTATCGAGGAAGGCTATAGAGTATATATCATCACGCTACTACTAATAGGAGCGGAGCAAGAATGAAGAATATTTCAAAAACGGGGGAAATTTTCACGCTACGGGCAATATAAGGCGCAAACGAGGTTGCGTGGGTCAGCTTTTTATATTCATGTATATTCTTTTTCAGAATGTTTAATGAAAATATTTATCGCATTAAGAATCAGTACTCTGAAGTGAAAGTGGGACGGTCATGTCTCCAGACGGAATGATGGCCGCTGGATTCAAAATGTGCTAGAGTCGAGACCTCTGCTCTGTGGTCAAGACCGCCATTACGCAAAAGTAGTGTAGGGCGACATGACAAACCGATTTTAAGTCGCTGGCAGCGGATGAATGCGAACTGCACAAAACTGAAATAGTCGCCATTCTTTGGGGGTGGCCTTCGTTCAGCAGTTGACTGATAATGCTATATAATAATTATTTTATTTATCTGCATAAATGACACAAGTCTTTACCAACCAAACCTACTTTAATAAGTTATCAACAGTCGTACGTCCATAGAATATTTTTTAAAGGTTAATAGTGTCATATGGAAAAAAAATGTCGTCTGCCATATTTCCGGACAGACACGAAGAAAAAAGTGTACTTCCACGATATGACTTGGCAAAGTACTTGTGACTGGCAAATTGCAGATGTAAATAGGTGGCGGTAGTCATATCAATAAGAAAGTGTCAGTAGCTTGTTTATCATCAAAATACAACTAAGAACCATTTCGAAATTTATGAGTATTATATAGACTTGGTATATATCACATGAAAATAAAAACCATTTACTGCTGCTTCATACATACAATATATTATTTATGACGGTGTTTATGATATGATGATGGCGTTTGGCGAGGAATTGAATTGTCCATAACTTCAATGTATAGAAATGCATTACAACCTCAGTTCCTTCATTGCAGATAAGTGGATAAAATTATGTCGAACAGTGAAGGGAATATGACGAAATAATTCCTCCGTGCTATTATTCTCTCCATATTTGGAAAATAGATTGATGATTGGATCTATGTCTCTAAAATAGTTATATCTAGAAATACATAAGAAGCTGTTTAGTTATGTGTTTATAGTTAGTTACATAACAGAACTTTTCGTAGCGATTGGTTGATTGTAAAACAATGTTTTCAGTTTGAGAATCATTTAACAATAAATTGCGTGGATGAAGATGCTTTGCTCGGAATTTATTTTTTGGGAAATTTCTAAAAACAAATCCTAGCTAGAACGATTTATCGCCTCCGAAGCCCCCTGCATATAGATTCAGATTATATATAGATAAGATTTGTTTCTTATAGAGGTATTAGATTTATAGATATAAAAATATTGATCTTTTAGAACGTTTCTGTTACCATGAATTCATAAACAATAGAAAGTCTCAAACTATTTTTATGACACCACTTCATTTATTGTCTGCTAGAAGTTATTATTATATATATATAATATATACTAATATTATATATTATTATATATAATATTAGTATTATTATTATCACGAAATTTTGGTGTTCTAAATATTATTATTAATTTACTTTAATGCTAAAATTATAATTTAGAAATTTTTTCAACCAAAGTACCAAATCTAACCTTAGAAGCGGCCAGGTCTTATTACCGAGGTGAAATGTGTCTAAAAAGGTCTCTACAAAACTAATGGAACTTGTTAAAATACATTCTAGAATTTAACTCACTTGTGCTTATAAGTTATAAGATTATAAATAAATATTTCGTACATCTAACACACAACGCCATCTAGTCTCAAACTATATTATAGGTACTAGACAACTGATATAAATACTTATATACTTTTTTTGTAAATACATACATATTATACATAGAAAACACCCAAACTCCGAAACCAATATTTGCAGATCATACAAACATTTGGTCCGATCCGGGAATCGAACCTGAGACCTCAAGCACAGCAGCAAAGAAGATTATTCAGCAACTTTGATAATACCGTACGGAGAAGTCGGCTAGGCTGAAAGGGAATTAAAATGGTAGAACAAGTGAGTTTAATTCTAGAATTTATCTCTTCAGCTTAATGCTCATATATGCTGTAGATTGAAAGTTGACTGTAATAATGTTGTACTGTCCATTGTGAACCGTTGAGCAAAACAATACGAGTTATCTAGCTAGGTATAAATAACTCCATTGGGTCATTGCATGGCGCCATACTGGGATAGGCGGATCTGACATGCGGGTGCTTTGAACAAACAGCATGTTATGGTGTTTTCTCTATTATTTCTTCCCATAATCTAAGCTATCACTTTCTATTACTATCTTACATATTATAGTACAATAAGTCTATTTCCAGAAAATTCCAGTAAAGTTTTTTCAAATTAATAATAACTAATATTATCAAACAGAAGAGTTTGTTTGGTTGAATTATTATTATTCTAAGGAACAAATGACTCGAATAAAAAAATATATTTAAGACTTATTGGATAACCCATTTGTCGAAGAATATGACATTACGCTACGAACAATAGGAACCGTTGCAAAAACGGGAAAATTTATTACTTCTAGGGACACGACGAAGTTGCAGTGGTCAGCTACTCGTTGACCTAAATATAATTGTTTTGAATATGCTGTCTAATTCTATACCAATTTGAGTATTTTTTTCTAATTTTTCCTTAGTGGTAGGTTTAAATATCCGAGTGAATACATAAGTATTTGTTATCATATTTGTTATATTATATCGTTGTAATGACTGTACGACCGTGTTGGAAAAACTGTAATTGTAGCAAGCAGTTGATTGATTAAATAAATAAAAGTCAAATAGTAAACATACGTAGGACAAATTACAAAAAAAAAACACCGGCGGCAAATGAGGATTGACCAATACAGCAGGAAGTATACCAGACAACTTAAGTAAGTCACCAAAACTTGAAGGACATCCTAATGAGCCGTGTGTTCTAGTAAAGTTGCATTGTTGTAAACCGCGCCGACCAGTTATGCAACTAAACAATTGCATAAGACAAAAGCGCAGCGGGCGACCTTTTTTCTCTGTGAAAGGAAAGTAAAAGCTTAGTCTTAGATATTTGTTTTATCACTATTTATGTGCAGTTTGATGTTGATAACTGAGAACATTTGAGATTTTATCAAGAAACAAATTAGTATACTGTAAATACTCATTAGACTGGTTTTCCCATTATACTTACTTAGTTCAAGTTCTTTTGTGTTACTAAGTAGTTTGAAGTAGTACTTCAAATGATAAATAGAAATGGAGTAAAAGTTCAAAATATTTCAACAAAGTTGATACGTTAAAAAATTTACTAGTTCAAAAGTTTCAGGGTTGGTTAAATGAGGGTTTCATTAAAGAGTCATTGTGAAAGTTTGATGGAACGCGTAAACCCAAATATATCTGCAAACTTAGTTCTCCATAACATTCGATAAAAGTTTGTTGACTTTATAACTTGAGCATCACCCCTTAGGAAGGCGCTTTGTGGGTTCTGGAATGTCGTCTCTTTATCTAAGATGGAGCATTTATTCAGCATTGACATTAGGTTCAACTTTAACTTTCCGTGGAAGAGCCACGCTTCGGCATGAATGGGCCGGCTCGACCGGAGTGATACCACGGCCTCACAGAAAAAGAGCGGAGTCTTATATCCCAACCCCTCCCCACATCGCTTTCCCCATTCCCCATAAGGTCGGCAACGCACTTGTGACGCCTCTGGTGTTGCGGGTGTCCATGGGCGGCAGTAACCGCTTACCATCAGGTGATATTTCTGCTGGTTTGCCACCTTACACCATAAAAAAAGTAGCCTAAAACCTCATTTTTAAGGAAAGGCATGTGTCCAGCTGTGCACATGATTAAACATTGATATGATTTGATGATATGATTAGTAGAACAAATTTGTACTGAACTGTGTAGTTTGTAATATAAATAAATATTCTTGTACCATCAAAAACCTTTAAACATCTTTGTTTATTTTAACACCTTGCTTATAGTAACAGTTTTTTCTATTTCCATTGTTTGTAGAAGTACACTGTTCTGTGATATGCTTTACTTTAACAAGGCTAAAGAAGAATATTAATTATATCACGTGTTTATGAACGAAATTTTTCTTCAGCATATTTGTTTTCAGTTTTTAAATATTTTAACAATGTTTTACTAGATCTATGCAAACACGATCCTTACTTTACATCAAGGATACAATTATAAGTCATAACATCATGTAGGTATTGAACCCACATCTCTTCAAACAGTGTCAATTACCATTGTAATATTGGACAATGTTGCAAAGGTTGTTCGGCCAAATGTTTATTTAGGACTGTTCAACATTGAGGCTTTCAATAACAAAATGAACGAAATGAAAATCAAAATATTAATATAGAGATTTAAAACAGATTTTCAATATTCAAGTTACATGGAAAACTTCAAGATGAGTTTTCAATCAATTTCATGGAAAGGGTCGCTAAGTTATTTGCCTATGAATTCTATAATGAACTAGGAATAAAATCCTAGTCAACTGTCGGGAAATGGCATAGGAATCTAATTTTTTTGGCACTGCAAAATACAGTTATTCAAGCAATTTATAACTTGTATATCATAAAGCCAAAATCTACCTTCTAAGGAGAGACTTGTGTCCTGGAGTAGACTGTTATAACAATATATACAGATGCAGAAGGCAGTCCTTGCTTGACACAGCACGTATAATGAGAAGGTTCCTGTCTTTGCAGCCCTATACACTGGTTTCTTGTTCCCCATACCCGAAGTCGATGGTCTACTATTTTCTATATTTTTTAATGTAAATAATATGTATATATAATAGTAAGAAAGTGAATAATAATAATAATTATAAACGTGCATGATGACTGTGACATACCAGCTTAAATAAAGTGGAAACGATTTATTATTTACAAAATCATAAACATAGTATTTGAATATTTGTAAGTTTAAGAAATAAGAAGATTATTCTAGAGTCTGCTTTATAAGATTTTTAAAAGTAAATTAAAAAATAACGACTGGTCGTGTTGTCAGATACAGACGCAAATAAAGGGACAACGCTAATGAATTCAGGGTAAGATGAGTGACGAGGTTCTTTGTCATATGTTTACTTAGGACGCGATAATTGTATTGTATACCGCCTCTTGTATGAGAATTGAAAATTCAAAACAGGCATGACAAGCTTCGTATTCTATAAATATCGTTACTTTGCAATGTCGTATCTATGTGTCAAGTTGTGGGATGCGAGATGGGATGGAAGTATTATAAAATTCTATTGATGTGTTTTATGATGCTGTTATGTATAGAAAGTCGACGATAATATATATATTCTAGGGACTGCCGCAGTGGCACCGAAGCACTACCACTGCGACGACTATGCGACTACTGTGCTTGAGGTTTTGGGTTCAATTCCCAGGTGGGACTAAATGTTTATATGATCTACAAACAGTTGTTAAGGAGTTTGAATGTTTTCTATGTACAAGGTATCTTGTTTAAAAAAAAACAATAGGTATTCTATTAGTCATCTATCATAGTACAAGCTCTGCTTACTTTGAAGTTAGTTGCTATTGTGTATCATATGTCCGAAACATTTTTATATAAATACTAACTTTTAACCGCGGCTCCGCCCGCGAGTGTTTTGGTTATCGCGGTAAAAAGTAACTTATGTTCTTTCAAGTTCTGTTCAAGAACCAAAGTACTCGTATCTCCATGCGACATTTTATTGAACTCGGTGCAGCAGTTTCGCCGTGAAAGCGTAACAGATAGACAGAATTAATTTCAAATTTTAATAATATTAGTGTTGATTTATAGAGTGATTGTTTTACTTGTTTTAGTAGCTCAAAGGACGGCTTGCACCTTCCAGATGACCTTGAGTGACACTAGTTATTTACCATCATGTAACCTATTCACCTATACCATGAATAAAAAATGAATGTGTTTATTCGTTTGTTTGTTCGCACCATCCCACACACACCCTTCGTGGGCAGACGAAGGGTGTGTGTGGGATTCAAAGAGGACTGGTCTACCCATTAAATCCCGCGGCGCCCTACCTCTGCAGTCGGGAGGAGCTCCAGGAACGCATCAGTCTATCACCATCCACTACTGGACGAAGGTCTACAGGACGTACTGAAGGAGCATCAAATATACTAGTCTTGGGCTGTCCGCATTAATCCGCCGCCACCCCTTTCTTCAAATCGTTAGTTCATCGCAGGGCGCCCTACACTGCGTTTACCTAAACGCGGTCCCACTCTAGCACATTTCGGGTCCAGCGACCATCATCTCATTTTCATTATCGCTTAAATATCATGAAATTATGAATATACTCGTATGTTGCTAGAGGTGCAAAAAAGATAGAGGATATTTATCATTTTTACGAGACCGAAGGTACAAGCGAGTAGAGTAATAAATACTTCAGTTATGTAGTGTCTCTAGACTTAACAAACGCTAACTACTGCTAACTACTTAACGTTGCTAAAATTTATGTTCGATTACATTCTTAGCAAAAAAAGAGATAATTATTATTAAGCACTGCATTGATTTGATAAATTATTTTATTTGTTTCAAGTGGGTTTCCAGATGACTTAGATTAACAACTGAGTATTCAATTATTCGCCTAACTGCCAGAAGACGGTGGTGCAACCAGGTTCTAGAATTTTATTCCATTTTTAAATGAAAATTTGCATGTGTGTGCTATGAGTTTCTCTCTGATTAGATATATAAATTCATAGAGATTTATAATTTCTTAAAATTATATATTGAAATTCAATCTAACGAGTAATAACAAAGGCTTAAAGTAGAGGGTCTTTCACTTGTTACATAAAGCTAATGCTCAAACCACAAATGAATTAGAACAACTCGGGCGGAAATTACGTTTTCGATGGCAGTGACGTCACGTCTTAAAATCTATTGTTCGCTTAGGGCTATTACAGTTCAAATGCTTATTTATGGCTTAGTTAGATCGCAATAGATACAGTCATTAATTTTCTATTAAGTGCTTTTCTACTGCTTTTGTTTTATTACTACCCTTTTTAAAGAGTTTTAGATTTCAATTTGAGATTACTTGTTTATTTTGTTAAAAGCAAAAGGAAAGTATTCAAAGTAGTCAAAACTAATACTTTCCGGTTGTTTTTACCGAAGCATTAGCTACTGTTTAAATTGCATTTTTCTTTTATTTTTGTGATTTTATTTGCAATATCTTCACAATTAAAACCGAATTACAATTGATTTCTACGAATTCGATTTAGTTGTATCCAAGTTTGGTGTATTTTAATTTGAATAAAGTATTCATTCTACTAAAGGGGAGAATTTAGGGTTAATGCTGGACGCGCCATTTTGTCATTTATTTAATTGTCGCGCTGACTGACTGATGAACGCGTCCTATCCACACATCCTGTTTCCACAAACCTTGAGCAAGATGGAATGAACTACCAAGAAAGACCGCCGCATCGTTTCGTCAATTGTCAAATGCAAGTGACAGTTTATAAAAAGAACGTCGTTGAGGGTAGTCGATGCGCGCCCGCATTCCGCATAATTAACAAAGTGTTGTCGGTCTTCGCCTCAACCGTCGTTGAGGGCAGTTCGCGCTCGCAAAAGACTGATGTGACGTGATTAGGAACCGCGTTTTCCCATGTGAACTATTAATTTTTTTCCTGTGTCAAAAGAGTGTAGTTACGAACAGTGACAGGCCTTGGTGAATCGGCCGCCGGCATCAACGCGTGAAGGCACCACAGAGAGGTTAGTCCCTTACCTATTAAATGAACTGTCTGTCCATATTCGCCTGTTTCCTAAGGGCAGTTCATCATTCCTGTGTCGCGGTCAATCAGTCAGTTTAGATACGCATCGCAGATACAGTACCAGTAGATACTGTGTCAGCCATTTTTTAAACCTCGCATAAAGATACAGTCCATTAAAGTCGCATTATTATATTATTCCCGCCCCGCATCGCATTTTCTTTATCTTAACTATTGCGTAAGAAGCCGTATTTCCGCACTCATTATTTGGTCCTACCGAATTGCACATCCAAATGCTTTTTAAAAGTTATTTAATACTGAACTTTTGTTATAAAGTCAGGCAATCACAAACTCATCTTACTTTCAAATATTATCGAATTTAATACTAATTTACGTTTATGGTATTACGAAGGTTTCAACACAATGAATCTTCGGTATTCGCCATTTCTCCCACATACTAACCACAACATGTTCAATTCACTAACTCTGTATGTCACAATCACAATAGAATCGAATTTACTACCCACACCTTAAAAACAAAATCTAGAAAACCAATGCACTTAGGTTTAACAGTTCAATGAAGTAAACACTAGCGTCTTACTTTTACGAGTAGCGTGGGTGAATGGACAAAACATTCTATGTTTCGATTAATTTGACACATCAACTAATTTACCAATACATAAAAAACCCTTCAGCCATATCTATACTAATATTTAAAGCTGAAGAGTTTCTTTGTTTGCTTGAACGCGCTAATCTCAGGCACTACTTGTCCGATTTGAAAAATTCCTTCAGTATTAGATAACCTCTTTAACGAGGAAGGCTATATGTATCATCACACCAAAACCAATAAGAGAGGAGCGTCAATGAAGAATGTTTCAAAAACGTGGAAAATTTTCACGCTACGGGCAATAGGAGATCCAGACGAGGTTGTGTGGGTCAGCTAGTATTATCATAAATCAGAAGAAATGTAAATTAATTGCTTAAGTTATAATATATACGAAACTTCTTTCAAGCATTTTCTCAAGTTTGGGTACGGTTGGTTTAAATTACAGTACATAACGATACAACATAACTTAGATTTGTTTTGGAGCGACTGCCATTAGACATTAGGCAACATCAAAGTTATTTTTTGGCTTTCTATCTTCTTGTAGTTTTGCAATATGGCCTCCTCATTTAAAATGTTACCACAAAGACAATTGCTACAAAGTTAGGGCTACCGGTTAAAACAGTGGAATTGCAAGTTAATACCTATATAATAAAGTCCACCAAATCAAGTTGTCTTTTATGTATGGCACAGCCAAATTGACTCTACTCTGCCTGATGGAAAGTATTGGTTTCTACCTATACCAAGAGATCCAAGTGGTCACCATACTCATTGCGAATGCAGACAATGCATCATGGTAACTCACACCATGGCGGTCTATTGATGCTTCTGCATCATTGAGCCTTCATACCTGCTTAATAAAGTCAACCGAATTAAGGTTTTTTTGTTTATGAAGTATTTAGTATAATAAAATAAATAATAATGAATATTTTCGGGCATTCTACATACAACGTCATCTAGTCCTAAACTAAGCAGAGCTTGTATTATGTTTTTTTTAGTAAATACATACATAATTTCATACATAGAAAACACCCAAACCCCGAAACAAATAATTGCATATCATACAAACATTTGGTGCGACCCGGAAATCGAACCCGAGACCTCAAGCACAGCAGTCACATACACTACCACTGCGTCAAGAGGCAGTATAGAGTAATTAAATAAAATTAAGAGACATAAGTCTGTCGTTGTCTTTATCACTGTTGAAGAGCTTGTCACTCTTAGGTACCTTTTAAATTTTATACGTAAAATAAACACCAAACAAGTTGAACGGCTTGTTATGTTGTGTAGGCGTCTACTAGAAAAGTTGCTATAATAAAATTTGAAACGAAAACATTAGTTGAAACTATTAGCATATTTCCCTTTGTAAGAGAACTAGAAACTCATCTTTCAATTAATTTACTGTCAAGCGAAAAAATACCAACATATATTTATGGATCTTTTCGCTAATTACTGGTAATGACCCTTGTATCCGGCTTAAAATTAGTGCAGCCACCCTATTCTATGATAGTTATTTGCTTCTCATCAGCGGAAATCTTTTCACCTGTTGTGTGTGGGAACATTTTGACAGGCTCCGTATAAAAGACATAAATGCGCTCGCTTCGCCATGCTTTATTATAATTTTATGTTAGTCTACACATAATTATAATAAATGAGAATTACTTCCATTTAAATTGAGTAGTGTTACATATTTAACTAGCTGTCGCTCATAAATATTGTCGATGATTAAAATAATACTTTCTAAAGACTTGATTTTTTACATTTTTTTTATTACATTCTAAAAAACAAATTAGTTAAATATTTATTATGTCACCTATATTACTAAAATATTATGCGTCTTGCGTGAGAAATTGGCTATTTCACGGGCAATTTTTATTTTATGATCTTATTTTTTTTAGCTGATCTTATTAATAAAGATATTACATTCGAGTTTAACTAATTCTAGAAAAAAATATAGGTGCCGAAGTGTGAGAAGTGTCTGTTTGTCTTTGTAATATACAGGGTTAAAAACTTTTAAAGACAAAATCTTCTAACGTATCGTTTTACTGTTTAAGTGTGAGCTATTAAGTCTGAAGGCTGCAAGAATCGCTTAAAATGTGCTCTCTTGATCTCTGTCAGTAAATAGACTTTACAGTCATCATTGAAAAAGTAAATGTACCATAAAAATGCCAGTGTTATATCCGATGTATGTAGAGAGCACAAAGAGTTTCGGGTATGGATATCGAAATCTCAATGCTTGACGAAGTATCAGTTGATGAAGTATCGGAATGTATGAATCTTCACCCGTCTGTTTATCAGATGAAAACTATTTTATATCAAATTTAATATATTAAATAATATATCGCGGGTGGGTTGGCTAAAAAGTTTCTGGCCAAACTATTATATATTTATATACCAAATATTTATATAATTATTATTTATTTATTGTCATATTCTCAAGATAGTAGAGCCACGCTGATATCAGCATGAAGGGGTCGGTCCCGGTTGCCATGAACATCTATGGTAATCGTTATTGAAAAGTCACTGCCTTCACATATACTGACACTAGTTTCAATCTACGAATTCAGTTTCTACCCTCAGGGTTGCGGAGGTCCGATGCCAGTCGCTCCGTGTAAAGTTTTACCTGTTCTTCAGGTAAAACTGGGTTGAACTTGTAGCCAACCCCAAATAATCTTAGGATCAGGCTAGGAAGAAAAGAAAAGGCGCAAACATTTAAACTGTATGAATATGATCAAATCGTATATTGCGCGAGCTGACCCATACAGCTTCGCCTTCATCTCTTAACATCTTTCTGCATTGATGCTCGTCTCCCATCAGCGGTGATGTGTTACACAGTTGTATTTCATATTGGCTATCTATCATTTAAACAACTTTTTGCTTCAAATCAGTAGTTCCTGAGAACTAAACTAACTCTTCAGTGTTACCATATTAGTCTAAATATAAATATGGAGATCTTGTTATCCTTCTTGACAACTCAAACTCAGTTTAACTTTAAAAGTTGGTTCTAGACAGAATAGAAATCTTCTGTTCTATCTACGTTCTTTTAATAGGATAGGGAGCAAACGAGCAGACGGATCGCCTGATTTTTTCGGTTTAGGCGATTACCGTCGCACAAGTGCGTTGCCGGCCTTTTAAGAAGAAGTACGGTCGTATTGGTCCGGGAATAACACAGGCGACAGTTCATTCCCTATTATATACATACTTAACATATATATACTTACTTCTACTACTATTTCTATAATTTGCCTCAGATTTGATCACCGTCATTATTATTTACCAATAGCAATTGGACCATCAGACAAAATTCGCAACAATTATATTAAAAGCCGATACAAAAACGACTGTGTATAATGTATCGTAAGTCCTGATAATCGAGTCCAGAGAATGTTTTAATTAGGTTAACGATTCAGAGCGGCAGATGACGTCACGTTCCACTAATGAACGAAGCAAGGAACGAATGAACGAAGTGCCGTTCTGTATCGATACCGAATCATTGTCGATTATCGATATACCTTGATTTATTTGTGTTGGTTTTTGTTTTAAATTGATTTTGTTGTATTATCTGATGGTGCAGTAATGTATTGACTTTTTAAACGCAACTTTCGAGTCCAGGAACAATTAAAGGTTCAGTTTTTGATTGGTATCATGCTTTTCAGTTGATTATGAATACGTGTTGAAATTAATAACTGAACATAGTGTTTTCTTTTATTTTAAAGACCAACACTTGCGTGCTTGAAAATAAATGATACTCTTAACCTGGTTTGAAAGCGGTTTTATATTGAATTTTAGTTTTACATAACTTATAATAAGTAAGGAATACGACGCAATATGGGTATGTGCCCGAGTAAGGAGCAAATACTCTTAATTAAAATATATATGTTCGTGTATATACTTTAGTAAACATTAGATGTCCGTCATTACAAGCTTTTTATTAACTTACAATGTATGTATGTATGTATGCATGCATGTATGTTAGAGTGGAATCTTGCAACTCACTTTTAAAGCAGATATCTGCAGCTGCTTTTGCTGAAATTTTGCAAGCATATGTGTGACAATACAATATTATAATGACATGAAGCTGATTTGATGATGGAGCTGGAAGGTGGCCATAGAAACTCTGTAAAGAAACGTCCTCATCATCGAGTTTGAACTCGTTTGATTCGTCTCGACTCTCGGGACATTCCAGTAAAAGCTTGTTTTTAAATAGCTTTTTAATTTAATTTATTTTTAGTTAAGTTTATATGTAATGAGCGCAAAAAATGCTACGATACCCACACCATGGCGGCCGAGTGATGCTTCCATGCATCCGGTCCATGCATGCCGAAGCATGGCTCTCCCGCGGTAAGACTCCCACTTAACAGTTACGCCTAATATTCAAAAATTTATTAGATTATATATTTTAAGCTAATACTGTAACAGTATGAATACCTACTACCATAAAGTAGAATGGAATGATGTTGACCTCAATAACACAGAAACAATAGATGATATCATCTTAATAATGGTTGGTTATGACAAAGCCTTATATTGGATATTAAGATTGCGGGATATAACTACCTAACAAATCTTGAGAAGTATTATTTACGGGTAAGGAATGTCTTGCCAATTTATGTATTGGGCTATATATACTAAAATTATAAAGCTGAAGAGTCTGTTTGTTGCGTTGAACGCACTATTTTAAAGAAGTAATTGTCTGATTTAAAAAAAATCTCTCAGTGTTATATAATAGTAGACAAGTTTTCGAGAAAGCCTATATACTATATAACAACATAGGCTAAAGCTAAAACGCTGCGACCGAAAGAAGTGAAGTATGAAAAAAATGTTGCGAAAAAGGAGAAAATTATTCACTTTGAAATTAAAAAAAATGATTTTTTATATAAGTACCAAATATACTTTCAAATGCATTTAGTGAAACGTATTATTTGAAATCATAAAAAGAATATTTTAATTCTATATACATTTTAAAATTATCAATTTATTCCAACACTAATGAGGTCTCATAATCACTAGCGTAATTTGTACTGTAGTCCACTATATAGCACAATAAATATACAAAAAACGGTACCTATAAATGTAGGTATATATAGAATCTTAATACCGACACACGATACAAAATATTTATTACACACTTAAACGAATATCAACAAAAGTGTCACTGTTACAAAATAATTTAGGAAGGGCCGTAAATGTCTTTCTGAAATATGTTCATTTGTACCGAATTCTCCAGCTCGGTAGGCCAACTTCTACATATTATTTGTTGTAATATATTTTTATCGTCTAAGAACACTGTTATTTATGATTCTAAACTTGACTTATGTATTGCTAGTCACGTGTTGCGACTGTAATTCAATTAAGGAGCAATATAATGGCTGCCATCTTGAAATGTTGTTTAGTTTTCGTTAAATGTAGATTCTTTCAATGTTCTCATGGTGTTACGGTGACTTTTATCCTTTTTTGGTTATTTATAATCTAGATATTATGATAACCAGTAAAAGAGGTGGTATAATCTAAATGTATACCTTTCAATGAGTGATTCTTTAAACTGAGATTCACTTTTTATTTGTTAACTGATTGAAAATAAGCATTAAAATTTACAAAAAAAAAAACGACTTAAAAAAACTGAACCGAATTGAAAGCACTATCATTTTTTGTATGTTTGTCATCAATTTGATGACAAACATACAAAAAATACAATCCTATTGAGAACCTCCTGCTTTTTTGAAGTCGGCTAAAAACAAACATTAAATGGTAAAACTGTTGTTTTGAGTTGTGTGACTTTAACAAAGACTTCATTCGTTTATATTCAATATTTTTAATGTATAGAACTGGTAGGCCACAAACACTGTTTTGCAACACCCAAAGGGTTTATTGGAGGAAAATGCTTGTGGCATTAAGTCCGCCTTGTGCAATATGTTTGCAGGAAGCTTGAATAAATAAAATGAATAAATAAATAATAAAATTCTGTCCCAAACGTTATATGTTACGGTTATCTTGATATTAAGCAATCTGCATATACTCAAACTAATGTTCTATGTATTAGTTACAAAAGTAGATCATATTGACGGAAAAGGTCTCCCACGGTCAAATTATAATATTTAAGTAATAAAGATGTCCAATATTGACACATCTAATATTATACGTTTTATGGTTTGTTAACGAATTAACTCAAAATATTTTACACATTTCGGAAGTAGGAAACTCGTTGACTGTTAGTTTGTTATAATAAGGCCAGGCGGTTACAATTAGCCACTGGAGGCCCATGGTGTGGGTCACTATACTGCGTTGATACATTGTCATTCGCAATGAGTCTACCAATCTTGGATTCTGCTTATACTTTCCATCAGGCAGATTAGAGTCATTTTGGCAGGGCCATACATGAAAAAATATATTTTATATTTCGATAGAGCCAATCTGAAATTAATCAAAAAAGGATATTAATAGTCTAGATGTTAATTTTATAAATTGTACACGCCTATAAGTACTAAACCCTAGTCCTTAATAAATAAGAAGATTACACTCAAAATCGGTTGAATTAGTAAACACAGTGAATTGAGATTGTTGAATTTAGGAAGACTAACGACCATTTTCAATCTTATATACATAAAGCAATTTCTATTCGTTTGTCTCTCTAAAACTGAGGAACGACGGCCAGATATTAGATACCTCTGACTTGCCTGATCGCGTTAATTCCCGTAAAAATAATCGTTAATATATCATGGAACGCGAAAGTTTAAAAGTTTGTATTGAAAACGCTTGTTAGAACTGCTTGTTTGAACTTAGGCCAAAATTAGTGTATATGTATATCGAAAGTCTTATTTACATAGTCCTATCTTCAAATCTTATAAGAAGGTAAGTTTTAACATGTAACAATGTAAGAGTACAAAATATTGCTGCATCTTGAGAGGAGGTCAAGTGAGACAGATCTTAAAGTACACCTACATACTTATGTTTGTGCATGTATTTATCTATATGGTAGGCTTACAGATGTTTTTTCAACCATCTTGGGCTAGAGCCCGCGGCTCCACTCAAGTGGACAGAATCAAGGTTGAGTTCTTTGTAGATGCTTATCGTTTATAGGTGCATTGTAGCGGAATAATTTATGTTGTTGTGGCTCGATCAGTTATACGAACCATCAGATGGATTTATTGATGTTCGTTTGATGGTTTCAATTCTTATACCGTTTGTTATTAATTGGGAAATGTTCAATAGATAATGAGTGGTTGATGGTGGCTGTATTTAGAGTAATTAGATGCTTTAGGGTTCCTATTCCTTTCTATCTATCTCGGAGCTGTTTAAGGTTCTATATACATGTAGGCATATCGTAGAGAGAATTATAAGTGCACTAGCTATACCCTGCCAAGCTTCATTGCAGTCTATTATGTTTTTTTTAAATAATCATAATACTTTATTTTCATTAAATGATTTTAAATTTTCCATTAACTGCATTTGATGCATACATTGATTGCGTTAATAAGAAATAAAGAACAAAGACCCAACAATAGATAGAAACATTTTTGTAACGGGTTATGTATTCTGCTAGAGTTTTATATATTATCTATACTATATATAATATCTGATTAAATAATATTGTCTTAAATGCGATTAAGATAGCGTTTACATTGTCTGTGCGTTGATAGTTATTTGTTATACAAGAGTGTAAAGTTGCTTTTTAAGTGCGTGCTCAAATTTAATGACCGAACAAGCGAAGGATACCAAATTTAATCACGAGTGCAGCGAGTGATTCCAAAAATTAGAATCCTAAGCGTTAGCGAGGAAATCAAATGAGCACGAGGTGAAAAATCTTTGCACTCGAGTGCAACACGTAACTTTTCATTCCACCTAAGCGAGGAAATGACTAAATGCAAAAAAGGAAATGGCGCGGGAAAAACAAATTTTAGAATTAAAGGAGCTCCATGGAGGTTGAAGTAAATACGTTTAATGATGTTTTGAATTCACAAACTTTTTACACGGTGTTCTAAATTCAATTTACTTTATCCTCTAGCGGATAAAACGGCTTTTGCACTCAGATATTGAAGAGTAAAAATACTCTTACCGAGATGAGGGGATGAAAATGATAATAAAACATAATACGTGCAATAAAGCTGAATGTTTGCCTTAGAAGCAAGATGTTACATGGGTAATGCGTGTTGTAGCAATCAAACTTGCGACAGTTGAGATCGCTGTACAAAATGAGCATTCATAACATAATTATGTACCTAGTTGTTTGTTTATCTATAACGTTTATTATAATGATATTTTGTGGAATTAAACAATAAATAATTAATAATTAATATTTCATGTTGAGGATAATCAAAGGAATAAAATTCCACGAGAGTATGTTTAATCGTAATATAGCTAATAAATTAAAAAAATTAACTTCACAAAATTAAGTAACCCTAACACAAATGCGGCGCTGGACCTATTTGAAATATTTGCACAACAATGACTTTCTCTGTTTCCAAGTTAGTTGTATCTTAGAATAAGCCACGATGGGGCTAACATATTATTTTATAATAAAAGCCTCTAAATAAATGAAGATTAAAAAAAAAAAAAAAAAACTTCATAAAATAATTTTAACAATCGAACGACTTGAGAGTCGTAACTACAAGAACTTTAATTATTTTAATCATCGTTTCAATAGTTCTTGAAACATTTATTTTAAAAGTGCTTTTAAGTTTTCTTTCACTGGAAGAAGAAAGAAAACTTATAACTAACTCTATACTCACCCTTTGTCCAGCAGTGGACGTTGATGATACAGTCAAGTTGTCTTTAATACATACTATATACTGAAAATGGTACCAGGGGGCAACTAATATGTCAAAAGGGCTTTGTAATCGCAAAAGTCAAACCTCAGGCATGACTAATCATTTCATGTTACACTAAAATTTTGACTTATGACGAACTTGTAAGTAATGCGCTCCATACTTTTTGCATTCCAAACGCATAACCGTTCTACCATCACAATCTATGGGAAAGTTATTCCCGGAATGGACGTTAAGAGAGTGCTTTCATTGATACATCCGCCTCTTTCTAATGTTCCTTAAAACTAGTGTGCGAGCGAGTCAGACGCACTAAAGGAATGTCACACAAGATTTTATTATTATTAATTGAATGTCTCATCTCAAGCGGACGGCTATAAAATTATTATATTTTGTATCAATTTACTAATGCCTTGTTATGATACAAATTGTACCTGTTTCTTTACTTTTTATGGCCGTAGCCGTTTAACTGTTAATCGTCTAATTTGAATGAGCGTTTATGATTTTTTCATCGCGTTTCTTTGTAGGACAACAAATAAGTGAGAAGGAGACATAGACTTAGGGAACAACAAATAAATATCCACTTGAAATTGAACAATCTGTTTGAGACATTATCAGATATACTACTTAAAGTATAGGTAATGAAAGAAATAAACAGAAAACATTTATTTTTGCACTAGCTTTTGCCGATGGCTCATACCGCGTTTATGTCGCTTATCGCTACAAAAACTAGCCTAAGTTCTTCTGTAAGGTCCAATCTAGTTCTATACTGAAATTCACATAAATCGGTTTAGCGGTTTTGCTGTGAAAACTTAACAGACAGATAGTCAGACAGTGCTACTTTCGGATTCTTTATGATTGTATGAATATAATTATAGTCAATGTTTTAATTTCTTACGAGACCCATAGCTCGGTAACGTAGGAACGTTTAGGCTTTTTTTGTAAGAGACGATTCCCGCTCTAGGAACAAAGATAGATAGATAGAAAACTCTTCATTTGCACACTATAATATTACAGAGTTAGAAGAGAGTACATAAAATGTGAGAAGGAGTGTACAAAGGGCGGCCTTATTGCCTAAAGCAATCTCTTCCAGGCAACTTTAGGATGGATTAAAAATGTATAGGAGAGACAGTGGTAGTTGTCGGTGCAATGAGTTTAGAATTAATTATATTATTTGCTAATGAATATGATGAACTACATACATATATACACACATACCCATGTAAATACTACATACATATATATTTACCTTACTAGATCATGTAAATTTAAAAATGCATGCAGAGGCATCTCCAGTCTCAAATTTTCCGATGACCTTTGACATTTTTCATGTGTGTCATTAAGGAACGTGAATCGTTCTTTGAGGTAGAATATATCCTATATCGCTGGGGACTTACTTAAAGGCACGCGAAATAGACACAATGAACATCCATACATTACAACAACAATTCGTGAATCACACAGCAAGTGTTGTCCAATGTGAAGATCAAATCCAGTAGCAGAAAGAGATGAGATGAAAGCTTAAACCACTATGCCATCTGTGTAAAAGTAAAGTTTGAAAACGCTCAATTTATGATATTGATGAAATACATATACTACCAAGATAACTACGTGCTTGTTTGAAACATAAGTTGTACAAAAATACCTTGGTGCAAGTTGAGTTATGTATGTCAATTGACTGTACAAAGTACCGTTGTATGCACGGGATGGCACGAAACAAGTAGTCATCTCGGTAAATAAATATTGCATCGAGTGTCAAAAACAATTTATTTATTACGTAACTTCTTCTGTTGCGCGTCTTCAATTAATTTATGAAAGTGTAAATGTTTGGGCATCACTTGAAAATGGTTGAAGGAAAGTTTGTTTTGTTTGAGTTGTATAATATTATGTGTTATATATTGTAAGAATAAAAAAAATTGTAAAGAGGTCTCTAAAATTTGTTAATTTTAAAAACTTTAAATGTATATTCCATATCAAAATGAAAAACAAATTAATAATCGAATTGGATAGGTAACTTTTGTGGTTGTATTGTATTTATACCAATATATATAAATATATATATATTATATATATATATATATATATATATATATATATATATATATATAAATATATAAATATAATACCTGTGCCATTTTTTACATTTTATTTTTATGTATGACCCTGCCAAAATCACTCTACTCTACCTGATGAAAAGGATTCTGCTATCTAAGAGAGGTGGTCACCATACTCATTGTATGTGTAGTTATTTATTAGTATGCATAACGTAAATGTTAATATATTATATTTATTTATATATATAAAACATTTACAGTATCTTTACAGAACTGTAAGCCCAAAACGACACTGTAAGAAAACTGGTTATATTTATTTTATAGCAAAATATCTTATATATTTGGGCAATTTCTGGGAAGTTTGGGAGGTTACAGTTGAAGATGCCCACTCCTGATTTGAAATAATATTAATAAAATAATAAGCTTTTTGTGTACATTCCTAAAATATTGTTTTATATATATGTAAAGGCAAACACTATTATATTATGTAGGATTCTGAGTCTAGCTCTGCTGTAGTTTCCACAAACACAAACAAGGAATATTAGGGCTCAGACTTGACACCGCTAATGTTGGGTTTAACTTCATTATCATCAGCAGCTTTTATTAGTCCAATGCTGGACATAAACCTTTCCTTCGAAAGGAGGTTTAATTTAAGTCATTATTATTTTATTTAATGAAGTAGACAAATAAAACAAATAGCCGACATGGTCGTTGATTTTGGCATTCTTTTAGTTGGACTATAAATTTTACCCGTCAGTCTTTTTCCCAACGCGTTACTTCTAAATAGGCACCTATTTTTATTACACGTTTCTTATGTTTCTCAGGCGAGAATAGATTAAACAGTGATAACAGCTATTAGAGTGTCAGATTCTAAATAACGAGCTCCCAGGTTCTAATCCTAAAAGGATAGTGATGGATATGACTCCTTAATTGGACTAAGAAAAATACACAGGTCGATAGCCTTGTTTATACAAACACTGGCACATAACCGCAGTTTTGCCTGTATTTATGGCCATTGCTTCGCTCCTGAGTGTGGTTTTTTATAACGTATGTAATTCCTTATTAAATACTTATTATCGATGGCCTTTAACAGTTCACTGTTGGACAAAGTTTTTCCTAAGTTAGGAGGTTTTAGCCTATTTTACCACGCTGACCAAATGAATTGGTGTAGACTTTGTTTCAAGTTATCTCTTTACAATGATGTTACCCTTTTTTCTTGTTTGTAAATGATTCTACTCTGCCTGATGGAAAGCATAAGCAGAATCCAAGAGTGGTGGTCACCATACTCACTGCAAAAGCAGAGAATGCAAGAATGCAGTATGGTGGCGGCCTCTACCATGGCGGCCTAGTGATGCTTCTTTCCACTGCCTCGGTGGCGCAGTGGTAGCGTACGCGACTACTGTTCTTGATGTCTCGGGTTCGATTCCCGGGTCGGATCGAATTTTTGTATGATCTGCTATATATATGTATTTACAAAAAAAAGTATGTGAGTATTTATATCAGTTGTCTAGTACCCATAATACAAGCTCTGCTTAGTTTGGGACTAGATGGCTTTGTGCGTTAGATGTCCGAAATATTTATTTATTTATTTAATCTGCATCGTTGGGCCTCCGGTTTCGCACTTACCAACGAAACACGACAGCACGAAAGCTGTCATTTTACGTTGATTTTCTGTCCGAGAGTAGTACCGCCCGTCGGAGTAGGCCCGTTCGTGCTGAAATAAGCGTGCCTCCAATATGTACCTTGCATAGTTTGCATCCTTAGTCGAATCTTACGATACCCATGGAATGAATAGGGGTGAGTAAACACTGTATTCTTAATCCGCCCTCACGCTGTAAAGTTCACTGATATAACTTGAGATGTTTTCCTCTCTTTCATAAAACATTTTTCTTTGTTTTTGTCTTATGATAATATATGCATAAATTCAATAACAAAACACAATTATACTGTACCGGCTTTCCTGTTTTTTTTTAAGAGTATAGAAAATTGAGAACTTAAATCAATTTTGAACGTCAAAATGCTAAAGGCAATAATTGATAGTAAAGTTATTGAGTATATCTTTATTTAACGTCAAGATGGTACAGCCTTTAGATTTTTATTTGAAATAATGGCTTATTTCTAACATTAATATTTAATATACATAATAAAAGAAAAACAATGGTCAAGAATACTTTATGATAGGTATTTGATTTCATGAGGATTGTTAAACATTTATACGCGCCATAAAGCTTATTAATATCATTTTAAAGCATGTGGATATCTATAGCTGTACTTGCTGAGCTTCAAAGAAGTTGCCCAAAGGTATATTACAGCAAATGATAATTTGTTATAAAATAATTGTAACCATTTTTACTTACAATGTCAGTTTTGTAATAATGGTTCTGTTAAGATACCTACTGTAAATGTTCTAAATAAATCAAATGTTTTATATTCATAAAACTATTCAAATTTCTTACAACTTAAAAGACAAAATTAGATGCCTTAGGGTTGTCATATTTTTCTGGTAGTATAAACTATTTCTCGTAGGTTTTCTTTGCATGGACAAATTCGACTATGAATAGTTGAATTATAAATAATAATAATAATAATAAATATTTCGGACATCTATCACACAAAGCCATCTAGTCCCAAGCTAAGCAGAGCTTGTGTTATGGGTACTAGACAACTGATACAAATACATATATACTTTTTTTTTTTGTAAATACATACATATTATACATAGAAAACACCCAAACTCCGAAACAAATATTTGTAGATCATACAAACATTTGGTCCGACCCGGGAATCGAACCCGAGACCTCACGATCAGCAGTCGCACACGTCAACCGCTAGACCAACGAGGCAGTCAAATGAAACTACGACTTTAATGAGTGAAGTGATTATTTAAAAAAAATGCTTTGTAAAAAACATAAACACTACAAAAACATACACAGATTAAAATATTAATCATAGTAGCAATCCTTATTTATTACGAATTGAAGTCGGCTTGTTATTTAAGATACGAGACAAGAGACAATCAATAGTCTCATGAAATTATTTTATAACAAATTACAGTACCTGAGGCTAACAAGCAAAGTTGCTGAATAACACAACAATTTTAATTCCTCGCCTAAAATATTTCAAGCGGTCAAATCATTTTGAATCTTTTAACATCATTTTCGTAATTACATACATATGCCAACATAAATGTTATTCATAAGAAGTAAAGATATCGTTTAACGCCGCTGGCGAACTAGCAAACCCGATAACCGTTGTGTCCGAAAAAAATACATAAAGTACTCATTATTTATTTATTATCTAATGGCGATCGTCTCGTTAAAATAAAAAAAACAGTATATTACGCAAGTGAAAAGAAAAAAATCGTAAATTATTTTCAAAAATTAAATACGTAACTATACCTTATAATATATTAACTATGTATAACATTCACATGCTTAATATTTATAATTAGATTATGTAATAAAAAGTAGAGTTGAACCGATCGAAAATTGTTCAATAGACTTATATCCGAACCAATCAGCCCGGTATCCATTTATACCAGCGAGTCGCAATTTCGCCAACACGGCTTGTAAAGTTGGTACATATCTCACTAAGGCAACAGGTACAATAAAATACCTCTCCAAATAAGCCGGTTGTTACCTAAACGACTGTAATTCTCTCGTCAATAATACCATAGTAAGGCTTCTTCAAGTTCTGCAAATTTACAGCCTGTTGTAAGAAATATAGCCGTCTCTTTCTGATGTATGATGTTGCGGTGGTTTAATAGAGAAAGAGCATCGAAGTTCGAGTCTCGCTAGCGGGACATCGACCAGCAGCTTTCAGAAAAACTTTGACTTAATGGAGCAGTATTGCAACTTGGAAATTGATATTAACATTTCAATAAACCACTAATATTGTATATATTTATGTAGAGATTAGCTTGCACCAATTAAACTTTATCATTACAATATTCA
Source organism: Spilosoma lubricipeda (assembly GCA_905220595.1). Lineage (NCBI taxonomy): Eukaryota > Metazoa > Arthropoda > Insecta > Lepidoptera > Erebidae > Spilosoma > Spilosoma lubricipeda. The sequence goes on from HG992295.1 coordinate 3,785,487, forward strand.
AAACAGATTTATTCTTTTCTCGTCTATTGTCCAGATTTTTTTTTAATAAATTGATCTTTATTGTTCTTTCAATAACGTCTTGTACGAGTATTATAAGGATTTAAAGACTAAAGACTTAAAAGAACTTTAAAGTCAAATTTTAAATATCAATTCGTTTGATGTGTATCTAATGACAGTATTAATTTAAATGCCTTCCCTAAAGAATCTCATTTGTAAGGCTCACAAAAAATACCTTTTTTGCTTTACAAGCTACAACGCTTTTCCACTAAGGTTACTTGCCCCGTGGACATCGACAAAAACCGTGCAGCCTGTTTGTGAATGTGTGCGTCTCACTGTGTACATGAACGCACTCACACACATAAGCCCGCATACCGAACGGCGCGGGCGCAGGAGAAACCGTGTGCTTTGCATTCAACACTCAGTAGTAAAGCAACTTTTAGGGTCATCATACGCTTTATAGGAACCCTTATAACTTTACACGTCAGATAAAATTGACATATCTATCAAAACTATTGAAATATTTATGTGAAAATCCTTTGATAAGTTCGAAAAGTGAGTTAAGTGAGTACCAACACATCGAAAGTTGTCGTGCAGTGTAATATACATTGTCAAACGAAGTTGAAACGTGTTATTTGTAGTTGGTTTAATTAAGTTGGTGTTAAGTGAAACAGTGATAGTGAATATGTGAAAATGAAGAAATAATGAGTACAGTGCTATGGGAGGATTGCTATTGAGTTGAAAATGTTGAGGAACCTTTTCTACGTGAAATCTGTTAGGAAAAAGGGGTCCGGTGTTTAGGTGAGCTATTTTGCATACAGTTTTAGCGTTACGTTGTGTTACAATAACTTAACTAAGCTTTACGTACCCTGACTATGGGAGATAGCTAGCGACTGTTGGACATATTTGGAGTTAATATTGCGCTCTGAATTCTGAAGTTTCGCGCTTAACGTGACTACAATATCAACTTATAAGAGTCTGTTAGAGAGTCTTTATATTTCATTGTAATGTTTCAAGGCATTTTTAGGTTTTGACATTACTGAGCCCCGTATAACATTACCGTTTTAAAATAAAAATGTCATCATTTTTACGTTGTGACATTTTAAACGTATGTTACTGTTATGCGTAAACTCTTAAGTATAATGTTTTCTAAACTATTTCTCTAATTATAACATTTGGTCAAACATCGCTTAAGATAATTTTCTTCAAATATTTGTACGAATTTGTGTACTGAGTGCATTTATTGAATATACCAACTTTAAAACAGTGACCTGTTGTATATATTTTTTCTTGTAAATTGAAACAGGGAAATTGTATTATTCAATACACAAATAGACTGTATAAACCTTTTTTAATATCCGTGTTAGAAATAAATTAAAAAACAATAGAACAAAAACGGGTTCCGGAATAGAGACTAAACTATACAGATATTACCTATTCGTTTTGTCATATAGACAAGGTATTCAAGAAATAAACAAATATAAAAATACAAGCTTTTGCCAGCTGCACCGCCTGCTTCTCCAAATCCTCAAAAATCAAAGTATCTCTGTGTCAAATTTCATTGAAACTAGTGTAGCGGTTTAGATAAGATAGATAAACGAGAGTCACGCTTCGGCATGAAAAGCCGGCTCGACGGGAATGATACCACGTCCTCACAGAAAACCGATGTGAAATACCGCTTGTGTTGTTTTTTACCGAGGGAGTGAATATACTGGAGGCCCATATCCCAACCCCTCCTCACATCCCGTTCCCCATCCTCCAAAGGTCGGCAACGCACTTGTGACTTCTCTGGTGTTGCGTGGGTCCATGGGCGGCGGTAATCGCTTACCATCAGGTGATACGTCTGCTCGTTTGCCCCCTATACCATAAAAAAAGATAGAATTACTTTCAAATTTATAACATTAGGATGAGTTTGTTACATGCAGTTGCCATGAAGGTTTTACGCCAGTGCGTCTGCTTCTAATGTTGCTAATGAAAGATTTGCTGCCAACCGATCCTATTCATCAGTTAATAGTTCCACAAAATGCTAAATGATGGTTAATGGTGCCTTTTTGCTATTATTTAACAAGGGGTCTTCAATGATGCCGTAATTCACATCCGACGTTTGTCAATTTCATCATTAAGAATAGAAGCTGAGTCCATTAGCTTTGGTATTTGGTATATGGGTTGAATGTAGATTATTATGTTTAGGTGTTCCAAGGTACATGAAAAATCAGATCTTAACTATGCTCTGACTCTGAGATCGCACGAGAACTTTAAATGGAAGATGCATTTAACATTCATTTATCGGTGTGGTGACTGGTGACAAATTAAGAATACGAGTTGTCACTAGCCCTATTTATCCCATAGGTGTCTTAAAAGATTAGTAAGGGAGCAAACTGCTCAAAGGGAAAATAACTTGAGATGAATCGTATGCTAACTCGGCTGGCTAGTGTGGTATTCCAAAAACCAAAAACCAACAGTGGATTATGAAACGCTATGTATTGATGTGATTCATTTACCTAAAACAGTTATTGATTTATACGAAAACTTTACCTATTTAGTTTTAAGAATAATTCAACCATAATTCTTTTGTTTCACTTTGTTTAGCTTTCTGCCCTACTCCTCTATATAAACTTCAACTGTGCCAAAGTTCATGCCTCCGAGCGCATAATTTTCGTAAAAAAGTGTGCAAAGTTTTTGCTTCATGTACTTATTTATATTATATCGTAAGTCTCCATGCTGCGAAGACAACTTTGTATGTGTTGGTGCAAGATGTTGGTATAAACATGGAAAACTAGAAATTGTGCAGTTATAATATTAGCCTTTTCCTTTTTGGTATCAACGCATCACTAGTTATTATATATTATATTAATATTTGATTGAACTTTTATCTCGGTAGTAGAATAGTTGTTGGTTTTCCTGTTAACCTGGTGAAACGTAAGGATCATGACAATGGTACAGGTTTATCAAAGAGACGGAATTTATTCTTTAACGTTTGGTCTAATGATTGAGTGAATTTTATTTTACGGAGGTAGTTTATTCCACACTTTGTCGACTAGGACTAAAAGCTTCAAAGACAGTTCGATTCTTGAGGGTGCTACAATCAAAGGATTTCTGAATTGTTTTCGTTCAAACGGACAATAGTCAGTCTTTTAATATCTTTTGTAAAAGTAAGCATATACATTATACGTGTTAACACGAATAGATTTTAATATAAATTCAAAAACATATTCTGAGCGACATAGTTATAATTGTGGCTAAGCTCCATTAATAAAGATTAAAAAAAAACTAGTAAAGATATGAGAAAAGACTTACTAGGTAAAAAAAAAACTTTAAATATAAATGAGAATTCCTAAAGGAACCTAAAACTAATGTAATCTTTTCAAACTTTAAAAGATAACGAAACTGTCGTTATCTTTTAAAGTTCAACTAAGTATGTGAACTAATAGAAATAAATTGCAACCAACGATGTGTTCAAAAGATAAAGGCCGAGAAATAAACCTTGTTTTGTACTTTAATCTAGAAATCAGCTAACAGAACTTTATTTGGTACTTCCACTTGCGCAAGAGTGCGTTATACCTTTAAAATATTGTTCCGTAACTAGGTTCGTGGTATTGCAGTAAATTGTAAATATAAATATTAACTACATAAACTAGCTAAATACGGGTAAAATGTAATAAGATTTTGTAAATTTTATTAGATAACTTAGATTTACAACCTTGTGTTATAAGTCATTGAGTTTAAGTTTCCTAGAAGTTATACTATCCTTTTTATTTCTTGTACTGTATAATATAAGTAATTAAATAGTATAAATATAAATGAATCAGAGGTTTGCTGAAATGATCGAATATCTTTGCTTAGAGCGCAATGGCGACTAAGTAAAGTTTAATTCAAAGGTTCATTACAAATTATTTATCTTTGTTTCAAAAACACAACTCCCACATTACAAATCTTTCCTATGTCGAGGTGAACTTTACAAACATATATAAAACCGACACAATGAACACCCAGACTTAGAGCAATAATTTGTGGACAAAGTATTATCCCATGTGAGGCTTGAACCCTACTAACAATACTCAGGACCAAACCGTTAGGCCGACCGTGTTTTCAGTATCTTTAATGCAGCATTTAAATACATTTTTCTGTTGTATGTCGGTTTATTTCCACACACGGCAAAAAAAGAATACTTAGAGACTAGTAAGAAGTACCTCTTATTTTAATGAAACCTGGTAATAACCAGAGAAATTGGAACTGATAACGCGTAATGTTATTAAAACTATAATAAATATTTTAATCATTAAGAAACTAGTTATTTAATATAATTCACACACATATATTAACGTATAATAACGTACACACTAAAGTGTTTCGTGTTTACCATACATTTAATTTAGTAATAACATTATACAAATGGAACTGTTTACAGGCAGAGCATCTCCAGTCTTATGTTCAGAAAAACAGTGACTTTATCTCACAATAACTCAATCGTCATTGCGACCAAAGTATTTTCATAGCTGAGTTCTGAGACAACAAACATAATACTTCAAGATAACGGAAGATGTCAATCTTTCTTTTTGAATTTGGTTAAAATGCGCCATAACCGTAGTCCAAAGCACACCGTCCAGTTTATTTTCTACTAGCTGAACCACACAACTTCGTTAGCGTCTCCTATTGCCCTTAGCGTAATAATTTTCCCCCGTTTTTGAAACATTTTTCATTGGTGCTCCGCTCCTATTGGTCTTAGCTTGATCATATATAGCCTATAGCCTTCCTCGATAAATGTACTATCCACACTGAAATCCTGAGATTAGCGCGTTCAAATAAAGAAACAAACTCTTCAGCTTTATAATATTAGTACAGATAGATATAACAACAAAACGGTTTCCGTTACCGTATTTAAATTCTAATTGGTCTGAGAATATAAAGTGGAGCGAAGTTATGTCAACCGATTGGCCCATGTATATGTCAGAGAAAGCTAATTTGTCAGTATTAATCGACATAGCCGGTTTTGTATGGAAGCAATCACGCAAATACGGCTTGTGGTTCGTTGCTTTAAAGAATTCGACGTCCTACTTCTCCTAAGCTTTTGCGAAACAGATATAAATATAGAATTGGAATAGAAACATACTAATACTAATATATCGGACATCTGACACACAACGCTATCTAATTCCAACAATCTATCTAATTCAAATTAAAAATAAACATATTATATTCCAAACTAAGTAGAGCTTGTACCGTGTAATATAATTTCTGTTATAAAAACATACATATTACATAAATACAGAAAACAAATCGAAATAAATATTTGCAAAGCATACAAATATTTGACCCGTGTGATTATCGGGTCGGATCAAATGTTTGTATGACCTCGTACATAGCAGTCGCATAATTTTTTGACGGAAAAAGTGAAATAATTAAATTATTGAAATAAAAGGAAGATGTGATGATGGAGTGATGATTTGAGCAAGACGGCTGGCAGCAGCTGGATGCGAGAAACCGAGGATCGAACTAAGTGGCGGGAAATTGGAGAGGCCTTTGTCCAGCAGTGAACTGCGATAGGCTGATGATGATGATGATGAAGATATGTTATGTCAATTTAAAGAAGGCTTAAATTATTATTCTAGACTGTAGGTAGTAGTGAACTTACTACTTATGTCACCGTGTTATCTTCCATATTTAAAAACCAGTAAATATAATAAAGAAATAAAAGGCATCAATACTATTTTTTTTTCAGATATCTAAAATAAATTTATTTCATTTATGGTTAAAAATATTTGGTATTAAAAACAAGTTTTGAATTTCGGACATTTATGATGAATGCGATACTGGAAACAATGGACTTAAAATATCAAAAATTTTAAACAATTCAAGGACGTGGGAGTCTCGTTCAGAAATTAAACAATACCTGTATTCAAATTACGACAATGTACGGCTATCTTTGTAAATACTGGTTTGGTAGCTGCATCGTGACAAATAAACACACACAATACAAATATTGTAACGTACGTACGTACGTAGTGTAGTTATCATAACCTATTACTATTATTTTTTAAACAAATGATGCTATTTTCGAAACTTACTTCTCTGGTTTATCGCCTCTGGTAGTTTATTTTTAATGTAAAGAGATAACTAACGCCTATATCTTGAAGGTACTTAAATAAACAGCAACTGTTTTGTAACTATCATCTTCATCTACAGTCATTTATAGTCGGCTTCTGGACATAGATCTCTTCTCAAAAAGAAGTTCATACTATACCACGTGGGCAAATTGATTGGTACAACTTAGTTTGCTTCCCTAATCGGCTCTTAGCATACTTGTGAGATGAATAGGGGTTATGTTAACATCATCAATCATCATCAACAACCCATAACGTCCCACTAATGGGCTCAGGTCTCCTCTCATTAGAGGGTTAAAGCCTTAAGTCCCGCTGGCCGAGTGTGGGTTGGGGACTGGCAAGAGAACGCTGTGATCACGTAAATCTTGCCGTTAGATGCTTTTAATCCGCCCAAAGGCCAACAACTGATCTTCGCGACTGTTATCCTATGATAACAACCGGGACCGACTGCTTAATGTGACCTTCGAATCACTGAAACGCTCATGGTATCGTACCAATAGCGGTCACCCATTCAGGTACTGACCGCGCCATCGTTGCTTACCCTCAATGATTGTTTCTAATCACCAAGTGCAACTGGGCTATAGGCGCCTCCTTCCTCAATCCATCAACACAGTCAATTTCGCCAAGAATCATACCAATTACGCCTGTAACTTGATTTTCTATAAAACATCTGTGTATATGTAAGTACCTATGTTATTCCACAAAATACCTGTGAGTGGTCCTTCAGGTGCAATAGAGTAGTTAATTTTAGTAAGGATTATGACTGCTGGAATATAAATTGTGAAACACCAAAACAGCCAACGTGGTCGTATGGAATGCTAATATCTAATAACAATAATATTACACGGAGCGAGGTAGGATAGTTTATTACTTACCTTTTAATATCCACAGGCGGTCTAACCGGCGATGTTATATTGCTTAGATACTATTTAGGCAGCTGTTAAGGTATGCTTTTCTACTCGTTTTAGGTTTAACTTTCACGTCTTTTTATTTTTTTATTGCTGTCTATGAGCTACAAACATTATTGTTACAATTAGGTGTGTTTTAAATGGGTAAACATTTTTTTTATATCTTAGACAATATTTTTTCTGTATTTAAGTTTTTTTATGGTATAGGGGACAAACGAGCAGACGTATCCCTTGATGGTAAGCGATTACCGCCGCCCATGGACATCCGTAACACCTAAGGCGTCACGAGTGCGTTGCCGACCTTTGGGGTATTTGCCTTCGGTATCTTCACTCACTCGGTGAAACACAGCACAAGCGCTATTACACACCGTTTGTCTGTGAGGCCGTGGTATCACTGCGGTCGAGCCGGCCCATTCATGCCGAAGCGTGGCTCTCCCACGTGGAAGTTATTAGGTAACTTACATACACTCAGAAAAATATTGTCAGATAAAAATGATTTAAAGGGAACTAGGTAGGTCCTTTTTACCTTGAAATGTGTATCGATAATTGCACTATATTCAGCTCTATAGTTGTCCACTTACTTTACTTTACAACCCCGATGATACCGCGGTCTCACAAAACCGGTGTTAAGTAATCTTTCTGTAATTCTTTAATTGCTACTCACTGAGTAGTATTTAAAAATTAAAACAGATTTAATTACAGGGTAAAATTAATTCGAATAAGATGCAAATTTTTTAATTTAAATATTTTCGGACATCTAACACACAACGCCACCTAGTCCAAAGCTAAGCAGAGCTTGTGTTATGGATACTAAAAAACTGATACAAAAACATATATACTTTATTTTGTAAATACATACATACTATACATAGAAAACACCCAAACTCCGAAACATATTTGTAGACAATACAAACATTTAATCCGATCCGGGAATCGAACTCGAGACCTCATGATCAGCAGTCGCATACGCTAACTGCGAGACCAACGAGGCAGTCAAATCAAAGTCGAATCAAGCAAATTCGAAAACGATTACAAGACCTATCAAAAATCTACTCGTAACAACAAATAATAGACGTGTATTATAAGACGTTGTTTGATTCATCTATTTACAAATCAGAGCCACGACAAATACAGATCTCCTGATTTGATTTGGCATATTCGTGAGTTCCCGTATCAGATGGTAACAATACAAAGATAAATCTATCGTCTAATCAATACTGAGAGATCGGATTCTCGCTGCGTTCCCACGAAAACGATACGGCGTGATTTGCGAAATGATAGCCACGAAATGTAGGGTACAGTAACCAAGGTACTAGTGTTGGTTATGGGATGTTTGATATCGAACAGAGGTGAATTATTGTTTTATGATCTGACGATAGAGTGGCCAGAAGTTACGAATTAAGAAAAAAACCTCCTTCAAAAATAAAAAAATAAATGGTTAAATACAAAAGTGTTAGTTACTAAATACATATGGATTGTAAATTTATTTATAATCTTAAAGTTTGAATCTTTTTAATAATGAAATCTAAATATTGGCGCCTCTTTCCGCCATCGTCTTACACGACACCAATTCCATCCCCATCACTTAGATGGTTGGCAGTCCGCGATTGTTCGCTTTTCCAGAAACTTTATGCTTCGCACAACAAAACTGTGGAACGAACTGCCGCTTGCGGTATTCCCGGACCAATACGACCTTCAAACCTTCAAGAATAGAGCGTACTCTTTCTTAAAAGGTCGGCAACGCACTTGTGACGCCTCTGGTGTTGCCGGTGTCTAGTCGGTGGGAGGCAGTAATCGCTTACTATCAGGCGATATGTCTGCTCGTTTACCCCGGCATAAAAAAAACTATCCATCACCAACAACCCCTATCATTCCACTGCTGTACATATGTCTCTCCTAAGAAAGGAGTGCTGTTGTCCGGCGGAAGGCATTCCCTTAGACTGCTCTTACGATATCTATGGGAAGAACAAGATTAACTATAATTAAACCACATCTAAATGGTGAACCATTTATATATAACCTGTAATCCATTAGAGTCACCTTTGAGTTTTATTTTTTAACTCTAATTAGCTATATCCTACCACAGAACAAAACAATCTTTGAAGTAGGTTGTGTTTCGTGTCAAAACTTGAGCTTTATCGTTGCAGAACTTTTGAGTTTTTGAAGCGTATACAAACCAACGCAACGTTTCGCTTCTTCCTTCTTGTACCGAGTGATTTAAACATGGAACTCACTACCACAGCACGTGTTCCCATCCCATTATCATCCCGGGTCCTTTGAGCGGGGCTTGAAAAAGCATCTCACTAGGCCGATATAGTGTGGGTCACTATACTGCTCTGTCCACGTTCACATTGCGGATAGTGACCACCACTTTTGGATTCTACTTATGCATTCCATCAGGCAGAGTAGAGTCATTTTGGTAGGTTGTTACTTACAAAGACTGAAATAATTGAAAGTTTTAGCTATTCATGTATAGCATGACAACAACATAACTCTCTTTCTTCTACCAGTCAGGCCAAAACCTCTTGGCTAATGACAGATCTTTGTCCAGCTTTTAAACAGAAATGAAATCTTAAATGAACCTCTTCTAATTTTAATATTAATAGGCACAGATTAAAACAAAATTTAAATGTTTCCTCAAAATATCACTACCATGACCAGTAGCCTATACGAATTGCTTTACATTAATCCCTTAATGGCTATGGAAATTAAATTAATTTATAAAAGTAGTATCTCAAGAAATTGATAAGAGGTTACAGTCGGTAATTGGGTCTGTGGCCCTACACAGAGCTTCATCACGCGATCGATATTAATTTAAGGTTGGATAAAATAATGTTAGCTGTAAATTATTCTTAACATGTTAATCGACGCATAATAAATGAAGTATTTACACGAAACCGCATGCGGTCAGGGCTTCAAAGGAAGTCATACATTATTTTTACTCTTTTGGATTATTAACAAAAAATTCTTCTCAGAAATTGTAGGTAAGCTACGGTTGGAAAAAATGTCTTAAGGTCTATTTGTTTTGGTTGGTTTTTAATTAGAACGTACTTTATTACTTTTCATTATAAAAGTACTATTAGAATATAGTTAGAAATAATTCATAATAAATAACCAGGTACATTACACACACGACTGTCTTTTCAAAACAAGGCAGATCATTTTGTGTTATGGTAACCAGGCCTTTTTTTACATACTTATGTATTTCTAAATTCGGTGTATATTACACGGCCGGTTGTTTTGAAGTACCTTGAGGGAGTCCTAAGTCCAGACCGCGATGAGCTGTTGCTAAACTCAACAGGACCTACTAGAGGTACCCTACGGAGGCCCAAGGATGCGAAAGGATCACAAGCTGCTATGGCGTGGGTCACCATGCTGCATTGTCTGTATTCGCAATGATTATGGTGACCACCACTCTTGGATTCTGCTTTTGCTTTACACCAGGCGGAGTAGTCATTTTGACAGGCAATACATTACAAAAAAAAAGTAGGTGGCCATTATTTGTTCTTGTCTGTCTCCACAGGCTACGACCGAGGAGGTCGACATAGGGGCTGGCCACTTTCGTGATGCGATAACGCAGATCTGCGCTGCGGCCATGCCCTGAATCCAGGGTCGTCGGCCATATATTAAAAAAAGCCTATGTCAAGCAGTGGACGTATTTTGACTGAGATGACGATGATTACATACGTATTATATGAATATATTATAGACTAGAAGAATCTAGAAGATCTTCGGCTTCAGAGTTACCAACTCCAGATCAACAGTCATTTAAAAAAAAAGGAATCTGGTTGATGTCTAGTAAAAGATACCTTGCATCAATATTAAAATCAAATTCTTCCAAGTTATGTGTATTTTACCATTGGTGTTGCAAGTGGATATGCACTGTGATATTTGGTTCAGTACTGTACTAAATGTGAACGATTGTGAGCGCTTTTACAGATGTGTGGTGTGAGTATGTGCGACGTTTAAGTGTGGCACAAGATACAAAAAAAAAACTTTAACGATGCTTGACCAGTTTGTACACCAGTCTACCGATATAGATCGGTAAAGCTAAAACAATCTTGAATACGATGGGTCTTAAACATAAAAAGGTGTCTTTATAAACCATATTCCTACGCTATTAAAAAGCCCAGTGATATTGAAATAACGCAGTTTCCTACGCATAAATTGAGCCTAGAAATGGTAATGAACAAAAATAATATATTTCGCCACTAACGACACCAGCCATCAGCGCCTCAGGAAAGTCCAATCTAATCATTGAGGTTACGATTATATAAGCTTTTCTATATGCAAATATCGACGATTGATAGATCATAATAAGCATCTGTGGCGCATGCCTGCAGCACTAGAATATGCAGAGCAATTAGTACTTTATAGCTGTATTTAATCAGTCTCGTTAGTAGTAACGAGATACATCGTCATAAATTGAATGAGATTCAGTTGAAGAGAAAATATTACGGTGATTCAGTTTTAGAAAAGGGTCTAATTCAATCTAGTTTGAATATTGTGATTTACTGCTCCAATTGTAAGAAAAGGCTAATATTATTTGGTTTAAAGCAAATCTCTTTTTAAAAAATACTCTACTTGTAACGCAAAATCTGGTGATAAATCACAAAGTTGCCACTACTGTCCATCACCGTTTTTTTTTTATGTATGAACCTGCCAAAGCGACTCTACTCTGCCTGATGGAAATTGTAAACAGAATCAAAGGGTGTTGGTCACCATGCTCATTGCGAATGTAGACAATGCAACAATGTAGAATGATGATCTAGTGATACTTCTACATTATTGTATCAATACTAACTGATATTAATTTGTTCTATGTGTAGGTATAATTTGTGTATGATACGACTGTGATGTGTTTTGAAATGCTTGTATGTTAATCAGTAACGAGACTTGAAGGGTACGTTAAACCGTCTGTGGCTATAGCTACGGGTATTATGAGCTCTAAAAAGTCCGACAGCGAATCCCCAAGGCAGTCGTTTTACAGAATTGCGATATCGTCTAGTACTGGGCTGTGGAGGTGTGATGCCAGTCACGCCACGTAAAAATCAAAGTTCAGCCGTATTGCAGTAGACTTAAAGTCGACCGCAAACTAATTTGGAAAAAGATTTGGATTATCAAAGTTTACTCTGAATGGATTAAAACAGCGGACTAAATAAATACAAGTGAGTTTAATTCTAGAATTTTTCTTAAAAATTTCCATCAACTGCTGTCAATCGAGAGTATAAATTATAAAAATGTTAGGTACTATTATTATTCCTTAGTGATTAAAATGTTAGTCTTATGTTAAAAAATGACATTTAGAGAAAATTCTAATATAATCTACTTGGCTTCTACTCATTTAGAAAAACATGCATTTGAAATAGCTCCGAAGTATCTCCATTTCGAGTCTTTTGCTATTAGGGTCTTTGTTCTGCATAATAGATTAATAGCCAACGTAATTAAAATGAACAGGATTTTCAGGGCTTCTGGGCCTGCTTTAATGGATCTGGAAAAAATCTGCTCCGAAAGTACTTTGTTAACGACTTTTCGAGTAGATTTTTTCCTCTTACACTTTGAAATAAAATGTTAAGTTATTTTGAAACAAAGGTAGATCTTATATTTCTAGAATTATCTAAAAGCTACAGCCGCGTTATGCTTTTAAAAGTTTTAATTCTCAGAAGAGATATGCCCGATTAATTTTTCATAAGCTTTTCTCAGTTAACCTTCACAATAAGTTAAAGTCTTTAATGAGTATTATAACGCTAATAAAGTTATTATAATATGGATATCGGATTTATTTTTCTAGTTTTGACATCTCCCACGGTACCCACTACATTCAGCGCAATAAGCGTGTGAGGTCACAGTTTTAAAACTACTCCGCAAGAAAAAATTTTAATCCTCACTGTTGCTAAAGAATTAACTTAATATACATACAAATAAAAGTAATCCTTTTTTGTTACCGGTAAAGAAATAAGAGTGGAATCCGCATTATCTCATTATGCGAGAGAGAACATAAAACCGATGGAAAGGCCGCCAGTAACAACGTAATTTAATATTTTACGACAGCTTATGTAAATATGTCGGATTTCTTAATGTGTATAGATAAATGGTTTAGTACCAAAATATGCTTTGGATTATTATTATAAGTGTGGGAATCTTTTGTTACAGAGTTCATAGGCCTAGGATTAATGCCACCCGAATATTTATAATAGATACCGTTTTCTTTACATTAAACAGATTATATATTCAAAATGTTCTTTTATTGTTTTTGTTATCTGTATTGTTTATGTAGTTGGATATAGGTCCGGAGGTATAAAACATTTTGTTTATTCATCATCATGAACCGCTTTTAATAGTTCAATGTTAGATACATGCCCGACATTAGATAGGAGGTTTTACCTATTTACCCGACTGCAAAGAAGGAGGGTTATGTTTTTCGAGTGAAGGTATGTGTATGTATTATATTTCTTTGGCACGCCCTAGACCCTAAACGGCTTGTCGTATTTTTATGTGAGTGATGTCAATAGATTCGTCTTTGTCGTGAGAGTCACCCCAGTGTCACTCTATAAGGAGTAATTTTACTTGTTTCCTGTGCCTCCTAGACGAGTTTTTTCTCGATTTTCTCTTTTAAGTACTGTTGTCGTCTTTTGCGACACTCATGGTATAGATATGGGTACTGACATTTTGTATTCTTAATACAAAAACACACTGCATAGTTTACTATTAGGTAAATGTCAAATCAATGTTTTTAGCTTTCGATACCATTCACCTGTCAAAAAAAAATTTTAACTTGGTTTCAATTTTACAGCGCCTCTTGGTAGTAAGTGCTTACCGGTACTTACCTTGTACTAATAAAAACTGGTATTGTCCGAGGTGTAATGTGGGTGTGGCGCAATAATTTTTGAAATTTATGAAAACTGTTTCACTCGCGCCCGGTACCCGTATTAAATTTCAGTTTGAATTGTAGATTATAATATTTCAAAAGAAATTTGATAACCTATCAAAGTATCGCTATTTTATTAGGTTTCGCAAGTAGTTTTATTATTATTTTGGGCAGTTATTTATTTAAAAGTGTAAATTCATAAACATTAAATCATTTCGCGAAGAAAACTAATTTGTTTGGAAAATTAACATGGCTACATTTTACATAGAATAACGTACTGATATAGATATGATATGATAGACTGTATAGTACTGATATAAAATGAATTTGTTACGAAATGCTATGAATAATGATATATTTTCCAAACAGAAGAGATAACTATTATATACTATAGTCGAGATCAAAGTGTAAAGAACTAATTCCGTAAGTTTTCTTGGTTGTTAGGAATTTAAAAGTTATTCATTGATGAATAAAATCTAAATTTTGCAATTGTAACATAAAAAAGAACAAGGGTGGTATTAATATTTCATAAAGATAAACAGTTTTGCTTGCATACTTCGGAATTGAGAAAGAAAGAATAAAGGAAAATAGTTTATTCTTACATACACAAGAAAACACATGGTTTTAAACAGAGTTAAGGAACACAAACGAAATAAATACCCTGTACAATGCTAGAAAAGGCTCCTATCTCAGCAAATAGCTGTAGCCAAAGGAACTGCAGCGCTGGTATTATGATAGGGCCCGCGCCCGGTGACGTCGGCATATCTGTGTCCGGTGGAGTAGGACGTTTCGTCACTACTTGAAACAGGGCATTTGTCTGATCAGAAACTAGTCACTCGCACCTCAAATATACACGAGATCAAATAAAATCTAATACGCGGTGACTGGGCTGTGAAGCAGCGTAGGTACCAAAGAAACGCTCACTTTGTCGGCAGTACACTTATTACAAAGATTGCCCATTTATAGCCCTTAAGTAACTATACTTAAACTTTATTATTTGACTAAAAGCTTAGTGTAACACATCAACGCAGGATTTATAACTTTTATTCATAAAATTGGTGGTTGGACTGTGAAGAATGTAATGATTAGTGTTTTTCTAGAAAACTGACGACATGAAAAATGGAGGCGTCTTGAATGATTATTTTCATCTTTTATGTTACTTTTAATTTATTGTTTCTTTTCTATAAATGTATTTATTTTTCTAATAGTACGTATTCGAAACTATCTATGTGATAGTGTTGTTAATAATAAAATGCATCTGATAACAGGCATAATGCCATAGGTTTATGGGTGATAAAAAAGATGAATAACATTGGAGCTAATGAGATAAATTTCTAATTATATGTATTAAGAGTTACAATTATACACATTAAATAAAATATTATTGCTTTAAATTGTTTTATATAAAAGTATTATCTATTTATGTTTTATGCAGTACCATATTCATGCAGATCATTCGACCCGCGATTGTCCGTTCAAGAACTATACTTATTACTTATTTAAATGATCACTTTACAAAGATGAAGTCATTGGCTACATACAAATTAGATGGAAGTACGGTAAGTATCATAATACTGATACGATGAAATGAGTGATCTTGAAGCAATGGTCTGTGGTTTAAGATCATTATGAGTTTATAAGATACTTACTTACAAACTATTATGGTATCTGCAGAAACTAGGGGCTTTATAAACTAAGTAAGGTCCTGAGCTCGTTTTAATATTGTAGTTTGACATTTTGACTGCGTCTGCGCAAGTAGCGTGGTCGTTAATGTGGTCAAGCGTACATTGTGAGAGCACTATGTGATATTTCACTGTAGGTCCTGGTCTGTTAGTCTGGTGGTTTAACGATCCTGATTACAATGTTAAATGTGGAATTCGGCCACACGATGATTTGATTTCCATCCAGGACAAATAACTATGTTTATGCATGATCATTTGTTTTGTGTCTAGGTGAAATTTTTATGTAATACCTATATATTTTATAAAATAAATTCGCCAATCCGACACACAAAACCATCTAGTTTTTAGACTAAGTAGACTTATGCATGCATGGCATGGCGTATTTTAAGAACACGTAGAATTGCGGTTTGTTACAAAAACTTTATGAGCAGCATTTAAATTCTTTTAGCACAGTTCTAAAAACATGATAAGTAAATGTAAAAAATAAGGGTGATTTACTTAATAAACGGTAGAAATTTCATAACTACTCATTACATATTGCCAGTGGTACAGAGTCTGCCATCGTCCTTATATATAATATTTATATATAAAAAAAAGATACGTATAGTTATCGGTATTATAGTTATCAAAGTACAAATTCTGTCTAGTTTTAAATAATTACAACTTATTTCAAATCTTAAATTTAATAAAAGCATTTCTTCTATGCTTTTATTATGTTTCTATAGTGCATCAACGAGCCCCCGAACGGAGCTTTATGGTAAAGATCATGTGTAAAAAAAACAACGTACTTCAGGGTTGGCCTAGCGGTTAAAGTGGTACCCACGCCGCTTCGTACTGCGCCAAGTGTTGTGGGTTCTATTCCTACATAGGACAATACTTTGTGTTATCCACAAATTCTTCTTCTAAGTCTGGGTGTACTTTGTGTCCGTTTCATGCATATTTGTAAAGTCCCCTGCGACACGGGTTGTATATTCCTAAGGCGGGAGTTGTATTTAAAAAAGAGAAAGAGTGTAGATGTTCTATACTAATATATAAAGCTGTTTGTTTGTTTGTTTGTTTGTTTGAACACGCTAATCTCAGAAACCACTGGTCCGATTTGAAAAATTCTTTTAGTGTTAGATAGCCCATTTATCGAGGAAGACTATAAGCTATATATCATCACGCTAAGGCCTACAGGAGCGGAGCAACAATGAAGAATGTTACAAAAACGAGGGAAAATTATCACGCTACGGGCAATAGGAGAGGCAAACGAGGTTGCGTGGTTCGGCTAGTTCATGTATAAAACTAAACGGGTAATTGTAATTAACAGAAGAACCTCAACATCACGGGGTAAATTTCACATTAACGATGGGTTAAATGAATTTAATTACATTAGACATACCGTAATTGTATCTTTTCATCTTATTACAAAATAAGTGCGAAGATTAAAGAAAACGCTAAAACGAAGCCATTGTTTAAACTGAAGTGGTGATCCAATAGTTAAAATAATTGCGAGGAAACCATTGAAGCTAAAGCACATTAACTATGTACAGGGAAGGCTGTCACGTGTCTGCTTTAGCCCTTCACTTCCGACAGTTTGAGGTACCGAGAGCATTTTCAAAGGCTCTAAAGAGATCTTTGTGTTGTTAATCAAGACTGTTAAGAGAAATTGAATGAAGGCATTTGATATATATATATTCATCTTAAACTGACTCGTAAATTGAGAGAGAGAGATATATATACACAACTGTTTTTTAACACCTCGTTTAGAGGACCCGAGATCATAGAGGCAGGGAAATTCGTGCGCTGATAGTGAGTTCCAGGTTTGAACTACTCAGCATGGAAGGTATCAGCATCTGGAAGTACCTTAGAAAAACTTTGTCATTCACATTTTCATTTGGCATGTATTTTCTATGATATAGAGCCAAACCTTTTAAACGATGGCAAGTGATTTACCTCCTATGGACAAATACAAGTTAAGAGAAACAACTGCGTTGCCATCTTTTCAGAGCTCCTTCCCTCTAGAATCTTCGGACTCTGGCAATACTCATTGGGGAGGTAAAAAGAATGGACAAAACTGCTTGATGTGCTTGCAGTTATCTGTCAGACTGTAGTATCATTTTGGCCAGCTGTATTTTGGCAGCCAGAGACCAAGGCAAGGGTACCATCTTGACCCTACTAGACTTCTCCCGTGCTTTTGACAGTATCAACATTGATCTCCTTCTCTCAAAGCTGTCGTACTACGGGATATGTAGGGAGGCTGTTGAATGGTTTAACAGTTACCTCAGAAATAGACATCAGTTTGTGCAGGTTACTGGTGGCAGGGGGGGGCGTCAAATTGTCATCCTCTTTCATGCAACTAAAGAGAGGTGTCCCCCAGGGTTCCATAATCTCCCCAATACTGTTTCTTCTCTATAGTGCTGATGTGATAAGTTGCATAAGACACTGTGATTTCCACATGTACGCCGATGATCTGCAGATCTACTATTCATTTCATCCACGAGACAGTATTGAGGCTGTAGGAAAAATAAATCAGGACTTGGAGAGCATCTCGCAGTGGGCCAAAAGAAACTGCCTCGTTTTAAACCCAAATAAATCTAAGTACATAATCATGGGCACAAAAAACATCATCCACCAAATCGCCAATCAACAACCAGTACTAACATTGGCAAACAGCACACTGGAGCGTGTAACCGAAGCTCGTAACCTTGGGGTGATCTTTGACGAACAACTGCGGTTCGAAGCACATGTACAAGAAGCAGTACGCAGTTGCTTTTACCGCTTGAAGCTGCTTTATGGAATCCGTCCCTATATCTCTGTCAGCATGCGCACAACGCTATGTGAATCCCTCATATTATCCAAGCTGAACTACGCTGACACTGTATTTGGGGCCTGCCTACTCGGCAGAACTGAACGACTCATCCAGCGAGTACAAAATGCATGTGCACGTTACTGCTACAACATCCCTCCCCGCTCACATATCACACCGTTTCTAAATAATGGAAACCTGATGAAGATGTCATCGAGACGTAAGCTCCACCTGGCCACCTTGCTCTTTGGAGTGGTGCTTACCGGACGGCCGCATTACCTGCACAGCAAGCTGTCATGGTCTAGGGATCGCAGCAGGTATGCGACTAGAGCATCGTCGTACCTCATGAATACTCCCAATCACAGGACTGCTGCCTTTAGAGGCAGTTTCAAACTGGCCGCAACCCGCTGTTGGAATGACTTGCCTCCGCCGATCCGTGCTTCAACAACAATTGCAAGTTTCAGTTTCAGATACAAGAGATACCTAATTGACATCCAAAAACAACATAACCTACATAACACATGAGTACTGACATTCACCGATGACATCTTGCATAGTACACCACAAACATCACACAAATCTCAGGAAACCACACTTATCACCGAACAGCACGACTTTTCATTTACATTAATCTAAAACATCCAAAATAGTTTATAGCATGAGTAGAAACGGCTCTCGTACGCGGTTTTCTCCTCCTTTGTCAAAGACAAAAGAGGTAGAAGCCCAAAAAAATGTTTGCACGACTCGCACAGACTACATATGAAAGTATTTGGTCTGTCGCTGAGCCGCAATCTGAGAATGTGTAACATTGGCTTATATTATTTATTTCCCTAAAAATATTTCATTTTTCACTATCTATGTAATATATGTAAGGGTATAATTATTATATTTTATTAAACACACCACACAAATATACACCACCGGACACGGACAGACAAACGACACCGGGCGCGGGCCCTATCATAATATCAGCGCTGCGGTCACCCTGACTGCAGAAATATGCTGAGATAGGCGCCTTTTCTGGCACTGCGCAGGGCATTATAATTGCAATATGCTTCAAACCATGTATTTGTCCTGTGTATGTCAGAATAAATGTTTTTTCTTTCTTTCCTTCTTTCTTTCTGTATGATTGCCTCGGTGGTGCAGTGGTAGCGTATGCGACTGCTGTGCTCGAGGTCTCGGGTTCGATTCCCGGGTCGAACTAAATGTTTTTATGATCTGCATTTTATTTCGGAGTTTGGGTGTTTTCTATATGTATTGGTTATATAGTTCATCGTGAGCAACAACGTGACTCGATAATTAAATATAAGATAAAAAGGTTTTTTTTTATGAAAAATATATTTACGTAAACGATTATCAAATTCAATACACTTCAAAAGGTCTAAAGGCTATTGAAACTATAAACTTATAGTGCAGTGTCTTATTGTTTCTATCTTTTTTTTCATATTTGCGTATTTATCTTAAATTGGTATTTATCTTTTAACATTTTCGTTTTTCCGTGAAAGTAATATCACGTCTAATTTGCCCAATAACTGCAATCGTTAATTGGCATATCATTAAACGGTAATATCTATTCATAACAGCTGTCAGTATAAATATAATAATATTAAGTATTGATCATACCACTCGGCACTCGGCCGAGTGTAATGACCGTGATAGAAAATGTACAAATACATCATCAAAGCCATGGGTAAAGTTACTTTTTTGACACATATGAAACTCTAGAAAGCTATAAACATTCTACACCACGAAACCTAACACTAAAGCCATTGAAACGTCACTTAACAAAAGTTAAATAGCAGGAAACAGTTTTCATCTCAGAGTATTTGATAAAGATAAAAAGATCTCGCCACTTAAGGAACTTAATAATTAGTGTAATTTTGATTTCCTGTTGCTGTGTGATCAATAACACTATTATGAGTGAGAAACTAGAACGAATCACTTTCTCTGCGATAATGTTAATTTAGTTCACAGTACAACTTCATCTATAGGAGTGCCTATCTGAGGCCCTAGTGTGGGTTTGTTTCACATCAACTCGTTCTCGACAAGCAGCGCGTTTTGTGTTGTGATTGGTTGACTTTTTAGCGCGGATCAGTTGCGACGCTAAACGCGCACACCGTGACGATTGAATATATATTATTATGTGAAACTAGCTACACCCCCCGGGCCCTTGGTGTTAACCGCGGTCCTCGTTGTACCTTCACATCAACAACCGCAAGTAACATCGTGGGGGGTAGGGGGGTGGTGGGAGGATTCAACTAGTCTAAAATAAAAGTAGCATAAGTTACTCCTTACACCATTTTCATCAGCTTCAGTTAAAAGACTCGTCCAAAACTGGTCCAGCCTTCCTATGGATTACTCGGAACAAACCGCTAAACAGACAGAGATGGTCAGAATAACAGTAAAAAATCTTAAATATTACTTTTTTGTATTAAGTATATAATATGAACAAACGCGCGCGATCAGTGTGACCTTTCCCGACCACACATTGTAAATGTATTAACGACCACTGTACGACATCCGTCGTTTGAATTAATGAGAGATGGCAATCTGTAAGAAAGGAATTTCGTCTTTAATATATGATAGAAACACATATAATTATAGTTTCTAATTATAATTAATTAATTCATTTATTTTTTATTGTAATTAACATGATGTATGTTTGTGCAATTAAGCTAAGGATTTACGATTGAACAAGTATTGAATATTAGACACCTATTTAATTAAATAACATCTCTGGTAGAGAGTTTTATGTAATTATTTAGTCGCAATTATATATCTATCTTATATCTTGATACGAACAATTCTTGTGTATATATTTATAATCTGATTCTCGGAAACGGCTGCAACGATTTTCATAAAATTTTGTATGCGGGGGGTTTCTGCAAAAAATCGATCTAACTAGGATTCATTTATTTCAGGAGCAAAGGACTGTCATCCAGGTATTACATATATATATATTATATACTATACTAGCTTTCATCATTGAATTTATTCGCGTTAGTGTCTAGTTTGTCGATTGTTTTTTTAAAAAGTATAGGATGCTGTTCCAGACTTTTATCTATCGCTGTTCCAAATTTCATCCAGATCTCTTTAGCTATAATACCCAACATCCGTACAACTACATGTAATTTCATTCTAGAAGTATAAATGCTAACGCGTGTTTCTAGAATGAAATTACAATTAGTTGTAAACGCGCGATAGCAAAACGCGCGTTGAGCGCTCATCATCTGAACATGGCCTTATTCTCACATTCTTTCGCGTTTATACTGTTCATATGGTCTGGACACTTATAAATGAGCGCTTTGTCAATGTTAGTACCACTTTAACAAAGCTTGCCAGATCCGACCTCGTTATATACGTGTGTGTGGCTTTGGCCATCTAAAAACCACAAGCGCCCTCCCGGTTTCTTTATCATTATACTAGCAGTCCCACGCAACCTCGTTTGCGTCTTCTATTGCCCGTCGCGTGATAATTTCCCCCCGTTTTTGAATCATTTTTCATTGGTGCTCCTCTCCTATTGGTCTTAGCGTGATGATATATAGCCTATAGCCTTCCTCGATAAATGGGCTATCTAACACTGAAGGAATTTTTTAAATCGGACCAGTAGTTTCTGAGATTAGCGTGTTCAAACAAACAAACAAACTCTTCAGCTTTATATATTAGTATAGATATCGTCTACGAGAAATCTCGTAGAATCTAAGTTATTTTTCCTATAATTTTTATCATTTTTAAATTTATTAGAAGTGTCCAGGTAAATAATCAAACTAAATTAAATCAATCAAAAATAAAAACAAATAACATCTCAACAGTTCATTTAAAGGAGAAAAAAAAACATTCAACATTTGACAGGTCAAACTTAATCAGAAAAACTTCTAGGATGTGCTGAATTCTCATTGTCACAGAATTGAGCGCTTTCCAGAACTCCACTGTGTCATACCGCTAGCAGTTTCACGCAAAGGCAGTAACAATATAAAATGGTCAGACATTTCTCAGCGCCGACTTACGACAGAGGTTACATCGATGTCAACTAAAATGCGAATACCAATGACCGGCTGATAATATTGGTTGGTTCCGTACTAAATAAATGTTAAAATTATTTTTATCTTATGCTTTATGCAGACGTGATGGCTTTAAATTATAGAACAACATGTTGATATAGTCATGAATCTTATTTTGCATGTAATAATATTTACCTGTATACATATTTTACATTAGATTATCACACGATAGCATTGAAAACGAATGAGTTACATTTTCAAACCACTATCATTCGGGCCCTTACGTAAAATTGACGAATCTATAGTCGCTAACCGCTGCCAACATACTGATTATATAAATTAATCAACAAACAAAATCATGAGAGAGAGAGAGAGAGAGAGAGAGAGAGAGAGAGAGAGAAAGAGAGTTAGGGCCACATATATAGCAATTACGAGATATTACTCATCCCAAGTCCATTCCAACTAAAAAATACAAGTAATGTTTCTAACATAATAGAAACATACAAATAAGGGAGCTCCATCTAATTATATGTACTCATACATTATTTATGTCCATGGGCGTTTCTTTGACGGTTCTCAAAAACATGGAACCCTATAAACAAGTTGTAAATCACGGAGCGGACGTATAAAAATGTCCAGTCTATTGCTTTTACGGAACTGGATAGGTGAAGGAACTTGGTCATACAATGGCGGACAAAATTTAGTGCCACTTAAATATTTACAGTTTATATTTGAAAATGTTACTTTTTATATAAAAAGTTTTTGAAAAAATAATTTAACATTACAAATAAATAACTTCGAAATAAATGGGAGCTTATTGAATGTCAACATAACAACTAAAAGAATTACCTATTCAATTTATTATTTTGTTCTTTTTACGTAGTAGACATGTCTTGTGATATATTGAAGATAATTGGAACATGTTCCCATTAATATAAAATAGAACACAAACTAGTCAAAAACTTTCTACAAAAACATATTTTTTTATTATAATGATTAGAAATATTTTTTCAAAACGCGACAATATTAATGGTGCTCAATTGACATTCATTAATTTGATTATTTTATGAATAAAATCGTTTGTGCATAACAAGCTTCAGTTGATAAGATGTGGTGATAGGGTGTACAATAAACTGTACTATGAGGTCTTACGTGGTCTCATTTACTGTATTAAAAACGATTCAAGCACATTTTTTCAATTTTTATATCATTTTTATGTATGGGCCTGTCAAAATAACTACTCTGCTTGATAGAAAGCATAAGCAGAATCCAAGAGCGGTGGTCACCATACTTATTGCGAATGCAGATAATGCATCATGGTGACCCACATCATGGTGGCCTAGTGATGCATAATTGGGCCTCCGGTATTCCACTCACCAACGAAACACGACAGCACGAACGCTGTCATTTTACGTTGATCTTCTGTGCGAGGGTAGCACCGCCCTAGTCGAGCCGGCTCATTCGTGCTGAAATCAGCGTGGCTCTACTACCTCCACTACATCATGTTTAGACCAAGTCAAGATCAAGAGTCAGACTTTATCCAGCTTTAACGTTCTGTCATATGACAGTAAAAACCTATGACTCAGCGTCAATATCTACACTTTTATCACTTTTAAGTTATATTTATAATCCCCGCCATAATAAACTTTATGGCAGGTTTCAAAAACAAAATGTTTTATGTCACGTTAATGTTTGCCGTAAAAATGGTGCATATATTAATTTGTCCCGCAGTGTTTTACAGTTTCTGGCACAGGTTTGCGCACAAAGTGCCCATTTTAATTTTATGGTACGGTTTCATCAACGACACGTTTATTTTAGTATTCTTAACACGCTGTGAACTGCATACGGGTTATTCGCTTTGGACAAATTTTAAATTTTTTCTGATTAAAAACTTTTTTCTGATTAAAAACGTTTTTATAATATGAAAATGTAAGTGTAGGTATCATAATTTTCAGTGTTGCATAAATCGCTTTAACAGTAAATATGAAATTTAATTCTGATATGCCGTAAAGCCAATTTTAATGTGAAATGTGCGTGTCACATCTTCTTACGATCCTTTTATTAAATTGTAATTCAAAACATGTTTATCTTAATTAAGACTATTTAAAAATAGACGTGTATCTTTCATCGGTATGCATACAAGTGACAAATAGTCTAGTACAGGGGTTCCCAATCTTTTTCAGCCTACGGCGCACTTTCAAGATTACAATATTGTCATGGCATCCTCCCCCCCCCCCCCCCCCTCGTACCTAGCCATTAGACATAGATAGTATCAAAAAAAATATATACCTACAATAGTAGTTATTATTGGTTGCAAGGCACAAAAATTTAAACATCCACGGTAAAAAACTTATTTATTTATTTTAAAAAATCAGAATTGCAACAAACATAAAAATAAAAAACAATAATTTCACAATAATAGTAGACGTGAGCCTGGTATTCTGCGCCCAGTTTTTCGAAGTGTGGGATAAGGTTTGAGACTGCCACTCTCATTTCTTGCCCCACCTTAATTCTTGAGCAATATTTGTTCTTGAATACGGCTACTGCTAAAAATCCAGCTTCACACAAATATGACGTTGCAAAGGAATTGAAAATGTTGAAGCTTTTGAAGTTAACTTTAGCGCTGCGTCGCATCGTATCGCTTTGGATTCGCATGTCACCGCCTAAGAGTACATTCTTATTATACTGAAAATCACCGCGTCGGATTGCATTACAAATTGTAATTCGCTTCGCGTTGAAACGTCTACGTAGGACAAGGCCTTAAGAACCTACGATGCGAGCGGTCAAAATATTGTTGCGGTATGGATACCCGCAAATAATTAACCCTTTCGGACAATGATAGAAGACCGACTCGCGGCGCACCTCGCTACTTCCTGCGGCGCCCCAGGGCGCCGCGGCGCACACTTTGGGAACCCCGGGTCTAGTATATTGACCTATGTAAAAACTTTATCGAATCCCGTTGAAACCGTTTCTGTGTGGTGTTTTCTTAAATCAAGTAAAATGATAGTGAAGAATATTTTTAATACAATATTTAGTGTGCCACATGACTGGTCTGTAGTCACAGGAGGTACTTACATATGACCCTGGCATGTTCTTACTGTTGTAATGCGAGACTTATCTATATATATAAAAGAGGAAGGTGATCGACTGACATACCCAGAGATCAACGCACAGCCCAAACCGTTGAAACTAGAATCCTGAAATTTTATATGTAGGTTCTTTATATAATGTAAGTGAGCACTAAGAAAGGAATTTTGGAAATTCCAACCCTAAGGGGGTAAATCCGGGGGTGAAAGTCAGCGTGAGCGCAGCCGCGTGCAAAAGCTAGTCATAGATAAAGATCTTTAAACAAGCAAGTCTCGTCTATATTTAATCTGAATATCGGGAACGGCTCCAACGATTTTCATTAAATTTAGTATGCAGGAGGATGTGGTGGCGGCGGGGGCGAGAAATCGATCTAGCTAGGATTCCCTTTTAGAAAATTTACCAAAAACAAACGAGCAAATTTTCATCATCCAGACAATTACATTCAAACTATTGGCAGGCGGCTTGTCTAAGAAACCAGCCGAAACCTGTATTCCATTAAGTATTCATAAGACAATTTTTTTTATGGAATAGGCGGCAAACGAGCAGACGTAGCACCTAATAATAAGCGATTACCGCTGCCACAGAAACACCCGCAACACTAGAGGCGTCACAAGTGCGTTGCCGGCCTTTGGGAGATAGGGAGAGGGATGTGTGGCTCTCCCATGGTAGGCATTGTAGCCGGCATGATTTCTCAGGCTTGGAAATAAGAAGTTCGTTCGAAGTTTTTGGAAAAGTTTAGATCTATACGCAGGTGTGTTCATAAGTTCAACCAAATGGTTTAATGGACGTTTATGATTTGCAATTCATTTTGTATAGATGCAAAACTGTACACCCAGAGTACTCATATAAATTTGTATGCCTATACCGTTGTGTAACTCCGACAAATGCAATGCTACGGTGGACAGTCTTTTGTGTCAGTTCAATACATATTTATGTTCACTGTCATTTCACTTCGAGTTCATGTAACAATACTATAATTAGAAGAAGTTTTCTATATCCCGGAAGGATTGCAGTAAACAATTCAAAAGTTTAATTAATTTTATAGTAAAAGACGATATTTTTGAAAAACAATTGTACATTATCGGCGCACTAAAAGCACTTTACGTCATGCGTCATTCAAAATAAAAAAATCAAAATAATTGACTAAGAGGAAGTGGGCTTTTATATGTAGAATCTTCCGAAATGAGACTACTCTGCCTGATGGAAAGCATGACTAGAATCCAAGAATAGTGGTTGCCGTACTCCATTGGATTTTGCTCATGCTTTCCATTAACTTCATATATTAACATAGTAGTTGAATTATGTTCATCATATTATATTAGTAAGGAAAAAAATTTGAGTAATTATTTTGACAAAATTCCTCCGCACAACTGAACTCGATTTAATTCAATTGAACTCGAATCGATTATTTATTGCTTTTTGATTATCGAATCAGTAAGCAGTTAAGCGAAATAATTATCATTGAAATCTATTCATAAATGAAGTAGGTATATGTAGAGTAAAAATAACGAGTTACTGAATTCAGTTGAAAAAAAAACACCGACAAAATTATGTACCTACTCTCTTGTAACTCTGAACAAAAGGGTCATCCATGTATTCTGTCTATGTATATATTTCTCCAAATATACCTGGATAAACTTATAAAGTATCTATTAACCTTTCGTTATTTATTGCCAAGGATATAGATAATGAAAAATTGATAGGTATAAGCATCTATTTATACGGCAGTGTGAACTTTATTATGTCATTAACATAAAGATATTCTCTACAAAAATAAAACTTGCATCATGCATTACCTCAATAATAAAGCGGATATAAGTCAAATGGTGTTGGTATGTGACCCCTAGGGTCGAGTCGTACGGTTCCAGTTCGGTCCCAATGTTGTGTTCATTGGTAGCTTGTTGTCTTTGTACCGCTTTTACTAGTCGGAAAATTATTTGACTAAAGTTTGTGAACGGTAAATAAAGTTGACTACTATGCGTTAGTCAATATTGGTTTACGTTGTGGCGAGCTTTTATTTTCTACCTACTTGTCTTTGTAAAGTTCGATATTTAAATTTCAAGTTTTTTGTCAAAGTATTTAAGTTTAGTGGAAGATTTTTGTTTCGGCAAAGATCAGCCGACTCGACCAGAGACAGATACTTCGGAATAGCAGAAAAAAGCCGTTCAGCTTTTCTTTAGTTGCTTTTTAGAGAGGTTACATGAAAAAAGTCTCAAACATTTGCACTATGGCAACATTTTTGTGTCCTATAAGTTGCAAGCGTCCATCGTCGGCGGTAATCATTTACCACCACATTAGAAAAAGTTTTAAAAACTATAACCCGCCTACGTAAAAACCTTTGATAAAATGTATATAGGCTATTATTTAAAATCGGTTAAACAGACTGCCAAAACTAAATATCCTTCCATTAGTCGGGCGAAAAAGATTACATTTTATTATAGATACTTTTTAGCCTCCTCATTGTCTAATATTTGTTAAACCGTTTAAATAATAATAATATAATTTATTTCTCATCACAGATGTATGCAGTACAGTGTAGATGCTTAATCTAAATATACATTTACAACAAACATTTGTGAGAGACTGTAGAAGATAGGTATTTGAATACCTGTGTTACGGGTCACTAGGCCCCCAACGAAATTATAGATCATGACATAACAACAATGAATTTTAACACCAAAAAGTCCTAAGGATAGGCTTATGCTAGACGAATAATAGCTTATGGCTATATTACCGATGTCTGTGTTACCACACAGTATTGCAGTTAAATACGACACCGTGGTACAGGAAAGTCTCTTTTCACTTATACCGCTGTTTTGTACAAAGTTAATTAAGTTTTGCCAAGTTTAGGGAACAATGTCATGCCAGTTATAAACGCCGCAGCCTTCCTTAGAAACACACGTTTATACATTTAAGAAACTTGGAGGAATTACCCTTTTTAACCGAGTTCTGAAAAGGAGGTTCTCAATTCGACCGTATTTTTTATGGTTGTATGTGGTCCCATTTAATTGGGTTCAGTTCTTAGTCGGTTTTATTTTTGTTAAAATTTTATTATTATTAATTTAGATTTAACTTGAGATGTTCGTTACTAATGCCCAGTGTTCGGATAATGTATAAATGCTTAAATCATTTAATGAAGGTGCCTGATAGCAATCTAAGAATAAACTTTTATGGAAGTAAACTTTGTGACTCGAATGAGTGTGAGTTACTAAAACCTGTTTTGTAAACACAGTTAGCATACTTTTTATTTTAACTACCTTGTTGGTATACTTGTCTAAACTAGATTTTCATGATTGTTGAATTTTATGTTATTTCTTCTCATAAAGTGACAATGTACATTGTAACGTTTGAGGCCAGTTACACTAGTTACTGAAAAAGATTTATATACTAACTTTTAAACTTTCGCGTTCCATGAAATATTTTTTGAAATGTTCCATTATTTTTACGGGAATTAACGCGACCACTTATTAAAAGGTATTACATACCTCTGATTTGCCTGACGTTTCGACCAGGTTGCACTGGCCGTAGTCACAGGCTGACTGTTAATAAGTGATTGCGTTAATTCCCGTAAAAATAATTGTTTAAGATTTATACAGCTGTTGGACATATAACCATATAGCACGATCTCATCTCTCATCTCTCCATATATCTCGGTTATTTGAAATATTTTTTCCTATCCTAGACTTATAAAATCCAAATCTGTAGCTCTCAGGAAGATAAGTTGAAAATAGTCTATCATGGACTGTAACAACAATTGGTGAAACTATTCATTAGTATCGTAAAACTAAAATCACATTTGACATTTGTTAGACATTCTAATAAATTTGTCAATAGTCATTCAAGGACTTGAATGTGATTTATCTTGGTATTCAAATTTCGATTAACCTTCGATGAAAATCGACGTATGTCTCATTCGAATCCTCTAGTCAATATTATTGCATATAAACTAGATACAAAAAAAATTGTGTGCGACGAAGACAATTTGTTTACACGTATACATGTAAGAAAGAGATAAAATGCGAAACTAGTAATAAACGAACATTAAGTTAAAGGTATACGGAGCCCTGCCTATTGCTTCTGGCCACGATGGATCGGATGAGAGTATTAAATATAATATTTTTACGTATTAAGGCCCATTGCGCCCCGGGAAAATTGTCCATTCCAGTGACCTGCTATTTAAAATGTTTATTTTTTTGTATGCAGACTGATATTCATCTTAAGATACTGCCAATAAAGTTGGTAAAGTTGGCATTTAAGCCTTCTGTTATTAATAAAGAAATGTTTTTGTGTTTGTGTTTGTAATTGTAAGTAGTAATATGTTAAGAACATATGTATTTTGTTAATAGTACTAAGTTGTTATTAGCTATCTTTGTAGAAGTCAAGTCAAAGTCTTGGTTAAGTTTACTAAATTTTAAAGTCTCTGGTTCCCTTTACTTTTACCGTATTATACCACCATCCTGACTTAGTCAAGTAATATAGCGATTTGTAGTAGTATGTCCTCGACTGTATTGCATTTACTTAAAGCATAGCTTTTACATCGTGAAATATTAATTCGCGACAAGCTTAGTAGTTAGATATTAAAGAATATCAGTCTTTAGATTTTATTATAATATTCTTTGAAGGTCATTTGCGAACTGTTTGAATGGCTTACCAAACTTTTGACCACCAAGGACGCCTATTCACGTCAAATGAAAACGTTATTACTGCGCCAACGACGGCAGGGCACGTTGAAAGCAGGACATTGTAGGTATAATTTGGTTTGACGTGGATAGACGTCCTTTGTAGTCAAAGGGTTAATCATAAATATGTATCTATATAGAAACATTACCTCTGATTTGTTCATATATATCTATAATTATAGACAAACATGAAGCGAAAACTTTGTATCTCTTTTTACGAAACTAATGCGAACGTAGGAGTGTAAAAAGGAAAGTTAAAGTTTATACGAAGGAGACAAATTAAAAGAAATTAATTGAAAAATGATAGAATTTCGACCGCTGTGCGACCACTAGTGTATATAAAAATGAAATCCTGTTTCTCTTGGCAATCCCCGCGTGAACCACTGAAACAATCTCAATAACTCTTTCAGTGTTAGTTACTTTATCGAGGAAGGCTACATAACATCACGCTACGACCATTAAGAGCCAAGTGTCAATAAGTAACATAAAGTTAGAAACTGTTTGCCTTTTTTAAATATTACACACATCATCCCAACATTTAAGAGTCCGATGTTGGATGTAAGACTTCTAATTAGAAGTAGAAAGGTTCTGGCCAAACCACGTTTGCACAATGGGTAGGTACCTCAAACTTTACATCTCTTTGCAGCGAAATTGCTATTGCTAGTGCTATGATACTCTATTAACGTCATCATACTGCCTCAAACTGCCTCGGTGGCGTAGTGGTAGCGTATGCGACTGCTGTGCTTGAGGTCTCGGGTTCGATTCCCGGGTCGGACCAAATTTTTGTATGATCTGCAAATATTTGTTTCGGAGTTTGGGTGTTTTTTATGTATAATATGTATGTATTTACAAAAAAAAGTATGTAAGTATCAGTTGACTAGTAACTAGAACACAAGCTCTGCTTAGTTTGGGACTAGATCGCGTTGTGTGTCCGAAATATTTATTTATTATTATATCGTTTGTTCCAAGTCTGGACGTAATGTATCTGTAATGTACATGAATATTGTAAAATATATCATTAAGTTTGTTAATAAGCTGGAGCAATCAGACGTCCATGTTAAGTTATTATGACCAATAAATAAATTATGGTAGAAAGAAAAACAGTTGTCATTGTCAAAAAAAATAGTTTGTAAATTTTTGCTTTACGTTTTTTTATTTAGTCTATTGAATTGCAAATACAACAGCATAAGTGTTAAATGGTTAAAGAAGAAAAAAACTATTCTACAATACATAAGTCGCATAGAACAACACAATTGGAATTCCGACTCACAATTAAGTTGTAGCACCATTTTAGGAATGTATTCTATTAGGAGGTCCACGATTTCGCTTCTAAGTCCACATGTACCTTGTTGCTTAGGACTTTACTGTGAATATTATTATCGAGAACAAGAAGGCTATAATGTGTGCAAAGATGCCCAATATGGCTCTCTCGTCGTGTAAGTTGCGCGGTCATAAATATTTACAGAGTTTGTTTATTTGTGTGCTAAACTAAACTAATTCCACTGAATAGTTAGAATTAACACTCTTTATTTTTGTATCTAAATAACTTTTGCTTTCAAAAGAATATTCGGGCTGGTAAGTTGGAGCTTTAACCATATGTATATTAAGTACATTTTTATAAATCTTATTCTCTCATTCTTAGAAACATCTTTGAAGAAAATAAAATGCGACAATTCTATGAAAATATTTACAATAAACTAAACAATAATCAATTCATCATAATAGTAGTCTGGCTATCGGTTGTAGTAGGAGTTACCTGGGTTTAAAGTGAGATTAAAAAGAATAGGTTAACAAAATACATACGCAAAGTAAATACTTTCGAGTTTTTCTAAGTGCTTGTAACTGTGAGTTCTAGCAACTTTCACCTCCTGCAAGCTGCCACCCCTAGAATTCTTCTGCTTCTGTTCTGAACTGTGATCTTCGAATAATGCCGTTAGAAGATCGGAAGCAATGAACGTAATTCTCAAATATGCTGTAATATCAACTGTGCTCTATCTAATTTCTTAATGATGCACTCCTAGCCAATTTCGGCTACGGTGACCAATTTTGACGGAGACCAGTGAAATATGCGGATGATGTCTCCTGCACCTGTATTTGCACACACAAATGCAGGCGCAGTCTCTATTCCCTCACTTTCACAAGTTCTCTTTGGTATTTCTATCACAAGACTGCTTTATCGTCGGAGAGCCGCGCCT
The DNA here is from genome assembly GCA_905220595.1 of Spilosoma lubricipeda. Classification (NCBI taxonomy): domain Eukaryota; kingdom Metazoa; phylum Arthropoda; class Insecta; order Lepidoptera; family Erebidae; genus Spilosoma; species Spilosoma lubricipeda. The sequence continues at coordinate 3,817,793 of HG992295.1, forward strand.
TGGCTGGAATAGGCCGGTTCAACCGGAGTGATACCACGGTGTCACAGAAAATCGGTGTGAAATACTTGCGATGTGTTTCACCGAGTGAGTGAGGATACCGGAGGCCCATACCCAACCCACTCCCCACATCCTTTTCCCCATCCCCCAAAGGTCAGCAACGCACTTGTGACACCTCTGGTGTTGAGGGTGTCCATGGGCGGCGGTAATCGCTTACCATTAGGTGATACGTCTGCTCGTTTGCAATTAACGTAATAACACTTTTTTAGACCCGAGAACTAATGATGTGAAATGGCATACATTACTGCTAGACCAATGAGGTAGCTCAGTTTTATTCTCCTATTAAACATTTAAAAATCAATTTTATATATAAACTCTTTAGTTAGCCATTTCACATTATTTTGATGCATTATCTCATAAATAGCTTCAGTTTTAACCGTCTTGATAAATGCGATGCAAATTGTGCCGCCCCTTGCTAACTCGTATCCGTCGAACTGTATAGTTGGAATAGACATGTGGGACCACACATGGTCTTACTCAAAGAACTCAAGGAAGTGTAGAGGATATTTAAATAGAATTTTAGCATATATATTAACTATATAATATTTTAGCAAGATTTGAGATTGTTTTAAGCGGGAATTGAACTTGGCACACAAACCAGAACATCATTCAGAAGTCTTAAATTACATATAAAGACAATAATCGTTTATATAAAAGGGGAGGACACTTATTATTTAAATAAATTATTTCCTATATTCCTATATCCCTATATTCCTATAAAGAACTAAATATAATATTTTAGCAAGATTTGAGATTGTTTTAAGCGGGAATTGAACTTGGCACACAAACCAGAACATCATTCAGAAGTCTTAAATTACATATAAAGACAATAATCGTTTATATAAAAGGGGAGGACACTTATTATTTAAATAAATTATTTCCTAGCGCAGGAGTTACAGAATTCTGAACAGAATATTATGTGCGAGAGGTATGTTTAGACACAGGGTTCGGGTCGACCAAAGTGACACCACGGCCTCACAGACAACCAATGATGTTGATCAATTCTTTCACTGGTTATTATTGAGTGAGTAAGTTTACTGGAGGAACGAGTCCTTCTAATAATTAATAAATGGGAGAAGGCTTTCTAAGGCGGCTTAAATTGCAGGTGTCTAAATGAGGCGGATAGTAACTTTTACATTATTTTTCAAGCCCTTTTAGGCATATATCGAGAACAGGTGAGCGCTATTTTGTTTAATACCACTTAGTTATTGTTATTTAATATCTTTTTGGCGAATTTATAGTGTTAAATAAAGGTGTAAATTTATAAGTCTCTACTTATCAGCAACAAACAACTTTAGTAAAGGTATGCAATCCCACCTAATTATATGGCTTACTCACATAATCCTATAAGCGGTATCCCGTTTCTATAATTGACTTTCATTTTCTTGTTAATATTCCACTAACTTTAAAAATGCTCGTTGATGATAGACCTTATGGATAACTGGGACTAATGTCAAAGCTAACAATTTGTGTATTTTTAATATTGGCGTAAATAAATATAAGTATATTATATTTATATTAATAACCCATCGTATTTACATTTTTTTTCATTTATTTATTATTTGTGCTGTCCTGTTTCCCACCTCAACGTATAGATAGATCGCGTTCATAAATACTTTGCTTGATGAAAAGCATGAGCAGAATTGAAGAGGGGTCACCATATTCATACGAATTGAAATGCTTCTGCATCATTGTACCTCCGGTCTGGCACTCACCAACGAAACACGACAGCACAAATGCTGTTACTTCTATTTGTTTATTTATATCAACTGCTCACTACACTTACAGTTATCCAACACTTGTAGCGAGCCATTACAACATTGGTGTCACAAGTATGGGAATCAATAATAAGATTTTTTTAAGAATTCACAGTCATCCGATCCCAAGCCATGCCTAAGAAATGATGAAGTATGTAGAATTCTAGGAGTAAAAAATGAAAAATTAAAAACTTAAGAGGTGTCAAGGGACACCCGGATGGGCCGAAGTTATGGTTATATTTTGTATATTCAATAATATAGCAAAACATTTCGTTACAACTTTTATGTCGTTACACTTTTTTCGTCTAGCCCCCTTTCGCAACGCGCCATAAGGAACTTCGTTCCAAAAATTTATGCATCGTCGGAGCCGAATATTACCATAATGGCCCTGACTTCTTAATATTAAATTCTTTTCAATAATTACTTGTTGCAAATCTTATTGCAAAAATATATCTTGTAATTACAAGCAGATATGAGAAAAACGAGACGAAGAAGTTTTATACAAAACTTGAATTTAATGATTTGCGAAACTTGTCTCAAATGTAAATGAGCACATTCTTTCAATTCCTGTATTTCGGAGACCTTATCAACATACAATTCAACGATACAAAGAACACCCAGGGCTGAACAATAGTGAACATTACGTGACACTAATCGAAAAGTATACATACGTTTATTCTTGAACTTCGTATAAAGGAAATAGTATATTGAGGTCGCTAGGAATTTTGATGCTATCTAGAAAATATTTCGCAGAAATCTGACAATACATCCTTATATCTGCTGTCTTCTTCGATTACGATAATAACTAAACAACAATATAAGAGAAAAAAAGGCATCGATATCGGTCCATCCGGTTGAGAGCTACGATGCCACAGATAGACACACACACACAGACAGACAGACATCGACATCAAAATTATAACACCCCTCTTTTTGCGTCGGGGGTTAAAAACTTAAACACGCACATTGTCGTTTTCGGGAATCTCTACGTCTTTTCAATAATTAATTAATAACATTGAACGTGGAGCTAAACAATTCATTGTCTTATGTGTAAAGTCGGCTGAACAATCAAAGTTTTAAAGAAACCTATACTAATGCGATAAAGATAACGATCATCATTGTTCATTCCTTTTAAAGCAATAATCTTTTGTTCTATCAGACATTTAAATGGGTTTTTCGTATTAGTTAGATTATTTATCAAGGAACAACGTGGGCTATAAAACATCAATTACACTTCTTAGGAGCGAAGTAGTAACTATAACCTGTGAAGAACGATTAGACAGTAATAAAAAAAGAGATAAAAGTTGGAAACAAACCAAAAAAAAAAGAATAATCAAGAGAATGCTGATAGAAAAACCATAAACGCCAGTTACAGTAACATTTTCAGTTACCGCAAATTATTTCATAATTAATCTTAAATACCTAGGTATAGCTTTTTATATCGAAACAAAAAATCTTGCAGCACTTATGCTTTAAACATTACATCAGGATAAATTTAAAACGCGATAACAGACAAGAATATTACACACTTAATTCCCGTTTCCATAACGCTGATGTATGCAAATTTAATTCAGAAATAGACAAGGGAACACCGTGCGCAGCTACCTTTAAAATTAAAACATTATTCAAATAGCTCGCAACAGCGTATTTATTGTATTGAATTCTTTGAAACAAAACTTGATCCATCCAGCAAAATATGCCTGACGTTTCGACCAGGTTGCACAGGCCGTGGTCACAGTCAGCCTGTGACTGTGAATCAGAGGTATGTAATATACCTTTTAATAAGTGATCGCGTTAATTCCCGTTAAAATAATTGTTAATAATTTTCTAAGGCCATTTTGAATTTCGCTAATCGTTGATATCGTTAATTTTTAATAAGATATACATCTATAATATTATAAAACTTCTTACCCAAGAAATAATGTAAACGTGAAAATTTATGAGGATGTAAGAATATTACTTAAAACGCCAAATGATTAAATGAATCTGAATGAAAATTCCTATTAGTCTTTAATCTGAAATTTTGTTTGAAAGAAAATATGTTTGACTCAAATATTTACTAACGCGAAGAAAGCCACCATTAAAATCCAGTATAATAATTTAAAATAAGAAAAATAGTACACATGTTAGAAATGAACTAAAGGATGCAATCAATGCAAATATGGGAGTAAAAATCATGTGGTGTAAACTTACCTCATTCATATCGTTTTTATAGATGGAAAAGAAGTCATATTCTGAGCGGAAACATTATTATTTATTACATTTTATTTAGTAAAATATTGAATCGAATAATCTGTGGACTATATCAGCACGTTGAATAAGCAATACCATTCAACTAAGCAATGATGCCAGCCTTCCGGCAACGCTGTCCAGTAGGCAATGAAGCCAGCCTTCCGGCAACGCTGTCCAGTAGGCAATAATGCCAGCCTTCTGGCAACGCAGTCCAGTAGGCAATAAAGCCAACCTTCTGGCAACGCTGTCCAGTAGGCCATAATGCCAGCCTTCTGGCAACGCTGTCCAGTAGGCAATAATGCCAGCCTTCTGGCAACGCAGTCCAGTAGGCAATAAAGCCAACCTTCTGGCAACGCTGTCCAGTAGGCCATAATGCCAGCCTTCTGGCAACGCTGTCCAGTAGGCAATAATGCCAGCCTTCTGGCAACGCAGTCCAGTAGGCAATAAAGCCAACCTTCTGGCAACGCTGTCCAGTAGGCCATAATGCCAGCCTTCTGGCAACGCTGTCCAGTAGGCAATAATGCCAAGAAGTTCAACACGCATGTATATGAATACATACTCCTCTGAGTGTATGTTAATATTTTCTAGCTAAGCAATTCAAGAACTTATTGACATACCTATATAATGCGAGGTATATACCAAACTAAATTTACTACTTTGTGGTTATAGCATTATTTTTTTAACCGACTTTAAAAAAGATAGTAGAGCCGCGCTGATTTCAGCACAAATGGGCCGGCTCGACGGGCCGGTACTACCCTCGCATAGAAAATCAACGTGAAATGACAGTGTTTGTGCTGTCGTGTTTCGTTGGTGAGTGCGAGACCGGAGGCCCAAAGATATATAAGCATCACTAGGCCGCCATGGTGTGGGTCACCAATCTGCATTGTTGCATAGTCTACATTCGAAATGAGTATGGTGACTACCACTCTTGGAATCTGGTTATGCTTTCCATCAGACAGAGTAGAGTCATTTTGGCAGGTCATACATAAAAAAGGAGCAAGTTATCAATTGACTGCTTTTTAACGTTTGTTAACTCATAACTTTCGATTGGGTGAACCGATTTTGATGATTCTTTTTTTATTTGAAAGCTGTTGCCTCCCGTGTGGACCACACATTTAATCAATTTGGTCCAGTTGTTGAAGTCGGTTTTTTGTTGTTAATATTTGTGTACAAAATTACGTAATAAGTACCATCATTTTGTTTGAAACAACACATTGGGTGAAATATCCACACATTTTTACTACGCTTCTGTCTCTCCTTTCGAGAATAACGGGAATAAAGACGTGATTGTATGCAATTAAGATCCTACATTTCCTATTATAATTCAGATAATTATAAGTTTCCTTTCAAATAATATACATAAACCATTTTATTATGTTTATTAATGAATGGAGTAAGTTATTGTCCAAGTGAATGTAACATTAAACTTCATGGCAGGTATTTAAATATTATATTCGCATTAGTATATCCCCAGTGTAGGTATGCAAAGCTTAGCCCGGTACTAAATAAAAACATTTGTCACTTTTTATTGCAACACATTTTCTATGTGAGAATCTAACTAAGCAGACATTATGTGTGTGTAAATTACTTTTATCGTTATGTTTTACACGGGTTTAAGTAAATGAGGGGATTGCAAACTAGATTTGAGATTATTCATATTACCGCCGACATTCATAACGTCAGAAAATCTTAGTAAATGTTCTTGAGAGGAGGTAAATGGTTTTCTTGCATTCATAGTGTTATTAAAAGATACATATACTCATGGTTATGATACATGTAGAGTTAGCAGAGGCGCAATAAAAGCCCACATTTTGGTAGTCGTAATAATAATTGCACTTTCGCAAAAGGGGACAAGCCGTCGTCAACCAGGTACTTTTGGAAATGGATATGAAAATTGGTACTTTAACATAAAAGGAAACGTTAGAACTATGAAAATATAGTATGTAGTAGGAAAAAGACATTACTTTTTGCAAGTATTCGAGAATGTAGGCAATATGAGTTTTAGGTCCTAGAAGTCAAGTCGCAAAAGTTTTTATTTATTTTATAGTTTATCAACAACTTAACTTTATTACTAAAAATTAATCAAAATTCCTATCCTTCCTCCCATATAGGGAATGACTAAAGGGGCAACGCACTTGTGAACTTTGAATTGCAGTCCATGGATGGCAGTACTCACTATTACGTGACCCATCTCTATGCCATAAAAATATCATGAAATAATACTAAAACTAAAACGTGCATATTTCAGATATAATGGCTAGAAACTTAGGTTTCCTACTTTATAACATTTAATAAAAACGAATTCAAGCCATTTAGAGCTATGTGACTATTTACTGTTGAGGGATAAACTAGAATAGAGGCCATGTGTGGAGTTCAACTTATGTCACTTTATAAGTGTAGATTTTGGCAGCTGAATTAGTTTTTGATTCACTCGGATGAGGAATTCAAGAAGCCATAAGAATATTGCTTCGTTCCTTACTATGGCAATGCACAAATATTACTTTTTAAACAAAGATCAGCTGACGATAAATCATGTTTACACTTAGTTTAGATTTATTTGATCTAAGATGGAGGAACATTTATGTGATAATACGAAATTATAGAAGGGTTTTCTTATTAATTTATGATTAATAATTATATTATTAATAATCTGTTAAAATGAAATAAATTATCTAATATAAAAAAAATAATATTAACAGCATCAGTGATATTAATCTTGGATTGCCAGTTAAACGACTACGGTAGCGATAAGATGCACCATCCTTATATTTTCATGATAATTAAATATTACACAACCACATAACATTTTAATATTTACTTTTATTATCAATACATTTAAATGGTTCAATAATAAAGTAAAGAACATAAAAGCTATATTCTTTATGCATTTTCAATAATTAATATATGCTGGTAGGTACCAGTCGTATACAGTTATAAACCTTGATAAATTATTATTCATACATGGTGCTTATTATTTTCAAGTTACCTTTTCGTTTTAAACAATATAGCTGCCTAAACATCTAAATTAATACAAAAGGTATTAATTTCTTGTATTTTATACAACAACTAATTATAACGAAGTTTCTTTTCAATACTAGCAAATATTGTTTTAAATAACTCATCCTGTGATGCACAATCTATTATTTAATTTATTACTCACTTAATCATGATAATCTATAGGTACTTATATTACAATGTTTAATAATTTGTGTTTGAATGCACTCATGTGTTCATGAGCGCATTCAAACACATTTTTCGATAAGAACCTGTTGGATCGAAAAACTATATGTCTAGCTTCACACTTCGACCGAATAGGAGCATCAGTTAAATAAAGTTACGCGGGTCAACTGGTTCGAGTAGATTTATAAAGTGGCAAGTATTTAATAGAAACCATGTTTGAGCTGTCCTTGTTTCCATTTAATCGTAGTGTGAAACTTGACTAGATTCCATTTACTTCAGTAAGATATTCAATTAAGAGGATCAGGTAGGAATGACCAGTTCTGTATGCAATGGCGTGTGGACCGGTGTAGTGGAAACCATTTGCATTCAAATTGATTATAATTACACTACATTTGCTATCGACTTTAAACGACGGTTGACACTTTTCATATTTTATGGTACAATCAATTTTTAGGGCTTTTCATGAATAAATAAATGTTTAATTTGTTTATTAAACAATGACGGCAGAATATACTGAAAACATAAAACGTCATAAAAGCCAAAAGTTAACGTTATTGTCAAAAGCTCTTAATTTTGTTTACCTTATTATAGACCTACTATAATATTTTGAAATACCTTTTCTTGGTTCGATCGTCTCGTAACCACATTTCAACTGAAACATCGAGTAGCCGAAAATTATCGTAAATGCTAATTATTTTGATAAATAAATCGTTCAATCTCACCAACATTAGTTTTAGTCTGAAGCAAATAATACAAATCAACAATAATTCAATCAATTCAATCTTAAGAATCAGTGAATTTTATAACCAAATAATAAACTGATATATTTACAAACAGTGTTGAGCGATTTTGGTATTAAGTTTTGGTATATAAAAGAGGAAGGTGACTGACATACCCAGAGATCAACGCACAGACCAAACCACTGAATCTAGAGTCCTGAAATTTTTCATTGTAGGTTCTTTATAATAACATAAGTGAGCACTAAAAAAGGATTTTTTTAAATTCCACCCCTAAGGGGGAAAATCAGGCGAAGAAAGCCTGCGTAAGCGAAGCCGCTTGTAAAAGCTAGTTTAATATATAAAACTATTTGTTAGTTGTGAAATAGAAGCGCTATAATTAACTTTTTTGTGTCGTAGGCAGCAGTTTCGTAATTAATGAAGTACCTATACTCGACAGCACTGGCTCATAAGGATGTCATTAACGATATTCATAAATGTGAAAAGGTTATATTAATAAATAGTTTGTTTAAGGAATGCATTAAACGATCCATTTATTAATATAATCTTTTCACAACCAAATGAATAATCAAATGAATAGCCAAATGAAGTTTATATACCCGATTATAGTATAATGATACTATAATCGAGTATGTGGTAAACTTCATTTGGCTGAGTACTGACAAACAAAATAAAAAAAACATTTTCAATAAACTCATTAGTACAAAAACTCAGTATCATTACATTTTAATTGAAATTAGCCATCTCACACAAAACATAAACAATTTCAGAACATTTTAACATTTTTCAAGATAAATTCTTCTTAATTTATTTATTCTTTGATTGCACCAAGTTGCTTATTACACGATACTAAAATATTGTCATACCTTTCAGCTACATCCTGTATATAGTTAAATAATCATAACTTATACTTAATTATCCGTTTGAAAGCTCACAAACAGTTACGTTAGTTATTTATTTTGTTTAGTTCAAGCAAAGACAGGAAGCCATAACAATTTCAATAAGTCTTAAGTCAGGTTTTAAAATAACGTATTTCTGATAATCAGAGAGTTAAGCAGACTGCCTAGCTAGTGGGAGCATATTGTTCCGTACACGGACGTACATTTTATTGTTGCTTACAATTAATATAATTAAAACAAATAAAATCACTAGGACAAAAATTTGAATCAGCTGTTGGTCGGGGTTGTCAGTAATATTCAATTCCAAAGACATAGACGAAGTTCAGCGGATCAGTTAGCATTAGATGTTTGAGTACCCGGACTGTTTGGAAATATCGTCGGCTTCCTACTCAAGGCTTTTCTTTCACTATTGAACTTTTATTGTTCTGAATTATATTTCACAACATTATTTAATGGAATATTAAGAGCCCAACATTCTCCTGCTATGGGGAAAGTATTCCAAATTACTATGATTCATAAAAACGGAAAACTATCAAGTGACGTCACGTCATAAAGACCTATCAGTTTGCTCCCGGTATTATCCAAAATATTCGAAAAGCTCTTTCTCCGGCGAGTTCTTCATATTCTAAGAGAAAACGTCATCATACCCGGCCATCAATTTGTTTTTAGACAGCAATACTCCATTGTGGAAGACAATGGAAGAAAAAGAATAGAGCTCTGCAGTCTTCTTGGATATACAATAGGCTTTCGATAGAGTCTGGCATAAGGGCCCGCTATATAAAATTAAAAGTTGCCTTTCACACAGCTATTTTTTAATTACTTGTCTTACCTCTCAAGAAGAATATTCCAGGTCAAAGAAGGTGAAACCTGGTGAGTCACAAGAACTAATTAATAGCTTAAAATTCTACAGCAAGGCCTAGGTGACAGTACTAAATGGCTACGAGCAACGGCTACGAATGGATAGGAGGATTAAAGCAAGTGCCTCAAAATCAGTGCAAGCATTGTTACTTATACCTTATCAGCTGAAAATCGCATCGCGCCGCGCCGCGCACTTGCCAGAGTTTCACCGCAGCCGTGAAATGGCGTTGGACACTTTATAGGTTAAGCAAAGGTAATTGCCCCACAGTGACCCGTCACCCTTCCACACCAGAACTCTGTTAGATACCTTGGTTTCCATCTTAATAGCCGTATGACATGAAATGAGTACATCAAGAAAAAAACGAGATGAGCTGAACATTAAATACAAAAGCTTCCTGTGACTGTTAGGCCGAAACACAAACTGTCAATCAACCAAAAATTACTAGTGTACAAGTCGATCACGAAACCTATATGGATGTACGGCCGTCTAGTGCTAGTAACTTCTCTATCATACGAATACAAAGAATGCAGAACGTAATTCGTCCCCTGGTATGGGACTAATCCCACCCACACGCCCACCGCTGTAACTCCTGTACACCAGGATCAACAGCAGTGACCCACGAACACACCGAGTTATGACACTCGGGAAGTCCCAGGAAAAAATATTAACTGTCTTGGAACCCGCAACGAAATTAATCAGAAGAAAAACAGGAGGAGTTGGAAATATGATAAGTCCACTTCCCTCCTTAGCAAAGCGGGAGACAAAATGAAGTCAAAATAGGCAGACACCTTTTTTTAAACCGGGAAGCACCACGGATAAAGTATTAGGGGTCCTAAGTGAGCTATATTTGATTACTATAGTATGTATGGCAGAATCGCCTAAACGCACGGAAATTCACCGCAGTTGACACAAGATCCCCATAGTATACCGCCCCAGATGTCATTTGTAAGCTATTTAGCATTGTGTTACGTTCATTGTACCAAAGACTACACTCCCAGAGAACATGATGAGCCGATTGTTCACAGCTAGTATCGGGTGTTGAGCATTGACACAATGGTGAATCGACTAATTTAAATGAGTGTAGTTTGCTCTTAAAGTTACCGTGGCCCGTAAGAAATTGAGCGACACAGTGATCCACCTCGAGCCATGTCCTCGACATCCGTTCGCGAACAGATGGAAAGAACTGGTAGAGGTGGCGCCCCTTAGATGATTCGTCCCATCGTTGTTGCCATTCATCCATTAGGTCGTCATAGACATTGGATTGCTGTTGAAACAATCTTATGATTTTATCGCGGTCTCGTACGCCCAAAAAATCGCATTCCATGTTTTGTTTTGTAGAATAGTACATGGCTGCACGTCTTTGCACCTCGAGATCGACCGGAAGAACACCCGCCAATACCGGTAATGCCTCAGTACTAACCGTCCTATATGCTTTGCATAAGAAGATTAATGCAAGTCGTTGGCCTTGTAGCAGTTTGCGACGGACAGCACCTACAGTCGCTCTATCGGCCCATACGGGAGCACCATAGCAAACAGCACCCAAATAAGTAGCTCCATATATGATTTTTAATGTATTAAATGAAAGACCCCATGTGGCAGTTGATATTCTCGTCAGAGCAAAGAAACTTTTTTTAGACTTTTCATTAACTGTTCTAATATGTTCGATAAATGAAAAATTTCTTTCTAAAACTAATCCCAAATAGCAAACCGAGGTTTTATTTTTAACAGTAACATTTTGAAATTTAATACACGGCGGTGATTTGAGGTTACCTTTCAGAAGTAGCTGGAAGGTTTTGTTTGGTGCAAAAGTCAAGCGATTACGTACACCCCATAGAGATACTAAGTTCAAACATCTATTAGCCAGACTCTCAAGCCCCGCTCTAGTATCAGATTCCACCAGTAATAAACCGTCGTCCGCATACGCGTTTAGAGTACATCCGGGTGGTATAGGTATTGTAAGTACAGGTTGTAAGTTCGTCCCCTGGTATGTGGCTATTGCTAAGAACTTGACTGCCTCGGTGGCGCAGTGGTAGCGTACGCGACTGCTGCTCTTGCCGGTCTTGGGTTCGATTCCCGGGTCGGATCAAATGTTTATATGATCTGCAAATATTTGTTTCGGAGTTTGGAAGTTTTCTATCTGTAATATGTATGTATTTACAAAAAAAAAGAATATAAGTATTAATATCAGTTGTCTAGTACCCATAATACAAGCTCTGCTTAGTTTGGGACTAGATGGCGTTGTGTGTCAGATGTCCGAAATATTTATTTATTATTTATTAAGAACCATGAACACCTGAAAATACCCACAGTGAGAGAATAGATTACTAATATCAAGACTATACAAGGAACGGAGTTAGAAGCCCACCGCAATACCTTTGTACGACAATTCAAAATATCCAGCTATGTTAAACGTCTTAAAAGAAGAGATATTCTATCGTATGGAGAATTAATTATGAGTAGATGTTTTCGCTGGAGGACACACTCTACACGAGAGAATCATGCAGCATATCTGCTAAAAGTTAATGCACTGATTGCAGATATACTTTAAAAAAAAACATTATATATACTCGTAGATATACTCGGGGTATTTTTTTATGGATTAGTGGACAAACGCGCGGAAATATCGCCTGATGATAAGCAATTACAGCCGCCCACGGACACCCGCAACACAAGGGCGTTACCGGCCTTTGGGGGATGGGGATAGGGAGAGGGGTTAGGGTATGGATTTCCGGTATCCTCACTCACTCATAAGCGCTGTTTCACACCTGTTTTCTTTGAGCCCGTAGTATCACTCTGGTCGAGCCGGCCCATTCACGCTGAAGGGTAGCTCTTCCACGGGGTATACAGAAACATTTTAAAAGCATTCATTTTATCGACTATTTTAGTCCCACTTACGTAACGGAGGAAAAGTGTATTGTCAACTGATGACCAATATTAATTTATTTACAAATACTCCAAATATGGACCAGAAGTCGACTGCAACAAGCACCTGGTCACAATCAGGTCGAGACTATACGTTTCAAAGACACGTGATACTCGCTAGTGTGTTTTACTACGATTGACTGGCAATTGCTGTTATTCATTTCAAATGCAATTAGAGTTGACTGCACGGGTGTTGAAATAGTTTGAGTGGTCTCCTCGCCGTTTCCTATTGCGCTGAATGTTGTTGGTTCGAATCCCACAAGGGATCACTTTGTCTCATCTACAAATCGTTGTTCTGAGTCTGTTGTGGTGTGCTTTGTGCCCGTTACTTCAATGTTTGAAAAACCCCTCTCGATACCGTATATATTCACAGTGCAGTCTATTAAAACAAGAAAAAAAGATGTTAATCTTAGTTTTAATCAATAACATTAAATAGCATGCTATTGTAGGAAGCGTACTTACTTGCTTATAGCATGAGCGTTATGGGCTGTAAAGTCTTAATAGATCAATGAATTATTTATTATTGATGAATAAAATATAAAGGTAAGTACCATGTTTTGTGCTGAAACGGCTAATGACATAACTGTACTAACTGTATTTTACCTTCTTCTTCATCTATAATAATTTAGTATTATATATTTCTGTACCGTCGTATAAAACTTTACCTTTCGAATTTAATTAAATAATTATATTTAGAAAAATAATTAAAATTATTACAAATTAGCTGACCCGGCGAACTTCGTGCCGCCATATACACAGGCAGTGTACAGTCGCGAACAAAAGCAATTGAATTTTTCCGTTATCCTTTATTTTTTCATGCATACAAACCTTGTCCTAACAATAACGAACACATAAAAATAATGATATAACTTGGTGCAGCCAATCGAAAGTTATGAGCGTATATACATTTCGGCCATTTATTTATATTTATATAGATTGACATTATCATTAACTTAAGAGCTATGCTCTTGTCGATGCAGCTTTATTTATCCAGCTCTACCTATCAAGAGACGTTTCCCTGACCTCCTTATACGTCGCAACCGCCACTCTTTCCTTAAACTGGTCTATATTGACATTAAGTTAAAATACTAGAAATAATAATAACATAAACGAAAACAATATTTACATACAAAATATAGTGAGCATTATTATTTTCAAAAAATAATTTGTTGGGAAAACTCGAGTTATTTCTTTTTGTAAAAAGCGACTCTAACGCAAGTGTGTGACGAAATATAGCTTATGTTCCATTCAAATTGCAAATTCTTTTTTATAATTCATCATTCGTCATGAGATGACAAATGATGGCCTGTATCAAAACAAAATTTGGCTTTTTTGCACCAATTTACGAAGAAAAGAACTACCCATTACATGATCATATGTTATGACGACAAATGAAAACCCAAAAATTCTAATTGGTAAATTTTTCTTCAAGTTTTATTTCCGATTTTTTTTGTAAACATTACAAAAAAAAAACTATAATATTTAAAGGTCTGTAGCTCTAAAAGTACCGTGTTTATTGAACACAGGTTTACTCTTTCTTCACCAATAATAGCGATTGACTGAAAACAAACCTTTTCTTATAATTATTGAGCATCTTGTAACTTCACTGAATCAGTAAAAGGAATTAAGGAATTAAACGTTCCAAAGAATGACTCTCCCACGCTCAACAACTCACGCAAAAGATAATCTTCTGTGGAACGATAAAACTTTCAAATGTAGTTTAAATCAGTACAAAGTACGCAATGCTCTCCTATCTATTACATGTAGGTGTACTCATTAACCGTATCATGTGTTAATCACGCCTTACTTTGGTTTATATTTGAAATTAAAGTCATTTCGTGGCGTTCATTAGTTCCCGTGAACACGTTTACAAATAACTAAGAAAGGTACCGCATTCGATCGCTGTAAGCCACCATTTGTAATTAGGGCAGGAATGTCATATTTTAAATACATAAACTTTGTTAACGGTTATGACAGATACAAGATAAAATGGAAATTTGTATATATTATACGGATTCCATGTAGATACTGATCTTTGAAAACAGTGTACAGCTATATTGGTTAACCAGTATTAGTACCAGTGTTATTGCGATAGGAATAGTTTCGTTATCGATAGTTAACTTCTAGAAATGGTTAGTTTATCGATGGTACTATCGATAAATAAAATAATAACGACTTTTCAATAATATCGATAGTAAAGATAGATAGAATGTTCAATTTAAGACGAGCTGTTGAAAATGATTAGTCACTGTTGTTGAGATACTTCTGGTATTTTTTCGAATACCGATTGAAAAGGTTTTGGTTCATCCATATACATAATCCCACTAAAAATATTCTCGCAAATATTAAGTTTCTGAAGTAACGAAACAGCCAAGCCATACATTTTTACCGAAGTGTAGAGTTTGTGAAGTTAGGGTTAGAAGAGTTAGGGCGCGTAGATTCAGAAGCTTGGCTCTACATGAGATCTGATTTCTTTTTCACAGGGTAACTCATATTTTAATATTTACATGAATTTTACGTAATTTTACATAAAATGTTTATGGTAGAATTTCATTTCTTTTTGCAAGTTACTTATGGCAGTATTTTTTTCTTTCTTTTGTGTGTACTTCTAGTACGTCTTATTCGAATAAAGTCCGTGTACCAAAAATAAAACCTTTAGCATAAAAAAATGTGAAAGGCTCATACAAACTTCCACCCCCCCCAATTTTGGAGTTTGGGTCGCAAAAGTAATAAGTTTATAATTTTGTTGTTATTTATATACTAAACTTAGTTTACATACAAAATTTCAGCTTTCTTGTCCTTCAGGAAGTACCCTAACAGTTTTGATGATCATCAGAGTGTCAGTGACGAAATTGGTGGCTATGCAATTGAAACTTTGTATGCTTAATAAGTCTATTATTGACATTGTATTCTGAGAATTTGAACTATCTACTATATCGGAAATCAAAGTTATGAGGGTGCAAAAAAACGACATAGCACTTCGAGAAAAACGATCGTGCCCCCAGATATACATTACAGTTTTGGGCCTCAGGTATCCTCACTCACGGTAAAACACAGCGTACATGTTGTTTTACACCGGTTTTATGTGAGGGTTATCACTCCGGTCGAGATCGCCTATTCATGCCGAAGCGTGTCCCACGGTTAATACTTTCAAATAGAAACAACTTTGTATTGGCGCAACCTACATAATTTCATTAACCGTTCCGATAAAATCGTAGAAGTATTTACTAGTAAAATCTAAGATATAGCTTTCACAGTAAGCTTCGATTAGTTGAAACGAAAAAATCATATCGGTTTCTCTTCAGAGTCGTACGTCGTCGTCATATGAAGCATACTTATTATTTATTTATAACTTCGTATAATGCCCCTTTATCTTCGAACTCTGTTTAGTTCCGTCAAACGGTAAGTTTTAGTACTTTTCTTAATTACTTGCAAATTCTATTACATGCTCTTTAAGTTAATTATATTGTACAGTAATTCTTGGTCGTAAACCCCTCTGTACGTCTGCAGTTCCCGTGGGTAAAAGAAAATGCATCTAAAGAGCCGACTGACGTTTTCTCTCGGTTTTCAATTTACTACAAACATTTACATCTGTTTTGAATTCATGTGAACACTTTAAACTATTCCTTCTTATTCTTAGTTTTTAGAGGCGTTTTGCCGCCATGTGCAATTGCCAACGTTTTGTGTTAGTGCATAACAATTTTTAAATGCCTACGGTTCTGTTGAAATTATTGTGTGGGTATTGTGAATCAAAACTTTATTCAAAGAAATTTGAAAAAAAAACACCTTTTTTGTCCTTCCAGTGACATTAGAGGTAAGATAAAAGGCTAAAAAAATAAAGATATTTATCTTTATTTCTTGATCCTTTTATTTTCATGAAAATCATCGCATTTTTCCAAAATATTTTTTACTTACAACGTTTGATTGTATGGTATTCGGCACGATACTTGCGAGCTTAATTCGAAGAATTTCTCTAAGTATGATTAGGCTTAAATTTAGTAAACAATGGTATCGTTGGTGCCAATGTGGCTCAGTTCTGATTATGGAACGAGAAGACAAGCATAGAAACTTCTTAATCAGAGAAACACATTGAGTTTTGGCTCATTTGTTTTTCCTAGTGAGTACTTAGGTGCTGCCTATTCAGAGCCTGTAAAAGTTTTTCAATTCTTTTTTACAATTAATTTTATTATAAAACTTACATTACTTTAATAAGTTTATTTATGTTAGTCATTCTCTGTTCACTTTTTAATCTTTATTCGACATCAACACAGTTGTGGACAAAATGGTATTGCTATAAGAATGGTAAAGTTATAGTATGACGGTATAACACCGAAGACTGAAGTAATGTTTATCGCGTTGTTAATCGTGGATCTTACGGGCGCTCGTCAAAACCGGCGCCAAGTGGTCGTTCGGTCTTGTCGTACAAGCAGACTTACAATAGTATGGACATAATACTTATTAATGTTTTATTTACACGTGGAATTGTCACCTCTACCTTTACCTATACCTCTGTCTGTATTATACCTAGAATTAAGTCTTAAATTTGTTTATTACTTTTATTAAAAGAGATTTTTAGTGGACAAAGGCAACTTTTATGTAGAGAGAGAGTAACCACATCACCAAACAACATGGGAAAGTTAGGTCAAAAAAAAATTTTTACAAAAATATTCACATAGTCTCTTTAGAAGCTTATAATAATATCAACTTTATTCTCAAAATAAATACAATAGGTTACAAATGAAAACACGCTGAATTATACAATGAATTATGAAAAGCATGTACCTAGGCATTCAGTAAAGTGACATGCCGACTCCAAACTCAGAAAAACTCGTGTCTTGGGAATCGGTAGCTCACCGCTCTAAATGTCTAACAGCATATTAGTTTTACAATGACAGATATATACATTTGTATGAAACTTCAATAATGTTATTCACAGGATAGAAGTTATTACTATTAATTTAACTTTATTCTAGTTTTTTTATTTACTCCAATAGCCCACGCCAATTACATTCCTTGAAAATAACTCCAAAATTACATATCTGTTCTTAGAGGATCTTCTGTTTTATCATGATTTAGTAATTTTAACCTACTGACTAATTTCTCTTTAAAATCATGTTTATTCAATTTGTATGGCGAGATTTTTTTATATCATTATACAGCCTAGAACTCAAAGCGCTATATTGTCACCTTGCAAAAGTAGTTCCACAGGCTACTGAGGAGAAAATCAGTGCACCACGTCTTTTTTCCATTATTTTATTTGTTAAGGGTAGCTGCGAATATCGCCGAAGCATGGTCCGGAATATAAACGGTTTATTGATGGGACTTATTCTTTCTCTTACGTAGTAATTACAACCAGAATACGATAAGAAAAAAAACCTTCACTAATGGGAAAATTTTGTGGAAACTTATTTCACAGTACAATGTCTATCGGTATCCATACTTAAATTATAAATTCATCTGTTAAAAATCTTATCTGTTACGGCTAAACCACTGCACCGATTTTAATGAAATTTTACCTGGATATACCTTGATTCTTAAGAAAGAACATAGGTTACTATTCACCGCAATAACCATCATACACGCGGGCTGAACCGCGGGCAGAAGTTAATTTCATATAAGTGAACTTATGTAGGCGTCTGATAGTTTATCAAAAAAGTGACATAATTAGTAACAATGTTGTGTCAGTTATCTAACTGAATAATAAAGTTTAGGAAGTCAGTTTTGTTTTTTCGAAAGACGGTCCCCATTTCAACTCATCCATATTTTATATATTTTTCAACATTAATTTCATCACGACAAAGACTTAAAGACTTGAAGACTTGCCATTTCATCAAAGAAGAAGAATAAAGAATAATAATTCTGCACCGGTAATAGAAAAGGCAGAACAATATCAGGCGTGTCTTACAATCTAATCAAATACAGTAATACGGTACTATAAGTGGACTTTAACTACGCACTTCAGGCGCGGTGGCTGACTGTTTGTGAAAAAAATCTGCTATAGTGTAGCTCTATATAGTCTTGATTTTTTTGTTCCGTAGTCCTCCACTAATGAAAGAAAAAAAAATGTAACTACCATCTTACAAAGACCTACAGAACTAGCTAACCGACCTTGAATCTTTCAATGAAAGATCCTAATACATGTACAATTTTCTAATATCAAACGTTGTGCCACGGTCCGTCAGGATCACTTAACCTGGTTGGAGGGACAAAACTTCCGATTTTTCAGTTATTTCTTCTTAAAGTAGTAATGATAGGAATACTAATATTAAATATTCGAAAGTTAGTCTGTCTGTGTGTGATACTTTCACGGCTGCACCGATTAAATAAAAAAAATAAAAAATCGTTTATTCTGAACTGTTTACATTATACAACTAAAACAAATGGTAACGGTGATAGATGCAAAAGTATTATACTGTGACACAGCTACCAACGCCCCCTTGATAGAAAAGTAAGTTTTTCCAAATAATGACTAAATATAGGTTACAAATAAATAATTTGAGGTTTACACAACACTAAAAGAAAGATTTAGTAAAGGATAAGTGAGTGTGTGAATGTGTGAATGTGTGTGTGTGTGTGTGTATGTGTGATTTCATTGAAATTTAGCATGGAGATACTTTTATTCTTGAGAAAGGACTCAGGCTACTTTTTACCGCGATAACCATCATACACGCGAGCCGCGGGCAAAAACTTGTGTAAGTTTAAAGAGTCATTCCCATTCTTGTCAGACTTTTTTATAACTTAACTTTTGTAATTTGTTATGTAAAATTCTTGCCTTCTCAGTGGGTTTTAATGACTAGTAATTTATTTGTTATTGGTTGAATAAAGTCTGGTGCGTATGTAAATTTATGTTGCCTATTAATTGTGGTCATTAATAAACATAAACATACGTTTTCACTTTCGGTTGTATATTTAACGTTGACGATACCAGCCAATTATTTTATAATTGATGTTCTATGACATGTGGCACTGGGCTTTTGTAATAATTAGTCAAGTTTCTATGAGGGCAACTGAGTTTCAAAAATAGGAGGTTATTTTCTATTGGGTGGGTGGATATACTTTCCATTTGATTTCGTTTAATATGTGTAAGGTAACTCCTAAGCGTGGAATTGAAAGATTTATGATGTCTATTGCTATTAAAAAATGTATATAGAATCGAAATCGGTATTTTTTTTAGTTAATTACTTACTTAGTATGGAATTGGTTCTCAGTATCGCGCTAGATCTTTGATCACAATTATTTTGAGTTTGTGTTTGAACATAAAGTTTGAGTTTGTATTTGAATATAAGGACAGTGCTTTTAAACTATACTAGTTTACTATTTTTATATATATTTTATGAGAAATCTACGAGTACGTTTTCTTATCATAATTAAAGCCACATATAATCCTCGGTACCAAACATGCGATACGTTAAATACTAAAAAAAGAAATACAAAACATTTATTCTGACATTCACAGTACATATATGGTTATTAAAAGTACTTAGTAATACACATTTCTAATTCAAATTTTGTTATATTAAAACAAAAAACATCATAATTTTAATTCAAATTTAATTTATTAGAGAAACACGATTTTACTGTGTAAATCGCAAAAGGAATTTTCACTCATTGGAAAAGGGCTCTAGTCAAGTTCAAAGAGTATATTAACTATTCATGCAAGCTCGTGATGGTAGTGATGATTTGATTACGTAAGAAAGGCTGCATGGGTCTGGATGAAGTTTGGGCCACAGATAGATAATAAGCTATTCATTCTGTCAAGGAAAATTGATTAGCAAACGACATTGACGTTAAAGTTATCAATACCACACGATTGCTAGGTAATCGCGTAGCTGTCAGTGGGAGCTCGGTCTGATAATTATAAACGCGGGATATTGATATATATAGGGAATGAGTCTTACTCATTGCAAAATATATGATGATTTGAATAACTTATTGTATTGTGAATAGAAAACTAATTACTGATTGAAGTTAGCTGTTTTGTAGGGAATTGTTTTTAGTTTACTCGAATACAGAAGGTGATGCAATTATTTAGTGATTGTTTGTTGTTTTATAAAGTTTCAGCATTGACTGCAAGTAAAAAAAATTACCAGGTTTTTACCTGATTATATTGCAGTCGTTTTATCAGAATAACTTACACTTACAAGGAATGCGAGGATTACTTTACACTGGTTGACCGTAAGGCATTCGTATTACGATTATACATATATAAGCAATTAAATACATATATTATGTTATTATAGTAATGCCATATGTTACATAGAAATACAGAAAATCGATGGTGTCACTTAATAACACGCTTTTGTTGGCTTTATGTATATTAGTTTGTCTGTAATCAACTTGTAAACCGTAACAATAACCAGGTTTGGATAGGACACAAACCCATGACCTCTGCTTTGACAGTCAAGATCACAATGAGACTAACTTAATATTTAACGTATTGAAAAAAAAAAACCGATCCAGTAAAATGTAAAACATGGCCGAAATCCTTAACAAAAAGTTGTAAACAGTTAAATACCAAACAAAATACTCGTCATTACAAATTATTAAGTAATTGCGACTGTGTTACGTGTTTGTGACGGTGTTAAAAGATAAACATTAATGCCATTCAATCCTTATTCAGAATCGGATATTGCTTTAAATAAAATCACACTTCAACTTGATCCTAAAAAATTACAAAACTAAACAATTTGATTTTTTATTACTCAAAGGGAACAAACAGAAAAATAAAAAAAAATACGACAGTACTTTCCTACACACCGTAAAGGGGTAGTACTGAAATAGAATAGGTGTGTGTCTAGTACCTTACATATCATTGAGCAAGCATCTAATGTGCAACTACAAGAAAATATCAGATGAATCGGTGGTATTTATTATACTGGCTTTAATAGGATGATATTTACCCAACTGCGTACGGGAGGAAAGTTATGTTATCTGACTATACACTAAAAAACATAATTTGCGTATGCATACCTTGGCATTGCTGTATAGCTTAAACGATTTGATGTATTTTAGCGTTTGAGATGTCGTTGGATTAATAAAAGACAATTATAATGAATGAAAGGAAAATGAACATAATTATGATGACACTTATTGAAAAAAAAATTATAATTGACGTAAGTATACTCGTATGTAAAAACAAAGGTACTAAAGAAAAAAATCTGGAGAACACCGCAACACATATTACCCAACGTTTTCCAATAATATCTTAAAAATAAGAATACTCATTTTTGAACTTTATTTATTATCAGCAATTTGTCAAACTAACTAACAATGTCTAACTAGCAGGTGTACTGCGTTTGTTAGCAACGTTCGCACAATTATTATAACTCCGGTCTGCTAATAGGCTAAACAAAGTTCAAAGCATAAGTTATGGTGACTTTTCCCATAAATACGTTTACTAACATGCAGTCAGTGACAGATTTACCAGCCAATTACGTCCAGAATCCATTATAATACAAGTTGCCGCCTTTATAGCGCGTATGACAATACAGCTAATAATTTCTGTAAATACATTCTTATCACCGACAACGTTGGTAGACTTTAAAATTAATAATAAAATTGGAAAAGAAACAATAATAGTAAATCTCTGTATTGTTACCAAATACATGGCAGAAAGAGAAGTAAACGAATGTAATTCGTCAAGTACAATATTGACTGCCTTATCGCACTGTGATGGGATAGATAATGATATGATTGGAAAAGAATAATAGTAGTAGTTTGGTGTATATTCAGAACATCTATACAAATAAATAATATGAAGTGTCTGTTTGTAATTTTAAAATAACCGCTTTTTACTATATGCATATAAGTAGATATATACGATACATATACCAAAATAGCATTTTTTACCCGTCTGTCAGTCAGTTTGTTCCGGCTAATCTCTGGAACAGCTGAACCGACTTTGATAGGACTTTTACCGGTTGATAGCTGATGATATAAGGAGTAACTTAGGCTACTTTTTAGACTAGCGTCGACCAGCGGCGTTACCGACGGTTGATGTTATACCGCGGGCAACACCGCGGGGATCAGCTAGTTCTTTAATAAAATAGTAACATTCCATCTATTTCCATCATCATCAGTCTATCGTAGGCCACTGCGGACATAGACCTCTTTTTCCCACCTTAACCTCCCTTTAATTTAATCGTATAGGTATTTATCATATAGGCAGTATTCACATGACAGTAAATAATAACATTTGGTTCAAAAAATTTAACCGCAGTCTGCTTGAGCTAGGGTTAACCTTATCTCAAGCTATCGCTTTACTGTGTTTTATATGTTCTAGCCGAGTTGTGCCAGTGTACATATTTGATCTGAGTAGTAATAAATTTTCACGATATCGAGTAGCTTGCTATTTTATGAGTATTGGAGACCGTAAACAGATAACTACCGAAACGAACTATTTCAAAAATAAAGTAATATCATAAAGTGGCCAAGTAATAATTCTGGTAAGCGTGGTATAGTATGCCAAAACTTCTAGTTTAAGGACAGACTTTTGCCTTGGATTGTTAAAGTGCTAAAAATTATGAATAAAAATTTATAGGTGGTAGTAACAATCGAGTAAAGAAAAGCAACGTATTTTGGTTTAAGTACGACGTCATGACACCGATAACTAAAGGGAAAATTGAAGGTAAGCGTAGAAGAGGTAGAAGGATAGCATCATAGTCGAAAATTATAAGAGACTTGTTGGACGTGGAAAGCACAGATGCACTAATTCGCATGACTGAAGACAGGGAGACGTACAGATATGTGATCGCCGACCTCCGTGATGGGAGATGGTACATGAAGAAGAAGAAGAAGAAGGATTGTTAACTATTATATTTTTTTTAAGTATGGCCCTGCCGATATTACTCTAAACTGCCTGATAGAAGTATAAGCAGAATCCACGCAGTCGAGCCACGATAATTTCAGCTCGAACGGGCCGGCTCGACCAGGCGGTACTACCTTCGCACAGAAAATCAACGTAAAATGACAACGATCGTGCTATCGTGTTTCGTTGACGAGCGCGAGACCGGAGGTCCAATAATGCAGAAGCATCACTAGCCCATCATGTTGTGGGTCACCATGTTACATTGTTTCATTCGCAGTATGGTGACCACCACTCTATGATTCTGCTTATGCTTTCCATCAGTCAGAGTAGAATCATTTTGTCAGAGCCAAACCAAAAAGAAATATACCGACGTTTAAGCCCAAAATGATAAACAAAGGTGGAAATCACTTCCACAACACCTGTTTTAGTAGTCAGTATGGCTATCCACTCTACCGTCTGTCCATACTGTACTTGTAATAAAATAATCAAATAGAATATAAATTATTGTACTAGGCAAGGTTCCACCACATACAGAACACGCAAGTTACTCGTATTGACTATAAGATGAATCGGTAACATGTTCCTCGCGTGCAGTTCTCGATTTATAATCCAGATGGCGTTACTTCCTTTTATCTTCTCTGCGCCATAAAGACATATATGTTATGAAGAGACTAAAATGATTTATAGTCATACATACATATATAGTTAATGTCATTGCGTTTGAGAAAACGAAAGTTCATAAAATCGGCAATAAACGAAGGGACTTTATGGATTTTGTTTGTTTTTTGTGCTGTTGTTAAATTAGCTCTTAAGGCTTTGGTTTTGTTGTAATTTTTTTTTTTAAACACTAAACCAAAGTTCTATTTTTATGACCACGGTGACGCTATTGTTACCAATTCAAAATTCATATAAAATGACTTGAAAAATGTGTTTTTATGTATTTGCCATATTCGCATATATATTTGTTCGCTGTGGCATATTGCGGTTGACTCAATAAAAAATGAGGAACTAAACGGAGGTGGAAAATAGATAAAACCAACTTTTAAGCGACTTGTAGGTATATCGTGTCAAAATTTGAGTTCCCATTGGTGTAGAGATTATTGAGATCTTGAAGCGTACACAAACAAATATAACATTTATATATGTACACAGATTATACCTACGAGTAATTCTAGCACAAATGTCAGACTGTCACTATTTCGTGTATTTGAAAGTCATCTAGTATTGGCCATGGATCATGGATAAACTCGATTAGAGCCAAGGGCAGGCGTGGGTTTGTGAATGTTGGCGCCAGCGGAAATTGCTCGATTTGAATGCACAATGAATACATTGAAAGAGCTTTATTTAAATCAATATTAAGACAACTTAATAACTTAACCCACGAAATGAGATTCCGATACTGATTGTAATGGAGATAAATGTAATCTATTTATTTAAATCTCTGCTTGATGTTATAACATAGCTCTAGCATAGCTCTAGCCATTCGTCATCAAACAGTTTTTCATGTAACGGAGGTTTTATAAAGATAACATTTAAACGTTCACTGAAAGTATTTTTAAAATCTTTATATTTTGTTCCAAACTGAAGCTCTCTATTTATATAGAGAAACACAGTCTAAATTAAAGGGCACAAATATTTTTATAAAAGATGTTTATACTGTAAAAAAGTTACTAAGGAAATCATAGACGATTACAATAATAATTGTTTATTAATACTGTTTGTATATAACACTAAATGTATATTTTTTTATTCTGTTATATATGGCATTGATTCGATTAATTTAGATCTATTGAAAAGTTATCTAAACTATTTAAACACCCTACGTTTTCAAGTATTTTAAAATATATATATATTGTCAAGACATTAAACATATGCGATTGATACATTTAGACTAGATTGTTTAGTTTCCTTTTTTAACGACTTCAAAAAAGGAGGAGGTTATCAATTGGACTGTTTTTTTAATGTTTATTACCTCATAACTTTTCTTTTTTTCTTTCATAACTTTAACCGAGTTTGATGATTCTTTTTTTATTTGAAAGCTGCTGCTTCCCATGAGGTCCAGTTTTAATTTGGTCCCGTTCTTAAAGTCGTTTTGTTGTGTTAAAATTTGTGATTATTTATCAATAACAAAATGTTTATGCATTAAAATAATACACATGAACATTATTAAACATTTTCAAGTAAATTCGATGCAAAATTTAACCATACTTGATAGAGCATAGAAAGACAGTCGACATTGACTTTACAATATTGCATTTAGAAACCATAAAGCATTAACAGTTTTACATCAATGCAACATCTTTGTTCGCCATATTTCTTAGGAACAACTCCTATTTGCAAGCCTATTTCATTACAAATGTCAATGTTGTTAAAATTAAAGGCCTCCGTTTGCATAAGGAAGACCGATTAAATTTTATAGGAAGATTTATGCCTAGTATTTCCGCCTGTACGTGTCCTGTAATAAGAAATAACAAAAACTTACTGGCTGTATACATAATAGATTAATCTAGTCTCGTAAATGCCATTCAAGATTTATTGATTGTGCAAGCTTATAAATAGCTGTAAGTATAGTTATTTTACCTGGTCAATTAGATATTAAAACCACGCATATAAGCGTAACATTGTTGTGTTCAGTGTAAGACATTTTGTAATGTTCACATATATCTAATGCCCGGAGTATCAGTACTCTTATTCATCTGTTGAAAGAAAACAGCGTTGCAAAGCGTGGTTATGTAGTGCAAAACTTTCTGTACGTAGATATTTTGCTAATAGCGGTGATTTTTGATATCGTTTCAATGGTCTTTTTTGCATGTTTAAGTAGCTTCTCCATGAAAGTAACTGTATCTATGTATAAAATTATACCTAGATGCAAAAAAGGAAAGTGCATATAACACGAGTTTTTCTCGTCGTTGAGAATTAAATGCATGACCTCTGCCTAGGCATTTACAATCAGTTTACTAGATAGGTTTCCGCCAAGAGTCGAAAGGACTTCAACGTTGTATAAAGTTCGTAATTTTTAATGAAACCTGTAACGAACTTACATCGTAAATAGTTTATGAGTGTGTGTGGCACTGGACGCTGTACGAAGCCGGCCGGGAAGTGAGTCGAGTTCGCTGAGGAACGTAGTTAAACAAGACTATTAACACATTGTTATGTCCCTGCAGGTTAGTAGGGTCACTACAGGACCATAGACACGGGGACATGATAGGAGACACCCTAGAGAAAAGGCAGCGTTGTGCTCACGACGTAGACGCCTAAAACAGAATAAAACTTAGCTGTTTTTTTCATTTGTGTATTGAATTGTGTTTAGACTTGTTGCTAAACGCAGATATTTTTATACTTATAACAATTCTACCTTAACAGTACAACAACATTTCATGAATATTTTACATTCTCTGGGAAAACAAATTGTTAACTGCACACGTTGTTTAACAATTATAGCAAGTTATTTATGCTCACCATTCCTCTCATGTATAAACCGGGCTTGTATAAACTATTCACGTAACTAAAATTTATACGGAACACCTAGCGCGCGATTATTGCTCAGAATTGTCTGGTATTTAGAATTAACGTTACGTTAGTGTCTGATTCAGTTTGACTCATACAATTTAGAAAAAAATTGCAAATGACACGGTCCCGAAAAGATAAAGTTAATGTATTAAAATTTTTTTTGAGATGGTTCATTCATATTATGACCTTATAGAAGACCGGTATACATCAGTTTAATTGCTTTTAACCGAGTGGGAGTACCAAGGATTAACTTCCCTCTATTTACCTAGGCCCACCCTCCCTCTTATATATTTATATATATGCATGTGTGTGAGTAGTTATATATTTATCAAACACCGCTATAGCTTTAAACTTTTGATGTTTTACCCTTTGTATCGTTTATTTTTTTCTCCTGTCGTTATGTCCTTCCAAAGCTTGTCGGGAAGAGATTACTTTTAGCAATATGGTCACGCATTATATTTTATTGTACCTATCTTATAGAAATATTCAATAGTAATTGTAATTGGTATACAATGAAGGATAATTATACATTTTGTATTATGTTATATATTCTATTCTTCCTCCTCCCAAACTTAGAGAAAGGGGCGGAGAGACGTTCCCAATAACCTCCCTAACTGACTATCGCTATAGGGATAGTCATTGACTACTAGGCGTACTAGCTGACGTCTGCTAATTTACTTCTTCATAACATAAAAACTTTTACATGATATACCCGTATATAAATATGTACCTCTATATATATATCTCTATATCAGTTTAAAACTTGTCTGTGCATGCCTCAAAAACTCTTCTAGTTCGCCACCGCCCTCTAAAATTTACAATATAGAAACCACTTCTAAGATTGCTTTTATCTTATTTTCTCACTAGTTTTATTTCTCATCCATCAATGCAATCATAATGGGCCACAGCGACTCGTTTCATAGTTTAATTAGTATCAAGTAAACTCATGGATACCTGTTATTGTTTACTGTTTCTCTTATAATAAACGTAATGTGTTTTGCTGTAGTTTCTTTGCAATAAATATAATTTATAAACTTTATTGTGTACTTAACGCCTAGATTGTGCGATAAGGCACCACTGGTGTTAAAAAGAAAATTTAATATCTTTTAATTTTAAAGGTTTTAAGTTAATGTAACTCTTCACTGGCTATCAGTAATCGTTTATAATTCTTCACCAATTGGGTAAGGTTTGACAGTAAACTATTATATTAGCTGTCCTGGCGAACTTCGTACCGCCATATTTACATATCCGTCTCAGCTTTTACTGGCAGTGTACCGTCATGGACAAAAAGAATTTAATCATTTCCGTTTTTTTTTTTTTCTTATACACAAATCTTGTCTAAACAATAACGAGTACATAAAAATAATTATTTAATTTGGTACAGTCGATAGGAACTTATGTGCGTACATACATTCCGGCGATTCATATTTATGTGTATTAAATCGAAAGTTATGCGCGTACATAGATTTCCGCGATTTATTTTTTATATATATTTCAAAGTATTGTAAATAATATTATTATCATTTTTTATTATTTTGCTGCTAGTTATTTTGTACTTCTCTCTTTTCGGGAACGGCTGCCTGGAAGAGATTGCCATTGAGCAATAAGGCCGCCAGTTGTACTACCGACCTACCTAGCTTTAAGTTATGTACTTAGTTATCTGATGTACAATAAAGCGATTTATTATTATTATTAAAAGGTCACTGTCCTTTAAAATTGCTTGGTGTTAGCTACGCTACTTCCTCGAAGTGACAACACGATCAACTAACAGCATATTATATTGCTCATGTAAGGGTACTTTTGCCTTATTGTATGTCAAAAAATCATTTATATGACCATTGATCAATATTTTAGCTTTCATTATTTTTAATGATTCTACTTTACTTTTTGTTTCAGTTCGTGATTAAATTTTGTTTTTTGGTATCCCAGAAACTGTATGCCAGACAACCCTGTTTTTATTTATTGATATTAGCTTTTTAATCAGAAGGTTTACGAGATATCCTGAGTGTTACAAACAGACTGTTCTAAAATAGTTTACATATAAATATCTCTATCAATACAGCTAATACATAGCTCCGTTAAGCCATAACTAAGATTAAAACGAGTTGTATCTCGCCTCTTCACTTAGTCTTGAAACACTTTGTCTGGTTTATATTGCTGTAACGACTGACACGATATCACTAATTTATAAAAGCTAGAAGACAAGCATTTTCCCTAGGGTTCACTAGTATTTATGTCTCCTTTTTCGACATTAATATCTGGATGGTGTGGTATTCCTCACTAGAAAGACCTTGTGTCAATTTTATCGAAAAGCTTTTAATAAGTAAAGAACTTTGAGCAAAATGTTAAATCAAAAAAGAGGAAGGTGACTGACATATCCAGGGATCAACGCACAGCCCAAACCGCAAATTTCAGCATTCTAGGTTCAGCAACCTGGAATCCTGAAATTTTGCTTGTAGGTTCTTTATATAACGTAAGCCAGCACTAAGAAAGGAATTTCTGAAATTTCACCCCTAAGGGGGTAAATCAGGGGATGAAAGTCTGCGAGAAAGCCGCGTGCAAAAGCTAGTAGATTTATAAAACATAGAGGGTTTAATTAAACCATTTAAAACTCAATAACGGCTAGAATGATTTGTATGATGTTTTATTTAGAAAAGTTATCTCCACCATTATCAGCAGGATAAAAATTACAAGAAAAAGAACACATTGTCATAATTATATTGAGTACAACCGAATGAAGAGCACAGCTATGACTGAAAACGCCGGTGAAACTGCGGGTTACTACTAGTAAGATAATAAAGACATACTCAAATTAAGTAAGAAACGACAATAGCCTAGTACAATTTAATATCTCCTTTTACTCTGTCTTTTACTCAGGCTTACTCTGTTCATCTTTTTACTTACGTTTACTTATGATATAAAGTTATAAAGGGGTTCTATTTTGCTTTTCAGAGATATTAAAATTAAAAATTCATTGAAATAACGTTCAAATACTACGTTATAAGTAGTTTATAAGACTATAATCACTTAAAGAGTCAGACGTCTCAGTGAATAAATAATAGTTTCATAACAGTCTATGAAAAATGCAAAAACTCAAAGTAATTTTGTACTAGAATCTTCTCCGTTCAAGCTTTGTACTAGACAATACCTTTTATATTTTTCGACGAAGGCCGTTCGACTGTATAGAAATAGATGCCTGGACCTCACTGTCCAAGGCCCTAGATCACGCGGCAGGCCCAAAAACCGCTGGCTGGACGTCGTTAAAGCGGACATGGAAGAGAACGATCTCACACCTGAGGATGCCGAAGATCGGGCAAAGTGGAGAAGATTAAGTAGGAAAGCGGAGCCCAGCACTTAGCAGGGAAAACGCCAGGCCGAAGGTGATTGCAGTGAAATTAATAGTCTATCCTATCTCGGTAGATTTATGTTTTTACTAAACGAAAAGATTAGTAAAGAGTATATATCCTTAGGATAGTGAAGTTTAATGAGATAAAAAGAAAACTATGTATATAGTATAGTCCAGGCTAGAATATTTAGCCACCGGGAACCCGTTTTCTTTTAATTATATTCAGACACACACGCCCATAAATTGAGTTCGATAGAATATATTGCTGAGTGATAAAAGATATTCAATGTGTTTGTCGGTTAATAGTGCAATTATATTTGATGCCGGCAGATATGTTTTATGCATAATAAAATCATAAGTCAAAAGATTTAATTTAATTTCAGGAAGCATTTAAAAATTGTTTAAAGGAGTTTTTAATGCAAGGTAGAGGATACACAGTCGGTTCATTTTATCATAAACTAGCTTCTAAAATATATAAACAGTTACAATTTGTAACTTTGTATTTGGTGGTAAGTATGTGACTGAGGGATAAATGCTTTCTCCTAATTCGTCTATTTTTCATTACCTTACTTTGATAGCCCCGTGTTTCTTTGTTATGGAATTGGGGGCAAACTAGCAGACGTATCGCCTGATGGTAAGTGATTACCGCCACCCATAGACACCCGCAACACCAGAGGCGTCACAAGTGCGTTGATCTTTTCTTGAGTAGAAGGAGTACGCTCTTTTCTTGAAGGTTTGAAGATCGTATTGGTCCAGGAATACCGCAGTCGACAGTTTATTCCACACTTTTGTTGTGTGATGTAGAAAGTTTCAGTTTTTTTGGATTACTGTACTAAGTTGCCCAGAGGTGTTAGTTTAGAGTTGGTTCTAAATTAAATTATAATGCCTATTTAAGCATATGTAGGTATACGTAGTTTGAAAATTATAAGCACAGGTTCTACCTAATTTAGGATCAAACATACGGGTGTGTAACGTATTAATTATTATTAGATATTATTTGTGAGTCGTGTACAACATTCGTATTACTTCAATCATTAGTGAAAACATCAAAGGAGAAATTGCTTTTTTCTTCAAGCAACTTACAAAAAAGCTATAAATATTTAGCACATAAGGAGATTGCATATATTCTTACACCTGTAGTCCCACATGAGTATGCAGTACTTAGTAATAAATATCATCGCCATAATTTTGTTATCTCACTTGAAACTTTTGCAATTACAAAACAGGCAGATAATATAATAGGTACGTACCTGCCGCTATCCAATTTTAATTGAAGTGGTAACACGTGCTGCTAAATCAATTATTTTACAGACACACTTTAACTAATGTTAGATTAAAATAATCTCTAAACAAAAGTGGTCGCTTTAAAACGTTTTTTTATCATCAGCGCACGTTGAAATCATGAAAAATGGCAACCTGGTGCTGCCAGGGTTCTCGCCAATTTACTTTGTACGTTAAGCCTGAGTGCTTGAAATAACTCACATGTGACGGAACATCGTGTGGTTTTAATCAGTCGATTCCAACATACCACTTCACTGTAATCTTCTTAACTTAGCTTAACACTTCCATTTGTTTAAGTAGTAGTAGTAGTTCAAATTATATAAAGGACTATCTTTATCCTGTTACAAATGATACGCTGTTGGATATTGTGTTTGTATTGATTTGAAATTAAGAACAAAAGTGATTTGAAAATGCATTAAATAATTGGTACGTAGTTTTTTGCATTTTATTAGGTGAAGTATGTTGTGTAGTAGGTTTTCTCAACGTGAGATCGCTCAATACGGGCCAGGATGAATTACAGGCTTCAATTCAAATCCAACAACCTGATATTCTGGCTCTAAACGAGACTTGGCTTCAGGAAGATGCTGTAAAATATGCTCCTTCTATCTCTGGGTATGCCCTAAAACACAGGTCACGCTCGGGCAATAGGAGGGGCGGGGGAGTTGGTTTTTATGTAAAACGGGGTATTCGAGTACATGTGCGTCCGCACCCGGAGTCAATATTAGAGCAGTTATGGCTCGAGGTCTGTCTACCGGGCTACAAAGTAGCGATTGGAACTGTTTATAGGTCTGAATCCATTATATCAGTGAGAAAGGCACTTGACGCTTTGGCAGAATCTATACAATGTTTTATTTACTGTAAACATGTTATTATACTCTCAGATTTCAATGTAAATATGCTGGAACCACAAAACTATTTTACTAAAGAATTTAACAGTTTTCTTATACAACATGATTTAGCACAAATGGTTAGGGAACCAACTCGGATTACGGAAGTATCCAAATCTCTCATTGACTTAGTTATAACAGATATGCCTGATCGGTGTTTGAATATTGGTGTAAAGCATAACCAAAACATAAGCGATCACGCTATGATTATTGCACTATTTGACGTAAAGAAACCAAAGCCCCAGCCTTACTATAAATCTGTAAGATTATTAAAAAATATAGACCTTAACAGTTTTAAATCCGATCTAGATATAATTCCCTGGAAAAATATTTCAAAGGAAGAAGAGGTTAACACAATGGTTTTTATGTTTGATGCATATATGAGCTCCTTATTCGAGATACACGCGCCTTTCAAGCGAATAAAGGTAAACAATGCACCCACCCCTTGGATTACAGACGTAATCAAAATTATGATGACCCTTCGCGATGAAGCACTGGCTCGGTTTCACAGAACTAAATCAGAAACACATAAAAACTATTATAAGCAACTTAAAAATCTCGTTACATCGAGCTTGAGACAAGAGAAAAAAGCGTACTTTCAGTTCTATGTTAATAATAACGCAAAAAATCCCAAAGATATGTGGCGACATTTAAAAAGTATATCTGTTCCTAGTGATTCATGCAAGCCTTGTATACCGGATCATCTAAATATTGCCGACGATATTAACAATTTTTTTCTAGATTTGCCTGGAGATAATAACGTAGATTCGGACACATTACAACATTTTAGAAATTCCAAATTAAATGACAACCAGTTTGAGTTAAAGGCGATTTCGGAGAGGGAAGTTATGGAAATAATTAATATAATAAGAACTAAAGCTTATGGATACGACCTTATTAACATTGATATGATCCGGTTGACACTCCCTAATACGTTGCATACCATTACCAGTATAATCAATAGATCCATAAAAACGAAGGTATTTCCCGACTCATGGAAAATAGGTATAGTAAAACCTATTCCAAAGACAACACATATAACACAGTTAAAGGATCTAAGACCCATAAGTATGCTTCCTGTCATATCAAAGATTATGGAGAGAGTTGTTGAAAGACAGTTAAAGCCCTATTTGGAAAACAACTCCATCTTACCAATCTATCAGTCGGGATTTCGTTCGGGACACGGAACTGCAACAGCTCTGGCTCAAGTTACAGATGACTTACTCTCAGAGTCAGATACCGGTAATAGTTCATTTTTGGTGCTGTTAGACTTTTCCAGGGCTTTCGATTGCTTAAATAGAGAACTGTTACTAGCCAAACTAATGCATTATGGAATCTCTACAGAAGGTTCCTGTTGGTTCAGGTCCTATCTCACGAATAGGTTCCAAGAGGTTATTACAGATGATGGCAAGGGCAATGAAATGAAGTCAAAAATGATGCCCACCGTAAGAGGAGTTCCGCAGGGCTCTATTTTAAGTCCTTTACTCTTTGTAGTTTTTACAGCAGATCTACCTTACATTTTACAATACTCTAAAGTACATTTATATGCAGATGACACCCAAATTTATATGTCATTTAGACCCACCGATACCATTCAGGCCATAAATCATATATCATGTGACTTAGATCGAATCCTTGATTGGTCAGAGAGAAACTCTCTTGTGCTTAACACTTCGAAAACAAAATGGATGTTAATGGGTAACAAGCATCAAATTAAGACCGCAGGCAGTTATCAATTACCAATCAAATTTAATGGGGAAACGCTCGAGAGAGTAAAGGTTGCAAGAAATTTGGGACTACTAATGGATGACGAGCTGCGGTTTTCAGAACATGTCAACAGTCTGATGAGAAATGCTTTCTATAGACTAAAGGTTTTATATGGTATTAGAGAGTTTCTCTCCGAGGACGTAAGGAAATTATTTTCGGATCTGTTGGTTCTCTCATCCTTTAATTATTGCGATGTCGTTTATGGACCCCGACTCCTTAAAAATACCAAAAAACTAATTCAACGTGTCCAAAACGCCTGTATGCGCTTTTGCTATAAGGTTCCAAAATGGTCCCATATCTCGCCAATAATAAATGAAAAAAGACATCTTAATATGGAATCCAGACGTCTTCAGCATCTGGTGTGTTTCACACATAAGATAATTACAAGCAAATGCCCACGGTATCTATACGATAAGCTATCTTGGTTTGCGGATGCGCATGGCTTGAATACTCGGTCGAAGGTTATTTTGAAACTTACTATACCGAAACATAGAACACAGGGTTATAAAGGCAGTTTCAAATACGCTGCATCAAAAATTTGGAACAACATACCCCCCCCGTTTCGATCAATAAAAAACACAGTTACATTTAAGAATAAATGCAAACAATTTATGAGTGAAATCCAAAAAAATAACACTCTACTACTTTAGATACAAATTATTGTATAATACTTAACTTTTGACAGCATGAAATTTTCTATTTTATACATGCATTTCATTTTATTCACTTTAAGGTAAACATTTTAAATTATATGATTGTACTAGGTTTTTTTTTAGTTTCATTGTCGTGTATTGGATGCCCTTTCCTCCATACTTATTATAATATTTTTGATACCTTCTGTAATGTATGATCATGATAAGAATTATCTATTGCGATACTTTTGAATGAGTTAAACATTATTTTGTAAACTGGAGTCAAAGGTTTAAGCTGAAAACCAGCGCTTGGAATTCCAAGCTTTAGCTGACGCCTAGACCTTTTGATTTTGGTATTACCGTTTTTGTGTTTTTTTGTGTAAATCCGTGGTACTGAAATCAATAAACTTTTATTCTATTCTATTCTATTCTTATTGAAGCAAATTAATATTATTTTATATGTATTTGGATAGATTACAAGTTAGATTTGTAACAAAATGACGATACTATCCGCCGTGTCTCTCACGGTACTCATGAGCTTCTATATGCTCTCAGGCTTAGACCGGAAAACGTAGATGATATTATAGCTATGTTCTGTAACCGCCGCAAGAAACATTAATCAATTAATTTTTAATAAAATTGATACGAATATTACAAAAGCGAGTGAGTTATGACCTGATATGTTTTTTAGCCAATTAATACTTCACCATAATTCTAATATGACTTTATTTTAATAGTTATCGTAAGAATTTGATTGCTTGTTAGATGTTAATAGATTTTACCTTCCTTTGACGGTATAATTTATATTTTTAACACCCACATAGGCTGTTCTTCTGTAATATTGATTTAAGTTTTAGTTTAAAGTAAACATGCTAGCATCATCATATTCATAGCTTTTTCGGATCACTGTAGTGAGTTTTCTTCTTTCATTCATTTTTTTTGATCACTTTTCATCCTCTATTCGACTTTTCTTTTACTGTCCTACGTTCCTTTGGAATGACATTGTTTTTCGTGGCATAATTATAGGCCATGAATCCTAAGATTAAATTTACAGATATTCTTAACAGGAGAAAAGACGTTATTTTGCCGACTATCACAAAAACCTTACGCATTTGTAACTATTATGCTTTGGGTTTGGCACGGAATGGGTTTGATGTAAAAAAAAATTGTGTTTCAGTTCTAAGTATGGGGACCCCCAAAATTTATTGTTTTTTTTTCTATTTTGGTGTGAAAATCCTAATGCGGTTCACAAAACACATCTACTTACCCAGTTTCAACATTATAGTTCTTATAGTTTCGGAAAAATGTGACTGTGACATACGGAGGGACCGACAGTTCCGTTTTTTTCCTTTGGCACGGAACCCTAAAAATGTATGTTCACTAGAAAACATACATTCTTTCTTAGCGCTCCGATTCATTCATGCCGAAGCGTAAAGAAATTATCCGACTGCGAAAGAAGGAGGGTTATGTTTTTCGAGTGTATCTATCTGTACTAATATATAAAGCTAAAGAGTTTGTTTGTTTGTTTGAACACGCTAATCTCAGGAACCGCTGGTCCGATTTGAAAAATTCTTTCGGTGTTGGATAGTCCATTTATCGAGGAAGGCTATATATCATAACGCTACTACTAATAGGAGCGGAGCAACAATGAAGAATGTTTCAAAAACGGGGGAAATTTTCACTCTACGGGCAATATAAGGCGCAAACGACGTTGCGTGGGTCAGCTAGTACTAATATATAAAGCTGAAGTTTGTTTGTTTGTTTAAACACGCTAATCTCAGGAACCGCTGGTCCGATTTGAAAAATTCTTTCAGTGTTGGATAGTACATTTATCGAGGATGGCTATAGACTATATCATCACGCTAAGACTAATATGGGCGGAGCACCAATGAAAAATGTTTCGAAAACGGGGGAAAATTATCACGCTTCGGGCAATAGGAGACGCAAACGAGGTTGCGTGGGTCCTAGTGTATGTATATTTCCTTGGCACGCCCTAGAAGCTTGTCGTATTTTTATGTGAGCGGTGTCCATAGATTCGTTTGAGTAGTGAGAATGATACAGGGGACATCAAAAAAAAAAAATTAAAAAACTTTTCAGTTCTTTATATATTTTCAGTTCTTCAATGAACCCGATAAAGATGGCAGATGTTGACGCAGTCAGTTTTTTTATATTTTATATAATAATTGTCCTTTTACATCTAAATCACATAATCGACATTGGCAGGATTGTTGGTTCTAAGTCAGAGGGCATTTAGTTCATTATGTGTGGGTGCAATTTATGACAAATATGCATTTATTTAAATGGAAATATGAAAAAACACCTATCAAATCAAGTCGCCTTACACCGACTCTCAACCGTGTGTATAACACATCTCAATTGACACGGCAACATAAGCACAAAACGGATGGGTCAATTACTCCGAAGAATAAGGACAAGAAAACGACAAAACTCAGTGTTTATTCAGTGGCCGAACATCAAACACCTTCTTTAACTATTTTCATGATCAGTGATGGACACTTAGAATATCTTTGCGCCATTACTCAACGGGGCGTCTGTGTAAACATAATTACTGGGGAACTCGCCTGAGTGCTGCTGGGTTATGAAACAGCACCAAGCTAAGGTAAATAGAATTTGTATACGCTAATGGACTGGGAAGTTATAACGTTGGTTAGGATTGCCACTAACAGAAAACAATAGGGATTTTGCACTACCTGTAATAATCTAATTTACCTACAACGCTTGATTAAAATCATTAGGATTTAAGGCGAAGAAAAGGTTTGAAGTGATGTGATTTCGATACTTAAACATAAAAAATTGCACGGTTGTGCACTCGGAGATTGAAGTCAATAAAAAAGTGAACAATATATGAGTTATTTAAAAGGTTCATCGATTGAATCATTAATTTATTGGAGCCCATACCATTCCCTATTAGTTTGTCACTCTGATCATAAAGAAATAGTAACTAAGATTTTTTTTGACAGCCCTATACCGGAAGCAACCGATTATTTGACACCTATTTCAATGAGGTTTCAAGTGTGTAAGTACAGTTAGCATTGTCAATAGTTTCGATATGACAAGTTTGCTTCTCCCAACGCTGGGAAAGTGTGTTTCTCAACGTTGATGTGTTAACAAGAGATGCTTCCTTTGCTGGTTTCTTCTTTCTTCCTCCGAACTTTTTTCCTAAATTAGTTAGTCAAAAATTTAAATTTTACGCAGTGCAACTGCCGCACCAGACTTCCACAATCCAATTATTATTGAATATGGAAGTTCTGTAGACAGACTATTAACGGATTTTTAGAACTTCAAATACCCGTAAAAATTGCCACTGATGTTCGCATAGCAACTTTTCCTGGTTATTAAATATAATTTATAATTATAGTTTAGGGTTATTATCTAAGAGAGTTATTGATTTAGGTTGTTTAGGTCGTAGCTACCTATGAGTCAGTTAACAAGGACACGCCTTCTTCGTTAGCTAGCCATTGGAAGTGGTTATAGATAGAAACGTGCTTATTGCTTCTTTAATGAATTATATAAAGTAACCATATAATTTGGTTTAGCTCGAATTTCCTAGTGAGTTTGAATACGTTAAATATAATAGTTACTAAAGGTGCCAGTTTATTGTATAATATATTTCACATCATCTGACTTATTTATGGTAGGACTATGATCCTTGTTAGATATTATGACTCTACCATTACCTTGTCCATAGTATCTGGTTGTGATTAGCACATTCCTCGACGATCGAAACGCGAAACACAATGTAAGTAAATGACTGCTTAGTATTACTAAACAGTCATTTACTAATTGTTGAGTGACGGATTAAGAATCCCAAATGTAACATTCACACACCGTAATGTATCCCGTGGTTGTCGTAAGAGCCATCTAAGGGAGCAATCTACGAATAGTTATTGCCCTGCGTTGTTTGCCCTCTTGGTGCAACTGCAAAGACGAAGAAAATTTGAAACGAACGCTGTTACACCTCGTCTAGAAAGTGTGGCGTAATAAGCCAAGGACTGCTTTCTCAGGAGAGGCCTATATCCAGCTGTGTACTATTAGATTGTTGATGAAATTTGTGCATTCTTAGTTAATTAAATACTGTCTAGGAACTGTTCTGCGCACATTAAGTCCCAATATACTCCTTTAATTGAATTCAAAAAGGACTTATTAAGATTCAACGATGTAATATCGACGGTCTAAAACTCTAGGTCTAAAACTAAGACAAACCATGGCTTAAGTTATGAGTAACTCTAAATGACCTTTTTGCTAAGGTAAATGATTGGTAACACAATTTAAGGCCCAGACTGGTTGGTTTCTTTTAAACAACTTCTTCATTCCAGTAAGTACTAAGAAACTCTAACATAAATTTTATGGCTGCCCGACACGAGTTAATATTGTGTCGTTGAAACAGATATAAAAGAAATATGTTACTGTATAGTGTCTGCACAGACGCAGTTCGTACTCAAGAGATGGTTCGAAATGAAATATAACATTAACTGTTGAGATACTTTCACTTGTTATACAATTGTTTTTCCAATTCATTTTTTAGTTTATTTTTAATTTATAAGCTAAATTATTCATATGAAAATAATCTTTTCGACACTGTAAATTTCTCGATTGAATTTGAATGATAGCTATCATTGATTCAGTTCGTTGTTTCCCATTAAATTCGTAATGTCATTTAAAGTCAAAAAGTTTTTAAATAGTTTTAGAATAAAATTTTACACAAGCATCAATAAATTTAAACTAAACATGGTTTATTTACTACGTTTATTACGGGAATGAGATTTATGAATGACATTATCACCTTTAAAAGGGGTCTAAACCGAATATAACAAAAACTATAGCCATCCCGAAAAATCGACGTAAGTAAAAGCACGTAACTTCAATGAATTTGAAATGAAACAAATACTACTGGAGACGACAGCAGGTACCATACTTATTAAAAGCTGTTGAATTCTTTCAATACAGCGACTAATTGCATAAAAACAACCTTAATAAACCTTCCATTTATCGGTAAAACAGAATGAATACACGAAGATAAATGCTCTTACAATTTTCACAACGCACACAACCTTCAATTAAAATAATTATTGCCCATAAATTGATATTGAGTGGCACAGATGACAAACCCGCATGATATATGCCACCATTGTGTAGATACTTCAATAAAAATATCTACAATGTTATTTTTAGCTTATTGTTTATTTATCCATTCCTTACTTCGAGTTTTATAGCACCATCAGTTTATTAGGGTTACCTTAAATAAAAGGTATATAAATGTCAAAAATCTAAATATATGAAATGAATCGCCGAAATTTATGTACGCGTTCAGTTCGCCGGGTCAGCTAGTAATATATATATATAAATGTGCACTAGTTTAATATATAACATGCATAAAATAGTATGTCAAATAAAATAATTTAACATGCATAAAATAGTATATCAAAATGAAAATCATTTTTAACCGACTTCAAAAAAAAAAGAGGAGGTTTCTCCATTCGACCGTATATATATATATATATATTATATCGCGGATAACTTCGTCGTTTGTGAACCGATTTTGATGATTCTTTTTTTAATGGAAAGGAGATGTTCCAACGGTGATACCATGATAAAGACACTAAGATCTCCAAGAGAAATCGAGTCAATCCTTGAAGTCGGTTTTATTTTTGTTAAAATTTTACTTGTATGATGAATGTTATGTCTGAATGTATTTCGTTCAGACAACGTTCATCATAAAATGAACTAATTTATTACAACTTAACGCCATTAAAATATAAAACAACCGACAATACCCAAAGTTAACACAAAATTGTGAAAAGTTAAGTAAATATTATACTAAGAACGCGATTCAAAACGTTGTCTAGAAATTTTGTTACTGTGTTTCTTTGAACTGTTTTTTTAAATATGATATTAAATGAACAAGAAATATAAAAACGATTGAAGGACATTCTAGTGCTTAGTTTTAACTAGGAGACACAATTACGCAAAGACATGAATCAAAATAAATACATAATTCGTTTATGAGACCTATCTAGGTCACTAATTATTTGTCTACGTTGTATCTTATATTTTACATTACTTTTCTTATATTCTCTTTCACTCGGTTAAAAATTAGCACTAAAATGATTAATTTTATGCTTTAGATATTAAAGAGTAAAAAAAGCATTCAAGAGATGTTGATAGATAGAATTAAAACATAGTTTAACGTCTGTCCACTATTAAATTGCTTTGTATCTATTTTAATAAGCAATTAATCCCATGTCATTATTCCCAGAATCACTTTAATCTCATAACAGACAATTTTCAATGGAGTCTATCCTTTACATGTCACATGTCAAGTAATAAAGTGTCGAAACTGAGATTAAGTGTAACCAGCCTTAGTAACTCACAGTTCATAGAACACGTTAATGTTATAATCAGACAAATGTCTTCACATGATAAATAAATGATATTGTTTGAAGGCCAATGTGTACCGCACTCTTATTGTGCCAGTGTCGTAAAAGTTGCTGATGTCAAGTTATGTTCTAAAAAAGATGACATTAAGACTGTATGTTTTTAGTTGAAAATAATACAGAAAATATGCTTAAGGTTAAATAATGTTTATGAATAAAGGAATAATTGTATTATAAATTATTTAAAATAATGATCTTCTGGATTATATTTCATAATAAAATGAGTTGTTGTGTATAGGTCGTACCTACTTTTAGAATTAATTTTTTTAATGACTTTAATTTACGTAGCGTCGAAAAGCAATCTGTAATTTACGTATTGGGTTTCTTTTTAATGGTAAACATATGATAATAGAATTCGAAAGTCATTCAGTTTTTGTCTATTACGAGTATACATAATGTCATATTTTAGACTACGAGTCTGTTTCTTATAACGCTGTTACGATTCTGCTACTAACAAGTACAATTTTAACAAAAATAAAACCGACTTCAAGGTTCGACTCGATTTCTCTTGGATGCCATCATCAGATATTGATGTACTTATCATGGTACTACCGTTGGGACATCTCCTTTCCATTAAAAAAAGAATCATCAAAATCGGTTCATAAACGTCGAAGTTATCCGCGAACACACATAAAAAAAATATAAATATATACGGTCGAATTGAGAAACCTCCTCCTTTTTTTGAAGTCGGTT
The DNA here is from genome assembly GCA_905220595.1 of Spilosoma lubricipeda. Classification (NCBI taxonomy): domain Eukaryota; kingdom Metazoa; phylum Arthropoda; class Insecta; order Lepidoptera; family Erebidae; genus Spilosoma; species Spilosoma lubricipeda. The sequence goes on from HG992295.1 coordinate 3,859,814, forward strand.
AAAAAGTAGTTACTAGTGACGCTATGAAAGCGACAACTGCGCAATAATTATAAGTTGAATATATTATATACAAGTCTATTAATAATTTCCTTGGTTCAACATATTCTAAATGTTTGTTTTAAATCATTTGTGGCATATTTGTTTGCTTGTACGCTTTGCGGCGTTTGTTTGCGAGTTCTACAATTCACCATTTACTGACACCTAATTAACAATGAAATACTATTCGCAATCTTCTGGGAATTATAAACGTTTATATATCAAGTACTGTAGAGCAGTTTACAGCATTAGTAAAACCGTCAACGTGACAGCAATGGGACTAAACATCTGAAGCGGTTGTAATGAACTTGCGGAAATATTCTTATGTACTTACGTACGCTGAGAAGGGATTTAATGACTTTATGAACTAGCATTTAATTGGATGGCATCGCGAGATAATTATCTCGTATTATGCTTTTGACTTTTCATTATAAGGAACTGAATAAAAGTTCATAAATTTTGGTTTTTGCCATAGCTTCAATAGGAAACTGAAACTTTAAAGCTTGAGCAGACAGCAGAGTGACTGATATATACTGTGTGAAGTGTTGATGAGTGTGATGACACTCACCAGTAGTTTGTAAAATACAAGTTAGCATAGAAGTTGTTTCATGTTAAAGTTGTATTTTACAAACTGCTCTCACGTCTCGTCTTTGCCCTCGCCTTAAATTAAATCGAGGGTCCATTATCCTATTGATAAATAACTTACCCAAACATAACATTAATTATGACTTGTTTATGGGATTTCATAACACTAAAAGTTGAGGTATGAATGTTTTTGTCAATACCTACATACACTATATACAAAAAATAATATTACCGAATCTGCTATTTGTGCAACTGCTCTAAAATCTATTTCTTTCTAACAATGAACAACAGAATGACTAAAAAACAACTGAATAAAATTTACTCTGCAAGTTTTAATTGAGATTCTTATCTAATCTGGGGTGTATAAATAACTCTAGACGCAAATAAATTTCATTAACTAATGAAAGGATAATGACATTTAATACAATGTTTATTGGAGAGTTTCGCATTTATCATTAATTTTGAAAAAGTATCACCTACTTCATCATTATCAGCCTGTGTTACTTGTGAAAGAATACCTTGACTCAGAACAACAAACAGTGGATCACACATAGTGATGTTGTATGCAGGGATTGAACACAGCGAGAAGCGGCGAGGTTACCGTATCACTGCAGTTGGTGATACACATTTAATTTGTAACTGATATATGACTAATTTGTTAACAGGATCTCGTGATGTCCAGCGGGAGTTGTTCAGGGCCGGGGGTCTGTGGAGGAGTGCGTCGGCGACCTCCTCCACCGCCTGAGCCGGCTCTGTCCTTGGCCGCAGACCTCAGCGAGCTGAGCCTAGACCAGGGCTACCACACCCTGGCTGATTGCGGTCCTCCTAGAAGAAGAAGGGACAATAACCTCAATGATGCGTTGTGGTTGAAGATTTTGTCTTATCTAGAGGTTAGTTACTATATAATTTTCAAAATTTTTATATTTTGTCGACCCGATCGACCGCACATAAATCATAAGTGTTTCTTTTGTTTTATTTAATTTTAAGTTACTCTTTTTATTTATTTTCAATTTTATGCATTTATGTACCACGGCGGATTTCATGCCATAATGGTCATTCTCTACCAGCCAACCATTGGGGGTGTAGAACTTTTTAACATTTAAATTAAAAACATAAAATAATAATGATAAATACTATAATTTATAGTTGACACATTTAAAGTTATACTTGGTATGTACATTTTATTTTTACGCAGTTACTGTTTTTGTACAACTAGGAGCGTATATGTGTTGTCCTACAAAGGAGTACAAAATGATGTTTCCTTAACATTCTCGTTCTAGGTTTCAGACCTCTGCCGTATGTCCCGCGTATGTCGACGTTGGGCAAGACTCACTACGCGGTTAATAACCAGGCCAGAAGCGTGGAAAAGAGTCAGAGCAGCAGGTCCTTTGGAAATAGCTGCTCGCTGTGCGGGAGCGCGGGCGGGTCCTTGTGTGAGTTCAGTCCGAGAGTGGCGCTCGAAGAACAGTGTGGTAAGCCTTCTAAGCTCACAATAAATGATTACAACTTTGCTAACATTTATATATGTACACTATGTTATATTTCACCTAATCTAAAAATGTTAACTTCGTCTACTTCGTCTTATAATTTTTTGACCTAAATGACAAAAAAAAGTAACTTGATTTACTGAATGTAACTAAATGTTATTTGATAAGGAGTTCCATAGTTCTTGTAAAGATTTCAAACTCAGATAAAATATAGTTTTATTACTACTTAGAATATTTCGGACTGTTTTTTTTATGGTATAAGGGGCAAACGAGCAAACGTATCACCTTTGGACACCCGCAACTCGAGAGGCGTCACAAGTGCGTTGCCGGCCTTTGGGGGATGGGGAAAGGGTTGTAAGGAGGTCTTAGGGTATGGGCCTCTGGTATCCTTACTCACTCAGTGAAACACAGCGCAAGCGCTATTTCACACCGGTTTTCTGTCGGGCCGTGGTATCACTCCGGTCAATTCGGCCCATTCATGCAGAAGCGTGGCTCTTCTACCGATGCAATGTAAATAAAAAATCAGTCTAACTTGTAAATTCCCACTTGAGCTATGTTCCCAATATTAATATTTAATATCGATTTAATATTATGAATGACTAGCTGAACCCCGCGGTGTTACCCGCGGTTATTGTTGTAACGCGAGTAACGCCGCGGGGCAAAGTTAGTCTAAAAAAGTAGCCTAAGTTACTCCACGGATCATCAGCTACCTGCCAGTGAAAGTCCCGTCAAAATCCGTCCAGCCGTTCCAGAGATTACCCGGAACAAACAGACAGACAGACAGACAGACAGACAGACAAAAAAATTTTTAACTACGGTTTTGGTATATGTACCGTGTATACATACATATGCATTTAGTAAAAAGCGGTTATTTTAATATTACAAACAGACACTCTAAATTTATTTAGTTGTATAGATTGCTTAGAAAAGTTTTCAAACACTGTAATTCCGGCCTAAATTTTAAGTTAGATTTTAAGGAAGTTTCGTAGGGTTGTAAATACCCCGTAACAAACAGTATAGGTAAGTTACATGACTTTGTTAAATATTGTAATAAAGATCTAATATTTTTTATAAATACGAAAGACTTTATATCTTTTGGAAAATCTTCTTTTATTTTATCTCTATAGAGATCTAAGTACATAAATTGGGTTCTTGTATAAATATATACATTTTACAAATTTGCTCACAGGTGACGGTTGCAAGTGCCCAGTTACTGGTAGCTACATTTAGGAACCTAACGCATTTAGCTGTGACCAGTTCTAGCAGTATGGATGCGAGATCGTTAGCACCTCTTGTCACGGATCTAACAGACTTGAGACACATCGATCTTACAGGTAAAGTTCCTTTTGAGTTTATTACTTTCTTACGTTAAAGCATTTGTTTTAAGGAAATTAGGAGGGTAGAGGATTTCCTTTTGTAAATCGAGCGTCGAATTCAATAAGAGAGGCTAATGAAAATCGTGACTGATAGCCTCATAAGTTTCATTTAAGAAATTTAAAAGTTCTTGGCTTTTCGCTAACTTTCGTGGAGAGGTCATCATTTAATGGATAGATAGGTAAGGTATATATACCTATAGCAAAGGATTTTTTTATTGATAGGATGTTGTTTTTTGGATTTATTTTGAACTTGGGATGCTGCAGCACATGTGACCGACCATTCCAAGGAAGTGATCCGGTGGCTTCACAGAAAAGTATAAAGTGCTATGAAATTCTATCATTCTTACTTTATATTTCATTGATGTCTAAGGTTACCCAAAACCCAAATCATAAATCCAGGAAAGGACGTAATCAAGGCTGTAATCAAGCTTGGCTTGCAAGGGTCTACCGACGGCTGCATTACCATCATTAAAATTACACCTAAGATGTTAATTCAAGTTTAAGTTAAGAGTTTAGATAAAATAATACCTTTTAAAACTATTCCTATTAGTAAATAACATCTCAAATTTTCCATTTTAATGAAATGTCTCCAAGATAAAAGATTATTACCAAATGTGTGAAAGTTGAAGAAAGTTGGAGCGGTTTAGGTACAATACTAACGTCTTCTTAAGTAAGAAAATAACTTTGATAATGTTATTGTGTTTGAACTGAAAATGCTTATGGAGTATTCTAAAAAGTATTCTTTATTACTATATATATACTTTAAACGACAACTTTTTAACTTTAAGGCATTACAGTGCACCATTACTTTATTAAAAACTTCACAAAATAACTTTACCTACTATAAAATATATTGCTATCTGGAATTGAATTTTATTAAAACGAAATACATTAAATGTATTTTTAGTGTAAAAAAGGTATTATCAACCAATCATTATTCTCAACACAAAACTTTATAACTAGACTACTATTTCAATAAGTTGTAACCAAGCCGAAACTTTTACAAAGGTATTAAAAATTGCAAATTTTTCAAATAAAGACATAAAGACTGATAAACCTCATTTGATTTATCTATTCCATGTTCTTCTTTAGAAAATGACTTTCTTAAAGTAGATTTCAACCATGTTTTAGACGTGTGCAGCTAGCATTATCAATAATTAAGTAGATAAGGAGATGTTCGATGTTACAGCCGGTAACATTAAGATTATTGTATAAATTGGCCATTAATGTGCCTATTGGTTCATCTAAAACGGCAATAAATTCATTATGATGCAGAAAACCGTATCAAGTTGTACAGGAAATGATTAGCGATTTACTTAAGAAAGTTTGCAAGGAATTATTAATTTATTTATTTATGCGCTCTCAGAAAGTATAGGAAGCATCTCTGGTCTGCGTCTAGTTTAGAACTTGAATTCCTTTAAGTTTTTTAAGTGGTATTTAATACAGTTATATCCTACATATATTATAAACTGAGAAGTTTGAGGATGTCCAATTTTGATGAATCCTCACAAAGTTATAGTGTAAAAATCTACCGAATGGATTTAATTAAAACTTTACTACTGTAATATATAAGCTATACTACTGTTAGCTATATTAGAATATAAGCCTATGTGTAGAGGCTAGCATTTTTCATGATAACTAACACATACGCAGGTCGAGCGTAAACTAGAGCACAATATAAGTGGTAAACAGTTTACTAGTTCTTATTTAGAGTGATTCAAATAAATAGTGTATGGTACGTACATAATGGAATAAACCCTACAATATGGTGACTATAGATTAACAGTTAATTTTGTGTAATATGAATTTTTGTAATTAAAAAAGATAAATGTACAAAATCAAATTTCGTTAAGCTATTTATTTATGTGTTACATCAACTTCACTATCATTATAGGTGGCGATTGAGAGACTAACTTATATTTCTATTATTACATTTATTGCTTTACAAGTACATAAAGAAACACATACAGTAATGAAATATGAACTCAAAAACAAAAAACAGTCCATGTTAAAAATAACATAAAACAAAATATTACAACTCTTTTAGGTTTTTTAACAATATTTAGTTAATATTACGACTTGCGTTCGTGACGTGTTGAGTGTACATTAGATCCGGTACACATTTTACATAGGCTTAAATAATACCTCTAGTACTATGCTGTTTGTATTCTAGTATAATATAATTATTTATTAAAACGTATTTCTTTTCCCAGGTTGTCCAAATGTGGACTGGCCGGAATGGGCGTGGTTAGAAACCCGTCTATCGACGAGAAGACCTCCCGTGGAATATATAGATCTGACGGACTGTGGGTCTGTTACGGACGCAGGTCTTTGCGCCCTACTCCACACCTGCCCTTCACTCCAGTATTTATATCTAAGGAGATGTACTCTAGTCACAGGTAAGACGATTTGCTTTATAATAATACTTACTATTAAAATATATATTGACTAGCCTGGGGCTTCGCCTGCGTATATGTTGCGGTAAAGAGTAGCCTATGTCTTTTCTAACGAATCAAAGTATCGCCATTCCAACTTAGTTTTTTTTTTTTTTTTTTATATATTTTGCCCTGCCAAAATGACTCTACTCTGCCTGATGGAAAGCATAAGCAGAATCCAAGAGTGGTGGTCACCATACTGCGAATGCAGACAATGCTACAGTGCAGCATGGTGACCATCACCATGGCGGGCTAGTGATGCTTGAAATAGGTGCAGTGGTTTAGCTCTGAAAGCGTAACAGACATACAGATAGAGTTACGTTCGAATTTATCATATTAGTATGGATAAAAGAAAAAATAGAATAGTTAAATTTATGTCAATCTACTTTTTGAATACAGCAATTGTGTTTATAAATCAAATTCAAAATCATTTATTCAATTAAGACACTAAGTCACATATATGAACGTAAAATTGAAGCTACAACAAGCCACAGCGTGTACTGGATTGTCAAGATAAATATAGTGAAAACACCAAAATCTAGTGTCCGCTTGTGTCGATCTATAACTTCCAGTTTCCAAAGTGCGTAGGGGCTTATGAGAAGAATACTGGCCAAGAAACTCATGGCCACTCTTTTTAAAAGTCTGATATTAAGGTACAATAGTGTTAGTATAACATGAATGGTTAGTAAGAAAAGGAAAAAAAAAACAGTCAGTGATACCTTTGAAAGTTTGGGAGTACTATATATAAGGCCTTAATACGTTCAGAACAAAATAAATATTTCATACATTATAAAACATTATTTAACCTTTTCTTTTATCAACTAGGTGCGGCCAATACTTGCGACTTAATCATTGCGCTACTAATCAACGACTCTCATTTTCACCATAACCAACTTGTGACTTTATAGTACGGTCCCGCATGTTTTTTTTTTAAATTCTCCTTTTCTTCTATTTTAATATACATGTATTATACTTATATAAAGCTTATTTCTGAATCATTTCCTCTATTCGTGAAAACGGCATCAAAATCCGTTGTGTAGTTCAAAATCTGAGCGCAAAAGAACAAAAAGCTTCATTTTATAGTATGTAAAGATGTTGTAACAATATTCATTGAGATTATCAAAGACTCTGATGGGATTATAAATATCCTCTCTTTTTTAGCTAAAGAGACAACCCCCGGATTAGGAATATATAATGTTTTATAGAAGGACTTTACCAATATACATGAAACGGGGATAAAGAACACTGCGACTCAGAACAATAATTTGTGAATCTGAAGCATCTTTGAGTCGATAGTATCCTAGTTTGCGTTAACTCTTATAGTGCTTGAGAACTTAATAACTATAAATATTAGATTTCGTAGGTTTTAATAAAGAAATTGTGATAAAACCTGTGGCTCATAAAGCTTGACTCTTTTGTTACTAGAAACATTTTATTGTTTGTTAAATGACTTTCTAATATAAAGAGAATATGGCTTAAGTTTAGTATATTTGCTTAGGTTTGGTATAGAATAAACTTCTATACGAAATGCATATACATATGTTGGCATGTAATTTATTGATCCCAGGTAGTCGGAAGGGTACCGAACGCAATTTAAATCGACTGTACTGACAACAACTCGTAGCATGACAATCTTTACCTATTATGTAATGAACTTTATTTAAAAGAAGGCTTTCCCTGTTTAAAACATATAAAAAAAATGCTAGATTCTTGAATGTCGTGATTAAGGGATCGCACGAATGCACCGCAAGGACTTCACACCGCATCGCAACGCAGTTATGTGTGCGAGCCCGAATATAAAGTTGTTATTAATTTCTTCAAGCATGACCTTATGACATTCAATAATTTCTTTTAAATACGACTTAGAAAGGACAGTATTTAACCAAAAAACCTTCTAGCTTTGTAGTTTTATAATAAGTATTTTTAGGCATTCAAGCTAACGCGTATGTACACCAACGTGAAATAAATGACAATAAAAATTGAAACAGAATTAGCGCGTAAAGCTAATTTCATGAAACGAATTCTGTCATAAAGTAAGAAAAACATATCAAACAGACTACATCAAGCCACTAGAGTCCAGTGTATATTTTGACCTATCATGTTATAAAAGTTAACAGTTGATAGTCCAAGTTAAACTGGGCAATCCTGGATATTCAAAATCCTCTAGCATGTATTAATTTGTATGTAGATTCTTCTTTCATCAACGTTCCGGGTTCCACAAAAAAATCTAGTTATGAGGTGTTTTAAATATTTTACCTCTCGGTGAAATTTGAATCATATTTCAGGTAATTTCATAATACGAGTGTAAATGTTATGTTATGAAAGGTATAAAGGTCAGGTTATAATGTAATTTTGCATTGTAGTTTATGGATTAATATCGTCTCATCAGTTGGCACATAGGTATGAGCGTTATAACTACGAGATTTTGATAGAAAAAAGTACTTAACTTTTTTTGAGGTACCTTATCGCATCAGTAGTCCTTGTAATCTAGACTATAAATATATTGTCAGCCCAGTAACAAATAAAAAATAGTAACAAATACTTAACACCAAATTAATCTCTTTATTAAACAAAAAACAAAGAAGTCTATAATAAGATGGGATACTTATTTTTATTATAAGTCCTCTCAAACCCCGTCTGAAGTACGTAATAAATATCGTGCATCCTATAAAACTTTAACTAACTTCTATCAATAATGTGTTAACTAGTTATTAAGATTAAATGAGTATTTGCTGTACTAAGTATGATTAAAATCTTCTACTACTGGCTATGGCTTTATAAGCCAGCTTCGGTTCTAGTCTATCAAGTTTTCTAAAGCATTTATATACTGGGATTTCAAACAAGACTTTCTTTCAAGGCGCTATAGGCTACTTATGGATGTGATGTGTATTTAAAAATATAGAGTTGAATGTTATTTCATGCTATTATTAGATCAATAGCTAAAAATATTGTTTTTGAAAAATGTTTAGAGACAACCTTGCACATAGCGTATTCTCTAAGTATTTTAAAATGGACTCTGCCAACAAAGCCCTCTTTCGTACAGCATCAGACTTAATACCCAAATAGAATAGAATAGAATAGAATAAACTTTATTGTACACCAAATAAACAGTTTACATTTAGGAGTATATTAATTTTACAACCATGTACAAATGGCGGCCTTATCGCTAAAAAGCAATTTCTTACAGGCAACCTTTGGATGGACAAATAGAATGTATCAAAACAGATTCATGGGTAGCTTTGGTGTTCGAAGAAATGAGACTCCACTTGAGAGGCAAATAGTCTATCCAAATAAATAAAATTGGAGTGTCTGTTTGTAATATTAAAATAACAGCTCTTTAATCAATGCATGTGTATGTAAACACGATACATATACCAATAATGTAGGTAAAAAAAATGTTTGTCTGGCTGTCTGTCTGTTTGTTCCGGGTAATCTCTGGAACGGCTGGACCGATTTTGACGGGACTTTCACTGGCAGGTAGCTGATGATCCGGGGAGTAACTTAGGCTACTTTTTAGACTAACTTTGTCTCGCGGTACAACAATAACCGCGGGTAGCACCGCGGGGTTCAGCTAGTAATACATATATTATTAAAAATCGTTAATGGCAAAGACATGAAAAATAATTAATATTAGATATACTCGTTATATATTATTCGAACTTCTTGTAGTGCAGCCACGACGGTTCAATTCTTGAAGAAAGGAGTCAGTCGTGGTTGAAACTAGTCGATTATCCGTAAAATACACACATAAACAAAATTGTATATTATGTATACATTCGTACGACAAATATCGAAATAAAATTTAATATGCGACCGACCAAAATAATAAAGTTTCCAAGTTTTTAGGGTTCCGTACCCAAAGGGTAAAACGGGACCCTATTACTCTGACGTCGCTGTCCGTCTGTCCGTCCGTTTGTCACCAGGCTGTACCTCATGAACCGTGATAGTTGGTTAGAGATAATGAATTTCTGTTGCCACTATAGCAACAAATACTATAAAACAGAACTAGGGATTACCGTGTTCAACCAAGTAAACTGTTTCGTCAGCTGTATAGTGTTAGCTCGGATCTACATATGTAGGTACGAGCTTTAATTTTTTGTAAAGAAATTTAAAGAGCACAGCTGGTCAGTGACAGCGTACAAATAGGTAGAGATAACACGACTACTTACAAAATATTCCATAAAAAACACACCCCGTCTAGTAACTGTAAAGAAACGGCTTTTGGACTAACGCGTTTGGCAACATTTTTTAATCTTGCATTTTCTCTATCGTTAACATGCAAAATAGCATAACAAGATCATTATGTACTGAATCTTGCACTTTATTGCAAAGAACTCAGAGTGGCTTTTTAACTTACACTGTCACCCTTTGTCATTTACATTTAATATAAACTTTTGAAATAAAGAGTTTTCCTTTTTCATCCCTTTTCGGGGCCTACTCATTCCCAGGCAAATATTGCGTAGGACAGGGGTTGTCCAGTAGATGGTTTAGAATTTAGTTTTAAAAGCATGAGAAAATGTCATGTGTAGATGACATATGAGGTATCCATACTAATATTATAAATTCGAAAGTAACCCTGTCTATCTGTTACAGCTAAACCGCTATATCGATCTTAATTAAAATCGGTATAGAGATAGATTGACTCTTAGAGCAGGGTATGGCTACTTCTTGTCACTATAATCAACATATACGTGGGTGTAGCTGCGACCAAAAACTAGTCTGCTATATATAGTCTATCGATACTTGTACGATTAGTCGATCTTGGAAACAGTTTAGTTTTTAACTGACTTCAAAAAAGGAAGAGGTTTCTCAATTCGACCGTATATATTTATTTTTTTCTTATTTTTATGTGTGTTCGCGGATAACTTTGCCGTTTATGAACCGATTTTGATGATTCTCTTACCCCAACGGTGGTACCATGATAAGGACACTAAGATCTGATGGCATCCAAATCAAGTCAAACCTTGAAGTCGGTTTTATTTTTGTTATAATTTTACTTATTACGAGATCTGTGTAAATACTATAAGCAATGGGTGTAGATTTGATTAGAAGCAGAAGCCTTCCAAAACATGTTAAAAATGGCAGACTTTAAACAAATATCTATTTGCCAAGAGCTGAAGTGTTACTGTTCTGCTCATATTTTCCATCAAGCAGAGTAAAGTCACTTTGGCAGGCTCATATATATATAAAAAAGTTAAAAGTTAGCTAAGATGATATCGGCTTCTTTTAATAATAATTTCAATGTATTTACTGCACAACAACAAATGAAATAAGAACTCGTGTTTGTACCTATGTTCAATCTTAAAGAAGTATTGGAAATTTTCTAAAAGAAAACTGCTATACACTATACATAATTATATAAATTACCCGACTTTCCAATTAAACTCGATGTGTTAACATAAATACTAACAAACAAGGCTATAATTGCTGTACTTACAGCACCGTATTCAACTATTTAAAAAGGGTACCCATTAACTTGACACTGTTCGCCTTTTTCAAAACTCATGTAATAAATTAAATTTGATTGTTTTTTTGTTTTGCAGATGCAGGAGTTAGGTGGATACCATCGTACTGCGCACTGAAGGAGCTCAGCGTATCTGATTGTACAGGGGTCACAGATTTCGGGTTATATGAGCTGGCAAAGCTAGGCCCAGCGCTGCGATATCTATCGGTAGCTAAATGTACACAGGTGCGTAACGACAACATTTTTGTTTTACTGCATATTATCTAGCTATTGTTTTTATTAGTGTATGTGTCATGCTGGGGCCACACTACCGGTAAACGTCAATGATGATCATCACGATAAATACTGCGTTAATTTTAACGCGGTGTTGAAGTAGCCACACTTTTACGGTCAACGTCAGTGTCAAAATTGGCGTTAATGTTGTAATGTAATGAATTAGGAAAAAATAAAAAAACAAGACAAGTAGACTACAGTTGCACAAAAATATTTTAACAAAACTGGGAAATAAAGCAGTAAGATTATTCACTATGCGCTGCTATCTCATTATGAACTAACAAGAACGTAGTCAAATTAAAATGGCTGCCAGTAAAGGAATCCATCTTAATTTTTTCAAATTTACAATTTCAACAGTAAGTTGACATTGCAATTTTTTTCAAATCTTATTTTATTTGCCAATTAGTTGATTGTGTTGTATTTGGCGTTATTTTAAATAAATTTTATAAAACAAAATCTCCATGTCTAAAAAAAAATCTGAGTGTGTTATTTTAACCTTAGGGCATATATATCTGCAGGGGCATCAAAACGGGCAGTTGCGTGATCGGAGTAGAGAGAGAGAGAGACTAAATTTGGGTAGTGTCAGTCTCTCTCTCGGAACCTTTTGAGTGGTGGACGCACATACCGTGGCAATGTGAATGCCGTTGTAAAACTATCGCAATAAGTCGTGGCTATATCAACTTCAAACGTTCATCATCGAGAATAATAATGGGCGATAATTAACAGCGTTTCTCGTAAGTGTAGCCCCAGCATCAAAGGTGCAGACGAGACGTAATGTAAACTGGTTGCTTGCAAGTGAATGGTCACAGGTTTTTGAGTACTAACAGATAGTGAAGAGGGGAAGTGATTTCATATACTAGACAGTCAAACGAAATAAAAGAATGACTTAGCATCATATTTGTCCGTGAAACCGTGATATTATTCCGATTGAGCTGTTCCATTTGTGGCAAAGCGTAGCTTTCCCACGCTAAAGAATAATAATGAATTTACATTATTGATAATTTACCTATTTAAAAAACATACTTAAATTAAAATTAGACTATGATTTTTCAATGACAGACGGCGTATTGAAATTGATAACGACAAGGTAGATTTTTATATAAATTCGACCTTTGATAAATTTTTTGAATTAGTATTAACGCAAATCAATGAGTACAGTCACATCGGCATGAAATAAGAACAAAAAATGAAGTTCCAAGTAAGCTTTCAAAGTAAGATTTTTAATATCTAGTCCTCTTGCTTCGGCCAGTATTGTTATAAAAGTATATTAAGTGTGCCTTAAAGATTTGCTTTTACTTTCTAGTCTGGAACGAAGGTCGACTAGTGGATGTATTATTTTCAAGCATACTTAAAAAAAGCTTACTGATATTTTTTCCAACATTCATGATTACTTTTCTTAGAAAAGTCGTTTTTATTTTTCATATAAATTGTATTAAAGAAAAATCCTCATTTGAGTCTTGGATACTTTTGTATCATGATTGTGAATTTGCTTATTTCAATTTACCTTGAAAAGTAATCATCTTTTTTGTGCCAATGAAAGAACGTACCTAATTAAAGTATCAAGTTTATTGTTTTTATTGCTGAGTTTTGTTCCTCTGTTAATATAAATTGATATCCTATATAGCGTCAGATGTCTGTACGGAGAGACGTATTTTTCCAGGTAAACAATTTAGGCGGGAAAAATTACACTGTTGTATTTTTTTTTTTATGTTTGACCCTGCCATAATGACTCTACTCTGCCTGATGGAAAGCATAAGCAGAATCCAAGAGTGATGGTCACCATACTGCGAACGCAGACAATGCAACAATGCAGCATCGTGACCAACACCATGGCGGGCTAGTGATGCTTTCGCATCATTGGGCCTCTGGTCTCGCACTCACCAACGAAACACGACAGCATGATCGCTGTCATTTTACGTTGATTTTCTGTGCGAGGGTAGTACCGCCCCGGTCGAGCCGGCCCGTTCGTGCTGAAATCAGCGTGGCTCTACTACCTTGTATTATGTTATATATTATGTATTTGAGCTGGCGAAGCTACTGTAAGCGTACTGTTATTTTTTAATACGTTTTTATTAGCTGTATGTTAATGCTTCACGTGGTGTACTAGGCTCAAACCTCCCTTCTTAGAAGAGGTATATGTAGACTGTTAAAGGCGGTTGATGTGATGTATTGTTTATTTGTTTGCATGTACACACTATTTATGACAGAATGTGTAGAACCTAATATAACTGTTTTAAATCTGCCTCTAACCCCATTCTTCAAAACAAAAATAATTATTCCATTACTTTTTTTGGTCATCAGGTATCAGATTCCGGTATCCGAACGTTGGCGAGACGGTGTTACAAGCTCCGGTATCTCAACGCTCGAGGATGTGGGGCGCTGGGAGATGATGGAGTAGAAGCTATCGCTAGAGGATGTTCCAGGCTAAGAGCTTTAGACCTTGGTGCTACAGATGTATCTGAAGCTGGATTACAGGTATGTTATGTTTTTCATTCTCAGCTATGGTCAGGTAGTCTCTTATCCTAGATTACCTAATTACAAGCACGGGTTTTGTGGACGGCAGAACTAGCCTCTTAGGATTACTGCTATTGAGGTCATATTTATTTATCCTTGTCCTAATTTTTACCCTAGCTTCCTCGCTTAATTCATTTCATATGTATATGGTTTATGTAACCAAACCTCATTATGTTCTTTCTGAAAACGGTACAATTGTTTATGGTGATCAGGCAACGGGTGATAAAATAAACCTTTTGCAGTTACACTGTATAATATAGCTCATTTTACTAGGACTTTGTTTTTGTATCCTTTGGTTGGTCATTTATTTAGTTTTTTGTTATAACTTTTGTCTCTTTCCAGATTCTAGCTCGATGCTGTCCAAACCTCAAAAAACTGGCCCTAAGAGGTTGTGAGCTCGTCGGTGACGATGGCTTGGAGGCTGTAGCGTATTACTGCCGAGGTCTTACACAGCTGAATATCCAAGATACACCAGTCACGTTACGAGGATACAGAGCCGTCAAGAAATACTGCAAACGATGTGTCATAGAACATACTAATCCCGGTTTCTGTTGACGACTATGTAATTAAAAAATATACAATACTAACTTTTACCCTTAGTTAGACTGCCCTGGTCATATCAAATGTTTGTATGATCTACAATATTTGTTTCAGAGTTTAGGTGTTTGCTATATATATTAATATGTATGAATTTACAAAAAAGTGTATATATGTATTAAAATCAGGTGTCCAGTAACCATAGCACAAGCTCTGCTTAGCTTGGAACTAGATGGCGTTGCGTGTCAGTTGTCCGAAATATTTATTTTATCCCGTGGTTCCGCCTGCGCGTATGTCGGTTATCACAATGAAGAAAAGTCTATAACCTTGTCTAAAAATCAAAGTTTCTCCATGCGTAACAGCCAGACAGAGTTACTTTCGAATTAATAAAACAAATTAGAATGGATTGTACTTATGGACAGAATATATTTGCAGATTTACTGAAAGTTTTGGCCAGTAACCCTAATGTGTCGGTGCTTAGCAGTGGTCCAACACATTAAGGTTTTCAGAACAAGCTGTTTTAAAATAACACATAATTGTAAATGCTTTTCTTGTGGTGTAGTTTCTTATCGTACTACTAAAAGATGAAGTGACATGTACATAGCTTACAATGAACTCCGAAACTATCTAACCGATATTCTAACTATTTTTTTGAAAATATTTTTAGAAGATAAAATAGATAACATAACGTTTAGACCAATAGGAGCTGAGTATGATTAAATAGAGATCTACAAGCAATTCAGTTCAAATCATCATCGTCATCATCATCAGCCTATCGCGGTCCACAGCCCATTATCATCAATTCAAGTATCAGTTATCAGTTTATTGTGGTGGCAAACAGTTTATTCATGAATCTAATCCATAAGTTATATTTATTTATGCCTTTTCAATTGTTTATGGCACTATATACGATTTTACTACTGTTCATTTTATTACATGCAAATAATTTAATTAAAGCTAAAGGTCATTCTAAAAATTTGTATATCTGTAAAATTCTTTTAAAAATATAAGGTAAGTTAAGTACTTGACGTAGAAATCAACAAGAAGAAATAATAGAAAAGCCAAGTGCTCTTGATGTTGGCATTTTAGTAGCAGACATTTTAATTAAAATACTGTAAACGAGAGCACTTTCAATAAACATGAATAACCGTACTATTTTCGTGTTTATTAAAAAGTATTCTCTTTATTAGTAACGGAAACAACATTTAATATTTCACGTTTTTTTACCTTTTAAAACGAATCCCCCAGGGAATCTAAGTAGGGAATCCTAGTGGACGGAGCCGTCATTTCTAATTTAAAAAATAGTAGCTTTCCCCTTAATCACACATCTAGAAGCATATGCGGTACTTACATCAAAAACTTGATTTTTCGTCAGTCTGTCCATCTTTCATGACTTTTACGGGCAGATAGCTGATGATTTGTGGAGTAACTTAAGCTGTTTTAGACTAGCTTCGCTACGCGGTGACAAACACTATTGCCACCTAAACAGCCTAACTACTAAGTTGGTGACAAATCAGTAAATACATCTGGATAGTGTCACACTATACTGAGAGCCTACATTTACCCGTAATATTGTTAAAAGTACATCTGCCAATATTTTCTTAAATATTTGACATAGGCACACACGTTAATAATGTAGCATTTACGGTCTTCTTCTCTTAGCGTTTCGAGGGCAAACATTTCGTGTAGATGTAGTTATATTTGAGTAGCCCACTTTGACTGCATTGTCGGTGGTAGCCATCAGGTCCTCCCTCGTGCAGTTGTCCGGGCACTTAGGGCGTGAAGCAAAGTAGGGCCTTGGTTAATGCATGGGGTTTGGGTTGCACCGCAATCCGCAAATCTCCACCTAAACATATTTTCCTTGCTCTGGCCGACCTCAGTTCGAAGTGTAGGTATTTAAGGACTACCAGGTCGGCCACAGTAATTCGTATCCAGGCGGTAGGCACTCAATCAAGTAAATCAATTGCCTTGTCCACTGGTAGTAAATTCCGTCATAAATCGAAGATATAGGATGACAATGGATCTTTTGTTTTAAAATGATAAATGATAATCAGTCGAAACCAAGATTTAACGGTTTTGTTCATTAACGTTTACCTTTTAGGAACGGTTCTGTATTAGCTTCAAATGCAAATTTGCATCCTTAAAGTTGAAAATAACACAGAACCGATCCTTAAAGTTGAATAACATTTTATGGATAAGGCCGTTAGTTTTTTAGAACTTGTGATATATGACGGAGGGCGCGGTGTGTAAATAATTTTACTATATAGTACTCGAGGACTACTGACACACGACACACAGAAAACTAATCTAGTTTGAGAGGATAAATTTCAATTGAATCGAATTGTTATTATGAACATAAATATTATAAAGATGTATGTGACTTATATATGTTGGTTAACTATCATTACATATAAAATATATATATATTTGGGAAAAAATATCAAGAGCTCCGATCGCGAATGTCAACTTTTATGTAAATAGTAATCTTAAGAAACGAATACTAACACAGTTCGTGTATAATAGTGGTCTTTATACACAAATTACCTTCTGGTAAATTAGCAATTTCTGGTAAACAGACATGTTTGTGAATATATGTAAAAAATAATTCTTACAAAATAACCGCTTAAATTTATTTTCTTTTAGTTTTCGTGTTAAGTAAGACTGTTGCTCTACAAATACTGGCAACATGTAAAGATACTACGTTTGAAACTTCCAAGTTTCATGATTTATTATTACAAGAATCAAGCGATTTGTAGTTATTACATACCTTTGGATTGAATGAAGTTTTATACTATACCATTCTCGAGTGGATTGTTAGCATGATCAGTGAAACCTGACTTTACCTATTGATGGCGTCAATTTTTGTAATACTGACTAAATATTTAGTACTTGCTTTTGAACGCGTGTATATTGGTTATAACAGTAAAGGTTGTCTATGTCCTTCCTCAAGAATCAAAATATCTCCATGACAAATTTCATTGAAATCCGTGCAGCGGTTTAGCCATGAAAGCGTTTCAGACTAACACCCAGAAAAACAGACAGACAGAGTTACTTTCCAATTTATATTATTAGTATGGATTAAATGTATAGCTTGTGTATAAGGACCTTAAATGTAAATGCTTTAAATATAATGTAACCGAGTTAGATAACTTAATGTATTTAGTGTTAAGTGTGTATTTATGTACAGAGTACAGAATAAATACTGATGACGTATGACGTGAAATCATAGAACAACACGGTAAGGAGTAGCAATACGCAGGCGTTCCCCTCTGCCAAAGTTAGGGCCTAGGCGATACACTGTTATGACATAGAATGTATTTATGTGTGCGTTGAATTGTTTTGTTTTAATGTGTGAGTTCGTAGTGACAGGCGATTGTTTTGTATGTGAGTGTGAAAAGTGTATGTGTAAAAATTTTCCCTCCGCAAAAAATGTCAGACTGTTTTCTATCGGGAATAGACGCTATGGCTACTCCCCTCTGTTCGGTGAGCCGTGTTGCTCTTTGCGTGAAATAAACTAACTTAAACAATGTACAATATGTCGTGCAATGACTGTTACGATGATTGTTTTGTCACTACAAAGTTTTGTTTTAATTACGTATTGTGTTGTATAAATGACACCGTTCATTTTATATTCATGCTGTTTTATCGTGTTATGTAGAGGGGCTGATTCTGATTTTGCTATTTTGTGACAGTCTATAGAGCAATTTAACAGTGTTTTTAACAAGAAACATTGACAAATTCTATTCACATTTAAAAATTTAATGGTCACCCAGTGGCAGTTTAGCTTTCTGCCCTCCTCCTCTACTTAAACTTTAATTGTGCCAAATGTCATACTCCTCCATTCGTATAATTTTTGTAAAAAAAGGTACAAAGTCTTTGCTTCCCGTATTAATAATTAGATAAGATTCTCAAATGGTGTTTGGTTGAATTGTGTGACAAAACTCATCAATAACTTCGAATTTTCATTCTAAAAGTTCTTATTCAAAACATAATTCTGTAGACTTAACTTAGAATTCTTAGAAACAGTAATTGATACCCAATATGATGCGATTATGTTTAATATTTGTGCCATAGCGTTTCGTTTTAAAATTAGACTAAATTTGACTCAAATGGATTTTGAAATAAGGCTGTATTTACACTATTGAGATAAAGTAATAAAAATCTACATTTACAGGTTTGTAGGTTCTACAATCTTTATAATATTTCGACAGTGTAAACAGTGCTCAATAAAAGTATAAATATGTAATTAAAGCTATGTCTTAAAAAATCTGAGACCATTACAGTAACATATTTTTCAAATTAACAGAATTGCCATTGTTGATTTAGTTTTTATTAATAAATTATATTTTTTTAACAAATTTATTTGTTTTTTTTGCAACACTTGTTTTAAAAGTTGATGGTTCAACCAATAATACCTTTTACTGCTTGATAGAAATCGTTGTGATAAAAGATTTCATTTTAGTAGCGCGGTGGCAGCGTATGAGACTGATGTACTAAGTATTTGTTTTTTTTTTTTTAAATATTAGCCTCCCAAAGTGACTCCACTGAATTTCTTATCTATTTACATTTAGACAGAGAAAACAATCTCATGTAATTTTTGAAGAATTATTCGAGGGAGCTCTCTTCTTTTATATGTAACTAGCTGAACCCCGCTGTGCTACCCGCGTTAGTTAAAATTAGCCTAAAAAAAGTAGCCTAAATTACTCCCTGAATCATCTGTTACCTGCTAGTGAAAGTCTTGTCAAAATCAGTCCAGCCGTTCCAGAGATTACTCGGAAAATACAGACAGACCAAAAAAAAAACATACATATGCATTTAGTAAAAATCGGTTATTTTTAATATTACAAACAGAGACTCCAATTTTATTTATTAATATAGATTAGTTAAGAATTTCGCAGCAATGGCACTTACAGCCATAACTCAGATTGTTTTTATGGAATTTGTGGCAAACGAGCACACCTATCACCTGATGGTAAGCGATTATCGCCGCCTATGGACACCCGCAACACCAGAGGCGTTACAAGTGCGTTGCCGGCCTTTGGAGGATGGGGATGGGGGTAGGGGTTGGGGTATGGACCTTCTGTATCCTCATTCACACGATGAAACATAGACTACTTCACACCGGTTTTCTGTGAGGCTGCGGTATCACTCCGTTCGAGCCAGCCTCTCTTAGAACTACTGAATCTGATAAAACGATGCAGAAGCATCTCAATAGATTGCCATAGAGTGGGTCATCATACTGCATTATTACATTGTCTGCATACGTAATGAGAATAGTGACCACTACTCTTCGATTCTGCTTATACATTCCAGCAGGCAGTGTAGACTCACTTTCGCAGGCTCACATATTACTTGTATATATACTAAGTAGTACTACTACTACTAAGTTGTATACTTGCGGTATATATGCTCTTTTTAACAAGCCACGTATGTTATCAATTTACCGCATTAAAGTTAACATAGCCCTTGAAATTCCTTCAGGCCATACCATATGTTCCAATTACACGTTACCTTAAAGAAAATATTCCAGTGGATGGGAGCTAATCATATCTTTTATGTGATCGTTAAATGTGAGACGGACATAATGATGTTATATAACACATTGTTAGTCTTTATGGTGGGATAATACTGAAGCTAAGGGTATCATTTAACACCTATATGTATTGTTAAAATATCTTTGTTTTTTTTTTACTTCGTACCATCATATTTACATATTTGTCTCAGATTATCACAGGCAACGTGCAATAGCGGATAGAAAAAATAAAATAACTTTCCCGTTATCTTTTAATTTTTCTACACAAACCTTGTCCAAACAATAACGAACACATAAAAAAGAATGATTTAATTTGCAAATTTAATTCGGCTGCACGCCGATGGGAAGACAAACATACATACATTTTGACGATTCAGTTATATAGATAGATATCCAAATTACTTTATTCAGCCTAATAGAAAGCATGAGTAAATTCCACAAGTGGTGGTCACTATCCTCACATTATGGCGGCCGAGTAAGATGCTTTTTCACGACTTGCTTGAATCACCCGGGAGAGGTGAGAATCAAAATGGCGGATGTACCACAGTGAATCGAATTGTACAAAGTACTAAAAAAAATATTATTTTGTACCTCCCTCTAAAAAAATTGTACCTCATTCATAACGAAGTTTTTTCAGAATTAAGTTACACCCGCCACATTGACTGTCAATACTATAAGATTCTAAAACATACTGAAACATTTTTATGAAATAAAATTACACTTAAAAATGAAGGGAGGAAAATACGTGCGCAGGTAGTGAGTTTTAGGTTTTAACAGCTCGGCACAGGAACGAAGAGCCGAACGATGTAGTTTGAGAGCGTATGTCAACTATAGGGTAGTTCGCCGCCGAAACTAGGATGAGGTCAGTTTTAAGCCTACTGCGATACGGCCGAACTTCGCTTTTAAATCTTCTACCATAAGCTGCACAACCTAAGTACTAGACGATACCAAAGTTCATTAGGAAGACTATTGTTGAACTTTTTAGAGCTCCAACTACTTGTAATGCTTGCGGCGCATATTGCAGGCTATATGGCAACTACAACCTACGCGGCTTGACGTGCTCTCGCCATCTATCCAAACCTAGCTAGTATTGCTTAATTTTGCAATGCCGTTGTGGACAAACGCGCACCTTTTTCCTCCAACACAAAGGGAGGATCGTCCGACCAGGCGAAGTGAACATGGCTGGCGGGGCACGGCCCACCGGTTGATGTTGGAAAATCATATGTATATGTTAATCAGCGCCAGAATTTTTATATCGTGATTTAGGATTAGTAGTTGCTCCGTAGTCCATAGTTTAGTGTATCTTCAATAGATGGCACTGTAGTATTTTTCCGCTGCGTTGCATGTGGAAGTCGCCAAACCGTAATATACTCGGTTACCATTTAGCCACAAGCCGTATCAATATAAGTAAAGCTTGTTAATTTTTCACCGACTTATCACCTTACTGGAGTTAGAGACGAAGTGGAATGGCGAATTGACTAACGCCATCTGGTGTTCAATCAACATTATGAGACTTGGCAACTATAAGGACACTTCATCAGCAACCAACAACCCATTGAATGTTTTTAGGTAAGGTAACGGTACTACTTACTAGGTAAGGGTTAAACACGGTGACCTCACTTGATATTGTAACAGCGGCGCGTGGACAGAGTCGTTTTGGAAAGTGGGGGACTGGAACAGAACGCCGGTCACTGTTCCACAAAGAAACTATCAGTTTACCTTGTGCACTTTAAAAATAGTGTCAACAGAGAATAAAGTATAGCGATTATAGAAAGTATACCTACATTATTATTCTTCACCGCTTAAACATGGATGCTGTACCATCTACTCAGGACAGAGACATCACTATCGCTCAGCCATCGCTAACGTCATTAAATGTAAAATTTTCGTGTCGCGGTGTTTGTTACCAAACTCCTCCGAATCGGCTGGACCGATTTTTATGAAATTTGTACATACCGGTTCGGTTTGCACATATGTTCATACCGGGAAGTTCTGAACTTAAACCAGCATCTATTTCTTATACTCCTGAACGATAAGGGTGATCCGTTCCTATTTTTTATGGCAAAGCAACTTTTGCCGGGTCAGTAGTAAAACTATCGCTTGCACGTTTCAACGTGCACAGGAACGTTCACAATTGTTACTAATAGTTTAAAATCTATTTTTTATTGAGAAAAGGGGGCAAAGGAGCAGATATATCACCTGATTGTAAGCGATTACCGCCGCCCATGGACACCGGCAACACCAGAGGCCGTTGCCGGCCTTTGGAGGATGGGGAGAGGGATGTGGAGAAGGGTTAGGGTATGGAAGACAGTCATGCTTCGGCATGAATGGGCCGGTTCGATCGGAGTGATATCACGGCTTCACAGAAAACCGGCGTTTCACCGAGTGAGTGGCATATTCCGTACTTGTGATGCATCTGGTGTTGCGGGTGTCCATGGGCGGCGGTAATCGCTTACCAACAGGTGATACGTCTGCTCGTGTGCCACCTACCATAAAAAAAACCTTGTTTCACTAAGTTACCATAGAGAGTTCATAATGGTGACCACTGCTCTTGGATTCTATTCTTGCTTTTCATTAGGCAGAGTAGAGTCGTTTTGGAAGCTAATACTTTAAAAATATATAAAGAGTATAAAACAATATGACAAAGCAATTTAGAAACTAGAGAAATAAGAATAATATGAAACGATTGATGAGATAACAAAGTAAGGAAAAGGTAATTGGCAAGTTACTAAGGATAATTTAAGCTTTTATAGCTTTGCGTTAACTGAAAAATATAATATTTCAACCTCTCATTTAAAAGGACTATTCGTAAGATTCGAAATATACTCCTATGGGCCTCTAGGGGTTTCTCTACAAAAAATGTCAGCAAAATAAAATTGTTTTTATTGCTACGAGGTCGTAGACGGCCGCTACGGATTCGTAGCCACTTGCCAATGTTTTATGTAGCGCTACGGTAGTACTTTTATTTCGAATTAATTTACTCTTCTTACGTAGACAACCAGTGATATAAGACTTATAACACTATGACAAAATTTCTAGGTTTGTACAAATGCCCATAGAAGATTATATTTTAAGGGTCTCGGCTTTATAATAATCTACTGTGAAACAAATTGTCACCTGCAGGATTAACCTTTCAAGAAAATAGTGCATCCATATCAAAGGTAGAGCTAGTAGCTGATAGCGTAGTGATCACTCTTGACTCGTAGGCGTTCGTAGAGTTTGATAACCACTTTCCATCAGCTGTTCTACCTCTTTGTATAAACGTAAATAGAAATTTGAAATCCTGTTCAATAATAAACACGTTTTATCTCTCCAATACAGTAGCATATTATCTATTTCTTAACACTTACTCAGTCTTCTAGAATCATATCATAGAGAAATGATGCACTTTTAATAACTTATGCTCAATTAGTGACCTATTAAAGACACTGAAAACTATTATCAAAGAAGTTTTACAAAAAATATATCATGACTAGTACGAGCATTAAAATGTATCAACGAAATAGATGGGCCTGCTCAGCAAACCTTTTTAAGGTTAATATGATTTCTGTAAGGAAAACCTTACTAATGAACACGTATTGCACAAATTTCGTCCTTTGAAAATGTATTGGAAAAGTTTTCGTAGTACCACTCTCCGACGGCGAATTTCTAGCTTTTTATACCGCAATAAAGGTAGGTAGTTACCCGTAATATGAAGTTAACTGAAACGTGGATAAAAATATAGGCATGTTAGTCTTTTTATGAATGTACAAATATGCTTCAAGCTTTGTGTATCCATCCAATGAGAGAATGAGAGGATGTTTGCTTTTTAGATTTATTTTAGAATATTTAATATTTTATTTAATGTCGGTTATTTATCAAAGTTGTTCATCTTCTATCTCTATATATAAAAGAGGAAGATGACTGTCATACCCAGAGATAAACGCACAACCCAAACCGCTGAACCTAAAATCCTAAAATTTTTACTTCAATTCAACTTTATATAACATAAGTGAGCACTAAGAAAACAATTATTGAAATTCGACCTCTAAGGGGGTAAATCAGGGGATTAAAGTCTGCGTGAGCGAAGCCGCTTGCAAAGGCTAGTATTTAATAAAAAGATCGAAACATCGTCATTAAATAAAAGAAGAAGTTGGACTATTTTCAATATTTTACATTACCCAGCGATGTGTGACTTTTCTTTTCATTTATAAATGATCATTATAAAAATATCGAGGTGTTAGCAAGGATCATTAATTAACACATTAAAAAAAAGAGGTACAGCCTTTACGAGGGATATTAACCCGGATAGGCAAGTAAAGACATTCCTGTCAATTTAAAAGAGGAATAGTGAACGTGGGAGCAATCTAGGATTAATTATCGTTATCAATGGTTTCGATGGCAGGATATTACGAAAAGTTTCGAATAAAGCTTCGTATGTTGTAGTAAGATAATAGGTGAACTTATACTCGTATTTTAACGTACAATACTTATTCTACACTTTTATTAAAAAACTAAGAATTTGTTAATTTAAAATTTAGGTTCAAATAAAAAAAAATTAAAGATTTTGATAGCCCATTATTAAAGACCGCTATAGGCTACATAACATTACACTACAACCAATAGGAGATGAGCATAAACCGAAAAATGTTTTGTAAAAAGTAGGAAACTTATGTTTTTTATCGGCGAAGTCGAAAGATTATTCACTGCTGAATATATGCCACCCTTAAAGTTCAGGTCGGTTGTTGTCCCCACAACATTTGAAACAGGTGTACTTAAAAGCATTATACACTTATTTATTGAAAACTTTATGTTATTATACATATGTTCACGTTTCTGAGGGTTTATAGTCAGTAATCCGTAGTTAAGTGCTGCGTCATGAAATTACACTATACATACATATATCCTATTATCATCTATCCAGTGTTCTATTCTCTTAATTATATGAAATGTTACTGCTAACCCCAATTCTAGACTTATACGTTTTTATGAAGTCCTTAATGTCATTACAAAATATCTTTGCATTTTGCAGACATTTCGACAAAAATACTTTTTAGGTTTTTTGTTATCTTTACTAATTGTATATAAAAGTAAAAGTTGTAATTAAATAAGCATATGAAACTGCGTCAGATCACTTTAATTATTTGTAGGAAACCCTATCGGGGCAAAATCTATATCTATACTAATATATAAAGCTGAAGAGTTTGTTTGTTTGTTTGTTTGTTTTGAACACGCTAATCTCAGGAACCGCTGGTCCGATTTTAAAAATTCTTTCAGTGTTAGATAGCCTATTTATCGAGAAAGGCTATATGCTACATATCATCACGCTAGGACCAATAGGAGCGGAGCACCAATGAAAAGTGTTTCGAAAACGGGGGAAAATTATCACACTACGGGCAATAGAAGACGCAACGAGGTTGTGTGGGTCGGCTAGTTGATCCACTAAAGTTGATTATTACCGACATATGCACGTATATGGTAGATCTATTCTTGTTTGTCATACTAATGTTTAAAATATAGTATAATCATGTTTGTACAAGATATTGAATACTGCGCAGATCGGCCATAGCTTTGAATTTATTTAATGTTTTTATAACATTTCAAAAGGATTAAATAGATCGAGATCACATTCAGACTGATAAAAATAAAATAAGTTCTCAAATACAAATAGCTCGTAATAGCAATTTAGGACCCACACAAATATAAAAGATTGCGATATTCATTCAATACTTACATTTGATGCTATTAAGTATTTGGGACACGTTCGTAACTCAAGTAGATTGTAGAGGGACTTTCAACGAGTTGATTGTGTTCAGTGAAGTAGCAAAAAGGGACTTCGAGGGCTAAGTAGCCACACACTGGGCTTACATTATTGTGTCAATAACCCTTTCTGTCTGGTAAGAATTATCTAGTACATTTTGTTCTAAATCTTATTAGACCTGTATAATAAGGTTTACACAGCATATAAACAGTTTATTCAAAGAAAGAAATTGCAATGGAATTAAGACCTTAATCAGACACGATATCGAATCAATTTTGATTGCGTATTTTGATAAGTTTTTTGGTCTGTGGTTAAAGCCCCAATTCTTAAAACCATATTTAGAGTCATACATTCTAGAATCAAGATCACTTGTATTTATTCCATTATTTTAATTATGTTTACGCCTGACTGGTTTTGATTTTTTTAATACCCTTTGATAATACCATAAGGCATAACCGGTCAGGTGTAAACATACTTTAAATAGTGGAAGAAGTACAATTGATTTTGATTATATAATGTATTGCAGCAAGTTCTATCAAATGCCGACAATTGAGAATATAAATTCAGACTCTACTCAGAGTGACTAGGTGTAATTTATATACTACTAAATTTTGCTCATAGGTCGCCCTTCGTGTACGTCGGTTATTGTGGTAAAAAGTAGACTATATACAGACAGACAAGGTTATTTTTGAATTTATGATACTAGTATAGATATATGTATTAAAGGTGCTCATAGCCCATTTGCACTCAGTTATTAGAAACAATCACGGCAGGTAAGCAACGACGGCAAATAAAAGTAAAGATAAAAACTTGATAGATGTATTTCTACTATCCACGTAGAAAAGTTAAAACCTATGCAAACATTAAAGCTTGAATGACTAAGGTTGTTGTTCACAACCTAAACTTTCGCAATACAAATAATCTTGAAGAGAACGGCGTACTACATCGTTGACGTGAACGTTAACGTTATTATAATTTATGATAAGGAACTTCGTTCCTATCTGGTGCCCCACGACACCACACGACTTTTTTACTAATAAACAAGCGTGTATCTTTGATCTAGTTTTAGACAGACGGTACTAAACTAAAATAGAGAATTATCACTATTGCTTTTATTTAAATCCAAAACCCTTGTTAATGTAATACATAATGCGTTTAACCAAATAAAGGTGTACATAATGGGTGTTACATAAACTGTGAAACTTAAACATTCCTTACGGACTTCGCCACACAAACATTAATTAAGTATACCTAGGCTAGTTTATACAGTACTAATGAAACTATTTTATTTCAAGCTACAGTTATGAACAAGAATTTATATGTAGCAGTTGTATTAAACAAAAAAAAAATTCTTATTAATAATTATAAATAATACTTTATTAAATTGACTTTATACTATTTAGTAATAGTATATAAAATAGGATGTTTAGTAAATAGACTATAAAAGTAGTATAAAAAGTATATACTACTGTTTGATACCAAGCGTGGTATCGTTGGACTGGGTGTGTGACACTAGTAGGGATTTAAATAAAACAACTTTGCACTGTTCTGCGGGTTCGTAAGACTCCACGGTTTAATTGGCAATCGCCTTGAACTAAACACCAGTCTTGTTCTCTAATACAAAATGCTTGTAAACCTTATACACTAACACATGCAACACAACGATAGCGCGATCTAAGTCTTTGTAACAGCTCCATCTAGGGAACAGAAAGGTACTAATACATCAACTTGTGTCTTTGATCGCACTATGTTGATGTTGGTCTCGAACAAATACTTTATTACGGAGCAAATCCCGCAGGACAAAAGCACTACAAAGAAAAGGAAAACTTAAACAAATTCTATATCAAACCGTCTGGCCAACGTGGCCAATCTTTGTATAGAGAGGCCTATGTCCATTAGATGATAGTTAAAGGCTGTTGTTGGTAATTATATCTTATCTTTTAATAAACTACTAAAGTATATAAATAATAATATTAATAATTTCAATATATTAATTATTTGAGGACAAAATAAAGCACTCGACACTCAAGCTATATCTACGCTTATATTAAATCAGTTTATCTCGCTTATTAATTTACTTACCATAAAAAAAATTATTGAGTCTATGAATCATGTACTCTATCTACTGATAGCTCGCTGTCGAAATTTTGATATGATTTAGGTTTTTTATTAACAAGCTCTGAAGTTTTCTAAATATGGTTAGAATTAGTTACATTTTACTACGATAATACTTGAAAAGCTGTCTTAAAGGGAAGAAGAAAATGAGCGAGCTTTACAGTTTAAGGGGTAAGGGGAGAACAGCAATAACATCTAGCCAAGTGTCAACATCACCTGCACGCGTCTGTGGTTCGTGTGAATAGCAGACGGCGAGGCCCTGGCGGTCGACCGAGTAATTGCCGGAATAACTATAAACCCTACTAGGCAACTGGAGGAAGAGGCTACCATAAGCCTTGGGGCCTGAATACCCGAAAAATAGTGGCAGTGTCCTTGGGTCATGGGTGCATGAGGTCTTACTCAAAACTATCAAATTTGATGAGTAATAATGAAAATAATGCGATGCGCTGCAATCCGGTTAGCCCCTGGCACTCACAGGTACCCGGGCCTCTGAGTGAGAAATTGGCTACCGAACTCTATAGATGTGGCTGCCCGGGTTCCTATACAAGTGAATAATACTGCTGACAACTGCATAGATGTGATTAACCAGGTTTCTACATCAGGGAACACCATCACCATCACCTGTAACTATCAAAACTGCTAAGGCATAATGGCCTACATATCGATCTAACGGAAGATGGCCCAAAACTCTAAGTGACGTTATTAAATTAAATGTATATAATAATATATATTAATAAGTACTGTTCCCAATAAAAAAGATTTCTTACTCAAAATTATTAATAAAAATGAACTGACAATGAGTTCTTAAAACATAACATACATCATAGAAGAAATAGATAAAAACAGGCAAAAACATACACACCTCAATAAAGTCCAGGGATATTTTATATTTCATCAAATATGTAAAAATTCAAGAACAAGATTTTCATAGATAGTAAATGATATAAAACAGATGTCCTTTTTTCAGTAAATGGAAGAAAAGTAACTTATTTTAATAAAAGAAGAAAGCGATTCCTGATTCTTTTGTTTTTAATTAAAAATTTAACTATTTTTTTACTTCTTCTACAAAATTGGTACGAAAACAAATGTCATAGAATTTTTGTAACATTATTAATAATTAAAATAGTTCTTGTTCCGTCGTCAATTTTATCGGGAAATCTCGCAATGTTTTTCGTTGTAACATGTCTCAGGCATGCTAGATGGGATTTAAGTCGGTCGACTGCGCAGGCCAATCTACGATTGCCACGTCGCAGAGCTGGAGCACGTAGCGGTCTTCGAGCATGAAGGTTGACTTCACGCAACCTCCATCGCACGGTTTGGTCGCTTACCAGCAGCTGGTGGTCCTCCTGGAGCCTTTGCACAAGTAGCAACGCCGTGATATTGGGATGTCTTTTGGCGTTCATATGGAAGAATCGATCCTGTTTTTGCGTAGTAACCCGCTGTCTACCACTGTGTCGTTCAGCCACATCCCCAGTATTGCGATAACAGGACCACAATCGTGATATCACGTTTTGGCTGGTATGTAAGGTCTCAGCAACGACGCGTTGAATAGGACCATTTTCTAACATGCCCACGGCTCGTAACATTTCATGTCGACTCAAATGGCGACGTGACATGACTTTGGAGATAGCACAGCAAGCAAAAAAGACAGTCTAATCAATTTTAATTCATCAACAGCATAAATTTTTATTTAAGCGTTGAGACTTGTCTTGATAGTAGTTCAGACCACACCCCCGTAATAGCTACAAAAGAGGGTCTGAAACTAAACAAAGCTCCTGGGTTCTGTCTGAATACGTCTGAAATCCAACGTCAACTTCCCAAAAAAGCTATAGTCACTATAAGACAGCTTTTTAATAGCATAATTAGGGCTGGACACGTACTTATGACATGGAAAATGTCAGATATAATCATGGTTCCCAAGTCTGGCAAACCTCCGCATCTTGCTTCTTCTTATAGACCAGTCAGACAGCTGCCTACCTTATCTAAATTACTTGAGAGGATCATCTTGCGTAGGCTAACGCAAATACTAAACAAAATAATCTAATTCCTTAACCTCAGTTTGGTTTCGGAGCTGGCTACTCGGCTATAAAACAGGTTCACCGGGTTGCTGACGAAAATAAGAGAGGCTCTGGAGAAGAAGCAGTATTGCTCCGCTGTTTTCCTGGATGTGCAGCAGGCGTCCGATAAGGTATGGCACCTAGGTCTACTGTATAAAATGAAGAAACTACTTACACCTAAAGTCGTAAGCCTAAGACAGACTATTCAGAGTTAAGGTCAATGAAACCTACTCTGCGTTTCAAGATATAAAAGCTGGTGTACCACAAAGTTTCGTTTTGGGTCCGACTGTGTATATTATGTACACTGCAGATATACCCACAACGGATAATATTCTGTCTGCTAGGTTTGCTGACGACATTGCTGCACTTTGCAATCACGAAAACCCCAATATGGCATCCTTGGGTCTACAAAATCAGATGAACAATGTCAGCAAATGCATGAAACAGTGGCGCATCAAAACTAGCTCTAACAAGTCTGTATATGTCGCTTTTACTTTGAGAAATGACAACTGCCCTCCGATCAAACTTCGAAATAAAATATCTAGGCATGTATCTTGACAGGAAGCAAACATGGAAAATGCACGTGCAAAAGAAACGTGAGGAGCTTTATAAAAGACTTGCAAACCTAGACAGGCTAGATGACAGCAGGTCGTACGTCACCCTGGAAAATAAGATACTAATTTACAAAACTATATGATTAAGCCAATCTGGGCTTAGGGCATTGAGTTATGGAGATAAGCAAAGTACTGGAATGTGGAGATCCTACAACGGTTCCAAAATAAAGCACTAAAAAGGATAATCAATGCACCTTTATTCATTAAGTGTGGTGGCGCAGTGGTAGCGTACGCGACTGCTGTTCTTGAGGTCTCGGGTTCGATTCCCGGGTCGGAACAAATGTTTGTATGATCTGCAAATATTTGTTTCGGAGTTTGGGTGATTTCTATGTATAATATGTATCTATTTACAAAAAAAAGTATTTAAGTATTCATATCAGTTGTCTAGTACCCATAATACAAGCTCTGCTTAGTTTGGGACTAGATGGCGTTGTGTGTTAGATGTCCGAAATATTTATTATTATTATTATTCTCTTTATTAAAATTGTTTTAACATATTATTTACATTTTTAAATATACATATAAAAACAATTACATTTAAAAATAAAAAAAATAGTAGACCACCGACTTCGGGTACAGGGACCAAGAAACCGGTGGTTAGGGCTCCAAAGACAGGAACCTCCTCACAATACGAGCCGTGTCAAGAAGGACTGCCTTCTGCATCAGACCCTTGATCTAGCCATCTAACTTGAGCCTCTTAAGGTGTTGGTTATTATTATTATTATTATAAAAATCTGCGAATCGCATGAGTACACAGAAATGAAAACTGTCAAAGAGGAGGTGGAACACAGACCATACTGGGACCACCTAGGAGCTCAAACTAACAACCTAGCAACGGTGATATGTGAACAGATGAGTGACAGAAGGCTGAAAAGACATCATTTAAGGGACTTCTGCCACCATTGCATCTTCCACAAACAATCTGTTAAAAGCTTGTGAAGCTGATTGCAAGATAATAATAAAAAAGCTGTCGCATATGATTTGTATCATCTTTCATTCGTCATTTCACCTATCATCTGACAGCTAAATCAAACGTCAGAAGAGCTCACAAGTCAAATTTCAATAGCACCCTCTTGTTAGGTTACCTGTTACACACACATTACTTTCATCAAATGACTATGACAGATTATGGCAAGAAGAGAGGTGTGTGTGTGTGTATGTAAAAAACATTCTTTTGGTATAAAAAAACAGGCTTTTAAATACCCTGGATAGTATATTAAGTACTCTCAAATACAGAACAAATTAGCACCAACTCGTTGCGTTAATCTTGTTTAAAAATTTCTGTTGCCTCCTTCCGGCTCCATCATCAGATCAACTCCATGTTACCATTATTATCGTATTATCACTTAAGATAAATGTAAAATAAATTTGAATGGAATATAATGAAGTGGTTTTAATTTAGGGCCATATTTGCAAGTTGAATAAAATTTTGTAAAACAATAATATTTTACAGAGAAAAATATTTCAAGCTCAGGTATTATTACCAAAGTTTTGTTCGAGAAGGTTTTTAAGTCTCCCGCAATACTGTTAGAAAGTTCCAATTTAAACAAAAACATTATTAGGCTACCTTCAGATAATAAGGTCGCACAAAATTTGCTCCGTTTGTAAGCACGCACTGCTTAATTAATGTGTCGTTTAGGAAAACCAAGATTCTGCAGAACCTTTGAAATGAAGAAACATTTTTTTGGACTTTAATAAAGAACAAAGGTATATATTTTATTCAGCCTTTGTAGGTTTATAAGTATATTTTGAATAAATTTACAAAAGGTTAGTAATTAACTAAAATCCTGTAGACTTTTGTTAGTTAATTTCAATTATTTGGTGAAATCTTCCAAAGAAAAATAAAAATAATAATATTGAATGAAGTATGTTTGTGTCGATAGCTCCAATTCCTCAGAAATGTCAAATCAGCTTCTATGTCATTTTTGATTAACGTTGAAAAACTTATTGACATAAGGAAAAAAGCAATTTCACCTTTCAAATTGGAAGCCTTTGAAGTTTTCAACATAAAGTACACAACTGGTGTATCGCGGTTTGTTTTCATTTTCTTTAGTTACTTTCTTTTTTATATATTGCGGACATCTAACACACAACGCTATCTAGTCACAAACTAAGCGGAGCTTGTACTATGGGTATTAGACAACTGATATTAATAGATATAAACTTTTTTTCTTCTTAATACATATATACATATTGTACATAGAAAACACCCAATACTCCGAAACAAATATTTGCAGATCATACAAACATTTAGTACGGCCAGGGAATCGAATTCGAGACCTCATTCATTTTTTGAAATGTAAAGCGGCACTCAAACTGTACTACTTTGTTTCCACTATTCTTTTATTTTGTTTTTCTGATTTTTTGGCATATCTTTGTAATCATTGTTGTACGCTCAGATTACAAGGGTTGTACGTATATAATTATGTGTTATTTCTTATGTGTATGTGTTAAATGTGTATATTTGTATTTTTAATAAAGTCAACAGTTCTCCTCAGAGTATCTATATGCAGAGACTAGTAATAAGAAAAAGGATGATTTAATTGTTATATGTCTATAAGTCTTTTTAAGAATAAATAAATAAATTTTATGAGGGAGGGTGTATCTGCATAAAAAGTATTTTTTTCCCTTCTAAAATCGGAATATTCCACTATAGCAAAATAATATTAGTTTCTGATCTTACCTTAATCTAAGCTACACTATTAATATACTATTACCTGTGTGATTAAGGGGTTTTCCCCTTTTTAAGGAGTACCCGCACGTACGGTACGTTTGGTTTTATGGTGTCACATTGAGAAAAAAATGTCGAGCGAAGTGTACTTTAAATGCCTTTCCTTGTATCTTACATAGTAAGGGTATATGAGGCGGATAGGGAATTTAAATGGTGTTACATGCCATGCCTTTATCTCCCAAATTCAAATATTAGTATCATGATATTAATTGAAGATAACATTGTATTTAGATATTGTGTGAAGTACTTGCTATTGAAACATCAATAGTTTTTTAATGTATAAGAGTCACGGTGACTTCAGCAAAAACGAGCTCGACCGACCGAGGCGGTACTACCCTCTCATAGAGAACCAACCTAAAATGACAGCATTCGTGCTGTCGGGTTTTGTTGGTGACTCCGAGACCGGGGGACCGCCATAGTGTGAGTCGTTGCATTGTCTGCATTCACATGCTCATGCTTTCCATCAGGCAGAGTAGAGTCACGTTGACAGACTCGAATATATTAAAAAAGGTAAAAACATTTCAGACATTGGAATCGCACCTGTGTGTTACCTTTGCACTGTCGAGGCAGTCATTGAGTAGAATGTTCACTGTCTAAAGGATAACCGCATCCTGATTTTTCCATGGGCTTTAAAGTACTGTTTATTTGTTTATACCTATAATATAAGCTACGGTATAATATAATAAAATATTTAATACTTAAGCAACACAAACAACACGAAGCTCTTAATATGAAACTATCAAAAAATAAAAAGGAAAAACATCTCATTATAACATTACAGTTATTTAACACATAGGAAGTAATTAGAATCCAGAAAATACCATAGACCTTAATGTCGAGGGTTCACAATCCACATTTATTTTGTGTCATTTCACTAACATTTCTGTTGAGACCCAAATAAAATGAAGTCACGAGATTTCTCAAAACAAACTAAAACTGTGTCTTACTGTACTGTACATTAAAAATGAATTGTCGCTTTATGTTTTGGGACTTAAACAATATTGTTTTATTATTCTTCCTTTGGACCCGCAGACTAAAACTGTTTATTGAAGAAGGAAAAAAACAAAATACGCTCTAATAATAAGAGCCCAGTTTATACATACTTTAATACGTTTTTTCAGGACCTCAAAGAAAAAGTGCTGTAGATTTTACCGTAGAGAACAAAGGCTAACTTTAATTTACACTCAGAGTTTTCAAAAGCATTTCTGCACTTTCTGGTACTTTTCTCAGATTACAATTTAGATGAGTTGGCGAATTTTTTTTACTTTCAAAAGTTCTAAATCTTTATTGCTAGCTAAGTGTAGGTACATTTTGTGATCTTATTATAAAGTTTGTCTCAACTTAGTAGCCTTTGCCGGGCATTGCAGATTTGAGAGAAGATGATCAATTTACAGAATTGTATAAAATGTTAACTATATAAAAAACTAACCATTTTGTATATATTATTTCTTTATTTTGTACCTAGCCATGTAATATAGTTCTCTAGGTAGTAGATCCACGCTGATTACAGCACGAACGGGCCGGCTCGACCAGGTGTCAAGTGTCTGTTTCGGTTTATGGTGTAGAAATCAATTAATACTCGATAACAAATAAGCAAGTATTTTTCTTCAATCAACTGAACTAAACTTACGCAGAATAGTTTTTTTTTACCACTTTCGCATTAGGAATATACATTCAGTGTCTCAGGGGACTTTATAAACATACCTATATTAAACGGACTCAAAGAACACGCAGACTCAGAACAACGATTTGCGGTTCACACAAAGTGTTGTCCCATGTAGGATTTGAATCCACAACACCTTTGAACAGTGGAAAGTGGCGTGACGACCTCTTAAACTACTAGGCCAACCGTTTCTGAGTACATTAAAAAAAAAAAATGATTACGGCTCTGGAACATCCGATGGCTCATATCCCTAACAGCTCATAAGTCCATAAATAAATGAATATTGTATGAACTATGTTGACGCTAATTTGTGAGACAGTAAGATTAACAGTACAACTATCAAATATTACATTTTATTATTGTGGAGGACGTTAACTAGGCAAAATATTTATGCGTAGGTGGTTTGTAGTACTAAAGTGAGGAAAAATATTGTTTGTAATTTATAATAGACGTTTTGTGTGGTTTTACTCATACATTAATATTACTAAGACGTTCAAACAATGGCCAAATATATATAGAACTAGCTGAGCCTCGCGGTGTTACCTGCGGTACGACATAAGCCACGGGCAACGACACAGCCGACGCTAGTCTAAAAAATAGAATAAGTTACTCCTTCTATCATCAGATACATATCAGTAAAAGTCCCGTCAAAATCGGACAAGACGTTCCAGAAATTAGCCGGTACAAACAGACAGACAGACAAACAGAAAGACAAAAATTTTTAAAAATGTTATTTCGGTAATATGTACCTTGTATACATCTATCATAAACAGACATTCCAATTTTATTTATTTGTATACATGTATAGATAATATATTAGTCTATATAGCTGTGAATATTTATGAAGTAAGCTTACAAGACATTAAATACGAATTTAAGTTGAGAGTATGTGATTTTTGGCAATGTTTTGGGTTCGAAAATGTCTAGCGGGTGGCTTGATCGAGGTTACTACAAAATTGGGATCTTTGCTTTTACGTTTGATATTTGTGAAATACATTACTCATTAACCATGACTATTGGCAGTAAAAGAAGGAACGATATATAAACTTATGTGAATTTTATACGAAACTGCAAAAAGCCAGCTTCAGTACTGAATGTAGTGAATTCATTACACAACTAGGTAGTTGTGTCATGAATTCACTACATTTCTGAAAGTGCAAACCGTAAAAACAGTTTTTAACCGACTTCAAAAAAAGGAGGAGGTTTCTCAATTCGACCGTATATATATATATATTTTAATGATTAATATTTTCTTGGAAAAGTCCTTCATTACATACATAAAGTTCGTTATAGGTACCTAATGTGTTCATTCCGATAACAACTAATACTATTATTTATCAACTAGATGAGTTCCGCGGAGACGCTGCGGGGCGAAGCTAGTCTAAAAAAGTAACCTAAGCTACTTCTTATATTATCAGCAACCTACCAGTGAAAGTCCTGACAGACAGTCAGACAAAACGTGTAAAAAATGTGATTTTGGTATATTGTGTACCGTGTATACAAACATATTTAAGCATTTAGTATAAAACTGTTATTTTAATATTACAAACAGACACTCCAATTTTATTTATTTGTGTAGATTAATTGTAATAAACATAGCTGTTGATCCTCGGCTTATCTTAGGTTAAAAGTCAACCATTTCGGTGTGGAAATTGACCTATAATTAAGTAGATACGCACGTGTTATAATAATATAATTATTATTATAACTAAATACTTTATATACATATCGAAATACAAAATATATGTTTATAATAAGATTGTTTTAAAATTAAATACATTCAGAAAATTGTGTTATATTGACGGTAGTTGATTAAAATACATGTTTGTCGTCGCTTATAAAAACGGATGTTTCGGCTGGACCGACACACTTCTTGTCGAGCCGTGGACCGGTGCGGAGCTCTCTTAAATTTAATCGGTGACAACCAGTAGTGCCAGTGCGGATATTATATTTACAAAATCACAAATTAAAGATAAGTATAAACTATTCTATGTTGAGTAAATAATGTTGTAGTTATAATGTTTATATTAAAATAATGATATAAACTGGTATATAGATGAATAATTTGTTACATATAAAAACATAAGTATATAATAATAAATATATGTTATACAATGTATCGTTTTTACTTTAAATAAATATTTACCTTTCATATATTTGTTTTGTTATTATTGAGTATAATAATTTAAGGGACAGGAATAAGTTAAATTTATAAATAAACCTACTTATAACTAAATAAACTATTATCAGAAGTGGGATACGAAATTAACTTGATGTTTGATTAATAAATTTACTTTAAATTTTTAGATGGATCTACCTGTCTTACAAGAACTTTTGAAGGTCATCAAAGATGCTGTGTCCAGCTCTCACTCAAAAGACAGCGACGTTGCTCTTCCGGTATTTGACCCAACAACAAGTGACCTTGGTGCTGAATCATGGTGCAACAATATTGAAACACTGGCTAAGGAGTTCGGATGGAGCAACATCGCAACCGTCGCAAAGGCTGGTAAGGCCCTTAAAGGGTCCGCTTTATTATGGTTCGAGACATGGGACCCATCTGAGGGTCGTTCATGGGAAAACTTACGGTTAGAGCTAACAGCTTTATATCCCGAGAAAAAGAATCTGGCAGAAAAACTTCAAAAGGCTGTATTATATACGTCTGAAACTGCAGATTCCTATTGCGAATACGCACGGGAAAAAATTAGGCTATTAAAGAATACTAGAATAGCGTTTACAGAGTTACAATTAATTGAGTTAGTCTGTGGTAGTATATCTGATATTAATGTAAGAATGGCTTCGTTTAATAGCAATGTTAAAAGTACTTCGGAATTAATAACCTTATTTACGTCATATGCAAAAACAAACAAGAGACCAATAGATTGTAGCACTAAGGACACTTCTAACTCACATCCCTCCAAACGTTTCAAGTTAGATTCAAGAACTAATGACATAAAATGTTTTAACTGTGGAAAATCCGGTCATTCGAAGCTGCAATGCTTCAAAAGGGACTTCCAAATCAGCAAACCAACAAATAATTCAGAATCGCGTGAACAACCTGATGCAAGTCGTTATGATTTAGCAACAAGGAAATTTTGTACTTACTGCAAAAAACCCGGACATATAGACCTATTCTGCAGATTTAAACCCAAAAATATTTCTCCTAATTCTGAAAATCAAGTCAATTTTTTAGACAAACGAAATTAGTCTTGACTCCGGTATACATAAACGATATCCTAATCAATTCCCTTGTCGATACTGGTTCAAATTGTAGCATAATCAAAGAATCGGTAGCAAAGCGTCTTGGTGTACACTTTATTCCATGTTATTTATCTCTTTGCGGAATAGGTGAAGGTCGCTTACAAGTATATGCAAAAATCGTAGTTATAGTTAAATTCGAGGAATTGTGTATCGAACTGGATATTTTTGTTGTAGCAGATGATGATTTTAACCATGATTTATTGATTGGCAGAAATGCAATTCGACATCCTGATATTGAATTTGTTACTGATTATTTAGGCTCCCGTTTAGTGCGAAAGAATATTACGCAATTTAACTATAATGTTAATTTAATACAGAATAATTCTATGCTAGAGCTTTTGGCTGCGATAGAACATTTAGATCACGAATTACAGGATCAAATAAAATCAATTTTTGAAAAATACCCGTCTGTCTTGGACAATGTCGGCCACGTAAAGACTGGTGAACTTGAAATAAAATTAAAGAAAGATGAACTGCTTTATTATAGGCCATATCGATTGGCACCAATAGAGAGAGAAAAGGTGAAAGAAATAGTGCAAGATTTATTAAATAAGAATATAATTAAAGAAAGTAACTCTCCTTTTGCTAGTCCAATGATTCTAGTTAAAAAGAAGGATGGAAGTGATAGGATGTGCATAGATTACAGAGCGTTAAATAAATTAATAGAAAAAGACAGATACCCTCTCCCTCTTATTGAGGACCAGATCGATAAGTTGGGTAATTCGACGTACTATATATCAATCGATATGAAAAATGGATTTTATCAGATTCCAGTCTCGAACAATTCTTCTAAATACACGGCCTTTGTAACGCCAGATGGACACTACGAGTTTATCAAGATGCCCTTTGGCATCTGTAACGGGCCGTCGGTGTTTCAAAGAGCCATAACTAAAGCAGTAGGCCATTTACCATTTTTATTAATTTATATCGATGATATTTTGATTGCTTTTAATACTATTGAAGAAGGCTTGAATTACTTGGAACAAACAGTTTCGTTGCTTGGTTCTTCTGGTTTTACAGTCAATCTCAAAAAATGCAAATTTTTTATAGATCACATTGAATATTTAGGTAGACAAATTTCTCGTGAAGGTGTTAGGCCAGGTGAATCGAAAATAAATGCTTTAGTAAATTCGCCGGTACCAACTAATATCAAACAAGTCCGACAATTTATGGGTTTATCCAGTTATTTTAGAAAATTTATCCCCGATTTTGCCTCGCGCACCGCTTGTATTACAAAACTAACTAAAACTGATCAAAAATGGGAATGGGGTCCCGAACAGGATAGAGCACGAAATTATGTTATTGATCATCTTACTTCTAAACCTCTCTTAACGATATTTGACCCTCGACGTCCAACTGAGTTGCATACTGATGCTAGTGCTATAGGTTATGGCGCGATATTGTTACAAAAAGAAAATAACGTTAACAAAGTGGTAGCTTATTATAGTAAACGGACAAGTCCGGCAGAATCAAAATATTGCTCTTATGATCTAGAAACATTAGCCATCTTTAATGCTCTAAAACATTTCCGAGTATATCTTCTTGGTATTAAATTTACAATAGTTACTGACTGTAATGCAATTAAATCAACAATGACAAAGAAAGATTTATCACCTAGAGTAGCACGATGGTGGACCTTTATGCAAGATTTCCAGTTTGATATTCAGTACAAAAAGGGTAAATACATCGGTCATGTTGATTTCTTAAGTCGCAATCCTATTTCTTTTCCTAAGGGACGCCATCGCTGCCTTCCTCAAATTAATTTCATTGAAGCTGATAATGGAAGTCCCGAATCTTGGCTTAAAATTGCGCAGACAAACGATCTTGAAACCCAGAACCTAATTACGCAACTGCAAACCGGTAATTTAGATAGTAACCAATATTTAATAAAAAATAATCTATTGCATTATAAAACCGGTCCTGATGCCGAGCCGAGGTTGTTTGTACCAAAAGGGTGTAGGTTAAATATTTTGAAACTATTTCACGATGAAAACTGTCATGTGGGGTTCGATAAAGTTGCACATAAAATTCGACAATATTTTTGGTTTCCTGGGATGGCAGCTTTTATAAAGAAATATATTTACCATTGTTTAACGTGTTTAGAGAAAAAGGGACATTCTGGCCCTAAACAAGGACTATTACACCCGATAGATAAAGTAGCTATACCATTCCATACCGTACATTTGGACTGTACAGGGCCTTTTACGACATCCACAGAAGGTTTTAAGCATATTTTATTATTGGTTGATGGTTTCACAAAGTTTTGTTTACTGAAACCTCTTAAAACGTTAACCGCCACGGAATTAGTACCAATCATTCGAGAGACTGTCACACTATTTGGTACACCATCATTAATAGTAACAGATCGTGGTACGAATTTCAGCTCAAATCAAATTCAATCCCTTTTTAGAGAACTGAATGTCGAACACCACATGATAGCAACAGGTACGCCTAGAGGTAATGGTCAGGTCGAACGTTACGTAGCAACCGTAGTCAATATGTTGAGTACTATGTGTAGTGAGTCGTCAGAGTGGCCGAACGTGTTACCAAAGGTACAGCAGTCAATAAACACCACAGTACAAAAATCCACCGGTTTCTCCCCATTACGATTACTAATTGGTGTAGAAGCAAATATACCCATAGTGCAATCTCACTTAAACAAAGTTATTAGCGATGAAGACTTGCATCCCAATATTGACGTACAGGCTGATCGTGAACTTGCGAAAGAGAGGCTAGCAAGTGTCGCAGAAAAATTTAAGAAAAGATTTGATTACGTTAGGAGGAATAATAGAAATTATAATATAGGTGATTTGGTCTATGTTAGTCAAGATCATAGGCGTAATGATAAATTAAAAATTAGATTTAAAGGTCCTTACGAAATTATCTCGGTCCTCCCCAATGATCGCTACTCTCTCAAAGGCCAAGGTAATGTGAGAAATATTATTGTGGCAAAAGAAAAATTACGGTTTTGGCCCGGAGAACGAAGAGATTAAAACACTGCCATTGCACATGCTATGTAGATAGGTACACGAAAATTTTTCTAATAAATTGTAAATTATATGCTGATTATGTACCATTCAAAATTTGTGTATTATTCATAGATAAATTTAAAGTAATTCATAATTATGCTGTACAATGTTTTCATTAGTAAGAGCACCGCTGGTCGGCCTTCTATTTGGTGCCAATTATCTCACCGGCAGCGGGTGAATGTGATTGGCATGTCTATGTAGTTGGCAATAAGAGTTAAAAACCGCTGGTCGGCCTTCTATTTGGTGTCGATTATCTCACCAGCAGCGGGTGAATGTGATCGACATGTCTATGTAGTTGGCAATTTAACACTATATCCGCTGGTCGGCCTTCTATTTGGTGTCGATTATCTCACCAGCAGCGGGTGAATGTGATCGACATGTCTATGTAGTTGGCAATTTAACACTATATCCGCTGGTCGGCCTTCTATTTGGTGTCAGCTATCTCACCAGCAGCGGGTGAATGTGGCTGGCATGTCTATGTAGTTGGCAGATATTCGCTGTTGCCTATTTGTTTGGTGGTGGTCTATCTCAATGACAGCGAATTGAAGGGGACCACCATGTCTATGCAAATAGATGAAAATAAAAATTACTTGAAAATGAAAACATTGTCCAAGTATAATTTTTTTCTCTTTCAGTAAGTATTATAGAATATAATTTTGATTGGTAACACCTGATTGATTGATATGTGAGAGTACCTAATTATAAGTACTTCGAGGACGAAGCACTGTCAGTATGGCCGTGTTATAATAATATAATTATTATTATAACTAAATACTTTATATACATATCGAAATACAAAATATATGTTTATAATAAGATTGTTTTAAAATTAAATACATTCAGAAAATTGTGTTATATTGACGGTAGTTGATTAAAATACATGTTTGTCGTCGCTTATAAAAACGGATGTTTCGGCTGGACCGACACACTTCTTGTCGAGCCGTGGACCGGTGCGGAGCTCTCTTAAATTTAATCGGTGACAACCAGTAGTGCCAGTGCGGATATTATATTTACAAAATCACAAATTAAAGATAAGTATAAACTATTCTATGTTGAGTAAATAATGTTGTAGTTATAATGTTTATATTAAAATAATGATATAAACTGGTATATAGATGAATAATTTGTTACATATAAAAACATAAGTATATAATAATAAATATATGTTATACAATGTATCGTTTTTACTTTAAATAAATATTTACCTTTCATATATTTGTTTTGTTATTATTGAGTATAATAATTTAAGGGACAGGAATAAGTTAAATTTATAAATAAACCTACTTATAACTAAATAAACTATTACACGCTTTAGAATACTAGGAAATAAGATATAAAGAAATATTTAATTTCAACAAAACGTCATGTGTCCGTTGATAGTACTCTTGAGTAATCTTCCAAAGAAATTATATGTAAGGTGATGTATAAATTGTAAAAAGGACGAGACTGAAGGCCCTATGATGCATCTCAATAGGACGCCATAGTATGGGTCACCATGATACATTGTTGCAATGTCTACATTCGCAATGAGTATGGTGACCACTACTCCAACTTCAGCTCATGCTTTCTATTAGGCAGAGTAGTGTCTCTTTGGCAGGCATTAAAGCAATTTGAGGATATTTGTCATCTCAAATTAACTTCACATTTAACATAAAAACCCACACAAAACAAATTTATGTTGCCCATATTCACAAATATATTATAGTTGTAGAAGACTACTACGAAGTCATATAACTTTCCTACACCTAAATTCCTTTTTACATGTTCGTTTTAACTTTCATTTTATAAATGTAATATATTAAAGTATATATATTTATTATCCCTTAAATGACAAGCCTTTTTTGACCGTATCTTGCTCACGCAGGGTTAAGCTGGTTGATTGATTATATTACTATGCTTGAAACGTTTAACTACTTCATCGATCACTGTAAACACAACCATTTTACGGATTATGCGGAATAAAATGTTTACTAGAAGTAGATTTTTAGGTCAGGCAAAGCATTACTTTTTAATCTGAAATTCCCTAGTTGTAGTAGAATCTCTCTCCTACATGTCCTCTAAATATTTGTTATTTATCTAACACTACTTAACTTAAATAAAATGGTGTGGAGTACACGCAAGTTATTCATCTATATACTATAATGGGTGGCGGAAATTGCTTACCATCAGGCGATACGTCTGCTCATTTGCCCCCTAATTCATAAAAATATCTATATCTATACTTATAATAAAACTGTAGAGAGGTCAATTCTGTACATTGAATATATATTAAAAATTAATATTGGGGGATGAATGGTTATCGATACTGATGCCAAAAATGTAATCAGTAAGTTTTTTGTCTGTCTGTCTGTCTGTCTGTCTGTCTGTCTGTCTCTCTGTCTGTATGTGCACGCATGGGTCAAAAACTACTGAAGGGATTTTAACCAAACTTTGTACGATTGTAGTCCATACTCTTGGGCAGGTTATAGGCTATATAACATAACGCTAAGAGGCATAGGAGCTGAGCAGTGACGATAAATTTGAAGCAAGTCGGATGTAAATTTTCGCTTTCGAGCTCTTATCCTCGCATACGTTGATCATACACCAAAAATATGTACTACAAAAATGATGGTCTTCAAAAGATCTACAAAAAAGTCCAAAATAGTATATTTCTATCTTTTATAAATTAGCCACAATAACGTGTTTAAGTGTTAGGCATTTCTTCAAGGTGTATTAAATACTTAAATATGTTGTATTTCACATGGATATATCCTTATCACTATATACTTTAATATCTTTTTAAAATAAAATACAGAATTATAAAATTATAATTAATAAACACACAAGATATAGATGAAATTAAACTTCCAAATCTCGCCGCACCAGTATAAGTACGACATTACGGTTGATTTTTGTTTAACACGCGAAGCGGCGGGAAAAAGGCGGGAGCGCTCACGCCGCTCACGCGCTGACTTCACTCGAATTGTCACTGTTAATGCGAACGAACGTGGTTCTTATTGACTCTTCTCGGAATAAGCGCGCTTTAGATTTAAAAAATACATAGATACGTAGTTTTTAGATATCAGTTTAAAGTAGGTATTACATAATAATATAATTAGTTTGTTTAGTGTTTTTGTTTGTTTCTCCTTCTTTTCATTATATTTATAGTTGTAAAATTAATAAGTATAATTTCAAATAAGCAAATTTATGCAATGACAATAAAT
The DNA here is from genome assembly GCA_905220595.1 of Spilosoma lubricipeda. Classification (NCBI taxonomy): domain Eukaryota; kingdom Metazoa; phylum Arthropoda; class Insecta; order Lepidoptera; family Erebidae; genus Spilosoma; species Spilosoma lubricipeda. Next base: position 3,904,464 of record HG992295.1, read on the forward strand.
AAATAAAAAATTTAAAGGCAGCGTCATATTTATCTATTAAATTTTAGTTTAATAGTCTATAGTTACAAAAAAAAACATTATTGTAAAAGGAGAACCACGCGGACGAAGTCGCGGGCACAGTGGTGAAACGACTACTTACCGAATCAAATTTTTAAATTCGTTACTTTACTTACCACTTTTACCCAATAATAGGCTATTTGACTGATTATTGGAAATCGTTTTAAATTATTCTTTATTACATAATTAGCACACTCCGATATTTTGCAGAATTTCTACTGTATTATGAACTATTATAATAGTAGAATATTAATAATAGTATAATATTAATAAAATTGGGGAAAATTGATAAAATGAACTTAAATTTAAGATAAAGTTCAAGTTTGACAACCATTTCAAAAAACGATATTTCTGTAATGGCGCTGGTCACATGAGACGCGTGACGTCACACTCTAGCCACAACAAAACAAAACAGCGCAGTTTAAGTTAATTTTATCAGTTTTCCCCAATTTTATTAATTAAAATGTCGAATAAATGGTGTGTAGTGCCACAGTGAACAAATCTATACATCTATACAAATAAATAAAATTGGAGTGTCTGTTTGTAATATCAAAATAACCGCTTTTTACTAAATGCATATGTGTGTATACACGGTACATTTACCAAAAATGTAGTTAAAAAAATTTTTGTCTGTCTGTCTGTGTGTTTGTATGTTTGTTCCGGGTATTCTCTGGAACAGCTGGACCGATTTTGACGGGACTTCCACTGGCAGGTAGCTGATGATCCAGGGAGTAACTTAGGCCACTTTATTTAGACTAACTTTGTCTCGCGGCGTTACGCCGAAATGTATGTATGCGCGTAACTTTCGATCGGCTACACAATTTTTTTTTTTTTTATGTGTTACTTATTCTTAGGACAAGGTTTGTGTACAAGAAAAATTAAAAAATAAAGGAAAAAGTTTTTTTGTCCGTGACTACACCCTACCCATGGGTAGCTGTTAACGAAAGAAAAATATGGTGGTACGAAGTCCGTCGGGTCAGATAACATCTTTAAATACCACGCTTTGTACTATTTCAAAATGTAACCTAAAAGCATTGAGATATACCTACCTACATAAAGTAAATTAGATTTTACAAAAATAATGAATGAATTTTTCCAGAGGTTATTACAGAAACAATTTTATGTTGTACTTATGCAAGTGCAACATAGCTGCTTTAACATTTTTCAGTTCTGCAGCATAGTTATCAGTGTTATTATTATGTACTAGCTGAACGCAGCGGTGTTACCCGCAGTTATTGTTGTACCACAGGTAACGCCGCGGGACAAAGTTAGTCTAAGAAAAGTAGCCCAAGTTATTTCCTAGATCATCAGCTACCTGCCAGTGAAAGTTCTGTCAAAATCCGTCCAGCCGTTTCAGAGATTACCCGGAAGAAACGAACAGACAGACAAAAACATTTTTAACTACATTTTTGGTATATGTACCGTGTATATATATACATAGGCATTTAGTAAAAATTGGTTATTTTAATATTGCAAACACACTCCAATTTTATTTATTTGTATAGATAGAAAAGTGCAAACATAAAAGCGTCTATCTTATGTAGGTTGCTGTTATCGGCACGCACAAAATTTGGTTCCTTTTTTTTCGAACCACTTATTAAATAGTTTATTAAAAAAAAGTACTGCAGAATTAGCTCACAGATCGATTATTACCACTCCGAAAACATAAAACGCAAACAATATTCAATAGAGGAATCTTTCGTTTATTAGCATGTGACGTCACCAGAGTTGCAACCAATCACAAGGCATTTATGTCGCAGACAAAATTTCAAAAAAATTGATAGTTTTATTTCGTGCAATCTGCGAGAAACTTCAATTATTTTGTTTGATTTATGTTATATGTCTTTTTAGACTATTTTCTTAAAGGATGACCCCAATCCGTAGTTTATTTCCCTTTCTGCTTTAAACGCGTGCAGTGTCTGGTGAGTATGTGAGTCTATGCTTTGCGATGACGATAAGCAAGACATAAGGTCAGACGTTGCGCACCGCAGGCATAGACCTCACCACAAACTGTTTCAGCAACGGAAAGCTCTATGTGGCTCTGTCGAGGGTGAGCGACGCTGCTAATATGTTCGTATATTGTTCCAATGGCATTACACATAACATAGTATACAGTGAAGCTCTTTAAATAAAGGTAACACTGTCACAATATGTGGACATATCAGTGAAATTGCATGCTAATACAGGGTTAGGGAATACATACATATAAAAAGGAATACTCATAGCTATTACCGTGAGTTCGAGCCCTGAAATCGGGAGAAAAAAAAACCGCTACTACATAATAAGAGTTTATTGACGGGATGCGTAAGTATAAAAAAAATGATTTTTTAACCCCCTTTCGGTTAGCACGAACTTTCTTTTTATACATTTTTTGACATTTTGTTGCAATCTTGCTCAGTATTAATTATAGTTTTTATTCATGGGCATCTACGAAAAAATGTTAAAGTATTGGAATAGTTTGAGATTTATCCGCTAAGTATCAACTAGAGACTACACAAATACCTATATGTATATTACGAGAGAGCCTCGGGAAATAGACAACGTTTAACACATTAAATAATAAAGACTCGCACGAAGCACTTTGTTTCAGTATTTTATACGCACAATGAAGAAACTCCATACCTGATTTACTGTCTTCTGAGAAATACAAAGAAAGTCTTGCAAAGTGCAACGAATCATAGCGTTGCTTAATCCTACTAATATTATAAATGTGAAAGTTTGTAAGGATGGTTGGATAGATGGATGGATGTTTGTTACTCTTTCACGCAAAAACCACTGAACGGATTTGAATGACACTACAGTAATTTAACATAAACTTCAGAATAACACATAGGCTACAAATAATAAAGATAGTGTGTGAATTCTCTAAAATATGACGATAAGTGTCAAGTAGGTAGTAGAAAAAATCTACCATCTGTGAGCTATACTGCCGTGCGCCGCCAAAATCGCTAAAGATTTACATATGTAATGTTTGATGGAAATGTTTATCTTAAAAGCCGTTATAGTTAAAATGTGTAAGCCATTAAAGCCAACATAGTGAACCATAACTACAATAAAAATTAATGATTTATTTCAAATGCACATTTGGTATGGTAGTAATAAGTTGATTCCTAAATGAAAATTGACACATTTATCGCTTCTGGTATTTAAAGTAGATAAAATATATCTTTTGCGCTACATCATTTGGACAAATAAATATTTATACAAATAAATACATACAAATAAAGACAAATAAATAAATATTAAAATTAATAGTTGCGATAATGACAAACCGAGTGCGTGATATTACGATGGCGCATGGCGGTTGGCGCGGGGAATAGGTTGCTCATCGCTGAGTGCGCGACCCGAACGCGGGTAGGTAGGTTGACGAGTGAGGGCAGACGACGATGTTGGTTGTGTCCGTTTTGCGAATTTTCAAGGCATTTACAATTAGCTAAAAACGCATTTTACTTACTTACTTATACAAACTTCGTTTTTATTTTAATTACATTACATAGGTTGTAGGTAGGTAAGTTGTCAGTGTCAGGCTGTTATATTTTTCAAATGCGTCTAGCACCAAATATATTATATGTTAAATTATACATGGTATTATGTTTTTGTTTGTTTAACCGTTTTTATCATCAATTACACTAACATTATAAAGGTGAAAGTTTGTAAGTGTGTATGTTAGTTACTCTTTCACGCAAAAACTACTAAACGGATTTGGATGAAACTTTACAGTGAAACAGCTTATACATCAGAATAACACATAGACTACTATTTGCCACGATAACCGACATACACGCGGGCGGAGCCGCGGGCAGCAGCTAGTATAATAATATATTGTAAGGTCTTCTTCTTATAGATGCAAAGAAATATTATTACCAGCATCTTCTATAAGAGAGTCATGTTTTGGCACAAATCATATGACGATATCATATTGGTGCGTGGAAAGTTTTTTTAACCAAAATATGTTAAGACATGTGCGAGATATGTCGAGTTCTCCATATCAGCAACGAGAACCCCAAGAACGTCTTCCTCAGGCAAGGGTTCATGTAGCCTGGTGCAGGAACTTTATGATAAAAAGGTATCTCTCTAAAGAAATATCAGAGTAAGTTATTGAAAGCATTTGGAAATTTTCTAAGTGATGTCTTCTCTACCGGTGTCTACACATACTCTGCATTCTAGTCTCTACTACATTCTGTCAAACTATACATTATAACATAAAACTATATTACAATAGGATATAATTTCAAGCAAATGTCGAAATAAATACAGGCTACATCGGTTTATGGTTTCGGCGATAAGAATAGTATAAATTTATTGTCCCCATTAGCGGATTAAACCCTTTAAAAATGCTTTTTATTTAACATATCAAGGCGCGTTCACTTAACAGATAGTGGTTAGCCCTTCGAGTTGCAAACGTATGGTAGTAACGATCATCACAAATGGAGGGGATAACTTCGACCCAATTGGATGACCATAAGATATTGCAAGAGTTATTCCACATTGTTCCTTAGGTAGTCAAAAGGTGTTGAATATATATTCATGTGCAAAAGTTATAATTACCAGCTGGTTTACTTTCTATTACATGAAAAAGTTTTTTTCCGGCCGGCTCGACTGGAGTGATACCACGGCCTCACATAAAACCGGTGTGAAATAGCGCCTGCACTGTGTTTCACCGAGTGAGTGAGGATACCGGAGGCCCATACCCCCAACCCCTCCCCGCATCCCTTGAAAGGTGGGCAACGCACTTGTGACGCCTCTGGTGTTGCAGGTGTCTATGGGCGGCGGTAATCACTTCCCATCAGGTGATACGTCGGCTCGTTTGCCCTACTACATCATAAAAAAAACTAATCTATTGACACCTCAATCATTAAAATTGGTTTAGCGATTCAGACACTACTGTCAAAATTATTTCCTATCGTTTTGGCTTTGCTATAGTCGAGTAAATCTAATATCAAATTCTTAGCACGAAGTATGAAATTTTACTAAAACCGATAGTTACCTGTATAGTGATGAATATTGTAATAAACACATTGACTTACAATCGGACGTCTCGCCTGATTGTAACTGATTACAGATGTCAATAACCACTTTTAACAATGCTGATATCACCTATAAATAAAATATATAAAACTGAAGAGTTTGTTTGTTAGTTTGTTTGAACACGCTAATCCCAGGAACTACTGGTCCGATTTGAACAATTCTTTTAGTGTTAGATAGCCCATTTATCGAGAAAGGCTATAGGCTATATACCATCACGCTAACACCAATAGGAGAGGAGCACCAATGAAAAATGTTTCAAAAACGGGGGAAAATTATCACGCGACGGGCAATGGTAGACGCAAACGAGGTTGCATGGGTCTGCTAGTCACCTACAAATTGCCTGACACCCTATTCTTATGTAGTTTATAAAGTTTTGCATTTAATTTGTAGACTTGTATACTTATATTTAATCATGGTATCTTGATAGACAATTTTCAACTGCAAATCTAATGGTTTTTTTTATTTCAAATTTAGCTTCAATATGAAAATAGCATGCTTTTATCTACTTTCTCAAATTCTAACTATATTGTATTTGCACCTACCACATCATATTTTTACAACACTTAACGGTTGTCTGGTAGAGAATGCCCATTGCATTAAGTCCGTCTTTGTATAAAATGTTCATTAAGTTAAAATGAATAAATAAATATTAGATAGAAGCATCTTATGATACCTCATAATGATGACAAAGACGGTTTTTGTGTGCAAAAATATAAATTTATTTACACCGATGATAGTACAAAAATACTAAAATATTGTAACTATGCATTTTTGTCCAACTTTTAAATATGTAGGTTTAAGTAATAATTTATGATTATTAAAATTTTTCGTTACCTATATTGTTAAGAGCGTCTTAAGAGCGCCTTACGAGAATAGATTATGGATTTCAGGTAAAAATCTTGCATGTTTAGGTATATGCTCTTTTATTAAAAATATCATGAAATGGTATGAACTCAAACATAACTTGTTTACTTTATTAAATTCCGTAACCTATTGCGAATAAAATGCATGAAAAATTTGCTATCGGAGCTCAGCAAAAATGAACGCCATTTTTTCAGATTCTATCATGTAGGTATACGCGTATCCTATATTTTTTGTTAATCAAAACCTTAGTCAATATCGAGTCAACTGCAAACCTGTTAAAATCAGTACATTAAGATAGTCTATGCTACATTCCACAAATTCAAACTCTATAATTTGGCCGGCTTATCACCTCTGTTTTCATTTGTAAGACTTATCTTGTATCCGCATGTTGTTTTCTTTCTTTCGTTTCAGTTCAGTACTGTTTGTGTAGTCGACGCCGGCGGTCGTCATCGCTCCCGTGTGTATCGCAAAACATCGCGAAAACTTGTTAAATGAACTTTGAATAAAAGGTGTTGCATATATGTGAATTATTTAGTGATTTTTTTTGTGAACCGTGTGAGTGAAGTAGACAGGATTGTTTTAATTAAACGGTGAGTGTTATCAATACTTTTAATTCTAAACATCAAGTACTTATGAAATGATTATTAGATAAACAATCCAAATTGGAATGCTTCGAGTCTGATAAAGTAAAATAATAATAAATCAACGTGTTTTTCCATTGAGAATGGTTCAAAACAAATATTTGGCACACTTGCGTTCTAACGGCTAACATAACAACAGATTTTGAGATTTTAATTTCTTAAAAATGTGTAAGATTTTGTTTGCATAAAGTAATACAAACATTTACGAATAACATGTGTATTTTAAGGAAAATATCTTAACATGGTATGTGAAAATAAGGAAAGATACATCTAGCTAAGGTAGGTATATTTATTTCATACTAATTTTTTTTTTCAAAATCTTCTCTTAGTATAAATATCAAAATAGTATTGGACGAGCAAAAACATGTTTCTGAGAAAATTATAAAATCTGATTCCGTGATCACAAAATAGTATAGAATCAAAGACAACAAAAAAACAGGATTAAGGACTAGTTTTTCCAGAACAGAATAATTTTATGTTACAAAAAGAAAAATAGAGGAGTATAGAGTATTGAGGTGAGATAACTTGTAATTTTTTTGATTTTTGTGAACTTGGGTTTCTCTAAAGTATTAAATGCTAAGAAGCAAAGGTTTTCAATTTTAAAATATGAAATATCGCTGTAAAACGATTATATAATCATCAGCTTATAGAAGTCTGCTGCTGTATATATATATGCAGGCCGCGTGTTTCGATCCTAAGAATATACATACTGCAGTGGTCTCTTTTTGTTAAGCTGTAATGCTCCAGGTAGAGACCACTAAACGGAATCGGGAGAGGGCCGTTTCCGAGCGTAGACGTATTCGGTGGCGATACCTACCGTCAACAGGATCACAAGCTGCCAGAAAGTGGGGACCTCTGTAAGCGGTCAGCAGTATGAGGGCTGCCTAGTCACGGAACTGCGACTAGGCTGCCCTGATAACTGATATGATACATATATAATGGAATAGATTCTTGACTTTTTTTCTTCTTGCGGTAGATAATCATCAATCCCTGGCAAAATCTCACAGAAGAGGTCGTGGTTCTCTTTTGATTTTTTCTATTATATTTCTTCTTGCTCTTGCTGTAACCGAAAGGCTTTGATACCAAACCGAAGGCAGCAATAACACTATTGGTCAGTGATTCCGTACCCAAAGGGTAAAACGGGAACCTATTACCAAGATTTCGCTGTCCGTCTGTCCGTCCATTTGTCACCTGGCTGTCATATGCTTAACTGCCTCGGTGGCGCAGTGGAAGCTTACGCGACTGCTGTTCTTGAGGTCTCGGGTTCGATTCCCGGGTCGGACCAAATGTTTGTATGATCTGCAAATATTTGTTTCGGAGTTTGGGTGTTTTCTATGTATAATATGTATGTATTTACAAAAAAAAAAGTATATAAGTATTTATATCAGTTGTCTAGTACCCATAATACAAGCTCTGCTTAGTTTGGGACTAGATGGCGTTGTGTGTTAGATGTCCGAAATATTTATTATTATAAACCGTGATAGTTAGACAGTTGAAATTTTCAAAGATGTGTTCCTGTTGCCGCTGTAACAACAGATACTAAATAAAGCGGCCAAGTTCGAGTATGACTCGCTCATGAAGGGTTTCGTAGCCGCAAGTAACGTAATATAATTTCTCTAGATATAATAATAAATCGTCGATCCCACAGTGCCTGTGATATGATACGTGAACTCGAGGATCAATCCAACTGGCGTGCAATTAATGAGACCAGAGTGTCCACCAGTGAACTGCGGTAGGCTGATGATGATTGTTTAAATGAATAAAAAAATACATAATTTTGTTTATGTATTTTTTTATTAACATACAACAGTACATGTTTTTTTATTACAATACAATAATAAATCATTCCCTCACTCACTTATTTTTTTAGATTTTATACAAAAATATGAAAGAACAATACTGCTAAATAGATCTCGTAAACCTGCAATTTGATTTCAGCAAAAAAAAAAACGAAGTTTGAACAAAAAAAATTGTAGGATCTCAAATTTCGCAATTTGATGAGAAGTACCCTTTAATTATATTTCTGAATACACAATATTAAAGATAAATTACACCCAGACGAAGTACAAAACTAAATGGTGGTACAATACAATATTTATCCTAGGTGGGATTTGACCCCATGACGGAGGTCACCGCTAAGTCGAAGCTGTCAAGGAGACTACGGCCCATAATAAAATAAATATAAGTTAGCCACTATCGCATTGGGATTACCTGTAATGTGGAGTATATAATAAACACGTATAAGAAAAGAGCATATTCAATTCATGACACTAATATATGTATCAAGTGATAAGTGAAAACTAATAAATTTTTTTTACAAAATCTATGTATACCTTTATTTATTTAGTGTTTTTTTATTAATGTGTTTTGACACGCTAATCTTTTGAACTAATACATAGATAGAATATTATTTATTGTACACCATATAACATTACAAGCGATCTTAAATTTAATGCTACTGATAGATACAATGGGCATTCTTATCACTGATAGCGAGCTGTACTAGACAACCTTTGTATGGATTTAGTGTCAGGAGTGAATGGTAGCAGATAGCGTATATGAATATATGTACATATATTCAGAAGTAATAATAAAACGCTGATTTCAGTACGAATGGACCGGCTCGACTGGGGCGGTACTACCCTCTCACAGGAGATAAAATTCAAAAGACAGTTTTCTTGCTGTCGTGCTTCGTTGGTGAGTTCGAGACCGGAGGCCCAATGACGGAAAAGCATTTCAATAGGCCGCCATAGTGTGGGACATCATGATGTATTGTTACATTTATGTTCATGCTTTCCATCCGGCAAAGTAGAGTCACTTTGGCAAGCTCATATGTATATCTAATACCTTTACACGAGCAATTCTTATATATTTGTATATATATATATATAATCTGAATCTCGAAAACGGCTCCAACGATTTTCATAAAATTTAGTATGCAAAGGGTTTTGGGGGCGATAAATTGATCTAGGTAGGATTCAGCTTTCAACATTTAACAAAAAAATAGTGTCAAAAATATAATAGTACATACAGGTACTTTATATAAAACTATCATATACATCACTACATTTAAATATTGCCACGTGTGATTGTCAACTTTGAATTATAATTTTCGCCGATCAATCAATACTAATGTTAAATATCTTTTTTTATGGAATAGAGGGCAGACGAACAGACGTATCGCCTCATGGTAAGCGCTTACCGCCGCCCGCAACACCAGATGCGTCACAGGTGCGTTGCCGGCCTTTGCGGGATGGGGGGAGCGGTTGGGGTATGGGCCTTCGGTACTCTCACTCACTCGGTGAAACACAGCGCAAGAGCTGTTTCACATCAGCGAGCCCATTCATGCCGAAGCGTGGCTCTCCCACGGTATTTACTTCTCTCGGAGCTCGAAATAGCTTGAGGTCGCATCTAATCCCTTCAAAATAATTCGAATCCATCCAAAACTTATTTTGCATTGACAGTTAATTTATTCGGGAAATTTGAAGTCTTGAGGAGTAGAAAAGTGACTACATATTTACATACATACATACATACATTTCATCAATACATACATACATACAGGAAGATAATTAATTTCAATTAATAAAATCTGATGTATGTGGTGAACAGAATGAGATGAACTTTTAGATCTTTAAATGATCTATAAGAATGCTTTGTCTTATCGTCATTGTTTATGCTAAGCATAAATTGCTTACCACCCGTGCAAGTATCACCACAGTTATAACTGTGCAGGTAAAAGTGATGTGATACAGTTTGTTGACGCGTGACGCAGTTTTACCAACCATACGCACGGTGTTCCGTGTACAAGCCGGCATGCGCAGGCAAAACTGTGGTGATTACGCGTGTGGTAGGCGCATAAGCTAAGGTCACCTCGCATGGAATTATGGTACATGATAAAAAGTGTCATCGGTACTAAACGGTCAAGTGGTATATCATTGTAGAACCAACTCATCATACAATGTAATGCTCCATCATAATTGTTATGTTTTTTCATGACTAGCTAGGCCTAAATAATCTTATCAATTTGACTGAATTTTATTCATGTTTATAACCTTATAGCCTTTGACTGGGTGAACCGATTTTCATGACTCTTTTTTATTTGAAAGCTGGTGCTTCCCGTGTGGTCCCATTTCAACTAGGTCCAGTTCTTGAAGTCGGTTATTTTATTTCTACGTTTTGTATTTATTCAAGGGCAGATAATTTTTATCTACTAATCGTGACCAATTGGTATTACTTATCTTTTAATTACTTAAAGTTTCTTACCTGGAACTTTTTAATTCTACGTTCTATGTACGAGAATAAAACGTGAACGAAAAAGTTTTTTTTAGAAAGATTATTCGTTGTCATATTTTAATTTTGTAATTGTTTGTTATTTTTTTAAAAGAACGGTGTGGGCATTTTTTATTGCTGTGCCTTAAAATAAAAATAAAGGGATACTGTACTACAGAGATATGTGCGGCACATCGTCTTATTTTCGAAAAATATTTGCAATCTTTAAATATTTATTTTAAAGATTGCAAATATTTTTCGACGATATTATATTTGATCATACATAGTTTACACACACTGTAGTATAAATATCAAAATATCATCTAATCTCAAATATTTAGTGACTGAGTTTGATATCATTTCATCAATACATTTGTTATAACTACTTCAACCAGCTACCAAATATTCAATGGTTAGCATTAAGCGTTGGACTCTATTCTATTGTATTGTAAAGTATTATTGAATCCGCGAAGACCCAACCGTTTGTTAGGAAAAATACCTCTCTTATGTTAAGATCTTTTCTGTACTTCAGGGATAAGATAATAACAAGAGTCACATAGGCATTGCCATTGCATACTTCATACCCCTTCCCTAGATTTAGGAGGAGAGACACTAGGATTGAAATTATCTTTTAGCGTCTGAAATAATCACTTAACCAGTAACTAGGTTCGTGTACGCTTCAAAATAATTTTGAAAGTTCTACACCTATTGACCACGACGTAAAAACCGCTTCAAAGATTTTTTTTTCGTCAGTTTTGTTCCTATTTCTCATCAATTCAACCACATCGCGCCAATATGTAGCGTTATAGGGTATATACAGCTTTTCCTTTCAGAACACTTCACACTCGTAGAGATATAAATCAGAAAAACTCGGTCAAGCAAAGTGAAAATGAACTTGATTGATGGTAGCCGACGAGATCGTTACGACGGCAAAATCATTTATTGCTTTTTTATTGCAGTGATAAGCATTTACTACTTACGTAGATGCATTGGAAAAATCTCGCATTAAGATATTAATGCAGCTTGGTTTTGTATTACAAATCTCGTTAGACCATAAACTATATAGTTACTAGCTGCTCCACGCGGTTGTTGTTGTACCTTTACGTCAATAACCCTGAGTAATACCACTGGGCGCAGCTAATGTAAATTAAAGTTGCCTTAGTTACTTCTTATGTCATCAGCTATCTGACTGTGAAAGTCCTGTTACAATCGGTCCAGCCTTTCCTGAGATTGGCTGCAATAAATGGACAGATAGCCAAAAGTTTAGACGAGGGCAGTTCAATGTGTACTTATCTTTTTACGCAAAATAGGCGCAACAATGCCGTCGAGTTGCGGAAACCCAGCCCGCGAGTAAGATAAAAAAGTAAAACTAAAATTTTGGAAGAGTAGCGATTTATTTCTTAATATAGTCTCCTTTTAGCTCGATAAACTTGACTCAGCGATGCTCCAACTTTTCAATACATCTGAAAAATAAGTTTTGAAGAGGTTTGCAAAGTAAATGTAGCGATAGGTCTGCGCCTTCTTCCGAGCACGTTCTCCGAGTGAAGTCCTGTTTCGTCTGTTCCTTGGTCTCTGTTGTAAACCAGTTAATCCAAGCTTTTTTTCTAGAACGCTCGTGATAAGCTTCTGAGTTCTGTTTTCCCCAGGAAATTATCGTTTCACTTGTAGTTGTATATTAATCTGAGACGGTAAACATAGTTTTATTAAACAGTAGTTGGCGGGTAATTAGACTATGACAATAGTCATTATCAAACAGTTTATTTCATTAAGAGGTTTTAGTTATATACTATCATTATATGTCTGAATTGCTGCTAAAGTTATTAATGGTGATATAAAATCTTCCCTAGATAGAAGTTTATACTTGCTCTCAGCATGTTACTATACCATAAGGATGGTTTAATAGCTATTTGCAACAGTTGTGCTGATATTATCGTTAAGTTGTATATTTTCATGTAGTAGTTTATTTACATGGACTTTTTAGTTCATGTAACAGAAAATTTATAAATTTAAAAATGAAATTGGAATGACTGAGAATTTATTAGTATGTTTTGTTTACAGTCAAACTTATTCCATTGAGCGAATACCAAGTATTATAATTATTTTAACAAAATGCATGTACCTACAGCAGAGATATCAACTAAATCGATTTAATAATTTTGTCGATATCTATACTTATAAAATAACATGTCCTGACTGACTGACTGATTGACTGACTGACTGATTCATCGACGACGAGCGTAAACTATTAAAGTTAGCGCTATGAAATTTGGTGAGTAGGATCATTTTATTAAGTAGACACTCAAAAAATAAGGAATTTTGGAACTTCAACCCCTAAGGGGGTAAAATAGGGGTTGAAAGATTGTATGAAAGTTCGTAATTTTATAAGTTAGAAACATGAAACTTTATTTTAGGACTACGAATAAAAGTGAGTAAAACCGTATTTAAGCGTTTCTGTATATTCTATCCTTAAGGAGTGCAATAGGGGTTGACATTTCGTATCTAGGCTAGTCTGAAAGTACATCATTTTTTATTTGGAAAATTTGTCTTCAGGATTTCGTTTACAAATAAATGAATACTTATATCAGCATTTATAGAAATTCCACTCCTTAAGGGGTTAAAATAAGAATCAAGAGCTAGTATGAAAGTCCTTATTGGCTATTGATTAAAAATAAATACGTTTAAAATCGTGAATGTATTATTCATGTCATACTTACACAGTTTACAATTAAATATATATGATCAGCAGCTATTCTACATATAAAAAAAGCTTTCTTCACCTCAAAAGTTCTAAATTAATTAAGATATGAGTGCGTACTAACGGCGAAGGTTAAATATTTTCTCAAGGTAAAATTCCATTATGATTATAACGAAAGGTTCTCCGGGGGGTCATCTGCTTGCCTGATTATAAATTAAATCTAAATTAGTTATTTAGAAGGTAAGGTCGACGCGATAGATTATTAAATGACTTCATTCTGAGCTTATTAGAACTTTATATTAGATTAGATTGATATAATCTTAACAGTAACATAACTATAGTTATACCAATTTTAATTTACTATTTTTCATAAATTATTAAAATTATATAGATGAATGTACAATAATTTCGATGCTATTATATTTTCAAACCATCCGGCGGACGCTCCTGCTTAACACTTTCAGTGAATTTAGGTTTTAGCAGCATAATTTTAGCATATCCCTCAACCCATATATAATATTTAGTATTAAGTCCTTGTTGTAATTACCTGGTGTACTGTGTACAATAAAGGTCTAATTTATTCTCTTCGTTCTTTCCTATTACATTTATATTAAATACTAGCTGAACCCCGCAGTGTTACCCTCGGTTATTGTCGTACCGCGTGTGAAGCCGAGGGGCAAAACTAGTCTGAAAAAAAACTAGCCTAAGTTACTGCTTATATTATATAGCCGTTCCAGAGATTAAAAAAAGTGATTTTGAGATATGTACCGTGTATAGATACATATGCGTTTAGTAAAAAGCGGTTATTAAAGTTATTTTTAATACTACAAACAGACACTCTAATTTTATTTATTTGTATACCCATACGTATGTATGTTTTTAACAAAGTTTTATGCACTACAAAGCATAAAACTCTGGTAGGAAATATGAAAGAAAGAATCTTAAATCTGTTGATTTAAGATTGTTTTTTGTAAAATAAACGTAAAAAAAAACAAAAAGGGACAACAATGCATATTATACATACGAAAAAAAACATTCAATAATTAATTTGATAATTATAATCGTCCGGGATGGTACTGCCTTCTCACAGAAAACCAACCTAAAATAATGCATTCGTGCTGTAGTGTTTCATTGGTGAATGCGAGACCGGCGGACGTCCAATGATGCAGAAGCATCTCAATAGACCACCATAGTATGGGTCACCATGCTGTATTGTCAGCATTTCTCTTTGATTTTGCTCATGCTTTCCATCAGGCAGAGTAAAGTCACTTTGGCAGGCTCCTTAAAAAAAGTGTTTTTAATCATTTGTGCGCTGTCATACCTATCACACAAGTCATTAGTAAACTGTACGTAGCATCGAAATCGAAATAAAAGAGATATTAAATTGTCTTTTGCTCCAAGTTATTTTCCGCTGCCATCTCAATCAATATCATCTTGCGATAATTTTCGATATCGTCGTCTAGATACTGCTGATATCGTTCGCTATCTTAGATGTCTGTTGCTGTAATTTTATTGCTGCCCATTGTCTTCTTTATTTCACAATATTCTGATAAATTCATTCAATCATTTCATTTTAATTATGAATTTATTCTTCTCTTTCAGCTTAGTTTAATCTAGTTACTGCTATTATAAATTAGGTTGTTCTGTAAGCAGAAATATTAAGCAACAAGTTAAATTTTAACAAAAATAAAACCGACTTCAAGGTTTGACTCGATTGCTCTTGGATGCCATCATCAGATCTTAGTGTCCTTATCATGGTACCACCGTTGGGGTATCTTCTTTCCATTAAAATAATAATCATCAAAATCGGTTCATAAACGATCAAGTTATCCGCGAACACACATAATATATATATATATATATATATATATATATATACGGTCGAATTGAGAAACCTCCTCCTTTTTTTAAAGTCAGTTTAAAAGGAAATGTTTCTTTGAATAGGACGATTGTTTGTTTCGTCCGGGTGTAATCTATATTTAACATTATAACTGAAGAGTTTGTTTGAACGCGATAATCTCAAAAAGTAGGTACTGGTCCGATTTGAAATTTATTTCAGTGTTAGATAGCACGGCTTTCTAGGAAGGACATAGGCTATATATATCA
The DNA here is from genome assembly GCA_905220595.1 of Spilosoma lubricipeda. Classification (NCBI taxonomy): domain Eukaryota; kingdom Metazoa; phylum Arthropoda; class Insecta; order Lepidoptera; family Erebidae; genus Spilosoma; species Spilosoma lubricipeda. The sequence goes on from HG992295.1 coordinate 3,920,127, forward strand.
CCACGTTCCAACCATAATAAGCATCAATACAATATTATACCTATCAATAAAACTGTTACAAAAAATGGGGGACAGTTATTATATGTTTATCTATAATATACCTAGTATGTTTAGCAGATGATGTTCTTAAAAGGGTAATGTGAAGAACACCAGGAACCGACGAGCATGTATGCAGCAATTGATGAATGTGAACGAAGCGATAGAGGTGTGTCAGGCCCGTAGTAAGTGGAGATCAATTGTCCCTGCCTACCCCTCTGGGAAATAGACGTGACTGTATGTTATGTTTAGCTGTCTTATTACTATAGTCCGGTAATTACCTAGTTTGGGATTAAAAGTAAAATGTGCGATGTCAAGGAATAAATGCTTATAAAAAACATTATCATTCTTCGAATGCAGTCGGGTATAAAGAACTAGAATTATATACATATTCTTTTTTATAAATATATAAGATGAAAAGGTAACTGCAGCTTGATTATTAATATAAATGTATTTGAAATAAATTGATTTGTATATACTGTTGCCTAAAAACATAATTAATTTAGGTACTTGCAACAGATAACTTTGAGTAGTTACCCCAGTCTGAATCTTGGACAGATACGTATTTGAATAATAATTATCCGAAATGAGATGATTGAACTTAAAAAAGTAGGTATGAAGGTACTTTATATTGTTTGTTTATTTATTTTGTTTCATTGTACTAATATCCGTAGTACGAGATTAATTAAACATTATATAAGAGGTTCGTTTAGTTAGTCTTGTATAAAATAAACTGTCAGTAAGTGTTGACGTCAGATGACGATGATAAATTGTTTATAATATTATATTTTAGTAGCTGACCCGTGCAGTTTCGTCTGCGTGACTTCAACATTTTCGGTCGATACCCGGCTCCTATTGGTCGTAGCGTGATATTATATAAAACCTAAACTTTCCTCGCTAAAGGGGCTATCCAACGAAATAAGAATTTGCAAAATCGGTTTAGCCGTCCACGCGTGATGTCGTGACCAAGAGAAATAGGGATTCATTTTATAAATAGATTATTATAAACAATGCTTGATGTAAATGTTAATTCTATTTTTCTTTACTAAATATGGGTTTGACGCCGACTCAAAACGATTTATTGATCTGTGATGTAACTCTAGTTAGGTTTAGCCCATAATAATATGTAGCTATTTTTTTCAATGTAAAAAACCGTTTTTAATCGACTTCAAAAAAGGAGGTTTTCAATTTGACCTTTTTTTATGTGTCTTCGCGGATAACTTCGTCGTTTATGAACATATTTCGATGATTATTTTTTAATAGAAAGTTGATATCCCAACGGTGGTACCATGATAAGGACACTAAGATCTCATAATGGCATCCGAGAGAAATCGATCGATTTGGTCGTTCTTGAAGTCGGTTATTTATTTTATTAATATTTTACTTGTATTTATTAGTTAATTTTTTTCTTTATTATTGATTCACGTTGCATAAAAAAAAACTTGTATATTCCGTAACACAAACGTATCTCATACTCACTCATAATTACATTACATGGTTTTCCATAAAACCGTATTTTATAAAAGAAGTATAAAAATGTTGGTCACTCACAACTATTGGGGACCCGGCGTCCTACATACCTCATCTGAACTGGATAACACTATTTCCTCCAAGTTAGTGTCATGTAATATTATTATTTTGTAATCTTTAAAAAATATGCCGTCTGTGATATAAGACATGAATTATGTGGGCAGAACAAGGCAAGGCAGAATTAAGTGCTAAATGAATCTGTAGATTTTTTGTTTCTTTCTTTGTTTAGTCGCACTGTTTTTTAAAGGTATCAGTTAGAATTCACTGATTAATTTGTAACAGAGTATTTATGAATTAACAATAAAGAGGATTAATCACCACACTATGGTCTTTGGAAGCGGAACCCAGAATGTAAAGAATAAAAAGATTAAAAAAACAACAATATGAATTCATTGAACTAATTATGAATTGTCCTATTTGATGGCTTCTTATTAAAATAAATTTTAAAACTAAGATGTTCAGAATACTATGTACACAATCTGATTGGAAACGTTCTGTAACCATAATTTGTAATTACGCAGTGTGTTGGTGCGTAATATAGCTAGTTCATTCCATTATTATACGTGAGTTGTATATGGAGGCAATTTAAAAGTAAACAAAGTATTAAGTGTTCGTAGGGGTGAACTTAAACAGATGTTTTTTAACAGAATCGCTTTCAATAACAAATATTACGTAATTAGCTTGTTCGAATTATGGTTTTTATTAACTCAAAAACAAGTCTTTAGTTTGGTTTTCTACATAAATTTAACATTATATATATCTCGAAATATATCGGAGTTCGTGGAATCGCACTTATTGTAATTTGTTCATTATTCTTTGATCGGCATCAGTGTATAAAATTGGATATTAAATAAGTGATTATATATCTCTATTATTTGGAGTTCCATACGATAGCGTCTTGAGGCCTAGTCTCTCACACAAAACCTTTAAGATATCTATATAGCTATAGCTAATGTACTTTATTGCTATTATTAACTATGCAGATAACATCGTCTTTTGAATGTACGGTTGGCCTAGTGGTTTCAGAGATCGCAATGACTCCTACTACTGCGCCAAGTGTCGTGGGTTCAAATCCCACGCGGTACAAAACTTTGTGTGATTCACAAATTGTTGTTCTAAGTCTGGGTGTTCTTTGTGTCCGTTTCATGTATTTTCCTTTTTTAGTAATAAAAAACTGTTAGTATACGAAAAATATTGGTGGGACAAAAAAATGAATATTACGATTACTCTCGAGAGTAAGTTGGCCTAATGAAACTATATATACCTACGTAAAAGAGGAAGGTCACTGACATACTCAGAGATCAACGCACAACCCAAACCGCTGAACCTAGTATCCTGAAATTTTGCTTGTAGGTTCTTTATTTAACGTAAGTGAGTATTAAGAAAGGAATTTTGGAAATTCTACCCCTAAGAGGGTTAATCAGGGGATACAAATTTGCGTGAGCGAAGCCGTGTGCAGAAGCTAGTATATCTATTGTACTTTATTGTTTATATTAACTATGCAGATCACATCATCTTTGTTAGGACGCGAAAAATATTGGTGGGGACCAAAAAATGAATAATACGATTACTCTCGAGAAGGTATAAGTTGGCCTTATGAAAATTTTATAACCTACAATGTATTTTTTTTCTTTTATTTTATGATGTAGGAAAGCAAACGAGCAGACGTATCACCTGATGGTAAGTGATTACCGCCGCCCATAGACACCTGCAACACCAGAGGCGTCACAAGTGCGTTGCCGACCTTTGGGGGATGGACATTAGCAACTTTCACCATGTCGTACGTCATATCTGTGACTTGCATGATAATGGTGTGGCTCATGTAGCTGCTATAATTTGAGATTAATTTATTAATTTCCACAAACAAAATAACCATCATTAAAGGCGTAGTCATTATAATAACAAACAATTCTGTTTCATTAATTTGGGATCTGAGTTTTATAATAAGTAACGCTTTGATTTAATAGTCCTTATATCTATAATTGGAATGGTCACCTTAGAAACCTGATAGCGATAATTAAGATACTCCGGAATGTAGATAATTAGGCTCTAAAGTCCAAAAGCCCTATACTATTGTAGTGTTTAATGGGGTGAAATTAATTTACGTCTGCACTGAGAATCTCACTCAGGTTTAACAGATCGAGTATCGAGAGATCTGTATCGAGAAGTTTTTTGCTAATAGTCAGTTCATCGTTGCTTTGTTAGACATTTATTATGAGTGGTAATTACGATAATTAAGGTAATTTGAGTCAATACTTAAAAGGAATAAGACTAGTCTTCTTTCAATAAATCCATATACCACTGTTCTTGCTACACCTTTATTTTATACTTAACAACTGATTTTATATTCCAAAGAAATTTATTTATAACTCGTTTTAATACTTTTCGTATCTACGGTGCGTGATCACATTAACTGATAAAATGAATAGTCATTATATTTAATCACTTCATAAATGATTTACGATTTGCAAATATTCGTTGTGGAATGGTTTTACAAATTCAAGTTCAGTATTTATAAGTATTGAGTTTTATACCATTATGACTAAGCTTAGGGATGTGTCAGTAGTGATTTTTTAAAATTATTTTTAAAGCCGCTAATGACAAAGTACCGAACAAAATTATTTTGTTGTTGAATCCGCCATCACATATTTTACTTTTCAAATGCTTTAGTCATGTTATTTGGTTTTCTCTGAAATGGATATTTTTTTAAATTACAGGCTTTCCTTAATTAAATCCTATTTCACCGTCCAGAATGCTCTAAATCCGGCAAGAATTTTCCAATCTTGCCTAGCATATTATATTACAAAATTAAATATGTATTTCGACTGTTGTGGTAGACAGTGATTCTAATTATTTAAGCTATATTACTGTAAAATTTCATCCACATAAATGTGGCGATTTGTACAAATGGCAACAAAACACGATACAACGCCATCCACCGAAGACACACTCAACTACGGATATCTGTTTCGCGACTAATGTACTTATGTACAGAACATACTAAAGACATTTCACAGCGCCATCTATGGAAGATACACCGAACTACTCTCTACTTATCCTGTACCACGATATAGAAATTCTCAGAGATCATGTCTAGCGGGCTCCATCCTAACATCAATCATTGGGCTGGGGTCCTCCATTCATGATCACCTTGTCTGGTCGGAGTATCCTTCCTTCCTGTTGAAGGAACATGACACCCGCTCCTCCATACATCCATACTCACAACTTTTGTCATCTATAATATTAAAGTGGGATGAATACCCCGCCTCGTTGTTTCTCTGCCCTTCTCAAGTTTGGTAGCTTTCGAATAATAACTCATACATTTTAAGTATGGGTAAGTTCGAACTAATAAATTAAGTAGAAGAAAATTTGCATAAATAATGGAGCTACCATTAATTAATTAAAAGATAACGTCAAGTAATAAAGATAATTACATTCCGTAGCGTGTCTGGGGCTTAAAAATGAGACAAATGCAATAATATATTGTGTGTATTAGTATAAACGTATTATTACTTAAATGTATTAATGTAACAAGAGCATTTAAAAGTATTATCTAAATGTCTGTGACGACTTTGATTTGTAATAATATTAATACTGTCCAGACTGTATTCGGCCATGGGGCTTTGAAACTCATTATTCAGAGTTTCGTTCTTTTAAGTGACTAACATATCATTCACGACAAGCCAAACGTCAGTGTAAATGTTGGGGTCAGCACCGTATTAGAGCATTTAAATTTTCTCTGTTGATTTAAATTGAAAATTTGGAAATCCAAATACATAAGATGTGAAATACAAATAATCAAGGATTTTGATATGTGGAATAATATTTATTTTACTAAATTCAATCTCCATTTACAACCCTCGAAGGCTTTGGCAGATTATTTGTTTAGGTACAAAAACGCAAACGAAATTAAGCATAATTTACTTAACCAAACCAAAGCTCTTATATTTTGAAATTGTCACGTTTCTAATTTAAATAATGGTTGGGTATAGAAGATCACAATTATATGTCCCATTTTTCTCCAAATTGACAGAATCCTTTTTCGTAAAATACTTTTGAGAACATGGTTTCTGAGCTTTGAATGAATCTAGACACTGTTTGACATACTGTTAGATAGCGCAGATTAATGGTAGTTAGCTTAGAGGTACTAACCATCTATCTTTTGGAGTGGGAATTCTTTGAACAATCAAGCCTCGGCAAAATAGATGACGTAGCTATTTAGGTATTTGAATCATCACTTGTGCGTTTATTTCTCTACACAACATACAACTAAAATAAACAGCACAGAAACAGATTTTTGTGGTTTTAAAACGTATTGATGGATAAGTTGGTTTTAAGGAATCTACTGTAGCTAGTTAAACGAGTATAATTATATTAATTATGCTATGTCTTATATTTGCTATGAAAATTACTTTCTATTAGCTTCAACAAACAAACATAAAACTGGCGCATAAAAAAGTTGTAAAACTAATTAACTTAATTTGTTGTCATAGTGTAATTTTTAAAAGCATCGTCTAAAATGTTTTAAAAATATACAAAAGATTTTTTGACAGTATAAACATAATCTAGATATTCAAGTCAATAAATTATATCAGTTGCTTGCTTTCTAATTTGTCCTTCGCAGCTAATAGCTTTGAAAGTGTTTGACGCAATTATAAGGCTACAAAGTATTTTTTTGCAACAAAATGAGCATGAGCAAGTATGTAACAAATTTATATGGGGTAAGGAATTACCCTTTTTTTTTTTTTTTTTTTTTTTTTTTTTCTCCCGTGCGGAAATCCCCTCGGATACCTCCTCCTGGTGGCATGTCGGACTCGAACCGACTAAAACCGCACGCCGTCTCGGGTACTAGATGCCGGGGAACCAGGTGCACCCTAGAAAGGAAAACCCTGGAACCCCGACGTACCTCGGGCCACCTACGGTTTGTAGACGGCCCCCTCCTGTGTGGGAACACCAATGTTCCCCAGGGCGCGCACGCTCCGCAACGTCCGCGCCGCCATCCAGGCCTGCTTCTGCTAGGGTGACAGATGACCTCATCTGTCACCCCCAGGCTAGCGCTTATGGAGGACGGAGATCGTTCTCCGATCTCCGGCGCCTGAGTCGCCTGTGGTACCTGGCCCGTTCTCGGGCCTGGCGGGCCGGGAGAGTTCTAAACCTCTCCCGGTCCCGCTCCGCCGTCTCTTTGGCAAGCATAACTTGCTCGCAGAAAGAGACGGCGGAGTTCCACGCGCTCTCGCTCCGCAACATGGCCGCAATCATGTTACCGAGCGAGAGAACCGTCACTCCAATGGCCGCCACGAGATCACGCCTCAGCTCGCCCCATGCCGGACATTCTGCCAGCGTGTGGAGCGCCGTGTCCGTGGTCTGGCCATCGCAGTGGTGGCACTCAGGCGTTGGCTCCTTGCGGATCAGACACAGGTGATCTCCAAAACATCCCTTTCCAGTGATCACCTGCGTCAGCCGGTATGAGAGGGTCCCATGACGCCTCTCGAGCCAATCCTCCATAACGGGTCTTACCGCCGTAATAACGGCGTGCCCTGCGCTCGGTTGCCCAAGTCGTTCCCTCCATTCCTCCACGAGGACCTGGTGGAGTTGGGTTTTCTGATCGTCGATTTCTCGAGTCTCAGGACTCATACCCAACTCCTGCGCCTCCTTGCGCCACTGGTACAGAGCTGCAAGGGCTCTCGCCTCCAGATCCCATGGTGGAGTTCCGGCCAGGAGACTCGCCGCCTCAAAGGAGATTGTGCGGTACCCCCTTATGATCCTGATGGCCAGCACTCGTTGCGGTCGTCGCAATAGCGCGATATTGCTGGCCTTCAGGATCTCTGCCCATACTGGGGCCCCATAAAGGGCCATAGACAGCACAACCCCCGCGTAGAGCCTCCTGCAGGAGTCATCGGGCCCCCTCATATTTGGCAGCAACCGTGCCAATGCACGTGCTGCGCCAACCAGCTTGGGGACCAGACTTCGGAAGTGGTATCCGAAATCCCACCGGCCGTCGAGTACGAGCCCCAAGTACCTCATAGAGGGCTCGATGCCGATGCGAGTGCCTCCTACTATGAGACTGAGTCGATCAGGTGGCTTGGTCCGAGGCCCGTGAAAAAACAAAGCCTCGGATTTGTGCAGAGCCACCTCAAGACCCAGCCGCCGGATTCGTTCGACGACTTGGGCAACCCCGGCCGTGGCCCTCAGGGTTGCCTCACGGTGCGTCCTGCCACTCGCCGTCACAAGCGTGTCATCCGCATAACACGTGACGGCGACTCCATCTAAGAATTCACCGCGAAGCACCCAGTCGTAGCCAATGTTCCACAGGAGCGGTCCTAAGACCGACCCCTGTGGGACACCGCACGACATTTCACATCGACCGAGACCGGTCCTACTTGGGTAGACCACGGCTCTCTCCGACAGATATGCCCCGACTATGCGGCGGAGGTAGGGAGGCACTCGGTGATACATTAGTGCCTCCCTGATGCAACTCCAGGGCAAGGTGTTGAACGCATTGGCGATGTCCAGAGACACCGCCAATACCACTTCACCCCGGGAGACTGCTTCCTCCGTCAGAGCCTTCACGCGCATGATCGCGTCCACGGTGGAGCGCCCCTGACGGAAACCGTACTGGTTGTCCGCCAGATCCGGCCCTACCCTGAGGAGATGCTTGACGAGGCGCCATGCAATCACTCTTTCAAAGAGCTTGCATACCTCGTCAAGCAACACTATGGGCCGGTAGGCAGATGGTGAGTCTGCCGGGCGCCCCTCCTTTCGGATGAGGACCAGTTTCCCCGTCTTCCACAATTTTGGACACTGGCCCTGTTCGAGGCATGCGCTGAACAGCCCTCTTAGTCGGGGCTCGAGAGCCGGCGCCTCATCATCTAGAGCCAGGACCCACGCTCGGCCTGGAATGCCATCGGGTCCTGGGGCGGTGCTTTTAGCTTTAAGCCGTTGCACCGCCAGCGCTAGTTCTGCCCGAGTGACCTCAGGCACATCGTCATCATCCACGTTAGGCGCCTCAGGCGTCGAAGGCGGAGCCATCTGTGGTGGAGTGTGCTCCACCAACCGCGATGGAAACAAGGTGCCGACGACCCCCTCAAGCAGATCCTGCTGAAGACACCGGGTCAAGGGCGGGGCCCATGGGCGCAACTTGCCCCTAACCATGCGGTAAGGGCGCCCCCATGGATCCCGCTCCAGTGTCTCCAGCAACTCGCGGCGGGCCTCACTCTTGGCCCGCTTAATCTCTGCCTGAAGGGTTCTTTTGGCACTCCTGTATTCCGCCAACAGCTCCGCCTCTCGGGCTACCGCATCTTCAGGACGGCGACGCCTTCTGCGGAACCGGGACCACTGACGGCGCGCGGTCACGCAGGCTTGTCGTAGCCTAGCGATCTCCGGCGACCACCAGTAGACCCGGCGCCTTGCAGTATTGGGCTGAACCCTAGGCATCGCCGCATCGCAGACGCGGGTCATAGCCTCCCGGAACCATTGTGCCTCGGCATCAACATCAACAGGCCTGTCCGGCACTGGGGCCCAGGCCTGTACGATGGCGGCTTCCAGGAGGAGCTCCCGATCTAAACGCCTGAGAGCCCAACGTGGCTCAGGTGGAGCCGGTGTGGGCGGCGCGTCACCCGTGGGAGCGGAGACATCAAACCGAATGTATCGGTGATCCGAACCAGTCTCCTCCCCCACCACGACGCGCCAGTCCTGAACACGGCGTGCCAGCGAGGGGCACGCGAACGAGATGTCCACGATTGAACTGCCCCTCGCTGTCACGAACGTGGGCACGGCTCCCTGATTTAGAACAACTAGGCCGAGTCTTTCGGCCCAGTTCTCTAGAGCTCTGCCTCTCGGATTCGTGCGCCGGGAACCCCAAGCTTCCGACCAGGCGTTGAAGTCCCCGACCACAAGAACCGGGTGAGGGCGGCAGGCATCGACGACGATGGCCAGCTGAGCGAGCCATTGCTCATACTCAGTTATGTCTCGGTTCGGCGTGAAATAAGCAGCCACGACCGCTATATCCCCAACCACCGCCGCTATGCAACCCCGTTCTCTTGCAACCACGGCAAAAGGAGGGGTGCCGGCAGCGGTGCCGTGTACCAGTGCCGCCGAGCCATCCAAGTCGGTCTCCCAGGCAGCCCCGAGAAACCGATGGGTGTATGGCTCGGCGATAGCGGCAACGTTAATGGACCACTGTGCCATGCTCTGGAGCAGAAGATCCTGAGCGGCGGCACCGTGGCCCACGTTCGCTTGAAGAATGCGGAGATGATAATCCATTATTGGATTTCCATCTCCACATTCCGCCGCGAACCTTGCCGCTCTACAGCGGCATCATTTGTAACCGGTTTGGACCCAGGAGGCCGACTTCCTGACTTCGGTTTCGACTCCGCACAGGTCTTGCTGCCAACCCGATGGTTGGCAGGCTTGCCCTCCGCTGCGCATCTGAAGCATCGCAGCGGAGCATTGCAAGCCCCGGCCTTGTGACCAAGCTGGCCACAGCGAAAACAGAGCTCACCTGCAGTGACCTCTGCCGTACACTGTACGCCCACATGCCCCACCGACAGGCACCGGAAGCATCTTGCCGGCCGGGCCTGCAGGAGTCGTACCTGCGCCCTCAGGAAGCCCCCAACTAAGAGGGTACGTCCATCAGCGACCTTTTGGGCCGCTGCGATGGGACAGCTGACAACCGCTGCCCCCTGTCCAAAGGGCCCGAAGCGTATTGCTCCGGCCTTCACATTGTCCAGAGGGCAGCCTCCGGCCTCCATCACGGCGAGCCTGAGCTCATCCGCCGTGACAGATTCGTCCAAGCCCGTGATGCGCATTTCAGCACATTTTATGGGCCTGGACACTCGAACGTCAGCTGCGTCCAGTGCCTCCCTTATCTTAGCCGCTAAGGCGTCAGCTTTGGGGCCACTGGTAGCGCCGGGGATTTCGAGGAGCCGGGCTCCCGTTCGGGTGTTTTTGCACCGAACGCCCGGTATCTCTAGAGCCTTGAGGTCGACTTTGGTCTTAACTTTCGCCAAGACCTCGGCGTACCTCAAACCCCTCTCCGCTGCCTCTGCCGTCAGGGTAACGACGACTGCCGCTGAGCGAGGTGTGCGGAGCCTCCTCGGCGCTCCCGTTGCAGCGGCGGCGGCTTTTTTTGCCCTTTTGGCCGCTTTTTTGGCGGCCTTCCTCTTTCTCTTATCTCCGACCACCGTCCAGCCCCCTTCTAACGAGCGCTGTACGGTATTAGCCGAATCTGGGACTGGAGTTGGGGTTTGGGTTGGGTTTGTCTTCCCCTTTCTCTTCCCCTGGGTGCCCTTCTGAGTTGTTTTTGCCGCTGGCCCAGCCACCCTAGCTGCTGGCTGGGCTACTGAGCCCGTCTTAGCAGCGGCCGCGTAGGTTGCTCTTGGCGGAGCCAGGGGTGGGCGATAATGAGCGCTCTCTACTGCAGAGATGCGCTTCATTAACCGCTCCTCCATTTCCGTCATTAGTCGGACTAAGTCCGGCTCCACCCGGTAGGACGATGCCACTGGTATCGACGACGCTAGTGTGGCACCGGCGTTGGTACGAGCGGAGCCCAGCGCTCTCTTTTTCGCTTCCGCGAGATCTGCCTCGAGGCGAGCTTTCTCCATTACATGTGCTCGATTTTCGGCCATCAGGAGTCTTCCCGCCTCGACAATATTTTTTAAGGCCGCTAATAAGGTGTTTTGTTCCGGACCCCTAGATTCTTTGTTTGACTGAAGTATGCGATCAGCTAAGTCGATCGCCTCTTCGATCCGATCTACGGGGTTCCCCAGTCTGCTGCGTGTCTCCTCCAACTGTGAACCATCACTCCTTGTATCGGGGGTACTCGGTCTGTCAGATTGAACCTTTTCAAGGAGGGCCTTGAGCAAAAACTCCCTCTCGGACCTCTTTTCTGCCTCAGATTCACTAGTTTGCCTCGTTTGGGTGACCCGCCTAGTCTTTGGAGGTCGACCTACGCCACGACGAGCCCCTCGAAGACTTGTACCCACTTTGGGTGACGTGCCCTCGTCACTAGAAGCCGCCTCTAGTTGACGTATGTCACCTGAGAGGGGCTGCCGTCTTTTTCTGTTTTGCGAGCCCCGCTGGTACCGCTCTGCAGCCGACACCATCGGGGTACTCGCACCACTTATTTCTGAGGCAGTGTCTGAATCTGCCTCATGTCTTTCCGCGTCCTTCGCGATGTTTTGGTCACCGGATTTACCGCTCGGTGACGTGCGGTTTAGGCAGTGGTTGCTCCCCCCAGAATACGACTGGGAGCTGCCGGAGCCGATTGGCTCCGGGAGGGATTCCCCAGGCGCAGTGCGTCCGGGACCCTCCTGGGTAGGTTTATCCTTAATTTTACCCATGCCATAATGTTGAGTTTAGTGTCCTCCGACAACAGCAGGACGCCCTCGGCACTGGACTCCCTCCAGCGATTCAGCCCATTGCCAGGCGTCAGAGCGTGGGCTTGGGGTTTTTTTATAGAGGTTTACGTCCTCGCAGCTCCGAAGAGCCACCGGTCCTGTCCGTTCAGGATTACGGCTCGGCCGGACGGGGTCTGCACCAGACCGGATCCGTCCGCCCCGAGGTTTTTTATAGAGGTTTCCTTCCTCGTAGCCCTCGAAGAGCCGTCGTCCCTAACTGCTGTCAGTCAGGTTTACGACTTGGTCGGACGATGGTCTGCACCAAACCAATGTCCACCACCTCTGATCAAAGCCAGTAATGGAGAACCCGTCCGCCCCGTAGCATACTCTCCACTGTGCCCTCCGCTAAACGGAGGGACACGCGGAAAGCTTCCAAACAACCCTCAAAAGGGCCGTTCCCACCTCGGCCGGAATTGGCCGTAGGCGGCAGCGTCTCTCTTACTCAACAGGAGAGGCGCTGCCGCCTTCGTTCCCCAGGGTGCACCACGTGGAGGTTCCCGACCTCGCACCCCGGGTAAGGAATTACCCTCAGCGATAAATTCTTTGTAAATATTTACTAAATAAATTTATTTATTTTTTAAATTTGGATTTCCAATAAAAGCTATATACACAATGATATATAGTAATTGACTGAAGGGGAATTTATGTATCTGATTTATACAATTATTTTCTTACAGTAATATGGCTCACGAACAAGTATTCGGTAATTAATATGACTTGAATTTGTTATTAATGCCTTATACTCGTATATGTATATTAATAAATAAATCATAAGAATGCACATCGAGTACATGTAGATATTTATATCGCACACGTTTACTTAGTAATTTGAATAAAAATTTCAAACACCTACTACATACATGCAGATTTGCATCACCATTCTTATGTGTATACAAAAAGTGCTATTTCTGTGTAACTACAGAAAACTTGGAAAAAAATGTTTGTCGTTTATAAATATTAATTCCATATCGGACATATGAGTGATTTTTGTTGTAATTAACATCCTAAAAGCGGTAGAGATTTTCATGTGAGTTGTCAATATCGGCACACATTGCATAATTTATGACTTTGACGTGTCAAATCATAATGTGTGTGGATTTTGCAAACCATATCTACCTAATGATGTCAGACGTATTTTCCAAATTGCGAAAAATAGTTATTTTTTGTGAAAAGAAAATTTACAGTTGCAGTTTATTTATGAAAATAATGTATTTTGTTTTATATTATTTGTATCTATTAATCAAAGTCGTCCCGCATGTAATAAATGCAGTTTTGCCAACGCACTACCAGTTTATTAATATCCTACTTGTAGAAACCAGCGGGACGAGCTGCCTGTTGCCTACTGGATGTATGTGGGTAAGCAGTTTTCTCACCTAGAAGTTAACAAACTTCTGGAAAAAGTAGAAGAAGTAGAAGTCTGTAGTGGTACGAATAGTACCAGCAACCCACATTTCAAGTTGATAAAATCTAAATGTTTTTTCTTAGTAAGATTTTTAAATCCATGAATATTTCAGCGTCAATATATTTCAAAGAAGATACATGTTTTTGAAATGAGATAATTGCAAGCAAGGCCGTTGGTGAAAATCAGGAGTGTAATCCATAACGATTTACTACCTGTTATTAACATTTACTGCTAATCTCAATAGTCTTGTATAAACAAATTCTCAAAGCTTCAAAACGTTCATGAAAGAAAATGTAACAGTTTGAAATGAATTGGAGTTCGTCTGAGTTGAATTATAAACAGTGCTCATCGGTTAGGTAAAGTTACTTAGAATACAGACGGCTACGGCTATAGATGTTTGAAAGTTTATTTGAGAGGTCTTGAGGTGTTTAAATATGAAGTCTAAAATATAAAACAGACTTTAACTGTATCTAGATGCTGTAGAGGCTTAAGCGATTACCTCGTCGTACAACACATTTTTGATCCACTCGTTGTTCTGCTTCTGAGTGTTCTTATGTGTGTGTTCTGTATTCAAGATTACTCTTAGTACAGGAGTTATTCAAAATAAGAAAAAACCGAGAAACGTATTGCCTGCCTCTATTAGCTGCCTCGCTGGTGTAGCGGACAGCATATGCGACTGACTGAAAGAATAAGACTATTCAATTTCTGATGTCTCTCCTACAATAATATTAGGCGCAATAGTGATTTGGCTTCTGGATTCCACTTTTGTGAAAGGTAACCTGTGTTAAGTCACCAGGCCCTCCGCACAGTAAGAAAAGGAAGGACGATAATAATGACCGTATTGAGAGAATTAACAATTAAGCAAATTAAACTATTACAATACTAAATAGAAAAAAAACAAGTCTCTCCTACAATTATTGTATTATGGTTTTTAACTATAAAACTAATCTATAATTAGAAAGTTTTACATGCACAAAGCACTGTGTTAAAAGAATGATTCATGATTTAAGCATTTTAAATTGGACATAAATTTATATAAAAATACTCGACATGATTGTAATAAGTTTTGGGACCGCTAATGTTCCATTCACCGAATATTTTTTCTCTTTGTCCCTTTCACCGACCACTTTACTTTAAGCTGTTACAATAAACAAAGTACAATGGCAAACATTTGCAGGTGGCTAATTGTGTTACTTTGTTTTTCGAGAGCAATTCCAGTATCCAAATATTTCTACTTTTGTTGAAATACACAGTATTTAACAGTAAACCATAACATTAGTACACTTTCCTTTTAAAATAGATTGTCAGTGAACCCTAAATATTTTTAATCTACGTTTATTTTTATATGTTCTAATTTTTAAGTTAAGATTACTTATTTACGGCTGGCTATTACTTAATTACGGGCCGGCTGGCCCGACCGGTGTGATACCACGGCCTCACTGAAATCCGGTGTAAAATAGCACTTGCGCTGTGTTTCACCGAATACGTGAGGATACAGGAGGCACATAATTAAAATTGTTAAATGTGTTCATTAGACAAGGTCCAGCGCTTGATATGCACATTATTAAAAAGCGACTGATCAACTTGATACATTTGCTTTTTTTTACCTTTGCTTTTACCCGCAGCCTCGGTCTAGGATTTTTTTCATTCGTCATAAACATTTTTTTTCGAGTGAAGGCAATGTGTGCCCGAAATTTTATGATGATTGAAAAAATGGTATGGCAGCGTATAAAATACGAACAAACAATCGTTAATTCCATATGTATTACGAGTCTATGTATAAGCTACTTGTATTTGATATAAAAATAACTTCACACACGACTGGCTGATGAGAAACTAGACAACAAAAATAATTAAGGTGGTGACGCCATCTATGTAATGCATCTATAATTAATTTACAAGGTGTTAAGCTCGCTTCCCATCCCTTCCCGATAACAATCGTGCATCGATAAGTAGACTGCAAGTGGCGCCTTGTTTTAACGTGTAAGGAAAACAATGAACTACAGAAAAACAGTTACATTAAACGCCCCGCCTTGGTCTGGTGCTTTTGCCTCGCTCGTGAGAGTATCAGCCTTGAACTAATTAAGAATTGGACGATATAACCCGTGGTTATAAGTCTTAACGCCGCGCCAAATAAGAAGTGTCGTCGGTAAATGTATTAAACAACAAAGTGAGTGTCCCAACAAAGCAGCTCGCCATCTACAGGATTGAACTGCTGACGTCACCGGGGGCCCCTGGAGAAGATCTACCTTCATCATCGACTGACGGTCTACATTGAGGTAGGTGCACGATCATATCCTAACTCCTGCCCTTGGCGAAACACCTAGTTTGTTTGGTATATATATAAATTTAAAAACTTAAGAACCTCGCCTTACCGGCGCCACCATTAATTGTGGTCCTTCGAGACGGATGAAACCATTCTTTTGGTTATTCAGTCCTGGATGCGAATCCATTTCGCCCCTACAGGGTCACCTAGTAGGAGAAAACCCGCCCTTTTTAGGATATATTAACCCAAAAAAGAGTACTTAGGTAGGTATGGCGACGCCTACGCAGCGCGTCACGTACATACTTCGGTAATTTAAATAATACAGTTTTGCTAAATAAATAACATATAAAAGGTAGATTCACTCTATCCTTATTTATCATCCGCAGCATACTTCAAATTATTTAAAAGCAAAATAATTAATCTATCATTCCATTTTATAAAGTCCATTTTTATAAATAATATAAGGTAGAATAAGAACATTCAGCCACAGCCCGCGTAGATAAGGTTTGCCTACTACCTACATACATATATTGTAATTTATTTTCAAGGTATTCTTTTGCGTTTATTTTGCATTTATATATATTTACATACATTTTGGCTGTATTCAAAAATGTCGAAAGCGAACTCGGGCCCCGATACAAACGTAAACAAAATTTCACTACTAACGTTGGAAGCTAAACGTAATGCTTTATTCGAATGCCTACAAAACGTTTATGATTTGTCTGCGGGAGTGACCGACGAAGCCTCGACAGAGAAGTTTCTCTCCTCGAGTAGTAATATTGATGTAATTCGCACGGAATTCAATAAGGTCTTAGATGAATATAACATATGCTTATTGTCGGCGTCTCCAACCGCTAAACCCGATTATAAATCTCTTGTCTCCTTTGAAACGCTATACTGTCGAGTCAAACAAGTAATTGCATCTTGTACTCTTGTAGGGAAACCAACCGAAAATATGATGCCGAAAAGTAAAATAAAATTACCGCCGATTGAGTTGATGAGTTTTAACGGTGACATTCGCTCATGGCCACTGTTCTTCGCAAATTTTAAATGCACTATACATGATAATCCATCTCTTTCGGACTATGAAAAGCTTCATTATTTGTTAGGCACACTGACTGGCAAAGCTCGAGCTGCCTGTTCAAGCATTGTGCCTTCTGCAGAAAATTATAAAATATTACTTAACACGCTCGTGAATAGGTATGAGGATAAACGCACACTCGCGGCTACCTATTTACAACAAATACTTGATTTTAAACCGATAAATTCCGCTACTGCGAATAATTTTGATATTTTCAACGACAAGTTTGTGAATGCTGTTCGTGCCTTACATACTTTAAAAATAAATAACTTGTTGGATTTAATCTTTTTACAAATCGCTTTGACAAAATTAGATTCTGATACTGTTTACACTTTCGAAAACAGTAACCAGCCAGAGATACCCACCTTTGATAATTTAGTTCATTTTATAAATAATCAAAGTAAAATATTGCAGCGTGCGCCTGCTGTCGCTCCTAGCAGCGCGAAGAGACCAGTGGAGATTGCACGCATCAATAATATTAATAAAAAATCGCCCCCGCAATATAACGCATACGTTAGTACGGTCGAAACTCCTACCGCCAACAAGTGCCTCTGCACTAATAGTACGCATCAACATTTGTTTAAATGTCCAGATTTTAATAAAATGACTCCCCATGCACGTTATCAAACCGTTAAAAATATTAATGGTTGCATAAATTGTCTAAGTAATAAACACAAAATAAGTAACTGTCAATCCACGTCAAGCTGCCGTGTTTGTAAACAAAGACATCATTCGCTTTTACACATTACGCGGGAAGTAAACCTCGTACCCAGCGCTAATGCTGCGAGAACGTACGCTGCTGTGCCAACACACAACGCCGGGGTCGCACTGTCTGCAGGCGAGCCGATGACGTCAGTGATAGCGCCTGCATTCGTGTCGGCTCCTACTAAACAAAACTCGACTGCGCTCACGCAAATGGACATCGCGTTGTGTTCGACGTTCATTGCCGCTCCGCGTCCTAGCGTCTCGGACACCGCTCGAAGTGATACGCCGCAATGTAAAACACCCACTACTGTTTTGCTCGCTACCGCGCAGGTAGTAACGTACGATAGTCGAGGTGATAAGCAGATAGTGAGAGTATTGCTTGATTCCGCTTCGCAAAGTCACTTCATTACAAGAGAATGTTGTGATCGTTTGGAATTGCGCCCGAATAACATTCGGCGTACTACTGTGAGAGGTTTTGGGGGGACGGAGAGGACATCTGACGGGACAGTCACTTTAGACATATTTTCTCGCTTTAATAATAACGTTAAATATAATATAAATTCTTTGGTAGTCGATCGAATTACCGACGACTTACCTACCGCATTTGTAAATGTGTCCGCGCTGCCATACTTAAATAAAATACAGTTGGCAGACGAACGCTTCGCTGAGCCCGATAAAATCGATGTTTTGATCGGCGCTTCTTTATTCCCGCATCTTATTTTGCCTGATGTAGTTTCTGGTGAACCGTCGGCACCCCCCGCTATTAATACCGTGTTAGGCTACGTCCTTATGGGGACTGTACCTACACTAAGCAACCGCCCGGCATGCATTACGTCTTGCTGTGCCATAGTTCAAGAACCTATGGATAACTTAATTACTCGCTTCTGGGACCTGGAAGAGGTACCCGGTTCGCCCGTTCAGCATCCCGCTGATGTTGAATGTGAAGAATTTTACCGCTCGACTACGGAACGTAACGCGTCGTCTGGCCGTTATACCGTCGCTCTTCCGTTTGATAAAGACGTGTGGCTACTTGGTGATTCCTTTAATATTGCACGCAAACGGTTCCTTTGCTTAGAGAAGAAGCTTGAAGCTTCTCCCAAATTACGCTCCGCTTACGATGACGTCATGAATGATTACATATCTAAGGACATTTTATCGATCGTACCTGATACTCAACGAGAATCCAATGGTTTATTACCAACTTATGTGATCCCGCACCATGGGGTTCTCCGCGAAGATAAGACTAGCACTAAGCTACGCCCGGTGCTCGACGCAAGCTGTAAGACTACCTCTGGCATCTCGCTTAATGAGGTGTTGCACAGTGGGCCGAATCTACAAGGGGATTTATTTAAAATAATTTTAAATTTCCGCCTACAGGCTGTAGCGATGACCGCTGATTGTAAACAAATGTTCTTAGAAATCATGATTCGCGAATCTGATAGACGTTATCAAAGAATTCTTTACCGCTTTTCCCCAGACGAACCGCTCTTGTTATTTCATTTTAACAGAGTCTGTTTCGGCTTAAAATCAAGTCCCTTTCAAGCGCTCCGCACTGTGCAACAGCTTATAGCTGATGATGGTGCTAAGTATCCTCGTGCCAGTGAAGTCGCATCATCATGTCTGTATATGGATGATATCGCATACTCGTCAAATAGCGAGAGGGAGGCGGTGGACACTGCGAAGGAATTGATTGCCCTTTTCAAAGGTGCACAATGGGACCTTGTAAAGTGGAACAGCAGTTCACAAGCAGTCCTCAATGAACTTCCCGAATCGCACAGGCTTCCTGCTGAGGTTGAGTTTGATAAGGCTACGCAGCATAAGATCTTGGGTTTTCGCTGGTCCACCGACCAAGATAACTTTTATTTCAAAATTGAACCAATGGACTCTGATGCTAGATGTACTAAACGCACCATCCTGTCCACTATTGCTAGACTTTGGGACATAATGGGCTTCGTAGCGCCAACCATTTTGTATGCAAAGCTGCTTATCAAACAGCTATGGCAGCTTAAAATGGATTGGGATGATACACCACCTGTGCATCTAGTAAAGGTGTGGCGTCAGTTTTGCTCAGAGCTCCCACTGCTCAATGATATAAATATTCCGCGCTATGTAGGAGTGATGGATGGCTGTGTGGTGACCTTGGTCGGGTTCGCTGATGCTAGCGAACGAGCTTACGGTGGAGTAATATACACTCACGTTAGCTCTGCTGCTGGTAATATGGTACGCCTATTATGCGCTAAATCAAAGGTCGCACCTTCTACGCCTCATACGGTTGCTCGCCTGGAGCTCTGTGCGGTAGTCCTACTGGCAAAGTTATTACGCACTGTATTAGATAATTATCAAACCCGCTTTCCAATAAGCGTCTACGCTTTCAGTGATTCCAAGGTCGCTCTTTATTGGATCAAGAGTTCGCCACATCGATGGCAAACCTTTGTGGCCAATCGAGTCATTAAAGTTACAGAAAGTATTCCTGCTGAAAGGTTTCATCACGTCGCGGGGTCTGAAAATCCAGCCGACTGTTTGTCACGCGGAGTTACCCCCTCCAAGTTGAAGGACCATCCCTTGTGGTTTCAAGGGCCTTCATGGCTTAATTTAAATTCTTCACAGTGGCCCATTGAAGGCCTCAACGACGGTATGAACGACGTGGATGTTCCTGAACAGAAAACACTTTTATACGTGATTTCAGCACCTAGCGATGACTCTGTTATTTATGAAGCTGCTTGTCGTATGTCCTCATGGAGTAAACTTTTACGTGTTATAGTTTATATTTGTAGATTTGCTAAATTATTAAATCGCCGTGAATCGGCTGTTATCACCGCGACTGACTTGGAATTTGCAGAAAATAAATTGCTTCAAATTCTCCAAGAAAGGCATTTTAAAAAGGAAATTTTGAATTTAAAGGGTGACACATCGCTCTCTCCGGCTCTTAATAAACTAAGGCCGTTCTTAAGTGATGGCCTACTTAGAGTTGGAGGCCGTCTCACCAATGCTGATTTGAATTTCTCACAGCAACATCCAGTACTCTTGCCTCGGCAGGATCATGTAATCAATTTACTTATTGATTATTATCATAAAAAATATTTACATGCAGGGCCTGAATTGCTCATGTCCCTACTTCGACAAAGGTATTGGATCTTGTCCGCTCGTCGTACTATACGTCACATGATTCACGAATGTAATATTTGTTTTCGTGCTCGCCCGCGTTCGACATATCCGCTCATGGCTGACTTGCCTGACTGTCGCACGAGACAAGTTGTTAAACCATTTACTCACACGGGTTGTGATTACGCAGGACCTATAGCTTACACTCCGATACGCCGTAGAGGTACGAAAGCTCTCAAAGCCTATATATGCGTTTTCACATGCTTAACGACTCGTGCGTTACATCTAGAAGTGGCCACGGATCTAAGTACCGTCAGTTTTTTGGCTGCTTTAAAACGTTTCTTGTCTCGTAGAGGTCCAGTTCAATTCATGCATTCCGATAGAGGAACGAATTTTGTCGGCGCGAACTCTTATTTACGCGATTTATACAAGTTCCTTAATAGTAACGAGTACCGCTGTCGCTTCGAGGAGGAGTTGACAGAAAATCGCATTACCTGGAAATTTAATTGTCCAGCCGCAGGACACTTTGGCGGATGCTGGGAGAGCATGGTGAAAGTAGTTAAAAATCATTTGTTTAAGGTCATTGGTCAACAGCTGTTGTCTTACGAGGAGCTGGTTACTATGCTCACTCAGATAGAATGTTTATTGAATTCGCGGCCTCTTACAGTACTCAGCTCGGACCCCGCTGAACCAACCGCCTTGACTCCTAGCCACTTCTTACACACTGCTCCTTTACTCTCGCTACCCGCGTCTGAAGTTAATTCTAAAAATTTAAGTTTGCTTCACAGACATTCACTGTTAGACAAACTCGTGC
The DNA here is from genome assembly GCA_905220595.1 of Spilosoma lubricipeda. Classification (NCBI taxonomy): domain Eukaryota; kingdom Metazoa; phylum Arthropoda; class Insecta; order Lepidoptera; family Erebidae; genus Spilosoma; species Spilosoma lubricipeda. The sequence goes on from HG992295.1 coordinate 3,941,460, forward strand.
AGTCCTTTTGGAAGAGATGGAGTGTAGAGTATCTGCACAGTTTGCAGACCAGAGAGAAATGGAATACTCCTTCTCTACCGATTACATCGGGTACCGTAGTGGTCGTTATCACGGATAATTTACCTCCCTTGTCGTGGCCATTAGCGATTGTAGATAAAATTCATCCTTCAAAGGACGGTATTGTACGCGTGGTTTCAGTAAAAACCACCAAGGGCACGTATCTTCGCCCTGTAGTGCGCCTATGCCCGCTTCCTACTCAGTAGTCTGCACACCATTAAGGTTACCAGTTATTTAGTATTAAGTTCCGCTTAAGATTATGTTAGTTTGCCGCTTTATTTGTTATTAAGTCCCGCTTAAGATTATGTTAATTTACCGCTTTAATTAGTATTGCGCGATAAATTTTGTGGGGCTTTGATATAGCTCTTATGAATGTTTTAAAGGTGACCCTTTAAGGTGGGGAGGAAATGGTGACGCCATCTATGTAATGCATCTATAATTAATTTACAAGGTGTTAAGCTCGCTTCCCATCCCTTCCCGATAACAATCGTGCATCGATAAGTAGACTGCAAGTGGCGCCTTGTTTTAACGTGTAAGGAAAACAATGAACTACAGAAAAACAGTTACATTAAACGCCCCGCCTTGGTCTGGTGCTTTTGCCTCGCTCGTGAGAGTATCAGCCTTGAACTAATTAAGAATTGGACGATATAACCCGTGGTTATAAGTCTTAACGCCGCGCCAAATAAGAAGTGTCGTCGGTAAATGTATTAAACAACAAAGTGAGTGTCCCAACAAAGCAGCTCGCCATCTACAGGATTGAACTGCTGACGTCACCGGGGGCCCCTGGAGAAGATCTACCTTCATCATCGACTGACGGTCTACATTGAGGTAGGTGCACGATCATATCCTAACTCCTGCCCTTGGCGAAACACCTAGTTTGTTTGGTATATATATAAATTTAAAAACTTAAGAACCTCGCCTTACCGGCGCCACCATAAGGAAAGTTTAAATTTCTACAAGTATAGACCAACCAGCATTTTATTTAATACTATCTGTTTTTTTTCTTCTATAATTATTATTGAATAAATAAAGCAAAGAAGATTCTCCTTTAACGAATACATAAGTTTAAAAGCTCATAGTCTAGCTCGTGGGCATACTTTATTTAAGTCAGAAAAGATTCTTATCTTGATCGTAGCAGAAAGAGCTTCGAAACCTTTTGTAGTTGCTTTGCTTAATTTCCTTTTTTTATTAATGAGCCTGCCAAAGTTAGTTTACTTTGCCTGATGGAAAGCATGAGTAGAATGCAAGAGTTGTGGTCACTATACTCATTGTGAATGCAGACAATGTAGCACGGTGATCCTCACTATCATCATATTTGCTTTGGCTTCCGTGGAATAACATAAGTCTTTGATATGTTTAAAAACATGTTTCACAGTAATTATAGTATGCATTAATAGTTTTGACTGAGTCGCCTTATACGTAATTACCTATTGCTTATTTTTACAGTGTCTGAGCATTATTTATCTATAGTGTGCATGTATTTAGAAGTATACATAAAAAGGTAATTATTCCATTTTGTTCATACAATAAAGTATACTATTGGGTGTCCTCATTTCACTATGGAATTATTTCAACAGGTGAAATGATTCGACTGGAGCGTTATCTTTTGGTATGGTTACCAGAATACAGGATCTGACGAGATTGGAATCTAACATGTATGAAATTATTATTAAATGTTAACACACCTTGTAGGTATACTTAGATATAAGGGAATATAAACAGACGTAATATTGTAATGAAAAGCCGTAAAGTTAAAGATTATTATTATATTAAAAAAATAATTGCAATTTTAAATTTATTGCTAGTACATGATAAAGCAATCATATTCCGTTCTTACACATTTTTGATGTCTTACTTCTAATGACTTTAAATATAGTGTCATAAGTAAAATAAAAAAAAAATTAAAAAAACCTGTATTTTTTCACATTCCTAGTACAGTTTAAATGTATTAGTAAAAGTTAGTAAATAATGATTTTGATTTCTAGAATCTCTAAATGTTAATTGTGTTAGTAGATGCCTACAATTTTGTTATTTTTATATATGAACTACTCCTTGGGTGAAGGCCTCCTCCTCCTTCATTTGTCTCTATTTTTTAGCATCACCAGTAAGGAAATATAATTATTGTTTAAACCCAACATATTGTGTTTGTTTATAACAGTATCACGTACAAGTGGAACGATTATTCCAAGAATACAGAAATACCAATAACATTCTTAGCACACTCAAGATAAATTGATACACTTATAACATTATCTATGAACCGAATGAATGCCAACGTACTGAGTAAGATGTCATAAGCGATTGCAAAAAATAATAAAATAATTGTGAAATGGAATGTCTGCTTATTTTATTTATTAATTTTTTTATTGCCCATTTCAGTTCTCTTTTTCTATGAACCATATATATCATATTCGCCTTTTGTCATTCATCTATAATTTGGATGGTGGATGGATAATTTTTACTCAATTACGCTAGCATTGCTCCACGGCATTGTATGTAATTTAGTTCAGAGATGAATGCAATTGAACATAGGCCTCATTTTATTAAGAATTAACGTGATTGGAAACACAGGTTAAAGAGGACGGAACTATAAAAAAAGGTTTATAACACGAATAAATTTGGATTAGTTTCTGTATTAACCAAGTTAAGAAGTGCTGAAATTGAAGAAAACTTTTATCTGAATTTGGTGCATGGTTCTTTTGAGATATTTATGGCAAAACTAGTCGGTTCTCGCAACTGCGTCTGCGTTTCTTTTCAATCAGGCTCAGCCCCTATTGGTCTAAAAGTGATATTAACTACCTCATCTTAGGCACACTAGTAACGCACACACACGTTTAAAAAAAACTTGAGAATCGTTTTGATAGCTTCTGAGTTCATTGTGAGCACTAACGTGACCCGAGAATTATATCAAGGCAATAGAAATAGAAATCTCTTTTTTAAATTGATTGCGCCATTTCTAGCATTACCGTATAAACCTTTTCATTGAATTTAGTCAATGTGACTTAAGCTGATATCACACCATACAGCTTCAGGATCTCTCTCTGTCTCACTGCATTTTGAGAACTTCTCGAAACATTGCATCGATAAATAAAGCGTCTGTTGATTTATATATTGTCGAAATAAAGGACAACATTTTTAAAGAGATCAATTAAAAACTTTTATATAATTTTGCGAAACCTAAATAAAAGTCAAATAAATGGCCCGCATTTTATTAGTTATGTTTTTATATGTTCTAATTACAACTTAAAGGTTTTTTAATTTTTACTTGCGTAAGTAATGAAGCTATTCTAGTTATTTTTATTTTCTTAAGAATAATTAACCTTCACGGATTTTTTTTTCTATACTTCTATAGGGATATTGCACACTAGAGTTTTGTATGAGACAGTGCTAAAATGTAGAAAATTTATAACCCAAAAGGCCGAATTGCTGAATGTTTCTTAGGGACAATAAATTTGAGATATATATTTGAGAGAACCTGCTCTGAATTTCATTTACAGTGAAATAACACCCACCAAGTTCATGAGTTGTAATTACTTTCTTGTCTACCTTGACTTTTTGAGAAACTCGAACTCTTCCTTTCTATTAGTTTTATTCTTTTTGAATACACATAATCGATATATTTAATATTTAATAGTAACAATGGGTATTTCAATAGGTAAAATAATTTTCGAAATCTGTGAAGCAAAGAATAATGTATTATTTCAGCAGAATGCTTTATCGACTTATTTTAGGCTATAAAGTGTTTTCTTTTACTACTTATTCATCTTGTCTTCCTAAAACATTTGTTCTTGTTCATCATTCAGCTACTGCTTAGTAATTAGAATCGCTAATCATTAGACCAACAGACCCGTCTAGATCATCTCGAAAAACTCTTTAGCTTCATTCTCCTGCATCTAAAAATAATAGTACTAACGCGTAAGTTTCGCCACTGTTGAAATAAATCTGGTAATTATTCTAAACTCCGATTTCAGTAAAAAAACATATTTTAGTGCTACCTAGCAAACTGTACTGTGGTGATTAGATCTTTATATATATTTATATATATATATAGAGTTTACCAACATCGATCATTTTACTGCCGCCTACTAGGCGTGATAACCGATTAAATGGAATCGTTACATATCTATATTAAATGAACTTTACCGCATATTACGTTTATGGTTTGTATTTGTAATCTACGATTTTTTTAGAGTAGATAGATATAATTAAATACCGGTAGAAGAAAATGTAATAGTTTCATCAATTTTCAAAAAAAATACTTTAATAGGTCTTTACCTATGAAATTGCCGTTTTGTATGCAATAAGTGAAAGTACTTATTTTTTCAAACTTTTTTATTTCTGTTATTCGGAGTAATCACCCATGCAATCGACGCATCTTTGCCAACGCAGTTCATTGATGCCCTTCTTGTAAAAATCAGCTGGACCGGAGGCAGCAAACTCTTCAAAGGCATTTTGTAATGCCTCTCAGGAATTGAATTTTTTATCCACTAAAAAGTTGTCTAAATTTTGGAAAAAGTAATAGTCGGTAGGTGCAAGGTCTGGTGAGCAGAAAGCAGTGTGATTGAGTCTAAGTAAATACTGAAAAAAAATACACATAATTTTTGGGTCACGAACTCTCGTGAGCGATAGTAAAATATTCTAAAAAAATTATCGCAATCCATGCAATGATTTCAAAACGTATAAAAGGTTAACATATACACATTCATTTTCCTTTATTTATGCAGACTTTGACAGATGAACTCTGTCTCCTAATATTATCTTTAAGAGAGTTGTAGGTAAAGGTAACCCGCTTAGAGATAAGTATTAGGACACAGAGTTCGTTATTAGGGTAATAGGGCTCCCACACATAACTGCGGTGCGATCCGATGTGGCCTCGTACGATACGAATCAGATTGGAAGTTCTTGCGGTGCATTCGTGCGAGCTTGCAAATATTTGCGATGCGTTGCGATTTCGCAGTTATGCGTGAGAGCCTATACTCCGTTATATGTTCGATAATATATAAATCTGATGAGTTTGTTTTATTCTTTATTTGTTTGAACGCGCTATTCTCAGGAATTACTGGTCCGATTTGAAAAATTCTTTCAGTGATAGATTGTCCATTTATTGAGGAAAGCTTTAGGCTATATATCGTCACCTTTAAACCTACAAGAGCGGAGCATCGGTGAAGAATGTTACAAAAACGGGGAAAAAATATCAGGCTACGGACAATAGGAGACGTAAACGAGGTTGCGTGGGTCGGCTAATGTTCGATATCAACAATCCCTTAAATTAATTATAATAACACAATATCAGACAGTAAACAACGGCCATTTATTAGCTCACTACATAGGTATATCGCAAAAAAACCGACTCCAAAAAAACATCCAATGAAAACTCCCTGCCATGAAACACTTTAAAGTGTAAAATAAACTGGCTCTTCATAAATGCTATGTGCCAATTCTTGTCTATACATAATTCTTTATTTATTTAGATAGTAGTATTATAATGTGTGCTAGGTACCTAAAATCTGTTTGAAGTCGGTGCCAAGCTAAAAAGAATACGAATGTACAAAAATCTAAGCGATTATAAAATTCTCATGAAACTTTCTTTACGATAAGATTATCATAAAGAAACTTTCATGAGATTTTTATGATGGACAAAAATCACCTAACTACTAACTCTCCAGAAACTTCCAGAACATAAAATTATGTTTATGGGAATTAGTGCACTGACAATAGGTATTAAGTATACTATTCTTTTACATAACATTGAAATGTTACACGTTTTGATTAGGTAGCACTGGCCGTGTTCACTGGCTGACTATCATACTAATATTACACTAATATTATAAATATGAAAGTAAGTTTTTTTTATTCTTGGAAGAAGTCTCAAAAAAATCTATGATCTAATCTTCAAAATTCGTGTAACCACTTTTCTTGGGAATATGGCTCAGAATAAGTTAGGCCATCACCAACACAAGACTATTAAAATGATATTACAAGAAAAAACCCTTAAACTGTTTGGTTGATTTTACATTTTTATGTTAACACTAACAAAGTTCATGGATTTGTTTATTTACAGTTGTCTAATAAAATCTATCTATTGTTCGCACATGTTCTGAATAGAAATAGAAATCTATGAAGCACTTCTGGAGCTGGACCGTTGAAATACGTGGTTACACCAGAACTATTATGTGAAACAATTTGAAAAAGGAGGTGTTAAAGTAAGTGATTGTAACTCTGCTACCGCCCATGGTATAAGAGGGTTAAAGAATAAAATTATGTAAAAATACCTATTAATACCAGACCAGACGCTTTACGAGTTGCAGAGTCATTAAGTATGTAGTAGCACCAGACCTGATATACACTTCAAGAAAACTTGGATCTGGTAACACTTTAGGAAAAGGGTTAACGTCCCTTAAAAAGTGGGCGGATTAGTCCCAAAAAAAGTATCAATTTTAAAACAAAATCATTAAATATGTGATTACCAATGTGTTGATGAATTTTTGCCAAAACTATAACAATAGTCACTTCAACAAGAGGTATTAAAGTATATTGTTACATCAAAACACAACTTCAAGAAAACGGGCGTTAAAGTATATGGAGACTTTAGAACTATCTTAGTTATAACTTCTAGAATAGGGTGTTAAAATATTCGCATACATGGTACATCATAAAAGTTAGTATCACATTTAGAACAGAACTGTGGACTATTCGATTACCTGAATGTAACAATTATACTGAACCTCAATGTTGAATTTTCTCGTAACCTAGATAGTATTATTTCGTTTGTTCAAGAAGGTGTTTTCTATGTAATACACACCTTGTATTGTTAGTAGTATACTTGCAAGCGTAATATAATCGTCGCTGAGACCTTTGGCGTACTTTAGTGTTTGACAAATTACATCACAAAAATTAATTTCGTTCAAAACATAAGACAAAGAATAAATGAATCTTTTAACACCGCACAAGTAACGTGTGTTTGACCAAAGACTTTTAAGTTTTATAAACTTCAACTATAAGCGTAAATAACTAAGACCTCGTTATAAACGGGCTGACTTTAAATTATTGTTCTTTCTTCAAAGGTTAACCCGGACCCTACACTGTAATGGCAGTATTTATATGTATTCATAATTTTTTACGGATTCAAAGACCCGTTTCGTTTATTTCAGCATTTCTTTTAAGAGTGAGTCTTAGGAAATGCCGGTATTTTCTAGCTGGAAAGTTCGATGCGATATGTGAAAAATTTGGAAGGGCTTAATAATAATAATTAATAAATAATTAATTAATTTATATTTATAAATTAATTTATTATTTTATCATTAAACATGAGAAAGCTATGTTATCATGTGACTTTATTTGTTTACCTGTAAATAATCAAGCGTAAATCATTCAAATTTTTACTAGTAGTTTGGTTCATACAAGTTACTACATAATCATTCGTTGGACTTAAATGCATACTTTGTAGGTGTGTTGTTAATAATTCGTTGCTTTAAGATTGTGCGCAAAGAAATTCTATTCTCTATAATTCTTATGCTCTTTATCTAAATGCTGTTTAAAATTATTGACAGATGTTTTTGTTTTATTCACTGCAGTTTTATTTACATAGACTGGCCAAGAAAACCACAATTAATAAACATTAACATATTTATTCACCGAACAATAATTATTTACGTGAGCTATCTTCTTTGTATTTGTTTTCTCTGTAATTTACATTATACTTCAGAACGTTAGAGTCAGTTCGATAAAAGTATCTCTCTTACTAAATTAAGGAACTCTATAGAGAAGGAAACCACAAATAATGGCCTATGTTTAAATTTTACTTTACTTTAATTCACTTGCTTTATGTCCTTCAATAGGAAGGCCTTTGCCCTTGTTTTATTTTTACCATTTTTGTTTAAGTAATCAATTAGAGTATTATCAGTGTAGTCTAGATTTGAGTAGTATTAAGTTTCATTCAGTTACTTTCGTAATTATTATTTTTCTCCTAACATTGCATTGTATTGCATTTGGTGAATCTTGTGTGTATTGACATGTATACCACGAATGGTTTTTTTAATATATTTTAGATGCGCCAAAATGACTCTGCTCTGCCTGATGGAAAGCATGAGCAGATTCCAAGAGTGGTGGTCACCATTCTCAATGCAAATAAGAACATTGCAGCATGGTGACCCACACTATGGCCGCCTAGTGAGATGCGTTGTTGGGAAATATTGTTAAGAGTGTAAATAAAATGGAAAACTAGTGAAAAGCACATTTTTTTTTGCTTTTTCACAAAGTGATTAAGTTTACCAATTATGGAGGTCCTCCGGCAGCCCTCTTGAGACCCCAAAGTTGCAGCTATTCATTCGTAGCAGCAGTCATTCACTGTCATTTAACCTATTACATGTCTGCTTATTTGACTTCTATGAAAAAATAGACTTATTATAATCTTGACGTAAAGATTTCGTGTCTCATAGATCGAATCACAACGATATAAAACGCGCTCGAACTACGTGACAGACTTAACGTGTCGTTTCGATGGCACCTCACTGAAAGTATTAGGCGAAAAGTAACCTTCAACTAGTAACAGTTTGAAATGGCTCTTCCTAAACTTAGAGCTTTGAGAAAGTAGTCTCTTTTAAAAGGTTTTCGTATGTTTCTCGTATTTGGCTTACCACTTACTTTTGCTGACATTCTTGGAGATATTACATAATGTTATTTAGAACTAAATCGGGCAGATCTTGTAATATGCATTTAGTACTTTGTTGTATGTATATTATTATATCTACAAGTAAATGTAAATATTTTCATTAAAAGTTATAAAGTTTTGGAATTTTAATGTTATTATCGCAACGTTACAAAAACTAATATCATTTTACTAAACGAGCTGTACTTAGTATATATACATAGAGGGCAATAATATTATAAGCCTTACTGAACAAACAGCCAATTACAAAATGGAAGCTGAAGATTGTATTGAGATTGTCTACAGCCCATGTTTAGGAAACAGTATAAGGTGCTACCTAGAAAAAGTACCTATTTTAGGGTACTGAATTGATATATATTAAAATATGTATATTGTATACGAAGATTTTTATTGTATATATAATAATGTAACTATGTAAAAATAACAATATTATTACAGTCCTGTTTTTGAAACACGGAATTCTGAAGTCTAGGAAGAGAACTAACTCTTCTGCTATGTGTTTACTGTTACTGAGCTCAAGTTAAAATATTCTTTAACATTCCGCCTCTTATAAAAATAGACCAATTTGAGAATAAAATCGAGTTACGAGAGAACACTATTAAAAAGATAACGAACAAGAAACAATTCAATAACATTACTAAAGAAACATGCTACAAACGGACAACCTGGTTTATCGATAAGCGATAAGACAGAGTGAAAAAACTCGATAATGCGTTTATTTCTGTCTTTGATTTTGTTGATATGTCTTGCAATAATAATGATAAAACTCGGTTACGGGTGACAAGCCGATAACAGCTACAATTTGACAATTGTAGCAAGAGATTAGCGCTGACTATTTTTAACATGCTTTTATTGGTATCATCTATATCTATACAAATAAATAAAATTGGAGTGTCTGTTTGTAATATTAAAATAACCGCTTATTACTAAATGCATATGTATGTATACACGGTACATATAGCAAAAATGTGGTTAAAAAAATTTTTGTCTGTCTGTCTGTCTGTTTGTTCCGGGTAATCTCTGAAACGGCTAGACCGATTTTTACGGGACTTTCACTAGCAGGTAGCTGATGAACCGGGGAGTAACTTAGGCTACTTTTTATGGACAAACTTTGTCCCGCGGCGTTACTCGCGGTACAACAATAACCGCGGGTAACACCGCGGGGCTCAGCTAGTTTGTAATAAATCTTGGATAATAATTCAAAATTTAGTATGGATGACAATACTATAAATTTAAATCTTGTAGTGCATCTAGTTATGAGGACAAAGATAGATAGGATCGTCATCATCAGCATCTTGTTGTAGTTTGTTGCTTAACATAGAACTCTCTTTAGAACAAAGGTTTTAGTTTCTACGCTGTCTAGACGGGGAAGGGATGTTTTCCTTCTATTTGCAGTGCTATTTCCAGTGTACTTTGTTCTCTTAGTCGATTTAAACGACACCCATTGAATGAATAGGGGTGGTGATACTCTAAAAAGGAATAAAAGGACATTAATTTTAGCAAATTTTTAGTGCAGAAGAAAATGTAGGTTTGATAAGCATCATTATAACAACTTCTGCATCATGTAGTTTATTTTTACTTTATCATCTATACAAATAAATAAAATTGGAGTGTCTGTTTGTAATATTAAAATAACCGCTTTTTACTTAATGCATATGTATGTATACACGATACATATACCAAAAATGTAGGTAAAAAATTTTTTGTCTGTCTGTCTGTCTGTCTGTTTGTTCCGGGTAATCTCTGGAACGGCTGGACGGATTTTGACGGGACTTTCACTGGCAGGTAGCTGATGACCCGGGGAGTAACTTAGGCTACTTTTTTTAGACTAACTTTGTCCCGCGGCGTTACTCGCGGTACAACAATAACCGCGGGTAACACCGCGGGGTTCAGCTAGTATCTAGATAAAATAGAAACCTAGATAAAAAAATATATTAGATATTAAAAAAAGAGGGAGTTGTCACTTCCTTGATCCAAGGTCTGTAGTAAACCGTCACCGTGAAAGAGCCATGCTTCGGCATGGATAGGTCGGCTCGACCAGAGTCACTTTTGCGCTGTGTTTTACCGAGTGAGTGAGGATACCGGAGGCCCATGCCCAAACTTCTCCCCTAGGGGATGCCCTAAGTGACACCCCTAGTCTTGGTGTACCTGGGCGGCGGTAACCACTTACCATCAGGCGATACGTCTGCTCGTTTACCGCCTATTTCATAAAAAAATGATATTTTCTATAAATATCAGACTTTACTAACGGTGATAGAAAACTTAAGATCAGTACAAAGGCAGAGTTATGTACGACAAAGCTAAGATGAAAGGGTAATAGTTTTGGCAGTGAATGCCAAAACTATTACCCTTTAACAATTGATCCCAGCCCGTTAACTATTGATCTGGTTTTAAAATGTAAAAAAAAAGGCAACTCTTTACCGCCATACACATACACGCGGATGGAGCTGCGGAAAAAAGCTAGTCGTTCCATAAACCCTAGAGAAAACTGGTATTCCAATCATCTGTCGAACACAAAGAGAGAATTTTCCGATCAAGATATATGATGTTTACTGGCGACCCGCATACAAGTTGGAAAAATTCAAATGTGCTTTTCGGTCCGAGACTTTTGTTGAGTGATGCAGATTCGGCGTAATTTGATTTGCCGTTGCTTTGCATTATTTTTTTACTTTGTTACGAAATTGTCATTAGACCAATTATACTCTTTAGTCCCGGGCCTTACGTGTGTTTATGTCATATCTATTCGATTGTCAGAAAACCGCGTTTGGTATTGTACTGCGATCTTCACCAATTGCAAATCTCTCGCCGTCGAGAGGGAATTGATTTAAAAAAGCTCACACTAAATTCTTAGTTACCATAATTTTGTAGAGTTAAAATAACTTCTTCTGCATACTCGTATTACTAAACCAGTCAGGGATTATAATAGTATAAACATTCAGGGATTATAATGTATAATTCAGCCTTAGAAGTTGCCCACATACTCCAGTGTATTTAGATTTTAAACTCGTCAATATATTATGTACACTAAATAGTTTGCCAGTGTTATCTATAATATATTTAGATCGATGGAAGATATGTTTAAGTTTAAGACTTAGTACTTTAAGAGGTTTCGGTGTTTCGTTTAACTTTGCAGACGGCTTATGTACCTATCATAGTCACTGAGTGTTTTGGAGATACTTTATTATTATGGTACAAATAGGTTAACTTTTTCTTTCTATACTTGTATAATGACCTATCTTCAACAAATAAAGAGTTTTGCTAGGTATAGATTATTATTTGGTACTCCTCACATTAAAGATAGCGTACTGGCAACCAAGACTGACTTCTTAACGTGCTGTCCAAAGTCCGGGCCTGAAACGCTGCCAAACTTGCGTAAATGAAGCTGTTTTTAGGTTGTTGTTTTACCCAATAACAATTTTTGGAATCGAACCCGAGACCTCTTGATAGGCAGTCGCATATGCTAACCGCTGATCATGATACAATCTGAGACAAAATTCATTTCATTTGCGTTTTCTCATAACTCTAATTTATTTTTTGATATTGTTGTTAAAAACTAGATAGGAATGAATACATGTAGTGTCTTTTTAAATATGTTTTTTTTTCTTTATTTCTTTGTTTGTTGTTTGCTTATTAAAAACTATGACATGTTGATATGTTATGTGTGGAGATATTAACGCTTGTACTAAAGAGGGAATATTCACATTTATTTAGGTACGTTTGCGTAAGCGAATAACGTAAAGGCTGTTGATATAAAAACTTTGACGCCTGGCATATTTAAATAAGTATGGAACGCGTAAAATAAATGTGTATTGTGAAGAAGTGCTATCAACTTTCAGCTATTTTATGATTTAACTTAAGTCGTAAAATGCTTACATTCAGGAAAATACGCCGAAAGAGAATAGATAGTGAGTTCTCGAAAACAGAGTACGCCAAGCCGTTATGGACACCTTTATGATTTAGGGAATATAGATGACATGAAAAGCATAAAGTTGGAAATGAAGATCCACACAAAATGACTTTTAGCACCATGATGTCATAGTATTTTATCGTCATAGCTTTTAACCATTTACATACATTATATAAAATAAAAAATAGAAAGTAAAAAACCTTTATTTTTCATATTATTTATTTATTTATCTACACTAATATTATAAAGAGGAAAGATTTGTACCTATTTTTGTATGTTTGTATGTTTGTAATGAATAGGCTCAAAAAGTACTGGGCCGATTTAAAAAATTTTTTCACCAATAGAATGCTACATTCTTCCAATTTGACATAGGCTACATTTCATTTTGAAAAAAATTAGGGATCCTTGGTAAAATTTGAACAATGTAACCGAAGGTGTAGAAAAATGAGTCTTAAAATGTCTTTCGTCGAATGCGCTGCCGAAACTATTAGCGATAGAACAAAATAATGTACAACAATATTGAAGAACATCATAATGTCTACAAAAAACTCCGCGGTAGCATATGTCCAACTATTGTAGTTATGTCACTACAACAACTTTTTTCATTTTAAATCCAAACCATGTTATTTATGTGTTTATATTAATCCTTATTCAAATAAATTATTATATGGTCAAGACCATTTAACTACCTATAAAATAGTTTTTAAATTATTTAAATTGGACTTTCCATTCATAAGATATTACGAATTAAAAAATTCAAACAGTAAACAAAACCGCCATAGCGCCGTGGCCGTTGTCTGAACAACAATCTGTGTGCTCAATCCGCAAAAACGGTCCGCTGGGGCAGCTCTTACAAGACACTTCGCTGGTCATCTGGGACGAGTGCACCATGAGCCACAGGGCGCACGTGGAAGCCGTGGAGCGCACGCTGAGAGACATCCGAAGCTCAGACCGTATAATGGGGGGCGTGACGTTATAACAAAAGGTACTCGAGCTGACGTTATTCAAGCTTGCCTTAAATCATCAACTTTATGGCAATCGATTGAAACTCTTAATCTGCGCACAAATATGAGAGCACATTTAAGTGACAATGACGATAATAATTTCTCACAAAAACTTCTAAAACTTGGAGACGGAAAATTACCGTCTCCGGTTGCAAACAGTCCCCAGGTATTGTTGGATAACGAATTGGGTCAAATCGTTCAGAGTCTAGAAATTCTTGTGGACACAATATATACGGACATACAAAATCTTACGGAGAGAAATTTCAATTGGCTCTGTTCGAGAGCGATAGTGTCCCCGCGAAATGAATCGGTTAATGAGATTAACAAAATTATTATGGAAAAAGTACCCGATGAATTTAAATCTTACAAATCTATTGACACAGTATGCAACATCGAAGATACAGTGCAATATCCACAAGAATTTTTAAATTCCCTGAATCCTTCCGGCTTGCCGCCCCACGAACTACAATTAAAGGTAGGCACTCCCGTAATGCTGCTGAGGAACCTATGCCCTCTCAACATGTGCAATGGCACGAGACTTCTGGTGAAGGAATTGCGGGAGAACGTCATAGTAGCCACTATAATCACCGGGGCCGTGGCCGGACAGCTCGCCCACATACCGCGGAGAGGTTACAGTTTCCTCTAAAAACATCATTTGCCCTCACAATAAATAAGTCCCAGGGTCAAACATTTTCGATGGTTGGCATCGACCTAAGAAAAGAATGCTTTTCTCATGGACAACTATATGTTGCCCTTTCTCGAGTGGGATCTCCTGAAAATCAATATATTTTGTTGCCATCTACAAATACAACTGCCAACGTAGTTTACAGTGAAGCTTTAAGATAAAAACTGACAAATATAAAAGTAAAAAACGTAAATCTACCTTAATATTATATCTGTAAATAATGTAAAAGTAAACCTGTAAAATAAAAAATACTAAAAATTTAAATTATTAAGTAATAATAAGAATGAAAATGATTAATGACAAACCCTTTTTTAATAAAAAATAAAAAACAAAAAAAATATATAAAACCAAAATAAAAAGCACAAAACAACAAAACAAAAAAAAAAATTGTAAGGAAAATACTAAATAATGATAGGCAAGTTTCTATCGACACGAACAAAAATTTCTTTGAAATACCTAGATGTATAGGTAGATACATTTTAAGTTGAAAGTTTTCAACGTTTAATTTAGACTGTATATATTTTATTCGACTCTGCTTTTATTCTAATTACTTAAAAAAAACATAGTAAAAATGTATATAATATCATATGTAAATATTACTTATTTAAGTGCCCGCCAATTAAACCATCAAAGAAATTGAACATAAATAGACTTACATACAAATATAACTGTGGGGTTTTTTTAAATATATAATTAATAAATAATATTTTTTTAATAAATAAAAATATTTGTGAAAAACTGTTTTTATATCCAAATTTCCAAAAATAAATAATTGTCTACCCCGTGCGAAGCCGGGACGGGCTGCTAGTTATTTATAAAGAAAAATATACAATGTCTTACATACTAATAGCATCCAAAAACCACCAAGGTTTATACTTGTGCTATCATGAATCTGTCTTGTTGAAATACAATGAATCTCGTTCTTACAAATTTAGGGTAAAGAATAAATCTACACATAAATACCTAAAACACAAAAATACTTAATTGATTCTATGTAAATACACATAAACATCGCATATTGCTTATATAATGTAACTTAAAAAATATTGTTTTAATTTAATTTAATGTTTTTTTTTGTTATACATAAATCTGAGGGTAGGTTATTAATAAGTCGCGGCACAATATAGGCGGTAGTCCGCTCGCCGTATGTATTATTGGCTCGGTGAGTGTGAAGCCGGTTCTTGGAAACTGCCCGAGTGCGCACAGGGTGCTCAATAAATTGCCTTATGGAATCATTAAAAAATTGTTCTTACTATATCCATAGTACAGTCTAAAAAGGTAAGTAAACGTTAGTAATTAATTAACAAGAACGTTATTTTTGGATATGAATCCCTCGTTGGGTGAAGGCCTCCTCCAGTTCTTTCCACTTGTTTCTATCTTTGTCCATGGTTACCCATTAGTTTCCTGCTATTTTTGAAATGTCATCTGTCGTTTTCTTTTTTGTCTACCTGCTCTTCTCTCCCCGTGGGTCCTTTCCATGCTGTAGTTTTGATTAACAATCTGCTGTCTGAGTATCGTGCTACATAACCAGGCCATTGCCATTTCAGTTGCAAAGCTTGTGGAAGAGCATTTGTTAGTTTTGTTTTATTTGTCTAATGGTAGTACGAAGTACGAAGTTAGCGTACTTTGTTTGTTTGCCATATGTTTAGGATACTCTGATCCATAGCTCTTTGGGTTGTTAGAATCTTTTGTCCAGTTCTAGTCATAAATATCCAGGTCTGACAGCCATACAGTAAAGAAGGCAATATACCGATGTCTTATACAGTTTTCTTTAGGTTTATTGATCTCCTTTTAGGATTTCTTTGAATGACCAGATTTTTTTCTAAGCTAAATTCAATCGACTTTTAACTTCTTCAGCGGTCTGTGATTAAGTAAAGGAAGTTGTTTACCAAGATAACTAAAATTGTCAACATATTCTATTGCACTTTCTTTCACGCTTATAAGTTTGGTTTTTGTGGCGTTCAATTCCAATTCAACTTTTGGGCTTACTTTATCCAGTGAGCAGAGCATATCTTGTAAATCAATTGCTGTTCTGGATTTATTCGGCTTATTCGAGGTCTTTGTATTTCGTCTAAGGTTATTTCTAGTAATAAGTTTTCTAGTAAACTACTGTATAAATGTGTTTTTTTTTCGATTTTTGGCAGTTAGTACAAATTATTAAGTATATGTAATGTATAATCTTACGTTTAAGTTGCAAAGTTTCGCAATTGTAATATAACGTAATTAATAACAATTACCTACATTGGAGAGGTCTATGTCCAGCAGTGGACTGCGATAGGCTGATGATGATCTACATACTTCTATTTTGTTTTTTGTTTATGTAATACTTGGGCAAACGAGCAGACCTATCGCCTGATGGTAAGCGATTACCGCTGCCCATGGACACCTGCAACACCAGAAGCGTCTTGCCAGCCTTTGGGGGATGGGGAGGGGGGATATGGGGAAGGGTGGGTATGGGCCTCCGGTATCCTCACTCACTCGGTGAAACAAAGCGCAAGCATTATTTCACACTGGTTTTCTGTGAGGCCGTGGTATCACTCCGGTCGAGCCGGCCTATTCATGCTGAAGCGTGGCTCCCATGGTTATTACTGTAACGTTTGTACGTTAAAAGTAAAATAACCTTTGTTCGACTTTGCCTTGTTCTTATTATTAATTTTGAATATATTAAACACTTCTTGAAAATAAAAAAAAATGTTCTCTAAGTAAAAATAAATAGAAGTACTTTTAGGATTACATATTCAATGACCATAAATTCCTACTTTTCATGATCTATATTTACAAAAAAGTAGTAAGTTGTAGAATACTAGATACGTACTAGAAATAAAATAATTTATGCGTATAAAATTAATAACTAAGGAAACTGTAAACACATAGAAGTTATTATTTAGTTTTTATTAGGCGACAAATTGTGTCTATAAATAATCTTACACGAGAAATGACAGAGTGCCTTGTAATGAAGTCAAGGCCGGGATCACATAACGACCACTCCTTTGAAAACCTAATTGCTACTCACATACACTTTGATTCATGATAACATTACACAGTAGATCGTAACTGCTTTTTCTGTGAAGAGTACTTGTGTTTTTTCCATTAGATATTTTGCGATCAGCTTCAGATTATAATGATTATATTGTCAGGACAGAAATGGAGGCAATGAGAAAACTGTTTCTTTGTTAAACTCGAACTTGTGATTGCAACTATTTTTCTTGGATATCTAATAGTAACATTGTTTTAATAAGACCTCTTTGTTGCTATATGAAGTTGTGGAGAGCTCATTAAGTAAAACCTCTTTGTTGGATATGAATTAAGTTTATAGAAATTCTATAAAATTTGGGCCGCCTTGAAACAAAAGCTATTTACCACCACACCATTGCGTGCAGAAGAATTTGTTTCTCTTTTGATTTAGAGAGGGAAGTAAGGGGAACATCATGCTAAATTGTATCAGCCTCAGGCAAGTGCTTATCATTATCTGCAGCCTATAATAGTACTCTGCTAGACTTAGGGCTCTCTTTTGTGAGGCTTTGGCATTCTGTACCAAGCCCGATGATGCAGAAGCATCACTAGGCCGACATGGTGTGGGTCGCCATTTTGCATTGTTGCATTCGCAATAAGTATGGTGGCCACTACTCTTGCATTCAGCTTATGCATGCCATCAGGCAGAGTAGAATCAATTTGACAGGGCCACACATAAAAAAGCTGTCAAAACAGGGTGGCAAAGGGTTAGTTTCAATTTTGCTGTTGTTCTGTATAACAACATACTGTGGTGTATAAACGTACTTTAGAGTCTCTATCCCTAGTAGAGTATCTTGGAATCTATTTGTAAAGTCGATTGACAGCTTGACTGACAGATTGTTGATCATTTTAAATGTAGGTATATTTATTGAAAGAGATTGACGCACTATGTGTATTTAAGTAAATTGTTTAGGTATAGTGCGTACTTATAAACGAAACCACTGTTTGTTTGGCTGTTAAAAATAGATCAAGGAACTGCCGATGTGTGTTGTATAAAACAATCTGCCTGAACGTTCATGTATATACCGATACGATTTCAACTCTAACAGAGTAAGTGCTTTGATAATCGAGAAGAAATATTAATTTTTTAACTTTTAAAATAAGACAAGTACAAAATAATTCTGACCTGATGTCTAAATTCTTAAAAAGTAAGTAATTATTACTTTACTTTTAAAGAATTTTCTTAATTTATAAATAACTAGCTACTAATAAATTTTTCCCCGTTTTTGTAACATTCTTCATTGGTGCTCCGCTCCTATTGGTCTTATCGTGATGATATATAGCTTAGTCTTCCTCGATAAATGTTAAAATATTTTTTATTATCGACACACAATGCTAAAATAACATAAAAGACACACACAAACACAATGCTAAAATAATTTTTATTATCGAACCAGCGGTTCCTAAGATTAGCGTGTTCAAATAAACAATCAAACTCTTCAGCTTTACAATATTACTAGCTGACCCACGCAACCTCGTTTGCGTCTCCTATTGCCCGTAGCGTGATAATTTTCCCCCGTTTTTGTAACATTCTTCATTGGTGCTCCGCTCCTATTAGCTTTAGCGTGATGATATAGCCTATAGCCTTCCTCGATAAAGGTACTATCCATCACTGAAATATTTTTTCTTCTTTAGCTTTATAATCTTAATCTATACTTATAAAATAACAAGTCCTGACTGACTGACTGATTGATCATCGCCGAGCGTAAACTATGATAGTTAGGGCTATGAAATTTGATGAGTAGGATCCTTTTATAGAGTAAACACCTACTAAGAAAGGAATTTTGGAATTTCTACCCCTACGGGGTGAAATAGGGGTTGAGTAATTATATAAAAGGTGAGAAATAGGCATTGACATTTCATAACTTGGTTAGTTTGGAAGTCCGTCATTTTTTAATTGAGCAGCCTGAAAACTTTCGTCTTTATGTTTCTGATTACAAATACTTATAATATCATTTATACGAATTCCGTTTCTAAAGGTGATGAAATATGGGTCGAATGTTTGTATGAAAGTTCTTTTAAATGGGCTATTGATCAAAAATAAATAAATACGTTTAAAAACATGAATAAATTACTGATACATACTTTTACACAGTTTTAATTAAATACATATAATCAACTCCCACGCGAGCAAAGACGCAGACAACAGCGGGTATTAGTATAGATAAAAAAAACTAGTTACTCGATTTTGTTCAAACCAATGTTCGGTGGAAGTTTGCATGGTAAAGTACATCATATTTTTTTTTAGTTTCATCATTCTTTTATTTTACAAGTTACAGGGGGGGAACACATTTTTACCACTTAACAAACAAACAAACTCTACAGCTTTATAATATTAGTATAGATACTCGTAGTATAGATAGATGATTTCTGTGAAGAAAAAATACTGATTAGAGCAAGTTGTATTTATTTTAACTGCCTCGGTGGTTCAGTGGTAGTGTATGCGACTGCTGTGCTTAGTCTAAAGTCCGATTCCAGGGTCGGACCATATGTTTGTATGGTCTGCAAATATTTGTTTCGGAGTTTGGGTATATTCCATGTTTTTCCAAAAAAAAGTATATATGTATTTATATCAGTTGTCTAGCGTCCATTATAAAAGCTCTGCTTAGTTTGGGACTAGATGGCGTTGTGTGTTAGATGTCCGAAACATAAATTATTTTTATTTATTCATCATCTTCCTAGCCTTTATTATTTCCGAGATTAGTTGAGGTCGGCTACTATATTTTCTTAAATAACATTAATTAATAGTCAAAAGCGAGTAAAATACAATTCATAAAGGAATAGGTTATAAAGTTAATATTTTAAACTATCACATTAATTTACGATAAATAAATTTGATTTTAAATATTATATTTGAGTTAACTATTTTAGCTTTAACTGTTATATATTACAGTTATAAAATAATTCGCCCAAAAAAATTGATTCGCTCATTCGTTGTTTATTGCAAACCTCTATTTTTTTTTTACGTTCTACATATATTTATTTGTATATATTATATTATTTTTATTTTTATCACCTTTCAAAGGTTGAATGCAGAGAAGGCCTTAGCCACAAATCCATACTAATATTATAAATTCGAAAGTAACTTTGTCTCTCTGTCTGTTACGCTTTCCGACTAAATCGCCACATCGTTTTTAATGAAATTTGGTATAGACATGATAGACATACTTTGATTCTTTTCAATGAAATTAGGCATAGACATACTTTGATTCTTTTCAATGAAATTTGGCATAGACATACTTTGATACTTGATTCTACATGAAGGGAAGTTGAGGACGAAGTTTTTAATGAAGTAGAGGGACAAACTGTCGAGAAATACTTCGTGTAAAGATTGGCAAGATTCTTTCCAGAGTTACACGTAAAACAGATACATGTAGATAAAAAGGATAATATATTCTGTAGATAAAGTCTCTTTTCAGTAAACAAAAAGTCGTTTTTACATTACATTCTATATATTAGACCATAAGTAAATAGCCCGGTAGCTGAATAGGCAAGTGTCAAAATCAGCAGCAGTATTTTACGAATAAAATCTTTTGAAATTAACTGCTCACACTTAAATAAAAGATTCGCCAATATTGTCCCTGGTATTATTTAGGGCAACCAGAGGATTACATGGTTTCAACTAAAACATTAACATTCAGCGGAAATTGCTTGCTTGAAAGTAAACGAACTTCACAAATTTACAAGTTCATTTCAATTAACGTTTATATACAAGCCCGATGTTGGTCGAGTTTTAATCAAATGTTTGTATTTTGAAACTTAAGAAATATGTTTTACAGGTATTCCAAACTTATCTAAAAAGCTAAATGGAAAATATAAATTAAAAGATGCCGTTTTTGAATATGACGTTGAAACTTATTTTATACTAACTTAACCCCGCGGTGCTACCCGCGGTTATTGTCGTACCGCGGGTAACGCCGCGGGGCGAAGCTAGTCTAAAAAAAGTAGCCTAAGTTACTCCTTATATGATCAGCTACCTATCAGTGAAAGTCACGCCAAAATCAGTCCAACCATTCCAGATATAAGCCGGAACAAACAGACAGACAGACAAAAATTGTTAAAAAAGTATTATTTTGGTATATGTATCGTGTCACACGATACATATACCATATATACACGATTCGTGTTTACATATATATGCATTTAATAAAAAGCGGTTATTTTAATATTACAAACATACACTCCAATTTTATTTATTTGTATAGATAAACAGACATTGTGCTAATAAGTAAAAAGAAAACTGGTCTTACTGAGTCTGACATGAGTAATCCTGTAATAGTTTATTGTATAAGAATGATAGTCATCCTTTTTCAGGGTATGAACGTTATGTCCATGATTTGTGTTATAAACTGTATTTTCTTGTTACAGATTCCGCATTTCTGTGGAGGCTATAGTGGTGTAATCGCGTGTTACTAAATCATATCGGTATCAAAAACTTTGTGCGCGAGTTGACTTAAAAAAGTATACCTAGTTCACGTCTAATTACTTCAAGAATGAAAATTTCTTAGACGCTGCAAAAGTTAAAACATATTTTGCAAAATGTCGCCATTAAATTCAAAACCAGATTGAATTCTAAACTCAAAATTAAAAGGTGGTTCCTTATTCAAATTTATAAGTAAAATGGTCAATGAAAGTGCTAAAATGAAGTGTATAGTGGTAATGGTAATATCATTAGTGCACGTGGGTATCTGTCACTTAAACTGCCGCGGAGAAGAACCTCGAATTCGAAACTGTGACAAAGTGTGTGATGAAAATAATAATTGCAAGATAAGAGCTGCTCTGTTGCTGCCGAAGAATACTAGTTATGATGCCTGTCTACCTGCTGTGAGTATGACTATACATCTATATATTAATATGTAAATAAAATGTTTTGTATCCCTTGTAAATGTTTTGTAAGTTTAAGCACGAGCAGGTTACATGTGGACCTACTTTGGCATTTATAATATTAGTATGAATTCATGATTCATGACACAAAGACATCACATTGAAAACTCTATGTTGAAAACACCTTATGATCATATTCCGCAGAAGAATGAGTAAACAATTTGTGCAATAAAGTTTAAAATTATGTAATAATATCAACTAAATACTAATCTGATATTATTTTTACCTGTCATGGTCTAGAAGTTTATACAAAAACAGTTATAGATGACCAGTAAGATCAATGAAACGAATCAAAATGGTTGAATTTTGATGGTCAAGCGATTAATGTTTCTTTGTTTAGACATCATCATCTTGGCATTGACTTAATCTAATTCATGATCCGCGCAATGAGCAACACCAGGATGTTGCCAATTATGTATTACTAGTTGTTGCCCGCGGCTCCGCCCGCGTGTTTGTCGGTTGCCTATAAGAGATTGCTCATAATATAAATATCATTGTTATGTACTATCTTTTAACTGAGCAATATTTTGTACAAATAAAGGGGTTTTTATATATCTATCCATCTATTAACTATGTAATACAAAATTGATTGATAAATATTAAATCAGTAGCTAATGTATATTTTTTGAGTTTCACTGCTATTGAGGTATCCATGCATTTGTATTTAATGGTAAATCGATGTAACTATAAAAATGACAGAAATTTATTAGGTATCTTATTACTCGTAGCTATGTTATATAACTCCATTCCATTAATAATAGGGGTGATAGAACAAAATAGAGCATGTCTTAATCCTAACAGAGCAATAACTATCGTCAAAGAGGCGAATAAGGATTAGTAATGCTTGAACGATGCTTCTCTATACGGTTTACCGGCCATACTCCTGCGATGTGGCTTGGGCTTGTTTGTTTACATCTGATGTTACTTTTACCTACTTACAGCAAATGTAAATAAAAATAACTGCATAAAATGTAAACACATAAACGCTTTCAATTAGGTAGAAATTGTAAAATTGTATTACATTTTGAATGAAGCAAGCATTCTTGAGAATGTTATTATTTAAAACAACTAAATGTAAAGTTTTCTAATTTATTTTGTACGAAAAAGTAGGAAACCTCGCCTCGTTGAGAGCAATTTTGGATTGTAGATGAAGTATATAAAGTAAGTGTAGCTAGGTAGTAGAGCCACGCTGATTTCAGCACGAACGGGCCGGCTCGACCGGGGCGGTACTACCCTCGCACTGAAAATCAACGTAAAATGACAGCGATCATGCTGTCGTGTTTCGTTGGTGAGTGCGAGACCGGAGGCCCAATGATGCGAAAGCATCACTAGCCCGCCATGGTGTGGGTCACCATGCTGCATTGTTGCATTGTCTGCGTTCGCAGTATGGTGACCATCACTCTTGGATTCTGCTCATGCTTTCCATCAGGCAGAGTAGAGTCATTATGGCAGGGTCAAACATAAAAAAAAAAAAAAAAAAAGAAATATGTGTTTTGGTGAAATTCATATTTACATTTTATTGTAGCTTTTGACTATGGATTCACTTGCGTGATTGTTTCTTATTTCTAACTTTGACCACTCCAGGGATGAATTTTCAAGAAATCTTTCTTAGTATTCTTCTTCTTCTTATGTGAGCTACTCACATTATCATCACCACCATCATTATCTCAACCAAAAGACGTCCACTGCTGGACATAGATGTCCCCCAAGGCTCACAATATGAAAAGTATCATCTAGTCAAATTTCAATTTTGTAGTCCCAGTGGTTTAGACACTACGTTTATGATCGGTCAGTCAGGGGTGAATTGTTTTGTATTGTGGCGACTTCCACATACAGCGCATCAAGAAAAACATATGACAGCGCCATCTACCGATGATACACTGAACTACGGAGTAACAAGTAACGAAGTAACTACCAATCCTGCATCACGCAATAGAAGTGCTTGCCCCGATAATCATATATACAACATCCCAACATCAACCGTTGGGCAGTGGCCCGCCAGGCATGATCACCTCGCCTGGTCGGAGGATCCTCCCTTTGTTTTGGTGGGACATGACACAACCTGTTCCCCACAGTATGTATGTAGATGATCATAATTTAAAATAATATTAACATCGGTGTGGAAGTAAGTTAAAGGCTTAATTTACAAATATGCGTTATCTATTTCTTTACGTTAGTTACAGAAAGTATTAATAGATGTCGTTTTACTAAATAATTGTCCAGAGTTGATGTAGTTTAGGACCTAAATTTGTTTGTCTTAAAAAATAATATTACACTGCTTTGGTGAAGTGTGTACTACACCGAGTTTATGGATAGGAATGTATTGTAAGTTTAGAGTATGATGGGGCTGATATGGTTTTATGTGACCACAAGCCCCTAAATAAAGTAAGATTAAAAATAAAACTGAGTTTCTACATATCGTTCTTATGCCAAACATACACAATATAAGAAAACATTGAACAAAAATGATTAACACGAACATAAGGCACATCGTACTATAATTATTTTCCGCATGACCAAATTAAAATAACTCGATAACACTGATAAAACATGTTCTATAAATAGACTGTTCAATAAGAAATCCTTTGATAAAATTGATTTATTGGAATTCATAACTTGTTATCGATTGAATCACAGTGCCTTACTGATATTGTAATTAAATTTCGTATTTGAATTACTTTTTTCATATTTCATTATATTGGTTTAAGAATATTGATTTATGAAAATATTAGCTGTGAATTCGCGTGTTATTAACTTTACACATGACGAAGTCCAATAGGCCCATGCATTCCTTATAACCCGATTACGGCAAAGCCAAAGGAGGGTCCTCAACTATTTATCAGAACTGGACAAATGAGATATCTTTAGAAGCGTCTTGATCGTCCGCTGGTTATAGGCTATATGACGTGTCACTGAATCTAATGTGGCGCCCTCTAGTGGTCATAAAGATTTGTTTAAAAAATTAATTTGAGATAAATATCCCGTGTTTGGTATCATTGGAAAGAGCATTACTTGTACATTTCATTTCGTTGCCACTATCTCATAAGGCTCTACGCATTTTGGAAACTGGAAGTTATGAATGGACACAAGCAGGTAGTAGATTTTGGTGTTTTCACCTAATTTACGTTGACAATCCAGTACTTGCTGTGGCGTCTGTTTATGGATCTATGATTTTTAACTACAGTTAACACTAACTTAACTAAGGTACAGGGTACAGAGCGACAGCAGCTTAAATTTTGAACGTTAAGTTTATAAATTTCAATTAGTGTCTTAATTGAATAAATGACTATGAATTTGAAATTAAAAATTGAATTTGGTGGTTGGCCACACAAGAATAAAGCTATAACTCTATGTAATGGTAGACAATTGTAGTGTCCCTAAATTAAATTGGAAAAAGGCAGGAAGAAGATTATAATATTATTCACAAGTATAAGTTCAAAATATAGTGTATATTTAAAGTTTACTGCTTTTATTCTTTCAGGTCAGTCCTGTCCTCGACCTTGCAATGGAGGATCCAGTCATCAAGAACGCCTTCCCACCTTGGCTGTCCGTAGAATGGATGAAGTATGACGTCACCGATTGCGATGCGGCCTACGCAGTAATATCGGCCATAGATGCGTTTAATGATTGCGCGCATGTGTTTTTTGGTCCCGCTTGCGATTTTGCACTCGGTAAGCGTTTTTAATTTTTCTTCCATAAAAATATTTTACAATTAATTACTTACATTGTAATCTACGATACCTACGATATACGTACTGTTATATATATGTAATGTATATAATAGTGCCTGCCGGCCCTATTCCTATCCCTTAGACAGCACTTTTGGTGGTTGTTAGTAATTAGACTGCAAAGACAGTTCAGTTCGATTCCATCATCCGCGCGTGACACTTGCCCTTTTCTTGAGTCCTTTTAAATTCAATAAACGACCTTCAAATATACTAATATATTTTTTTAAAAAGAGCCTTCCAGTAGTTCGTATAACAGTACGCACTCACGATGTACTGAAAAAGAATATATTGAGAATAGAAACAAGAGATTTAAACGGATTTTATATTTCTATCAAATTTAAATCAAAAAGATTGCGTCACATAGTTTAAACGATGGTTTGCCGAAGCTTGGTAAAATAAAACTATATATTTCTAAATGATGATTTCATGAAAAACAACGAAAATATGTAACAAAAAACTTTAGAATTCCAATTTGATTTGACCAATGAGCGTTGCTATAATTGACCGGTAGATGTCAGATGTTACACATTTAGAATTACGATACGATTACTGTAAAGCCGTTCGTTCGTTTTACGTTAAACGTGTTCGCTACACAAATAATAGAGAACGGTTTTATTTGAATCACGTGTTATCGTTAACGCACGTTAGCAAAATGTGCTTTCAAGGTACGCCTTTTAAATATAACCATAAAGACTATATTTGAACATTATAGTATAATCTATAGCACATATATAGCTACGATATTATAGTATGCTGCCCTCGATAGCTTTCGTACATAGCAATAAATTTGCTATTAACTGTAAAACGTGAACAAAACAAAGCCTCAGTCTACTGACTAACGAGAATACGATTTATTCATCAATGCGCAGATAGATAATTCATTTTCGTTTAATATTTATAGTTTCACGTGTTTATCCTGAGAAGCCATAAATAAACTATAAATATTGTGCTGTTTTCTAATTATTTACAGTATAAATAACTTTCAAGTGAGTGTTTCAAATTATTTATTATAATGTAAGTATTTGTGTTATATATTACTCTATTCTCGGGAATATCTGTACACTAGAGTTGCAGAAAAGTCTGGGTTTACGTAATTCATTCTGGAAAAAACCGACTTAAAAAAAACACCCAACGAAAACTAACCTGCATAGAAACACTAAAAAGCGTAAAATAAACTGGCTCTTCATAAATTGCTAAGTGGCATTTTTTGTCTATACCTAGTTCTTTATTCATTTGACAGCCTCGTTGGTCTCGTGGTTGGGGTGTGCGACTGCTGATCATGAGGTCTCGGGTTCGATTCCCGTGTCGGACCAAATGTTTAGATGATCTTCAAATATTTGTTTGGAAGTCTGGGTGTTTTCTATGTTAAATATGTGTGTACTAGTTGTTGCCCGCGGCTACGCCCGCGTGTATGTCGGTTATCGCTGCAAATATTAGCCTATGTGTTATTCTGATGTATAAGCTACTGTAAAGTTTCATCCAAATCCGTTCAGTAGTTTTTGCGTGAAAGAGTAACAAACATCCATCCAAACATCCACCCATCCTTACAAACTTTCGCATTTATAATATTAGTAGGATTTACAAAAAAAAAGTATATATGTATTTGTATTAGATGTCCAGTACACACAACACAAGCTCTGCTTAGCTTGGAACTAGATGGCATTGTGTTAGATGTCCGAAATATTTATTATTAATACATTTATAAAGTAGAATTTTTACTCAGTGTACCAATATAATAAATTGGATTACTTTGAGATTGACCAAGACTACACAACTAACAAAAAGTTCGTTTAGTTTTCATTCTTACAATATTCATTCATTGAAATTCTCTTCAAAATGACGTTGCATTAAGAGACAATTTTACTTGTTGTTTTTTATACCTAGAATTTACTTATAAAGTTAAATTTAATAATCATAGTTGTAGAAAAATTCAAGCAAACCCATCAGTTGATGCCCAGCTTTTTTATGTGATGGAATGGAAAATCTTTCATCGGGCCCAAGGAACATTATTACAGTGATGCATAAGTCTTAAGTATTTGGTGTTATCGCTTCCATCCGTCAGGCAATTCTGAAAGCTGGTTCCTATTCTGGATTTTATTTTTAAATTCATATTTTATTTACCTGGAGGATAAATTTGTATAGGTTTATAAAGTATTTGATTTTTAATTTATACTTTGGCACGATCACAGATAACAGCAAACGTCAATCAACGTAACTATTCATCAAGTATTTATTGGAATAACATCGATATGGATTTTGCATTTGAAATAAGTTAAAATAATTTAAAATTGACGGAGCTTTTAGTCTGGTGGTTGGTTCCTGACTGCAAAGTCAGAGATTGTGAGTACGATATCAACCCCTAGACCCAATTCATTGTGTGATGCTCACGTTCTCCATCATTTGTTCTGTGTTTGATTAGTCTAGAAATTATATTAAGAAAATATAATAATTATGTTTATAAGCAGTCTGGTAACGATAGCACAGGTTGTTCTAAGTATAAGATATGAGTGATTACCGTCTTCAAGATTGAAAAAGGAAAGTAACACAGCAAACAGAACAAATTGTTCGCAATATAAATTGCACTCCCCCGAATACTTAATGAGAAACAGAAAGTAACAAGAATAACTTTAGATCGTTAAACTTTCTTACTTCCTCATCTTAAAACTTAAGTAAACGAGGCGTATTTCTAATGAAAACTCACACAAAACCTCGAAAGTGATCACTGAATAACTGAACAGAAATGGTTATTAATTGGAAAACTTTCCGTTAGGCAATTTAACCGTGTAACTCTTTAACACAGTATAACTCGCCGAAGTTATGCAGTTATAGAGCATTTTTTTGTGATTTTTTAAGGGGTGGATAGTTTTATAAGCATATTTTTTAAAATTTATTTATATATATTTTTTTTTTATATTGGAGCTGATTGAATGAAAGGTAAATTGCAGTTTACGATTTCTGAAGTATTAAAAAATAACTACTTACTAGATCTCGTTTAAACCAATTTTCATTGGAAGTTTACATGGTAATGTACATCACATATATTTTTTAGTTTAATATTCTCTTACTTCAGAAGTTACAGGAGGGCGGGACACATTTTACCACTTTGGAAGTGACTCTAAACTAACTAACTGAAACTATTCAGTTTAGAAAAAAAAAGATATTAGAAACCTCAATATCATTTTTGAAGATCTATCCATAGATACCCACCTCACAGGTATGGGTTTGGTGAAAAAAAAAAATTTGTGTTTAAGTTCTAAGTATATAAGGGGACCCCCAATTTTTTTTCTTTTTTCTATTTTTGTATGAAAATCTTAATGCGGTTCACTAAAATACCTCTACTTACCAAGTTTCAATATTATAGTTCTTATAGTTTCGGAAAAAAGTGGCTGTAACATACGGACGGACACACAGACATGACTAATCTATAAGGGTTCCGTTTTTTGCCATTTGGCTACTGAATCATAAAAAATGGCGAAACGAAGTTCGTCGGGTCAACTAGCTTAAGTTAAAATATTGTTACTGTGCACATAAATTAAAAAAAAATGTAAAACGTGTCATGAATAAATTAGTTTTCGAAAAATTTTAAGTGGAAGATATCTTATGTGTTATATTGCACATAAATAAAATATAATAAAAAGTGTACTATTTCTGGTGATTTAGTTTCTTACAATATCATTAAAAACATGTGTGTAAAGCGATTTTGTTTTTTTTTTGTTAAGACAATTATTTTGACATTAATATTAAATACCAGTACCGAATCTATTATTTGTGTTTATGTCACATTTAATGATCTATTCATCTGATAATTAAAATGTAACAAGTTGACCAACTCCATTTATATATTTGATATCAGTCAAGAAAATAAAATATACGAGTGCTTCTTGTGTAGAGACTCTACGCGGGAAATATATTCTTTTTGTAGATGCAAGCCATTGAGCCTGGGACTTCGTTACTTTTATCTATTTTACTTTTACAGACTGAATAGTCTGTCTATAAGCACAGAAGTTTTATTAAAAAAACTTAAAATATGATTTATAGAAATTTAAACAAAATACGACCTAGTTTCCACAGGGACTAAATATAGTATCTTAATAGGTTCCGTTAAAATATTTAAGGCATCCTGTTAAGATAAAAATAAAAATTAAACCCAATGTCAATATTACCTTCAGTCTTTGTTTATACTCGTACTATCAACACACTTTAAAATCCTAAGAAAAAGATATATTAATCGATTCGAAAAATGCTTTAAATTATTTTATGTACGGGCTTCAAACAGTACCATTTCAGATACATAAAGTGATCTGAAAACGCTGTAGTCTCATTATGAGATTATCCGGGATCCAAACCAAATAAAGGAATATATAAAGAGCCTAGATATTTGTCTCTCAACATAAGACATTTAATTGTGTGCCTAATATTTCAGGCAAAAGAGCTTGTTTTCGCTTGTTTGAATGCCTTAATCTCTAGAACTGAAAGCAAGATTTGGATTATTCCTCTTATATTGGACAGAGTATTAATTGAGAAAGATTATAGGATATAATATCACGCGACGATTAGCAGGCACAGTAACTGGGGGAACGGTTAACTTTTAAGGTAAATAAAGTTAATAAAACTTATAAGATTGCTTTAAGCATACACTCTACATTATTATAATTACTGTATCTTTGTAATATTTAGGGATTCATCGAAATGTAAGATATAAGCTCTTTTTGTATTGACTATTACCTGGTCATGAATTCATGGTATAACTATATCTCTTACGTATTGAATAAATAAAAGAATAAGTATATCACCATGATTGGAATATTCAATAAAGATTGACCTCAATACGTCGGTTCAAATTCAATTAGCCTTGCTCAATCAGATTTCATAAATCTCGTTTGTCGTAATTAATCACTCTTAACTTCGGAACGACTGATAAATGATAATTAGTTTTACGGTGGACAATCTCACAAGCGTCAGGAGATGAGATTTTTTTTTATAAATCATACACTGAATTAGTTATATATAATAATAAGCATCATAAAAGAGGATAAAGTACAGGCTCTTGAGTGTATGGTTCTAAAGTTTCGAAATAATAAATGAATATTTTGGACATCTAACACACAACACCATCTAGTCCCAAATTAATCAGAGCTTGTATTATGGGTACTAGACAACTGATATGAATACTTGTATACTCTTTTTTTTTGTAAATACATACATATTATACATAGAAAACTCTCAAACTCCGAAACAAATATTTGCAGATCATATAAACATTTGATCCGACCCGGGAATTGAAACCCGAGACCTCAAGAACAGCAGTCGCGTACGCTACCATTGCGCCACCGAGGCAGTTGTAGTTGTAATGTTTGCAATAAATACAAATAAATAAAATTGGAGCGTCTGTTTGTAATATTAAAGTAACAACTTTTTAATAACTGCATATGTATGTATACATATATACGATACAAGTAGCAACATTTTTTTTTCATTTTTTGTCTGTCTGTCTGTCGTTCTGTCTGGCTGTCTGTTTGTTCCGGGTAATCTCTGGAACGGCTGGACCGATTTTGATTGGACCTTCACGGCCAGATAGTTGATGATCTAAGGAGTAACTTAGGCTCCTTTTTTTAGAGTAGCTTTGTCCCGCAGCGTTTTATGCGGTACGGCAATGGTTCAGCTAGTTTGTTACATATTAATAAGCGTCATAAAAGAGGACAAAGAACATGCTTTTGAGTGTATGGTTCTAATGTTTCGAAGTAAAGTTTGCAAAAAAATAATAAGGTTACATACTAAACATGCAACAGAATCACTAGCACATTTACTTTTCTTTTTAAAGATTCTATAGTAGCCTCCAATATTATTCCCGGAAACGCGCCAGGTACCGCAAGCGACCCAGGCGCCGGAAATTACAAAACGATCTGCGTCCTCTGGGTGACAGGTGAGGCCATCTGTCACACTAGCCAAGCCCGGCTCGAGGGGCGCGCATGCCCTTTTTGAAACAGAAACAGAAATATCGGGGTTCCCACACAGGCGGGAGCCATCTACTAACCGTAGGTAGCTCCAGTTACGCCGTGGTTCCTGAGGCTTTCTTTGGTAGTAGGAGTAGGCGAGTCACAAAATGTCAATGGATTATTATTCCAAAAAGACACAAGTCAGCGTCAAAATGTGTTTGAATTATATTGGAGGCCTTTTTAAGGATTCTGCAGCCAAATGGCAAAAAAACGGAACCCTTATGGATTCGTCATGTCTGTCTGTCCGTCCGTATGTCACAGCCACTTTTTTCCGAAACTGTAGTAACTATAATGTTGAAACTTGGTAAGTAGATGTATAGTGTGAACTGCATTAAGATTTTCACACAAAAATAGACAAAAAGCAAAACAAAATTGGGGGTTCCCCATATTTAGAACTGAAACTCAAAAATTTTTTTTTCATTACACCCAGACCTTTCTTCTTTTTGCTTTTGAAGACCTATTTAGGGATAGATCTTCAAAAATGATATTGAGGTTTCTTACATCATTTTTTTCTAAACTGAATAGTTTGCACGTGAGACACTTCCAAAGTTTGTATGATCTACAAATATTTGTTTCGGAGTTTGGGTGTTTTCTATGCATAATATGTATGTATTTACAAAAAAAAAGTATATATGTATTTGTATCAGTTGTCTAGTACCCATAACACATGCTCTGCTTAGCGTGGGGCTAGATGGCGTTGTGTGATAGATGTCCGAAATATTTATTTATTTATTATTATTAAAGTGGAAAAATGTGTGTCACCCTTCCCCCTCCTGTAACTTCTAAAATAAAAGAATGATTAAACTAAAAAAATATATGATGTACTTTATCATGCAAACTTCCACCGAAAATTGGTTTGAACAAAATCTAGTAATGTATACTAATATTCTAAAGCTAAAGAGTTTGTTTGTTTCTTAGAACGCGCTAATTTTAGGAACTGCTGGTCTGATTTGAAAAAATCTTTCAGTGTTGGATAGTACATTTATCAAGGAAGGCTTTAGGCTGTCTATCGTCACTCTAAGACCAATAAGAGCGGAGCACCAATTAAGAATGTTTAAAAAACGGGGGAAAATTATCACGCTACGGGCAACAGGTGACGCAAACGAGGTTGCGTGGGTCAGCTAGCAACACAAATATAAAAATAAAATCAAAAGTATATAATGTTACTTGCTGCTGGGAATGTTTCTTTATTAACTTGCAATGTATGTGTGTAATTGTGAATGGTGTGTGAAACCTTGCAACTCAATTTTGAAGCTGATGTCTTCATTCGATTGGGCTGAAATTTTGCAAGAATATGTATACAGCGTGACAATGCAATATTATGAGTACATGGAGCTGATCTGATGCTGGAGCTGGAAGGTGGGAATAGGAGCTCTGTAAATAAAACGTTACAACACCATCAACTTAGGACTCATTTCATTATTCTTTACGAGTAGGTTCTTTATAAGGGCATTTTAATAAAACCTTGTTTTTAAAAAGATTTTTAATTTTATTTATTTATTTTTCGATTAAGTTTACTTATTTTGTCATATCGTAAAAAAGTTTACCTGCTACTATAAAAGTGTGCAGTATCTTGGCTATATAAGTTTATATCTAAGCTATATATAGTTTATCTAACTCGAATACCGATTTCGAGGTAAGACTTAACATAAAGGAGCTCATAAATATGTCGACTATAAGTCAAGATATTTACCTATTTATTACCTTTGAATCTGACTATAAACTGCTGGCTGGTGTGTTTAAAACACTACATGGGACAACAGTTTATGTGATCCAAAAATTGATGTTCTGAGTCTATGTGTTTTTTAAACACAACCCATGTTTCATATAATTAATGTTTGTAAAGTATTTATCTGTGGGAGAGCCACGCTTCGGCATGAATGGGCCGGCTCGACCGGAGTGATACCACGACCTCACAGAAAACCGGTGTGAAATAGCGCTTGCGCTGTGTTTCACCGAATGAGTGTAGTGGTATCCTCACCAGAGGCTCATACACCAACGCCTCCCTACACCCCTTTCCCCATCCCCCAAATTAGACCAGAGGTCCGCCAACACCAGAATGACGCCTCTGATGTTGCGGGTGTCCATGAGCGGCGGTAATCGCTTACCATCAGGTGATACGTCTGCTCGTTTGCCCACTATACCATAAAAAGTCCCCTGCAACATAGGATTTAGTCCTAATGCAGAAGTTGATATACTGTGCACTGCATCGGGCTGATGATGATGCGGGAGTTGTCTTTTAAAAAAAACAAAAAAGCAGGATATATCTATACAAATAAATAAAATTGGAGCGTCTGTTTGTAATATTAAAATAACCGCTTTTTACTAAATGCATATGTATGTTTGCATGTTTGCATTTCTGATATATACACACGGTATATACACCAGAAATGTAGTTAAAAAAAAAAATATCTGTCTGTTTGTTCCGGGTAATCTCTGGAACGGTTGGACGGATTTTGACTGAACTTTCACAGGTAAGTAGCTGGTGATCCAGGGAGAAACTTAGGCTACATTTTTTTGGACTAACTTTGTCCCGCGGCGTTACTCGCGGTACAACAATAACCGCTGGTAACACCGCGGGGTTCAGCTAGTGTTTATATGTATATAAACGGCACCACTCACTTTCCTTCTTGCGCGTCGACTATGATTAAGAAGCTCTGCTACTTTGAGTTTTGGATTTAACCCTAAAATCCTTACAAGAAATCTACAAAGGAGCCTAACCACACATTTTCCCCCTTACGTATACTTACTTGGTCCGTTTAGACTTTTTAACTCTAAGCTCCACGAAAAAGTATAAATATTTAATCGGGATTATTACGGACAGGAATTAATGATCTTGGAACATATAATAATAAATAAATATTTCGGACATCTTACACACAACGCCATCTAGTCCCAAACTAAGCAGAGCTTGTATTATGGGTACTAGACAACTGATATAAATACTTATATACTTTTCTTTTGTAAATACATACTTATTATACATAGAAAACACCCAAACTCCGAAACAAATATTTGCAGATCATACAAACATTTGGTCCGACCCGGGAATCGAACCCGAGACCTCAAGAACAGCAGTCGCGTACGCTACCACTGAGCCACCGAGGCAGTTAAAATAATATATATTCAAGCTACAGTCCAAGCTACAACGGCAAATCTTTTCTAGCTTATTTTAATGCTCCTATAAAAGCTTGACAACTTAGATATGAAAGTGTAATACTCAAATGCTGGTTCGCATCTTTACTATACTCCACTTTTCAGAGAATCTATACTAAAATATAAAGCAGAAGAGTTTGCTTGTTTGTTTGAACGCGCTAATCTCAGGAACTACTGGGCCGATTTAAAAAAAAAAACAGTTTTAGATAGCCCATTTATCGAGGAAGACTATAGGCTATATATCATCACTCCAAAACCTACAGAAGCGGAGCAATGAAGAATGTTACAAAAACGGAGGAAAATTATTACGCTACGGGGAATAGGAGATGCAAACGAGGTTGCGTGGGTCGGCTAGTCGTTAATATATCCCCTCAAGTTAATGCATTCCATTTTCATAACGTGTAAACATTTGTCCTCTTTCCTCAATAGAAAACTTCGCAAAATATATAATTTTAGCGTTTCAATACTTTTATTGAACGCCATCCACTTTCCTGTACCCACTTTGTGACTCCTCCACTGAATAGACACATTAGTGCTCAGAGGTTTGGAGTAGCTGGTTCCTTCGTTCGTTTTACGTTTTATAAATTTTCTGCAAATCGCATGAATTCGCAGAAAATTTGTGGAAACTTTGATGGTAAATGTCCAAACAATATGTCAAATGGAGTTTAGCGTTTCTAATGGACGTTGGTAAATATTTTAGATTTTTGTCAGTTACATTTAACTGTAAATTTATTCATACGGTTATAGCATTGCATCCGGATGATGCAAGTTTTTTTTTCACTCCCGGATGATTGAGCGCTAATATTCCTGGATGAGTTGCAAAAATATGCTTTTAAAGATTATTGAGGTAAGAAAGCTTAGTGAACTATATCTACAGCGGATTATTTGTTTACTAGCTATTTTCTAATAGAACAGTATCTGGTTTGGTTATGTCAGATGCCAGTTACAGATTTTGTTCATACCGAACCAATTAAATTGAACACACTGTAACACAGGTCATTAGCCCAACTACAAGTCAGGTACTTTATATATTTTTTACTTTAAATGTAAATTTATTATATTATATACATTAAATAAATTAAGTGAGAAGATAAAAAAATCTTGATCATTAACATAATATCACTATTTGTTTGTGTCACATTCAAATGACGTTGAACTTTTCATCATTTTTGGTGTCATAATATTTTTGTCAGACGAGCAAACTTTTTTACATTACGTAATATAATATTTGTAGCAATAACTCTTTTTTTCTTTGACAACTTTAAGTCTTTGGCTTGCTATTAATGATAAAATAAATATTGGCAAAGTTTGAGATTTAGACATAAGTAAAATGAATTAATGATTAATGAATAAATAGACTAAAAAAAATACGGAATGGTGTCCCAGGCATGGGAAGAGACATAGAGGAAGGCCAGTAAAAGAACTGAAACTGAACTCAATTTTGAGCTTTGAGTTTAGAATACGATATAGGGCAATATATAGTATATAGTGAAAATCAAAACTCCTTAATTCAGGGTAAAATACGTATCATTCAACTATTTTTATGACATTCAAATGAATATGTTATCACATCACATCACATTATTTTAATTTGTGAGTGTGTATGTTTGTTACATCTTCACGCACACGCACAAACTACTGGACGGATTTGGATGAAACTTTACAGCAATATAGGTTATATACCAGAATAACACATAGGCTACTACTTACCACGATAACCAACATACAGGTGGGCGGAGCCGCGGGCAAGAGCTACTTGTCTAGAAATCCAAAGAAACAAAATAAATGCACCTCTTATTTATAAATGCACTTTTCATTTACTGTGCTTTTTGCAACCATCGCCATCCACTGTTGGACCGTGAACTGCTCCCAATTATATTGGTCTTGGGGATGGCCTGCTCCCACCTATCCTGCTCTGGGAAAGTCCACATCTATCTCTCCTATCCATGCTATGAACTATGAAGCATTGTTTTAATAGTCACTGTCTAATTTGTCTAAATTTTTTTACTTTAATATTCTTCGTTGTTTAATAAAATCAGAATTACGTGAATAAGTATAAACATACGATCGGACGACCTCAAACTGAAAAAGACTCTTTGTCAACATCTTTTGTTATTTGAGACAATCTTATTCCACGAAACCCTTAAAAGGCACTTTTGTCTTATATTAATTTATGTTTCGAGTAATATATTCCATTCATATGAAAATTTATTCACTAGGGTATAAATAAATCTAAATAAGTAGACATTTTCAATTAGGGCGTACCTCGTTCGATCGCTCCGCCACGGCAGGTTCTCAGGATGATGAAAATGTCAAACAGAATTTTCCAAAGTAATAAGTCATCCACCCAAGACGCAAGACAATGTTGAAGAGGCCAAATACCTTTAGAAATTGGTATAGCTTAATATGCACTACATAGACAAGACAAAATTACAAATGTTTTCATAAAAAGGCAAATACTAATTTGAGTTATTATTCAGTCTTCCTTTTATATATATCCTAACTAATATTATAAATGCGAAAGTAACTCTGTCTGTCTGTCTGTCTGTCTGTCTGCTACTCTTTCACGCCAAAACTACTGAACGGATTTGAATGAAATTTGGTATACAGATATTCTAGACCCCGAGATAAAACATAGGCTACTTTTTATCGCGAAAAAGGGGTTGTAAGGGGTTAAAAGGGGGGGGGGAAGTTGTATGGGATTTCATAATTTTTAAAGATAAAACCATGAAACTTTATATTTAAGCACTTGATAAAAAATAATAAAACATTTGTTCTAGCGTTTTTGAAATTTCGACCTGTGAGGGGATGAAATAGGGGTTGAAAGTTTGTATGAAGTTCGTCATTCTTTAAGTTGGAAACCTGAAACTTTACTTTTGGGCTGCTGATTAAAAATGAATAAACACGTATTTCAACGTTTCTAGATATTCTACCCTTAAAGGGGTAAAATAGGGGTTGAAAGTTTGCATGGAAGTTCGTCAGTTTTTAAGTTCGAAACATGAAACTTTGTTTTTGGGCTACTGACTAAAATTGAGTAGATACGTATTTAAGCGTTTCTGAATATTCTACCCCTAAGGGGTGAATTAGGGGTTGACATTTCGCATTTAGGTTAGTCTGGAAGTCTGTCATTTTTGAAGTTCGACAAATGAAACTTTGTGTTTGGGCTACTGATTAAAAATGAGTAGATACGTATATAAGCGTTTCTGGATATTCTACCCCTAAGAGTTGAAATAGGGGTTGAAAGTTTGTATGGAAGTTCGTCATTTTTTAAGTTAGAAACTTGAAATTTTATTCATGTGCTATTGATTAAAAAAGGGTAGATACGTACTTAAGCGTTTCTAGATATTTTAAATATGTGAAATAGGGGTTGAAAGTTTGCATGGAAGTTCGTCATTTTTTAAGTTCGAAACATAAAACTTTGTTTTTAGGCTACTGACTAAAAATAAGTAGATACGTATTTAAGCGTTTCTGGATATTCTACCCCTAAGGGGTGAAATAGGGGTTGACATTTAACGTGTAGGTTGGTCTGGAAGTCCGTAATTTTCGAAGTTCAAAACATGAAACTTTGTTTTTGGGCTACTGACTAAACATGACTAGATAACTATTCAAGCGTTTCTAGATATTCTACCCCTAAGGGGTGAAATAGGGGTTGAAAGTTTGTATGGAAGTTCTTCATTTTTTAAGTTAGAAACATGAATCTTTATTCATGTGCTACTGATTAAAAAAGAGTAGATTCGTGCTTAAGCGTTTCTGGATATTCTACCTCTAAGGGGGTGAAATAGGGATTGAAAGTTTGCATGGATGTTCGTCATTTTTAAGGTTAGCAACATTGAACTATATTTTTGAGCTACTGATTAAAAATGACTTGACACCCGTTAAAGCGTTTCTGGATATTCTACTCCTAAGGGGTGAAATGGTTAGTCTAGAAATCCGTCATTTGTGAAGTTCGAAACATGAAACTTTGTTTTTGGGCTACTGATTGAAAATGAGTAGATATGTATTTAAACGTTTCTGGATATTATACCCCTAAGGTGGTGAATTAGGGGTTGCAAGATTGCATGGAAGTCTGTCATTTGTTGAGTTAGAAACATAAAATATTATCTTTGGGTTACTTATTAAAAACGAGTAGATACATATTTAAACGTTTCTGGGTATTCTACCCCTAAGGGGAGAAATATATAGGCATTGGCATATCATATATTAGTTAGTTTGGAAGTCCATAATTTTTTAATTTAGCAGCCTGAAACTTTCGGCTTTATGTTTCTGATTACAAATAGACTATATCAGCATTTACGCAAATTCTGTTCCTAAAGGGCATGAAATATGGGTCAAATGTTTGTATGAAAGTTCTTTTAAATGGGCTATTGATCAAAAATAAATAAATAGGTTTAAAACATGAATAAATTACTAATACATACTTTTACACAGTTTTAATTAAAAACATATAACAAACTTCCACGCGGGCAAAGCCGCGGGCGACAGCTAGTTTTTATAATAAACGCAAAAGATCTGATGGAAAGTGATTACACCTGCAACTCAAGAATTCTTGATTGTGTTGCTACCCTCTGAGTCTCCGGTTACATTAGGTAGAAATTAAAACGATGCTTAACACCGATGTTTACACCGTAGCCGGCTCTTACGCAGATACTAAGCATAGGTCTCCCACGTTATAATTATGCCTGTATAATTAACCTTTTGATAAGTATGAAATCAGTAAACTAAACAAGAAAGTATTTAGCTAAAGTTGATCTAAGTTAAATTTAGACAAGCTTATCATGCCTACAATAATATGATCATAATGAAGTGATAGGTGAAGCATTATATTTCGTGTATAAACTGTAGGTTTTTGTAACTTAAAAACCAAGAAGCGAAATATTTTTATTAATGTAGTACTTAATATCGTTCTTGAAACAACGATGTAAACTTGTTTTAATCTTTTTACTTGTTATAGATGTAGATTTTACAATATTAATCGTTTTTGTTCCTAGTGCTAGCTGTGTTGCCTAAAACGCCATGACAGTCTTCCTGCCAAAACCTCCCACCTCTTCTTGTCACTTGACCAGTCACTTGACCACAGATAATTGATCTTATCTAATTCTACTACAATTAACACTGTGTTATATAATGCAGTATATGATATAATGCTTGCAGTGTTAATAAAATGATAATTATTGATACAGTATCAAATCATATCAATCAACTTTGCAGGTAAGAGCTGGATATTATTACTGGTACGATAGAATAGATTCTTGTTATCTGAAATGTATACAATATTGTGTTGTATTGTATATTTTTAAGCAAGAATGATTTATATAATGTAATTCGAAATAACTTATTTTTATCAGTAGAATTAAATACATATACTTTTGATTATATAGATAAAAAAGAAAATAAATAAACAAAGTATATGGACAGAGAACATGCGGTTTTATTACGTTGTTTATTTTGGGAATGCGTGACTAATTTTGAACCCTTATCAAGAGCAAAAGACATCTTCTATGTCAGGTTGGACTTTGATTGCAGGAAACCCATCTATTTATATATATCTCCATAAATGTAGCTATACACACATATACAAATAAATAAATGTAATATAATGCATTTTAAATAAACCTTTCTTTTGAATCACTCTCACTCTATTGGTGAAAACCACATTTAAAATCAAACCGCAAATAATCTACAAACAACAGAGATAAACAGATATATAATATTTAGTTTAAGTACCGGGGTTTAACAAACATGAAGTTGTAAAACGCACAACAAATGTAATGTGCAAAGGGCGGCTTTATCGCTTAGAGTGACTTCTTCCAGGCAACTTTTAAATGAACTGAATTCATTTTAATATGATGTGCCAAATTAGTTGTATATTAAAACACTAAACTCATAATTTAATGATATGATGATAATAAAAATTTTATGAGTAGTATATATATCTATGAGAGGTTACTACTACATACATTAAAATATACTGACTAACTTACTTACTACTTAATAACTATATACATTAAAATATATTCAATTTAATGGAAAGTTAAATGCACTGCCAACTGCTTTTTTCAGATACATTTTATCCACCCTAAGGTTGCCTGGAAGACATTTATTTTGGGAATAAGGCCGCCCTTTGTACATAATATATTTGTAATCTTATGTACTCTCTTGAAAACATGTAAAACGGTGTACAAATTAAGAGTTTTCTATCTACCGATCTATTTATTTTATCTCACAAAATTCCAGACTAACTGTGCAACTTGTACAGTTAGATCTTTAAAACTATTTATTTTCATGCAATTTTCATTTACAAAGAGTGTAATTCAACAAATGTATAAAACATAACAATCATGCCATCGCTGGGCGGGTTGCTTGTATTCACTTAACACAATGTTTACTATTAGCTTAATACGTATTTCAAATAAAAGAATGATGTAGGGATAGAATCAATCTATATTTTCTCTTTAAGTATCGATACTAAATACGTCCATTTTAATCCTTTCTAATTATTCATTGCATTAGAGAGTACTTAATTAAATTACAATAAATAAATATATCGGACATCTAACACACAACGCCACCTAGTCCCAAGCTAAGCAGAGCTTGTGTTGTGGGTACTAAACAACTGATAGAAAAACACATATACTTTTATTTGAACAAAAAATTTTGAAGAACTTGTTATAGTTTCGAAAGAATAAGCCAAGTAAGCATCATAGGATACTCAACAATTATAATCTACTAGTTGTACTGAACCACTCTTTGCTGCCACAAAAATAAAAAAAAAACATTTTTTTAAAAGCTTATTGTATATCGTTTTCAAAGGTCTCAATCGGCGAAGAACCATGTGAGCTGCAGTGTATACAAACTTAACAGTTGGATATATACATGTATTGATTTATAATCATAACAAATTGTTCTTATGTCTATTATGCTTTATTGTATTGTGGCAAGTTTTAATAAATTTGTTGAAATATAAAATTATTAATCTAACCACGTATATTCTCAGACTATATAAGAATCTACCAAAAGCATACAAATGCTCTAAGGAATTTTCTTAAGGATTAACAAGCTTGGGTATTAAGTAAGCTAAGTATCTTTTATACCACCTCTATGGAATACTTAATGCAATGGAGATTATGCATAACCCGGATGCTGTAACATATTAGTATTCCTGGTAATAATTAATCAACTTGCAGGAGGTATAATCGTATCAACATTCTTGCTTGAGTAGCTTAAGAAGGTTTAACAATATTATTACTTGGGCTAACTAAGTATATTATAGCGTGTAAGAGGTTATATAAAAATAAAGTTGTCCAAAAATGGTCCAGCAGTGATTTAATAAATGTTTTTGAAAATAATCGCTGAGAATTAATAGATTTAATATATTTTTTTGACTTTAAAAGGTACAAATCGTTTGTTACCAGTG
Organism: Spilosoma lubricipeda; assembly: GCA_905220595.1. Classification (NCBI taxonomy): domain Eukaryota; kingdom Metazoa; phylum Arthropoda; class Insecta; order Lepidoptera; family Erebidae; genus Spilosoma; species Spilosoma lubricipeda. Next base: position 3,983,971 of record HG992295.1, read on the forward strand.
CCCAATAGAAACAAAATGAAGAAAGTTATGACTAACGCGTCACCGGTGACAGACGGATAACAGCTCCGTTAATGCCTTTGCTGGCAGTTTGTTTTGTTATAACTTTTTGTTTACTTTGAGAACGCTATAAGGAATCGTGAGATTTCTACAAACAAAAAGATAGAAAGCCTGTGTCATAGACAAAAGAAAGCGATACATATACGTTAACTATACCTATAAATATACCTCTATATTCGGTAACATGTAGTATAAAACTAAAATATTTATACTAATAAACTAATTTATTGTAGTTCTCTTATGAAACTGTTTAAACTAACTGTAATATGTCGACTGGTTGTTAAAATACAATTGTTGTTGATTCAAAAGATTTGAGGCAAGGCAATTGCAATCAATCTTGGATCTGCCAAGTAATAAAAGCGTTTTTTACGGTAAATGAAGAATAAATATTTTTGAAACTCCTCTAAGTCATGTTCGTGATGTTAAGAATACAAATTGTCACATAACTGTTAGATACTTTGAAAGTTTAAAATTAATAATTAATATTAATTACTATAAATATTTCGATATCGCTACCCATTTTTAATAAAATGTCTACTACCTTAAAATGTTTAGTTCTCTTAAATATAAGAATAAAAATAATGATCTAACTGAATTCTAAGCTTGGCCACTAAATTTCGACGTAAATTGAGCCGTAGTAAATTTAACTTGGAATAAGAAAACGAACGTTGACACATAAAGTGCGCAATTCCACATGTTCCTTTGTAATACATTAATCAGTTTGTTCAGGAATCATTAATATGTTATTCTATTAATCAAAGGAAAACCAAACGGAATGGTTGACATGCTCGCTTCCTTTCCTTCTATCTTTTTCATAATGGCTGTCAGCCTTGCATGATTTGAGTGACGGTTACAGTTATATAATTTTTTAACTCCAAAAAAATAGAATGAAAAAATAAAAAAGGAAAATCCATAATGTTATTTCAGTTCAATACTTACTTTACATCTATTATCTATTACAATAATATATTTTTGTATAAACTAATAAGTAAAAATGTTATATTATTAAAACTAACAGGATACCTGTTTCTTCTCAGAATGTTTCAGAAAAAGAGTTTAAATGTACGATACTCGGACAAATCATACTTTGCTCTTAAAATAAGATTACTTATATCGGAGTAATAGAATAAGATAAAATTTAATGTTTCCCTTCACATTTTACGAATTTAACTTGATAATCATGTGAAAACAATGCGTTGAATTTTGTATTCCACGATACAGTACAACTCTAAAATATTGTCTTTCTATAGAAAAGGTTTCTCATAAACCTCGAGAGACGCTGATCATAACAGTGAGGTCACAAACCTCAGGTGTAAGAATTTTCATAAGGCATTGGTTGGGTTTCATACCATATCACATGTTTTCGTGTTGCACGCTCAAAATTTTCATAGATTCCCGAAGCATAACATTTCTTATTTTTTATTACCTACCTGATTTACAATTTTAAAAATAGTCAGTTTTAAATTTGATTATTTTGCAGTAAAATGTATGAGATATTGAGTATTTTCTTCTTATAACAGATAAGAAATTAGTGCTATTTTGCGTATTGTGTAAAAATATGTAGAACTAGCTCAGTCCCGTGGCGTTTATTGTCTTACGGAGAATAGCGCCGCGGGGCGAAGCTACCTTAAAGAAAAACCGACCAAGTGCGAGTCAGACTCGCACACCGAGGATTCCGTAAGAACCTGTAAAAGTGTGTAAAAGTTTCTGAATTTTTATGTTACCTGTGCTGTCTGCTATGGCTTCTTCTTATCAACTTTCAATTTTCTTTCAGTCGTCAACGGCAAGTTGCCTTTACGTTTTGATACCCGTGAAAGTAGTAGCGAGTTTCAAAATATGCGGTAAAAATGGTTGTAGGTACCTTTTTTTACAGCTTAAAGGTCTTATAGATCTGAGTATTTGATATGAATTTTAATTTAATACCTCTTACGCGTTCACAAGAAAAGGGGTGGTAAGCTTAAAAAAATTAAGTATTTTTATTATGTGATGTAACTAAAAATTTATACTTTCCTTAATGTTTTCTTTACCAGTGCTATAAGAGGTTGCATCGTACCAAATTTCAAGATCCTGAGTTCACGGGAAGTACCCTGTAAGTTTTGATTCCCTTGCGAGTGTCGAAAATTTGCAACATATACGGCTGTATCTTTTGATTGCGTTGACTTGGAAGTTTGATTTTTCACGGCTCCAAGGGACATTAAGTCTGAGTATTCGATATGAATTTCAGCTTGATAACTCCACGCGATCCGAAAGCAAAGTGATTTTATAAGGGTTCTGTTTTTTTTCCTTTTGAGGTACGGAACCCTAAAAAGTAGCCTAAATTACTCCTTATTACATCAGCTATCTGCCAGTTAAAGTCCCGTCAAAATCAGTCCAGCCGTTCCAGAGGTAAGCCGGAACAAACAGACAGACAGACCGACAGACAGACAGACAAAAGATGTAAAAAAAAAAAAATATGATATGTCCCGTGTAATAAGCGCTTTTGACTAAATGCATATGTACGTAACATATGCATTTAGTCAAAGCGCTTATTACAAACAGATACTCCAATTCTATTTATTTGTATAGATAACTTGACATATTGCACTCACGGCTGTCTGATTACAAATTACGTAGAGCCTGCACTATGATAACCAGCCTGCATTAAAACATATATTTTAAATATATACAATACATATTATAGCCAAACTATACCTAGACACAGATAAAAATATCATACTCATCACACCATTTTTATTTTGACTGGGAATCGAACTTACGACCTCTTTTACAGTAATCCTGTTATGTACTTGTAAACTTAATTAAGTCATAAGGTTTTACTTTTTTACAGCCAGTGTTTTTAGAAAGAAAGAGAGACAAATAGTTCAAGAGACGTGCTATCTCACTCACTCATTGCTCAAATATCTTATCCACTAATAAGAGATACCAACACGAACAAATGTTCGTGTTGGTATCTCAAATTTAACTTCTATTGTGATACGTCTCGTAGACCCTATTAAATAGTTTATCGAGTACGTTATTGTGTACACTGAAGCGTATATTGTATAGGAATGTTTGGATGATCTACAAATATTTGTTTCGGAGTTTGGGTGTTTTCTATGTGTAATATGTATGTATTTACAAAAAAAAGTATTGGCGTTGTGTTGTGTGTTAGATGTCCGAAAAATATATATGTATATATAATATACATTTATTTCTTCTTAAAAGTTAGGATAATATATAATGTCTGACTCGGCTAGTTTTCACATCACCATCATTAGACAAAATTATTAAATGATAAAATATGAATTCATATATTAACCGACTTCAAAAAAAGGAGGAGGTTTCTCATTTCGTTTTTTTATGTGTGTTCGCGGATAACTTCGTCGTTTATGAACCGATTTTGATGATTATTTTTAGTGGAAAGAAGGGACCCCAAAGATGGTTCCATGATAAGGACACTAAGGCCCGTAATTTAAAAGGCGTCTCAAGTATCCGTTGGATTCCGATCAGCTGAAACGAGTTTTAAGTTCCAATCAAATCTCAAGCGTCCCTCTTATTATAGAATGCGTTTTGAGTTCTACTCAGCTGAAACTAGTCTCAGTAATCAATCTCAACTCAACAGTCTGTTCTCAATTACGCTTCTGCATTATCTAAAATATTGTTCTGTGTCACGCAGCAAATTATATTAAACAAAAATAATTAACAAATATAATTTAAATATTATTAGTTATTGGTTTGTACATAATACATTATTGGCTAGTGTATCAATGTAAACATAAGAATAAGGAGCAACTCGCCCTAAATTAAATATTATAAATATTAAAATCAAGTGGCTAGATATTACCTATAACGGAACGTCCAAATTGTTATCAATGCTTGTCATGTTGAATTGTTGTTTTGGTTGTTTATTTAAAATAATGTTAAATTTTTGTCATAAACCAAAAGGTTGTGAGTGATATTAGTTGAAACAAGTGGTTAAATGTGTATTTAAAGTGAATTGAATTTCAATTTAATGTTAATTAAAGTGATTTGAAATGTGTATGATATGTAATTCTTTCGTAAATAAAGCAAGGTAAAGTGAATCTTTCGTTGTTATTCAGAAAAATCATCATAAAATACGTTAATTTCCCCATAAAGGCCTTTAGATTACCACTTGAGACTAGATTGAACTAGTCTCAACTGAACAGAGATCACATCTGTCAAAATCTATTCCTGAGAGGAGATTTTGACATAAGTATCGTTCTAAAATAAGCTGTTCATTGATCTTTACTCACCTGATTAACGATCAGTGAATCTTGTCTCAAGAAACGTTCTATAATAAAATCTCTTCTTAAAACTAGTTTTGAAACTAGATTCACGACTGAGACGCCTTTTAAAATACGGGCCTAAGATCTGATGATGGCATCCAAGAGAAATCGAGTCAAACCTTGAAGTCGTTTTTGCTAAAAATTTACTTGTTTAGTTTTATTATAGCAAGGGTTATTAATTTTGTAAATAATTCTTTCTACCGGTTACAAATAAATACAACGGACATATGGTAAGGTTTTTTACGACGAAAAAATCTAAATCTGCTGTTGACTTAAAATTTTGAAAAACTAATCAGTACCTATTGCACAACGGATTTTGATGAAGCAGGAAAATAATATCCTTTTTCACGTACTTATATAGTCCTAGTCAATTCAGTCCTTCTTTGTGATTTTTATTACACTTTTACTTTCTGGTTATAGTCTACAATAGACTACCATCATCATCTTCATCATCATCAGAGTATTGTCGTTCACTTTTGGACATAGGCCTCTCCAATTGCGTGTTACTTGGTTCGATCTTCAACTTCTTGTATCCATCTCATGCCATCTTGCGTTAATCATCAGTTCAGTTAACCTGTGAACAGCCTACGCTGCTATGAGACCGCCCATTCTACTGTTTTTAATACTTTTATCTATTTCCATATAAGTTTTTTTTTATATCTTTAAATGTATACGTGAAGCAAAAACCTTATACCCGTTTTTATGAAAATTATGCCAACGGAGGAATATGCAATTTGGCAAAGTTAGATTTTAACTGGAGGAGAAGTGAGAGAAAGGTAAAAAAAAATGTTAATGAATAATTATATTAATTAACAATATTTATATTAATTTAACATATTAATTTAATTTAACAATTCTCGAATGTCGACGACGGGGCGACCAGTGCGACCACTAGTGCATTTTAGAACTACATGCATTTACGATTTTATTTGCAGGATTCACTAAGTTTTAATGATAATAGATTTATATTCGAAGTGTTCCGCGGTCAATAATGATATTTTATTATAGACATAACTCTAACATATAAAAATCATAGTGACGTATTACAGTTGAGTTCTCCCGTAAATTGTGCCACGCAAAGCCACCTTTTATTGCCATTCGTAAAATTATTATAATAACGCACAATGTAACCTATTTTATGAGGCGTCGGAGTGAAAGAATTAAGTATTAAACAGTTCACGGGGCTTTATTTATGCTGGTGTTGGTAACTATATAAAAACATTTTGTTTTCTGTTGCTACTAGAGATGGGTAATGGGTAAAAACCAATTCTTCCCAATTGGGTTAAAACTGGGTGATTTGGGATTTATTCCGTTTCAACCCATTACCACCCATTTTGCTGGGTGAAAATTAAAATTATGAACATGCTACTAAAATCAAAATTCTGAACCTAAAATCCGACGAACCAAAACTCAACGCAAAACATTATGATAAGTTAGATTAATTGGAATCTCTAGTTGCATCAGAAATATTGTCACAATCTGAAAGATTTAAATTGTTAATGCCAGACGTAGATGGTTCCTGAACCACTGAACCTGCCTGGTAGTTTTTTTTGTTTGTTTTATGGATTTGTAGGTTAAACGAGCAGACCGCCGCTCATAGACAACCGCAATACCAAAGGCATCACAAGTGCATTTTCGACATTTTGGGGACGGATGGGGAATTTGGGGTAGTTTTAGTATTGAGTGATGGGGATACTCTACCTCGTGGAGAGCATGAATAGAATTTAATGGAGGTGGTTACCATCCACAATGCAAACACGATCAGTTCATCATGATTACCCACACTATGGCGGCCTAGTGAGATAAGTTTTAACGCCCCGTTTAAAGCACCCGGGATCATAATGGGAGCAAAACATATGCGCTGATAATGAGTTCCAGGTTGTGACCGCCCGACACAGGAAGGAAGAACCGCAAAAATAGCGTATATCTACCACTCTAAAAGGGTGACTTCGAAGGCCAGAAAGTGCTCTCTTGTAGAGGAATGGAGAAGGGGAGACCAATTCGTAGAGTTCCCTGGAAAATTCCCCACGATAAACAAAAAATGAAATCATTGGGCCCGTGTTTCCATCCAGTCAACTCAGTTTACGCTACGCCCAACGAATTAATTGTTTTATCTGATTAATATATATACTAGCCGACCCACGCAACCTCGTTTGCGTCTTCTATTGCCCGTAGCGTGATAATTTTCCCCGTTTTCAAAACGTTTTTCATTGCTGCTCCGCTCCTATTGGTCCCGATGATATATAGCCTATAGCCTTCCTCTATAAATGTACTATCCAGCAATGAAAGAATTTTTCAAATCAGACCAGCGGTTCCTGAGATTAGCGTGTTCAAACAAACAAACAAACTCTTCAGCTTTATATATTAGTATAGATAGATTTTAAAATAATGTAAAATATTTTCGGGAATTTGACACACAACGCCATCTAGTTTTCAGACTAAGTATCTCGTAACCATTCATAAAATATTGCCAGCGGTACAGGATCTGTCATTCTCCTTTGAGATAAAATGAAATATGTGGATAAACTGGTAATGAGTACAAGTAGGTACTAGTTAGGTAACAGAGCTAAATATTGTAAGCGTCTTCATAAATATTTGTTCCGAGCATATGAATAATAATAGTTTTGAAGTTATTTGTTTATTATTGATATAAGAGCCTGCCAAAATAACTTAGCTATGCTTGATGAATGAAATAAGAGAACGGTGGTCACTATCTCCATGCGGTAGTGCCGCCCCGGTCAGCTTGTTCCTACTTATAACAACGTAGCTCTACTACCCGAGATATTACACCAGTCATGCCTGGCCAATTGATTCAAAGCATGGTTCTACTCCGGTTAACTATTCTTTAGTGATAATGAATTAATTGACGAGAAAGATATTGCAGCGACTAAAACCGTAAGCAAATTTAGGTACAGTAGACTTAAACATTATACTCCCAAGATATTCCAAGTTTGTGATAATTACCTCTAATTTGAGTTAGTTGCTTGAAAATGGTTCTTGTATTACTGCTATAACCGTGATGTATAAATCATCTTGGGATTAAACAAGAAACTTCCTTTAAGTAATGTAGCTTTATTAAATTAGTAAATATTCTAGGTTCTAGATGTATGAAGCATCTTGAATTACAAAAAGACTCACATATTTGTATTGGTTAAGTATGATCATATGCATATGGTGGCTAACAGTAGATTTACATGTATTGGGTTTAACAATATATTTTTTATGTTATAGGCACATTAATTTTTATTTTGTCAGTGAAAAATTCCAAATAATAAATAGTTACAGATGTTGACGCTAAACGTCACATAAGATGAATTTATTTGAACATATTCAGACTTGATTATAATAACAGAACAGATACTATAAACAATTTTTAACAAAAAACCGACTTCAAGAATTGGACCAAATTGAAATTAGACCACACAAAAAGACATTCGAATAGAAAACTTCCTCCTATTTGAAGTTGGTTAAAACACTAAATTTTAGTTTTACTGCCTTTTATAAATTTAACTAGCTGACCCGGCAAACTTTTTTTGCCAGAATAATAAAACATTTAGGAAAAAAGTAGATGTTGGGCGACTCTCAGACCTTCCCGATATGCGCACAAAATTTCATAAAAATCGGTCCAGCCGTTTCGGAGGAGTTTGGTAACAAACACTGCGACACGAGAATTTTATATATTAGATTTAGAGATTGCACCAAACTACATAAAAATATATCAGTAACTAATATAAAATAATAGGTACATATATTAGTACAACTGGAATATTATTTGATCGTAAAAGATTTAAGGGTATTCCAGCATAAACGAATGCCTTGATTAGAAATATCTGCGGTTCTTAAATAGTAATCAAATTACTTGATTTGAGTCGTGTAGTGTGTTTCTAAAGCTTCTGGAAGCGCTTTATATGCTGCCAGGGGCAAATTAATTTTAGCCTCGTTTCTCAGCCTTATACTTGTACATGAAATGGCGCGAAACTGAGATTAGGGTAAGAAAATATTACATACACTAGCAGACCCACGCAACCTTGTTTGCGTCTCCTATTGCCCGTCGCGTGATAATTTTCCCCCGTTATTGATACATTTTTCATTAGTGCTCCTCTCCTATTGGTCTTAGCGTGCTGATATATAGCCTTCTCGATAAATGGGCTATCTAACACTGAAATATTTTTTCAAATCGGACCAGTAGTTCCTGAGATTAGCGTGTTCAAACAAACAAACAAACAAACTCTTCAGTTTTTTACATTAGTATAGATAATATAAAATGTAAATAAGAGGTAAAGTAATAATCATACATGTTTTAATTTGGAACATTAAAGTCACAACCGTCTTTTAAATGAATATTTTAATAATAAATTATTTTATATATTTAATGCTTTTAAGAGATAATTAGGTGGTTTATTAAATTTAAATAAAGTAGGTTATAAAATAATTTTGATATTTAAAAGATTAAATATTTATTTACATTGTAAAATATTTAATACGTTTTTCATTGACCATGATATTGATATTTCGATTTTATTATTAATAGTGAAAACTCCATTATATTTTTAAATGTAGTCATGTTTCAATAGGCGTAAGTTATGATACATAAATATTTAATATGAACACTACAATATAAAATGAAATTGCGGTAACACCAAAATTCAGAGCAGGAGAATGTTTCATTTGCAAACACAAACACAATGAAGCCGCCAATTTAGTCTTCAGGTTTCTTATTTATATAAAACATTAAATTTAAATAATAAATAGTCTTGTTTCTATTTTTTTTTGTGTAATTCTCATTCAATGAATTCATTAAACTTTGTTTGGAAGGAGTAACATGGTGATGTGATGAAAAGGAGCTCCAGAAAGAGAGGGAGAGACAGTAGCAAGGTAACATTTGTGTTTAATTTTACATATAATATTAACTACAAAGTCTACACTTTTGTGATTGTTTTTTGAGTATATGATGGAAAGTGATTACAATAAATTTTAAAAAGCTAGGCCGGTATATCAGAGGTGGATATTGTGGCGACTTCCACATACAGCGGCAACAAAATCATACAACAGCGCCATCTACCGAAGATACACTGAACTACGGAGTAACATACAATACGAAGAAATTACCAATCCTGCATCGCGCAATAGAAGTTCTCGCGCCGATTAACATATATACAACATCCCAACATTAACCGTTGGGCAGTGGCCCGCCAGGCATGATCACCTCGCCTGGTCGGAGGATCCTCCCTTTGTGTTGGTGGGACATGGCACCCGTTCCCCCACCGTGGTGACCCCGACGTGATTGGAAGCAGCCTTCGAAGGAGCAGATTCTCAGCAGCAGCATTACCACGCCACCATCATGTTCACTCCCACAGCAAAAGTCTCAGCCAGCCAGCAACCTCGGCCTCAACAGGGATACACCACATGCAGGCTACACCTGGACCTCCGGTTTCGTGTACACCACGTCGACTGGCTCCTGACAAGTTAAAAATCGCCAAGGAGGAGTTCGAGGCCATGCTGAAAGATGGAACAGCCACACCCTCGATGTCTCCATGGGCATCGCCATTGCACTTAGCGCCAAAGAAGAACGGGTGGCGTCCTTGCGGTGATTACCGCATGCTAAACGCCAGAACCGTGCCGGATAAATACCCAATCCGACACATCCACGACTTTGCCCACAGTCTTTCGGGATGTTCAGTTTTCACGACCCTCGATTTAGTGAAGGCTTATAATCAGGTACCTGTAAGCCCAGAAGACATACCAAAGACCGCCATCACCACACCGTTTGGGCTATTCGAATTCCCTTACATGACGTTTGGGCTTCGGAACGCCGGACAAACCTTTCAGCGGTTTGTCGACGAAGTGGTACGCGGCCTGGACTTCTGCTACGCTTTCCTGGACGATTTTTTGGTCTACTCAAAAGACCAAAAAGACCACGAAGACCATCTTCGTCAACTTTTCGCCAGACTACAGAAATACGGCATAGTGATCAACACAGGTAAGTGCGTCTTCGGTGCAAGCGAGGTAACCTTCCTCGGCTACCGTATCTCGGCTGAGGGTACAAAGCCACTGCCTGAGAAGGTGGAGGCCATCACCAAGTATCCCGAGCCCAAAACCGTTCGAGAACTTCGGAGGTTTTTGGGCATGATTAACTTCTACCGGCGTTTCATGCCCAAAGCAGCAGAACAACAAGCGCCCTCAAACGCCTTGTTGACCGGCTCTGTCAAGGCCGGACTTTTCGACTATTATTCAATTTTATGCTTATTTTTAATCGGTTTTATTTTAAAGCTGTAGGCCGTACAAGCCACAGCCAAATGTTAATCATACTTAATCCTGAAGACAGTTATGCGTAAAAGGTGGATCTTTATATCTTTACGAGCCTACTTATACCTTTCCATTGTCTCCTAAGCAGAGTAGACTTTGAATGGGCTCTCTAATAATATTCAAGACTTAAGCAATGTATTGTGTATGAATCTCAATACAAATGAAATTGTGAGGCAAAGTGAAATTCATTCCAATCTTCTTCATTTAAGTGTTTACCAAGGATACTCATAGAAAATGTTTATTATTGGTTTAAAAATGTATTAATTTTGCAAGATTTTAACATTTTAAACCGGCTGTTGCCCGCTTCTAGTATTTACACAGACAATGCAGCTACACATAAGTAAAAGAATTTCCCATAAGGGGTTCATTAGTTTCAAAGAATGCTCCCTACACTCATACTAATTTTCCTTATATAATATTAATAATGTAGAACATAATAAAGCACTTTCATATTATTTAGGTCAATTAAATTTAAGCATCTGTAAAATTATTATTTTCCTACCCTTTGTGTAAGGTAATTTGTAACGTTGTGAAAAGTTTTTCATGGAGTTCTACTGAATATTTTACTCCGTTAATAATAAAGTAAGTCTACAGAAACGTAATAAACTTGGAACAGATTCTCAAATAACATTGAAGGTTTAAGTAACAATATAATAATATTAGGCCTTTTTTATTTCCATGACATTAAAAAGTATGTTTGAAAACCACTTTAAGCAAGTAGATATTTCTAATTAATGTATATGACATGGCCCCTTTTGGGTATAGGCCTCCTCCAGTTGCCCCCATTTTTTTCTGTCGTTGGCTGTTTTCATCCAGTCTCTTCTTGCCCATTGAAGTATGTCGACTATGTATTGTAATGTGTGTCGTGTTGTAATGTGTCTATCACTTTGATTTTGTGTCTTACTTTTTTACTATTGACTTTGTCGATTTTCTTGATGCCAAGGATGCTTCCCTCCATGGCTCTTTGGCAGGTACGTAGTTTTGACAAAGTGTTTTTGTCAAAGAACCAGGTTTTAGCACCGTATGATAAGCAGTGCAATAGGCTCGAATCCATCACTTTTTTCTTTTGTTTAACTGAAAGTTTTGATTTTAATATATCTTTGTAGCTCCAGTATTTTTTCCAAGTCATGTTGATTCTCCTCTCTGTTTCATTTAGGTGTCTTGTGGTTTTGAATGATATTTGTTTCCGAGTTAGATATAGCTCTCCACGTATTCTATAGGTGTTTCATTTATTAGTATATTTTCGCTAGCAGTGCTTATTCCATCAGCATTTGCTCTGCTTGTTTTGATGTCTCAGCGAAAAGGACTATATCGTCGGCAAATCGTAGGTTACTGAGGTTTTTTTTCCGTTTATGGTTATTCTTTTTTTGCCCCAGTCTAGGTCTTTAATTATTATATTATATTTGTGTCGGTGCAGCATGTTTTCATTTCAGTAACATATTGTTTATAAATCTGACGTCGGGGTTCCAGGGTTTTCCTTGCTAGGGTACACCTGGTTCCCCGGCTTCTAGTACCCGAGAGGACGTGCAGTTTTAGTCAGTTCGAGTTTGATATGCCACCAGGTGGTGGTATCCGAGGGGATTTCCGCACAAAAAAGGCCAAGTTATTGTAATATAAAGTAGCGGGGGTTCAGTTTTGTTTATTAATGCCTAGTGACCCGGTAGACACGCTGAGGCCCAGATGTAATTAACCTTTTCTAGCTTTAATTTAAATATATAATATGTCTATTGAGAATAGTAGTTATAGACTAGTACTTTAAATGATAATATAAGGTACAGCTAATTAAATCTTGAAGTACTTAATTTTGAGTTGCGATGACTTTTTCATACTCATATACGCTTGCATCGTACTTTACAAATATAAGTACTACCTACTCGTATACTTGCAATTCTTAGGATTCATCTACACTTCATAGTGTTCTTTAAAAAAAAATGTTGCATATGAAACTAAATCTGCCTCGTTGCATGGATATTGAAATACTGATAACTAGTTCAACCTTCGAATTCATTTCAACCTCAGGATAGTAGGGGTCCGATGCTAGTCACTTCGTGAAGAAACTGATATTCAGGTAAAACTAATGGAACTAGTAGCCGACCCCAATTAACCTTGAGAATTATAAAGGTTAGCAAGATATACTAAAAAGATTATCTTGCGATTCTTGCGATAAAAGAAAAAATGACACCTTAAAATTATGACGCGAAGAAAGTAAAGCGAGAAAAAAAACGAGTATAGCTAAGGAGCTGAGGTTAAAAGAAGAATTACAGGTCCTGAATGAGAAAAGGTGATCAAAAGTGCAACAAATCTAGAATAAGAAATGACGCTAGAACAGTTAAAGCAACTTGTCAAAGTAATTAAAGTATCTGCTAATTGTTAATTAAAATCGAACTATAAAGCAAATTGCTCACAATTGATGTAAAATTTATTTGATTTAAATAGTAATGAATGAATGATAGTCAATGCATGAAACGTTAAAATATTGCCGTATTTCAATACATAAGATACGGTAGGCGTTCTTTAAAATTATTGTAAAAAGGAATCTAATTTGTTTCATTTACCACTCGGTTGGGTTTCGTATAAATCAAGCGAACCACGATTTAACAAGCGTTTGTCAAAATATATGGGATTGGTTCCAATCTTCCGCCACTGTTATCGCACAATAAATCACGCCCTTTTTAAATTAAATCAAAGAGTTTTTTACGTGGCATCTTATCAGCATTTTTAACGAATTGCTATAAAATTTGGAACGAAATATTACATCTCTTATTTAAAGATTACGAAAATAAGTAAGTCTAATTTCCCTTAAGTACATACCTAATTATTTTATTAATCTCTGTACATTGTTTTTGCATTTAATCGCATCTTAGTCTTGCACAATCTTTCGTGAGTTAATATTGTATCACAATAAATAAGTACCAAAATTAATTCATAACATGCTAAAATAATTATTATAATTTGAAAGCAACTATGTCTATTTGTCTGTTGTAGTTTCATGTCTAAATCGCTGCACTGATTTCAATGAAATTAAGTAGTCTTTAATTATTGAGGAAGGATATAGACTACTGTTTACCGTGATAAACGACATACACGCTGGCGGAGCTGCAGGCAAAAGCTAGTATCTTATGAATGTTTTATGGTTCTTTTCAATTGCGTCTTGCAATCGAATGACAAATTATAGCCTTAATATAATTATAATAGTAGAGGCGCCCTAGAAGGGATTTCGGGATTTACTAAAGCGCGGCAGATTAATATACAGGGGGATACCCTGTACCCGTTTAAGTACCTACACCAAATATGAGTCCGTCAGATTAAGGCAGAATGAGTTAATTACATGCTAAAAAGTGTATATTCCACTAATCTGACAATTTGAGAGTGTCGTAAAGAAAGTAGAGAGGTCACCTCACGCGTGGCAGTTTTTTGACTTTATCTTACGATTGCCACAAGCACAAGTAACAAAATTTCGTTGATAAAGTTAATGCATGTAGCTGCGTGATGCCTATATTCAGACGGATAAGTCAGTATTAATTCATGTGTCAAAGAAACAAGTCGAAGTTATGGAGCAACCGCCATCCCAATTCGACCTTATAATTGTAGATGGCTTCTTTTTAACAAGCATATTTAACATGCAATGTATGTATGGGCGGAGTCTTGCAACTTAATTTTGAAGTTGATATCTTTGACCGCATTTGCTGAAATTTTGCAAGCATATATCATTATACAGTGTGATAATACAATATTATAATGACATGGAACTGATCTAAAGCTGGGGCTGGGCGATTGAAACTCTATAAAGAAACTTCCCAGCACTATCGAGTTTTATTCATTTGATTCGTCTCGACGAGTACTTTTATTTTTATACATATATATGACGGAGTCGCAAGGTGGTCATAGGAACTCTGTAATAAAACAACGAAATCCATTGAGTGTAGAATCGTTTGATTCGGCTCGACAATTACTTTATGCTTTGAAAGTATCTAGGCTCTGATACTTTCAAAGTATAGGTTTCAGGACCTGGAAGGTGGTCTTTCCACAATTTACATAACACAAAGTTTTGTCACGAGATTTAGCTGTGTGTAAGGAAGTAGGTAATTGAAATAACTTGATTTGACTTTGTATAAAATTTTCAAACATATTATAATGACTTGTCAATAACGCCAAATCAAATCGTCAAAGATTATGAGCATTCTCTTCGAGGTGTTGTTGAGGATGAGGAATTCCACTTTTCCGATCCTCAACGATATAAAGTTTAAGGAAGCTATTGTCAAGTTGTTGGTCGATCGATAGTAAGGTAATTTTATGTAAATTACCTTGATTAGTGTTATAAATATGTAGTTACTGATTATTAATTATAAATTGATTACGACTTGTCATGCCCTGATCACGAAGAAGTGAAGATCAACATAGTATTTCTTGCTTGCCAACAAAATAAAGATTCTACTATTACTATCAGAACTTCTGATACTGATATATTGGCATCCAAAAAGCATTTATGGATTTGAGTCATTTTTTTTTATGTTTGGCCCTGCCACAATGACTCTGCTCTGCTTGATGGAATGCATAAGCAAATGGTGGTCACCATACTACGAATGCAGACAATGCAACAATGCAGCATGGTGACCCACACCATGGCGGGCTAGCGATGATTCTGCTCATTAGGCCTCCGGTCTCGCACTCACCAACGAAATACGACAGCACGATTGCTGTAATTTTACGTTGATTTTTTTTGTGCGAGAGCCGGCCCGTTCGTCCTGAAGTTAGCGTGGCTCTACTACCAGGTAGTTTTATTGTCAGACTAAGTGAACCCTTCCTGATAATCGTCAGATTATGAGACAGCAAGTCTAGGACATAAAGATGAACCATACATATATAAGATACTAGTTGTTGCCCGCGGCTCCGCCCGCATTTATGTCGGTTATCGTGGCTAATAGTAGCCTATGTGTTATTCTAATGTATAAGCTGTATTACTGTAAAGTTTCATCCAAATCCATTCAGTAGTTTATGGGTGAGAGATTTACAAAATCTATCCATACTTACAAACTTTCGCGTTTATAATATTAGTAGGATATATGGTTCATCATCTAATACGCTTGAGTATTTCAAAATGACCATTCACTTAACATCAGGGATGTTAAGTGAACCTAAAATAAAGCTTCTCATTCAATAATCTGACGATTTGGATGTGACGCAAACTCGCGACTATTATAAGAATGTGCAAAAAATCGTCATTTTGAAATACTAAAGCGTATTAGATGATGAACCTTATATCCTACTAATATTATAAACGCGAAAGTTTGTAAGTATGAATAGATTTTCCCCTTTGAAAATCTGACGCACTCGTTAAAAAACATTTTTTCACATTTTCAACTCTTACGTACGACCAACCCCATCATACAAACGACCAGATTAACATACGTACATTATTAAAATATGTAGGACATGTATGCTATCAATATCTGACGCGCGAGTATGTCCACGTAACAGTTTCTTTTAGGGTGCCGTAGCCAAATGGCAAAACCCGGAACTCTTATAAATTCGTCATGTCCATCTGTCTGTCCGTCGGTATTTCACAGCCACTTTTTTCCGAAACTATAAGAACTATACTATTGAAACTTGGTAAGAAGATGTATTTTCTGTGAACCGCATTAAGTTTTTCAGACCAAAATAGAAAGAACAATAAATTTTGGGGCTTGCCCTACTTAGAACTGAAACTCAAAAATTAAATTTCTAAAATAAGAGAATGATAAAACTAAAAAATATATATGATGTACATAGCCATGCAAAATTTCAACCGAAATTGATTTGAACGAGATCTAGTAAGTAGTTTTATTTAATACGTCATAAATTGTAAACCGCAAAAAAATACACTATTATTAAAACATCGATCAAAGTTACAACGAACTACAAGAACTTTTATATTATGTTACTTGCTGCTTCGGAATCCTTCATGGGCGAGTCTCACTGGCACTTGGCCGCTTTTTTCATTTTTAAACATCCATAGCCACTCCCCCACCAATGAAAAGGTATACATTTTTTTTCTTCCTATCATTTAAGGTCAATAGGTTTCTATGACGCTCGAGTAAATCCCCATTTAGTATCGTGGGCTTCCCTACTATAATGAAACACTTAAACAATAAAACTAGAACAGTATCAAAATACAAGAAATTTCATAAAAAACAAATTCTATCCACATCACGATCAGAAAACATGTCAGTGTTATAACCTGTATAATAAAAGAATCTATTAAGTTGTCAGTCAAGTTATCCAGGTACATTTCAATTACTTTCATATTGATTTCCTCTCATAACTCATTCTTTATTGTCACAGGCTACACTCGTTTCTCTCAAAACTCAGCCCTGAATTTATATCACACTTTTTTCCACAAGCACGTATTAAAAAGCGACGTAAAATTTTAGATTTGTCATTTTTACATAAATTGGTTAATGGTAATATAAACTGCCCTCATCTGCTACAAAAGTTAACATTACAATCTCTTATAAGCTCCCGCGATTAACTAGATACTCCTTGTTTACACCTAAGTGGTCCAAAACAAACCTAGGTCATTTCTCTCCTCTAAATAGACTCCAGGCTGAGTATAATTCCGTATGCAAAAATATGGATATCGATATTTTTATTTAAGACTACCACAATTTAAGAAAAAATTGTCATCGCTAAGCTAGGACAAACGAATTTTGATATCCTTATGTATTGAGTCTTTTAGTTATGTATTTTATTGTGTATTGTGATCTTCATGGAATTTCCGTATTGTATTTACTTACTCGTTATTCTCGAGTTTTAATTATGTACTTTTCTATTTTAAGTTAAGGGAAGCCTTATGCTCCCAACTATCTGCTTTCATATATTTATGCTTTCCGTGGCAACCTGTAATTAAGGTAGCACCAATGATTGTATATTACTGTTAAGTGCCTCCTAGCTTTTAAGGTGTATGTTCTTGTTGGTTGTCCAAATAAAATAAAATAAAATAAAAAATATAAATTTATAGTGAGAATTATATATATAGCGAAATTCATTAAGAGTTGTCACGTATATTTAAAGATACGTGACAACTCTCAATAAATTTTAATACATTTCATTCGTGTCCTGAAATCGTTTCGCTTACAATTACATGTTTGTATCTTGTGTATCTCGAAATATTTTAACATTTGATATTTCCGATATTACTTTTAAGGTGCAAGATCTCAAGTCTTTGAGTTATTGAGAACTCAAATGATTTCTTTTTAATTAATTACAAAAAAGTATTAATCGGACGAATTTATGGATGACTGCAATACATTATTTACATAAATATGCAATTATTGCATACATGTTTATTGGTTGGTAATTTTCATAGGACAAACAACAACATGACTTATTTGTAAAGTTTTTATATAAGTATAATAATAATATATTATTACTATAACAACAATACTAAAGGTAATATTATTCACTTCACATCATACTTTACGCTACGCGTTTATGTAACGTTAAAGAAACTCTGTAGAAAGGCTACGAGTTTCTTAGCTACACGTTTGATTTGACATCTATTTGACACTCTTATAGTCATACTCAGATAAAGTTAACGAAGAAAAGTATCATTATAATAATGATCATGTAAGTATGTAAGTAATTATATGTATTTTTATCAGTTGTCTAGAACCCATAACACAAGCTCTATTTAGCTTGGGACTAAATGGCGTTGTGTGTTAGATGGCCGAAATATTGATTTATTTTAATGACTTGACACATATCTCGTTTATGGCCATCGTAGGTGGAACTTAAAGTTTTGCGTAACTCATAAATAAAACAATTTATTTGTGTAATAATATATTTCTTGCTTATCAAAGTATTCTTAGTAACATTTTTCAATGGTTCATAGAATTTTTAAGAATTCAAAGATAATTGATCTGAGTGTATGTTATAATGACGTGTTGCTTGAAAGCAATCACTGCCCATTTTGGTCTCGTAAATGTCAAACCTCTCGTTGTTTGCCCACGCATCTCACCTGCCTCAACTTTGTGGGTTTGCTGTAACCTTCAAACACCCATAAAGAAAATAATTGTATATTAATTTTCTAACAAAAAACCTGTTCACGAAAGATAGATGAAGTTACGGACAAAAAGCAGTTTTAGAATATAAATATCTCTCGAACTTAACAAAGCTTACACGAAGGTCTTTCTTTAATGTAGGTTACGTATGTTTTATTGTGAGCACACAAAGACAGATTAAGCTTCAGAGTTTTATGATACCTTCAAAAGACAGTCAATAGTGGCGATTTGCCGCGCGTAAACACAATCTGTACAAATAAGAGGTAATGTAAAAACTTTTTATAAATTGTGCATTATGCCAGATATTAGTATTCAATAGTATGTTTTATCCTATATTCCATCGATCTGAATTTTAATGCTAATATAATGTAAAAATATAGAGACGTTTTATTCGTTTTTATATTCACTTGATAACCAGTTTGTTCATTGGTGTCCTATCTATGCCAATGGTATAAAGAGGTAAATTTATACTCTCGATAACAAGTTCCATAAAGCGTTAACAGCACTTGACTTATTAAAATACATTCTAGAATTAAAATTAATTAAAATAGGAATAAGTACAAGTGAGTTTAATTCTAGAATGTTAAGAGGTAAAGCTTCTAATTTGTGTGGTTATAGTAATTCGATTATGAATAAAATGTTCTTTTAGTATTGGATGGCCTATTTATCGAATAAGGAGGTAGGCTATATAGGATTATGCTACGCCCAATAGGAGCAGAGTATCAATGAAAAACGTTCTGACAACTGGAAGAAAATAGCTTTATTTCGATTAATTTATTTACTTAACTGCGGTAATACAAAGGTGTTTAATATATTACAAAAATACATCCAACATATTTACCACTACTTTTCATATCGGTAAAATATATACAAATAATTAAATTGGAGTTTTCGTTGTAATATTCAAATAACCGCTTTTTACTAAATGTATACACGGTACATATACCAAAATAACATTTTTTTACAATTTTTGTCTCTCTGTCAGTTTGTTCCGGCTAATCTCTGGAACGGCTGGATCGATTTTGACGCAACTTTCATTAATAGGTAGCTGATGGTATAAGGAGTAACTTAGGTCTTTTTTAGACTAGCTTCGCACAGCGTTACCCGCGGTACGACAATAACCACAGGTAGAACCGCGGGACTCAGCTAGCAGATCAATAAAATCGAAATCGACGCAAGCAATGCTGCGAGCCAAAGCTACTACCGAGGTCAATCTAATAAGTCTTATATTTAAGCGTTTCATCTCAAACTCCGTTAATTTTACCGCTTGTTTACCTGTTTATTCACTGTTAATTAATAGGTCGAAGAAGTTTAGTATTTTGATCATGACTAAACTGCTCCGTGATGGAACACTCATTAACCTTTGACTGGCTGACTGGTGACTTTGTAAGCCCCTGCGGATGACGCGATCTCAACTACTTATTAATATCAAGTGATTAAATATACCAAAGTAGTGTTTACATAAGCACTACTTTGATATGTTTTCGATCGTAGAGTACATAAAGATTTCTGAGCCGGTGGAGCGAAAATCGGAAAATGAAAATTTGAAGAAAGTGCCCCGTGTAACCGAAATAGCTGCCGCTCCTTGGGCGAGACGAAAAGTGAGCGGCTATATGTTCATGAGAGAGTAAAGCCGAATCGGGAATTCAAAGAAAGCATACTCCTCACTAAGATAGATTGACAGCCTTTTTAATATCATTGGGAAATGGAAAAAATAATGAGCGATGGGTAGTCACCATTAAGCGTATTCTCCATCAAACAAAAGTTACCAATTTTTGTTTTGTCAAAACGTGTTGGTGACAAAAGTTTCTGTAATTTCCTTGTGTTGGCAACAAAAATTGTCAACAACCGTTGGCAACCGTGTTTCTGTTTTTGGCGGTAAATATCAAAAGAATACGTCTGTTGCAGATATTTATTGGGTCTGTGGAGACCAGAGAGGTATATATTTATACTTTCTATAATACCTCTATGGTTTAGACTCTTTTGGAGGAGAAGCACCTTTAGGTGACGGATGGTTACTACAGTCAATGGGAAAGTGCAATAGTCACAAGTCTGATGTCGCCTTTTAACCTCTCCCACATCATTAGGGCTTAAAATCTAGAAACTTTACAACCTTGATCAAAAGCAACGAAAAAATAGCTTAACGCCACGTTTTAAAATTCCATAATAAAAAATCAACAAAAAAAGATGGATATTTAAATATTAGAGAAGGAGTGTTAAAAACACGTTATTTTTAAACAAAAACAAAATTCAATTACAATTATACTTTAATACAATACTACGAACACCAAACATCTACTAAATAAATCTTTTGTAAATAAAACCCCACAAATACAAATCTCGTGAATGATTGATTTGATGGCAGTATCTCATTTCAACATGTTATACATTTGTGGTAATGTAAATATTGCTTCCATTTTGTTTATTTAGAAGAATCGTGAAAACTCAGAGAGATGAGAGTGGCATACACTGTATTTAATACGCTATGTCATTATACGTGAATATCATTCCTCTTTGCGTATGCAAATAACTGCGATCCTTTTTAACCGCTAAACTGATTTAGATTATTTTTAACCGACTTCTAAAAGAAGGAGGTTCTCAATTTGATTGGTATTTTTTTTGTACATGTACACTGATTACTCCTTTGGTCCTTTTAGCGGGGCGTGAAAAAGCATCTCACCAAGACGCCATTGTGCGGGTCACCATGCTGTATTATCCTTATTCGTAATGAGGATGGTGACCACCACTCTTGGATTCTGCTCATGCTTTCCATCAAGCAGGGCAGAGTCATTTTGGCAGCTGACTATAAAAAAAATACCACCGGGAGCAGTTAATCATACATAGTATTCCCCTTTTTTATCCTCGAAGGGTACTTCAAACACATTTTGGCCAACTATATATAAAATATCGAGGTTTCTTGTGATTTTAGATATAGGTACATGTTACTTTCATTTATTTTCTATTTTCCATCAAAGAATTTTCGAATTTTATTTCGGTTCTCCCGCATTAAGCTATTTGAGTCTCGCGAGACTAAACTATCTCTATAAATCTTTGATGAAATCCTCGACAAATAAGTTATAAGTTTCTTGTTCCTTGATTACATTGCGGGACAAGGATTTACAACTAAATTAACATTTCACGAACTAATGGTCTCCCGTGTACTCACTTGTCCTTTGTAATGAAAAAAATAACATTTCATTTTATATACATAGATCATTAAAAAATTGGAATAATATTTTTTTGATAGAATTATAATTTTACGTCTGAACCAATTGAACGTCTATAGAAGACTAAGCAAACGTCATCTATACCAATATTATAATTTCGCTAGTAACTCTGTCTTTTACACATTCCGACAAATCGGGTATACTTTGATTAGCCGCGGGCAAAAGCTGTTTTTTTTTATTATTCCAACGTGGGCCAACGAGTAGACAGGTTTACTTATGGTAAGTGTCCACAACCATCCGTGAATATCTACAACTAAAAAGTCACAAGGACAATCTTAGTCTTTGAATTTCGAGTGTGTTCTTTAAGGTTTAGTGATAACATATATCAACATAGGCTGGCTGACCGGAGAAGAGTAGCTATGAAGTGTTTTTCCGATACTAAATAGACTGTCTTTTTTTGCAGCGGTATCTTCACACAAACACAGTTTGAACTCACATAGAAAAACAATCACCTGTCCCTACGAACTCTCACTAAATAATACACATAAAAAATTACAACAAAACATTTACAATTGATTTCACAGACACATATGAATACATTCCGTGTCATGACAGTGTTATGCGTAGGCCCGTTTGTGCTTATACTTTGACAGAGTGTAATAGAATGTCTGCGTATGGCTAGTGCTTATCGTGTTGCTTTGTGGGTTATAATATCGGCCCGAGAATATAACAAACAACAATATATTTCAGAAGGTTGCAGTAGGAAGCAAAAATTTTTTCGGAGAAAGCACAATTTTTCGAGTCATGAAGGTGGAAGTTTTATAGCGTTGAAGCAAACATACTTATAAATTTGTAAATATAAACGAATTTTAAAGTGGCGCGATTAATATATTAATAGAAATATTTACGTATAATTGGCAATTGCTATATACAATTCCACATGTTACTATAAATAGTTACGTTTTCGTATGTATAGACGATGTCTGTACTAAAATAACAGTTTTTAAAATTTTTGTCTGTCTGGAACGGCTGGACCGATTTTGCCGGGACTCTCACTGGTAGATAGCTGATGATCTAGGGAGTAACTTAGGCTACTTTTTTTGAACTAGTTTTTTACCCGCAGTTGTTGTTGTTGTAACGCGGGTAACACCGCGGGGCTCAGCTAGATTCTAAATATATACTTAGTATACTTACACATACATAAACCACATTCAGGCTCAGCACAAAAAATCGGGCTCAATTTTTTTTTTTCATTCCCTGGCAAACAAACCGTCGTAGTTTTATTTTACTTCTTGCAAAAATCAGAATCGCTATTTAAACACTGTACTAACATCCTAGCGAAATAATAAAAATATACAAAGATGCAACGATATTTTAGACACAGATTGGGTTTCAAGTAAATTTATGACAAATAAATAAATTAGAAATAAAATTCTTTGAAGTAATGGTAAATCTATTTTAAACATTGTTTTTTTAGTATTTCACTGCAAAATTAAATCGGATTCCGCAATGTGGGATTTCAAGCACTAGTATACAAGCAATTCGCACGAATTTGAAATTGTTTAAAGTAAATGTGGGCGCTGATGAATGTTGACCTTTCCACTTTTCAACAGTTTACCTCGAGCTGTGAATTATTCTAAAATGTTAAGCGTTCATAAAAATATCGCCAGAAGTTTTCAAAGGCTCTGAATAATTCAATCGATGGACGACCATTGATTATTTACCTTGCACGTTTAAATTGTGCGTATCATTATTTCTTTTTAAATATTTATAAAGCTAACGATATTCATCGGCCGGATAGCGAAGTGGTTTGTGTAAAGGACTGCTATGCCAAAGTTCTGCGGTTTGATTTCCGGTCGTGTCAAATATTTGTGTACATTAAAATTGAATATTTGATTGGATGTTTTTATGTATAATGGTATGTATTTAAAAAAAGTACATTTGAGTGGTATTAATATATCTCTGGTTATTTTGGAACTAGATGGCGTTGTGCGAATGTGGTAAAGTATTATTATTAGTATTCCTTAATGTAACTTATGTAGGTACACTTCTATTTACGCATATTCTAAAGAAATGCATGTTCAAATAACTAATGCTAGCGTACAAAGGAAAATACACTTTCATGCTTATAGATTAAAGACTTACTTCAATTGTCTTAACGTAATTTTTCGAACACGTAAGAAACCGCCTTTAAAAACAAGTGTCCCATAAAGAGTATCAAATGTATATTTACTTTTTAACCGACTTCAAAAAAAGGAGGAGGTTCCTCAATTCGACCGTATATATTTTTTTTGTCACTGAGTTTTAAAAGTAGTACTGGTTCTTGTCAATAACAGCTAAATGTTATTTTCGATAAATCAAACGAAGTAAAAACTAAAACCCAACTACGACAGAAAACGACGCTGAAAAGCAGGAAACAAGTTCCGAAAGCCGTAACCACGCGTTGTTAAAGTATGTACCATAGTCCATAACACGTTAACAACGTGTGACTATGTCATAGTTGGGTTTTACTTTTTACTCTTGTAATTTCTTTGCAAAGTATATTTTCAATAGGTATCATAGAAAAATTATCGTATAAATACGGACAAAGCCACGAGAAAATGCTAATAATAAATATATTTTTAAAATGTGCAAGTATCGCCCTTTCCAATGATACCAAACATGACTTATTTATCTAAATTTTATTTTTAAATACAGTACTTCATGTCGGCTAGAGGGCACCACATTACATTCAGTGACACGTCATATAGCCTATAACCAGAGGACGATCAAGACGCTTCTAACGACACATCATTTGTCCAGTTCTAATGAGTAGTTAAGGAGCTACGATGGAACAAATGTACATACATACATACATACATACAAAGCCTGTCAAAATCATAACCCTCCTTTGGCTTTGCCGTAGTCGGGTGTCGGGTCAAAAGTGAGGTAAAGGCATTAAGAAAATTGTACGTACTGTTAGAACTTCATAATCTATACTAATATATAAAGCTGATTACCGATTACCGCCGCCCATGAACACCTGCAAACACCAGAGGCGTCACAAGTGCGTTGCCGGCCTTTGGGGGATGGGGAGAGGAGATAGTGGAAGGGGGTTTGGGTTATGGGCTTCCGGTATCCTCACTCACTCGGTGAAACACAGCGCAAGCACTATTTCACACCGGTTTTCTGGTCGAGCCGGCCCATTCATGCCAAAGCGTGGCTCTCCCACGGTAAAAAGTATTGATTAATAAATCAAACAGTCATTATCAGTTCGTTTACATTTTTACTTTTTTTAGTACATAATTAACGTAGTAAGATTCATACACATATATTTTGCAGCATAATTTTTCACAATGTTGAGTTCAATGGTTTCTAGCCTATTGCTATTGCTATTACTAATAGATTCATGATAGGAAAGGAATATTGTGCTATACCATGGGCCCTAACACCTAGTGATTAGACTAAATTTAGAACACGTATGTAATTCATGCTCCTATTATTCAATTATTTTCTATTCAATAGTCTATTGTAGGTTGTGGCAACAAATCTTTTTATTTCAAATATTTTACGTACAAGTGAAATATAATAAATTTAGAGATTTTATACAAAGCAACAAATAAGCAAATTAGAATACCCTGTTTAGTCCAGTCCTTGAGTTTTTGGTAAGACAAACTTTCGACTGAGGTAACCCACTTAAAATACAATACAATGTAGTTGTTTGCGTTAATGTCTAGTTCTCAGTTAAGTTGAGATACAACAAAATATTTATCCGAAGGAAAACAACCAAAAAGAGCAAATAATAAAACTTAAAGGACTAAGTCTTCAATAAATATGTTGTGAACAAATTTTAAGTCGTAGCTGTACAAACATTGAGAACGAACTGTTAGGACTAGGTACTTTGAACAATGTTCTGTTTTGTTGTTTCTAAGTAGCAACTTTGGACTTTCTGATATTTTGGTAGCTACATTAACAAAAGTTTTTTAACGAAGTTGAAACATTAAACAGTGCTTACTACGTTTCAAAAAAATTTATTTGATTATGTTAGACTGATTTGATTTCTAAATATTGTGTAACGTTGGGTGTACCATTATATTAAAATAATAGGAAATCTTTGTAACTACCTATATACATTGTAAACCTGTTTGTTTTTTTATGGAATAAATAATTAGTATTTCAGACAGAAATTTACTGTCAACTAAAAAGACGTGAAGCCTTTATGTATCTGCAGTTTAGATTATTGGAAACTGTTTTAAAGTTTAAAGTAAAACATTTTAACTATAAATTCAACGACATAATGAACTTAACAAAATCAAATTCTAATAAATAGATGATGAAGATAATACCCTCCTTAAGTTTTGCTTTCACGAATAATATATTTTTAGAGAAATGAAAAAATCATTAAAATAAAATTATCAAACCCTTTTTTTGCCCACTTATATTATCTTTATAGGTAGCAAAAAGAAAACTAAAAAAAGTTAAGCATAATACTGTATTCGATAAGTGGAAAATTATATTTAATTCATATGTCTAAACACATGCAACGAGATACACAATCATTGATTAGATACTCCAGAAACTAATATGTTTATATCTCAGTTGCTTTTAACTCATTTGATGAGTTCATTTTAGTTAAGTTTCAGCCAAATGAAATTCGTTTTAGAAAAGGTTTTTAGAATTATAAGACCTCGTGAAACAAAATGGTTGCCTTTTATAAAAATGTTTCAGGCGAAATTTGTGTTAAGGGAAAAAATTGAAAAAGTTTATTTTAAGAAGAACCTTCAATCATGCATATAAAAATCTGAATTCGTAAAAGTCAATAACAGTTCTCGATATGTTTTTTTACATATCTGTTTTTGTTCCATGTGGGTAATCTAAAAAGTTTCCGACCTAACAATGATATGAGACATTTTTTATTATTTTATACATAGTCTCTTTTAACTCTACTTCTTTATGAGTAACTCTTTAGCCCTTAGTTCTGGGAAAGGGACAGGTGACAAAAAGGCGGAATGTGCTCATGTCTATTGAGTTGCTGGTGTTTCTTTGTGGTTATGTATCCATCCCAGTTATTTAGCGTCAGGTAAGTCATTCCCACTTTCCTTTATAAAAATAAAAAAAACTAAAAAGTATCACTTAAACCACGTTGAAGAACAAAATAACTGGCGAATAGTTAAGAGATGCTGCTCATTTCACCGTCGCGTATGTACAAGCAGACAGTACTACAATATATAACATAAGAAGATTATAAAAGTATATTATCCCGGAAAGTTTACCAATTTCTAAAACTCATAAAAAAACAGAGTTATAAATACAACATTAGAGTTCAAAGATTTCTTGACATAAAAGCACCCAGGCGTTCAATATTGGATGTTATATTGCATAATAAGAGGCTTTCGCAAGCCAATATATCTACCTCCACGATCTGATAACAAAAGCTTGAAATCAATTTTGAACTAATAATATATTTTCTTTAAGATCTATGTCACATAAAGCAATATGGTAAAACCGTTTGGTGGTTCGTATTGCTCTATGGATCTATCTATAAATCTTTAGTCTACCTATCGTAAACTGTATAATTTTAAAGTTTTGTTTATATTCGGCCGGCCATACATAAAAAAATATATATTATGTAATTGTTTAATTTTGTCAGAGAGTTTTTAAGGCAATTATTTTTAAATTCTTTCACCTTTTTTGGGGTTTTTGCTCTCAGTTGTCTTTCTTTGCTTTCAATTTATCTAACTGTTAGGGTTAGGGTTAAGTGTTGCCTTTAACTAGTGACACGTAGTCTCGCATGCATCGAGCATTTTGCTAATTTTCAGAATTACTCGTTACTTGCCGCGAGCCTGCGTCCTAGTAGCTTTTATTCTAATGCTAAAACAACCACGCAAGGAAGCAAGACTTTAAAAGATTTGCACAACACGTGAGTAATCTATCTATATAAATAAAAATGAATGTTGCTAAGCGCGCATAACTCGATAATGGTTGGATAAAATCGGCTAATTAATTTTTTTATATGATCCTTAAGGTCCACGTCCACGGGAGGTTTTAATAATAATAAAAAAAGCGGATCCACGGGAGGTTCACAGAACGAAGTCTGTCCGGGCAGCTAGTATCAAAATAAAAATTGGACGAAGCCTGTCAAGCTAGATGTCCCTAATTGTCGTAAAAAAAATATTTTCGATCTAGATTTATTTTTTGTGCAACATGTCAGAAAACCCTAGGAAACGTCAACACTAGACCAAGACTTCATTAAAGTGATAAAATATTACCCAAGGAGATTAGAGATATTGCAGGAGCCACCCTGCGAGAAGATGACCAATGATTGTGTTCTACCGCATTGTGAATATGAGCAACTTGAATACTTTTTCATCAACAACCCATAATGTGCCACTACTGGACACGGGTCTCCTCTCAAGAGAGGGTTAAGGCCATACGTCCCCACGCTGGCCGAGTGCGGGTTGGGGACTGGCAAGAGAACGTTGTGGCTACGTGATCTTGGCGTTGGATGCTTTTAAGCCGCCCAATGGCCTCCAACTGAGCTTCACGTCTGTTATCCTATGATAACAACTGGGACCGACTGCTTAACGTGACCTCCAAATCACGGAGACGCTCATAGTATCGTGCTACTAGCGGTCACCCATCCAGGTACCGACCGCGCCGTCTTTGTTTACCCTCGGCGATTGTTTTTAATCACCGAGCGCAGCTGGGGTGAATACTTACAGATTTTTAATAGCGTCAATCTGCGATCAATTAGTTAGGGTGTCACGGTGAGTTATAACACGAAATTTGCGTGACGATATGGTCGAAGAAGGTAAGCGAAGTCATGAAAATAGTCAGGGTAAACAAATGGCATGCAGCTTTTGTCCGCCTGAAATGTACAGACTCAATTATATGTGCTAAATTTAGTCGTTGGCAAAATTTGTATTGTTTGTTTTCAGAAGTACTTATTGAATTATTATGGTTTTTAATTTATTTAATTTTAAGTAAAAACTTTAAGAAAAAAAAGAGGTGTATCAGACGACATAATAGCACTGTATGTGTATCATTACAGTTAATTATCTCGAATGACACGCAAAATAAGGTAACCGTAAATCTTGTAAGCAATATATGGCGGTAGCTTAAAAGATACATTACCCTATATGCAGGGCTTTGTTGTTGACTAAGTTAGTGAATAAGTAACTTACTGTTGTTATTTGCTCAAGCTTGATCTTGACGCATAAATCAAAAATGTCGTCAGAAGAATATGCGAAATAAATGTAGTCTAGTGAAATGTTGCTTCTAGTCATAAATATAAGTATATATCTCGACACTCCCTTGAATTAATCATCACTCGCTCACGGAATCACTGAAATGTATGAACGAGCATATCTTTCGATCAACTGCACTAAATTGAATAATCCTTTTATTTATATAATTGTTAATTTCAAGAGAAGGTTTGTATAAAAGAAAATTAAAAGAAATCCGTAAGAGTTTCATTTTCTTAGTCTGCGACTATAAGCTGAGGCAGGCATGAATACTAAAACAAGTTTTTCGGGAATTAGGAAATATTCACGATAAATTAAGTTCGCTGAGTCAGCTACTTTACCTGTATACTGTGTGAAACGTTCCTTTTAGGGTATCTCATTTTAGAATATACCTATAATGCTAATTCAAAATGTAATTCAATCAATATGTATCGTGAAACAATTTCCCAGAATGTCAGATATAAATAGAACAGAGCTAATTACATTACCAAAGAATTATAAATATTGCAGAAGAAATATCTACATTACACTAGGCATTTATACATATATAATGTATACTGATAACGAAACCCGTATACAGTGTTTAATGGTTTCGCTCAGATATTTATATCGTTACGGTACATTATGTTTGCTCGTCAATAAGCTTAATTAATAAAAATAATCTTTCTCGTTCTTGTTTAGTGTAGAAAGAAGAATAGAAACATATTATTAATAATGAATAGAAACCTTTTTAATTATGATTTTTTGTGGTAAAACGAACGTTTCTGTAGAATTTAAAAAAGTGAGCAAATTACCTTGCCGATTAGGTATATCAATAGATCTATTTATTTGAATACCGTTTTATGCAGTAAAGTACATTTTACGTTTTCAAAGTAAGCTGAAATAATTTGATTTTTAGTCATAATATTTTAAGAACTTTGTTTTATATTTCAACTCACTTCACACCGTGGGAGAGCCACGCTTCGCCATGAATGGGCCGGCCCGACCGAAGTGATACCACGGCCTCACAGAGAACCGGTGTGAAATAGCCCCCAATCCCTCCCCACAACCCTTTCCCCATCCCCCAGAGGCCGGCAACGCACTTGTGACGCCTCAGGTATTGCAGGTGTTCATTGGCGGCGGTAATCACTTACCATTAGGTGATACGTCTACTCGTTTAAACCACTATTCAATAAAAAAAAATTGGCAGACAGGCCTAAGAAGGTGTAATTTTTAAGCACATTTTTTTTGTTTAATTCCTATACTTACCCGTGCGAAGCTGGGGCGGGCTGCTAGTATAACACAAATTGGCATTGATGCATCTTTAATAAAACTATATTTTGTAGTTATAATATACTAGCCGACCCACGCAACCTCGTTTGCGTCTTCTGTTGCCCGTAGCGTGATCATTTTCCCCCGTTTTCGAAACATTACGGCCTATAGCCTTCCTCGATAAATGGGCTTTCTAACACTGAAAGAATTTTTCAAATCGGACCAGCGGTTCCTGAGATTAGCGTGTTCAAACAAACAAACTCTTCAGCTTTATATATTAGTATAGATATACTTTATAGCTAGCTATAGCACAATCTGTAATACATGTTAAAACTACTCAGAAGCATCCTAAATAACTAAGTCCAAAATTTAAAGGCATAAATTTGTCTGGCTGTAAACTATTCCTATTTATTCATGTAGTTCACTAACGTTGTATAATCCGCCAAATGAGTAGGTATATTACAAAAGTTCGCTGTGAAAATAGTCATTCCTCTATTTCCCAAGGGTATCTTGTCGGAGACGGCCAGTTATGCTACGAAGGCAGCAGCAAATTCATACCAAGCAAAATTAAATTCTGTGGGTTATATTTACATTTTTTGTAAAACTAACTTACTTCTTCATTTATTTTCTTTATGTGTAAATATTTGCATATAAACAAGAATAAAGAAACAATAAACAAAGAATAAATGAAATAAGTTAATATTGCGGCGCGTAGACAATGCTTCAAAAACTTTAATATAGTGCTGGGCACATTGTACACTGATAGATGACATTTATTTTAAAATAGCTGACCCGGTGAACTTTGTATAACCATTATAATTATCTTTCCAAATGATCTTCTTAATTTCCGAAAAGTTTGGTTTTAATTATTTACTAGCTGTCGCCTCTGTTCTGAACTCTGAAAGCTTTGTGGGCTCATAGACAACACTTTTGCTGAAGATCATGATCAAATGCATAGTTTACGATTCTAGAAAGGACATACAGATAAACATTCATTTTTATATATAGATCACCGCCTCTGCCTTCCCACAGGTAGTAAAAAAGTGATTTTAAAAACAAAAATGATTTCATTTTTTTTTATTTATATAGATGTTGACTTCTATGTTTTCTTGAATCTTGTTTCCACTTGTTTGTTCAGCTTGTTATTTTCAGATAATTAATTACTCGTCTTAATTATCTCCCCACCTTAGTTATGGTAGAATGTAAGGCCCAGTTTTCCTATCTATCAGTACCTATACTTTAATCATATACTTGAAAACATAAAAAACTCAGTGTAATTTACGTTAGAATTCATTTATTTCTTTAAGATTACAAATCACTTTTTACAAAGAAATAAACATTAAATCAAAATCAAAATAAATTGTGTGTCCAGAGAATCGATTTGCTTCTATGTGATTTTTAGTAAGAAAGTAGATACTTTCATAAAACGTTGTCAACTAACTTAACTGAAGTAGCAGTTAAGTTAGTTAGGGCCAGTTCACACTCAATATTTTTATAATGTGTATTTTTTTTAATGATTAAATAACGTATTAAATAAGGCGTGTGTCTTGTATAACTAATACTATCATCGTGTCAAAAGGAATTTCTAGTGAAAGCTTTATTGTCACACCGTCATTTGCGTCACCAGACTTTCATAAATTACCGTCACCATCATCAACATTCTTTGATAGTCCATTATCAAGCCTAAATAATTGAAGTTGTGTAAACTAATCATATATGAACTAGTCTCACTAAAGTAAAAGATGATCCTTACACCGTAAGTTGCATTATAAGTTATGTTTTTCTGGCATATTCACATCAGGTCTCCATAATCTGAAGATCATTAATTGGGATCATAAGAAAAACACTATTAACTATCAGAAGGTTTCATCATGCTCATGTGTAACGATCTTTAGGACTAAAGTTCCTCATAAATAGAACCAATTATCGGTCTGAAGAGGCCAAAGTTTACCGGTCAAATAAGACGTTTAGAGAATTTGCAATGCGGACATAACCTACGAGTATTACTTCACTCGTAACCTAGAACTTCTATGTTTACGAAGTATCAATTAGGAGATTTTAAAGTTCTAGTAGAGTTCGAAATCAGATTCGAAAATACACTATTTAAACCTATATGTACAAACTTCATGGCGTATTTGAAAATGAGTCTTTAAGAAAATCAAATTAATCTCATTTTACTCATTTTCTGTCTACGTTGCCCTAATTATAATTTATTAGTACAAAAAAAATTAACAGTAACGTCAAAATCGTATCTCTAGTCTGTTACTAATTTTGAACGAGTAATTTTCATACACACACACATATTTTTAAGTGAGTGGTGTCAACAGATTCGTTTTAGTCGTGAGAGTGACACTGGGTACACCAAAATAAAGATATAAAATAAAATAATCTTTTCTTGTACGTTTTTTCTATCTTTTGAGTTCTTCAATTAATTTAATAAAGATGACAGATATTGACGCAGACGGGTTTTTTTATTTTAAATAATTTGTTACTTGTTATTATTCATATTTCACTTAGCTTTATTAGTTTAAGAGTTCATGGTTGCTTTACTTAGAAAAGCTATGCATCTTCATAATTTAAGCAACTTTAATAGAAATATTTTGTAAAATATACAAAATTGACTGTTAAATATACTCAGTTGAAGTTGTTACTTATTTAAATACTTAATAATATTCTACGGTACATCAGACTTCGCGAGTCCGGCGCTTAGTCGATTGTTCCAACAATTTTATTTAGACTTAATAAAACACTTTTCTGAGAAATACAAAATAACTAAATCAAATATTAAAATTAATCATTAAAAGCTGTTTAAGCACTTCACTTCCAGGTCAGTAGTTTGGGCGACCATTCTTAACATATTAACACCGCTCCGTGCCTCTAAGAAAATGTAAAGTATCTCGGTATATAAATTGAGGATTTAACATGGATAGACTTATTGATAAAACTATTCTTTTGGTTAAATAATAAAATAGATTTGATTTTAGGAATCGTCATGAAAATATATTTTCTTTCCCTGAATGTTTTTCCCAAACATGGTTGTGGTTAGCTTTGTTACCCATGCATAAACTAACTTATTTATATCTGCTTACCCTTGCAATGAGGTGACCTAGTCGGTTAAAACATTTTCACGTTAGCCACTAGTTTACGCTT
This sequence comes from Spilosoma lubricipeda, assembly GCA_905220595.1. Taxonomy (NCBI): domain Eukaryota; kingdom Metazoa; phylum Arthropoda; class Insecta; order Lepidoptera; family Erebidae; genus Spilosoma; species Spilosoma lubricipeda. Next base: position 4,017,450 of record HG992295.1, read on the forward strand.
TCAAGAATGTATCTATTCCCAAATAAAATTAAACACCTGATTAATAATGTAATGAGTTTATTAATTCTCCATGTTATTTGTCCTCAGCGTCCGTGGCAAGGATTGCGAAATTCTTGGGAATGAATGGTACACCCATGCTGACAACTGGCGGCTTTACCTTTGATTTCGTGAAGCCAAAGCAGACTTGTGATGATGAGTTCTACATGCTCGTCAGGGCTGGACCCTTAGGGTTTAAAGACTTGGCGTATTTCATCATAGACTTGATGAGACAGTGAGTATTTATTCTGGTCATATTGAATTAATACAGGAAGAGTATTTGTTTCTAAAATCGATAAATTTTGTTGTGAAACTTTACTAGTAAAAGAAATAACGTTATTACGTCTTTTGTCTGGTTTTGTCTTAAAGGGCAAGTACTTTTACTGTAATAGCTCCAAGTCATGTTATATAGAAGCATTTTTCAACAATAATATGGTTGTTTCAATTTATGAATGTACGTTTATTAATATAAAATATAAACTATTTAATATCATAAAGTTTAACTATCTTAATTTACTAACAAACACTATTAAAACATGAACGGGCATTCATAAATTGCAAGAACTATGTGTATAATTAATATTTATCTTTAGTTAAGATTTATCTATAGCAGCGCAAATCTCTGTACATTGTCCGGTAACGGACCCCTATTTTTTATAATAATATCAATATTATATCAAATCATAAAAAAGGGTAGAAAGTTCATTTAAATAATATCAGCTTTTTACTTAAATGCATATAGATGTCTATCTAGATGCGTATCTATTTACTTTAGACAATTTGGATTGGACTTATTTTCAGAGGAATTATACTGAGTGAAAGCTGATGTTAAAAGATTAACTTAGGCCAGTTTACTTTAGGAAAATATTTAGAAAAATAGGAAGTGCATATTGGCTACACGGCTAGTGTAGCCAATATGCACTTAAGGTCTTTCAAACTACATTATCGACAAATTTTACTTTTCATCGGAGATCTACATCAGAGCAAGCTATTGACAAACAAGTAAGTAAATGTGAGAGTGTAAATGGTGGTGGAACACACTGACAGCTTTTTACACCTCTGGATAAGAAGTACAATAAACCACGCAAACAAAGAATCACATACTTTTAATACCCAGCGAAAACATTTTCTAAATGTCTAAGTTGAAACACTAAACGCGCTTGAAGGTTCGCGGTCACCCATCTGACTGGAACAAATTGAGACTGTCCTAAGCAAAGCCGTGATTAATTTATAAATATAAGGAGTCCCGCTGACCACCTTGGGAGCATTCCCCTTCGAATAAGCTTTTGAAAAAGCTTTCGAATACAAAATTGAGGAAGTAATCAGTTAACATAGATTAAAAAAAATACATACAGTGGAAAAGGACCTCCTCCTTTTTTAAAGTCGGTTAAAAAGGTAGATTTTGTAAAGTTTCAGCATCCAATAAATAATTGTTTTAAGAATGTAAATTAGCCATCTGGGTTTCATGCATTATGCTATAATTATGCATGTTTCAAGAAACCTAGATAGCATTAATTAAATTCGACCTTAATTTAGTAAAAAGATTTTAGCATAGCTGGCAATTTACAAATCGTTATAGTTATATCTACTCCAGATCATCACATGAACCGGGTAATCTCAAAAGGATTTTAGCTATAATTTCCGTTAATTAATTTTGACATAATTTAAGCGTATACTAATATATAAAGCTGAAGAGTTCGTTTGTTTGCTTGAATGCATCAGTCTTAAGAACTACTGGTCTGATTTGATAAATTATTTCAATGTTAAATAGCCCATTTCAATCGAGGTAGGCTATAGGCTTTATATATAGGCGCTAACAGACCTGACTTTTGACAGTGAATGCGCAAGACCATTAAAATGTGTAATATTAGCAGTTGCATATATTAAATTTATACGTTCTTATATCTCGATTAAAACTGAAATTAAAACACGTCCACGATTGAAGCTACTTTACACAAGGATACACATATATTCCTAAATATGTACATTTTAGACAGAATAAATGCTCGTGCTTGCTATATATTTATTGTCCTAGGTGGGATTGATTAATTCGAATTCAGAACCTCTGGCTTAGAAGTAGCATAAGACCAAATGACAAGTAATGAAAACGTAACAAAAGCCTTAACTTCTAAATGAATGCGCAATGGTGGTATAAGGGGGATTTTCTTCGGTTTTCCGTGACACGATATCAAGGAGGAAAATAATATTACTTTCGTTTCTTGTTTAGGGAAATAAAACACAAGCATATTTTTTTTGTTTTTTCTTGGTACTGGCACAGAATAACTAATAGTGATAGTAATGGTGATTTGTTGATATGTTATGAAATGTACCAGTTTTATTTATATATGGGCAAGAATATTAAAATATTATCTTGATAGTTCTCTCTTTAAAGTAAAACTTTTCCAATATTATAAATGTATACTGAGTATTTGTTCATGCGGTGACGGATTTAAAACACGGAGTGTCATCCACTATTCATCCCGTAGGCTTCGTAAGAGCCGGCTAAAGGAGTTGCAAAAAACTAACACTAAAAAGAAGGAAAAAATGCTATACCAATCTGTTTGCCCAGTATGATATGGTAAGTAAACACCTCCTTTCTTAGGCCTATATCCAGGAGCAGAATATTAATATGTCTCCATGAAAATGATGATGCTCCTAGTACAAATTGTCAAGTTATCATGTATCAAAGAAGTATCTAAAATCATATTTAATTCGTAATATGAATCAAAAATCATTTTATATACCTCGTACATTATTTTATCCCAGAACCGTTCAAAAGTCGGAAATTAAATAGGAATATCAAAATAAAGTTTTCCTACCGTCTTACTTTGAAAACTTTAAAAAGCTGATGAAAAGGCAAGCCATTCAGGTGCAAACCTTTCACGATTAATGAGTTACTTTGTTTATTTCAGTCTATTACCTCTTGATGAATTAGATTAATTACAAAATGACATTATTTTTCTTTCATAAAATAGAAATCGATTTAAAACCATAAATCGACTTTTTCTTTTACTTATTATCAATATTTTAAATTTAGTAAAAGAAAACCATTTTATTTAATATTACAAATATTTTGAAAAAAGTTTGGGAACTTACTTAGTAATAACGATATACGCGTCGTTTTCCTCTACATATTTGCCATGGATTATCCGGGTCTTGTAATCAGCCTGAGTGCCTCTGCAGAAATTGGTAATTTCTGCCTTCCCTTATATTTTTCTACTATACCTAGATATTAATTTCCTAAATGAAATCCTTACTATAATAATCTTGATCCATCAAATCATAACAATAGTAGAACCCCATAGGAAAATTGTCGTGGTTCCCTGCTTGTCCTTGAGAATTGGCATCCGAGGTCTTGCGAAAACACTTATACAAAGTTCTCAATACAGCAGACATTTAGACGTTGAATATTCATTAATTAAGATTTACATTTCTTCACATTTTAACGGCAAAAAGAGTTTGGGGTTGTAAATGTATTTCAATTATATTCAAACAAATACAAGGAAAAAAATGTTTTACGTTAACATTTCAGGAAATTTATTTGAATATTGAGTTTTTTTTTTAGCAAATTTTACGTTGTTATCGTGAATCAATCACGCAAAAGAAAGTATAGTTAAAAAAATATTTTAATTTAATCAATCATTTTTTTGAAATCTAGTGCATCCTGCCAGTGTTTATTGTTGTTGTTGTTACTATATATTCGCAAACAGCGCAAAATTCAAGAAGTTTTTCCTATAGTTGTTGGGTCTCTAAGAGTCTTTCAACTTTGCTTATTTTCGATAAGCACAATTGAAAGGTTTCAACTATCACTGTTAAGTGGTTAGTTTAGTAAGCACAATTTAGTGTGAGAGTTAACGCACGGGCAATGCACTGGATAAAATCCACTAAATGGTTCGGAAGGTATAGGGTCGGAGCTGATTTTTAAATTTTTAAACTGTGTCACATTAAGGGCTTTGTGGGCTTATGTCCGGCAGGGGTCCTTTTTCGACTGAGATGAGGATAAGGATTACCAAGTAAGGAATACAGTAGATTGATCACGCACGAAGAATAATTATTTTCTACTTCTTCTAATGTCAACAAAACATTTCCATATTTAATAAAATGTCAAGACGGTAGGAATGAAACTATATAATATATATAGAGCCGGTCGTAAGCGTCGACGTCCCACTGGAGGTGTCAGTCCTTATGTATTCTTTCCGATGCCACTAATGCCGTTTGATGAAAATGATTATGTAAGTTGTAGATTTCAATAAACGGCAGTAGTGACTCAGAATCAGGAGATCTGTCTACATAAAATCCAGACAATACAACTGGCTTATTCTTCTGTTCAAAAATCTAAAAATGAAATTGATAACACTTAAAAAAATTGCGAAAATGAATTTGAGCATGACATACAATAACATTAGATCAAAGTTTCTTATAAATTTCAGTAAAAATTTTTTCAAGTGGTTTAAGTGTTAATGAACTTTGAAGGACAGAGAACCAATTCTCTAAAATTTACAAAACCATATTTAACTGTATTCTTGTGTGTTCTTCATAAGTTGTTCACTAAACTCATCGAATAAATCGTAGAACGCTTGCGAAGCGTTTAGAGTTGTTAGTTGTTTCAAAGAGATACAGATGTTTCACAAACTGGATTCATCAATCAGTTTTAGTTTCAAATTTCTCTTTATTTGTAATTGTTCCTTTATACTATCAATAAGAAGTGTTTAATTAGTTAGACTTCTTAGATTTGCACTACTTAGAAATATTGTGTTTGTCTCCTTTAGGAGCAAAAGGCAAAACATAGAAAAATATTAACAAAATGATACATCATCAAAAACTTTTATCACCGTACACCGTACAGTACAGTTACACTTATGTTTCAAAGTAATATTTCAAAAAAAAAAATAAAGAGTACAACATTTCACTTTAAGTGTTCACTGCTGGACATGACCGACGTTACCACGTGTTGGTTTTGTTTCAAGTATTCCTTCTCTTTGCAATTAAATTATCCTACGTGGTTTACTACTCCCTTAGTCACCACTGACGACCCCATGGAATCGCTGAATTGATCATCATCATCATCACTCTATCGCAGTCCACTGCTGGACACAGGCCTCTCCAATAGCACACCACTTAGTTCAATCCTGGGCTCCTCGGATCCATAGAATTGATGTTTTAAATTAATTGAATGATGACTACCGTTTAAAATAACATGTAGAATTCAAGTATTTTTCAGACACCCTTAATTTTTTTCCTAGGGAATCTTAGTTCGAATCTTTCACAAGCTTAAGTTTTTTTACACTTATTTTATACTGTTTGCATTAATGTTTATAGTAAGATGGTATTTTGAACGTGAAATCTATACTTATATTAAATAGCTGAAGAGTTTGTATGTTTGAACGAGCTAATCTCAGGAACCGCTGATCTGATTTGAAAAAATATTTCAGTGTTGGATAGTACCTTTCTCGAGAAAGGTTATAAGGCTATATATCATCACGCTAAGACCAATAGGAGCGGAGCACCAATGGAGAATGTTTCAAAAACATTTATCACGCTACGGGCAATAGGAGACGCAAACGAGGTTGCGTGGGTCAGCTTGTTATGTTATATAATGATGTTGAGTATAGCACATAAAATTTGTATCATTCAATCTGCGCTGGACTAAGACTTAGCTAACTGAATGCATTCTAAATGAAAAATGCACTAAGTACATCGGTGGACTAATGCCCAGGAATTTCAAAGATTTCCAGAATGGATATTATGTTGTAGTGGCGTGAAGAAATTATTAATCTTTTAAATAAACCAGCTGAAGCTCAGTCTCGTAAAGGCTTTTCCATACAGGCGTGTTATTATCGATCGATAAGTGTTGACATTCTGTATTCTAAATTCGTCACTGTATGTAGTATACCTACATAAATTATTTAGCGCATCATATAGGGAAGACCAGTGCTTATAGACAAATACTCTAGTGCAAAGTAAGTTTGTGGAGATTAAATATATTCACTATCGTACTGTGCACTAAACTGTAAACTGTCAAGGGCTCAAACATAGACCTATGTGGTCACTGTCATTTTGTTTTTCAGACTTCGTTATGTTGACATTATCGATAGATGTTTTAATTTACTTTGTGGTTTGTACGGAAAAAGTAAAATGTTGTTTCACTATTTTCCCTCTCAATTTTTACGTTTTTCTCTTCATAAAACCTTCCTTGTGAATTAACGAAAATATAAAAAAAATACAACAGCCTTGGTAGAAAGGTCTTTGAGATTTGCGCATAGCAATACATTTGGTGATTTATTTTTATTTCTATAGAAAGGTATAAATTTCTAAAAGAATTTTTGATGACCAAATGATAGATGCGGCGAAAGATGCTTGTTTGATTAAATATTATTGAAGGTAGGACTGCGATGCAGCTTTTCCTAATCATTTATCTTTTTGATTATATGTGCCTTTTCCTTGTGGCCGGTCTCAGGACGGATGTAACATGTACATCTTACCCCAATTTACCTCATTTATTTTTCTCATTTCAAAAGCTATTTCATTCCAAGAAAAGGGTTGACGTCAGACATGATTTATTACCTTTATTTATAACATGCAAGTTGTGGCCTGCGACTTACTCTATGTATAATTTTGAGTTTAAATAGAGTTTTAAGATTATATAGTGCAAGTAGGTTTCCATCCTATTAGAGACTCATTGACAATCAAATCAAGGCCCTGCTCCATAACCACAAAATCTTGTCTCAAATTCACGTATTGAATGCTTGTTCGTTGATCTAAAATAAGTTGAGTATTATATTTATCTTACAAAACAAAATAGACAATGAATAAGTAGACTTTCATTCAGTTATTATTGTATTAAAATAGTACAATATGGACGTTCGTGTTCTGACTTCTATAAAATCGTAGGAGAGCCACGCTTCGGCATGAATAGGCCAGCTCAACCGGAGTTATACCACGGCCTCACAGAAAACCGGTGTGAAATAGCGCTTGTGCTGTGTTTTACTGAGTGAGTGTGGATACCGGAGACTCATGCTTCAACTATCGCCAATAATTTTAAAATTGTGTACTATAAGATAAAATTGTAAAAATGCACTTTTGTATGGTTATGGTGAGAAATAAATATTATTGTTATTATGGGTTATGGAAAATGTTATCTCAGCTGATGCTGGTAAATGTGAACTGTGAACCTAGCACGGGCTTACGCCAAGTGGGTTGGTTCATTGTGTAGTGTTGTAGGGGTTTGAGTGGTGGATGTGAGGAATCGTCTTACTATGGAGCAGGTGTCAATTATTACTGACTTTTGTAAATCAATGTATGAATATTTATTTAAGTCTAGTTCTGTGAGTGATGTGTGCAATGATTTTGGAATGAGCCCGGTTGATGAGATTATTATGGTTATGATTTTGACGGTGTGTTGGTGCCACATTTGTCGTATTTCATCTGCAAGTGGTATTTATTTTTGTATTTTCTCTGTGTATTTTCTTCTTACATTTTCAGAATTAGGTATTGCAATGTCTATTAAATATGTAACTTTTCTGTCCTTTAGTGTTAGTGTAATATCCGGTCTATTGTTTGTGGTGGTTTTGTCGGTAATTATGTCCCGGTCCCAGTACATTTTGACTATTTCATTGTTGAGTTATTATTATTATTATTATTAATAACTATCCTCACAGACAGTTTAGTTTAGGAAATAAGGGCAGATCGGTGCGCGCCACTGATATCAACTCTAAACGGTCGGACGTGAATAGAATTTGTTGTACCTTTTCTATTATGGCATATAATTACATCGCTCGTATCGCTCGTATTTTTACATCACTCAAAGGTTGACTGGTAGAGAATGCCCAATGGCATTAAGTCCGCCTATGTACAAGATGTGCATTAGTTTAAATAAATAAATAAAAATTATTTAATAATATTATAAATAGAACAAGTAACTATTTGGTCATTTGTGAACACATGTAAAATAGCGTAAATTGTTAGAGGAAAACAAAAAAATATATATTAACTTCCGCTGCAATAGGGTCCGGACGCGCCATCGAGGTCAATAGTTTTGTAAAAAATAAATAGTAAGTAAGAGGTTTTCGACCTGGACATGTCGATTTAATCGTTCGAAGAATGTGCCGTTTGTCAAATGAAATAGTAATTACATTTTGTAAATAATAAATAAATAAATAAATATTTGGGACATCTAACACACAACGCCATCTAGTCCCAAACTAAGCAGAGCTTGTATTATGGGTACTAGACAACTGATATGAATACTTATATACTTTTTTTTTGTAAATACATACAAATTATACATAGAAACACCCAAACTCCGAATCAAATATTTGCAGATCATACAAACATTTGGTCCGACCCGGGAATCGAACCCGAGACCTCAAGAACAGCAGTCGCGTACGCTACCACTGCGCCACCGAGGCAGTTAGTAACAAAGTACAGTGTTTAGGTCTTATTGATATCTTCAAAAATATTTGAATAATAAAAACACTGTTTTATTGGATTATACTTGATATATTATACCACAAAACTCAGCACTTAATTATTTTCGTCACTACTTAGAGGATAAATAAAAGTGTATATTTTTTTTTTTGCACTACCAAAAACCTTATTGTATAACTAAACCATAAGTAACACTTCATATTCTATAAATAGAGACAAATTCATAAACGTATCTGAAAAGTTGTCACTCAAAGTGGCCAAAAATAATATCCGTGGCTTTCAAAATTATCAGTTTATCTATATTTGTTTAGTGAAGCACTTTATGTGTAAATGTACCACTCGACTGGATGATTGTACGTTATTCTATTAATAGTTAAAGGTTTTGAATAATAATAATTTTCTGGAATTATTAGATAGTGATATAAATGCCTAAACTGAGCGTAAGCTTGTGTGTGTGGGCGTTTGAACATGGATTAACTTTCAATTTCTTTTTCTAAGTCAAAAAAAATATCAAATTGGGAAGAAAATAATAAATCATCAATGTAAATTGAATTCGGAATGCAGTCAAAACTCATAATACACTTCTCATCAAAAAAATCGAAACACCTTGCACCTTCATGTTCCGAAAGGATTATCGGGATAATATTATTAGGAATAAATATTAAATCTTAATATATATAAATCTCGTGTTACAATGTTTGTCCTCAATGGACTCCTAAACCACTTAACCGATTATAATAAAATTCGCACACCATGTGCAGTTCGATCCAACTCGAGAGATAGGATAGTTTAAATCTCAAATTATAGTCGCAATTTTATTAATATCCACGCGAGCAAAGCCGCGGGCAACAGCTAGTGTTATATAATAGTAGGTGGTATTAGGTTTTCAAATCTTAATGAGAATATTCCAAATTCAAATAAAATTTTGATAGACTTTACTGTTTCGTATATTGAGTTACTTTTACCCTATGAAGAAGTATGAAGGAAACAGGAAATACAGTACATGTAAACGAAACAAAAGTTTGGAAATAATTCATTTCATAACTAGTATTCCCTCCAATGGCTCATTTTTTTTCGTCACTCAAAAACAAATCTACGCAAGCGAAGCCGCGGGTAAAAGCTAGTGACTTTGAATTTTTTGGCTGTTTCTAAAAAATAATGTTCTGAACGAATTTACTTTTATAGTAGCGCTGCGCTATTCATCACTCACGTCAATTTCTGATGTCATATAATTTCCTGGACAACCTTTTGAAGGGTCACATAAAGTAAAACAATTTATGATCCCATAACCTTGATGTTAGAATTTGCTCCTAAAATGTCAAATTTTAATAAAACCAAAGAATGCACATGTTAGAAAAGTTAGCAAAAATGTAAAATTAAATAAACACTATATTTCATTACAAGTAATATACAAAATTTTTAATTTATGCTCTTTAGAACAGTATACTGTTAACTAATTTGAATGAAACTAAACAATAAATAGGTATATGGTAAGGAGTTCTGATTGACCATCATTACTACATACAACCGAATCGAAAACCCAAAAAATAAAGATAGTTAAAAATTTACGATTTGGGTTTATTTGTGCACAAAAACACTTGCCTTATATAAATTCAGGAACTGAATTTTACTTGCGTGTATTGTGTTGTTTTCACTAAGCACGTTTGGTTTGCTAACACGTGTTTGTTTTCACGCCATCTAGCTTCAAGTGGCAGCAACTACTGCTAATCAACGAACCGGAGTCGCAGTTGCACGTCGCTGGCAAGTCAACCTGCCACCTCATGATGAAATCTTTTGCCAACTTTCTGAAGGCTGAAGAAATCATTTATACACCTTGGGACACTACATCTGACGGTGGAAGGAATTACACGGAGAATCTGAAGTTTTACCTTGGATATAAATATACAAGTAAGTTTAAAATTGAGTTATTTACATATCCTGCCATCTGTCGAAAGCTTGGGTAAGTTTTAAGTTAAGCAATTCATACTCCAACTTATAGGTTGCGCTGCTAGGTAGGCTAGTTATTAAGATTCTGTGTTTTGCTACCCGTTCATAGATGGCATTAGTAATGACTTCTTCTACAATATGTCATGTTTGTGATCAACAGATTCGAATGGGAGCGCGTCGCAATCCTATTTGACACACATGCTTATAGACCAGTAGTGGGTGCCTCAGGAGGCCATCTTTTGGCTGGGACTATCCATCACTTTTTAACTGGTTACGGGTATGACGCGTTAGGAAGAGAAATAAATGCGCTACAGGATTTTAGAGAGGTGTTATTGCAGACTGTTGGAAACGATTTCGCGAGTGAGTTGATTTTTGGGGAATGGATGAGGGTTTATTAATAAAAGGCTTAAACGTTAAAGAAGGGTAAATAAACATTTTTAAGGTGTTAATGTCGAACAAATAAAGGTCTATTACCTAAAAGGCCTTTTGTTGCCAAGCAAAATATTAACTTTTTTTTTTTATTACATTATAGTGTTTGAATCAGTTATGATTTGAAAATCAAATTTTTAATTTTGAAAAGGTAATAACAAGATATATTATAACATGTTAACACTTTCAAAATATTACCCTTATCACGCCTATTTGAATAAATAATCACGAGTGATTTTGAAATTTATACGCACGTGTTATTTAGCACATATATGATATGATGATGTGTTTAGGTAAGAATTATTTTCATAGAAAGTAAGTTAAAACATTTTCTTTGTTTATTTAAAGATTAATCAAGATTTTAAACTTTCTCATGTTCATTTCATTCAATTTTGAAAACAAAACCTATATTTTAAATATAGGTTTTGTTGGTTGTCGAGTTAACAAACCCGAATAATAATATGTAAAACGCCTTTGTTTAATAAACAAACAAGTATCAAAATCCAAGTTATCGGAATTTCAAACAGAATCCCTTACAACTCAAGTAAGACTTTGTCTATTCTAAATTTCCTCTAGGTATTTACCCAAAGTCTAGCTCATCTAGATCTTAGAAATGTCTATTGATCTTCAAGTTTGAATACAATAAAGTTATTTTACTGGCTTCAGGGCACACCTGTGTCTGCTATACCAACGGTCATTAACGTTCGCACATAAAGGTTTAATAACATTACTTTATGAATATAACACTTGGAACTCAGTGTCACAAAAAGCATTTATTAGAATATCTAAGGATATAAGCACTAAACGGCGTGACAACCGCATGTAACACGATTACTAGAGAGATAAAAAAACTGTAAATGATCGCATTCCAGGTAATACAAAAACAATTATATGTCATTTACAAAGCAAGAAAAAAATAATATAATTATTTTGATTGCTCTACAATATTAAAATTCTTTCATGTAAGTCCAGTGCGTCTAAAATAACAAAGAATTTTTTGATTCACATTAATTTGTCTAATTATGAAACAGGATTTACCGACATTTTTCTGTCATAATTGATAATATAGTCGACACAATTTTTCAAATTAACTTATAGGTATGTAAGTCAAGTTAAATAGTGTTAAAATATTAACAATATAATCGATTCAAAATTTTACTTAGATAGAGCTATTTGTGGTGTGTATAAACTTGTGATATACGTATACTTATTACGCCATAAACTGGACGTGAAAAGTAAATTTTATAACATAATAAAATTACCATTATATACCATATTAGTTGAAGGCTTTCAAAACCAAAAATTGCTCTGTTGATTAAGTAAAAATTTAGCTACAAAGTATAATTATTATCAAAGATGGTTTATGTATCTTTCACATCAGTTTTGGGTCTCCTTTCTCTTCTACAAAATGTATATACCTATCTACTACAGTAAATCGTGGTAGGATACAACTCTTGTATCAAAGCATTAAAAATCACATTGAAAATTATTACAACGGTTACGAACTTGTATTTTCTACAAAAGAAAGTATATTTTTCGGCTATAGCTCTATCTCCACAAAAATAATTTTGAAGTTAAGGGAATACTTTTATTAGGATAATAATGAAAATACTTTCTAATGAAACGTCAGATTTAGTCGTCGTTATGTGTCAGATTTGGAACCCGAGGCTGTCTTGGTTTTCAAGCAATATCGTTAATGTGTATTTCTATTTGATAAGTATATGTCCCCATGTATTTGAGGCTTTTTAATTACATGGAATATCGATTTAAAAAAGTTTTACTTATTTATGTAAATCGATGGACTTAAAATCAAAAGGTACAATCGGCTTGAACTTTCTAGGTGCATAACTACTTCGTGCTTAATTATGTGATCATAATTTATCTCTTCTTAGTCGATCTTCTACGGAGTTGCTAGTTGTAAGATAACGAAAGATTTTGTACCCTTTAACATATACCTTAAAGTTTTAGGCTGGATAAATGAAAAGGTAACTTCAGGTTAGGAAAAAGAGCCGTATGCGCTGCTGAGCCAGAGACCACGGCCAGTCCAACCTGGTCGAAAGGTTAGGCAAATCAGAGGTATGTAATACCTTTTAATAAATGATCGCGTTAACTCCCGTAGAGGTGGTTATTTATGTGTCATGGAGCGCGAAAGTTTAAAAGTTAGTATAGGCAAAAGAGATTTGGAATACTTGAAAACACGGTCACAATACTAATATTTCGTCAATGCTTAAGAAGCGACACAGAAGAGAAATTACTCATGCTAACTTTGCTAAGTGCTTTCCCATTCAGACAGATATTAGAGGTCTTTAAAAATGTGTTTAAACAACTTCCTAAATTGATTTGAATAAGCATGTTATTATCGATTTAAGGGACAATATTTTTAAGGTTCCGTACACAAAAGAAAAAAGGAACTCTTAATACCCTGTTTCCCAGGAACGCGTGGAGGTATCAAGCTGAAATTCATATAAAATACTCAGATCTCTGTCCCTTGGAGCTGAGAAAAAATCAAACTTCTAAGTCATCGGAATCAAAAGATACTGCCGTTTCTGGTGCAAATTTTCGACACTCGTAAGGGAATCAAAAGCTACGGGGTACTTTCCGTGAACTCAGATCTTAAAATTTGGTACGAAGCAACGTCTTATGGCACAGTTAAAGGTAAATGGACGAAAAGCATAATTTTTAGTTACATCATATAATTTACCTACAGGTTTATATGGAACCTTCGATGCGCGAGTCAGACTCGCACTTGGCCGGTTTTCTGATATTCTTGAATGTTTGTATCCAATTTTCACCAACGAATTTCATGAAAAAAGCCTTAGAGCCTTTGTAAAGTCATTGTATTTGTTTTATATTTGAAAATAGTCTTTATTTATTTAATATTAGATAAAATAATCGTCAAAGCTTCGGTTAGAAAACTCCTTTCATGTTTCACAAAAGCAAAACTTACGCAGCTGTTACTGAAAGTTATAAAAACTACAGAGACCCTGAGTTTATAAGTTCGTTTCCTTTTTTGTTTGGTTCGAAAAATTTCTGATATATTTTTATGATGTTTTGTATGATTTCTAAAAGAGTTTATATTAAAATCAAAACCAAACGTTTTGTAGAAGCTGTACTATAAAGTGGTTTAGAACATCTTTGACTTACGTTTGACGTTTGAAACTGTACGCTTTTTAATAGTCTAATTATAAAATTATATAAGTACTATTTATTTTTCATTTAGGTAGGTTTTTATAACCTTTCATCTCATAAGAACAATTAAAAGTTCACCTAAATGAGATACAACTTCTTATTAGTAACTCAATTTGTGACGAAGCATGCATATAGGCAGGCAATAATAAGAAAACCACATAAACTCCAATATAAAAAATGAATTACAACAAAAAAGGGTACTAATTATGAACACATAAAAAAAATTTGATTTTAAACAAAAAACTAAAAGGTTAAAAACCTAGCGTAGTCAGTCTTTGGGACTCAATGAAAATTCATCCCATGTAAATCGTTTTGAATACCTTATATTCTATTTTACATGAATGTAAAAATATCCTGCCCTCGTTATTGGGTTTGCATTTGGGTTTTCGGAGATCTCACTCTGACAATTTCCTTGAAAAGGGGTGTCATTTTTATTTAAAAAGCCATTACAGTGCTTATTTGCAACCTTATGTTACATATTACATGTTTATTACTCGTTTTAGTTACTTTGTTTTCCTCAATTTAATTGTTACTGCAAAATAATTATAACAAGCTCTTAAGGCGACCGTGTCGATTTCAGTCATGTTTATTACATTGTTTTAGTAGTAGTATTATTTGGAGTTAAATCCACTCAATATTATTGGGAAACCTTAAGAACTTTTTGGGTTCGTAGCTATCAGCATTGCAAAGTAAGTTAGGCGTGCATTTCTCAAAGGACGCAATTTTATTTTTAGATATGAAGGACATGTTAATGTAAAGTTAAAAACTAAGTTTATGGGGTTACAACACTTGGCTCCCAGCCGCCATCTAGTAAAAAGGGGTGCAAATGGTTTTTATGGTTTATCTGCCGTAGTATAGGTCCAACAATATATTTTTACATTTTTTGTTGCCAAACTAATTATCTACAACTTCTTCTAACACATTTTAGTCGTAGAACCAAAAATATCAACATTATAAGTGAAAACCTATGCAAATTTTTGAAAACATTTTCTATTGGTTGCTATAACTCTTTTTCTGATCATTTTATCAAAAATTGTCTGGGATCGTTTTATATCACTATTGTAAGGAATAATTTTCACTAGATCTCTTTCAAATTCTTTCATTTTTGAAGGTTTTACAGCGCTGTGAAGCAAACATTATTTTTCAGTATAAACAACTATATATATTTGAATGATTTACGATAATTTTCAATCATTTTTTACTTTTTTTATGTACATGATTTATTTGTTTTACTCAACTAATAAGTTTTGCAGTTTTCCCTTTTTAAGGAGAGGTTAATGTACAATAGTAGACTGTTAAAGGCGTTTAATGCAAAAACTTTATCAATCAAGAACTTTGCTCATTCCTATCACTGTAACTCGTTTCAGATATGATAAAGCTACAATTTTTGCTGATTGTGAACAAAAAGAAGCGAGAAATAAGCAATCACAACAAAATCCTATAAAGCAATTTCAACAGCAATAAATATTAGAGGTGTAACAGAAAATGTTTTCTCTGAAAGTTAGTTTTATGAGAATAGCATCATGTTTGTTCCAAAATATTCTATTTATTGAATTGCTATACGAAGTTAGTAGTAGTATTTCATATAATGACATGATTGATTTTGTAACATAATATTTCTAATCCAAAACATTTATATCGTATAAATGTAATTGTTGAATTTCCGATTTAATAAAATTGATCGGACATGCAAATTGCCTATTTTTGAACAACAATAGTTTTACTGTTTTTTGAATTAAGTATCATACTTAAAGAGTAGATACGCAGGACACACCAGGCACAGGACTGGTAGTTGTGGAGAGCCCTGGTGAGCAGAGGTTTCAGCAATGAATATCTTTCAACTGATATGATGATGGTGTAATACTTAAAAAAAGATTAAATATTTTAGGAGATTATTGCCCAATTTAGGATTTATAAAAAGTGGACATTTATAATCATTTGTCAACCTCTTTAGATATTTATAAGTCCGTAAGTGTATTTATGTTAATATCATAATATCTTACATTTATTAGGTAACGTGACAGTATGGGATATGCACCACATCCAAAAAAGGTATTTAGGTACCTACTTTTTAACCGACTTCAAAAAAGGAGGAGGTTCTCAATTCGACCGTGTATATTATTCGCGGATAACTTCGTCGTATATGAACTATTTTATTTTGTTAAAATTTTACTTATTTACATAAAATATGCTTGAGCTATAGTCGAAATTCTTTGTTCGCAATGTTTTATAGTGTCCTGTCTATCTGTGTCTGTCTTCAACTTCAACTTTTGGTTTAATGGCTCATGTTAAATATTTATTACTTAAACCTATGAACATAACCTTAATTAAAAAGAACAGTAACAATATTTACATACAAGCGTCAAAAAACTCCACATCTTCGCCTATACATATATGGTAGTGAGTAGTGTGACCATAATTTTGCCAATGTAATGTTTTTGAAAGAAAAACTGTCAATGGATTTAATGTAGAGCTACAGTAGAGGCGGAAAAAATAATTTAGTTTTGGAAAATAAAATAAAAAAATACTGATTTGTTGACTTTTACAGGCATAACTTAATAAATAAAAACACGTATAAATTAGCCGTACACATATAATTAAATATTATTACTAAAAAATATAAATGATATTAAAAATCATTATACTTTATGTTTATTGATAATTATGTTAACAGTTATACACTTACCTTATATATATACAAAAGCAGTGAAAACCCGCGTTAAGAGTAATTTGAGGGACGCGGGGAGACGAATATGAGCAGGAATGAGTTCATAAATAGGAAATCTAGTCTTGGGGCATTTAAAAATATGTGATTTGCGATTCCTTCATCAAGTCCACAATCGCATATATACCCATCCCTAATTCTGAGTTTCTGTCTGACTTAATGTGGTAAAAGATTAGATGACAAGTAAAAACCTTCTAGCAGAATAGATGTCGGAAAAAGGTGCTGGACAACGAAAAACAAATACTTTTACCAACGTTAAAACCTTAATAATTTTGAGCAGCGTGAAGTAAGCATACAAACTAAGCAATTTTTATGTTTTTAAAGGTAAACAAAGGGCTGTGTCAGGTGCCAGGCGTCGTAACACAGGATAACCTTTATAAACTTGAAAGTGGAATACGAGATTAGTTCTTGAGATAAGCACGTTCAAACAAAGAAACTCTTCAGATTTACAACATTTAAGTATCATCATAATATAATATTAATTCATATCATTATTAGTATAAATTAGCGCAAAGATTACCATTAATGGTTCTTATTAATTTAAAATGAGAATTCACCGAACCATCTATATGTATAAAAATGAATCCCTATTTGCCTTGGTCACGACATCATGCGTGAACGGCTGAACCGATTTTCTGACTGCTGACGGCTGAAGAGACCCAAATGAAGTTGAGCGGGTCAGCTAGTCTGTTAATAAATATCTTTCTTTTGCAACACTTTTTTATCATTTTCACCCGTTCTTCGTTAGCTATATTTTTACAGGCCAATTTCGACAATTTAATAAGTTTGTTGACGTAAAGTGTGACAGTGTTATCTGTCTGAATAAAGGCGTGTCTCCCGCTCCAAAAAATGGTTTTCTAACATGGTTTGCAGTCATTACATTTAACATGTTTTTTTAGGCACCGTCCATATTTTGTGAGATGTTTGATGGTAGGCGTTGGAAAATATAAAAAAGTATAGCAGGAGACCCAGCTTCAAAGACATAAAAACATTTATGGTATAACAAAGAATTTTTGATTATGAAACACTAACTTAGTACATTGTATTACCAATTGACGTGACAATTATTTCACATCAAGTTTGTTTATTGCTACTCTTTTTTCTCTATGTTTTAATGTGTACAATATCCACTGGTTGATAAGCCCCAAAAGACTTTCCGGCCTACCCAACAATCGGTCCTGTGCTGCCCGGATCCTAATCTCATTTACCTCGAGACAATATCATAATCTGTATAATATTATAACTCCTTAGACAAATTGTATATATCCTTTCAACCCTTCTCGGTTATCCTGATCACTGTTATACGCCTCATGTATTGCATATTCCATCCTCTGATGCGCTAATAAGTGAGATTACATTACATTTGGGATAGGTTAAAAGATCATTGTGGTAATAATAGTTCATAGTTGCGGAAAGTTGTCTTTTAGGTTCATCGACAAATTAAGCAACAAAGATGAGAAGAAGAGATACCTGTAATAACATTTATAAATTTATATTCTAACGTTAGAGAAACCTTCTTCCACATAATTTAATTTTCTGGAAATTTATTCAAAGTTTGAGAAAGGGCATTATCGCTCTTAACCATAGTGAGTAATGGGTTAAGTAAATTTGTGACTAAGAATTGATGTCAAAATTAAATAGAAATTGAAATATATATGGTTTACCATTTATAAGAGGCTTCCAGAATTTCCATTTCTCAGTTGTATATACTACAATACTCTAGAACTGAAACCATCGAATATGGGTTATTTTAAGGTAAAGGTTCACTTTGGTAATGTAGCAAATTAAAAATAGATTTCGTGTAGGTACTCTACGTTCGAATCATGTAGCAAATAAATAATGCATATGAACCCTTATCCCTTTCATTCTAAGAAGGTCTAGATATTTACAGATTTAAATGAATGTGTGACTAGTTGTATACCACTTTATTTGAATACTGGGTATATCTGTCACGACCATTGTTTTATATATTGATGACCAGCTTTTGCCCTCGGCTCCGTTCTTGTGTATGTCGGATATCGTGGTAATAATTTTTCAGGTTTATTTGTAGTCCTTGATTTTTTCAGATTAATATGCTTTCTACTAGCTGTTGCCCGCGGTTCCGCCCGCGTTTTTGTCGATTATAGCGGCAAATAGTAGCCTATGTATTCTAGTATTCTTATGTATAAGCTATATTAGGTACTGTAAAGTTTCATCTAAATCTATTCAGTAGTTTTTGTGTGAAGAAGTAACAAACATACATAGTTACAAACTTTCGCCTTTATATATTAGTGTGAAGTGTGTTTGGTAAAAGAATTTTAAAATTTGTTAAGTAGATTTAGAAATTTCTCTCCCAGAACCTCACAAACTTCAACTCTTTATAATATTAGTAAAATTAAAGGTCCGCTGAAATGAAAGATTACAGTTTACAGAACGTGAGTTAGTGCACACTGTGGAGCAACACATGCTACTTTTTAACTAAAAAAGCAAGCACAAGGCAGTAAAATACAAGTTATGGTGACTTGTTTGACCATTTACTCCTCCAAATAAAAATAAATTGAGGCGCTGCGGTTCGAGAGAAATCCTTTTGATTAAATTTTATAACCTGCCAATAAAATGGATTCTCTATCAATACCCCACAGCCACGTCTTATCGTTCTTAATAATAAAATCGAGCCCTTGATAAATACCTATATTGGTGATCCAAATTTAGGTGAGCAATTTTTAATCGATCCCTTTTATTTATAGTGTTTGAAGTGAAACTTCATTAGCCTCGATAGCACACAGTTTTTGATAAAAAAAAAATTATGAGCTCGCGTCACCGCGTTACCGACATGCTGACGGCGCAAAACTTATCTGGCCGCATTGAGCACTTTTTGGTAGGGGAATATCATTAGGGTTCGCGTCACCGACATGCTAATGTTTGATGTTGATAATTTTAATTTAAACATTATGATTTTTTTAATCAATATATCAATATATAATCAAGGTAGTAGAGCCACGCTGATTTCAGCACGAACGGGCCGGCTCGACCGGGGCGGTACTACCCTCGCACAGAAAATCAACGTAAAATGACAGCGATCATGCTGTCGTGTTTCGTTGGTGAGTGCGAGACCGGAGGCCCAATGATGCGGAAGCATCACTAGCCCGCCATGGTGTGGGTCACCATGCTGCATTGTCTGCATTCGCAGTATGGTGACCACCACTCTTGGATTCTACTCATGCTTTCCATCAGGCAGAGTAGAGTCATTTTGGCAGGGTCAAACATAAAAAAAAAAAAAAAAAAAAATAATACACTGTAATTTTACAAATCACATTCTAAGTTATAAGTTTTGACTTCTGTCGGCGTCCCTATGACTGCCAATTTTTTTTTAGTTATAAGTAGTATACAGTACAGGTACTTAAATAAAATTTAAGTAAAGTTAAAAGAAACAAAGTATGATTCTAATAAACAAATGCTGGAGCTGAAATGTGCTGGAGTGGGGACAGCGAGTAGGCAAACGTAGTGTAGGGTACGATAGACCGACAGATTGAAGAAGGTGGCTGGCAGCGCAATGATGCGGATTGCCCAAGACCGGGATAGTTGGCGCTATTTAGGAGAGACCTTTGTTTAACAGTGGACGGCAATAGATTGATATATTTGATTTCAATACTAAAATGGAATAATTCTGTTGATGTTCACTATGCTATCCTGTTAGAGGCGAAAAGAACAGAAGTATAATTTATAAGTGTTATTAATCATCAGGGTTAAATAGTCAGATTTTAATACAAAGCGTTACCTATGAAACTCAAAAAATATCACTTGCTAACTAACTGGAGTAATTGAAGCTCCCAAAGTGTCTTTATTTTATGTAATGATATTATGTAGGCTCTTAATAATTTCGCACGGACGTGATAACTTTTAACGGAAATGAGTGATCATTTACTCGTCAATCTCTCTACATAAATAGTCATTACGTTAAATCAATTTAACATGGTCATGTAAACAGTGCTTAAAATAGTTGTAATTATTTCTTGACTAAGCACTACTTCAAAAGTGTCATAGAGAAAAGTGCTGACAGGAAGTAAATTACCACCACCTTTAAGCGCTGTTTGATGTGGGAACAGTTAATTGATTTTAAGTTGAGCTTCACGTAAAATTCAAATGTATTGAGAAATGTATATTTGAATAACAAAACCTATGTATATCTTATATATAAAAATCAACTGCTGTTCGTTTGTCTCGCTATAGCTCGAGAACGGCTGGTCGGATTTAGATTATTATGGTTTTGAATTATCCAGCGAAGGTTAAAACGGCGAAAAATTCAAAATAACTTGAAAATCCAAATGACACGTGTATGAAGTAGCGGGCGCAGGTAGTACTTAATACATTTGAAATTCCCTGATACGTATTAGCCAGGCAAAATTTTATAGCAAAATACGATCTCTATATTTTTTTATTGGTCTCCCGCAAGACGACCTGGTAAGATCGCTAGGACTCGTTGGATGCAGGCCGCTACCGACCAGTCGAAATGGATTTCAATAGGGAGGCCTACGTTCAGCATTTCTACGCTCTTCGGACTTCTTACGGCTGATATGATGATGATGATTGGCTTACCAGCAATTGTTCACACAACACAAAAATAAAGTGAAAAAGAAAATCATATAAAGAGGAAAATAGAAATGGTGTAACAATTACTTACAGATAAACTCCGCATGCCTAAAGGTAGTTGTACCGTATGGTTACTAAAGACAATAAAAATAAATTAAACAAAACACAAGAATAACAAAAACACAGTGAGTATGTTTTCACACAATCCAATTCACATTCATACTTACGTCGCTATCAATATGGAAGGTTTTTAAATAAAAAGGACTAAATTTTACATAGGGAGTCAACGTTTGGGCCAATCAAGTCACTACAACCATTTATGACCATGAAAAAACGAGCTTATGGCGAATTGGCACCAAGAACCCTTCTTCTCAGAGGTGCGCGTAATAGTGTTCAGGCTTTGTGAGGGATCCTAGAAGGAACACAAAAATCAAACCCCTCTAGTAATTCTGGACAGTAAATCCTAGCATTAAAATGCTTTTTTTATTATGCTTTCCTTTTGAGGTATAAAAGATAATTTATGGGCAAATAACATTGCAAGATCCTTTATTGTATTGGCTTCCTTAATTTTACTATTGTTAACGCAGTATTCAAACGGTAGTATGTATGTGTTATAGTATTTGCTTGCGTTTAAGTGCATTTTGTTATTTTTACACTATTTATATAGCCTATCCAATTCCTCTTGCAAGTTGAAAGCATCAGTTAGAGTCTTAATAATCTTGATAGCTTTTAAGTAATCGGCACATAAAAAGATATTTGAGTGCCGAAAGCAGCTGGAGATGTCATTCATAAAAATATTAACTTAGACCGGCCCTAAATGAGATCCTTGTGGGACGCCAGAAGAAACAGTTTACAAGGCAGATTGGAAGCCATTAAGTACTACAAAATAGGATCTATCCACAAGATAAGAACTGAACCAAGAGAGCAAGGTTCTAGTAATGCCATACGCTTACAATTTATATACTAGGATGTTATGTGCGACTTTCTCGAACGCTTTACTGAAACCCGTATAAATGACATCAGTGTGTTAGTGCTCGTGGATCATGATTCTACAAAACCATATTGATCAGGACTCAGATTCAGTTAGAGATTGTTTTGAAGTTGTGGACATATCAAAGTCTGAAAGAGCTTAATAAAGGTTGATAGTATTGATATATATATCTGTAGTTCGTAACTAGATTGGCATTGTATAAATCATGTACATGGGCACAACTTTAGCCACCTTCGATCTTGTGGGAAATATACCAGAGTTTAATGATTCATTAAAAATATGTGATAATGGAATCAGCTCAACATTGTTAGAAGATTGTTAAGTCAAATCTGTTTCTTTTTATTAAGTCACTCTTGTCAAACGGTATGTTTTATGTGAAATATCGTTATATCTAGCTGTCATATCATTATTATTTTATATTGAAAGATATATAGAGCCAGAAAAAAAATTAAACTGATGATGGAAGACAATTTAGGCTGTATCTTAAGATGCCTTAAATTCAGGCAAAATCATTTTTCGGACTGAATGAATTACAGTAGATACAAAAACTGTTATTATTTTTCTAAGTTTTTAGTGCATTTTCTGTTTTAAAATATTTTGACCGAAGTTGGCTTTTTTAAATTTTCCTCATAAAGTTACAGTGAAAAGATCTTCACACACCTTATACATTTTTTTTTTCTACTTGTAGTAAAACTTTATCAGTTCTTTTATTTTCAAGCAACACGTCATTAGGTGACTCGACTAAATATTAAGTCCATAGAGTGTAATATCAAAGGCTTTGTCAAAAACCTTTCAATTTGGCCGAACTCCAAAGTTCGGACAACTGGCTCTTTTATTATATTTGATACATATTGTTCGTTTATTCTCATATTTAGCTAGATAAATTTTACTGCAATTTGTCCCATGCTTCATTAGTTTTTGTACATTGTACATCGGTATTTTTTAGAAATTATTGTCTCTGCAGATTAACTTTACGATAAGAATTAGTTACATAATTTATGGTTACACTAAAGACACACTTAAGAATAAATGTGGTGTAGTATTTTAAGATTATTTTAGGGGTAACATATTTGCTTATGTATAATTCAGGTAAATGTAAAAAAAAAATTAGTAGACGTTACTTTCGAACTTTAAATAATAAAAACACAGAAATATCACATATCGTAAAAACTGACATCTACTAAAGGAATTACAAATTACGTCTTAAAAGTATAATTAGAAGGCACGTGCTGCCACGGATCGAGTGTCGCGCTCATTTATTAATTAAAATCCAAAGAAGGCTTCTGATTTCCACGGAGAGTAGTGCTATCTGCATAAACAAGATTATATTAAAAAGGAAATTAATGGACGTTTATTTAATTAAAACTTATCAATGGCGTAAATATTACCAAACCTACATTTTGAATAGGCGCTGAGTATACTCTTTAAGTATGGATTATTTTAATGGTGATAGATAATTTGAAATATTTTTCTGTGTAACAAAAACATATAATTAACTAGATAGTAGTTAAAAAGATTAAAAAAGTACTAATTTCCAGAAGATACGATAGATAGATAATTGTCTAGTACCCACAACACAAGCTGTTCTTAGTTTGGGACTAGATGGCGTTGTGTTAATGTCCGAAAAAAAATATTTATTATTATTATACAATATTCTATAAAAAATAAATCAAAACAAAAATATGTGACGGTAAATATTTTTGATCGGTTTTCTTTTATCATGTACTAGCTTTTGCAAGCGGCTTTGCTCACGCAGACTTTCATCCCCTGATTTACCCCCTTAAGGGTGGAATTTCAAAAAATCTCTTCTACGTGCTCACTTACATTATCAAAATTTCAGGACTCTCGGTTTAGCGGTTTGGGCTGTGCGTTGATCTCTTTCTATGTCAGTCAACTTCCTCTTTTATATATTTAGATAATTTATTTGGCGGACTTAATGATCAGGGCATTCATTTCCAATCAATCTTGGGGTGATATAGAAATTTATAAATTAGGTACACATAAGTTAATTATTATGTAATCAAAGAAAATATTAAACACTGTTCACAACATATAATATTTAAACTTATACATACACACATATCTTTAACGTAGTTTAGAAAAAAAACCATTATGTGTTTTCTATACTTAACAAAATATACACAGTAGACATAAAATAATCACTCTTTAAAGAACCTAAAGCCCCGCGGTAGATTTTCTGTGAAATAAATCTAAAACAAACACATCATTTGAATGTGAAACTCAAAGCTGTGCTTGTTTTCCATTAGAACTTGCGAGTGAATGGTTCAACAAATATTGTATGTCAAACTGTTGATCCAGGTCTGATTTGACTATGTATTATACTTTCTAATATATTCAACGAAAAGGATCAACTTGTCATAAGTTTTGATAACTTTGGTCCTGGCGATAACGTTATCAAATATCTACTAGAAAGATATGTACAAAAAGTGGAATGCCAAAAAAAAGTCATTTTATACAACTTAAAAAAATTGCATGACTATTAAGCACATATATCACATTAAATTGTAATAATCTGAATTCAGATTTTTTTCACCATTATCACCAGTATGAAACAAATGATAAGTCCCCCTTAAAATCGTTCTTCCATAGTAATATTATATTAAATTTGAAAGTAAATCTGTCTGTCTGTCTACCGGTAACCGAAATGGACGTGGGCGAAGCCGCGGGTCAGAGCTAGTTTTATATATAAAAATCAATTGCTGTTCGTCTGTCTCGCTTTAACTCGAGAACGGCTAGGTTGCTCTAGCTGATTTTGGTTTTGAATTGCTTGTCGTAGTCCAAGGTAGGTTTAAACGGTGAACAAATTTAAAATAACTTGAAAATCCAAAATTCACGTGTACGAAGTAGCGGGCACAGCTAGGAAAATATAAATAAATCGGTTTTTAAAATGATAGAATTCTAATGTATTCCTTATTTTACAAAATATTTTATTATGAAATATTTTGATTCGAATAGGTTACATTTAAATTCATAATGCTCTCAGTTTTCAAAGTCGATTAAAATATATTACGGGCCAGTTTTCCCATTTTCTGATAATGTCTCTGATAAACTAATGTCAACTTATCTGTAAAATAAGTACAGATTTCAGAACCATACAATATATCTGCAACCTTTATCTGTTAAATCCATCTTACTATTTTATTACATTGATGTTACAAATTCGTCTATCTGTCTGCCATGGATAAACCACTTCACCAAACTCAATGAAATTTGGCACTGAGATACTACAATACATTAATTTTTGGGGATTAACATAGATTACTTTTTACCGCAATAATCGACATACGCGCGGGCAGAGACGCGAACAAAAGCTAGTAGTGTTATATAGCGGATAACTATCTGTACTGTATTAGAATCGGGTAGAACTAGCCCTTACAGTTATTAAAATTGTACATCTATCGTATATGATCGTACCTATATGCTTTTTTCGAATATTCCATTAAGCTCTTTGCACATTATTACATGGCTGGCTCTATTATTTTTGGAACAAAGTTCCTTTTGGGGCGTTGCGTCGGGGCACCCTAACCGGCAAAAACTTCCGTAACGTTAAATTAAAAAAGCATAAGATTTTCAAAAAATTGCATAGCGCCACCTGTATACCCTTGCCGCCATCTGTAAGTTGCTTGTATTATTACATTTTATGATAAGGAACTTCGTTCCTATCTGCAATTTTAAAAGAAATGCCATTTCTTTTAAAATTACACAGCAGTCTTGGTTCTCTAAAGGGTAGACGTCACAGTCAAGTCAGAGCACAATAAGACTTCATATTCTTTTATATATTATTAAAGATCACGGCAAAACCCTTTTTATCTATGAGGTTAGTAATAGTGGCTACAGCAATGTAATACAATTTATTAGCAAAATAATCTTCTTATAGAATGATAATGACTATTAACTAAGGCAAAAGCTTTTAAGTGCTAACTAAATCACACCCTAACATCGTTACGCAGCGGGCATTCCTAAAGTAAAAAGGGATTCGTTCCCGTGTCATTAATTAAGGCTTTTATTAGACCCTACTTTGTCATTTCTGACATCGCTAATTTGGGGTTTCATCACAGCTCCCGTGATAATGTAAGGCGCCAAAACGTTTTAAGTTCATGAAGATTCAAACCACCATAATAATACGAGTAAGGTACAAAAATTATGTGAGGTTCCCACAGGAGCTTGGCTATCAATATAGTTATTTAAATTTATGTATATCTAGGTTTTTAACATTCAAAATATCATATTCTAAATACTAGGTGCATACCAGCGAAAAGAAATTAATATTTTTACTAATGGTGATTCGGTATCACAAATATAATACGAAGGATGTCTATTGCCAAAAAAAATTGACCTTTTGTTACTTTCGTTTCATTGGCATTGCTGATCAGGAACCATTACTA
Organism: Spilosoma lubricipeda; assembly: GCA_905220595.1. NCBI lineage: Eukaryota > Metazoa > Arthropoda > Insecta > Lepidoptera > Erebidae > Spilosoma > Spilosoma lubricipeda. The sequence continues at coordinate 4,044,169 of HG992295.1, forward strand.
ATAAAATGTATTCTGATTTTTTTCAAATAAAATTTAATGCATGTTAAACACGTTTGAAAGATTTAACTAAAATAATATTAAAACTATAATCGTATAAACGTATCGATGTGTATTTAAACATACTTTATTATTTCTGTTTGTTCTTATCGACATAATAATACAGTCACAATAATCAAAGTAAGACAATGAAAATATTTCCTTCTTAGTCGGCTCTTACAACACCAATAGGAAATTTCTTTTTTTTTTCAATGTTCAAACGTCAGGCAAATGAGACGTATGTAAAATAAGTGATCGCGTTAATTTTCGTAAAAATAAATGTTAATATACCAATAAGATAAATAGAGGTAGTGACTCCATGTATGTATTTATAATCCGTAACCACACAGACGACATATCGTAATTGATTAAACAATATATCGTTAGATTTAATATCCAAATACTCATAAATATGTATTATATTTTGAGGTTATATTCCGTTGAAAGTTATTTATCCAGGTCAATTGATGAGTAATAGACCGCGGAAGAGCCACGCTTCAGCATGAATGGGCCGGCTCGACCGGAGTGATACCACGCCCTCACAGAAAATCGGTGTAAAATAGCGATTGCGCTGTGTTTCACCGAGTGAGTGAGGATACCGGAGGTCCATACCCAAACCCCTCCCCACTTCTCTTTTCCCATCCCCCAAAGGTCGGCAACGCACTTGTGACGCCTCAGGTGATTCGTCTGCTCGTTTGCCCCCATAAAATAAAAAAAAATAAAAAATAGTATGGTAAAAAGCCCTGTTAGTAGGTCCTAAATTCGCGTGAGTACATTTTATATTTGTCAATAGTGCTATGCATCATCTAGATAGATATAATTTTAATTAAAAATAATTGAATACATATTTGCTACCAAAAACATTTCATAATTTCGGATTGAAGTCACATGACCATCACAATAGGAAGGCTCTCTGAAACTTCTTTTTATATCAAAAAAAATGTATTCTTGTTATTTCTTCATTCAGACATAACCTACAAAAAGTCATTATATTTTAGTACCGCGACGATAAAAAGCCTAATACAATACCAGGGAGGCATAGCAGTAGAGAAGCTATCGTAAACTGTGAGGCGTCAAATAACTTGAAGATGTTTGCAATAAAGTGTTACAGAACTTTGGAAGCACCGGGAACGATATAAAACCCCCATTGTATTCATGGATACTCATTTTATCTTAAAGATATTCTTCTGCAGTATTCACTTTCTGACAAATAAGTATTATTCTTACTTATTAGTAATTATTTACGTAGTGACATTCGCACACGTAGTGAAAATATACTCGTATCTTGTGACATTAAGACAAACTATGTCCGCAATAAAAAACAAACCACTGTGCTGAGATCAGTATGTCTTTATCACCTGATCTGATTAAAGGTTAACTTCGGTTGGATGACCATTATATAGTTTGCCTCAACTACATTTTCTTCAAAGTAAACAATTTGTCTCCAAAAATTCTTAATTGAAGTTATTACCTTGTACTCATTTGTTTCTTAAGCCTTTGATAAAGATTACTTCCCTTTGTTTTCTACACGAGTAGGCACGCACAGTGTATTAACTTCGTGTTTCAGTACTTGAACTAGAGGTAAAACTTCAAAGCTGCGGTTTATCAGTATTTTCTTGAATCGGTTCGTAAAAGATTCTCAAACTCAAATCATCTTCCAAAATGCTAAATTTCAGGAGGAGATTGTAGTGGAAAACTTTTATTGTATGTGACACGAACTATAATTTGCCAACATGAATTGTACTGCATGGGAGATTTAGTCTACGTTATTATATCCTTCGGTCCGGAAATACCGTAGGCAATAATTTATTCCACAAATAGGCTTTTGCGAGACAAAGTATTATAGTATCGCATAATTTATTGCTGTTTAGTGGCTGTGTGCACAATCTTAGTTAATTATATTATGTATATACTCAAGTCCTCAGTTACATTATAATTAGCAGAGCCCTTTAGCAACTGATGAAAATGATTCTACCAATACATCTTATTAATTAATTACGTCTACTACTTTTACAAGTGATATAAGTAGATTTGTGTGGAAACTTTTTAGTTACGACATTCTTTCTTTTGATATTCGAACAAGAGTTTTTTTATATTGACAAATGTCATCTGACTTGATATATTATATAAAAATTTTCCCTGTGCAAACAACGTTTTTTGCTTTCATATCCTAGTTATCTAGTTTATTTCAACAAAAGGTTATGGGCCTATCCACGAAAGTTGCCATTAAAAACCTCTGCGGACTAGATGACTACTCTACGTGGAAATTCGCAATGAAAATGATTCTGATAAGAGAAAAATTGTTCACGTATACGTCAAAGTACCCGGATTCCAATGACTCCATAGGCATCGAGAAGGACCAAGATGCACTGGCTTTGATCTGTCTGCATGTGGATACCTCACTCTACACGTATGTACAGGATTCAAAGCATGCCAAAGACGCTTGGGATAGCTTAGCGAAAGTGTTTGAGGATAAAGGTGTGAATCGAAGGATTACCCTGATGAACGCTTTGCTGGATGAAAAGCTGGAGAGACACTCGTCGATGCATGATTATGTTGCTGCTGTTATGTCTCTATCTCAAAAGTTGAAGGATATTGCCACCGGATTTGACGATGACCTTGTAGCTGTTGTGTTGCTGAGAGGACTACCTGAAGAGTACAGACCTATGCGTATGGCACTGGAATACTCTGGGATGAAGTTGACTTCAGAGAACGTACGACAGAAGTTACTACAGGAGGATTCACGTCAAAGTTGCAGTACATCGTCTTCAACAGACTCGGCATTAGCAGTGAGTAAGAGTCGGAAACGGAATGGGAACAAGGACAAGAATATGACCAAAGTGAAATGCTATAAATGTGGAAAGCATGGGCATAAGAAGCCAGACTGTCAAGAAGGAAGAAAAGCAGATGATTCGACCTCCAAAAGGAAGGATGTCGTGAGCCTGTGTTCGTCCAGTATCGGGGACTCCTTAAATCCGACGGATTGGTACATCGACAGCGGGGCATCTTCACATATGTCTTTCCAGAAACATTGGTTTAAAGATTTGGTCATGAATATCGGTATAAGTAACGTGACATGTGCGAATAGTGATAAGATGGAATGCACGGGTAAGGGTGACATCATGGTGAGTATGAAAGGTAGAATGTTTGCCGTGAGGGATGTCATGTATGTACCTGGTTTGCGTGTTAATCTGTTATCTGTTTCACAGTTAGTAGAGAGAGGATGGAAGGTGATTTTTGACAGGGATGGGTGCAAGCTAATTCACCATTTGGTTCCAGGCCATTTCAATGGAAAGCTTCTAGCTACCGCAAGTGAAGTCTCTGGTATCTACAAGCTTGAAGGTTGTCAGGCGGTTGTAGATGAGACTGCGTTGGCGTCAGTGAAAGCAGGTAATCCTTTGATGTTATGGCACCGGCGGCTTGGGCACGTAAATGATCGAGATTTACATAAGCTTCCGGGTATGGATTTTGGAAAGAGCGTAATGGAGCCTTGTGTCGCCTGTATTAAGGGAAAGGCACATCGTTTACCTTTTCCAGTTGGTGAGGCTGAGAAGGCAGTTGAGAGACTGCAACTGGTTCACGCAGATATCTGCGGTCCAATGTCTGAACCGTCGTACGGTGGATCTCGATACATGCTAGTAATTGTAGATGATTTTACACGTAAAACTTTTGCATTTTTCCTTAAATCAAAAGATCAGGTTTTGGATTATTTTAAAGTTTTTCTAGCATCTGTAGAGGTTGAGACCGGGTTGAAGCTGAAGTGCATACGCACGGACAACGGAACAGAGTTTGTGAACAATAAGTTTGATGGGTTTCTACGCAAAAAGGGGATTAAACATCAATTGACTGTTCCCTACACTCCAGAGCAGAACGGCGTAGTGGAGCGAGCAAATCGTACTATCGTGGAGATGGCTCGTACTATGTTGGTGGAGAAAGATCTTAGTTGGAAACTGTGGGCGGATGCGTGTTCTACTGCTGTGTACACGAAGAACAGGCTGCCTCACAGTGGTAACAACGGTAAGATTCCTGAGGAGTTGTGGACAGGAAAGGCTCAGTCATTCGATCATTTCAGAGTTTTTGGATCTAAGGCGTTTGTGCACGTACCAAAGGAAACTCGGAAGAAATGGAGCCCTAAAGCGGAAGAACATATCTTTGTTGGTTACTGTGAAGAAACCAAGGGATACCGTTTCATTAATCTTAGTAATCCACGCGTTACAGTTAGAGCAAGGGATGTAGTTTTCTTGGAAGACTCTACAGCAGCGATTTCAGAGAATCCTAGTCAACTGGTAGACAACGGTGACAAAGGTGCTGAAGTTATCTGGGAATTTGCAAGGGTAGAAGACCAGTCAGGTATGTCACCTGGTACTGCAGAAGCTTCTCAAGGGTCGAGTCCTACAGATGAAGCTGAGGTGTATGAAGACGCGGAAGTGGAAGTAGGAGAAACGGCAGATAGCAGAGCAGAAAATGTTGAAGATGAAGAGCAGACTGTTGATAGAGGAGAATCAAACGAGGTTGAGTATCGCTATCCTCTACGTAATAGAATGCGAGACAGAAATCTTCATGGACTTGCATGCTGTACTGATGAGCAGGAGCCTTTGACAGTTAAGGAAGCCTTGAGTCGGGAAGACAAGGATAGCTGGAAGGAAGCCATGAAGAAAGAGATGGACTCTATGTACGAGAACAAAGTCTGGAAGCTCGTTGACAAGCCACCTGAAAGTAAGATCGTGGGGAATAAGTGGATCTTCAAGTACAAGTATGATGCAGATGGTAACAGGACCTATAAGGCTCGACTTGTTGCGAAGGGTTTCTGTCAGTCCTACGGGGTCGACTACTTTGAAACTTATTCACCGGTCGTGAGAAGATCAACAGTCAGACTGCTGCTATCGTTGGCTATTGAAAAGGACTTTTTCATTAGCCACTTCGATGTGAACACCGCCTTTTTGAACGGTGATTTACATGAAAGAGTTTATATGCGACAACCGGAGGGTTGCATAGACAATGACTCGAAAGAAAAAGTTTGCTTATTAGAAAAAGCGATATACGGCCTCAAACAAGCTTCTCGTTCGTGGAATGAAAAAGTGAATGAAGTGTTATTGTCTTTGAACTTCAAGCGCTGTGACTTTGATAGCTGTCTTTACAAAAATAATAATTTTTATATCGCTTTGCACGTTGATGGTTTTATTTTATTTTACAAAGACAGAGCGCAGAAGGAAGAGTTGTTGAACAACCTTCGCAAGCATTTCAAGATGAAGGATTTAGGGGAAGCTAGGCAAGTTTTGGGGATGCTTTTGTATAGGACGGATACCGCAATATATTTGAGTCAAGAGAGGCTTATTTCAAAGATCTTGGATGAATATGGTATGAGCGATTGCAAACCGGTGAAAACTCCGATGGAAATGGATTTCCATAAAGTCATGGCGGAAGGGGAAGGAGGTAAGATCTTGTCCTGCCAAGACTGTCGTCGTTATCAGGCGCTCATAGGGTCGCTGAACTATTTAGCCTGTAACACACGCCCGGATATTGCGGCTGCAGTTAATTTCTTGGCACAGTATAATTCCTGTTGTGAAGAACGCCACTGGAAAGCAGCTAAGCATATCTTAAGGTACCTTAGGGGTACAAGGGATCTATGTTTGATATTTCCCAAGTCGCTAGTGCAGGACATCACGGGATTCGTAGATGCTGACTGGGGAGGGAACATCAAAGATAGAAAATCTTATTCTGGATTTATTTTTAGATGTGGGAACTCGTTGATTAACTGGGAATGCCGGAAACAAGCTTGTGTGGCACTGTCATCAACGGAAGCCGAATATATTGCACTTTCGGAGGCTACCAAGGAGGCAGTTCACTTGCGGCAGCTGAATGCATTTATTAGAGGTAAATCTCTTAGGTCTATTTGCATTTTTGTAGATAATCAGAGTGCTATGAAACTTGCGTACAATCCTGTAGCGCATAGAAGGACGAAACATATAGACATAAGAGCTCACTATGTCGGAGATTGCATTGCTAAAAATGTTGTACGTCTGGACTATGTGTGTACGCAGGATAATCCAGCGGATGTGCTTACGAAACCACTAGGTCGTGTGGCATTTACCAAATGTGTGCGCGATCTGAGTTTGGGTGTGTGTGGTATGGTGTGATGTGAGGATATCTGATGATGGATGTTGTTTGAGGGGAAGTGTGGAAACTTTTTAGTTACGACATTCTTTCTTTTGATATTCGAACAAGAGTTTTTTTATATTGACAAATGTCATCTGACTTGATATATTATATAAAAATTTTCCCTGTGCAAACAACGTTTTTTGCTTTCATATCCTAGTTATCTAGTTTATTTCAACAAAAATTTGGAAGTATTTCATTTCATCATTTTTACAATGATGCGTTCACGTGATGTAGGTGCATATATAACATTTCTATATTTCCGTAACAAGCATGAAATAATTATGACGGTAATCACGAAACACGTTAGGGCTTTAATACAACAATCAGCTGTCAAGTTAAATGTAGTAAAAGCCTGGTAGTTCTATTTCGTTCATATGATCGTATGAGGACTTTTGTATTAAACAACAATAGTAATTTGATTTGAGTGTTATTAAATAATTAATTTGAGTTATCATTTATATAATTTCGCAAAGGCAAAATTAAATGGAAATAAAATAAACATCAAGAAAATAAAAGATAGAAATTAAGGATGTCGGGAAAACTCTATTTATAAATCTATAATTAACTATATAAAAATGTTATATACGTTTATAAATGCTTCTAAAACCCATCGATTGAGCTTATATTTTGTCATAATATACAATACGCTTTAAATATTCTTATTATCTATTTTAATAACCACAGTACGCTAGTTTATAATCACTTTGAAAAGCGCCTGTAGAAACTTTCTAGTCCGTTTCTCAAATTTTAACTGTACTACCGTTTAATAAAACGAGTGATCTATTTTAGTTCATTTCAAATTTTCCTAAATAATTCTCAGAAAACATACGTAATGGACTCAGCTTATTTCTTAAGCTCTCTGAAAGTTTGAGAATTTCAATTAGTATTACTTAGGCAGAAAATTATTAATATTTGCACACCAAACGCTCTTTCAATGTTTCTAGTTATTTATTCATCTATATTATTTAGATTACTTTTAAATATCTAACAAAAACTAATATTTCGTAACTAATACTTTTGCAACCTGATCATTATTGTTATAATTGCCTCGGTGGCGTACAGGTAGTGTATGCAAGTGCTCGGGTTCGACTCCTGGGTCGGACCACATATTCGTGTGATCTGCAAATATTTGTTTTGAAGTCTGGGTGTTTTCTGCGCCTAATACCTATGTGTGTATTCAAAAGCAGTAGTATTAAAGAAAGAGTATACAAGTATTTATATCACTTGTCTAGTAACCATAACAATAAATAATAATGACCATACAATACTAACCGATAAGACCACACATTTCCTACAACCGGCCCGATTATATCGGGCACGGTACAAGACAAAATAAATGAAATCACTTTTTGATCGATACATCTGTTCCAAACACTCACAATCTACAAAAGACAATAAGCATAATAAAAAAAAGTAAAAACATTTTAAATAAAAAAAAAGTAAAAACTAAAACCCAACTACGACAAAAAACGATACTGAAAAAGCATGAAACAAGTTTCAAAGGCCTATAGTACATTACACTACATGGACTACGACTTTTCAAACTTAGTAATGTACCATATTTCATGACCCTTTAACAAGGCGTGACTACGGCTTTTGAAACTTGTTTCATGCTTTTTCAGCATCGTTGTTTGTCGTAGTTGGGTTTTAGTTTTTACTTTATTTTATTTAAAATGTTTTAGTGCCTCTGTAATATTAATTTCTTTGCAAAGTATATTTTAAATAGGTATCATAGAAATATCACAATTATCGAATAAATACGGACAAAGTCACGAGAAAATGCTAATTTTTTTTTTTTCAAATATATAAGTAACGCTCTTTCGTATGAATCGTATGATACCAAACACGGCATATTTCTCTCAAATTTATTTTTTAATACAGTACTATGCGTCGGCTAGAAGGTAGCAGTGACACGTCATATATCCTATAACAAACGGACAATCAAGTCGCGTCTAACGATGTCTCATTTGTCTTCATCTGACTAGTAGTTTAAAAAGAAGGAGGGAACAAACAAGCATACCATAGAAATAATAATACCACACTTATCGAATAAATACAGACAAAGTCACGAGCAAATTGCTTATAATATATGTATTTTTAAAATGTACAAGTAACGCCCTTTCCAATGATACCAAACGCGACGTATTTATCTTTTTTTTTTAATACAGTACTTTATGTCGCCTAGAGGGCTCCACATTAGATTCAGTGACACGTCATATAGCCTATAACCAGCAGACGATTAAGACGCGTCTAACGACACCTCATTTGTCCAATTCTAATGAGTAGTTAAGAGCTATGAGGGAACCAATGAACACACATACAGACATACATACATACATAGCCTGTCAAAATCATAACCCTCCTTTGCCTTTGCCGTAGTCGGGTAAAAAGTACACATACCTTAAAGATGAAGTATTAAGAATCTGTAAACAACAAAAAGTATACATTGTCTTAATAGCTCTGTCCGCGACTGGTGTTATTCCAAAACACAAACACCACAGTTTGAAACTCAAAAAAGATGCTGTAATGAATACCTGCAGAAACGTCTGAAAGTTTCTGTGAGCAGACATACAATGCAATAGAATTTCACACTTAATTCACTTGTATAAAAGACTAAGGCCCGTATTTTAAAAGGCGTCTCAGTCGTGAATCTAGTTTCAAAACTAGTTTTAAGAAGAGATTTTATTATAGAACGTCTCTTGAGACAAGATTCACTGATCGTTAATCAGGTGAGTAAAGATTAATGAACAGCTTATTTTAGAACGATACTTATGTCAAAATCTCCTCTCAGGAATAGATTTTGACAGATGTGATCTCTGTTCAGTTGAGACAAGTTCAATCTAGTCTCAAGTGGTAATTTCTAAAGTGGAAATTAACGTATTTTATTGCTTTATTTACGAAATAATTACAAATCATACACATTTCAATTCTCTTTAATTAACATTAAATTGAAATTTAATTCACTTTAAATACACGTTTAACCACTTGTTTCAACTAATATCACTTACAACCTTTTGGTTTATGACAAAAATATAACATTATTTTAAATAAACAACCAAAAAAACAATTCAACATGACAAGCATTGATAACAATTTGGACGTTCCGTTGTAGGTAATATCTAGCCATTTGATTTTAATATTTATAATATTTAATTTAGGGCGAGTTGCTCCTTATTCTTATGTTTACATTGATACACTAGTCAATAATGTATTATGTACAAACCAATAACTAATAATATTTAAATTATATTTGTTAATTATATTTAGTTTAATATAATTTGCTGCGTGACACAGAACAATATTTTAGATAATGCAGAAGCGTAATTGAGAACAGACTGTTGAGTTGAGATTGGTTACTGAGACTAGTTTCAGCTGAGTAGAACTCAAAACGCATTCTATAATAAGAGGGACGCTTGAGATTTGATTGGAACTTAAAACTCGTTTCAGCTGATCGGAGTTCAACGGATACTTGAGACGCCTTTTAAAATACGGGCCTAAGACAGTAAATGCCACTTACATACTACCAGGTAAAGCTGAGGAAAAAAAACACTAATATACATTTACACTGTTGATTTTATCATATGATTTAACAGTTTCCTTTTTACAAATACAATAACATAATAATATATAAGCTTTGCTTAATTTGCGACTAGACGGCGGTGAGTTCAGATGTCAGAAATATTAAATTAGAAGTGTGTATTCACCTCTAATTGTTGGGCACTTTGGTCAACATTGCGGTCATAGTAATTAATAATTTTATCTCTGCCCCAAAGTAAATAATCCCCATTATGGTTGTTTAAAAAAAACTATTTTCGTGGAAGAGCCACGCTTCGGCATCGGCCTGAATGGACCGGCTCGACCGGAGTGATACCAAGGCTCACTCAGAGACAAGACAAACCGGTGTGAAATAGCGCTTGCACTGTGTTTCACTGAGTGAGTGAGAACACCGGAGGCCCATACCCCTCCTTACATCCCTTTCCCCATCCCCCAAAGGCCGGAAATGCACACGCACACAACTATATTTTTTGCTTGCTTTAAAGTAATAGGAACACAATTATCACCATACCTTCAGTTTTCTCTCGGTGTTATTATTAATATTTTTGTTAGGAGGTGGTGCATAAAATGGAGCGTACTGAACATACTTTGTCAATGAAATCTTCTATCGTGTCATCGATTTTTGAAGTTTCTTAAGCGAGCATTTAATATTTAATTATCACTTATTTATTTATTTAAATGCAAGTTTAACACAATAAGTCTTTTCGTTATTAAATACTGTCTCAGTATCACACTATGACCTTAATCTGTCACGATATCTGTTTCTTAATTCAGGCATACAGGTTCAGTTAGTAGGTTGACTGGTAACGTTATCATGTGACCAATGACAATTCATCCATTGATTGCGTTAAGTAACGATTATAGCTAAAAAAATTTATAGAATAGGGTCTATAAATGCTAAATAAAATTTATTAGAAATAAAGTTAATACTCTTAATAAAACCTTACTGGAATAAAATCTTATTAGCAATATCTATCAGAGGTTGCGTATCAGCAGAAATCCAATTAACAGAAAAAAAGGTTCAAGCTTTATTGGAAAAGTCAAAGCCGACGTTAAAGCATTAAGTTGCCATCGGCGACAAATCAAATCAGCTACGGAAAATTCTAGAACATAAAGTTAGTATAAACTCATAATTGACCATGTCTAGAGGTGTATAAAACTCTTTTAAAACTTAATGTGTTAAATTAAGTAAAATTTATGTGAGTAAAATTCAGTGCAGGTAATTTGCATTCTCTAGTTATGTCATTTAATGCTTCTGTCCTAAATACAGTCTCAAAAAACCTTTGGTGTAAATGTTGACTATTTAGTGGAAAGTTTTTGTGTTAATAGCTACGTAAGACCGAAAAGATCTTAACGTAAAAGCTTTTAGTTGTTCTCGAAAACTGATTTTGAACTGATTCCAACATAAGAAAGAGATATCTAATTTAGTTGTATTTTTTGTAGATTTATACAGATTGGGCAAATTCTTCTTTTTAAATACTTAGAAGGCTAAAATTCCCATCTGAAAAAAATATATTTCTGTTGGGTCTTACAGAAATTAAAAAAATATACCTATATAAATATGTATAAAGATTTACACTAAAAAAAGAAAAATAAATGAATTTCAATCGAGAATCATTGGGATTGAAGTATTTGAAAAGTTAATTATTTACTCACAATTCCAAAAAAATGTTACAAAAATAATAATATCCTCACATTTATTTCAAACTCACATCCATATACATTCTTGGTAAATCTTATTACTATCATAGTAACTTATAAATAATATATTTTTAAATTACAATTACTGATCAAATTTCTCGGATCTATTTCATATTGAGAAAAATACCTCTATCCTTTAATATTCCTGCAATGATTACTGTTATGAACTTGAAACACAATTTCTAGATACACTGAGATACTTTACTTAACTCATATAAAAAGATCCCTAGTTGATAATAATCCCGGGTTCAAGAACATTTTATTTGAACATCTCTTTTATATAATAGAAGTAACCGTCCCTGTGGACCAACACATGTTTCTACCAAGTTTCTCATAAGGACAAGATCTCAAAAAACATGAATTTCATTTGATTGCTAATATTAATGTTAGATGACGTTATGAGGCAGATGCAAAAGTATTTATTTATTACACTATGATCTGGTGAACCGGTTGTTGTGGAGAGCCTTGGGGAGGCCTATGTCCAGCAGTGGTTGTCTTTGGCTGAGATGGTGATAATTATCTATTATGCCCATCTACTCGTAGTATTATTAAGGACTAGCTGAACCCCGTGTTATCCGCGTTTATTAGCGTACCGCGGGTAACGTAGCGGCGCGGGAAAAAGTTAGTCTAAAAAAAGTAGCCCAAGTTACTCCGTAGACCATCAGCCAGTGAAAGTCCTGTTAAAATCGGTCCAGCCGTATCAGAGATTACCCGGAACAGACAGACAGATAGATCACCCGACAGACAGACTGCCAAAATTGTAAAAAATGTTATTTTGGTACATATATCGTGTATACATACATGTGCATTTATAAAAAAGCGGTTATTTTAATAATACAAACAGACACTCCAATTTAATTTATTTGTATATGGTACTTAGCTGAACCCCGTGGTGCTACCCGCGTATTTATTTGTATTGCGGGTAACGCCGCGGGATAAAGCCAGCAAACTTCACATAAACCCTCTATTAAATAGTTCGAACAAAGCCTAAACATTTGATTTGGATAGGTGAGCCCGTTCTTGAGTTATAAAATTAGAACGAAAAGTGGCATTGATTTTTATATTATAATATATTGATAGATTAAGCACCTCTATATCTAAGAAGTCTATTATCTAATACAGATGTAAACTTTATATTACCTAAATCATCAGCCATGCATGATACATTTTGATAAAAAATGTTTTCTCAAGGATTTTAAAAGTTACATTGTTCCATTTAAGTTATCCACAATTAATAGTCAATCGAAATTTTTATGCAAGAATTTCGTACATCTATATTCTATAGCACTTTAACCAAATCTTCGAAACTTAAATGGGACTGAAAAACAAACAACATCCACCATATTTGGCACGTCTATGTGTTACAAACGTTGTTTTTACTATTGGTTTTATATTTTTTTAGCTATTAAATCAACAGAAAAACTTTCAGATTAAAAGGAGCAATAGGTTTCTCGTAGTTTGTAGTTCGTCTTACGTCTATATCACCAAAGGGGTTAGCAGAGAGACTATATTATATACAAACCTATCATCGTCCACTGGACATTGGCAACTTATGACTTCAATACGAAAGGAGAAGTTGGTAACAAAATAGGAAGTGTAAATATTGATATTTAACACTATTTCATGATAAATAGAACAGACGTAGAACAGAGTTGCGTACCTGTACCCCGATAATGATGCCGAAAAGTCTATCTATCAATAAGCCCAACTTCAAAATTACAGTACTTATTATGTTTATATTTTTTAATTCCACTTTATCTGCGTGTATAATATCGTAAATCCGAATTTCTTTTATATTTATAATTCAAATACCTAATATAAATTCTACCATAAAAAAAGACAAAGTAATGCATTATAAATCTTTTTCCATGACTCAGTTATTGTTCTATGACAGAATGTGTTTAGATTCCATTATGTATTGTACTCATATGTAAATGTGTTTGTACAAGCTTATTACGTTTTTAGAAATAATGTGTATAGTTTACTAAGACATTTTAAATGTTTCAGGCAAATACTTCAATTTCGTATATGTACATGGTCCTGTGATTTAGCTTTAAACACATTAAACAGATTATTTTGCTGTAAATGCTTCTCACTTAATTGACTAGATGAAAAGAAACAGTACTAACTTGTTAGTATTAGTACAATTCCAATTATAACTTTCTGTGAAACTTCTTTTTAACCCACTTCGTAAAAGAAGGATGTTCTCAATTCGACCGTATATTTTTTTATGTGTGTTCGCTGATAACTTATTCGTTTAGGAACCGATTTTGATGATTCTTTTTTTAATGGAAGGGAGATATCTCAACGGTGGTACCATGATAAGGACACTAATGTCTGATGATGGGATGATGGCTTTCAAGAGAAATCGAGTCGAACCTTGAGACCGTTTTTTTTTTAATTTTTGTAAGTAATCTTTAGTTTCAAAATCGATCAATGGAATGGTTGAGCTGTTAGTAATTTTGTTAAGCCAGAATTAGATTTTAATTTGTGTAGAGTAGTAGTAATAGTGTAGTTTGTATTAAGAAGCAAATTTTTTACAAGTAGTTTTATCAACGGTTTAATTGGTTTAGCACAAGCTCTACCTTATATTACATAGGATGGCTGTTTTTCAAATTGGTATTGTTTATTTGTTAAAATCAGTAATCTGCAAAAATTTGATCTTGTAACTTTTGTAGCGGATTCTGAAAAATATCCCCGTGTGGAAAAATATATACTTCATCTCTAATCATAGTCGGTTGCATTATTAAGAAAGTGGGTTAAAATCGTGTCGGCATGAAAACCCATCTCTTTTATATACTCTCTTCTCTAACCTAATTACTTCAGTACATATATATCACTACTGTCGAAATCAGAAAATAATTTCACAAGTCATCATACATGATATACATTTTGAGCAACATTAATTTTCTACTACCAGTTAGTAGAAAATTAATGTTGCTCAAAATGTGTTTCACTGATATCATTTTTGAGAAAAAAAATTGCAATAGGGACACCAATAATTAATTTATGTGTATGTATCTATGATTAGTAAAGCAAATAAATACCTTCTTTGCTCAAATTGTTATTTAATAATCACTAAATTACCCATTTTTCAATCCAGAATAATTATTCAGGTTTGTAATTTACTCAAAACAACAGTACAAACTAAGTATGAATGTAACTAGGTACTTTTGTAATCAATTTGGCCAAACCTCAAATGATATGAAATAACAGGAATATGACAACTACGCCTGCCTCCAGTCACGACAAGGTCAGACGGCGTGGTACGAGATTAATTTAGTCCTGCACGTAATTACAAGATGTTAGAATGTACGCAGTGATCTACGGTCTTGTTTATATCGACCGCAGAGTTACGTTCTGAGGTTGGCACACACGTACATAAATTTAAATAAATGTATCATACATACACTTCTTTTGGAAATAAAATATTAATTTCTCCGTTTGTTATCATAATTTGACAGAAAAAAAAAGCAAATAATTACTTTATAATTATGTTTTATTAATTGTTTACTTTGTTAACTCAATACTTCATAATTATTAATGAAGAGCCTGCTTTATTTGTGACTTGAAATGTTTTGATTGCAACATCGATGACAGACCTTAAGTTTTAACCAAAGAAGAGTCATGAACATGACCTCACAGAATTAGAACTTACTTAGTAAAAATAACTTAGCTTAACTACATTTGTGTTTTTATGGAATACGGGGCATATATAATAATATATAAATAATATAATATAATATAATATAATAAATAATAATGGGGCAAACGAGCATACGTATCACTTGATGGTAAGTGATTATCGCCGCTCGCAGTAACATAGCGCGTGGTATCACTCCGTTCGAGCCGGCCCATTCATGCCGAAGGGTGGCTCTCCCACGGTGATGTATGTGTCGTTGTCGGTCGACTCCTGTATTTACATTTATTTAAAAGAAAAATATAAGAAAAAATTGTCCGCGTAGCTCATAACAAATAGTTTTTGACCGTATAAACTTTAAGTTCTGCCAACTCTGTACTTATTCTAGACTGTCCATAGCGTTGAGCGAGCATACTTTATGCGAGGTTCACGTGTTGCAAACTTCTACTTCCTACAAACTTTTAGTTCACGGATTTAAATATCGATATCCATAGGCTTGCAAATGTCCTTGTATGTTCAAAACAGGATACATCATAATAAATATATCAAGTTTGTGTCGGTTCTAAAAAAATGTTTATGCTACTTTAATTAAAATA
This sequence comes from Spilosoma lubricipeda, assembly GCA_905220595.1. Lineage (NCBI taxonomy): Eukaryota > Metazoa > Arthropoda > Insecta > Lepidoptera > Erebidae > Spilosoma > Spilosoma lubricipeda. Next base: position 4,059,856 of record HG992295.1, read on the forward strand.
TGTGAAATAAAAAAACTATACTATACATAAGAATTTAGTATGACAACACCACAATGCTTTGAATGTCAATATGAGTTTGTTTCTTTGCTTGTCATGTTTATACACCTAAACCACTGATATTAAACTTTAAATCTTAAGCGCAGGGTAAAGACCGCAAATATCTTACAAAATAATTAAATCGTTAAAAGAGACAACCCTATGCTTTCCAGCAAGTTTACGTAATTAAGTCTTCTACGATGTTTTCCGTGTGTACTATACGCCGTTTTAGATGTTGTCATCCTGTAATCAGGGTTGATTTAACCACTATTACGAAAAATTATAACAGTGTTTAGCCTAGAATATTGTTAACAGTTAGAGATAAATTGCTTTGGAAAACTGTTGTGAATGCCAAACAGTTGTACACCATGATAAATAGTAGAAACTGGACTGCTTCTGTGGTGCAGTGGTGGCGTATGCGATTGCTATGCTTGAGGTCTCGGGTTCGATTCCCGGGTCGAACTAAATGTTTGTATTATCTGCAAATATTTGCTTCGGAGTTTGGGTGTTTTCAATGTTTAATGTGTACGTATTTACAAAATAAATAAATATGTATTTATATCAGTTGTCTAGTACCCATATCACAAGCTCTGCTTAGCTTGGGACTAGATGGCATTGTGTGTAAGATGTCTAAAAATATTTATTTATTTTTATTGAACAGTAATTTATTGCAACTAAATTATTCACATTTTACAAAAATGAAAGATATAAAAGTTTCAGCATGAGCGAAGAACGAATGGCTAAAGCTTTAAGTAGGGAAAACCCTGAAAAAAATATAGTGACAGGTTGGCAGTGTACTGAAAGAGAGCCTAATTAAAAACAGCTGTGACCGGTGAGCGTGTGTAAAAGGTCTGATGAATATTGAAATGACGCGATATACGTATATCTAAGAATCGTGGCAAAATTTAAATAGGCATTTCTGCTTTAATATGTACTCATGTTGGATACTGCGTTGTTACTTGCATATACGAACTGATCCTGTTCGTTTAATGTAAGTTCTCGCGTTTATTTTATCGGCAACAGTTCACGATTGTAATAAATTATAATTCAACTGTACTTGACAAACAATTCAGTCAAATTACAAACGATCCCTAATAAGACTAACTGGATTTAGACTGATCTAGTTTAATGTTAGTCCTTGCACTAATTATCGTCAACATTTTAGTCACAGTCTGCCTGGAGAGATTATCTTATCTGTTACTTTATGTCTGATACCCGTTCATTGCACGTGTAACGAGTAACAAAACAAACTTGTTAAGTAAAAGCTTTTAGTAACAATATGAAGCTACTGTTGTACTGTGAACACGACATGCCACGAACAAGAAACAGGTCTTAGCTAAGCAGTATGTATGAAGAATTTTAGTCAGACGTCCACCGCTGGTCTTAGGCTTCTCCTTTCGGGATACTAGTACGTACGTAGTTTTAGTGCTACATCAGAATTTATATGATACTAGCTGAACCCCGCGGTGCTACCCGCGGTTATTGTTGTACCGCGAGTAACGCCGCGGGACAAAGTTAGTCAAAAAAAGTAGCCTAAGTTACTCCCCGGATCATCAGCTACCTGCCAGTGAAAGTCCCGTCAAAATCCGCCCAGCCGTTCCAGAGATTACCCGGAACAAACAGACAGACAGACAGACAGACAAAAATTTTTTTAACTACATTTTAGGTGTATGTACCGTGTATACATACATATGCATTTAGTAAAAAGCGGTTATTTTAATATTACAAACAGACACTCCAATTTTATTTATTTGTATGTATAGACTATAGTCCGATCAAATAATTAAAACATTGCACTTTCACGCAATGCCTACTGCATCGTTAGCGTAGTGGTAACGTACGCGACTGCTATGCATGAGGTCTCGGGTTCGATTCCCGAGTCAGACCAAATGTTTGTATGATCTGCAAGTATTTGTTTCGAAGTTTGGGTGTTTTCTATGTATGTATTTATGTAGTTATGTATGTATTTACAAAAAAAAGTATTTAAGTATTCTATTAACTGATAGAATACTCAAATACTTTTTTTCTAGCTTTCATAGTACAAGCTTTGCTTGGTTCGAAGCTAGATGGTGTTGTGTGTCAGTTCTCCAAAATATTTATCATTCATACGATTTTTTTTTAAATCTTTACGAAAATCTTTAAGAAGTATAAGTTTCAGCTTGATCATTTATCGCGATAAATAACCCTAATTATATTCTTACATGGTTCAGTCTTATATTAAAACAACAGACTGAATATTCAAATGATTATTGAAACAAAAATACTCTGTGCTTTAACATATTCGAGTTTTTTAACCAATAAAGGAAAACATTAAGCTAGATCTTATTATATAGTGATTTACTCGGTATAAAATTCGTTTTGAATTATTTCAATTCCAATTTTTTATTCAATGTAGAAGAGAAATCTACGAAAAATATATTTTAGAGACTTTGACGTCGAAACCGAATGAAATACTGGATTTAAACAAAGTCAATCTGATGAATGAAAAGTGTAACATGGCGTGACAACGTACACCGGGAGTTTTTTGATAAAGTAAATATACTCGTACTATGTATTACACAGGGTTCAGTCACGTGATTATTTCTGATTTAGATTGAGAATCGTATTCTAAGTTCGAAAATAAGAAACTGCGAAGCAAAGATTCATACGCTATATTACTCTCTTACTGTTAAAACGTTAAAAATCCTTTCTTAGCTGATGCTTACAACATAATCAACTGCCATAATTTAAAATTTTGAACACCAGCGGATTTGACTAGTATGTTGATGAATAAAACCTCCTCTCTAAGAGAAGGACAAAGTCCTCTTCTATAAGAAAGGCCTATGTCCAATAGTGGACTATTGAAAACTGCTGATGTGATATATATTACGATGTTGATAAATAAGGACAATTTCACTGTCATGTCATTAGTTTGGGAGGATGATTCGTTTACTATAGTATCCGAACAGAGTTCACTAATTTGCTTTTGGATTTCGATAGGCAAAGCAAAAGAAACGCAACAAATGATTGTAGGACGCTACCGATATTGTTAAGAGAATAATGAAACCTGAAAATAAACATCTGTACTAAACCACTGATACAGAAATATTATATATTGAAATACTAGTATTATATGTAAGTCATTTATAGAAGTATTATTAACTAGGTTTTTGCACGCCTGCTCCGTCCGAGTATATCTCGGTTATTATAGTACAAAGTAACCTATGACCTTTCTCAAGAATTAAAGTATCTCTATGCACAACCTCATTGAAATCGGTGCAGTAGTTTACTACACGTGAAAACGTGGCAGACCTACAAAGTTACTTTTTTAAAATTACTACTATGAATGTTATAAAACAGCGACAAAAATCTTACAGTGCCTTACAAAGGTCACGTGCCAAAACAAGATAAAATAATATTGTCTTATCTACAAACTAAATTATTTTACTTTTTTACTTAATATACGCTTTAGCTTATTAGACACGGTATATACAAGCTGAGAGCAGATAGATTAATTTAAGAGACTTTTACGGTCCATGACATAATTAATTTGAATTTATATAATTTCAGTTTAGAAATGTTTATAACCAAATACTTATGACTAACCCCAACTATTCAATACCTCACTAGTTATGTATATTCCATTTTCATAAAAATAAGACGCGAATCCCTTTAGACGCAGTGAGAGTAGTTGCTGTTCAATATGTTTATTGTTCCCATTCCAATATTATCAGACAGCAACAAGACCTCTACCACTCTACCTCCAATGTAGCGTAGGTTATCCTTTCTTCTGCCGCCATATTATTAATTTATTTGTACAAAAAAAAATACAGCTCAACCAAAAAATTAAGAGTAGAGTAAATAAGAATAATAAATCTCTTTATTGTACACCGGCTTATAAAAAATAAAGGATAAACTTAAAACAATTATGAAGTATGTACAAGTGGCGGCCTTATCGCTCCAAGGCAAAATCTTGCAGGCAACCATGGGATGGAAAGAAGAGATGGGATGAAAAAGTATATGGTAGTGCCTGGTGTATTCTTGGTAGAAAGAAAAGTAAAATAGAGTTTATATATTACATAAAATAATAGCAACACGTAGTGTGAGTGACCAAGTTAATACATACAAAAGAGATGAGTAAAACATACCTACATTCCATGCAAGCTATGAGACATTGATGTCTCTCAGGTAATATTCTTTTACTAGTCTCTTAAAGGCAGTTAATGCCTTTGCAAGTCTTATTACGGCTGGTAGGGCGTTCCGTAGGCGAACTGCTTGTACAGAAAAGGAATGTTCGAGGAATTTGGTTGTATGTCCTGGCATTTTCAATTTCAAATTCTCTGACGATCTCAACGATTTAGGATGTGAGTCGAGTAGGAAGTTAAACTGAGATTTCAGGTAGCGTGGAGTAAATGGATTGAAGAGAATATTGTACAAAAGAGAAAGAATTATGTGCATTCCAGCGAACGCAGATGGGTAACCACTTAAGCTATTTACGATAATTGGAGATATGATCATATTTGCATAATCTAAATATGAATACATACACAAATACAGAGATTTTGGAGTCTCTCAAGCTTATTTAATTGGCCTTTGGTGAGATCAAGATAACTGGCATCAGCATAATCAAGGATGGGGAAAAGAAGGGATTGTGAAAAAGCAATCTTCGCAGATATGGGTAAGAAATTGCGTAGTCTGCGCAAAGACCCTGCAGCGACAAACATTTTGCGACTCAGCTTCACCTTGTCACCGTACGGGATAGATGTGCTATTGCACGTGACTTGAGGCAATTTTATCCAATCAATTTTGAAATCATACCAGAGCTTCCAACGACAATGACCTGAATCTTAGATGGATTAATTTTCAAGGCATAGGTGTTGCTCCACCTACAAATTTAGTAAAAGTAGTTAAAAGTAGAGTATTTAGTATTATAAAGGTAATTACAGGTCTTCACTTTTATTAACTTTCATAACAATTAAATGTGGCTATTTGAGGTCTTTGTTTTAATAATATAAACAAATAAATCAATCAAATTCCTTATTATGAATAATATATGCATCCTGTGTCGCGGGAAACTTTACAAACATACACGAAACGTACACAAAGAACACCCAGACTTAGAACAACAATTTGTGGGTCACCCAAAAGTGTCCCATGTAAGAATTGAACCCACAACACTTGGCGCAGTAGAAAGCGGCGTTTACAAATACTATGTCTAATATTTTAAATTCAAAGTTAAGGTTAGCCAAAACTTCCTGTCTTAAGAGGTGTCTATATCTAGCAATTGGTAGTGATGATAAATGAAGTGATCTTAAAAAAAAAGTCCAATTAAAAACACACATAAAACGTGTTTTCAGAAACTAGCCACTCTTTTTTTCCTGGACAGAAATCCCAATTCCAGATACCACCTGGCTGGTGGCATGTTGGACCCGAACCGACTAAAACCGTACGTCGTGCACACGCAGGTGCACCCTAGAAAGGAAATAGCTGGAACCCCTACATACCTCGGGCCACGTACGGTTTGTAGATGACCCCCTTTTGTGTGGGAATTCCGATGTGCCCGTTGCTGTCCCAAAAAGGGGGGCGCGAGGGCCGCGGAGCGCGCAAGTGGCCTCCGGGCCTGTTTCATTTCAGCATTTTCTCATTCAGCTAGGAAGATGGCCTCACTTGACAAACTGGCCACCCCGGTCATGTCTAACATAGGATTCGTTCATGTTTACACATGTAAGTTAACTCTATTTGTAACTCGGTAGCGTATTCAATTAAAGGCCATCATCAAACTTTGACATTTAAGACGGATAACGTAGAAAATAATATAATAGCTATATATCACGGATAAACTTGTATATACATATCGAAATCTTGCGAGCGTCCCGTAACAAACAAATATACTACTGTCATGCACGACTTTACGAAGATATAAACAGTAAACTTTACTATTATTAGTTTATACTGACGGTGGGTAGTATACCTTCAACGATTTCTGAGCTAGCGCAAATGTTGATTGTTTCCGAGAACTGCTGAAAGTTAGTTTTTGTATGAGATAGATTTTAGCTTCCATTGTTTATTGTCTAAGCTATAGGAAAGAGAATAGATGCAGTTTTAAATTTAAGGTTAGGAAGTTTCAACAGAGAAGGCTTACGACAGAGCGGATGCCCAGCGCATCGCGCGGCTTGGCCAAGAACTCGTCGCATACCCTACGGGTAGTCGAAAGTTCTGGCGATTGGCTAAAGCCGTGCAGTCCAACTTCTGCCAGCTCTCGCTACCACCGCTGAAATATCCTGACGGATCACTTGCTCATCAGCCGCAGGAGAAAGCGAAACTGCTTGTTGATCTCTTTGCGGCTAACTCCCGAATCGATGACCGCGGCAAGCACCCACCTACAATTCCGACCTGCGACTCTACTATGCGGGATATTCGCATCCGGCTGAATGATGTCCGTGCGGAGCTTCGGTCACTCGACGTCCGGAAAGCTAGTGGACCCGACGGTATCCCAGCGGTGGTTCTTAAGAACTGTGCACCAGAGTTGTCTCCGGTATTGACGCGTCTGTATCGCCTGTCATATTCCTCGGGAGTTGTTCCGGAGGCTTGGAGAGAGGCGAATGTTCAACCTATCCCCAAAAAGGGCGACCGCTCTGACCCGACCAACTACCGTCCGATAGCCGTCACCTCCATTATCTGCAAAGTGTTTGAGCGGATAATTAACAAACAACTAGTCCACTACCTAGAGGATCACTCCCTACTAAATGATCGACAGTATGGTTTTAGGCCGAACCGATCTACGGGTGATCTTCTAGCGTACGTCACACACCTTTGGGGTGAGGCTATTGACAGGCATGGGGAATCTTTGGCCATCAGTGTCGACATGGCCAAGGCCTTCGATAGGGTTTGGCACCGTTCGCTTCTCTCCAAGCTACCGGCTTTTGGTTTGCCCCCCAAACTCTGCAACTGGACTGCCGCATTTCTGCACCAGCGCCGCATCAGAGTCCTTTGCGACGGTGCGGCCTCCGATTTCCAGCCGATTAACGCCGGAGTGCCGCAGGGCTCTGTCCTGTCGCCCACACTGTTTCTTCTGCATATCAATGATATGCTAGCCCTTGGTAACATTCATTGCTATGCAGACGATAGTACAGTTCATGGGCGATATTTCGGACACCCTGCGGCCAAACTTGCAGATATCGAGGAAAAACGACAGGAGCTTGTCGTTCAACTCGACCATGTTCTTGGCCGCATTTTTCAATGGGGCTGTGAGAATCTGGTCGAGTTCAACGCCAAGAAAACACAGGTGTGCGCGTTCTCTGCCAAAAAGTCTCCATTCCTTCCCCTTCCCACTTTTCAGAACACTCAAATGCCATTACAAGGTAGGCTTGATATACTGGGCATGGATATCTGTCGAGACCTCAACCCACGAGAATACGTTGAGAGCGTCACTAAAGCGGCCTCGCGGAAGCTAGGTGTATTAAACAAGGTGAGACGGTTCTTCTCGCCCGGGCATCTGTGTCTTCTTTACAAGACCCAGGTTCGTTCGTGCGTGGAGTACTGTTCTCATCTTTGCGATGGTGCCGCACAGTACCTGTTTGACGCTCTCGACCGGTTGCAGCGACGAGCAATCCGCATTGTAAACAGTCCCGAAGCCACCGAGTCCCTTGAGCCCCTGCAGTTGCGTAGAGATGTCGCCTCTATGGCAGTACTCTATCGCCTGTATCACGGAGAGTGTTCTGAAGAGCTCTTCCAACTAGTCCCCCCCGCCCCCTTCCTCTACAGAACAACACGTGCCGGCCTTGGAAGTCACCGCTTCAGAGTGGTACACATTCGATCTCGTACTCATCGCTTCGGTTCCTCCTTTCTGTGCCGAGCGGTCAAAACCTGGAACTCACTTCCAGCGCACGTGTTTCCCTCCCACTATGATCCCGAGTCCTTTAAGCGGGGCGTAAAAAAGCATCTCACTAGGCGGCCATAGTGTGGGTCACCATGCTGCAATGTCTTTATTCGCATTGAGGATGGTGACCACCGCTCTTGGAATCTGCTCATGCTTTCCATCAGGCAGAGCAGAGTCATTTTGGCGCAGCTAAAACATAAAAAAAAAAAAAAAAAAAGTTTCACTTTACTATTAATTTATCTTCAGTGTATACTGGGTCATGACAATTAATAAGGGATCATAAGTAATTTCTTTTAATCCATATTATTTCTCATAAGTAACATAATTGACATCAAGTATCTATCTAAGTAATATTTTAAAGCTGAAGTGTTTGTTTGTTTGTTTGAACGCGCTAATCTTAGGAACAGCTGGTCCGATTTGAAAAATTCTTTCAATGTTGGATAGTACATTCATACAGGAAGGCTATAGGCTATATATAATCACGCTAAGACCAATAGGAGCGGAGCACCAATGAAGAATGTTACAAAACGGGGGAAAATTATCTACGGGCAATAGGAGACGCAAACGAGGTTGCGTGGGTCAACTAGTGTAATTATATAAGTCACTAGCTGACCCACGCAACCTCGTTTCCTATTAGTAGTAGCGTGATGATATATACCCTATAGCCTTCCTCGATAAATGGACTATCCAACACTGAAAGCATTTTTCAAATCGGACCAGCGGTTCCTGAGATTAGCGTGTTCAAACAAACAAACAAACTCTTCAGCTTTATATATTAGTATAGATTTGCCTTTCTGAATAAGAATAACCAAAAACCAAGGCGAATGACGATTAATCACGAAGTCATGGACACATTTTTATTTGGCTTGTATGAAAGTAGTTTTATTTCACAACAATAATTTAAAATAAAACAGTTACCTGCTCTTGGTATCAAAGACGCTTATGTGGGAGCCTTAAGTTAGATAGTTCCGTATGAGGAACATTCTAATATAAGTAAGTGTCAATGAATATCTATATGAATGAAATGGTTTTTCAAGACTCAAATAACAGAATAAAACAAAGAAAAAAGTTTAGATATTCTTAAAAGTTATAGAACAAGTTGTCCTTGTAAGAAATCCGGGGTTGGAAACGACTTTTCTGCTACGACTAGTTCAGAACATTACAGAACAGCTCTTTGGCAAAAATATCTGTCCCCGCTGACCGATACGAGATACATCGCTCTTCCATTTATACTAAAACAAACTTTTGAACGATCTCCGAAAATAGTCATTCCGTATTAAGTTATGGGGCGTCTCAAATATTATTTTATAATATCAAAAGGCGTCTCTATTTAGTCGTCTGCATATCAGTATTTATAAAATATTTTTTCCTCCTATATATTTCGTCCAAATATGATTCTCTGTTTAAAATTAATTTTCCGTATTTTAATACCTACGGTTAGTTTAAATTTAGACCACACACATACTACAGCCATAGACAGATAACCGGAGTTCCGTAACGGTGTTATTAGTTTTAGAGGCACTGATAAAACTATAAACTATTAGTTACGCCGTACGCTTTTACTAACTTAGTTCTGGAAGAAACAGTTGCTTAATTAATGTCAAATGTGAATAATACACTATAATTATGTATAATGACATCTTTTCTATATAATGATATTATATAAAAGGGTAGGTAGGGAAGGTATAGAAGTTGCTCTGTTGTAAGCTTGATGAAGATGCTCTACTACGGAATATAAATTTTTAATTGTTATTTTACCGTTTTCTTACTTCTTTTAGATATAGTCTTCAAAATGGGTATACAGCAAAATCTTACGACTGAAATTCTTATCATACGATGCTTTTTACTTATTTAATTAACTTAAAAAATGCAAGAAGGTTTTTCGAGGCTTTGGCAACTTAATACAAATAATTAGTTTTTTTACATAGACAGAGCCAATTTACAAAAAAAAGGAAATAATAAAAAATAAAATGTTCTCTTCAAAGTTCTTTCCCACTTGAACGCAATTATGATCTCTACACTTGCTTACACAAGGAAGTGCAAAAATACAAATACTACATATGTTCTAAAAATATTCGAGATATTTCTATAACTTGAAAGCTCACCTAAAAGAGCCAATTACTGGACCGAGTGAAAGGCGATAGAGATGGTCAAGTACATAACTATTATACATACGATAGGTGGCCGACATATACAAGAAGATTACCAGGTGAGCGAAAACCAGTAAGAAGCTAGTTGGTCTTAAAGATCTGTACTAGGGACGTTAAACTTCTTACATAACGGAGCCCCGCCTCGACTCAGATCGATACAAATATTTGTATTTATCTGTGTTCTATGATTCTCATTTTTGCAGCAATTAAGAATATATTAAGAACAAGGAAGTTAAGTTATTATAAGATGAGGATTGATTTTCTTAAAACGTGTAGATCGACCGTTATGAACAAAATTTTGTTTTTATTGAGGTAAGTAGAATTACGAGTGATTGAATAGAGTGAATCATGGGATTTAACTATAAATTTTAGTATGGTAGATAAATTCCACACAAAACGTAACAGCGTCCTTGTGCTTTTCATTAAAACTTATTTCCATGTCCAGTCAAAACTAATAAAATATGAAAAAGCAAAAAAAAAACAAATATTCATGAAGCTGAGAATTCAAATATGCAAGAAATTAAATGTTATCTTGCAAATAATTTCGTTTTTCAAGTAGAAAGTAATCAATTGTAGGATCAATTCATTTGTGGATGAGTAAACCTACTACTACTACACTACATACTTGCCAGATTTTGTTGAGTATAATCTTTAATTTAGGGATCAGTGTCAACCTATCAACTTTTCATATATCATCATTAACTACAACAGCCTTTAGTAGTACACTGCTAGACATAGGCCTTTTTAGGCACAACGTCCTTTTTCTCTCTCGTCTCGTCTCTTATGATTGCTACAAAAAGAATTGGCATAGTGACACTCCTTCATACTAGTGGGCTTTGCTATTATATTGCTAAACTTATATCTAGTTGACAGATAGTCCAGGCAAAACGTTGTGTAATTTGCGGTGACTTTTTATGACAGTCATTAGTCATTCAAGAATTTCTTGATTTCTATGGCCAGCATACATTACTCTATCAAAGAGAGTATTTCTATAAAGTAAATAAAAAAAAGTGAAAACTAAAATCCAACTACGACTAAAAACGACGCTGAAAAAAGTATAAAACAAGTTTGAAAAGCTGTAGTCACGCGTTGTTAAAGTGTTGTGGTACGTTTCTATGTAACGTGTGACGTTTATTTAAAACTAGCTGACCTATGCAACTTCGTTTGCGCCTTATATTGCCCGTAGCGTGAAAACTTCCCCCGTTTTTGAAACATTCTTCATTGTTGCTCCGCTCCTATTAGTAGTAACGTGATGATATATACCCTATAGCCTTCCTTGATAAATTGACTATCCAACAACGAAATAATTTTTCAAATCGGACCAGCGATTACCTGAGATTAGCGCGTTTAAACAAACTCTTCAGCTTTTTTATATTAGTATAGATGTTTTGATGCCTAAATAATATTAATTTCTTTGCAATATGTATTTTAAATAGGTACCATGGAAAAATTACAATTATCAAATAAATACGACAAAGTTACGAGCAAATGCTTATAATATGTATATTTTTAAAATTTACAAGTGACGCCCAATCGATTTCCAATGATACCACCCACGAAATATTTATTTCAAATTTATATTTAAACACAGTACTTCATGACCGCTATAGAGCGCCGCATTAGAATACGTCATACTCTATAACCTGCGGACAATCAAGACGCCGATCCAACGATACCTCTTTTGTCCAGTTCTAATAAGTCAATCAATCCTCCTTTGACTTTGCCGTAGTCGGGTAATAAACTTTTGAGTCTAGAAGTATACATTACAGTATCCGTACGACGACGTAAAGGTACGAGCGTGCAACGTGAAAGTGCGTCTCTAGTAAAGTGTAACTAACTCAGATTTGCCAGATTAGATGGATTACCATTCATAAAGGTTAGGTGTACCAAGTCATAAAAGTTCTTAATAGGGAAAACGAGAACAAAAATATGAAGTCTGCTACATTAGTCCTCCCCCATTGGGCGTCCAATCCACACACAGTACACTCTGATAGATTTTAAGATTTTCGCATCCAATTCCTACCTGCCATATTGCGCAAATCGTCACGTACGTACGTATGTACGATGAATACTATCAGTAGGCATGTGTAACATGTAATGTGTTGCGAATATTTACCAGTTTTGTATGATGACTAGGAAAGTAAATCAAAAATGTAGCAATAACATTTTTGATTTACTTTCCTAGTAAATCACTAACTACCTAACACTAACTAACTAGTTCTTTTTTGTACGTCATAAATCGTAAACTGCAATTTACCTTACATTCAATCAACACAAATATAAAAATAAAATATCGTGGGCGAGTCCGACTCGCACTTGGCCGCTTTTTATTATCTTAAACTTGACTGGTTCTCCTGTTTCCAATATGAAAAGGACAATACTTCGTGTAGTGTTTTTTTATTTAAATTAATCAAATAATTTTCCGGAATGATAAATTACAGACTTTTGAATGGAGAACCTCTGTCTATTTGTTTTTATTAAATAGGGGGCAAACGAGCCTGATGGTAAGCGATTAACGCCCACCAATGACATCTGTAACACCAGAGGCGGCACAAGTGCGTTGCCGGTCTTTTAAGTAGAAAAACGCTCTATAGTCAGTTAAAACTACTATAAACGTAATGTACCAGGAGCCAGTGACAGATTTTCAAGACAAAGTCCTTCCCGATCGAAAATAGAAAAAAAAATATTTTTCAGTCACTTCCTCCCATTTTAAAACCCTACAGATTATAGTTTACCTAATATCTTGAAGGAAAAATAAAGTCCAGCTGACCATAATATGGAGGATTATACGACAGCCAGCTCCTTAAATATGAAAAAAAAATGTTTCTTTAATGATTTCCTCTCAGATAAACAGTTTAGATGCTACTATGAATAAAATTCATGTCAGCTTGCTCTATCTTAGTGGAAAGTTTGTCAGCTGGTAGCTTGAAAGGTATAACGCAGCAGCATCTATCACCTATAGAATCTTATCCGCTGATCACTTTTCACTTGACTTACAGCTAGCTGATTTTTTTAAGTATTTAGTAGAGTATCACATATCAACAATCCTCTCATAAATTTTCATCTAAGAGGAAATCAAGTATCTTAAGCTATTCTCTTTTTTACAGTTTGAAGCTATACATACGCCATTTCTACCTTGCAACTAGATTGTGGATTAAAATTACCTACTCAAGATGCTATGTTATAGCAGAGAATCGTTAAGTTAGCATTAAAATCTATTTAACAAGCGTGAAAAATGATTTGATGAATGAAGCGTGAATGATGAAAATTTATACTAAAAAAATCTTTTAAATACTAAAAATTCAGCTAGCTGCAAGTCCAGGGAAAGTCGTCAGCTAATAAGATTCAGTAGGTGATAGATGCTGCTGCGTTACACCTTTCAAGATATCAGTTTATAAACTTTTCACTGAGATACAGGAAACTGGCTCCCGGACCATAATACCATCATATTAAGAAATAATCTATACTAAATTAACTGGAAAAGTAACGAAACGTCTTTCGTCGGTGGAACGCTAAAACTGCGGCATTTTTTGTTTACACAGATACCGCACGATAATACTTGTTTCACAAAATTATGGAAATAGCAACTCGCATCTAGTGTGTTATTTTTGGCAGTTATTATATTAACGGGCTTTAAAACCGGTCGCAGTAAGGTTATGTAGCGAAAATTGGTCCGTCGTTGGAGCGTCACCTTTACTTAGACAGTCGGCTCTGCACCGTCGTGGGGGGCGTACACGTTGCCACACGTTTTCGCGGGAAACTCGTTGCTGTATTTGGCGCGCTTTTTTAAAAAAGAAATTGTTTCTGTGTTTGGAGTTCTGGATTTACCAACCATAGTGGAAAGTGAAATTTCAAATAGTGAAGTGAAATAAAATAGTGAGTGGTATCTGTGATCGACCGCTTAAACTGGCTTCAAAAGTAGTTAATCAAAAAAAAATTATTATGTTCTAAAAATATTATATTTAATACGATGATCGTTTACCTGCTAGTTGTTAGTTTCAGCTGTTCAAACGAACGTGGCTTGTTTTGACGCGGATTATGCAAATTTAAATACAAAAGAATTTAAATTGTCAGTGTCTGAAAACGATAAAATTTGTAAGCTGACGTAGTTTCTATAATTACTGTTTTGTTACTGACGTGCTAATGGTCAAAAAACAAGTTATTTTTATCTTCATTCAGAGGGTCGTATTGTACATATTTTGGTTTTAAATTGACATAATAAGTATCATTTAGTCGAAACACTCGTGTAATTGCAAGAGCGTACGTAGTTGGTAATCAGAGTTTTTAAAAACTAAGTAAGTATTAATTATGCAGTCCTAACCTTGTTTCTATGACCGACTGTTGCTATTTAATTACGTAACACTATAATTCGATACGGTTAAGTATTAGGTACATTGCATAAAATTCGTATGCCTAATACCCTTTCGTTTGTTCCTCTTGTCTTTAAGATTTTTCATCTAGAATTATAAGATCTATAAATTTTAGGCAACATGTCTTATTGTTATTAATACCTAAGTGTGATGAAATATATTATACTTATCTACATAGTAATAAGCATATTATTGGTACTCTATAATCATTGATTAAACTAGATGTGCCTATATTAGTCCACGATTGCAATATTGATCTAAGTGTAACAATCATGATTCTATTTTACGATGACACTGCGTTTTATTGAGCAGCAAGAATATGGGCGATAGGTACTACGTTCTAAAAACCGCTAAAATTTAGAAGCCAAATTTAGTTTAAAGGATAAATATGAAAAGGGGCAGATTATATCGAACGATATTTTCTTTTACAGTAGTAGTTATTCTGTACTTTACTACTTTACACTGTGACTTGTACCAGCCTGATTCCACGATATTATCAATGCGGTAAAATTCTTAAATATATATAATAACGTTTTCGTCTAAACATATCTTTATAGTTCAGCCTATGTCGGTCTGCAATAGAAGAAGATATTTTCAGTCTTTTTTATGTAAAAATTAGATCTGATAAAACCTTATTTATATTATAGACTAGCTGCCCCGGCAAACGTCATTTGCCATAAATTTTTTTTAAGGATGGGTGACCCTTACCATTTAGGGGGATGAAAAATAGATGTTGGCCGATTCTCAGACCTACTCAATATGCTCACAAAATTTCATGAGAATGGGTCAAGCCGTTTCGGAGGAGTTTGGCAACTAAAACTGTGACACGAGAATTTTATATATTAGATATTTTTACCAAATACAGAGATCCTAGTCTACAGATACAGGAAAATTAGGATTATAGATTTTTAAAAATGAATTTTGTTGTGTCTATTGCGTATTTGATTTCCGCATACGAGTACTTTTACCTTTGAACTTCATTTAATTTTAATTTTCAACGTTTATTTCATTATTGATGCTGAAGCTACTCGTGAATGATACTTTACTATTGTTATATCTTATAAGCATAAAAATCATAGATACATTTGACGCATTAGGTGATTGATTTGGTAAATTGTTATGTAATTGATTGACAAACGGCAGTCATGGACGAATTCGTTTTCTTATTGAATATATCATTTATTAATAATTTTGATATGTTAGATATTAAAATGATTAATAAGTTATTAGTTACATGGTAAACCAAAAGATAAATCATCCTATCGCCCCCGATGATGCATCCAGTGTGAATAAATATTAATTTTCTTTGTTATATGTTAGTAATTCTCAATAACTGGTATCTTTTTAAGTGGATGGTATAGTCTCAGTTTTATCCAGACCTAGTCTATTATAAGCTTTTGCTTATACTATAGGACACCCAAGTTTTATCTCTTATGAAATAGTCTTGTAAATGTATATCATTAAATTCATTTTCGAGAACGAAGACGTCTTCAAGACGCTTGATTAGAACATTGCACGGAAAATCAGTAAGCTGATGTGGAAATGGGCCGGACATGTCTGTAGACGGACCGATGGTCATTGGAGCCGAAATGTGCTTGAGTGAAGACCGCAATTAGGCAAACGTAGTGTAGGGCACCCAGCGGCACGTTAGACTTATGAATTGAAGAATGTGGCTGGCAGCGGATGGATGCAAACTGCCCAAGACCGTGATAGTTGGCGCTCCTTGAGAGAGATCTTCGTTCATCAGTAGGCGGCGATTGGTTGATATAATGCATTTGTAAACGCAGCTAGTCAATCGGAAATACAGAGCTGACCTCTCATATTAAATGCCCCCAGGCTTGTCCAAATACTCCTCATACCAAAAACTTCGTGAATAGACTTCCAAGAAAGCAGTCAATAAACTGCATGTTAATCGATCATCCGAAAGTATTTTGAATCTTAGCTGTCTAAAGTCATGAAAAATACGTCATAGGTAATCTTCGTGGTGCCAGTTTTGTAGACCCTGTATCGACCTCACTTAAGCTATCTGCTTGACGTTCCCGTTGTTTCACGATCCGATATACATATATATATATTTATAGCGGCTATTAGAAAGAGGTAACGAATGAGAGAAGTGTATTAAATACGTAAATTTTTATATCATACTAAATTGCCAGATATTTTTATTGGTATATCAGCTAGATTGAACGAAAGAATTTCGGTCAAGTAGTTAGCCACTTTTGACCGTTAGCCGTTTTGCTTTTCGTTTATAAACTAGGGTAATACAGGATTATATTTTCCAGAAATAGTAACAGAGTCTCTGTTACTATTTTTACTATTATTGAACCAACACAAAAGTCCGCATAAAAATCTGCAGTAAAACAATTTTCTTGCACAGTTTTGTGTTTTTAATGATAACGTAGGATTACTTGAATGCCTATGAGAGATTTATTGTGTCAGAGTATTTAAATTCTTACTTGGCAAATATTTATGTTTACTGATAACTGCCTACCGCAAGGCAGATTGTATATTTGATTTCTATAGTTGTCGTAACAAGTTGCATAATTACAATGCATAGATTTGAAATAAAAATAGATTGTTCCAGATACTACACTCCAGTTGATTATCCGTCATAGTTCAAACCATTCTTTATAAATTGTTTTGAGAAAAATAAATAAATTTATTTTAATCTTAAATAGCTTATAGGTAGATTATGTGTTGACATAAATTATTAACTATCGAAAATAAAAGGAATGTGTAATCTATGTTTGTTAGGTTAGTATATATACTAACCTAACAAACATGTACTTATTACAAAAGACTTAACTCTAAGTACTTCCTGATTTTTATATAGAAAAATTCAAAAATAAAGCAATTCAAGAAAAAAAGCAATTCAAAATTGTGTCGCGCGCGGGACAGGTTTTGTCACGCTTTTTTGGGATAACTGGTCGGACACCCAAAGTGAAGTCAGCAAATAGGAAATGTCACTAGTTCTTTCACAAATTAGGGATGATGTAGCAGAAATACAAAAATATTACGAATAGCCTTTTTTTTGGTTGGTTACTCATGTATCGTATACGTTTTCTTGTTTTGTTATCCCGATTTGACTAAAAAAAAACTGGCAACGCTGTTTGCAACTAATGCGTCTCTGGAATACGTGCGTTTGCGGCTTTCAGCACGCCTTAATTTGGCAAAACTTTTTTATTTATGAATCGATTTACATGAAACAAACACTATATGTTAAGTGAAGATTAACACAATACATTAGTGAAAGCAACATCTTAATTGTCTAAGCCGTTATGACAAAACGCACAAATAAACAGACATACAGATAAACAGACAAAAATTCTAACAATCATTGCTTTGGGTGCTATTGCGTTGATAAAGGTCCAAATAAAAAAAAACTCGTATAACTTCCTTGTACCGACAGCGATTCGTTACATCGCTGTACACGTGTCACGTTATTGCTCATGATGAACGCCGAACCTATCTAACCCATATTCACGTTTTTTAAAATGTGTTTTACTCATATATCTAAGCTAAGATAGTTAACTTAGACAGACCAATAGGAACCGAGCATGGTTGAAAAGAGACGTAGATGAAGTTGCATGTGTCAGTAATGGGCCTAAATACGTCGCAAACGTTGTTGTATTTAATAAATGTAAACAGAACTGGATTTTGATTATTAAGTTTTTTTTATTCAACCTATAAAGCAAACGTTAAAGGTGTCAGGATAAATAGTCTTAGTTCTAAGAAGTCCCCTGCCTCGCGTAATCAAACTAATGGCATCAGCGTTTTCTATTACTTGTACCTACTACATTTGATGTTATTCACTGATAATAAAACACATACAGTAGTTCCTTCTCATAAAAGCAAGCACGTGTCAATTTTATCTGTAAATTTAACTTTAAACATTGCGCTTGACATAAAATTGTGCATTAGGGAATATGTTTAGGAAAATAGAGACGTTCTAGGTAGGAGTTATAGTCACGACTTGTGTAAGTAGAATTTAAAGCAGAGGCATGTACTTATAACCTGTCTATTAGTGGAAGATCCGACCCTAGATCGACCTTCACCGAGCTGATAATAGAATTTAACTTATTTTATAATAAATTTCGTATATAAGAAAATATATTAAAAATGGGTTGTCTAAAGAAATGCTGGACAGATTTTTTTTTAAAACAAAAATAGTTTTTTGCTTATAATAAAACTAATAAATATAAACAATAAAATATGAAACAACATAACATAAATTAAACTGTCTTATCTGTATTTTTATTTTATTTATTTTTGTTGATGTTGAATTTATTTAACACCGGTTTTAGTGAGGCCATGGTATAATTTCGGTCAGTTTAGTCAGATAGTCTACGCATACCAAAGCACGATTCTCCCTTGGTACCATAAAACTCGTAGTTAATATGTGTAAAATCAGAAAACCTTTAATAAAATGATCTAACAAATTCCAAAATATTTAAAACTACATAATGAAGGACTAAATAAATCAACGCTCGAGTAGAGTTTAATAAACACATTAAAATACATGAGCCCATTTGTTTATAGACTTTGATGCTTCAAAAATTGGATTTTTTTAGCTCTTTGAAATTGAACAGTAATACAAAGTATCTATATATATATTTATTAATTTAGTTAAAGAAAAATAAGCATTACTTATTTAAATTTAACCTAATATCGTCGGCATATCAGTACACTAATAACATTGGTGTGTCTGGTAGGTATATATAAGGAAAATATGTTGCTTTACTAATATTGTTAAGATAAGGATAACCAACGGGTTTGTTGTACGCGTACCACAGTTCTAACTCTCTAATTCCAAACATTTTCTATTTAGAGTTTTTTTAAAGACTATATTTAAAGTTTTTTGCAATAATATTTTTTACGAACTACTCATTACTAGAAGATTCTCTGATAAATCACTGAAAACATTTCCCACGGTGTTTTAAGTGATCTATCAGATACACTAAAACATTGCGGAAACATTTCAATAACTTGCTCTTGCCACGAGAAGACTATATTTTTTCGGTATAATAAGACTTGGGTTAATTCAGGCTGTCAATACCTTAGTATCATCATCATCATCATCATCAGCCCATTGCAGTCCACTGCTGGACAATCACTTCTCCCAAGGAACACCACAGAGCCCAAATTATAAAATTGAATCAAAATTGGGACTGCCTTTAAAGTAGACTTTCAAGACGTTACAAACACACATAAAACATTCAGCTTTACGGTATTAGTATTAGTATGATATGAAAACAAACTATGACACATTAGCGGCACACCTATTAAGTCAATTTCAATCACAAATGTAGACAAACTTCATTAAAGATATGTGCTTATATTTATACTAGGTTACGAAATGCCACAAGCCCGAACATAGAAGCTATAGTGTATCCAATCATTTATTTAACTTTTGACAGCTCTAATACTTAATCAAATAGTGATATCCTGACCCGTTACCGATTCGATTTCTTTTATCGATCGATTTTGTACATGAAGAAGTTTTAATCGATTTAACACACTCATTATTTTACCGATAATTTCGTAATTTTATCGATTATTAAACCGCAACACCGGACGCGTAGCGGACATTTTGTAGTTAGTCATAATTCACATTTTCATACGTCGAGTTGAGTATTTTTATTCCTCCGTATTGATTTATTTGTGAATTCTCACGTTTGGTTGAGTTGAGCGTATCGTCCCTCCCTTCGTTACTGTCAAAATGCCAAAAATTAAGGTGCTCAAAGGACAAACAAGAGAGTTTGTCTTGCGACTTCGTGAATACTTTGAAAAGGAGAGCTGTAATAATGGGCCTCTTATATCAGTGACTCAAGTTTAGAGACCGTGTGATTTGATATAAAATATAATCACAATAATGTTATTGTATGTTTTATTAATATAATCGATAATCGATTTATTTCAAACCCGTTTTTATAGTCTGTGGTCATTCATTATGAATGACACATCTCTAAGTGGGCGGAGCCCGTCCATGAAGTACAGTATTCCCTCTAGTATATTGATCAAAAATTATTACAAAACTTTATGTGCGTGATCTGTCAAAAGTTAAATAAACGATTGCACGCACTATAGTGAATATTTTGAATTGGTACTGAAATCATAGTCGTTATTAACTGATTATTTTATTTACATTCATATTTACAGTCTTATATGGTTAAAAAGGTAAGAAGACACAATAAGTAACAGTATTTTAAAATTTTGCTCACTCTAATGTAATAGGGTCGTCCAGTTAGGAACTAACTATTGAAATAATGGTTAGATACAAAAAGAAGTAAATTGTTAGGAAAACGAGTTTGTTTAAATGGATAGATTGAGGATCGCAAACCATAGGTCAAGCTCGTCCAGCAGTAACTCAAATTAGCTGTTGCTGAAAAATCTGAACTCCTTAATTAACTTTGTTCCTTACCATTTGATGCTATTATATTTGAGTGCATGTACCTTATTCTGCTTAAGTGCATCGTTTAGTGTCTTGCACATTAAAACATATATATTTAAAAAATCATGGGCTTAACTGTAACGCACTTACTTATCAGTGTTTCTTTTTCATGAGCATTTTATTATACACAATATTCATACAATTAATAATTTTAATTAGTTTAATTGGACGTCTTATACGAAAATATTCTAGGTCAACACATAATAATCGTTGTGACTTTGTGAATCAAAAGATTTAATAAAATACTTAAGTCTAATAATAGACTTAATATATGTATAGATATTTAAAAAATGTACATACAATTAAAATTTGTCTTTGGTACAGATCAAATAGCAACTCATTACTATTGGTTTCATCTTTCTTATCTTATGTATATCTAATGAGTAAAAATGTAGGAAGAAGAACATAAAATATAAATAAAAAAAGTAAAAATAGAGTTGCTCTATAACAACGAATAATAAAATCCATCACATTATGAGTACAATGACCTAAGCAAAGGCCTTGTGAACACCATCTTTTTGCCCTAAGCAAGGCATACCTATAAATATGCGCGATGTGTTCCGAATACTTCCAAATGAGGAGTTCCGCACTGCTTGTTCCGCACGATTTTGTTTGATTGGAGGACTATTGAAAGACAAATAAACTATTCCGACGATCTATCTCTCTGTATGTTAATTTCCACTTGAATAGTTTTAATCTCGCATGAAATACGAAATTGTTGAACTCTATTAGCTTCAACGAGTTGAAATTTGCAGCAGCATTCAGACGTATAAGGGCACTGTTAATAACTGACAATTATATTATTAAGTATTGTGTTTTATTTCAATGGGGCCTACAAGTTGCTTCTGCCAGTACAAATGGATTATTATGATTAGAGACTGTCGAAAGGCTATTCTACTGAATGATTAAAACATAATTTTTACTTTTATCTAGGTTTCTCAACCTCGTAGTTTACGCTCTTTCATTGAATGCAGAGCCAATCACGTATATAAAATTGAACGCTTCGGTGGAATTAATTAAATTTGGCCTTTGATTATTTAAAGTTATAGAGTTTTTGTATGAGAAAGTAATACGCACCTGAAAACATCGCTTTTTTTATTTATGGCCTGCCAAAATGACTCTACTCTGCCGGATGGAAAGCATAAGCAAAATCCAAGAATGGTGGTCACCATACTCAATGCGAATGCAGACAATGCAGCAATGCAGCATGGTGACCCACACTATGGTGGCCTAGTGATGCTTCTGCACCATTGGGCCTCCGGTCTCGCACTCACCAACGAAACACGACAGCACGATCGCTGTCATTTTCCGTTAATTTTCTATGCGAGGTTAGTACCGCCCCGGTCGAGCCGGCCCGTTCGTGCTGAAATCAGCGTGTTTTACTACCTGCATTATTATAGTTATATATATATATTTATATATTATATTAGCCTTATAGTTATTAACATGTAATATGTAAATTTATAATGGAGTATGTAAAAACGACTGCAAAACATTTCAATTCCTAGAAATTTCATTTAAGTTTGTAAGTATTCTAAAAGTATAAAGAAACTGTTAACACAAATCTGCAACTCTGCTGTAAAAGTTTAAACTTATTTATCGCCAAAACGATTGATTCTGTTAATACTTCATAGTGTACTTTGTAATGGTCAGATAATAGACTTGCCTTCACTATCAAGTTTATTGAACAGCTTTATCTTTTTGTAACTCATCCTCAACCACATTGGTGTAAGCTTTGCTTAGATTGTCAATCAAAGATCAAAGTTAGTCTTATGCTTCTTCATCGTCTGTCCCCGAAGTTACCTCAATTTAAAAAAATAGTTCACAAATCAATTTTGTACAGTAAGCCAAGCCGCTTAATATGAGATAAGTGTCATCTTGATATAGTGTTTCTACTAGGACCAATTAAAAGTAAAGTTATATATTTTCCCTTAAATGTGATTTGTTAGTATTTTTCCGATTATTGCTTTATCTCACTGGTTGAACAATAGATATTTACGTGTCGATAATTACTACGAAGGCTATTTCAAAGTCATGTTCTTATCAAGTTATTTTTAGATAAGCCTAATTTGCATTTAACGCTGACCTCAGCCGTAAATTATTAAATGTACCTATTACAAATATCACTAATGTGGTAACTTGTAATTTTTTATTACATTTTGCGTTACATTACGTTTCGCGGTCTTCGTTATAGAACTCGTTTACCTCAAGGTCACTCAATTTTTAGCCTTCTAATTACAATGGTAAATCCCAGCTGCCAGTGTAAATCTCCATTAATATTGTTGGTTCGAAAACCCCTTCGGATCTCCTGGGGGACACAGGAGCCAGAAGTATGTTTTTTTCACTAAAAGACACCCCGGCGACCGGCCTCTGGCGCCCTACTCTGTCTCGGTCCATGTTATTTCAGGTCCTCCCAAAATCATCGCTGTGCCTTATCAGGCCCTGTCCCTGGGGAAATTATTCCTTCCCCCTCAATTCAAGTGTAGTAGGCCGATGCCACCAGAGGTCCTATCCTCCAGCAGCCCGCGGTGCCGTTGGTTCTTAGGGCCTAGTTTGAATTTATTTTGAATACGTTGTGGTTGGTGAAGGTTTAAGAACCGTCTAATCACGCTGAACACGGTGAACGTGACGATCGAGTCAATAATTATATAACAAGCCCAATCTAGATCTTTTTTTTTTTATATTTGTGCTGCCAAAATAACTCTCCTCTACTCTCAGTACACTCTAGGCTTAACAGGTGACATGGACTACTTAATTTGCCATAAGTTTTTTCATAGTCGGGTTATAGTTACTCAAATCTTGTTGTTAGACTTTTTCACTACATTTACCTAAATTAATTGTAGAACCATGATTGTTTTACTATTTATTATTATTTATTATTATTCACAATTATTTTAAAATTTTCATTTATTTATGATTACATTATCATAAATTATAGGTATTTTTGTTATCTTACACTGATTGAATGACGTTAGCAACCCCCCTGATTATAGGGACGGGAAGCAATCAAAAGGCGGTAACACATTTACATAAGCCATTTCATTTGCAGGCAGCGGTTACCGCCACCCGGTAGTTGTTTACAATTAATCGACCCACGGATGTGTCTACAATCTACTACTGCACTAATTTTTACCCGTGGCTCCGCCCGCGTTCATGATGGTTGTTGCAGTGAAAAGTAGCCTTTGTCCCATTCTCAAGAATCAAAGTATCTCCATGTCAAATTTCATAAAAATCGGCGCATCAGTTTAACTTTAAAACGTACCATTCTGTAAGGGGTTGCTTTCACATTTATCTAACATATATAAAATTCTCATGTCACAGTTTTCGTTGCCATACTCCTCCGAAACAGCTTGACCGATTCTCATGAAACTTTGTGAGCATATTGAGTAGGTCTGAGAATCGGCCAACATCTATTTTTCATCACCCTAAATGGTAAGGGTCACCCATCCTTAAAAAAAATGTATGGCAAAACGACGTTTGCCGGGGCAGCTAGTAATATTATATTATATAATATATCTGTAATGAAACTATTGTGGCATATTCAAAAAGATATTCTGTATGACAGATACTTGACTGTATTTATCAAGAATGCTTTTCAAGAATATCTAACCATGAAAATTCAGTTTATTTGTCACCATTATAGCCCGCATTTGTTTTAAGAATAGCATTCAAATATCATAACCTACATTTCTACATACGTATTCGTGATAACTTTATAATACATAGGCGAAGTACCTTGTGTGGATTTGGGATTACTATTTTTTTTTATTTATCACCCACAAAAATGTATCATATTCATAAAGAACTTTATAAAACCCAGAATATTTACACTTAACAAATATAATTAGTGTATATTGTACCCAATTTTTATTTATTGCGTGTGTATTATTACGAAGAAGATCATTTCAGAAAAAGCAGATCGACACGGCAGTCTATTATTCTCAGCCATACTGTGCTTTTATAATTGTTTTAAATAAGGTATCTTTTACTCGTTAGAAGGTTTATTTCACAAATTCATCGAGCTCTAACACGTATAAGTATGAAATATTGTGTCGCTTGTGATATTTCCGGATCGATTTAATCTTCAAAACTGCTAGAGTAGAACGAACTCCTATATCAAGGGACGACGCAGTATCTTGTGACTCTGATAATAAAAAAAAAAAAAATATCACTGTCACAGTAAAATGAAAAAATATGAACTCCGTTTTTAACAAAGTACCGCGTTTCGAATGTTTTACTCAACTGGTCTGTGTTATTACTTTTATTTCTAAATTACCATAATACTCTGAAAAGTTGTTTTTTTCGTTAATTCTCCCGTTGACAGCTCTGAAAATAAGAAAATAAAATTATCATTGTCACAGTAAAAAGTAAAAATATGGACTCCGTTTGTAACAAAGTACCGCGTTTCGAATGTTTTACCCAACTGGTCTATGTTATTACTCTTATTTCTAAATTACTATAATACTCTGAAAAGTTGTTTTTTTAATTATTAAACAGTAAAATGTTGATAAATTGTGATCAGAAATTGTTTTATAAATTCATTTTATTTGGTGAAAAATATAACATGTATACTAAATGACTTTCGTTCAGCAGTGGGCGGGGATTAGTTTATACTCGTAGTATACAAAATGTTATAGAACACTCGATGATATATAGTGTTACTACGTATATAACGCAAAATACAGAGGGGAGACATAACTTTTATTGATTTGGGGAAAATACTCCTAAAAAAATACTTATAACAACATGTACATATATATGTTATTACTCTTGCTGCTATTTTGTGAAAAACCCAAAGTTGGCAAAGTGAATCTCATATTCAGATGTGCAATGAGTTTTAATTAATAGGGTTCAATGTTAACCGCTTTGGGTGCATAATTCTAAAATGGTTAAAATTGTGGAACTTCAATTTCATATAAGAAGTCAATTTCTTATAGATACAGCTGTTACGGTTGTTTTAATTTGCCTCATTAGTAATATTTACTATTTAAAGACTTCCAAACAATCTTACTGGAGTTTTGTTTCAACGATACCTATCGTGGTGAAATTAACATTATTAATGCATAAAATATTAGATAAAAGTTACTAAGCACTGTAGAAAATATTGCACTAAAGTAGAGAGTAAATGTATAGTGCCAACAGTCAGACTATGTTACCGCCAGAGCCTCAATGCTCGTAACCTACACACGATAGCTATTCATCCCAAAGGCCTCAGCTACGTATACTTACTTCTAGAGTACCCTTTTCAAACTCCCGGTTTCCGTTGTGCAGAGCTTGCGTACTATTGTACATCTTTATAAGTAGGTTCAAGTTCAAGCTAAGTTCACCACGGTGAAAATTGTATTTTAAATATTCCCAATTTGATCATAATCTATCTTGATTATTGAATTGAGTTTGTAAAAGATCCGACAAAGAACATGAATTGCTTAATAAATATAATAATATATTATCAAGCATAAAATACAAAATTTAAGTAATTAAATATCAAGGTTCACACGAGTTTATATGATTTATATCTCATTTGATATTATCAGTAGTGAACTCAATATAATTTATGGTATTAAAAATTATTATGGTCGTTTTAACGATTGATCGATGATCTGAGCAACTTGGTCATTTACAACACAATTTATTCATAGTAAAATTTTACAATTTATCGACTTTTCGTCTAATTCGATTTCGTTGAAAGCATATTTAAAAGCTCTACTAAGTGAAAATTTTAATATGCATGTTTTTTTTAGATAATGTAATTGTTCTTGAAAGTAAAACAAGTATAGCCATAACAATTCCCCGATTAAGTTCTGAACAAAATAAAATCCTACGTTCATTCTATATTTAGGAGGAGGAGAACTGTTTCAAGGTTTTCCTTGCTAGGGTACACCTAGTTCCCCGGCTTCTAGTACCCCAGACGGCGTGCGGTTTTTGTCGGTTCGAGTCCGACATGCTACCAGGAGGTGGTATCCGAGGTTATTTCCGCACGGTGAAAATAAAAGGACTAGGAAAACTGCTTGATGAAATTGCCCCATAACCACTGATGTTCAGTGTTTGGTAAATGATGTCAAGTGTTATAAAAGTTGCTTCCTTGTTTTTGCTAACATTTGCTAGTTTTACTCTTTATGATTTAAACAGAAAAAATATGCTTGGAATGATTTAACATCCTTCTTCCGCGTGTCCACATTGAGTATAGATACTATATACCTACTTGAAAAGATTATTTAATTGAATTACAATCTTAAATATATTCTACATTAAATACCTTCGGATTATAGAAATTATTATGATTTTTATCATTCAACAAGAGACACAAGACAAACAAAGTCAAGCTTGAGGGCAACGTAAAACAGAACATTTTCGCAGAATGGTTCTTCATCACAAGAGGGCTAGCTATTGTTCGCTGTAGCTCTTCAAACACTCTCTACTCACGACATAGCGTCTAACTCAACGTAAAACCTTCACCAATATTACATTTTAGTACTACTAAATCAGTGCCATTAGAAATAATCGGTAGCGCCCGCGTACTCCTTTTACTGGCATTGTTAGATAATATTTCTACGTTTCTAGATATGATTTTATTAAAACATGAATCTTTATCATATTTATGGTATATATCTAGGTATGGGACAACTAAAGTATACAGTAATAATCTAATAATTTTCTGTACCCTTTTAAGGTTTTCGTAGTTCACGTCTCGGAACCCTTATAGTTTTTATCATGTTCATCCGTCCGTCCTTGATTTACCTTCCAAACGGTCAATGTTAGAAAGATAAAACTTTGAATAGATATTTACCAAGTCGACAAAGAGCTAAAATTAAGCCACGAATTTAATTTTTAAGTGTTATCTGGAAAAAACCGGACAAGTGCGAGTCGGACTCATGCACCGAGGGTTCTGTACAAACCTATATATATATAAGTAAATTTTATGCTCTTACCAATTTTTCCTTTATCTGTGCTATAAGACGTTGCTTCGTATAAAATTTCAAGATTCTGAATTCACGGTACCCTGTGTTCCCTTTCCCGAGTGTCGAAAATTTGCAGTATAAGCGGCTGTATCTTTTGATATCGTTGGCCAAAAAGTTTTATTTTATCACAGCTCTAAGGGATAGTAGACCTGAGTATTAGTATGAATTTCAGCTTGATAGCTCCGCGTGTTCCTGAGAAAAATTGTCTTGACAGACATACGGATAACAAAGTCATCCTGTAAGGTTTCCTTTTTTTCCTTTTGAGGTAAGGAACCCTAAAATTTCTTGATAGTAGTCCAGTCCATAAGATAAACTTTGAAAAAAAAACACATAACTGCAAAGATAATTTCAGGGGTTCTAGAGACTTGATTTGTAAAATGCGATAATTTGGAAAACTTCGTACAAAAATAACGAAATAATAAGTAAGTATTATTACTTAAAATAATAAATACCAACCCCACCTTCTAAATCCAAGGGGTGACTATGGAAAACTTTTCTAAGCCTGGCACATATTTACAAAAAAAAATATACATGTATTTAAATCAGTGGTCTTGTACCCATAACACAAGCTCTGCTTAGCTTGGGACTAGATGGCGTTGTATGTTAGGTGTCTGAATGTTAGAAGATAAGTTTTCCTTAGAACGTTCAAATCAAAAATTGTTATTTTGTTAAGAGCCTAATAGACAACTGACTCTGAACAAAACACTTCCAAAATAATGATAAGGTTCAAAAGTAATTTTTAGACTTTGGCACTAATTTAGTACCTAGTTGCTATTCAGATGGACATAACTTGAAAATGGTGATCAATTTCCGAATAGACATTTTCTTTTTACAAGAAGCCCATGATAAATATCTAATATTTTAATTATGTTATCTTCTTACCACGAGTTAGCTCTCGCTTTTTAATTTTTTAAACAAATATTTTCTTACCTTTAATATTGAGTGTACCAGCAATATTTTCATGGGTATCAGTTCCATGTTATGTGAGGCACCTTACTACTTTTTCTTTATTGCAGTACTTGGACATAAAAACCTACATCCATAGCATTAATGGAGCAGTTATACCCAGCAGTAGGTGAGTTGCTGGTTTAGAAGCATTAAAGCAATCAAGCTTTCCTTTTACGATTATTACTCAGCTACTAGATTCCTTTCGTTATTTGATGTTTATCTGCTGAATACTAAAAATGTTATCTTGCTGAGATAAGGATTATTTTATTGAAATCTTAGTCGCAATAATCGTTATTTTGGACCTCCAAAACCCTAAGATAACCTTCCTACGTGTAAGATAACGTTGTTCTAGGTGTTAGTACCTACTAACACGTAGAACTACGCTCATTCTAAATTAGTAAGAAGTGATGCAATTTAACATTTTGTATAAACTTTTATAATCTTTAGCGTTGTCTTAGCAAAACCGATGTCAAAGCCGATTTTATTACACAAATCACATGCCATTTATAAAATCCATTTTTTTCGTAGTCAAAAGAAAACTAAACAGATAAAAATGGAATGATTTAATTTAATTATATGTGTTTTTCAAAGATGCTATACTGTCTTCGGACTAAAACAGAGAGCCTGTTATTATGGAGAAAATAAACAATATATATAGCCTATGTTTTATAAATACATATAAATCTAATTACGAACTGCACGAATGGCATAGTGGTACGAATTACGAGCGGTCAGCACTCCTTACGTCCTACGTGGCGGTCGTCTATTTGCTCCGTGGTCGTCCCGGAGTGTTGTGGGGCGATTTCCAAACAATATCAAAACTTTGTGTATATACAAACTATTTTTCTAAGCCAGGGTGTTTTTTGTATCCATTTCAGGAATGTTTAAGAAATCCAATATCATACAAAAAATACTACAAGGACTTTTCCCATAAATGAGGACATTTTATGTTTCAATATTTAACGTTGTCTAAGGGTTCACGGTTCTCACAAGGTTTCACTTTTAATTTGGCAAGACGTAACTCCTATTCTCAAGCTCGGACAACACTATATTCCAGGAATCTGTTCACTGTGCGAGCAGTTCTGACAACATAATGGATTTCATTTAGTATATCAAAGGTGAAGTTATTATCATTTCTAGGAATAAATTTCTCCGAAATTTATTCATTGGCCTTTAACCTTTTGTATAAAAGTCTGAAAGGAAATATTATTCCATTTTTACTATTGTACTTGTAATAATATACTTTCACAGTAAACATTAGCATTTCATCAATATCCTATAATAATGTTGTCATTATGACATCATTGTTATAGGAATAAAATCAATTTTTGTTTATTATATTTTGTAAGTATTCAGCTGAAAGTTTAGACCATTTTAATTTAAACCTTTCACGAACATGCTGCAGTTGTACTGAAATCAGAGCGTAAAAGAGTACCTGAGGTACTCTAGTTTATTTCGTGGAGAAGTCAAAGACTCATTCCATTTTATATTTAAAATGCAAGGCACTGACAAATTTAATCTTGTGTAAGCAGCTACAGTACTATATATCTTAAATATATTATTTTATTTAAGCTCATACCCTCGTTGAATCTTTGCACTTGAAGCTTTTTTGTGATTTAGTTGTGAATTAATTAAAATAATTGGTGTATTTTCTCCTTGACAAGTCTATACGATCTTATTTAGCTTTTAAGGTAGCTTTCAGAACTTGTAAAAGTTTGAAATATTCGGTGCTATCAAAGAAATCTAAAATACAAAATCATGTAAGTTTTAAGTATTTTATTAGCTGCCATACTGTTCATCTGATCATTTTAACAACAAGGACAAACAATTACAAACCAATAACTTATCAAAGACACAGCAGACATTGACTATATTTTGTGCAGATAAAGTATTTTGAAGGATTGATTTACTATTCAAGTCGTTTCAGTACTACGAAACGAGTATAACACATAATTGTTCCAACGGTGTGAATGATAATGTATGTCCATCATATATCTTTTAAGAAATTAAATTAAGACGAAGTACATAGTCTATAACGCAAAAGGTACAGATGATGGCCCGATTCCGATCAAAGGGGAATTGGTCACCCCCATGTGATCAATATAAAAATCTGGGTAGTATAATCATACTACCCAGATTACTACCCAGACCTCTCTCCGGTAAAGTCGATCACAACATTCCCAAGACAAGTTACTGGTGTTGCTTGTAATAAAAAATGTCAGTCAAACTCAAAGGTCTTATCAAGACTAATGTATTGACAGACCAGTCCTCATGTATGGCAGCGAAACCTAGCTTATTACTCTCATAACTATATGTACCATCCAAGTTGCCTAAACGAAAATTCTGAGGTGTATCGCGCTTGGTGGCGGTGTCAAACACGGAACGAGCACGTTCGAGGCAGCCTAGGTTTGCGCGGCATTACCTACACATACAGGAGAGTAGGCTGCAATGGTACGGTCACATAAAGAGGAGGCTGCCTGACTACATGGGCAACTTGGTGGAACTTGAAAATGAGAAGACATGGTGCTGAGAGATATAAAAGAGTGTCAGGTTTCCGATGACGACTCGAAGGATAGAGCGAAGTGGAACAGAAAAACGAAGGAAGTTATCTCAACTGTGGGGGAACGAATGTCACTGTCCCTCCAACACAAAGGGAGGATCCTCCGACCAGGCGAGGTGATCATGCCTGGCGGGCCACTGCCCTACTGTTGACGTTGGGATTTTTCTGTATGTGTTAATCGGCGCGAGAACTCTTATTGCGCGATTCAGGATTGGTAGTTATTCCGTGTTGTGCGTTACTTCGCAGTTCAGTGCATCTTCGGTAGATGGCGCTGTCATATGTTTTTCTTGATGCGCTGTATGTGGAAGTCGCCACATCACTCCCCTCCAAGACCGAAGGTCGATATGTGATGAGTCAGCTGTCTGTGCTCTGTTGCGGAGCTTGCAAGTGCCAGGTGTAGTTCCAGTGAGTCGGAACTGAGTGCCGCAAGTTCCAGTGAGTCGGAACTGAATGCCGCTAGTCCCAGTGAGTCGGGACTGTAGTCCGCTGATCCCAGTGAGTCGGGACGGCGTGCGGTGCGCGGTGCTGCGGTGAGCTCCCCAGTGAGTCGGGGCGGTTGCTGCGTAGTGGCTGGCTGCTGCATAGACGGGAGAGATATGCTCTGCTTACAAGAACCGTAGCTGCAGTGTGCTGTGCCTAGACGCTGATGAGGCCGTAGGGGTAACCAGGCTGGAGCGGTCGCTTCCTGCGTATGGTGAATCCCTGTTGAGGCCGAGGTTGCTGGCTGGCTAAGACTTGCTGTGGGAGTGACCATGATGGTGGCGTAGTAATGCTGCTGCTGAGAATCTGCTCCTTCGAAGGCTGCTTTCAATCACGTCGGGGTCACCACTGTGGGGGAACGAATGTCACTGTCCCTCCAACACAAAGGGAGGATCCTCCGACCAGGCGAGGTGATCATGCCTGGCGGGCCACTGCCCTACTGTTGACGTTGGGATTTTTCTGTATGTGTTAATCGGCGCGAGAACTCTTATTGCGCGATTCAGGATTGGTAGTTATTCCGTGTTGTGCGTTACTTCGCAGTTCAGTGCATCTTCGGTAGATGGCGCTGTCATATGTTTTTCTTGATGCGCTGTATGTGGAAGTCGCCACATCAACCACCATGTAAGATGAATAGCGTGAAAGAGAGGGAGAAATTAAGTCTCTTATAACAGCACTCGAGGAGATTGAAATAAAAGTAGTATTATAACATTTGTCTATTCATATCACAATGAATGTATAATTTGAAACATAATCTTGGGAATATTCGTTCATTCGTTTTGTAAAATACCTTGTGTTTTTGTTTAGACAAGATGAAAAACTCGTTTCTTATATCATATTTCATTTATAAAACAGTTTTTGTTAATTTTAGTCACATGACGTTCATGTAAGCCAAGGTGAACGAATTGCAGCAAATTAAAGACTCTTCGTTTGCTGAAATATTATTTAATGAGGTCTATTTTTACAATAACACTAATTTAAAAGTATTTACTTGTGTACGAAATTATGTTTCATTTTATTCGTTAACCTTGTAGAGTACGATAGGTAATGTAAAAAAGAAGGTACATATTTAGTGAATAAAATACTTCTACAATATGTACATACGTACAATACGCTTCTTTAATGATCGTCTGGATACAAGAAAAAATAATAAAGTAATTAAGATTTAAAAAAATAATAACAATAGCAAAAATATTAAATGGAGAAACTGAGATGGTAATATCTCAAGGACACAGCCTAGTAAGGTATTAAGCTAAGCACTACACACATAATATGGTTTTACTCGATCGAGTTAACATGTCGAGTAAAAACCCCGGCATGGGTTTTCATCCACACATTCAGCATTCATTTATCGAGTGACGCGCGACGGTCAGTATTCACCGAAAAGTTCGAGCTAAAAGATGTATAAATATATAAATATGTATAAGTCTCGCAATTCGTAATTATAAAAGAATTAAAGATTAAAAACTTTCAAACGATCAACAACAGCGGTCTGACTCGCACCACTCGCGGTTACGTATACACGCTTGAGTCAAGCTCGACGGCTCGCTTCGAGTAGGTGAGAAAGAATTACTATTATTTAATTCCATCAAGTTGGCTCGATGCAAGCCTTCGGGTTGTGACTTTTGCGGTACACATGTGAATTTTTACACGTTTTGGAGTAAAACTATCGAGTAATACCGCATGTGAGTACGGACCATTACACATCATTGTATAGTCCAACGTTGTCCAAATTTTGACAGACCTTGGCAAGAACGTTCTCTAGTGGTTGACTGTAGAATTATTATAACTATTCTAAAACTACTAAGTGCTGAAAGTACTAAGAAACAAGCAAACAAAATAACATCGTGGTTATTTTTAGTAAATAGGTACATACATTAAATATGTGGTACAGTTCATTGTCAAAAATTGTGAATATACGTAATTAAATTAAAATGATTCAATCACATTACTCTGAAGTTATTTCCAAGAGTCATAATTAGCATAGTAAAACTCCCTAACGTTATTAGACCTGCACAATGCAGGAAACAACAGCCGTCGAATTTTCGTCCAAAATACGACCATGTTTAGTTTTAATCTAAGATAAAATTTTATTCAAAAAACTTATATGAAACATATTTGTAATTTATCAATACAAACATTAGTACTAAGAATATTATAAAAATATAATCCAACCATATTCCCGATGGTAAGTCACCGTTTCTAAATTGCGAAGCTAGACGAATAAAATTACTTCCATTCAGACTCGTTCCCAGTGGATCAAACTATTGCTTAGTAGAGTAACGCTAACACATAAAAGTCTTCAATGGTCGTATTATGATTTTCATGTCAATATTTGTCTACTTCAATGACCCATATTTATCAGTTACCATATAGATGTTGAAACTATGTATTTACATTCATGTGATATTTGTTTTTCTATTTACTTAACTATATTTGGTTCAAATACTTTAATTTATTTAATAGATATATTCATTTTTTTAAGCTGTTTAACTTAACAAATTACCAGACAAATATGAGAAAGCCTTATTTTTTTAAGATTTGGTTACATTTCAGGCAGTTTAAACCTTAGTGATACTACAATATATACAATAACCCCTTTAGCATAGATCTGTCTTTAGAAAAAAGGATTTGACCTACTATATCACGCTGACCAGACGTGTTGGTACAGGGTTTGTTTCAAGTTTTCCCTCCCTTTGTAGTGCTGTTGTCTTATACAGTTTATTCTTACGATATCTGCGGGATAAATACGAGTGATGGCTCTCCGTATTCTAAATTCAAAACCAATAGTGATATCACGGCCTCACACAGCCAAGAATTATTTTCTTTGCTTTTCAACGAGTGCAAGCAGTTACCGGATAATCCTAATCCTAAGTACCCCGCTTAAAGGCACTTCACACTCTTGAGTTTCAGGTGTCTTTAGGCGGTAGAGACTTTTCCGTGACCTGTGTGCGCAGTTTTTTGATGTGTGAGTCTGCAATTTTCCAGTTCCAATAGTGGTGGCCACCATACATTGCGTATGCAGGTTATGCAACAATGTAGCATTATGCCCCGCACTATAGTGGCCCGTTGAGGTGCTTCTGCAGCATTAGGCCTCCGTCTCGCACTCACCAACGAAACACGACCACACGAATGCTGTTATTTTAGGTTGGTCTTCTGTGATTTTGTCCCTTCACCATACAAAATGATGGAAATTTATATAGACTTTCGGCCTTAATTTGGTTTAAAAAACCATTGCCATGTTTGTACATACATGGAGGTATAAAACCATCAATTTGAGTGTCACTCTGTTTTTCTAATGAAGTCACAGTTTAAACTAAAAACGTGTTTACTAGAACTAATTTGTTTACGTTGCCGCGTTGTCTGTAACTATTTTTGGTTGGGGGTCATCTATTTATAGTTTGACAGATAACCATACTGTTGAAGGCAGCGCAACAATAGTTATTTTTACGAATAATCTAGCGGTATTTAAGGTTTAAGACTATACTTAAGATAGAGCAATATTAATATAGCTCGCTTTTTTGTACGATGAATTTATGTGTTTGTATGTTTAATGTTTGAATATAAAATACAATGTTTTTTTTTGAAAGAATAAAATATAAATGGGTTTAAAGAAATGTATCCCTTTATTTTCTGATCTAATAGAAAATTTAAGAAGTGTTTAAAAATCTGTATTTGTAGATGCAAGCCAGTGCTAATCAATGATGTTCAATGGCTAAAATAAACACGAGGCTAAAAACTATTATTGGTTTTGTAAGTTGATCAAGAGATTATGAGAGAAAACTGTTAAAAATTATACATATATAGCGTATTAACAATAACGTTAAATAGCGTAATATTTTTTGGATTAAGTGTACGTTAAAGTATATTAATCAAGACACCGTAATTCACTTTAATTATCATAAATTGACGGATTTTGTTATAAATACTGTAACTTTCAAGCGCTCCTATATATAAAAGAATATAGTTATGACATCTTCGTTATTGTAATAGGTAGAGGCATAATAAAGTTTTATATTTAGATAACCATAATTTTAGTGCTATAATAATGAAGCGATGGCATGAATACTGTACTGTATATGGGTTCTTTTTTTCCTGCTTTTAACCACTTAATTAACTACTAACTAGAAATGGTTGTGTTTTATTGCTAACTAGCCGACCCACGCAACCTCGTTTGCGTCTTCTATTGCCCGTAGCGTGATAATTTTCCCCCGTTTTCGAAAAATTTTTCATTGGTGCTCCGCTCCTATTGGTCCTAGCGTGATGATATATAGCCTTCCTCGATAAATGGGCTATCTAACACTAAAAGAATTTTTCAAATCGGACCACCGGTTCCTGAGTTTAGCGTGTTCAAACAAACAAACAAACAAACAAACAAACTCTTCAGCTTTATATATTAGTATAGATTGAATAAGTACTATTTAGATAGAGAGAGAGTTTAAGGCATTTATTAATATTAATTATGTTTTGAATTAACACAATTTTTTATTTTTTTTTTCAAATTTTCGCGTTCCATGATACATTAACGATTATTTTTACGGGATTTAACGCGATCACTTATTAAACAGTCAGCCTGTGGCCACGGCCAATGCAGCCTGATCGAAACGTCAGGCAAATCAGAGGTATGTAATACATTTTAATAAGTAGTAGTAAAAATAATAATAAAAAAAAAAAAAACTACTTTCTACTTCTCATTATCATCATCATCTCAACCGATATACGTCCACTACTGAGCATTGGCCTCTTCCAGGGCTCTCCACTACAACAGCTCCTGTGCTGCCAGCATTCACCTGTTTCTCGCGACCTTCACCAGGTTGTCCGACCACCATGTAGGAGTCTACCCAGGCTCCGTCTTCCCGTACTCCAGTACCTCTCAATTGACAAAAAATCCTTTCTTTACAATTAAAGTCAAATAAAACAAAGTCGAATAATTTGAAAACTAGTATTTAACATTACACAATTTATGCAAGCAAATTTATGGCAAAAAATTAAAACTGGGAGAATATGTTTTACTTTATATTAAAATTGTTCAGGCATTATAATTATCTTTGAGAACTGTCTATAAAATTTGGCGTATTGAAAAGTAAGCGTTTCAGAGTAAAACTTAATTAAAAACGTCTCAACCAGATTATACCGCTGTGAAGTTATATCAATGTTCAGTGGTAAATATCCTAATCTTGCTTAGCTTAACTTCCGAAATCATTTATTTTATTCCATATTTTTTATGATTAAAGCAGAATGATTTTAGCATTTGTGGGTGGGCAAGCGAGCAGACGTATAACCTGATGTTAAGCGATTACCGCCGTCCATGAACATCCACAACACCAAAGGTCACAAGTGCGTTGTTGGCCTTTGGGGGATGGGGAGAGGGATGTGAAGAGGGGTTGGGTATAGGCCTCCGGTATCCTCACTCACTCGGTGAAACAAAGCACTAGCGCTATTTCACACCGGTTTTCCTTGAGGCCGTGGTATTTACTCTGGTCAAGCCGGCCCATTCATGCCGAAGCATGGCTCTACCACGACAAACAAACATACAAACTCAATTACAAAGATACGAAACGAGACATAGGATATGTACTTTTCAGAACAAAAGATTGGATGTCCTTAAAGAATAAAAGAATGTATTAATAGGATCTTAATATCAGTGAAACACAAAAGCTATTATAAACTATAAAGAAAATTTCACGTTTAGTTACTTAACCAATTACCTGTTCTGACTGACTGACTGATTCATCATCGCGAAGCGTAAACTATGATAGTTAGGGCTATGTAGTGTGTTTGTAACTAAGCAACAATAATACAACCGTCTAGATTGATGTTCCTTTATTGACTGAGGCTTGACAGCGCCGCAGCATATACAACACTCCTCCCACATTATTTTGAGGACCTGATGATACATATTAAAATTAATAAAAAAAACAAAATAACATTCAGAAAAATTTCTTGTAATCTATTTTTGTCCGTTTCCTTAGTGGACGCCCAAGCGCTGTAGGTATAATAGTTAATTACTCCTAAAAATCTCTTGAGTTCCAATGCGTTAGTCGGGGTAGGAGCCCTTAAAATAGCATCCACCTTCGCTTGCGAAGTCCTTAAACCATTTTTATCTATATCATAGCCAAGGTATGTAACACTATTTTGAAAAAAAGCACACTTTGACTTTTTAAGCCTTAACCCGGCGGACTGTAACCTGCCAAGTAATACTCGAAGCCTAGCTAAGTGAAGCGACCGATTAGGAGCTGTCAAACAAATGTCATCGTACCAACAAGCGACCCCTTCAATACCTGCCACTAATGTTTCCATAGTGCGTTGAAATATAGCTGGTGCATTCGCAAGTCCATAAACAAGGCGCGTATATTTAAATAAACCTTTTGGCGTATTGATAGTGGTAAGCTCTTCTGATGACTTGGACAATCTGAACTGATTATAAGCATTACTTAAATCAAGTTTAGTATAATGTTGACCACCCCCAATCTTCGCAAACACCTCTTCTATATGAGGCAAAGGATATTTGTCAATTTTTAAGACTTTATTCAAGGTACAAGAAAAGTCTCCAGCAATTTTAACCGTGCCGTCATCTTTTAACACCGGAACGATAGGAGTCGCAAAATCAGAAAACTGTACCGGTTCTAATATGCCTGCCTTTACTAACCTATCTAATTCTTCATAAACCTTTTCTTTTAAGGCAAACGGAATCGTGCGAGGCTTAAAAAATTTTGGCACCGTGTTTTCTTTCAAATGCAATTCAATTTCGAATTTGTTAAAACAACCGAGTTCCTCCTTCCAAAGATCAGGAAATTCTTTTAACAATTGCTGCGCTTCTTCTAGGCAATTAATACTTACATTATTAATGTTACATTTAGAAACAAGGCTGATATTAAATTGTTCCATAAAATCTCGCCCTAGCAATGGCGGACCCCCAACCTCAAAAACATAGAATTCTAATTATTTCTTAATGTTATTATAAGAAACAAAACAAGAAAAATAACCAAGGGGCGCAATTTTGTGTTTTTTATAAAGACAAAATACAAGATCAGTTTTAAAAATTTTGTGTTTTTGAAAATATTTTAAATAATATTCTTTCGACATTACACTACGACCAGCCCCACAATCGAGTTCCATACAAAATGAACTACCATCTATTTTAATATTTACCTTGAAAGGCTTATTTACGTACCTCAAATTAAAAAGATCACATTCTTTGCACTCATGTTTCTCAACGCCGATATTATGGACTGCCATTTTATCTACCTTTCTATAAGCGCTACACACTTTTTTAAGATGTCCCTTTTCACCACAATTTTGACACGCGTAGTTTTTGAAACGGCACTTCTCCGCTACGTGGTTTCGCAAACCGCATACCGAACATCTTGTAACTGCCGCTGTATTCTTCGGCGAGCGCGTGGATGCCGGCCAAGCCCCCGGCGACGCAGCCTCGGCTCGCAGGCCAGTCCGCTCGTGCTCGCAACGTTCAGCAACACGATACACTGCCTCCTCCTTAATGTGAGCATCACCCGCACAAGCAAAAGCCGCCTGCTGGGCTACTTCCAAAGCCTTAGCGAGCGTCAGTGTATCTAAATCTTGCTCGAAAAGTCGGTCCTTTTCACGACTCGCCTTCAGGCCTAAAATAAACCTATCCCGCAACAACGTGTCTAATTCTGTACCAAAATTACAGAAAACTGCCAATCCTCTCAGGCGCGCCGCCCACTCTTCGAGGCTTTCGCCGTCGGCACGAACAGCCTCATAGAATTTTGCTCTGTCGGCAAACGTGGACCTCTTTGGCTGAAAATGCTTGTCCAACACCGACAAAAGCTCCAACCATGAAATATTGTCAACCTCACGTGGGTGCACTAGATTTTTCACGAGCCTGTAGGATTCATCCGAAAGGTGAGTCAATAACACAGCACACCAATTTTCAGCCGGAATGTTGTTCAATTTGACGAAATTTTTAATCTTACCGGCAAAGATTTCCCATTCTTGATTCTTGTAATCAAAAATGGGTAAATTTCCGATGATCTGTGCCATTTTAAAATTCACTTTTATCCTCGTCGCCAGATAGTGTGTTTGTAACTAAGCAACAATAATACAACCGTCTAGATTGATGTTCCTTTATTGACTGAGGCTTGACAGCGCCGCAGCATATACAACACTATGACATTTGGTGACTAGGATTTTTTTATGAGTAGACACCCACTAAGAAGGGAATTTCGAAATTTCTACCACTAAGGGGGTGAAATAGGGGTTGAAAGTTTGTATGGAAGTCCGTCATTTTTTAAGTTAGATACCGGAAACTTTACTTTTGGGCTGCTGATTAAAAATTAGTAAATACGTTACATATTTCAGCGTTTCTGAATATTCTATCCCTAAAGGGTGAAATAGGGGTTGAAATTTCGTACATAGGTTAGTCTGAAAGTCCGTCGTTTTTGAAGTTCGAAACATGAAACTTTATTTATGTGCTACTAATTAAAAGAGAATAGAGTTTCTATTTCTAAAGGGAGAAAAAGGCATTGACATTTAATATATAGGTTACTTTGGAAAACCGTAATTTTTTAATTTAGCCGCCTAGAAACTTTTGTCTTTAGGTTTCTGATTACAAATAGCTGAATACTTATATTAGCATTTATGGAAATTCTGTTCCTAAAAGGGGTAAAATATGGATCGAATGTTTCTATGACAGTTCTTTTAAATGGGTTATTTATCAAAAATGAATAAATACGTTTAAAAACATGAATAATTTATTGATACATACTTTTACACAGTTTTCATTAAATATTTATAATCAAATTTAATGCGAACAGAGCCGCGGGCAACAGCTAGTAAATTATAATAAATAAATAAATAAATATTTTGGACATCTAACGCACAATGCCATCTAGTCCCAAGCTAAGCAGAGCTTGTATTATGGGTACTAGAAAACTGATACAAATACATTTTCAAATTTTGTGTGAAAATCATAAATGCGGTTCAAAAGTAATTATGTAATAGAAAAAAAAAGACGTAGAAAAATCTACTTGAATGAGAACGAAAGTAATTGATAAAGTTAAACAGGTGTAAAGTGCAAATATATTAACCAAGTCATGCCTTTTCGTTGCGTTCAAAGAAGAAATACCACATTAATGGCAATCGTTAAAAGTCTGAAGACAACAAATGGCTCTCAATTTGAATATTTCACTAAAACGTCTTTCTTAGAGAAACTTTTCTTCCTGACTTTAGATTAAAGAGTACGCGAAGATTTATTAATTCTGGCTTACATTGCAATGAGTTAATTTTTTTTCTTAAAGTATCTATCGTATGCATTTATAAATAAATAAATCAATACATATTTCGCACATCTAACACTCAACACCTCTAGTCCCAAGCTAAGCAAAACTTGTGAAGAAAGAAGTAAGTTATTGCACTGGACTTTTATTCACTGCATTTAATTTATAGTTTATAGTAATTTCATAGTTCATATTACAGGTAGTCGAGTGTCAACCAATACTACCTATATCTTCTTTTTTATTCCAGAAAAATCAAAAGACATATCAAAACAATTCAGAATAATATATAGGTATATTATATAAATATAAAGGTATATTTTTACTAGTAATTAATTAGTAAAATTTTACATCTTACGGGTAGGTATATACAAAACAACCAACAGAGGAAAACTATTAAATCGAATTAAGTGGCCAGATTAACAAACAAACAAAACAACAAACAACCAGATTAACAACAACAGCGAACTGTATCACCGTAAATACTGCATTATAAATGCTATGGCGTGTAATACATAGATATTATACTAATAATTAACGTTGAGTATATTATCTATATACTGAACTGTATATAGTAAAATACACACCAGTACACGATCAAATTACAGTGTGATTTTATCTGCACAATTCTATTAGCGGTGCAGATAAAATAGAAAGTCAAATACTACACCATAACGAGAGTCTAGGAGCATATTAGATCACTAAAGACAAGAAGTAAAAGCAGCCGATATTTATTAAACACATATTAGTGTTAAGTGTAATTAAATACTTGCTGCTCCAATTTTATCACCAACATTAGCAGTAGACAAACATATAAATATGCTATGTATGTATAAATATGCAAATTTTCCTGAACCCGATGCCAAAACCTGCATCTCATTAGTCTATTATCTGTACAAAAGTACCAACAAGTATACTTAATTAACTAAATGTGTCTCACACACATTGTACAATTCCAGTTTTAATTTTGTATTGTGACACGTCACAATACTTGACCCACAGTTGACTTCCTCCAACCTCGTTTGCGGCTTATATTGCCCGTAGCGTGAAAATTTCCCCCGTTTTTGAAACATTCTTCATTGTTGCTCCGCTT
Organism: Spilosoma lubricipeda; assembly: GCA_905220595.1. Taxonomy (NCBI): domain Eukaryota; kingdom Metazoa; phylum Arthropoda; class Insecta; order Lepidoptera; family Erebidae; genus Spilosoma; species Spilosoma lubricipeda. The sequence goes on from HG992295.1 coordinate 4,102,012, forward strand.
TTATTAGTAGTAGCGTGATGATATATACCCTATAGCCTTCCTCGATAAATGGACTATCCAACACCGAAAGAATTTTTCAAATCGGACCAGCGGTTCCTGAGATTAGCGTGTTCAAACAAACAAACAAACAAACAAACAAACAAACAAACAAACAAACTCTTCAGCTTTATATATTAGTATAGATTAATATACGTTAAAGTTTGTGGGGATAGATGTATGTTTGTTAATATTTAACATAAAAACTACTAAACGAATTTACATAAGAATTTTGAATACGGATAGTTTACGATCTGAATTGACATATAGCATACTCTTTACTGTGGTAAACGAGGCGAGGAGTTCAAAAGAATTGAAGCCGCGCGTAGAGTTGCTTTACTGCCAGACTTTGCGGTGATTAGAATAAATATATTTACACGTAATTTTATAGTCTTCCTGATATTTAAACAAGACATCTAATTCTAAATTTATGTTGCAATGTTAGAGATCTTTAAATAAATATTGGCACACTTGATGGTGAAGCGATAACTTCTGAAATTTATGTTCTTATATGTTTTACTCTATGGTATTATTATAAATATAGTTATGATATATATCAGTTTTGGCATAGACAACATAACTAAAAAAATTCATTAGTACTGAATTCGCATCTTTTGATTTGTCTTCTATCTTTATGTGCTATCTCTCCATTCAGAGTTTGAGTTTGATATAATGAAATCTATTTCTCTCCCTTTAATGTTCCTTAAGGGCTCCATTGGCGAAGGTATCCACTTATCAGCAGGTGCCTCCTTTGTTTATTTACCCTATATGACATAAAAACTTTATTGTTTGTCTGTGTGTGATTTTGAAAGGAGCATTCTTGGATTCTTGGGTATTGAACATGGTGTTGTTAACCTATATACGCCCACAGAGTCGGAAACGACCCGAAAGTCATAGGTTAGAAAATATTAACTTCCACCGAGAACTGTTTTATAAATTTTAATTAAACCACTATTTCTAAGTAGTTGAAGAAATCACTTTAAAGCACCGATAGACAAGTTTCTTCGTTTAGCGATTTTCTTTTGACAAAAAATAGTCAAAGTTACTGCTTGCTTACTTTAAGAAAAAAATTGCGACCGGCAGCAGTAAATGTACGTATTTCGTGTGTTATTATAATATGTAATTGCTAAAGCAAATTTTGTAAACCAGTAAGAGCATTAGAAATGTACATATATTGAAACGAAGTTTTGCCAATACGTGGACGTCCAGATCTTTTTCTGACACAAACAGAGGATGATTCATTGTACCTATCAAAAAATTTGATGATACCAAGCGTATGGAGTATTTTAAAAATTATATTTGGTTCCGTACCTACTTCATGTAATGGAATCTCTGCGATTCGGTTCTCGTTATCACCCCACTCCATTTTAATATCACAAAATATTTTACAATACATTGGCGCGAAAATAAGAACACAATGAACAATCGTATGAAAATGATAGATTCCAAATTCTAAAGTAAAGTTTTGTTTATTTTTAAATGTAATAGTATTTATGGCCAGACTAAGTATAATATATTTGAGAAAGTTACAAATATCTCTGACACCAAGTTTATCGATGTAATATACTCTGTTACAAACATAAAATAACGAACTCAAAGGAACTTCGTCCCAGAGGGGTAATCTTTCATTTGATAAATTCTGGAATATCTTAGACGATTTATTTTTAAACTGCGATCAACTTTCACATATTGGAAACTTTTTTCAAGGTGATTTTTCTTATATTTGCAAGGTGTTACAAAAGGGTAGCGTCATATTACTAGAAGAGAAGAAATGCCAAATGATAATTTATTACATTTTATGGATTTTATGTGGGTATTTTTTATTTGATTTGGATTTTTGACACTCTAAATATGAAAAGCAATTATTTATTATTTAAACTTTTACGACAGCAAAGTCCGTTGTTTTGAAACAGTAATTGTAATAGAATAATAACTTGAGACATGGATTGGACATCCTAATTTTCTTATGCCGAGCTTATCAAACTAATAATAAACATATCTATTACTTGATAAATACATATAATATAGATTATATAAAAATACGGAGACACCTACAAAGTAAATCGTCATTCTCAATCTTACAAATATTTTCGGTATCTTTCAATCTTTCAACAGCAAGGATTTATCTTTTAGAATACTCAAACTCGTTTTATTAAGATAAAACCTGAGAATAATCTATACTAGTCCATAGTCTATACTAATATTATAAATTCGAAAGTAACTTTGTCTGACGTTTTCACGGCTCAATGATTTTAACGAACATTGGTACAGAGATACTTTGAATCTTGAGGAAGTAAACAGGCTGCTCTTTATCGTGATAACCGATTCGACGCTGGAGCCGCGGGATAAAGTTATTACTAACTTAGCAGCTAAGTATAGCTATAATAAATTATTACCAAACTTTTATGTAACCAGTGTATATAAATTTCAGTAGTAAAATAATAAAAAACCTCGAGTAACGCTAGCAGGTCTTCTATGAACACACGTTATTCATACACGCCCATTGTACGCCCGTGAACGGCAAGGTATGAAAGTGTGCTTACATGCGATCACTGATTCTCGATGCCATTCCTACCTCTCGAATTTATTGGAATCACTGTGTATAAAACCTTTTAAGAGCTTTACGGAGTACATGAGCACAATTTCATTTACTCTCTTCGAATGCATGTTTGCGTATAATTCGCTGTAACAAATTTTACGGTTAAGAAGAAATAAACATGTCGATCCGTATATTGTTTGTTTGTGATTCCAATTTAATATTCTTTTGTTGTTATTTCAGAATAAATTATTTTTACAGGTGTATTTTCTATGCACAATACCTGATTCTAAGAGATAAGACGGTTATTAATTAATAAGAAAAAAACAAAGGTTATGAAATTCTTGAGTGTTTGTTATTCTATATATGCATATATTATGTACATACTTTGTAAAGAATTTTTTGGCAGAATTCTTCAAAAATGTTGCCATAAATGTAAGTACAAAAATGGTATATATCACAATAATTTAGAACGAGTATCTGTTGTAGAACGCGGCATGAATCACGTCATCTCCGGAGACATACTTGAGTATCTAGAAGGTTATTGGAAACCTATAAGCGATTAAATTCTCATTTTGAAAGGGTTAAACACCTTATCGCATAGCTAGAGACTAATTTCCTACGAAACTTAAGTGACTAAATTGGGTATTTCGGTAGTATAGTTCTATCCTTTAACTAATTACTTGAATTCGTGTGGGTATATAATGCAAATATATCTATAATTTACGGAGTTAATAAATTAATGTGACAGTCAGAATGTTATTAGTTACCAAATATTAATCTTTATTCCTTTGATATGATACACTTCTTGATATTAGTCCTGCATATGTACATTTCAGCATTATGTGTATTCAACTCACGCACAAAGCGCCATTGCCAATAACTCTAGTATGAGAGCTTTCTACAAGTATTGAATATAGAACAGAAATAGAAAATCAAAAAGATTTTTTACTATTTTGCTTGCGATGCGGTATAATATTATGCAATCTATATAAATAAAAATGAAAGGCTGATGCTGAATTATTAAAGTGACTAAATGGTTAATATTCTTGGGATGGATTATGTGTTCATGAACATCTGTAACTCAGAGAAAATAAGTTCGTTGCCATCTTTTAAGTACTCTTTATAACAGAACTAGTTGTTGCCCGCGGCTCCGCCCGCGTATATGTCGGTTATCGCGGCAAATAGTAGCCTATGTGTTATTCTGATGTATAAGCTATATTACTGTAAAGTTTCATCCAAATCCGTTCAGTAGTTTTTGCGTGAAAGATTAATAAACATCCATCCAAACATCCATCCATCCTTACAAACTTTCGCATTTATAATATTATTATTATAATATTATAGTAGGATAGAAAGAAAGATTTCCTTAACACCGTTATTTTGTGAGACAGTGGTGCCACTCCTGAACTGACGAATTATGTGTCGAAGCCGGTGCTTTAACTTCTACCACAAACAGCGATAAGATTCATCAATCATCATCAACAACCCATAATGTCCCACTGCTGGGCTCGTGTCTCCTCTCAGGAGAGGGTTAAAGCCATACGTACGATAAGATTAAACATATCATAAATATATGGAAAGGCATTTTGTAAAGAATGTAATTAATTAGACCAAATACATAATTTTTAAGGAGAGGGCTATGTCCAGTTTTTTTTTGGACGATTCAAGACTCTTGTTTGTGATGAATTAGACTAGGTAATAAAAGTTTTTAAGTCCACGATTTCTGAATTTTAATACCTTGAAATTAAGATTTGCTCAAGATTATTCCGTTTGCCTGTAAACTTAACACAAAACTCATACCATGACGAATGACGTCACATACATAACAATTGCCCGACTGAACTTGTTGAATAACTCATACGTATTTTTATCGCTGTTGCGACATCTTTTGTTATGATGTACTGGAATATCAACCGTTAAATGTGAATATTTTTAACGTGTGTCGTATTATAGTACAGATTTTTTAATCCAATTACTTTTTTTCATATTGATACCAAGACAAAGGTCATGGATTCGATTATCGCCCAGGACAAATGATTGCGTAATAAAATCATCGTGCTACACACAATCTTTTGTCCAGATATTTGTATTTTTTTGTATGGTAAAATGGTAGATGCCTAAGTTGTTATTACCAACGATTGATATTGCTTATAATGTTAGTGCTTGGTTAGTGTTGCTCATTATACTCAAACACCTATACTCCGATGCAGACGATAGACCCATTAAGCCAAATGCTTCGATCATATTTTGTGTTTGAACTATTTAGATTACTAGATATGTACCGCCATTAAGAAGTTCTATTATTATACAGATATAAATCAATCAGCAGCATAAAATCTATGTACAAATTAAATTTTATTTCATTAGAACTTTTCAACAACTTGAATTTAAAAAAAAAATGACGTTATTCATTTTTTATTAAATCCATATTTAATTGAATACAACATAAATAACAAAAAACATGATAGAAAAATTATGGTTATTAGGGGGTTAACAAACATATAACTATACATATGTGCAATATAATACACATATAACACTGAATAATAATCTAATTATCCACTCAATGAATTTTGAATTTTAGGACGCCTCAACGAACTTGATTGTGGTAACGGAGGCACGCGTACACTTTTAGTTCATCAAACTATTTATCTATTAAATCGAAAGTAAGTTTCGATCTTTCAATGTCTAATGAACCATGTGAATTACATCAAATATCAAATTACTGAAAGTGTTTAAAACTTAGTTTTAAACTTTTATTGCGATGACACTTTTAAATACACCTACCTACTCGTAAGTAGATAATCGTGGGAATTAGTGGGATTTAGTGTGGCCTTTTTAATAAACTTTTACAAGTTTTTACTTATATTATTTAGTAAGCGCCGCACTCATAATGTACTATCTTACTTCCTCTTAAAGACAATTTCGCATGGGCACCTATCTCCAATTCTGAGCATTTTTTGGGTTAGATCCATCGCAGATAGTAAGAAGGATACTATAGTCACTTAATTTAGTACAGTTAATTTTCTGTTACGTTTGTTTATTACACAGCTTCACTAATATTTGAACTATAAAGACATTTAATTTACAGTACTTCGTGAGAAACAAACAGAAAACATCCTTAATGATATTTGTTCACATAAACAGCCCCACGTCCCGCCTTGCATTGATTCTGTTTACTGACTGACTTTGATTCCAAAGGAGAGATATGAAAGACTATTACGTTGCCTTGTTCTTGTTTAATATCTGCATTTATTATCATTATTTTTTACGGGAGTTGACGCGATCACTTATTTAAAAGCCTGTGACCACGGCCAGTGCAACCTGGTCGAAACGTCAGGCAAATCAGAGGTATGTAATACCTTTTAATAAGTGATCGCGTTAATTCCCGTAAAAATAATCGTTCATATATCATGGAACGCGAAAGTTTAAAAGTTAGTATCTCCTATAGGGGCAATCAATTCAAGGTAGTAGAGCCACGCTGATTTCAGCACGAACGGGCCGGCTCGACCGGGGCGGTACTACCCTCGCACAGAAAATCAACGTAAAATGACAGCGATCATGCTGTCGTGTTTCGTTGGTGAGTGCGAGACCGGAGGCCCAATGATGCGGAAGCATCACTAGCCCGCCATGGTGTGGGTCACCATGCTGCATTGTTGCATTGTCTGCATTCGCAGTATGGTGACCACCACTCTTGGATTCTACTCATGCTTTCCATCAGGCAGAGTAGAGTCATTCTGGCAGGGTGAAACATAAAAAAAAAAAAAAAAAAAAAAAACAACATTAATTTAATGCATTTTTTTTATAAAATTCCACCGATTGAAATTTTGTCTAATCTTATATCTATTTTATTCTACTAAACACTGTACTGTAATTATGCATATAATATTTTTACATATTATATAACTACTTGTCCGTGATGCTGTCAGTCACTGTTGCCCTCAAGAGGTCCAGAGTAGCAAGTAACATCATATAATTTTTATTTTACTTTTATCTGTGTGTTGATTAAATGAAAGATAACTTGCAGTTTACGATTTATGACGTATTAAAAAAAAGTACTTACTAGATTTCGTTTAAACTAATTTTCGGTGGAAGTTTGCATGGTAATGTACATCATATATTTTTTTTAGTTTTATCATTCTCTTATTTTAGAAGTTACAGGGAGGAGGGAATATATTAGAAACCTCAATATAACTTTTGAAGACCTATCCATAGTCGCTAACAACAGGTACGCGTTTGATGAAAAAAAAAAGTTTTTGATTTTCAGTTCTAAGTAGATTTGGGGAACCCCAAAATTTATTGTTTTTTTTTCTATTTTTGTGTGAAAATTATAATGCGGTTCACAGAATACATCTACTTACAAAGTTTCAACAGTATAGTTCTTATAGTTTCGGAAAAAAGTGGCTGTGACATACGGACGGACAGACAGACGATCAAACAGTCAGACAGACATGATGAATCTATAAGGGTTTTGCCTTTGGCGCAAACACATAACAGCGAAGCGGCTTAACAGTAGAGCATTGCATTATAACAATTATGTTATAAAATGCTCTACTGTTAGTGTGAAGCCGCTACGCTGGTATTAGTATTTTTTAAGGCTTATAGCCTTAATACATATACAGACAAAGAGCAGAATAAAAGCAGACGCAATGGCGAACTTTGTTTTATAATATGTAGTTATATTATATCGATGCTTAGAAGTTTACCAAACATAATAATATTATGTTATACCTAATCTCTGGAAAGTATACACCTACGCTTATTTTTTATTGAAAATTTTCGTCAATATCGTCCTTCCTGTTATTTTCCTCGATAACGTGAATGTTCTACTTTAATATTATTTCCTTATTACTTTTCGGTCTCGTATATATTGTTTCATTATAAATGGATTATCGTACACAATTTTTAATAATGGCTGTTAAATCTAAACAATGAAACAACGGAAGTATGAAATAATAATATAGTAAAACTATCGTGCTATTTTTTGCTAAATCGTCCGTGAGAAGGACTGTTTAAATCACGCCAATCAAGCAGTATTGCATGCAGTTTGTGTTGAATTAATAGACAAGTTTTAGTATTTTTGGGTTTAAATCGTCTTACAATTTGTAACATAAATGTTATCTATACATACAAATAAATAAATGCGTATGATACACGATACATGTACCAAAATAACATTTTTAAAATTTTTGACTGTCTGTTTGTCTGCTCCGGGTAATCTGTGAAACAGCTGGGTCAATTTTGACGGGACTTTCACTGGCAGAAAGCTGATGATCTAAGGAGTAACTTAGGCTGCTTTTTGTAGACTAAGTTTGTCTCGCGGTGCTACCCGCGGGTAACACCGCGGCGCAACTAGTTTACAATAAAATTAAATGTAAACAATATACATGTTATAAACCTGGCACATTATTCGGTAATGGAATGTGATTCAGATTAGTCTTGGCACATTATCAATTACATGGCGTTTGGGCCTAATACGTACTCGGATTGTTCATACATTTGATAGGTGTGAATGACTGTACGAACTTGTCGTTTCATGACTAGAAATAAATTTGATAGAAATGAAATGTTGCCAAACAATTTAAGTACTCCACGTGTGGCCAGGATCAGTACTTTTTGTAAATAGCACGTTTTGGGAAATGTAAAGCGATATCGGAATAAGCTTAAAATCTGATTAGGTTGCAATTTAAAATGATATATTTGTGGTTTTCCTTCGCATTAAAATATTTATTTATTCATTTTATTTATTGAAATAATGTAAGGTACACACTTTCACTTAAATGTGAGATGCCACATAAACTCATACCCGTGTTTCCGTGCATCAGTGTCATCACCAAAGCATATTTTAATCTGCTTAAAGACTACACACTATTATTGCTAATTTTATACATTCGTAACTAAGGTTTTATATGAACCAACATTCTCAAATACTCTAACATATTCAATGTTTAGTTTCAATTACAAGAAGAAAAATAAAATAAAGAACTAAACAGAACTTTCACAATTACTTATAAATTAGAGAGGGTAGCATTTATGTTATTCTACCACCCTCCCAAGTCGCGCTCATCACCGGCACCGACCATAACCGATCATAGCCGATCGGCGCTCGATGATACAATCACAATATTCTTTTGTGCAGAGATATGTAACACGTTTTACTGAGTGATACATTACTATTACTAAAGTAAAACAATAATGGCTACAATTTTATTCATGCTATTAATATACTAAACAATAAAGACGACTGTGAAAACAAAGTTGAGAATTCTGAAATACATGTAATGTATGAGTATACATGTATGTATATAAACTGTTTTAATTTACTTTTAAGATTTTTAGGAATTACTTAATTTAAGATTGAATAATGGTATGCAACGTTTTATAAGAAACCACATTGAAGTTTTAAGAGGTTATTTCTTTCCAAATTTAGTACTAGATAGATATTCCTAAATACATTATAGTAGGATTCAGTTTTAGGGAGCCCACACAAAACTGCGAATTCGCAACGCATCGTAAATATCTGCGAGCTCGAACGAATAATCATTCACGAAATAATTTAAATTAAATTAGAAAGGGTGAAGAAAAAGTTAAGTATTATTATTATTTTTGTAAATACATATGTATTATACATAGAAAACATCAAAATTCCGAAAAACTAATATTTGCAGATATAACAAACATTGGATACAACCCGGGATTCTAACCCGAGACCTGAAACACAGCATTCGCATACACTACTATTGTGACACGGAGGCATTCAATCTTACTAACGTCAAATTCAACATTACGGACGCTTTTTGCCGGCTAGGGTACCCCTCCGCAAAGCCCCACAAGGAACTTCGTTCCAATAAACAAGTATTAAAAACTTGTTTTTATTACTTGTTTATTTTTGCTTTTTTGATTCTTGCTTGTTTTTCTTACATGTAAGATGTTGTAAGTCAAGTGTCTATACTACGCAATGATATTTTGATACATACATTATTTATAACTAACAACATCACATTACGCTATTAATTAACGCTGTAATAAAGGGTTTTATTATGTACATATATTTAGATAAAAGATATACTGTATAATTTTACTGGTAAAGATTTTGTATTTTTTTAATCAACATCTGTATGTATTACAGGGTAAAGGTGTACTCGTAGTACGTACAATTCATAATTTTATTCCATAATATATCTCCCATTTTGTTTTCACTAAGTTACCCCTTCTACATAAAGAACTTTTTTCTCAAATATAGGTATCTGAATATGACTTCAACCAATATGTTGTTAACAAATTTTCTTTCCATACTGAGACTACCCCTAAATCTTAAAATAAACAAGTTATTTTCATGTGAAAGATTAGCAAGGCAACTTAGTTTGCAGGTAGCCATGGGCCGTGGTAGTAATTTTCTATCAGGCGACCTGTTTGTTCGTGCGTATTTAGTCGCAGTTTTATTATTTACTTGATAACAGATTTTCAAGCAAAACTTCTACCAATCCGAAGATAGCACCATATTAACATTTTGGTAACAATTTTTTAACACAAATCAAATTATTGTAGCTACTTTAACTACAATAATTTGATTAATGATAAAGACTAGACGTTTATTTTAATTAAGTATTTAAGATCTAAACAACAGCCGAAGTTTTTTTCATACATAAATTTATCATCAGATCAGCTAATCAGAAAATATCTTATAAAAGTACTTGAAAAGTAATATCGTGTTTTGATCATTTTCTAATCAAAATTATTTATAAATCTTGCCTTCAATATTAATGATGTTTTTTTTTCATTACACGACTGGTCGCATTGTCGTCATAATATTACTTACTATTCAAAAACATAAACACATTTGCAACTGGCCTTCGACCCTATCCAAAAGTGCAAATTACAGTTATTTAAATTGAAAATAATTTTACCTATAATTTTGTTAATTGAAATCTATACAAATAAATAAAATTGGAGTGTCTGTTTGTAATATTAAAATAACCGCTTTTTACTAAATGCATATGTATGTATACACGGTACACATACCAAAACGGTAGTTAAAAATTTTGTTGTCTGTCTGTCTGTCTGTCTGTTTGTACCGGGTAATCTCTGGATCCGCTGGACGGATTTTGACGGGACTTTCACTGGCAGGTAGCTGATGATCCGGGGAGTAACTTAGGCTACTTTTTTAAGACTAACTTTGTCCCGCGGCGTTACTCGCGGTACAACAATAGCCGCGGGTAACACCGCGGGGTTCAGCTAGTTATGACATAAAAGAAGCCGATATGATAGGTAAGAATAATACCTAATAAATATGAATAATAAATGACAGGGATAATAATCTATACTAATATTATAAACGCGGAAGTTTGTAAGTATAGATGGATGGATGGATATTTATTACTCTTTCACGCAAAAACTACTTTTTTTTTATACTATAGGGGTAAACGAGCAGACGTATCATCTGATGGTAAGCGATTACGCTGCCCATGGACACCCGCAACACCAGAGGCGTCACAAATGTGTTACCGGTCTTTGGGGGATGGGGAAAGGGATGGAGGGGGATGGAGAAAGGGATGGAGGGAGGGATTGGGGTTGGGCCTTCGGTATTCTCACTCATTCGGTGTAACACAGCGCTATTTCTCACCAGATTTTCTGTGAACGGTGAACGGATTTGGATAAAACTTTACAGTAATATAGCTAGAATTTAATACATCAGAATAACACATAGGCTACTATTTGCCGCGATAACCGACCAACACGCGGCCAAGCCGCGTACAACAACTGTACCTAATAAATAAGAATAATAAATAACAGGAATAATTATTTTCATCTGGATATAAAAAATGGAAACTACATTATTTTTACTTATTTATTATCCTTTAAATATATAACCAACAAATGGGTATTAACTTTAATTTTTAAACTGTAATATCTTTAAACAGAATACAACTCTAAGGAAAATATAGGTACCAATCTATCAGCTAAGAAAATTTAAAACATAATCTAAAACAAATCGTAAAAGTTATTGGAATTCCTCGTGTGCAACTTCCAACTGAGGTGCAAATTGAAAATCCAATTTTATCGCAATTTAACCTTTCACAAACCTTAGAAACACGTGTATGCATTCACTGCTAAAGAAAACTTTATATTGGGGCTAATTTCTATCTAAAAAAGGCAGTGATTTCTAGTATCCAACTATCAAATGAGATGCAATTGAAAGTGAAATAATATGTGCGTTACCATAAAAGAAAAGACATTTAAACAATCACAACATGCTAATAAAAACAATTTTAATTGTAGAAAACTCACATAGACATGTGATCTTTAGAACTTTTTAAGAATACCTTTAAATTTATTCTGTATTTAAAACATATTAAATTAATTAAAAACTTCAAAAAATTCTTTACAGGTTAAGCTCAAATTTTGACACAATGTGAAGCCTACTTCAAAGATTGTTTATCCTCTTTTGGTGTCAAAGTTTTTCCTCATTTTTTATCAATGCAAACAAATAGACCACAGACGCACAGACGGCTCAAAATACTTACAACTTTACTTTTAAAATTGTAAATACTTAGTTATCTATTTGCATAAAATAAGAACGGTAGTTTGAAAAATCTAATTATTGTAATAATCATTCTGAACACACGATTGCAATAAAAAACAAACGAAAGAAACAAACCAAACACTTCCCTATTACTCGTATTTTATAGCTCACTTGTTCATAGCTTTTGTTCCAACATAATGTCGGAAACAAGTATGAATAGACACAAATGGATATTATTTGACGTAATACTTTGTGCTTTGTAAAACAAGAATAGATGAGAGGTGTGTTTGTTGACCAAGGTGACTTACTGTGTAAACATACAAATTTTAGATCGTATCGGCATCTAACTCTGGTAACTAAAATACCTCAAGTCAATTCAATTCAATCATCATCTAAACTAGAGTTTAATTGGCTTGTGTATATACCATGTAGAATTTAAACAAGTAAATGTGTCTCTAAATTACCATTCAAATGGTAGTATTTGAAGTTATTAACTTAATTCAATCGGTAAGAGGTTCTTAATCTTTAAATGAAAATTTTCAATCAGATTCTGATCGGATCTTAAAAAAAAAAAACAAAAAATCCGACTGCTTAAAAGTAATGAACTGAAAAAAAATCTAATATTACAATACACATATGAACGTATATTTGAAATAGTCAAACTAAATACACCTACTACGGTGCCGCATGCGGTGACAAATATAGTTTTAGTAGATTTTTCTTTGCCTGTAGGTAACAAAGTACTTTGTCCCCGCCTGCGGCACCGTAAAGTATTTGGTTTGACTATTTTAAATATACATACAAATGTATATTGTAATAATTGTTTTTCTTTTTTCGATTCATTACTTTTTTGTCTTTCAAACTTTTTAGTTGAATAACCCTACAAGTACTTCGAAAATCAATTTGTAGAATTTAAAATTTTTGGTCAAATTTGTGTTAAAATAGTCATATAAACGTGATATGAAGTGATATGACGTGATATATTTATTTTTGGAATGGTCTTTTCACGATCATTCATTTGATACCCAAATTGCTAAGATTTGACAAAAAAAAATAAACCCATCCCTCTTTTTAGGGTTCCGTGCCAAAGGCAAAAAACGGAACCTTACCTTGCAAACTTCTACCGAAAATTGGTTTAAACGACATCTAGTAAGTAGTTTTTTTTTAATACGTCATAAATCGTAAACTGCAATTTACCTTTCATTCAATCAACACAAATATAAAAATAAAATCAAAATTATATTATGTTACTTGCTGCTGTATGTAAGTCGGACTCGCTCATATTTGTGGGCGCCATTTTGAAAAATTATATAGCCTTATATCACTACCACCATTTTTATGATTATTTTTAGGAGATTACTGTTTGCCTGACTGCGCCAGTATGTATATTTCTTTGGCACGCCCTAGAGCCTAAACGGCTTGTCGTATTTTATGTGAGTGGTGTCTATACATTCGTCTTAGTCGTTAGAGTGACACGGGGTACATCAAAATGAAAAATAACAAAAAGAACTAAATTTAATTAAGATGGCAGATATTGACGCAGTCGGTTTTTTTAAATAATTTTACTTGTTCAAATGTGTGTTTTGCTAGCGTGCCTAAGATAGGATCTACCGTGGGAGAGCCACGCTTCGGCATGAATGGGCCTGCTCGAACGGAGTGATACCACGGCCTCACAGAAAACCGGTGTGAAATAGTGCTTGTACTGTGTTTCATCGAGTAAGTGAGGATGCCGGAGGCCCATAACCCAAACCCCCCTCCCCCTATCTCCCCTCCCTATCCCTCAAAGGCCGGCAACGCACTTACGACGCCTCTGGTGTTGCAGGTGTTCAGTGGCGGCGGTAATCGCGTACCATCAGGCGATACGTCTGCTCGTTTGCCCTCCTATAACATTAAAAAAAAAGAATAGTTAACATCACGTTTACAACAATAGGAGCCGATCATGATTGAAAAGGGACTCAGACGAAGTTGCGTATGTTAGTTAGTTTCCCTATAAATTTAATCTTGCAAAACACGAAGCAATCGTATCTAAGGTTTTTATAAAATTTGACTTTAGTGATTACTTTTTGTTAGTATTAGTGTTCGAAAATCTATTTTTGATCGCTATTCGTGGCAGGTTTACGAAAGCGATGTTTATATTTTGCATGCATGTTGGTTTTTATTACAAGTTAAATCTAGCTAGTGACTCTAGTATGTAAATAGCTAAGAGACGTAACTGTAACTTCTGTATTACCTAGTGTGCTACCACACTAGGTAATACAGAAGTTACTATGAGATTTTAGAGAATGGATCTACATCCATTCTCTAAAATCTCATAGTTTTAAATTATTACAAACTTTGAACACTATCTATATAAAACTTTAACTTATCTCGGTTTATTTAAGCGCAGGTAAATGCAGCAAGTTGAAATCAAATGTTAAAATAATAAGAAAAAGTTCAGAAAACGATTACCTCACTACGTAAAAACTTTTGATTAAATGTATGTAGTGTATGTTTAGGGCCATTATTACGAATTTATTGATGCCTCATTCATTAAAGGTGGTTCAGTAGCTTAGACGCTACGGTTCATCCTACAAGCATAAATAAACTATCAAATTATTCCCTTCCCTGTGGCTTTGCCATAGTCGGTTTTTTGCAATTCATGTTTGACTGCCCATAAACAAAAAAAAATTTAAAAGAAGTACTAGTAGCCTATAAGAGATTGCCTCCGAGCAATAACTTGTTCTTCCCTGGTTTTAAGTTAACCTTGTTATTAATCTGATGTACAATAAATAAATTTATTACTATTACTTTTATAGATCTAATATGATAGCACCTTGTTGTGTAACAGTCTTCCAGCAAACAGACAAAGGTCACTCATAGGGCGGTAACGTATTGTGATGTGACTTGAGTTACCAACAGGTGATCCATAAGCAGAGATGAATACTTACCAAAAGGTTATATAAATACTTAACTACTCGTTAGCTAAAATTTCATAAAAAATGTATATTACATAACTAATCATTTGGTTGACAAAAAATACCTCCTAGTGCTGTATCTAAGAACCTAATTCTGAATATTAATCATTGTTAACATACTCATAGCTAAACAGATATTTGTAGGTTGACCTGTTTTGTATGAAAATGTCGTAAACAGAATCTGTGGCGTACGTACGTATGTAAAACGCTATTTTAGAAGCGAAGGCTGGCTGCCATTATCATGTCAGTTCCAGATTCATGGTATTATTTCCAACTATACATATTATAGAAAATGGGTTGCCGAATATAATAGAGATAATTTTCACTGAGCTGATTACCTTTTGATTAGTGGTATATTCAGTTAGTATAGAGAATTTATAAAAATGACTGTTAATCAATATAGTCATGTGATGTAGTGGACAAAGGTAATCCGTATTGACGTTATAATGGTTGGCAAATTTTTTAGTTACGGAATTCTGCTACCTGTTCAAAGGCATAGTTTAACGGTTATTTGTGTCATGAAATTTAATAATGTTAGACCAAAAAGTGAAGGTCTGCTGCATTTTTTTTAAATAAGACCTCTACGCGAGCCTAACGCGCTCAAAACTAGTTTACTACAGATGAAATATGTAACCAAAAAGTATTTTATCAATCCCTCTTGCCATTTTAGTTTCAGATATCTTGTGTACCGACAGACTAATATAATAATAGATGAGACAAATAAAAAGGACATTTCTGGTACCCGAGTGGTAGGTTCCGGTACCTAAGTTTTTGTACATGTACATGTAGTAATAATATTACCTAGAAGCTGTATTAAGTACAATATATTAATATTAGGTACTTTCAATTCCTGCTTAGTATCGAGCATTGTTTTTCCATTTCTTCCTTCTGAGCCGTTTTCGTTATAACTTCTATAGTCTATACAAATAAATAAAATTGGAGTGTCTGTTTGTAATATTAAAATAACAGCTTTTTAATCAATGCATATGTATGTATACACGATACATATACCAAAAATGTAGTTAATTTTTTTTTGTCTGTCTGTCTGTCTGTCTGTTTGTCTGTCTGTCTGTTTGTCTGTCTGTCTGTCTGTTTGTTCCGGGTAATCTCTGGAACGGCTGGACGGATTTTGACGGGACTTTCACTGGCAGGTAGCTGATGATCCAGGGAGTAACTTAGGCTACTTTTTTAAGACTAACTTTATCCCGCGGCGTTACTCGCGGTAAAACAATAACCGCGGGTAACACCGCGGGGTTCAGCTAGTAACCTATATAATAATAGTTTTATTTTAGTTTGAATTAATAAATTATTAGAATAATGCATTTTACATTTAACATATTTTAATACAGTTAAACTCTCTAATGATGCAAAATATTTAACTAGATCTGTCTTGTTTCAACTATTAAATAGATCAATCTGTTTTCATTTATTCACGTTTACGTTCTATAATTAAACTCACTTATACTTATTCCACTATTTTAATAATTTACACCTGACCGGTTTCGTCTTATATCATATACTAGCTGAACCCCGCGGTGTTACCCGCGGTTAATGTTGTACCGCGAGTAACGCCGCGGGACAAAGTTGGTCTAAAAAAGTAGCCTAAGTTACTCCACGGATCATCAGCTTCCTGCCAGTGAAAGTCCCGTCAAAATCCGTCCAGCCGTTCCAGAGATTACCCGGAACAAACAGACAGACAGACAGACAGACAACATTTTTTTAATTACATTTTCGGTATATGTAACGTGTATACATACATATGCATTTATTAAAAAACGGTTATTTTAATATTACAAACAGACACTCCAATTTTATTTATTTGTATAGATATTTAAAGAAGTTCTTAAATTGACACGCTGATTTTTCCAGGTACCCGCAGTTGTTAGGTTTTAAATGTAAATATTTTATGTAACCAAAACCTTTGAGAATGCCATAAGATGAAACCGGTCAGGTGTAAATTTAATAAAAATAGTGTAATAAGTACAAGTGAGTTAAATTTTAGAATGTATTACAAAAAGTTCCGTCAAGGGCCGACTCGAGAGTATAAATTCACGTTTACGTATTTTTCTACAATTCGCAGCTTGCAGAACACAACACAGCTAAAATACCTCCAGGAATCGTAACAGAAGATCTCATTTGTAAGGTAATGAGCCGTCTTATTGCCAAACTTTGCAATTGTAATAAGACCCGGAAACTTTGAACTGCCAATGGAAGAAATGCTATTTTATTTTTTAAGACAAACATAACAGGTATGACAATAAATATAATATTAGGTCTCGCTTTGCAAATTTTGGGATGAGGTACTTAAAATACAAATACTGCATTTTGTATTAAATGTACCTCATCTAAATTTCATCCATCCATTTGATCTGGCCTAATCGATATATTTGGAAAAAAAAAGACAATTCTGTTCACTAGCATTTATTTATTATAGACTAGCTGAACCCCGCGGTGTTACCCGTGGTTATTGTTATACCGCGAGTAACGCCGCGGGACAATGTTAGTCTAAAAAAAGTAGCCTATGTTACTCCCCGGATCATCAGCTACCTGCCAGTGAAAGTCCTGTCAAAATCCGTCCAGCCGTTCCAGAGATTACCCAGAACAAACAGACAGATAGACAAAAAAAATTTAACTACATTTTTGGCATATGTATCGTGTATATATACATATGCATTGATTAAAAAGCTGTTATTTTAATATTACAAACAGAAACTCCAGTTTTATTTATTTGTATAGATGTAATTTACAGCTCACTGACAAACCAAATAAAATTATTTATAGAAGGAGACTTAAAAAGTATTTATTAGATTATTTTTTTTTAGATTATAATAAGTTTTTGTTGGTACAACAAAAACCCTAAAAGTTTAACAATAATTTCTTCATTAGTTGTACCAAGTTTAGTTTTCAAATTGTTCGTTTCTTTAGTAATACTATTTTATAATTTCATAATTGTACGGATACTCGATACCCAATTAAAACATCAACTAGGTTTTGCGGGGCAAATATTATAATTCAGTTAGTTTTTCCTCTGTTTAATAAATAAATAAAAAATAACGTAGGTACCGAGGACAAGTAGTACGTAACGTAGACATGATTATCATGTTTGTTAAAATGTTTTTACTTACTTTGTTACTAAAAGGTATTATCTTTATTGATTTATTTTAATATTTACCTAAATGTACAGTAAGCGGGAACCCTATGCTTTTGCTGTAAATCAAGCGGCGCCTAACGGACTATGAACGCTCGGGTCATAGGACAAGGTTCTATTTCGCGTGCAAGGTGACAGAGTTAAAAACGTTTTATGCCTAAATTTGACTTTTGTTCGAGAGTGTAACTTCTGTACGTTAGTACTATTAGTTATTCTGTGCTTATGATTAGTGTTTTGGTGTGTGGTACCGTGTGCATTTCGGGGTGTGTGTCTGCATGTTTGAGGGAGTGTGTGTGCACGCGCGTGTGGATGCGTATGAGATTCCATGTGTGATCCTATATGTCTGTGAGTACTCCAATAATTGTTAGTTATTTCTTCGTATTTCAATAAGTGAAGTGTGTAGTGCGCTTAAAACACGATCATCTGATCTCGAACTAAGCAAAATATTTTACTATGAGAACCCAACTTCTGTCAAAATGTACTAAAACACAACGTATTAAATAATTGTACTCATTTACTCACTAAATAATTTATATAACTTTTTATACGTTAACTGATACATTCACCCTTATTCTATTTCGACAAATTCAATTTATTCTTGTGCCGTTATATTCCTTTAAAACCTTTTCAGGCAATACATTTAACACCCTTTCAATATCATCCTGTAATTCGTATCATTTTCTTTTGTGTTCGTTCCAAGCCGAATAAGGCCAATCCCAAAGGCTTACAGTTATTAAAAGCCTTTTAAATGTTACTATTGCCTTCAGATTTTTCTTTCTGGATTTGTTTTGTAACTAATATTCTAAATTAAAGAGTGTTTTGTTTGTTTATTGGACTTTCACCACTAAGCCGGTCAGTACTTTTAAAGTATAATTATGTTATCAATACGAACATGATATCATCAGAAGATTGAAATATTTCTGATATCTCTAATAAATACAATAATTTATACATTCCTACTTGTCTATAAAAAGGCTGTGTATTCATATTTTTTCTCGCTGATAGAAACTCTTCTTTCTCCAATAATCCGATTTGGAGTACTGAATAAAATAAAAGTTATAGCCTCCCTAACTACTTAAAGTGATATGTAAATTCTATAAATACGCAAACTTTCCGTATTTTTTTTAAATTTGAGATCTTCTTTTCTCGTAATATGGCAAAAATCGGCGAAATACGTGTCAGGTCACGCCTAGTATAGGGGATTTGTTTAAACAACAAATCTTTAAAGTTAAATATTCTGCAAACAACTACCTACATCAAAGAATCTAATCTGTCTATTTGTTACGATTTCACGGCTAAACCGCAAATTACATAGTATCTTAATTGGGTTGGACTTGGCTAAAATAGTTTTATTTAAACTAGTGAAGTTTATACAATAGTATTTAAGACTAAAAACTATTGTATAAGGCATCCTTAAGCCACAATGAGTTAAACAGTATGAAACAAGAACTGTGAACACTTGATATATCACGTAGGTTAGTGACGTATTTGCTGTAGCCTCAAGATTGGATTGTTATTTTATAATGTTCTTTGAGAAATAAAGAAGGTACATGATATGATCAACAGAGTGAAATTTCTCTCAATTTATTAACCCCTTAAGTAATTAATTGGTTCCTCTTATCGTATAGTCTATGTTCACATATATTTTCTGCTATACTCGTAGTGTCAGATGTTTTACCCTGTAAATTTTTTTCGAACATTATTCGCTTGTTTTTATTGTATACATATTTTAGAGTGTTTCAGAAAAATTATAGTCATAAAACGTGTACAATATTTGCAAAGTTATTACTCGTATATGAATAGAGTACAAAATCGATACTGGAAGCAATATATCATATCCAATATAAAATCGCTTTCAGATTCAATTACGGATATGTCATTTGACGTAATAAGGACTTGATGTGCCTATATTATTCCAGGGAACGAGTTTCCAAGACTATATTAAAATATAAAGCCTTACTTAATTAAACGTTACTTATAACTGCAATACTTTAATTT
Source organism: Spilosoma lubricipeda (assembly GCA_905220595.1). Lineage (NCBI taxonomy): Eukaryota > Metazoa > Arthropoda > Insecta > Lepidoptera > Erebidae > Spilosoma > Spilosoma lubricipeda. Next base: position 4,122,210 of record HG992295.1, read on the forward strand.
GACAGTATTTCATGCGCTTATTAAAGTATTTGGCCTGATTGACTGACGGAATGAACAACGTAGAGCCTAAATTGCTAGTAACTTTAAATTTTGGCAGTTGATGCTTTTATGTTTGATACGTGGCTGGTAACTTAAGAACTAACATTTGGAAATTCCACTACTTAGGGGATTAAATAAGGCATAAATGGTTGTATGGAAATTCGATAAATTCAAAAATATAGTTATAAACATGAAATAATAAACAAGCACACGAGCAAATTCGCGCGTAGCTACTACATAGTTAAAATACATGTCGATATTTTTTTTTTTAATGTTAGGCTGGTAGAACATATTTACAATTAAATATTAGGCAACTAGTGGCAGTGGCAGTCTCTTTCCATCAAGTGACCGGCCGCTCATTTGCCAGCTCTGTATACAAATAAGAAAACATGTTATTCCATGATTGAAAATGCACGGGTTTGGTGAACGTGATTTGACATCAATTGCACATACATTGTACCGTACACGTTGTTGATTCGAGTATTATTGGATTTTACCTCGATTATTATTTGAAAAAGATAAAATAAAAATTAGAGTTTAATATTTATTAAAATCAGTGATTTAGTATAGCAGAAGTCTCTTGTAATGCGTTAAAGAAAAAGTCTGTAAATTTCATGAAAGTAACTCTGATAATAATAATAAATATTTCGGACATCTAAACAATGCCATCTAGTTTCAAGCTAAGCAGAGCTTGTGTTATGGGTACTAGACAACTCATACAATTACATATATACTTTTTTTTTTGTAAATAGGTACATATTAGAGATAGAACACACCCAAACTCTAAACTAAACTATTTATTAACTATTTATAAATTATTTATTATTAATTATTATTATTTATTATTATTAAGTAACTCTTATAGTCCGGGATCCCCGGAACAAGTTTTAAAAGTTATTACTATGAAGCTAATTTCTCGTGAGTGGCTTCATTTTGATGAGAGATCCACCTTACAAATATTTTCGATTAGGGTAGCTAACAAGGGTAGCATGGACAAAAGACTTAGAGCGTAGGACCGACACAATGTACAACGCAATTTGTAGGACAATTTGGCTGTCAAATTATATGAATATAAAAAAATATATAACATTATTTAAAAAAAAATTGGTATAATTATTTTTACATTTTGATTACTTGTAAAATTTGTTCCGGTGATCCCGAACCATGATATTTAGTTTTGAATGTTAAAAAAAGAAACATATTTATTATTAGCTACAGTATATTAATAAATGTGTGTGCTTGGTTTTAATTTTTTAAAGATGTATCGTAGAGTTAAGCTAAAGCTTTTGGCCGTTGTCCTTTCGGTCGGACTTCGCAAGACTCGGTGAGAGACACTAAGGGATGCTTTTTTCAAAAAGCAAAGTATGCCATTCCTAAAAACAAGCTTATTCCAAATTGGTTTATAATTGACAAAGTTCAGAACGTAAAAATACATTAAAAATAAATAAATCTCCTTTTCTTTGTCTGTATTCGTTTAAAACATAAATTAATATAATTTTATAAATATAAAGTCCACTTACACCTAAACTGCTAAAGTCATTTGGTAATTACACCATTACAGCTAACATTGCACACTTGACTGAATATCAGAACATTAATAGTTATGATTCGTGTTCCAGTAAATATAGACTTCTCTATATGACTACATATCAATCTTTTCAGCGTATACCGTTATCAGAATTAATAAGAAATGAATGATATTTTTCTATTTCATAGTTTCTTTTATATAAATATTGTTCCATTTTCTCAGGAACATGATTGATTCTTTTCTCTTGAGGTTTTTACGATGTCGATTATTTTGTTATTCATTACAAATATAGGTATAAATCAATATCAATAACAATAAGAAATAAGTAAAATAGATAATGAATATATATTTTATGCAGAAACTATTTCTATTTAAAAATAACAGGATTTTAATTAGACTAGTGGTTTGTGTTTAAATAACCAAAGATAAAAGAACAGTATATTATGATCCATTATAGATTAGTTTTAAAGAGTTCTAAGAAATTCAGATTTCAATTTAATTTCAGATATTATTTACTATATATATTTGACAATTTTCACACAACCATAATATACTTGGTGTTTCATTACATAGCAGCAATCGGACCATGAAAAAGAACACTTATTTATTACGTTTAGGTATAAAAGGATTCCATAGGCATTTATTTCTTTCCAGGGGAAAAGTTTGTCCAAAACATGACAAGGATCAAATAGGTTTCGCTTATCGGATGTAAAACTGCAATACATAAAACTTTCTTGCCGATATCTTAGGTACAATAATAATTCGGTTTGATGTTTTTGCATGTTCTTAATTTTTTAGGGTTTCGTACCTTAAAAAGGAAAAACTGAACCCTTATAGAATCATTTTGTTGTCCTCTGTGTGTCAAGACCCTTTTTCTCAAGAACGCGTAGAGTTATCAAGCTGAAATTGATATCAAACAATCTACTGTCCCTTGGAGCTGTGAAAAAATCAAACTTCTAAGCCAACGCAATCAAAAGAGCAGCCGGTAATACTGAAAATTTTTAACACTCGTAAGGGAATCAAAACCTACGAGGTACTTTCCGTAAACTCAGAATCTTGAAATTTGGTACAAAATAACGTCTTATAGCACAGATAAAGAAAAAAATGCGAAAAGCGTAAATTTTTAGTTACAAATTTAGTTACAAACCTTAATGTTTGTACCTTCGGTTTGTGGAACCTTCGTTGCGCAAGTCAGACTGGCACTTGGCCGGTTTTACTTTTCTTGAATTACTTGTAAAAAGTTTTGTATAATGACACTGGCTGATATGAGCATACATTACTTCACCGCAATATATATTTTAGTAGCTGACTCACGCAACTTCGTCTACGTCTCCTATTGCCCGTAGTGTTTTTTTTTTTTTTTTTTTATAATTTACCTGCCAAAGTGACTCTGCTCAGCCTGATGGTAAGCTCAAGCAAAATCCAACAGTGGGGGCCACCATACTCACTGCTAAAGCAAGCAATGCAGTATGGCGTCCCACACTATGGCGGTTTAGTGTAATAATTTCCCCCCAGTTTTCGTAACATTCTTCATTGGTGCTCCGCTCCTATTAGTCTAAACGTGATGATATATAGCCTATAGCCTTCCTCAATAAATGGGCTATCTAAGACTGAAAGAATTTTTCAAATCGGACCAGTAGTTCTTGATTATTGCGTTCAAACAAACAAACAAACTCTTCAGCTTTATATATTGGTATAGATGTAATATATTTATGTAATGACTGATTCGTAAACGAAAATTGGATGGTGGTGGATTATATATCTCACCAAAATCTCCCAACGTAAATAAGGGTAGTAAAAAAATTTAATGTTAAAAATTAACATTAAAATTTTTACTATTTTCTTTTATTTATTTTACACAAAAAGAAAATAGTTTATTTACATATAGAATTGAGATATTATCTCTAAAAATATTGTATGGATACATCGCAAATTAAAATGTTTAAATGTCCTATACCTATGGAAATGTCAGATATTTTATTTTTTCGATTACAAATCAAAACCTCAAATCACACTTCCCTGTACCAAGTAATCATGGAAAAAACAAGGGCCTTTCGACTGAAAAGCCAAACTTTTCAATCTCAATATCCCACTCACTTGTGGTTGAAAACCTACCTACCTTTAAGTAAAAATAAATACAATTCTTTCAAACATAAGTCAAAGTGAAAAGAAACAACTTTCAAATGTATTTACATTTATTAGAGGCCCGAGATATTGTGGGGCCGCCTCTTGATAATACATTTTTTCTTTTCGTCGTACATACTGAATAGGCTTAATATTTGGCTTATTTCCTTCGTGGAGTTTGGCGTGTAATAAATTTTTGGAGGCGTTTTGAAGAAAATGAGTTTTACGGAATTACAATAACAGAAAATGACTATTAGACTTTAATACCTGATTAAATTATATCAAATTAAATCATCAATAATATCTGCTTATGATCCTCTAAAGCTGTAAAGATTTGCTTTACTAAGATAAAAAAGTAGTAAAATGACTTTTTCGGATATGCGTCAGAGTCAGAGTCATGCTAGAGATACATATGAGCTCCTTTGACAGGAGTGACATTACGACTTTTCAAAAAACCCACATTAAGCGTTTGTTTTGTTGCTCTTCATCGAATGTGTAAGGATAGTGGGAGATCTATGGTAGCGGTAAAAACGTGTTAAAACTCTAGGTAACCAATATGCTGTATCGGGCCTAAACTAAAAAAAAATTTCAGGATATCTCTGAATGACGTAATAAGGATAATACATAGGGTCACAGAATTAATACCGCTTGGGTGCCATACACGCTTAAATAGTGAATCCTTGATAAGTACAATTGTCAAGGGCTTACTCTTGACACACAATTAGTTTTATAGTGTCACAAACTATCTACCTCAGCGAGGCCTTCACAATTTAAAATATCAATGTATCTGTTTTATAATATCGTTGATTTGAAGTAATGCAACATTTGATGTTATTTAGAACTTATTTTTAATCTATACTATGAATATTATAAAACTGAAGAGTTTGTTTGTTTGTTTGAACGTGCTAATCTCAGGAACTACTGGTCCGATTATAAATTCTTTCAGTTTTAGATAGCCCATTTATCGAGGAAGGCTATAGGATATATATCATCACGCTAAGACCTAGAGGAGCGGAGCACCAACAAGGTATGTTACAAAAACGGGAGAAAATGATCACGCTACGGGCAATAAGAGACGCAAACGAGGTTGCGTGGGTCGACAAGTAGAATAATATTTATGTATGGATTATTCAATACAATTGACAATAGATGTACTGATCATGCTCGGGAATTTGTGATTTATGAAAATTTATGTCTTTGTTTTTATTTTAACACGTGTTTATGTGTATATGTTCATCTTTATTTAGTTATGGTTATTTTTATATGGTTATTTATATATGGTTTTTCCTTTTCAAATGAATATGAATGCAACTTTTCTTGTTGTATCACTAACTTAAAAAAATGACCGTCACCATTTTAATATTTAAAACTAGCTTGTCCTCGCTACTTCATACACGTGACATTTGGACTTTCAAGTTATTTTTAATTTTTCACCGTTGAAACCTACCCTGGACAAACATTTCAAAACCATAATCAGCTAAATCAGCCGAGTCAATCAATTGTTTAATATTTTATCAGCTTGCCGATTCAGTTCACTATAGAATATTAGAATTATAATGCAAGCCAGCCTTAGAAAAGTTTTCGGGTCGACATTAATGTCATCCTATCAGATAACGGCTCTGGTGGCCATTCTCAATGGAGACCAGCCAACTATGCGGGAGATATTATAGTGCACAAGTATGTGCACAAAGGCACAAGGGTACACTCTCTGATCCCTCTCTCTTATAATCAGATGGGACGGTTAACCGACACGATCGGGGAGAAATCCGGCGCAGAACCGACAGCTTTACGGCACTCTCTAAGGCACGGGCGTTCAGACCCCAATTTCAAACTCCGAGCTGTTATTAAGTATTTCTATAATCAGAAAATCTCAATAATAGCTTTGACCCGACCCGGGATTCGAACCCGAGACCTCTACATTAATGTGTGTACTACAATAGAAAATTATCTATACAAAACTTCATGATTATTCGAAAAGATATATCATTTATATAAATTATTTATCTTGGTGTAAAGCTGTTTTCGTACCGGTGTTTAAATGGAAAAGTTCACTACAGGATTGCTCAAGATATAGGGGAATCAGTCTTCTCAGTATAGTCTATAAATTGAATACTAATTTATTGACTCGGAGACTAATGAAAGAAACTGACGAAAAACGGGAACGGGAAAGTTATCAATCAAATGCCATCTCTATAATGATGATTAGGTACTACTGGCGCCGTCGGCGGAGGAGTTGCAGGAGCTGGTGACACTTATGAATGAGGGATTTAAAATGAATGGTACAAAAATGTAATGTTATGAAAACCAAAGTAATGATGAGGGAAAATAGTATGACTGTTTTGAATATTACGATTGAAGATGAGAAAGAGTAAGTGAGGGAGTTTGTATATTTAGGTTCTATATTCTCAAGGAATGGAGAACATAAAGATGACGTAGAAAGTTTATAGAAAGCTTGAAAGGAGGCGATGATGTTCTGATAAGAGTAATATGTGAAGAGTACCAGGAACCGACAAGCATGCTTGCAGCGATTGATGAATGTTAACGAGAAAAAGAAGTATGTCAGGACCGTAGTAAGTGTGGATCTAGTGTCTCTGCCTACGCCTCTGATTCTTATAAATTATGGTGTACATTAGCATAATACCTACTTGTGCCATTACTTTTTTTAGATATGCTTATAAACTCCCTGTATTAAGACGTTACTACTTTACAAAAAAGTCACATCACTATTGTTGATCTTGGTGTAGAGTAAAGAGATTAGTAGCAAGCGCTGATAGCTAAAAAACAAATTTTACGATTCTTTACGTGTGTAATTGTGGCGGTGAATGTTAGTGCAATTGGCGACAGTAGAATAACCCATCATTTTGTAAGTCGAACTAAAATTATAGTAGAAATAGGGCATTGAATATACATCTTACGGACATATTATCTTGAGTACATGTAGCCTTAAAGTTTATCGCGGATATAAGTTTGACATTTTATACGAAAGCCAGAAATAAACAAGCCACCACATAAATAAAGTCACCCTTAAGGCTTAAGCAAAAAAAGTAGGCACATGGTTCGTAAACCATGTTACGTCGGCACGGATATTTAATGGAACAGTTGTGGTTGGAGGGTTGTTGCTAAAATTATCAGACCTCTAAAAGGTTTGACGCGGATTGTAAATAATATATACAAACTCTACGGATGTATCAGAGTGGCAGCGGAATTTTTTAACATCTACTTTAGAAATAAGATAAATATACTATGTATTATAATAATTTAGGGCTTGTATATATTATTTGTAAATAAATATTCACAATGATTAGTGATGTATAATGCTATAAACAGCTTGAAATATAGCAAATCAGTTTATTAAATAAGTAAATTAGTGAATATTCCAGACATTTAAAACAGAACGTCATCTAGTTCCAAGCTAAACAGAGCTTGTGTTATGGGTACCAGACAACTGATGTAAATACATATATACTTTTTTGTAAATACATTAATATTATACACAGAAAATACCCAAACTTCGAAATAAATGTTTGTAGATCCTGTAGTTTGTATGTCCGAAATGAGAATCGAACCCGAGACCTCAAGCACAGCAGTCGCATACACTACCACTGTGCCACCGAGGTAATCATGGACCCATTATAAGTGTTGACACGATCAATCACATGGGTAAAAAGACAACTCTACTGACAAGAAAAGGACAAGTAAAAAGTGTATATCATTAACATAGTATATTTTGACAAATATTAACATGGTACAAGTTTTTCTAACTTAGCTGAATAATAGTGTTCCTTTTTTTTTTAAAATTCATTGAGCTAAAGAGAAAAAGTAAACAACTAGTAAACAAATAAACTACTAGTCTCAACTACAGTCGTTACCATGCCAAAACAACACAAAAAACTAGAAAACTATTAAGCTTCTATATCTTATTTACTGCAATATAAATAAAGCTTGATCGAAATAAAACTAAAATAAATCGAGAAAACAATTGACCGGTTTAGGGACAACGCATAAACGTCAATTATAAGAAGGTTTATATGGCAATAACAGTCAAACGTCGTTTGAGAACTTACTTTTTAGAACGTATAATATTGTTTTCTTCTTACAATACCTTACGGAAGAATAACAAATAAAACAGTATTAAGTAGTTAATCTTAACTACAGTAAACTTTTTTGTTTACCAGCTTAAAAGAAAGGTTGCTCTCTTTCTATATATTATATGTGATTTCAGAACTTCGTCATTAAAAAGGATCCTGCCAATGTACTAAAGTAGTAAGTGTCCGTTGGCTTAAGTTGTTTCTGAGAAGAAAAGGAGTATACTTTATTAAAATTCTTAACTGTGTGTCTCCACGTCTACCGAGATGCACTTATTTTCGTAAGCACACTTTTTTTAACGCGGGAAATGTTTTTCGAATGCAAATAATGGGGTAATTCACGATGCAAATAATGGGGAAAACAATGGCGTATGTGGCACTCCCGGAGAACTGATCTACCTCGACAGTCGGGAGGAACTCCAAGAACATCCCGGGGTGACTAGAGTCACCCCCGGGACAAGACTCTGTCACGCCTCTCACCGCTTTTAAAAGTAACAGTAAGAGGCAGAACAGCGACCCGCCTTAGACGACGCCCCAGCCCGCACCTTATCTCTCCAAGATGTGGCTGTAACCCTTAGGCGGCAACTGAGGAGCTAGTGACCTCTACCGCGTTCCCTTAGCCATCACCAGTTGCCAGGATTGCCTCGATCAATGTTGGCGGTGACAGGTTTCGGCCAATCTGACCGACCAGGACAAACGTTCGGACTTCCACGCAAGGCAGTCCTCCAACGTATGCTGGGCAGTAGTGTTCGTAAACAGATATGCCAAAATCTGTACAGATATAATCACACATACGAACACAGAGCGAAAAAACATAACTTGATATAGGATTTACATTAGATGAATTTAGTGAGTATGATTTTCAAACGTTCAAGTGTTAGTCTTACTAATATTATAAATGCGAAAGTTTGTAAGGATGGATGGATGTTTGTTACTCTTTCACGCAAAAACTACTGAACGGATTTGGATGAAACTTTACAGTAATATAGCTTATACATCAGAATAACACATAGGCTAATATTTGCAGTGATAACCGACATACACACGGGCGGAGCCGCGGGCAACAACTAGTATTATATAAAATTGAAATGGTTGTCGGTTCAAGAACATTAATTTAAATATTTCCTTAACCAATTTGTAATGTGAATTCCATTTATTAACATCAAATGAAAATGGTTTTTGTAATTACTGTCAAAAAAGCTATCGCGTTTCAAGAGGGCATTTACTGTAAATTGGAAATTTAATACATCTGTATCTATTACATAAATATATATTTATAACATTCGGATCATCATAGTATGAAGTAATTTTCGAAACATATAGCTGTGTGAACCTTTTTTTCACTCCTGACTATAGGCACGGGTCAAATGTCCATGGAAAATGACAAACTTATATATTATAAGCCATCTATGTCTTGTCTAAGGCTAAAAAATATTTTAAATAAATGCAAAACCAGCTTTTTCAATCGCTGTTTAAATTTAAATCGATTACAAAAAAATCTGAATTAAATAGTTCACATCTTAATGCAACTGCAAACAAATTTAATCTAGAAATTAAATAAAATAAATATATGCTATAAGGATTGTACAGTGTGGTAAATTTCTTAACGCCTTTTCTAGTATTATCTCATAAAATCATAAGCCCCGATAAGTACACAGTTCATAAATACAGTGGTTTGTCAATGCCGACACCCCATAATTCTTTTTAAGCGACAATCGTAATTAAATTTATGTGCTGTTCGAATTTAAAACGTAGAGCGCCAGTCCGACCCTTTCTAATTTACTATAAAGATAAAAGACCATTTTATAAGAGTACTCGTATATAAACGTTATGGCGATAGTAACAGTACTTTTAGAAATGAGTTGTGTAGTTTTTCAGATTGCAGGCAAATTATGAAACGGAAAACATAAAATAGGAATAACTTTATTAATGACAATGGCTACTAATGTTAACATTGTTTTGATAATAGTATCACATTTTTATAATCTGTTTTCTTTTTAATTGGAGCAAAATTGGAGTTTACAATGCGCTGCTTTGCGGTGAATAAGGTAAACAATAATGAATGGCAGCCCGTATGACTGTAATGATATGTTGTGTTTCTAGCAATTAGACAATATCAACCCTCGTATAAATACTTCAGACAATGTGATGGAAAATCACATGTCGTACTGTAACTTGTGTGCACACCTGTTCAAGGAGTATGCAGAGATGGCTCTAGGGCTGATATTGTCTAATTGCTAGAACACACAACATATCATATGTTTAAGATGGCTTAAACAACCACATTTTTCAAATTAATTTAAAAGCCACTCACGCAGGCATTTACAAATAGAAAGTCGAAAAAAATGCGAGTATATTAAAGAAAAGTTATGCGATAAAAGAAGGAAAGGGACATTGTTTACAGGGAGGGATTGGAAAATGTAAACAGCAATCCTTGTTCACTCGCATACCTGTAATTCGAACTCGCATTTGCTGGGTTCACACAGTTACACACACAGAGAGAAGTACACTGTTATTAAACCTAGTAAGTGAAAACAAAAAAGATATCTTGATTTTTTTATATATTTTTAATAGATGCATCTTGATACGCTTCGCCTTGAGCAACGTGGCACATTGTGATTGCATTGATGAGAAACAAAAGAGTCAAATATAAAAAAAAATGGTTTGTATGAATCTTTCGAGTTTTTAAAGCGGTCATACAAAACCTTGTTACTTTAGATCGTAGAATCAGGGTGCATAAAAAGTGTTTACAATCTAGTTTAATTAAGAATTAAATTGAAAATCGAATAACAAAGTATAGTTGCGAAATTTCACGACTGATAACGTCATTGATTCGATTCTTATGCGCATAATTAAATGTGAGCGAACTGAAAAGCAAAAGTTGTTACGGCCGTTCGGTGTTTCAAAAACAATTGACTTTTAAATTTGTAACTATTGTTTAATATATTTTTAGCGCCGTCGTTTATCATAACTCTCAAAAGATAGACTTTGTACTGTATTTTATAGGCTTTTAAATAAATTATGTTTTTTCAATACGTATAAATTGAAACCTTTGAAATTTCTGTGTTACCTTCCAGTCCTTTGTAATAATTTTTAGAAAATCCTCCTCTTAAAAGTTATCTAGATAGGACATCTAAGGATAAAAGAAATTTTGTTCTTTCTTTAAGTAAAACTGGCTTTCGCATTAAAATTGATTAATAACTTTTAATGTTATACTTAAAAATAATTGTTTTGCGCTGTTTGGGTAAAGCATTCGTTAAGCTGTATACGACAATAGGCTAATAGGCATAATTTCATTAATTTATTTATTGATTTTAACTTCACATATCTCTCACACGGCAATCTGATTGCAAACTAAAGAGCTCTGAAAAAAGAGAGAAAAGAAAGATTTTTTTTAAATTGCTTTGATTACTTTTTCCTTGTAAATATTAGAACCTCCCCCAAAATACACTATGAGGAACGGCTCATTATGTGTACGATTTTTTTTTCATCTAATTTTATTTGATTTATGACTTTTTTGGATTTTTATTGTAAATACTGTAATATTTATGGTACATACCAAAGCTTTATAAAACACGTCTTAGAGTTTTCACCTCTTGAACTCCTTCATGGGCCATAAAACGAGCACCTGCAATAGACCCTTTTGTGTCGGTAAGATATTCAGCACGTTATTAAGATTTTTTCTAAAATTAGAATTTTGTCTGAGCCCTAATCGTCAGCTATTAAGACGACTAACTTCGTTCAAAGTTTAAAGTGTATTTTCTCTATTTTCGTGATGATAATAGCCGTGAAGAAATACACATTGTAAACATCTCAAATCTCTTACAACAAGTTGCATGGAAGTGTAGTACAGTACGCCAAAACCTTTATGTAGGACCCTGCTAAAATGACTCTACTCTGTCTGATGGGAAGCATAAGCAGAATCCAACAGTGATGATCACCATACTCATTGCGAATGCAGACAATGCAACCGACCGATGAGTGTGGGGATCATCATTCTTAGATTCTACTCATGCTTTCCATCAGCCCACTTTGGCAGTCTTTCCAAGTGTCACTTTGGGGCTTGCGGGGCTGATATATAAAAAAAGGAAAGCTTTTAAATATGATTTATTCTATAGAAATAGTCCACAGAATCATCAATATTTATATTATATAATCCTACCTATTTAAGTAATTGAAAAAAAAACTATATTACAAAATTAAAGAAATTTTACAAGGAGCCACGCTGATTTCAGCTCGACCGGGGCAGTACTACCCTCGCACAGAAAATCAACGTAAAATGCCAGCAACCATGCTGTCGTGTTTCGTTGGTGAGTGCAAGACCGGAGGCCTAATGATGCAGAAGCATCACTAGCCCGCCATGGTGTGGGTCACCATGCTGCATTGTTGCATTGTCTGCATTCGCAGTATGATGACCACCACTCTTGGATTCTGCTTATGCTTTCCATCAGGCAGAGTAGAGTCATTTTGGCAGGGTCAAACAAAAAAAAAGACCAAAAATAGAAATATCATTAAATAATTATACGTATACATCATTTAACACCAAAGTTCAAATTAATTACTATAGATTAAATAATATAGTACATTAAGTAATTATAAGATATTAAGTTTTATTTATAATTTTTACATAGAGTAGTTTAAATGCTGTTAAGTAGATTCGAAAGACGAGCCGAATTTATCAACTCCTAAACTGTTTAATATATTTGCGGAATTATAATAGTTTATTCAATATGAATACTAAACTATATATAGGTTACACTTGTATAAATAGCTAATGCTTGTGATTTTTACGTTTGACGCAATGGCACACAAAAAGTATTTAAATTGGTTGTTAAATTGCATTCATTTACAACGAAATCTGATAAAATAATAAGTACTGAAACTTGTATGGTATAAAATTTATTAGTGATCAGCATCGCCTTTAGATGGCTGCAACATCAGGGCTGTCACTCCCGATGTTAATTGTCTTGAAAATGCTCTCTAAAACTGAAAATACACTCTTTAACGTCTTAATTCTCAAAGAGGTGAAGGGATTGATGGACACGTATTAACCGCTCATATTTCAACAGCTATAATTTTAGTACTACGAGTACTTACTTGAAAAGGGAATAGCCTGTCAATCAAGTAAATATGTACATATATATTTTTTTAATTAACATACGTAAATAAAATAAAATAATAAAAATAAAAATAGCCTTTATTTACTCTGAACTTTGCATAATATAAAAATAAAAAACATGAAAGAATGCTAACTATACTTAACTATACTATATTAACTATACTTCTATCTATTTTATGTATGTATATAACTTAACATTTAATGTCAGTTACCAGGTCAGGCTGTCTTGCGACATAGGCCTCCTCAAGATCCCTCCACATTTGTCTGTCCATTGCTGTCCTTCTCCAACCCTTGGGCAAATCGTCTTCCCATCTTTTTTTCTGCCTTCCTCTACGTCTTTTTCCGTCCCGCGGGTACCATTCTGTTACTTTTTTTTGTCCACTTTTCTGTTGTTGATCTCATCATGTGACCACTCCATTTCCATTTCAAGGTTCGTGTTTTTACTTTTACATCTGCTACTTTGGTGATGCTCCTAATAGTTGCAGCTTTCCATTTGTCTTTCAACCTTAGTCCCAACATACTTTTTTCCATTCCTCTTTGGCATACACCTAGTTTGTGCTCAATTTTCTGTGTTAGCCGGTCTGGCAGCCGTAGATGAGACATGGAAGTATACAAAAGAAAAAGAAAAATAATAATAATGTACTACTCTTTAGATTAGAAGAGACTGAGAAAAATAAATATGCGTACATATTTACAAATACATACACATCACCTTCATCATAAGGTGCTTTCTTTAAAAAAGAAGATTGGAGGTGTCCGTGTTCAGCGACACTCATTTTCCATCACGTCATATTTTTCCTGGGTGGGAATGGATCCTACGACCTCTGGCTTAGAAGTTAGAATCGCTAACCAATAACAGCCCCTTCAACCAAATTAAATCTATACATAAGATGTAAGTAACGGAAAGGTTTGGTTCCGTTCCCTGAAGATTGATCCGACTTTCGCTCGAGGTCGTTGCTACGCTCCTATGGGTCGCAACATTATGTTAAATAGCTACCAACCCTTCTCAAAAATTTAACTCACCTAAAAAGTGAAGCATAAAACGTTACAGAAAAAGATAGGTTCTTTTCAACTATGATGTAAACACGGTACATATACCAAAACTGTTGTTAAAAATGTTTTTGTTTGTCCGTCTGTTTGCTCGGGGTATTCTCTGGAACGTCTGGACCTATTTTGACATTTTGACGGGACTATCACTGGCAGGTAGCTGATGATCCAGGGAGTAACTTAGGCTACTTTTTTTTAGACTAACTTTGCCCCGCGGCGTTACTCAGCGCAGCGGTACAACAATAACCGCAGGTAACACCGCGGGGTTCAGCTAGTAAGAAATAAAGGCGGTACGATCATGTAGGTAATATTTTTCTTTTGTGGATCGATTTGTTATCAATGAACTAAGTAAAAAAATATGTTTCGCATTTTCGTTTTCTATAAAATTACATATTTATCGTCCAATATCTAATATATAAAATTCTCGTGTCACAGTTTTAGTTGCCAAACTCCTCCGAAACGGCTTGACCGATTCTCATGAAACTTTGTGAGCATATTGAGTAGGTCTGAGAATCGAACAACATCTATTTTTCAGCTAGTATTTCATAAAAAAATAATGTCCTAAAAAGGTTATATGAATTTATGGTAGAAGGGCCAGCCTTGAAATATTCGAATAAATAAATTGAAGTGTACGTTTATAATATCAAATTAACGGCTTTCAACTAATTTAAGTGAAAGTTTTGTCTATCTGTAGTAGTCTATAGCTGTCTGTTTGTTTTGGCTAATCTCTGGAACGGCTGGATCGATTTTGACGGGACGTTTACTAGCAGATAGCTCATATTATATGGAGAAACTTAAGCGAATTTTATTTCGGAAAAAATCGCGGTTGCATCAAAATAAAATTAATGCCAGTGATAAAAGGAGAAATGTCCGATTCAAAGGCAATAAAAGCCGCGTGTAACATTATAGGTGGTGCGGGTAGTTTCATATAAACATATTAACTGCTACGGCCTTTATTTGAAAATAATAAGATAAAAGTTATAATAGTGTTAACAAGGCCTCAGAGAAAGCCTGTGCTTTGTTTGCTTGTTGTGATTGCTGGAGGTCTAAACATGGGTGAGTGACACTCAGAGGCAGCAACTTTAGTCCTTGACTATATCGTTTTATAATATTTAAAATCGTAGCACATTATATGTGTGTTTAAACGTCATGCTTGAACAAATTGATGCTATATTTAGCAACTCACCGGGTAATTAGCATAATTATACCTTGTGACTACACTATTGTTAGAACTGAGTTTTTGGAAAGTTTTAATAATCGCTGTGAAGTACTGGCGATTGATAAAGTTATAGAAGGGTATGGTTAAAGTTATTAGAAGTAGCCTACAATTCATTAAATCACTGTCGGCTATACAACTTAAATGAACAACCAAAAATTAACTGCTATAGTTTCTTTCGTACATATTGTTAATGTGTGTGAACTGTAACATGTTTATTTTATTATGTAACATATTTGTATGTGTATGTGTGTATGTATGTGTGTGTATTGTTATTGTTTTCATATATTGTTGATCGAATGATTTATGATAATTTAATGAAAACACATACTGAAATTCAAAAAAGGGACTTATGAAAGCAAACATAATATTTCTAGCTGGATATTTAAACACATACTCAATAATTTTAATCCTAAACACCATTATTACTTAGAATTGCACATCATTACCAGCGCCGATGACCTTGCTAATGTCAATTCAAGTATAAACACAGCTAAGGTTCAAAGTCTTCAATAGTTAAATATACATACTGTCTTGTAATAATTATCATAGTTAAAAACAAGTTTGTTTATTTGCCGAAATAACAAAAACGTTTTGAATTGAAAAAGCTTTTTACCAATGAAAAAGCTTCATAAGCAGCGATTAATAGTGCGAATTATTACCGTATTACCGACATACAATGAAGTGTAGCCACGTGCAAAATCTAATATAATTTATTATTTGAAAATATGAAATTTGTATTGTATGTCACGTACATATATAAAATCTTGAACTGGGTTTAAAAATATCGCTGCCATTGTTATCAATTTTTATGGGCTCTATTAAAGTGTCGGTTTCCTTACAGGGTTTTCCTTATGGCGTCATTATAAAACGTGCTAAAGGGATTACGTTAATATTGTTCCTAAATAGGAAAGGTCACCTAAACGATTAAATAGTTTGTTACCATTATTGTCGGTCCATTACTATGTAAGAGCTGTTCTAGAATATTTACAGTAATTTTTTTCTTTTTCTTTCTAACTATCGTATATTTTTGTATAAAGCCCTTACAGCATTATTTTATTCATTACTACTCTTATGTATATATTTTGTAAAAAATATGTAGTTAAGTATTTATGAATATATTAATACGTGAAGCAAAATTCTTTGTTCCCCTTTTTATGAAAAGTATGCCAATAGAGGAGTAAGAAATTGGGCTCAGCTAAAGTTTATATGGGGAAGGAGTGCAGAAAGCTATAAAAATAAAATATTTTTAAAATTTTGATCACTGGGTGACCACTATGATAATAATAAGCCAGATAAAATAGGTGTTTCTGCTTCTTATTATTTATATCGTCCTTGCAAAATGACTCTACTCTGCCTGATCGAAAGCATGAGCAGAATCCAAGAGTAGTGGTCACCTACTCACTACGAATGCAACAATGGCGGGCGAGGGTAGTACTGCCCCGGTCGGTTCGTGCTGAAATCAGCGTGGCTCTACTACTCTTTAATTTTAAGCGAGCTAAAAAGGCTGCAGTTGTCCATATAGGACGGTATTAGTATTAGGTTAGGTCACCATCACAAATAAAATTAACGTAGATGGATCTCATTTTATTTTTCATAACTTCACTATTTAATCCTTCTAAGCGATATCCTCATTTACACAGTTCGTTCATTGTAATTAATGTGTGTGCACCACTTTTTGCTTTTCCCTCCCAACACATGAGCAACACTCATCAACTTTCCATTCACAAGCGCATTCTAATCAGTCCACATGTTAATTATTCACGTCTATATTTGCGTTTTAGCTGTATACATATCAAACTCATGTAGTTTTTATTTTAAAATACACAACTTCTGAATAATCATTTCTTTTAGATAAAACTAGCTATATTCTGTCATATTTCATTGAGGCACATTATTTTATTTCTTATCAATGCAACCAGCATTGATAAGAAATCAGGAATAAAACTGTCGCGAAAAATAAATAAAAAATTTACGTCACAGGTCGAACGCTTAGGCCAATCGTGCCTCTCTATTGCTTGTTCCAAACTCTCGCTTGCACGCTCAGCTCAGGCGGAACGTGACAATGCATCACGCTTTTTCATGCGTGCAAACGGTTTTCATCGACTCATAAGACGTATCACGTGAAAACTCTGAAGTGGGTTGCACACATCATAACAAAATTTGAGCGGAATCGGTGCAAAACTTTTTTAATTTTTGAAGTGAAAGCTAACCTAATATGTTCAAAAATATCAATGTAGACAAGCTGACTCGCGCAACTTCGTCTAAGTGTCGGATTGCTTTGGCGCGGTTGATTAACCAAAAAAAGGTTTTAGTAAACCTTGAAAGATGTGAACCAACCTTAAAAGATAAATATAATAATATTCTAACTGCAATAAATATGCTGTGGACATTTTGATAGCTTTTAAAGGTACAACCCTACCATAACATTATGTGTGTATTTTTGCTGAATTCCTACAATTAATTTTTGTATAGCCTATTCTCATTATCCCTACATTTAAGCAGAGATGACCTCTGCTTAAATGTAGGGATACTACAACGTACACTTGAAGCGCAATCTTTGGCTACTAAAAACTACTAAACGACAACAGAAATAGACTTCATAGGTCTGTACGTTTTCTCTCAATTCTGTATTTCTTTCCTCATGTGTTGTAATATAATTCATTTTCGTCGTACTACACATAATTTTAGCATTCATATTTCAGCCACGCGTATTCGACGTCTATCATTCGTTGCTTTAGTAGTCAGTAGTGGCTCACAAAATAATAATATACAACATTATTACAAAATAAGGAAATCTAAAAGAACTGGGTTGAAGCCATTTTTTGATTACATTAAAAGGGTTAACCGAATTGTTTTGGGTGTTGTACATTTAATGTTTTGTTATAAGGTAGGTTCATAAATTAAATAAGAATTTGACTATAATACAATTCAGAGTTATGATTTAATTTATAATTACTTTATGTCAGTGAACTAAAAGTAAAAAAAAAATACTTTTGCCCATGGGCGGCTATCTGCTCCTTCGCCAAAAAAATAGGATAGAATTAATTTGGTCAAAGTTCTATGATCCAACGGCACAAGTTGGAAAAATCACCATGGTATAGTTTATTTTTTCTAATTACCCTAAGATAAATATGTTTTTTTTTTGCGGTCAATTCTCGTCACTAAAACATAAAATAAACATTGAAATAAAAGAAAGAACAGATTATGTAGTAGTAGTTCAATCACGTAACTTGGTAAAAAATGTTTAACTAATAGAAATCTCGCCATTAAAAATTTTAATATTTCTAACTCTATTTAACAAAACCCAGCTATCGATCTGGAGTCCATTACCTTTATTCTCCCTTTCGTGAGCAAACAATAAATCTTGAAATATCATCATCAATCAAACCAGAAAACAAGATTCTAACCTAAAATAATACAATAGAAATAGAAACAAACCCAATTGTATTGAACATAATATCAGATCCCAATATAAGTACTCTTGAATTTGAAATACATGATCATATTAAACTTAATAATCATATTACTCGTCTTACAGATTTCATTTTCATTTTATATATATAATATTATTACACTCTATGAAGTGAAATAAAGAAAATTGCGTTTTCTGTGAAAACTTAAACAATTTATTTGTAAGAGGACTATTTTAAATATAAGTTTTTCTTTCTTAAATGATTTTCACTCACCTATAAGAACAAAAAACAACATTTAAAGTCCTTATTTCAGTATAAATTTATCTTAAAGTACCGATTAACGTTTTATTTATTTCTTAATATATTTTTCTCACAACATTCT
The DNA here is from genome assembly GCA_905220595.1 of Spilosoma lubricipeda. Taxonomy (NCBI): domain Eukaryota; kingdom Metazoa; phylum Arthropoda; class Insecta; order Lepidoptera; family Erebidae; genus Spilosoma; species Spilosoma lubricipeda. The sequence continues at coordinate 4,141,166 of HG992295.1, forward strand.
TTTTTAATTGTCTTAGACGTTACTTTTTGAAAGTGACATCTATAGTATCTATGGTTGAGTTATGGTCATTGAAAAAAAGTTAAGAAAACCGATAATTATTTTCTTTACATATATATACGTACAGATAACTGTTGTTTGAATTATTTGCGACTTTCACTTGCGTAGCATTTACGGGAATCAACTAACACCAAGAAAAATAGGACAACTAAATGAGATATACTTATGTTTTGCATTTATATTAATTATGTTATAGAGAGTTTCGAATACTGTTAAATTAATTATAATGTAATTTCATTTAAAATACTTATGGCTTTAGAACATCAAGAATATCTGCATTCATATATTGTTCTAATATCGCGGGTGGCTTATAGACCGAACGTAGAAGTGCAATATTTAAGACAAGTTTCATACATAAAACTCTTGCAAATGAATAAAATTATTCTTTATCACGCCACACTTTCTATCTTATTTTAGTCCTAAACCATGTTTTAATTGGGCAAAAATATTTTGTGAGACCAATACTTCGGGGCGAACAAATAAACAAGCGATTCTTATCATCACAGAATAATAAATAAACAAAATATATTCGGATATCTAGGACACGACGTCATCAACGCCCAAACTAAGCGCCTAAAATTTATAAAATATATGTTTTTTTTGGAATAACATACATGTTATATGTCGAAAATACCCAAACTCCTAATATTTGCAGATCATACAAACATTTGGTCCGACCCAGGAATCGAACCCGAGACTTCATGTACAGCAGTCACTAAAGCTACCACTGCGCCAACGAGGCAGATAGTCACCCTTCCACCACTGGTCATTAGTCCGGGAATGGGTGGCAACGCACTTGTGACTCTTGGCTTGCAGTGATCACGTCTCACACGTCTGCTCATGTACCCGCTATACTGTATTGTAAAAAAAACTTAACTGAATTTCTGGCCCTTTTCAAAATAAATATGTGATATTAAATTTAGAGTAATACTACACTACTGTAGTGTAAAATATTTTCAATACCAGTATATAATTTGGGTGTATTTGATAGGTATACATTACAATATTAAACTTTAGCCTCTATTACTGCAATGCAAATAATAAATATCAAAAAGCAATCCAATCATCTAACGCTTCATTATAAAAATTCTACGAAAACCGGATTCTAAAACTTTTCCGTTGGACTCATTATATCTATTCATCATAACAAAAATATAAAAGTTCCATTTATTTCGGTCGCTTCGAAATAACAACTTTGTGTGCAACAACATCACAATTATTTGTTTAGGAAGACCGTAGGATAATTTTAACGTAAGACTTTTTGTTTTTAATTTATAAGCAATCTCTTCGTATTTACACTCAAAAGCAAAGTTTTTTGATTAAGTACATACTACAATACTGTTTTTTTATCATGGTAAAGGAATGTGCGAGGGATGAAAGCAAAAGAAACTAATAATGATGATGAAGGCAAAGAATTAATGTTCTTATGTCGAATAATAATAAATACGAATAAATGTCATCAGAGAAGTGTCCCTTAATAATTGTTCTGTAGATAATAGAATAATAGGAACTTAAAATGAATATCATTTTAAGTGCATTATTTTACGCGCTCGTGGTATGTACTTTTTTGGGGTAAAAATAAAAGGAAAAAAGCACGTCAAATATACTTGACAATACGACGAGGTATCTATAACTTTCTTTGACACAGTTAAATACTCGTACATAGAAACAATATATATATTATAGAATAAGCGGGCAAACGAGCAGACGTATCGCCTGATGGTAAGCGGTTACCGCCGCCCATTGACACACGCAACACCAGAGGCGTCACAAGTGTGTTGCCGACCTTTGGGGGATGGGGAAAGGGATTTGGGGAGGTGGTATATGCCTCTGGTATTCACACACACTCGGTGAAACACAGCGCAGGCACTATTTCACACTGGTTTTCTGTGAGGCCGTGGTATCGCCCCGGTCGAGCCGTGCCGAGCGATGCCGAAGCGTGTCTCTCCTACGAAAAATATTTCATGAATATCTTCACGAAAAAAATTTGGATGAATAACTAACATTTTGTGTATTATTGATCTTTTCCCGTTACGTTCTTGACAGAGTTGTGTATATGTGTAGTAGTAGGTATAAGAAAATCATTTACGAGCTATTTTGTTTTTGTTGTTAAAACAGAAAAAAATCAATTTATGCAATTACTGACTGACCAACAGCCATATAGATATAATAAAATGCTGCATGAAAAAAGCATTTCTCGGAAAATCTGTCTCTAGTTTATCACTCTTCACCTTTATTATAGCAAAACTAAAATCATTTGGTTGATATAAAGCTGGTTAGATCTATAAATAAAACATCAACTAACTATACGCTTTGTGAGTACTTATGAGGGTTCATGAAAGATGAACGACTTTGATCTCTGAATCTCGAGTTAAAAGTGGTAGATAGGAACGAAGTAATGCTTTAATGTCAATCTGCAAACAGTTTAATGGAATGAAACTAAATGATAGATGTGTCATATCCTAAAACATTAGTTCTGGTCTTATACGGCTGGAAATTTATTTAGTTATAATTTTTACAAAACTAACTGTATAGTACAGTCTAACAAACAAGATTAATATTATTTGAATCAAACATACTAGAGATGAAAGACAAAAGAAAGGAGCAAGTTGTATCAAGCTGAAATCTTTAGATGTCAGATAAAATTTCTCAAATATCCAGTGTAAGTGAAAGGTGTCAGTTAAAAGATTGACAATACGTTTCATATATTCAGGTTAATAATAAACGTCTTCTTCCGTTGACAGTTTGTCAGCTGTTGCGTGTAACAAAAACCAAACCTAAGAGTATGAAGGAGCAAAAAATTTTTAAGGTAACTTTCTTTTTTGTCTATTGGATACCTGATCTAAGGTAACTTTCTTTTTTGGCTATTGGATACCTGATCTTATGTTCGGCTATAAATAGTTTTTAGTGTTTTTTGCAAGTGAAGTTAAACGTTTATAATTAGATTTAAAAAGTGTTAAACATTTTATAGATGAAGTTGAGATGAGAACTTTATCGTTTAAAACTTATCAAGAAAGATTTTAGACAATACACTTCAAGTTACTAAAGACTAGCAAAAGTTTGTAATAAATTGCTCATTTCAGTTAGACTTGTATTGTTAAAATTAAGAAACTATTGTAATTTAAAAATTATAAAAAGCAGACCTTTACAGGGATTCAAGTTTCAAGCTTATTATAGCAAAAATGTGATAATTGATTTCACTCTGGTAATGGCACAACACTTCCATTTTGTTATCTAATTGCATTGCATCGCATTGTATTAAATGTGTTTATATACATTTTTCCGAATACATTTCCGACATTTAACACACAACGCCATCTAGTTCCAAACTAAGCAGAGCTTGTATTATGACAACTGATATTGATACATATAATATACATGTATTTACAACAATAAAACATAGAAAACAATCAAACTACGAAAAAAATATTAGCAGATCATACAAACATTTGGTCCAACTCTGCTGAGTTGGGAGTAACCCGAGACCTCAAGCAGCAGTCGCATACGCTACCACTGCGCCACCGAGGCAATCAACTATTTAGATAATACAGTTCGGACGAATCTACGTTCCTAATAGATCCATCAAGCAATGCCACTGCATGTTTAAATCTATACTATCTATACTAATATTATAAAGCTAAAGAGTTTGTTTGTTTGTTTGAACGCGCTAATCTCAGGAACCGCTGGTCCGATTTGAAAAATTATTTCAGTATTAGATAGTACATTTAACATAAACAACAAATTAAACGAGGTTGCGTGGGTCAGCTAGTTTGTTATAATACTACTTGATATTAAGTTAGCTGGATACTAAATCATGGCTATAATTTTATACTTTAATAATTTTGCAAACAGGAGGTTCTCCATTCGGTGTATGTTATGAGTATATTGTTTCATTGATAATTAAAAAAATCGTAAAATTAAATATCCTTCGTTGGAAATTTTATTCTTAGTTGCGTTAAAATCACAGAATATGTAATGGCTGCTGACACTTACAGTTGTCCATGAAAACCAAAACCCTTTGCCTTACCTTCAGTAATAAAATCGGACCCAGAATAAACAATACTGAATTTAGAATGACGTATACGCTATGTTCTCAAATAAAAACATAATACAATTATAATCCCATATTACCTGATGTTATGGTATGTTTCCTAAATAAATATCGACGGGTAATCATACTGCGGTGTATCGTTGAAAGAAAAATCTTAAATCATAATAATTACCATACTATTTAGCTTTAAGAAACGAGTTACCTTGGTCTGTAGCTCTCACAGCAAAGTGTGAGAGCTACCGGTTCAACTCCGAATAGCTTCTTAAAAATGTAATATTATTCATTTTTAAATTAAATTGGATTTCTTTGTTCTCTCTTTCTTAAGGGCTAAACTTTAGATACCTATTTCTAAATGCGTTCAATAAACGTTTACATGCGTATAAAAGTTAACTCTAAATTGACACAAGTTATAATTTTAAAATATAATAATAAATTTAGTTATATATTTCAATAACACACGGCACACAATACGAAATTTTGAAAATAATGCAAAATACTCTGAATAACAGGAAGCATATAATAATGAAACTTTTTATTATTAAACTCTGCTAAAACATTGTGATTTCAGAGGTTTTTTAAAATTACATGCACAGGTAATTATTATAAAGGATATTCCTTAATTTATGTTATTGTGCTGCCATGTCTTTGCCTTTCTAGTACCCTCATAAAATAGTTTCTGGAGGTCACCTTTTGTAAGAGGAAACCATTGGCCTGATCAGATGTCAGTTTCCCTTAATTTAAACTCGTAAACTATTTCAAAGGTTAGCAGTAAACCCAAATTATTTAAAGTGTATCATGGAACTAACGTTAACCGATGTATTTTCATTTTGGTTTAAAATAATCAGGGACACAAAAGAGAATAAATTATTTTCTTTGTGGAATAAGTTTGTCGAATTTAACAGTTTAACGCAATAAATTAAGTAAACAAGCGGTCCATATTACATCTCCCATCTCTTTATGTTACGCGGATACCCTGGTATTTTCTTTTACCTCAACCCTTTATACTGAGTGGAAACATAGGAAAAAAAAGTTCGCATCACATAAGGAAGAGCCCACAAGAAAGAATCTATTAATTCTTAACTATAGGACTAGTTATGGTTTAAATTTTACAGGTGACAGACAAGTCTGTCTTACAGCAATGTCACCCGTCTAGAGTAAAACAGTTTATTGAAAGATATTGATAAGTTCAGTATGGGCGTATGTTATAATATGTGGCTCCATTAATTGTTACACGGTTAGTGTTGTAAAGAAATGTAACATTTGGCAATGAGCCATTATATACATCCTTCCATGTACTGCTAATGTAGACAGGGTTCTATGAAATATATTTATATTCGTTTATAAATAATATTATTTTATCTTTCTCGACCCGACCATCTAACCATTTTTCCCCCGTAAAATCACGCTCCCATACTGTATCCGCAACTCTAAACTCCCTTTGTGCACCTCCCGCATTAGTCACTTGTTCTTGCTGGGTCTCTTGCACTTTTGTAATTATTTTCCTATCTTCCCTTAAAAGATCCAACCTGGACCTTAGACTTCTACGTTGTAGCAGAACTGCCGGAGAGACTTCCGTTGTACTATGCTCCACATTCCTATACGCTAACAAATATGTTTGTAATGCCACGTCTATATCGATATCATCCCTATTTGCCTTCTTAACAGCACGATTAACCAATTTTACCCAATTCTCCGCGGCGCCATTCGACGAGGGGTGATATGCGGGAGTGAAGGTAATTTAAATATATTCTTTTCTTAATGTCAAAATGCGTCTAGATTGTTCTCCCTGATTATAATGTGGTATCGAACGGACGTGTTTTACTTGTGCTTCTCAATTTCTTTGTTAGACAAGGAAATACTAGATTTTTCAGTGGCGACGAGCAATAAACTGTGCCTACGTATGCAGCAACTCAGATTTAAGTGCGATTTAGGTTCATATTTACGATATGGCAGAGGGTAAAATCGGACCAAAGACAACAGGAACATTTACGGGGACCCGTTAGAACAGTTTTTTATTGATAACGACGTAAAGTCAGACCTAAAAGTGGCTACACTAATAGCAGGGGTCGGTAATGATGCGTATGAACTTACGGATAGTCTGTGTACTCTCACAAAATCATCATCAAAAGCTTTTACGCAATTAGTGACCGTTATGACAACGAATTTGAATCCAAAACCAAGTATACTGGCGGAACGGAAATTCAGACAGCGAGTGCAGAGAGCAGAAGAAACTATCGCTTGCTATGTGACTAAGTAAAAAACCTTTGCTTGACTAAAAAAGTTAAGCAATGGTTGTGGTTTAACGTCGGAAAATTTATGAGACCAGTTCATGTGTGGTATCGTAAACGATGTAATACGGCAAAAGCTATTCACGGAGGACGACACGATCACGTTTGATAAGGCATATAAGCTGGCGGTACCGATGGAGGCGGCCGAGGTGAACGCGGACTGGTAGACGACTGTACCAGAGTCAGATCTAGTGACAGTTGTGACTGTGACTTTTAGACATTCCTCCACTGGTTCAGCGAAGTCTTAATACCAGCTGTTTCCGGACCTGACTAACTTTAAACACACAGTGATCACACGTTTACATCACGTTTTAATGGACTCGAGTCCGGCCGCTCTAATGTAAGTAGTAAGTAGTATGATAATTTTAGGATTACGACAATTAAAAAAAAATGAAGTTGTTTCACAACACTAACGCTTTGGATGGATTTTGAATCGAGAACACAGAGAGCCATGCCATAGTCATAATGCTACCGTCACACGCCACTTCAATATTAAGATTTGCTGAAATTATTTTTATACTGTCTTAATACTAAAATATTACGTTGAAAGTGGATAAATTTTTGTCATGTTTGCAGCCTTAAAAATACTAAAATCAAGCAAGAATGTTATTACATGCTTGTCGTAAAAGATAAGCGAACCCTCTCGAGAGTATCCTCAGAGACTATTAACCGCAGATGTGGAGATCGCTTCTCGGAGTTTTGAGCAAATCATGTATTTAATGGAAGGGGTTTTAGTGGTAGCATGGTATGTTTGTGTGATATTGGACTAGACGTAGGAATTTTAAAATGCAATGAGTTTTGTTTGGGCAGATCTACTGTATTTATTTAAATAAAAATGTTTGATGGAATGACATGGCCAGTTTCAGCCTAGTTACTCAGTGGCATGTAAATTAATGTACGCCTAATTATAAATAAATAAAAATAGAAATAAAAATTACAAAACTATTTACATTTTCGTACAAGTTCGTTCAGAAAAAATATTTAAACTTAAATAGCTTTGCGTTTTTCGTCGAGATCGAGATGCTGTCATTTTGGATAAATGTTTCTTTCCCCGTAAAGATAAAATATTAATGTTCCATCAGAGTAATATTAAAAATTAATCTGACTGTTAAATGATTATTCGTTATCGTAATCATAATAAGCAACAAAATATGAATATTATTATTATTAAATATTTCATAGCATTCCTTTTTTTTTGTATAAACGTTTTTTTCGTTTGACATTTTGAACTCGTTGTGTTGTTTCTTATTTGTAAATATATTAATTAATAATATTTTCTGCATATCGACTACTATCCTACACGGACTGATTCCATTGCCCAACGATTGGATTGAATACGGACTTGATTGTGCGTACGTTTTGTACATTGTGAACCGTTTACAATTAAGTGTAATAATTGCGGTATAGCAAGTATAGCAACGGGACGGCTAAGAAAACATGTTGTGTCTTCATTGTCTATTATTTTAATTTAACCTTTAACTGGTGACAAACAGGGTCACAAGCGGAGCGGTGACAATGAAACATTATTTCACCAAATTCCCGGCGCTTACTACAAATATTGAAATAGCAAGCTCTATACTATCATCATCATATCAGCCGTAAGAAGTCCACTGCTGAACGTAGGCCTCCCCCATTGACTTCCATTGCGACCGGTCGGTAGCTATGTCAATAGCTCTATACTAAAATACGTTTAACGCTATTAAGTTAAGTTATTTACTTTTATTTTATTATTTTATATATTATCAAACTGTTGTATGTCACTGTGTTTAAACACTACAATAAACTACCGGGAGGTTCATGACCAAGACATATTTTTGACAATTACTAAGAAATCTAAAATTACTGAACTGTGATATTTTTACAGTTAACTTTAGATATTTTTACAGTTAACGTTAGAGCATACTTAATTCAAAACAAAGCAAAATTCGTTAATGTACGTGAATTTTTAGATGCTAGGCAGAGTGCCATACATAAATTGGCAATGTCCTTTATTGGAAATATATAAGTGTTGACGTAATTTCAAGTTAAGTAAAGCTATTTCAAGTTTGAAATTTTAACTTTTAATATAATATTATTCTTGACAGGCTCTTGATGGTACATTGTTTAACAGTGGAAAACTTTCAAATTGACTGTTATGGTTCGTGAATAGTCTTGTTTGGCATGTTTTACTGTTTTCGAAAGTATATTAAGAGAATTTCAGACATAGTAAGATATTATACTATAACTGTACGTTATATTCTATGTATATAGCCCAAGTCCCAAGGTAGTAGAGCCACGCTGATTTCAGCACAAACGGGCCGGCTCGACCGGGGCAGTACTACCCTCGCACAGAAAATCAACGTAAAATGGCAGCGATCGTGCTGTCGTGTTTCTTTGGTGAGTGCGAGACCAGAGGCCCAATGATGCAGAAGCATCACTAGCCCACCATGGTGTGGGTCACTATACTGCATTGTTGCAATATCTGCATTCGCAGTTCGCAGTATGGTGACCACCACTCTTGGATTCTGCTTATGCTTTCCAGAGTCATTTCGGCAGGGTCAAACATAAAAATATATATATATTCATGTCTATTTAAAGTTATTGTAATTTCCACGAAAAATATAGGTACACACACAAAGAATTTACGGTGAGCACATTTTGCGTTGTTTAGTGTGTTAAACGATCAGTTATGACATAACTTGTAAAAATGAAAAGAACAGCTTCACAACAATTCGATTATAGTATTATAGTAGCAGTACACAAGTAAATATTTTTCGTTTCGAATTCTGTTGAAAGAACCGTAAAATTACAATTTTTTTGAAGTTAATTAATAAATTATCATATGTGCGTTTGTAGGTACCGTTTAGGGTGAGAGACAGTAGAATCTAAAATGAATTCCAACATTTATGTAGGTTCATACTTATTTCTGCAAATGCAATCATTCTGTCGTGTATAGGTATTTTGTTTTAAAATTTTGCAATTGCAAGAAATGATTTTTTTTTAAAGTTATTGTTTTATTGATTGGATTGAACACTAGGTAAAATGTTTTGATTGACAACAATTTCTAAAACAACCAGTTTAAAATAGCAATAGTTTTCATTAAACAACATTATTATTATAATCACGGCATATACTGTATTCATATACAATATTTCAGATTGTGTTTTTTTGCTACACTAAAATTATATTGCAGTTGAATGCACTGTTGCCCTACGACTGAGATAGATCATCAAGACGTCTAGACAGTTATTGGATCCATCATATGTTTAGATTGAGTATTCACGTAAAGTGATTACATTATTTTATTTATCCTACACATCTATACAAATAATTAAAATTGGAGTTCTGTTTGTAATATTAAAATAACCGCTTTTTACTAAATGCATATTTAGGTATACACGGTTCATATACCAAAAATGTAGTTAATTTTTTTTTTGTCTGTCTGTTTGTTCTCTGGAACGGCACGACCGATTTCGACGGGACTTTCACAGATATGATATAGGGAGTAACTTAGGCTACTTTTTTAAGACTAGTTTCGCCCTGCGACCTCACCCGCGGTACGACAATAAGCGCGGGTAAAACCGCGGAGTTCAGCTAATACAAAATAAAGTAGGTACTCATTGCAAAAAAAAAAAATTATGAACAGTATTTCAATTCTTTGCTTATTCTATTTTATTTTGGAAATAAAAGTGTATGTCAGGTTGTCATCTGCTTCCATATCTGATTGTCATGACTACACGAATGGCGCAGTGTTTAAGCAAATACCACATCGCTTCCAATTGCAACGTGTGTTGCGCGTTCATACTCTACATGGCATAACGCATTAGTTATGTGATTCACAAGTTGTTGATCTGTGTCCTGGTGTGAATGTTTGAAAAATCTCCGCTACTCGGGATACATTCCAGTATGAACGTTATTTCTTTCAAACAAATACAACATTTTATTAAAATTCATACAGCCGTTTGAAGAAGTAACAAATGCATAGACTCACACACATACACACGCACACAACACGCGTTTGTGTGACAAACACGGTTTAAATGCAATTTGGAAGCTAGACATTCAATTTAAGCTAGACGTTCAAATAAAACAATCCCTCTTAAAATATTTTATGCTTTAGTCAGTCTAATGGCAACACTCTCTTATTAAACGTGCTCTATCTATTTTACTATTCATATTTATCACCATTAATCACCAACATGAGTCTCAAAATCATTATAATGCTTCGTCATTATTGTTACTAATATATTTAAGTATATACTCGTATCAATTGCTTTGGTTGGCAAGCTGCCAACGCAGTCTCGTGCAAAATAAATATGTATACAAAGGACCGGGCGATTACTGATTACAAGTGCATTTATTCATACTCTATACGAATGTCTCTTGCAGATGGGGAAAGAAACAGACTACGAAAATATGTCATTTATTTATTTTTCATACGGACTTGGTGTTTATTTCATTGACTGGAATATATTATTTAATGTTATCCGACCTACACCTAACCACACGTTTAATAATAGCAGTATTTAGTCGTTATATAATTAGTTTCAATGTACGGGACCGAAATGGTAGCGGAAGTACTCTAAGTCAAATAGGTAAAATACGTCTTAAATAAATAAATAATAAATAAATATTTCGGACATCTAACACACAACGCCGTCTAGTCCCAAACTAAGCAGAGCTTGTATTATGGATACTAGACAACTGATATGAATACTTATATACTTTTTTTTTTTTGTAAATACATACATATTATACATAGAAAACACCCAAACTCCGAAACAAATATTTGTAGATCATACAAACATTTGATCCGACCCGGGAATCGAACCCGAGACCTCATGATCAGCAGTCGCACACGCCAACCGCGAGACCAACGAGGCAGTTTATAGTCTTTTTCAGACTGTGATTCTTAATAGAAAAAACAATATTTACTTGTATTGTATTGTATTTTTATAAAGTTATTTTATAATTTTTAGTTTTTGAAGTCGGTATTTTTAAACGAAGTTTTTTTTTTCGCTTTTTAGTCTTTCTAGGCAGGGAGTTTTCTTTTGATGTTTTTTTTAAGTCTATTTAATAGCTTTGCATGACTACTAGTTACTACGAGTAGATCGGTATCTTAAATTTTCATTTATCTTCTAACCTTACCTGTCAGATCATCTAAACAACTTGAAAGAATACAACTAAGGCTCTATTCATGCATTTGGTACAACTATAGATATGTACGTATGAAATTGAAAGAATTATCCTCCAGCTCCCAACTGTTGAGGAGTTATACCTTCCATCATCAGTTCACCTAAATAACTAGAAAGAATACGAGTAACGGTAACATACATACATACGACATTTAAAGATTTACCTCCCAACTCCTAACCGTTAAGGAGTTGTATCTTCCATAATCATAAAATGATGGCTACAAAATGTGAATACTGCAATAGCTTTAGAAAATATATGAGAAACATAGTACATGCTTTGGAGGGTTTCCTTCGATTTCCTTAGGATCCCATTACCAGAATTTGATATAGTGGCAGTTTTCCGCCTTATTAACATATGAGCGAAGTTTATAATTCACTTTGTTTAAAAAGCGACGTTTGATGCTTAAGACACAAATACAGGCATTTTGTGTTAACTACAGAGCATGTGTGAATTTATATTTTTTACTATTTGGCTATAATATGCCATTTTTAGAGACAATATTTAACTAAATACATTCATAAATATGAAACAATCATAAGCCCAAAGGCTGTCTTCTTACCATTTATTAATTCTGTGGATCCGAAACTTGTATTAAACTATGACATCTGTCACAGTTACACGTTGAAAATAGATATTGGATTAAATTTAATTAAACAGCGTTTAAATAGAACAGCTCATTTAAATATATCTTATTCAGGTTCAATATTAACTTTCATGTTGTATAGCCTTAACAAAGTTCAGCTTGAAGCAAATACTCAAACGCTTATTTGAACTGGTGGGGTAAAAGCTATGTCGCTTGTCTAGTGACATTATTATAATACAGAGAATTAATATTTAAATAATGTCTACTCCAAAATATTAACACCAAATGAAAAGAGGTCACCCCAAAGTCGTGCCTTTGCTGAATATAAAAGTTTGACAAAACAGTGACATGTTTAAAAAGACTTTTATAATTAAATTATTTAAATTATTAGTGTCCCTTTCTCTTAAAGATAGAACGTTACTCACTCGGTTAATGAAACAATTACTTAACAACGGTTTTTGGTGAGGCCGTTATTCCACTCGAGCCATCCTGTTAATGTCAAAACATGGATTCCTCTCAATAATATAATCTTTGGTAACTTAAAATGAAATAACTTAAATTAGATTGCGTGTAGGTTTCAGAAATTAAGGAAAGTTTTCAATGTAATTTGTGCTTACCTACAAGCATGGACTTTTAAAGAACTTGCCTAGAAACAGATATGTTTGCAAACTATAAAACTATTACATTACCGGCGACTGGCCCCTTAAACTACATTGTACACGTTTTTATAGGAACTAATGTTTACCACTATTTTATATTGCCTACTACATTGTTAAGGTCTTTTATTGCATACGACCATTGCAATTAAAATGAAACTATTGTTTTACCTTTAAGGAAATGTTTTCATTTAGACGTATCTGTTATTTGGTGACTAATCATAAAAATAGATGAAAAAAATTATTAATTTTTGTCTATCACTTCTCTATTTAACACAGTACAGTTTCTTACTAGTTTGGAATTAAACTGCCAAATGTGGTATATGAGAAATTATTAATTTCAATACGTTTAACTACTATGTCTTACATATGTAATTGTTTTAATATAAATTTATTAAACAATAATTTACAAGTGCTAAGAAGAACTGCGCCATTCCTAAAATTCGCAGTGTGATTTAATTTTTTTGTAATATATTTCTGAAGAATTGAGTAACATTGATGTTTGAATAAAAAGACAAAAATATTCTACCTCGCTGTACCTACCATTATAATAGATTCGACCATTCCTTTTATCTAAAAGAAAACATACCTATATATCGATAAGAAAATTAATACAATTTAAGAGCGCTATTAAGTATTAATTTGTACATTTTTATAATTATTAAAATAGCTTGTAATTTTATAGGTATGTAAATTTGATCTAATACTAAAGTATTGTGTAACCCTGTTCATGAATAAGCATTAAAGGAAATTCGTTTTCATAATTAGTTTCCTCAACTATTATAAACAGGATGTTTCTAATAATAGTGTGACATTAATAAACTAATTGTCGTGTACCTATTTTTAGACAGTATTGTAATTGTTTCGTATAACATTTAAATATATTTTATGCCTCAAAAAGCAATTTAAGACATTGGTGCTGTACCATAGGATTGTGAGAGTGAGGGAATAGAGAGTACACCTGTGTTTGTGTACACACTTGTGCACTAAATACCTCCTACGTAGTTGGCTGGTCTTCATTGAAACTGGCCGCCACCGTGGAGAAAATCGGCTAAGAGTACATCATCATCATCACATACATCTTTTTTAACGACTTACCTAATTTGAATGGTTCGCAAACTGCATTTAGTTTCTTAATTTGACCTGTTGGTCTAATTGTTAGTGATACTGACTGGTATACCTGGTCATAAGTTCTATTCCTAACCATGAAAAATAATTGTATGATAAAAACATTTATTATTTGAACTGTGTCGGGGTATAATCTTATATATCATATCATCGGGTTCAAATCTTTGGGATTAGACAGCAATGCACACACATAATTATACATAGTGTCTATATCCCTGTAGAATAATACAAAGTTTAAGAGCCCTTATTTTGCCAAGCAGGTCTATTGCCTTCAACGACGAAGGTCTCTTCTGGGTACGCACGCTATGACTCAATTATGACGCAAAATTACTATCAAATAAAAAATGTATGTCAAGCAATTATTCCAATTCGCAAGACTTATATAATTCAGATACGATTTCAATCGAAATTGTAGTTAACATCATATAAAGCAGCCCCTACTTTTATTTATATTTTTCGTAGATTTCTGAGACACGGCCATTTTGAATAGAGTCTTTGCACTTTACACGTAGTTACCTTGACCCAGTTGTTTGAGATGTACTTAATGTCTATACTAAAGAGTTCGTGCGGAATGAGGAAGGGGTGAATCATATTTTCTTGTCACTTTTATATAAAATCAAGCAAACTAGACGATGGACTGGAATAGGCTGATGATGATGATGATGAAGCAAACTAGATGTGATTTTCATAAAAAGGGGCCTGTCAATTTTGTTGTATATTTATAATGTTTGTTATCTTAGAACTAAGTATTCAAGAAATTGTTTACTCATTTGGAGATTCAATATTTTGAGGGAATCTTATTCGTTTGGTTTTATATGCATTTTAAAATCAATCAAATAGGCCAATTGTTTAGTAGGCCTTCCCAGGCACTTTTGAAACGTTACGATGCCTAGTACTCGGTTACAAAATGTCATTTCTATGGCGAAGAACCGGTATGACCTTTTATAAAAGCAGATTTAAATTTTTGCGAACATTATTATATATGTATGCAATAACAAAGTAAATGGCAAAATTAATACCACATTTTCAAAAATAACAAATACAAATCATTCCTAAACACAAGGGAATAAATTGATTTTGATTAAATTGAATTTGATTTAAGGAAACAAAAAAATAAATAAAAAAAATCATTTTCTAAGATTTACGATGTTGATACATATACAAAGTATATAGTACTTAAAATACATAAATAAAATATTTAAAGAATAGAAAAAAAATATCACTCTAAGGATAGAAATTGAAGAAGTTAAGTACAAATACGAGTACATTAAAGTGGTCAAAAGCGGCTGTAGTCACTTTCCAGCAGGTGGCTCGTCTGACTGTATCATCTAATTTCCATTACACATATAATTAAAGTTCATAAATAAAGCAGTGTAACACACGATAGATAGATTAAATATTATATATATATATATATTAAATATAGATAGATAGATAGATTAAAATAAAGCAACCGATTGCTTTATTTTAAAACGTAATTATATCAATTTCCTGCATGGAAAAGTTCCTTATCGTATTATCAAACTCTACTTCAAAATACTAATATCAAGTTAAGCATTGCCTTTTAACTTTGAGGTTCTCATTTTTAGTAAATTTACTCACAGATAATTTGTATTACAAGATCTTTAAGAGAAGAAATCTAGAGTTTAAGTTAAATTTAAATTTAGAAAGGCCATTAAACAATTAAGAAACCATTCAGCGTGAAATAGGGTAAAGCGGTTTCATTAAGGAGTTTTGAATATTTTCGTATTAAAATACACGGGATTAAAATCTTGGTACGAGTATCATTAAGTGTTTGCATTCGCGAAACAAATACTAAAATTTAACAGAGATGAACTTTGGGTCTTGATTTAAGAACAAAATTTCGTCCAAACCAAAATTTTAGTTTACGGTTGGATCGCTATGATATAATAGCTCGACGCGATTTTGTAGATACGAGTTAGACAAGAGACAAACATTGAAAATCTTCTCTTTATTTATTTAAAAATTCTTAAAGAAGATAGGTAAGGAGTCAGGTGAAGAAGGTAAAAAGTAAATTAGAAGTGAGAATAACATTACATAGCACTGTATGAATGCGTTCTCTTGAAAACAACTCCTCATGCACTAGGAACCCTGTGTTTGGGGGATACTTTACACATATACATGAAACGGACACAACACATCCAAGAACACCCAGACCCAGAACAAGTACCTATTTGTGGATCACACAAAATATTGTGAGGATCAACTTCACTTACACTGAAGTAGCGAGGTCAGTGCTAAGACCACGACATCGTATGTATGTAGTCGATCAGTGCAGTAGTCAATATTTGAAGAGAAAAATAAAGGATGAAAATTCACTAAATCTAACATAATCTTTGAGTGAACTAGCCCACTCCAGCAAAACCCTATTAAAATGAATGGATGTCTTATCTTGGAAAAATCCATAGACTAAGACATAAGTAACATTAGTACCAAACAATTGTTTACTTACAAGGAAACATTCGTTACCGAGTACCACATCGTAGCAAATTCATTTCGTGTTCTCAGAGATTGTAATTTAAATAATATTTCTAATTTCATGTAAATATTCATTTAATATTCAAGTTCGTATGATACTATGTTTGATAGTTTTGTAAGATACGGCTGAAAATACTGCAACATATTTCACACTTTGCAATTTCATAAAAAACTCTGACGCAATGTCAGGTACCTATATACATTTACTAATTATTGTATCTATATAAAAATAAACTCTTCGTGTCTTGTTTAGATAGTAAGTCAATATTAGATACAAGTGTTACAAATGCTCAATAACAGGAAGACGTTACGTAACATAAAGCAATACATCAATTTTGTTTGCAACAATATTTTAAAATAACAAAGATATTGAAATCTTCGTATAGTATTATAATTTACATAAAATTAGGCAGTGGTCCGACCGCCGATGATGAACGAGAAACGAGTAAAGCTAGAAACTATAAATGATTCGGCAATCAGCGGGAAGCGAGTGTGTGGTTTCGATAGTTTATAGCCAGTGTGCAAATACGATGAGTGATTCGCGAGCGGTCGCTTAGTCCTGTGCAAACCAGTGCGTGTAAGACGCGTGTACACGCATGCACGCAAGCACGTACACGTGTTTCCAACTAAGTATCCGACTAAGTTATATTCCAAGTTCCAAGATACTATAGATGAGTTTTTTATTGAATGTGTCCGTATCGTAAAATACATACCATTGTCGTCGTCTGAACTAGACAACAATAGGAGTTGTAATGATTTGTTGATATCCATACGTGTACTTTCAAAGCCGCACTGTATAGAAATGATCAAGCAAGCGAGCATCGCTAAGCAAGTATCGCTAAACGAGCTTATCTTTGAAAGCTCTTGTCGCTTATCGACAAAACTAGCTAAGCGAGTTATCGCCGGCAGTGTGAACAGTCAGAGAGCAACTATTAATATATGCATCTCTTTCGTTTACACGGAATGAATATTTTTCGTTTCGTAACGTTTCGTGAGCGAGAAAATCGCCGATAGTTAGTCGTTTTCTCGCTGGCGGTCGGACCACTGCCTAAGTCGAAGCCTTTTGTTTCACTATTTCTATTATAATATTTTAAATCGGAGGTCGTTCTTTTCAAATCTTAGTGAAACAAATTAGATCGATGTATTTGTTCGACACAGGACAAAAAAATGCCTCTGAATTCCATCGCGGTATTAAACTTATTTACTCATGATTTAATGATTTTTTTTTTTTTTAAATTTGGTATGTCTTACACATGGCCATCTGATCTTAAACTTAAGGTTGAGTCTGATCAGTGATTACATTGCTGACAAATGCACAAAATAAACTGTGGGATGAACCGTGCTTTCACAGAATATATGACCTAGATGGCAATCTAAGCCACGACCCACGGGTCAGCATCGCTAGACTACAGCAGTCATCAAAATACCCTAAGAGTTGAGAAACCAAATTAACACCACATTCATAACTAAAGCAGTGATGTGAATAAATAAGTTCTCCACTAATCCGAGATAAGAAACGATTATTTGTAAAGCACTCAATCTCCTTATACATTCGCGTAGCCAATCATCACACCTTATTCAAATGTGAGTCGATTACCAAAAACAAGTTACGAAAATATCCGAGACTCAAAGTCGCGTTTATTTTTAGAAGTGTATGGAGTCATGGCCACATGAGTCATTTGGCGGTCACTATGCACAATTTAAGATTTTTTTGTCGTTTGTTTATTACTTTGCTATGTATAGTTAAGATGTAAAAACATACAACCTAACTAGCCACTTTTGTCATTATGAAGATGACTTTGAAAAGATTTTTATTAGACAGTTGGGCGTCGGTCTTTTTTTGTTATTTTCAAGAAATTCCGAATTTGCATTAAAATATACTTTAAAATAAATTTGAACGATACGATCTAGGATTCAGTGGCTATACACTCATTTAATCTAAATATTATTTTAAATATTATATGATTACGTCAAACGTGAATTTATTCACTGTTTAATTTTTCTAGTTACTCACCCAGTGTTTTTACTTTACTATTTAAGTAAAGTAGTATGAAATAAATAGTCTTGTAATTTAAATTGTATTTCTCCAAGTACACAGATAGGTAATCTGTGTGAAGAAAATAGTCTGTCGATAAGATAGGTCTTCCTTTCTTTGTTGAGAAACTTAAGCAAGTTTTCATGAGATCGGAGGATTTTAGATGCCCTATCAGTTTTTTAGAAGTTCTTTGATTTTTAATATGTGGGTAAAAGTTAACTGTCATAAGGTATCAAATATTATTAACTTATCAAGTATTTATCTAGGATGATCTAGGATCTACATTCTATTCAGTAGAATAAAGTGAAGTATATTAATGCATCTTTTTAATAAGTTGTATGTAAAAATACGAATTACCTAGGAAAAATTGTAACGATTAAATCCTTGAAAATAAATATAGTCCTTATGTAAATTTTAACAAAACACAACAATCGTGTATTTTGTACCTAAGAGTAAAATTGCACGTTAGCGTGTATTCTCCCACCATTACAGCAAAAGGCTACCATTAATTAAGTTTAATTACCTTTAGGTATACGTAATATTAAATTTGACAGTGGAATATTGTAAACACCAGTGGATCGATTTACCCAGTTTAGCATACCAGGTTTGAGGCTGAAGTGTTCGCAGTTATTTCATGCAATAGTAATAATCCTAAACTAGTAAAAAACACATTGTCATACAACTATTTATACTTTACTATATGGTTTAAATAATTTATTTTTATAAAGACACATAAGCCACTTACATGAGAACTTATTTTAACTTAAAGATAAAGTTTTAATACAATAGTCGTGGAAGGACGTCTAAATACTTAAATATGTTATAATAAATATTTATGTAAATACTACTTTTTAAATAATTAGATAGTCTTGACTTAAATAGGTTTAATAAGCTAACATGTCTTGTACGTGAGGATAGACCGTTATAAAGTTGGATACCTTCAAACGTAATGTTCTTTTTTCCATAATTGGTTCCTATGTTTTTTAGGCAATACAATTAAACTTCCTCGACGATAGTTACGTTTATTTATTTCAGATACAGGAACTAATGATAAATTGGTGTGAATAGTTTTATTTAGATTTTTATTTTATTAAGATACAGGTGCTGTACTTGTAAAGTTGTTTGATGTTTATTTTTATAAATATATATAATAATATATGTTTATTTTATTTTTTTGTGGTAATGGAAGGTAGTGGAAATAATATTTTAATGATTTATTTTGTTTTCTTTGTAATTGTTGTTTGTATTTTTGTACTGCTCCCCCAAATCTCAATTAGATATAATAAATGTTGTTTTACTAATGAATTATAAACATTTCATCTTAATTTACGCGGAATGCACTTACCTAGGGATCTCATGGGTCTTAATAGTAATGAAATTTTGTCTTTTGTATGTTCTATGTGGGTATTCCAGCATAAATGTTGATCTATTCTTAAGCCTAGATATTTTTCAGTTGACTTCTGTTCTAACGGAATATTATTTATTGTTAACGATTTACAAATAGGTACAAGGTATATTTCTTGATCAAAATATAATATAGCTACTTTTTTTAAATTATCTGTTAATAGATTATTACATTGAAACCAATTTTATAAGGCATTCAGATCCTCCTGTGCTAGTGTAATAATATCTTGCAATTTGGGTTCAAAATAGAAAAGACATCTATCGTCAGCATATAGAGTCAAATGGCCATGAAGTCCTAAATCTTTCATGTCATTTATGTAAATTGTAAATAAAAACGGACCGAGTATTGACCCCTGCGGGACTCCATACCTAATAGGTGATTCGTTACTATTAACATTATCGATTTTAACAAGCTTCATTCACTTCTCATTGTAAACAGCACCGAAGCCACCTAGTCCCTTGGGCCCCTGCAGTTGCGTAGAGATGTCGCCTCTATGACAGTACTCTATCGCATGTATCACGTGTTCTGAAGAGCTCTTCCAACTGGTCCACCCCCTCCATCTTCCTCTACAGACCAACACGTGCCGGCCTTGGAAGTTACCGCTTCAGAGTGGTAGACATACGATCTTGTACTCATCGCTTCGGTTCCTCCTTTCTGTGCCGAGCGGTCAAAACCTGGAACTCACTTCCAGCGCACGTGTTTCCCTTCCATTATGATCCCGGGTCCTTTAAGCGGGGCGTAAAAAAGCGTGTAGGTCACCATGCTGCAATATATTTATTCGCATTGAGAATGGTGACCACCACTCTTGGAATCTGCTCATGCTTTCCATCAGGCAGAGCAGAGTCATTTTGGCGCAGCTAAAATATACAAAAAAAAAGCTTCAGTCTATTAATTAGGTATGATTTAAACATTTTTACAGCGATACCTTTCATACCAATGATTTGTGATTTATTTAGAAGCAATTGGTATCTTACGGCATTAAAGGCTTTTTTAGGTCGATAAAAACTCCCACGACAATATTTTTCCGGTCTATATTTGCTCTGATCTTACTAATAAGGTCAATGGTAGCCGTGGTGGTACTACTTCTGGCTCTAAAGCCATACTGTCGGTCTGAAATGAAGTTGAAAGACTCTAAATATGACACTAGTCTTATATGGTTATTTTTTCGGAGACTTTGAAAAGTACTGGTAGAACGGAGATTGGGCGATAGTTACTTGGGTCTGTTGTAGGTCCTGATTTATAGATAGGGGTAACTATTGCTTTCTTTAATATCTTGGGAATTCCCCATTTACTATGAGTTTATTAAGCCATTTTTTACAGATTGCTCGGTCATTTATTATTAAGCTTTATAGGTATTTAATAGATTTGATGTTCGTTCCATCTATTACAGTACTGAAACTCGTAGCGAGTGATTTTATATTTTTTTTTATTTCGTCTGAATAACATGGCTCTAAGATGGGTAATTTACTAGTGTGTGATTTACAGAGTGGTGTATACATGTTTTATAAAATTGTTTTGGTATTTGCTCAGCCAAAGTTGCCCTCTTTGGTTGAAAAATATATATTACAAGTTTCACAAATTTCTTACCTATCTTTTATCATCTTGTATTGACTATTTTCGTTTTCTGAACTTTGTTTTTCCGTATATAATGTTTTATTTTGGATTCAAGCAATTCATAGTTTAACATAGTTTAGCATACTCAACAACAGAACACTGGCCTATTCGCTGGATGTTTTAGAATTATTTTGATTAGCCTGTGTTTCTAAGGTACAGTTAATGCCTAGAAGTAGTGATTCTTAACTAGAAATTACTATAGGCTCTAATTTTAGTGTCTCTATTGGCTATGTACTAGTATGCAACAAAACGATTGGGATTAAAAATTAATTATATTATAAAATAAATGTGGCACGCCAATTTTACATACTAATCGTTTCGGTATGGTCAGTTCAAAGGAGTGCAAGCACGGCTGTGTTAACAACAATAACACAATAATAAAGCGATTATTAATAAATCTCACCTCACAGAAAACCGTGTTTCACCGAGTAAGTGAGGATACTGGAGGCCCATAACCCAACCCCCCACCCCCCCACATCCCTTTCCCCATCCCCCAAAAGTCGGCAACGCACTTGTGACGGCTCTGGTGTTGCGGGTGTCTATGGGTGGCGGTAATCGCTTACCATCAGGTGATACGTCTGCTCGTTTGCCACCAATACCATAAAAAAAAAACAACTAATTCATTACTCAATCCGGATAAAGACAATCCAATCCTTTAATAGATATACTCATTATGTATATTCAAGTAGTTTACATAGCAAATACCTGATTTGACTATAAATTTGGATATTGATCAAGCAAAACAGCTGCTTACATTGGAATTTTACAGATGCTTAGTATGTAGGGACTATTTTTAGAATTTGAGATCTGATATTAATATGGTGGGTGTCAATTCAAACCAGTTTCTATTTATTGAACTCTAAAACGGTAAGTTCTGTAAAAACTAGTCTCAAATTCCAATTCTTGAGGTCAAACGCTGTTGTCGTCGAATCATTTGGTTTAAACCTTGGTTTGTTATTTAAGTATATTAGACGTAATTATATGTGATTGTTCGATCTACAGTTATATTTTAAAGCATTTGTTTGTATTTTGTTTCATTTCGGGGCTGGACGGAATTTCGGGAACTAACAGGTTCAAATCGGCAACTTATTTAAGTGTTATTAGATAGTCCATTTATCAAGGAAGGTCGAAAGCATCACGCTATGACCAATAAGAGCCAAACACTCATGAAAAATAGAAAAAACCTATTTGTTTTGAAGCACGCAAATGAAGTTGCGTAGGTCAGTATCCTGTGATTAACATAATTTCTTACATCTACAATACTCAATATGTTAAAGAGATATGGGCACGCATAAAGACATGGGCATGTTAAGCCATTGGTTCTACGAGGCACGCATGGATCTCTAAGTGCTAAAGATATTACCTACCTTTTTTTTCAATGAATAGTACAGGGCAAATGAGCAGACGTATCACCTGATGTTTAGCGATTACCGCCTCCCATGGGCACTTTTTTTTAAGGTTTGAAGGTCGTATTGGTCCGGGAATACCGCAGGTGACAGTTCATTCCACATTTTTGCTGTGCGAGGCAGAAAGTTTCTTGAGTAGCGCACAATTATGGACTGCCTACCATCTAGATGATAGGGATGAATGTTCTATCACGTAGAATGATGGCGCAAAGAGACCGGGATCAGTCCGAACAAATCCTCGGAGCACTCCCCATAGTAAATGCGGTAGAAGATGCACAGCGAAGCCACATCTTTAAGCAGCGCCAAAGGGTCCAGCTGAATTAAAATTTCTTGGCTGTCGACGATTCAAGTCGCTCTCCATTGAATGCGGTCTAGAGGGAGGAGCTGGTACTGGGGTGCTCCCGCCTAAAGATGTGGACAGTATTCCACATGAGGCCAAACCTGCGCTTTATAAAACAGAAGGCGGTGGGCCGGAGTAAAATACTGTCTCGATATGTTGAGCATGTCAAGCTCAAACTTCGAGGCCAATTTGGCCTAATCCTCCAAATGGTCACGGAACTGGACTTTACTCGATATGTCGACACCAAGTATTCCAATGTTGGCTGAAGCAGATAGGGAACTGTCGTCAAACCACCAACGAACCAGAATATACACACGACCAACGACAGTTTTTTGGCGGTGAACGCGCCAGGTCCAGGTTCCAGGGCGAAGTCATGATGAGGCTCGAATCGTCGACTGCCAAGAACTTTCAATTCAGCAAGACTCTTTGGCGCTGCGTAGAGATGTTGCTTCCCTGTGCATCTTCTACCGCATCTACTACGGGGAGTGCTCCGAGGAATTGTTCGGATTGATCCCCACCGCCTCTTTCCGCCATCGTCCTACGTGACAAAACTTTCATCCCCGTCATCTAGATGGTTGGCAGTCCACAACGGTGCGCTTCTCAAGAAACTTTCTGCCTCTATCGTTACTGCTCTTACCCCGAACATGATTGAGTATAGTATTGCGCATAGTATTGCGCCATCATAGGGGAGATTGGGGGATAGGCCTCCGGTATCCTCACTCACTTGGTGAAATTTCTCACTAATCAGATTTCCCGATAGCATTGGATTTTAATTTTATGCAATTATTTCTGAAAATTTGTTGTATTTATTTCCTTTCCATGGTTTATATATATATTTTTTTCTTTATTACCAAAGTTCGGAGGTTTTGTCGATTTTGACGCCAATTTGAATATACGCATAAATAGAAATTTAGAGCACCACGTTTCTACATTTAACATACACATTTTACACTCACTTGGTGAAACACAGCGGCAGCGCTATTTCTCACCGGTTTTTGATGAGGCCGTAGCATCACTCCGGTTGAGCCGGCCTATTCATACCGAAGCGTGACTCTCCCACGGTCTTTCAATTGAAGAAGTGTATGTTCAGCAGCTGCCTGCAATAGGTTGATGATGATGATAAAGCAATGTCTCTTTCTTATTATCACTTTTTCATTTTCTATCTTACATTTTAAATGAAATAATGTTGACTTCACTGACTTATTTTTAAAAATCTGTTATAAAGATTACAGAAGATTTAACATGAAAATAATTTACGCATTACTATTACACAAAATACATCAGAACATTTGAATAGACTATCTATCTCATGTCTAGAGTTTGAGATTGTGTGTTATATGTGCGCACTGATGTATAAAGATAATTAAGGCATTAAGTTAGTTACGTAACTATATTTAGTTTAGTGTAGTGTTACATTTCAGAAAGTTTTGATAGCTCACCCACGCCTCACATAATTTAGGTTGGCGAGGTAAGGCGATCAACCGCGGTTACGTTTCTCAAGTTTACTTGAACAGAATTGATCTTGAAACATTTTCTTGTGTTTGTATCAGTTGCGTTGTAAATCCTATATTAACTGAGTTTAAGCAAGCTAGTAAAATAGTTTTGAAATTGCTATTACTTTCATTTTCTTTGGATTATTCGATCATTCAGATGGAATTCGTGCAGTACCTAATCGATCTATTCCAAACTAAAGTAAGTAAACAGTAATACTAGACTACTCATCAAAGCTCTTATTCTAGTATAGTTTGAACTACTAAACTGATAACTTCATCAATTTTAGTCATGAAATAAAAATAAATAAATTATTATGCTCTAAATGCAGTACAAGTAACATTTTAACAAAAATAAAACCGACTTCAAGGTTTGACTCGATTTCTCTTGAATGCCATCATCAGATCTTAGTGTCCTTATCCTGGTTCCACCGTTGGGATATCTCCTTTCCATCAAAATAATCATCAAAATCGGTTCATAAACGACGAAGTTATCCTCGAACACACATAAAAAAAAATATACGGTCGAATTGAGAAACCTTCTCCTTTTTTTGAAGTCGGTTAAAAAGTAGAAATATCTACAGATATTACTACTTTTACTTTAAGCTTTCAGAACTACCATCGTAAATTTATATTTTATTATGTTTTTATATTCAGTTCAACTTCTCCGATCAATCATTGGAGGCTGTGAAACAGATCTTTATGTAACCCTAGAAACGCCTACATTACATTTGCATAGAAAGAACTTTTGTATGAAATGAAATACATTTACATAATATAACTGCTAGTACTAAAAAGTTACAGATTTCTTACTAAATAAATTTGCATGTAAAAAAAAACTGAAAATTTATTTCAGAAAATTGAGGGTTTCTGTTAAGGGTTGGATATTAGCAATGTTAGCCATAAGGGTCGTTAATCGGGCAAAGGTACCTAGGTATGAGTTATCTACTCGCAATAATGCATAGATTATTTTATTTCGATGTAGAAAATCTAAAGATATAAATAAAAATGAATCCCCGAAATTTATGTAAGCGCATAACCTCCGATTGACTGCACCGAATTGAATAATTCTTTTTTTTTGTTCGTTCGTTATTGTTAGAACAAGGTTTGCATGGGAAAATATTAGAATATAGCCTGAGGTGATTTTTTTGTCCACAACTGTACACTGCACCTGTGGGAAGCGGAGACGGGCACAATTACTAAATCAAGAATTAATAATTTAAGAAATATTTACGAAAAAAATGTGGCGGTACGAAGTTCGCCGGGTCAACTATTGTATCATAAAACTCCATATATTCTTTCCTATGACTATATTTATTATGTTGCAGAGATTGATAAGTTACATAGCTAATACAATATATTATAGTTTACTTATGTATAATTGATTCCCTTTTGTGTCATATTCTTCATGTTGTATGTAGTTTTGTGATGATTGACTGATTGCTCTCTACTTGTTTCTATGTACATAAGTTCTTTGTAAGTACCGTGGGAAACCACGCTTCGGCATGAATGGGCCGGCTCGACCCGAGTGATACCACGGCCTCACAGAAAACCGGTGTGAAATAGTGCTTGCGCTGTGTTTCACCGAGTAAGTGAGGATACCGGAGGCTCAAAACCCAAACCCCTTCCCCCTATCTCCCCTCCCTATCCACCAAAGGCCGGCAACGCACTTATGATGCTTCTGGTGTTACAGGTGTCCATGGGCGGCGGTAATCGCTTAACATCAGGCGACAGGCAATGCGTCTGCTCGTTTGCCCGCCTATGCCATAAAAAAAAACATTTTTTGTGGCCTGTGTGTCATATTTTTCGTCTGTCTAGTGCATATGTGCCTTTTTCTCTAAGCCGTGTTCAGAATATTCTTTCATAACTACTCTTCCAGGTTATCGTTTTTACAAGCTATGTGACCGAAGAAAATCCAAGACCTTATGAAGGTAGGGTTTTGAGAGTCCCTTTGTGGTTTTATTGTATAATGACTTATATATTAACGTACGTAAGTAACGTTGTAGTTAAATGTTAGTGGTTTCCAAGAAAATATATTGAAAATGCAAACCTACTTATATTATGTAAATATAGTTGTCGAGTGCATAAATGATTATTGAGGTATGCTAAAAAAAGCTTCACCCGTCAAAATAGGTTTAACTTATTTGTAAAGAAAATTAAATTCGTAGAGCTAATTTCTTTTTATGTGTAATTCCCATTGAGATTTACATATTGTCATCATACCTGTTAACCTATTTGTAACTGGTATAGAAACAAAAATAAAAAACCAGTCGTATTTTATTACTTACAGACTATTTATAATTCAAGTCAAAACCACTTACTGAACATTATATGTATAAATAAATTTGGTAACGGTGCAATAAATACGTGCAAGACTTTTTTGCAAGGCTATCGAATGTAATGAAAAAGACTAATTTACAAATTATCTATACAAATAAATAAAATTGGAGTGTCTGTTTGTAATATTAAAATAACCTCTTTTTACTAAATGCATATGTATGTATACACGGTACATATGCCAAAAATGTAGTTAAAAATTTTTTTGTCTGTCTGTCTGTCTGTCGGTCTGTCTGTCTGTCTGTCTGTCTGTTTGTTCCGGGTAATCTCTGGAACGGCTGGACGGATTTTGACGGGACTTTCACTGGCAGGTAGCTGATGATCCAGGGAGTAACTTAGGCTACTCTTTTAGACTAACTTTGTCCCGCGGTGTTACTCGCGGTACAACAATAACCGCGGGTAACACCGCGGGGTTCAGCTAGTTATACATATACTAGACTGCTGTCTAGACTTTTTCTTATGCTTTGACAAATAAACTTTTGTCTGTGGGATCTAAATATTACCAATGACACAAATATTACCAAGTAATGTCTTAAATTCAAACATTACTTATCTTCTCTGATACACCAACAATAAAGTAAAATGTTAAAACTATGATCAGAAACTCTTTCATAGAAAAGCAATTACCAAGAAACTTATGATGCCTGAATGAACTTTTGAGATTTCCTCAAATAACTAAGGGCTCCCACACATAACTACAATGCCATGCGATGGGACGCCGCATCGTAGGAACTTGCGATATGAATTACTACTATACAAATTCATGCGGCAAAGTGTTTATTCATGTGACCGTACTTTCTGTATCATGAAAAATAGAATAAAAATAATAAAAAATGATAATATAAATGATTTATGCATACAAATATATTTATTTCTTCGTAAATTTCTGCGAGCTCGCACAAACGTGCAACCTTACGAAGAGATGCGAATTCGCAGTTTTGTGTGGGCGCCCTAAGTCACCGGCATGCTGACATGACATTTTCGAAGTGAAAACTTCTTTGGCCGCGGTGAACACTTTTTGGTAGGGGGAAATGTTATGGGTTCACGTCACTGACATGCCAATGTTTGATGTTGATAATTTTAATTTAACACATTGATTTTACAAATAACATACTAAATTATAAGTTTTCGATTCTAGTACTTATGACTGCTATGTTTTTTTCACATTTTGTTATATACATAAATATCGGATATCAGACTCCTAAATGGAATTTCGCAAGTTACTTAAAGTGTGCTCTCGATTTTCTATTTGGAATTTTTGAAGGAGGCATTTTTTTTGTCATAATGTCAGCTACACTAATATTTAACATTGGTATTTCTTTGAACCCATTTTTAAAAGAGTTAACACAAAAGATGTCTGATTTATGTTCAAGTATTGTTTCTTGTTTGCTAATTTAAATTCAAAACACGAATACTTACTTTAGAGTAATTTGGCCAACGCCTCACGTCTAGAATTTTAACAAGTAACATTTATAAAAACTGACAATTATTGATTGCGCTTACTAATATGCATTGAAATACCAAGTCAAACTGTATAAAATGTAATATTTAGAAAGAAACAGATAAATATTTAAAACTAGTTGTTGCCCGCGGCTCCGCCCGCGTATATGTCGGTTATCTCGGCAAATAGTAGCCTATGTGTTATTCTGATGTATAAGCTATATTACTGTAAAGTTTCATCCAAATCCGTTCTGTAGTTTTTGCGTGAAAGAATAACAAACATCCATCCAAACATCCATCTATCCTTACAAACTTTCACATTTATAATATTAGTAGGATTATCTAATTTCAGTAGTTTTCATAATAACGTTTGAAAATACCGTGGGGTGAAATCGGTCAAGTAAATAAAAATGGGGTACAAGTGCCTTGAATTCAATATTTTCCTAATAAAGGTTGCAGTCAGTAACATTTAGCTACACATCTGACATTTAAGACAAAACACAAGTTTCTTTTCAGCCTGTGAATATTTCACAGTGTTTCGACAAAAATGCGTAATTTTTTTGATGTATGGGCTTACCAAAGTACCTCTACTCTGCCTGATGGAAAGCATAAGCAGACTTGAATTCACTAACGAAACACAACAGCACGATTCTGTCATTTTAGGTTGATCTTCTATGCGATCGAGAGAATTTCGATACACAGTGAGAAAAAAAAGGTAGATAAATATCATAATTTAGAGTTCAATTTTCGTTCATGTTCAGTTCGAATTGAGGATTTTATTATTTTATAATTGACAACCTACGTTAATGTTATTGTTTTGTTTTCATACACGTAAATACTATTTGAATTGATGTATTCAGTGTTTTTGCAAAGCTAAAAATGCGATGGAAAAAATAAAGTTCATTTATTTAGAAATAAATATATACTTAAATGCATAAGTAAGTGATCATATAATAATTATAAATTGAAATATAAATTATTGTTTACATTTTTCTGTATTTAAAAATGTAATTGATATGTACTTTATATAAATGTATTAAAGAAACTAATAATAAATAGGCAACATTTTTCTTCAATTACTAATTTAGTAACTCTTCACCGAGAAGATTTATTTTCAAAAATTATATAAACAGTAACTCTGACGTATTCATTCAAATTTTTTCTGCTACTATATAGTGATAGTTTGTACTAAAATACGGTTCTCTGTCTCAATAAAAAGTAAATCGAAATCCAATTTTTTGTGAGTCCCAATAAGAGCGCCTACGACATGTGATAAATATTGTATTATTGTAGTATTCCATCACTACATTATTTATTAACTTGCGATTTATTTTTATAACATAACATACATTTTATTTTGTGCTCTATAAAAGTACCTAAGGTCGATTTGACAGATAAATTTATTCAGTTTACTGTATTGTAGGAAATTGTATCGCCGTCTTATAAAATTTATTCGCTGTATCAAATGTAAAAAATAGGGATAAGTTGTTTACTTAATATTTGAAATAATTTTATAAGTAAGTATAATATAGGCATAAATCGCACAACTGAAAAAATGTATTGATTGCGACACGCTTAAGAAAAAATTTTTTGATTCTTTTTTAAAAATTATTTATAACTAACTAGCCGTTGCCTGCGGCTCCGCCCGCATGTATGTCGGTTATCGCGGCAAATAGTAGCCTATGTGTTATTCTGATGTATATGCTATATTACTGTAAAGTTTTATTCATATTGGTCTAGCTGTTTGTGCGTGAAGAAGTAACAAACATACACACTTACAAACTTTCACCTTCATAATATTGGTGTGATTATATATTCCTAGTAAATCATTAAGTTATAATCCACCACTATATTATGTGCCTCATGCATCGGTTAACAATAGGCAGAATTCATATGTACTAAGTATAATCATTAATATCTTATATCAAGCTCATTCACCAATCAAATCAAATTTAGTCATTATTTTCTCTATGACATAGTTATGTGAAGGTACATGTGTGTGTGGTAAGTATGCAGCGATGTTCGTAGTTTAGTTATCTAATATATTCTTATAAGCGGAGACTTGTAATTGGTTGTCAGCTTACTACAATATTATGAAACTGTTTTTGTAGCTGTAAGTCTTCCATAGTGCTTAAATAAAAAAAATCAGAAATAATTAAGTTACTTAAGAAAACACATTACACCATTATGTCATAGATTTAACATTCTATTAAATTTGATTAAAAACTGATAATTTTGTATGGGGAATGGTGCAATACGACTAAATTAAATAAATCTAAATTTGGCATATAATGTAACTATGGCCATAAATATTTTATGTATTTTTTTAAACTTAGCGATTACGATGATAGAATAGCATGTCATTTGATTATTATGCCAAATAAAGTTAGTATTATATATATATATATATATATTATATCTATTAAACTTCAATATCTGAGTTAAATTAGTTAAAAAAAATTAATTGTAAAAACGATACACTTCTTTAGTAGGTAACGATCATGGTATTTATATTAATCAACAGTTACAACCTTTAGCAGACACCATAATGTGGTGCATAAAATAATCAAGTAAAATGACAAAATTTTAAAGTAAAATGTTGAAGGAGATCGTTAGTACGATTCTCCCGATTACATGGACATCGAAGTGCAAATACTATACAAAGCCATCAAACATTATAAAAAAACAAAGTGCTAAAACAAATGAAGAGACGTATACAGTCTTTGAAGAATTCAGTCAATGCGTGGACAATGCTGAAACACACGCGCTTAAAAAAATAAAATTTAACGTTCCAACGTTAATTTCAATCCTTGTCTTTTATATATGTATTGTAAATGTGATAATATCGTGTGATGTTAGTGTTAGAAATGTAAATAGTAATATACGTAAAGGACCTTATGAGCATGATTATGTTAGAAAGAAGTCCGTGCACTTAGTACAATTACAAGCAAATAAACGAGAAGTCTATGATAATTACCAAAAAAATATACAAAATTATATAACAAAAAGGCAGAGTGATGATAAAAAATTTGAGAAATATGGGGGAGTAGCTCAAGAAATTAGTTTCGATTATTATAAGAATAAGGATGATAATGTGAATGCATCAGATTATCCAGAATTTCATGAGATTCCTGACTACATACCTGATGACTCCCAAGCTGCGGGTCACCCTCATGATCTCGCATCTTATCCATACTACGTGAAAAATATCCAATTCAACTTGAGACCAGAACGACATTTGTTCAAAAAGAAAGTTGTCAAACTTGGTGTTCTGCTGCCAGCTGATTCAAACCACATATTTTCTCTGGCCAAAGTATTACCAATTTTGGAGTTAGCAGTTCCTGCAGTTACGAGGCCTGATGGTCCGTTGCCTGATTGGACGGTATTGGTCGATTACCGAGATACTAGATGCTCTTCCGTTGAAGGTCCTTTGGCTGCTTTTGAATTTTATGTTCACGAATCAGCAGGTAAGAATTTATATTTTATTATAATAAACAATACTTCGCATCTCTCTCTGAATTTGCAAAAATAAATTGATTGCCGAGAACATTTTCATAGAACATTAACAAACTTTGAATTGTTGTTGCTTTGGTAAAAAAAGACGTAATGTCTTATTATATTTTTACTTGTTTTTCAGACGCTTTTATTGGTCCGGGATGTGAGTACGTTATTGCTCCAGTTGCGAGATACGCAGGACCTTGGGGCATTCCTGTACTGACCGCAGGTGCCCAAGCTGAAGCTTTTGGTTACAAACATCTTAGCTACAGCACTCTGACTAGAATGATGGGCAGTTATACTCAAGCAGCTGTCGCAATCCGCAAAGTTTTTGAGGTAAATCCAAAGGAGTCACTCATAAATGTTGTGTATGTGTACTCGTTAATGACTTCTGTCGTTGTCATGTTTATCTCTAGTGTTTTGTTTATTTGCGCTTGATTAGTTTTGTATGTGCTACGCTTTTTTTTTGAACATTGTTTAAAATATGAAGATATTGAAAAGTGAATTTAAGGAATATTATTAATACCTTTTAAATAAATGAAATGAATCGTAGATAAACTAAATCATGAAAGAAATTAGACGGAAATTAAAAGTTTACAAGTCCGAGATGTGAAGCTGAAATAGTGAAATACTGTTCAGTTTTTTATACCAACGTTACGTTATGCATGAATGCAGAATAAGGGTATCTGGGATTGCTATGCCAATAAAAAGATGGACAATTGCAACTACAGTTATTTCATAAGAGTAAGCGCAAAATCTGCAGTTATTTTTCTCATGATATATTTTCTGGTCAATTACTATGTCTGTTACAAACATTGACTCTTTTAGCGATTCAGTAATAGGAGAAACTTATTTATGATGAAATGATGTAAGTTACATAGTAGTGAACTGGTTTTTAAGGATTTTGAAGAACCAAAGTGTTTATAATATTGAATTCGTATGTGTAAAAATGTAATAGTGAGATAACTAAAAGTTGCAAGAGCTTTATTGTTACTTGTAGTAAAATTTGGCAAAATATTTCAAAATAGTTATTTTGGCAACTTTTGTATAATAAGGGGTATTAAAACATGTATGTGGGTTTGTCAAATTATATGAAACATTATTTAAAGACGAGTAACATGGTTCTAATTTCATCAATTTTAAGTTCTTAAAATATTTAATTTTTAATTTTCTTTTGCAAAGCAAAATCTAAATTGTGATATTGTTATGTTAGTAAGCTTACCTCAAACTTACTCGGAATGAAATACTAATTAGCATTTAACTTTTTCTTAAAGATGGATGTCATGTTCAACTTTATAATGAGCTATGTTTAGTCCTTAACAAGCGATCCTAATTAAAAGTAGTAATGCGCTAAAGCCTATCCACTTTGATACTAAATATTCTGTTAACATTTTAATTTAATTCATTTTAACTTACATTACAATAAATTATTCTTAAAATTTTACGACTTAAGATTATAATAATAATAATCGCTTTATTGTACACCATAATAATATTACTTCTAACAGTAACTTAAAGCCAAGAGATATAATTGGAGGCCTTATCGCCCGAATGCAATCTCTTACAGGCACAATCATGTGATGGAAAGACAGACGTGTTAAGTATGTAGTGCTTGGTGTATAAAAGTTGATAAAAAAATAAGTAGATAAACATATCATATAAAGTAATAGTAACATCTAGTGTGGATGATTATATAAGTACTCAGAAATAATTATTAGTAGATATTCCAAATAAACTCCAATGGAATTTGAGAGCCAATTCAGAGCTTTTGTAGGGCTCTTAAAATTTTGTACGACTTATTTAGAATGACATTTGTTTTTTAAATGCTAAACATAAGAAAGTCATTACAACAAATTACTTTTAGGATAATCTTTGCTGTTTCTTGACGGGATGTTTTACTTAAAGTGACTATCCATTAAGCTGACAAAAAAAGATAACCGAACACTTTCCAAGGGTTTGAGTAATATTAACGAGCTATAAATAGTGAACCATGTCGACAGTTGTGATTTTTTAGGCTAGTTTGTAATTCATTGTCGCTTCTTTTTTAACCTTCAAACTTGTTACTTTGTCATGTCATGTCAATGTCAAAAATGCATTATTAAGATGATTTCATTGTTAAAAATACTTTCTTTTATTTTTTATTTAATAAATGAAATGCTTATTCGTGATGTGTCCATTGTATTTTCTATTGTTAATTAAGTTTGCGTGAGCCGCATTTTTCTTTTTTATGAAATGTATCAAAAATGAATTAAGTTTCATTGGGACTTATAAAAACAATTTTTTTTTTCAGGAATTTAAATGGCAGCGTCTTGGTATGTTATACCACAACAACGATCTGACAACTGGTAAAGGCAACAGCCCCTGTTTCTTGACTTTAAGCGCTGTATTCACTGTACTAAACAAGAAGAAAAAAGGAGACATTGCAACGGCAGTACCATTTGATGAAACCAATACAACTTCATCTAAACTAAAGGAACTACTACAAAAATTATCTTTAAATACCCGAAGTAAGTAATCAAAAATAAATATTTTGACTAACAGAAGTGTGCATTTCAAGTATCACATTTTGAACATAGTCATCTATTCTATAATGTGAGTATGTACAATATTAAAGAGAGTGTATATGTAAAAAATTCGTATTAAATACATATATTTTCAGAAGATATAATACATTATTTGTTTTTTTTTTAAATCTTATTTAAATCTTTTCCTGAACAGCTTATGGATGTCGCTTAAAGTTATGAGTTTTGAATAATAAAATATTAACTTGTGAATTAATCATTATTTACACGTCATGTTATAATGTTCCATAGTCCATAACACTTTAACAACGCGTGACTACGGCTTTTGAAACTTGTTTCATACTTTTTAAGCGTCGTTTTTTGTCGTAGTTGGGTTTTAGCTTTTACTTTTTTTTTTAATGTTTTGGTGCTTCTATAATACTTATTGTTGTGCAAACTTTATTTTAAATAGTTACCATAGAAATATCACACTTATTGAATAAATACGGACAAAATCACTAACAAATAATAATAATATATATATTTTTGAAATGTACAAGTAGCGCCCTTTCCAATGATACCAAACATGGCATATTTATTTCAAATTTAGTTTTTAATGCAGTACTTTGTGTCGGCTAGAGGGCGCCACATTCGATTTAGTGACACGACATATAACCTCTAAGCAGAAAACAATTATGACGCTTCTATAGACACCTCATTTGCCCAAGTCTAATGAGTAGTTAAGGAGCTAGGAGGGAACAAATGAACATACATACATACATACATATCCTGTCAAAATCATAACCCTCATTTGGCTTTGCCGTAGTCGGGTAAAAATACTGTTTTCTTTTAATTCATTATTCAAAAGATTTGAACTTCAATTATCGACGAAAGTATATGATTTGGTAGGTGTTTGATTTATAATCGTTTTTATTTCGATCCACGTGTTAAAAAGAAATATTATTATATCAATTGGTATAATAAGTAACTAAATAATAGTAAATAAAAATAAGCTACCCGTTCGTAATTAATGCTGCTGTGCCTTTTGTATTAGTTTATAAATTTGTTAACCTCTGGTGTAGAAAATAACTACATCTATTAATAGTATTATATACATACATACATAATACATAGATTTATATCTAGAGTCTAATCTCTTTATAATTCTAAATCGTATTATTGAAACCTGTTACGTAAACGAAAAGAAGAACAATTAGTTATTTAATTTTCGTACTTTTCATTCCAGTTATAATATAAGAACCAAATATGATACAATATAGATATAGATAATACAAAGACTCAATGCGAGCAAGAGGAAGATTATTGATAATGAAAAAGTCTCAAATTACGAACACTCCACAAATTGACTTTTACGGTATTAGAGCTGACAGATAGAGCTATAGTTCACTTTAATGTTCATTACTGTGTACTAAGAATATTCGAGAACTTAAAAAATAAAAACCATTAATTTTCACAAACCGTGAAAATTGCGACTGTCTCTGGGGCGTGAAAATGAGATTATCTTTTTATTTTCTACTTTCCTGCTAACTCGTATTCACAAGCGCTGGCAGGAATATTGTATTTGAATTTTAAATCACGTACTGTCGCATACATGAATTGACAAATCGTTAGATATGCAACACGAAATCACAATCGATTGGTTGAACCGTTTGAAAGCATTATTTTCTAATTTTATTTTAACTATGACAAGATATATTCTTTCCATTTAACTGTAATATTTTCTTATAGCAACTGTCATTAAATTTTGACTTTGGAAATATCTTTTCATTCGCTCCAGTATAGCGTACGATTTCATGAAAAAGTGCAATTCCCTTATATTTCGGAAGTTTTGAAGATATATTATTAAAAAAATATTCAAAAGACGCGTTATAATGTGCAAAAAGAATTATTCAATCTGTGTCCTATCAGCGAGAGATTGATTTTGCGTTTGATTGACAGCGTTTGTCTTTCATTTCCATGAGGCATGTGAGATTCTTCAAAGGTTCCAGAAAGCTGTACGGCCAAGTGATCAATGTTGTGGATACCATGGTTCAAGTGCTGCCTGGTGCTTTGGAAGATGGTTATGCGTTTAATGTCAGAATCATAAAGAATCTGTTAAACAAGAGTTTTAATATGGCCGCATGCGTTTCGAAGAGCATCGTGAAGAATGGTTGAGATATCTTGTTGAAATGCCGTTGTACAAGTGACACAATGGGCAGATCGCTCGGAATACAATGACGCAGTGCCCGGCGTTCCCGATCCCATTACGGACAGTCCGAACAAGCGTATGATACATGAGGTCAGAAAACACTGCATGGTCATGCCGGAGCGCGAGCAACGAGCGCAATCGGATGGAGAACAAATTATGGCCCAGATTCAAGAGACTCTCTTTTGGGGTGGAGATTCCATCTCGAAGATGGAATCGGGTCAAACTTCGAAACCGTTGTACCTTTGAACATTATTATATCCTGCTTATTAATCGAAAAATTTATATTGTTTACTTAAAACTTCGATACGCGTCTAGAAGTTTTGCAATTTGTTTATTCACAGGCGTTGTGTCGATAATACTTATGTTAATCTAAGAATACAATAATTATTATTCAACGTTGTAGTTTTATTTTGTAACCTTTTCCTTAACTCGACTTTCTCGACAATATT
The DNA here is from genome assembly GCA_905220595.1 of Spilosoma lubricipeda. Taxonomy (NCBI): domain Eukaryota; kingdom Metazoa; phylum Arthropoda; class Insecta; order Lepidoptera; family Erebidae; genus Spilosoma; species Spilosoma lubricipeda. The sequence continues at coordinate 4,178,324 of HG992295.1, forward strand.
TTTTCGAATTCCGTAGATTAATTTCCATTTCGAAATTTTTCATCAATTGATTGATTATTTAATCTTGACTTGCATTTTTTTTTTCATTAATTGGCGTATAAAACTTAAATTAACAATAATCAATATGAAACAAACCATCAAAGCAAAATGACAAAACTTGCTATCATTCTTATTTCTATAGTATTTTGTATTATATAAAATTAGCTTTTTAATACGCAGATGAAATCAATTGCCGATGATAAATCGTTATTTTCATACTTTATTAAAAAATAAGAATTATTTTTCTTTGTTTTGTAATCATCTGATGAGGGTAAACGCTCTACATATTCTAGGGATAAAGTTCAGGTTAGATTAATTCAGAACTCTTCGCGCTTCTTCTTGATTGTTGAACTCTTTTTAACAACAAGTGCGTGCAATTTCAACCCACACGCTATTTATTCAAACAGTTTTATATGCACTCAGTGAAGCTTACGCCTCCTATATGGAATATTGATAAGAAATAAAACAATAAAATTATTTTACGAAAAGTGGTAGTTAGTGGTTTTTCAGAGTTTCACAGTGGGTACATGGGAAAACACACAATATAAAATATGAAGTATTGAATGCAATTTCAATTGATTGTATGCGATTGATGCACTACTTTGATTGTATGCAATTCTAATAATACGTGAACACTTTAACAATTTGTTCAATCTCGGAAATAATTTCTGTTTTTTAATTTACCATTTCAAGAGTACGCCCCAGTACTACCACAGTATTCATCACAGACAATTTTAAGCCGCAACAATTTTAATATGGTTGAAAGATCTGACCACTTCGCCCGACTGCTCGGATGACTTGGACATTTTTTTTCCTATTTGGACTATCTGACTGACTAACTGACAGACTGATCCACATGACTAATTTTGTCGTATGAATTCGACTAATCAAACGACGTAGAATTTTTGTATTGAATCCATTCATAGGACTACACGGAACATCAATTTTTTCATAGTCCAGAGATTCTTTCAACGGTCCAAATATCATGTCATCGGTTAGTACATAAAAATCTATTTTAAAATAGATTGGAAGGTAAATATTATCAAGATGTGTTTGGTCAGAGCAAAAGATAATCGTCGTTCGTCGTTATATTTGGTTGCCTATGTCTTTATCAAGATTATAATAAAATAAACATCGTCATACTTTCAATCCACACAAATAAAATGTAGCGAAAAATTTTGATCATAAAACGTAAGGGGTTTGTGTTGAGTATTGTATGCCAAATTGGCGTTGTTCGTTCAATGGACAGTAACTTCACAGCAATCAAAAAAGATAATTGAGATATTATTTTTGTGTTTCTATTGAATTTAATTTTGACAACGTCTCGAGGTCTTCGTTTGTTCATGCAAAATAGGTTATAAATTATATGTTATTATAAAAGTTTAGGAATCATTATAATATTTTTAATAATGTTTAAATTTGAATCCAAATATACGAGAAAATAAGATCCACTTGTTATCGATATAGATAATATTGTAAACTAGGTTAGGCTGACCTATGTTATTCAGCTATGCAAAATAATAATGATATATTTGAGTTATCAAACAATACCACAACGAAAAGAATAGAAAAAAGAAAAATTTATGAATGGTGATTATCTCACTTAAAATAATCAGATATCATATACATATTTGGTATAAACAAATATATTATATTTATTTAAGTAGATACTTGACCTCTAGGTTAAATTGCTATCGAGTCCCTTGTTAAATATCGTATCATGACAGGTAACTGCCAGCTGCCAATCATTGTCGTACTTTTTTAGTCATCCGTTAGTAATACAGAGGACCATTCATTCTCTCTTTACGTGTCATATTAAAAAATGAAAAAAAAAATCTGTCTTAGCAATTGAACATCCCCTTTAAATTACTGGGTCCGTTTCAAGCTCATTTACTTTTTTGCCTGGAATTTATCTCATATTCCACATCATAATTTATCCCTTCTATTTTTATTCCGGTTAAGGATAATTCAGCAAAGCCAAGATTATGAAATAAAATTATTTCTAGATCATTTTCAACATTTGTAATGTTTACCTCAACAACATCTCGAAATTACAACAAGGTTTATGACATGGAAAGTGAACTGTTAATATTCTTTAGTCGTGAATTTCTAGTTACATTTAAGAGATCAAAAACATGACTGCTTATTGGTCTGGCGTTTAACGTATGCGACTACTAATCAAGAGGTCTTGGGTTTGTTTCCCAAGTCGGCCGAAAGTAATGTATTGGGTTTTTCAAATATGAAATTCTTATTATCGTCAGCCCGGAGTATGGAAGTTTGGCGGTGATATCACACACTCTCGGGCTTCGGAAAACACGTTAAGCCATTGGTCCCGGTTGCCATGAACATCTATGGTAATCGTTATTGAAAAGTTAGTTCCCCTTAAATATAACACTAGTTTCAACCTACGAATTCAGTTTCTACCCTCTGCGTTGCGCAGGTCCGATGCAAGTCGCTCCGTGTAGAAACTGTTCTTTAGGTAAAACTGGGTGGAACTAGTAGCCGACCCCAAATCTTGCCTATATCTCCTATAATGCAATTTTTTCAACAATTAGGTCAAAGTAATAGAAAAAGTACTGCAGATGCAGATAACCCTGAATCAGAATTGTGAGACTCCAAAAGACCTACAATAAATTTAGACACATTCAAGAAAGAAAAGATCTTGAAATACATAGTAACGACTGTGCTTGCTTTTTATGACAAACTAAAAGTGTGCAAGGAATTAAGAAACATTACATTGAGCCATCTAATAATGAGTGAGGAAAATGGCGAAATTCAACTTCAAGCTGTCCACTCACCCTAACCTTAGCCTGAACAACTGGTAACAGTTATAAAATATTTTTTTAAGAGGTGACGGATATAATGAAAGAGAAAGCAGCAGCTTTAGAGCTAGTTTATACCTTATCAAATAGAACTGACAACTCACACTGGTATGGAATTGCTAACCCTTTGTTTAACATTTTATCCACTTTTAAGATGAGATATTGTGAAATCAAAGTGTGTGTGTCTAGTGTTCCTGTAGGCAAGAAAGGCAATACCACTGATTGAGATGATGTTGTACAGTACTGGTTGACTGCTACGCATCATGAACTATTGGAAGGATCTACATACAAAATTGAGATAAAATCTGCAATGACTCTCCAATGGCCCTTTAATAGCTATAATTGCAGCAAGCATTCAAATGTAGAGATCCTTATAGAAACAAGTGCGTTAGAACAGTAAAGAGGGCCTGTACATATACCCAAATCGTTGAATTTATGTAATGCCATGCAAGGTAAGAGGGCGGAAGCAATTACTCCCGCAATCAGTATTTTTGCTGACGAGGTTTTGATTGCAGATGCAAAGAATGACCAAAGTACCTTTTCCCTCTTCGTTTCCTCATTCTCAGCACCTGAAGAGTTCAGCACTGCAAGATCTGCACGAATGTTCAGTGGCACATAGAAACAAAAATGGATCACGTTGTGTGAGGCTAAGTTGCATACCACTCGATATTTGGAATCGAAATTAAATATTTGAAGGTTCTACAAAGTGTTACGACGATAAAAACACATTGGAAGCTTAGATCGGAAATAGTTGATAAGTGCAGGAGCGAGAGCAAGACTATAGAAATAATAATCAGACTCCCTCAACAAAGGTTGTATACTATTATGGCGCAGGCAAACATGTTTGGGTTACCGACTGAGTCAGCTCTCCAGATCCGTGGTAAATAAGTTTTCGCCGGGAATAAAAAATATATTGAAGCGTTCTACAAACACATGTCGACGGTAACACCCCGAGTGATTCAGGGGAATTAACTCTACATGCTCTAGGTGTCTTCTACCGCAGCTTAAAAGTGTAGCTAATGACAAAGGAAGATGAGAATCCAGTACATGGTACAGTTGAGAGGAGGTACAATGACCCGAGAAAGCCATGGTCCTGTGTTACAAGCTCCTTAGAGAGCGGAAGATATTTTTTGTGGGAGTTTGTGATCTTAATTCCCACAGCTGTTTTGTTATACTTTTAGTTTTTATAGTCCTCTCTATCAGGGGTAGTTGCATTTCGTTACGTAACATTTGTTTTCTATACCATGAAAGGGTTTTTCATATTCTTAGCGTTTTTTTTTAACAGAAGTACTTTAAAACTATCGTAACGCTTGATAGTAAGAAACTTATATATTTCATAAAGTTAATAATGTATGAGTTGTCTTATCTCTGTTGCCATTTTTTTCACTTTTAACTCTCTTTTAATGAGAAATATATTTTATTACTAATTTAAGAGATCATTTCACAATAGTGAAAATTAATTAAAACAACATATTTTAATTTTCTGCAGAACCAGGAGTTTTAAGTTCTGAAGAGGATTTTTGTCGATTTCCATGTTATTAGACTAAAATAGAAAATATATTTTAGTATCAACCACATGCACTGCAACTAAACTTTTATTCGTAGTCGTAACAAATACACTTAAGTCTAGATTTTTAGTGCCTGACTGCACTTCAATTCACAAAGAGGAGAAAAATAGATATATTTACATTAACCAATATTTAAGTACTTAATTAAAATATTTTTGCACTTGTCAATAGGTATTACAAATGTTTAAAATCACTGTATATCGTATAAAAAAATATTGAAAAAAAACGACTTACTCTGATCGGCAAAATCTAAAAGAAGCTGATGTAGAGAGCCGTCAAAATTGTCAGACCAATAACAATATTTATTTACAAATTTGTTGCAGTTGTCGTAGTGTGTGCAAACCCTATCACGGTTCGAGAGATAATGTTGGCCGCTGAAGACTTAAATATGGTTTCCTCTGGCGAGTACGTTTTCTTCAACATCGAGCTTTTCTCCAAGTAAGTGTTATTTGTCTGTAGTATTAATAACTGTACACACAAACACACCGACACGGGTACAAATACAAGTAAACATAATTACGATAACTATTTTTTAAGCTATCAAGGAAAATAAACAGTGACGTTCGCTTAAGCGCATATTCGTTCTCAGTCTGGCTTCAGCATCTTCGAAGGAGCCGTGGAAGATGGAAAATGACACCGCTGAGAGAAACGAGAAAGCTAGAAGAGCATACAGTGCAGTCTTAACTGTAACAAGCCCAGCTCCAGAGAAGAAGGAATACCTTGAGTTTTCTGATCGGGTGAGAAAATTTAGAAATCAATACTATTCTCAGTGAAATTTCACTTACTTCAAAAATTTCATTTAATTTAAAATATAGATATCGATTGTTTTCGTTGCCGTAACCAGAAAAATTATGAATACAATTTAAATTACATCTAATGCTTTAAGATATGACATAAAAAAATATTTTGTGCCTTATTTAAATATTTGTCAACAGGTAAAAGACTTAGCCGCTACGAAATACAACTATACGTTCGGCAAAGGCGAGGTAGTCTCTACGTTCGTAGCAGCATTCTACGATGCTGTTCTTCTCTACGCGCTAGCACTTAACGACACGCTACGAGAGGCCGAGAATCCTCAAGGTCCGTTAGACGGAGCGGCAGTCATAAGGAACATGTGGAACAGAACATTTCAAGGTACAGTTAGCCACACATGTTGTTATGTTTTTTTGCATGTAACATGTGGTGCCACACAAGTTTCAGAGAAAGCTTTTGGGTTGTATAAGATTTCTTTAGTAAAAGTAAAAGAATAGAAGTTGTAGAAGGTACCTAATGTTACAAAAGAGTGGCAAGTTATTTCATTACTTTTGAATTAGGAAGTTAAACAAAACAAAAAAGAACGATAATTTAACCACTTAAATTCTTTTTAAATTATTTAATTTCAATTATTTTTAACTTAATGTACTTTTGAATACTTAATACTCAGGTTATTTTCTACCAGTCAACATTTGAGTTGTGTAGAAATCTTGTTAGGTAGGCTGCCCATAGGTTACATTTATTATAAATATAAACATTATATATGCTGCATAATGTGCTGGATGCGAGAAGACTAAAATCGATCAGAGTGGCATACAATGGCAGAGGCCTGAGTCCAACAGTAGACTGCAATAGGCTGATGATGTTGGTACATACTGCACATATGTGTACATATATTTACGATAAATATTTAAGAATATATAATATTCACAATTAAATATTTACTTTTTTGTGAGTTATGACCAATTGATATATGATGACATTTTATTTAAAAATTACACAAATCTTATTTATATTAATCGTTCCTTTATTTACTACTGTGAAATAAAGTTTTGTTGCATTTTTATCGCTTGGAAGTCTGCATGGGTCATTTCTTCACTAAAACTTAGGGATATCAAAGCAATTGAATAACAAAATATTATAGACTTCTGAAATCTTTAGTTATACAAGATTAGTAAATTTTACAGGTATAACAGGCGAAGTCATTATAGACGCCAATGGAGATCGCGTCGCTTCCTATTCACTGCTTGACATGAATCCAGTTACAAGCAAGTTTGAGGTGAGTACCAAATTTTTTTTATAATACTTTTTATTTTAAGATATAACTAAATGCACAACTTGCGAGTAGCTTGACCAATGTTGGAACTTTTTTCCAAATTTTCGTTAAGGAAGGTTTTATGGAGAAAAAAGTAAAAACTGAAAAATAAAAGTAGCTAGTTTAAAATAAAAGGAAAATGAATCATCTTAGTACTTTTTTGGATGTTCAAAAGCCAGGAAAATTAAAAATAACACCATTGAACAACGATTTTCAATAGATGACTAAAGGTTGTAATTATATATTTCACGACATTTCTTGAGACAATTAACAAACATTTTAACAACAAAAACCGACTTCAAGAACTAGACCAAATTAAAATTGGACCACATGGAAAGCACCAGCTTGTAAATAAAAAAGAATCATCAAAATTGGTACACCCAGTCGAAAGTACTGGCACAAGGTAACAAAACAAAAAAAAAACAGTTGAATTGAGAACCTTCTCCTTTTTTAAAAGTCGGTAAAAAATAGGTAAGGGTATATTAAGATTGGTTTACCGTCTCTAATCGTCATAAAAATTTAAATAAATTTTAAAAAAAACTTCGTTTAAAAAAACCGACTTAATAAACTGAAAATTATAAAAGAAGAAGTTGTGGTTTGAAGTTTAGCTTGGCACCAACTTTCAGACCTATGATTAGGTAGCACATACAAATAATAGTGTTTCATCAATGTTAAAGGTTTGCATATAAGGTGTATTTAATTAAATCTTTATTAAGTTATTTTATACTTTTTAGTTTTTGAAGTCAGTTGTTTTAAACATTTTTTTTTGTTGATGTTTATTTATAGTCTGTTTCATAGGTTTGCATGACTACGAGTTATTAGATCGGTATCTTAAAGTTTCATCAATCTTCTAACCTTACCTGTCAGATCATCTGAACAATTTGAAAGAATACAACTAAGGCTCTATTCGTGTATTTGGTACAACTATAGATCTATAGATACGTATGAAATTTATAAAAAATATCCTTCAACTCCTAACTATTGAGGAGTTGTACTTTCCATCATCAGTTCACCTAAATAACTTGAAAGAATACGAGTATACACATACACATAACATACATACACATGACATTTAAAGATCCAACTCCTAACTGTTAAGGAGTTGTATCTTCCATCATTAGCTCATCATCATGAAATTATGACTACCAGGTGTACATACTGCAATAGCTTTGGAAAATATATGAAAAAATAGTACGTGCCTAACAAATTTGAGCGTTTCCTTCGTATTTCTTAGGATCCCATCACCAGATCCTGATGAAGTGGCAATAAAACCACATGGGGAGAATACTTTTACGAATACAAAAATATTTTTTTAAATCGGCCCACAATTGGAGTTATCAGTGTACATATATAAATTGAGAACCTCCTCCTTTTGGAAGTCGATTAAAAATGGTAAGATCTATTTGATGAGATATGTTAAATGCTGATGCAGTTCATATGTTTATATCTTTATATATATAATTCTTCTGTGAGTGTGTATGTCACTGAACTACTCTCAAACGACTGGACCGATTTTGATGAAATTTTTTGTGTGTGTTCAAGGGGATCTGGGAATGGTTTAGATTCACAATTTTGTCCGCTGGACAATGGCTTTTTAATTAATTTTTAATTTATTAGTAGTTATGGCAAAACGACGTTTGCCGGGACAGCTAGTATACATATATTATGTCATATAAACTGCTAAGTATTATGATGTAAAAACTAATTCAAAAACTTTAAACATAGGATATTAAAATAAACAGAAAATTATTAAGAGCGCGCTTAGTGAATAAATGTGTATGTATAGTGAAATATACATTAATCTACAAATAGCTTTGTAATATTATGTTCCAATCATGTTTAGGGTTCAGATCACGTTTAGGTATTGGAAAATGTGAAATGCGAAGCCTTATTTTAGCAGTAGGAACTCATACATATTTCATTACTGATAAGTTAGTATTTTCGCGAAAGCCTGTTCGTAAATGTATTAAAATTACAAGTAAGCATAACATCTGCAGAGTCTACACCTGGTTTATATTTGTATTATGAGCCCTTGGTAACGATGTAATAACATTCAGTTAGTAAATAATAGGCCCTAGGTTATTCTTTCCTAAATGCGAATAATTATTACTGATCGTTTTTTAAAATTAGGTTTTTCGCTATGAAACATCACATTGTCTTAGGACAGGGCACAGTTCTTAATTTGAACTATTTACTAACTACTAGTGGTCGCATTTTGATCTTATTTCATTTAATATTTTTTCTTTTCTTTTAAATTTTTTTAGCTCTCTGCACGCCTCCTCCATGTAAACTTTATCTGTGCGAAACTTCATATTCTTCCGTACACACAATTTTGTTAAGAAGGTGGACACATTTTGTGCTTAATGTTTTATTAAATACATACTATGACATAACAACTACAAAGAAAAAATACAAAAACGCAATACACAGCTGTATTAGTGCCCAAAAACATCCCCATGACTGACATTACTTTCTTCGACTGAACGGACAAAAAAACGGTGAAAATTAATTACTATAAAATAATCTTAGCATCTATTGAAACTAAATTTGTATAAATTATTTATTATTCTGTATTAGTAGGAGTTGTGAAAGTTGATACGTCCCAGTCAGAGTTCGAAAGTTAAAGAAAACATTTCTAAACAGCAAAGAAGAAATGGTTATAGTAACGGTAGGTCGGTGAGAGGTATATAAACATACCCGGGGGCCCAATCGTCAGTCCGAAACCCTCATTGTGAACTCATCTTTTGTTGTTTGTAACCTTTTGGTGTGTTTAAGCGGGGTTAATGAATACGCGGTTGAATTTTAGTGTGTTCCACTTTGTTCTTGTCCGTTATTTTGTGATTACGGGTCAAAGTACTTTGTGATTTTGTATTAAATAATTTTGGGAGGTCATAATATCGTTTGATAAGTAGACTAATAAAATAAAGGTGTATAGTTAGTAAGTATTGATCTAGAAAAGAGTCCACTGGATTGTCTCAAGAAGTTACTGGTGTAGTGTGTCGTTAGCTTGACGATATTTTATCATTTTTAATTGGCTAGAATTATATCATAAAATTATGTCTCAAAGAAATTTCCAAACCGCCCTCCCTTCCTGATTCTGGGGAACACAATAATCCCAACACACAAGTAAACAAGGAAACAGTAATAAAAATAACATTTGTTTTTTCAAGTAACATAAGTTATTGTATTTGTAACAATTAAATTATTACTATTGATCAAATCGAATTGAATTCGAATTGACTCTTATTACAGTAATGTAATAAATGACATACATTTATCGTGATTATAAATTATTATGTTTTCACTATTCGAAAATAGTACGAAAAATATTATACTGGTAACGAGTAGGACTTTTATTGTTTATACTATAAAAAAAAACATTAAGGTATTCTTTGTGATAACTGTTTTGAAAAACAAGTGCGATTTTCACAGACTCTTTAACAGAGCGTGACTAGCTTTCCAACAAATCTAGCATGAATACACGATAGAAAACAGATATATTTGTTGTCCAATCTCACCGTAACTGACATGTCGGTAAATAAAGAAGGAAATCAATAGTCCTAAGGCTGAGTCAAATTGTCTCTAAAAATACAATAAAGTCTCCTTAGTAAAGGTTCTTTCAAATTACGATCCTTCCATATTGGACTTTTCTAATTTCAACACAGACTTATAGTTTTCCTACCTTTATGTCTATGTTTTTCATATTAAACGTAGTAAATGCTTTTCTAACGAGATCTACTCATGTTTATTTATTCTTTTTCTGTATTTAAATACATATATTGTAACTTAATTATTATTATTTGTTCAAAATATTACATTTCTATGTAAAATTTATTGTTACCTGTTGACCTAAAACCAGCATCGTTTTTTAAATTCAGTACTTTAAAGCCCAGAAATATGGGTTTGCTTGATGTGTATTTATTTTGATAATAACACATATATTTCCTTTGCGTGACATGTAAGATACTTGGAACCCATGTATGTATAAAAATAGATAAATTACATTAATTGAATTTTAGAATATCGTTGGTTAGATAATTTACTGTCAATAAATGTTAAATTTGTAAAGTAATGATGTGAAATAGTGCACTTCTAACCATTTGGTGAATTTCTGCTGGGATTACATGGAGGTGAGATGTGGTTAAGGATGTTTTATGTGTGGATGATGACAGCTGAAATGAGTGAAAGCAATTGGATAATAAATGAAAGGCTGTGTAATACATTGTAAGCTAGAAAGAGAGTAAATAGCGAAATGGCGCATATTGTGGCGACATACAAATGTTTGCATAACAAACACGGCAGACAATAGTTTGTCAGGAAAGTATAACTGTTAATTTATGTTCCCAGGTTTTGAGCTTAATATAAGCAATTTGTATATGGTTGCGGTTCATTAGACAACCAAATAATCGAATCTTGCTCTGGGAAAAGCAATTAACGGAGGCGTTTCGCCCCGCTTCTAAACTACAACAATACAATCCACGGACTCATCCTCCGCTGCCTGCAGTTATGACCTCCGACGCCAGCCTAGGGTACCCTAACGACGTGATGGCTTGATTCTAACAGCAGTGGGGGTCTGAGCCACGATTCATATCACCATTTACGGACGGTGGCCTGGTTTAATTGATTCGCGATGTTACCACAGCCTGACGGCGGACACAAACAATACACACAACTACAGATAGTAGGGGATAGCGGAAGGGTTTGGGGTATGGGCCTCCGGTGTCCTCACTCACTCGGTGAAACACAGCGCAGGCGCTGTTGCATAACGGTTTTCTGTGAGGCCGTGGTATCACTCCGGTCGAGCCGATCTATGCGTGTTTGAGATATTAAAATGTAAGTCGGTTAATTATCAAAATGTTAATTACCAATAGAACGTTTTTTCGTGGAATTTCATGTGCTATTTCTTATTTATAGTTACGTCATAATTCCTGGCGTTAGTTACCTATTGTGAAACAAGACTAGAAAATATAAGCAACACTAATCGACTTATTACGAACTTTAACCGTCTTCGCAGTAATAAGGAAATTTCAATCAAGGGATGCTCTCGACTTACTTCGGTTTCAGAAAACCATTGTTGATCTAAAATCAAGACTCTTATGGAACACACTACAGGAAAAAGTTTTATTAAACCTATTTTTTCTGTTAAGAAAGCAGAAAGACGAGCAACGTAAACTCGTAACGACTAATGTACATATACTACTAATATTACAAAAAGTGAAAGTTTCAGAAACCACCAGTGAAAGTCTCAGGAACCGCAGGTCCTGGATTAGAACAGGATAATATGGGTAATTACTGAGAGCGTATGGTCCAGATAGTAGTAATCATGCTCATGGCCGGTTAATGCCGTCATACCCCACGGCAGTGGAGCGGATGGATAATATAATCTTTTGATATCCGCAGGCGACACTTTAATCTACGTGTTGAATTATACCTTTCATTAACTTAAAAGATAAAATTCAAGACGTAGATGTCAATGGTGCGAGATCTTATGGAATATCTGTTATTATGGGTGTCCCGCAGGGCTCTAAACTAGGTCTCCTACTTTTTCTCATAAATATAAATGATTTACCATATTATTTAAAAGATCTCTGTGATATAGTTCTATTTTCTGATGATGCTGAATTCAAATGAAACAAAGTGTGTGAGATTTACTATGCCAAATGTAAAACAGCTAGGCACTAATTTAACTCTAAATAATGAAACCATAAGTATTGTAGACTCAACAGTATTCTTAAGAATTACATTAGGCAGCAAACTACAATGGGGAGCCCAGATAGACAGCCTTGCGGTTAGACTTAGTTCGGCAGCTTATGCAGTATGGAAGGTACATCAGCTCACTGATACGGACACAGCTAGGCTAGTTTATTTTAGCTACTTTTACAGCGCCATGTCCTATGGTATACTACTTTGGGGCAAGACGGCTGATAACGAAACGGTTTTTGTTCTACAAAAACAAGCCATCCGCTCAATATACAATTTATGTGCTAAAGTCTCTCCTCAAGAGTTATTTAAATAAATAGGTATTTTAACTGTTGCATCACAGTACATATTTGCAAATATTATGTTTGTTAGGCATAACATTAATAACTATGAGAAAAACAGTGATTTACACAATATTAATACAAGAAACAAGTCTAAATTCGTTCGTACCTAATATGGTTTACATAAGGTACACAACTCGTTCGAAGGTCTTGGTATACGTTTTTCAATTATAAAATTCTTAGATGTAATTGACCATTCTAAAGATAAATTCAAGCGTACTTTAAAAAAACATCTTATTAGGAAAGCCTACTATATGATTGGTGATTATCTGAACGACAAACAGTCATGGGCTTAAGCTGTTATAAGATACACACTAACTTGTTTGTCTTGAAGTTGTCTTATTTTTTTTATATTTTGAATTTAATCATGACGTATTAAAATTTGAAATGTTAGTACTCCAGTATGTATTGTTTATTTACTATAACATAATGACATCTAATTCCTCTTTTTACGCATTGTTAATTTCCTTTGCCTTAGACATTTCTTTTATTGTTTTAATTACATAATTACAACTGAGACGATGGTACTTAGGTACTTATATATTAACTAGCTGAACCCCGCGGTGCTACCCACGGTTATTGTTGTACCGCGAGTAACGCCGCGGGACAAAGTTAGTCTAAAAAAAAGTAGCCTAAGTTACTCCCCGGATCATCAGCTACCTGCCAGTGAAAGTCCCGTCAAAATCCGTCCAGCCGTTCCAGAGATTACCCGGAACAAACAGACAGACAGACAGACAGACAGACAAAAAAAATTTCAACTACATTTTTGGTATATGTATCGTGTATACATACACATGCATTGATTAAAAAGCTGTTATTTTAATATTACAAACAGACACTCCAATTTTATTTATTTGTATAGATGTATAGATATGTTTGTATTCCCTGTTTATTGAATACGCAATTGTTATTGTGTGAGCACCTTTTCGACCATAATTATTATTACTTTCACTATTTTTACTTTGATATGACCTGATGTTTTGCTGTGCGAGCTGAGTATATCGGCTCAATTATGGTTGAATAGGTCGAGGACTGATCCATGCGTCTTATTTTATTTAACATTTGTGACATTTTATTGATTATTTTATTTTTGGATATGCATATTATATCTTTGAAAATTTGACTGTGAATGAAAGTGCTATTTGGATTTTATTCTCCAAAAGTGGACCACACAATATAAAAAATCTTGCAGTTTTGAGTAACAATGGTGCATGATTGGTTAGCTCATGGCGGTGCAGCAATGACTCCAAACTTTTAGATTTGTTTTCTTTGGTCGACTTCATTCTCATTCAAGTCTCAAAGTAAAGAGAAAGAAAATTGTAAACGCTATTTATTTTTTTAAAAGGAACATCAGTGGAGTTTCTTTCCAGATTCTTTTTCATGAAGGGTAGGCTGCACTTGGAACTGGCGACATACCACTTTGGTATATCGCCGTAAACATTTATCTTGAACGTTCGTTTTATTAAATAAATAATACATTGTGATCATTTGGTCTTCTTTTGATATTCTAAAAGCGTTTTATAGGGCTACCGAAATATCAAGGCAAATAGCCAACGTTGTAATGGCACAAAAACCACTAAATTTTTATTAATATCCAATAACTATTGTAGACGTTTTAGAAATACTTGATGTCCAGCAGTTCTAGAAGCAGAGCTCTAGCAAATCCGATTCAAGAATTAGATCACTTGCACCTTCCAGAAGAACAATTAGAAACTTAGTTAAACTTTACGATAGTAGTTTAAGCAGACGGGCCAGCCTTAAACGAGTAAAAATGGTTAACCCAAAAGAATCATCAGAAAACATGAGTTAAGTAGAGAAAAAATTAAATAAGCTATCAACTTATATGATGTGCTGCTTGGGGTGACTGATCGGCCTAGTCAAGCGATGCTGTAGCCTATACTATTATATTGGTTTATTCAACTGCAACTCTAGACTCTTAATCCAGTCATGATTTATTTTTAACAGTAGATTTTGCAACTGAATATTGCTACGTACGTAAGTAGCACATCTACTTACATTCAGTTGCAAAATCTTGACATTGGACAATTTGTATGTTTAATAGGCTCAAACCTTCAAACAGTAGCACTGAGTGTTTTTTTTTGGTAGAGCGTTAGCTTTGGAGCAATAAAATGAAATTCAGGTGGCAACAGCTTGCGTATTGTTTACCTTTCATCTAAAATACTAACACTATTGTACCTTAATATCTGACTTCTAAAAAGAATGGCCATGAGTTTCTTTGCCAGTATTCTTCTCATAAGGCTTAAATTTACCTGTACAAACAGGCAGCAGATTTTGATGTTTTCATCCAATTTACCTTGACAATCCAGCAATGCTGTGGCGTCTGCTGGTGTCGATTTATGATTTTTAAGGGTATCTTCAATTTAACGTTTATAAATGTTACTTAAGTGTTTAATTAAATAAATGATTTTGAATTTGAAAAGCAAACAGTGTTTTTTTTAAATTAGTGTACAATATTAGGGAAATTTGATTTTTTTTTTTAAATTAAATTAAATTTGTTTCTTACAAAATACATTGTTATTGTAGAATATTCAAATGTACTTGTGCGAATCGCTCATCAAAATTACAATTTCTTATAGTAAATTTTATAACTTCCATGACTGTATCGGGAGATGATCCTAAATATAACAGTGCGTCTGTATCTCTATATTCAAGCTCCTAAGCGAATGGGCTAACTTTGATTTAGTTTTTATTATAAATCTTTGTCCGTAATTTCATAGAATATAGGAATAGCATAACTAAAAACTTTTTTTTGTTTAATTACTTGGTTGGATTATATTTGGTTCTTTCAACAGGTGGTAGCAACATATGTGGCTGCAAATTCTTCTCTTCAATTCATTGAAAATCGGCCGATCCATTGGGCAGGAGGTAGGACTACCCCACCGCCGGACACTCCTCAATGTGGGTTTGATGGATCTCGCTGTCCTGATAACTGTGAGTATATTAGTCTGATACAGATTTTTTAGTATTTTACCTCATTATTATTTATTTTACAAATAACAATTATTTTCATGTTATACGAAGTACTTTTACTAAAGTGAGTGTTAAGCATAACCAATGCGGCTCGGCAATTGTACGGTTGACTGACCGTTTTTTCGATAATATTTTTAAATATTCTGAGTATAAAAACATTTATTAATAATAGTAGTCCGGGATCCCCAAAAAAATTTTTACAAGTTATTATAATCAAGCAAATTTTTCGTGAGTTTCACGAAAAATTTTGTTTAAACCTTTAACTTTTAACAAAAAATGTTCGATTGTGGTAGCTAACTGGGGTAGCAGGGACAACAACTTTTGGGCGTAGGACCGGGATAACGTGGCATGCAATTTGTAGGACAATGTAGCTGTTACATAATATAAATATTAACTAACATTATTAACTTAGTGGAAAAAAAATTGTCCTACAAAATGTGTGCGATCCTTCCAACATTTATCGATAACGAGATCATCCAAAATTATACTAACTAGCTGATTTTTTAACAATTGCTTAATTAATATTTATATTATTTAACAGCCTTATTGTCTGCGTGGTACCTATTACGAGGTATTTATTACGGCTGAAAAGAAAAACAATCTAATTTTACTTTAAACTATTGAATATTATTGTCATTTATCTTAATAATTAAAGTTATCTTGAACCTTTCTCCAACAGATATATAATTTAATTACACAGTAAATATAACTTTCTACTTCAACGAATCATTGTTCAAACTTGAAAACAAATTTCATTTTCATTACAAAAGTTTTACGTCTATCGCAGTAGATAAAAGATTAAATGTAACCAATGATTAGGGTTGAAGATTTAGAAGTGTTCGAAGAGACAATAAAACCTTTTTCGTGATAAATTCTTTCACTGGTAATCTTGACTAACTTATCAAATTATTTTCTATTCATTCTATTGAAAAATTATTTTAGCATGCCGCAACAAATATTACAAGGTTAAAGTAATAAATAACATATACCTATAAGTATTGTAATTAGTGGTACCTAGGGCTAATATAGTAAGTCTAAAGGTCACAAATAACGAACAAAGATAAAGTGATTGTTCAGATTTTCTGTATTTGATCATACTTAAACAAGTTCTAGATTTCGCCATTATATTAATTTAAATTCTTTTTATACAAAATGTATTTTAAAGCTCACCCTTGTGAAGAAATTTAAAATAAAACAGTTAAACGTCTTGTAAAATGTTATACCCAAAGAAACATTTTAATGTGATATAAAAATGAATTTTAGTAGAATAGTCTGGTCAATTTAGACATTCGAAGAAGCATAAAATCCCGACAAGCTGAAAGTCATTCAAATTCAGCAAAACGGTAAGTGTTATTATAAAAGTACCTTAGACAAAAATTGTAGGTCATAAAATTATCTATAAAAAATGTTATGTATCAATTCTTTTTTTCCTACGAGCCACCGTTTCTGAGATATAACGATTCAAAATTCTACTCCACGGGTCAGTTGTGATCCTGTTTAATGTGAAACTATTGCAAAATAACAGAAATTTTCTAAGATTGGAAAAGATAAAAGCGATATAAGTTAAAAAAAGTGGTGAAGCTCATTCGCCTGATTCGTAAGTTTTAAATTCTTCTAGTTCTTCTTTTTGAACTTCTTCTTGTTCTTCTTCTTCTTCCCCTGCTTCTTTTTCCTCTTCATTTTGGATGCAAGTAAATAGCATCAATAGCGATGTATCGCATGACACTTCGTCGGAATCAAACGAATTCTCCATTGTTTGTGATTCAACATTAGGGCACGACCGGCCTTGACAATTTGTGCACGCCAGAGAACAAAACAGCACGACTTTTTTGCAACCACATTTAGCACTGCATCCCTTTTTGCAGTTCCAAAAAAATGTGTTTAGCAGGTGGGAGTAAACTTAGAACTGGCTCTAATATATTGTTGACCAAAATAGGAATCTGCGGGATTGCTACCATGTATCATATATTGCTACCGTGATCATGGCACTTGCAACAGCGCCGAAATATCGGATTCTCACAAACAAAAAGGAACATGGTAGCAATCCCGCAGATTCCTATTTTAATGTTACTGACCATGAAAGTTTAAAACAAAATATTGTTGACCAACTTCCAACCCCAGTCTGTAGGGTCTAGATGATAACCAAGCCACACTTGAACTTGGTAATATACCCGAAAAAGATGTTGATGAGCATCAACTGAGGTTGGAGGAAGACAAGCTAATTGAATTTGTTTTTTATTTAAATAAATAATATATATGTTGTAATATATTATTTAGATAAAAAATAAATAAATAAATAAATATTTTCGGACATCTAAACACACAACGCCATCTAGTCCCAAGATAAGCAGAACTTGTGTTATGGGGTACTAGACCAACTGATACAAATACACATATACTTTTTTTTTTGTAAATACATACATATTATAGATAGAACACACCCAAACTCCGAAACAAATATTTGTAGATCATACAAACATTTGGTCCGACCCGGTAATCGAATCCGAGACCTCATGATCAGCAGTCGCTCACGCCAACCGCGAGACCAACGAGGCAGTCGATAAATAATATATATGTTACAATATATATAGAGATGTATATACGTGGCGTACTCATGCATATTATGACGATAACAACTTTTAAAACTTTTTGAATCGTTATATCTCAGAAACGGTGGCTCGTAATAAAAAAAAGTATTGATACATAACATTTTTTATAGATAATTTTATGATATACAATTTTTGCTTTGCTTAGCTTGGGACTAGATGGCGTTGTGTGTTAGATATCCGAAATATTTAATAACCAAAAAAACTGTCAGTTATAGTATTACCTAGAAAGACGTCTTTATTATTTTAGAACAAATTTGTAGGCTAAAACAAAACATTTAGGTACTATTTACAGCATAGTTATTCACTGTTTTTATGTTTACAGGCACTTTACAAAGGTGTTGTTTAGCCACAGAGTGCCACTTAATATTAAGTACTTTTCTAGCACTTTAAGAGTATTTCACAGGCACTTTTAATTAAAGCCTGGGATAAGCAAGCTTCATCTTTTACTTAAGTATAAGATAAGCGTAGCAATTTTTAATCACAATGTAAATAAACATTCAAACTCTATCTCTAATTATTTCGAATTACAAAATAAATTGCTTCGGAACTTTAAAATTGTTTACTGAATTATTTTCTAAAATGCAAAAAGTGTTTTATTTCTTAATTATAGGGAAGCTTTTGAATATTTTGCGAAAAAATTTTTTTTTTATTTTTTTTAAAAGTTTAGTTGCCTAACTTGAACCACCAATTGGAAGAAGGAGATAATAAAAAAACCTTTTAATTTTCAAAGTATGAAATTTAGCCCTTTGTGACATATGAATGAAAAGAAGATAATATTAATACCGATTACTAAATGTTATATCCAACTGACAAAAATTAATAGTTTTTGAAATATACTCATATAAAAGTCATGGATTTATTCCCTTCTTCAAATTTATCAAGTTTAATGAATATAAACTAATCAGAATAATGTCAAATGTCTATTTATTTATTAGAAATATTAAAATAATCAAGTGCAAATCTATTCTTCATCATTATCAATCGATCCTGACGTTGTAGTAGGCCAAGTCCGAATCCTTACTAATATTACAAATGCATGAGTAACTCTGTTTGTCTCTCAGCTTTCACGGCTAAACCGATGCACCGATTTAAGTAAGTGATATTTGGCATAAATATTCTCCGATTCTTGAGGAAAGACGTAGGCTCTTTACCGTGATAAGCGACAAACACTCGGGCGGAGCCGCGGGCAAAAGTTAGTAATATCATGTAAGACTATAACACTCATTCGTAATGTAAATTCTTCAGAGAAATGTGGAGTTTATTACGATGAAAGAACGCGTGTTAGTTGAAAGAAGGAAATAGATCCTAGATCCTATATTTGTTCTCTTCTTCCAACTAACCGCTTTTTCGATAATATAAAATTGAAGTGATATATGCCTGTTTTTTGACGCATACGATGCGGCCACGTATAAAGTACACAACGACATATATATATATATATATATATATAAAAGTGAATTTGGGAAAAATTGTATTTATTCCCTTCTTTCAATTGGTGGTTCAATTATAAATACTTGCAATATCAACACCATCATTCGTTTGTATAACCTTTTACTGACAATTTATAAATTGTTGAATGTTAGAGATAGATTGAGAGGTAGAATCAAGAAAGTTTAAGTTAACTAACTAACTTTCTTTGTACTTATTTTTTAAAACATAAATTTCTCCAACTGTGCTATGCGTTCAAGGTGGAGGATACTATTTTAAGCAAACTACTGAACAGCGGACTTTGTTAATGATATCAGTTTAAGTAAATATTAATAGCACACAGTAGTTTTTTCTATTAATTAATAGAAAATACTTGCTCAGTACATATAATAATTAGTTTAAAATATTCACTTTAAAATTACTTTCATGATTTTAAATACTTAAAGGAAGGATCCTCTGCCCAGGCGAGGTGATTGTGCCTGGCGGGCCACGGCTCAACTGTTGATGGTGGGATGTTATATATATGCTACGAAACTTGCGCGAAAACTTCCATTGCGCGATTCAGTACTCGTAGTTTCTTCGTTTCTATCGTTACTCCATAAGTAGACGTGTCTTCGGTAGATGGCGCTGTAGTGTATTTTCTGTTTGCGTTGTATGTGGAAGTTGCCACACCTTAAAATGCGAATAAATATTAAGTCTTGCAAAAAAACGGTTTAGTAAAAATCTTTCTTTAGAAACATTCAGTTCTACCGCCTAACTGCAAATCAGATTATCGTAATAAATTCAATGAAACCTCATTTCACGGTGAAATAAACCCAATTGGGAGCTGAACTGGACGCGACAATTTAATGTGTCTGCTGCAGATAGAATGTTATTTATGTTCCAGCCTTTACGCACATATAATGCTTGTGATAAAAATCTGTATTAGTTAAAGTATACGATGCCTTGTTGTGTTGCTCAAAATAGTGGAATTCTCGAATCTTAAATAAGAATACAACTGGACTCTAGAAAACTATGTAAATTTTATAAGCACCATCTTTATTATATATTTAAGTAAATGTTCCCGTGTAATTTTTACTTAGTACAAAGTTATAATTTTTTTTTTTTTGGATTGCTACTTAAGAGTCATCATGAGCTAGAAAACGTCCCTTTCTTTACATGTTGGGGACATATTATCTAGTCTTGTCAATATAGAAAATATTGATATAATTTAACAGACACATTGTCCTACACATTGCGTGGTACGTTATCCCGCTCCTACGCTCTGAAGGTTTTTGCTAGCCCTATTCGCTACCACAATTGAAAAGTATCCCGGACTAATCCTCAAATAATAAAAAAAACATATATGTAATTATGTTAAAGAACTTTGTATGTAGTTAAAAAAATGTGAACATTTTCTTGGCGTTATAAATATGTATATCAATCCTAAATTACAGATCCCTAGTACTAATAGCCTCTAAGCTAAGTTGCAGACGAACGTACAGATTTGATGACACTACAAAGTTCTGACTCTGGAAACTTAAAAGCAAATTACTGGGATATATGAATATCTAATGTCATTTAATCATCTTTTATTTGAGAACCGAACCCTAATAAAATATGATATATCTTTTACATCAAAACTTAAGAATGCTTACGTGTGAAGCATTTAAATTTGAGCCTTTATCTTTCGGATTTTATTAGCATGTGCTAAAAATACTTGAAGGTAGAAAATTTAACATGAAAAAACCTTTCAAGTTTGTAATGTAGATGTTTTTTATAGCTAATCTGAATGTAATCATTTGTTTCAGCATTACCTGTCTATGCCATATTGAGTATAATCCTGAGCTCTGTGGTCGTCGTGCTTGCTATTCTATCTGTATTCATATATCGGTATGACGTTTTTTTTTAAAGATAGTATTATATTATTAATTTGGCCTCAAGATAATTAAATTGTATTTTCAATAGTCACTATAAGCTGGAAGCAGAGATAGCAATGATGACATGGCGCGTTAGTTGGACTGAGGTTCAGCAACCAGGAGGACGGCTTCGGGGAAGTATCCATTCTCTTGCAAGACGTTATAGTACCGGGGTAAGATCAACATATTAAAAATACCTATCTTGACTGAAAATAAAGGATGAACAGATAGATGTATGAAATTACACAAATCAAGAAATTATTACACAGCAAAACCGTACATCATCCTTACTAATATTCTTAATTCTAAAATCATTCTGTCTGTATGTTACGTTTTCACGGCTAAACCACACCACCGATTTAATTTAAAGAAACTTTGATTTTTGAGATAGGACATAGATTACTTTTTATCGCCATGACCGATATACAAATAAATATAAAAACATGTAGCTAATATTATTTAAAATATAATTATTATGTTTGTTAATACTATTTTTGTTTATATATACATATATATATAAATATAAATATGTACATTTCCTGCCTTTTTTGAGTAAAAAATAAGTATTTTGAGAAAAGATCTGATGTATCGAAAATCACAAGCATTTACTTCGACTACTAGTAATTACAATTATGACGATAGAAATGTCAGGTAAAAATTAAGGCTAAAATCGCACAGGCAGGCGGCTTGTTTAGGTAGGTAGGAGAAAGGCCTTTAAAGAGAGCCGCTGTTAAGCAATTCAATAGGAGGTCCCTAATTATGGGTCACTAAAAAACGGCACTTTATACCTTTACTTACATGTGTCTAAAGACAGCGACAGTAATTGTCAATCAGGAGTACCGTCTGCTCATTTTCCCCTATGCGAAAAAAATATAACTAAATGGCATGCAATTAATTGGAGCGGTCTATGTCCAGCTATATAGTGGACTGCGATAGGCTGATGATGATGAAAAAAAAGGCCGAATGAAACACATCGTTTCAATACAACTATTTGAACGAATAGAGATTGCGATAGTAACAAAAAACAATAAATATAATGAGAAAATTAAATTTAATCACTGCTAAAAATAACTGAGACAAAAAACTTTGTACTTTTTGATTCTAATAATAGATAATTTGAAGTGCCATCATGCCATTCTTTCGGGTCCAAATCAGGAAAGAAATTCAGACAATTTGCTTTGACCGTCCCAGTTCCGGCTATAACGATAACTTCCGTTACATTTCTTTTATTATTTAACGGCCATAAATAATTTTATATCAGCTGTGACCATGAGAAAGCATATTTGAAATGAAGGAACAGGATGCATTTTATCTCTTATAACTTATGCTATCTTTATATATTACAACAATTAGGTTGCATTAGCAGTTTAGACATATCAAATATGGCCGTCTGATTCTTAACGAAGCAGAAGCTTTACTACTATGGTAATCAAATTGCTAATAAACTAAATACCAAAAAAAATTGTTAATTAGTGTATAAACTTAAAAAAAAATACATCTCTTTAGCTAAAATTATTATCAGACATAGACGTCTTTTTAAAAACTATTTTTTTTCTCTCTTTGTTCCTCCTCTCTTTGCAACGTATTGCGTTATCGCAATAGGTAAAAACTAAGCGTGACGCGGTGCAGTTAGTATCTATATATTCATACGTGAAGCCAAATCTTTGTACCTCTTTTTACGCACCATTATTGAACCTTCGTATCCTTCAAGAAAAAAAGTTGTTAGACAGATTTCAGATAAAAATTGACGATTGAACAATATGATCAATTTTATTTAAAACAAATACACGTTTTCTCATACGATTAAAGAAATTATTTTCTTAAATATTATAGATTAAAATTTAAAACTTTTGATAAAGTTTTTCGATCCAGATCAATTGGCTCATCACTTAAATATAAAGTTACTTTCAATTGATTTTCGATTGACTAAGTTTCAAACTCGTTTTATTAAAAGTTTTCAAAGTTTCAAGTGTACATAAATCTGTTGAAAGTTTGCCGTCGGTAACATTAATATTTGGTAATCTTGAAAGATATATGAAAATATAGATTTAATGAGGCTTTCATTTAATACAAGTTATATCAGATTATTTTTTGTAGATAAAAAATCTGCTTATTAGAATTGAAGATAGTTTATAAATATTTTCAACTTTCAACATCGTATGAAAATCAAATATATATTATTTTTCCTTAGAATTTATCTCACTATATTACACTTATTTATAGACAAATTATTCCGATGAAGCAACGTCGCTGGCTGGGGACAGACAAGTTTACGCTCCTTGTGGTTTCTATAAAGGTTGCAGAGTTGCAATAAAAAATGTTGATAAACAACGCATAGATCTTACGAGGCCACTTCTCCTGGAACTGAAGAAGATGAAGGATCTTGAACATGATCATTTAGCAAGATTCTACGGAGCTTGTGTTGATCCCCCGCACTGCTGTTTTTTAACCGAGTACTGCCCCAAAGGTTCCCTTCAAGACATTTTGGAAAATGAGTCTATCAAACTGGACTGGATGTTTAAAGTCAGTTTGATGCATGATATTGTTAAGGTAAGTCATCAATATCTACAGATAATCTATGTTGAAGATGATACATAAGAAACCTGTTTGATTATTTACTTTAAATAATTAAACTAATCAAAGCTTTACATCATTCAAAATGTTTGTCAGTAAGATTTTTAAATACACAACTAACGTTTGTATTTAAAGTTTTATTCATATATACGTATATATTTTAAAACATGCGTAAGTAATTTAAATATGACTTTACAAAAATAACCGTTGTTTTAATAGAACCTGGGTAAAAGTAATGCCAGCGAGCTTTAACAAAATTAGAAGTTCTAAGTAATAAATAAAATTAGAAGTTGGACTCACAGCGACCACTATCAAAATGTAACTAAAAATCTGTCCTTCTCATATTGCATCAAAGCTATTACATTAAATGTGATATCCGTCCAGCCATATTTATTTTCAACCCACTTCTAAAAGGAGGAGGTTCTCAATTTGGTTGGTACTTTTTTTTACAATTAGTGTACATATACGTTCTTATTATCACCAAATTTATCCTAACAATTCTATTGCATGATGTGGTATTCTGATTACAAAATAATCACTAAAAGTTAGGATAATTATGTTTTCTTTTATATTTTTTTATTTATTTATTTATTGAAATTAAAAAGGTACATAGTTCAATCCATATGAAGATGCCACATAAACTCATTCGAGTTTTTCCGTGCATCAGCGTCATCACCAAAGCATATCCAAATCCATCCACATACCACACACAAGCATTGCCAATCTCATACACAGCCACGGCTACAAAATGATCTAGCCTTCTCAAATAATTTATCATATCACATGCTTGGCCTCAACAGAAAGAAACAAAACACTTTACACAACAATAAAGAACTAAACAATTAAATATAAATTAGAGAGGGTAGTCATTGACATTTATATGTATCTACTGGGTAGTAGATACATATAAATATTAATTCATCTCCGACACCGATCATAGCCGATCGGCGCTCGATGATTCGATCACAATACATATTCATAAGCAGAGTTTGTTTGTGTCTTTTTAAATTACATAAAAACTTCGAAAAAATATTTAAGTATATATATCCAAGAAGTTGTGTGTACATCATAGAAAAAAAAACTTAAATCCTTTCAAAACTATTCAAAAAAACCCTATTTATTATTTCAATGTTACTGTTGTTACGGCATGGTCACAGATTCGTAGCTATTTCATTTTTCAGAAGAACATGTACTTAATCAAGTATTCATTCAGTCAGGCAGTCATACATCATCTATTTTCATCACTTTTAAATTACCACATCGTCGACTTTGATGAATTAATTGGAATCGAATGTGCAACATATAATTTTCCACATCGTTTTTTTGGTAAATAGAAATTATTTTGTGTTACTTACTGTTCTTGTTTGTTATCCTCCTGACATATAGACTGAAGGTTGAGACCCTTGTAAGGGAGATATTGTTGCGGACCGATGAAGCCTGATGGCATAGTATTCGGAAGTGTTGATCCGTACAAAGCTTGAGCTTGGCTTTGTTTTTTCACTATTATGAAAAACAAGTATAATAAGATACCTATCAAGTATTCAATACAAATCTCAAATAGCTTTTTTGTAATTATTATTACTTAATGATTTTATATTTGTTCGAGATAAAGTTTGGAGTTGTTATCATGTTATCAATAAAATGATGTCATTAAGAGGCTCATTTTAAAAAAGGTTCAACTAAGCTTCTATTTTAATGAAAAAATAGTAGGTAGGGTTTCAGCAGCCGTAATCAAATATTGAGAGGAACAGATTGAATTACCCTTCAATTAAATTTTAGATGACATCTACAGTGAAAATTTAGTTTTTTTTCATTTTATAAAAAGTTTAAAGTAAGTTAAGCTTTTGAAGTTGTCAGATTATTAAGTAATATGACATGTGTAGAATATGATAAGTAACTTTCTACAATTCTAATGAGGACCTATTCCCGGTGTCAGGGCGTGTAGTTTACATAGTTTCTGACTGATTTCACTATGAAACACCCTATCCTAAATGTAACAGTTTTTGAGATATGTATATATGTTACATCGTTACACATACCTTACAAGATCTCTACAACCCGCTAAGGATGGCTGTTAGAGAATGCCCTGGGCATTAATTCCATCGATACAGACAAGTGCATGAAATTATAAAATAAATAAATATACGTCTCAAAGCCGTAGTCCATGCAGTGTAATGTACCATAGTCCATAACACTTTAACAACGCGTGACTACGGCTTTTGAAACTTGTTTCATACTTTTTTATCGTAGTCGGGTTTTAGTTTTTACTTTTTGTATTTAAAATGTTTTGGTGCCTCTATAATATTTCTTGTTGTGCAAAGTTTATTTTAAATAACTACCATAGAAAATTCACACTTATGGAATAAATACGAACTAAGTCACAGAAAAATGCTAATAATTTTTTTTTCTGTCAATGTCGGACTAATACAAGTAAGTAATTGCTATTACGATCTAGTCTACTGACTAATGAGTAATTTTACTTTGACCTAAATTAATAAATCAAAACCATAATAAGATTGTGTCCACAAACACTTCTTATTGTCTCTAATCAATTGAGGACACTGTTCGTGTGTTCTTATATTACACTGCACTAAAATGATAGTATTTTGTTTACTTCGCACTGTCACTTAACTAACTCAAGGGTTTTATCCTTTTAAGTCTCCTTATAACGTTCATATTGTCGAGGAGCTGGATAGCCTCAACGTTTACGTGATGATGAAGTCGGCGTTCATGAGCTTCGGCGTACTTCGATATAATGTCTGTGACGAATTCTATTAAACTACTAAACTTTAAGGTGCCGATGGAGCTCGTTCATTCGAATGTACCACGGTGCATTTACAATACCCCTGAGTACTTTATTTTGAAAACGTTGTATCATCAGTGTATTAGATTGTTTGCTACATCCCTATAACTGGATACCATAAGTCCATACAGGCATAAGGACTTGTTTATATAATAATACCTTATTATGTATAGACACTTTTGAGTGTTTACCTAAAAACCAATACATTTTTTGTAGCGAAGATCCAACTCGTCACGTTTCTTTTTGACATGTGCTTTCCAGCGAAGCTTGGCGTCTAGTGTCACTCCCAAATATTTGGCAGTATTGACATAGGGTATTATATGATTAGTTATATATACGGGATGATAGTTAGGACCTTTATTTGTAAAGTCAATGTGAACCGATTTAGATTCGTGTAATTTTCACCATATACTCGTCCA
The DNA here is from genome assembly GCA_905220595.1 of Spilosoma lubricipeda. Taxonomy (NCBI): domain Eukaryota; kingdom Metazoa; phylum Arthropoda; class Insecta; order Lepidoptera; family Erebidae; genus Spilosoma; species Spilosoma lubricipeda. The sequence goes on from HG992295.1 coordinate 4,205,584, forward strand.
ATCACACTGTTTACTGCTACTTAAAGTTTATCTACTTTTTCCTTATGTGTAAAACCATTGGCCATTATAGCCGTGTCATCCGTAAAGGTTGCAATTATATTTTCGTCTAATTTCGGCATGTTAGAAGTGTATAATAGGTACAGGAGCCGGGCCTAGAACACTTCCTTGTGGTACCCCAGCTTTAATAAGTTTCAGATCTGAATATGCATTTCATTCTCTTACTCTGAACATTCTATCAGATATGTAGGACTTTAAGATGTCTGCAAAGGATTTTAGTAGCACTTTTCTTAATTTGTGCACAATTCCATCATGCAATACTTTATCAAAAGCTTATGCTACGTCTAGAAAGACTGTAGAACACACTTTCTTTTCTTCTAAAGTTTTTTCTATGATATTAGTAATTCTGTGAACTTGGTCTATGGTAAAATGTTTTTCTCGAAAGCCAAACTGACAGTCGGGGTAATTAATGCTTTGATTCTATTATTGGTTTAAACCTTTTTAATAATAGCTTTTCAAATAATTTAGATATTATTGGTAATAAAGAAATAGGCCTATATGAGGTTGCTTCATGAGGTGATTTGCCAGGTTTTTGTAACATTATTACCTCTGCCACTTTCCACATATCAGGCACATATTTAATTCTAAATGTTGCATTTATAAGCGTGGTAAGCTTAACTATTACTTTTCGTGGTAAATTGTTTAAAACCTCCCCAGTTATTAGATCAAAACCAGGAGATTTTTTACGGTTCAGCAATTTAATTTCTCTGCACAGTTCTTTTGGAGTTATAAGTCTCATATCTTCTTCATGATTTTCATTTCCGTATCTTTCCAAGCGCAACTTTGAGTATTAGTTACAAAAGTGAATATTTCTGATTCCAGCCGTTGTGCAAGCTTTAATGGGACCTTTAAATTAATAGTAGACTAGAAGTAGTCATACTTAAAACTTTCCCAATCAGTCAATTTGTTTACTAGCATTGGACGGATCTCTTTTTATATATTTTTTTCATTTATTGTTAACATGATCGGTGAATGATCCGAATTCATATCTCAACAGCTTTCTTACATAAAAAGTCAGATATGTTCTTGTAGATAAGAAAAACTATGAGGTCAGGAACTTTGTGTGGGTCAGTTGGCCAATATGTGGGCTTTCCCGTAGATATAACGTTACATTGTAAATCTCTAATTGCGCATAACAGTTATTTCCCTTTGGATGTAGTAATTCTAGACCCCCAGTGGGTATTTTTAGCGTTAAAATCGCCACCAAGGATGAATCTATTTCCCATTTTTTGAGGAGGTTTTGGCTGGCTTGAATGGCTTTCAAAGACTAACTATTATGTCTTGATCATTTTTAAATGAGAGCATGAACATGTTAAGGGTCGTTTTGCTTGGTAACCGTCTCTAGGATTTTGTAACCTTTGGCTGATAGTTCTTCTGTTATTCTGGCGGGTATACACGACTAAGGCAAGTTTTTGGCCATCTCTCTGATAAGTCTATCCGGCTTGTTTTCATAAGTGTGCCAAAGGAAATTATTTTGGAGCAGTAACTTTGACAGTAAAAATCGAGTGATTCTAGTCGCCACTTTCAAAAGTGCAGCTTACCCTTCATGGAGAAGAATCTGGCAAGAAATTCCACTGATGCTCCTTTTAAAAAAATAAATAGCGTTTCAATTTTCTTTCTCTTAACTATGAGACTTGAATGAGAACGAAGTCGACCAAAGAAGCAGGTTCTTAACTTGTACACGCAAGTATTACACCATAAGTCCAAGACGCTTGGTTTTTCATTCAAATACTGTTGGTATAAGAACTGTTCATTTTCAGTTTTTAGTTTAGTAGTTTTTGATGGCGTCAAAATAGACATTATTAAAATTGTTTAAAAATATCACATAATAGTAATGACACATGAGTTAATCATATGTCTGTAAGTAGGTCATCGCTGCGACGGTGGCGGAGGCACCGAGACGCTGCGATTGCACTATTAATAATAATCCTATCCAACGGAACAGATTCAATTGTCTCAGAAGAGATACCCATAGAAAATGGCATTTTTCAGGGAGATTCGCTCAGTCCATTATGGTTCTGCCTGGCTTTAAATCCTCTATCCACTCTTCTCAATAGCACTACCACTAACGGATATAAATTAGACACTAACACAAATATTACACACCTAATGTATATGGATGATATTAAGTTGTTTGCTAGAAATAGTAAGTGTCTTGACCATTTATTGACAATAACAACACAATATAGCCAGGATATAAATATGTCATTCGGACTTGACAAATGTCGAACTTTACATATACACAACGGAAAAATAGCAACTAATACTGACAACACACTAGAGTCTAATCTATTTTTAAGTATGGAACCAGCAGACACCTATAAATATCTAGGAATCCAACAATCTCACAACATCAATCACATTGAAATTAAAAAACAACTCTCATCTGAATACGCTAGACGATTAAATCTGATATGCAAGAAACAACTTCATTCCAAAAATTTATTTAAAGCCATTAATACATTTGCCATACCCGTATTAACGTACTCATTTGGAATAGTGAAATGGACACGTACTGACATAAACCGCTTAGAAATTAAGACTAGAACAACACTAACAAAACACAAATATTTACATAAAAAATCGGCAATAGAAAGAATCGCACTTCAAAGACAAAAGGGTGGAAGAGGACTCATAGATCTGACAATGTTATGGGAAGGACAATTAAAAAATTTAAAAGATTTCTTTTGTAGTAAATCAACAAAAAGTAATATACATGCAGCCATTATTGAAATTGATGCTAACTTTACTCCATTAAATTTATGCAATAGGGATGTAACCTATAAAAACCCAGAATCACTAAGAAAAGAAAAAATAGATAGATGGCGTTCGAAAGAACTACATGGCAGACATTTACACGACCTAGAACAGACACACATAGATTTAGATTCTTCGAATAAATGGCTACAGTTAGGTTCCCTTTTCCCTGAAACTGAGGGATTTATGATTGCAATACAAGACCAGGTTATTAACACTAAAAATTATAGTAAATTTATTTTGAAAGACCCGAATATCCAAAATGATAAATGCAGAAAATGTCACCGATCCGCAGAAACCATTCAACACATCACAAGCGCATGTCCAACCCTAGCTCAAAACGACTATACTCATAGACACAATCAAATCGCTCATATTGTCCACCAGAAATTAGCTATTAAACATAATTTGATACCACCTAAAATAGTACCATACTACCAATATTCTCCAAAACCGGTGTTGGAGAATCAAACTCACAAGATTTACTTCGATAGAGCCATATTAACTGATAAAACTATCCACAATAATAGACCCTTTTTTTTTTTTTTTTTTTTTTTTTTTTTTTTTTTACGGGGGGAAATCCTCATGGATGTCCTTCGCCCTGGGGAAAGGGCGAAGGGGTCTGTCAGACTCCTACTGACTAAAACCCCCCGGTGTTCCTGCTCTCACCTACGCCGGGGATCGCGGGAACTTGAGAGACAACCGCAATCCCCGACTGGTGCCGGCCCGCCTCTGCGGGCCACTTCTCGTCAGCGAGGGAAGAATTCCCCTCGCAACTTCTTAGAGGGGCGCACGGGAACACTACGCGCCGCCACCTCGGGTCCAGTTGATTAGGGGGGCAACGAACATCCCCAAGTCCGCCGCCCCTAGACCCAGTTACGGAGGCCGGTGGAGGGCAGCGTATGCCCTCCTCCGACGCCCGGTGCGCCTGCTGCGGGCCGAGAGAGAGGTCAGGATCTCTCTTTCCCTTTCCGCAGCCTCCTTCTGCGAGATGACTGTTTCGCAGAAGGACACCACCGCGTCCCAGGACTCCTCGCCGTCGACCATAGAACGAACTACGGCCGGCAGCGAGAGGTCACTGCCTACTACAGAGACGAGGGCACGGCGCGGCCCCTCCCAAGCGGCACACTCTGCCAGCGTATGCCGCGCCGTGTCCTCCCGACAGTCGACGCAGTGGTGACACCGAGCGTCCGGCTCCCTGCCTATGCGACACAGGAACCTCCCGAAACAGCCATGCCCCGAGAGGATCTGTGTCACACGAAACGTAAGGGAGCCGTGCCTTCTCCCGAGCCAGAGGTCGAGCACGGGCCGGATGGCCTCGATAGTGACGAGGCCAGCGGAAGGACTTGAAAGTCTGTCCCGCCATTCCGCCACCAGGACCTCCCGCAGCTGTGACCGACGCAGCTCGACAATTCGATGCGTCAGTCCCTCGCCGCGAGCCCGCGCGTCCTCACGCCACCAATGTATTGACGCGAGGACTTTTGCCTCCAGGTCCCAGGGCGGAGATCCAGCCAGTACGCAAGCCGCCTCGAAGGAGATCGTGCGATAACCCCTAACGACTCTGACGGCCATCACCCTCTGCGGCTTCCGCAGAACGGCGATTGAGCCGGCCGTCAGGTCAGCCGCCCAAATCGGGGCCCCATATAGGGCCATTGATCGCACGACCCCCTCGTACAACCGCCTGCAGGCGGCGCTCGGGTCCGTCCCGTTGGGAAGCAACGATGCTAGCGCTCCCGCCGCGCCCATCAACTTGGTCGCCAGCCGCCGGAAGTGGGGGCCAAAATCCCACCGGCTGTCGAGCACCAGTCCCAGATATTTTAAGGTGGGCTCGACAGTGATACGAGCCCCTCCAACCACCATGTACAATCCCGGCGGCGGCGCCCGTCGGGGGCCATGAAAAGCTATGGCCTCCGACTTGTTGAGGGCCACCTCCAGGCCAAGGCGCCGTATGCGGCTCACCACCTGTGAGACCGCCGCCGTCGCTAGCAACGTTGCCTCCCTGTATGAGCTCCCCCGGGCAGTGACCAGCGTGTCGTCAGCGTAGCACGTCAGGTCCACCCCCGGTTGGAGCTCACCTCGCAGCACCCAATCGTAACCGATGTTCCACAGCAGTGGGCCCAAGACCGAACCCTGTGGAACACCGCACGACATGAGGTGCTGGTGTCTGCCATCACGTCCCAGATATGTGACACACCTCTCCGTCAGGTAAGCCCCAACGATGCGGCGGAGGTAGGGAGGCACCCGATGGTAGCGCAGCGCCTCCCGGATACAACTCCAGGGCAGAGTGTTGAAGGCGTTGGAGATGTCCAAGGACACCGCCAACATCACCCCGCCCCGGGACACCGCTTCCTCCGCCAGGTCTCTCACTCTCGAAATCGCCGAAATAGTGGAGCGCCCATGCCGAAACCCGAACTGGCACTCGGCCAGGTTCGGCCCCTCTTCACACAAGTGGCGGACGAGGCGGGCTGCGACTATCCGCTCGAATAGCTTTCCCACCTCGTCCAGCAGGACTATGGGCCGGTACGCGGACGGTGAGTCCGCAGGGCGCCCCACCTTCCTGAGCAGGACCAGACGACCAGCTTTCCACTGAGCGGGTAGCTGGCCCTGCACCAGGCACGCTGAATAGAGGCCCATCAGTTGGGGCTCCAGCTCCTTCAGAGCCAGGGCCAACACGCAGCCGTGAATGCCATCGGGCCCCGGGGCAGTATTCTTCGCCCGGAGCCGAAGCACAGCCGCCCCCAACTCTGCCTGTGTCACCTCTGGGACGTTGACGTCTTCTGCTTCAGACTCCGCAGCTGTGGGCAGTGCCATCGGCGGAGGAGTGTACTCCGCTTGTGCTGGAAAGAGGGCTGCGACTACGTCCTCCAGCAGCTCGGGTTGGAGACTCTCCGTAATTGGAGGCGCCCAAGGTCCAATTTTCCCTCGGACCGAGCGATAAGGACGCCCCCACGGATCCCGGCTTAGAGTCTCCAACATCTCTTCTCTGGCTCGCGTTTTCGCCTCACCGATGGCCAGCTGCAGAGCCTGCTTAGCCGCGCGGTATACCTCATACAGCGCGGCTTCCTCCTCAGGGACCCGACGACGTCTTCTTCGGTACCGGGTGTACTGGCGCCTGACACGAACGCACGAGACTCGCAACTGTGCAATCTCGGCGGACCACCAGTACACCTGGCGCCTCCTGGGTTGTGTGTGGATCCGGGGCATGGACGCGTCGCTAATTTGCGTCATCGCCCCGTGAAACCACCGCGCCTCCTCTTCGACGTCGACGGGTCCGGTCGTTGCCGACTCCCGGATCCAAGCCTGCACAATAGCAGCCTCCTCGAGTAGCTCCCTGTCGAGGCGCTTACGCGCCCAGCGCGGACCGTCCGTCCGCAGGGCCGATGGCCTGCGACCACCCGCGGCGTGGGCGGAGACGCTGAAACGGATGTAACGGTGATCCGACAGCGTCTCCACCCCCACGGCGACACGCCAGTCGTGAACACGGCTAGCGACAGCGGGGCTCGCGAACGAGACGTCCACTATGGAACCGCCCCGCTGCCGCACGCACGTGTAGACCGAGCCCCGATTCAGGACAGTCAAGCCGGTCGTGACAGCCCACTCCTCCAGTGCCTCGCCTTTGGCATCGGTGCACGGGGATCCCCATGCCGCAGACTTGGCGTTGAGATCCCCGAGCAGCAGGACCGGGCGAGGGTGGTACCTGTTGACGACGGCACCCAACTCGACAAGGAAATTCTCGAAGTCGGCGAGGCTCTTGTTGGGCGAGAAATACGCCCCAATAGTGCCAATGCCGTCCACGAGGGCGGCCACCCAGCCGTGACCTCGGGACGGGTCGACAAAAGCCCCGCCAATTATGGCCACCAAGCCGTCCAGGTCCCCCACCCAGTTGTCTCGGGGGGGGACGTAGTACGGCTCGGCGACCACGGCCACATGAATCGACCACTCCGCCATGCTCTGGAGTAAAAGATCCTGAGCCCTGGCAGAGTGGTTGATATTGCACTGGAGGAAATTGAATTGCGCCATTAAACACAATCCATTCCCTCCACAACCTTGGGCCGAGAGTCGGCCAAAGAGCCACCAGGCTGAGGGGTAGCTCTGGTTGGCTCCCTCCTCACATTCTTCTTCATCTTTTGGGTGGGGGCGCCACAGGCCTTTCCGCCCATACTGTGCTCCGCGGGTCTCCCTGCAGCTGTACAGAGGCTGCAGTTTGGCTTCGCGGAGCACTGGGCCGCTCTGTGGCCGGGCTTACCGCAGCGGTAGCATTGGCCGCTGCGGTCAGTCGTAGCGGTGCACCGCGCCCAGACGTGCCCGATCTCCAGGCAACGGAAGCACCGCATTGCCCTGGGCTGCAGCATCCTCACCCGTGCTGCAACCCACCCCACCAAAAGCCGACCGCTGTCGACGACCTTTTTCGCTGCCGCAGCCGGGCACTTTATCCAGATGGTCCCCAGCCCAGCAACGTTGGCGCGAACCTCGCCAGCCCGCACGTCACCCGACAGACATCCACCGCTCCGAGCAACGGCTGCCACGACTTCCTCCGGAGTTGTCGAGTCGTCCAGCCCATCAACGCGCAATTCTGCGGTCTTGACGGGCCTAGACACCCGAACGTCCTCCTCATTGAAGACCTCTCTTAACTTGGTGGCCAGGATGTCCGCCTTCTCCTTGCCATCCAGACCCGCCACTTCAAACAGCCGCGCCCCCGTAATCGCCGACTTCATCCTGAAGCCGGTCGGTGTGCCGAGGTCGGGGAACGCGACTTTGGCCTTCGCTTGCGAGAGGACCTCCTTGTAAGTCAGGCCCCTCTCGATGGCTCCGGGCTGCAGTGTGATCACCACAGCCGCGGAACGAGAGGCTCTATTCTTCCGAGTCCTCCGCTTCTTGGCCTTCTTCTTAGGTGCAGGTGGCGGTGGCGTCACCTTCTTTTTTCCGCCTTTCTTTTTGACGACCGTCGTCCAAGCCTCTGTAGTGAGGCCAGGCGCGGTCGTCGGGGTCGGAGCCGCAGAAGAGCTGGCAGGTGGGGCCGACACACCCTTCACGGGCTTCTTTGCCGCCACAGTCGAAGGCCCCGACTTTGCAGCCTCCTCCTTCCTCCTTCTGTCGGCCGCTAACGGAGGCCGGATGCTTTGGGCCGGGAGGAGTCTCATTTCCAAGGCCTCCAGGCGGGCATTCATCATGCCCCCACACTGCTGCATGCAGATGCGGACGATTTTCTCAATCTCCGCATCCGCAGGCGCAGGGGTAGGGGCCGACAGCGGGGCTGCAGCAACCGCCGGGGAGCCAGCTACTACAGGAGCCGCACATTTCTGTGCGGTAACCTCCCTTTTGAGGTCCTCTAGCTCAGCTCGGAGTCGGCCGTTCTCCTTCCATAACTTTGCCGTCTCTTCGGAGCTTGTTCTATTAAGCAGGACCTCAACCGCCTCCTTTATGCCCTCAGCCGCCTCCTTCAGAGCACGCGTGAACGTGCCCTTCAAGCTGCCTGACTTGGAGGCAACTTTCAGGACAACGTCAACGCCGTCCAGAACCTGACGGCTGAGTGCCACCGCTGTCGCATTCTCCCCAGCAGCCGACCGAGCGGCCCGCCGCTCTCGAGCCTGACGAGCCATCTCGCCCACCTCATCCGACGCAACTGCCTTCCGCTGCGCCCGCTTTGCAGCGCTTACCTCCGCTTTATTGCTGCTCAGCAACAGCGGGGACGCAGCGGAGTCTAGACTGAGGTCGGCGATCGAGGACTCGTCACTCTCCACCACCTCGGGCCGATCAGGGCGTACCGCCGGAATCGACGGCCGCAAAAATTTACTCCTCTGATCGCGCTGCAGTCGACGACCTTTCCCTATTGTCGGTATTTTAGGGGCCGACATCTCCTCTTCGCCTGAGGAGACTACTCTCTCCCCATGCAAGCGCTTCCTCCAAAATTTGGATAAGGCGCGCGAGCCCCCTTGGCTCTCGCTGCCGCTTCCCGCAGGCAATTCTGCCGTCTCCATCCTCTCCGCCAAAACTGGCCCATCATCATTAATTTTAATTTTGTTTATAGAATTTTCAACTGCCATAACATATCCCACGAGTGTGGGGGAAAAAAGAGTCAATCCGGGCGGTGCCCCCTGCACCCGGATAAGCCTAGATACTGTGGAGGTCGGCCGGTATCCACAGGTTTTAACGACTTGGCTGTCGGGTGTTATAGACTATCCTTGTCATGGGCCGGCCAATTAAGGCAAGCCCTCCGGCCAACAGGTTCACAGCGTACCCTCCTGGAGCCACCAGTCAGGTCGTTGCTGAGCCCCTGTTGGTTACGGAACGCGACAGGGTGGCTAATCCTGTCTCCCCGACGGTGGCACAAGTGCCTGCCAGCCCCTGCGCGAGCAGTGGGCTGACCCGTCCCTCGTACCGTCTCTTCCCCTGTCCCCTCTGAAAACAGAGGGGTACTGGGAGCGACGGCGAGCCCTGAAAAGGGCTGTTAGGGATCACCTCGACAGCCTGATGTTCGGCTCCGTCTTTCCCTTAGTCGCCTTTTACGACACCCACGGGATGAGATGGGGTGGAGCTATTCTATGCCGGCACCACACGGCGAACAATAATAGACCTGACATAACTCTTATAGATAAACATAATAAACACACATACTTAATAGATATTGCAGTTCCTAACACACATAATTTACAGAAAACAATTACTGACAAGATACACAAATATACAGAATTAAAAGAAGAAATAGTTCGAATTTGGAAAATGGCTAAAGTGTACATTGTGCCTCTGGTACTCTCCAGCACCGGAGTTATACCAACACATCTTCATCACTTCCTACGACAGATTGAACTCCCCACTAACACATACATTACTATGCAAAAAGCAGCTATACTAAACACATGCCGCATTGTCCGAAAGTTTTTACAGGAAGACACAACATCACACATTACAGCCACAGTCCCACATCACTCAAATGAACTCCACTTGGCCTAGCCGTGGTTTTCTTTATAATACCGAAATTTAGATTTCGAGAACAACAAATGCAAGAAAAATAATAATAATAATAACTGAGACTCAAAATTTCTACACATATTAATAATAATTTGATGATGTCCGTTTCTCAGAATGGATGTAGAAGTGGGTCCCGTGGCACTAAAGAGCTCCTTATCATAGACATGACCATTAGCCAACAAGTGCGTCGTAATCGTAAGAGTCTGGCGACATGTTGGATAGATTACAAGAAGGCTTATGACTCTGTTCCACATACATGGCTTTTGAGGGTGCTGGAGTTGTATAAAATTGATACAACTCTGTGCACGTTCTTAAAGTCGTGTATGGGGCAATGGAGAACAGTACTTCGCTATCCTGGATGTCGGCAGACTGCGGTAAACGACGTACTTATAAACATCGAGCGGGGCATCTTTCAAGGTGACAGTCTGAGTCCCTTGTGGTTTTGTCTAGCTTTGAACCCTCTAAGTGCTCTGTTGGAGGATTCAGGGTTAGGCTATAGGTTGCAGAAAGATGATCAAGTTATATCTCACCTTTTTTATATGGATGATTTAAAACTACTTGCCCCCACTAAATTACAATTGACAGCGTTACTAAAAGTCACTGAAAACTTTAGTAATTCTATCAAGATGGAATTTGGTGTAGACAAGTGTGCAGTCATGTATGTAAAGAAGGGAGTGATTGTGGAATCTGAAGGAACATAGCTTTCAGATTCTACAAGACTTAGATCTCTGTCTGCAACCGAAACCTACAAGTATCTAGGTTTTTCACAGTCCTTAGAAATACCAGAACCTGACATGAAACAGTCGTTGCGGGAACGCTTCTTTGGCCGCCTGAAAAAAGTACTTAAAAGTCTTTTATCAGGCGGTAACAAGGTGCGAGCCTACAATGGTTGGGTCATGCCGGTTCTGATGTATTCCTTTGGTATACTTAGATGGACTCAGACCGAATTAGATGCCTTAGACAGGAGAGTCCGTACACTGCTAACTGCATTTTGAATGCATCACCCACGTTCATCGGTTATGAGATTGTATATCCCGCGAAAGTTTGGGGGTCGTGGTCTATTAAATGCCAAGACCCTACACAATCGCGAGATATACAATCTTAGAGAATATTTCCTTCATACTCATGTGGGAGTGCATCGCAGTGTAGTTACAGTGGATATCGGACTTACTCCGCTCGCTTTGGCTAAAGAGAATTGGCGCAAACCTGTAGTACTTAGTACTAATGATCGCAGGGAGGTATGGAAGGGCAAAGAACTTCATTGTCGATTTTATCGGGCCCTTAATGGGCCTGATATAGATTTTAAAACATCTACATCCTGGCTACGGTATGGTGATCTCTTCGGAGAATCCGAAGGTTTTGTTTGTGCGATTATGGACGAAGTTATCATGACGAATAACTATCGGAAATATATCCTGAAGGATGGTACGGTTGACATCTGTCGGGCATGTCACCGTCCTGGAGAATCTATCAGGCATATTATTTCTGGTTGTTCTCGTCTTGCTAACGGCGAATATTTGCACAGGCACAACCAAGTAGCCAGGATTGTACATCAACAACTTGCCCTTAAATACCATCTTGTGAGTTCAGAGGTGCCATACTACAGATATGTGCCCGACCCAGTTCTCGAGAATGGTCGTGCTACGTTATATTGGGATCGATCTATTATCACAGACAGGACTATTGTTGCCAATAAGCCTGATATTGTGGTGATAGATCGATTGGAGCGCCGCGCAATGATTGTCGATATCGCCGTTCCTCATGACGAGAATCTCGTGAAAGTCGAAAAAGAAAAACAAATAAAATATTTGGATCTATCTCACGAGATTGTCGATATGTGGAATGTGGATTCGGCGATCATTGTTCCGATAGTCGTTTCTGCTCACGGATTGATAGCCAAGAGCCTCGACCAACACCTTAAGAGGCTCACGTTAGAGGGCTGGATCAAGGGTCTGATGCAGAAGGCAGTCCTCCTTGACACGGCACGTATAGTGAGGAGGTTCCTGTCTTTGGAGCCCTAACCACCGGTTTCTTGGTCCCTGTACCCGAAGTCGGTGGTCTACTATTTTTTATATTTTTAAATGTATTTGTTTTTTATATTTATATTTAAAAATGTAATTAATATGTATTTATAACTATAATAAAGGAAATAATAATAATAATAATAATATCTTTATTTCGGAAATACATCCATAATGTGTTAGTATACAATATATCTAGGACACGACGCGTGAGCGATTAACACGTCGGCTCCGTTTAGTACCGATTTGGAAACTGAATAATATATATATATTTTTGAAATGTACAAATAACGCCCTTTCCAATGATACCAAACACGGCATATTTATCTCACATTAATTTTAATACAGTACTTCATGTCGGCAAGAGTGCGCCACATCAGATTCAGTGACATGTCATATAGCCTATAACCAGAAGATGATCAAGACGCTTCTAATGATACCTCATTTGTCCAGTTTTAATAAGTGGTTAAGGAACTATGAGGGAACAAATGAACTTGCATACAACATACATACACACATACATACGTACATACATAGCCTGTCAAAATCATAACCCTCCTTTGGCTTTGCCGTAGTCGGGTAAAAAGCGTGCGTTCTTTTAGGCATTTGTATATTAAATATAATTAATTCAAATAATAAATGAATGTTATATCATAGGGGATGCACTATTTACACGGTTCGGACATCAGGTCAAACGGAGCCCTAAAGTCAAGCAACTGCGTAGTCGATTCTCGTTTTGTGCTCAAGATTACAGACTTTGGCTTGCATGTGTTGAGGACTCCTGAGAAAGACTCTAGAGCACATAGCTATTGGACACGTAAGTATTCCTTAGGTTTATGTTTTCTCTTGAGTATTTTAAAGTAAAATCAAACTTATGCTGACTAAAATTCACAAAAAAAAGGTTTGGTATGAATATTCATTACACATTTACAATACAATTGATATTTAATTCGAAACGAATTAAGGTTATACTATCAAATTTTCGTGAGTCACCTGTTACTAAAAATTAATAATGTCTAAACTAATAATAACCGAAATTTATGTATAAGCACACTGTTTATTTTGGTGATCCTTGCTCAATTTTGAAACCAAAACCCAAACATCTTATAAGTTCCATCACACAGCGCAATCCAATTATATTACATGTCAGATTGTTCGACTTTGTTCGAAATTATATTTAGCTCTCTGAGAAAACCTGACTTAAGGAAGTTTTAATTCTCTTTGTGATTGAGTTTCAAAGTTCTCTATTAGATTTTTCGACAGAAAAAACCAACGTTAAACTACTGTAATGTAATCTTTTTGTCGTGAGCATGAGCAAGGAAGTATTACTTCTGGTGGGATAGATATTAAAATATATAAAAAATAAGGAATATATTCAATAATTATATTAGCGTCATGACCAATTTTATTTACAACCTTAAGCGGTTAAGCGGTTGTTGGTTCAAGGAAATAGTCGACAAGTTCTTCTAACCGTTTTCACTACGGGTAGTAGTCTAATAAACGAACATAATAGTTCAGCCTGTGCTAGGCGAGTCTTGATCCGTTGTCAAAAATATAGCAATACTTATTATATCACGTTCAAGTGTACAAATTACCATAAGGTATTATATTGATATCTTAAGAAAAAGAAGCTCGTCATGGTATTGCTAGGAAGTTGAAGGTTCTTTAAACATTATTTTAAACATAACATAGAACATTAATTTGTATTTTATTGTTTGTCTAATAAACTTTTTTCTCGAAGGTCTTCTATGGACAGCACCAGAGTTACTAAGAATGTCAGAACCACCGCCAGAAGGTACTCAAAAGGGAGACGTATATTCTTTTGGAATAATTATGCACGAGATCGTCAACAGACAAGGCGCTTTTTGGCTAGGCCCTGGCATTGAATTATCTCCTAAAGGTATGTAACAAAACAAAGTTTATGAAACTTATAACCAAGTGTGGTGGTTTTGTTGATTAATTTTTATACAACCTTGAATGTGAAGTCAATGATAATAAAATTCAATATTTACATAGGTATAAAATATTATGTAAAAGCACATTCAAAATCATATTAAACTTACTGGCGAATGGCTCGCTAGCTCTCAAACACACTTCTCGAATATCATCATTGTACCTGCGAACGACTATTAATATTCTCTGAATCATGAACGTATTTTAATTTACAAACAACGTCTTACATCATAGACAGCTTAATCATTATTTAAGTTTAATACTTAATTGACATTGAAATTAACAGTCCAAGTCATTAATTGAAAGTAGTTTGCATTGAAAGTTATGAAACAAATGAAATGAAATGAAATCATTTATTCTGCAATTAGGTTACATGAACACTTTTGCAAGTTAAACTTTTGTTGAGCAGATAAGTTCAGCAGTTCCTAACTGGACTAATGAGGGTGATTATTAAAATTAAATAAGAATTGATGTCTACTAAACCAATGTTCAGTTAAACATAAAATATCAATTTTATTACAGTTTAGATATAGCTCTAATTCTAACTCTTGACTCATCAATTTTTGTTATTTTTAATACAGTTTTAGTGTGATGATTGCTAACATATAGTGTTGTTAGAGGTGTACCTCTAACAACACTATATGTTAGTTAGTTAGTTATGTTAAAATTGACAAGATTACGACAATAGAGTGTACTCTATTGTCGTAATCTTGGTTTAAATGACTTAATCCCCAATCTTTCTGCTCAATAGAAGCAGATGTCAAAGGCAAAACTATGTTATTATCACTACTAGTATTGTTCTGCTCAATAGAACCAGAACTCACAGCCAATGTCTTGGCTGATTTAAAAATAAAATAAGATAACGATGAAGCTATCTGTCGTCTAAAATATCCAGAAAGATAATAATTATCTATTGTCGATAGAAAATAATTGATGTTAATTTTAGCATTAGTGTCAATAAATTCAAATTTATCATTATAATATATCATTGTTTGTAATTAAATATTGTATTTAAATCTAATCTTATTTTTCGTCTGTGACTAGCCCTTACAGAAAGGAAAGGCGAATAAAATTATTTGTTTAACATGTAAATAAGAAAGCTCGTCAAAGAAAAAAATAACATTATATGTTTGCATTTCCCCTTCTTCTAATAACAACAATTAGGGTAGTATTTGAGTAATAAAAATTTTTGTTTTCAATTACTTTAGATAATATTTGAGAGAAGTCCGCATTAGGACTACAGTAGTTTGTTACTGGTTGCGCCAAAGTTTCACACAAAACATGAATCATGTTTTTACCAACTTCATCGATGTGCATTATAATATTGTATTTATTTTTAGAATAATAAAAGAAATAGGTAACAAACAGCTTATGGACTTTAAGCTTATATTATTGTATTATAAGGAATTTATCGTTAATTAATGCGCTTGTAGTGTAGTTGTAGTATCTTTACTACTACTAAATTGATTATGGAAATACTTTTAGCAATCTTTTGTAGCTCCAGATTTTTTTCAGGAACATTTTACTAACTAAGAAAACATTCAAGACAAGTAGTATTTTTTTTTCCCATATTATGAAAAAGCGGTTTAAAGAAATAGTAACATGCTTCATGAATAAAACCTCAGTATGTATTGTGAATTCCTTCCGACGACGATAGGAGCATACGCTCGAATCTTCGTAACAAATGTTTCTAAGATAATTTATTTAAAACTTGACATCGGTTTTTATATTCACCTCTCTTGCGTAAAGAAACTTTAAATTACGTAACACATTTTACTTGAATTTCACGCGTAGAATAATCTTGAAAAATATGGATTTTTATTTAGACATAACGTATAAGGAATAAACTCAACAAATTTCTCTTAAACTGTATACTATTAATCAACCCGTCAATTTAATATTTATAAAGTTTAAAATCGATGACGTAACAGATCTTAGTTATAAAAATCAATTGCTGTTTGTTTGTCTCGTTAATACTCGAGAACGCCCTGGCTGATTTTACTAATTTTGGTTTTGAAATGTTTTTCGTAGTCCAGGGAAGGTTTAAACGGTGAAAAATTAAAAATACTTCAAAATCCAAATTTCACATGCACGAGGTAGCGAGCACAGCTAACTTTGTATAAAATAATAAACTTTCAAAATAAAATTCATAAAAAAGTTGTTTGCAGCAATGTCTATATTATTCAAGCGATTTTTTTCACTAATTTTGCCACTCTTAATACATTTTGTAATCGCCTAATACATGATGCATAAATAACATGACAGAGGCATTTTGTATATTTTCATAGATTTTTTTGACATGGTATCTTCCTTCTTATAAAACTTTGATTGTAGGAGAGACCTGTTGGTTTATAGATTAAAGCTAGCTACGCCGTTTTATTTCTTATCGTATTATTGTGTATAATGCATTCTTATCCAACTTTCTATTACAATTTTAATAAGATGTGAAAATAAGTGTCAGCATGAGTGTCTGCGTACATGTTTTGAGGCCTTTTTTTATGAAAACCAATTAACTGTGCCAACTTTTTTTTTGTTCATAGAAATTATCGAGACAGTCATAGCAAGTGGTCTCAGACCGAACACATCCCACCATCGGTCTTGTGAGGTTGACGATGCGATTGATCTGATGCGAAGGTGCTGGGCTGAAGATTCTACGGAAAGACCAGACTTCGCACATCTAAAGGGAGCAATCCGACGCCTCAATAAGTAATATTTATGTACATATGTCTTCATGTCTTCATCTTCTGGGTATAGAGTTAATGATGTTTAGTTTCTTATTGTTTTCCTTTTTCTTACTTTTAATGCTAATAAATTAATTTTATGTGTTGTACTCCAATGGCCTCTGAAATCAAAGCATACATATACATATGAGTATACACGCATCAGATCTTTTTGAGTTTTTTTTCTTGTCTGCCACTTCATCATTTTTGATCCCCGGCACAATATCTACTTACCTTCTACTTTTGCATCAGCTAAAAATACTATAGATAGCCATAAAAAACCAGCCAAAACCCTTCGCAAAGATCGGGAACACACAATTGGGTTTTTAACTTAATAAACCTAAATGTTTTTTTTTTTAATAATGTGAAGGAAAGTTATAAATTACCTCTGTTCCTTTTTTCAGAACCCAAGAAAGTAGTAATATTTTAGATAATTTACTATCTCGTATGGAGCAGTATGCAAATAACTTAGAAACATTAGTTAGTGAAAGAACACAAGATTATTTGGAAGAGAAAAAGAAATGTGAAGAGTTATTATATCAGTTATTGCCCAAGTAAGTCTAAAAAGTTTTCTAAAATGTAAAAAGTAAATGGCTATTTAGTTATTAATGCCTATCAACCTTTTTAAGCAATTAGCTGTTATGCATTTATTTTTACTTGCTTAAAAATTATATAATATATATATACATTATAATATATATATATATATATATATATATATATATATATATATATATATATATATAGATATCTCTTTTCGGCCCTTGTTGATCTGACGCGACGTGGCGTCAGTTAATTGTTGATCTGTTGGCGATTGTTGATCAGCAACGGATTTTGTTGATCTAATGTGTATTCCGGCGTACTAATGTGGCTCCGCTCTGGATCAACAATTCCAACCCCTCTGCTGGCAGAATTACGAACTATTTACATCATTTTTATACAAATCCACACCAGCTATTGTTGATCCGATTCAAATGGACCAATCAGAGGCCACCTTCTCCAGGATTGGGTCTTTTCTATGGTAGACTGTTTCCACTTTGCTTCACAATTAATTATGGAATTAATGCGTAACGTATAATTGCCTAAGGAGCCTTCAAACAAAAAAAGGTACGTATTCAGATATAGTTAGGTACTATTTAACTTTACCATAAGTAAAAAAATGAGTTGATACTTATTTAAGCCATTCTGGATAGTCTACCCCTGAGGGAGTGAAATAGGGGTTTAAAGATTGTATGAAAGTTTGTCATTCTTTAAGTTAGAACATAAAACTTTATCTTTGGTCTACTGATTAAAAATGACTAGATGCGTATTTAAGCGTTTCTGGATATTTTACCCCTAAGGGGGTGAGACAGGGGTTTTAAGATTGTATGGAAGTTTGTCATTTTTTAAGTTAGAACATAAAACTTTATCTTTAAGTTACTGATTAAAAATTACTAGATATGTATTTAAGCGTTTCTGGATATTCTACCCCTAAGGGGGTGAGATAGGGGTTTAAAGATAATATGGAAGTTTGTCATTTTTTAAGTTAGAACATGAAACTTAATCTTTGGGCTACTGATTAAAATGACTAGATACGTATTTAAGTGTTTCTGGATATTCTAACCCTAAGGGCGTAAAATAGGGGTTGAAAGTTTGTATATTGTTGTAAGTACGTCCTTTTTAAGTTAGAAAGAGGAAAGTTTATTTCACGGCTACTGATTAAAAATTAGTGGTAACATATCTAAGCGTTTCTGGATATTCTACCTCTAAGGGATGAAACAATGGATGAAACAGGGGTTGAAAACTTATATATATATATATATATATATATTTTGTCCTCTACTCGCCAATTGTTGATCAGGCTGAGATATACAATAATTGTTGATCCACCTTTTTGGTACTATTTCTAAGGAAGTGTCCAGTGTATCGTCTTATAGGCGCAATATAGTATTATACGGTTTGCAATGCTGTGCTTAAGTCTACGGCAAAATCTCTAACTCGATTGACTCGGCAATTGCAGCTCTAATAACCGTCATCTTTTTCATATATGATACTTTGTTGATCACTGTTTTCATACTTGATGATACTTTGTTGATCAATATACACAACGTTTGATTAACATATGCCACGGGAACTAATATTTTAAAACGGCTTGGTATACACGAAGTAGTCAGAGCAGAATTTCAATATTCATTCTGGTTGAGATTTTTGTAAACGTGGATGCACTTTCGCGTTGTAAACCCTCTTAAAACTACCTACTTGAAAAAGTTTTTTTAACTGTTTTGTTTGTCTAGGAAATAAAGTTTCATTTGTATACCTTAAAAAATTGACTTTCACACAAACTTTCGATCTATATATTACCCCTTTAGGATTAGAATTCCCATCAATGCTTATTACCATAAATGCTGTGATATAAGTATTCATTTATTTGTAATCAAAAGTCCACTTTGAGACTAACCTATATACGAAATGAGAACCCCTATTACACCCCTTAGTGGTAGAATCTCCGGAAACTCCTTAATACGTTTTAACTTATTTTTAATCAGTAGCTTAAAGATTAATTTTCATGTTCCTAACTTAAAATGACGGACTTCCATACAAACTTTCAAACCCTACTTCACTCCATTTGCGGCAGAATTCGCACGCTTAAATACGTATCTAATAATTTTTAATCAGTACCTTAAAGATAAATGTTCATGTTTCTAACTTAAAAATGACGGACCATCATACAAACTTTCAGTCCCTATTTCACCCTCTTAGGAGCAGAAATTCCAAAATTCCTATTTCTATGTATGGAATTTAAAGAATCAGCCTCCAACTCCAAAAGAATACAAATTAAGGTCTATACGTACGTGTATATAATATTAAAATAATCCTCAAATCCCTAACTGTTGAAGAGTTTAACCTTCTACCATCAGTTCACCTAAAGAACTTGAAACTACACAACTAAAGATCTATAGATGCATATAAAATCGAAGGATTATCCTCCATCTCTTAACCATTGGGGAGTTATACCTGCCATCATCAGCTTATCTAAATAATTTGAAAGAATAGGACTAAAGGTAAGATACATACATACGATATTTAAAAAATTATCCTCCAACTCCTAACCGTTAAGAAGTTGTACCTTACATCATCAGCTCATCATCATGAAATGATGACTACCAGACGCAAATATCGGTGTAACTATAGAAAATATACTAAAAACATAGTACGTGCCTACAAAAAATGAGCATACCCTTTCGAACACAAAAATAATTTTCAAAATTGGTGAAATAGTTTCAAGAGTTAGGACTTCATCGGAAATTTCCTTGTTTTTCAGGATTTAGTTTCAACAATTCCGTAAATATTAGTATTTTAGAAGTTTGTAACGAAAAACTAAATACCTTGTTTTCCTTTTCTTATTTTGTTAATAACAATCGCTAATAAATCCTTAAAATCATTTTTCTAGAAGTCATAACACTCATTAGGAATCGAATGAGCTATCGCACATTATTTTTAGAAGCTTTATTATAAATAAATAAATAAATAAATATTTTGGACATCTTACACACAATAATATACCTGTTCCTTTCTAACGATAGTGCTGCTCCGCCCCCGCCCCCCATGTTTTAAAATGCTAGTTAAAAGCGGCATATGTTGATCAAAACGTTGTGTATATTGATCAACAAAGCATCATCAAGTATGATAAAGTTAACCGTTATTAGAGCTGCAATTGCCGTGTAAATCGATGACGAGCTAGAGTATTTGCCGTAGACTCAAGCACAGCGTCGCAAGGCGTATAATACTTATATTGCGTGTATAAGACGATACACTTGATACTATCTTAGAAATAGTGCCAAAAAGGTGGATCAACAATTATAGCATATCTCAGCCTGATCAACAATTGCCGAGAGGAGGACAATATATATATATATATATATATATATATATATATATATATATATATATATATATATATATATAAATTAAAAAAACAGTGCATAGGATATTTTCTATTGCAACTGTTAGTTGCTATGTTTTTTCTTATTTTAGTTTTATTTTATTTTAATGCTTAAATTTTAATTCATCAGAACACTTTAAATCGAAACATCTACTGCTGAAAATAACCGACTTCTTTACTATTTATACTTATTCTAAAAGTAAGCTTTTAATTTTATAAACGTTCTGCAAGATGTTGGTTGGACTTAAAGCAATTACCTAATGCATAACAATTTTTCATATTTGCTTACAGCTTTCATAGATGTTGATGTTTAAAAATCAAAATTCAGGTTTTTTAATTCTGCTAATATTAAGTTCATTGCCAATTTTAAATCATAAACTTGTTGATGTTAATTTTTATTTTTGTGATATTTTTATAGTAAACTTAATCATGATTTATTAAAAACCTTTTCTATTTTTCAAAATCTTGTCATCTACTTTATACAGATAAAGTAGATGATTGAAGATTTATATTATTTTCTCTGTATAGGTCGGTAACTTTACAATTGATCAATGGCCAGTCAGTAGTCGCGGAGACCTTCGAGCAAGTTACCATCTACTTCTCTGATATTGTCGGCTTCACAGCACTATCGGCTTCTTCTACACCTATGCAAGTAGTCGACTTACTCAATGATCTCTACACCTGTTTTGATTCTATCGTGGAAAACTACGACGTTTATAAGGTAAGTGATTTTATAGTTTTAATTAACATTTTATGTATATATATGTATATACATATATATATATATATATATATATATATGTATATATAAATATTACATTGAAAAATCTTGGCATTAAAAAAGTTACGATTTTTCTTGTACTGATACAGATAATGTTACCATACATAATATGTTACATACAACATAATGCACTAAGATTAATTGGAAAAATGCCACTACAGGAGCCAAGCTTCTGCAATAATACTTAAAAAACACATACTATATTAACCTTCTGTCTCCTGCCTTTACTCAGGTTGAAACCATCGGTGACGCATACATGGTAGTCTCAGGTCTACCAGAACGCAATGGAACTCGGCATGCTCGTGAAATATCTCGGATGGCACTAGCTCTACTGGATGCTGTTAGGCGATTCCGCATTAGACATCGGCCACACGATCAGTTAAAACTGAGAATTGGATTGCATTCTGGTAATAAACTTTCAATGTACCTATATTGTTCAAAATATGATTTATTTACTCCTTTATGACAAGGTCCAGAACAATAGTTTCACTTCTGGAAGAGAGGGCTCAATCGTCCAACAAAGTACAGTTTAAGATTGCTCTGTATTTATTGAAATATAAAATACAGTAGAAATTATTAATTGAAGTGATAAACAGTATAAATACGTTCCATATAATATAATAATATAACAATATAATATATGCGGAGTGTGGCATTCGCCCTCCGTCCGAAAGGGTACGCGAGTGGCGTGAAGCCACCCGTCGAGCCACGATGGCTCGCTGGTCGTTCCAGCTGGAGACTCCACGCGCTGGCTTTGCCACCGTTGAGGCTCTCCAGCCGGTCATCTTCGAGTGGGCAGGGCGGCAGCACGGGGCTCTTTCCTTCCGACTAACGCATGTGCTTTCCGGGCACGGTTGCTTCGGGAAGTACCTGCACTCGGTCGCCAGGAGGGAACTGAGTCCCGCCTGCCACCACTGCGACGGCAGTGAGGACTCGGCCCAGCACACGCTGGCGGTTTGCCCCGCATGGGCGTTGCAGCGTCGTGCCCTCACTGCAGTCATCGGAGGAGATCTCTCGCTACCGGCCTTCATACGCTCCATGGCCGGTAGCGACAGCAGTTTTACCGCGGTCGCAACCTTCTGCGAAGATGTCATCTCGCGGAAGGAGGCGGCGAAGAAGGCCCGGGAGGACGACCTCCACTCGGACTCGATCCGCCACCCGGTTAGGCGCGCCTACCAGTGCCTCATGCCGCCCTGAGTGTGACCGCGGATGGTGGGGACGGGTTTTCCTCTCCATCCGCTCTAGTGGCCACCCGCGAGGGGGCGACGTTACGCGTGTGCCGTACGTCACCTAAATTGTGAGTTACGAGCAGATGGTGCCCGCTTCAGTACGGGCAAGCGCTGGGAGGGGTCCGGATGTGTTAATAACAGCAGTTTCCGGATCCCTCCCGTCTCAGGCGCAGAGTGGCACACTGTGTGGTTTTAGTCAGTTCGATTCCGACACAACGCCCCGCCGCAAACCCCGACGGGGTGACGGCCCGAGAGGGTTTCCAAACGTAAAAAAAATGGTATCATATTTTGGGGTGAGTCCACTGATTGGCATTTAGCATTCAAAATTCAGAAACGTTGTATAAGGACTATATTTGATGTTAGAATTCCAAATACTTGTAAATCTTACTTTATAGGAAATAATTTATTAAGCCATGTATGTACATCATTGAGTGTGCCATGTTTGTGAGGCAAAATATGACTCTATTTGAGAAAAGAACAAGTGCTCGCCACGCAGTCATGTTATGTGTACTAAAGAGCAAAACCACATCAATGCAAAAAAGCTTTTTCTGTATTGCTCCACATGTTTACAATAGGTCACCAAATTGTATAAAAAAAGCTGACAATACGATAATTTTCAAGAAGCGTCTTCAAAAACTGCTCATTGCTAAATGCTATTACTCCTTCAAGAATATTTGGATGACGATGGCATAATATTATATGACTGGCACTAGGATTTGAGGGAAAAAAGAGTCATGTTTGAGTCTGACATTTTAATTTGCATTTTCTGACATTTTAATTAGCAAATTTTCTGAAATTTTTTACTTAATTTTTTTCTTTAAAATATTTTTGTTTCTGTTTTATAATTAAAATTTTTATTATTGGTTAATTTATGTTAAAAAATATATATATACTTGCACACTATTATATAATAGTAGAATGTAAATGGGTCACTTACTATTATGACATAATTAAGATCTCTGTAAACCTACATTTCTGCAAATAAATAAATTGAATTGAATTGAATTCTTCTACGAGTGTCCATTCCTGTACTTTAAAATAAAAAAAATACTTTTATTTCTTAGATCATTTTATCTATATAAAATAAGATTTCTAAATTGTCTACTTTACCTTATCTACGTTATTAGTGATGACTGTTATCGTCAACTATTTCTAGACGTAATACTTAGTACCTAGAGGGCTCAACACTTGCCCATTGAAAATACAAACGATTGTCGACCTTAAATTTTGCCAGTCTGGTCTTATATTAAGTCTATATTTTTCATGGAAACGTTGTATCATATATAAGTATGTTATTTGTATAATGGTTCGATTCTCATCAGGACAAATATCGTATGATGAACACGATATTAAGTCTAAAGGAGTTGTCTAACTTTTGCCCCAGAATGTACAGAAATCATGTTTTTGTTTTTGATTTATGCAAAATAAATGATGCATATTGAGTTACTTCATAAGGTCCATAGTAGATTTGGATTAAAACTTACAATTAAATAAAAATTTTAAACGATGCTTGCGACGTGAATTAACTATGAAAGACTTTGAATTGACATATGTATACTACATAACTATGATGCGAAATAGGTTAAAGTAATGAAATAAAAATTGAAAGAAAATCAAATCAAAATAATAAATTAAGATTAGTAATAGACAGATTTCATAAATGGCAACACTTGAAACACTTGTCAGTCACTAGGAATCGCTAACTCTTCTTCTTCTTCTTTTAATTCAGTGGCTCATCGCTGATTCAATTTCTTCATTTTTCGTGTTTTGTAGGTACAAGGAGGGTTTTAGATTTTTTTTTTTGCCACCTGACTTCGCTGTGAATTAAATAAAAATACATCATTTATTTAAATGCATCTGCAAAGTCAGAAGGATTAGAAGATAATGACTTTTATTCGATACTTTTATAAAAGATGAATTTATTCGATCTTTTATAAAGAATGTACATTCTTAAGGGAGTTAAGGAAGTTAAAATTTAGAAGGATTAACTAAAATCATTATTATGTTCGTCGTTATATTTATGCAGTACATGTAATCTACATTTTATCAACAGGACCTTGTGTTGCTGGAGTAGTAGGACTGAAAATGCCAAGGTACTGTCTCTTTGGTGATACAGTAAACACTGCGTCAAGAATGGAATCAAACGGAGAAGCTCTCAAGATACACGTGTCACCTGACACAAAGGCACTACTGGATACGTTTGGCACATTTCATTTAGAGTGCAGAGGAGAAGTCGCTATGAAGGTAAATACTAATACACGTTATATATCGAGATTAATAACAAAGTCAATATATCTAAGGCTAAATATACAAGTAGATTTTCTTTTTGAGGAAACACCTACTTGAAAAAGCAAATATAAGTTTATAAGAATTTGCTAAGACTATCTATCATTTTGAATTTTTACGGGGTTCTAGTCCATTCAAAACGAATATTTAACTCTCTAAGCTCTACTACTACGCTAAGGTGTCTAAAGTGTGTACAGGTAGTAAAGCCACGTTGATTTCAGCACGAACTGTGGCCGTCTTGACCGTGGCGGTGCTACCCTCGCACAGAAGATCAACGTAAAATGACAGCATTCGTGTTGTCGTGTTTTGTTGGTTAGTGCGAGACCAGAATGATGCAGAAGCATCACTAGTGCACTGTCATAGTGTGGGTCCCCGTGCTGCGTT
Source organism: Spilosoma lubricipeda (assembly GCA_905220595.1). Classification (NCBI taxonomy): domain Eukaryota; kingdom Metazoa; phylum Arthropoda; class Insecta; order Lepidoptera; family Erebidae; genus Spilosoma; species Spilosoma lubricipeda. The sequence continues at coordinate 4,230,663 of HG992295.1, forward strand.
GTTGCATTTGCAATGAGTATGGTAACCATCACTTTTTAATTCTGCTTATGCTTTGCATCAGGCAAAGTAGAGTTATTTTGGCCATACATAAAAAAGTGATTTTCTGTCTAGTCTACAAACAAGTACCCACGGTATCCTGTTTTAGTTCATTTCTTTGACTTAAACTTCTTGAAACATATTAAGTAAAAGAAGTTATAAGTGTCACTGGTAGGACTCACACTCACGTAATGAAAATATTGATATTCTCAAAATGATAATCATATGGTGTTCTCAAAGACTCATTAAATTTCTTCATGAATAAACCATAAAAGAGTTTAATAAATTAAATTGCAGTTTAATTCATATCTTTATTTTATTACAGGGTAAAGGAATTCTAGTCACATATTGGTTATTGGGTGAAAAAGTAGATCCTAATGCTCCCAAGGAAAAACCCTCTCTTGTAAAAGCGCAGGCTTTGTCAGCAGACAGTGGTTCACTATCGCATCTAACCCCATTCAGACAAAGAATGGATCAAAGTTCCAGGTCATCCAGTAGAAGAGGATCCGGGGCATACTTACAAAGATTCACAGATGTCAACAAGTTGGAAAAAGAAGCACAGCCATTATTGCAAAACCTCAGTATTCAAAGGCAACATTCAGACCCAACTGAACCAGTCACAAATGGTATTACTGACAATGGAGATGACCCAGACCGACAGAGTGTTTCAAATTCGCTATCACTGAACGTCAACTCTCTACACAATAATATTGTAAACATCAGTCAACCGCGAGTTAAATTGAAAGATTGCCAAAACTCGATTGTTAACCACAAAACGAATAAGATAGGTAATAATAATTGGATTTCTAAGCTACCCACAGCAAGTTCCTTTGATAACGGGACAAAGAAAGGCAGTGAACAGTTAAAGGATTATAGTAGTGTGCCATTACTGTCTAAAGCTGATACACCAAACGATTCAATTGTATAAGAATATTATAGTTACAGTTACGTTGCGATGGACTTACATATTTTGAAATGTCAATAAATTGAAAATGCAGCTTTGTCATTTTTATGTACATCACAGGATATTTATGCTAGACGCGAATTATATTATCAAATGTACTAGTAGAAGCAACTTAGTATTACTGGTTTATAGCATGTCTTCTTCAACTTGGACATTTGAAGTGTAATCACTATCACAAAAAAATTTAATCCATTGTTGCACGTTGGTCTAAAATATGTATTAGCGTAGTGCTTCAAGTGCCGGCAACGCACTTGTAATTCCTAAGCTGTAGGAGTTCTTATGCGGTGGCAGTCACATTCCCCTTCACTTTTCAGTCACACTCCTTCACCCGCGCTATTATAAAAAATGTGTTATTTATTTGCATAGAAAAAAAATTGTAAACATTCTCTCAGGACGGGTTCTAATTGCTTGATCTTTAGGTGTAGTATCACTTTAGTAATATTCTGTGTCAAAAATAAAAAAGCAACATATATAAAACGTTGTAGTCGATGCAATTGCAAAAGAGAGATATAGTATCCATTCCAAGAGAAGAAAATAAATATAACATTGTATGTTCATGTTACAAAGCAATGTGAAACACACACTTCTTAGGTTAATAAAATTTGGACTTAAAGTAACGTAAAGGAGACTTTGCATTTGTAGTTAGCAATAGTGTTGCCCAAAATCGGACTTGGTCTTGCAGTCTAGGTCTTCTTCTTGCATTTTTGCAAGACCAACTTCAAGGCCAAGACCACATATTTTTAGCAAGACCAAGACCAAAAGACTGACCGTGCAAGATTCGAGCAAGAACAAGACTAAGCCTGCGAGACTCTTGCGTCTTGCAGTTAGGACTAAGTGTCGTTTGAGGGAGTATAGGAGTTCGGGGTATACGCTTAGAGACTATAAGACGCAAATCAAAACATATTTTTTTGTAAAATTAGACTTATGCGCATTATGAACAATACGATAAACATACCTACATAGCGAATAAAAATATCCAATAAAAGAAAAAAGAGTGGATTCTAGTTTTGACCATTGGCACTTTGTTAGTGCGCGGCGCCTTGTTGTCGGCATCATCAAAAGTCCGGTACTGACCTCTCAAAGAAATTTTGCAGTTATTCGGTACAAGAGCAAGATACACGCGCCGTCGACTTCTATTGATATCACATATAATACAAACAATCATCGCCTTTGCGCCGCACGTACCTACAACATTTGACATTGTTGATTGCCGCCACAGAGTAGGTAGAAGTGTTCCAAAGAATAAAATGAGTTTCCGAGTGCTCAGAATGGACACAAATACATTATGCTGATCTCGTAAGGAATACAGTACTTAGATAATGGTAAATAGAGGTATAGTCCATCGTTTAATAGAGTCGGTACACCCTACACATAATTGTGATTATTATTGTGAAATATATATAATATGTAAACTTAACGTAACGATTCTCAATATAACGATGTCCTTGATTTAATTAATTTTTCGAAATCCCTTATAATTGCCCGTACTTACGAATCTGAGAAAAATATAAAAAGAACGTATTATTTACCTCTTTTATGTAACGAATTTTTATTCTAATATATTCTGTTTTTTCTATTAATTTATGCGCATCCGTTATAATGCTGAAAGTAAGAAAATAGATTTAGGTTAACTAATTTCTGCACATTTTGTTTTGGAGTATTTGTATGAGATTTTTTTTTTATTTGGTAATACTTTGGATTTCTTTATTTGAAATGACATCTTGAAATGAAAAAATTCAAAAAAAAATTGGACAAGTTAATAGCGCGCGGTAATTCCCTTACTCGGTTCTAACCGAGTATCTAAACGCATACATTATGTATTGTGGGAATCTCCAAAAACGAGTTTCGTTTTCAAATATTGACAAAGTGTGGTGTGGACAAGTAAAAAAAGTAAATAAGTACTGATGACGTGATCACCATCTAGACGCTCCCGCCCCCACATTATCAAAAATAAGCAAAGCAAAGACCCCCCCCCCCCCGCGCCCCTATAGTACCTACGTAATACTTGAACAGTCTTGACTGCTGCATCACAATATATTTTTCATTTATTAGTCGGTCGGTCTAAAATATGGCTATGTTAATTAGTTATGTTGATCTAAGATCTAAAGTAAATAATCCAAATAAATAGCAATAGGCTAACAGGTAATTGCGAGACTTGCGAGACTTTTGCTGCTAGACCAAGACCAAGACCAGGTGTATTGGTGCAAGACCAAGACAAAAACTGGTTAAGTCTCGGCTTGTTCTTGCATTTGGGCAACACTAGTTAACAAATTTGATTATTTATATCTATAATAGAATAAATTGTTGTTTTGATAGTTATCATCGCATATATTTATATAAGATAGCATCGGTGCATGTTGTTATGTTTGTGTAAAATATATCTCTGATAGATTAGAACCTCGATAAATGTTTTACAAACTGAAACCTAGAACTCTGTTACTGTCAATTGAACAAAAAATTCAGTTGCTATGTGCTCTGTGGGACCTCTCTAAAAGAGACTTATTTAACTTTTTTAGGAAATTTACACATAATTTTTTTTTTATAAAGTGTTTTACTTTACCTTTATAACCGAGACTCGCATTTTTCTTATAAGTACAGTCATTTGGTGCTCAAAAAGAGGGTTACCTGAAAAGTTTTCCGAAAGTTTTGAAAATTAGTAATAATAAAGACTGGCAAGTTTACCCTCGTGGTAAACTTGCCAGGTAAAAGTACCAAATGACTGAACTATATAGCGAAATAATAGATCGGTCTGTAAGTAAAGATTGTTTTATCTACTATTAAATTTTCCTTGAACTATGATGAACTTTCGATAACCTCTCTATATTATTTATAGGTTGATTAAAGGTGCAATACTTTTTTTATTTTATTTTTAAATAAAAATGAGAGAAACTTTATGTTTTGCATTAGTCATAATTTATTAATACTTAGTGTTCGAGAACTTCTCGACTTTTGCTAAAGTATGCTCAATTTCATAATTTTTACTTTTATATTTAACTAGCCGACCCACGCAACCCCGTTTGCGTCTCCTATTGCCCGTAGCGTGATAATTTTCCCCCGTTTTTGTAACATTCTTCATTGGTGCTCCGCTCCTGTAGGTCTTAGCGTGATGATATATAGCCTATTGTCTTCTTCGATAAATGGGCTATCTAACACAGAAGGATTTTTTAAATCAGATCAGCGGTTCCTGAGATTAGCGCGTTCAAACAAACAAACAAACTCTTCAGCTTTATATGTATATTAGTATAGATATGAAATATTAAAAAAAAATGTGTGTTTGTGATAGACATATTCATTTTAACATTCCAAGCACATAGTATATATTATTATTATTATATACCCTGTTATGTATTTCAAAACTAATCACTGTTTTTCTAGAAACAAAATTGTTCTTATGAGAGCATATTTAGCAATGTATATTCGTCGCTCAATGTGTAGGAGTACATTTCGTAGTTTATTGAACATTCTTTTATAGATTTCTATTTATTACCAGTGATGAGACTAGCTTGTAAATAAATGTACTTAATTGTTTATTTAATGTAAATAATGTCTTACTTATAACTTTGTTGTGATCATAGAGAGGTATTCAATTGTAGATGAATAAATAAGAAGCTAAATGTTTGTTAAACGTTAAAAGAAATATAATGAGTGAGAATTCGTAAATCGTTTTATTTAATACTAGCTGGCCCACGCATTTTGCATCTCCTATTGCCTGTATCCTGATATTTTTTCCACGTTTTTTAAACATTCTTCATTGGTTCTCCGCTCCTATTGATCTTAGCGTGATGATATACAGCTTATAGTCTTCATCGATACAGGGGCTAGGGGCTAACACTGAAATATATTTTTTCAACCGGACCAGTGGTTTTATTTTACCAGTAGATTTAGTAATCATAACGTGGGTTCTCCCGTTATACTTACCTATCGTTATCTCAGGACAGGACATTTATACGTTGCTCGTTTACATAATCGAGCTGCCTACACTGTTACGTTTTTTTTTCGCTTTCGTTCTCATTTGGTCTTTACTAATCCCATGTATTAATCAGCTTGTAGGTATAGTGCCTATTCTTTCTACGTTATTTGTTAGCATTGGATTTCTTGTGCAATAGAACCATCGTTATATATCCCTTGTATAGTGCCCTGTTACTTCCGATCTAGTAATCATAAAGTGGGTTGTCGCTCTATACCTCCGCATCGTTTTCTTAGTACACTAAGAAAACATTACAATGTGTAGCATTTATACGTTGCGCGGTTATTTAACCGAGCTGCCTACAATTCAATTTCTTTGTTGTTTCGCTTCGGTTCTTATTCGTTGCTTACCTAATCTTGTGATAGGTAAAGTAAGTAAGTTGTATTTTATTTTCTTTCGATCGTTAGTTTTTTATTTAAAACTTAATGAAATGTCAGCCTACACTTTCCGTTCGAGGCTTACCTGTTGTACGGAGTTAGCGTAAAATCGCATTAAATCGTTTAAGAAAAACACTGGAAGTTGCTGAGTTAGCTTAACACGAACCTTCATAGTTGAATGCGTTTCTTGCTCATTATTTTGTCGTGCAGAAACTGAGTCAGAGCTTTGAAGAGGCACACTCAGAAATTCTCTGCCTTGTGCCATCTGTGCTTCAAGCTTTACAAAACTACAAGAAGTCCTCTGCACTCATCAAGGAATGTCATAAAAATCTCCAGTCCATTGCAATTGTAACGACGCTGCAGATGAATTGGCCAAAACTGGATCAAAAACGACAGTTTATGTGTGAACCACTACACTACACACCATGTTTTTATTTGTCCCAAGCCCAAATAAAAACATGGCTGCGCACCAACACCGAAGAAAAATACAAAACAGAATAGAAAAACAATGAAGGATGCAGGCAAACAAAATGTGCAGTTCCGGTAGCGTCAAAAAAAACATGCCGGAAATTGGTTAGATTAAAATTTTAATTAAAATTAGGGACGATCTCAGGAAGGTTACAGGTATCTTGACAGGGTATTGTCCTCTAAACAAGCACCTATTTATTACAGGTGCAACAGACAACCCTCTGTGCAGGGGATACATGGAGCCAGAAGAAACGTCGCAGCACGTTCTCACAGAATGTAGAAGTGTGGCAGATCAATGGTCGGACATCTTCCAATCAACATCACTCCCGGAAGCATGTAGTGACCTGAAAAGGCTGCTGAGCTTCTGGGATGATCTACGGTGGTTGAAGTAGGAAGATGACAAACTTCGTATAATGGCCTAACGAGAGGCTAAAACAAATAAATGACCCAGTAAAACAAATAAACAATCACCCAACCTGTAACAGAATGGAGGATATTACTATTAAATTAGCTTTCCAAACACGGTTTTGGCCAAAATAAAATCACACAGGAAGCCAAATTCAACTCATCTTGTCATTTGACAAGTAACAAAGCAGATTATACAAAAACCGAGTGTTGTCATTACTATATTAAAGTTTATACTACTTAAAACCAAATTGATGATTTGGTATCGAACAAGCATGCATTTGAATTTTTCATCTATATTTATAACAAACAAATTTAAATACAAAACATATTACACTAGCCAACCTACGCAACCTCGTTTACGTCTCCTATTGCACGTAGCGTGATAATTTTACCCCGTTTTTGTGACATTCTTCATTGTTGTTCCGCTCTTGTAGGACTTAGCGTGATGATATATAGCCTGAAAGATTTTTAAAATAGGACCAGAGATTAATTTGTTCAAACAAACAAACTCTTCAGCTTTATATATTAGTATAGATGACATTAGTTATTTCTAAACGATAGACTTATCAAATTAACACAGATTAGTGCCAATCGCATCATCTTGTGCACATAAAATTACAATTAGAATAACAATCCTGTCCAGTATTAAGATTAATAGCCAATTTCAGAAGAGATGGGCGATTCACGCTTACGACCTGCTTTATGTGTATCGGCAGTTTTAATGACCGCCCATCACTTTTATAGGTAATCTGGGTTTTTATACTATAAGACTAGCCGACGCTTCTACAAATGGAAAATCTTCTTTAACTTTATCAAGAGCTGAAATCTGAAAGTGGGTCACAGTAATAAAAAAATCTCCAATAGATCTAGGGTACCCGGCTAGACAACTTTTTAGCAGTGGATCTGGGGTAACATAAGTAGCTGAAACTTCTTTGGTCGAGAAATTGGTCTTTTTGATTAACATAATACTAGGGTAGCGGAAAGGGTGACTCACATTTTGGTCCTTTTATTTGGCCTGTCTAAGGTGAGGTCTATGTCCATCAGTTGACTATCAAAGGCTTTCGATGATGATGATGATTTCTCCAAAACTGAAATAGTGAGTAAATTTGCAATAAGGGTAAAGGAATAGAAATTCACAATCTATTGGTTTCACGTTTGATCTATTGAACCTACGTGTACTCCATTTAGCACTGTCTGGCAATTAAAGTTGACTTTTGTTAATAACGAAATTTTCTGGTACTAGAGGCAAGGGGTACAATCTAACTTTTGAGACAATAATAAAAATGGAAAGTGTTACGTTGATGAAGCAGTCGGGACAGCCATAGACAGGAATATCTTTAAACAATATAACTAGAATGTTTGAGACCTTCTTACAGTTGGGACAATATTGAGTTAAGTAATATGATTTCATCCTGGTTCGTTATATAGGTTATTAAAATGGATATGGAAAGGATAACTGGTAATTTTTTTTTCATAGTAGCAAATTAATGCACTTTTTTCACTAACTCCAAAATTGCAGGTTTGTTTACTTCTTCTTCTTCTTTTGATGAAATGGCAACCAGTCGGATCTCTCGGATCAGCTATTTCTGCCAATTTCAAGTGTTTATAGTCTTCATATCACATATCACAGTTTTTATAATGGAGAGCTTTTTGATAATCGATTCCTTGTGTGGAGGCGCGACCGTGATTATTCTCGTACTGGACAGACTAGGGGTGGAGGTGTTTTGATAGCAGTGAAAAAGGAATTGACGGTTGTTCCAAAGAACAACTGGTGTAGTTCCGCCGAAGATTTTTAGGTGACCGTTATGCTGAGGAGATCTAAACCCAAGGTAACGTACAACCTACATATTTGTGTTATATATCTTTGTAAAGAAAATTTTGGTAATTCATATAAATCACAGTTGCAAAACTACACGAATAATCTGAATCGATTAGAACTTGCGCATCCATTAGATAAATTTATTATACTTGGTGACTTTAACTTCGGAAGTGAAGTAGATTGGTTAGCCAAAGATAGTGAGGGCTGTGAATTAACCGCACATAATTTTACTTGTCGACATATTTACTTTAGACTTAGAGAGAGAGAGACTTAGACTTTAGACATTACAAATCTTAGACAATATAACGGAGTGAGAAATATTAATGATAGGCTGTTGGACCTCGTCTTTTCTAACGATAGCACATTGGTTAGAGAATGTAGTAGCCCTCTAGCTGAGCCAATAGATAACCATCATAAACCATTAATCATCGAGGCCGGCTTCTTAGAAATACATAAGCTACCTGAGAAAATTAAATACAAAATACATATACACGAAAGGTGATTATGAAGCTATAACGTCTGAGCTCGACCAAATTACGTGGACTGAATTACTGTCGAAAAACTCACTTGAGGAGGCAGTTACAGTTTTCTATAACAAACTTTACGAATTGAGGGATCAATACATTTCATTAAAGCCAATTAAACAATCGTCACATCCACCTTGGTATACTACAGCTTTGGCAAAAATTTTAAAGGAAAAATATAAATTTCATCGTAGGTATAAAACTTATGGTTATATATGGGATTACAATACCTATTCTCTCCTGAGAAGAAGGGTAGTTGAGGTAGAAAAGAAATGTTTTGACGAACATATGAATGAAATTGAGTCTTCAATTATAAGTAATCCGAAGTCGTTTTAGTCATACATTAAAAGAAAAAAATCAAACAGTACGCTACCAAACATTATGAGTTACCGTGACGAATCTGCGGATACCAGTGAGGCAATTAGTAATATGTTTGCATCCTTTTTTCAGTCTACTTTTCAACAACCAGACCAAAACGACGATTTTCAGTTGTTAGAAAACGTTAACACGAGCATGACAACTATCGGTACTATTGAAATATATCATCGGCGTGTATTAGCTTTATTAAAGTCCTTGGATCTCAATAAGTCGGGTGGCCCTGATCACATACCACCGATTTACCTATTCAAACTCGCTGACAGCATTGTTAAACCTTTATGTTTTCAATTCAGAAGATTAATTTTCTCGAAGGTACTCGAGAGACTTGTACACACGCAGGTATATTCGGCATTAAAGGGTAGTATCTGTCATAGTCAACATGGTTTTTTGATGGGGCGTTCTACCACCTCCAACTTAATTATGTCGCATGATTTTATATTGGAGGGTATGGAGCAACATGGGCAGGTGGACGTAGTTAATACGGATAACAGCAAGTGTTTTGACCAAATAGACCACAAAGTGCTCATGCAGAAGTTATTATCGGCAGGAATTCACGGCGACTTGTTTCGGTGCTTTTCTTCCTATATGAAAAATCGCTTACAGGCAGTAGTGCTTCAGGGGTTCTCATCTGGATGGTATACGGGAGTACCTCAAAGTTCGATCCTGGGACCGTTGCTATTTTCTCTATTTATTGCCGATATACAGAACTGCTTTCATGACTCATATATTCTGTTATACGCCGATGACATGAAGATTCATAAAGTCATAAATAATGAATCTGATACTGAGAAGTTACAAGCAGATTTACAAAGGCTGGAGGGGTACTGCATCACGCATAAGCTTGAACTGAATGTATCTAAATGCTTTTATATATCTTATACCCGAAGGCAAACCGTAGTTGATTCAACATATATACTGTTTAACGAACACATGAAAAAGTTAATAATATTAAAGACCTAGGTGTTGTACTGAATAGTAAGCTTTTGTTAAACCAGCACATCGAGTTGATAGTAAAAAGGGCTTAGAGGGCACTAGGATTTATAATACGGCACTCTTCTTACTTCAGATCCCTAAAGCCCATTAAAATACTGTATTGTTCCTTTGTGCGGAGCCACCTGGAATATGTCTCGCAAATGTGGAATCCTCAGTACGAGATTTATAAGACTCGAATAGAAAATGTTCAAAGAAAGTTTCTTCGATATCTTGACTTCAGAGCGCACCAATGTTCAGTTGACTATAATCATCGTTGCAAACGGTATCACTTTCTGCCGCTGTATATTAGACGTCAAAATTATGATATCACATATCTATTGAACATTCTAATGGATCGGTAGATAACCCGGAGCTTCTATCTAAGATATACCCACCAGGTTTCGACTGAGACCACTACTCGATGTACCAATGACAGTGGCTAATTACAGGCGCAATGCTTTTTTCATTCGCAGCGCAGTGACATTTAACAATCTCTCTGGAAATTTAGATATAGATTCATTTTGCTCGAGCCCATCTTCGGTATCGGCTCATATGTAATAATTACTTTGAAGTTTGGACAACTGACTAACTTTGTGGTATATACCGTATTAGATGACGCAAAACAGAATAATAAAAGGATAAGAAAATAGTGATTTTGACTGTTATGTTGTGTTTTCATTGTTTTGTTTAGTTATTATTGTATATCTTTTTTTTTGCATATTAATATTGTTATTCCTATTTTTTTGTTTAAACAAACATTTCATTTTTGGTTTGGTATCTTTTTCTTTTATATATACTTACATATATTTTTAATATTTTTTGTATTAGTTGTGTATATGTGGAGGCTTGTCATAAGCAATTTATTTCATTTATGTATTTATGTTAATGGTATTATTAGTCTGTAAGCTTTCTGTAAAATAAAGTAAAAAAAAAAATATCATAAGTCTTCAAGTCTTAGTCATGGTGATGAATCATCGTGATGAAATTAATGATAAAAAAAAAGTTAATGAAATGAAATGGGGACCGTCTTCTAAATCAACAAAACTATCCTCGGTTTGTTTAGTTGATGTGCTGTCATCTGTCAAACTCAAAATAACAAGACGTCAATGTCGTTTGATTGACACCTCACAAGATCGCAGAAATCTCTAGTCGTAGTCTCACAAACGAACCGATTAACGAGAATGACAACTCCGTGACAAAAAAAAAGGTAAGAAAAAATCACATACCAAGGTGGTGGTTCACAAGTACCTTCATTGAGTGCAAAAATAATAATTCACCAAAAAAAGCTTGAAATTTGCGATTTCTTCACGACGATGAACGCTGATAGCTTTTAATAGCCGCATAAGATGCTGTAATCACCCGAGTTATAGATCAGGGAGACTCTGCCGGCGAGGTAAATTTTGTATGAAGTACAAACAAGACGAAACACTATAAAATCACTGATTCTAATGTTTAAGCTTCAGAAGGACCACAAGCTTGCTGAAATCAAACAAGCTGTAACTAAAACATTGCGAATTTCTATTGGAGAGGCGTATGTCCAGCAGTGAACTGCGATAGGCTGATGAAGAAGATGATGAATTTTAATATTACAATTAAATATTAGATGACAATGTCAAGATTCTAGAGTTGCAAGCATCGAACCCAACAGTAAAAAACACAAAAAAATACCAGTCCTAAATCTATTAAACTACTAACATTCATAAGTTTATGTTCATGTATTGAACACTTTCCATCATCAGCTAACCTGATACTATAGACACTTATGAAATCTAAAAAATATCGTCCAACTCCTAACTGTTGAGGCGTTGTACTTTCCATCATCAGTTCACCAACTTGAAAGAATACGACAAAGATAACATACATACACATGACATCAGCTTATCGTAATAGCTTTAGAAAATATATGCAAAACATCATCAGATCCTGATATGGTAGCAATGGGACCACTTCGGGAGCATACCAAAATCGGTCTGCAATTGACGGAATAATCAGTGCAACCCCTACGGTAAACTAGGTATTGATCATCAATAATTTCCCGATCTTTCATATTAGCATTTAAAATTAATTTTCTCTCCAGTTCGTCTCCAGTCAAATTTTAGAAGTATTCAATATGAATGGGCTTTAACTATTTCAAAACAAGAACAAAGGCGTTGGCAATACCTCCACCAATGACCCATTTCACTGTGTCAATATTGGAAATGTGCGAGAGACATACTCAGTTCTCGTTTGTTAAAAAAAAACAGACTATAACTTAAAAGTTGCACGTCTGGTTTCCCTCCTCTGGGGGAAGCCAGACTTTCAGTTTTATTATATCCGACCGTAAAAGGATTTTTTTTTGAACCGTCAATCTTCATCATCATCTCAGTCCACTGCTGTGCATACCAACTAACCAACCCTCAACAGAACAAGCATTTTCTTATGTAAAAAACATTATCCATCAAATAAAATTTGCGAACATAATAACCTTTAAATTCATTACGCTTTTAACGAATAATCCGTATGAAATTTGGCTGAAGCATTTTATTTCCCTTACTTACTACAAATATTTGTTGCTTATAAAACATTATAAAACATATATATATGTCGGAGTCACAGCGTGGCGATCGGTCGAAGCGGTTTTTAAGCAATGGTGACGTCAGCTTTGCCGCCGTCACTTGCATGTTTGTCAAGTGGCACTCATGATTTAAAGCAATAGAAATCGCTCTTAATCAAGTCTAGTCTAGTAATCAATCTTCATTATTACACAAGTTGGTAGGTAGGGTTTATTTGCACAGCCAAAGACAATATTGAATTCCAATAGTTTATTGAATCAATGAAGCTACAGTTAAATCATAGATCGGCACAACACTGTCAAAGTGAATTAGGTGAGAACACCAAATTCCACTGAACGTCCGTGACGACCCATAACCTCCAGTTTCCAAATGCGTAGAGCCTTATGAGAAGAATACTGGCAAAGAAACTCATGGCCACTCTTTTGAAAGTTACATCTTAACTTATTACTTACAAAGGTTTAACAGTTAATTACAATAATTAAAAAGCCTATGTACTTAGCTTATTTACAGCTTGTCCTTCCTGGCACAATGCCCGTACTCAACTGATCTGTTGATTCTATTTTACTTCAATACGAAACGGTGGGTAGTTAGATTAAGAGCCAAAAGGTTAGTAGTCCCGCAACTCGTGCGGCCGCTCTCTTTTATACCGGCTGCTTGCTTTAACAAGTGGTGACACCTACCACTATATTCGGTGTTACCCGCACACATTTTAGTAACATTTAATTTAATATTGCTTACAGAATCGACTAAAACTAAACCAACATTATTAAATCAAGCTGTAAGTAAACTAAGACGTAATAATCACATCGTTAATAACAAATAATCAGTGCGCCTTCTTTTGCATACACCGTCCACAGATTCCACCCAAACTGCCATGTTTCTCGATGCACAGTTTGACGTTTCGAATAATTGATTGAAATAAACACGAATTCAAATTAAAACTTAAGAAAACTACTCGTTCTCCGACACGGCCATCCTGATGCTTCACACGTCCTCGTGTGAGTCATCTGTAAACAAAGAAAAAAGCAACCACAGTAGCTCAATTTATTCGGCCGGTATTGCCTGGCCCACAGGCATTCTGATGGACTTACACGTCTACGTGTTTATTAACTGAGGAATCATCTGAACATTGAATCCATCCTCTCGGCTATTCCTGACCAAAATTAAAGTTTCATAGAAACCAATTTCAATGATAACAAATTACTTTGCCTTCATGATTTTAATTTTAAATTTGATTTATCTATTCACGTCAGTATCACGATAAGGTTCTGACCATGCTCATTTATATCTCTACCAGCATAATCACATAAATCTTAGTACAAACAATAATGATTGTTAACCCAGGTTCAGCACCTCTGTTTAAACCACCAGTAACAGCGTTAAGACGTTTTGACTTAGTCGCTTTACCAGCAGCTTTTTGCTCAACTCTTAACCAGAGATCGAGATCTTTTTATTGTCACTTAACCAGCGACTAACATTCGCATAGCCAGATGCGCACCGCGCACTCTCTACAGATAAGTACTGCACGAGCTACGGCTACAAATGACCAGCGAGACCTAAGGAGGTAGTGAAACCAGGCTACTAACACTACATTCTAAATAATTGTACACAACAAAATAATCAAAACAGAAATAAAGCCTTCGGATTAATTTAATAAACTATTCAAGGATCATTGCTTTCTACATCATGTTCATTGGACAAATCAATAGGGACTTCACTAGTGGGTATCTGACGGTTTGTGTTCACTTTGATAACTGCGAGTGTAGATGATCAATGGTTGGTAGAAAATATATGTGGGTAGAAAATATGTGTGCTAATATTTCGGCGACCACGTAAGGATCTTTATACTGTGGATTTAATTTAATTTGATTGCGATCCTCATTTTATAAGAGAATGTAGGCACCAATAGAAACGACCTTATTATTTTAAGAACTTTTCGAAAATTACAACTGAAAAGCGTAAAGCAAGCAGATTTTCATTCTTTTCTTTGTATAATTATGTCGTTTGAAATACAGTAATCGTGTACCTACTACAGGAAATACTATTCAGTGCATTTCTTCGACCCGGATATCTTGACAGAATTTCGTGTTTTTCTTGTTTTATTAAAAAGACAACTCTCCCATTAGGAATAAACATCCTGTGTCACGGGGGACCTCACAAACGTACACAGAGATCACCCAGACTCAGAGCAACAATTCGTGGACCACTGAATACTATGTTACAATAAGGGCGGGCGTTACCTACACTCAATAATATTACTGCACTATATCGTCGTTGGCTCAGAAATCTATCTGACAGAATTTGTCTTATTAAAGAGCATTTGAAACAAAATGAAAACTTCTCACCAAATCTTTCTTGGAGCTGAACTAGAGCTGGTTGGATGCAGCTGACATTCACTGGTTACTCGGTTTGCAAATCGTTTGTCTTAATATTCATATTGGAACGGCATCTATGACACCACACTTGAATAAGGTTCAAGTAATCATCTTCTGCGCTTTGGTTTCCTTTGATTATCAGGCGAGGTAGTATCTGAAATCTCAGAATACGTGTTAGCAATATTGTCACGACTAAAATTGTCCTAATCTTTACTGGATTACGTAAACATGATTTTGGCACAGCTGTGACAGCGCTTGTATTTTTCACACACCACTTCACTTTTACATTCGGAATAGTTCTCTCACTAGTTGGCGGTTCTCGTATAGCACAAATTAATTACGTATCGAAAATATTTTTTTAACGTAGGGTAAACGTAAAATAAAATAATAACAATCTGCCCTGTATTCTGTTCCTGATCCGTTATGGGTAATCCACAGGGGTAATCCATAGGGGTAGACCATAGGGGTATTTCACAGGTAATCCATAGGGTAATTCACAGGTAATTCGCAGATAATCCATAGGGGTAGTTCATAGGTAATCTCTAGGGATATCACAGGTAATCCCACTTCTGATGTCGGAGTCATACGTGTGGCGATCGGTCGAAGCGGTTTTTAAGCAATGGTGACGTCAGCTTTGCCGCCGTCACTTGCATGTTTGTCAAGTGGCACTCATGATTTAAAGCAATAGAAATCGCTCTTAATCAAGTCTAGTCTAGTAATCAATCTTCATTATTACACAAGTTGGTAGGTAGGGTTTATTTGCACAGCCAAAGACAATATTGAATTCCAATAGTTTATTGAATCAATGAAGCTACAGTTAAATCATAGATCGGCACAACACTGTCAAAGTGAATTAGGTGAGAACACCAAATTCCACTGAACGTCCGTGACGACCCATAACCTCCAGTTTCCAAATGCGTAGAGCCTTATGAGAAGAATACTGGCAAAGAAACTCATGGCCACTCTTTTGAAAGTTACATCTTAACTTATTACTTACAAAGGTTTAACAGTTAATTACAATAATTAAAAAGCCTATGTACTTAGCTTATTTACAGCTTGTCCTTCCTGGCACAATGCCCGTACTCAACTGATCTGTTGATTCTATTTTACTTCAATACGAAACGGTGGGTAGTTAGATTAAGAGCCAAAAGGTTAGTAGTCCCGCAACTCGTGCGGCCGCTCTCTTTTATACCGGCTGCTTGCTTTAACAAGTGGTGACACCTACCACTATATTCGGTGTTACCCGCACACATTTTAGTAACATTTAATTTAATATTGCTTACAGAATCGACTAAAACTAAACCAACATTATTAAATCAAGCTGTAAGTAAACTAAGACGTAATAATCACATCGTTAATAACAAATAATCAGTGCGCCTTCTTTTGCATACACCGTCCACAGATTCCACCCAAACTGCCATGTTTCTCGATGCACAGTTTGACGTTTCGAATAATCGATTGAAATAAACACGAATTCAAATTAAAACTTAAGAAAACTACTCGTTCTCCGACATATATATATATATATGTAGGGACTGTGGTAATACCGAGGTATTTATGTTTTAGTGGTAATATAATTTTACATCACCCAGTCTTCACTATCGTCTCATGTAAGCAAATAGGTTCTCAAGAAAACTTCTTACGAAACTTACTCTCGAATTATTCATTAACATATACGATGTTCGAAAACTATTTCTTGATTATTGTTTAAAAAGTTCAGAGTATTATATTGTTTATAGACTTTATAGTCTATAAACTTAATTAAATATATTTGCTAGTTTGAAAGCCACATAAACTAAGACTGGAGAATTCGACATTCACAGACTATGAAAACCACACTTGTGAACTTGTCTCGTAGTTTCTATTTCTCACAATATTGTTAAAGCTTATAAGTTTTCTCGAATCCCTCATCTGTTGAAACTAAAACCATTAAATGTATAATGCTTTAAGTTGAATCCTTGAAATGTAAGTTATTATTATTGATTTATTATATTACATGGTAATATTATAAATGAGAAAGTTTGAAAGGATGTATGTGTGTTTGTTACTCTTTCACGCAAATACTACTGAACGGATTTTCATGACACTTTGCAGTAATAAAGCTTAGACATAGGACAAAATAACATAATGGGTTAAAATTTATAGAGTTTTTTTTTATTTGGTCACAATGTAACGATAACTGTGAAGTAAATCGGAAAAAAGTCAGCCCTCTGAGAGCTGTATTGGCGTGCGCTGCCAAAACTATTGGAGTTACACAAACATAATTACTGTAGGATTATTCGTCTTAAATAGTTTTAAATAAAAGTCCGCGATAGCATTTATCTACCTTTTATGTTGAAGTCACTATTTTCAAAATAGTGAACCATAAATTTAATTAAATTGGATATTTTTTACACTGCACATTTTAGAATATTTATCGAAATCATATCTAAATTGATACATTTGTCATTTTAAGTCTTGTATATATTTTAAATAAATATAAATAAATATTTCGGACATCTAAACACACAACGCCATCTAGTCCCAAGATAAGCAGAGCTTGTGTTTTTTTTTTTTTTTTTTTTTTTTATGGCACTAATCCCGCCCACATTCCCACCACTGTAACTCCTGTACACCAGGATCAACAGCAGTGACCCACGAACACACCGAGTTATGACACTCGGGAAGTCCCAGGAAGAAAATTAACTGTCTTGGAACCCGCAACGAAGTTAATCAGAAGAAAAACAGGAGGAGTTGTCAGTAGTTGAGAAGTAAGTCAGAAGAAAAAAAGCTTGTGTTATGGGGTACTAGACAACTGATACAAATACATTTATACTTTTTTTTTTTTTGTAAATACATACATATTATAGATAGAACACACCCAAACTCCGAAACAAATATTTGTAGATCATACAAACATTTGGTCCGACCCGGGAATCGAACCCGAGACCTCATGATCAGCAGTCGCTCACGCCAACCGCGAGACCAACGAGGCAGTCATATAAAGAGCTTGCACACCTCGTCAAGCAACACTATGGGCCGGTAGGTGGATGTTGAGTCCGCTGGGCCCCTCCTTTCGGATAAAGACCAGTTTCCCCGTCTTCCACAGTTTCGGAAACTGGCTCTGCTCGAGACATGCGCTGAACAACCGGTCGGTCGGAATAGTCGGGGCTCGAGAGCTGGCACCTCATCATCTAGAACCAGGTCCCACGCTCAGCCTGGAATAACGTCTTTCTTTTTCTTTCTTTCTTTTTTTAAAAGACAACTCTTGCATTAGAAATAAACATCCTGTGTCACGGGGGACTTTATAAACATACATTAAACGGACACAAAAAACACCCAGACTCAGGACAACAATTTGTGGATCGCACAAAGTGTAGTACCGCGTGGGATTTGAACTTGGAGTGTGTTCCACCATCCGCGATGGGAATAGGATGCCGACGACCCTCTCAAGCAGGTCTGGCTTAAGACATCTTTCAGCCCAGTTCTCCAGTGCCCCATCCCTCGAGATGACGTGCCAGGAACCCCAAGCTTCCGACCAGGCATTGAAGTCTCCGAACACAACAACCGGATGAGGGTGACAGGCATCGAAGACGACGGTCAGCTGAGCGAGCCGTTGCTCATAGTTAAGTCTCGGTTTCCAACGGAGGCTGTGCAGTATCAGCCGGGCCTGAGACTGGAGTTGACCCGTTGGCTGAGACCCGTATGTGTTGGGTTCACTTTTCCCTCTCTCTTCCCCCGGGTGACCGTCTCTGCTATTTGTTTCATTAGTCTGGCCACCCTAGCGGCTGATTGGGCTGTTCAGCCCGCCTTAGCAGCGGTCGTATACGTCGGAGCCCTTGGCGGAGCTAAAGGTGACGTCGGAGCCCTTGGCGGAGCTAAAGGTAAACGACTATGAGCAGTCTTTATTGCAGTGATACGCTTCATTAGTTGGTCCTCCATCTCCGCCATAAGTCAAACTATATCCACCAATATATACCAATAATAGTTTAAAAAATATCAAAATAATGTAACGTACAAAGCCACTAACTAAGTTTTACATTTAATTTTTTTTCGAGTTTGGTAAATTCAAGAACTGTATTTATTTCACCAAATTTTACTCTACCAAAATGATTTAGCTTGTGGGAAATCTAAATGAATAGCCGAAATAGGTAGCTAATTTTAGTTACGTTAAAAATAATGGTTGTGTCAAAATAATGAAAAAGGTAATCAGGTCTGCAAAATATAAAATTTCCGACATTAAAATTGTCTCACATTTTTTAACAAATGTACATTAACTGAAAAAAAAAACACAAAATCGCGTTTATCTCAGAACTACAAAATCAGAGTTATTTAATTTTCCAATTACGGGGACGATACAAACATTTGATCCGACCCAGGAATCGAACCCGAGACCTCATGATCAGCAGTCGCACACTCCAACCGTGAGACCAAAGAGGCAGATAAATACTTAATAAAGCAACGGTTCATAAGAAATGAAATTGTTGTAATTTCTTTTTCATAAAATAAAAACCAAGTATTAATCAAGATTGGTTTAGCATTATTAAGGAGTAAAATATTGATTGGGTTTGGCCATAGTGTAGAGTAAGAAAAAACCGATTACATATTTCTCCTTTTATTTTATGTACTACTTTCTATGATACAACAACAAGTTAATTTTAATCTCTAATTAGACATTGCTACTCTAATATAACTAAATGTGAAAATTCACAGTTATGCCTATATAATCTTTTGTCTTCCTTTACTCTTTATCTTAGTTTTTCTTTATTGTAGAAAAAGAAAAAAAAATGTTGTCAATGGACAAACTGTTATGTTTGTTGGCATTTTTTTGGGCTGTTTTGGGGTTTATCTGCTCAAAGTGCAAATTAGTTTAAAGTAATAATGATGGAGAGCCTGGATATATCAATGGAAACCGTTCAAATTTACCAAAAGTATATTATTTTCTGCCTTTTTCTTTCGTTGATGGTGGCTTGTTTCTTTACATCAAGGATTTTTGTGCAGCAGAATTCGCGAACACATCTTTGTAAGTAACATTAAAAAGGCGTAATAATATAACTTATAAAACTTGCTATTCATTATTTTTGCTTATATATAATAATACTAGCTGTTGCCCGCGGCCCCGCCCGCGTTTATGTCGATTATCGCGGCAAATAGTAGCCTATGTGTTATTTTGATGTATAAGCTATATTTCTGCAAAGTTTTATCCAAATTCATCCAGTAGTTATTGCGTGAAGAAGTAACAAACATACACACTCACAAACTTTCGCCTTTATATATCAACAATGTGACAATGTGATGTGATGTGATAAGCAAAAATAATAATATCTTAGAAAACAAATAGCACATAAATAGTACAGCTTTTGATCTATACCTAAACAGCCTTTGACAGACAGTTTGACAGCTGTTTGCTTATATAAATATAATATTTTATCGTCAAGACTACGTGACAGCTTGAAGCGTTTAAGTGCGAAAATTAAAAACCAAACTTATTAAAGTTGTTTTTATTAAAATTTTATGAATAAAAAAAAATCTATATAATTTTCGTAATACAGGTAGGTTCCTATCTATAAAATTAAAACAGTTCCAAAAATTTGTCAACATCACTATTTCTACTATCAATTTCATAATTATAAATGTGACAATGCCTAAAACGTGCATATTAAACTTAATAGATTTACTTCAATCTTCCTTTTTATCAAGGAGAGTATAGTAACTATAGGATCCTTTGAGTATCTGTAAAACATTAAGTACATGGTTATAACTAGGTCATTAAGGTAATAGGTACCTAATGAATTAAGAAATGAAGCTTAGTTAATCTCTTGACAAGAGATGACATTTGAGGCGTCTCCACTCGCACCTGCAGTGACAGGTCAGTTGTAAATGTCTCAAACAGCCCGCCGCACAAGTTTAAAAGAAAGCCTCAAAATATCCTGTTGCCTTGGACAGGGATAGTTGTTTTGTCATAAAAATGTTAATTGGGGGAAAATAATTATTTGTTCACAGTTTTTCCTATCTGTTTGTAGCTACCGTGTTCCTGTATGTACAATAAACTGTAAGTATTATACATTTCACGTCGAAGTGGTTTCCATTATCAGCGGCTATATAGTATTATTACGTGAATTATGTGGATTTTGTACGTAGTAAGGTTAACTTATGTATTAACTCAAATGCCTCATCTACCCGTTGACTGGTAGACGCATCTGTTGACGTGTAGAAGGGTGAGGATGATTTGTTCGTTTGTGGTAGGTATTTAACGTCCTCAGATGCTTCCGTCCGCCACTAATCCGCTCGCTGTCGGTTTTAGTGGCACGGATCAAGGGGTTTCATCGCGAGCGCTCGGACTGTCCACAAGTCTGCGGACGCAACAGTGTTTATGGAAAGTGCACACGTGCTTCTTGCAGTCTTTTTTCTTTATATGGGTATCTTCTTACTCTACATGAGTACTGATAAATGCCTATAAAATTAATTGATACTTTATCCCTATTTATAGTGTTGTTCTATGTTTATTTTAATTAACGAAATTTAAATTACATGTCATAATTACTTATTATCATTATCTCTAATGATCATAACTTGTAAAAATATTCGTATGCAATGTAAAAATTGTTTACTGAATAAGTAAATGAAATATGCATTTTGAGTGCGTATATGTGTTGCAACGGCAACAAAAACAAAACATAAAAATCTAATGGCAGGATTACAAACAACGTTGTCTTGCCAGTCCCCAACCCGCACTTGGGGACGTGGGGACGTATGGCCTTAACCCTCTCCTGAGAAGAGACCCGAGCCCAGCTGTGAGACGTTATGGGTTGTTGATGATATGTGTTGCGTCTGTCGAGAACCAACACAGACTAATCTACCTACAGACGTGTAGACGGCTCGTAGCGATCCATCTGCGGATGCATCTGTTTACGTGTAGAGGAGGCAAAATAGTAAAAACAAAAACATCTATTGCCAATGAAAAATAAAGTTAAACTTTAAAACAAAAATGATACTATTTCGGTACATTTAAATACAGGAAAAACTTCACTCATAAAGTATTATAAAACATACCATAAACCATTAATATTAAAATAAAAAACCAACAGTATTGGATTACGTACGGCTTTAAAAGTGGCTATATTTAGCTTTGTAAACGGTCCAGCATTAAACTCAATAGTTTTCCGTAATTGGCCTCCGAGAAGAATCAAATTGCGGCGCACGCGTGTATTTTGTGTGTACCACTTGCTTGAGTAGATTCCTCTATCAGCTTTATCACTCTATAAAAACTTGAATATGCGAGTTAATCAATTATGTACATACCTAAGCTTTGCAAGAAATGACCACAATCTACAAATTTAACTTGGTTTGTTTTTGTTTATTAGAGAGCATGCGAGTAGATCGTTCAGTGTGTTATCATTTAAATTTATTTTTAATTTGGCTTTAAAGTTACTGTCAGAATAAAAAAGGAACTAATACATAATAAGGTAACAATTACTACTTCCATCTTTTTATGGACTAGCTAGATTCGGCTACTCATCTCAAATGAGTAATTAAATAAATATTTCGGACATATAACCCACAAAGTCCTCTAGTTCCAAACTAATTGGATTATCACTTGCCATTGATTTGAAGTGTGGAAATTGTCAGTAATTTTCCTTAAAAAAACTCTTAACCTTGTGATTAAGTAGATACAGAAATGGAGACACATTAATTGTGGAAATCTCACTATTATATAGCAGGGTCGCTAAACACTAAACAGGTACATATTTAAATGTCATAGCTAAAGTATTGGGACGAATTAAGAATACGGAGAGTCAACACCCGTATGCACCCCGTGGGTGTTGTAAGAACTAACCGAAGGCGCAAACTATGAAGGATAACAACACTGCAAAGAAAAGGTAACTAACTACCCGTCTAGCCAGCAAGGTATAGTAGATTAACATCTTCTGTCTAAGTAGAAAGCTATATTTAAAAGCAGACTGCGCAAGGCGTGATGATTGTGATGAATCTATGATACTCCATACTAATATTATAAATTGCAAAATAACTATCTGTCCATCTATTTGTCTTTCTACGCTTTCACGGCAAATCGATGCACAGATGTTAATTTTTGCCATTGAGATACTTTGATTCTTGCAGCGATAGTCGACGTACAAGCGGGCGGAGCCGATAAAAGCTAGTGTAAAATAAATATTATGTAAAACGTACCATGTACAATACTTCGTTGCTGTGCCAGCAATATAAAAATAGTTGTGCTATAAGAGCCATTAGATATTCCGCAATCCATATACGCTGCATATTACCAATATCATCCTAAAAAATAAATTATACATAAAAAATGGTTTGGCCATTTAGAGAGGATGGATGATTGATGTGTGTGGAAGTGTCGAAAGAGGTCGTCTGCGGCGAACATTTATCGACCAAATTGGTGATGTTCTGAAGAGCGCCAGGAACCGACGAGCATGCATAGTATGTCAGGATCGTAGTAAGTGGAGTGGAAGTGGAGTAAGTGGTTTTTATTTTTTTTTAATTTATTGATACAAAATATACAATTCAGGTGTAATCTATAGAACATCACAAAACCTTGACAGGTTTGTCTGGACGTTGAATCACTTGAATTGTCTCTGCCTACTCCTCTAGGAAAAAGGCGTGACTATATGTTATGTTATGTTATGTTAAATGATAGATGAAGCTGGGTAGGTTAACGACTTATTGAAGGCGGGTTGAGCTAAAAATGTATCTATCTGTATTGGCATTTTCAAATAACTATGTCATCAAATTGATATTGTATCTGTTAGCAATGTTTTATGTGTTGACAACATTATTTTGAATAGGAATTATTCTATTGGTCTGGCAACTCGCTCTTCCTCTTTTGCTCGTAATTAATGGTGCCAAGTGTTGTTGTACTCCTATATTGAATAAAGGTTTTACTGTTAAACCTGCATTCTTATTCAACCACTGAAAGAAAATGTAAACGACATGACTATTTGAAATTTGTAATTTAAAAAAAAACAATGATTGTCTTACCGTAGTTAGTTGTATGGCACTTGCACACAACATTAAAGAACAAATTATAACATATAGGAACATAACCGGCGAAAGTAAGCTGTTTACAAGTGAAGAGTATCTGTAAAAAATACAGTCGTGTTTTATATCATAACTGTCATCACTATTCATTCGGGTCCACAAAGATCCACCTAGAGTAGGTTACCGATAGGTAGTAGGTAGGTTAAGAGGAAAGAAATGGCAGAAATGCAGATTTGTCTAGAAGGTAATGGTTATTTATCAATTTAGGGCTATATTATAAAGCATCTAATAAAATTGTAGCAAAAATGCAACAGTTGAGCTTTGTTAAATGATCATTAGAGGGGCCGCGCACTATTGACCTTTGTCACCGCGACAAACAATTCCTTGTCAAAGTGACTTTTTGACTGCACGCATTTGCGGCGACAGTGACGAAACTTTTTTGCACTTAGGGATGCAACATCGCTCATAAAAAACACCGATGTTACGATTTCAATGTTTTCAAAAGTGAAACATAGATGTTTATGAATGATATATCGATATTTATTAGTGATGTATCGATGTTTTTATCACCATTTACAAATTAAATAAACTTCTGTCGTCTTGTTCCTACAATTAAAAAACTTTATTACAAATTTTGAAAACATTCAGACTTTCTACTATCTGATTCAAATCCACTCCTATTCTTATTTAAAACGGATTATAAGTAACTTGTATTTAAAAATGGAAGAATATATTTTTTTTAAAGAGATAATAGGTATATCTATAAGTTGACAAAATAAATTAAAAAACAACAAACAGTAACTCATTATATGACCTACTGGCTATTGCCAGCGGCTCCGCACGTGCGTATATCGATTATAGCGGCAAATAGTAGCCTATGTGTTATTCTGATGTATAAGCTATATTACAGTAAAGTTAAATTCAAATACGTTCAGTAGTTTTTCCTTAAAAAGTAACAAACACACACACACACACACGGTGTTTCTTTAAAACTCCACCAGCAGCCACCACGAGGGGGTTGGGGCAGCACACCTCCTCCGTGAATGCCCTGTGGAATCCGACTCAAGACTCGAGATTCCTCCACCAGCTTTAAAGGCCTCACGCGGATCAAAAAGAAGGATTACGGACAATTAGATAGATACTAATAAATTTATTATGTCGACAGATACATTATAATTGATTGGTGCTGATCATTCACTCTCTTTCAGTGTACACTCAAGATTCAGGTAGATTAATGTTCTTTTATCATAGGAGATCTATACTACGAGTACAGAATCAAACACTGTTGCCGCCTGCGGTAGTCGCATTAGCCCTTATGCTGTACGGACCTGAAGCCCGGTTTGGAACTCGAATCCAAATTCTCCTACCAGCGCAACGACAATAATATATTTATCATAGGAAGACACTACGAGTACAGAATCAAACACTATTGCCGCCTGCGGTAGTCGCATTAGCCCTTATGCTATACGGACCTGAAGCCCGGTTTGGAACTCGAATCAAAATTCTCCTACCGACGCAACAACAATAAGACTCAACCTGCTTATAGAAACTCCGTGTAGCCGACCATTAAAATTCCCAGCACTTAATACACTTCCAGAAGCCCAAACACGCCAATCTCAGTATAAGACACCACATTGATAGATCACCGAAGTACAACCGTGTAGCTATTCTAAGGGGTGATCAGCCGCCGAGTTCGGCACGTCCATACCTCACTTCTCCTCTTTGTAGACCTTACAAAAATACAAAACATGGTACCCGTAGAATCAATCATAATGCTTAGTAATTGAATAACTGAGACATTACATCTAATTCTCTAACAATTACTACGATACTCAGACCAGGATACAACTATATATTAAAATAATGAGCTCTTTACTCTACAAGTTATATTAGAGAACAACGACTCACGTGGTTTCCTTCAACGTTATATATCTTTAACTTACTCAAAGTGAACGCCAAGCACCCCTACTGCCTACCTGGTATGCGCCGGGTAGGCAGAACTCTCCGCTTGCTCAAGACCAAGAGCCTCTACTAAGCTCAGTAACTCTCCACAACTGTCCCCGAGAGCGTAGGTAGTCCGTCCTGTCTCTTGTCTTATAACTTTTAAAATCTCATGACTTTAACATGGCGGACAATATTATTAAAGTTTAATTACATGACTCTAGCGGTACTATCAAAAGGTTACCTAACCTTCTAAAGTCCACTTTATTATATTTTCGACTACCTTATATACGAAAATGTCTGCTTGCTTGTTGATAGAATCAATTCGATACCTGTGCAAAAGTACTCATTGAGTAAAAGTATCGAGTACTTTCTTACCGAAGTCTAATGTGACCTTTTTTTTAGTTCACTTGCCGCATTGTCGCAAGTTTTAAAGATTATTTAATCGATATGATACCTGTCCAAAAGTACTCATAAGTATCAAATGCAAAGTATCGAGTACAAAAGTATCGGTATCGAAAGGAAAAGTACTCGATACCTCAAAGTATCGATATTTTTTTCGTGTCCCTACGCGACTAAAGTATGGAAACCGCGGGGAGGGGAGAGATGAAGTGACATTTTGTTGCTACAGCTATCTCCGCGTACAAAAAGTCATGCGATTGTCACGTCGCCAAGTGCGCGCACCTACATTATGGGTAATGTACGCGGTGACAGACACGCAAAAGTCACTAGTGCGCGCAGAGGTTTACCCTCCAAACAAGTCTGCTTTTCTGTATTAGGATACTATAGAAAAGGTATCTGATTAGCTATGTATGTATGTATGTAGGTTCATCTATTTAGCCCGCCTTTATGTATATTTAAACTGTCATAATCCTTTAATTCATTCGGAAGTTTGTTATACAGCTGTGATCCCTCATATAATATTGTTTTTTTTCCGTAGTTAGTTCTTACTTTCATTCGTTGTATTTTATTTGTATTTCTTAAATTATGTGTAATTGGTTTCTTGTGTAAGTGTATGTCCGTTTGAATGCAATGGTTTATGATCTTTTTAACTAGAATGCATGCTTTATAGTTTATCAATTACAAGTTATCAGTAACTTGGTCTCTTCATATACTACTTTTGTAGGAGTTAGGTAATGGTAATTAAATAGTACTTTAATTATTTGGTTTTGTATTCTTTGTAGTGTATTCAAATTAGAAACAGCTGCTGATCTCCATATCTGAATTAAACATTCAAGGTGCGATTTCACCAAATAATTATAAATAATAGTACGGGCTTTGTTTGGATTGCACTTTGATACTTTACGTCATGCCCTAGCATTGAAATTAACTTTGTTCTGACGTGATCTATGAGTAGCTTCGACATGTCATGTAGGTAAGTTAGTCCTCTATCCAAAATCCAAGATATATTTCATGATCAGATCGTTTAATTATGTTGTTATTTATTGTAAGTGGTATAAAGTCGGTTATATGTTTATTTTTTGCCGTGAATAGCACAAATTGTGTTTTTGATGTTTTTATCTTATGTAAGTTATATTTTAACCATTCGTTGAGAATATTGAGGGCGTTTTGAGCGTTTGTTATTATATCGTGGATTGATTCACCAAAATAAAATAGACATGTGTCGTCCGCATATAATGTTAGGTGTCCTGTTAGACCTATGTTATTAATATTGTTTATGTAGATTAAAAACAGTGGTGGACTAAAAATTAAGCCTTGAGGACAACCATATGTCACATTCTGATATGAACTAGTGACTGATACGAATTACTTATTAGAACTGGACAAATAAGGTGTCGTAAGAAGCGTCTTAATTATCCGCTGGTTTATAGGGTGTACGACGTGTCACTGAATCTAATATGGCGCCCTCTAGCCGGCATAAAGCACTCTATTAAAAATAAATTTTAGATAAATATGCCGTGTTTGGTATCATCGGAAATGGTGTTAGTTGTACATTTAAAAAATACATATATTATTAGCATTTGCTCGTGACTTTGTCCGTATTTATTCGACAAGGCAGAGTAGAATCATTTTGGTAGGGTCAAACATAAAAAAAAAAAAAAAAAAAAAAAAAAAGATATGAGCGCGTTATTTTCACAATAATCATATTATAACGACCATGAAAGTTTGAAAGTGTAACTATTAAAGTTTGACTGTGATGAGTAAGATGTAAAATGATTTATACTAAACATGCACTTACTTCACTAGATAAAAGTGATGATAGTGACAGTCTTTAATCTTCTGTATAGCTTCTTCACAACTGACTCCTGCATCACTATCAAATAGACGGTCACAATTTTCTCTCAAAAGATTTAACTGTCCCGCGAAAAATGACATTATTATCACAGCATTACAATCGAAATTTGCGACAACACCCCCTCCATAGAAACAAATAACAGAATGTTCTAATACAGTCACCCAGTAGCCCAGCCCTCGTTTCTTATCAAAAGGAACCCAGGAACTTAATATTTCCGGATACGGAAGGCTTCCATTTCTAATCATAAATTTGCGGTCTGAGGATGTTGTTAAAAAGCTAAACACAGGTGCTAAAATGACTAAGAGTACTGTTGCAGCTATAAGAACTCTATAGAAGTAGGTGATCCTCCTTGAATATGTTACGTATCTTGATATTATCAATTCTGTTAATGCATCATTTTTGGATAATTGTATTTTCTCCAAATTGGACGAATATTTAAATAGCTCTGACCAAGATTTCTGCCAATAAATAAATGTACAAGCTTTACAAACGCAAATTGTGCTAAGCATAGTTACAGACAGGTTTCGCATGGCTGATTCAAGATCCTTTCTGATAAACCAAAGTTCTATATATTGAGTGATAACAAACACCAGTGCACAGGTATGTAAAATAAGGTACACTGGTCGAAATTTTTCTTTCATTAACACCCAAAATCCAAGACTTTGATAAGTTGGTCCGAAAATGAGGTTGCAATTTTTTTCTGAACCATTGGTAAATTTCAACATTTTGTTGAATACAACCAACTCCTTTCGATAACAAAAGTATAATGTGTACAAATTTCCCTGAATAAAAAATATAAACCGTAAATAAAGCGAATCGTATACAAACTATTAAATTTTCCGGTGTTACCTGCGGTTATTATAAAACTTTCAATTTTGGTTTCAAGTAAATCTGATTGAACATATTTCAGGATCAACTGCAAAAACAATAGTGATATTAAGTGTGCTAACATATACAACTGATAGCGATATTTAAAATTTATTCATGATATTTAATGATAACTAAAAATTTTAGTAAAACACTATATCTTCTTTTGCATTATACAGAGCACTCATACTCAACTGTAAATTAATAAAAAAATATTCATTTGCAGTTTTATATCCTTAAAGAAACATTTTTTTCTGCAATCCACAATGTCTTAATGATATCTGTTTAACCTATAAGGCAGTAGAAAAACTTCACCCATGAACAATTACGACGACGACACACAATACGAAAACATTATTTAATTTCGAGTTCTTATTTTTTTTTTCGTATTGTTACTAAATCTATCTCGATACTGAAGCAATTTTCGCACTGCTTTATTTACTCGTCTTACAAGTAACGTAAGACTTAAAAATATAATATCATATTTTATCCTACTGTATATTTCCATGTAATAAAAACGTGAATGGATATTGATTCAAAATTTGCAGCCCATTTATAAACCTACATCAACGATATAAATATTTGGATTTTTGTATTTCTGTGCAACAAACAAACAACATTACAAAGTCTCCGTTTCATAAGGATAGAAAAACGAAGAGGGCGGACAGCTGTCTTTATATCACACTGTAAGTTGCTGTCACAACAGACAGTAAAATAAAACACTTAATCAGTAATTTTAGGGATTCATTGAATGGTGCCACAGCAGCATTGAAATATTATGTTAAAATGGCAGGTAAATTATAGAGATAGTTGATTTAGAGTCTTTTTCCTTGTCCTAGCCTTTTCTTAATTATTTGGAGTCGGCTCTTCTTCGTTCTGCGGCGCCAGGACAATCTATCCTGAGTTCTCGAAACATTTGTTTGGGCAAGCTAAGTCCTTAGTCACCGTAGACCACCAGGTATCTAGTAGGCGCCCTTTACCTTTCCTTACATTTGATATCACTAGGGCCTGTTTCACGACATGGTATTCAGGGCGTCTCATAACATGACCGAACCATCGTAGGCGGCTTTCGGTGAGTTTTTCTGCTATGGGCGCTACCTTGAAACTTCCTCTAATGTGCTCGTTTCGCACTTTATCGAGTCGAGTTACATCAGCTGCCCATCTCAGCATCTTCATCTCGTTTACATGCAGTTTCTGTTCATGAACTTTATTCATAGCCCAGCACTCGGCACCATATGTCATGGCTGGTCTGACTGTGGTTTTGTAGATCTTGCCTTTGATCTTAATAAGCATTCTTGTGTCACATAAAACCCCCGACAGAGCTCGCCACCTCTGCCACCCCACGCTAATTCTATGAGTAACATCGGTCTCGATGTTCCCGTGGGCTGTTAGCATCGCACTAAGATACCTAAACTAGGATACCTTAGGCAGCGGATTACCCTCGATATGAATCGAGTTAGAGTTGTTGGTGTTACCATTGAATGCGCACTCTATGTATTTAGTTTTGCTTCTGCTGATTCGGAGGCCGCTGTTTTCCGCTGTATTTTGGAGTGATTCGGTCAATTGGTCGTCCCCACTGCTCCTTCACGTCAACGCGTGACCCCATACTGCGAAACAGACAGTCTCCAAGCTGCAAGAGCTGGGGTTGGAAGCTCTCCCTCATCCGCCATACTCACCAGACCTTGTACCTACCATCCAAAATTTAGACAACTTTTTAGTGGGTAAAAAATTCAATTCCCGAGAGGCAGTACAAAATGCCTTTGAAGAGTTTGTTGATTTTTACAAGAAGGGCATAAATAAACTGCTAATGCGTTGGCAAAGATGCGTCGATTGCATGGGTGATTACTTCGAATAACAGAAATCAAAAAGTTTGAACAAATAAGTACTTTCACTTATTGCATACAAAACGGCAATTTCATAGGTAGAGACCTATTATATAAAGTAAAGGTATCAACATCGCATTCATATTACCAAGAATTATTTTATTTATTTACTGGGAAAAATTCAATGTGAAGTATTTATAAATTTGATCTAGGTTCCAGAGTTTTCCTTTCTAGGGTGCACCTGGTTCCCCGCCATCTAGTACCCGAGACGGCGTGCGGTTTTAGTCGGTTTGAGTCCGACATGCCACCAGGAGGTAGTATCCGAAGAGATTTCCGCAGGGAAAAAAAAGGGTAGCGATTTTTATGTTCCAAAGTTTTATGACATCAAGCATTGTAGAGATAAACCACGTTAAAATCGTTATTTTAGTAAATGGCATTTATTCCTTTTATATTTTGAATTTATTAATTTTAATTTAATATTACAATTACATAAATGATTTTCATTAAAAAAAACCGACCAAGTGCGTATCAGGCCACACATAGAATAAGGTTCCGTAATCCATGAAAGCGTATTGTACAAGTAAGGCCTCGGGTAACGGTCATCGAAACTGTAATTTTTCCTTCAAAGTTCATCATATGGAATTACATGAATTTTTTCAGATTTTTTGAACACACTGTTTACTACTTACACTAGCCTTTAGAGGAGGGGAGAGGGGTACGTTCATTTTAGCACTTGTTGACGCGGTGACGATATACACGTATATACATTTCATATTTCTAACAATAACCGTTTGGAAGGTAAGCTGAGGACGAACCAACCGACAGATGGACGATCGGACTGACCCTAAGAAACAGATAGATACAAATCTTAAAATATTTGAAGAAAAAGTAACAGATGTAGAAGCTACTTGCGTTACCGTCTCGATATGAAATACTGAGTAGCTCACAGAAGAGGAGAATTAACTATTATTCTTTTGTTCTGTGGAGTAGCTTTATGAGAAGGTTTAACATTAACTCAAAGCATTTATATGGTATCTCGTGAATTTCAGTTGTAGGTGTACTGAAAAAAGTGTTACAAGTATGTATGTAAGGTAAACAATATAAATTGACCCAATGGTATTAATATATATCTTACTAAGTTAAACAACCTGAAATTTGTTACGTTCGTTTAATTTTTTAAAGCTACAATTATGTATGTTAATGTTTTTAATAACTTAAATTAAAAAAATAACTAATGTAGGCTGAGTTATATTAATAGTATAAGGTAATAACAAAATAAATGTTGCATTATGTGAAATCCTTAACACTTAAATATCTTTGTCATCTTTCATTTGAGAAAACAACGTGTAAAAACTGTAAGATCCCTTCAGTATCTGCGAATAAAATAGTACATTTATAAGTTAATAATAATAATAATAATATACAAAATGCGAACAATTGAAACAAATTATTATTTTTATTAGGAACGTATATTTCCATTAGATTTATTTTTTATATTATGGGGGTATTCATATTAAAAACTACGTAAGTACATAACAAAAAGTAGACCACCAGTCTCCAGATCAACTTTAAAACGCAGAAACTTGATCTAATTACATATATTCAGGTACTACTTTCAAGTTGCCTCAAGTTCTGATTAAATTACTCTAACTGTACTTATGAATTAAGTCCACTTGTAACCGCATTTTTCGAATGCATAATTATATTGCATTTAGTCCAGACTTTTGAAACTAATCCTCTCTTTCTTTTCTACCTGTTATGTTCTCTATATGAAATTAAACTTAGCTCAATGATTATATTGCATAAATTACGAAGAATCGTAGCTATAAGTTAGCGTTATCATAATAAGAAATTAAATATTTTATTTATTTTTCAAATTCACAATCTGTAACTTCATCTAACTAGTTTACTGACTTACATAGTTATTTTAACGAGCTTGGTAATTTTATTCGTTGTTATTAATTTAAGGAGCAAAAAGTACCACTATTTAATATTACTAAGCACACACTACTACACTAGTACAATTAAGGGGACCCCTTTGGACGTTTACATTGCATATTTTTAATTATAATAGTATATGTATGTATAATGTATAATTTAATAATAATAGAGTTTAAAAAATATGTTTCTCATATGCTTACGCTGATAAAAGTAGACACAGACAACGAAGTATAAGGTCCAGCATATAATATGAAAGGGTAGTTCAATTTACCAACCAATAACAAGAGTTGTTTGCGCACTAAAACATCTCCTCGCCACCAATTACTGTTATAAATGCCTCTATCAATTTTCAGACTCTGCAAAACGACACCATGATATTTAGTGATTCTTAAACTTTTTTGTTATGGATACTTTCGTTAAAGATTAGGTTCTTTAGATATGCTTAATGTCTGAAGAACCTAATCTGCAGATGCATAGCGGAGACATTTTTCAAATATAATTAACTGGATCTCAAGCAATCAAGTTTTAGAGAATCATTCTTCCTCTTAAATTGTAAATAGGTCACTATTTGTTTTAGTATTGTGCAAAAAATTTTTAAGACAATGTACAGACGAAAACGCTTACAAGTAAATGTAATGCATTCGGAGAAGATGCGAGACGACAACATAATAATAATGTACGTCAGACTTTCGCCTGTATGCATCAGTTACTAATTACTGCAGATTAGATATGTGTATATTAATCTGATATCGAATTCAAAAGTCGGTGATGATATTTTGAGTATGGTGAATAAAATGCACAAAGCATCCCTGCTTAATAAATAAGTCACGCAAAGTGATGAAGTGTTGACAAACACTTGAGGCGCTCGTGGTTAGGTGATAACCGTAAGTAAACATTCTAAAGTAAAGCAATCCTAGCTAGGTCAGTCTATGGGTGGGTGACCATTTCTAAACATCTCATTATGAGACCCAGACAGAACATTAAGACGAAAACTCTGGTTATACACACATACGAACATCTGCATGGTAATTCTTACGGGTAGTTGCCACCCATTCGAAGTCCGACAACAGTCTTTCTACAAAACTTAATAATAATATTACCTGTAAGTAGTAGAGCCACGCTTTTGCACGGTTGGGCCGGCTCCACCGGTGCGGTACTACCCTCGCACAGAAGATAAACGTAAAATGACAGCAATCGTGCTGTCGTGTCTCGTTGGTGCGTGCGAGACCGGAGGCCCAATGATGCAGAAGCATCACTAGGCCGCCATGGTGTGGGTCACCATGCCGTATTGTTGCGTTGTCTGCGTTCGCAATGAGTATGGTGACTACCACTCTTGGATTCTGTTTATGCTTTCAATCAGGCAGAGTAGAGTTATGTGGTGATCTGATGGTTTCGCATAAACAATCAAAGTTCAACCGTATTTCAGTAGGCTTAAAGCTAATCCCAATTTAGATTGGGAAACAAGACTCTTAAGAAAAGTGAGGAAGCAAAATCGTTATTCTAATTATAATTTTTAATTTCTTATTACCTGAACTGTAACTTCGTTACTGTGCCAACAGTACAAAAACAATTGAGCAACTAATCCACCAGTGTATTCAGTAACCCATAGTTTCTGTGAAGTCGAGGCTTCTTTCTATAAGAATAATTTTAAAAAAGTTCAAAAGTAAGTAAAAAACAATATAGTGTATTATTTCATTTTCTAATAGTTTAAAGAATATGTAGGGACACATGTGTATGTATGTATTATCGATGTCAGCAGATTGATATATTTATACGAGTATAAGCTGACCGAAGCGCGAGGGCCGCAATTCAGTCGCTTTCAGACCAGTTTTTAGACAATGGTCGTGTTATGACTTTTATGGAATTGATATATATAAATAACTTCCCTCTTCTCGAAAATAATGGAGTCCATTATTAACCATCAACTCCTGCGGTACCTAGAGGATCACCATCTGCTCAGTGACCAGCAGTACGGTTTCCGTAAGGGTCGATCAGCTGGTGATCTTCTAGTATACCTGACACATCGCTGGGCACAGGCGATTGAGACTAAGGGGGAAGCCTTGGCAGCTAGTTTGGATATCGCGAAGGCCTTCGATCGAGTTTGGCACAAAGCGCTTCTTTCGAAGCTCCCTTCCTATGGGCTTCCCGAGAAATTATGCGAATGGGTCACTAGCTTTCTAGCAGATAGATGCATAAAGGTCGTAGTCGACGGTGAATGCTCTGACTCCATATCTGTGAATGCTGGTGTCCCGCAAGGCTGTGTGCTATCGCCTACTTTGTTCCTCCTCCATATTAATGACATGCTGCAAATTAGTGGCATTCATTGTTATGCGGATGACAGCACGGGCGATGCTCTCTACACCGGCCGCGCTAATATTTCTCGGGAAAACGTCATTGAGAGTCGAAACAAACTTGTGTCTGAAGTTGAGACCTCCTTGGAAAAGATCTCAAATTGGGGTAGACTCAATTTAGTCCACTTTAACCCCACAAAGACACAAATTTGCGCGTTCACCGCTAAAAAACTGCCGTGGGTCGTATGTCCTCGCTTTGAAGACACTCCCCTATCTGCCTCAGCCAACATTGAGATACTTGGAGTCGACATTTCGAGTGGAGTCCAGTTCTGTGACCATTTGGAGGATAAGGCCAAATTGGCCTCAAAGAAGCTTGGCGTGCTCAACAGATCGAGACAGTATTTCACACCGGCTCACCGCCTCATGCTTTATAAAGCGCAGGTTCGGCCGCATGTGGAATACTGTCCTCATCTTTGGGCGGGTGCACC
Source organism: Spilosoma lubricipeda (assembly GCA_905220595.1). NCBI lineage: Eukaryota > Metazoa > Arthropoda > Insecta > Lepidoptera > Erebidae > Spilosoma > Spilosoma lubricipeda. Next base: position 4,266,099 of record HG992295.1, read on the forward strand.
CCAGTACCAGCTCCTCCCTCTGGATCGCATTCAACGGAGGGCGGCTCGAATCGTCGACTGCCAAGAACTTTCAATTCAGCTAGACTCTTTGGCGCTGCGTAGAGATGTTGCCTCGCTGTGCATCTTCTACCGCATCTACTATGGGGAGTGCTCCGAGGAATTGTTCAGATTGATCCCTGCCGCCTCTTTCCGCCATCGTCCTACGCGACAAAACTTTCATCCCCATCATGTAGATGGTTGGCAGTCCACAACGGTGCGCTTTTCAAGAAACTTTCTGCCTCGCACAGCAAAACTGTGGAATGAACTGTCGCCTGCGGTATTCCCGGACCAATACGACCTTCAAACCTTCAAGAAACGAGCGTACTCCTTCTTAAAAGGCCGGCAACGCACCTGTGACGCCTCTGGTGTTGCGGGTGTCCATGGGCGGCGGTAATCACTTACCATCAGGTGATACGTCTGCTCGTTTGCCCCCTATTTAAATAAAAAAAAAAAAAAAAAAAAAATATATATATATATTGTTGATCTGTTGGCGATTGTTGATCAGCAACAGTTTTTGTTGATCTAATGTGTATTCCGGCGTACTAATGTGGCTCCCGCTCTGGATCAACAATTGCAACCCCTCTGATGGCAGAATTAAGAACTATTTACAACTTTTTTATACAAATCCACACCAGCTATTGTTGATCCGATTCAAATGGACCAATCAGAGGCCACCTTCTCCACGATTGGGTCTTTTTATGGCAGACTGTTTCCACTTTGTTTCGCAATTAATTAACGAATTCATGCGTAAAGTAATCAGATACAGTTAGGTACTATTTAACTTTACCAAAAGTAAAAAAATGAGTTGATACGTATTTAAGCCTTTCTGGATAGTCTACCCCTAAGGGTGGGAAATAGGTGTTTAAAGATTGTATGAAACTTTGTAATTTTTTAAGTTAGAACATAAAACTTTATCTTTGGGCTACTGATTAAAAATGACTAGATACGTATTTAAGCGTTTCTGGATATTCAACCCATCAGGGGGTGAGATAGGGGTTTAAAGATTGTATGGAAGTGTGTCATTTTTTAAATTAGAACATGAAACTTTATCTTTGGGCTACTGATCAAAATGACTAGATACGTATTTAAGTATTTCTGGATATTCTACCCCTAAGGGCGTGAAATAGGGGTTGAAAGTTTGTATCAAAGCACGTCCTTTTTTAAGTTAGGAAAAGGAAACTTTATTTCGCGGCTACTGATTAAAAATTAGTGGTTACATATTTAAGCGTTTCTGGATATTCTACCTCTAAGGGGGTGAAACAGGTATGTATATATATTGTCCTCTACTCGCCAATTGTTGATCAGGCCGAGATACGCAATAATTGTTGATCCACCTTTTTGTGTCCAGTGTATCGTCTTATAGGCGCAATATAGTAGTATACGATTTGCAATGCTTAAGTCTACAGCAAAATCTCTATCTTGATTGACTCGGCAATTGCAGCTCTAATAACCGTCATCTTTTTCATATATGATACTTTGTTGATCACTTTTTTCATACTTGATGATACTTAGTTGATCAATATACACAACGTTTGATTAACATATGCCACGGGAACTAATATTTTAAAATGGCGCGGCGTGGTATACACGAAGTTGTCAGAGCAGAATTTCAATATGCATTGCATCAATGCTCATTCCCATGAATGCTGTGATATAAGTATTCATTTATTTGTAATCTAAAGTCTACTTCGATACTAACCTATATACGAAATGTGAACCACTATTACACCCCTTAGGAGTAGAATCTCCGGAAACTCTTAAATACATATTTACTTATTTTTAATCAGTAGCCTTGAGATAAAATTTCATGTTCCTAACTTAAAATGACGAACTTCCATACAAACTTTCAACCCCTATTTCACCCCATTTGGAGCTGAATACGTTTAAATACATATATGGTATATATATATGGTATTTAAAGAATCAGCCTCTAACTCCAAAAGAATACAAATTAAGGTCTTTTTAATACGTACGTGTAATATTACAATCATCCTCTAATCCCTATCTGTTGAAGAGTTTAACCTTCTACCATCACTTCACCTAAATAACTTGTAACTAAACAACTAAAGGTCTATAGATAGATATGAAATCGAAGGATTACCCTCCATCTCCTAACTGTTGAGAGTTATTCTTTCCATCATCAGTTTATCTAAATAATTTGAAAGAATACGACTAAAGGTAACATACATACATATAATATTTAAAGATTTATTCTCCAACTCCTAACCGTTAAGGAGTTGTACCTTACATCATCAGCTCATCATCATGAGACTACCAGACGCAAATATCGGTGTAACTATAGAAAATATACTAAAAATATAGTACGTGCCTACAAAAAATGACCATAACCTTTTGAACACAAAAATAATTTTCAAAATTGGTGATATAGTTTCAAGAGTTAGGACTTGTTCATTGGAAATTTCCTTGTTTTTCAGGATCTAGTTTCAACAATTCCTTTAATATTAGTAATTTAGAAGTTTTTAACAAAAAATAAATACCTTTTTTTCCTTTTCTTATTTTGTTAATAACAAACGCATTTTTTATGCGCTAATAAATCCTTAAAAACATTTTTCTAGAGGTCATGACACTCATTACGAATCGAATGAGCTATCGCACATTATTTTTAGGAGCTTTATTATAACAATAATATACGTGTTCCTTTCTACCGAGGTTGCTGCTCCGACCCCCGCGTTTTAAAATGCTAGTGTACGCGGCATATGTAGATCAAAACGTTGTGTATATTGATCAACAAAACATCATCAAGTATCATAAAGTTGACCGTTATCAGAGCTACAATTGCCGTGTAAATTGATGACGAGCTAGAGTATTTGCCGAGACTTAAGCACAGCGTCGCAAGGCGTTTAATACTTATATTGCGTGTATAAGATGATACACTGGTTACTATCTTAGAAATAGTGACAAAAGGGTGGATCAACAATTATAGCGTATCTCGGCCTGATCAATAATTATAATTATCTTTGTAAAACCAAGAACTGTTAATAGTCTATACTGTAGTGTAGTAGGTTCTATCTTTATAAGGTTTTCTATTCAGTGTAGTGTCCTTTGTGCAAGGTGACAGTTTAAAGATATATATATATATAATATATATATATATATATATATATATATTGAAGTAGAAATATAAGTTACATGATATTATTAACATTATTACTAACGTAATTTTTTTATGTTATTAAATATTGAATGAAAACTATAGAATGGATGGTGTAGGCACTGGACGACCAAGAGAAATATGATTATGGGTTAAAAATATCTACATAACTATGCAAAACATGTTAATTTCACTTACCGAATTAAATTGGACAACACTACCGCATATTGTAATCGAACATAAAAGGACATAGAAGAACATGGTCGGCGAAAGAAGTGAATTGAACATTTTGTACTGCCTGAGAATCAAATAAAATTCAATAAAAATATCCTAAAAATTTACGTATAAGAGATAATATCGGTACAATTACTACAAGTGTCACACGAAATAATAGTTTTATGTATAATGTTAAAGTAAAAAAAGTATTTTTAAAGCTAACTTTCCTGAAATTCAGAAACCAAAGGTAAATATTTGACTCACAGAGATTTAAGACTTACTTTATCAAAACGGTGTGATGTCTATGACACTCTTTGATTCTATCAAAAATATCGTCAACCGTATCAGCTTTTTCAAAAATATAAGCACACTTATGCCTTAAAATAATCATTTGTCCTTTAAAGTACGACAATATTGCCACTGAGTTCGTATCGAAGGCTGCTATAACTCCAGAGCCTTGAGTCCCCATAATTATATGTACTACTATACCAACTAAGTAACCTGGCATTTTATTGTTATCAAACGGGAACCAGGAACTAAAAATTTGAGGCAAAAGTTCTCGACTCTGACTTATTTCATGCCGAAAACTTTGCGAAGAAAGAAACTTCAAGAATGGTGTAGTTATCAAAAATATATTAGTTCCAAAAACCATTAGCCAATACATGTAAGTTACAATTCTTGTATATTTTATGTAGCTGTTGACATGTATGTGTACTAAAGGATTTTTTCCCGTTACATGGAGGAGTTCTTCCTCTGAAATACTTTTAACAAGTTCCTTCCACTGTTTTTGCCATAACACGTAAGAGAAGCATTTAGCTACACAAATTACACTCAGTACGGTTAAGGACATGTTATCTAGAATTTTGTTGACATCATCTTTTACAAAGTATAGGGCAATGAACTGACTCACTGCAAAAAATATAGACGAGACATGTATTGCATTGTATACAGTGAATCGAAATGTACTCCCAGTTTTCCAGAGGCCAAATAAGTACAATGCTTTTAATGTTGGGCCCAACAAAGGATTCCTCGAATCCTCCAATGTCCTTGCGAGAGCTATTATTTTTTCACAAATCATTTTGAAGTCGAAAAGAACAAAATAAAAATGTTCACCGACTTTATATTCTCGAGTCAATTGGTTGAAGTACCCAATTAGCGAATAGACTATGGCTTCAATTTAAGTTTTATTTATTTAGAAAAAGAAGAAAAGGGTAATTTGCTTGCAAATTAACTTTTTTGCTGGGTTCGATATTATTGAAGCAAAAGCGAGACATATTGTTCAGAATTGAAACATCGGATAAACTTATATTTTACATTAAACTATATAGAATAATTACATTTTACACGTAAATAGTAAATTATTTATTACTATTTTGACACACGTCGATAACAACCGCATTATTTATTTGCCGTGACATTTAAAAACACGTTATTTCATATGAAAATCTCTATATTGTTTATATTTATCTGCATAGTTCTTCTATATTTTTTTTTTCAATACTTTATTTAATATTTTTCAAATTGAAATTCAATTTATTTTTTGGAATTTTTCTGTTACTGACGAATTCAAAGAGCTTGTTTGATAACATTCCATGTGTGCATGAGTGAGCTGCAGAAAAAAAGCTTAAAAGAGCTTCAAGGTACGAGTATGCCGTGCCTTGAAGCTAGCTTTTTTTCTTATAGATCATATTGTTCAATAGTTCTTGTGGTAATCCGTCTGGTTCTTAAATGGCGGTTTTTCCCTAATCTCTGACAGTGTTTTTATAGGTTGGTTGTTGCTTATTTGAAAATGCCTCATGCATAGCAACGCTCACTCGTTAAGCAAGATTTATCAGCGCATTTATCGTCAACCAACAACACGCATAAGTTGATTTGTCCTGAAAGTTGTCATAATCTTGATACCGGTTCAAATGCCAATCAATATTCCGACATGAAAAGATAGCGATTTATCGCTTTCCTGAAGGGTTCCAGTGGCAGCTCTTTTAAACATGGACACGTTTATTTATTTATTTGGGATCAAGGTTTCCTAAACGAAAATACAATTACACCATACACATTCTTCATCATTTTATAACTGCCTTCCCAATTGCAATCTTCAAAAGTTAAATTGAATGTACTATATAAAGACCAATTACTTTGTTCTATCAGTATCATACTGCTACGGAACCCAACGCGGTTGCACTTCTAAATTTATTTACATGTAATTTCTGGTCAGGGTGACGTTTAATAGGCGATATCCAACAAAGCTGGTTGTTTAAAAATGCATGTAACATGGATTTTGTGTTTCTCGATTAAAGCTTTCCAGAATACAATATGATTATTCATACCTATCGCAGTCCACTGCTGGACATAGGTATCTCCTAATGCATGCCACTTCAACCAATTTTAGTTTTCTCGCACCCAGTCCCTGGTATATATATAATAATGTTATTATATAAAAATGAATCCCTATTTCTATTGGTCACGGCACGCGTGAATGGCTGGACGAATTTCCATTATTATTTTAAAATTAGATAGCCCATTCACTGAGGAAGGTTATAGGCTATAGATGTTATAGGATATCATGCTACGACTAGTAGAAGCCGAGCATCAATGAAAAAAGACGCCGACGAAGTTGCATGGGTTAGCTAGTGTATCATCTTTAAATATATAAAAAATCAATTGCTGTTCGTTAGTCTCGTTAAAACTCGAGAACGGCTGGGCCGATTTAGCTGCTTTGGTTTTGAAATGTTTGTCGTAGTCCAGGGAAGGTTTAAACGGTGAAAAATTCAAATTAGCTTGAAAATACAACTGCCACACACTACACACGAAGTAACGGGCACAACTAGTAATAATATAATTTCAATCAATTTAATTTTCTTTGGAATATATGATCTTTGTTCTTTGTCTTTGACTTATTTTAAAATTAAACTTGCACGCACAATACTGCTACTTTGTTACAATTTTAGTCTTTAACTTGCAATTTTATATGAAACAGTTACAAAAAACACTCAGACTCAGCACAACAATTTGTAGATCGCATTAAAATTGATGATGAGAGGTTTGAATCCACATCACTCAGCGCAGTAGACAAATAGCAAAAACTTAACTATTAAAATAAAAATAAAATAAATATTTACAGCAAATCGATAAAAATGAAGTGACTTTCGAATAAAAAAAAATCGATTAATAAGGTCTAAAGTATTTTAATGTCCACACTATGTGAATATACTTCTAATGTAATGAGAGTAACTTTCCGAGCAAGGTTGTTTTCAACTTTTTAGATATAAAACCAAATATAATAGAATAGCACTGCGTCACTGGTCAAGTGGGTGGCGTAAGCGACTGCAGATCAAAAGATGTCCAGGTTTAATTATGTGTGGGGTGACTAGAATGAATAAGGTGAGGAATGACTACATTAGAGGAAGCCTGAAAGTAGCACCAGTGAATGAAAAGTTGAGGAACAACAACCAGGTTAACCTGGTATGGATATGTGATGCGTGGAAATGAACAAAATATAGCTAAGAAAGTGTCAAGCATGGAAGTCGAAGGATATAAGAGTAGAGGACAACCAAAGTAATAATGGATGGACTTCATAAAGGAGGATATGGCTAGGAAGGGAGTAAGCAGTAAACTGACGACTGATAGAGAAAAATGTAGGAGGAAAACCCATTGCACCGACCCCAAATAAAGTTGGGAAAAGGGTAGGAAGATGATGATGATGGAACGCAATTTAAAAATAATAAAAAGTTAAGGTTTATCGTTACTACATTGAAGCTATAAGTAAAACAATAGGCGTGCTGTATGAAAGGTGTAATAGTGGTCTTACATTTAATGCAAGTTTATTTCTATGTAATCTGTACAAATATAATACAATACAATACAATACAAATAAATAAAATTAGTGTGTCTGTTTGTAATATTAAAATTACCGCTTTTTACTAAATGCATATGTATGTATACACGGTACATATACCAAAAGTGTATTTTTTTTTGTCTGTCTGTCTATCTGTTTGTTCCGGATAATCTCTGGAACGGCTTTACCGATTTTGACGGGACTTTCACTGGCAGGTAGCTAATGATCCAGGGAGTAACCTTACTTTTTTTTAGACTAACTTTGTCCCGCAGCGTTACTCGCGGTACGACGATAACCGCGGGTAATATTTAATAAATTTCTTATTTTTAACCGACTTGAAAAGCGAAGGAGGGTCTTAGGCCAACCCCAAAAATATCAGTCAGCCATAAGTCTTTTTATGCAGGATAAAGGGTGTAAGTACGAAAATATGAAGATAGATGTTCATACCTTTTATAATACAAATATTTTATAAATATTTATATCAAAACTTCTACCCCACAAAAAAACAAGTGATCATTAGAAACGCGCTCATAATTGTTGTTTTTATTTCAAATGTTTAAATTTTTTTTTGGGAACGTGATATTTTATTTTATAGGAAGATATTTAAACATTTTGTTTAAGATATGAATTGATATGCTTGCAAACTGGAAATTGATAGAACGTTTATGTTTGTAATAAGCTTTATATTTACCAAACAATATGAGGATAAAGAATATTTGATTTTTTTTCTCTATGAAAATCATTTCATTTTACTTCTTGCAAAATTTACATAATTTCAAGAAAGTAAGGCTTTTTAAAATCTAAAGTTATAATTTAATTAAGTGATACTAAAAGGGTTTAATTGTTAAAACTATATTAATCAGCAGTTCAGTAAGCTTGATATGGGTCCAGGAAATTAATTGTTAAAACTTTGTCAAGCCCTATAAACGTATGTTCGTTCGAGTTTCTACCCTAGCTTTCGGCCGTTTTCAATAACCTATCTATCTTTAGTTCTCCTTACTCCAGTTAAACAAATCTATCTTTTTACTCTTACTTACGTTTCAATAACCTACCGGCAGATAGCATTTCCTATCGACGTTGTCTATCTATCTTTGGGAGGACGGATAGGCAACTAGAGATAGGAACTTGCATAGTAATCGGACTAACTTGTATTTCAATATAAGTTTCGAGTTACTCTCCGATAGGCGTAGCTAACTACAGTAACGTCATTTGCTTATCTGTCAACATCGGCCAGTTACGCGCCACCCGGCCAGATAGAATTTCGAAAATAATTAATTTTCCAAGTAAATATAAAATAAAGGAAGGTTTTAGCAGTGATGATAGCGACATGGAATTATTTGGAATTATTATGGATTATGATGAAAGCAGTGACAGTGATACCGAAGAAAACATACCTTTACAGAAGGAATATACAAAGACACTTAGATAATAAACATAAAACAAACTTACACATACTATACATGCATACTTATACGAAAAATATTAAATAAGGACATACACACAACCATGTCATTTACAAAAAAACAAGATTACCAAAAAATTAAGTTACGTAATTCCAACTACCTAGTAACACGTCCACCCCGAACTAACTACGGCAAAAAAAGCTTAGAATACGAAGGGATTCAAATGTATAATACGCTGCCCACGGAAATAAAAGAATCTCCTAGCATTGCTGTTTTTTAAAAAAAGCTTAAATCATTTGTCTTTGACCGAATATAAAATTCCGAGTTAAAGTACCTAATGTACACATTCAAAATATTTGATTATTTAATAATGAAATTTTAATATGTATATATAGCCATTATATAGGTACAAAACTGAATGTAAACGTAATATATTTTTATTGCATTATTGTGTGAAATCCAGTGCTTGTCGTGTTTGCCACATCTAGTAGCGATGTGGTTGCGACTTGTTTGCAGTATACCCACCTTAAGTGGCTTATTGTTACCTTTCGTGTTGTGTTATTTTTGTCATTTGTGTTTTTTGCTTTAAATAAGTAGTAATTAATTTACTTCTCTGTACACTCTTTAAGTTTATATTATAATTATTATTTGTTTCTCAGTAAGTGAATTGTGAATTCTTATGAGGAAATAAAGATCTTAAACTACTATATAAGCCTCGTGTAAATTATATAACTAAATTAAATGACTATGAATTTGTATATAGATTTTAGACTAAATAAAATTGGTGTGAATCAGTCAATAAATTTGATGAAACCATATATAAGTGTAACATCCAAAAGGTAAGTTTTCAGTTATCGTTTTAAGTCTCAACTTTATACCTCAGTCAAAATTGATATAAATTTATAAACAACACATTAAACTATTCTATAATTTGACAATTACAAGCGTTGTATATATTTTCTTCATTGTGTTTGGCTCAAGTGTAGGCTCATAATGGTGCTAGTATTGCCATGCGAATATTAAGTTTTAACAAAGTTCTTATTTTTCCAGAAATCACGGCATATCCACCCTCCATCAGATACTTTTGGCTCTACAATTTTATGCATTAGGTACTATGCTAGTGTCTGTTGCAGATTTCATCGAGGTATCTATAGCATCTGCTAGCCATATTGTCTCTGATGTATCTAGAGCCATAGCAAGATTGTGCCCAAACTTTGTTGTGTTACAAAATCACACTCGACAAGAGTTTTATAATATTGCTAGATTCCCCAGAATACATGGTGTCATAGATGGCACCCTTATATTAATATCACCAAGTAAGTACCTCATCTCATATTGAACTATCTCATACTTCTATTTAGGTTCTGGTCTAACTTAATTTTTTTATGTTTTCACACTATCTGTACATACATATTAATACTGTTTTCATATTATTTACAGACTCAAATATTAGAGAAGAATTTAGAAACAGGAAAGGAACATTCTCTATCAATGTACAAGTTGTGTGTAATTGTTCATTAGTGTTTCTAAATGTTGTTGCGCGATGGCCAGGATCCACTCATGATACCACTATATTCAATCACTCTAATTAGAGTGGTTGAATATAGTGACCTTTAAAATTTTAAAGGTCACTTATTTAGTTGTTTATTCTGTGAATAATAAGTTTTTAGAAGTGGCTGTAGTCTAGTGATAAAGGCATTGGAGTTGCGAAAAAGAGATTGTGGTTTCAAATCCTGACCAGTAAGTACACTACCGACGTGAACCCACTCCTAACAAGCAATTTAGCTTAGTTGGAGGGGTTAACGGGTATACTAGTAATTTCAGTTGCTAGTAATCCTTTTTTTATATATATATATAAATAGATTTTAAAAAAAAATAAGTACCCCGTTCCTATTGCTTAAACAACTGATATATAATATTAAACTTGCAGATTATTGTGAACAAGGTGGACTTGGAAATCACTGGCTGCTTGGTGATGTGATGCTTACCCTATCTGTTGACACCCCTACTCAACTCAAATATTCCATCAGAGCAATGTTATAATGAAGCTTACATTAAAACAAGAAATACTATAGAGAGGTTTGTTTTGTATACTAAATACTATATGCAGGGTAAATGGTTTAAATACACTATTAATACCTACTGTAATTGCAGATGTATTGGAGTTTGGAAAAGAAAATTCCCCATGCTATCCTTAAAAATGAGGCTAAATTTAGAAAATATGCAAGCCGTTATTATTGCCACTGCTGTGTTACACAATATTGCCAGGAACATGAATTTGGCAGAGATAGAGCCTGATATATCAATTTCAGAAACAACCCAGGAGGAAAATGTAATTATTCATGACAATTCTCCAACTTTAAACATGTCGGAACGGCTATTGTTAATAAATAATTACTTTAATATGTAAAATAAACAATAATTATTCATATTTTATGTATTTTTTTATTTCCTTTCACAAATTTGAGATCACAATACAATATAACTAATCGCTATATACTATATATATCACTATGATCACAATATAATATAATGATAAAATGTTAATTAATTTAAATCCTTTTTTGATCTGGCTTTTTCTGATTCTAACTTGAGTTTAGCAATATAAACGAGCCTCCAAATAATACGGGGGTGGGCGAAACATAGAAATTTGACATGACTTTCGTCTAGTCCATGTTCATCCTCAGGCCCACCTGCTGGGACACTCTATTGAGGCCTCCGAGCATCGTGCTAAGTTTCTTCAAAGATTTTGCCATGACTACGATGTCGTCGGTATAGAAAAGGTGAGTGATGCATTCGCCATTAATATCGATGCCGAACCCTTTCCAATCCAGAAGCTTGAAGGCATCTTCCATTGCATCGGTGCCTCGTTGGTCTAGCGGTTGACGTGTGCGACTGCTGATCGTGAGGTCTCGGGTTCGATTCCCGGGTCGGACCAAATGTTTGTATGATCTACAAATATTTGTTTCGGAGTTTGGGTGTTTTCTATGTATAATATGCATGTATTTACAAAAAAAAAAAAGTATGTATGTATTTGTATCAGTTGTCTAGTACCCATAACACAAGCTCTGCTTAGCTTGGGACTAGATGGCGTTGTGTGATAGATGTCCGAAATATTCATTATTATTATTATTTATATATTGGTAAAGAGTTTAGGCGAGATGACGTCACCCTGCCTAACACGTTGCTGTCCTCTCTGGACACTTACCAGTGTTCCTTAGAGGGACCAAAGAACGCCCTGCTACCTACATGCTTAATCTTGTCTGGCAATCTTAGCCGCTTCCTTGGAGTGTAAGGGTTGTGAATAGCCTAATCCAGACCCAATAGATATAAAGCTAAGCACTCACAGATCAATCACAGATGGACAGTCCAAACTAGAGACCTTTCACCTTTCCCTAACAAAGGTAACAAAATTCACTCACGGTTTCCTGCGTGGTGTATTGTTCCTTCTTCGCTGGAGTGAGGTACCCCTCTTAACTACTATACTATGTATAAAGTACGGTTTTAGGAGTTAGGTTAATATAAATTTCTGATGTTGCTTTGTTCGTTAGTAAAAACTTGTTACCATACTCTCCCGAGATCAGGCCGTTTTTCAAATAATTAGAAATCGGACAACATCATGCTGACTGACAAGCAAGGCCTACATGAATAACTTCCTCCTTTCTGCGTGAAGAAGATTAGTGACAGTTAACAGCCGTGAAGAACTAATTCCTAATACCGTGGATTAATTCAAGACTTAATATTTAAAGTATATTTCGTGGTAGCCTAGATACAATCATAGGATAATTTAGGGTGCTTACCAGCAAATATTGTTATGTTATTGTACATTGTATTTTACTTGATTAAATTATTATTATTCAATATATATACATGCAAGCACCACGGCATGCCTTTAGGTCAAGCGTCTCACATAAAAAAGACATATTACTTTGTTGGACTAATTGAAAATGGTCCAACATTTCAGTAAAAAATAATCAATATGCAAAGGAACGTTTATTTATTTAAGTACAGGTTGCTTTTACCGACATAATAAAAAATCAATAGATATTTTATATCAACGTACCACCAACAACGAAATCGACATGCTAATAAGACACAGGCTAAAATATTACTCTCTAAATAAAAAATCTTAAGCTTGTGACTGAGAGGAAAATTAAATAAGTCTTAAAAGAGACAATTTTCACATAATATAACAGATTAAAATTATATCTTCGGAACGCTGAAAAGCATTGCATTTGTTTTTGATGTCAATTTCAAAGTAACACGAAAGGCTCTAAAAGAGGCTCAAGGTATTTTTACGAGACTTTAAAAATGTAATACTATAAATAGAGTAACATTCATAAGGTGAACTAGAAAAGTCATAAATATTTTTTTAATAATAAGTTAATGGTAAAATATCATGTTTAAGAGTATGGAGACAAGGTCAGCTACTGCGGCTGGACTCTGTGCCTACAAGGCAAAAGACACCCATGAGCAATCGGTCATAGCAGCTGATGATTGGTCATTTTTTTCAGCTTGTCGGCTTTTCATCCCCGATTGATCTCCAAAACTACAATTTTGAGTCGACACTGGAAACAATACCTTCGTCTTCTTTCAATCGAGGTTTGCGGAATCGCTTTGTATAATAAGTTGAACTTGGTGCAGGAGGTGAAGCAGGGTGCTGACTGCGTGGAACTTCAGAAGAACTTGGATAGAGTCGTAAAATAGAGCACACAAAACGAGATCCCAATACGGCGCGACAATGAGATGAAAGATCTAGGAATACATTTCGCAGTAGATTTAAGATTTCAGAAACATATAATAAAGGTTTGAAAAAAAGCATATCGTAACTTAAGATTCGTTTTACGTCAGGTTTACTTTACGAATATTAAGGCACTGAAAGCGTTACTTGAGGTTCTCGTAAAAAGTCACTTGGAGTTTAACGCTGTCATCTGGTCTCTACATGAAATGAAATACAAACTAATGATAAAGCGAAAACAGAATTAGTTTATAAAATTTTTGTATTTCAAATAGTATTGAGTTTACCCCGGGTATACACTACCGTATCCTACCCTGTTTACACTCGGAATGGTAGGTTATAGTAAATTAGAGGTACGTAGAGAAGTAGCCTTGGTTACTTACTTATTTAAAGTATTACATGGTAAAATAATTAACCCAGCCATCCTGCGAGAAATTCGATTTTGTGTCTCGGACGGATATCGGGACCGGTTGGTGGCTCCCAGCGCTGTTTGCGATGCCGCACGCATGCACTAATCTTTTGCACCACGTGCCAATGAATAGGGCTCTAAATACGCTCAACACAATGACAGACCATACTGATCTGTTTACATGTTCACTGAGCAAATTCACAAGAGTTTCGAATTGGTCTATATGCTACCTTTAGAAAACATAGGAGTTTTTATGATTTAATTTTGTTTGTTAGTATTTTAGTGGCATGTTTGTTTTTTATTTATTGTATGTAAGTGATTATTATTAATTTATGTAACTACGCTATCGTATTGGACTGAGAGCCGGTGAGGATAGCGCATATTTGTAAATAAATTAATGAATATATTAGGACAGACTTCAACTTGTGTGATGCTAATGGCTCATAAGTTTAACCTGTTTATTTAGTAACTAGCTTACCCACGCAACGCAGTTTACTTTAATTGTTCGCACAATTGTCCATCAGGTGTGCGCACATGTCGCACACAGCGTCATTAAAGCGGCCTCGCGAAAGTTAGGTGTACTTAACAAGGTGAGATGGTTCTTCCCGCCCGGGCATCTGTGTCTTCTCTACAAGACCCAGGTTCGCTCGTGCGTGGACTACTGTTCTCATCTATGCGATGGTGCTGCACAGTATCTGTTTGACGCTCTCGACCGGTTGCAGCGGCGAGCAGTCCGCATCATCGGTAGTCCCGAACCGAGTTCCTTAAACCTCTGCAGCTGCGAAGAGATATCGCCTCTATGGCAGTCCTCTATCGCCTGTACCATGGAGTGTTCTGAAGAGCTCTTCCAACTGGTCCCCTCTTCTCCATTCTTCTACAGGACAACACGTGCTGGCCTTTGCAGTACCCTTTTAGAGTAGAAGACATACGCTCTCGAACGCAACGTTTCGGTTCTTCCTTCTTGTGCCAAGCGATTAAAACATGGAACTCACTACCACCACACGTGTTCCCATCCCATTATGTGTATATGTCCTTTAGGCGGGGCATGAAAAAGCATCTTACTAAGCCGCCATAGTGTGGGTCACTATACTGCCCTGTCCACGTTCACATAGAGGATAGTGACCACCACTTTTTGATTCTACTTATGCTTTCCATCAGGCAGAGTAGAGTCATTTTGGCAACTTGATCATAAAAAAAATAAACAAATTGTGTAAAACACAATGTGTACAAGTGAGTTTAATTCTAGAATGTGTAAAACAGGTTTAGCCAGTGCAATTCTTAAAAATATATTAATATGTTTTAGTTGTCACAATATGCCATAGTAGACTTCTTCCCTATAACTTTTAACGAGCAATTTCTGAGCCGATGTCTGCTTGCTGGATTAATTAAATTTCCTTTTACACTCAACGTCATATTATTATAATGCTGGGCGTGGAGTCAGATTTTGTGATTTTAACTCGTGACATATTTATACATTAATTTTTCTAATTCAGGTTACTCAAAAAAAACTGAAATAAAAATGAAGTTGCCAAGGACTATCTAAGGATCTTCAGGATTTACGAAAAAGTGGTGTTGATTATCGGCTTATTAGATTATTTTCATTTTGTAACATTTTGCATTTGGTAGATAAATGCTTACATGTAACAGATAACTGCGCTTTTAATGTAACTATTCTAAGCTGATTGCTGGGTGAACCAAGGAAGCTAACCTTTTATAATAAAAATGTTTATATAGACAACTCCCGCACTGAATCACATAAAGTGTTTTCCCATGTGGGATTTGAACCCATAACACGGCTATACGATGCGGCGTGCTGACCGTTCAAGCGAATAGGCCAACCGTGCGGTCAAGTTCAACATCACAAACAAATAACTATTGAATCTTCCATAGTTAAGTTACATTCTGACTAAAGTTGTATAAAATAATGCTGTGCACACTTTCCGCTAAAACTCAAACCCAACCCTCCATTTGAATTTTGCAGAATTGAAAGTCTCACAAATTAATTACTTGCTAAAAGGAACGTAGCGAGTAGAGTAAGGCACCTATTATAACGTGCCGCTTCATTAGAATTAGATATTGAAAGCTAACAACGCAAGCAAAACAAGAACAACTTCAAAAAGACAAAGCTCTAAAAAAATTATATTTAAAATTGCTATTAGGTACATGAAGCTCACCAGAAATAGACATCTTTTTAGACGCTTAAAATGAACAGATAAGACGTCCGGCCTTTTTATGAAATTTGTTTTTTTTTATCTGCGAGTTAATTTTCCCGGATACCATCGGCTGGTTGTTATATTGGACTTGAAGCGACCAAAAACGAAACGCCATCTTGGGTTACTAAAAGCCGGGGAACCAGGTAGACCTCGAAAGGAAATCATCCCTGGGACCCTGAACCACATCCGCACTAAACGCTAACAACTACACGTAGAAATTAAAAAAATAATTTGTGACATGTTTTATAATCTTCATTAATAGTAGCATTTGATAATATTTATTTGATTAGATTGATAAGGCCTCAATTAAGGCCTTATGAATCTTAAACTTAAAACTTAGAAACAGCAGTACCAATACTGCTATGGTGAATTTTGCTTGAATATTCATTACATACTGAGGTTACTAACTAAACTAACTCTATCTGTCTATTTGGCTGTCTGTTACACTTTACGGCTATGCCACTGCACTGATTTCAATGAAATTTGACATGGAGATACTTTGAAAAGACATAGGCTACTCTTTACCGCGAAAACCGAAACACACGCGGGCTAAACCCCGGGCAAAAGTAAGTGTAACATATAAAACAAAAATTACATAAAAAATCATAGTTGGTTAATAAGTCGTCTTCCTCTTACTCCCTGAACTATGTTGATGTTCTTAACTGGGTTTACAATTAATGGTAACCTACTTTTAGTTTTATCTCCTACAAAATACGTTACCATAATGATAACATTGTATTGTGTGTACTGGTACAGTATTGTGTTATCGTTACTCAATCAAACCTTTGTTTTCGGCATTATCCGCCGCAGTAGATAAAAAATCACGATGACTATAGTTTTTCATTATAAGATAAAAAATAGAATTAATAATTATCTTAAATTATAATAATTATCTTAAATAATTATCTTTATTGTCATAAAATATAAAAACAAATATTTGAAGTCCCTGTCTCCCGTGCTAGGTATAACACCTGTATTACAGGAGGCAGTGCCCTCACCTGTTAAAATGAACCATTACATTTTTATGCAACAAAGCTACACGTACATTGCTTAAAATTATATATAAAAACTTATCTTCTAATTATGATACTCAATACATATTGAGTGCAATATTAAATTTTAGTTGTTGATTGTTGGAGTCATCTGGGTGTGTGGAATGAATTAATGAGTGAGTGAGTGTCAGAGGGTGTAAATGTAATTGCCTGATCTTTGATCAATCATCTATGTTTACTCATGTTACTAGGCCTGCCATCTCATGTGTGGTGAAATGAGTAAATACACACCTCAACAAAGTCTAGGGATATTTTAAATTTCATCAAATATCTAAAAATCTAAGAAGAATTTTCATAGATAGTAATGGAAGTAAAGTAGCTTATTTTAGGGACTTTTAATAAAAGAAGAAAGCAATTCGTTACTCTTTTGTTTTTAATTAAAATGTTAACTTTTTTAATTGTTGTAGAAAATTGGTACGAAAACAAATGTCACAGATTTTTTGTAACATTATTATTATTAATAAAATAATTAAAAATGTAATAAAGTGTAATTATTAATAATCAGTGTTGCCACCTCTTACATTAATTACACATCGAAATCGATTGTTCATACTTAAAATTAAACTGTCAATGTCTTGCTGCGGTATGAAAGTCTTTGCAAGTGTCTGTATAGTTCTTGTTCCGTCGTCAAAGGAGAATGGCAGATCCTGTACCGCTAGTGACATGTGATGGCTGGTCTTGAGATTTGCGCTGTTTATAAAGTGAATCATCATGAATATTCTTATGTAACTCTCATATTTTTAATAGTTTGCAAACAGTAAATAAGTTCTTCTTAAAAAATGTTTTGAATGCTAAACTAAATGTTTGAGTTAACGTCATCAAAACGTATTCGTTACTTTCTAAACTTGCCATGTATAAAACATTAAATCGATAATCATAATTAAATCGATAGTCATTAATGAGATCACTTCTATTATTAACATTTTAATACAATATTTTTTTAATAAAAATATTGAATGCACTAATTAAAAGATGAAGTAAAAGAAAAATATTTTAAATCAATGTATTTTAGTTTGAGGTTTATTTTGTTTTCTAAGTAACGTAACGACTAGAATAATCGATTCCAATAAGGGCAAATGTTTTTATTGACGAAATGCGAAAATCGTAAACAAACGTCAATAGCTTGTTTACTATTTTTTTGTTTTGGTTTCAAAGAGCAAAAGCTGATTACGCGTTTTTGACAAAATCCGGTGTACATTAATTTGATTCGTCTCAGACAACACAATCTTGTAGACGAGAGTGAAAACCTAACCTCTAAAGTGTATATTCAATATACAATTGACTGTGGATTTATCATGGACATGTAGGTAAGTAGTTTTACAGACATTTATAGAATTATTCTTATTTATTTGTAAAATAACAAAAATGTTAAATAAGTATAATGTGTCATATTGTGTTTTATATTTAAATATTTTATTTTAGATTTCATCGGGGATGAAACTTGTATTCCTATTCCGGGAAGGACTTTAGAATACATACAATCGATTTCGGAGGTGGGGTGAAGGGGGGAGGGGGCGGGAGGGGGGCAGATACCCTTGAAGGGGGGGTTGCGATTCCTCATAGTTTTATTTATATGAATTTTTGTAAATTTTTAAAAAATTCATATAAATAAGGTTAGGATGCATTTCACAATATATATGTATAATAGATTTTGGGGAGGGGCTCTAACTTGTGGTTTCCCCTTTCAGAGGGGAATCCCGAATGAGGGGGGTTGCGGCTCCTTCTTTTCTGTTGTGCGATCACAAGTCTACCTTTTTTTTAATCCGACCTACTGAGTAGACTAACAAAAACATTGGAGGGTGCGGTTCCTCATTTTTCTTTTGTGTGAACACAAGTCTAACCTAACCTAACCGACAGAGTAGACTTACAAAAACATTGGAGGATTGCGGTTCCTCATTTTTTCTTTTGTGTGATCACAAGTCTAACCTAACCGACAGAGTAGACTAACAAAAACATTGGTGGGTTGCGGTTCCTGCTTTTTCTTTTGTGTGATCACAACTCTAACTTAGCCTACAGATTTACTGAATTGGAATCCAACTTTAACCTGTCACTTACAAAATGACGTCGCGTCATTAGTGTTGCGTTTTGCTTCTCCTGTTATAAGAAAATATGTCCTTTATTAAAAGTGAATCTTAATACGTAATTGTGATAAAAAATACTCGAAAAGTATTTTTTTTTATATATTACGGTATGTATTACAATAAAAACTAAATTAAAATGGAAAAAAATTAGACAAAAACAATTTTGAGAGTTTGAAAAAGTTTAAAACGAATAACGTAAAGAATAACAAAACGCCGAGACGTTGTCAAAATTATTTTTACGTATTTTGTTAAAAAATTCAAAAATTAATATCTCAAAACTATGTATTTCCGCAAGTTGAATTTTTAGGAGTAGACTAACAAAAACAAGAACTATCAAACATAAAATTTTCAACTCTCAAATCGATTGTATAGATTCTAAAGTTGAGCCCTATTCTGTTCATTGTTGGTGAAGAGAAAAACCCATTACCAGAACTTGAAATCCAATCTGTATCACCAGAGATTCAATGTATAAACTATGGTGACCACAGACCTAACATTATTATAGTAGGGGAGCCCACGATGCTAAATGGGGATTTACTCGAGCGTCGTAGAGACCTATTGGGATGCAAAGCTTAGATGATAAGAAGAACAAAATGTTATATGATATATACCTTTACATCGGTGGGGGAAGCGGCTATAGATTTTTAAATATGTAAAAAAAACTGTTGCATGGACATCCTCGAGCGCATCAGATTTTGATAGCATCAATGCCGTATTTTTAATAATGTACGTATGTTAATCTGATCGTTTGCATGATGCGGGTGGTTGTATTTAAGGGTTGAAAATGAAAAAAAAAAAAAATTTATCGAGCGCGTCAGATTTTCTAAGGGAGTGTTAAGTACACCAAAAAAAAGCTCTCATTCACTAATCTGACGATTTCGATGGGACGCAAACTCGCAGTCATTTTCATAATGTGCAAAAAAAAACCGCCATTTTGAAATACTCAAGCGCGTCAGATTAAGATATATATGGTTCATCTTTATGTTCTAAACGTACTGTCTCATAATCTGACGATTATCTAGAGGGATTCGCCTGATCTGACAAAAAAAATTAGGAAAACGGTTCACTTTAAAGGCCATCCCTGCAACTTCCCGCTAATTCCAATCCTGGGCGCTTGAAATTGTACCTATGACATTTTTGAGCTCAAAATATAATTTATGTGATATTTTGAGCTCGCTGAGTTCAAAGAAATAATATTTCTATTCAAGGTAGTAGAGCCACGCTGATTTCAGCACGAACGGGCAGGCTCAACCGGGGCGGTACTACCCTCGCACAGAAAATCAACGTAAAATGACAGCGATCATGCTGTCGTGTTTCGTTGGTGAGTGCGAGACCGGAGGCCCAATGATGCGGAAGCATCACTAGCCCGCCATGGTGTGGGTCACCATGCTGCACTGTTGCATTGTCTGCATTCGCAGTATGGTGACCACCACTCTTGGATTCTATTCATGCTTTCCATCAGGCAGAGTAGAGTCATTTTGGCAGGGTCAAATAAAAAAAAAAAAAAAAAAAAAAATTTGAGCTTTCCCAGCTCGAAAGTCTGATAATAGTTTCATAGAACACTATTTTTGGAATTTCCAAACCGCAATAACTTTTGAATGGATTAACCAATTTTCACGCGGTTGGCACCATTCGACGCAGTTTTATCATCCTCATAAGTAATTTTGCAATTTTAATTGTTCGAACCACAAATTTCGGAGTAATCCCGAAAAAACACTTTTTCAGGTTTCTTTCGTTCATGATATCTCTCGAACGAATCAACCGATTTTAACCAGCTTGGTGGCGCGATCGATGTGGTTTTTCAAGCTCAAAGGCGGATTAGTTTTTGAAGTTAATCGATAAAGCCGGTTAAAAGTTATTCCAAAAAAACCACTTCCAAAAAAATTTTTTTTCTTATTTTTTTAAATCATTGAACTTAATTAATTAAAAAGCTCAGGAAATAGCATGCAAATAAATAAGTGTATGCTTTTTTAGTAGATTACATGTATTTATAAAAAAAATACTTAAAAAAAAGCTTAAAACAATTGAATGTTTTATAATTAATAGATTAATTAACCATCATCTTCATCTGTAGAATCATATCCCTCTTCTGGAACATGGCAACAGAAACCAGAGTGGGGACGGAGTGAGAGAGTAATAGATAGAGAAAGAGTGAGAGACGAATAGAAACGCGGAGAAGGAAATGTAGGCATCACGCAGCTGCACGCATTTAACTTTATCGACGAATTTTTGTTATTTCGGCTTGCGGAAATCGTCAGATTATATATTTTTCATTATTCTTGAATTATTTCCTTCAAAATAAAAAAAAATTTAGCTACGCTCGAGAATGTCGAGATGACGTTTTTTTTTTACAACTTTGTTGCCCTCCCCTTTTTTTACGTCACTCTCAAATTGTCAGATTAGTGGAATATACACTTTTTAGGATGTAATTAACTCACCCTACCTTAATCTGACGCGCTCGAGAATTTCTGATGGTCAATTTTTTTTTACTAATCTGATCCTGTATCCTTCACGGGCGGCCTTATATATGGGCCTCATGTTTTGTGGAGCTACTTAACCGGGTACAAGGTATCCCCCTGTATATTAATCTGCCGCGCTTTAGTAAATCCCGAAATCCCCGCTTGGGCTCCCCTACTATTAGTGGTGTTTGTGGGTGGGGTGGGTCATCTAAAATACCTTTTGCTAAACAACATAAACCTGAACATACTGCTTGATTACTTTGTTGGAACATGAGCAGGTATAATATTTAAAAGCTTTTATGTAAATAAAAAGTAAATAGTAACACTAACAGTCAGAGTTTAAATATTAAAATTAAAAATAAATCAATGTCTATAAAAATTATAAAAGTGGTAAACCCTTTTATCCATAATAGCAAAAAGGACCTTAACCTGATCATTAATGTAATTGTGAAGCATGAAAGGTTCCTACTTTTACAAAGAAATATTTTCAAAAGTAACTGCACATTTTCACTTGTTTTAATTGCTGTAACATCTTATCATTATGTTTTCAGTTTTCATCAATGAATGAAGTATGTGGTGCAATGCTGACAAAAAGTGACTAAAAGAAAAGTGTCACAAGTGGTGGTCCTTATCGCTCAGAGGCAAACATGAAGAGTAGACATAACAAGGAAACTAAAATATTTTAAGTGTTATAAAAAGTGATAAGTTAAGAGTATATTAAATGTATAATCTATCGTATAAATAAATAAAATTAAAGTGTCTGTTTGTAATATTAAAATAACTGCTTTTTACTAAATGCATTTATATTTTGTCTGTCTGTCTGTTTGTTCCGACTAATCTCTGGAACGGCTAAACCGATTTGACGGAACTTTCACTGCTAGATAGCTGATGATATAAGGAGTAACTTAGACTACTAATCTAAGAAGAGATATGTAATTTTGGAGATGTTTTCAAGGATTGTAATTGGTTTGGGCTGTGAGTAAATTAAAAACTGGAATAAACTTATGTGAATGGTAATAACTTCTGTCCTGTAAATAATATTATTGAAGCTTTATACAAGTATACATATATCTGTCATTGTAAGACTAATATGTTGTACGACATTTAGAGCAGTGAGCTACTGATTCCCAAGATACGAGTTTTCTCAGTTTGGGGTCGGTATGTCACTTTACTGAATGCCTAGGTACATGCTTTCCGTAATTAATTGTGTAATTCAGTATGTGTCATTGGTAACCTATTGTATCTTTTTTGAGAATAAAAGTTATTATTATTATTATTATTATTACTACCTTTTTTAAACTAGCTTCGCCCCACAGCTTTACCCGTGGGTAATATTGTGGGGTTAGCTAGTGAAATAAGTAAATATTATTTACTTAAATGAAATAATGTACGTAATTGACTAAAAGAAAAGTTGCTCAAGGGACATTGATGTCTCCTAGATAATGCTCCCTTACTTATTTCTTGAAGGCAATGAGTGTTTGTGCACTTCTGCATATTTTTTTTTCATAGCGACTATAAGTTACATGAATCGTCGGGATGCAATATTAAGCTACTGCTGTAATTCTATAGTTGGTTTAAAAACCGTACGATGCTGCGTAGGATCTGTTACGATACAAGTGGACATCCATGAAGGTTTAACTAGACCAGTTCTTTTCTTAAAATACATTATTTTCACTAATTTGTGGTGTGTAGCATGGATGTTTATACAATTGTCTACAATAAATGAATACAATTAGAAAGATTCATCTTTTGCATGAATACTGCAATATTATTTGCCATTTATATCATAAGTATAACAGCAGCACAAAAACAACTTAACAAGAGGGGCTTATGTCCCACTAGACTACTACCTACTGGAGGTTTATGATAATCATAAGAGTACAACATAAGTTTACCTAACATGATTTATTATAATGCATGTATGTACATTTGTGTACAATATGAGAAGTCGTAAGCGGTACAAAAGTCCCATACAAACCTGCCATTATCCTTTAGCAGGTAATCTCGCAATGCTTTTCGTTGTAACATGACCCAGGCATGCTCGATCGGATTTAAGTCGGGCGACTGTGCAGGCCAATCCAAAACTTGAATGTCATGATCTTGAAGAGCTCTCGATACCAGCAGCGCCGTATGAGAAGGAGCATTGTCGTGCATGAATAGAAACTCCAGGCCCATTTGTGTTCTGTGTGGGATAATCACAGGCTCTATCTCTTTGAGATATTTTTGTGCAAGACAAATGCTCCCGAAGCCCACGAAAGCCGCCGACCGCGATTGCCACGTCGCAAAGCTGGAGCACGTAGCGGTCTTCGAGCATGAAGGTTGACTTCATGCAACCTCCTTCGCACGGTTTGGTCGCTTACAGTAGCTGGTGATCCTCCTGGAGCCTTTGCACAAGTAGCAACGCCGTGATATTGGGTTGTCTTTTGGCGTTCATTTGGAGGAATCGATCCTGTCTTTGTGTAGTAACCCGTTGCCTACCACTGAGCCGTTGAGCCAAATCCCCAGTACTACGATAACGTGACCACAATGTTGATATCACGTTTTGGCGGTATGTAAGGTCTCAGCAACGACGCATTGAATAGCACCATTTTCTAACGTGCCCACGGCTCGTAACATTTTATCTCGACTCAAATGGTGACGCGACATAACTTTTGAAGCTGGCACAGCAAGTTTACTTAAAAAAAGACAATCTAATCAATTTTAATTTATTAACAGCATTAAAACAATTTTATTATTTCTAGTCGTAATGAATTACCTACAATTTTGTCGCAGTATTTTGTTTTTAGCATTGTTATTCATTTAATTTATTTAAATAGAATTAAAGAGGTTTCATTAAATATTTTTACTTTTTATGGAAACTTAAAAAGATTTTTTACTATAAAGTCATCAATAGTATAGGATTATGATATCCCTAGACTTTGTTGAGGTGCGTATATTTATACGAATAGTACATACATAAAAACAACAACAGTGACAATAAAAAAATCAAAACCTTCACGCCATCTTTTAGTCAGTATCAAACTGAAGAGAAGAATAAAACTGAGGGACCTGCCATCTCTCGGGGAGTAGTAAAGTTACCACACGTTTTATGCAGCGATTGTTGGTTTCGAAAGTTATAGTGTGACATAATAAATACTAGATGGAATTCATAAACATTGCATTGTAAAGTAGCTGCCCTAATTTATTAAACGAAGAAGACCATTAAAACAGTAGGTACATTCATTTTGGACGAATTAAGGGAAGTGCCAGTTTGTGTATTTTACTTTTGAAAAAAAAACTGTTACAAGTAAACAATGGAAGTACAAACATACCATCGTGAACGATTATTAAGTTACTAGCTGACCCACACAACTTCGTCTGCGTCTTTTTTTCATGCTCGGCTCCTATTGGTTTAAGCGTGATGGTAACTACCCCATAGTATCTTAGTCACTTTGGTTGCGGAGTTCATTGTGAGCGTCAAACCGTGACACGAGAATTATGAGATAGTTGAAAAATTGGAGTACAGTGAAACTGAACTTGCCTACATAGATGAAAACACTATGATATGGAGTTAATATGCTAGTCATCTCTTTTTAAAATTAGCAGTAATAATTCGCCGATGCGAGGAAACATTTGAATTGTTTGGATTTTTTACACCTTTGCAAAACCTTGCCCAAACATAAAAGTGTCCCAATAATGCTGCAAATACTACCCATATTCTGAACTTGGTATTTGACCAATTTAATCCAGCTATTTTAGTCTTTGAAACTGCCAAATCATGCTGAACTGATAATAAATGTTTGATTTAAAAAATATATAGAATAATCTAGAAACAGTAAAACATTAAGTCAGGTCAAAAAAAGTTATTTTGACCCTTGTTAAAAGAAGAACAATATCACATTTTTAGCAGCGTTACATCCAAATACCAAATACTTGTAACTTATACTACTATGAAATGAAATGAACGGACAGATTTTGATTAAAGATTAAGATTAAAGTCTAATGCAAATTCTAGAACCAAGGAGTTAAATAGTGAGGTTGAAATATTTTCAAGATTAAGAGTATAATGGAACTTAAATACCACCATTTTTGGTTTTCTATCCACAAAAACAAAATTAGGTACCATTCATTATTGACCCACCCACTCTATTTTAATTTACTAAAAAGAAAATTTACAATATTATAGCATTATACTTATTTGGTCAAGAATCATAATAGCAAATATTTTGTCAGAAACAAGAATAATATTACATATTCTAATTAATTTACAAATATCGTCCATTCATTTTTTTAAATCAATACCAGTCTAAGTTTTCACGAGTCAATTATTTAGTCATTTAATTAATTGGACTATTGAGTTAAGTTACTGAATCTTCTTTAGTTTTATTATTTTACATATAAAAAAATCATTAGATTTTTCGGAGTTCATTCTTTTGTGTATGTGCCTGCCAAAGTTACTCTACTTTGCCCGATGGAAAGCATAAGCAGAATCTAAAAATAGTGGGTACCATTTTCATTGCGAATGCAGCCAATGCAATAGTGCAGCATGTTGACCCACACGCCATGTCAGTGATGCTTACACATCATTTTTATAATGTAATAAAAAATCGTTTTTATATTAATTTTCATATATGGTATCATACTATCTCTAAATGTTTTTTTTTTAACTATTTAGTTATATAAATTACCTGTTAATAGCAACACTGCTGAACGAATTACCTATTAAACACTATACTACTAAATAAACAGTCATGTTTAGGAAACAGTGAAATATTTAGAGGAGTAATTTATTTCAATTTAAGCGCTTAATCTACGGTATGACGTATGATGATTTATGGTCATAAAGACCAACAAGGTTGATAGCTAGCGTATGTATATTAGTAGGTATAAAAGACATATACAATGATATATTAATAAAGCCGACTTTAGATACGGTATTGTCGTTCACGGGCAGTCGTTTATAACTACCCCACAATATATTTTTTATGTGATTACCTTTTACTATAGTTTTTATAACACAAGTTTATTATATTTTTTTAGGTCGTTTTAAGATAAGTGTCAGTCACCCAGGAGTACGTACGTACCTACTTACGTGTCTCCGTTTAGCTCCTGATATAGCTAATGAAAAATAATTATTAAAAATTATGTGCTCGAGCCAGATATTTTGAGAATGTGAAGATTTGTGAAATAGTCATTCAGCTAAACAGACCATTTGAGAGTTGGACGTTTTTCTACATGGACATTTTCTTAATTAGGTTTAGTGCTCATTACACGTTTCAGGCTGTCGGACGTTTTGCTGCTTAGACCTTCTGACTTCGACTTTCTGATCGGGAAGGTATTTAACGATTTCATTTGTTGGATAGCTCAGTACTTGAAAGGAATCACGCTGACTTACAGATTAGTCTCACTACTTTTCCCCTTTTACAATGGGTGAGACGTAAAGATCTTCCATAACTACAGACTTACCTTTCCGAGGGAGTTGAGAAAATTGAAGCTTTTTCTGATAGTTCTCAACATTGATATAATAAGGAATACTTTGGAAGGTGCTCTATCTCGGAATATAGGTCCATGAATTTAGAAAAAGTTGCAAGCCACGCACTTTTTCACTCAGATTATTTGCAAATTTGTAAGCAAAATAAAGTTTTTAGCGGTACCTACACATTCAATACTGTATTAAAAGGCCAATACAAAAATTCCGCCTTGAACGGATAGTAGCCATACCCGTTAGGGTATGCCTGTACACATCGATCGATGCCTGTACAGTTGAACTTTACAGTTAAACTCTAACGCGTGCAGGTTTCTACATCTGTTTAGACAACGAAAAAAAAATGTTTGTTATTTAAAACCGAGCGTGTGTGGCGGTCGACTGCGCAGGCATCAGTTGTATGGCGAGTGCGAGAGGGATAACGTGCAACGCAACAGTTTCAATACGTCTTTTCATCCATCAGTAAATAATTGCGGTAGTCTTTCGGCTCAAATCTTCAATAAGTTGACATAAGTGTATTGTTTTCTTTGCAGTAACCACGCTTTTCACCACTTTTCCCGGTATCTTCATTTAAAATGCCTTGTCATCAATAAAACAAACAAATCTGTTAGCGCTACAGCATTAAGCTTGCTGTCGCCGCTGCCAGGGCCATAGCTTCAACTGAGAGTTCGTACAGGTTTTCTACTACTACGTATATGTCCTCTACTCAAGTCTAGCTTAGCTGACGGGTGTAACAGTTCAGGCAAACCTAGCAGGTATACCTTAACGTGCATGGCTACCTTTAGGTAGCAGGTTTAAGCACAGGAGACAGCCGACCGACACAGGAGACCGCGACCGGAGATCGCGACAATTGTCTCGGTCTGTTCTATATGTACTGTCGAGGTCGAGACCGAGCCCGGAGACCCCTTCCCGGGTAGGACCAAATGTTAGTTAGATATGCAAATAGGAGTTTAGGTGATTTCTTTTAACAAAAAAATATGTATTTATATCAGTTGTCTTGTACTCAAAATACAAGCTCTGATTTGTTTAGGACTAGATGGCATTATTTGTAAAATGTCCACAATATTGTTATTATTATATTTAACTAGAATCCAAGAAGGATCATTTTCGCTATTAGTTAAGATGCACCACATGTTTGATGACTATATAGGAAGTATACGATGTGCCTTTTGAGCGCGACACAAGACACTACTAGTCCAGGTCAGCGACCGCTGTCTCCGGTTTTGCGTCTCTGTCTCCTGTCTCTGTCTCGTTCGCAAACTGTTGCCTATGATCAAGTGACGGTCGCGGTCTCGAGTCGGTGGTCTACTATTTTTATATATTTATTTATTAACTTTGTGCACGTGAAATACAAAGGCGAACTTAATGCCATTAGGCATTATCTACCAGTCAACCCTTTGTCTAAATTTATTTTTAATTTCTTCATAATGTGTTTAAATGTAATTAAAAGAATATGAATAATAGCTTCCCACATCTTAAACGCTGCAGTCTGATCCCAAACTAGACAATTGTCTGTTCTTAGTACATACATCTACTTATATATATAAAAATTTCGTGTCACGATGTTTGTTCAGGATAAACTCCGATACTACTGAACCAATTTTAATAAAATTTTATAAGCTTCTGTAATTTGGTCTAACTTGGGCGATAACCCTAGTTTTTATCTCAATATTTATTATTGCAAATCAAATGTTTATTATACGAATTCAGTCTGTATTGATCGGTTAGTTCTATAAAATCCTAATTGATGACGGTTTGGCATCTAAGCTGAGCGAGGTTTGTCTAAAAAACAAGATAATCGGATTTTTGTTTTGTTTGGGACTGTAAACTACCTGTTGGAAAGCCGAGGTGAGCATAATTACTAAAACAAGTTTTTCAGAAATGAAGAAAATATTTCCAAAAAAAAATGTGGCATTACGAAGTTCGCCGGGTCAGATAGTATTTTATAACAAATAACACCCAGGCACACAAAATAATTACCGTGCTCATCACACAGTATTTTTTCTAGCTTGGAATCGACCTCTGGTTCAGTCAGATCATTAACCACTATTCCAATCCGCCCGTCCATTCATTTTGAAACTGCCGCATCCAAGCAATTATACATGTAAGAGCAAACGTAGGCAGAACTTACAAACCAGTTACATCGTTCACGTTCAGACTGTATCAGTGCTTTGGAGAGAAAATACGTTCTCGGAGATAAGGTATTTCTTTAAACTTTTCATTTATTAACTGACTTTTTTAACAAATAAAAGAAAGCGGGAACCGGTACCCATCAAATCTGAAATTTATAACATGAAGCATGCATGCAGTGACTTTCACCATACTCTTTACTGGGAAAAAATATATTTAGTAGGATGTTTTGCCCTGTTTTATGACTTTCGTTAAAGTATTTTTTTATCTATTCGTAAAATTATTTAATCCCTATGTTTCTTGGTCACGGTGTATTTGAACGGCTAAAAGAATTATATTAATTCTTTTAGTATTGGATAGCCCATTTGTTATTAAGCTGTAAAATATCAAAGGAGAAGGGCATAAACGAAACATGTTTTCAAACTGACTATTGACGAACGCAGTTGAAGTTGCGGGGGCCAGCTACTTTATTATACATGCTATTTATTAAACACTAGCTGAACCACGCGGTGTTACCCGCGGTTATTGTTGTACCGCGAGTAACGCCGCGGGATAAAGTTAGTCTAAAAAAAAGTAACCTAAGTTACTCCCTGGATCATCAGCTTCCTGCCAGTGAAAGTCCCGTCAAAATCAGTCCAGCCATTCCAGAGATTAGCCGGAACAAACAGACAGACAGACAAAATTTTTTTTAACTACATTTTTTGTTTAAGCACCGTGTATTGGTGTAGCACCCACATATGCATTTAGTAAAAAGCGGTTTTTTAATATAACAAACAGACACTCCAATTTTATTTATTTGTATAGATTAGAAACTAGCTTCACCACCATCAACAAAATCATGAGCCTTCAATACTGCCCTGGGCTGGACATAGGTCTTCTCTATAATTATTTAGTCAGAAATATATTATCGTCTATGACGCTTTCTTTGATATTTATAGACTAAATGACTAAATCAATAAATTATTAATGATCTCAAAACAATGTTATTGTTGTGGAGAAGGATTATTTATTTTTTAAAGGGTCTTGTCTTCAAAAAATAAATAATCCTTCTCCACAACAATAACATTGCCTATCACAAACATTCATAAAGTGGCGTAATACAGATAAAGAAGATGATCTACTTATACTTTTACCCGTTTTAATGTTCCTGTTTGTAATTCATTTTTTTTCATAAATGTGTTTGGAATATTTAATAATGACCATTATTAAGGAATACTTGGAATATTTAGTAATTTAAATAATTGATAAGTAAAATTCATCACTATTTCATGAACGGTTCCACTAATTACACTACACATGCGTACTTTTCAGTTCGGATTTGATTGACAATGGTACTGGCGCTTTACAAATTAAACGCCAGCCCTCCAGTGAGAGCTGTGCTGATGACAATTGAAGCACTTAAGATCCCAGACGTTCAATATATTGACGTAAATTTATTGGAAGGTGAACATCTAACAGAGGAATACAAAAAGGTATTTTTAAAATACAAAGATATATTTTAATGTTATATTCAACTTTAAGAAGTAATTTTTGTTAATCTGTCATATGAACTGTCATAACTTCTGTAAATTTTGTGATTTCACTACACTTTTGTCAGTCGAGAAAATATACAGATCTGAACTAAAGGAAACATGTTTTCGCTACACTTCAAATTGTTTTACTATAAACACAGTGGTTTTAAGGCGGTTTTCATTCAAAGCCACATTCACTTCCACCTAATTTATCATCGTATCAAATCGATCGTAGCAAATAGTAGCTTATGTACTGTTCTGATGTATAAGGTATATTTCTGTAAAGTTTCATGCAAATCCGCCCAGTAGTTTTTACGTGAAAAGGTAACAAACATACACACTCACAAACTTTCGCTTTCATATATTAGAGTGATTACGTAATTAATTTAAGTATATCGTTCCAAAGTGTTTCTGTTTTCTATTTTTTCAAAACGTAACTGCTCAAATAGTTTAACATGCAAAAGTGTTGACGTAACCTAATTGCAGAATAAATGATTTCATTTCTCTGACTCCAAAATGTACGCAAATCTATAACTTACAGCTAAACCCGCTACATACTATTCCTATGCTGAAGGATGACGACTTCGTTGTATGGGACAGGTTAGACAACTTGTTTTATCATCAAATTAAATAAATACTCATTGTTTATCAGATTTTTTCCTATATCCTCACCATATTTTATATTACAGAAGAAATTGCACGCTAAACAAAATTATTTTTCTAAATAAGATAATTTATACGTTTAACTTGTGAGCGATTGCCTGAAATTAATTTTATATAAATAAATAATTTAAATTTTGTTTTCTCTAGTCATGCAATATGCTCCTACTTGGTAACTGTATATGGAGAAGATGACAGTCTGTATCCAAAAGAACCTAAGCAAAGGGCAACAGTGGATCAACGTTTACATTTCGATAGTGGAATACTGTTCCCGGCAGCTCGAGGTGCAGCTGTAAGTACCTGTGAAATTGTTTTTGAATCATACTAATAAAACTCGGATGTATTGAGATGTAATCAATAGTCTTACATAGCGATACTTCAGATAAAAAGATAAAATTTCGATATAAAACGTAATCACCTCTAGTCATCCACTACTGGACATAGGCTCCCGTGCCAGACGGGTTGTTATAGGATTTGTTTCGAATTCTCCTTCTCTCTGAAGGGTATTTGGAATGAATTTTTTACTCCCTTAGTTGGTTCTTGTACAACCACGACATGAATATGGTTGGTGATGGTGACAATTAGTACTATTAATCCGTTAAAGAAATTTTGTGACGCTACCTTTCTAAGATACTTTGACATAACCTTAATTGTAATATTTTTATTTTAATTACTATACATAAATGACATAGTGTTAAGTAACAGGGTAGTGGTCCAACGTATAAATTTATTGAAAGTAATCAATTTTTTTTTTTGCAGGAACCTATTCTCTTTTGGGGTGAGAAAAAATTTAGAGAGGAAAGTATAAATAAAATTCAGGCCGCCTACGACTTTACTGATAAACTTTTGACATCAGACTGGATAGCTGCTGACTTTCTAACGTTGGCTGATATTTCCTGTATCAGCAGTATTAGTTCTATGAATGAAATTCTGCCGATTGATCAAAATAAGTAAGATTCCATAAATTAAATTTATATATGCAATAGCATTACTGGAAGTTACTTAGTACTACGAGATTTAACTACTATTGTTGCGGTTTTAAAAAATCAATAAAAATATTTTTTTTCAGGTACGTAAATCTTTGGGCCTGGTTTCAAAGATGCTCTAAACTCTTATTTTACAAGACTGCTAACGAACCGGGCTTACAAGAACTGCGGGAACTGTTTAAGTCGAAGCTGGAATAATACAACATATTTTACTTTGACATGTATTAACACCAGACTGTCTTATTTAAGGTTTTGAATTGCACACGCATCGAAAGATTAAATTACATAGAATAAAAAAAATATACGAAATTAAATTATTATAGACATCTGTAATATAACACATAACATAACAATTTTTATTATCTTCAAAGCATCAAATGACAGTTTTTTAAAGAATGATTGTAAAACCTCTTCGCAGCTTGGAACCTTTTTTGTCTCAATTTCGGGTCTGACGGTGCAGTTAAAAAAATTGTAAGTGGGAACTTTGTTGAAGTCGATGGACACATAGGAACAAAACAGGAATCAACACGGACCTTTTTAGAAATATTAGTGGCACCTTCAACTGATGTTTATGTACCAACAATGTGCGGCAACCGTACTTTTGCAAGTACGATGCCTAGGGTTTGTGTAGTCAGGGGGGATTAGTGTACCTGAATTTTAGGAAATAACACGACTAAACGTATCTACACATTTTTACTATAATATCAGAATTTTACAATATAATAATACAGATAATTATAATTCACTGCTAGGAGGTCTTGACTCCTCGACTCCTTTATAATAGCTTGATGCATCTTTTTGTTCAAAAATATCACGAGAGTCACAACTTAACAAACATGGCCAGTGACAGACAAGGATGACGTCATCGAAATTGTGCGCCGTTTCCGCGCGCAATTTAAACATAATATTACTGGTGTTATATTATGTCAGATTACCTATTTCCCTCAAAAATCATTTTAGTATATTACTATTATACTAAAATGTATAAAATGTAGTATAGTACTATTGTTAAAATTACCAATATATATAAAAGAATTTATACATTTTGTAGTTGAGAGATTTATGTAACAGTCTTAACTATCTAAAGTCCTGTTTACTGGACCACGGAGTTAGATATAATATACGTTTTTGGTACAAACATTCTGTTTAAAGTCATGTATTAATTGTGTCTTTAGTTTCTCACACGACATCCAAACGGTGTACCACTATTAGTAATAACGGACTCTGTAAAATAATTTTGCTTACAAACAGTCTATTTAAAAAAAAAACGAACGAATAAACAAAACGAAAGAAACGTATTGAAGGTACCTAAGCAAATAAATTGGATGGCAAGCAGAGGAACAAGGTTGTGGCTTTCTGTAAATAAGATTCTGACCCTTCATGACAATTTCATGGCAAAGGAAGTTAGTCTTTAGTTAGTGCCCACTAACTAGAGACTAACTTCCTTTTTATGGCGAGGGCCGCGAGGGCGACCCAGGAAATCTAAGACGTTAATGTTAGGTAGTACTCTGCAAAATAGTCTATTAGAAACATTTATAACTGACAAGCGTGTG
This sequence comes from Spilosoma lubricipeda, assembly GCA_905220595.1. NCBI lineage: Eukaryota > Metazoa > Arthropoda > Insecta > Lepidoptera > Erebidae > Spilosoma > Spilosoma lubricipeda. The sequence continues at coordinate 4,299,960 of HG992295.1, forward strand.
TGAAATCTTGAAAAAAACAACAATGTGCATACAGTATGACTATTCCTGAATTTTTCAACCTTGCGACAGTTATCTTTAAACTTGAATTATACTCCTCAAAAAAAAAAAAACATTAAAACCTTCCTCCTTTTCATTAAAGTTAGTTTACTAGTTTAAACGAACAGAGTTTTTAAAATAACTGATTTGTCACCACTGAAATAGAAGTTTTAACATGTTATTTAGTCAATTACAACTTGCCGACACATGGTGAACAGGTTCTCGAAACGAGATTTTATTAATGAAGTACCCTAACCTGTTTTATACGACTATGTCCTTTGGAGAAGGAATGATGGTCAAACGACAGAGTAACATATCTGAGTACAGTCATAATTCTAGGAAATATATAAAGTTATCTAGGGACGTCTAGGACGTCTTTAACAATTTGATTGCTTAGAAAGATATCGCCAAAAAAAAGGTACGTACTAAACTCGTACTGTTCACACAACTTACGTTATTTTATATTTTTATATAAATTTATTAGACGATGTTTCTATAACATTTTAAGCCCTTCACTGGTTACAGATAAGTGTATTTTTATACCATGTCTGTAACCAGTAAAATAGGGCCATAAGACCGTTAATGTCAACCAATTGTTTCTAAATTTTCCACTGCCTTTTTTGTTATGTTTTTACCATAGCCTTGTTTCTAAAGAGTTCATAAATAAATTGTTCTTCAAAACTTTGGTGTTAATTTTTGATGCAGCAATTAATAAAATATTACGTTAATTGTATTTGAAACAGCTAAATGGCTAGTAAAATGACATATAAGAAATATTGATGACGGTGTAACCATTGTCTACGACGTATCATACTTTTATTGCTGCGATTTATAGTTTATTTTGCAGAGTATCCGTTTAGAGAATAATACCTTCTCTAAAATATTCAAAGTTAATAATTCTGATTAATACTTACTCAAATATTAAGAATAAATTTTAAAGAAAAATGTCTTAAACGATTTACCTACTTTGTTTTTTTTATTACCACTGCTGTATTTCACCACATGCGCACGGTATGAAATAATCTTAATAAAATAATTCCATCCCTTCTTGCTTTTACAGTAATGGTTCTGACACTATACAAAAAAGACACGAGTGCACCCTGTAGATCAGTTTTTATGGTCCTGGAAGCTCTCGGCATAAAGAATGTTAAATTAATAAATATGAATCTACAACAACGAGATCAATTTAAAGAAGAATACTTGAAGGTTAAAACATTGTATTTGTTTTGAACCGTTTTATTTTATATTTCTACTATTACATATTTTAAATGCAATAACATTTTAACAATAATAGCGTTACAATTTCACGTAAAGTAAAAATACAAATATGTGATAATTTATCATTTCAGATGAATCCACAGCATACAATACCTACTCTTGTGGATGATGATTTTGTTATTTGGGACAGGTATATAGAATTTAACTAAATATTTTTTATTAGAATTTGATTTATATTTTGCCCATTGTATATTTCTTAGTATGTTTTTTTTATTTCTCTCAAAATATGAAGTTTAAAAAATATATTATTTGAAAATAAAATTAAAACCAAAGACAAAGAGGTACTTACCCGAAACACGATATTGATAATTTTTATTAATTGTTTTCATAGTCATGCTATTACAACATATTTGATCAACAAGTATGCTAAGGATGACTCTTTGTATCCGAGTGACCCAAGAAAAAGAGCTTTAGTGGATCAAAGGCTACATTTTGATACTGGTGTACTGTTTGCAGCTCTATTCGCAACTATGGTGAGTGGGACTATCCAAAACTACTATTGTAATGTACCTGATAAATAACGGCAACAAAGTATTTTATAAACTTTGTAACTTCGTTATTTATTATATTTCTTCACAATTTATTTTACATATATCACTTCAGTCCACTGACGTCCACTGCTGGACATAAGCCTCCTTCATGGCGCGCCATTTCTCTCGGTCCTTATTTTAGATATTTTAACATATTTCAAGAAATTTATTATAAAACCGTATTTAACTAAAATTCAAGTTAGCGTATTTAAAATTTTGTTGGTGTCGTTTTATATCAATGTTCCATTTGAGGCAATTTAACTGCCCGCATGTATAAAAGAAATAAAATACTTGTTATATTTTACATCAATTTACCAGCAAATATTATCTATAACATATTACGTACAAAAGTATTCTCATAAGGGTAAGTTTAATTTTTAAGGTGACACCTATATCCAGCAGTCAATTACTAAAGGTTGTTGTTGTACGATGAAGCAAAATTTCTACTTAGAGACATCTATACAAACTTATTTGAGACTTTTGTAGTAAAACTTACTTCGCTGCTAAAAAAGTTTTGTTTACCTTAACTAGATGGCGTTACTTGTTAAAATGCAACAATGAGTTGCTTAGGGATACTTATACCTCGTGTAGTGTTTTTCATGTTAAAGGAAACGGAAGGCAACATAGGAACGATGTGCGATAAACGATTTATTTTTTTGTTTTCTCTGGTGTTTATTGATTATTAATGAAACAAAATTTGTTTTATTCAATAAAATAATCTTATGGATTTAGGTTTTTTTTATTATTATCGATAACTGATGCAATCTCTACGGTGACAGTAACCGATAGGAATAGGGTGGTCCTCGTGGTAACTACTGAAGCCACGAGGAACGCATCGTACTAAGTTTTTCAAGTGAATGGCATCTTCTAATATTTTACACAGGAGAAAGTAGAAAAGTAAGACAAAAAGTGCTTTGTTTTTCTAAATAGAAAAGCTGGTCAAAATAAAATACACAAAAATTCCGAATTCAAAAAATCTATATCTCTTTATATTAATATTATTTGTACCTATTAAAATGTAACGTTCTATTGTCGAATTTTCAGGTTCCTGTTCTGTATCATGGAGAAAAAACTTTTAGGTCAGAAAACTTGTCAAGAATACAGAATGCGTACGATATTATAGAAAAATTCTTCTCAGGACCATGGTTAACTGGAGACACTCTTACTTTGGCAGATATCTGTTGTGTCAGCACGATTAGTTCTTTGAACGAAATCATACCAATTGATGTTAACTTGTAAGTATAATAAGAGAAGTGAGAATTAATTCAAGCGATCGCCTAGATGATTCGCCGATTAATCGTCTAAATAATTAAGGTTTTAGAATTTAGAATAATATTTTTTTAGCTAAGAATTCGAAATAGAAACTACTTATAAATCAAAAATCTACCTTTCAATTAATTATCATTTATTTTATTTTAATATATATTATACATTAAATACGTGTATTGTGCAGGTATCCAAAATTAACTGCTTGGTTTACACGTTGTTCAACACAAGAATTCTACACTAAAGCTAACGTGTTAGGATTGCAAGCATTCCGTGAAATGGTTAAAAACGTCATCACTTGAAAAAAAGTAAAGCACTAAAATGATTATTTATTTGTTTTATTTATTTCCTATGTATAAATTATATTAAATTTTATTTATTTTATACTTGTTTATCACATTTTTTTAAGACATAATACTATACTGTAATATTTTTATTAGATGAAAAGAATTAGTATCTAATTTTGGAGCTCAGAGTAGTACTTTCTGTTTCATTACGGACATAACAGACCTGTGGGTTCTGCACTCTTGATTCTGCTAGTTTACACCACTGTTGGTGCAAATACATCTAGCAGGGGTAAAATTTTATGTGTCGTCTTGACAAAACGTCATTGGAGCCAGAGGTTGTTGGCGAATATGGTACCTAGGCTAGCGGAAATAATCTAGAGAGAAACAAAGGTAATGTTTATTAAGTGGAAAAATAATAACCTTTGGGATATTAAAAATATTATTGAAAATAGAAATATATTTAGATGTTTTTAGTTAAAGACATTGCACCACCGATTCGTTAGACGGTTTTCGTTCTAAATTAAATAAAGTAATAAACAATAATTCGTTAACGGTGATGCAAATATGTTGGTGACATTCAATCCATCTAAGAGAAGCAAAAGGCTAGTTGCCTGATGATAACCCTATAATATACAAATTCATTTTTCAAAATTATCAAAATTTATTAGAATATCATAGTAGCGTATTCACAAAATTTGGAACAGAAGCGGCTCGCAATGCTCCGTAAACAGGCGTAGCAGTGAATGGTCAACGAATACACGTGTGTATTGAAGATTGGAATTACCGGATCAACTGGACAATTTCATCAGAATCCAGTTTATAAAACTTGAAAAATATGAGTACAAGGGGAATAATGTACCAACGAAACAACAATGCGATCAAAGTTTTGCTTGCATATAAAACTTTCTTATGGAACTGAAAAAAACCCTGTTCATTTTGAAAATGATCAATAAATAACAGTAGAAATTTAGCACTTTAGCTATGAGTTTCAAGTTATTCTGCAGCAAAAATTAAAAAGGCTTAAAGTACGAATATTTTAAAAGCCAAATATAATATATTTACATTTAAGAAATAGAGTTGCAGTCATTGAAAAGTTCTTAATTACGAAAACTTATAGGCACCAAATAAAAGCAACGCTGTAACCAAATGAAAGGAAGGCTTAACAAGCGCTTTTGCAAATAGACTTCACTAAGCACTCATATATGTTATTTTTTATATGTTACAATGTTCCACATTAAAAATAAGTACATTTAAGGAAATTAAAATAAGTAAATTATTAAGTGTTAAATTAATATTAAAGAGAAAAACAAAAATTTTATTGAATTAAATAATATAAGAATGGCTGACAATCAGGTTTAGCAAACTAAATTCAATTGAAACTGATATGATGAACGTGATTTGCTGCAACTTGCCTTGATTAAAGGCTGGATTATTAGCACCTGAGTGGGCGTGTTTGTTAGGTGTGACATCGTCACGAGAGGAGCGCATCTTGAATCGCTTTACAAATTAACGTCGTGGTTTTCATTAACTTGCTTTACAGTATAGTATTTATTAATTATATTCATAAAAATGTATATATGGTAGTATTTACATTCTTTGAATTTTTATTTTCACAAGGTAACAAATGGTTCGTGTCTACAGTCAAGAGCTTAATTAAAATTTCACCAAGGCCAATTTTATAATTGAAAAACACATTCTCTTCAAACCCCTAGAGGGAAGACTTCAAATATAGCACACTATAATTAAATGACTTTAATAATAGGGAAGTAATTTTATGGGCATAAATTGTTTTTATTTTAGGCTTATCTACTAAAAATGTTAACTCGATTCTTTTATAAAGCTTGTTTAAAAAGTATGTAGTGATTGAGCAGAAAAATATAAAGAAGTGATCTTAGCAGTGACAAGGGCGTTATGAAAATACGTACAAAGAGCTTAGAGATAAATACAGTTGAAAGTATTTTGATCATATAGATACACTATTATGTACTACATTCCTATGTAGAATTAAATTCACCTTACCAAGGTGGTAAAGAACTCGAATATATCAAACCAATAAAAGTATGACACTAGGGTATCTGTGCAATACCACAACAATAACTCAATGAAAGTAAGCCATTATGATAGATAATTATATTTATGGCTCATCATCATTAAAACAAGAGTTTCCTTGACTGATTGTTTAATAGATATACTGCTGAATCTATTTTATTAAACCGCATCTAACGATAAAAACTATTAATTATTATAAGTAGTATCCATATCTTTCTTTGTTTATAATTCTTTTATTTATCATTTAAGTTGTTTATCATGCTTAGATTTGCGTTAGTGAGTGACTACATTAGATTGCCACTTTTCGCCGAACTGACATTAACATAATAATGTTATCGGTGTTCCTCGAGAAGAACGAGTTCTATCAGAAACAGCGGGGCTCGCGTACTGTCTCGAGCAGGTGAATGGGCTGATCGCTCATGACTATAACGTGTGATCGCCTCGTATGGAAATCTATGATACTGTACTGTAATAACGCCCCCGCACATAAATATATATATATAATATATATATACTGGCAGATATTGTAAATAATTAGAGTGTTTAGTTCCAATTTCGTTCCAATTTATTTGGCTAGTTATTAATGTTGTAATATTTGTATCATTTATATGGTCTAATGTCGGTTTTTAATTTTATTCAATGATATTGGTATAAATTAAAAAAAAAATTGGCAGTAGGTTCGCTGAACGATTCCCATAAATAAATATCATCGAATATAACACAGCTGTGGAATTGAGATTGACATGCTCAAGCTATGCTACACCTATGGCGGTAACGAACGCAAGTCCTGTTGGTGGTGTGGAAAATGGCATCGAGGGGTAAATGCCATTTTAAAAATTACACGTGTGCCGTATGCGGACAAGAAGGGCAACTAAAGATAGATAATATGCAAAAGAAAGACGATGTTCAACCATCAATGCGTAGTTAAAACTAAATAGTTAACAGTGAAATCGATTTGGACGCTACTTCTCTCGTATAATTTAAATGTGCAATAAAAATGACCGAAATTCAATTTTAAGGCCCACTTGCACTTGCACTTTGCTAAACATGTTTAAGAACTGCCGAAGTTAAACATCGAAAGTCGGCTATTTAGCGGCGCTAAACGTGTATAACGCGTGCGTGTGCGCGAGTGCAACACAAGAATAGTGCTGTCTCGTCCACACTCGAAGGGCGCGCCGGCGCGCGACCCCTTACCATAATTAACTAAATATACCTGCTGTCATCATTGTGCACGGTGTCATTGTTGTCGATACTATTTTGGAACGCGCGCCAATGTGTTTGCAAAGAACGAACGTGGAGCAGGCTGTTTCATTCGTTGTCAGTTTTTAACGGCGTATCAAAGGCAGTTCAATTAACGATACTATTGTGTATTTTGTTGCGTACACAACTGGCCTGCATGATGAACGGTCGAACACTGGAACAGTTGCCACGCGCGCCAGGCGCGCTTAGCTGATGAACTAATCAGCGCGCGCGCCAGGAGCGCGTAGTCGATACGAGGCTTAAGTCGAACGTTGTGTAAGTCGCCCTAAGATTTCAAATAAAAGAGTGTAACGTGGCAGTATTTATTAATCTAATTATTAATGTATTATTATGGATTGAATTAGTGAAGTTGAAATATATTAATACACGACATGTATGCAAGACGAGTTACGAGAAATATCGTTCTACGGTTGTGAAGATCACTTCAGGCGCTCATAGATGGCGTCAGGGGTGTATTGTTGGCGGATTTTAGATATGGTATATTTAGATGGTATTTAGATAATATTTATATATGACATTTTAATAGATTAAATGTAAATATTGTCATCACATCACACTAATATATAAAGGCGAAAGTTTGTGAGTGTGTATGTTTGTTACTTCTTCACGCAAAAACTACTGAACGGATTTGGATGAAACTTTACAGTAATATAGCTTATACATCAGAATAACACATAGGCTACTTTATATACTTATATATTTACTACTTTTTGTATATATTTATGTTCAAGCGCCTGCCAAATTGTTGATGGCAACGTTTGGTACGATTAATTGTTGCTGTGCCGTCGCCGAAAATGGTATATATATGGTATATAGACGTAGAGCGCGGAGGGCAGGCGTAGCGTCAATGTTAATTTCAGAGGCACCGTATGAAACGTGTCCGTGGACAAAAGCTGGGCGGTTCCATATTCACCGCTTTTGCTGCTCGGTCCAGGCTATCAAATATATATGTAAATACATAAATAAGGGCAATGGCCAGGCTATTTTCATCGTGAGGCAGCACAGTAACGTTATGATCAACACAATGAATGAGGTGCAGATGTTTCGGGTGGGCCGATATGTGGGTACTAATGAAGCGGCATGGAGAATACTTGGTTTACCGTTGCATCAAAGGTACCCAACAGTGACCTATCTGGCTGTGCACCTCCCAAACGGCGAACACGTGTATTTTACGAAGTAAATCTGCGAGACCGAGTTGCAACACCGCCTATTACCACCCTCAACGCATTTTTCCACCTGTGCCTAGCAGACGAGTTTGCCCGGACGCTGTTGTACATAGAAGTACCAAGGTATCACACGTGGAATGCGTCGCGGAAAGAATGGAAAGGACGCGTGCAAGGCGCACCCGTTGACGGATGGCCAGGTGTGAAGGCTTCAGATGCTCTGGGCAGAGTGTATACCGTACACATAACACAATTTTAATGTTATTGTGTACGGTTGCTGATCACTAAACTCCGAGGCCCCACCAGTTTTCAGGTTCTCAAAACCGTCAATGGGCAAGAAAAGGCAGCTTTCCGAGAAGGTGTGAGGTGATGGGATTGCTGGAAGACGACGGCCACTAGGACGCAACGATGGAGGACGCTATATTGTGCCGGTCAGCGACTACTGAGAGATCTCTTTGCGATTATGGTAAGAATATGTAAACTTTCCAACCCCCGCCAGTTATGGGTCAAGTATAAAAATGCTTTCTCAGAAGATATTGCTTGATATTGATATCAAGGAACTGCACAACCGAACGATGACTTAGTTTCTAACGAAGCACTGAAACTTATCAAGAACAAAATTTTTACGATAGTCGGGAAATTGTTATCCGATTTAAATTTGCCTACTCCACAAAGAACGGTAGAGTTTTTTTTCTGATTTAGTCAGAGAGCTGGGTTATGATACTGTTACCTTGAGGGCTAAAGTCACCCAAATAGAGCCTCTGTTACTACCAGAACAAAGGAAAATTTTCAATGTCATAAGAAACCGCATAGCTAGCAAGGGTGTCTTTTTTTCTAGAACGCACCAGGGGGCACCGGCAAAACATTCTTACTGAACTTGCTGCTAGCACAGTTGCGCAAAGACAAAGTAGTTGCGCTGGCTGTTGCGTCCTCCGAAATAGCCGCAACCTTGCTGAGTGGTGGCAAAACTGCACATTCAGTGTTCGAACTCCCGCTAAACCTTGCAACTGAACAAGCGTCCATTTGAAACATCAGCAAAAGCAGTAGTCGCAGTGCTCTAATGCAATGGTGCAAACTGATTGTGTGAGACGAATGCATGATGTCACACAAGCGAGCGATTGAAACATTGGATCGCAGCTTGCAAGATATTCGGGGCAATCGAATATTGTTGGGTGGAGTAGTCATCTTGCTTGCAGGAGATTTCCGGCAGACGCTGCCAGTTATCGAGCGGGGTACTGCGGCAGATGAGATGAACGCGTGCCTCAAGGCTTCACCGTTGTGAAGTAAGGTTGAGCGGTTAGCGGAGCTCTTCAATGATCAGGAGTCTGGACTATTCGCACAAACATTTCTTGAGGTCAGCGTAGGTCGCGTGGACGCTATCAGCCAAATAACTTTTGATAGCCGATTTAGCAATGTTGTAAGTTTGGAAGATAACCTTATCAATAAGTTATTTCCGAACTTAGAACAAAACTTGGCTTACGTGGAGTGATTGTGCGAAAAAAATATCATGGCGCCTACAAGCGTGTTGGTGGTAAAAATAAAGAAAAAATATTGAAGCAAGTTCCAGATGACGTGGGGACTTATATGTCAATAGACACCGTCATGATAACTGACGACGTTTCTACGTACCCTGTAGAGTTTTTAAATTTCTCACAAATTAGAGCTCACACTTGGTGTGCCTGTCATACTGATGCGTAACCTGGACGCGCCCAGATTGTGTAACGGCACCAGGTTACGCGTCACAGAGCTGAGACGGTATATTTTACAAGCCAGTACATTGTACAAGGTAGTAGAGCCACGCTGATTTCAGCATGAACGAAAAAAAAAAACCACCATCCTCACCGGAGAGGCATCAGGAGAGACGGTATTGATATCTACGATCCCCATAATAGCCACCAAATTCCAATACAAGCGCTTGCAATTTCCTCTAAAGATGGCTTTCTCGATTACAATAAATAAAAGTAACTAAAAGAGTCCGCAATGAGTATGGTGACCACCACTCTTGGATTATGTTTATGCTCTCCATCAGACAGCGTAGAGTCATTTAGGCACGCTAGGTATAAAAAAAATTGCCAACCGTAAATTGCGATTTTTCTCTCTAACAATGTGAATATTTTACTCACCGGTTCAATAACAGTGATAAACCGTAGAGTCTAAAACTTCCTACTAATATTCTAAATACGAAAGTTTGTTACTCCTTCACCCAAATCTACTGAATGGATTTGGAAGAAACTTTACAGTAATATAGCTTATACATGAGAATAATACATAGGCTACTATTTGCCGCAACCACCGTTATATACGCGGGCGGAGCCGCGGGCAACAGCTAGTAGTTAAATATTGGACAATATTTAAAATTGGGTAGGGTCTGTCTTTGGATAGACGACAGAGAGTTTTGTGTTGTCTGTGGTAGATTATTGATCTGAAAGGTTCGATGGGAGAAGAAGGGGAGATGACATATGTGTTAAATTGAGGTGCTTCCTTTTACGATTGGGCCTAGCTTAAAAAGGTCGTCATGAAGAAAATAAAGGAAGCAAGGAGGTTTTGATTAGAGTAGATGACAGTAGTAATGATTTCCTGTGAGACATCTGATGCGAACATCACAAGTTGTCATTTCAAATAAGAGGTTGATTTTATGTTCCACTGGCTCTGAAGGCCGTCTGCTCAAACCGAAATGTACCAGTACTCCGTAGGGCATGCACACATATGATCGTAGTTTCACATGTGTTATTGTGAGTTGTAGAGGTACATCCCACACCGTAGTGAGGTCCTTGGACCTGTCTACGTGTAACGCAGGAGGGTTGCCGGAGATTGAGGTCTTCTGTGCCGTCATCATCATAAATCATATTTATTTATCTGGAAAAATCATTGCCTCATAGAAAATAAAACAGTATTATTAGTTTAGCCAGTGGCGGGATAGCGAAGCTATCATATATAGTTTCTTTTGATGGTTTATTATTGAGGTAAAAGATAAATCTATTAGAGTACCTATGAACTGTATGTATGTACTAAATATAAGTATTTGAGTAGCCACCCCAAACAATCTTCCCTAAGTGCGAGTAATTGGACAAGAATCTCGCACTGTATGTAACACCAACTAAGCTGTACCGGGCGGGGATGATTTTTTTGATGGGAAGAAAACCCTTTGTCAGTTATCGACTTATGTATCTTGATTAGTCTTAGAGTTGTAACTTATTTATAGTTCACTGCTCTATATAATATATTTTGGGATTGATGACCCAAATTAATTTATGTTGTGAAATTAAAAAGTATTACATACTTAAATGGAAGTCAGTTGTGTTATTTAATATTCTCACCTGTACCCACAGATCAATATTTGTGACGGGTGCTCTTAAATCTCGCACAGAATGATTCGTACCAAACTTCAAATAGAGCACCTCGTTACAAGAGCTAACGTTTCACTTAGTCGAGATTTAACTATAATAAGCTAGACTGATTTTTGGAAATCGTTTTAAATTATTATTTATTAAATAATTAGCACACTGCGTTAATCTTTTGTGAAATTTCTACTGTATTTTAATATGTATGTATAATTTATAATTTAATTTATTTTTTTATTTTATTTTTAGTAAATTTATAATTAATATATAATTTAATAATGTATCTTAATTTAAATCTGTGATAAAGTTCAAGTTTGACAACCATGTCAAAAAACGATATTTCTGTAATGGCGCTGGTCACATGAGACGCCTGACGTCACTCGCTAGCCATAACAAAACAAATTGGCGCAGTTTAAGTGAATTTTATCAATTTTGTCTAATTTTAATACTTAAAATGTCGAATAAATGGTGTGTAGTGCCACAGTGAACAAATCTTTGATATAAAAAGGAATCGTCGAAATGTACGTAGGCGCATAACTTTTGATCGGTTGCACCAAATTATATATTTTTTGTGTTTGTTATTTTTAGGACAAGGTGGTACAAGGTGTGTACAAGAAAAAAGAAAAAAATTACGGAAATAGTTTTTCTCATGGGTAGCACCCTACCCATGATTAATTATGTAAGTGCAACATAACTGCTTTAACATTTTTCAGTTCCGCAGCATAGTAATTAGCGTTATTTATGTACTAGCTGAACCCCACGGTGCTACCCACGGTTATTGTTGTACCACGAGTAACGCCGTGGGACAACAAAGTTAGTCTAAAGAAAGGAGTATTAGTTACTCCCTGGATCATCAGCTACCTGCCAGTGAAAGTCCCGTCAAAATCCGTCCAGCCGTTCCAGAGATTACCCGGAAGAAACAGACAGAAAAACTTTTTTTAACTACATTTTTGGTGTATGTACCGTGTATACATATGCATTTAGTAAAAAGCGGTTATTTTAATATCACAAACAGACACTCCAATTTTATTTATTTGTATAGATAGAAAAGTGCAATCATAAAAGCGTCGTATCTTATGTAGGTTGCTGTTATCGGCACGCACAAAATTTGGTTCCTTTTTGATTGGAACCACTTATTAAACAGTTTTTTAAAATAGTACTGAATAGCTCACTGATCGATTATTACCACTCCAAAAAAAAAAACGCAAACAACAACTCAATAGAGGAATCTTTCGTTTCTTAGCATGTGACGTCACCAGAGGTGCAACCAATCACAAGGCGTTCATGTCGCAGGCAAATTTTCAAAAAAATGTTAGTTTTATTTCGTGCAATCTGCGAGAAACTTACATTATTTTGTTTGATTTATAGTGAAATATGTCTTTTTAGACTATTATCTTATAGGATGACCACAATCCATAGTTTATTTTCAATATTGTCAAATAGCCTATTAAAGTAGGTGGTGAGTTGTGATTTGAAATTTTGCTAAGATTAATTGTCAATTTACTACAATTAACCTCTCCTTTTATCAGCAGAATAAAAAATGAGTAAATTTGACTTATGTATGATTAATCTGTAAGGGTAGAAACAGACAAAACGAATATTTATGATTCTGTTTCTTTTTGTTCACTTTTCTTTTGTAGCGAATAGCATTATTACAACGAGCAAAAGAATCTGATCAAATTATTATTCCTTTTTTATATAAGTGCCCCAACTGACTGTATTCTGACTGATCGAACGTTTATTTTCATGAAATAGGCGGCAAACGAGCAGACTTATTGCCTGATGGGAAGCGATTACCGCCGCCCATGGACACCCCGCAACACCAGAGGAATCACAAGTGCATTGCCGGCCTTTGTTTTCTGTAAGGTCGTAGTATCACTCCGGTCGAGCCGGCCTAGTAAAGTTGAAAAGAAATAGAGTTTCTACTTATGTGTTCACCATCCTCATTGCAAATGCAGACAATTCAGCATGGTAACCCTCACTATGGCGGCCTAGTGAGATGCTTATTCATGCCCTAGTTAAAGGACTCAAGTTCATAGTTGGAGGGGAAAGACGAGTTCCAGGTTTTAACTGATTGGCACAGGACGGAAGAAAAAAAACGGTGAGTTACAGAATGTATGTCTTCCATTTTAAAACGGTGACTTCCAAAGCCAGCCGGGACGGGACAGTCTGTCCAATAGACAGTCTCCAAGCTGCAAGAGCTGGGATTGGAAGCTCTCCCTCATCCGCCATACTCACCAGACCTTGCACCTACCGACTATTACTTTTACCAAAATTTAGACAAACTTTTAGTGGGTACAAATTCAATTCCCGAGAGGCAGTACAAAATGCCTTTGAAGAGTTTGTTGCCTCCCCGTCCAGCTGATTTTTACAAGAAAGGCATCAATAAACTGCCAATGCATTGGCAAAGATGCGTCGATTGCATGGGTGATTACTTCGAATAACAGAAATAAAAAGTTTGAAAAAAAAGTACTTTCACTTTTTGCATACAAAACGGCAATTTCATAGGTAAAGGCCTATTATATTTTTTTTTAAGTGTTAAAACGTACTATTCGTTAATAGTTAATAGTGTTATATATGGACGAAAATATAGTAATAATAGTTTTGTCGTGTAAGTTATATTTGTGACTTTAGGCGATTGCATAGCTTAAAAAAAGAAATTCCGTAACGAAAATAAACCTAACACCCCCTACTTCGATCGGCACAGGTGATACTTTTTAGTTTTGGAATCTATCGATGAATAGCAGAACTTTTAATGACTTTTTTGAAATATCACGCTTGTCTCTTTAGTTCAGCAACTCCCCTCTAGGCGCCATTGGTTGTTTTGAATTTTGACTCTCACAAGTAAATTATTTTATTTCCCGGAAACTTTCAAACTGACCAAGTGTATTTTTTTTTAACTTGTGTTACTGTTTGGGTACAATTTTTCAGTGTTATTATATTTCATGAATAATGTTTAAATATTAGAATATTATAGTACACCCGCCAAATTGACGTCAATGTGGCGGGTGTAACTTAATTCTGAAATAACTTCGTTATGAATGAGGTACAATTTTTTTAGAGTGAGGTACAAAATAGTACATTTTAGGTTTTTTTTTTTTGGTAATTGGTACAATTTAAGTGACGATTCAGATAGCAGAGACGTGCTGTGGTCGAGGACGCCGCGCTGTCAGGAACGGCCGTCAGGAACGTTCTTTTCTTTTCGTGGATACATATTTTTGTTATTAGATTAAAATGAATCTGATATGTAACATCTTGAAAGAAATAAAACTTCCTAGGTTGATTGGAGTTTTGCTTTTTGCAAAACATTTGCTCAGTCGTGTATAGTACACGTGTAGTGTACACGTACACGTGTAGTGTACACACTAACACATTTTGTGTATAATTAAAAAAAAAATGTTAAATTTTATTAAATATCGGCACTAAGTACTTTTTATATAGAATACGTGGCAAACGAGCAGACGTATCGCCTGATGGTAAGCGATTGCCGCCGCCCAGGGACACGCGCAACACCAGAGGCGTCAAAAGTGCGTTGCCGGCCTTGCCTTTGGGGGATGGGGTTGGGTGGAGAGGTTCGAGTATGTACCTCCGCTATCCTCATTCACTTATTATTAATAAATGAAACTGCTAAAAGACTTCCATGTCAAAAGAATGTGGGCACGACTCGTAGCTAATTTGTTAAGTGTTTTTAAATAAAAATCTTTTCAGCCAGTATTTCGCTTCAATTCTTTTACTACAATCGCTAACACGTATATTCTTTTGTAATATTGGGTAATTTTTTTTTTGATCATGTGACTTGGCGTTGAAAAGACGTTACTCCCCATACATTTGTTAGTTTTCTATTCACGTTTACGTTGTCAACTTGGCTGAGGGACCAGTGCATTAGTGATTTCATTTATACAATATTTTAAGTATTATGATAAAATTAAATTATGAATATACAGTCTTAGATTAATAGTCTGCGATAGAAGTAAACATATTTCTGTTCCTAAATAAAAAACCTATTTTCTAAAACTAAAATGTCAATTTAATAGTTATTAGGTACATAGTTTTCCTGTTTTATTCTTATATTTTTTGAGCATGTTGTGTTTGCTTGAAAGTGGTTGTACATTAGCCTAAATTGTAATACATGTAACCTAAAGTACTTACTTTCTACCTAAAGTACCTTACCTAAAGTACTTGCTTACAGTCATAACATTATTACTTAATAATGTTATGACTGTACGCAAACCATAAAAAAATTAATAAATATCAACAATATTGACAACACAATTTAAAAGTTCAAAAGACAATCTGTTCATCTTCTCTAAAATTGCAACCAATCAAATGTATGTTGAATCACATGTAGCAAAATAAAATTTACAAATAAAAAATTGCAAATAACCTCTTACTGCAAACTCTGGTGTAGTTGACCAGATCAGATCATTATGAAACCATTCATTTAATTATGTAAACATTGTTAATAACGTTTCGCTGCTACACAATGAACAAAGTCGGTAATGAGATTCCAGTTGAATCCCATCAATTCAACAACAATACTGATTTCTGTGTCCATTTTATTTTGCCTGCACACATTTTATTTATTAATGGGAAACTTACAGCTAGATATGTTAGTAAAAATAAAGTAGATTAGTCAGCAGACAGCCAATAACAACATTTAACATTCCATCTTTTAAATGGATTATGTTAATGTGTTTTATTTTTATTTGATATTGATTGTACCATTAGTTTCAAGTGGAGCGTTATGGACTTCGTGAAAGCGTGATTGAGCCGTAAAGCTCTTTATTACCTACGCGCTACGTTCAGATTAAATGTTGGCACGTAAATAAATAAAAAACAATGTGAAATCATAGTTAATAGAATTATTAATTGTTTAGAAGTTTTCTTTATTTTGTATGACCACAATTTTTTTTTAAGTTTTTTCAATTACATTCTAGACATGAGTGTGTTTCAAAACAAAACGAAATTTTTAAAAAGCGTATTTGATTAATTCATATTTTACTCACGCGTTTTAATACAAATAGTATTAAAACGTATTTTGTAACGGATTTTTTTTTTTTGTATTTAGTTTTTGTAAATATATATAATATATACATAAGAGTTCGGTCTACGTATTTTATATTTTAGTTTTCATTTTTTTAAGACAAAATTAGTATATTTATTATTTAAACGCATAAGTTTCTTTCGATATACATATTACTTCTCCAAACTCAACCTGGAATATCTTTAGTTCTGGACTTCTATTAATAGCGATTTGTAAGACAAAATCGTTTAGGAATTAAATTATTTTTTTGTATAAATTTTACCTCTGGACGCTAAAAAACTGCCAACAAAATTTCGTTCGGGAGTTTGCCTTTATTGTTTATTATTCGCGTTTTACTTTATATTAATTGACTTTGACTGACTTGTTGAAACATTGTTCACTTATTAGTTTTTGTAACGTACAAACGTTGTTTGTCTATAGCAAGTAAGTCTAACTAGTATTGCGAACTAAACTTGAATAAATTTCTCATCAAAATTTCTGACTTGGAAACTACTCCACAAACAGAAAGCATGAAGCTGAGAGTATCTGGAATTAAAGAAGAATTCATGAAAGTTGGGTCTGAGGGATAACGGCCTTATTACAAGGTTAGGTGTTTTAATATTATGTTTTTAATCGGACAAAGATAGTTTTTGTTACGTTTAATTTTATTTTTAACAGACTGCTTTTTTATGTTTTCTATTTGATTGTTAAATTACACTCATTTGTAATACTAAATTATTTGTTTATGGATTCAAAATACTTACAAGAAATAAATACTTTTGATTATTTTTTCAATAAAAGGTATTTCAATTTTAAACTTATAATTTACGACAGAATAGTCAATTTTCATTTAGATTACTTTAAGATATGCTTTAAAACTTTTGAAGACTGAACTTTTATTATGAAGATATATTTAAAATATAATAATTGTTGGCGACTTCCACATACGACGACAAAAAATACACATCATCAATCACAGTGGAATAAGACCAAGACAGACTACTTATTTATTAAAATAAGTTTTACAATTTCTTCAGAAAACATTGACACGAAGTCCGAAAAACGATGTCAGAATTGCTTTGAAGAGATTCACGACCAAAGTGAATCACCAAACCGAATACATTTTACAGAACTGATTTAACACAAACAGCAATCACGAAAACTAGCAATCAAGGTAGGTAGCGGAGGACGCCATCTTAGTGACGAAAAAAATTTTGTAGTAGCGACAAGAATAACATAATACAAATATTCAAAAGAAATATGGCAATCACTATTCAAATAATTAACAAGTAATACTCGACAGTTTTCTTACTGATCTCGACAAAATAGATAAACAATTGTTGTACACGGTTTTTCTCAAATATGGCACATTACGTCAAACGTGAAAATTGCTAGGACCATAATTAAAACATATACCTATACCATCATAACATCACAACACATTTAAATTATGTGAAAATACTAATTAATTATTACTTATTTTTACCACTTCTTAAAACTGTAAAGCACGCTTAAACAATTTTTAACAAGGAATAGAGATTGGCGTGGCCAACTAGAATAAAAATGATAATCAAAAACAAAAGAGTAAAGTAAGTTTTTTTTATTTTAGTTTAAGCCAGTGTTCCATTTTCATTACTTGTATTAGTTCCGAAAAAAGTTTAATTGTTATTTTAAAGCTTAATACGATGTTTTGTTAGGTTTTGTTGATATTGTGTAGAAAAGTTTTTAGTAAGACTTTCCATATTTTTAGTTATGTTCTAAACAAGTGCAGATAATTGATTATTTATTAGCTATCTGTGGGTCGATACTTAACAATGACTTCTTCTAAATAATATTTTTACGTAGTTATCACATGAACAGTCCACTGCTGCACATAGGCCTCTGTTTAGAAAAAAGATTTTATGTTGTCATTTATGATCCCACAAAGATTTAATTTTTTATATTTAAAAACAAACACTGACACTTTAAACACTATTTTTCTTAAGATATAAAAGACAAAGTATATAATGGAAATGAATAAACCTGTATCGCGTACAAACGTACACAAAGAGCACTCCAGACTCAGAACAAAAATTTGTGGCTCCCTAAGTTTTGTCCGGGCCTCCAACCCATAACACTCAGCGCGGTAGAAAGGAGCGAAGTAGCCGTTTAAAGGACTATGTCACACTTGCAGTCTAAATGAATCGCCGAAATGTATGTACGCACATAATAACTTCCGATCTACTGTATCAAATTAAATAATTCTTTTTTTACGTGTTCGTTATTGTTAGGACAAGGTTTGTGTACAAGAAAAATTAAAAGGTAACGGAAAACACTTATTTTTTGTCCGCGACTGTACACATCCTGTGGGAAGCTGAGTAAATATGGCGGTACAGAGTTCGTCGGATCAGCTAGTTAGCTTATAATATTCTCTAGTAAATGTACTATATTTTACTTGTAAGGTGGGCTGTAACCCTGTACTATTCGTAGCCTTACTTCGTAAACTTACAAAATGTAATTATTATCTTTTTAATATATAACATTTAAACCTTATAATCTATACAAATAAATAAAATTGGAGTGTCTGTTTGTAATATTAAAATAACCGCTTTTTACTTAATGCATATGTATGTATATACGATACATATACCAAAAATGTAGTTAAAATTTTTTTTGTCTGTCTGTCTTTCTTTTTGTTCCGGGTAATCTCTGGAACAGCTGGACGGATTTTGACGGGACTTTCACTGGCAGGTAGCTGATGATCCAGGGAGTAACTTAGGCTACTTTTTCTAGACTAACTTTGCCCTGCGTCACGCAACAATAACCGCGGGTAACACCGCGGGGTTCAGCTAGTTTAAAATAAGAATGTAGGTTGATATTTATGTTCAAATATAATTAAATTGAACGACTATATAAAAAAAAAATATTTCAATATCTAGTTGACAATTGTAATTACTTTGTTGATGAGTTGATTTTTTCACGCCGTCTCGGGAACTAGAAGCTGGGGAACCAGGTGCACCCTAGAAAGAAAAAGCCCACAACCCCGACGTACCTCGGGCTACCTACGGTTTGTAGATGGCCCCCTCGTGTGTGGATGCCCGATGTTCCCGTTATGGTCCCCTGAGCGTGCACGCTATTTAATGTTACGCTAATAATTTTAATCTACTATCACAATTTCAATCTGCTTTGAATTTTTTATGGATCTACATTTGTACTATTTAAATCTTTTTTTCTTGCTTTTCATGTAAACAACATCATTTCTATTGATAGATTTTGATAATTTAAGTGTAGGTATATAATCAATTTCATCTAACTTATGACAATGATAAAATGAATATTTGCACACCACATAATGTGGTAGGAAATAGTAACATAAGCTCTCTCACTGACCTGTGTATCCGCAAATAAATAATTTATTTAATTTAAATGGTCCAAACGAATAATTAATTTTATGTTATTTAATATAGAAGAAGTATAGATTGAGTATTTTATTAAAATATTTTTAAATTATATTAGTTCAAAAACTTAGTACTATAAAACATAATAAGAAAAAAAAATCACTGCGACATACACATTTCAATATTTTTTAAGTAAAAAGCTATTACTTCTTTCTGTAGATTTGAGACAACAAGAGATTCTGAAGAATCGGCTCTGTCTATAGTGGAAATATCACATAATTTTTTCAAGATTTATGTTTAAGTAGACTATAAAACAGAAAAGTGTAACTATGCAGATATTTTAATGGTTCCATAGTCTACTATTGCATTTTAATAGGTCTGCGCGAAATTATAAATAATTTAAATCTATTCATTCATGTGTTTATTATCATTAATAAAAATATATCACATTTTCAAAAAGATTTAAACTAAGAAGTACCTATTAATTTGATTGAACCTTTTTTTAATCAAACTGTAATATTCATAATTAAAAAAAAGCGATTTCACAAAGTTTATGTACTTTTCAATATGGAATCAAGCGGCACATACTTCTTTTAGGCTAGCCACACACACAATAATATTGTCAATGGTGTCAATAATCCTATTTTTGCGTCACTTAACTACAAATTCTCATTTTTTTTTGTAAAAGGATTTCTAAAATTTAATTATTCTATAAAGAATAATTGTATTTAGAGGATATAAATGTATTTAGAGGACGCTTATTATTTTATTAGTTAGATATATTTTGTTATCTACTATTAGTCAATCTTCGGCGTTTGAAACGTCGTTTGACAAGATAAAACTTATTTTTTGGTGATTTTGAGTTTAGTTTAGAGAGTTTTCGAACAATAAAATTAACACGAATATCATTATTGTCAATAATCGACATATGGTCGACATTAATAATTTCCGCACACCCGCTATATTGTCAATATATAGTTAATTGTCAATATTGTCGCGTGTATAAGGTTAGCCTTATAAGTAGATGTGTATAATAAAATTATAACCACAATTTAATAATTAAGTAGTAAATCATAGATAGTGCACCATTTCTTCATATTATAAGACGAAGATAAGAAAAAAATAATAGCAATGTAATCCGGTATGTATCATATCTAAATTTTCCTTATGGGGAAGAAACCAGATGGAACTAAAGTACATGTCCCAGTCAGGTATAATGGAAGCGTGTTTTATTTATCTCGAGACATATCAATTATGGGGAGCGTAACGAAGTACACTTCGTGAAAATGGAATTAATGAAAAAATATAGTATGGTAAAGTGAAAATGAGCTTTTTTTTCTTCACTTACGCTAAATTAATAGGAATCAGGCCTTTCGCATCCACTGTCGGGTTTAGTCGTCTTCTATTCGATGCCACTGATTGGTTTGAGCTTTTTACTCCTCAATATATTTTAAAATTAAATCAAAATTTTTATAATCATTTTAACTATAAGAAATTCATTTTCTTTAAGTCTACTGCTGTTATAAGTCCCTCAACGATGTACTATTATAACGGTTGAACTGATAAATATGATTACCTACTAGAAATGCAAATTAGAAGAAAGATAGGATACTTTGTGAGTTTCTATAACAAAATGAAAACAAAGTCACCAATATAAGATCATAACGGCTGGTGGTAAAGGATTGATGTCGCAACGAGTCTACTGTAAAAATAATATAGTCTTCAGTACAGCTTTAGCTTTCGAGCTGGGCAGACGTGTGCGAGACCGAGATGCTTTTTTGTCTGAAACTTTCCAATGTAATCCACGCGATAATATTTTTTAAGGAAATTAAATTTTAGTTTGTTTGGACTTTATACTTTAATTTGTGTGTGGTGACTGATTAGTGTTGTTTGTAACAGTGATGAAACAAACCTATTTGTTTTGTAATGAAACCTGGAACTACCTGTCCGGCTATCCCGGTTTAGGTAAATATTTGACTGTTGTCGCTATTTAACGACTTTGTTAATTATGTCTGGTTAATTATGTTATTGCGCAAACCGTTTTTTATAAGATAAAATTAATTTTTAACTGTATTGTTACTTTAAAGACGACTTAAATTATATTCATTATTATTTTAACCCCTTTTTTAATATTCTATTACGAAATATTAAAGTAGTTTTAAATAAAGTAAATAATAAATGTTATAAAATAAAATGTAAAGTCAGCTAAATTTGATTTTATAAAGTACTTTCATTCACTTGTATTTATTTCTAGTTTAGTTACAAACTACAAAACTATGTCAGTCTGTACAAAATAGTTTAAAAAAACTTAGCTATCTACTTATAACCGAACTAAAATATTGTACCTACTCGTAAGGGACACGCCTAGTTCCACATTTGAAAGATTTACTAATTTATCATTGTCTATGTTAAGGCTTTATTCTACAATACAATGATATAGACAAATAAAGAGAACCAGAGGACCGTTATACTTGAATGATTTTACAAATTGGTTGATCTTGTTACCCATTCCATACTGGATCCAATACAAATATAACACGACCATTTCTACTCTATACACAATTAAATTGTTGAGAAAATTATGTAGTATCCAGTATAAATACCGAGTTATTTCAGGACCTGACCTTGATATTAATAAATAGAAGTTTGGTAGCTATAGATATATTGATTGGTTCTAAAGTTATGTTATATTACTATATCCATATACAAACATTAATATATGTATATACTTTATCTATGTGTATCAATCCATATGGTGATGGCACCACGCTTATTCGTCCCGTGAAAGCCGTATGAGTCGACTAAAAGAGCAAACTACGAAACGTAAAAAACATTACAAAATGCCTCTAAAATAATTATTTTGA
This sequence comes from Spilosoma lubricipeda, assembly GCA_905220595.1. Lineage (NCBI taxonomy): Eukaryota > Metazoa > Arthropoda > Insecta > Lepidoptera > Erebidae > Spilosoma > Spilosoma lubricipeda. Next base: position 4,322,434 of record HG992295.1, read on the forward strand.
TTCTACCTAAACACAATTTATTTAACTAGGAGATAGCATCACATTCGACCTTCAAGAGGAAATGCTAAACTTAATTAAAATAAGCCCCACAAAATACCTGTTACGAATAAAATACAACAGGTAACTGAAAATTATAATTACTGGCCATTTGGAATAATAAATTTACAAAATCTATTTTACTGTTTGTAAGTAATGTTCTTCAAATACTTTTAAAATTCCTATATTTTTTTCTTAACTTATCATTTTGAATTTGAAATAGCCCCATAATGCTTATGAGTGCAGTCTGAACAAATAGTAATATTTTTTCATAAAAGGTTGTCATAATACAATAGTGATTTAGCTCCAACTCCTCCAGATTTCTTCTGATAATTACGTTGCAGGTCATCCATCCAAGACAGTTTCATTTTCTTGGGACTTCCCGAATGTCATAACTCGGTGTGTTCGTCGGTCACTGCTGTTGATTCTGGTGTACAGGAGTTATAGTGGTGGGCGTGTTGGAGGGATTAGTGGTAAGAATAAGAGATAGATAGTAACAATCATGACAAAAAATGAGAATGCAATAAACCAAGTACAATTTTAGATTTATCCCTTATGGCAGGCATAATTTAAAAGTTTTAAAATATATGAGTATACATACTAATTCTCTTTGCCTTGGATTTATGCATATATCTGATACCCGGATATTGTAAGGAACTTATATGCTCATTTAATATGGATATTTATTAAGTGAAGCCAAAAAAACAATGAACTTGAAGCTTATTATGCCTAATTTTAATAAATAATCATATACGGAAATACAAATACTGCGAATTTTTCATGTATTAAGTTGTTTTGTGTATGAATTTGTCATTTTTTTATGCTTTGGCTCTGCCAAAAATACTTTACTCTTCCTGATGGAATAGTCATAAGCCAAATCCAAGAGTGGTGGTCACCATACTCACTGCGAATGCAGACCGTGCAACAATGCAGGATAGTGACCCACACCATGGCGGCCTAGTGATGCTTCTGCATTATTGAGCTTCCGGTCTCGCACTCACCAACGAAACATAACAGGACGAACGCTGTCATTTGAGGTGAATATCTGTGCGAGGGTAGTACCGCCTTGGTTGAGCCGGCCCGTTCGTGCTGAAATCAGCGTGGCTCTACTACCTAGAGAACTATATTACATGGCTAGGTACAAAATAAAGAAATAATATATATAAAATGGTTAGTTTTTTAAATAGTTAACATTTCATACAATTACTTACTTATACTACTATATATACTTAATTTCGACTACATTTTTTTTAAGATAAGATCTTTTACATACGTAGTAGAACGTTTATTTCAAAAGAATATCTTTACACACATTCAAATATATGTATAATGCATAAAGTCGCTATGCTAAATATGGATGTATAAGGGTACTGGCTATCATAGTGAAGCTATAATGGTTTCTTGGTAAAAATATCGAGCCCTAAAAGCACATTCAAAATGAAATAATCATTCAAAAACTAAATATTAAAAATAAAAAGAGTTTATAATCCTACAATCTAGGGCAGCTCATCTATTAATCGAAAGGTAAACAAAGAGTGAGGTAGGTAGACCAATTTACTTTAGTTTCTCATCTTAACCTTTTGGGATGAAGAACTTCACATAAAGAAAATAAATATTTGATGAAAAACAATTATGTTAAGTTCATCGGTATTGTCCTTAGTTCTAAAAACAATTACTAACACACAACGATAAAACATATAAAAGAAAATTTCTACTGTTATTTTATAATTTATTGTTACCACTAGAAATATAGTAGGTAATTTTGTTTCGGGCATAGGTAAACATGAAACCGACCAATTTACATCAGTGGATCCTGACCAAATGATCTGGTCTAAAATATTGTGATAAAAATAGCTACATCACATAACACGAAAACTAGGTAATCAGTTTAGTAGCAGTTCGGGCGGTAGATATTTGCTAACGAGATTTGTCAATATTTAGAGTTTCTTGATTGGCCAAATATCTCCAAAATGTGTTGTTCTGTTTGATAAAACCTCTTGCGTCAAATACTGTAATAAAATAGAATACTATTTTTAAATGGAGTCACTACGGTTACTGCAAAAAGTAGGTGTGGTGTGGTAACTTTTTGTTAAGAAACAGATCACGCATCCGAATCTGATCGCTGTGTATAGATTGATGCTATTATCAGTACACTATACATATGATCATACTTTATTGACATTGATGTGATATTGTACAATGTTATTTATTAGGTATATAATACACACGTGAGTATGAGTATATAATAAGAATGTCTAATAATACGCGTATTCTGTGTAATTGTTATTTATATAAACAAAGTTACATTGCGCATCACTAAACTTCTGCGTACAAAGTTTAGACATATAATAAAAAATAAATATAATAAATATTTCGGACATACTAATATTGATACGAGGAATAAACTAAACATTTCAAAGTACACAAGAATAGAAAACTTGCCTAAAATTTGAGGTAAGTAGGAAATAATCATTATAACTGTAAATCTTTACAAGGTCAGACAATATAGCAAGGGAAAACATCACCAATGTTGGGAAAACTTCGATGTACATAAAGCAATACCAAAGAAAGTTTCAGTTCCATTTTAACTTTATCAAGAATCTTACACTTCCAGAAAGTTTTGTTAAATGTAATCTTACAGTAGCGCATAGATAATATGTATAGGTTTAATTCAACGACTATGCTACTTACTGTTAAATAGAATCGTTACAGAAGTTATTACCTGCACCTGTATTGTGATTTATCTATATCTGTGCGTTATTTGATTTTATCCATGTATTAGTTCTTATTCTTTATATCAAATATCAACATAAATAAGCTTTGTAGTCTGTTGTGTTGTTACTGCCATGAAAGACGGCATTCAGGATACACCTAAGGTAATTAGGCCTTCTAAGCACACGAGAAAGACGTGCCACCGATTAGAGACTAAACGACCTTTTATATATATTATTACTAGTTGTTGCCCGCGGCTCCGCCCGCGTATATGTCGGTTATCGCGGCAAATAGTAGCCTATGTGTCATTCTGATGTATAAGCTATATTACTGTAAAGTATCCAAATCCGTTCAGTACTTTTTGCGTGAAAGAGTAACAAACATCCATCCATCCTTACAAACTTTCGCATTTATAATATTAGTAGGATTTATTAGTATATATATTATTATATATTATTTTATTTTGCATATATATATTATCATATATTTATTAAAATATATGAAATAATATAAAGATCTGCAAATGTAAAGTTATTTTGTTATACTAGAAGCGTGAACCGGGAACTGTACGAAAAAATGAGGTTTAATTCTTAATTTTTTTTTTTCAGACGTTAATTATCTCTAGCTGTATTTTTAAATTATACTGAGTAATAAATTATTATTCGGAGAAAATACAAATATAATGTAACATTTTTTTAACGGTAGAGAAGGTTAACGACAGACAGGTCACCAGGTCACCTGACAAACAAGTACCCATTCTACCTGTACTCAAGGACACAATGCAACTCAAAGGATAAAAACATTTGTAATAGGTAATGTGCCTTAGGGAAAATGATGATCCGGCCGATCTTTGTTCCTTGTAGTTCGCAGCATGATTTAATTATGTAAAAATATATTAATAACAAATTAAAATAATTATAAAAATCTAAAAACTATAAAAAAATTTGATAAAATAACTGAATACCGTCGTCGTCGTATGTCTTTGCTTACCCTCGGTGATTGTTTCTAATCACCGAGTCCAACTGGGCTATGAGCGCCTCCAATTGAATCATATTTCCGGCAAATAAAGAATAAATCTATATATTTATCTGTAGTTCTAGTAGTGTAGTAGCACGGAAAATCTCTAATGAGATTGTGATTGTGTCAACTATAAGCACTTTTGTAATTCTTTTTATATATTAATAAATAAATAAAAATAAAAAAGAGTTGCATTTTGAATGATTTAATACAAATTTCAAATTCAGTAGTTACCCATTTAACGGTAAAATTACCTACTTGTGCTGAGTACATTTTGTGGATTTACTAATTAAAAGCGAAAATATATCCTCTTTTTGGCTTACCTGCATACCAACTCGTTGGGTATCATTAAGCTCCGAACTGATATACCAGGCTGACGCAAAAATTCCACTCATTTCTCCTAATTGGAATTGCTTCACGCCCCAACGGTATTTGCAAAATGAATATTTTTTTCGCTCATAAATATGTGTCTATATTATCAAGACTATGTTATAATAAACTTCTTTACGAACAGCGTAATATTTATTTATACATAATATACATTATCATTATTTGTATAATAATATTCTCTTCTATACAAATAAATAAAATTAGAGTGTCTGTTTGTAATATTAAATAACCGCTTTTTACTAAATTCATATGTATGTGTACACGGTACATATGCCAAAAATGTACTTTTAAAATATTTTGTCTGTCTGTCTGTTTGTTCCGTGTAACCTCTGTAACGGCTATACCAATTTTGACGGGACTTTCACTGGCAGGTAGCGGATGATCCAGGGAGTAACTTCGGCTACTTTTTTAGACAAACTTTGTCCCGTGGCGTTACCCGCGTTGTTGTATTTATTTTTATTTCCTGTAGTTTGTTAAAACTACAGGAAATAAAAATAAATAAAGTGACATCAATATATCAACTACGCTAGTAATAAATTCAGCAACCTTGACCTAACACCAAAACACATCCTCTCTAACAAGCTCGCTACGCCTCAATAACTTCGAATAAGCACAAATATCATGACGGAACCACATATTCCCACCATTCCAATAAACTACGTTATGTAGGTAAGGTTTACTGTCACAGAGAATTTGTTCCACAACTTTCAATGTACTGATCGAAAGTGGAAATGTGTGTTAGCTAGGCATCCGTGATGTGGTATGTCGAAACTATTTTGTTTGTGATGTGGTATTTGAAAGTTGACCTGAGGATGGAAGTTTATAATTTCTAATAAGTCTTACATCTTAATTAAATAACGTATTACGTATACTGACCTTTATTTCATGATATCATTGTAAACAGCCTATTAGAATCCGTTGCTAGAGTTAGGACTCTCTTTGGAAATGAGGTTTTAGCCTACTATACGAAGCTAACCTGACAATTTGCAATAGGGATTTGTTTCAAATTTTCTGTCTCTTATCAGGAACTGTTATCCTGCACAATTTGCTTTTGCGACACCAATGGAATTAATAGAGGTGGTTATACTCAATAAATATTCTTTATTTATCACCACGAGGACTGATATTTCAATTTTTGATATACTCAAATTTTGTCACGTTCATATTTGTCAATCTCTCCAGCTTAAGAATCAATATCATAAACTGTTTATCTAAATAGTAACTTACTTGTATAACTCTGTCAGTTAAGTAAAATATTGCGCCAGTGGTAAACAGTATGCCTGGTTGATTTTATTACAACAAATCTATCACTAAACGGATTTTTCTGTCTATATATATTTCCAAATGTTTTGTTGGTTATTTCTATGGACGAAAGGATATCATTTCCATCAAACAAACAAGAGGGATCCTCTGACCAGGTCAGGTGTTTATGCCTGGTAGAACGAAACCAACCAAACAAACTCTCCAGCTATAAAATAAAAAAAAATGCTAATCTCCTTCATAACAGAATCATGTGTGAACGACTGAACCAATTTCAACAATTGTTTGATAGTCCATTTAACAAAAAATACTATAAGATACTAAGATGAACGCACTTGTGACAACTCTGGTGTTGCGGGTGCCCTAGGACGTCGGTAATCGCTTACCATCAGGCGATACGTATGCTTGTTTGCCCCCAATCCATAATAAAAAAAAATGTAAAGCATAAATCTACGACTAATAAGAGCCGTATATCAATGAAAAGAGACGCAAACAAAGCAGCAGAGCAGATTAAATTATTATACAAAACTACTTTAATATTTTATCTATTTTTTGTAGTTCTAATGAAATGTGGTGAATTATTCTTTATCAAAGAAATAATAAAGAAAAACATTTAGCTAAAACAAAAACCCAGTGTACACATTGCAAGGTGCTGTGACAACTTTTCAGGATTCAGACAGTCCGTAACGAGTGTCACTGAGGTTCACGTTACAACTGAAACTAAGGCGGCTGTCTCATATGTTAGATTGCAAGTTTTATTGCGGTACATTGCTTAGCTAGCAGTAATAATATTTTTTATATTATCCTTTTAAATAGTTGCTTAAGTATTTCTTGGATGTTTTAAGCTATCGAGTATATCGAGTCTTGAATAGTATTAAAATACTGTATAATAAATGTGAATATAAGATATTGTATGGGAAAATGATTTAAATACCTACATCTGCAATACATCTGTATCGCTATTCTTTTAAAAATGTTTTTATAGATTTCGTACATCCACTCAATCTGAACACAAATTTTCCAACGTTTATTGTTATTAAAAACATTTCTTTATATTTTCAGTTTTTTATACATGTATCTAAAAACAAAGTTGAACAAATTAAATATTGGAAAGCATAAATTACGGTGACTTAGCTTATTAAATTTACATTAAATAAAAAATGACTTAAATTTTCTACAAAAACAAAAGAAATTTTCCATGACCGCAAAAAAGCAATTGTTATTTCTTTTCAACTTAACTTTTTTTATCTTTTGATTACAGTTGATGCCTAGCCATTTGAACCAGTGCTCAATTGATTTGAAAAATGATCGGATTTTGAAAGCATTAAGTCAAACGCCTTCGTTTGATGTTCAGCCCTCTTTATTGATGAGATGAAATTTCTTCCGGCATCTACAGGAATATTGAAAGCGAGTCTTTAGGCGTTTATTAAAAATAAAACGTCTTGTTATTTTCTAACACAGCCAGATATTATCATAGACTTTATTGCTTTTATGGTTTTATAATACTGTGTATAATACTCTTTGTGGAAGTAGTTACTATGTCTACAGAAAGTAGGTATGTAGGTTTCAGATACATGGCAGCAACTCTTGATTGTGTCACTAAAAGAAATCAAACCATGATATTAAATGACACATGTTAATTAATATTGTATGTGCATGTTACCTCTCAGAATAACTTTAAAAAAATACTCTTAGATAAATAAGCAGTGGTTTGAGCTGTCACCCCGTCCTTTACATGGTACCACCGTCGGGACATCTCCTTTCCATTAAAAAAAGAATCATCAAAATCGGTTCATAAACGACAAAGTTATACACGAACATACATAAAAATATATATATATATACGGTCGAATTGAGAAACCTCATCCTTTTTTTGAAGTCGGTTAAAACTGCCACCTATACATGGAAAATCATATCCGAATCATACCCGATACATGGAAAATCTCGCAAGATACACCTATTTCAAAAGACGGCTTCAGATCTCAGATCACTAACTATAGAACTATTGCCGTTTTGTCAGCGTATGAAAAGGTCTTTGAATACATTCTTAACACCCACATTACTAGACAAATAAAGCAACAACTAAATTGATTTCAAAAAAACGTTCGATCGTGTCGATAAAGTACTTTAAAAAAAAATGCAACCTTTGGATTTACTCCAAATCTACTAAAATTATTTGCCAGTTATTTTACCAATCGTAGGCAGTATGTACAGGTAGGTAATCAGTGATCGGACTCATATGACACTCATTCAGGTGTAAGTCAGGGCAGCATATTAGGACCGACGCAGTTCCTAGTTATGATCAATGACACTTACTCGATGTAGTTAGATTAGCCCAGTGCCTGATGTTTGCCGACGATCTGAAGCTGTTCTTAGGAATCGGTAGCCCGGAGGACTGTGAAGCGCTCGCACGGGACATCGATAGTGTTGTAGTCTGAGGTAATCACAACTGGTTAGAATTTAATCCATCTAAATGTAAAACGATAAAATTCACTCGATCTTGCTATTCGTACACTCACAGTTATGAATTATCGGGTGTTCCGCTGGATCGAGTCACAGAAATACTCGACTTAGGTTTAGGCAGAGGCGAGGTACAATATGATGGTAGAACGTTTCCAACGCAAATTCACGTGGTTCTTGTACAAAAAGCTATATGGGTTCTACCCATATTTATATCCATCACTTTTTGTCCTCGGCATGGTAAGTCTGGATACACTACCAAATTAGTATCCATATATTACATGCATTATCATCTATATTATCACATTTGTAATACCTTAATGTTGTATTATATACAATAATATATAGTTTGCTGTACGTGTTGGGAAAACTGTAAGTGCAGCGAGTAGTTGATTGATTAAATAAATAAATAAGTAGAGTCACATTTTTTTAAATGTCTTCTATTTAAACTGCTTTAAATTTCTTATCGAAACTACGTCTTATAATTTAATTTGTATATGGGTATGAACTTTACTTTCGTCAAAGTTTATAGACATCTCATAATTTTTTTAGCTTCTGAGAAAAACAAATATAAAAATAAATTTAGTCTAGTAGTATGCTGTAGTACAAATGTGAAAGTTCGAATAGTTTTCAAACCCATAAAATATAAAAAACATAGTTTCATAAAAAATGTTCTATAAAACATTTGGCCATTTCGACACAGCAGTTTATTAATATATATTTTAGAAAAGAATACATAAAAAGGTCTAACTCATATCAGTATGAAGAGACGACCCTGAGTAAAATTGTGTTACGAAATTTGATTAAAATTTGTAGCACATGTTATGTATATTAATTTTTCGCCGTAACATGTTGTTTAGCAACTTTTTTTGATTTAAAATATAATATAAAAACAAAACATGAAGACACAAAAAGGTTCATCCAGTCTATTTTCTTGATAAGGAATGTCACATATACCATACAAATGCCACAAAGTACACTAAAAATATATAAAATATAATAGAGAAGCGAAAATACCGCAGTGTCATAAAAACTGTTTTGAAACTGGAATAGAGTTTGCCGAGTGGCGCTAGATTGAATTGTTACAGCTACGAGTGTATCTCGACAGACACGGGATATAGAGTTCAACATTTCCGTGTGGAAACTACTTGATAAAGTGGGTGACTTGATGTGTTGCTTTGAATAATTTGGTGTTTAATCTATAAGTTGTTTTTATCATAGAGTGGTTCTGAGGAACTTTATTTAGAAAACAGAATATATTTGTGTGAATTAATAAGAAGTTATTCTAAAAATAGTGAAAGTCAGTATTGTCGACATTATAATAATAGAGCTAAATATTTTGTTGTATAAACACGTCAATCTCTGAAACGGTAACTTACATTTTATATTAATTATGCTATGACACTAACGAACAAAGAATTAGCATTGCCATTTAACGTGGTAATGCTGCCAGTCTTTTGGGAACGCTACCGGCAGGCGAAGGTGTGGAGAAGTTCTTTGATTAAATAAAATTAATTTCTATTTTTAAAGAACAAAGCAGATGCCACTAACACGGATTGCCGTAGAAATTGAGTTAAACGTTTACTACAACAAAACATCAAGAGATAGCAAACACAATTCCATATGCGACAATAGTTCTAATACCTATACTACGAGTATATAATATAATATTATATAGGTTTGTAAGCTATAGATATTGTGTTAAGACCTATAAATATTTCAAATGTCTGGAATTGGCGACTACATAATATTGTGTAAGTTACTACTAATGACTTCATTTTGGTTATCTGTCGATGATGTCAGTGATGGGTTATTATAATAAAAAAATATTTTTGTTATTATAATAAAATTTGATTATAGATTAATGTATGAACAGTTTAACTATTACTGAAATTTGACATCAATTATAGTAAAAATAATGGTTATCTCACACATCTTACATATGGCCGCGAGATCCCAAACTGGGTAAAGCTTGTGCCATGATAACCGTATAGCTGATAAATACATTTATTTTCATACTAGCTATAGCCCGAGGCTTCGCCCGCGTGTATGTCGGTTATCGCGGCCAATAGTAGTCTTTTTTGTTATTTTGATGTATAAGCTATATTACTGTAAAGTTTCATCCAAATCCGTTTAGTAGCTTTTGCGTGAAAGAGTAACAAACACACACACATCCTTACAAACTTTCACATTTATAATATTAGTAGGAAGTAGGATACACATTTTGCACGTATTATAGATAAAGTATGGGAAAATATTTATCCCGGATAGGAATCGATCTCACGACGTCAGGCTGAGAACTTGGCACTTTACTACATCATCGTGACAGAAAATTAAATCTTTATTTTCGCTAGCACCAGAAGTATTATGAGAAGGTTTACATATTGCAAATTGAAGCAGTTCTAGTCAGATCAATCTATGATATCATAGGTTCCGCGAAATTTCAATTTCGCCTTCTACTTAGTTGGTGAATATCTTATGGTAGTCGTTCTGTATCAACTTAGGCTGATCCCAATATAGTTTGGGAAAAAATGCTAAGAAGGAAAATCTTGTACTAATTACTATTTATTTTCAACTAGTTGTTGTCCGCGGCTTCGCCCGCGGCAAATACAAAATCATTTATTGAATTAAAACACCAAGTGCCATCTATGAACGTTAAATAGAAGCTACGGTTTAAAATCATAGATCGACGCAACAGCATGAGCTGTATTGTCAAAGTAAATTAAGTGAAATCACTAAAATCTACTGCCTGCCTGTGTCGATCTATAACTTCCAGTTTTCAAAATGCGCAGAGCCTTATGAGAAGAATACTGGCAGTTTTTGCGTGAAATCCATACTTACAAACTTTCGCGTTTATAATATTAAGCAGGATAATTTAAAATATTCTTATTACAACATATATCACTAACCGCAGAACTGGGGTCGATAATTCGATATTGGGAAAGAATTTTGTGGTTATTGCAGTAATCACTGCGTTCAACGTGAACATAACTTGTGGCTTTCATACGTTTATATGTCATTGTGTTACATGAATGAGTAAACTTTAAATGCAATTCTTTATGTATGTATGTGTAATGATACCTAAAGGTAGTAGTAAGAAAATACCTAAAGGTAGTAGAGCCACGCTGATTTCAGCACGAACGGGCCGGCTCGACCGGGGCGGTACTACCCTTGCACAGAAAATCAACGTAAAATGACAGCGCTCATGCTGTCGTGTTTCGTTGGTGAGTGCGAGACCGGAGGCCCAATGATGCGAAAGCATCACTAGCCCGCCATGGTGTGGGTCACCATGCTGCATTGTTGCATTGTCTGCGTTCGCAGTATGGTGACCATCACTCTTGGATTTTGCTTATGCTTTCCATCAGGCAGAGTAGAGTCATTATGCAGGGCCAAAGCAGCAGGGCCAAAAAAAAAAATGGATATAATATATGTACTTACTTATGTCAACAACATACCCGAATGTTATGTTTAAAAGGAAGAGTTCTGACTCTATTGCTATCTATCTATCAATCGGACATAGGAATGTGGAAAAAATGAGAACTCAATAAGCAATGAAAGTTGGTAAGATGGGGAAAATAATAGTTTAAGTAAAATTCTTTTAACGAATGTATTATTAATAATGTATATGAGTGCTGAAAAACTATCTTAGTAGATGAAATTGATAACTTGAAAGAAACTATAATATACATATGTACATGTATAATAAATCTTGAAAGTGATTTGGCTCTATTGTATTTAAGGATTGGCTACTACTTAAGTTCTTTCTTTATAATAAACGTGCATGTTTAACTTTTTAAATTACCAAACCACCTTCATCATGTGAAACTATAGGAAATAAGACCGTAACCTAGTTAATTTCCGGCGCAGTTTCTTTCAAGTTATAAGTTTCATCTACTAAGATAGTATTTCAGCACTCAAAAGTGCAGCGTTTTCTTAATAAAAAATTATTTCTCTACGAGCCATTAGAGGTTCGGAGAAGAGTTTGGACTCAACTTTTACAAATGTAATATAATATTTCGACTATGTCATATATTTTACGTAGGTACACAGACATTTTACTATAACTTATTGAAGTTAATATACTTTAGTTTGTTTTAAGAAATATACTTTTCTCTTCCATCTTGTACTTTAGTACTACCTACGGTACTTCCAGCATTTGCTACGGCGGTAGTTCCGGTCGTATGGCTAACAAATAGTGAGTAGACTTCATTTAAGAAACCAAACAAGCAAAATTTTAGTATTGCACGAAAAGTTGAAATTTGGAATCAATTTTTTTCTTTTTATATTGATGTACATTCATTATTTAAGATACACGAGATACGAGTCTTAATAAAGTGTAGTTTTCGTTATTTTGTTCATTTATTAAATAAACTCGATCCCCTACTGTTGGATTCAAAACCCGTCAGATTCCTTATTTATACAATTCTTTTTCTTTATTATATTATATTAAGAAACTTAAGCATAATTATGACTATGGCGCACATCTATACTAATATTATAACGAGGTAAAGTTTCTAACTTTGTTTGTATGGTTGTAGGGGGTAATCTTCGGAAGTAGGTACTGATCCGATCTTGAAAATTATTTTACTAACAGAAGGCAAAACTATTCTGGAGTGACATATTTTATCATGATTGAACTTAAATTTAGTTAAAAATAACAGTATTTGCAAACGAAGTCGAACAAAAGCGGGCTGTTAACGCGCAACGAAGTGGGAACAAATCGGCATAAAACCGTAAAAAACCAATAACGTCTTAAAGTCCTTTAAGCGGGGCGTAAAAAAGCATCTCACTAGGCGGCCATAGTGTGGGTCACCATGCTGCAATGTCCTTATTCGCATTGAGGATGGTGACCACCACTCTTGGATTCTGCTCATGCTTTCCATCAGGCAGAGCAGAGTCATTTTGGCGCAGCTAAAACATAAAAAAAAAAAAAAAAAAAAAAAAAAAAACATCACAAAAAACCGGCGTGAAACAGCGCTTGCGCTATGTTTCACCGAGCGAGTGAGGAAACCGGAGGCCCATACTCCAACCCCTTCCCCCATCCCCAGAAGGCCGCCAACGCACTTGTGACGCTTCTGGTGTTGCGCGTGTCTATGCGGCAGTTATCGCTTACCATCAGGTGATACGTCTGCTCATTTGTCCCCTATTGTATATACAAAAAATACCATGAATATAATAATTATATGACATTTTATCTTTATTGATTACATCGTTAATGTATATTGTTTTAAACTTTCATGGTCAGTAACATGAAAATGGGACACATACAAAAAGGTACATGGTAGCAATCCCGCAGATTCCCATTTTAAATGTTAATGTAGTTATTTAGTAAAAAATTTAACAAAAATAAAACCGACTTCAAGGTTCGACTCGATTTCTCTTGGATGCCATCATCAGATCTTAGTGTCCTAATCATGGTACCATCGTTAGGATACCTTCTTTCCATTAAAAAAAGAATCATCAAAATCAGTCATAAACGACGAAGTTTCCGCGAAAAAACATAAATAAAAATGTATATATATATATATATATACGGTGGAATTGAGAATCCTCCTCCTTTTTTTGAAGTCGGTGAATAAAGGCAAACATAAAATAAAAAATAATAAGAAGAAAAAATTAAATATAAATAAAATATAAACATAAGTAACACGAGCATATAACATAATTAATTAAAAAAATATGACTAACTTATAAAACTTTTAAGCTAATAACTCACCGTGGACTCCCTCACTTACACGTTTTCACTATATATCATAAATAATACCGTACCGTACATCAATACCGTGTACCCCCTTAATATTATAAATTTGAAGGTAAGTTTGTTTGTTACCCTTATATGCGAAAGTTATTCAACTTATGATTATCTTAACTTATATTATCACGAAACCTTGTACACATATACTTGTAAGTATTAGAAGTAATATAGGATACTTTATTAAATGCGAGCGAGCGAAAAGCTAGTATTTATATAAATAATAAATTTGACCAGAAATACAATACAATGTAAAGATAGTGTTGCTCTATATTTTTGCAACCACAAACGTGCCACAGCGAAGCTCGGCAGGTTACAGTTAATCCTAATAATATTGTAAACGCGAAAGTTTGTAAGTATGGATTGGATGTTTGTTACTCTTTCAGACAAAAGCTACTGAAAGGATTTGGATGAAACTTTACAGTAATAAAGCTTATACATCAGTATAACACATAGGCTATTATTTGCCGCGATAACCGACGTACTCGCGGGCGGAGCCGCGGGCAACAACTAGTATTTAATAAATGTAAAACAATCAATGGGTAAGTTTTAGGTTCTCAGTACTCGTCTGTCATACTTTTATCTTTGAACAAGATAACAAGCTGATACTATCGAAGAGGATAGTAAGGTACAAAATTAATTTCCTTCGTGACTAAAGACCACTCCAAGTTTAATTAAACAAACCTGGAAGTATGGATAAAATGGAGCACTCTGTTACTTGATCATTAAATTAAAACAGTAGATAATTGTATTTAAAACAAGCTCCACAAAATTATTGTAATTTTAGAACTTTAAATTTATAAATTTTATCAGAGATATAATCATAACTTCCAATATTAATTAAATATTCAATGATAGCCTCATTGAATATTTACTTAAATGGTAAATATTTTTACTATCTTATAATAAACTAGTTGTTGCCCGCGGCTCCACCCGCGTGCCTGTCGGTTATCATCATATAAAGTTTCATCCAAATCTGTTCAGTAGTTTTTCCGAATTTGGTAATCAGTTCTAAACGACGGAAGCTTTAATTATGTTGTTCTAGAAAATAATATTTAGTAAATATCTCTACTTAAGTGTATAAGAATGGCACTAGATATGCTCACTAGTGTATATGCATACAAGTGTATTTGCACGGACACGTATATCGTCTAAAATGGTAAGCGATTACCGCCGCCCATGGACACCCGCCGGCCTTTTCAGAAGGAGTACGATCTTTTCGCGAAGGTTTGAAGGTCGTATTTGCCCGGGAATACCGCAGGCGACAGGCGACAGTTAATTCCACAGTTTTGTTGTGCGAGGCAGAAAGTTCCTAGAAAACCGCACAGTTGTGAACTGCCAGCCATCTAAGTGATGGGGGTGAAACTGCTGTCGCGTAGAACGATGGCGGAAAGAGGCAACAGGAATTAGCCCTAGCAACTCCTCGGAGCACTCCCCATCGTATACGCGGTAGAAGATGCACAGCGAGGCCACATCTCTACGCAGTGCCAGAGAGACGACTAAATTGAGTCTACCTCAATCTGAAACCTTTTCCAAAGAAGTCTCAATTTCAGACACAAGTTTGTTTCGACTCTCAATGACTTTCTCCCGAGAAATATTAGCGCGGCTGGTGTAGAGAGCATTGCCCGAGCTGTCATCCACAATCCGCAATTAAAAAAAAAATATCTGTGTAAATCTATATAAATAACTGCCACAACGGTTCTAATACTGAAAACAACATAGGGATTTAATCGGGTTTCCTGTTATCATTTCACCTGCACATGCATTTCACCGAGGGCTAGGTACCTGGACAATCTTATATTTGTATTTATTTTACAATGTCAAAGAGTAAAAATATTTACTTCTACTAACTATCAATGTAGCGTCGCTCGTATAGAATGCGTTTTAAGTTCTACTCAGCTGAAACTAGTCTCAGTAACGAATCTCAACTCAACAGTCTGTTCTCAATTACGTTTCTGCATTATCGAAATTATCGTTCCGTGTCACGCATCAAATTATATTAAACAAAATATAATTAACAAACAATTTATATAATATTAGTTATTAGTTTATATATAGTACAATATTTTGGCTAGTGTATCAATGTAAACATAATGATAAGAAGCCACTCGCCCTAAATTAAAGATTATAAATATTAAAATAAAAATTACTATATATACCGGAACCGGACCTGTAACGGAACGTTCAAATTGTTATCAATACTTGTCATATCGAATTGTCATACATTGTTTTTGTTTTTTTAGATAAATTTGTTATATTTTTGTCAGAAACCAGAAGGTTGTGGGTGGTATTAATTGAAAGAAACGGTTGAATGTGTATTTTAAGTAAATTCAATGTCAATTTAATGTGAATTAAAGTGAATTAAAATGTGTAAGTTAAGTATTTTTTTTATAAATAATAGTATATAGTAAGGTAAAATAAATATTTCGTTGTAATTTAAAGACATCATCATATAATACGTTAATTTTCCCTAAAAGACCTTAGAAATTATCACTTGAGACTAGATTGAGCTTGTCTCAACTGAACAGAGATCACATCTGTCAAAATCTATTCCTTAGAGGAGATTTTGACATAAACATCTAAAATAAGTTCTAAAGTAAGCTCTAAACAGAGATTCATTGATCTTTACTCACTTGATTAACGATCAGTGAATCTTGACTTAAAAGACGTTCAATAATAAAATCTCTTTTTAAAACTAGATCCACGACTGAGACGCCTTTTAAAATACGGACCTTAGTCTACTTCTACTACTAAAATGTTTAGGTATTTGTAACTTTTTTTAAATTCTGCTAATTTTTCAAATGAAATTTTTTTTCTTATGACGAGAACGGTTTTTTACTACTATACAGCACTACTTAACTCAACTTTTACTTATGTTGTTCTTGATCTTTATTTAATCCATTGCTATGGTAAAATGACAGCTCATTATAAAACATCCATCATTCATCCATGCTAGTGCGTATGGTGGCCCCCACTATTGGATTTTGCTTGAGCCTACCATCAGGCTGAGCGAAGTCACTTTGCCAGGTAATCCTACTAATATTATAAATGCGAAAGTTTGTAAGGATGGATGGATGTTTGGATGGATGTTTGTTACTCTTTCACGCAAAAACTACTGAACGGATTTGGATGAAACTTTACAGTAATATAGCTTATACATCAGAATAACACATAGGCTACTATTTGCCGTGATAACCGACATATACGCGGGCGGAGCTGCGGGCAACAACTAGTTTATATATAAAAAACACTTAAAATTTTACACCTTATTTACAGTACAGTACAGTTGTTTAAACTTCAAGATTGTAGACTATTGGTTAAACTATGCATTGATAAATGTCAGTCAGGTCAAGTAATTTTTATATGTATAGGTCATAAAATAAATATCTACCTAGATCTTGCTTTGTACTAACCTAATATGTAGTATATATTTTGTAGGCACAGTAATTAAATATACATTTACAGTTAAGTACGTTACTGTGTAGTGTGTACGTTATGAGGCATTTCAGCATGAGTGGTTTGTACTAAAACCGATATAATATCAAGACCACAAGACTGAAACAAGAAAGCGAGACTATAATAAAACATTGTCAATTATAATAATGCTGACAGAATTCAATGAGAAATGTGACAGCGCTTACCTTACATTATGACAATTCCTAGACGTAAACTAAATATTCTAAAGTATAAAACAAATATAAGATAATAATAAGATATAAGAAAAGCCTATCACCTATCAAAATATTGATGTAGTTGATATTAATAGAAGAAGAATTATTTTTAAGAGTTTCTTACTAAACTTATACCGAAAATAATTGAAAATATTTTCATATTATTAATTTTCATAATATTTATTTTCATATTACGAGTATTGGAGCACTTGCTCTAATATTATTTTCTATTATTATTAATACAATTATGTTTTTTCACTAGCTATATTATAACGGTCCCAACTGATATTAAATACATAGAAAATAAATATACAATAGTGTCTTTTTAGCTGCTCATACTTAGGTAGCATTAACACAAGAATTTGTTTTACTTTAGTTTTTAACTTTACAGATAGCTACCTCCGATTGCTTTTTTCCTACAAAATCATGTATATAAGTACAAAGCTACCGTCTACCTAGTTAGAGTTTTGTCTTGAAAGCAGTCGCCTACAAACTGAAACGAAAATTTCAGTTCTAAATGAACGCGTGTACAAAATGTAATAACTTCTTAGAACATACATAAGTACAACATTCGATATTCATTTATACCATTTCTAAGAATTTTATCGTCAGTGTGACGTACTCGTAAATAATACTCAAACGTGGTGGCTTATGTGGCTTATTATTTAATATATAACATGTAATACGTCAGGGATTCAAGGAATGGCTTAAAACATTTTTAATGATAACTTCAAATATCTCACACGCAACAGTCTGATCACAAACAGTTCAGAGCCAGCGCTGTGGTAATCAAACTGCTTATAAAAATAACTATTTATTTCTAAATACGTATATATTATAGATCGAATAAATCCAGACATAGACCAAATGATCGTGTTCATCACACAATCATTTCGGAATGTTTAGAAATGTGTTTTATTTCCGTAACATGTTCACATTTAAAATAACCAACCTAACACATTTAGTAATTACCTCTAAAAAATTTTGACACCTTCTGGGCTTAGGCGCGTAATATAAAAAAAAAAATGCATTTAAATATATTAAACAAAATTAAAGTGTCGTTAATTTCAAACAATGATCTGTTGTTATACACATTTATATGGGGTAAATTATTTTAAGTTTTCAGTAAGTACGTATATATTTACATATATGTGTGCAGGTTAGAGCAGCTTAGAGAGCAGGATTCTTTGTGTTTTCTTGTGTCATCTACACGATTTTACTCGATCGATCATCATTAAATTTTAAAGACACAGTATTCCCCTGACAACGTCCTCCAAAATTGCAAAACATTAAAAACACTGCGTAAATTTTATAAAAAATAAATAATACTTTTCCTAAATAAGACAAAAAATAATTTACGAAGTTAGCAGGCAATATAACTATATAAATTACTAACTATAAATTGATGGCTATGGCTATGGATATATCAAGTGAAATTGATCATGGTAGTTTATGAAACTATATGTGAATATTTTTTATTAACCGCGGTTGCTTTAATCACTCAATCTTGTGTTTTCTTTCAATTCAATCTGTCCTTATACTACGTTTTCTTTATGTTTATTGCTAAAATAGAGAGACTTTTAACAGGATCCATAACATTCTTTACGGTCGTCTCTTATTCTGTATTTGAATTAGGAAATAAAAAAAGTATAAAGTTGGGAACGACTTGTCGTCAGAGATCGCTGTCTGACGATAATAGTAAAATTGAAGCTAAAACATGTACTTGGCTATGCAAATCTATTTCACGGAATTTTACTTTCCTCACAGAAAAAGTTTATACTTAGAATTTGTGTGTTAAGGTATTGAAATATTTGTGGTGCATGCTTTAGTTCAATTTTAACATAAGGCGTTTCATAATTAGTTATATCTGGTGCACCTTAGTTACTTCTAGTTTACTTGGATGATAAGTTTTAATTTCAATATGTGCAATATTTTTACAGTTATGTTATATTGCTATTATTTTTTGCAAACATTCAGAGCATCAAACATATAGCTATATCGTCGAAATACTCGATTTAAGCAATTCATAACATCACGCTTTATCTCTAATAGGATACACAAGTCAACGGTACCTACCTAATTACCCATAAGTATATATCACATTTCCAGTCTTTGTTTGAAACTATTTAACTTCATGAAAGCACTATGAGATTGCAGCTAAACCCGTAGTAAGCTGGCCATATCAAAGTATAACTGATTAGCTGACCCTCACTTGCGTCTCCTATTGCCCGTAGCGTGATAATTTTCCTCCGTTTTTGTAACATTATTCATTGTTGCTCCGCTCCTGTAGGTCTTAGCGTGATGATGTATAGCCTACAGCCTTTCTCGATAAATGGGCTATCTAACACTGAAATAATTTTTCAAATCGGACCAGCGGTTCCTGAGATTAGCGTGTTCAAACAAACAAAGTATAGATTTAACGTATCAAAGTCAGTCTATAAATCAATGGAAGTTCAGCTTGAATATGGACTACTTGGCAACCTCTATTCCTAAATGAACATATCTATCTAAATAAATATGTTACTCTTTCAACAAAATGTTGCAGAATTAACAGACATTATGTGAAAACAATATTAATTCCCAACACGTATGTAGCTGACATCACTCAACTAATGTGCCACCAAACTATTTGTCCTTGTGACGTGTAATGTGAACACACCCTGTATTTAGTCACACACACCCAGCAATGTCGACAGCTATTAAAAATACTTCTATAGTAAATAGTTATTTAAAGAATTCTGTAGTTTTTGTATCTGGAAAAGAAAAACTAAAACAGTTTTACTTGCAAAAATATTTAAAACTCTCGAAGCATTTAATTATTGTGGCAAAATACTTCTGTTTTTAAAAATACTAATTAAATTTTCATTTTCATATTTTCTAATTACATGTAGTAATTTAAAATGACCTTAATATACAAAAAGTCCTAGTTTAATAAATATTTAACGAATTTATCGGTAGAAAATGGTTTATATCGATTAGAGTAATGAGGATATGTCACGTTAAACTTGTTAATTATTACTGATCACAACATGGTTTAATTTTAAATGGGTCAGATATCATGTGAATTTAGGAGTATTTTATATTATTTATACATAATACATATATGCTAGAAATATGTGAGTATGTTTATCAACAGTTAGTTTATCATAATACAGGTTTTACCTAGTTTGTGACTATACGGCCGTCAATTTTGTGAGATTGAGAAACAATTGTCGAATTGTTAGTACTTTGCATTCGGAATAAAGCTAGTATGTAGGAAACCTAAAAGGGCAAATTATGGATAATTTTAAAATACCTCTCTGAGCACGTTCTAATGGCAGTAACATTATTTTAGCAGCACCACCCCACCATGCTATGGCATATGTAAAGACAGATTGACACATAAACTAGTTTTACAATCTCATAGTCAGCGATATTTCTCACGTTCTTAAATATAAACATTAATATACGAATTCTAGTACATAATAATTCGATGTGCCTGCGGTAATTCAAATTTGCGTCAATCGTTACGCCTAGATATTTCATATCATCAGTTTTTGTCAAAGCAGGGTAGTTACATGCGTTGTTAGCACTAGAACCACAAGTAAGTGCGTAAATGTCACGGTCAGGTGTCGGGGCGTTAATGTTACTCATCGTTAATAAAATGTATTTCGTTTTGTCAGCGTTCAACGTTAGTAAATTTTTACTAAGCCAGTTAGTAACTATGTTATACCCTTCTTTTGCGTGATTATATAATTCAGCGCGCGATCTGGCTGAAAATAGTACAGCCGTGTCGTCCGCATTTTCGAGCTTTAAGCTGCACAGATCATTAATTTATACCAAGAATAAGGCATATCCTAAAACACTACCTTGAGGAATAGCGTAATTATTATTTTTGAGGTGAGAACTACTGTATGTGCTCGCCGAAGTTTATCGACGGCTGGCTGAATTCCGGACGGAATCCTGGGCGGGAGGCTTTCGCCCCCCGCCCGAAGAGATATACGAGTGGCGTGAAGCCGCCCGTCGAGCCACGATAGCTCGCTGGTCGTTCCGACTGGAGACTCCACGCGCTGGTTTTGCCGCTGTAGAGGCTCTCCAGCCGGTCAAACTCAGTGGGCAGGACGGCCGCACGGGACCCTTTCCTTCCGACTGAGGCAGGTCTTTTCGGGCACGGTTGCTTGGGGAAGTACCTGCACTCGATAAACCGGGCAGCGGAGGCGCGCTCATCAGCGTCTTATACAGCCCTGAGTGTGGCCGCGGATGGTCGGGACGGGTTTTCACTTCCATCCGCTCTAGTGGCCGTCCGCGAGAAGGCGACGTTACGTGTGCGCCGTACGTCGCCTAAATGAAGAGATGTTGGAGGAGGGTGCCCGCTTCAGTGCGGGCTGGTGCTGGGAGGGGTCCGGAGGTATTTACAACAGCCGTTCCCGGATCTCTCCCTTCTCATGCGCAGAGTGGCACACCGTGTGGTTTTAGTCGGTGTGATTCCGACACACCGCCCCGCCGCAAACGCCGGCGAGGTGACGGCTCGAGGGGTCTTCCACACGTTTAAAAAAAAAACAGGCTTAGTACCCATAAGCAAGTAAGAACAGTCGAAGTTCTGTCCTCCTGGTAAAGAAGCCAAACTAGAGGCGTTACACCTATTTTAGAATGAGTTACAATTTATTTTGAATCACCCTCTGTTCTTTGTAGTGACGGCCTCCGATGCCGCCTAGGGTACCTGCTGCTTGATTCAACCACATAAAGGGTCCAAGTCGCGATTCAAACTCACAAGTTATATAAAAACAAATTTTTATATAACTTGTGAGTTTATTAGTTGCAGCACCCTCTTAAATTTTATAGTATAATAAATATATTGCAACTTAATGAGCTTAGAGTGCTTTAAGGACTTTGTAACCAATCATTGTTAACTTCAAAATGTTTGTGAAAAAAAAAACTATGAGCTGCTATTGGTTTGAGCTGTTCAATAGCTAATAGTTCTTCAAAGTATTGTATCTATACAAATAAGTAAAATTGAAGTGTTTGTAATTTTAAATTAACACCTTTGCACTAAATGCACATGAAAGTAAATATAATACTGACATTAAAAAAAAATCTTTCTTTTTTTCAAGACAACTTCTGCACTAGAAATGTACATCCAGTGTCGTGGGGACTTTAGAAACATACATGAAAAGGACACAAAGAACATCCAGACTCAGAAAAACAATTTGTGAATCACACAAAGTGTAGTTCCGGTGTGGGATTTGAACTCTTAGTGCAGTAGAAAGTGGCGTAGCGACCACCTATACCACTAGGTCAACCGTGCGGTCAAATCATTTGTTTAATTTTTTGTAAGTCTCTTTGTTGCGGATAATCTGTGGAACGCGATTTTGACGGGACTTTGATTGGCAGATAGCCAATGATATAAAGAGATGTAACTCCTACTTTTTTGGATTATGCGGCATTACTCACGGTTGTTGTTGTAACAACAACCGCGGGTTACGGCGCATAACTCAGCTACTGTAAAATATTTCTTATATTTTTTCTAATAAAAGTAGAGAAATTAATCTAAACTGACGAAATGGGTTTAAGAATAACGTATACAATAAGTATTCTGTAACATTAAAAGAAAAATTAAATATCAAAGTTATGACTTCAAAGCACTCAATGAACCGGTAAATACACAAAGCTGCTCAAATTAACAATGGCGGTTGAAATGAACTTGACACAACTTATAAGTATCTAGTTTCTCCTTTGTGATAAATTGTGGTCAAAGTATGGAAAGTAGTTCTTGAGTTTACTCACAGTGATTGTATCGAAAATAATGTATAAAAATTACTCAACAATCATTAAGAACCCATAATGTCCCACTGCTGGAATATCGGCTTTCTTCTCAGGAAATGGTTAAGGCCATACGTTCCCACGCTTGCCGAGTGCGTGTTCGGGGCTGGCCGAGTGCGTGTTCGGGACTAGCAAGACAACGTTGTGGTTACGTGATCTTGTCGTTGAATGTTTTTAATCTGCCTAAAGGTTGAATGTTTTTAATCTGCCTAATTGGAAAATTAAGCTTCACGACATTGTTGTATTTTGTAGCATTTGTTTCTTTATTTTAATTTAAGTGAAAGTTGTATTAGGAAGAAGGTGAGCACAGCGCCCTCACGGTATGATACGCCCTGAGAGTTCTACTTTCGAGTGGATCGACTGGCCGATTAGCTCACCCAAGAGGCACCAGATGGCGTTATTCTGCACTTCGGAGCGTCAAAACAATGCATCTTGACTGATTACATCTTTCAAAATTTAAGAATGAACATTTTATAGTATTAAGATATATGCAATTGGTTACCTCTCAAAATGGTGTCTTTGTGTTAGAATACATCGGAGTGTGTCGTGCTCATTTTAGCCTAAAATAGTGGGGAAATTCGAAAAGTTTCGATGCAGAACCTTTAAAAGACAGGATTTGTCGATCTCAAGATCACTTTTTTATCTTTTCTGCTCTTGTGGTGAAAATCCGTAACAACATAGTGATTGTTTGTTTGCTGTGAATAGTGAAAAGCTGCTGAAATCTCCAATTCCTCGTCTGAGGTAAAAATCAAATATAACCTAAAAAAATAATCCTAACAATATCTTTATTTCTTTGAATGTGTGTCTAGGAGATGTATTTTCTGTGTAGGGTTCATGGTTCCTGGCAGAACTGTTCAAATTGAGAGTGCACATCCTGGGTTGTGTGGATAAATCCCAGCAGAAAATCCTTCATAAGCAGCCCGCAGCTCACTACCTGGCTCGCTTCTGTGTCCTGAGGATGCTCACTTATTCACGTAAAAGTTTTAAAGAATTTATGTTCAAGTAGCACCCACATAAGGTGTAACAATTTATTATTTATTACCACCTACAAAAGGAGTTCCTAATAGACCCTCGCCTGTGGTCTCTAAGGAGAATAAAAAAAATCTTCTGGGTGTCTGTCTGCAGTGCAACGGCATCAAGGAGTGTTTTAATTGTATAATTTTTTTACTCTGGTGTCAACCCACTTTGACTCCAAAAATAAAATTGTAATTATTATTGTGACTTGTGAACCTCTGAAATATATATATGCATCACTGAGGAGTGGGTGTTTCTTATGAAGAGTGCCTTGAGAATCCCCTACACACACATACACACTTATTATCTTTTTATAACCTTTTTTATTTTATTCTACCTCATCATAATTTTTTACTTTTAATCTACATTCAAATTTCTTTTAACGGCGCCCTGGAATCTCATTGTATATCTCCTGCTGATCTAGCTGGTGAAGTAATTGACCTGACAAGATCAGGGGTTACAATTTTGTATATACGCAATGAGTATAGTGACCATCACTCGTGGATTCTGTTCATGTTTTCCATCAGAGTGAAAACAATTTGGCATACACATAAAAATCTTTGATATAGAACGTCGTTTGACTGAATAAAATCAATTTTTATTGCTTTTTAGTTGAGTTCAGTGAGTTTTCGAATCACGGAATTAGCACTATTGTTCCATTAGAATAACAATTAACGGAGATGAGTAAAAAACACTCATCACCATCATCTTCAATAGTCCATCTTTTCACAATAATATCTTGACGTTACAGACAACAGTTCCATCTATTCATACCTCTTATAGAAAAAAAAGACAGAACGTAATCGTTACGAGTTACAATTACAATGAAGCCATTTATATAACCGCTTTGTTACAGGTTTATTCATGTTGAAAATCGTTTGTGATCAGGTCTTATTTAGCTGATTTGTGGTTGTCTACAAATGAAATGGCGTTTTTTTAATAGAAAAATAGCTTTGTCAGCATGTCTGTGATTAGAGAAATTTGGAAAAGAGAACTCGACATTAGGTAATTGGAAAATTTTACGGTTTAATGTTCGGTGTAAAATCCTAATATTTTTTTTATTGAATAGTCTGGCAAACAAGCAGACGTATCGCCTGATGGTGATTACCACCGCCAGTGGACACCTGCAACACCACAGGCGTCACAAGTGCGTTGCCGGCCTTTAGGGGGATGGAGGGGAGATACGGTTGGGGTATAGGTCTGCGGTACTCTCACTCACACGCTGAAACACAGTGCAAGCACTATTTCACACTGGTTTTCTGTGACGCCGTGGTATCATTTCAGTCGAGCCGGCTCATTCATGCCGAAGCGTGACTCTTCCACGGTAGAATAAGAAATAGATAACAAAGAATAGACTGAAATTTCAAATCCCCATGTCCAGCCTGTGAAGTGTGCTTGGAGAAGTCACTGGAATACTGATATTAGTGGGTAGGTTGATAAGTTATTATAAACTTTAATATCCCTAAATCGCAGTGGCGTCCAGTTAATTCAAAGTCATGGCTGCTTAGTCACCCATTTTGATTACTAAATTGCCATTTCTCGCTTCCTTTATGTTTAATAGTAAGAAATTAATTTAACTTAATTACATGAAACCTACTCACGATCCATTAATCTTAATAGACGTTATCGCTACCGTATCACTTTGTAATTCCTACGGCTGAGTGAATTGAGGTGTTAATCTAGTAATAAGTTATGGGATTGTCGTTGCGTTTAACGGACATCGACTGTTTTGTGTTTTTCAGTTAACATAGTTTAGTTTCCTTTTGATCAAGAATTTGATATGTAAATGGTATTATCCTTGTTGTTATCGTTGATAGATTAAATTCTCAATACGCTAGTGTAATCAAAAGGCGCAAATTAAAGCATTCAAAGATAAAATATCTTTGAAAAGCTTTAATTTAGTATCATGATTTTTTTTACATAAAAATGTTGTGGTAAATTTCAGCTTTAGAAATGTTCTCTTTGTATAAAGATTTAATGAATAGGATAGAATTATCTTTATTGTACACTAGATAATGGAGTTTACATAAAAAAACTAATACATCAATTGACTGACCATGTACAAATAGCGGTTTATCGCTAAAAGCAATTTCTTCCAGTACACCTTGGGATGAAAAAATAATTACTGGAAAAGAAACTAATTCATTGGCAGTTATGGTGCAAGAATAAAATTAAAGTAAAAGAATTTTAGTAAATTGAATAAAAGTTACTATGTTTCTGCCTCGTTGGTTTAGTGGTTAGCGTAAGTGACTGCAGATCAAGAGGTCTCCGGTTCCATTCCCGGGTCAGACTGCTGTTGGGTTTTTCTTACAATAAATTCTCAATAGCAGCCCGGAATATGGATGATGGCGGTGTTTCCCGCCAGTGCTTCGGAGAGCATATTAAGCCGTCGGCCCCGGTTATCATGAACATCTATGTCAATCGTTACTGGGAAGTCATTGCCCTCAAATATACTGACAACTTTTTTTTTTTACCTGTGGAAACCCACTCTGGCCGTCATCCCGGCGGGGTTTGCGGTTTATTAACACATCTTGACCCCTCCCAGCGCCTACCTGCACTGAAGCGGGTACCGTCTGCTGGTAACTCTCAATTTAGACGACCTACGGCACACGCGTAACGTCGCCTCCTCGCGGATCAGAGCGGATGGAGGCGAAAACCCGTCCCGACCATCCGAGGCTACACTCAGATCGGTTCGATATCATCCTCCCGGGTCTTCTAGGCCGCCTCCATCTGCGAGATTACATCTTCGCAGAAGGTTGCGGACCGCGGTAAAACTGCTGTCGCTACCGGCCATGGAGCGTATGACGGCCGGTAGCGACAGATGACTGCAGTGAGGGCCCGACGCTGTGACGCCTATGCGGGTCAAACGCCAGCGTGTGCTGGGCCGAGTCCTCAATGAAGTCGCAGTGGTGGCAGACGGTACTCAATTCCCTCTTGACGACCGAGTGCATGTACTTCCCAAAGCAACCGTGCCCGGAAAGAACGTCAGTCGGAAGGAAAGGGTCCCGTGCTGCTGCCCTACTCACTCGATAATGACCGGCTGGAGAGCCTCCACGGCAGCAAACCCAGCGCGTGGAGTCTCCAGCCGGAACAACAATCTAGCCATCGTGGCTCGACGGGCGGCTTCACGATACTCGCGTGTCTCTTTCGACGGAGGACGAGAGCCACTATACGCCCGGAATTCAGCCACTCGTCGATAATTCGGCGAGCACTTCCGCCTCCAAATCTCACGGGGGTGTCCCGGCCAAGGCGCACGCCGTCTCGATCGACACGGTGCGGATCCGCATATGGCTCTGACCGCCAAGGCATAATCACCTCGCCTGGTCGGAGGATTCATTGTGTTGGAGGGACAACACCCGTTCTTCAACAAATGTATTATTTTACTTCCATGTTTAATGCGTCCTACAAAGGTGTGATTTATAATGTACTAGTTGACCCGGTACCGCCATATTTACATATTTGCCTCAGCTTCCTGTCGCGGACAAAAAAAAGACATTTCCCGTTAGCTTTAATTTTTTCTTGTACACAAACCTTTAGAATTATAATGCCGACACACATCGTTACACGATTGAAAGGATATATAGATTAGCAAATATCAAAGTACAGCCTATAATCATATAGTAACAACCTTTTTTTTTTAAAAATATCAGCATAATATAACAACAGCTGCATTCAAAACAAAAAAAAATAGAATATTAATAGTCTGTACTGTATAATAATTTCTTTTATTACTATCGAGCTTTTATATTTATCGAGCCCCTAATAGCCTAAATTTTATCCAATAATATAAATGCAAATGCTATCACTTTTACTTTGCCGGAATTGTGGTTCTATTACTCTGACGTCGTACTTAATTTAAACTAAAAACAAATTTTATTTGTTCCAATAAACATATAACCCCAGCTTTCAAGCATTATCAGTCCCTTACCAATACGCGCAATTGTCAATATCGCCTCGCGAAGCCATTTCGCTGAAGTAAACAGTAGATATTTTAAGAAAAAAACGTTCAGAAAATAAAGGAAAGGAGTGTCATGCAAAACTCAGTCCCACAAGGGTAACGTTCCATTTCTGATAAATGAAGTTAAAAGGGTTTTTCGTTCCCAGGAGGTAGAAGTTGGACACAAACATCGAAAGGTCTAAGGGCGGCGAAATGTTATCTAAATTAAAATGTTCGGAGTACTTTGTAAAAGAAATCGAAAATGTTGATGTACTGACAGGTGATGATAAAATCGTATATACACACATGTGCAGATCTTCAATACGTTAAAGCGAAATGTTAGGATGAAAGTTTGGTCCTTATAAATAAAATTATTTGTTATTTAATAGTGTTGTTTACTTTACCGTAATTTGTAATTTAATATCAATATGCTTTAAACATAATCGAACCCGAGAGATCAGTATTCGCACACGCCAACCGCGAGACCAACGAGGCAGGCATCTCTCGTTACTAGCTATAAAATTGATTATCGTATAAATTAAATGTAACAGGTGCGTTCATAAAATAAATTATAACTGTTAACTAGTTATGGTTATGGAGAAATTTAAATTCGTCTCCTACCCGCGGTACAACAATAACCGCGGATAAGCCGCGGGCCAAAGCTAGCCTAAAAAGTAAATTAACATCGCGGGCTCAGGACTAGTACTAGACTACAGGAGTAAAATACTAATTTTAGTTTCCTAATGTCTAATTATGATTTAATTACGACAAAAGTGCCAGATAATGATTTAATGAATAAACTAATATCTTAAAATGGTTTGCAAGTTAGTGGCTTTTACTAGCACCAAACGAATGCATACTGGGTAAATGTGAGTTACATTTTCAATGCTTTTTTAGACTTACCACATTTATTTCTATATTAAACAGACAACAATATATCACAAAATCCAGCATATTTCTAACTTCTTGAGCACTTAACATTATTTACATTCATTACAGCGTAAACGATTTATATAAATAGTAGCTATAACTTTTCCAAAACTAAAAGAATGATCATTTACAACATCATCATCGGCCTATCGCAGTCCACTGCTGGACATAGGCCCCTTCAATTGCACGCCACTTAGTTTGATCCTTGAACGAACACGAAATAAAAAAACATGCAAAACTATTTTAATCTTCCTTACATTTGTACTGCGACCTCTGTAGTAGTAGTAGTATCAGGCCGAGTATAAGGAAAATGAACACCGCATGAAAAGTTATTAAGTCGGTCTTAAATTATATATTTTGTTATATTCCATTTACATTCGTAGTGTTATGAGTATGATAAATCTTGTCTTTATTAAAAATGTTATGCGGGAAGTTTTGACGCCAGCCAGCCAGATTTGCATACTGGTGCAAAAGTATATTAATTATTTTGTTTACATTCTCTACTTGTCTAAATGAAGTTAATATTAAATTTATAGACTGTATTGGTTTAATAATTATAATCTGTATACCAAATACACACACCTTTTTTTGATTTTAAAGTAGATTTTCTCAGTCGTTTTAGCTTGAGGAGGGCTTATAAAATCGTTAATTTCGTATACCTCAGGCTTAGACCTTTTCCTGAATGAATAAATTATGTTCACATTCATAATGATCGGTTGAATGTCTTGTCCTTAAAAGTGGAACAAAGAAATTAATATTAGTATTTTATTTTAAGTTAGGTTTGACTAAAGACCGTATTGAACTGTTGATTTACTTTAATAAATTTTACAAATTCGAAGCAGGTGACATTCACGCGAATTTCACTTATCATAGCCTGAACTGTAAACTTAACATTATTTAGTTAAGTTGTTGTACTGGTTAAAATATATTTTTGGATTCTAACAGTATGTTCATTTTATATTCATGTGTAACATTAAGACATTAAGTCTACTAAACTATAAAAGTAAATATAAAATAAAACATTTTGTGGACATGTCATTTCTGTACAATGCAATACTGTCATTGAAATTGTCTTATGAAATAATAGCACTGCTGAGCCCATATCTAAAATTTTGAGATTTGTCCTCGCTGTAAAACTGCGCATTTATTTCCGGTCAGAAGGTATTTATATGCTCGTAGTAAGATTAGACAACAGTCACATCTGCTATTAAAATATTTGCAACTTGTTACACACAGCATACAGAATTTTTTTTTTATTATCCTACTATTTTAAAAATACATAAATATTAGGTTGTATTCACAACTCCACACTTATTAACTTCAATTATTCTAAAATATTTAATTTTCTCTAATATTTGTTAAAGGGTTTTCTTTTCTAAATATTTAGTTTCTATCTGTGGAGACTTTTATATGGCGTATTGTTGCTATTTTATAACCTATTTTAAGTGTATTGCTGTAAGTTTCCCGAATATTATTAAATAAATAAATTAATTACCTAAGTGTTTGCAATTACTGTTTTACTCCTAAGTGCTGTAGAATGATTATAATTAAGTGTATAATAATAGCATTATTCTTTAATACTTTTACCCGACTACGGCAAAGCCAAAGTAGGGTTATAATTTTGACAGGCTATGTATGTATGTATGTATGTTCATTTGTTCCCTCATAGCTCCTTAATGGAACTGGACACATGAGGTATCGTTAGAAGCGTCTTGATCATCCGCGGGTTATAGGCTATATGACGTGTCACTGAATCTAATGTGGCGCCCTCAAGCCGACATAAAGTACTGTGTTAAAAATTAATTTGAGATAAATATGCCTGTTTTGGTATCATTGGAAAGGACGTTACTTGTACATTTCAAATATATATCTTTATATATATAATTCTTCTGTGAGTGTGTATGTCACTGAACTACTCTCAAACGACTGGACCGATTTTGATGAAATTTTTTGTGTGTGTTCAAGGGGATCTGGGAATGGTTTAGATTCCCAATTTTGTCCGCTGGACAATGTTTTTTACCACACCAAAACATTTTAAATAAAAAAAAGTAAAACTAAAAACATGTTGTTAAAATGTTATGGTGCGCTTCTATGTAACGCGTGACTACGGCTTTTTAATTATAGTTTTCAGCGTCGTTTATTGTCATATAGTTGGGTAAAACCCAAAATTAACTTTATTTATTCTACGTTAATATATAAAACATAAAAAACCGAAAAACACTCGTTTTCAATTGTCCTTTCAACAGTTGAAAATGTTTATTATTCAGCACGATTCGTCCTGTACACACATACATATTTGCACGTGTCATTTACTCATGTAATTGAAGGTTTCATTACCATTCCGCTGTCACGTTTGAGGCGTGCCCCTCGTGTTATTACACTAATGTGTTCCACGTAACGTTTAAAAAGGGTCACTACCCTTTTTTCTGTGAGTATAATGTTTTAAAACATCCTCTTATTAAAATGTAATTATTTGTTTTCATGGAATTTTATGTCCAAACGTTTCAAAGAATAAGATTTTGTTTGTATAATGTTTAGTAGCTATTAGACCATGAATTCGGCGACCCATTAGTTAAAGTAATTGGATTCTAGTATGTTATTATTTGAATTGACAGTAGTATATTATGGCTTTCTGGAAAATTAAATGTTCTATACAAATTAATGCAGTGATAAGGTTGATAAAAGTTACTATAAGGTTTCAGGAAGCTATCATTCTGCAGGTGAATTGGTATGAAAAATCTGTGCCTTATTTTATTACATAAAATTCTAATAATAAAAATTAACAGGACTTGAAAAATGGTACCGTTAATTTTTGAACTGTTAAAACTTTAGCTAACTAGTTATTGATAAAATATTTAACCTTTATAAGATTATTTAGGCAAAATATTTTGTGGTACCTAAATATGGGTGTTTTCTATGTATAATATGTATGTATTTACAAAAAAAAAAAAGTATATAAGTATTTATATCAGTTGTCTGGTACCCATAATACAAGCTCTGCTTAGTTTGGGACTAGATGACGTTGTGTGTTAAGTGTCCGAAATATTTATTAATATTATTTATTTATATTAGTAAATTGTAAATCGTTAAATCATCAACAACTCATATGTAAGACTGCTGGGCTCGGGTCTCCTCTCAGGAGAGAGTTAATGCTATACGTCCCCACGCTGGCCAAGTGCGCGTTGGGAACTAGCAAGACTACGTTGTGGCTACGTATAATCTTGCCGTTAGATGTTTTTAAGCTGCCCAAAGGCCTTCAACTAAATTTTCAATGTAGTAGAGCCACGCTGATTTCAGCACGAACGGGCCGGCTCGACCGGGGTGGTACTACCCTCGCACAGAAAATCAACGTAAAATGACAGCGATCATGCTGTCGTGTTTCGTTGGTGAGTGCGAGACCGGAGGCCCAATGATGCGGAAGCATCACTAGCCCGCCATGGTGTGGGTCACCATGCTGCATTGTTGCATTGTCTGCAGTCGCAGTATGGTGACCACCACTCTTGGATTCTACTCATGCTTTCCATCAGGCAGAGTAGAGTCATTTCGGCAGGGTCAAACATAAAAAAAAAAAAAAAAAAAATTTCACGACTTCCTATGACAACAACCGGGACCGATTGCTTAACGTGACCTCCGAATCACTGTATGATATGATATGACATCGTTATATGTCACAAAATTTTGTTGATAAAATATTTAATAGCTACTATATTGGGCATACATTTTCATTTCGGTAGATATGAGCCAAATATTTTTATTTATCGTTTTTAGGTTCCTACGAAAAAGTTTTCTTACAAAAATTTTGTTAAGTCTTTTCATCGATGTTGTACAACCTCTATGAACATAATACAAGATGGAATTAATTTAGGTTTAATATGTAACAACACTCACAACATTTTTTATTATGTAGAACTTCAATCTTAGCTTAACACAGTAGACAGATACAAGACGTCTTTTTCAGACCTATGTATATGAACTATAATCATAGGCCTGATACATTTGGTTATTGCTCCTTTATCTACAACCTTTAATAGGAAACATCTACGAACTCTGTAGTTTGTGTAAACCTAACGTTTACTTCGTGTTTTTCTTCAATTCCCCACTTCTGAACAATGTTAGTTTTCGCAATAAATCATTTGCATATGTTGTCTAAGTTGCTAAGTGTGTTACCTCTTCAAGTAAGTTACAGATGTCTGCGTTAGTTTCATTTTTCATTTTTTAGTCTCTAATAAAGGAAAGAGAAGCTTTTCATATATTTTATATTTGGTTACATACTGGGGTACATGCTGGTACTGAAAAATACAATCAAAGAGAAACGATATTTACAGATTTTAATCTAACTTTTTATTTTGTTAACCCAATTTTAAAATTACTTATTAAAGAATCTAAAAGAGAATTAAGGCTTTTAATTAGCTTACAAGCAATACAGTCAAATACTGAAGATACCAATATAAACTTGTCGCTTTAAATGGAACCAAAATAAAATCTATTTTCGTATAATAACAATATACTGGTTCATTATTTATTGATCTGAAAAATAACTCACTTAAATTACTCAATAGACATTAATGCGGATAAAGACTAATAAAAGTTCCTTTGTCTTCCAAAAGCCAAAGTTTTAATTACATGGCGATAGAATTCACCAGAACTTAATGTTCGTCAGTATCACAATCGATAAAAGTTACACGTTATTCCTCCGAGTACGGTATAATTTACTATAGAAACAAACTTCCCTTTGTGCTCCCCAAGGATTGCTATCACGCCTTCGATGTTGTTTAATTAATTTTACGCAGTCCAGCTATGTTCATGTGCTTCAAAGAATATTTTGTTATATTCACTCTTTTTTAGATTTATAATGTAAATGTGCAGTGTATCCTTAGGTTTTTTAAGGCATTTACTTATTTCATTACTAAAAAATAGACACATACCTTGACTAGCGTGATGATACTGAAGCATCAGCCTAAACTTCCAGGTTATTCATATCATTATTAGGTAATGGTCTCTATTCGTATAGCGACAATACGTTTCATTTATTTCAAAGCTAAGTGTTTTAGTATGTGACATTATCCTCTATCGATCAACAGATCAATGCTTACTACTTTTACATTCACTCTTTTTTAGATAAAGGTAGCCCTTAATTATCACAAAAAATCATTTAAAAATAATTTGTCATGTACCTTTTTCGCAGCCCCAAATAAAATGCTCTTTACTATTAAGTTTAATCACTGTAAGATTATATAATGTACATAGTAGTGCTAACTGTATCAACTGTATATTATACTAAAAGTCTTTCAAAATTAAATAAATAAATATTTCGGACATCTAACACACAACGCCATCTAGTCCCAAGCTAAGCAGAGCTTGTGTTATGGGTACTAGACAACTGCTTCTAATACATTTTATACTTGTTTTTTTGTAAATACATACATGTTATACATAAAAAGCACCCAAACTCCGAAACAAATATTTGTAGATCATACAAATATTTGGTCCGACCCGGGAATCGAACCGGAGACCTCATGATCAGCAGTCGCACACGCCAACCGCAAGACCAACGACGCAAGCAATGAGGAAAGGGATAAGTAGAAGCTGATTAAACAACCTCATTTTACCTTTTATATTTCGGGTTCTACATCAACCCGTCACTTTAAGTATAAAATACTGAATAATCATTATTTAATTGTGTTTTTTTATATATATACTTACTTGTGGGACTGTGGGAAGAAAACGATATTTTAGGAGTGCCACATAACTCTAAAACATACTTCCATTTAAGTTCAAACACCTAAGCTGTTCGAAATATGTAAAATAAAACATATGCCCCAAAATTATCTATAAACAAAATACAAAGTTACAAAGAACAACAGCAGAAATTTTTAACAACTCAAACAAATCTAAACATTAGGCATTCTTCAAAACAATTAAATTGTTTAAAATTTTCTATAACGGGAATAAATTTAACATGCAGTTTACATCTGACAGCCTAAGGCCTAATTTTCAGTGAGTGATGCAAAGAGTAACTTACCATTCTAGTTTGTTGTGTTCCTTGATGCCGAATGTTTTAATATTTAAATTGTTTATTTAAAAAGGGTTTCATATTTCATTTTCTTTTGTGTTTCTTAGCCTGTTAGCTTTCGTTATGCAAGGGAATTCCGAAAATAGGTATAGGTAATAATAATGTCATCAAATTGTGTTTTAAAAACATTGAAATCAATCAATACATATAATAAAATCGTAACTGGTCGTTGTCTGTATATGAAAGATTTGTAAAAAAACTGTTATAGAGGGACTTGTGCACTCAATAGAATCCAAAACAGTGATTTTTTGAATTTTTGTCTGTAGATCTGTTTGTCTGTGCGTTTGTGCACGCTAATCTCCGAAACAGCTGATTCGATTTAGATGTGGTTTTCATTAATATATTATGTTAACATTTAGTGTTTGTTTCATGTCAAACGGGTAATAAATAAAAAAGTTATGCCAATTTAAAGAATCACGTGGCTGGACGTTTGTAGATTGTTCACTCTTACGCGGGTATATAAAGCGCGCCGAGAACCGCGCCGCTTTGCATTCGATAAAACTGACTGTTTTATACTTCATTTAATTTTGTATATTTAACATTTTATTTATTTTTTTGTAAATAAAAATGAATCACCGAAATATATGTACGGGCATAACTTCCGATCGGCTGCACCAAATGGGATAATTCTTTTTTCTATGTCTTCGTTATTGTGAGGATTAGGTTTATATATAAGAAAATTAAAAGATACCTTAAAAGTTTTCTTCGCTACCTGCACGAACATGCATAATTACTAAAATAAGTTTTTCAGAAATTTAGAAAACATTTAATTTTACGCCAGAAAAATATGTCAGTACGAAGTTTGCAGGGTTAGCTAGTTGAATTTTATAATAATAATAATAAATATTTCGGACATCTATCACACAACGCCACCTAGTCCCAAGCTAAGCAGACACATATTATACATAGAAAACACCCAAACTCCGAAACAAATATTTG
Source organism: Spilosoma lubricipeda (assembly GCA_905220595.1). Taxonomy (NCBI): domain Eukaryota; kingdom Metazoa; phylum Arthropoda; class Insecta; order Lepidoptera; family Erebidae; genus Spilosoma; species Spilosoma lubricipeda. The sequence continues at coordinate 4,358,424 of HG992295.1, forward strand.
TAGATCATACAAACATTTGATCCACCCGGGAATCGAACCCGAGACCTCACGATCAGCTGTCGCACACGTCAACCGCTAGACCAACGAGGCAGTCATAATATCAAGTGTGATCGTAATGGCTAGTAAATATGCAGGTGTGCAAGTGTTTCGCCAGAGTTTTTAGTCAGAGAGACTGCTTGTGTGTTAGTAACAATGTGATAATTTTTATTTTATTATTTATAGACCGAACTTCATTGAGTTATTTATACATTAAGAGTTAGTTGTTTTAGATATTTTTCAGCTAAAGAAGTCTTCGAGTATTCTCTTCTAATGAATTTTTTTTTTTCGGGAAATGTAATCCCTAGTTTTACGTTTAAATATATGAATACTTTTGGACTCTTTTATTTCACCTGGGAGTTTGTTGTAGAACTGGACTACATCATAAATTTTTTTTTGCCAATATGTTCTAGGAGGCCGTAACTTTATTTTATCATTTTTTCTGATTGTTGGGTCTTTTATGTTAGAATAATATTTGTTTTAATGGTATTGTCTAATATCTTACTTACTAAAATACAAGTATAGTATGAGTACAGCTGATGAATGCTGAGAAATTTTCTTTGTCTATATCTATACTAATATATATAGCTGAAGAGTTTGTTTGTTTGATTGAACGCGCTAATCTTAGGAACTTCTGGTCCGATTTGAAATATTATTTCATTTCATTCTTTCAGTGTTAGATAGCCCTTTTATCGAGGAAGGCTATAGGCAATATATCATCATGCTAAGACCTACAGGAGCGGAGCGCCAATGAAGACTGATACAAAAACGGGGGAAAATTGTCACGCTACGGTCGATAGCAGACGCAAACGAGGTTGCGTGGGTCGTCTAGTTATCATATAATTCTTTAGTGGATGTTAGAAAGTCAAGGTCATATAATTGTTTTAAGTTATTTGTAAGTCTTTAAGGGTACTCTTCGGAGCTGTTTTTTTTATGTATGGCTTGCCGAAATGCTCGTGCAGACAATGCAACAATGCAGCATGGTGACCCACACTATGGCGGCCTAGTGATGCTACTGCATCATTGGGCTTCCGGTCTCACACTCACCAACAAAACACGACACCATGAACGCTATCATTTCGAATGATCTTCTGTGCGAGGGTAGTACCGCCCTGGTCGAGCCGGCCCAACCGTGCTGAAATCAGCGTGGCTCTACTACCTGGAGCTGATTCCCAAATCTCGATCAGATATTCAATTTGAAGTTTACTAATGTGTTGTAGATGATGGGTTTCGCAGCAGGTGGTAAACAGTTGCCAATTTTACGAAGTGCACCAGATAAAGATATCAGCTTGGTTCTTATGCGGTTAAAATATATTAATATACAAAATATGGAGTTCTAAATTATTTTCATAGGAAAAACTTAACATTTCTGAAATAACTAAGTTAATATAACATATACATATACATTATCATTTCTTTAAAACAATCATATTTTGATTAAACGCAATGCACCAAATTACAAAAGCAGTGATTTTTATATAGGATAAGAGAATAGGGTAAATTAGGTAGGGGGGTTAGAAATACTGATATAGTCTGTATATATCCTTGGAGTTGGGTTTAAGTTATTTTCACTAAAAACTAACGACCTCCGGCGTCCTGCTTTACGCGCCCCACTTTGAGGTACTTTACTAACAGCTAGAGGATATGGAATACCGTAAAAAGCTCGAAATGGCCGGGGTCGAGTACAAATGTACGCATTCTATTAAAGAAAAGAAGGACAAGGTCATTTACTTTCAATTACGTTAATTACATAAGATCTATTACGTGTAAAACGATTAATTATAAATTAACATAATTAAAGTATGTTTTTTTATATCTTTTTCTTATAAAAGACAACTTCTGCATTAGGAATATACATCTTGTGCTGCGGGGGGTTCTACAAACATACATAAAACGGACACAAAGAATACCCACACTCAGAACAATAATTTGTGAATCACAACACTTGGCGCAGTAGAAAGCGGCGTGGCGACCGCTTAAACGACTAGGCCAACTGTGCAGTTTACTTCAAGTGGTACAAGCTAGTAGAGCCACGCTGATATCAGCAAGAACGGGCCGGCTCGACCGAGGCGGTACTACCTGAGCATGGAAGATCAACGTAAAATGAGAGCGTTCGTGTTGTCGTGCTGTCGTGTTTCGTTGGTGAGTGCGGAGGCCCAAGGATGCGAAAGCATCACAAGGCCGCCATGGTGTGGGTCACCATGCTGCATTGTTACATTGTCTGCATTCGCAATGAGCATTGTGACCACCATTCTTGGATTCTGCTTTTGCTTTCCACCAGGCGGAGCAGAGTCATTTTCTCAGAAAAATACATAAAAAAAATTGGTTTACAAAAAAAATACTAATTCAAGAAAATCTTAAGTAGTAGTACAACCTTACAAATCTAAGTAATTTAAAGGTAAATTGAAAACTCGGAGTTACGCAGATTCATAGCTACAATAATCACCTCGAAATATTGACCGAGATGCATAGTCTCACACATAAATCTATAAAAGCTTAACCTAAAAGAGTCCTTACCACTAAGTGCCAAACTTTGAAAAAAATGTGGTTCTTAATTTCTCTAGCACAACATAACTAGATATAGTATATAGTAGATATTTATGTAGACAAGTAAATCGGTGTCTAACTTTCAGGGCTTAATTGAAACAAGAGTAAGTTCATCTTACGACCTTGTTAGAATATCTTTCTTTTTAATTAAAGTTTATAGTACTTCAATGTGACACAGCGAGGATATTTGATATTATAGCCCATCGGAACAGTCATTTGCGATACCCTAATGCGCAATCTCATACTTTAAAGAATGTTTAATAAAATTTTACGATCGTTGTGTAATCCTGGTTAATACTTTAGTCAACTCGAAATATTTTTCAGAGTAAAAGAAAGTAAAAAAATCGGCCAAGTGCGAGTCGGACTCGCCCATGAAGGGTTCCATAGCAGCAAGTAACATAATATAAAAGTTTTTGAAATTCGCTGTAACCTTGATCGATGTTTTAATAATAGTGTTTTTTGCAGTTAACGATTTATGACGTATTAAAAAAAAAACTACTTCCTAGATCTCGTTCAAACCAATTTTCGGTGGAAGTTTCCATGGTAATGTACATCATATATTTTTTAAGTTTTATAACAAAACTCTCTTATTTTAGAAGTTAAAGGGGTGGGGACACTTATTTTACCACTTTAGAAGTGCCTCTCGCGCAAACTATTTAGTTTAGAAAAAACATCTATTAGAAAACTGAATATCATTTTTGAATACCTATCCATAAATACCCTCATGGATGGGATTGATGAAAAAGTATTTTTGAGTTTCAGTTCTAAGTATGGGGAGCCCACAAAGTTTATTGTTTTTTTTCTATTGTTGTGTAAAATGTTAATGCGGTTCGCAGAACACATCTACTTACCAAGTTTCAATATAATAGTTCTTATAGTTTCGGAAAAAAATGGCTCTGACATACGGTCGGATACAAATCTATATGGGTTCCGTTTTTTGCCATTTGACTATAGAACCCTAAAAACAGTTATAATTTATTTATTATATTCATGTTTGAAGACAACCAAATTTCAATGGTGTGTGGTTTAATAATGGACTATCCATTTAATTAACATCGTCAATAGTTATATTTACATAATATTTCAGAACGTAAAAATTCTGACTCTGTTGTATATGATTCAGAGATAATAATAATGTGTGACAGATTATTTCTATCAATAGATATAAACTGGAGTATTCTGTAATTTGTTCTCTAAGGCAAACCAATCTCTACTAGGCCAGCTTAGTGGAATGTGGCCTTTACCCTTTTATATTGATTTCCATGCCTGCCATTGCGGCCGTTAATAAATACTGCCGATATTGACTGATTAGTAGTAGAGTATATATTTTGTTTGATATTATGAGAGAAATGTTTATTACATTATTTTGTTTTAATTTTATAATTAATAAGAAATAATAAATAAATATTTCGGACATCTAACACACAACGCCATCTAGTTCCAAGCTAAGCAGAGCTTGTGTTATGGGTATTAGACAACTGATATAAATACATATTATACTCTTTTTTCGTAAATAAATACATATTATACATAGAAAACACACAAACTCTTAAACAAATATTTGTAGATCATACAACCATTTGGTCCGACCCGGGAATCGAACCCGAGACCTCATGATCAGCAGTCGCACACGTCAACCGCGAGACCAACGAGGCAGTCGAAAAAAGTTAATGATTTTAAATTACACAAATTTACTATAGTTTCAATCGCGTTTAATTTCACACCTCAGTTTAAAGTTATAGTTTATTGTAGCATAATGTTTGATTCAAAGAAAACTGATCATGCAAGTCTGATGTTTGTTTTTAAAAATGTGTAATATATTTATATTTTCTATTTTTTATTATACTTTGAAGAAAATATATTCTTTGTTGACAGCAAGCCTGCTCAGCGGGTAGGATGCGGCGGCATGCACCGCATCGTGCTTCTAATGGCGGTGCTCACACGGGCCATCGCTCCCCAAACCACTAACACAGGTAAAAAGTTAATAAAATCAACTATTGTACGCTTAACTCTCATTCAGTAATATTAAAGGTGTGTGTGCCTTAAGAATACTGTTCTATGTGAATATTTCACAGTCGGCACAGGGACACAAGTACTTTTGACTATTGAATTGTTCCCATGGGCACTGGTAGTCACTTACCATCAGGTGTTGTCTGTTCGTTTGCCTTCCTATACCATACAAAAATTAAAACAAATATAATAACATGACCTGTCTTGGTGGTTATTATGGTTTAGAATTCTCACATTCAAGTACTTATTCGATCAGCATGGATTTTATAGGTTTTAAATGGAATTAAAGTTTACAATTTTTTTTGTGTAATCGTGAACTCTAGCATTGTTAGCATTCATAGCAAAATAGTTTTCAGGACTATAAATAATTAATTCTATTGTGCGAATTCAATTAATCAACTGTCATTGCTTAGGAATTTAATAATAGCACAGATCAGCATAGTTGAACAAGTTCATACGTTCACGATACGATTAATTGTGCTAATTAATTGTCTTTTGTACTTATGAAAATGAGTAAGCACAATATAAATTAATGGATAAAGTTTCTCTCTTTAATCATATCTGATGTATGATTAATATTTGTTTTCAAGTTTGTTACACAACACACATTGAAAAACCGTAATTATTTTCTTTTTATGTAAATCAACGAATTGAAATAGTATTTATTTATGTACTACATCAACAGAATAATGTGCAATAAACATAAGGCATGCCCATTACAGGTACAAGTAGGCTAAAACACTTGCACCGCTTTTAACGTTCGGATTAAGGAATGACAACAGAAAAAAATACTGATAAACAATAGGAACTACACAAAATTATATAAACTAAGCAAAACTATTTAAAAGTAAATGACATTGACTGTTTCGTTAATAAGTTACGAAAAGAGATGATTGATCTCTCAGTGAATGTAGTGTGCATACGTCACTTGTCAAGAATGTCTTCAAGCATTGACAAGGGTTCGAAGTCGAATTTACTTCAGCTTGATATGAATATAAGCTCAGATTACAAAAGAAATCCAGATACACCGTAAAGAACACGACAATAAATCTATAAAGTAAATATGAATTAGAAAGCGAATACATTCTCGGGGCAGTGTTTGACAAATCACCAAATTGTGTTCAGGTCACAAGTGATTTTGTTATAGATATCATTAAACACTGTAAGAGTAGTTCCCAAAACAAAAAAAGAAGATGGAATATCTTTTCACAGATACTTTTGATTGAACTGCCTCGGTGACCCAGTGGTAGCGTAAGCGACTGCTGTGCTTGAGGTCTCGGGTTCGATTCCCGGGTCGGATCAGATGTTTGTATGACCTGCAAGTATTTGTTTCGGAGTTTGGGTGTTTTCTATGTATAATATGCATGTATTTACAAAAAGAAAAAAAAAAGTATATAAGTATTTATATCACTTGTCTAGTACCCATAATACAAGCTCTGCTTAGTTTGGGACTAGATGGCGTTGTGTGTTAGATGTCCGAAATATTTATTTATTTATTATTTATAGATAAATACAGATTATTTAGTTGCTACAATTACTTATTTTCCCGATAATTATATTATTGTCGGAATACAAAATCTCAACCGTATTTCGACTGTGATACCAGCTTTTGTCTATTTTTTTTTTCTTCAATTAGGGAAATTACTTGTTAGTGCAGACATTAGTGAAGCTCATTTCTATATTTAGGGACTTGGTTCCAAACCTCATCTGAAAGTATTATTTGGTGATACATACAATTATTTCTGATAATAATTACAAACGAACAATTTGTGGATGTTTCTACATATTGCTGTGCTGTGTCTTGATGTGTTTTATGTCTTTAACTTGTGTTTTACATCATAATTGAATGGTTGAGACTGATCGATAGTACGAAAATTGATTCCCAGGTACCTACCGTATAACCACAGAATATTAAAAAATATATATTAATCATACATTACAAGTACTTTAGAAAAAGTAATTTATTTGGGTTTTATATGATTTTTGTAGGTAACTGAAATAAAAACCATAATATTTAAAGTTTTTTTAATATTTAAATACCTTTTTTTCAATCTTAATATTTATCAATAAATAAGGAATCTTTTACTGGGTATTTTATTACACGCACGCAGATGTACATGTTCTTACAGTGTCGCTGCCGGTTGTCACGCACACTAAAATAATCAATCGGCGCCATGTTATATTATTATGAAAAGAACGTTCCATCAGGCTTTCTTTTGTAATCTGAGAATATAAGTATTACTTTATTATTAAAAATCTGCGAAATTTTCTCCAATCTCAGATTTATAGATTTAGCTTGATTAAGAAATATGTTATATCTTTACAGACTTTCGTGTTCATATTATTTTATACTTACTATGACTAAAGATTTCTTGATATCGATTCAATTTCCAGGTGTATCTAAATGTAACGACATTTATATTTTGAGTCGGGAAACGCCGCGGGACAAAGCTAGTTTAAAAACAGTAGCCTTAGTTAATTCTTAGATCATCAGCTATCTGCCAGTGAAAGTCTCGTCAAAATTGGTGCGGCCATTCTATTGTACATGTACCAAAATAACAGTATCGTGTATACATACATATGCATTTGTTAAAAAGCTGTTAAGTTCCTACTCATAAACAAAGGCAATTCGAGAGCCACAAATATGTTGTCACCCATTAGTTTAGTTCTTAGAATCAGGACAATCAGGAAATAAATTTGATTACGAAAATCAATACGAATAGGATGAAAAACCAAGATTACCCTGCAATTTTTACTTAGTTGTATTTAAACTTAACACTTTAGCCATATTTTTTTTCTTTTGCCCAGGTCAAACGACTACTGATCCAACACAATTGATATCTTCAACAATGCCGACGTACCCACCAACGGTCTTCCGTAGCTTGAGGGTCACCAGTAAACCTCGTAAGCAGGGGTTGAGGCCAGGAAAATCCGACTCACCGATGTTAAACTATATCTTCGACTCCTACGCTACTAGTAATAAGCATTTTCATGACAAGTGAGTATCGATGAGTATAAGTAGTATAATATATAAGTATAAGTATTCATGCACATAGCTTCTAAACGAAGAACCTAGTTTGACACTATAGTAGGCACGGAAGATTTTTGCGTATAAACCTTTGATTAATAAAAAATGTAAAAACATTTTTTAAATTAAATGTTTTTATTGAAAATGATGTACTAAAAGCTAAAAAAATATTCGGTATAAAATCGTTAGGCGTAACGTAAACTGAGATGACTGGATGGAAACACGGGCCCAACGATTTTATACCGAATATTTTTACCAAATATTTTTTTAACTTTTGGTACATTAATTCCATAAAACCGTTTTAATTATTTTTTACATATTATATATTTTCAAGATTTAAGTTTAGTGTGTAGTTTTTAATTTTATTACATAGTACTTGTCATCTGTATTCTACTAGTCAACTCCTTTAATCAGATACCTATATAATGGTAGTCGTGACAAAATATGTAAACCACTATTTTGTAGTGTCGGTCAAATGAACTGTATTTTACTAGACAAGCCCTTTCATTTGATACCCATATTGAAGTAGTCGTAACAAAATTCGTAAACCGCTATTTTGTAGCGGTGGCCATATTGGATTTACAATGAAACAGAATTTATATAATTTAGCAAGTTAACTAACTAGCTGTTGCCCGCGGCTCCTCCCGCGTGTGTGTATGATTCTGAAGAGCTAGTTTCAGACGCTCGTTTGCCAGTCTAGCATCGCGTTCGTCTTCGGTTTCTTGAGCAACTCTCAGTCTTTTTCTTATCGCCTATATATATATATATATATTATATATATATATATATATATATATATAATATATATTTTTATATAGAAAGATTAGGTCTCTTTTTAGAGGCCATATTTATAAAAAATATAAAAAAGAAATACGGAAAACCATAGTAAATTATCGCTACAGCTAAATGAAAAATTAGACCTAACAAATAAAGCTTATTTTCAAAACGTAAATAAAACTAAATCATGTACCTACAAATAATTCAACGCAAAACAATGGAAGGTATCTACAACTTACTAAAATGAAATAAACCTGTAACAAATAAAGCTAATTAATTATTTGCAACGAAAAACACCTGCTTACGCCTATACTATAACCTAACAAAATACTATAAAAAGGTAAACTACTGGTGCTAATCCATCCAGATGTTTCGGTGTGATACGTGGCCAAGTTACGAGAGACAGATATACAGACAAAAATTCTATTTCGAGTGCCCTCCAAAAAAAATCTAAATTTCTTTAATGTACAGAATTCATCTATTACATTTTTATTATACGTTAAAAAAACTTGATTCCAACGGATGTCGCTATTTTAAAGAAAGAAACAATTTTCAAGATTATTCAAAATAACTTTTTCTATGGAAAGGGAGAACCTAAAACAAATACCTATCTGTGAAATACTAACTATATACCGCATTACACACAATACTTGTGCATAAAACGTTTCCACGATTATTTTGAACGTCGTGCGGGCACAATCAAACAGACAAACTCGACGTCTATAGATTTATTATATATATAAATAGATCACGGAACAATATTTATGCTTTCTAGCAAAAAAAGAATGCATAAAACGAACTATGTGTTATTGAATTACAACTAAGTACATATTACTCTGACTTTCATCCCCTCACTCCAGGAAACCGTGCTGAATTTCGGGATAAAAAGTATCCTTTGTCCTACCTCGTAGTATAAACTCAAATCATGCCAAATTTCATTTGAATCCATTCAGTAGTTTCGGTGTAATGCGCGGCCAAGATACAGACAGACAGACAGACAGACGGACAGACAGACAGATAAAAAAAATTTAAAAAATTACAGTTTTAGCTTGTCTCGGTTATACTCCAAAAAAAAATTTTTTAATATCTTTAACGTACAGAATTAGACCTGTTACATTTTTATTATAAGTATAGATTGTCACTAGCACTAAAGGGGTGTATCAAATTTTAGATCTGTCAACAGAAAGAGGGTCAAATTTCAATTACTAGATTTGACCTAAAGAAAAAACCAAGTCCAGCTAAATAAAACCGTTTAAATAAAATTACGGTTTTATTAAATATAATGTACAAAATCTAAAAAATAATTCGGTATAAAATCGTTTTTTTTTTTTAATTTTTTTTATCAGTTTTATTTAGCTTGATTTGGTTTTTTGTTTGGGTCAAATCTAGTAATAGAAATTTGACCCTTTAGTTCTGGTGACAATACAATTAACAATTAACAAATTTCAGTTACAGATTTGACCCAAACAACAACCAGGTCAACCTAAATAAAACCGTTTAAAAACAGATTGCAGGGAATATTTATGAACTAGTCTTCAATTTACTAAATAGATGAGAAAGTCACATTTATGTCCTCATAAGTTACTTTGAAAACGAAAACAAATCTTCAGAAGTACAATATTATTTATTCAGTGTTCGTACAGTACAGTGTCACAAAATAAATCTTACTCCTTACCTCAATCCCCCGGTGTTTACGCCTGCAATTTATAGTTGTTTTTGTCAATGTTTGAAATAAAACTGTACCTGGTTCAAAATGTTATATACTCCAATGCCATTGTTTTTTAATCTTAATTTAATTTGGCGTTTGATAAAATGGATATGCCATTGATGCTTAAGCATGTTATTGGAGGGAAAAGCATAGGCCTGAAAAATGACCATATTTTTAAATTGTAAATGAAAGTTTTTGGCTGCATTAGTTAATGGGGGCCCAAAATAGGTCCAAATCCAGAACAGGATGAAAAGACGACCTATTTCATGGAAAAATTTGGATAATTTACGAAAGATTGAACCTCCGGTGGTTAAATTGGTTAATATCAATTGATTAAATTAATTTAAAAAAAAATGAATTTTACAGAATATTCTCAAAAAACCCATTAAAAGAAACACTAACAATAAATTACATTACCGTGATAGGATAGGATCATCAGGTTTATAGCTGGCCTAGGGACTTTAAGAGCTAGCAATTGTGAATTTTTATTGGTAATTTCAAGTACTATCCATGTTTTTGCTTTTGAATAAGTACTTTAAATGTTAATGTGATTTGCGATGAACGTTATCTTATACTGTCCTAAGATATCTGATATTTTTAGAACTCTATAGAAACTAGAATATTGCCTTTGAGGATCTAAATCTTTTAAGTTATATAAAATTACTAGCTTACCCACGCAACTTCATCTGCATCTCTTTTCAATCATACTCGGCTCCCATTGGTCTAAACGTGATGTAAACTATTTTATCTCAGGCACCAGTTGAACACAAATTTAAAAACAAGAACGTGAAAATTGGTTTGATAGTTTTGCATTTCATCGTGAGCAACAAAGTGACATAAGAATTATATATAAATAGATAGATTTTATGTAAAAAATAACCAACCAACCAACCTAATTGGTCTGTGTGGCGGCGGCTGTTCTAAGGAGAGGCCTACGTCTAGCATTTTGCTACAAAAAGCTGTTGGTGATGATGATATAAAAATTATAGACTCGCCGCTTCCTGTTACACTTTGTGTGATACATTAAATTTCGTTCAGAGCTTGGTCATTCTTTGTGTCCGTTACATGAATGTTTGCCACGATACATGATATCCTAGGGTAGTTTTTGTCTTTTTAAATAAAAAAAACAGTTATAAATAGCTGACTTCAATCACACCAATAGCCAAGTTATCTCAAAATTCAATTGTAAAACAAAGTATTCCAGAGAACTATTAGATCGGCATTCAAAGTTATTTATAATAAGGAAAATGGTAGATTAGAGGCAGTAAAGTCACGTTGGTTTGTAATGAAACAAACAGGTTGGCTCAGCCGCGTTGGTAACAATATCCTCTCACAGAATTTCAACCTGAAAAATTTTTCATGCTTTTAATCAGGCAGAGGAGACACTTTGGCAAGCTCATATATGTAACCCGGATCAGTCGCACTGGTTCTCTACACCAACGTGAAAATAAATGATTCCTAAATTGAGAGTTTCTAAATCGCTATTCTGATCTAATACTTCATTCGTGCCGAACACGTCCGCTTAAACACTGAAACTAATTTTGGTAATACCGACCTCCGGTATCTCATTTGTCGGCCTTAATGAAGATCCTTTTTAAGCCAAAGTCAAAAGCCTTTGTTACACCGAACCATCTTAATCGATTAAACTAAGACTTCCGGTGTAGAATTTAAAATAATCAAGTTTCAGAAATATATTAGTTTTTAACATTTGCAACTAATGTTTTTTGTGTTTAATATGTTACTAACTGCATTTTTAGATAAATTGAGAATAGTTAACAGGCATCGATATACATGTTGCATATATGGTCAATTTAGACCAAAAACAGGAGCGAGGTTATAATAATTCGCACCCAGCTGAAAATTGGTAGGATTGTTTAAAACACCATTATAAATGATATTTAAAAAGTCCTCATCGATTCAATACCTTGAAAAAAAATTGCTCGGGGTCAAAGATCATGGTCAAAAACGGGTTTTGCGTTATTTTTTGCCGAAATGGTATGTTTTGTCATAAAATTAGCCCAGACAAATATTGTAGATCTGAAAATCATCTATAAAAATATCTATATACTTTTTTTTTCTAAGAGTCACCGGTTTTGAGATACTTATAATGATTTAAAAAGTGGAGATAGTTGTAATTGTATAAGTACACCACGGTTATATGTACATCACTGAAGCTGTAACAAGCAAAATTATTATTATATCGGTCAGTGTAACTTACACTTAGGGTGCGGGGTCTGGAACCTCCGTGTGGTGCACCCTTTGTAACGGAAATGACAGCTTCTTTTACGCCAAACGGAAAAGATGCTACCGTCTACGGCCAATTTCGGGGAAATTTCGGCCCTCCTGAAGATTGTTCGGAGGCTTTCCGCGAGTCCCTCCGTTTAACGAACGGCACAGTGTAGAGTACGTTAGGGGACGAACGGGCCCGTAACCGCTGGTGTTGTCCAGAGGTAGTGGGGATTGGTCTGATGCAGACCACCGTCCGGCCAAGTCGTCTGTCTGAAAGAGCCAGGAACGAGGAAGAAGGTCTACGGATGTCTAAATTGACGGGACTTATATGTTTTAAAAGAATTTGACAGGATAATATTCAGGTTTTAAATCAAACGAAAATTTACGAGTAATGTTGTAATGTTCTTTTGCTATAATTTTGTAACAATGGGACAGGTAGAGGGACATGGAGTTTCGGTAATATATATTTTATGAAACGTGACTAACTAACTATCTGAGAAAGTATAATAACGTCACTTCATCATCATCAGCCTATCGCAGTCCACTGCTGGACATAGGCCTCTCCAATTGCCCTAACGTCACTTACTTAGTGAAAATGTATGTATTAAAAGAATTGCTTCACGCCATTTTTTGAAAGACCGTGGTATGACCTGGTCGAGGCCGTGGTATGACCTGGTCGAGGCCGTGGTATGACCTGGTCGAGGCCGTGGTATGACCTGGTCGAGGCGGCCTATTATGCAATAGAGAGGCTCTCTTGCGGTTTTACTTAACATGTCTTGTCATACTCATTCACCAAATTCAGAACTCAGTATGTTATATATCCCACTAAAAACATAAATGTAAAAAAGGAGAGCCAAGTTCAATGCAAAAATTATGCTTGGCTGTGGGCTTCGCCGCAAAAAGGATAGAAATCTAAATGAGTGCCAAGTTCTATGCAAAATCCAAATATGTATTTATAGGACAAAATAAAATTATGAAAAAGTATTAAACTCTATTTCTTTGCTTTATTGGATACCTATTGTCACGTAGCGGCTTTAGGAGCCATGAGGTTCAAAGATGAAGATGGTGGTGAGGCCACGAGGTTGAGCAGGAGATAATTTAGACACGTACTACACTTTATATATATGATATTTATTTTGAAAGATATACGAGTTAACAGTAAAATTGGTTCGTGAACACAAAGTTAAGTAGATCCTACAGGGCGTAGGTTTGAGAGATTCGATCACAGTGGTACCTCCAAGTAAGAGGCACTTAACTTGGTAGCTGGTCCCCGGCTTTAGAGGCCGGGACCCGTAGCAGCGGCGCAGCCGCCGGGCGTGGCAGACGCCAGCACGAAGAGTAGTGCTGGGCTCCGGCGTTGGAGGCCGGCGGCGCAGCCGCCGGGCGTGGTAGACGCCGGCAGCAAGTGGTGCGCAGGAAGCTGCGCCAGAAAGAGGTCGCGCAGAAAAAGAGGTCGAGCCGTCGGTGCGCTCGTCCTTTTATATGTTCCCAGCGGTGGTAGGGCAGCGATCCACAGGTGGGGGCAGCAGGCCGGGGAGAATGGTGTTGCCGCGTGACATACTCCCCCCGTTTGACCAGAATTTTTCCTGAGAAAAATTCGGCACCTCGGTCTTCTGCCTGCAGCGCCTCGCTGGTACCCTGGGAACAAGCATTAAGCCAGATCAGAGGCCAAGGTCATATAAGCTTAGTTCAAAAGCAGAAAAGGTTTAGTTAAAAAGTTTAAAAGTTTAAAGTAAAATTTCTAAACAGAAATTAGATAAAATGGAATTTTCCGTTCAAACAAGAACGTAAACAAGGTGAGTCATACATACTGATGCTCAGTTAGAATTTTTTTTAAGAATTGGTTTTAATAGTGCAAATTATTATCATTTTTTTTTTTTTTTTGGATAGATGCGGTAATAGAAAGTTATAGTCATTAGTATGTTCGCCGAGACGTATGTGTGAAAGAGAAAGAAACTTTAAGGTTAACGATCGTAGTCGAGAATCGAACCTGTAATTATCTTGTAGTATATTATTAGATTTTTAGCGTGCGATATTCATCGTAGTTTTATTGTTTGTTCGTAACAATAAATAGTTAAAATATTAGAATAAGACTTAAGAATACAAAATGTTATAGTTGACTCACGACGCAGGAAATAATCTTCAGAGATAAATAGCACAGAAACTACGTCTGTAAAAATTGTTTATTATTGAATGAGTAAACAAAATCACTGTTTATCAATTTGTTTAACTATCTTTGGCCAATTTGCCGATCAAACGAGACTTTTTACAACCCATTTTAGATTTAATTTCAATATTTAAATGATTAAAGATTCTCTGTCGCGAATTATAAAACAAGAAATAGTTTGTTTATGGTAGTTTTAGTAGTTTTTAGTAGCTTTTAGTAGCTATAGTAGGTATAGTTATATCGCTCCACCGCTATACAACGGTGTCCAGATTAGAGTTTACGTAAGGTCGTTTTCAATCGAATTGAAAAGACAGGTTAAGAGAACAAAATTAATATTTCTAGTCAATGTTGTAGATATATCTGGCTTTAAGGCTTGTTTAAAGAGTTACCGACCGCTCTGTTAAAATAATTATATATATATGTATATATATATATATGTCGGAGAAGCATTATTGTCGTTGACATCGTCGTTAGTGGTTGTGGGCTTAGCGGGCGTCATTAGGGTAAAATGCGAGCACAAAACAATGATCACAGTTTTTACAATTTTAATTTAAATTAACAATTTTATCACACAATTATTTAGGAATAAAAATCAACTGTTAAGAATGAGCAGCGGGTTCAGGACACCCTTCTTACTTTACTCTCAAAGATCCAACTCGATCAGTTGCTATCACTTTTTTATGTCTCCAGAAACTGTCTGCCTCCCTAAAGTAAAAATGGCGCCTCGACCCCGCTCGAAGCACGTGCTCTGCTCTGATTGGTCGTATTTAAATAACAATATTTGCAACTTTTAATAGATTAGTAAGGTTTTTAAGTTATAGAAAAATGTAACAAATCAAATAAAATAAAAATAAGAATTTTAAAAGTAATTAAAATGTAAACAAACAATATTAAGTTATACATAGAAACAACAATCAACTCGACTCCTCCGACATATATATATATATATATATATATATATATATATGTGTATATATATGTGGCTTTAAGGCTTGTTTCAAGGGTTACCGACCGCTCTATTAAAATAATTATAAATATGTGGCTTTAAGGCTTATTTAAAGAGTTGCCGACCGCTCTGTTATAATAATTATATATAAATGTATATGTGGCTTTAAGGCTTGTTTAAAGAGTTGCCGACCGCTCTGTCATAAATAAATAAAGAAATCACCCATAACAATGATAAGTTTAGTACTAAGGCTTAATTTTAGGAGTCACTAACCGCTCCAAAGAGTATATAATAGAAGTACTAGTCCTAAAATGAATTAGGATTTCAAGAGTTAGAACCTTGAGGGTCTTTTAGAAGACATGAAGACGCAACATCATAAAGGTTACCATAAGTAACTATCAAGGGGTAGGGCCTTGAGTGTCTTTCAGAAGACATGATGAAGCAGCATCATAAGGGTGACTAAAGAGCAAGTAACAAGGTTTTCTGACGTTTTGATGGATGATCAAGGGCATGCCCAGAGCATTACTGGCCACCGATAAAGGCGAACAGTCAAAGCTAAAGTTCCAATCAAAACCGTCAGTAAACTTATTAGAGTTAAGTATTTATAGTATACCTAAGTATATTTAGTTTAGTGGCAGTATAGCCGGTTAAAGAAAAACTCAGTTATAAGAGTAAATTTAAAAAGATCTAGAATACTAGTAACGAGAGTAAATAAATTATTTTATAATATTGGTTTAGACCAAAATATACTCAGACGAACATACAGATATGAGCCATACGAGTCAATACGATACCCACATAGTGAGATATTTTCAAGTAATCGTATTGCAACTTTATTCAAGTCTACCTACATCTCAAGCATCATTTGTAAAAATTGTCTCAAGTTGAGAATAGTGCAACAATGTTGTAAGAAAAACATGTTTTTATCTAAATTTTATAAGTAGCTATAGTGGAACATTTGTAGTGGCTTCCAAAGACCGATAGAATATCATTTAGTAGTTATAGATTAAAGTACCATACTAAGTTGCAGCGGCGAATAGTATTTATTTATTAGTAGGCATTTAGAATGCGTTTCGTTATATAGGTTTACGTTTATTTCATGGTTAGAATGCATTTTTAAGAGAAACGTAAACAACAGATGTGCAAGAAACGACAAGACTTAGAGCGTTTTTGTCAAAATGGAAATAAATATCGCGCTGATCGACAGTACTAAGGACATATTTTGAGAGAAATTGTAGACAATATATGAAGCAGAAACGACAAGACTCAGAGCGGCATGCCAAAAATATAACAAATATCGAATCAACCCTACGCTGATCGACGTTACAAACGACAACTGTACCAGATATTATTTAATGTATTTTGAATGTAGCTTAGAATTGTATAGTTTATTGTAAGTAATCTCACCAAGAAAAAACGAATCGCATCTATTGCACAAGAAAACAAGTTATAAGAAATGGAGAATATTCAGAATCAAGATTTACCATTTTTGAGTTAAGATAATAAAGGAAATGACCATAGCCGCAGATGTATATAGGAGTAGATAGTTTTTTTTTTTTTTTACTTGTAAGTTGAATAGTACGAGTAGTTTGTTTAGAAAAGTTTAACTCAAAGAAATTATCAAGTTTATTAATAAAGACAAGTTCAGTTTAGTTAGATATTTGAACAGAGATAATTTTAGTTAGATATAGCTAGCTATGTTAGCGATCAAGCATGTTAAAAAGAAAATAAAATAGTTATATCGAATCTCATCCAGTAGTAACTTGAACAAGCGGGCGAAACCGGTTTAAGTTTGCGACGACACTCTAGCGCATTCCACTGTCCCGTATTTACATTGTAGTTTATATATAATAAGCCGCAAGCGAACAAAATTATAAGCAACGCAGTAAGCTACGTGTGAAAGTACACGTGGTGGTAGTTGGCACGTGTCCACAGCGATAAAAAGAAAAAAAAGCAGTTGTAAATGTGTGATTTGCACGTGGTTTCTACCACGCGTATATTCGTTGAAAGAAAAAAAAAATTATAGCGAAAGCGGTTAAGTATGAGCAATCACACATGCGGTCTAGCACGTGCTCATAGCAAAAGAAAAAAAACACTTGCCTGGATGGGATTCAACACGAAACACAAGAAAAATACACAATCAGTACACAATAAAAAACAAAAATAATTACGAGGTAAACCGTGATCGGATCTCTCAGTTCAGTCGGGCGCCATGTGTCACGTAGCGACTTTAGGCTTTGTTCTGAGAGGTTCGATCAGGTACCTCCGAGATAAGAGAGGTACTTAGCTTGAGTTTGCAAGGAAGCCATGGGCTGGAGGCCCAAGCGTCAGTCAGGTGAAGACACCATCAGGCTGGAGATAAGGCTCCGGCGTTGGAGGCCGGCGGCCCAGCCGCCGGGCGTGGTAGACGCCGGCAGCAAGTGGTGCGCAGGAAGCGGCGCGCAGAAAGAGGTCGCGCAGAAAAAGAGGTCGAGCCGTCGGTGCGCTCGTCCTTTTATATGTTCCCAGCGGTGGTAGGGCAGCGATCCACAGGTGGGGGCAGCAGGCCGGGGAGAATGGTGTTGCCGCGTGACACTATAACAATTGCTGTTATTTAAAATGTAAGATCTTAAAGTAGGTTACATTTGACTTGACCTTAAGAAAACTAGGCAGGTATTGAGATTTAATGTTTTTTCTTGCGTTTCTACTGCGTGGTTTTCTTTTTATAGTCTACATTCTCTTGAATGTAAGAGATGATGCGTATTGCCTATTAACTATCTGCTACCTTTTTAATACGCTTCCCGTTTATGCTTAAATTAGCTAAATCCGGGTGATATAACGATATCAGGTGGTTATATTCTAGATATAAAGTATTTATTCATTCATTGAATCTAAAATAAGTACTTCACTTTTATACTGGTTTAGGCACGAAAAACGTTTGTGGTTATAGTATGACAATCATTCATTGCAACATAGTATGACAATTGACAATCAATAATTCATTGTTAAGAAAGTAGCAGGATGAAAAAAAATTAATGATACAATAAATAACTAAATCAGTAATAAAATGAAATGAAATTATTTTTTCTGCAATTAGGTTACATAAACACTTTTGCAAGTTAAACTTTTTTTGAGTAGATGAGTTTCCTTTCCGGCCTTTACTACTGGACTTGCCCTGAGAAGAAAGGACGAAACAAACTCAGAGATCACTTTTTAAATTCCAGACAATATTTACGAATGCAAAAGACATTATTTCAATTTCAATAAAAAAAGCGATATTTACAATTTGAGTCGCAATTATAATAATCAGTAAAGATAAAAATTTAAAAAAAAATGACATCTATAACAATATTTTAAGATGATTTTTTTTCAAACTATAAATTATCGTCTCATCAAAATAAATTTAAAATAAACAGCATGTGCAAAATGGGCAGCTCAGAAAGAAAAAAATAAAATAATGGTTATTGTGGTTTATCCCTAAGAGATAGACATCGCGGAATTTTTTGTAGACCTTTTTAGACAGTAGACATTATTTTGATCAATCTCGTAGGGAACAACCCGCATTTGCAATGTAAACGTAAAAAACGGGTTTATTTACGACATGACAATAAAAACATCTAAAATTATCAATGTTTCTCTACTATATTATGCTACATTAAAGCTTCCTCTTGAATCCTTATATCTATTAAAACCGCATCAAAATCCGTTGCGTAGTTTCAAAGATCTAAGCATTTATAGGGACAGACGGACGGAAGCGACTTTGTTTTATACTCTTACTTGCGTAGTGATTAACAGATATTGCTTGTTTAAAATATTAATTTAAAAAAGAGTTCTGCAAACTAAGAAAAAGTAATAAACCTAACCGCTACCTTACATAACGGTGTGAGCTTCACCCCTTTAATTTACAAACGTATCACGTCTATACAAAAGTTTCCAGTTTGAATAAAATGAGCCTAGTTGGTACTTTTGTAAAAAAAAATACATACAAACGTCTCGACCTACCATATGTTCGAGTAGTTTCTTTTTGTAAATTAGGCTCACAGTAATATAATAACTCTCTTTTTATCCGAATACGCGGTTCTTTTTCTTTGCTGTTATTTGGTTTGAGGATAGCACAAAGTTTTTTTTTTTGTATTTTGTTTTGCAGATGAGATAACGTAAATGTATGTTCATATTAGATTGTGTAGATAAATTGGATTTGTTATTTTCACATGTAAATAGCATTATACGTAAAAAGCAAAAGTAAAGATATATCAAGAAATTATATCAGATAAATTTTTCCCAAAATGTAGAACAGGCGAAGATATTACTTTCAAGCATTAGCTTAACTTTTTAACATTTATGTTTAGTAATATTATACTGTACTACTTCTGTGGCATCTTATCAAACTATTTTATCTATTTATGTGATACGATATGTTATTTCACGTTTATCATTTCAAGTGTAATTTCTAAAATTATCCTTATATTTCGTAATGATTTGCTAGAAGATAAGCTTATCTTTATCACAGAAAAAAGATAGATATTAGATAGCCATAGATTGACTGTTTTCACAGTAAAGGTTTAGCCATCAAGTACAAGTTCTTTTAATCAATTTTGGCTATGTGAGTCTGACGTTATCGAGAGTTTAGAACGTTTTCTTTTGTATTTAGACTTTTCTTGTATAAAAACGTTTACGTTCATATAACATGGATATATAGCTTTTTTGTATACTATATATAAATTCAACACCATTTTAACGACAGTCGTACTTACAACAGACAAATGTAATATACAAAGGACTTTCACCTTAGGAGTGAATTCTTCCGGGCTACTTTATTAATGCTATGAAATGTTTCATAGCGATGAGATGGCACTAGTTTTTACATTTCTGGATGATTACTAATTTGAATTTAGATACGAGTCACATTCATCATAGGAGATATAACAAAGGAGATATTCTGTACATGAATTTTTCTTTTTGTAAATGAAAAGTTATAAAACTCTGGAGGTTCATATTCTACCAAACTTCACACGTCTGCGCTCTAGTAAGTGTGGTCCCAAGATGTACATTTGTTTATTTTTTATGCATTCTTTATTTTGTTACTTAAATTTTAAAAAATAATGAACACATGTCAATGTACATTAGGCATTTGCGACCTGTTCATTTAAATGTTTGCATGTTACACTTTATACTTAATCCTTAATTAACCAAACAGTGAAATGTTAAGTAAAAGTTCTTGTTTATTTCATAATATTGTAACAACGATTTACTCTGTGAATATTATTATGTCTAATACCGATCAATTTCAAATTGAAATTTTGATAGTTAATCTTAAACTAGATTTGCTTCACTTTTCAAAATGTATTTCTTCAAATTGATTGATTGATTGATTCAAATTGCTATTCTGCTCATGTTTTATTAGATTATTTCAATCATTTCAAATTTAAAAAGGGTCAATAGTATCCTTATTAAGGTTTTTTTTATGTACGGCCTGCCAAAATGACTCTACTCTGCCTGATGGAAAGCGTAAGCGTGTGGTGGCCACCATAGTCATTGTGAATGCAAATAATGCAGCATAGCGACATAGCGACCCACACCATGGCGGTCTAGTGATACTTCTGCATCTTTGGGCCTCTGGTCTCGCACTCACCAAAGAAACACGACAGCACTGCAGCTGTCATTTTACGTTGATTTTCTATGCGAGGGTAGTACCGCCCCGGTCGAGCGCGCCCAACCGTGATGAAATCAGCGTAGCTCTACTACTTTGAGTTTTATTAAAAGAAGTCATTCGGCCTCCAACCAATTTGATATGACGATGATGTTCTCCAAGCCGATTTCAGCCACGGCGTACGTAATAACGTTACGTAAATAACATTATGAAATAAATATGCATCTGATTACTTGTTCAGGGTATAGACATGTTTGTATGTAGTATATTTCATTGTGTATTTGCAACATTTATATTTTTACTATAAAGCTCATTGAAAGATTTTTATGAACTGATACCTCAATCATTCCAATATTCGAGACAGCAAATAAAATACGTCATTACACACTCGTATATACGGGCCTTAAGATTTAAACTTCTTTTTTGTAATAATAATAAATGAAACAACAAACTCACGCGGTAAAGCCGATATTCGATACAAATTCCATGTTTTTATTTATTTATACAATTAGCTGCTCACCGCACTTACAGTTTGCCCATTACGTGCAGTGAGCCAGAACAATGATATATAATATAAACAATAGCATAATTGATGCTTATCAATACTAATATTAAAGCCTACTACTAAGGAAAAGTATACAGAAATTAAACAAATACTTAAATTAGTATCGAATAAGTCGATATGACACTGAGCAATTAGAGCGTTGAGCAGAATAACTGCCTGGCTCGTGGGAACGTATTGTGCCGTACACGTTCTTACCTGCTGCGCAGTGAGGAGACGGCAAGATCGTAGCCGTGTATACTGGTTTGGTACCCAGAACATGCAACGAGACAGCGTAGGTATCAGAATTTTCAATTTTATCGTTTAGTAACAAATAATAGTGTACCATTAGAGCACACTTACGACGCATTGCAAGTGTATCCAGACCTACCATGCCGAGAACAAAAAGCGATGGATATAAATATGTGTAGAACCCATATAGTTTTTGGTTCGGCGCGAGTCCAGAGTCAAACCTAAATCACGTATTCTGAGACTTGATCCAGCGGGACACTCGATATTTGCTAACTGTAGGTGTACGGAGAGCGAGATCGAGTAAATGTCATTGTTTTGCATTTAGATGCATTAAATTCTAACCGGTTGTGAATACCTCAGACTACAACACTATATATGTCCCGCTGGAGCGCTTCACAGTCGTCCGGGCTACTGATTCCCAAGAACAGCTTCAGATCGTCTTCAAACATCAGGCATTGGGCTGATCTAACTACATCGGGCAAGTCGTTGATCATTACTAGGAACTGCGTCGGATCTAAGATACTGCCCTGATTTTCACCTGAACAAGTATTCGATTGATACCCAACTGTATAAATTGTCTATTATTAGAGAAATAGCTGCCTAATATTTCTGATAAATTTGGAGTAAATCCAAGGGCTGCAATTTTTATTAAAAGTACTGCATTATATATATGTAATATTGATCTGGAGAGAAATAGGGTATTTTGTTTATAAACTCGTGTAAGCTTATCTTTAACTAGCATATATAATCACTTTTAATGGGTAGCAGATTATTTACCAGAAGCGTAGATTTTGAAATCCACGACTACTGAAATTTGTTGTTAATTATTACAGATATCGTTAGTGGACTGTGATAGGTCGATAATGATGATGATGATTATTACTGATAAATACTGTCAAAAGAACGCAAATTAATCAGCTTGTCAAGATACATTTGTTACAAGACCTAAACGAGTTGCAATATATTTTTATTTTCTTTTTTTATTTCAACATGGACCGTTAGTTTCCTTAAATTTTTATTTCGTTACTATATGTGTTTCTTTGTGAACTAGTAAAGCAATGTAACAATTGTGTTGTTTAAAAAGGTTTTTTTAAAAACAAGCTTATATTACTTGTTAATAAAAAAAAATAACTTTCATTTGAGACCCATATTGGGTCGCCGCCATTTCGTTACGGCAGCAATTTTGAATTAATAATAATACCGATTATATGTAAATGCATTGTCATCAGAACTAAAGGTATATTTCGAATTTCAGTTTAATCGCAAATCGAGAAGTGGATCAAGTTTAATTTGCAATTTTTGATTACAGATAAACATCGGGACCGGTGAAATAAAATACAAAAATAAATAAAAACTTTTAATAAATAGAAGTACATGTTAGCCTCACAATCGCATAAGTCAACCTGTTATAATAGTGAAGGTGATGTAACATGTAAATCTATACCAATATCGTAATATTTTATTACTGAAATCAAATGTTGCTTAAAATATGTAACTTCATTTAGAAATATGGATATCTAATACACCAACAAACGTACTTACATAATTGTCTAGTTATGATCAAGGTCATCCATATTATCATTTCATTTCGGATTCTCTGATATTCACAATAAATTCACATTTATATAAAATTATTTTCCCAGCTTATGTAAAGTTAGTCTTTAGGGGCCGAACAATTTAACATAACGAATTCAACAAACTAGATAAATATTTGAATAGTCTTACATACATGAAATAATATTTAAACAGCAGAAAGAATATCTCAGCAACTCATTTGCAAGAGATAAGTTCAAAACGGGCCAAACTTTTACTCCGACGGGGAAAAATATGTATATAAAAGCAAGGTGCCTGGGAATGGTTTTAATATCATTGTCGTATATTATTTTACGTTGTTCTACGCAGCAAATTTAGCAATGTTTCTAGAGATTATTCGAAGTCGTTTTAGAGGTAATTTTGGTTAAGTCCGTGACGGGCTCATGGCGAAGTGATAACCGAGAAGGTATCATTGCAAAGCTAGGCAATTAAGCAGGCCAGTCTATGGATGGTTGATACTTTAACATATATCGAAAAGCACCTTAAGCACCTGATAACCATACCAATATCGGTGAAAATCGTTACGGGTAGTTGGAGTCCTAAAAGTCCTACACCAGTAGTTTTTCATAACTTTGATAGAAGAGTAAGTACCTAGTACTTAGGTTGTGGAAGTCTGATTGTAACGTGGTAGAAATCATTTGACGATAACTTATAAATAGTCGATTACTTCATTCAAGCTGCTAGGTACAACACTATTTATCTATACATCTATACAAATAAATAAAATTGGAGTGTCTGTTTGTAATATTAAAATAACCACTTCTAAATAAATGCCTAGTATGTATATACACGGTACATGTACCAAAATAACATTTTTTTTTATTTTTGTATGTCTGTCTGTCTGTTTGTTCCGTGTAATTTTTTAAACGGCTGGGCCGATTTTGAAGGGGTTTTCACTGACAGATAGTTAATGATCTAAGGAGTAACTTACGCTACTTTTTTTGACTAATTTTGTCCCGCGGCGTTACCCGCGGTATCACAATAACCGATGGTAACACTGCGGGCTTCAGCTAGCGTGTAATATATTGCCGGTATTTTTGAATTCGGCTTTGCCTAAGTGTATACGTGACCCGAATATATTCGGGTCACGTATACACTATAATGAAACAGGCAATCAAAAAAAAATTGTATGATTGCTGAAATTAATTTTGATTTAAAATATCAACGACGGCAGTTCGTTAGTGGCTGGCTGTAAGTAAAACTCGTATCAAGAATCAGCTGGATTCAAAGATACCGGCAATTTATATTACGCATAAATAGTGTTGTAGGGGAACGGGTGACATGTCCCTCCAACACAAAGGGAGGATCCTCCGACCAGGCGGGGTGACCATGCCTGGTGGGCCACTGCCCAACGGTTGATGTTGGGATGTTGTGTATATGTTAATCGGCGCGACAACTTCTATTGCGCGATTCAAAATTGGTAGTTTACGTTACTCTTCGGTAGATGGTGTTGTAGTATATTTCTGTTGCGCTGTATTTGGAAGTCGCCGAGGTGTTATACCTAGCAACTTAAATGAAGTAAATGACCATTTATAAGTTATTGTCTAATGATTTCTACCACGTTACATGAAGACAGTTCCGTGATAAAACGAAGTTCAGCCGTGTTGTAATAACTTATGATTTCAAATGTTAATGATCATTGACATTTTGTGACTAAATTATTCACTTTGTTACGAATAAAGTTTTTAGAACGATCTCTATGAAATGTTGATCTTCAATAAATTTATTTTAAACGTTTTTCTTTGAAGAACTTTGTTGTAGTTTGAAAGCTTATATTGCTTATGTAATATTTATTTTTGTTTCTCACAACTTTATCTCCTTCTTGGTTGTCGAAGAAGAAGGTTGAAAAATAATTTAGAACCTAAACTTACTTTATTACCCATTAACCAAATAAAACATGAAGCCATCGGTTCTAGTTGTCATGAAGATCTATGGCAATCTTTATTGGGGAGTCAGTTACCTCAAATATACTGATAAATAGTTCAATCTTTAAATACAGTTCATCCTCAGGTCTACGAAAGTCCGATACCAGTCACTCCGTTGAAAAAACAGATGTTCAGGTAAAACCGGTTGAACTAGTAGCCTCCCCAAATAATCTTGTCAATAACAAAGGCTAGTTAGATGATGAAGATGATGTCCATCTATCTGTTTTCATTGTACTGCAGGTAACACCGCTGGACTAAATTCAGAAATATTGTTCATAATATATTTATTTCATTTTCTTTGATTCAGATTTCGACCACCATCATTTGAAGAGACAGCGTCTGAGGATACAGTCATCGACGCAGACACTGGATCAACTGTCATATTTGATTGTAAAGTGACTGCATTAAGAGATAAAACGGTAAAAATGTTTTATATAGATACATGCAAATATATATGTATTAGAAGACAAATAATTTTGATGCACGTCGATTGTTTTAGGTTTCATGGATAAGAGTGTCTGATGATGAAAACTTAGAATTATTGACTGTCGACCTTGACACACATACAGCGGATGCCAGGTATTTAAAATGAAAACGCACCAACAATTGTAATTGGGTTACTCAACTATTCAGTAAATACATTAGGAATATCAGAAGGAATATAACATACAGCTTTTAGCGTGGGTATAGCATCTCTACTTACCAGCAAAAAAATGTTTTGACAGGTTTACGGCCCTCTCAAAAATTAACCCTTGTCATGCATTTCACATTCTGAGAATCTCGTTTCCATTCCCCCGTAGTCAATATTAATATATATATATTTAATTTAACGTAATTTGTTGTAATAGCACTTTAGGGCCCTTATATTTTTGCATGTATTTCAGGCGTAGGAACTAAATTTTTTTCTACACGAGTGCAAATAATATTCAGTCTCAATTCTATGAGCCATAAATATAACTTCTTATTTACGTACGCCAGCTTTGGAACTCTAAATATGTGTTTGTGTTTAAATTTAGGATGCATTTACTTTTAATATGTCAGACTACTTCGAATAGGTATTTTTATTGAAATATAGAGGGCAAACGAACAGACGGTTCTCCGGATGGTAAGTGACTACCACCGTTTGTGTGTGATATGACATAAATAAATAAATAAATAAATATTTCGGACATCTATCACACAACGCCATCTAATCCCAAGCTAAGCAGAGCTTGTGTTATGGGTACTAGACAACTGATACAAATACATATATACTTCTTTTTTGTAAATACATACATATTATACATAGAAAACACCCAAACTCCGAAACAAATATGTGTAGATCATACAAACATTTGGTCCTACCCGGGAATCGAACCCGAGACGTCATGATCAGCAGTCGCACACGCCAACCGCGAGATCAACGAGGCAGTCACATGATGGTAAATATAAAGACATAAGTGCGTTGCCACCTTTTACATACTTTTTACCGTCTGACCTTGGTAGGGAGACCAAGGTCAGACGGTAAAAAGAGTGAAAAGCAACGATGACATTGTTTGCCGTGGTCAAATCCGTATGAGAGATCGTGGTATCTATCACTCCGGTCGAGTCAGCACATTTATGCTGAAACGTACCATTAGACCCGCTAAGTAAGTTTCAATATTTTAGATTAAAATTCTTTGAAAATCCTTTAAATAAAATCTTGGAATTTCTATTCAGATATAGAGTGGACCTGGCCGGTGAAAATTGGAAATTAGCATTAGCGGAAGCGAAAGTTCAGGATTCAGGAGTTTATTGTTGTCACGTTTCGACACATCCTCCCATGCTGAGACGATACATATTGACAGTTCATCGTAAGTTACATAAAAATAATAAGTATGACGCTATGTTATTTACGTCTGCGAAGTAACAGAGCACATTGTGATCACGTGATGCTGCATTTTCACCAAACATTTGAGTATGTAGTGGGAATAAAAGTCCCTGATGAGTACTGTGAATATAAATTCAACATTTAGGATGTGAACTTCTGAATAAACGAGTAATAAGGGGAAGGAGGATATTAAGGTGTTAGAAATTCAATGATTTTGCTCATTCTATCAAAGATCAATTGTCCTATAGCACCACTTTTTCACGATATCAAGATCTGAATGAATATAAAATATATATTTAATTGATTTTACGTACGTTTTAAAAACAAGGATGGGTTTTTATCTGTTTTAATTTTATTACTCAGTTTACATAAATGCAATTTATGTGTAAAAGTGGTAGAATACATCTAGTTTATAGTATACTCATAAAATAAATCAAATAATTAGATAAAATTTGAACAAAGCATTTTTCCACAGCACCTTCAATAAAGATGAGTAATGAAGCTTTCTTGGAGACGGGCGAAACGCTCTCACTAAAATGTGCTGTAATTAATTTGCATCCTGGTGAAGCCGTTCCTGAAATGCACTGGTACAGAGGAAATACTACTGTGTCACTAGATGAAATGAGAGGGGGTGTACTAATTGAAACCGACCATTTGACTTTGACAAGCCATTTACAGGTAAGTAAAAAACTTACGAGCTTTTAACATTAAACAAACGTAAATATGAAACTTTGAAACGAAAATCTTTATGAATTAGTTAAACTGATTGCTTTTCTCCTACGCTGAGTTCAAACCTCATATGGGACAACAATATGTGAGCCACAAATAATTATTCTAAGTCTGGTTGTTCTATGTGTATGCTTCATGTATATTTGTAAAATCCGCCACGACACAAGATCAACTACAGATGCATAAGTTGTCTAAAAATAGTTGAAGCTTGTTCACCAACCTTCTAAGATCCATTATTACATCGGTTGTCTAAATTAACCAAAAACATGTATAGTTAGGACCTCGTCTATTGTAAACTATGCGTACGTATATGAAAGAAAAATTCATATTAACCTAACGTTCGGCTCGTGATCAAAGTTTAATCATAATTATTATTGGAAATTTCGGCAAAATTATGCTCTTACCAATAAACTTATTTTTTCTGATAATTTTATACATTCGAGTTTTCTTTTACTTATAAAATATAATGTTTTTTACATGAGAGGAAATATGTTTCCACTTTTTATTTGTTTGTCAATACAAAGCTTCTAAAGAAAAGAAATAAGGAAAATTATATGAAGTGAACATTTATAATTAATAAAAAAAACATGAATTGGTTAAGCTTAAATCAAATTAAATCGTTGAAGACCACTTAGTACAAGCATTGTTAACCTCTAAGTCTCTAGTTTAATTATAGTCATTTCCATATAATACTTTTGTTAAGAAATTGGAATGTTTAAACCATCGAGGTAATGGTCAGTTTTATTTTTTAAATAGATATATTGTCATGGGTATCGAACCAAATTTATCATTCTACATTAACATGAATGATAAGTGCAACTAAAAATTGATAAATAATTTCCTAATAGATAAATAAAACTATAAACATAAATATAATTATTGTAGTGAAGTATTGTAATTATTATAGTATAATAACACTTGGGGTACTCGATAAATCAGCCCTCGAAAATTTGAGATCGGTAATAATTCAGTCAGTAATTCGGTACGTCCAAACTTAACCTGTAAACAAATACGTGTGCCGACCCAGGGCGTTCGTTGTATGTTAGTTAAATCTCCCCAAGTTTTATTTTAGAATTATTTAAGTCTTTCTAACATTCCAACTTTTGTTACTTCTATTATCTTGTAACAGACTAATGAGAGTAAAGAAATAATGATGGATTACATCCTAAGCATAGGAATTAATCTAACAGAAAGGACTCAGCACTCACTTTTATTTGATCGAGTTACATAGCAGTAACGTCTAATACAACTTGACCAAAACTTTTTCACACAGCTGGCAGACAACCTTGAGATTATTATATATTTTTGTTTATATTGTTTGGTCCAAACGAGAATTATTGGCTTCTTTCCAAAGTAATATAAATAAAATTATCGAAAAACAATTCACAGTCACAAAGAATTGAGAATATTAAGGCTTGAAAAGCGTCCAGGTGCTTCGAATTCGTGTATAAAGGAAACGTAGAAGGAAAAATAAAACATAAAAGGAAAGTAGGTACCTAGAGACATTACTTTTCAATTCTTAGAGTTTCGTTTCTTAAAAGTCCATATAGTATCAATTTGTTGTCGTCTATCATTCTGTTCATCAAGACTCTGTTTATCCTGTTCATCAGCTCCGCGAGAAGATAAGGTTGAAGGTTTTCTCTTTGTCTGGCAAGCTAGAAAACATTTCGACCGTGCGACACTAATGTGTCAGCGCCAATAGTAAGAATGATTTTCATGTACGGACCAATCAAAGTGAGTATACCCAGCTTAATGGACGAATACGATAGCCTTAACGCTGTCATTTTACGTTGATCATCTGTGCGAGGGAAGTACCGCCCTGGTTGAGCTCGCCCGTTAGTACTGAAATCAGCGTGGCTCTGCTAACTTAAAGGTCATATTTATCGGACTGTTCTCGAAGTTGTTGAAAAATAGTTATTACAGATATATAACAGTTAGGTAGAAGCAATTTCTAGGAAAATCCATTTGGGTTTGGCAGCTTGCCAATGCTCTTGCAAAATGATCACATTATTCCTTGCTTATCAAATTTACCGAGTCAAAACGTGTTTTTTTTTTCCATTTTTTAGCTGGTCAAGAAATGTATGAGCAGCTAAAAAATTATAAAAATTTTAAATAGATTTTTGGTCCTGGTGTAAAGTTGAATATTTTGAGATACAATATTCTCCTTTATTGCCGTCGATATCTGTGTATGTACACACTGTAGCAGTACAAGTTGCATCGTATTTTGACATTACATATATAGCAAGTATATCTTAAAAATAAAATCTCACTCCATGTTTATATTTCATCAACTGGGTCCAGGTTCGTGGAAGATAAAAAATATGTTTAACCAGCGTAATGAGGGTCACAAAGTAAGCTTGTCCCTCACAAGGGACTGTGTAATTATGTCTGTAAACGTTTATTGCCTGTGGAGATAACAGAGCGTATGATATTTACCGTATGATAACCATAACTTTAGTGGTGTATCAGGGTGTGGTTTCAGTGAGACCGGGGCGTATAGAAAACTCATGAATTCTTCTGTTATGTAGAAGATAAAAACGTATTTGATAAGAAACAATTATGTAAAAATAGGAATTGAATTGGTCTGAATGATTATAACTTGTAGGACTTATGAACGTGCAAGCGATTTAAAATGCAGAATAAAACAACAATTTTTCGTAACGCCTAAGAGACAATACGAAATGTGATCCAAAGTAAAAGCTGGTAGAGAACAGTATTCGACATGTGGAACTTCTTCATAAAGTTGTAGGTGAACATTTTCACATCGATTTGTCCATATTATGTTAAATATAAAAATCAATTGCTATTAACTGGTCTCGGTCAAACTCGATAATGGCTGGGCATTACCATGAAGGAAGTTGACGGTTAATTTTAGTCAAAAACAAAATTTATTATAAAATTATAGCTTCAACATATTTTAAGAGGAAGAAGGATTGTATCTAATTTATATTTTTTCTATGTTCCGGTTGTAGTGGATCCCAAGAATAGTTACGCCCTCAAGGCTCAGTAATTCTACCTCCCCGTTTAGTCTAAATTGCCGTAATATGTTTGCGTGCTAAAGTGTCAGAAATACTTAAATATTTTCTCTCACAGCCTAAGTGGTGATAAGAAAATATAACCTCAAAAAAGTCTAAACAAAATGTGGAAAGATGGAATAAAATTTTGAAACGAAAACGCTTTCATCACTTCCAATATTACACCCCCAAAATAAAAAAAAACAATTACACAAAAAATAACAAATATTGTTACTATTCCCCTTCTTTTTGTGCGGAAATTCCCCAGGATACCACCGAAAGTCATATCTGCAAAATCCTTTGTTGCAAAATATCAATTTCAAGATTCATTTTAAGATTCTCGAGTGCGTTGATATGATTTTCATTAAAATAAACATTATATACCTATAAATTTTAGAAGTGCTACGTATTTTACTGCAAATTAATTCTTTATAAAAGATACCTAATTAGATAGGGCATTTTAAATGATTCCATATCCAATTAATAATTACACTTAAATATCATTTCAAAATGTTCAACGAAGACCATGCACGTTTACTGTATTTTATTATTATTATAAAAACACAGCTTATTGAATGTGAAATAAGATAATTACGAATAAATTTAGTATAAAATTTGAAATAATAGCGTGAATTGTGTAAAAGTCAGTACGAATTAATTTTTTAAGATTGACTTAGAACGCATCCAGTGTCATGGTGCTACTATTCATCAAAACTGTTGGTAATTAACTCAAATTAAATCTAATATAATTACTCAGTTTACCCCTTTTATGATTTTAAGGCGTGATTTTACATATTTTTACATTTCATTCCATTATGTCACGCGTTAGTTATAAGTTTACTTTAGTAATTATATTTTTGTTTAAGTTGCTAACCTACAGATGCCGCTGTTATGTTTGCCTGAATCGCGCTAGTGTTTGGCTATCGAAGTTATTGTAAATATCACGTATAAATATTTTTATAGGAGGATTGTAATTTGAGAATATACAAGTTTCTTTATATTTTAAACTTCTTGCCTACTTTAAATTTCTTGCCTACGAACCCCATTCTTAGACTCGATGAAACTATTGATCTCTACATTATTGTATGGTAGCATTATATTTAAAATATTCTTTTCTTGTAGCGCTTCGTCCTTAACAAGGTGTATATTAGAAGGCTAACTGTACATAAAAAAGACAAGTATCAAATGTTTTAAACTCCTGCAAAATAGCCTGAGGCAACATTTTTTTTCCATTATACATCCATCCCTAAACTTTGGTTTAGCACGAAGAATTTTTCCACCCTTTGTTATTTATACTTGTAAAAGGTCGTGTTTAATTGATTCTATTCCATGGTTTAATTTTTCGCTATTTATTTAAAAATATCTTCATCCATACATAGGCTGGTTCTTTTTCTCTACCCAAAAAACGTACCCGACGGTTTACCCAAACTTTTGCCACAATAAACGATTATATGAATTTAAAAAAGTTTTCCAGCACATACCGTCTGGTATGGTTTCTCTGTCGAAGCAACGATGCGAAATTCCCCATTTAGGTATTATAATTAAAATAACCTCGGTTGTGTACTAATCCAATAAATTTCGAATTTAATCATATGCAAGTTATATTTACATTTGAACCTCATTTAACCGACTTCAAAAAAAGGAGGAGGTTTCTCAATTCGACCGTATATATATTTTTTTACTTTTTTTTTGTGTGTATTCGCGGGTAACTTCGTCGTGTATGACCCGATTTTGATGATTCTTTTTTTAATGTAAAGGAGATGTCTCAACAGTGGTACCATGATAAGGACATTACATATAAGACATAGTTGTAATAACAAAATACCATATAATTAACTAAAGTGCCAACTCAAATAAACAATTCATCGAAAACGGCAACAAATTTTACAAACAGTTTTTCCTAATGTGTCTTTTCTTATCTTCCTTAAATAAACTACTGATAACTTGAGTACTTTCAAAAGCAATGGCATTCCTACTTTCAAAGTGGCTGTATAATAAAATACTACTAACAGTTTATAGATATGCGATGCAATACACCTCCATGAGTACTACGATACTTGCAACTGAAAGGCAAATTCAACCAATATAATAAAAATCTAATTGGCCCATGTATACACAATGTAAAATATTTCATTACTTGATATATTGATTGATAAATTTAAGTTCACTCTCCATTCCAATTAAATTTCAAGAAATAGGATGGTGAATATTATTAACGCATAATGATATCAAAACACTACATTAAATTACTATATGACAATATTTTTCTTTAACGAACTTTCTATTAATTTAAATAAATTCTATTTCAATTCGTGCTAGGTACTTAAAATATGTTAAATTCCTTTTTTTATACGGTTAAAAAGATGAAGGGTTTTCAATGGCTTCAATACCAAGAGGAAAGGCTGGTGTAATTGAAGTGTTAAAATTTGATGTGTACTTGATAAACACAGAGTAAAGACATTGGGAAGAGAATACTTTTTCTAGTATACAAATCGATTTAGTTATAAGATTATAACATAGTGTTCAAGTAGTATAATTTTTATATAGGTGGCTCGACTGAAGTTGGACGATGCAGGCAACTACACCTGCGCCCTAGAGTCGCCACTACAAATGAGAGCTACTGCCAGAGTTCATGTTCTACAAGGTTTGTACACCTGCTTGTTAACATTGATACGGTGTTAAAATATTATTTTACCTTACTCTTCTATTGATATTTTTATTTTCATTACTTTTAAATTTAAGCTTTATCATTATAGCTGAATGCAATTTTCAAGACTTATTTTATAAGTTTTATTTTGAACGTTTTTGTATCGACTTGATTGTTCAATGCTTTATTAACTTTAATATAATCAGCAATCTTTAAAAAACCACGGAGATAGAAAATAACTGTTTAAGTTTTTTTTGAGGTTAGGAGGAGATTTGAGGTTGCATGGCTAATTTTATGCAAAGTAATATACTGCTGTACTTAACCTTAACCTGAGACCTCAGGTTCGATTTCCGGGTCGGGCATATTTGTTTCGGAATTTGGGAGTCTTCTAAGTATAATATGTATGTATTTACAAAAAAAGGTTTATTAAGTATTTATATCAGTTACCTTGTTACCCATACACAAGCCCTGCTTAGTTTGGGACTAGATGGCGTTGTGTGTTAGATGTCTGAAATATTTATTTATTTTTGAGAAGCAAATTTTTGCTTGATTTCTTCTAAAATATAATTAGCTTGATCAACACCTGATTGCATGACATTTCGTAGAAAATCAAAAACTTATTGGTTGCGACGAATAACTATAAATGCGGTGTCCGGACCAGAAGGCCCACAAACTATGGGGGTGCGGGAGTAGATTAGAATACAAAAACTAATGCGGGTGCGTGTAGAAAGTACAAATAAACTTGTGGCGACCTCTACATACAGCGCACCAGCAACATGCTATGCGTCATCGATCAGAAATACACCAAACTACGGTGTGACTTCACGACACGGAGACACTACAGTACCAATTCTGAATCACGCAATAAGATTTCTCGCGCCAATTAACATATATAAAACTTCCCAACATCAACCTTTGGGCAGTGGCCCGCCATTCATGATCACCTCGCCTGATCGGAGAATCCTCCTTTTGTGTTGGAGGGACATGACACTCGTTCACAAACTGTATATGGTATAATGAAACGCTAAAATCAATGGACTATACAGTCAAAAATACAAAAATCAAAATTAATAAAAATACAGTCAAAATTATAACTTGTTATAATTTTGACTGACTGAACGCGAAAATTAAGAAGATGAACTGCCTTAAGGGAAATAAGAGTAAAGACAAAGACAGTTCGTAATGTAGGGACTAACTTCTCTGCGGTATCTTCACGCGTGGATGCTGCATGCTGATGCGAGACGCTGCTTATGCGTCCACTAATCCTGTCGCTCTCCGTAATGAAACACTTTATAACTAACGAAAGGTTTAATAGTTCAAATTGATATATATGAGGTCTACATCACTTCAATCAGTCCTTTGTGATTTTTACTTTTCTACTAAGTGACATTTCTGATGCATTGAATGTTTGTCTTTCTCGCTCTCACCACCAGGCTCGAGGTATGTGGTAAAAGGACAGGAGAGGATGGCGTTCATCAATCAGTTATCGATAAATAAAAATGAACAAGGTAGTAGAGCCACGCTGATTTCAGCACGAACGGGCCACCTCGACCGGGGCGGTACTACCCTCGCACAGAAAATCAACGTAAAATGACAGCGATCATGCTGTCGTGTTTCGTTGGTGAGTGCGAGATGATGCGAAAGCATCACTAGCCCGCCATGGGGTGGGTCACCATGCTGCATTGTTGCATTGTCTGCGTTCGCAGTATGGTGACCATCAGTCTTGGATTCTGCTTATGCTTTCCATCAGGCAGAGTAGAGTCATTATGGCAGGGTCAAATATAAAAAAATAAAAAATAAAATATGGCGTAACAATACACTACATTAAACAAAATCATGTGAAGCTAAGCAAACTATCTTGTAACATCCAAATTATTTAACCTTACCTGGAATACGAGACGGTCGACAAAGTCCCACCAGTAAACGTTGCTGCCATGCCGGGAGGTGAGGAAGGCTGGGGCAGTGGTCTGTTGCTACGACGCTTTTATACTTTAGAAGAGACCCCTGAACGGTCTCGGGCGTAGAAGAGCGTAGATGACGTCGACGGCGATACTCGTCAGGCCCGCAAGCAGCCAGAGAGTGATGTTCTCTTGTATCAAATGAATTGCTGCGTCAGGTCAGCGGCCTGTTCGCAAAATGGGCGGTCCGGGCGTAACGTAAATTAATTATGCCGGCAGGTAGGAGCAAGCTCAGGCTTGCCCAAGGATAGATCGTGGTTGGAGATCTATAAATAACATGATCCTAGTCCTCCTCAGGGACGTCAGGATGATTTTTAATGGAAGTGTGACGATGTCCACATACAGCGGCAATAAAAACACACGACGTCACCAAAGGTACATCAAACTACGGAGTTATACTGAACTGAGAAACTACTAATTCTGACACACAAAAAACACATGGTGATAAAGAAGTTCTCGCGTTGATTAGCAAATATACAACTTCCCAACATCAAGTGTTGGGCCGTGGCTCGTTAAGCATGAACACCTCACCAGGTCGAAAAATTCTTCCATCGTAAATGGATAGATATTAAAAAGGCTCTGTTGAGTTCAGGATCTATATTTCTTGCTGGCTCGTTAGGATAAAAAGAAGTAATCAAAAACCACATTTCACAAACTAAACAGTCTCTATTGTTACTAACTAAATCAGAAGTTACCAAAGAGTTAAATAAAATAATATTATCATTTGCATCTAAGAAATTTGCTAAAACTACTGGTTTGTATTTGAATAGGTTTAGTAATTTGCATTTGTTTGCAATTACATATTTTGTGCTTGTTTTCTCATGTGTTTTAGGGTAATTATATAAAATAACACACGGTTGCCGTAATGCACCAATCTAGGGTGTAGCATAGGTATTACATAAAACTTGAAAGGTTCTAATGAAGCGGAAAGTATGGAGTGGAATTCTAAGTAGACATTTTAAACTTGTTAAATGTCTATGTTTTTATCACAAAGAATCTCTTCATTTTGGCACGCTTAGTTGAACCTCGATTTCGTAGGCCCCGTTAATTTTACACAAGGCCGCATTTCAGTTTTTCCAACCTATTTGAACAATAAATAGGCTTTAGTCTTCGATAAATTGTATGTTAGCTCTATAAATGACATTGTCGTTTGTATTGAGTTAGCCATTTTTAGGGTGCCGTTCCACAAAGGGATTAATGTTACGTATCCTTATTGTCACTAATTTTACTTCTTTGTCACAATGTTTGTCTAATTGTCTATTTTTCTGTCTACTATGTCCAGTAAATATTCTTTGGAACTAAATTTATGTAAAAGTTAATTTTTAAAATCAAATACACAATGAAAACCTGTTTTATATATTTTTGAAATGCTTATGATATGATCCTTTAAAAGTTTTTTCATCGTCATTTTTATACTAGATAGCTTATAATTTTTAATAATCGATAATATAGTAATAACCAAGTTAATGCGTATAAAGCTTGTAAATAAAATATAATAGCCCTACATCATTTTTCACAAGCTATCTACCGACACTTCAGACCGGGTTATCGCCGAGCCTCTCGATAGATTAAACTGAAGTGCTTACGTCCCTATTTCGTTCAGAAACCATTTGTTCCACTGACACCTGATTTCCTTCACGAGCTTTGAAACGAACGGTCGCTAAGTGACTTTGGCCGAGGCGAGGTAATCACCATGATGGTGAAAAACGGTTTACACTTACTAGTTCTACCTGATGGTGATTACAGTATTGAACTTAATAAAAAGTTATATCTTTGGTGTTTTCTATAGAGCGATAAATGGAACTTTCATTATTTTGTGACGCATATTAATTTAAAAAAAATAAAAGCTCTCTGAAAATTATGCATCATTAGTCAATTTTTGTTGACTAACGATGAACATTTATAATTGTCTTTTGTTTTATTTCCGTTTTTTATTTTATTGCATACTTAAATTATCTTTGTGTTCTTACTTAAGAAATTAGATGACTCGTTTTATTTAAAAGATAAAACAAACCAATACATAGTTAAACGGTTTTATTTTTTATCTATAAATAAGAGAAAAGTTTCAGAAGACAAAAAAAAATTCGGAAAGAGTTTACTAATTTGACTTCTGAAGCACGGTAATATGGGCCCAGTACCGGTGCCAAACGTTGCGTAAACACGAAATAGGGCTCACTGCCGTCCATTCTCCATCTCAGTCTTTGCAAGGACAGTAAAAAGTATAAACAGCAACGAAATAAATAATTTTCTCCCGGTAAATCCATCACCCTGACAGTTTTATTTATGAAGACAATCACACTCCAGAGGAGGACTGATGATCAATCGTAACAATATTACAATTTGAACATACTCAAAAAAAGTGGAAATTGACTTTGAAAAAAAATATGTCAAAACGGTATTTATAACACTGGGCTGTCAATGTTCAATACCAAAATATTGCTTTCAATACAGTAGGGTGGGTCAAAAGTTATGTTTTGATTTTTAAAAAGGTGCTAAATGCTGTAGTTAATCACTATGTAAAGTTTCATTTCATTATTTTAAGTTTAATTGCCTCCGGATTTTAAAATAGCGTTTTTAAAAAGTTGATATTTGACGTCGAATTTCCGATACTTTTTTCAAGTTATTGACATGTAACTTTATGCGCCATAGCTTTTAATAACAACAAAAAATAACCTGCAAGACAACACAGCTGCATAATAGACTAATGAACATTAAGGAAAAAAAGTTATAAGTGGTATTGCCATTGACATGATTTGGAGTTTCAAATAGTGTAGAAGCAGCTATCGCGTCACCAGTTCTACATGCGTCGTTGTAATAATAAATAAGCAGGAAAGAAAAAACCTAGAGAAAACTTAATTTCTCAACAAAGTGGGACACAAATATCGAAATTGTACTTCGATGGAAGAATATACCAAACTCAAAGTGTATTGAACAAGAAATATTCATTTTTTTCTTAAATGCCGCGATATAGATAGTTCATTTGTTTGTAATCGGATCTGATGGCAACGTAAATGTTGGTAAAAGCAGTGGAGTCATACGGATGCTAGAGAAGCGATTGAACCGATCATTACAGTGGATTATTCTATCATGAAAAATTATTCATTCAGCTTCCATTTAGACACTTGTTTCAACACGTTGATGGCAATTCGTCTGGACCATTTACATTATCAAGAACAGTTGGCAATTCAGATCATAAAAGTTATATGATCTGTGTTTGGTTTCAGAACTGATTTTGAGAACTGTGAAAAACGGCCTAGAACATAGTTTCAACGTATTCCGTTGGACTTGTCAGAAGTTATCGCTTAAAATATAAGTACAGACCAGTACATTAACTACAGCTCCCTCATCACATACAAGCAGTAGAAAGAGCAGTCAAAGCAGAGCTTCTGCTACTTTATATACCAAAACAGCGAGCTAAGGATTTATGAAATCCCAAATAGTTGCGAGAAAATCAATGCCGAAATTGGACAGTAAAAAAGATTTTGACTTTAATTAAGCATGTGATATTTTTTATAATATATCATTTGAATAATTATTCACAATGTCAGTGTCTGTTTACTAAACAACATTACTATGGATTTACGACTTTTATCTATACAAATAAATAAAATTGGAGTGTCTGTTTGTAACATTAAAATAACCGCTTTTTACTAAATGCAAATGTATGTATACACGGTACATATACCAAAAATGTAGTTAAAAAAGGTTTTGTCTGTCTGTCTGTTTGTTCCGGGTAATCTCCGGAACGGCTGGACGGATTGTGACGGGACTTTCACTGGCAGGAAGCTAATGAGCCAGGGAGTAACTTAGGCTACTTTTTTTGACTAACTTTGTCCCGCGGCGTTACTCGCGGTACGACGATAACCGCGGGTAACACCGCGGTGTTCAGCTAGTTCTATAACTTTCATCAATGTAAATTTTTCTGTCAAACTGTTTAGACCTTCTTAACTGC
The DNA here is from genome assembly GCA_905220595.1 of Spilosoma lubricipeda. NCBI lineage: Eukaryota > Metazoa > Arthropoda > Insecta > Lepidoptera > Erebidae > Spilosoma > Spilosoma lubricipeda. The sequence goes on from HG992295.1 coordinate 4,397,961, forward strand.
ATTTTTAAATATTTCCCCTTGCAGGCGGAGGCAGTAAATTAGTTCCGATTACTACCAAATTTCACAGTCTGTTTCCACTTACAGGCTGGCACCGTTCTATCACTGAGCCCGGACAAAAATTTTTTTTTTATCCGTATTTAAGTGACCCACCCTAATATACAGGTACTTTCCTAAACCCTCACTCAAACCATCACATGATGAACGGTTTTCATCACTTTTATGTCTACAATCACATAACAATAATACGAAAACCGATATTTAGGTCGATCCCTTGTTGATTGGTATATTTGAAATCGAAAATTTATAACACATGTTTACTTCCTTAAAAAAGTTGTTTTTTATTTAAATTTTTGATCTATTATTTATAATTAAGAGTTTAGAAACTCAGGTGTCGATGGAACGTTGTTTATGAAAAAAAAGATTGTTTTGGTCGTAAAACATTTTGAATTCCATTAATTAATTATTGGTAAAATTCTAATGTGACAAGTTTTTTTTGCGGATGACTTTATAAAATATGTAGTCATTTTGTTTGTTGAACTACTTTAAATTTCGCTTATAGGTATGGTTGTTATAAACTGCTGTTTGTTCACAGGATCAAGTTTGGCAGAACTGCAGAGTGGTGTTAAAACTACCACAAGCTACTTGAGTCTTCTACTCACTTCACTATTACTAGTACTTTGTACACGCTATGGAGACATAAGGTGACCTATTTAGACGATATAGATACTAAGAAAGGGTAGAAGCAAGAAATAATTTTTAGATACAATCTGTTCTATCTCTATTTTTGGTTTCGGGTTCTAAAGTCCCTTTAGATCTCTGGTTCCTTGGGGAATACTGGAGTCTAGAAGTATGGAACGCTTATACTGAAAGCCACCCGACAGCAAGATTTAGGCCCCTATTCTAGGAAGAACCCGCACCACATCTGGATCAGGTCCCAGGTAGACTTACTTGTTCTAAATGTTTTCCTGAACTAAATATTTATTAATCTATTAAAAATTATTTTCTAACATTATTTTAGAAAGTATCTATGTTGAGTCTTACAGGAGTCTTAATATTTATCCTAGTTTTTACTATTCCCAAGATTATTTGGGGTGGGCTACTAGTTCAATCTGTTTTTTTTTTCTGAAAAAAGTTTATCTATGAAGTGACTAACATGGGACTTCCACAATCCTGAGAGCAAACTGAACTCGAAGGTTGAACTAGTTATTAGTATATTTAATGTCACTAACTTGTCAATGTTCATGACAGCCGGAACCGGACGATTTAACCTACTTTTCTAGGTGCGTGCGTAATACACTGCTAACCTTTATACTACGGAGTATTATAGAAGTTAGCAGTTGTTAGTTGTTACAAAAACCCAATAACACTTTTTGGCCCGAACCATTAATCGAACCCGAGACCTCGTATAAGCTTGCGCTTACCGTTAGACCAACGAGGAAATACAGTACAATTTCGTTAATAAGCTAAAAATTAATTTAATATTACTACATAAAAGCTAAATTAACGGAAGGTTAAATTGTTATGGGATGTTCTAAAAATTTATTCTTGCTTATTCAGTGTGGGTGAAAGATCCTTAAATGAAGTTGAACCGTCCAAGGATCTTGGATATCAGGACCATTAGTGAGAGTGTATATATACTGTACAAAGTTTAAGACTTATATATATATGTATGTTTTTAAAGTCAGTCTATTACCTATTTTTTTATATGTATAAATCCGGCAAGTAATTAAACTTTTTTCATACTTTTACTACAAATTAAACAAATAAAATAAAAATTTGGAGCGACGTGACGGCCAAAAAGCCACTAAAAAACATATATTTTTCTTTTAGAACAAAAACGACATGCAAACTATTTAAAAATGTCACGTTTTTTACGGTACAATATTTCACTTACTTTACCATATAATGAAATTCAAAACACAGATTGACTTTAAATATAACTAATTTAGGGGATACATATCACTTTAAGTCTTCATATCACTTATTTCACTATCCCTATTCTATAATGTTTATTAACCTACTAAATATCAGTAATCACATTATACTACACTTACTCCTGAAGGAATTAAATAATAATTTTAATAATACACGAACGGCAATTAATGTACAACAAATATTTTAGTTTGAGTTGTGTTTTACATGTTATTACATAATATTTTGTTGGGATCTTTTTTTATTATTATTTTGATTTAATTTCTTAGACATAAGTCATTTATGAGGAACAGAACTTGGTCAGTTTTTTTTATTAGTCTGTGGTATTGTCATAACCACATACAATATTAGGCTGTAGAATGTAGACATTGATAAATCTAATGCGAAATATTTTTATTATGTTTCATTCATGGATTGAAATAATATTAAATTGACAATTCACTATACTTCTGTTGACTTATCAAAGTTTATTAAGGCCTAAATGTTGTTCTTTTTCAAATAAATTAATGTTCTCTATTTATAAAACTAATATTATGCCTATCATGCATGACATATCAAACTTACAAGTAACTGTTATATTTATTTTACTACTTCTATATTTATTTTATCAAATATGTATCTTTAACTACAAATATATGTCTAGATAACAAACATATTGTACGTAAGATAAATATAATATACACAAAGACAGTATAAGTGCGCAAGATAACAGAATAACAAGTAAGATCTACTTATTCTTAAAATATATTTTGTTATTGTGGATTTTTTTGAGATGACTTGTGTTGAATATTTATAAGCCCGTGTAACATAATTATACAGTATGTATAATGTTATGTAATTCTGTGTTACGTAGGATATATAATAATTATAGCGGTATTGTGAATTTTAATGTTTTTGTTGTCACGTTAGTACTTATCACAGTGATAAGAAGTGTTAGAAGTGAATTGGTTTATTACATATCATTATTGTTACTAAGTTTGTGTATGTTAAATACATTAAATACATAATATGTATATATAGATAGTTATATATCATCACGTTTATACGTTTACTTTTACTACAATTTGTGACTGAACATCCTATACAAATTTTTGATTTACTTTTTAATGATTTATAATTAAAACCAAATTCATAAATATATCAAACCTGTAAAATTTTCGGTCACAAACTGTAAAAAAATCAAAATATTTCAACATATCGGTGCTTTTGTTGACTGTTGTTTTAATGTAACTAAAATAAATTTGTATTATAAAAGTTAAATTATGCATACAAGTGCAATATTGTGATAAACTAAGATTTTGTAATAAAATGTTGAACGACATATACTATGTGTCTTATTTTATACTTAGTGCAAAAAGTTAACGAAAAAAATTTTGCACTTAAAATTTTAAAGCGTCTATTAATTTCTCTTAGGGTAAAAATAACGAATAATTGAGATCTTCATCAAGATGTCTGTCTTTGTTCATTGCCACAATTTGTAAATCATTTTCAAAAATCAATTTATTATTTTATCTTCCTAAAGATTATATGACGTAATTACTTTTTGCATACAATAAGTGTGGTCTATTTTGATTAAAAGTTGGTCATGATTTCATCGCTAAACATACTATTTAATTAGAAACTATACATTGAGCATGCATTATAATACAAAAATAATTATTTTTAAAGTATAATAAAAAACCAAAAGAAGTATCTACTAGTACCTACTACCGTTATATTAGAAATTCAATTTAACAAGATATTGATGAAAATATTAAATGCTTAAAATATTTTGTATGCTTTAAATTACTATATTTACTTATTTTTCTTATTAAGGGTTTTTCCATTGATAGCACTGGACGGACATGTTAGTTTTGTGAAGTCGTCAGAGCCAGCGAAGGCGGAGGATGGAGTGGAGTAATGATAATAAAACACAAAGTTAGTGATCCGTATATCGTATAACAAGTAATACACACAGAAATAAATTTGAGTATGTTTATGGATAATCCGAGGAGGCATTTTTGGTGTATGATTACTCGATTAAGTACATCAAGGCTGCCAGTACCATAGTTAAATGACAATTACTTGATAACTTCGACCTGATGCTGCGTAGGGGGTTTTTAAGTGTTAAATTTTAAGGTTATTATTAGAGTTAATGTGTAATACCGGTGATACATGAACTGGTGGAAAGCCATGTTTTTATTACATATGTATATATTGGCGACGAAATATTGGCCACCCGATCAACACGAATAAGCTGCCGGCGGACTTTGAGTACGAAGGTTCTGCAGCAGCAAGTAACATAATTAAATATTTTTATATTTGAGTTGATTGAATGAAAGGTAAATTGCGGTTTACGATATATGACATATTAAAAAAACTACTTACTAGATCTCGTTCAAATCAATTTCCGGTGTAAGTTGGCATGGTAATGTACATCATTAATGTTTTTTAACTTTTATCTTTTTCTTATTTTAGGAGTTACAGGACACACACTCACATTTTATCATTTTGGAAGTGTCTCTCGCGCAAACTATTCAGTTTAGAAAAAAAATGAAATTAGATTCCTCAATATCATTTTTGAAGACCTATCCATAGATAGACCCTCATACAACACACGTCCATACGTGTACTAAAATTAAAAAAAAAAATATTTCGAATCCCATGATTCGATTTTTTTTTTTTTAATTTTAGTTCTAAATATGGGGAACACCCAAAATTTATTGTTTTTTTTTTCTATTTTTGCGTGAAAATCTTAATGCGGTTTACATTATACATCTACTTACCAAGTTTCAACAGTATAGTTTTTTAAAATTTCGGAAAAAAGTGACTGTGATATACGGAAAAACAGACAGACAGACAGACATGATGAACCCATAAGGGTTCCGTTTTTTCCTATTTGGCTACGGAACCCTAAAATGCATTCACGCGCAGTGCAGTAGATCACGCGCCTTCGTGCAGAAAAACGCGTAAAATATATTAAAGGCTAAGCGCCGCTGAAGATCGACATACCCCATCCGACAACCAGAGGCACAATAAAAAAAAATGATTAATGAACACCCCTATCGCAAAGCTGATTTGATTTGAGCCATTATAATCTAATGGCTTATTAAATAACCTTTTTTTTTGCTACCAATTTCGATTAGTTATTAGCTCGGTCTTTACATATATTGTTTTTTTTATTATTATATCTAGCCCTGCCACAATGACTCTACTCTGACTGGTGGAAAGTATAAGCAGAATCCAAGAGTGGTGGTCACCATACTGCGAATGCAGACAATGCAATAATTCAGCAAAGTGACCCACACCATGGCGGGCTAGTGATACTTCTGCATCATTGGGCCTCCGGTTTCGCACGCACCAACGAAACACGACAGCGCGAACGCTGTCATTTCACGCTGATTTTCTGTGCGAGGGTAGTACCGCCGAGCCGGCCCGTTCCTGCTGAAATCAGCGTGGCTCTACTACCTACAGTACAGATTTATCTGTCTGTACCTGTTGCCAGGAAACTGTACAGAAATAAGTAAGCAACCCTACTTAGGCATATTGTCTATATAAAAAAATAACATTTGGGACAAAATTTTGTTAGTTATCAGCCACACACTCTGCAGCGGATAACGGGGCAGTGTGTAAATCGCCCAACTTCGTCTTTGTAACTTATTAAATTTCCTTTTTTACAATTAGATTGGAAATAAAGAAAAACAAAAATGAAAATGATAATTCATACTAAGGAATGAAGAAGATGCTACTGTATAGCAAAAAAAATTATTAAAAGCGAAATAAGTAGTATTATTATGACATTGCATAATTTTTGCTTTAAAGTCATGATAATATTTTTAACGTTCATCTTTATTTCTAGATTATTAATTGAGTGACAAAATCCAAAAAATATACCTACAAGACGTAATATTTTAACGTATACGTATAACTTATACAGTAATATGTCATTACACGTGACAAAAATGTAAAAATTAATAAAAGAAGAAAATTAAAGGATAACATTTAACATAAATCTCGGACTTTAAATACTGTGGAATGGCGTATTAAAATTTTAAAGCGTTAATTAATTTCTCAAGATAGTCTCAGTGTAAAAATTATTAATAATTTATGTGTTTAATTAAGGTTCTATCTTCGTTTATTGCCACAATTTGTATATCTTTTTTTTACTTCATTTTATTACTTTTTCTTCTCAAAGATGACGTAACTTATGAACATTCTACCAATATTATAAACGTAAAAGTTTGTAAACATGGATGGATGTTTATTACTCTTTCATGCAAAAACTACTGAACGGATTTGGATGAAACTTTACAGTAATATAGCTTATACATCAGAATAACACATAGGCTACTATATGCCGCGATAACCGACATACATGCGTGCGGAGCCGCGGGCAATAACTAGTTTTTACTAAATAAGTGTGGTCTATTTTGATTAAATGTTGGTCGTTATTTTAACATTAAACATACTATTAGAAACTACACATTTAGCATTCGTTATATATATATATATATAATACTAATAATGAAAAGCCAACAGAAGTAGTTATACTACCCGAGTAAGTACTAGACCTACTTTCGTTATAATAATTTTCAACTATTATATTACGAAAGATTATTATCAAATTATTTATGGACTGTGATAGACTAATGATGATGTTTAGCCCAATCACTAGGTGTTACTTTCCCCGGAGGAAGCCTTGTACTATTCTATAAGGCCCATGGTATAGTGAGACGAGCGCAAAACAAACGATTTCAACTTAGATTCTTACTATTCTGACATTTGCAAAGACAATCACCTAGTGTTGCCATTACTATCTTATATTTATTACGATCGGTATCGAACAGATGATAATAATACGCGATGCAAGTGATGTTTGCTGATGCTGCTAATCTAAATTCTTTGTCGAGGCCGTAAGGTGGGTACGTTTTTTTAGACAGGCTTATTAAATGTTTTACATTTTTCTACATATCACCACAAGCAAACTTCTGCCCTGTAATTGGGTCTGGGCAGATTGTATAAGAATAGAGTTTCATATTATTTTCCTATGGTATAGGGTACAAATAAGGAAACTGGTCACCTTAAGGTTATTGACATTCACACTTCAAAAAACATAAGTACGTTATCCGGTTATCGCATGTTGAGTGCCCCCAGGGGAAAAGGCGGTTCTCCAGTAGCCTCACTCACTCGGTAAAAGCAATAAAAGACTTGCTTTAATATCGATTTTCTGTCCATATTTGACAAAGTATGGCTCTCCCATAGCTCTCTTTTGAGCACTTATTTTAGTTTATTTAAATCAATCCTCCTAATTAAGAATTTTAAATAAAGAGTATCTTGTCTCAAAGAGAGAGAGAGAGATAGAATCTTCAATCTTGGATCACTAATTCCATATTTGAGGTTTTTTAGATGTTCTTCATGATGGTTTTATTAAACGCATTTATTTGTTTTTTAACACACATCCATAGCCTTTAATATTTCACTACTAGACATAGGTATTTCCTCAAAAAGAAGGTTTGAGCCTACTTTGACTCGCTGTCCAGACGAGTTGTTAGATAGATTTTATTCCAAGTTTTTCTTTTCTTTGCAATGATGTTGTTCTGGGTAGTTCTGGGTGGCGACACGCCATATTCCATAATTCGGACATCACACGGTAAAACTTTATAGTCTAAGTTTATCTCGTAAATCTATAAAAATAAAATGTAAAATTGGAGTGTCTGATTGTAATATTAAATTAACTACTCTTTAATAAATGCATATGTATGTACCAAAATAACATTTTTCACAATTTTTGTCAGTCTGTCTGTTTGTTCCGGGTAATATCTGGGACAGCTGGACCGAGTTTGACGGGACTTTGACATGCAGGTAGCTGATGATCTAAGGAGTTGCTTTGTCCCGCGGCGTTACCCGTAGTTGTTGTTGTACAGCGGATAACACCGCAGGGCTCAGCTAGTATATCATAGAAAAGTCTAGTACTTACTAGCTCTTGCACTATCATTCTTGTTATATGACTAATGACAAAAGACAAAATATTCATAAATGGTTTAAACAAAAATGTTACATTTCTTGTGGCTGTGTCTTCATTTCATTCATCTTCCTTATCGTCGCTCGTAAGAATGACCTGTTTTATCTCGTTAGAGAAATACATGAGAACATCAGTACTTACCTTATTTTTATACACACACATCTTGTGATACTCAGCTTAAGGAACACGACACACATCGTTTACTACATCAAATGCGATAATATATTTCCTGGCTTCAAAAACAGAAGAACTTTATTCTATGATGTCACGTAGTACATCATTACCATAGAAGGGCTCATATCTGGGTACGTATAAACGTTGAAGGAATACTAATCCTTATTTGTCGAGAAATTTCAGATGTTCTTTGAGCGTACTGATGTATTTTGATGCGTTTGATAGCAAATTTATACCGTAAAAGATCTTTGATCTTTCAAAGGTTTTATTTTTTTATTTCTGATAAGGGTTAAGAATAAAATATAACGTAAAGCCAGCATGATAACTAAGATTGTCGTTGGAAAATCTGTATTTGTTTCATATTATTCCATTCAGTTAGTCCCCTTCCCCCCGCGACTTGATTGCGAGCGGACGTGTTTTGAATGTGTTTTGTATTTATTTATTCCTAAAAATACATATTACTGTTCTTCTTAGTATCATTTATTACCATTGTATTGTAGACAAAAAATTCTAACAGCCTTTTAAACTATAGTAAACAGTGAACAGTACAAATCAATCTATTGAGGCAAAAAGTTTACAATCGGTGAATTCGTTGTGCAAAAAATAACTATTAACCGTGTGACTACTAACGAGTACAAAGGATTCCTACCCTCATTACCTACATTCCACTACATGCATAAATAGATCACTTACTTCATCGTTATCCTTCGATGCAAGACTAGCCCGACTGTAGTACAGCTGACTGTCGTGTCTGTGGTGTCGGGAACCGATCCTCAGTGTTGGAACTTTTTTTGTGATTTTATCAACGTACAAAAATATTTTCAATAAATTCGGTAGCAATAAATATACCGACTGCTGGCGGGGATCGCTGGAGGCTGTCAGTCATAATAGTTTAAAGCTTTACCTGTATTAAAACACTACAAATTGAGCGGCTTACCGATTTCAATGATATTACGATCTATGTAAACATTAAGTTAGCGTGAAAGTTTATTCCTTTTATCTCTTTGTTGCCTATTACAATGCCAAGGGTTCAGCGCTTAGCCGCTAAAACCACTGAGGGTGGTAGACAGCGAGTAATGTCCTCTCCCGATATTTCTTCTATCGAAACTGAGACACACATAAAAACCTCACGAGGTAAACGTGTTCTGATTTCTCGCCCGATAAACGGCCTACTGGACTTATAGAATTTGAAGAAAAAATTATGGATCTTCTAAATACTTGGAAGAGTGTCCAGCATGTATTACTAAATAAACTGATATCAGATATTACAGTCATTAAGAAACAGAACATAGAAATACAAAAGACAAACACAGAAGTAGAAAAGTCGATAGGATTCATCAACCAGGCCTATGAAAGCTTAAAGACATCGGTGGAGAAATCTGTGGTATTGCGGACGTGTGAAATTTTTCAGCTGCCAATCAAGAACACAGATTTAAGAGGTGTCTACCGAATGCCAGGTAAAAGGGAATCCAACAGAACTATAGTGGCTGAGACAGTAAATATCTATTTGAAGAAACGAGTACTGGTCGCTAATCGTGAGTTAAATCAGACGCGCCCTCGAGAGGAGAAACTTAGTACGAAAACTATTGGCATTAAAGGAGATCGTAGACCTGTCTATATTGCGGACCACCTGCCTATTGGCGTGTGTCAGTTATATTTTGGAAGTCGTAAATTCGCTGCCGATCACGACTTTAAATTCTGATGGTCGCAAAATAACAATTTTTTTTCTTTGCCAACGTGAGAGTGTATCGCCTATATGCGTTACGTCTTTGGCTATTCTTAACAATCTCGCGAAACCAAAATCATAGTCATAACAGTTTTGTAAAGATATTAATTTATATTTGTTTTTTATCTTCTTATTTTTATTTTTTTTTATATGATGCATGTAATAAATTGTATATATCTTTGTTGAGAAAATGCGTAAATTGTTATGTGGAATTCCTCTGGATTGTGAAATAGTGCTATTGGGTGATGTGAACGTGGGTCTATTGTGCAAAACCGTTTAATAGTATCACTGGTCAATATATGAATAACATGAGCGAGATAGGGATCGAATGTGTCATTCGTGATGTCACACGAGAAGAAGTTTACGCTGGCTCAGTGACTCGCAGATGGATGGGTGTGGGTTCGATCTCCGTGCATTGCAAACTCGTACGTATTAACGTGTAAAATATCGGTACAATATCTCATTGGTGTGTGCATAGATGGTAGTATATACGCAATAAATCCCTCAAAAGTGTTACCTAAATGTAAAACTATTACGTATGATGAAAAGGTAATGAAAAAGCTCGAAAGTGTTTCATCGTCGGAGTAACTTACGTGTAAGTGTCCTATTGATTTGTTTAACAGGTTGTATGCAGTATTTTGTAATGCATATAGTAATGCAAAAAGGGAAGTACACATATATAATAAATGGAAAAGTAAGCCGTGGATAACAAATGCAACAACAAACAAATATTAGATATAGAAATAGGGTTAATAACGAATTAAATAATGTAAAAAATGAGCGTCATCACCTGGAGATAAAGACGTGTAATAAGAAGATAAGAAAAATATGGGGTAGAATAATTTCATGGCTCATAAAAGAAAAAAGTGACATAAATACAACTATTTTGAAATATTTAGGAAAAACATTAAATATATGTAATAACTTTTCTAAAACTTTCACACAAGAAATAGTAAAAATAAAGCATACCGTGGGAGAGCCACGCATCGGAATGAATGGGCCGACTCGACCGGAGTGATACCATGGCCTCACAGAAAACCTGTGTGAAACAGTGCTTGCGCTTTGTTTCACCAAGTGAGTGAGGGTACCGGAGGCGCATACCCCAACCACGCCGGCTGGCTCAGTTCTAGTAAAACGGATCATGCGGGGAGATCTGTTAACGACATTGCCCTGGCATATAGCCTGACTCAATTGGTTACCACGTCCGTGCGAGTCCCAGATGTGGAAGGCCAGACTTCCTCGTTATTGGACCTTCTGCTGACTTCTCATCCGGACGGATACCGCGTATCCGTAAACGCCCCCCTTGGCTCCTCGGACCATTGCCTTGTCCGGAGTACAGTGCCTCTCACATGCTCGCCGCGATCGTGTCGTGTGTGGCACTATAAGTCAGCAGATTGGGATGGTATGCGGTCCTTTTTTGCGTCCTACCCTTGGAGACGGTTGTGCTTCTCGCCGGATAATCCCAACACCGCTGCTGATTCTATTGCTGATGTTGTGCGACAGGGTATGGAGCTTTTCATTCCGTCCTCTGTGGTCCCCATTGGTGGCAAGTGTCGGCCCTGTTTTGGTTCATCTTCCATCTTCTTCAAAAGCTTCTCACAGGAAGCAGGAGGCTTACCAAGCCTGGGTTGACACGGTGGCGATACGGGATCAAAAACCAGCGCGCTAAAAAGGGAGTACAACTTTGACTCCAGATCCTTCAAAAGAGACATTGCAAGGGCGAAGTCGGAGCACATTGTTAGCGAGAAGCTGGAGCGTCTCCCTTCGGGAACTCGAGCATTCTGGTCTCTTGCCAAGGCTTTCGAAGGGAATTTCTGTAAGCCATCCCTTCCATCTCTGCACAGGGAAATAATCCGTTGGCCTATGATGCAAAGGAGAAAGCCTAAGTGTAAGCTAAGTGTGAGTATAGTATAGCATTTGAAACGTAATAGGACCGCCTGATGATCCGCTACGGAAGTTTGTAGTACTGTTGTAATAGCCGGGCTTTTAGATTTTAGTGATCAAGGCATGTCCTGCTATGTGTCGTTGGTAGTGTGTGAGCTGGTAGATGGCTGGATTGAGGCTGATATTTATGTTAATATCGCCTGTGATAATAATATTTTATAGCGAAATTTAAATAGAAAAAATCTTGTAAAATAGTGTTCAGAGGTTCCAGAAAGTTATTAATACTTTTGTATGAAGGAGATCTAATCTAGAGATTTTAATCACCAAGCAGCTCGAATCCTGACTGGACTGGAACTGAAAAATTATATTGATTTGTAGTGCTTAGTAATTGAGAGTAAATACATTTTTCAGATTTTATAGAATTAAAAAGGACAATATAAAAAGACCTAAAATATAAAATAAGCAAAAGCCACTGAAACGATTCTTTAACAGTTGTTTAGTTAATATTTATATAATTTAACAGCCACATTGTCCTACAAATTGCGTGGTACGTTATATCTATCCTACGCTCAAAAGTTGTTTGTCTCTGCTACCCCTGTTAGCTATCACAATTGAAAATTTTTGTAAGGCGAAAGGTTAAAAATGAAGCCACTCAAGAAAAATAAGCTTTTTAGTAATAACTTGTAAAATTAGTGTTGAAATTCGAGGTATTTGCAATAAAACACTCATTTGATGTAATGGCGTCCTTCTATCAGAGAGAGATCATAGACAAAAAAATAAATGTTTCTTGTATAAACTATTACCATAGAATATGATTAAAACCTTGACACACTCTTAACAATTAGGTCCGGGGATCCCGGACTACATATCTGTTCATGGGCGTACCCAGGTTCTGGGCCAGGGGGGGGCAGATCGGACTTTTTATCAGCACCTAGTAGAATAAATAAAGATAAAATAAAATGGGTAGTTTTTTTGGAATCCTTTACTATTACACTATCTATTTAAAAAGTAAGTTGCGAGTTTCTCCAGCAAAATGATTTATGACGTCTTCCGTGAAAAATTCGTCCATCCATATCGTTTACAAATTTTCTATGTACACTGAGCATAGAAAGTCCGTTTAACCTGTCTTCGATCGTAGTCGATCTCAGCCATGTTTTAACACGTCTGACCCTGTTTTCCAATTACAGCACTAGAGCGCATTATGCGGCATAATGCTTAACTTTGAATGATTCAACTACAGCAACGCTTCGCACAATCGAGCACTCTCAAAAGTAGTGTTTTTGCGTGATGCGTGCAATCGATACCAACGTGACAAAAATTAACAAGTGTTTTTTCTTTAAGGTGGCATTGATCAAAATGTTTTATTTATATATTATCGTTAGTAATATTATGAAAAAAATTTTAAAGCTTTCGTTTCGTTGCAGTTTTTTCGAAATAATCAAAGTTAATTCAAACTGTGTTAAAAAAATAAATATAAGTATGGATGAAGGTAGAACTCATTTAAAAAAATTACTCAAAACAAACAAATGTTAATGTAATTATCAAAATCCAAATTACTTAAAATAACCGTAAATAGTTTTCAACCAATTTTTATGTATACCACTTTGCTTACAAATTAATGAGGTTATTGCTAACTCTGAATATTTTTTTTTTTCAACACTGAACTTAGCGCACTCTGCTGGTGCATTTGAAAACTAATTCACGTTCCAATTGAGCATCAGCATAATTCAGCATTGTGCGCCAATGAGTCGCACTATGCTTTGTAATTGGAAAACATGGTGAGTGTGCTGAATGATCTTTCGATCATAACTGTGGAATATGGCATAGCCAGTAAAATTTTAATTATTTTTTAAATTTTATTTTAGTAAATCTTTGAAAATACCGTCATCTTTCTCTTTTCCCCTCAGTGGCAAATCATGTGTTCCACAAAAAATTATTGTATTTATTATAGGTTGTAAAATATTTCTGTTTTCCTAATTTCTTTATTATCCTAATTAATTTTCTCGTGGCCTGCTCGCATGGTAACTTGAATATTAGATTTATTTATGCTGCCAAAACAATTGGCAGACGCACACGACTCTTTGTGCCATTGACTATCTGCTTGTGATTTGCAGTAAGTATGTATATCTTTATATTTAATAAATAGTCGAATAATTAGTGACCCCTGTACACAACGTACAACTCTCGCCAGAAATAAAACACAAAACAAATAAAAGGCACCTTTCAAACTCTTTGAGTATGCAAAACAAAGTTTAATACATTTCTTACCAAGAGTGGTTAAATTTTCGTTTTGAATGAGTAGCATCACCAGCATAATCATAAGTTTCTGGAAGTACCCAGCATCACTTTAACATTGCCATTCGTTTCTCGGTAATCAATGCAAAATATCGTCCAACCCATCGACCGATATCGTTTTCATCAAAATGATCTCTATGGCGAAGCCATAGTATTATAATAGTTTAGATCTGTACGCGGCAACGTGCTACATTAATTGTTTTACTCAGTTAACCTACGTGCCGTCGAACAACAATATTATATAAGGAAGCATGAATAATATATTGTCAATTTAGCAATTTAAGTAAACAGTAGTTCCTAGTTACCCCCACCTAAACCTGTCCATATTATTGTATATAAACTTTAGTTTAAGTTAAATTCAGAGAGTCATAATTAAATATTACAATCAACGTGTCGTCTAATTGTCTCCCTGGGTAAACACGCAATAATCTCCATCATCCAGAATGGACGTAGCTGTAGATGTATAAGATTCAGAAACTACCTCGTTAACAATATTAGAAAAATGGACGGTTTCCAATTCTAATTAAAAATGACTCACACAAGTTTATATTAGCAGAATAAGATTGTTTTACCCATGGTTACGTTGTACCTATTACAACAACAACCGCGGGTAAAGTCACGGGGCAAAAATAGTAAAAAAAAAATAGCCTAAGTTCGCTCGCTCGTACTCACATATTTCTTCGTGTTATTTGCGCGCGGCACACGATGTGGCTCGGCTAGATTCGGTAATGCCCTTGGCTTGGCTCGTGTTGGTGCAGAGCCGAGTTGCAGTCGAGGACACCCGAGCGCGGTATTTTTGCTAGCAAGTTGATATAAAGTGCGTACCGCACGATTATTTAAAAGTTGTGTATAGTATTTCCACCGACAAAAACTTATTTTTATTTTTATCGATAAGTAGATAGTTAACAGGGATGTAAATAAATTCTAGGGGGGGCAGCTGCCCTCCCCTGCCCTACCCTGGGTACGCCCATGTATCTGTTAGGTTCATAATTTTATTCGCCATTGTATTTTGTCGAAGAAATCTAAGAATCATTCGTGTTTGTTTATAATCAAGACTATGTGTAATACAATTACAGTCAATATACAATTGTGAGTATTTGATATTGATTGAAATAATATGTAAGTTAATAGTTTATTAACGAAAAGTAAAGAAAGAAGGTAAAGTGATATTACATCAGAACTTAGTCCAAAGATAAACGTAAAATAATATTTGGTTGCAAACTGTACAAAATTTAGAAACTCTGCAAAAACCCTTATATTAAGGGATATATTTATGTTGTTCAAACTTAATCCCGAGCTCAGCAGTGGGACATTATGGATTGATGATGATGAAACTTAATCGACCAAGACAGGGCGCGCACTAGTGACTTTTGTCACCGAGACTGTTGCGTGCCTGTGACTGCGTACGTCACCCGGATGACTTTTTGTTTGCAGAGAATGACAGTAGCAGCTAAATATCACTTCGTCTCTACCCCTCTCACGCGGTTTTCATAATTTAGTCGTCTTCGGCGTAATCGAATTAAATAATAATAACACTATAAAGCTAGAGGGGTAAGTGGCTCAGTAGCAAATATGTAAATTATCACATTGCTAAGCAGATTCAGCTACGTCTGTAGAGGATGACCATCGTTAACATATCGTTATTTTGAAAGAACGTTGGTCCTGGTTGCAATATGAACATTTTTGGCAATGGTTACGGGTAGTTGTAGCCCTAAAAAGTCCTAATGTTTTTTTTACATATCGCCTAGTACTTGAATTTCGATGAAAAAAAAAAAGGTTTAATAGTATCGTAGTTAGATCGAAAGCCAATCCTCAACAATTGTCGTAATAGAAATAAATCTATTAATATTAAGCACACGCGTAGGTAACCTATATTGTTCGCAAAAAGAAAGAGTTGCTTAGCTTAATGTAACTAACACGGGATTAATGTTAAATAAAAGAAAGGTCTAAATTTATTCTGAGAAGTTTTAATCACAAGTACTTTTTCAGTCGGTTTCATTTTGAAATTTGAATTACAAATAGAAGCTTTTATTGAAACCTTTATTTCAAATGCACCTAAAGGCCTTACTGTATTTATTTAATTAAATAACGGCGGCTTAGATCAGCTTAATTTATTGTTAAATAATTATTCTGTCTGTGCGTTGCAGTACTTTAAAAAAAAATGTAACTAGCTGACCTGGCGAACTTCGCACCGCCATGTTGACATATCTGTCTCAGCTTTTCATATGTAGTTTACAGTCGCGGTCAAAAAAAGAATTTTCCTGTTATCTTTCATATTTCTTAAATTTTGTCTTAATAATAACGAACATATAGAAAAAATAATAATTTAGTTTGGTGAAGGCGATCGGAAGTTATGCGCGTACATACGATTCGGGGATTCATAACATTATAGATTTTCGAATGCAACTTTTTTGTTATTCTACCACTATAAAGAAGTTACAAAAATACTCTAGGCGAAAGAAACATAGAGGGTTTCTTTTAATAATTTCATTTTATTTACATACATAGCCTATTTCCTAGAGAGATAGGCAGAGACAGTTGATCTCCACTTACTACGGTTTTGATACACCTTTTTGCTATTGTTAATCTCTATAGAATTACTTGTTTTATAATTGCTAAGGGCAGCTTTGTTTCTTGAATTGAAATCACTTATTTATCAATTATTTACCGCCCGCCCAACTATGTTCAATACATGAACATAAAGTATGTATGTTGGTGGTTTAATAGATTTTGGACTGGTATACTTTTAGTATTTTTTACTATTGTGTTTGATGTTGCAACACTCACTAAAATTGTCTACGAAGTGTGAACGTTGTTCCACGCATTTAATTCATTTAATATAGAAATTCGCTATATTTAAAGTAAAGCTTGTTTTATTTCAACAGCTATATTTACATTTTCTCAAGTTATGTTTAAATTGCCATTATTATCGCTGCATAAGAAAGGAGAGAGTGGAAAAAAAATACAACGTTAGAGTGGAAAGAATAAAATTAAACATATTTACTATACACAACCAGCATGGGACAACACTTTCTGTAATTCTGCTGATTTACAGATCTAACAGACCAGGCTTAAAGCTAAACCAAACCAAAGGAGTTGTTCGAACTGATACCTGACGTTTCTTTTTACCATCATCGTCCTACGCGACAGCAGTTTATCCCCATCATTTAGATCGTTGGCAGTCCACAACTGCCAGACCTTCAAACTTTAAGAAAAGAGCGTACTCTTTTTAAAAGGTCGATAACGTTGTGGCGCCTCTGGTGTTGCAGGAGTCAATGGGTGGCGATAATCACTTACTGTCAGGCAATACTCTGCTCGTTTACCCTCTAGGCGAATTTAAAAAAAAACAATCAGGTAAGTATAAAAAAAATGTATAATACACAGATATAATACACAGACAAGTTATTGTATAAAAATTTATTTACATCACCGGCTTATTGCAATCCACTGCCAGACGTGGGCCTCTCCTACTGCACGCCACTAAATAAAAAAAAACTAATGTTTATTTACATAAAACTAGAAAATAACAAACATATTTCTCATTATAACTAGACCTAAAATATTTAAGCAGCTTTCACTTTTTCATCTACAAGCAAATCTGCTTAGAATATTACGCTTATGAAAGCAATTTGTAATTCAAGTCACTTCAATGCCTGCTGATCCAGTAAACCTACGAACCGTGAAATAAGTAAACGTGCTAGATAAAACGACGACATTTAAAACACAATATTGAGACTGTATTTATAATATTTAAATAAAAAGCTGCCGTTCAAAACTTGAGTAGGTACTGAGCTGTTGGATAATTAAAAAACAAGTCCCGCCCGGCTACAAAGATAAGAGAATAAACGTATTTACATGGAACCGACTTAAACTGTTCCGCAGACTGTATCTCGCTTGTCGTACTATTGAATTATGTATATGTCACCATAAGATTGTAAAAAACCGTTTGATTAGAATCTACCTAGCGAGATGTGCAAACTATCGATACATTGTCAACTGTGATATACTGCTTACGGGCGTCATATTGTCAACTGTCCTTGGCTGGTCGGTTTTACAGTAGGCCGTTCAATGCTCATGTTAGGTTAAAACTTATTTCCGGATGTGTTAATAACAGCAGTTCCCGGCTCCCTCCCGTCCCAGGCGCAGAGTGGCACACCGTATGGTTTTAATCGGTTCGATTCCGACAAACCGCCCCGCCGCAAACCTGAAATCAAAGATTAATTATCTGTTTTTCTTCATTCCTAAATTAAGAAATTTGGAAATCACGTAGTCATGGTTTAAATGGAAAGCAAGTAATCGAATGTAACTATATATTATGTATTAACTTACAAAAATTAAACAGACTCTAGCGAACTCTATAGAAGAGGAATGTTCTTCGCTTTCGATTGCATGGTTCAGATATGAGTCTTTATTATTATCCATATAAACTAATTACTATTTACCTAATGAATTATTGGTTTTAATTATATTTTGTTAAGATTGGAATAAAATTTATTATAATGCCTTTATTAAAACCTAAAATCATTCAATAACAATCATCAGAATTTTTGATAAATCGCATGATTTTTATGTTTTCTTGGAGTTATTTGTAAAAACTTATTTTGAAACAATTAAATATGTTAGTCAACGTCCATTATAGCTATTAAAAATGAATGAAATGTACTTCCGGAGGAAAAAATATTTATATCCTTGGAGGTTTGGTTAATTTGAAGGGCAAATTATCTTATTTTACGTTTATTCTTGAGTTACCACCACAAATTTTTTAGTTTTTGTTCCTTTTGACAATTGTTTTCCAATAAATAGGAGGCAGCTAATTTTACTATATAATAATACTTTCAATTTTTAACACAAATAGAACCGACTTCAATAACTGAAACAAATTTAAATGGGAAGCACCAGCTTTCAAATCACTCACCCAGTCGAAAGTTATGAGGTAACAAACATGAAAAAAAAACAGTTGAATTGAAAACCTCCTTTTTTGGACGTCGGTTAAAAGAAACACTATGTGCATCATCAAAGTCACCATTTATTAGTATAACGGCAAAGTTAAGTAGAGCTGAAGGTGGAAACTATACGTTGTATTTAAATTGATACGACAGCAGGGGCTTAGTGGACCGGTCACATATGATAGCCTCTCGGTATCGCCACTGCGACAGAAAAGCGTAAATGAGAGGTGACATTAACTTCTGGCCTATAGCCAAAACTGTTCAGCAGGAATTTAATTTATGTAACGAAACATACTGAAAATTATATTCATTTGAATTTTCAACACATTACAGTGATTTACACACTGCTATTTTCTTATTTAGTGCTGTTGTTTGTACAATTATATTAATCCAATGCAGTATTTTTTATGTTTAATATTTAAAAGAAATAACATATAAAAGAATTTACTAACAATGAGGTACAACTTTATTGACAACGTTATTGAAATAGAACCAGTAAATTAGCAGTAACCAGTTTGGGTGTTTTCTATGTATAATATGTATATATTTACAAAAAAAAAGTATATATGTATTTGTATCAGTTGTCTAGTACCCATAACACAAGCTCTGCTTAGCTTGGGACTAGATGGCGTTGTGTAATAGATGTCCGAAATATTTATTTCATTATTTATTTATTTATATTTAATTTAACTTAAAATATGTAAATAATAAGTAAATAGATTTGGTTATTAGTTATATAAGTTTGTAAATAAAGTTTATAAGATAAGATTTAGATATAAGTGTGTTTATAAATAATAATAAATTTGTATTGTGTAAGTAAATAAAAGTGTAAGTTTGTATGTGTCAATGAGTTACCCACAAATTTTATCATCATCATGATCATTCTACCGCCATGAAATCGCCAGTCGTCTTGTCAACCACTTTTCTTAAGTTGTTGACCTATCAAGTCATGCCGTAAGACGCCCTACACTACTTTTACTTAATTATGGTCCTTACTTTAATGTGTGTTTGCTCCAGGTACCAGGAGTCCAATGTTAGAGAATAATATATTGAAAGGTCTTTGAAATAAGGTTAATTAAAAAAAAAACAGCTTGACAAATCGAATTCTTAATAAAGTCAAATGTGGCCCTGCGACATTTTTCATACAGAAACATCGAGTCATGACAGGTTAATTTGACGATAAACGATACCTAAATCTCGTTTCCTGAAAATCGAGTTCAAAGCAGTTTTATGAACGCTTTTAGCTAAATGTTATTCCTTAATGCCTTGGCAACTCTTAGGTTTTGTTCAGTATATTTGAAAATTGAATCACCTTTTTCGGGAATTAAATTTAAAATCCTATGACTGTCTTAAAACATTATGAAAAGGTGAAAAAAATCGTTAAGTTAATACAAACTTTTCATAATCTCTTCGTCATAATAGCGTGTGGTTATTTTTATGTCATTTAAATTTTATTTAATTAAACAAGACGAAACTGAACTAGTGATTGTCCCTTTAGTTTCATTCCAGTTCTTCCAAAAATACAGGATAATGAAGGTACATCACTACAAGGTAGACAGCGTCAGTGCGACCTGGTCGCAACATCAGGCTATTCAAACGTATGTACTTTATACCTATCGTGAGCTTGTTAATTTCTTTAAAATCAATTATAAGATTTTATTTATATTTGTTGTTATTGAGGTATCTCTTGGGTACAACCAAATAATTTTACAGACTGCGTTCATGTGTTTTTAAGAAGGCTTTTACAGTTTTCCTATTTCTGGACTTTTAAAGTCTACCTCGAGAAATTTTCGAGTTCAATAAAAAAAATGGCAAAACCTCTGAGCTCATCTTCTAGTATTCGGTACTTAATAAACTCAAAGGGTGGTGAGAGGCTTACAAGACAAAAGCATAAAATTAATTTTAAGTACATAGATTAAAGGAATTAATTAATTTATGCTGCCTTACATATGTATAAAGCTTATACAGATATTATCTCAAACATGAAATAATTATAGTATCTGCAGAACATGGAAATAAATATAAACCAATGCATATACGTATACGTAAGCCAATTGATTATTCACAAGGCGACATCTTATCCGACATGTTCCGATAGCTACTGAGAGGATGACAGCAGAATTCATATCTGTAACTCTAACCTAAAGGCTGGGGAAAACTGAGCGGTGCATTTTTATTTACCGTTTCACGAAACAAATTGATGGCAAAAGTCCTTTTATTGAAACGAAAGTTCCTCATGGGGCGTTGCAGAGAGGTCACCTAGCCGGCAAAAAGCGTCCGTAATGTTAAATCAAAAAACCGTTAGATTTTAAAAATTTTGTTTGGCACCATCTGTATACCCTAACCAGCAAAAAACGTCCGTAGCGTGAAATAAAAAAAGCGTAAGATTTAAAAAAAATTGTACGGTGCCATCTGTAAGTTGCATATAGTATTATATTTTATGCTAAGGAACTAAAAGCGTAAGATTTAAAAAAAATGTATAGCGCCATCTGTAAGTTGCATATATTATTATATTTTATAATATGGAACTTCGTTTCTGTCTGGCGTCCCACGACACAACACGCCTTTTTTTTATCTGAATTCGTCGGTTAATATTCATTTAGATTATTATTTTATATGTCTTATATATATATAATTCTTCTGTGAGTGTGTATGTCACTGAACTACTCTCAAACGACTGGACCGATTTTGATGAAATTTTTTGTGTGTGTTCAAGGGGATCTGGGCATGGTTTAGATTCACAATTTTGTCCGCTGGACAATGTTTTTTTAATTAATTTTTAATTTATTAGTAGTTATGGCAAAACGACGTTTGCCGGGACAGCTAGTGTCTTATAAATTAATCATAGAACATGTGATATAGATTAGTTAAAACACACACTGGTTTTATATAGTAGTATGTCTCCTAGTTCATTTCGTTAAGAGACAATTTGATAGAGATTCTGTTGATAGTTTGGAATGTGTTTTTCCACGTAGCAGCAAACTCAAATCATTAACATAAGTGACTAAACTTTACATATATAGCACACATATGTATGGAGTATACAACAACTTCTTAATACATATTCCTTAAATAATAATAACATGAGTATAAGCCAAAATTGAACCGCTACGCTACCTCAAAGTACTTTTAATCTTAATTTTCGAACATTTAAACAAGCCTAGAGGGCCTTATTACTATAATAATTATACACGCCAATAACTTTACTTATAAAGCTATGAATATAATGTAAGGAACATGTTCCACTGAAAACTACTCAATAAAATGATAATTATTATAATTATGTCTGAATTATTTACATGGGTCTTTGATCCTATTTTACTAAGACAATCAGTCGGATTTTTTACAAGAAAATTTAGTTATCAGGTTCCTTATTTCTAAAATCACGACCAGTGTAATCTGGTCGAAACATCAAGGAATCCAAAGGTGTATGTATAATACATATTGACCGTATTAGTAGCACATCCGTGTGGCAACTGATTCAGGATAAGGAGTATCACCATCCTATGAGTGCCTAAGGGAGGTGTCTAAGGGAACAAACTAAAGTAGGATAATATTATTACAAAAAGAAAATTTTTAATAAACCCTATACCAATCACTCTGGCCAGCGTGATATATTAGGCCAAATCCTCCTTGCCTATGTAGGCCAAGACCAAGGTAAAGCCTATGTTCAGTACTCGACGTTTATGTGATCATATCAATAATTATAAATCCGTTAAATATAAATTGTGAAAGCACACTTAATTTGTCAAGCATTGTAACTCGAAAATAGATCTGTAGCATACAGGCAGTCATATTACAATTTGGCTATAGTCCGTGGTTTTGCTCGTGTGATTATTTTTTATTTCATATTTCTAACCTTAGAATTTATATTCAACCATTCATAAATGACTAATTTTTATTATATATATAGATTTTTATAAATATCTTAAGGGAAAATTCCCAAAAATTCTTTATATCATAAAAAACATAAGCTGAAAAAATATTAAGTTTCTAGCGCCACTGGTTTAGTCTCTGTGTTGATAAATCACTCAGTAAGTAATTTTAAATATTCAGATAAATATTGTTTTATTTTAGTTCAAATATTTTTACACCTCGAATTTTATTCAGTATTGATAAAGAAGGATCTGTCAATAGTCTTAGGTCGGTCAGTCCATTCAGACGGCATACGAACCTCAGCCGTCATCGAGCCTGATGTACTCAAAACTTTATAAACAGTCATTGTAACCGGACTACAATGTTAAATTACAGTACTTTTTTAAAGTAATTAATATTTATTTATAAATGTAATAAAGAGAATAATAATATTAACTTTATTCTAAAATAAAATAGATACAATAGGTTACAAATGAAAACACACTGAATTATGGAAAGCATGTGATTGGCATTCAGTAAAGTGACATGCCGACCCCAAACTGAGAAGAATTCGTATCTTGGGAATCGGTAGCTCACCGCTCTAAATGTCTTACAGCATATTAGTCTTACAATGGCAGATATAAGTACATTTGTATGAAGCTTTAATAATGTTATTCACAGGATAGAAGTTATTACTGTTTATTTAAACTTGTTCTAGTTTTTAAATTTACTCCAACAGCCCAAACTAATTACATTCCTTGAAAACAACTCCAAAATTACATATCTGTTCTTAGAATATCTTCTGTTTCATCATAATTCAGTAACTTTAACCAACTGAACAATTTCTCTTTAAAATCATGTTTATTCAATTCGTATAGCGAGATTTTTTTGTTTATAAAGCCGAGAACTCAAAGCGCCACATTGTCGCCTTGCAAAAATAGTTCTACAGGCTACTGAGAAGCAAACCAGTGCACCACGTGTTTTTTTCATTATTTTGTTTGTTAAGGGTAGCTGCGAGTGTCATTAAAAAAAAACAAAATCAGAAACACACTTGTCCCTTATTGTCTTTCGTTAACCCTATGTCACAAACATGTAGTGCGATAAACTTATTTGCTCCCTCGAACCTTTAACAAAAACCTGATGTTTTGTCCCTCTAAAGAGAATATCAAAGCTTCCTGAAATAATAGGGTATCCTCCCGTTGGGAAATAATATATTCATTTCAATTTTAATCGCTATATTAGGAACGAACATTAGCGCTGACGCTTTTTTTAGAGTTCCGTACTAAGAGAAACCTAATGAATTTTATGACGGGCCGTATTTTTTACTTTCTGCTGGAAATTTCCATGGGGATTCTTTTATTAACAGTACAAAGCAAATAGCATATTAAAAAGTATAAATACAAAGTTTTTTTTTAATCTCATTATAACGGAATTAATCATAATAGTTCCACCGCTAACAAGTCTCCTCTTTATGAGTTTAACTTAACTTTACTGCCACCGTATTGTGTGTACGTAAATACTGTGGCGACCTCCACATACAGCGGCAACAAAATCATATAACAGCGCCATCTACCGCAGATACACTGAACTACGAAGTAACGCACAACACGGAATAACCACCAATCCTGAATCGCGCAATAGAAGTTCTCGCGCCGATTAACATATACAGAAAAATCCCAACGTCAACAGTTGGGCAGTGGCCCGCCAGGCATGATCACCTCGCTTGGTCGGAGGATCCTCCCTATGTGTTGGTGGGACAATGACACACTGTCCTCCACAATACTATTTTAGACCACACATCACACCAAACATATAATATGCCATTTTAGTTTTTTAAGTTTTCCTTCAAGGAGAACGGAAACTTGGAGGGAGATAACAGGGAGTAATGCAGTCTTGCTCAGTTTTTCTCGCCTTTGACGACACCCATGGGATGAGTAGTGTTGGCGACATTCCACAACCTTAATGCATCACCGTTAGGAGTATTTACAATAGTATTACTACATAATTATACAAATAGTAGTTAAAACATCACATGTCTCACTCTGGGCCATCAGATTCTAACTTGGTCGAGTATGTACCATGATAAACATAATTAAATATTTTTAAATACTTACACATTGTATGTAAATTACACCAAATGACTGTGCAAAAAAATACCCTGAAAGTACATATTTCAATAATGTGTTTAAATAAAAGTGTAAAAGTCAGATTTGGGGCTAGGATAAAAAAAAAACTCCTAAGCATACATATTTATATCCTTCCATAATGTTCCAAACATCATAAAATAACATGTGTTCAAATCTGTCACTGCAATTCACGCTTGACATTTATTTTAAACAGGATATTGAAGGGCCTGTGAAGCTAATAAAAATGATGAGTACGCCTCCACAGAGTTTGTTATTAGGGATACTTATGAATAATGCAAAACGTTAGAAATTATTTAAGAACAACGACCGATGTTACTGTTCACATTTTTTTTTGAGAAAATTGAGGAGACTGAAATAGTGAAGTGTGCTGAATAAATTATAATAAAATTATAGCGCATTTTTTTTGTTTAAGGAGACAAAATACTATGTTAATAAGAAAAGGAATAATAGAGTGGTTGTGGTTTCGAAACCTAGGTACGTTAATGCACTACCATCTGGAATTAAGTTCAAATGTTAAAATGTTTAACTGTAAGATTCAACAAGAATCTACTCATCAAATTATTCATTTAAAGAAATATCTCTTTTCTACAATAATAAAAAAGGAAAAATGCCCAACTTCTGACTGCAACAATATACTCGTATATCTCACAATTTTTTTAAGAGTGAATATAAAAATGACACATTTTCAGTGATCACCTTACTAGCTGACACATTAAAAAAAAACCTGTAATATACTAACTTCTGATTTTAGTTTGTTTTAGAATAGAATTCAAAAGTGATTAAAGATTGTAGTGTCTCATTTCTAATTGTTAGATAATAATAGCTATTAATATTTTAACAATAACGTATTTAAAAAGTTGTGAAATAATTACACTTGGATATTTAACAATAGCACGGTCACATAGCACATTTCTTAATAAGAAAGCAAATTAATGTAGAATAGGTGTTCGTTTGTTTAATCTTTATGTTATCTTTATTCAATTGCTTAAGTTCCTAATATATTGTGTCTAAATGAATATTTGGGATAATTTCTGAGTACGATAACTAGTAAAAAATACAAATCGAAGGTCTAGACATAGGCCTCTCTGATTGCACGCCACTTTGTTTGATCATCGGGTTTAAAAACCTTCTTTTGGACAAAAAACTTTGGGTAAGAAACAGAATGATTTATATATACATACTTGCTGTCCCGGCAAACGTCGTTTTGCCATAACTACCAATAAATTAAAAATTAATTAAAAAAACATTGTCCAACGGACAAAATTGTGAATGTAAACCATTCCCAGATCCCCTTGAACACACACAAAAAATTTCATCAAAATCGGTCCAGTCGTTTGAGAGTAGTTCAGTGACATACACACTCACAGAAGAATTATATATATAAAGATGAACATTTTTTTCTATTTTTTGAGTTTTTTTTTTCAGTGTGGTACTTAGAGTAATTATTTTTTCATATGAAGGAAGCTTTCTTAGGAAGCAAACGAGCAGGCAGAGTGCCTGATGTTAAGTGATTACCGCCGCCTATAGATACCCGCAACACCAGAGGCGTCACAAGTACATTGCCGGCCTTTTAAGGAGTATGCTCTTTTCTATGAAAATTGCTAGTTCTACATTCCTTTCTTTTCCATTTATCCTTTTAATCCTTCTTAATTTTCAATAGACTCGATCCCTAAAACGAGAGTGGGACTAAAGTTGTAGTTTAAGCGTTTAATTCATTCCCTCTATGTTCCTCTATTAATGAGCAAAATTCGATAATGAAAATTTATATAATGTCAATAGCCTTTTGAACTAAATGGCTGGGTTACACAAAACATCAATGGCATATAAAAGTCATCATAATACAGCGTAGGACTTTTTATAATTTGATTCAAAGTTTTCTCCAAGTTACTTATTCTTTGCAGAGAGTTTCTACACAAGTTTTTGAATTAGGGTGGCATTAAGTAAACATTGAAATGTATGAAGTGGAGGGTCTTTCATTATTTTTTTAGATGTGAAGTAATATTGAAAATGACCTGCGTTCATTTTAGTAAAAATACAAAGAAACCGTTTATTAAAAAGAAATAAAATTATTTCACACTTTGACTTGTCGTTGTTTCACACTACGGTTACTCTTGAGCAGTAGTCCTCAAATACTCTTGTCAACACAATATAACTATCAATTGACATAGTTTTTATAAATATCTAAAACAAATATTTCATTAAGTGTTCTCAAGTGATTCTCACTGCTAAGTACCGCAAATCATTTTTGTTCTGTCCTTGAGTGTAATTTATCTATAATATGTTTTTAAAAATGTAGTATTAATTAATATACTCAGAAATACCACTACCTACCCGGATAACAACAATTTGCGCGAAAATTATTATGTAAGTGCAAAATAAAAATATGTTCAAACTAATTAAATGTGGTTGTTTACTTCGATTTTATCTACTTCTTTAGGAATAGAGACTTAAGTGTTTATTTATTTATTTTGGTGCGGAAAACCAACAGCTATAAAAATAATAAAATTAGTTTGATATGCAGCATCAAGATAATTACAGGTTTTCACGAATTGTACAATAAATTAACAAAAGTTCTCGAATACGACCGAACCAGCACGACACTACACAATTACAAGGTGTCTTGGAGAGGTAGTAGAAAGGGGGACACAAATGGGTGGATTAAATCTAACTACATAACTTATACCATATTTTTTTTTTTTTTTAACGTGTGGAAACCCCCTCGGGCCGTCACCCCGCCCGGGTTTGCGGCGGGGCGGTGTGTCGGAATCGAACCGACTAAAACCACACGGTGTGCCACTCTGCGCCTGAGACGGGAGGGATCCGGGAACTGCTGTTATTAACACATCCGGACCCCTCCCAGCGCCTGCCCGCACTGAAGCGGGCACCGTCTGCTGGTAAACTCTCTAATTATGCGACGTACGGCACACGCGTAACGTCGCCCCCTCGCGGGCGGCCACTAAAGCGGATGGTGGGGAAAACCCATCCCGACCATCCGCGACCACACTCAGAGCGGCATGAGGCGCTGATAGGCGCGCCTCCGCCGCCCGGTTCGCCGGCGCCGGATCGAGTCCGAGTGGATATCATCCTCCCGGGCCTTCTCCGCCGCCTCCTTCTGCGAAATTACGTCTTCGCAGAAGGCTGCGACCGCGGTAACATAACCTATACCATACCATAACCTATAGGGGACATTAATTTTAATTTTTGCAACAGGTATGGACGATCAATTTCATTAGTTTTATTTCAAAAGGAAACAACAATATGCTAATTGACGTGAATTTATAAGTGGCTGGATATGAAACCTTCTGCACAGACCAATGTAATTATTTGCGCTGTATGGGATATGCACACGAAAGCACAGAAACTTCAAAAAACGTTTCTATATATTCTTGGGCTTCATTTCACTTCTTCTTCTAGGAGGTTACTAACAAAAGAACAGTAAAAATATACATTGATGGATAACTCGTTAAACAATTTTTGGTTATATAACCAAATTCTATTCCTGAGGTTTATTTAAAACGGATCTCATTGCATCTTTTACCGAATCACGGTATTTAAATTATCTTCAAATATCACCGTGGAACCTGGTAGTAATGTTTTATGTTTCTACTTTTCATATATAATATTTTATATACACTAGCTGAACCCCGCGGTGTTACCCGCGGTCATTGTCGTAGCAAGGGTAACGCCGCGTGGCAAAGTAAGTCTAAAAAAAGTAGCCTTAGTTACTCCTCATCATCAGCTACCTATCAGTGAAAGTCCCGTCAAAATCGGACCAGCCGTTCCAGAGATTAGCCGGAACAAACAGACAGACAGACCGACATACAGACAAAAATTGTACAAAATGTTATTTTGGTATATGTATCATGTTTACATACATATGCATTTAGTAAAAAGCGGTTATTTTAATATTACAAACAGACACTCAAATTTTATTTCTTTGTATAGATCACAAACTTCATCCGACATTTAGCTTGAAAATAAAAAGCTGGAATATACGTCGGAACGGATTGCACATAACCCGCCAGTCTTTTGGGATTTCCTTCTGCAAGGTTTTAAGACGACTACATGTTACACCGTATTGCATGAGTCAGCTAAGTTACTCTCAATTTGTTTACAAGAAAGGTAAGAATATACAAAGAATACAAAACAGTTTTTGATTGTTGAAGAAGTTTTTTTCTTATTCCTGGCCCTAAGTCACAGTAGATTTGTAGTTATCCTGAGAAATGGTTCGTCATCGAATCTGAATATTTAAAACACACTAGCTGACCCACGCAACCTCGTTTGCGCCTTCTATTGCCCGTAGCGTTTTAATTTTACCCCGTTTTTAAAACATTCGCCATTGGTGTTCCGCTCCTATTGGTCTTAGCGTGATGATATATAGCCTTTCTCGATAAATGTACTATCCAACACTGAAGTAATTTTTCAAATCGAACCAGCGGTTCCTGAGATTAGCGCGTTCAAACAAACAAACAAACTCTTCAGCTTTATAATATTAGTATAGATTACATTTTATCTATTACATTTTATATATTACGTTTTACATACTTTAATGGTTTCCTGGTTTCAATTTAGGTAGAGCCTGTTCAGTACTAACCAGACTGCTAATAACTTAACGTGTACAATAAAGTAACAGAACAAATTTGAAAGCAGGAAACCATATTATGTAAAATTTGTCTAATTATATTATTTATTTATTTATTTTAACATCAGATGCGAATCCATTACATGACGGTGTAATAGGGAGTAGATGTTATTCGCATGTAAATGGAGGAGTCATATTGAAATTCTAAGGATTCCAGGGATATATGTACTTGCTTTTTGTACGCCTTGCGGTCCCACATGATCAAGGCTCAGCCGGTGGATCTACTAATTTGCGAAACTAAAATAAATAAAAGCTTGCGAGGTACGTAAAATCGTTACGGGTACGGTCGCTTCTATCGTACAATTACGATCCCTCACTTTGATCCTTAGAAGTTGGTATGGTTTCTTACTTTCTTTAAGGTATCGTAATCTTCTTTTATCTATTGACAGATAGTTATTTCAATTATGTACTTATTTTTATCCAAACTATTAAATGTAATATTTAGAGAACAAATTATTATTATTTATTAAACACTTATGTTCATTCTTCCAAGCTAATCTCGCTAGAATTCCAATACGACTCAGATAATTTGTGTTTTTATTCGCTTAGATATAGTGAGTTTAAAAATGTTTTATGGTGTTCGTAACAGACTTATCATCTAGCTAGTGTCCCTGTGTTTAGATTTATAAGATTTCAAATGGTTGATCTTTTTTTGTTTCTTTTTGTGTGTGTTGGGTCCCTGTCCATGTAATATCTCCAAATCACTCGACAAACATACAGTTATTCGATCCTGGCATCTTTACGCCGTTTCCTCATTCGAGACATGCGGTATCCTATACCCTTTCTTTTCGTGCGGATATACCCTCGAATACCACCTCCTGGTGGAATGTCGGATACGAACTGACTAAAACCGAACCAAGTGCACCCTAGAAAGGAAAACCCTAGATCCCCGACGTATACTTAGGACCACCTGGCGGGCCGGGAGAGTTCTAAACATCTCCCGGTCCTTGGCAAGCATAACTTGTTAGCAGAAAGAAACTGTGGAGTTCCATACGCTCTCGTTTTGCAACATGGCCGCAACCATGTTACCGACTGAGAGAACCCCAACCCTGGTCGCCACGAGATCACTCCTCGACTCCACCCACGCTGGACATTTTGCCAGCATGTGGAACGCCGAGACCATGGTCTGGCTATCGTAGTGGTGGCACTCAGGCGTTGACTCCTTGCGGACAGGTGAACTTGACTTTGAGTATATTTTCTGAAGTTGCTCCGGTACTTGCGTCTGGTTCACTTTATGTTGATGAGCTGAGGTATAACTCCTTAACGGTTAGGAGTTGAAGGATAAATCTTTACATGTCAAATGCATGTATGTTACCTTTAGTCGTATTATTTCAAGTTATTTAGGTAAACTGATAATGGAAGGCACAACTCCTGAACGGCTATGAGTTGGAGGATAATTCTTTCAATTTCATACGTATCTATAGACCTTTAGTTGTATGCTTTCAAGTTATTCAGGTGAGCTGATGATAGAAGGTTAAACTCTTCAATGATAAGGGATTAGAGGATGATTTTAATATTACACGTACGCATATACCATAATTTCTATTCTTTCAGGTATTTAAGTTAGAAACTGAAACTTTAGTTTTGAAATACTGATTAAAAATGAGTAGATACGTATTTAAGCATTAATGGGTATTCTACCTCTAAGAGGGTGAAATAGGGGTAGAAAGTTTGTTTGTACGAAAGTCCGTTATTTTTGAAGTTAGAAACATGAAATTTAAGATGTGGGCTTCTGATTAAAAATGAGTATTAAAGCCTTTCTGGATATTTTATCCCTAAGAGGTGAAAAAGGGGTTGAAATTTCGTATATGAGTTAGTATGAAAGTCCGTCATTTTTTAAGTTAGTAGCCTAAAACTTTGTCTTCAGGTTTTTGTTTACAAATAAATAAATACTTAAGTATATCCGCATTTATAAAAATTCTACTCTTAAAGGAGTTAAAATAAGGGTTCATAGTTTGTATACAAATCCTTATTGCCTATTGATTAAAACAAATACGTTTTAAAACATGAATGCATTACTCATATAGACTTACACAGTTTTTAGTTAAATACATGTAATTAACTTTCACGCGAGCAAAGCCGCGGGCAACAGCTAGTTTAATTATAGACGAATAGATAGAAAACCCTTTATTTGTACACCGTATTACAGATTTAAAAGAAGTCAGAAAATTATAAAAATATATTTTTGTTCCCGCAGCTTTTCTTAAATCAATTAAATTTTCTAAATATAAAATTTATAACTTTTTAATTGGATACCGGATATGGAGCTAACCAGGAACCCGGACGTCCGATACTCATTGGATGGATATCGGAAAAAAAAAACAATAAAAACTAGATAAGATTTAACGTGAGCAATGTAATTTAAACTTGCAAAATATTGCGAATCTAATTGAAAGTTGAGTTATTTGAATGGTCATTTGAACATCAAACACTCTACTGTTTGATTCAAGTCAAACTTCGGGTAGCCTATGAAGCTGAACAGAGCTCGTTAAACTATCGCAAAAAAATAATTTATCTTAAAATTAAAAGAGAGGAGATAATCTTTGACAACACCTGTTGGCTAGAGAATGGCGGCTTCGAATCGCAAGCTCTTGGGACTAACCAACCTGGCGGCTTTATTCCCTTATGATTGATTGATAGAGTGTACGTATCAATGCTTGAATAAAACCCAGAAGCTATTGGAGATTTTAATATAACTGACTGGCGTGGTGAAATATATTGCCGTACAGCGCGATATTGCCATAAATAGCCTTAAAACAATTTCATCTTTAAACTATGGCAATCGATGTAGCAAGCATAGTACTGAGAACTACAAATATAAAAAAAAAACGACTTCAAAAAAACATCCAACGAAAACTTCTATTTAAATTAATAAAGAATCGGTTATATACAAGAATTGTCACATAGCAATTTATGAACAGCCAGTCTATTTTACGTTTTTAGTGTTTCTATGCAGGGAGTTTTCTTTGCATGTTTTTTGAAGTCGGTTTTTTTATGAAAGTTTTTATATTTCAGTTTTTAGTGCAAACAACCGTGGGTAGGGGCAAGGGTAAGGGTAAAGGCACAAATTATATGAATTGCGAATATAATTTGTGCTGATGCAAATAACTTTAGTGGTTTGAAGACGTCTTAAAATTGAGCATAATCTCCAAAATTATGTTGAGATGCATCGATTCTGTAACTGAGAATGTGGTCTACGGAGCAATGAGGATCATTTCCTAGCTTGAAAGAATGAATGCGCTCTGCTGTGATGAAGTAGAAGCAGGCGAGTTACTTAAAGCAAAATAAAATCAAATCTTTCATTTATTCGGACCACTTTGTGTCCATTTTGTTACATACAGTAAAGCTTATTATATTGTTAGTAAACAAATAATAAAAAACATTTAAATAATTCGAATATTATAATCAAATAATAACAATATACAATAATAAGATAAAAAAAAGTTACAATTAAAATCAATTAAAACAATTCTTAATTTGAATTAAAATAAATTAAAAAAAGAAAACTTAAAACAGACTGAACAAAATTAATAACGTACATGTTATCAATCACTGTTACGCAGTCCCATTGGCGACTGCGGAACAGTGATTAACATATAAGCAGTCTAGACGATCCGCTATCATCCTTAGAATACTGTTAGAGCTGCCACGAATCCTACGCAACAAGGAGCCGCACCTTTTACGCATTGTAGCGTAAAGACAATCTACATGGTACTGTGCGAACATACCTATCAACACCCTAAACGCATTATTATATTGAACTCGGAGGGCAGCGCTGGATTTCTGAGTATATATAGCCCACAGGCTGCACGTGTAGAAGGATGTGCAGTATGAACGAAATAGTGTCGTTTTCACTTCTAAAGTACAACGAGCAAACCGTCGAGCTATCATGTTTGCTCTCACAGCCAGAGCCCTCCGTTCACGTTCTATATATTATATATCCTACTAATATTATAAATGCGAAAGTTTGTAAGGATGGATGGATGTTTGGATGTTTGTTACTCTTTCACGCAAAAACTACAGAACGGATTTGGATGAAACTTTACAGTAATATAGCTTATACGTCAGAATAACACATAGGCTACTATTTGCCGCGATAACCGACATATACGCGGGCGGAGCCACGGGCAACAACTAGTATATAAATATATATATAGTATAGCTGGCTGTGCTGCCATGGCTGTGAGAGCTAACTAACCCTAAAGTTATCATAGAACCTGTGTCAACAGCCTATGAGAAGACTAAGGGAATGTTAAACGGAGAAAACAACTACTGCTAATCTTTAATTGGGTGATTATGATACGTCAATTCCTAAGGGTAGTGTGACTTTATATCACGTCATGTGATTTTATTCACGGTGACTAACTTCGGTTTTCGATCGACTCATACTGAAATCATCACCAATCGCAACGTTGAACGCGCTCACCATAATAATCGAATCAATGTGGAACAAACTCACAATATGCCGCTCTTTGTACATGATAATTCAATTGATTTAAGAAAAGCTGCGGGAACAAATACGATAAAATTGAAACCTTCTTGTTTTAGTTGTTTAAGAAAAGATTAATAGAGCTAATTTCTCTAACAAACTTTATCCACTTTAATAAAATCTACGACGGCCTAAAACGTTACGTTAGTCTCACAGAACATACGATTGAAGTTGTAAAGTTTCAACGAATAAAGTCTCAGCCAAACATAATGTACATTAAAAGATAAACTACGTGTCTGCAATTTAAAGTATTTTTATGGTGACCACTAATTTGTAAAATGGAGGTTATGTTTCTAAGATGCAACTGGAAATAATTTTATTTGTTAATGGACTTTTTACAGCTAAGGGGCAAGTTTAGATTACTTTTATTCCAAATTCCCCTCATTTTTAACTGTGCTCGCTACTGACTGAAAAGAAACTTTTACTACTGGACAAGTAAATTTAATTAAATTAAATGATGAACTATGATGACAAATAAATGAAAATGAATGATGAAGTCAAAAATATAGAATACGTATCTGAATAATACACACATCTAAGATTACTTTGCTTGAATGTGTTGTAAAAGTTGTCTATGTGTTATTCTGATGTATGAGATAATTTTCATATAATTCCTGTCAATAAGTTTTACTTGAATAACTCACATATATCCATATATTACTACAAACTTTCGCATTTTTATTATATTTGTAGAATTTTGAATATGCCTATGAGATTTTCATGAAAAATTGTGATTATTTTGATGGTCTATAATAAATGCATAAATCCTAAAACACAGTCTGTACCTGAAAAATGCAGTTAAGAATATAACTACACTCTCCAACATACAACTTCATTTCGTTTACTTCAGTAAAATAGAAGCTGTGTGGTCACCTTATTGTAGGAGGGGTAAAACAAGAAGCGTGGTCACATTTATTACACCGTAGAACAAAGTTGTAACCACAAGTAGAACACTTATAACTTTATATTATGTATTTTAATTAGACCTCCATTTTTTAGTATATCTGATGAGAAACCTCGTGATTTCCAGTAAACCAATATGTTTATTCTATTGCTTAATAAGTATATCAAGTAAAAAAGAAGTAAAAACTAAAACCCAACTACGACAAAAAACGACGCTGAATAAGCATGAAACAAGTTTCAAAAGCCGTAGTCACGCGTTGTTAAAGTGTTATGGACTACGGTACATTACACTATATGGACTACGGCTTTTAAAACTTAGTAATGTACCATAGTCCATAACACTTTAACAACTCATGACTACGACTTTTGAAACTTGTTTCATGCTTATTCAGCGTCGTTTTTTGTCGTAGTTACTATATAAGTACATGAAAAGAAAAAACTCAAAATAAGAGGGTAGCCAAAGAATATCGCTTACGTGACTAAATTGAATAGTACACGCAAGAGTTCGTGATCTAGGTTTGAATACACTCAAGACTAAAAAATAAATTAGCAAATAAATACACTAGAAGTAGTGTGTAATATTAAACAATCTACATTTTTACATATATATATTAAAAAATATTTCATTTTTATTTAAGGAAGTAAATTTTATATTCTTGAAAATGTTCCAAGATCGAAGTAATTTTTTAAGATTTCTTAATTCGATTATTGCATTAAATTGATAAAGTTTAATTTGTTTATTTTTAAATTATATTTAATTACCCTTTAAGTTAACCCATCCAATTCTAGTATCTTTAGCTTTTGTCACAGCTAAGTCTACGACCAGTTGACTCGAAGTGGCTCCTAAGCAGTTGCGAGCATCTACCCATTTTGTTGATCGACTTTCTTTTATTATTTAAGGTTCATTATTGGGTTTGCAAACTTTATCAGTAATGTCATTAACACATTTTTCTGTAAAATCAAAAACTGAAATTAGTTTCATGCAGTACGTGGCATGGGGTACGTGGGCCCATTAGCCCCATAAAAAAAAAAGATATCTATACCTATTGCTAGGGAGATGCTTATGGCTACTGGTTTGAACTGATTTTCATTATTCAGTCTTACGCTCAAAAGTCATTGGACTGATGTAAAAAAAGTAAAAACTAAAACCCAACTACGACAAAAAACGACGCTTAAAAAGTATGAAACAAGCGTCGTTTTTTGTCGTAGTTGGGTTTTAGTTTTTACTTTTTTTTATTTAAAATGTTTTGGTGCCTCTATAATACTTATTGTTGTGCAAAGTTCATTTTAAATAGTTACCATAGAAATATCACACTTATCGAATAAATACGGACAAAGTCACGAACAAATGCTAATAATATATATATATTTGGAATGTACAAGTAACGCCCTTTCCAATGATACCAAACACGGCATATTTATTTCAAATTTAGATTTTAATACAGTACTTTATGTCGGCTAGAGGGCGCCACATTCGATTCAGTGACAGTGTCACTGACACGTCATATAACCTCTAAGCAACGGACAATCAAGACACTTCTAACGATACCTCATTTGTCTTATTCTGACTAGTTTAGAAAGAATGAGGGAACAAAAAAGCATACCATAGAAATATCACACTTATCGAATAAATACGGACAAAGTCACGAATGAATGCTAATAGTATATGTATTTTTGAAATGTACAAGTAACGCTCTTTCCAATGATACCAAACACGGCATATTTATCTCAAATTTATTTTTTAAAACAGTACTTTATGTCGGCTAGAGGGCGCCACATTAGATTCAGTGACACGTCATATAACCTATAACCAGAAGACGATCATGACGCTTCTAGAGACACCTCATATGTCCAAATCTAATGAGTAGTTAAGGACCCAGGAGGGAACAAATGAACATACATACATATATAGCCTGTCAAAATCATAACCCTCCTTTGGCTTTGCCGTAGTCGGGTAATAAATCACATTGCATTATTTATATTGACTGCCTTGTTGGTCTAGCGGTTCGATTCCCGGCTCGAACCAAATGTTTGTATGATCTACAAATATTTGATTCGGAGTTTGGGTGTTTTTTATGTATAATATGTATGTATTTACAAAAAAAAAAGTACATATGTATTTGTATCAGTTATCTAGTACCCATAACATAAGTTCTGCTTAGCTTGGGGCTAGATTGCGTTGTGTGTTAGATGTCCAAAATATTTATTTATTTACATATTTATTCATCATCAACAACAACAGTCTTTATAGTACAACCTGAATTTGACTCACACCTGTGGTTATTGTTATACATAATAAATGAGATAAATATATGGTTTATCTCATTTATTGCTGAATATTTAAACGAAGAAAATATTTATTGTAATAATATATTTGGACTTTAATTGTCAATTTATTTAT
Source organism: Spilosoma lubricipeda (assembly GCA_905220595.1). Classification (NCBI taxonomy): domain Eukaryota; kingdom Metazoa; phylum Arthropoda; class Insecta; order Lepidoptera; family Erebidae; genus Spilosoma; species Spilosoma lubricipeda. Next base: position 4,435,356 of record HG992295.1, read on the forward strand.
CAGAACCAGACAATAATTACATTCCACTAAATATTTACAAAGCTAAAATAAATATAAACAAGGAGAATATAATTAATGACATAAAATCTTTGTATATTTATCGATAAAATTGCCGTTGAACACTTCGTGTTGATCAAATATTATTGCGTGCTCTACTTACTGCAAAATAAATAGTGTTGTAACCACGGACCGAACACAAAGAGCAGAGGGCATAAGCGGATGTGTCCCGTGATTAAATACAGGTCCTGATTTCATCACAGTTGACGCGGCCTATGATTGTAGACTGTCAACGTTAATCATCTAGAACTAACTGTATTAAAAAATTGCAAAATCTTAAATTTTCTCGATATAAAAAAGTAGCAGATTAGTAGTTGTATTTTATCATTTATAAACTACTCGGACAGATGTTTTTGGTGCTATGAATGGCATCATATTTCATTTATATGTTATTTAATAGATAATTTCAAAAAAAACTCGGTATAAAGAAGTAAAAGAACAATAGTTATATTTTATCATTTAGAAACTACTCGGACAGATGTTTCGGTATAGGTCAGGACTTATTTACCTGTACACTACACAGGTAAATAAGTCCTGGAAAAATCTCTTAGTGATCTATTCAAATATAATTTTTATTCTTCACTAGAATGAACTTTTTGATGAAAAAAAAAAAAAAAAAAACAAAACTACATAGGTAACATGAATCGTAAACCAACACTGAAATATTTTCTGTACCTATTGTTTTCTAAAGCAGTTTCAGTGTGTGCCGTTCCTCCATGAGTTCAAGCGTACCTTGTTTCCATCACCGTGGAAGGCAAACGTTTATTTAGATCATCAATTGAGAGCTGCTTTAGTTGGTCATAATCCCGTAAGTGACCGCCAACGTACTCCTCGTACTTGTCGGTATTAACTCTGATTACATCAGGAATAACATGGCGCTGTATCCGCTTTGGTATTAACGGCGAGAGCTGCACGTACCAAGCGATGGTCAGTACCAGTCGAGAAATTATTAAGTACTGATACATCTTGCACAAAATCCTTACGGTTACTGATTATGTAGTCGTATTCGCTTTTATGTAAGCTATTTGGATGCCTCCCTGTCCACTTTCGTTGAGGCCTTTTGTCAAAAAAGGTGTTCGTGACGTACATATTTCTTTGCATCACGTAGTTTACCAGTATTTCCCCTCCATCATTTCTGGTGCCAAGGCCAAAATTCCCGGTACAACCCTCGACATCCATTTCCCTCCTTCCGACTCTAGCGTTGAAATCTCCCATAACATAATGTGACTTACATTTTGCACAGCGATGGTAACCCCTTCGTATAGATTCTCAACTACGTCATCTGGGTGGCTTGTTGTGGGAATTACTTGCAGTGTGTATTTGGTGGATAATTTTAACTTTGTATATGCCATTCTATTGTACACACAACCAAATTCCAGTACGCGATCTTTTATTTTCCTGTTGACTAGAAAACCAATACCTCCTGTTCCCTTGGTTTCTCCCTCTTTGTAGTATAGTATACTACCTGATGGTAGTGTAATAGGTTCTTCGCCCTCTTTTCAGGTTTCATAGAGCCCGAGAATATCCCACTTGATGCGTTGCAGTTCTGTTTCAAGTTCCAAGAGCCTATCGTGCGTAGACAGCGTCTGTACATTGTATGTGGCTATATAAAGTTGCTTTTGGCAGTTCGTCAACTCCCAGGGATTCCTTTTCACACCCCTGATACGTGTCACCTGGCTACTGCTCGGGCCAGAGAGTGACGGAGCGCTGGGAACTTAGGGTAGATACGTGTTTTGTGCAGTCATGATTTGTGGAGAGGGGATTTAGTAATAATCACTACGTCAGCAACGACGGATTGGTGATCGCAGTACTGCTTCCGGTTATGACGGACTCCATCGCCGCACACAGGTATTCATTTCTCCGGTTGTATACCCCCACTCAGATGCGCCGCAAAAAACGCTGGCAGACTGCTGTCCTCTGCAGGGCGATGCACTTATTTCAGTGGAGATGCAAGCTCGCCATGTCGTAAGATATTTACGAGCTATGTGGTATTTCTTGGAGATAACTGTGCTACGAGATATCCCTCCACACCCTGATACCTTACCGCCTCGGTCCGGTACTGCTTATTTGGTAAACCTTATTCGCAGCTGACCTGTATATCTACAGGACATTCCACTATCCGCCACCTGTAGACCCGGTAGGAAGCTGAGACTCGCCCCCACAAGTACAGTATCATAACATTATAAATTTACCGGTGTTTATAACATTTTACCACCGACAACGTTTTGGATCTCATACTACTAATATTATAAACACGAAAGTTTGTATGTATGGATGGATGTTTGTTACTCTTTCACGCAAAAACTACTGAACGGATTTGGATGAAACTTTACAGTAACATAGCTTATACATCAGAATAACACATGAGCTACTTTTTGCCGCGATAACCGACAAATACGCGGGTGGAGCCCCGGGCGACAACTAGTAAATAATGAAACACAAGAGGTCGATGACACCGAAGTGACTAATAATAGCAGTCAAAAGTTTAGCGTAAGTACTGTCAGCTGCAAGTTACAAGTTCAAGAAAAGTTACTTTTGTAGAGTTGCCGTAATATATATACGAACGTATACGCAGTCACACGTGCTTAAGGTCTTGTTGAGCTACATTTCTAGAAATATGAAATGACAGAGGCTTATTTATTTTGAATACATGTAACTATACTACTTTTTAGGTTCTTGAGTGGAGACCACGTGACGGTAAACGCAGCGTAAGAAGGCCTCCCGCTAGGTGGACGCACGACCTAGTTAAGATCGCATGGACTCGTTGGATGCAGGCAGCTACCGACCGGTCGCAATGGAAGTCAATGGGGGAGGCCTACGTTCAGCAGTGGACTTCTTACGGCTGATATGATGATACGCAAAATCAAAGTAACGTTAATATAATTCATTGTAATAAACAAATATTATGTTTAAAACCTACCGGAAATATAACATTCTAATTTGTAACTATAGCAAAATGCAACACTGTGTTCATATTTTAGTATAAAAAAATTTAAGAAGTTCGGGTTACGTAAAACTTAATATTGACTTTACCCCCTTTTTTTTGTTGACGAGGTGGAAAATTCCTTCGGATCTCCGGCTCCTCGGGAGCTGAGGAGCCAGGTATGTGGTGATTTCGCTAAAAACTACCTCCACTTTACCACTTTATGGTTTTCTCATAAAAACACAGTGATCGAGTAAAGCTATAACCTCAGAGTAAACAGTAATGGGTGAAAATATTAACCTTATCAATTTTTGCGTTAACATTCATTTACATACTCATAAATACGATGACTTCTTTAATAATAATGCATTATGTATATGTATATAGCTGTATCAAACCTTGATTATAAAATGACATAATAAAGTTTAGATCCAGCAACTTATCTCTACACGATCGAATTTAACAACCACGTGGGCAGAAGTTGCTTTAATGGATAAAATAATAGTTAGTTACTACCTCGATGGTCTTGTTAGGAGCTTCTTTTTCAAATACTAGCTGTTGCCCGCGGCTCCTCTCGCGTGTTTGTCGGTTGTCGCAGCAAATAGTAGCCTATGTGTTATTCAGATGTATAAGCTATATTACTGGAAAGTTTCATCCAAATTGGTCCAGCCGTTTGCGTGTGAACAAGTAACAAACATACAGACTTACAAACTTTCGCCTTAATAATAATAGTGCGATATATCACTTATAATTTCTTCCTTCTAAAATAAAAAGAAGGTAATAAACAGATAGTTTTCCCTTGAAATGGTTTATTAAAACATCAATAAAAATATGCAATGTTTAGAGTTATCCATAATGTTTTCAGCGTGGTTGAATTTGGCTTTACATTTCGCATTTGAACTGAGAGCAACCCGGGGGAGAATCTACAAACCGGCCTGATATTGATGGATAGTCCTAAGAGCATAATAAAAGCTTTGAAGGTATATAATTTATTGGGCTGGTTAGAGGTAACTCTTTGTATTGAAGGGATATTGCACCCACTTACTTGCAATTTCGGTCGGCCCGACCATAGTAATACCACTGTCTCATCGAACACTAGTGTAAATTAATTCTTTTGTAGTTTTTCAACGTGTGTATTTCTCTGTTGCGTGTGTTGATGTGCTGTGGTAAATAGTGCAGTGGTACTTATCTACTCGTTTTCGAGTCTAGAAGGCTACCATAAAAATGAAACAAAAACTGAGCTTTCAAATAATCCAAATACCCAGAAGGATTTCAACAAACAAAATAATTACAGTTAAGGGCGCAGCCTGTTTCTAACCATCAATTTGTAGTACAAGGAACGGCAAAATTCTAAAAACGGCACCACAAATGGTAGATGAATACGAAGTGGCTCGGCCCGTGACTCCAGATATTACGTATTCAGACCTTGTTCAAGGAACTTTTCCATTCTGAGGTATAATTTCACTTGTGAATAATTTCCTATGCGTTTCGCTGAATAACTTGACGAGGTCTCTTGTTATGAAAATTTATAAGCTGATTCGGGCTATGAGATGGTCCAGCAGGGTCAAAGGTTTTATCTGACAATTACCTGTGGTCCTAATCTGATGAAGTATAGCAAAGTAATACCTTTATTCAAGAAGGGTTGTACAACTGAACCAAGTAACTTTAGGCCAATCTCAATCTTACCGGCTATTAGTAAAATTTTTGAAAAAGTTATTTTGCAGCAACTAGAAAGCCATTTTAATCTAAATAATTTATTTCATAAAGAACAATATGGCTTTACAAAGGGTCGTTCAACAGTTGATGCGGGTGCAACTCTTTTGAGACATATATTTAATGCATGGGAGAATTCGCAAGATGCGATAGGTGTATTTTGCGATCTCTCAAAAGCTTTTGACTGCGTAGAACACAACACGCTTTTTCTCAAACTTAGGCATTATGGTGTAAATGGCATTGCTTTGGAACTAATCGTTTCCTACTTGAAGGATAGAATTCAACATGTAGATGTCAATGGTGCGAGGTCTTCTGGATTACCCGCTACTATGGGCGTCCCGCAGGGGTCTATACTGGGTCCTTTACTTTTTCTCATTTATATTAACGACTTACCATATTATTTAAAAGATCTCTGTAATATAGTTCTATTTGCTGATGATACGTCACTTATTTTTAAAGTCGATCGTAAGAAAACAGTTTTTGACGATGTGAATAGGGCACTAGATGATGTATTGAATTGGTTTACAACTAATAATCTCCTACTAAATTCAAATAAAACAAAGTGTGTGAGATTTACTATGCCAAATGTAAAACAACTAGGCACTCATCTAACAATAAATAATGAAATCATAAGTATTGTAGACTCGACAGTATTCTTAGGAATTACATTAGACAGTAAACTTCAATGGGGAGCCCAGATAGATAGCCTTGCGGGTAGACTTAGTTCGGCAGCTTATGCGGTTTGGAAGGTACGTCAGCTCACTGATACGGACACAGCTAGGTTAGTTTATTTTAGCTACTTTCACAGCGTCATGTCCTATGGCATATTACTCTGGGGCAAGGCGGCTGAAATTGAAACGATTTTTATTCTACAAAAACGAGCCATCCGCTCAATATACAATTTAGGTGCTAGAGTCTCTCTTCGAGAGTTGTTTAAAGAAATAGGTATTTTAACTGTTGCATCACAGTATATATTTGCAAATATTATGTATGTTAGGCACAACATTAATGACTTTAAGAAAAACAGTGATGTACACAATATTAATACAAGAAACAAATCTAAACTCGTTGGTACCTATCATCGTTTACATAAAGTACACAACTCATTCGAAGGTCTTGGTATACGTTTTTATAATAGAATTCCTATACATGTAATCGACCTTCCTATAAATAAATTCAAGCTAATTATAAAAAATCACCTTATTAGGAAAGCCTACTATACGATCAACGACTATCTAAACGACAATCAGTCATGGGCTTAAGGTGTCATTAGATAGATACACACAAACTTCTTTGTTATATAACTAAGCTAAATATTAACAAACAATTGTTAGTTGAGGGTAATGCGTGGCGATTATCATGGTAATTTAATTAGTAGTGATTTTTATCAGTATCTCGACTATGGTCTGTCATGCTCACTAAAATATCATTGCTTGCGGTGTCGTCGTGGGGCGGGTCGTTTCTTTCCCTCTGATATGGCGAAGGAGACGATGGCTGGTCCATGCGTCATACTCGTGAACGGGTGCTGCTTGGGGTGATTGGTCGGCCTAGTCAGCGATGCTTTTGACATACTATTATTTTGGTTCGTTCAACTGCAACTGTAGCCTTTTAATCTAGTCACGAATTATTTTCAACAGCAGATTTTGCAACTGATTGTAAGTAGATGTGCACCTTGAATGATTTCTATGTTTAATAGACTAAAACCTTTAACGTTATCAATGAGTGATTTTTCTTTTCTTTTTTTTTTGTTTGAGCGTTAGATTTTGGAGCATTTTAATAAAAGGAAATTCAGGTGGCAACAGCTTGCATACTGTTTACCTTACATGTAATACTAACACTATTGTACCTGAAAATCTGTCTTTGAAAAGAGTGGCCATGAGTTTCTTTGCCAGTATTCTTCTCATGAGGCTCTACGCATTTTGGAAACTGGAAGTTATAGATCGACACAGGCAGGCAGTAGATTTTGGTGTTTTCACCCAATTTACCTCGACAATACAGCACATGCTGTGGCGTCTGTTTGTGTCGATCTATGATTCTTAACTACAGCTTCAATTTAACGTTCATAAATGTCACTTAGTGTCTTAATTGAATAAATGATTTTGAATTTGAATTGAATTTGAATTTGGTATCCATCCTGTGGTATCTATAAAACATACCGTAGGTGGCCAAATTATTATGTCCACTGATTACTCCGTCAATTGTGGACCGATTTTGAAAATTATTTTTGTATTCGAAAGGGTATGCTCCCCATGTTATCTGATTGCCACTATATCAGGATTTAATTATGGGATCCCAAGGAAATCGAAGGAAACCCACAAATTTGTTAGGCACGTACTTACGTACCTACTACGGGTAGGATTTTGAAGATAAATCTTTAAATGTTATGTGTGTTTATGTTATATTTAGACGTATTCTTTCAAGTTTTTTAGGTGTAAATAATATTGGAAGGTACAACTCCTCAACAGTTTTTTTTTATGTTATCCCATAGGGGATAACTCAGCTTTTCCCCGTCCATTACAACGACAGGACCTTGTTATTCCATTTTGTCTATTTATGTCGTTTGTTCATATTAATTTTTGGCACTAAGTGCCTCATGTCTAATCATTCTTTAAATCTAATTATTTATCTTTCATGTCACATTGTATCTAGTGCTTGTTCATTTTTTTTTCTTATTTACTGTTATCTTTTCTTTGCTTTATAATATTCTTACTTCTGCTTGTCTAATAGTTCTTTTTATTTTGCAATTTTTAAATTTTTATCTATTTAATTTATATAGTGTTTTTTCTTTAGTTACTTTTTTGTTTAAAGCCAATGAGTTTTTGACGCGAATATATTTAAATTCTCTTATATATTTGTTATAATTTTTAAGCAGGATGTAATTCTACTTCCTACTAATATTATAAATGCGAAAGTTTGTAAGGATGGATGGATGTTTGGATGGATGTTTGCACGCAAAAACTACTGAACGGATTTGGATGAAACCTTACAGTAATATAGCTTATACATCAGAATAACACGTAGGCTACTATTTGCCGCGATAACCGAAATATACGCGGGCGGAGCCGCGGGCAACAACTAGTGTTTACATAATTTTGTTACACTTTCTATTTATTTGATCATACTCCCTCACTCTCCAGCCTGTGACATCGTCATACTCATGTCTCTGTGTGTTTTGTTCGTGTTTTGTTCCTCAACAGTTAGGAGTTTGAGAATAATTCTTTGAATTTCATACATATCTATAGATCTATACTTTCAAGTTATTCAAGTAAGCTGATGATGGGAGGTAAAACTAAAAAAGAAACGGTATGCAAAGCTATTAAACTGTCTTTTAAAGAAACGTCAAAAGAAAATCTGCCTGATTTGAGGAATTTCTGGTAAGAAAACCTCAATAGCAGTCCGATTTGGGAATCACACTCGAGATAGATACAATAGATCAAAAAGGCAGATTAAACAATCCATACAGAAATAATGAATTCGAAAGTAACTCTTTCTGTCTGTCTGTGTGCTTTCACAGTCAAACCGCTGCAAATTGCATTGGGCATGGAGATACTCGGAGTTTTGATTAAGGTCATAGGCTAGACTTACCCACGATAACCGTCATACATGCGGGTGGAGACGCGGGCAAAAGTCAGTATTAAATTATTTAGACTAAAATACAGTAATAAATGATTTACACTAAGTAAAATCCTAAAGTGTCAGGTGGACGTCATGAGTTCGTGTGTATCTACTGGTAGTTATTAAAATACCTAAATAATAAATAAATAAGTACACTGATGAAAGTACAAATACTTTTGAATAATGGTTCCTTTTATGTGTAATTGTTCTATGGTTGATATTTCTGACTACCAAATAAATCTTTCCGAATAAGGAGGAATTGTCATTTTATATTACGTCGGGTTATTATACAATGACTATTATCTCAACTTAAATATACATTGCATATCACATTACAAACACTTAAAGTAACAATGAAATATAAATATAAACGAGTTACGAGTATTACAATTCGTTTTTCTTAAAAAAAATCTAAATTACAAGTGTCTGAAGTCCAATAAATTACGTAATTTACACATGTAGATAATAATATGTATAATGGTGCGATACACGGAACACTACCAAAGACCTTGTCACGCCTATGTACTCTTCAATGATAAATTAGTCGTTGACCGGTCGTTGTGGAGCTATGCTGCTGAATAAAAATGAATAATATAAAATCGCTGTTATTACCGATATTATTTGTTAGTAATGTTTTCGCGTATAATATACTTGTGGTGTTTCCGTACCCTGGCAAAAGTCATACGATTCTAGGAGAGGGTTTTGTGCGGCATCTATTAAAAGCTGGCCATGAGGTAAGTGGCTTTAAATTAGTTTCGAGTAAAGAATATCAAAATGAATCGACTCTCATGGTAACGATTTGGGAGTACCAGTTAACGATAATAAATAAACCTTCTAAAATATGTAAACTATTATAAGATAGATGTTGGCATGTTTAGTTCAATGTCCAGCAGTGTATAAATTAAAGGTTCAAATATTATGTTTCTTGCTACTTGATTTAGAATATTCAATTTCTTCTCAATAATAAGGTGATGTTTGAATACACGAATTAATTAATAATAATTAAATTAATTTATGATGATAATAATAATAAGTTAATTAATTGATTTAAAATGGCACAAATCTTACCATTTTTGCATTTTGTTCCTGTGTGACAGTTTAATTTTACACTGATATTATAAAAGTAAACAAGGAAAAGTTTAAATATCTTAATATATACTTAAAAATATAATAGTTACAAATTGTGGTAAAATTGAACTAGCCTTTGTCACCTGGGCAATTATTACAAATCTATTAACACCTCATTCATTAAGAGCGGTTCAGTAGTTTAGGCGCTATGCGCTACTTTTCACTTCGCCGTTGTCGTCTACAGAAAAGATAAATACTTGTTTGTTCTAATTGTCCCTGAATGATAAATTTATGGATGTTTTTTCATGAATATTATTAGATTGTCGATGTTGTTAAAATTTGTTTAGGAATTATGTTTATTTGAACGTTTGAGTGAAGTAATGTACAATCGCTTTATTCATTAAGCAATAAGCAATCGTTTCATCATTTTTTTATCGCTGAATTATTATCAAATTCATAAATCTCGTTGAAATGAAAAAGAGCAAACCTCAAATTTACCATAAAGATAATAGCAAAATTGTCTTATTTTAAATGCAAGGGTCGTGATTGTTGCAAAAATAATTATGAAGAACTAAGAAGGAGAATAGCAATACGAACTCGAAGTGGTAAGGAAATAAAAGTGAAGTGGGCATTTCTCATGAAGAATGCTTATTTTGCAACAGAAGAAGAATTGAACTTAGCAAAAGGATTATATTACACGAGAAAGGAAAAAACTTCGATTCAGAAAATTGAAAGAGGCCTGCATCAAAGAATTGAATTTATTTGGATCAAAATACTCCAAAAATTTTTAAAACAAAATGTCTAATAGTTTTAATTTTATTGTAGATGTATAGAAAAGCAACTATAGAAAGACAATAGGTTTACCATTACTTAACAAAAGTAATATACCTATAGTAAGCAGGAAAGCGCACGGGGACATAGCAAAACTGATCATTTTAATGAAAGAATTGAATTTATTTAGTGAAAAACAGATGAAGACCGACTACGAGGAATTCTGAAAATTGTGGTTCTTTTAATATCAATCTGTAAAGACTCATAGATTTATAAAAAAACTAGAACTAAAGCTTTTGATTTCCTGACAATTTCTCAACGTTATCGTTTCCTTTTACAAGTTTACGTTACGAACGAATAAAATAAATAAATACATCTGAAAGAGCTACATACTCAACACAGATTTGGAAGACTTAGTGACACAACATTGTTTCCAAGATTTCAAGAAAATGAAATTTTGAAAAAATCTTATGATAAATCCAGTACTTGATTTTGGGTCTAGAACATCTCCTGCCCAATCAGCAACAATCCATTATCGACCATGAAGTTTTTTGCCTTTCCATACCTCCCTGCGATCGATTAAGTTTCGGAGAAAATATTCTCTAAGATTGTATATCTCGTGATTGTGTAGGGTCTTGATATTTAATAATCCACGACCCCCAAACTTTCGCGGGATATACAACCTCATAACCGATGAACGTGGGTGATGCATTCGGAATGCAGTCAGCAATGTACCGTCTCTCCTGTCAAGGGCATCTAATTTTTTATACCACAGGAATACATCGGAACCGGCATGACCCAACTATTGTAAGCTCGCACCCTGTTACCGCCTGATAAAAGACTTTTAAGTACTTTCTTCAGGCGGTCAAAGAAGCGTTCCCGCAACGACTGTTTCATGTCCGATTCCGGTATTCCTAAGGACTGTGAAAAACCAATATACTTGTAGGTTTCGGTTGCAGACAGAGAGCTGAGTTTTGTAGAATCTGAAAGCTCTATTCCTTCACATTCCACAATCACACCTTTCTTTACAAACATGACTTGTCTACGCCAAATTCCAACTTGATAGAATTGCTAAAGTTCTCAGTGACTTTTAGTAATGCTGTCAATTGTAATTTAGTGGAGGCAAGTAGTTTTAAATCATCCATAAAAAGAAGGTGAGATATAACTCGATCACCTATTGCCTAACCCTGAACCCAACAACAGGGTGCCCCTCTAAGGGTTCAAGGCTAGACAAAACCACAAGGGACTCAGACTGTTACCTTGAAAGATGCCCCGCTCGAAATTTATTAGGTCATGTTACGTTTACGTCGTTTACCGCAGTCTGCCGACATCCAGGATAGCGAAGTACTGTTCTCTATTACCCCATACATGACTTTAAGAAAGTGCACAGACTTTTATCAATTTTATACAACTCAAGCACCTTCAAAAGCCATGTATGTGGAACCAAGTCATAAGCCTTCTTGTAATCTATCCAGCATGTCGCCAGGTTCTTGCGATTACGACGTACCTGCTGGCTTATAGTCATGTCTATGATAAGGAGCTAATTAGTGCCACGGGTTCCATTTCTACATCCATTCTGAGAAACAGAAAGTATCGAATTCTGATTAATATGTGTGGTAATTTTGAGTCTCAATATAAATGTCAGAAGTTTATATAAGATTGGCAAGCAAGTTATGGGCCTAAAGTATTTGGGATTCATGGCACTACCAGATTTGTAGAGTAAATGGGTTATGCCAGTGGTAAAAAATTGTGTTATATCCATAGATATCAAATGAAAAGACTTTCAAGTTATTTTTTTTATTAACAAGTCACGAAAGCTAGTTTTTAAAAATAAAATTTATCACTTGTTTCAGGTAACATATATTACTCCAGTTCTTTTAAAGCCTCACCCAAAGCTAAAACAAGTAGATGTTTCTTCTAATGTAGCAGGATTTGAACAAGGTTGGTATTTATGTATCTAGCTAGGTATGTTAATAATTTATTATCCATTATTATTATTACCAAAAAGGAGGGAATAATCAATATCATAGGGTAGAGAAGATAAGATGATGCTATTAAAAGGAATTCATTTAATGTCGCTTAGGTTAGAGCCACAAATAACTCGAATGCTCTCGATGTATCACTTCAGTCTATGGCAATGAATTATATAATAGTTCACATAAAACATGAGATTTAAATGAAATTTTTACATTATTTTGTAAAACCGATTGAGACTGCCTCTAAAATGAAAGTCAAATTAATTCATACTAGTTGTTTCCCGCGGCTCCTCCCACGTGTAAGACGGTTATCGTTTCATCAAAATCCATTGAGTAGTGCTTGCGTGAAAGAGTAACAAACAACCGTCCATTCTTTCAAACTTTCGCATTTATAATATTAGTAAAATTTTAACTCACTGTATGTAGTGTATTATTAAGAGTTGAATTATTCATGAAATTATCACTTTACTTTGCTTTCAGATATGAAAGTACTAAACTTTGACACGTTTCTAAAAGAGAAAATTTCAATAGATTCAAGTATGTTTTATGATATGATGTTAAAAATTAATAATAAATCTATAACACACGAGAACGTTCAACATTTTCTCAAAGAAAGTAAAGAAAAATATGATCTTGCTATTCTTGAATGGTTGTATTCAGAACTATATACCGGGTAAGACCAAATATTTATTTTAAGATTTTTCTCTAAATATACTTTTTAGTTTATTATTGTGTAAATTTTTGACACTAACTATTATCCTTATAGATTTGCTGCCATCTTTGATGTTCCATACGTGTATGCATTATCTTTAGAGCCTCATCCTGGTATTTTGGACTTATTCGATGAACCACAAAATCCCGCACACTTTCCAGAGCATACGTCATCTGTTAGCCTACCGTTGACTTTTACGGAACGTGTTAGCGAATTATGGAATTTGATCTTTTTATATCTTGTGCGATGGTATGTACATATACATTAATTAAAAAAAATTGTATACTGAAAATATATTTAATGATGATGCCCGTATGGTACGGGTTATAGAGCTAATAGCTCTACTCCATTTTTTCCGTGAGTGCTGGGTGCCGTAAAAGTCGACTAAAGGATAGCATACTAGAGTATGGGCAGCAGGATCCTATTCGGTGTAGTACCATCTCACTGGATCGCGAACCGGCAGGCCAAGCGTGCCGATTATGGCAGGTTCCCCCAGGCAAGCATAACAAAAAACACAGCTTTCCCCAGTAGCCCTACTGTACCTGACTACCTTTACGGTATAAAAATGGGTAGACTGAGCAAAGAATAGCTGGGTATCATAGGATTGAGACAGATGACTTCTGGACCTGAAACTGAAAATGCCTGGTCATTCTACTAAATTTCTCGACTTCTCCTTTTGTGTCCAAGCAGTTCGGTTGTGGAATGCCTTACCAGTTGCAATTAGACGTGCACAAATACTAACTACATTCAAGAGACTTATAAGGGTTACCTGGGAGACATCAATGCCCCTTAACTACCCCTGTTATATTTTTTTTTGACAATTTGATCACACAGTCACACTACTACATTTATATATGTTATTAACTGTATATATATCTTATTTCTTGGCTGTATTTATTTCATAACCCACACTATATATTACTATAACGACATATAACAATCCCTAATACTTTATTTATTTTTTCGTCTACACCAGACACTACCCTACACTATCTCATAATCATGTTTTTCTCTCCAACCAACGGTTGTCTCCGGGCGATAAAGCCGCCAATTGTACTTCTCCAATTTTAAGCTTACCTTGGAATGCATCTAGTGTAAGTACAATAAAGTGATATTATTATTATTTAAACCATTTTCAATTCTATTTACTCGGTGTTAGATAATGTCCTGGTGATGGTAGTCAATAAAAAAATTACTGTAGTTTGCGCAGGTTTTTTAATGTCTTCAAGGATATGACTCAGTACAGAGCAGTGATGCCGAACAATGTATTGAGGAATGAATAAAACAATGAATATATGTATGTAGTGGGAGCCGCTGCCCGCGCCACACTTCTCCTTGTGTCCTTGTGTCCCCGTCACCTGCGCCGCGCACCGTTCGCTAGCAGTTCAGCTGGTTGGAATGCGGCTAGAGCATCCTGAGTACACCCACACACAGGACTGCTGCTTTTAGAGGCAGTTTCAAACTGCCGCAACCCGCTGCTGGAATTACTTGCCTCTGTCGATCCATCCTTTAATAACAGTTTCAAGCTTTATGACATACAAGAAATAACTAATGACTTGCAAAAAGGACATAACGCCTGAGTACTGACATCCACCTATTATATTCCTACCTATGACGCCTTACATACTGGTCCCCCACCACAAACATTTCACAAGCCCCACAAAGCCACGTATATCACCGCACAATACCACAATCGAAGCACTTCCTTTTACGACTTTTTACTTACATAAATATAACAATCACAACATATTAAACTTCAGATACATGTTGTATTATATATTATAATATAATAATATTAGACACGGTTTTCTTGCGCGTTTTTAAAGTCAGCGGGGGGCGGAGTGGGAGTGGAGTGGTAGCGTCAGTGGAGCGGGAACATTTACTCGTTTTTGAAAACAAAGGGCTAGGCAGCTGCTAAACGGTTTAGTGTTGTGTAATGAGAAATCACACCTCGTCAAATTTAGCTTCATACGGATGAATAGTGATTTCAAATAATATGTAAAATCGATCAATGTTTGATAATATTTTGTTTCATTGGGATACTTACGTATGTTACAAATAAATATTTTAAATGTTTTTTTCTAAAATCGTAAAATCCAAGCTTTATAACCTTAGAAAAATCTTGATGATTCGTAATTCCAAACATATATTGACATATTATAATTGAAAAATTATAGGGATATTAAGTTGCTGCACTCATTCACTTACAGGAGATCATAGCATGCACAATAAAAAAAGCGAACGAAATTGCAAGTAGAGGTACCAAAGATAAATAAATAAAATAATAAATATTTCGGACATCACACAACGCCATCTAGTCCCAAACTAAGCAGAGCTTGTATTACTACTGCAGGGTACTAGACAACTGATATGAATATTTATATACTTTTTTTTTTGTAAATACATACATATTATACATAGATGATTAAAATGTTTTAATAGCAATAGATAAACAAAATATTAACAATATAATAAAGTTAGATCAAGACAAAATTTAAATTCATTAATAACAGGTGATTGCTATTTTATTCCATTCTTATCAACACCGCTACATTCAGGCGCATCGCTCGCTCGTACGCCGCTCGTCGCTCGCTTCCCGGCGGCTCTCCGCTCCGCTGTGTTCGTACACACTGCGATATACTGAGATAGGCGCCTTTTCTGGCATTGCACAGGATATTATAATTGCTTGTGCTTGATATTATAACCTTAACTCTGTTGAAAACCATGTATTGTCCTGTTTATGTCAGAATAAACGTTGTTTCTTTCTTTCTTTCGGCTGAGATGAAGAAAAATGTATTTTAGTAGAAAAAAATATATTTCAGGCGCCTACAAGAATCAGATGAAAAAGTTTTTCAAGATGCTTTTGGTCCAGCTGCATTGAAGAGAGGGAGAAGTTTATCAACTTTAAAGGAATTGAAATATAAAACATCTTTGGTGTTCGGTAATTCTCATGTTTCAACAGGTGAAGCTCACAAGCTACCACAAAATTATATTCCAATACTTGGATATCATATTGACGACGAGACCAAACCTTTGTCAGAGGTTAGTAATCATAATCTGCTATTGACACAAAGTAACACAGAAGCTTTTTGAGAAGACTACAATATTCTGCGTTTTATCATAACTCTCAATAAAATACACTTTTTAACATGCTTTTCTTAGCTTGACCTGTATGTTTGTATATAACCGAATCTTTTAACTTCATTTTCACCTACTTCTAGGAGTCTGATTAACTTGAAAATTTCAGGGGTCGAGGGCCGATACAATACAATAACAATTAGACAATAGTTTAGAAAAAAGTTAAAAAAAGTTTTAAAAATGCTTTCTGAAAATATTTCAATGATGCCGCCCCACGCTTTTTATATTAAAACTATTTTCTACTTTTTACTTTGGTATTTTTATAAAAGCTTGTTTGTTTAGTTTTTTAAAACAATTGCTTTTAAAAATAAAATTTTCATTTTTTTTATAAATTGGATTAGATTTAACTTTAGATAATAATTTTGTTATTCGATCACTCTTTCTAGGATTTACAAGAAGTTATGGCTAATGCGCCTCATGGTGTCATTTACTTTAGTATGGGCACTATGATGAAAAGTAAAACTATGCCTCAAGAACTTAAAAGAGGTTTATTAAAAGTATTCAGCGAATTAAAACAGACAGTGATTTGGAAGTTTGAAGAAAAAATGGAAGATGTTCCTAAAAATGTACACATCGTACAATGGGCTCCACAGCAGAGTATTTTAGGTTAGTATTTACAAACTTAAAGTCGTAAGTTCCATTGTAATACTAGCTATTACTAATACTATAAGCCTTAACAGTATAAAAACACACACTTATAATATAGATTAATTACAATTTGTCAAAATTTGTAACCAGTAGCCTAACCAGGAACCCTTTCAAGCTTGACTTCCAAAGGATATGTAAATTAAATAACCTCTTGTTTTTGTATCGATTTCGATCAAAGTTGCTTCTGCTATGTATAATAATATAGTTTAACTAGCTGACCCACGCAACCTCGTTTGCGCCTTATATTGCCCCCGTTTTCGAAACATTCTTCATTGTTGCTCCGCTCCTATTAGTAGTAGCGAGATGATATATACCCTATAGCCTTCCTCTATAAATGGACTATCCAACACCGAAAGAATTTTTCAAATCGGACCAGCGGTTCCTGAGATTAGCGTGTTCAAACAAACAAACAAACAAACAAACAAACTCTTCAGCTTTAGATATAAGTATAGATGTAATGCAAAAAAGATAACTTACTTGTAACTTTTGAGGTGTAAGTGTAGATGGGCGGAACTCACTTACCATTAGGTAACCCGTCTACTCACTACCCGGTGTCCATAAAAAAATAAAAGTTATTATTCCAGTATTTAGACTTTTGAAATACGAACAAGGAATATAAAAACCTAATATTTTTATGGTATGCATAGAATTACACCAATGAACGTCAGCAAAATAACACTAAGATGACTAAGCAAAATCTAAAACTGAAACACCAAACACGCTAAATACACGTCACACACACAATAAACGTCTGTATTGGGATTATCCCAGTCTGGTCTGTGTTTTATAAACCGTGGAAGAACCACGCTTCGGCACCAATGGGCTGGCTCGACTAGAGTCATTCCATGGCCTCACAGAAAACCGGTGTGAGATAGCGCTTGCACTGTATTTCACCGAGGGAGTGAGGATACCGGAGGCCCATACCCTTCCCCACATCCCTCTTCCCATCCCCTAAAGGCCGGCAAGGCACTTGTGACGCCTCTGGTGTTGCGGGTGTCCATGGGCGCCAGTAATCGCTTACTATCAGGTGATAAGTCTGCTCGTTTGCCACCTATTCCATGAAATATATATATTGTTTGCTTTGTTATTTTGCTAAAAAGAGTTTTATCTTTGAATTCCAGCTCATCCAAACTGCATACTCTTCATCACACACGGAGGTCTTTTATCAACAACAGAAACTTTACACTTTGGTGTACCAATCATCGGCATTCCGCTATTTGCAGACCAACACATAAATGTGGTTAGAGCTGTTCAAAAGGGATTTGCGCTACGAGTCGACTTAAATCACGATACACCAGCAAAGTTGAAGGTTGCTATTCAAGAGATGTTATCTAACCCGAAGTAAGTAGTACAGTTTTTTTTATGGGACTAATCCACCCACACGCCCACCACTGTAACTCCTGTACACCAGGATCAACAGCGATGACCCACGAACATACCGAGTTGTGACACTCGGGAAGTCCCAGGAAAAAAATTAACTGGAACCTGCAACGAAATTACAAGTAGTACAGTTGACAATCTCATCTTAATAAATTACGGGAATTAAATAAATTACTTATTTAAAGGTATTACAAACTTGTGATTTGATTGCGTTAATTTCCATCAAAATAATTATTACATTATGGAACGCCTTAAGATAAAGAATTCGTGCAAATACTGTAAGGTTTTTGGCATCTAAAGAGAATGAAGTGAAAGTGTGAGGTTGATTCTATTAAATTTTTGTTTATTAAAAACCACAAGAAACTAAAAACGGTCAAAAAGATATATACAAAGGCCACGGTCAGTTTTTGTTTACATTTGTATTTTTTAAGTGATTTTTTTAAAAAGGTTGGTCTTTATTTGGGCCTCTATCAAATTTTTTACCCTTGATTCAACATAATGTCCACCAACTTATCAATTATTTTATTTAATAATTATTTGTGAAAACATCATGTTTAAAATGGCTACCGATAGAAAATTAAAAAAAAAATAATACTTTAAACAGAAAAAAAACTAAACAAAACCTTAATTTGAAAAAAAGGAAAATTGTAACTACATGTTCTCTAATTTCACGATGCCCCATGCATATTTCCTAACTTTGAAGTATCATAATCCCAAACATTTTCACCTTAATTATACTAAAACCGCTTAGTTTTCGGTAAAAAAACATTAAATTAATAGAAATACCTAGTAAATAGGTTGCGATGACCTAACACTGACAGCTGCAGTAACGAATAGCTGCATGTAAGAACATTATGGCTTTAACCCTTTCCTGAGAGGGAGCCCAGCAGTGGGACATTATGGGTTGTTGATGCAGTAACGCCGCGGGACAAAGTAAGTCTAAAAAAATAGCCTGAGTTACTCCCTGGAGCATCAGCTACCTGCCAGTGAAAGTCCTGTCAAAATCAGTCCAGCCGTTCTAGAGATTACCCGGAACAAACAGACACACAGATAGACAGAGATTTTTTTTTTAACTACATTTTTGGTATATGTACCGTGTATACATACATATGCATTAAGTAAAAAGCGGTTATTTTAATATTACAAACAGACACTCCAATTTCATTTATTTGTATAGACTGTAATGTGAAGTCATAAAATATACTTTGGGAACGTCATATGAGTAACGTTATATAATACAAAATCGTATCTTAAAAAATAGGCTGAGAACCCTTATTGTTTTGTGATGTCCGCCTTCGTCCGTCCATCCGTACTCGGCTTACCTTTCGAATGGTTAGGGCTAGAAAAATGAAACTTTGCATAGATATGTGTATTTAATACGTAGAAAAGTGCTAAAATAAAATCACGAATAATCTTTTTATTGGAGTACCTCCCCTACACGTGGTTAACTTAATTTTATCGCGTTTCCCCTTTAGTATAAGGTTGGTTTAAAAACATTGAGAGGTTGCTAACACATTTTTTTTATTTATATAATATAAACGACTGGTTCGAAATACCTGAAAAATTTCGTGACGGTAATCCATATGTATCACATGGATTACCGTCACGAAATTTTGGAGGAAAACTATAACGACTAGCCGTTATAGTTTTTAGTTCAGGAGTTATATATAGAGGCCTAACGTATAAAATGCGATAACTTAGAAAACTTCGTACAAAAATTACGTATTAATAAATAAACACGCAAAATATTAGAAAAAATCGAGGAACTAATGGGTGAACAGGGTTGCGTACCTTATTCTATGCGCGTCGTTATACACACTTAACCGGTTTATAAGTCTGTGTTTTAAATAATTTATTTTATTATGGTTAAATAATTATTCAAGATGGTTAGTCTAATATTTCAAAGAAATTGTAATAAGTGGAAGTTAAAGAAAGAAAGTTTATTTCATAATATTTATAAAACTTAAACAAATGCAGTTACACCTTAACGTGTGGTTTCATTAAATCTGAAGAATGAAAAGAAGCAATCTTGAGTATCGTCCATTAGTTTATTTTCTGGCATAAGTTTTTAAGTCATGTCCTGACAATAGTTGTTAAAAAAGCTATATAATGAAGACGTATAACTTTTCATTGCATTTTTACATTACAGGTATCGTGAAAAAGTGAAGGAACTTTCTTTTATATATCACCACAGACCAACATCACCTGGTCAAGCAATAGTTCATTGGGTCGATCATGTGATTAAAACAAAGGGAGCAAGCCATCTTCGATCACCAGCTTTCAACGTACCTTTGTATCAAAAGCTCTTCTTAGATTTATTTGGATCGATAGCAATCGTAATATGCCTCATAGCTTATTTACTAAGACAAGTTAAATTGATGCTGTTAAATACATCAAAGAAAAATGAAAACTTTAAGAGTAAAAAGAAGAACAAGTGATTGCAATTTTCAATATAACAAAACGTGCTTGAAAAAATCCTTTCTTATTAAATCTTGAAAATAATATCATATCGTTGTTTTATTTTTGGAAAATGATTAAGCTGCTGTTGTCGTTTTAAAAAAGAGTTGAAATTTTTATTTAGCACAATATTCCATACTTAAATAACATATCTGAGATAAACACATTTCTGTACCAAGGTCCTCAAAAACTAAAAAGAGATTACAATCAGAGGAAATTGAAAAAATCCGCTGGTGACCATAAATGCAATTGCACTGCAATTGTATTTACCTATTGCAGGTAATAAAAAGAGTAACTAATAATGCAATAATAAAACTTTTAATAAAAAAAATGAAACTAACTTGATAAAAATACATTTAACGAAAACTCCCTGCCTAGAAACACTAAAAAGCTTAAACTAAACTGGCTCTTCACAAATTGCTATGTGACAATTCATCTAAAATCTGTTTGAAGTCGGTGCTAAGCCAGATAGGTATTTAATAAGTTATGTACCGAACTATTACAAAACTTTTTTGAGACAACTACAATCGATTTAATTATGCATGGTGATCGACTCAAGTTACTAAGTTTTGATTAAACTAAAATGGATTGCTCTAACGAACTAATAATTTACTGATTTCGTTAGACATTGGATGTTTCTACTACACTACTTTGTGGAGCGCCTTGTGTTTCTCCGTATTTATAATTGTTCCAAGCAAAAATATTTTCGATACGTTTTAGTGACAGGTTTTTTAGTTTTCATAGTTGTTTAAATTTTTGTAATTGTTCGTAATATTTTTTACGCTTGGCACCGACTTTAAACAGATTTTAGGTACCTAGCACACTTTATCATATTTAAATAAATAAAGAATTCGGTATAGACAATACAAATAGAATTATCACATCGCAATTTATACAGAGCCCGTTTTGTTTTACGCTTTTTAGTGTTTCTAGGCAGGGGGTTTTCGTTGGATGTATTTTTATCAAGTCAGTTTGATTTTTTATAAATAGTTTTCATTTTTCATTTTTAGTGTAAACAATCGTAGGTAAGTTGTAAGTTAAACAGTTTTATATAATTTCTGCTGATGCGAATAACTTTAGTAGTATGAACACGTATTGAAACTCAGCATATTCGCGAAAATTATGTTGGGATGCAACATTTCTGTTACCGAGAACGTGGTCTACTCGGCCATGGGGATCGTATCCAAGCTTAAATAACCTGCGCCCTGCGCTTTGCCATGATGAAATAGAAGCAGGCGAGTTAATTAAAGCAAAATACATTAAGGGGTTAATTATCATAGCACCTGTGTCAACAGTCTATCAGAAAGCTACGGGGATGTTAAACGGAGACTACTACTGCTAATCTTTCATGGGGTGATTATGATACGTCAAGTCCTGAGGGTCTAGTGCGACATTATATCACATCTAATCAATTTTCACGGTGAATGCCTTCGGTTTTCGATCGACTCATACCCTAATTTTGAACAACAACAACCCGCATGATGAGAAAGCATTACGCGAATGACAACAGTAGACTTGTTGTAAATAATTATTTAAAACTTATTGTACCGTTAACTACTGTCACTCCGATACATTTTGATCAATATTAGTAGTATATTGCTTTCGGGAATAAGGCTGCCCTTTGTAAATTATATTTTTAACATTTTCTGAAGTCTTTTAGAAATCTGTAATACGGTGTACAAATAAAAAGTTTTCTATTTATCTGTCTCTAATTATATGAACCTACTAAGAAAAACTAGATGTATAGATATGTAGGTTCCTAATCTAAACATCAGCTTTGCAAGTCTTTTCTTTCCTACTGACGACTAGTTACTAGCTCGGGATCGTAAAGTATCATCTATCTCCTAACCTTATCTGTCAACTAAACAACTTGAAAGAATACAATTAAGGCCCTATTTGTATATGTATATGGTATTTAAAAAATCATCGTCTAACTTCTAATCGTTTTACTTTCTATCATCAGCTCATGTGAATAACTAAAATAATACAAATTAAGGTCTATACGTACGTGTGATATTAAAATCCTCTAATCCCTAACTGTTGAAGAGTTTAACCTTCTATAATATCAGCTCACCTGAATAACTTGAAAGTATACAACCAAAGATCTATAGATTCATATGACATATTTATTTCCATAAAGATTTATTCTCCGACTCCTAACCAGACGCAAATATCTAAGTAACTTCAGAAAATGTACGAAAAACATAGTGCGAAAACATAAAAAAAATTGAGCGTTTCCATCGATTTCCCTGGGATCCCATCATTAGATCCTGTTATGTTGGCTATGGGAGTATACCTTTTCGAACATAAAAATAAATTTCAAAATCGGTCCACAATTGACGGAGTAATCGGTGAATATACATAAAACACACGCAGTGGAACATAGAACCTCCTCCTTTTTTGAAGTCGGTTAAAAATGAGCTTCTACTAACTTACTTGATGCATATAACTCTCCCCAACAGTCAGTAAAAAATCTTGCAAACGAATTACTTGTACACAGCTAGCACGAACACCCGCCACCAATCATCAATTCAATATGCAACACACTCATTTTACTTAGCTGACACTCATGTTAAAAACAGACTATTGGTTAGGACAACATATTTACAAATTTCTCCAAACAATATAAGAACCTGCTTGACCCACTTCTACGTACATATTTGATCTTTGCCTCAACATAGGAGTATTTCACTTTTCCCTGCAAAGAGCCATCGTACATGCGATACATAAGGAAGGGAGTACAAACTGTGTCAATAACTGCTGTACTGGGAGTTTTTCTCTAAAATATTGGAACGTCATCAACATGTTACTTATAAAATACTTGGAAGATAAAAACCATCTTTCTTCATCGCAATCCATATTGTGATTCACAGCTACAGTACATCAAAGGACAGAATCAAATGGAAATTCTTAGATCCTTAGTCAAATGCCGAGAATTAGTTTTAGTTTAAGTTAATTTATGGATTTCTATCACTATTATTATAATTTTCTTAAAAAGTAATATAAGTTAAATAAGTTCAAAATTACACACACACACACGTGAAGAATTTCTTAACTCAAATGACTCAAACTACGCCTGATAAATGTTCACTGTAAAAACGTGTCTCCAGCGAAATTGTTACCAATTGCTTCCAATTATTGACAGCTCTTCAGAAAATCGCCAACTTTTGTTTCCATTGTGTCTACACCGAGTCGCCAACAATTTGAAACATGAACTATGCGTCTCCACAGAGCCAATAAATATCAGCAACAAGCATATTGTTTTGATGTTTACCGACAAAAACAAAAACACGATTCCCAACATTTGTTGACAATTTTTGTTGCCAACACAAGGAAATTACAGAAACTTTTGTTACCAGCACATGTTGACCACACAAAAGCTGCCAACTTTTGTTCGGTGGAGACACGGCTTAAGATACGATACCAGTTCGTGCTTTAACGTTACTTTTAATATTACCTAAGTTATAACAGGGGCATGTATTGGGCCCTTAACATAAGTTTTCTAATTACTTAGCAAGGGTTTTGGTTGTGACACTTGGTTTGACTCGTTTTTTCTTTTGTTGTGGTATAGTATATTGATTTGCTAAATAGAAATTAATTAATTTTGTAGTTAATTCTATCAGATTCTGTTGATATAGAGACCTAGCATTTTAGTAAGGTACATTTATAAGTGGCTTATAGATAGGTAACAATTAAGGACCCTGTCATGTATGACAGGGTCCTTAATTGTTACCTTCATTGTACCTTTAATTGTGCTGTGTACAGCACTATCAGGAGAGAGGAGGAGCTATGTATTTATTTATTTTATTACTTTATGCACAAATACATACATCGGCGGACTAAATCCCTAAGGTATTCCCTGCCAGTCGACTGATTGAGCGATGCAGAGAAAAGGTGAGTAGGTGCACTTACTAGAAATGATAGCTATAGTGGTATATTTATAATGGTTTTCATAGTTACTACAATTAATTAAAAAAAGGATACTAATATATTGGAAAAGATAAATTTATCCAGTAGTACATACATAGACATACATATACACGACTTTATTCACACACGTACATATAAATTTATTATTATAGGTTATACTAGGTTATACTGTCTCTCCTATACATTTTGATCCATTCTAAGGTTGCCTGGAAGAGATTGCTCTTGGCAATAAGGCCGCCCTTTGTACATTACATTATATATTATTACATCTTATGTACTCTCTTGTAAATATGTAAAACGGTGTACAAATAAAGAGTTTTCTATCTATCTATCTAATTACGTTATTTAAAGTTTAAAATTTACATTTTAGATATTCCTTTACACTGTAGTAGCATTTACTCATTAGAAATTTTTGTAACCTACCAACAAAGGCTATTACATTTATTTACGTATGTATTTATTTTCTAACCTGATTGTCATCCGGTAGCTTATTTATAGTTTTATAGACATAATATCAGAGACCAGAGAAGTGCATTGCTTGAGAATTATTTGAAAGACATGATTCTAAAATCTTGAACCCTGCACCCGTAACAACAAATTCTTTTAATTTCGATAAAAGTATGCTAGGGCTCACGGTACTAAACGCTTTCTTTAAAATCGTTAAAACTCCTAACGGTATCAAAAGCCGATCAATATTAGTTCTTGTATTTGTTACTAAGTCTACAGTTGCGGCTGCAAGATAAACTTATTCTGTCAGCTACGTCTTCGTTTTTGATCCATATCTCAGTTAATACCAATACATATCTAGTAGTTTGAATAGATTTCAATATGCACCTCATTTCATTCATTTTGTTGTTACTATGCTTCTCACATTTACATAGAGGAATGGAAGAGATTTGTTAGTAACTGACAATTGAGTGTATTTTTTACAAATTTCTTATCTCATAAACTTGTTTGCTGTTACATTTTTTACTGATGCCCCTTTTTTATTGCTTAATTATATTATTTTTGGTATATCTTTTTGATATTTTATAATTAGATCCTTTACACCCGTTTCTATTCGTTAACTTTTCAAGAGAACTTTAGGCCTTTACAGATACCTTTTACAGGACTAATCTTTTCCACACGCATACTATTAGAACTCCTGTACACTAGAACCAGAGGCACACCGAGTTTATGTATTAAAGTAAAAGAGTATTAAATAATAAACTGTCTTAAAGAAAATGGAGGATTTAGAACAAAAATCGCAAACTGTTATTTTTCTCTGCGCATAATGAGAAGTTACGTATCATTAACTTGACAAAGATACTAACTTTTTAACTTTCGCGTTCCATGATATATTAACAATTATTTCCTCGAGAATTAAGGCGATCACTTATTAAAAGGTATTACATACCTGTGATATGCCTGACGTTTGCTGACTGGCTCAGCGGCGCACTAATCTCAATCGCTTCACGTACAACTCTTGAGTAAAAGTGACGTTGAGCCAGTCAGCCTGTGACCACGGCCAGTGTAACCTGGTCGAAACGTCAGGCATATCACAGGTATGAACTTGAGATCTTTTATAATTTGTATGAAGTGCCGTGAGTCTTTCACAAGAGACGGTGTTTTACCTACAAGTGGTTGCAATACTGAAGCAACGTGTTTTGCAAGATCGTTAGTAGAAGAGGCAATTTGACTTACAATAGGCCGCACGTCAGACTTGTGTATCTTAGGCAGACCATATAATTTCGGTGGCTGGTGTGACTTTGACTGGCACGGAGGGCGTGCGCCGCTGAGCCAGTCAGCCTGTGACCACGGCCAGTGCAACGGTCAGGCAAATCAGAGGTATGTAATACCTTTTAATAAGTGATCGCGTTAATTCCCGTAAAAATAATTGTTAGAGAAAGATATTGTGTCTAGGGATGTTTCTAAAGCAGAGTCATGATAACACAATAACCTATAGTTCTGATGTATACAAAATAGATCCTCACAAAGTCCAAATATAATAAGCGTAGATAACCTATTGTAGCTACAAGATTAATAACATTGAAACCTATGAAACTATGTATGTATTTACTCCTGACTCGTGAGTGAATCATTAAACTAGTTTATTAAATTAAGCATTAAACTAAATCATTGATTTTATGCCTGTACTTATGGTGATACTAGTAATTCTTGATTTTGTTTGACTCATATCTACCCTATTGTTCAAAATAATGTTGCCTATTATTCATTATTGCCGTCCACTGCTGGCCCAGGGTGATGGTATGCAGAGTTTTAATTTGGTCGATGCACAAGCAATTTGGTGAAAACCAGCGTATTCCCTACGAAGAAGAGGTTCTACTGTACGCGACTGCCTATTTAGTAGGATCTTATAGAATTGCTGGATCCTTTTAGGTCACATTTTTTATGCACAGTCATCAAAAACCTTCGATTTCTGTCACCTAGGAAATCTTTATTCATACAGATCTTTTGGATTATGAATAATAACATAAGTATTACCTTAAAAACACATCAACACTATCATCATAATTATTATCATCGTTTTAAAAATTCAATAACATACTAAATTGAGACTAATGTTCCTGGTCACTTCATGAAATGGGTGCAGATGTAAATTCTGAGTGTTATTTTACATTGAAATCCTTTAACGTTGAGTAAATTGTTTTCTAGTGGTATTAATCTAAAAAAAACTATCAAAGAAAAAGCCTATTCACGGCCTTGTTCACGGGTGAAGTTATTGGTGATTTTGACCGATCAAACTAATCTAATATAAACAATTTTGATAAAATGTGTACATCATTAAGTTAACGGTTGCGATAATTAATATTGGATCATAACAAATTTGTTAAGTTTGTTAACTAATATTAATGAATATTGGTGATATCTTACGAACCAATATCATTGCTTATCAACTACTTATTTCACAAAATAGTAGTAGTGTGTACCATCATATATTAGTAATAAATCGTCCGTCGAACAGATTACTTGGTGTCTTGAAATGAATAAATTAACATTATTACTAGTATCATACATATTAGTAAACGATGTGTGTTCGTACAATATACTAGTTGTGTTTCCACATCCTGGCAGAAGTCATGCGATTTTAGGAGCAGGTTATGTACGTCATTTATTGAACGCTGGTCATGAGGTAAGGAAAAAGTCAAGTCATCCTCTCAAGTAAAAAGTACAGTTTGTCTTCTTACCTTGTCTTAATATTTTTATTGTTGAAAGTTAGTTATTTTTTATTTTATTGATGTGGCTTACCGATACTTACTTAAATCTCATAAACATGCCAAGTGTAACGGGACAATGATTCTTGATGGCTGTTTTCAATACTGTTTCTTATTTACTACACAATCGAGACACATGAAGTCAAATAGTTACTAAATTCAGCAACGTCTGTGTTATTCTGAAGTATAAGGTATTTCACTGTAAAGTTTATCCAAATCCGTTTAGTACTTTTTGTGTGAAAGAGTAACTAACATACACACTTACAAACTTTCGCCTTTATAATGTTAGTGTAATTGATGATAAAAACGGTTAAACAAATAAAAACATAGTACCATGTATAATTTAACATATAATATATTTGGCGCTAGTCATCACGTAAACAACAGTTCCATGTCTAAAAATCTCGCAAAATAATAGGTTTTTACCTATGAAATTGCCGTTTTGTATGCAATAAGTGAAAGTACTTTTTTTTTTTCAAACCTTTTTATTTCTGTTATTCGAAGTAATCACCCATGCAATCGACGCACCTTTGCCAACGCATTGGCAGTTTATTGATGCCTTTCTTGTAAAGATAAGAGAGAAGAAGAAAAAACGGATTTTTAACCCCCTTTGGTTAAAAATCATTTTTTTTATACTTCCGCAGCCCGTCAATAAACTCTTAGTATGTAGCAGCGGTTCTTTTCGCGATTTCAGGGCTCGAACTCACGGTAATAGTCGTGTGTATTCCTTTTTCTGATAACCCTGTATAAGCATGCAAGTTCACTGATATTTCCACATATTGTGACAGTGTTACCTTTATTTACAGTGCTTCCCTGTATACTATGTTATGTGTAATGCCATTGGAACAATAAGTATACGAACATATTAGCAGCGTCGCTCACCCTCGACAGAGCCACATAGAGCTGTCCGTTGCTGAAACAGTTCGTGGTGAGGTCTACGCCTGCGGTGCGCAAAGTCTGACCTTGTGTCTTGTTTATCGTCATCGCAAAGCATAGACTCATCGGAAACTGCACGCGTTTAAAGCGGAAAGGGAAATTATTAGGCAAAAGTGGTATTCGGGGAAAAACAAATTATTCCCCAGCACCACACCCATTCAAAATTTTCGCTTCAATAATATTTTGTTACAATTTAACTACTCTTAGCCGAGTTCCGTTGCCTAATTTAGCGAGCTTAAATTGCGCAGCAGAATGATTGGCACTCCAACTTTTAAATTTATTGTGTGCTAGGACAGTCCGGGGACCGACAACGAATTTAAAATTCGATTGGGTAAGTAGTGATCTTATCTTGCTCCACCACCCGATGGATGAAGCAATATTCTGTACTTTGACCAGGCATGCGACATAATATCGTATTGTTTATAGCTGTGCCCGCGACTTCATCCGCATGGATACCTTTTGCAACAATGTTTTTCCTTAAACTATAGACTATTAAACTACAATTTAATAGATAAATATGACGCTGCCTTTTAAAAATCTATTTAAGACCGTAATTTTTGTTTTGCATTGTTTGCATAATATAAAAAATACACAACTTCATCGTTGAAATAATGAAAAAATACTTAACTTTATAACTATATATATAAAGAAAAGAAGGAGAAACAAACAGAAACACTAAACAAACAAATTATATTATTATCTAATACCTACTTTATTTAAATTATATTTAAAAACTACGTATCTATGTACTTTTAAAATTTGAAGCGCGTTTATTCCGAGAAGAATCAATGCGCGTGAGCGCCCCCACCTTTTTATAGATGCAGCGGATAGCCGTTTCGCGTATTAAACAAAAATCAACCGTATAGCCGTATCCATACTGGTGAGGCGTGATTTGGAAGTTTAATTTCATCTATATCTTGTGTGTTTATTCACCGATTTCCATATTTTTTTAAAATATATATTGAAGTGTATAGTGATAAGGATATATGCATGTGAAATACAATATATTTATGTATTTAAGACATTTTGAAGAAATGCCTAACGATTAAACACATTATTGTGGCTAATTTATAAAAGATAGAATTATACTATTGAAGACTTTTTTGTAGATATTTTAAAGACCATCATCTTTGTAATACTTACTTTTGGTGTATGATCAACATATGCGAGGATAAGAGCTCGAAAGAGCATTTTCATCCGACTTGCTTCAAATTTATCGTCACTGCTCAGCTCCTATATATCTTAGCGTTATGTTATATAGTCTATAACCTGCCCAGGAGCATGGACTACAATCGTACCAAGTTTGGTTGAAATTCCTTCTGTAGTTTTTGACCCATGCGTGCACATACAGACAAAAAACCTATTGATTGCATTTTTGGCATCAGTATGGATAACCATTCATCCCCCAATATTATTTTTTAATATATATTCAATGTACAGAATTGGCCTCTCTACAGTTTTATTATAAGTAAAGTATAGATATATATCCATATTATGTATGTATATACGTTCTGCTTACAAACCCATAGTATAAGCTCTGCTTAGTTCGGGCTAGATAGTGTTGTGTGTATGGGGTACAACATGAATAATATTAAGTAAATGATTTATTATTCATATGTCAACTACACCATCCCCCATGTTCAATTAATCAAATCCTTAAAAAATATTAACTCCATTGGGATACCAATGCATCTGCCCATGAATGATGTCAGAATTGTTCTTTCAAGCAGTATTTTGAAATACAAATGCTACGTTCTGTTGCATATGATATCGTAAATAATACATACAATTTGAGGGAATACCTAGCTGCATAATAAACTAGTGACTCTTGGTTCAATATCCAATGCAGGGTATCGGCGCAAACGATTGATGTAAATGTTCGTTATCCGTGTAGCTCTTACACGACGACGATTGATGCACACACAACAAAACAGTCCCAGCGTGAACTATTATTTCACCATTGTTCTTTGACCCACTTCCTGTTGACAGATTGATCTGAAATTTGGTGCACACCCTCAGTTCTGGTGACAATATAATTAAATGAATTCTGTTGCATTGTAAATCTAAGATGGCCGCCTCTACAAAATGAAATGGCGGTTTACAAATTTTGTCACGACTACCTCAATGTGACTATCAAATAAAAGGGCTTGACTAGTAGAACACAGTTCACTATGAAAAATTAAAATCCAAGATGGCCGCCGCTACAAAATAGTGGTTTACACATTTTGTCAAAGACTACCACTATATCGGTATCAAATGAAAGGGTTTGCATAGTAGAACATAGATGAGAAGTACTATATAATAAAATTAAAAACTAAAAACTTGAAAAAAATATATTTTAAAATGTTTTTTAATTTAAACGGTTTTATTGAAAACTAGCGGAACCCCGCGGTTATTGTCGTACCGCGAGTAACGCCGCGGGGCAAAGTTAGTCTAAAAAAAGTAGCTTAAATTACTCCCTGGATCATCAGCTACCTGCCAGTGAAAGTCCCGTCAAAATCCGTCCAGCCGTTCCAGAGATTACCCGGAACAAACAGACAGTCAGACAGACAAAAAATTTTTTAGACACATTTTTGGTATATGTACCGTGCATACATACATATGCATTAAGTAAAAAGCGGTTATTTTAATAATACAAACAGACACTCCAATTTTATTTATTTGTATAGATAGTGAAAAAGATAAAAAATAAATACCGTGTTTCCGTCCAGTCATCTCAATTTTCGCTACGCCCAACGATTTTGTACCGAATATTTTTTACCAAATTATTATTTAGCTTTTAGTAAGTACATTATTTTCAATAAAACCGTTTAAATAAAAAAAAATACATATTTTTCATTTAATGTGTCTTGTGTTGGAGTGCCCAATATAGAATAGTGAACCTGATGCTTAGACCAGTAGGAGCCAAGCATGATTGAGAAGAGACGCAGACGAATCTGCGTGGGGTCAGCTGTTTTCTATGTATCTATATCAGTGTATCTATGTTTTCGTTAATTAATTGTATTTACTGTGGAAAATAGTTTCCTTATACTAATGAAACCAAATAATAAAGCGTTTTTTATTATGTCCTATGTTCAGATTTGAAATAGCAGAAATTGCATTATATGTATATTTTTTACCCATACATATATTATGAAGTCTTACATAGAAACGACCAGGCCAAAGAAATGCCTCCTTACAACATAAATGTTCAAATTGTGCGGCAACCGAACCTGCGCCCTATTGCGTGACAGTCGGTTAAATTCACCAGTACGCCATTTAGGCCGTCCAATATATATTCATATAGTTCTCATTCGCCTGATTTTCCAATAAACACAAGACTAGTTAGAGCTCTAATAACGACACTAGTCTGCTTTAAAAAAAACGCA
Organism: Spilosoma lubricipeda; assembly: GCA_905220595.1. Classification (NCBI taxonomy): domain Eukaryota; kingdom Metazoa; phylum Arthropoda; class Insecta; order Lepidoptera; family Erebidae; genus Spilosoma; species Spilosoma lubricipeda. The sequence continues at coordinate 4,467,263 of HG992295.1, forward strand.
AGACCGTTTTCATTTTAGCAGTCCGCCTCCAAAGAAACGTATAGCATTATATAAAAAAATAAATCGAATTTTTGTATGTCTGTTTATTTCAGCCAATCTCTGAAATGAATTGACAGATTTTCACGAGACTTTCACTGACAGATAGCTGATTATGTAAATAATAACTAAGGTTACTTTTGCTGAAGACCAACTTCACCTCGCGGTGTCACAGAATGTTGTTACTGTAAAGGTATGATTTTCTGTGCAAGGTTATTACCGCTCCGGTCGAGCCGGCTCGTTCGTGCTGAAATCAGCGTGGCTTTACTACTTAGCTTAAAATAATTCACTTATAAATGTAATGAAAGCCATCACTTGTGGATTCTTTGAACGGTTGCCTGTAAGAGATTGCCTCCGGGCGATAAGGCCGCCAATTGTACTTCTCTAATTTTAAGCTTACCTTGTAATGCATCTGGTGTACAATAAAGCGATATATTATTATTATTATTATTATTCTTGTCTCTTTTATGTAAATGGGGTTTAAAAGCAGATAAGTTGCCTGATGGTAAATAATTGAATATCTGCAACTTAAGCCCTTTGAGTTTACTCCAACTTTCCATGAAAAAAGTACAGGCCTCGAGATAGGCTTCACTTCATTCACTCGGTGCAAAAAAAAGACAAAATTGTTTTCTGTAAGTTAACCCCAAAATATTAAAGCACGGCTCTCTGCTATTAATTGTATTACTAGTGTAAATAAGACGTATTTCAAATAATTTATTGTCCATTCTGCATCATTTTATCGTTGCTTCGCCCTAGGGTCGACTAATAAAGCACTGACTGATAATCAGCATAATCTTGACCTATATACGTGTATAAGAATGTGCTCCAAGGCTGTGTGCTATCGCCTACTTTGTTCCTCCTCCATATCAACGACATGCCGCTAATTAGCGACATTTATTGTTATGCGAATGACAACACGCTCTCTACACCAGCCGCGCTAATATTTCTCGGAAAAACGTCATTGAGAGTCGAAACAAACTTGTGTCTGAAATTGTGACCTCTTTGGCGACTTAATTTAGTGTTAGTCAATTCTAGAAAGACACAAATTTGCGCGTTCAATGCTAAAAAACTGTCGTGGGTCATAAGTCCTCGGTTCGAAGACATTCCCTTATCTGCCTCAGCCCAACATTGGAATGCTTGGTGTCGAGATATCGAGTCTTCGTGGTCATTTGGAGGGTAAATTGGCCTTGAAGAAGCTTGGCGTGCTCAATAGATCAAGATAATATTTTACTCCGGCCCACCGCCTTCTACTAAAGTACAGGTTCGGCCGTACCCTTTTTCCATGTGATATGAAATGAAATAAAATCATTTATTCTGTAAATAGATTACATAAACACTTTTTCAAATTAAACTTTTTTTGAGCAGATGAGTTCGGCCTTTCCTAACTGGAAAGAAAGGATGAAACAAATTCAGGGATCACCGTCTCTTTTAAAATCCAGCTAATTTTCACAAATGCAAAAGACATAATTTCAATAAAAAAAGCGATAATTACAATTTGAGGCACAATTATAATAACGAGTTAAAATAATCAGCCATTGAAAAAAAAATCAACTATAACAATAGTTTTAGATGAATTTATTTCAAAGTATAAATTATCGTCACATTAAAATAAATTTAAACATTCAAAATAAACAGCATGTGCAGAATGGGCAGCTCAATCCGAGGCGGTTTTATCATCAAGATATTCTGCTATGGTATAATATATACAGAGAATCAGAGCAGAGCGTACATGATAGAGTTATATTTTGAATTTGAATTTGAATTTGAATTTGAGGCAACTTTCAGGGATAAGGATTAACTGTATCTACATTTTTAGACGAAAAAGCGATTTCCGATCATTGCGGTGTAATAATTGCATTCAATATACAGCAGAGACATAATCAAAACATTTGGTACACTCAAAAGAGAATATTTAGTAAAAACAATATCGATAGCTTTAAATCGGCGCTAAAATCAATAAAGTGGAATGATGTAATTAAGCAAAACGATGACGTTAATAAGAACTATGTTGTCTTAAATAACATTCTTACAAAAAATCTGAATCAGACAATATCAAAAGTCACAGTCAAACTAAAAACATTGCGTTTTTAGTTTGACTGTGACAAAAAATCATTAAACTGTCATGCAAAAACAAAAGGTTGTTAAAAATTTTATGTATAAAATCAAATAATCCTATTATTCACAGTTACTATAAAAGATAAAAAAAAAATACTAATACAATCGGTGATTACATCAAAAAAACTTCAACATATTAAAAAGATTAAAATGTCAAAAAATAAAATGAGAGCGATGTGGAATATTATAAATGAGCGTACAAAAAGAAAAAAAAATACAGAAAAACATAATATTGAATTAATAATTCCTTAATTTCAGACCCTCAAAAAGTGGTCAATATTATTAACGATTTTTTTGCGTGCATTGGTGAAAGAAATAAACCTGAAATGGCGCTTGGCTTGCCTGTCATTCACCCCACAGAAAACACTTTCTTTCTTAGACCAATTGATTTCAAAGAAACACGAATATCAAAAACCTTAAAAACAAAAAGAGTTATGATGTTGATTAACTTCCCCCAACACTAATTAGACAATGTGCAGATGAGCTTGCTATACCCCTCTGCGTGTTAATAAACCAATCTTTCGATGAGGGCATTTTTCCTGATAACTTGAAAAAAGCGATCATAAAACCACTATTTAAAAAAAAGCTTAAAAACTGACCCCAGCAATTATCGACCCATTGCTATTCTTTCCACAATATCAAAAGTTTTCGAAAAGGCTATGTGTGATCGTGTCTATAGTTTTACCCAATGAACATCACTGATTTTAAGAAACTTTGACATATTTTTTTGACCATAAGTAAAATTTTCATATATATATTGTGAAGATACATTCAGAATATTTATCTCTTTAAATTTGAAACGGAGAGAAACTCGAGGGCACAAATATCGCATTAATATCTGCACAGTTACCCCAGAGTAAGATACCGTAAGTCGTTATGCTCTGAAAGTAACAGAAGTAAACTATTCTAGCTGTATCAACATCAGTTAAATGTCGAATCCTTTTCACAGCTAAAGCCGCCGAGCTTAGCCTACCGGACAGTTTTTTTTTATTTGGGGACCCCATTATAACTTACCGTCAATAGTAATACCTAAAAATACAGTAGAGTTTTCTTCTCATTAAGGAGAAGGTTATTTGTATTAAACCAATGTACCACTTTCGAGAGTGCACTGTTGACTTCATTAAAACTGTCAAGTTGGCACCTAACTTTAAAAATTAAAGATGTGTCATCCGCAAATAATACAATCTCATGATTGTCACTTACATAATAAGCCAGATCATTTATATATATGAGAAACAGAAATGGCCCTAGAATAGAACCCTGTAGGACGCCCATTGTTACCGGTGATCCCGAAGATGTTTTGCCATTAATATCGTCCTTTTGAACTCTTTGATTCAAAAACGACGTTAAAATATTTAGAGCATTATTCTTTATTCCGTAGTGACGTAACTTCCTGATGAGTGTAGGATGATGGACACAATCGAAGGCCTTAGACAAGTCACAGAATATACCAATTTAATTCAATCAATCAATTCAATCCAAGTTTAAGCAATTAAACGATCGCGTCCGTAGTTGAACGACCTTTAGTAAAACCAAATTGCTTTTGATGAAGCAAGTTGTTCTTAACAAAATGTTTGGTTTAAAAGCAATTTTTCTAAAATTTTACTCAATGTTGGAAGTATTGAGATAGGTCAGAAATTTGACGGATCTAAACTGCTACCAGATTAGAACAATGGTATCACTTTACTTTGTTTCATCAGGTCAGGAAACACGCCACATGCAATACAAGAATTGAAAACAGTTACTAATAAGTAATAATTGAAATTCATTATTAAGCATTTTAAATAACAAAGTGAAAACTTGACTAGGGTCCGTCTAGACCGTTCTGACGCAATTTAAAACTCGTGTATATATTTTACCAGTTACCAAATACTAGGCGACACTAACAAACACCGAAACTAAATTCAATTTAATCACAGATCGCTCAAAATATATATAACTGTCTTTTACCGAATTTTATCTAACAGTGACATTACATTAATAACAAAAGTGTCACTTTGACATTTGCAAAAAGACAATCACACAGTGTTGTCATTGCTACATTATAGTTAATACTACATTTATAAAAAAGTCGATTTGGCATCGAACATATGTTATTCAAAATTTCAATGAATTGTACACAATTTCAATCAACATAGTTAAGATGTAATTATTATATTTCTAACTGTTAATCCAATTTTAACGAATGAGATATCAATAAATTCGTAATTATAGCCGGAGGGACATAGCCTATGTAAAGATCAACAAAAATTACATAAGCAGTTATAGTTTTTTAAACTGTTTCTTTTAAATTAACTATAATATATTGTTTTATTGCATAGTTGCTCCAAGTTCTTGAAATTTGAAAAAAGTTTTAAAAATAGTTTGACAAGGAGTTTTTTAATTGCTCAGGGAATATTTCCCAAAATAAGTGTAATTTTTTTTGAGTTAAAATTTGTGACTTTGTGTTGGCGCACTAATACTTTGACAGTGTGTTTGATAATAATAATACTGTTTTTATTTGATAAATTAAACTATGTGTTTTTTTTTTAAATATTGTGTTTGTGCATTTTTTCAGGTAACCTTTATCACTCCAGTACCAACTACACCCCACCCTAAATTAAAACAAATAGATGTTTCTTCACATCTTGTTTCATTTGAAAAAGGTAAAAATAAATGATTCATTTGACTAAGGTAATACAACAAACTATAAAATAATAAAGTTTTACAAAGTCACTCAATCACCCGCTCCATTCATCCCATTGGTGTCGTAAGAGGCGACTAGGGGAACAAAAATACTCAAAAGGGAAAGAAAACAACAATCTCAGAATTTTGCATTTTTTTTTAAATCACATACAGTTTTATTAAAGGTAATGATTACCTACTGTCACGCACGGATTTTCAAAACAATCAAATAACTTTAAATAATAAATTGAAGCTATTGTGGTATGTGGCCACAACGTCGTTGTTTTAACTATTGCCGAGAGTAACTTGCAGTTTCTCTCAGGATAGAAAAGGTAGAAGTGTGGCAGATCAAAGATCATCCTCTAATCGATATTGCTCCCGGAAATATGTTGCAACCTAAAAAAAGAGGCTAAGTGCGGAAATAGCCTGGTAAAATAAGCAAACAATGGGGGACCTGAAATACATGCACAGAGTCCTCCCCAGGATTGAGGACTTAGGCTGGCTGTCGATGCTATTTTTAGTGCAAAACACCTTGCTTCTGTCTCTTTGCGACCCTAAGGACTGAGATTGAGATCTGAAGGAATTGTTTGAACTCTAAGTGTTCTGACTGAATTCACAATATTTAAATCACGTTATTTTAAATATTGCGTATGATTCCCCTAATGTTAGTGGAAAACTTATTGGCTCGAATTGGCAAATAAAGTAACAAAAGGAAGTCGCTATTGTTACAGTTTATTAATTAATGTAGCATTATATTTTTCAGAGTTAAAAGTTACAAGTTTCGATTACCTAAAAACGTTTGGCGATGTGGCGAAAAATTCAGAATACTTGTATAACTTACTGTTGGATTTACAAAGTAAATGTGTCGGCGATGAGAATATTCAGAAATTTCTGAAAGAAACCCATGAAAAGTTCGACCTGGCCATCATCCAATGGCTGTATTCAGAATTCAACTCTGGGTAAGATATATCCAATATTTTTAACCTACTTTTTGGTCATTTTAAATTAATTCAGGTACTGTTGTGACTTTCAAAATCATAGCAAACCTAATATCAATAAAACCTTAATAGACATTCGATTACACTCCTATTTCATAATCAAGGCACTACTATAAGATTTATTCGCCTCAAGTGTTACATTGATTTATTTTCGTAATTATTCTTTTTTTTCTCTCCTTTTCTTTCACGTGAGTGCAAAACTGACAAAGACCTGTTTTTTTTTTTTTATTTAAATCTTCTTGCAAAAACTAAATTGTATAAATGCGTTAGAATATGTAGTAAATAAATAAATTTATCAGTAGATTTTTTTTCTCAGATTTGCAGCAGTTTTTAACATACCATACGTATGGGCATCATCTTTTGAGGTTCATCCAGCGATTTTAAGTTTGATTGATGAACCACAAAATCCAGCATACTTTAGAGATCACATCTCACCAGTTTCTCCACCTTTGACATTTTTTGAACGCGCAAATGAATTGTGGTTGTTCATTCGTTTGTTTGTAACCAGATGGTAAGGCAATGGTATACTAAATAACCATGTTGAAAATTTCTGAAACAAAAGTTTGACTGATTAGTTTATTTCTTTTATTAGGGGAATAATAGAAAAAAGTGAAAAGGCTTTTAGCAAAGCATACGGTCCTGCTGCAGAAAAAAGAGGAATCACGTTACCGACATTAGAAGAATTTAAATATAAAAGTTCTTTGGTGTTCGGTAATTCTCATGCTATAGTAGGTGAAGCCTTCAAGTTGCCTCAAAATTATATTCCTATGGGTGGATTTCATATACAAGAGAAACTTGACCCTTTACCGGAGGTTAGTAATAATATATTAAATGTCACGATTACTCGTATTACAAACAAACGGAAAAAATATTCTGCAATCAAAATTATTGAAATGAAAGCATTTCTAAAATAGTTTTAAACTAGATACGTAAGGTACTTTTGGAAATTGTATTCACTTGGTTTGTACCACGTAGTAAAAATCAAGTATGTCAAACTCATACTATTTTTTCAGAAAATACAAAAGATAATGGATGAAAGTAAAAATGGCGTCATATACTTTAGCATGGGTACTGTAATTAAAGGCAGTACCATGCCTGATAAAATAAAGACGAGCTTACTGAAAGTTTTTAAAGAATTGAAGCAGACTGTTATTTGGAAACTTGAAGAAGAGTTACCTGATTTGCCAAAAAATGTTCACATTTTGAAGTGGGCCCCTCAGCAGAGTATTTTAGGTTAGTAGAATTCTCTCTGAACTATTATTATTGCTACTACTTTATTTTATTTATTAAAATGAACTGAAAAAACTGCTTGCTGAATTCATGCAGATATTTTTATTTACAGCTCATCCAAACTGCAAGCTTTTGGTATCACACGGAGGTCTCCTGTCAATTTCGGAGGCTTTACACTACGGAGTACCAATTATCGGTATTCCACTATTTGCAGACCATCACGTTAACATGATAAGAGCTGTAAAAAGAGGATTTGGTTTACAAATCAGGCTCAGAGATGATATGCCTGAAAATTTGAATATTTCTATTCATGAAATGCTATTTAACGACAAGTAAGTGCTGTCAGAAAAAAAATGGTAAATGAAATATAAATCTACGTTAACCTTTTTTGTGATGACCTCTAAATTATCAACCAAAATATATAATACTAGCTGATCCACCCATTTTTTTTTTTTTTTTTTTTTTTTTTTTTTTTTTTTTACGTGTGGAAAAACCCCCTCGGGCCGTCACCCCGCCGGGGTTTGCGGCGGGGCGGTGTGTCGGAATCGAACCGACTAAAACCACACGGTGTGCCACTCTGCGCCTGAGAGAGGGAGAGATCCGAGAACTGCTGTAATAAGACCTCCGGATCCCTCCCGGCACCAGCCCGCACAGATGCGGGCACCCTCCTCCTCAAACTCTCTATTTAGGCGACGTACGGCACACACGTAACGTCGCCTCCTCGCGGGCGGCCACTAATGCGGATGGAAGGGAAAACCCGTCCCGACCATCCGCGGCCACACTCAGGGCGGCATGAGGCGCAGATAGGCGCGCCTCCGCCGCCCGGTTCGCCGGCGGCGGATCGGGTCCGAGTGGAGGTCGTCCTCCCGGGCCTTCTCCGCCGCCTCCTTCTGCGAAATTACGTCTTCGCAGAAGGCTGCGACCGCGGTAAAACTGCTGTCGCTACCGGCCATGGTGCGAATGATGGCCGGTAGCGAGAGATCCCCTCCGATGACTGCAGTGAGGGCCCGGCGCTGCGACGCCCAAGCGGGGCAAATCGCCAGCGTGTGCTGGGCCGAGTCCTCACTGCAGTCGCAGTGGTGGCAGGCGGGACTCAGTTCCCTCCTGGCGACCGAGTGCAGGTACTTTCCAAAGCATCCGTGCCCGGAAAGAACCTGCGTCAGTCGGAAGGAAAGGGTCCCGTGCTGCCGCCCTGCCCAACCTAGCTGATCCACCCATCACCCAACCTCGTTTACGTCTCCTATTGCGTAGTGGTCTTAGCGTGATGATGTGTAGCCAATAGCCTTTTTAATAAATAGGCTATCTAACACTGACAGATTTTTTCAAATTGGGTGAGCAGTTCCTGAGATTAGCGCGTTAAAGCAAACAAACAAACTCTTCAGCTTTCAAATTTGTATAGATTACTCAATAAATATATTTAAGATGGTTAATTATTTTTTTAATAGAGAATATACTTTTTATTATGTATTAGGAACATTGTGAAATACATCATTTGTAAATCATATTCAGAATTTTAAAGAATTGAATTAACTGTACTGATCTTATTTGGTTGTTTCGTAGAGACAATCTTCTAATTTTTTTCTCAAATGTACGTCATTAGGCTATAATGTATAATATTATTGTAAATCGTGTTAAGTATCGATATCGATTAACTTCCTGACGTGAAAATGTACCTTCAATGCTTACATAGAGTACAAAAGCTGTTATTTTTTAATTTGATTTCTATAAGTAGGCGTAGGCGTATTTTGATTGGTGATCGAAATTTTACATGACTATTTAACCATCTGCTACCTATTTGTTTTACTCTTAAATTTGCATTTTCTATTATATATTATTATTCTCTGTATAACCTGAAACTCAAAGCTTTCCTTAACATCAGTTAACTGTGCTATTTAATATTTTTCAGATATCGTGACAAAATGAAAGAATTTTCCTTCATATATCATCACCGGCCTCTTAATCCTGGAGCAACAATTGTTTACTGGGTAGAACACGTAATTGAAACGAAAGGAGCTCATCATCTTCGATCACCAGCTTTATATGTTCCTTTATATCAAAAACTTTATTTAGATTTGATAGCAGTAGTAGTTACTATTATTACAGTTTTATTATGTATACTAAAAAAACTGTTAAATCATTTTAGAAAAAATAGGAAAAATATCACGGTCAAGAAAAACAAATGACGTTAATTGGCATTAATGATAAATTACTAATTACGGCTACAAATTTTTATTTTTAATCAAATTCCTGTGTAAAAGTGTGAAATAGAATAACTTGAAAATAATTAGCACTATTTGAGTAGGAATTCATGGAAAAAAATAATTATATCATAAAGATATAAATGGATTCGTTTTGATCTCCGGTATTTTGACTTTTAATTATTTGAAAGCAAAAATATCAAAATACATCTGCATGCGGAAGCAAAAAAAAACCTACCCCTTGAAGGTTATCATTTAATTAACAAAGTATATCAATCTTAACATGAAAACACAGTTCACACAACTGTGCGCTTTTCTAGAAATTTTCTGCTTCGCACAACAGAATTGTGAAAACTATCATCGCCTGCGGTATTCCCGGACCAATACGACATTCAAAAGTTGAAGAAAAGAGCATACATTTGACGCCTCTGGTATAGCGGTATAGCGTCCATGGGCGGCGATCGCTTACCAGCAGGCGAAGCGTCTTCTCTTTTGCCTTCTATTCTAAAAAGTAGACTCGCATATCATTTCAGTTCATATTAGAAGTCAGTGGTTTTCTTCTCACTTACGATACGGATACAGACAAAAATATATTCAATCCTGGACAATACGATCAGAATGCTTGATAGACTTTCGGTGTTGCTATTGTATTTTACCTTTAAAGACATTGGTTTTATGAGTACAGGGTTTATTGTTTCCATATAGCCGGTATACAGGTTTATGGGATATGGGATTAAAATTTTGGTATAATTTTGGTTTTTGTAATATTTTTTTTCTAATAATGTTGACATTGTTACAATTTTATTTTATTAATATGTTTAATATACTTTATCACATAGTTTTATAATTTTCTCTTATTTCTAGTTCAATACAGATTTAAAGAAAAGGTTGTCGATGACGACCGCACTAATGACAATCATGACCATCTGGCCCTTTTTAAAAGTCAATTAGTTTATTTTTTACTCTGTTCCGTTCTTATTTTGGTCGTGCTCCACTTTTGTGGCTCCACAATGTACATTCCATAGGTAAATAAAAACACAATTACAATAATTAAAATTACAATCGCAAACAGGGTATATTCAAAATACATTTATCATCGATTTACATCACAAAACCTTCTCGGGAAAATAGGACTGGCTTACATTTAAATCTTTTGTTTATTTAGGCTTCTCAATGTTTTAATGACGAGTTTGTATCAAATACGGTCTGGTAAATTAAATTAGTTCGATAAGAGAATTTTGCTACTTTATTTTTGTAAGTAAATTATATATTTAACTTATTAATATTTAGATTTCTGAATACATCATCTTCCTAGCCTTTATTATTCCAAAGATTATTTGTGGTCGGCTACTACTCGTAGTTCAACCGGATTTACCTAAATATCCGTTTTTCCACGGAGCGACTGGCATCGGACCTCCGCAACCCTGAGGGTGAACTGAATTCGTAGATTGAACTAGTTGTCAGTATATTCGACGGCTTAAGGTGCTCTCCGCGGCACGGACGGGAAACACCACCATCTACCATACTCCGGACTGCTATTAAGAATTTCTTGTAAGAAAACCCAACAGCAGTCCGACCCGGAAATCGAACCCGAGACATCTAGAACAGCAGTCACTTGCGCTAACCACTAGACCAACGAGGCAGAGGCGATTTAGATTTCTGATTATAATTTGCTTAAAACCTTACGTGTATATTTAGTTGATTTTAAAATAGTAAGCATTAACCAATATTTCAAACACATAATTGGAAATTTGAAATTCCCGTAAAAATAATTGTTAATATCATGGAACGCGAAAGTTTAAAAGTCGAATGCAGTTATTTTCCGAAGCAACTGTGCCCGGAAAGGACCTGTGTCAGTCGGAAGGAAAGGGTCCCGTGCTGCCGCCCTGCCTACTCGAGGATGACTGGGTGGAGAGCCTCCACGGCGGCAAAGCCAGCCCGTGGAGTCTCCAGCCGGAACGACTATCTAGCCGTCGTGCCTCGACGAACAGCTTCACGCCACTCGCGTTCCTCTTCGGGCGGAGGGGACCACTCTATGCCAGAAGTTCAGCCAGCCATCGATAAACTTCGTCGTGCACTTCCACCTCCAAACTCCACGGTGGTATTCCGGCCAAGGCGCACGCCGCCTCGGTCGACATCTTGCGGTGTCCGCGTATGATTCTAACCGCCAATACTCTCTTAGGCCACCAGAGACGTGCTTTATTTACGGCGGTCAGAGCCACCACCCACACAGGTGCCCCATGCAGCGTCATCGACCGGACCACCCTCGTGTAGAAGTATCTCGTTGCGACGCTGGCTATACCCGAATTGGGAAAAAATCGCTCAAGAGCAGAGGCAGCGTCGTCCAGCTTAGGAGCAAGCTGTCGGAAGTGATCGTCGAAGAGCCACCTACCGTCGAGGATCAGGCCCAGATACCTCATCTGGGCCCGAGCCGGTACGAGGACCGAGTTGACCACTATGAAAGTGCTGGGGGGCCGACCACGACGGGGCCCATGAAATAACAGGGCCTCCGTCTTATCTAGACAAGCCCAGCGCCTAAATATACCGACAATATGGGCCTTCGGCTTCCTCACTCACTCGGTGACACACAGCGCAAGCGCTATTTCACACCGGTTTTCTGTTACTCCGATCGAGCCGGCCCATTCGTGCCGAAGCGTGGCTCTCCCACAGTAAGTATATATTTATTAAAACACAAGGTGTTTACAGCAAATAAAGCATTACAGCTTAATCTGCTTAATCTAACTTATGATTTCTTGTTACCTTATTACTACTACTAATGACGTCGGTTAAGTAAGGTACATTAAATTTTGTCAAATAATAATATTACTGACATTGTATACGCGTTTCTTATGGTTTCATGTGTTGTTACATGAAACCCCAAAAGCAATTTCGACTTTATATCATCCAAACTTCCTTCATTGAATTTAAATGCGACTAATTTCAACAAATTATGCTCTCGGAACTTTAACATTTAACATAATATACTAATATAATTTTGCTTAACAAATAACCGTAACCATACTTAAATATAATGCTGTTTGTGGTACAACTATCCTTCTAAATTGGTACAGCTGAATTTCTTTGTTCATCAGACGGCCTGTCTGTGTAGCAACTCCGTGAGCTCAAGGTTTATGTACTTGGAAACGAGAGGTTTTACTATAATTCTAACCCACGCATCGTATGAGCAACGCTTGGAAGTGTACCTAGGGGAGCAGTTCGGAGCATTTTTGGGTTTAACTGAATTTCGATTTTTATAAGCTAAGTAATATATTAATTGTTTATTGTAAACATGCAGTCTATAATATATTTCAAATAGCTTCATTGTAGACTAATAATCATCATGCAACAATAGTTTTGTACATCAAATAGCTAATGAAATGTAGAACAAACCGAATCGGGATATGAATATTATTGTGGAAATAAAAAAATGAAAATTTTCAGGTGCAGATAAAACTTAAGCCGTGTTCAAATAGTTAACAATATTGTTGTTGTTGGAGGGTGATAAGTAAACTCAGCTAAGTCAATTATTAAAGCCTGATAAGTTTCAAAAGCCATTGTACCATAAAAATGTTAAAGCAACTGTATTATTAAACTCGATGTCGACCAATGAAAAAAACGTGGTGCTCATTTTCTTCCTCTTTCCGGTTTCTAGTCACAGAAAAGAATATAACTTTTATTGACTCAACACGCGACGCATGTCATCGAGTAACACCATATTTTAACAATTACGCAATTAAATGATGATGATGAATATAAATGAGTCATAAAGTAAAAATAAACAGTGATAAAACCATCAGGATATAGGGAGTACGAAACGAGACCGAGAATTGTGCAGTTAAATGGGAATATCAAACCATTATAACTATTAGGCTAGACGCATTTCTCGTTTGTATTGGGTTGCATCTGACTCGTGACGATTCGTGCGAACGCATTAATCTATTTATATTCGTCTTTGTAAGAACATATGCTACATTAGACTCTCAAGCTAAATAGGAGTCTGTCTCTCACAGTAACTGTACATCGTAGTTGTACATTTTAGACATCTAATTTCTGGATATATAATAAATAATACTTTGCAAGAGAAATCGTCAACGGCTTTTAGTACTAAACAAAAATACGATTATAAAATCTAAATTAGTATGTGACTAAATTAACAAAATACTTGTATTACGATGTTTGTCTTTAAAAAGAATATTAAGATTTATATATATATATATATATATATATCTTTGTTGCCTATTGTTTAAAAAGATTATTGATAGAATTTAAGAGAAATACATTCAAAGAAAAGAAGATACAAAAACTATAAAAATATTTTACTGTAATTTTGCAAGTTCATGCTATTCTCACAATGATCTACAAGCCAGGAGAGTCATTAAAAAATCTAAAAAATAGGTTATAATAATATTTAGAAAACAAAAATGACAGAAGAATCTTAACAGTAACTCATTATAATAGATAATGAAATGTGGCACACGCTCACATAAAGAGGTTGCTTATAAATAAATACATCCCAGATAACCTTTTAACTTGGTCATTGCCAAGTGTTAGTTGTAGTTCCTACAAAAGACATAAAATACTTTACTACTGCGCCAAGTGTTCTGATATTGTTCTGAGTCTTGGTGTTCTTTGTGTCTATGTCATGTATGTTTGTAAAGTCCCCTGCGGCATAGAAGAATTATTACTAACTAGTTGTTGCCCGCGGCTCCGCCCGCGTAAATGTCGGTTATCGCGGCAAACAGTAGCCTATGTGTTATTCTGATGTGTAAGCTATATTACTCTAAAGTTTCATCCAAATCCGTTCAGTAGTTTTTGCGTGAAAGAGTAACAAACATCCATCCCAACATCCATCCATCCTTACAAACTTTCGCATTTATAATATTAGTAGGATTATAATATTAGTAGGATGCTGGAGTTGTCTTTTGTTTAAAAAAGTAGCCTAAGTTACTCATTATAACACAATATGCCATTGAAAATCCCGTCAAAACTCGTCCAGCCGTTTCAGAAATTACCCCGAACAAACAGACAGACAAAAAGTTTCAAAATAGATTTTTGTTGTTGCTACCTATATTATTTGAAATATTCTTCAAATTACGACAAAAAAAACGATATTCAAAAAACTATAGCCAGGACTGTCAAATGTAACAAAGTACAGTCAAAATTCGCCGTTATACCTCGTTTGTATTACTTGTGCAAAAGTATTAGCGTGATGTGTGACATGTCACGTCCACAGATTGAACATTCCGTTCACGCCGGGCAGAGGGGGATTCGTTAAACGCTTAATTGGAAATTGTTCGCTTTTTTATTGATGTTTTTTATTGATAAGATTCTCATAACTAGCCTCAGCACAGCACACCTGAAGCGTAGTTGGTGTAAAAATTCCTTTGAAATTGAATAGAGTTTTAGAATTCTTGTTGGCATTTTTGTAGTTACGGTTATGGCTGGTCGAATCAAAACTTTAATTAAAAAACAGTAGTAGGATATAAATACTTACTACCTATTGTTCAAAAAATTTTTTGATAGAATCGAAATGAAAGTCATTTTAAGGAAAGAATAAGACAAAAAATATGTTCTTTTTTTACTTTTATTTAGTAAGTTCATGTTCACAATTTCTTACAAACCAGGGTCATTAAAAAATTAAAAAATTGTTTAAAGAGTAGAAAACAAAAATTACAGAAGAATTTTAATATTCGTTCATATTAATAGATAAAGAAATATTATGTGAGTGGTTGCCTATAAACAAATACATTCCAGATAACCAGTTCAAAATTAGGAACGAGAAATGGTTGTTTTTAATAACAGCCACGATGTCACAGTGGTAGCGTATATGACTGCTGTGCTTGAGGTCTCGGGTTCGATTCCCGGATCGGAACAATTGTTTGTATGATCTGCAAATATTTGTTACAGAGTTTGAGTGTTTTCTATGTATAATATTATGTATGTATTTAAAAAGAAAGGATATATGTAATTGTATTATATCAGTTATCGAGTACCGGGGGCAGACGAGCAGGCGTATCACCTGATGGTAAGCGATTACCCCTGCCCATTGAAACCCGCAACACGTTGCCGACCTTTGGAGGATGAGGAAAGGGATGTAGGGAGGGGTTGGCCTCCGGTATCCTCACTCACTCGATGAAACACAGCGCAAGCGCTATTTCACATCGGTTTTCTGTAAGGTCATGGTATCCGGTAGAGCCGGCCCATTCATGCCGAAGCGGTTTTTGGATTACACTCTCTCATACTTTAACACACGATATGATGATTGTGGCCGCGTATGGTTGGGACGGGTTTTCCCTTCCATCCGCTTCAGAGGCCAACCGCGAGGAAGGGACGTACGCGTGTGCTGTACGTCGCCTAAATTGAGTTTTACCAGCAGACGAATATCATTTCTTTCACGGAGCGAGTTACATTGGACCTCCACAACCCTTAGTGGAAACTAAATACGAAGGCTGCATTAGTAGTCAGTATATTCTGACTTCCCAATAATGATAGCCATAGATATTCATGATGACTGGGACCGACAGTTATTCAGAATTTCTTATCAGAGAACAACTTCGCCAAAAGAAAAAGCCAAAACTGCATTCGATTAGTTTTCAACTTACGGAAATATGATCACGTGTCTAAGTATCGGGTCTTATTTGAAGTGGCTTCCAATTCGCCAACGTAGACATGCACGGGCATTAACCACCCTTTTTTTTGCTCTTCTCTTCAAGCTCTCCTTACTAACTAATAAATTTCAGCATCTAGGTTCGAACCTAGATATTCTGTGTAATAAATTTAAGCTTCATAATCTGGAACCAAATGATGATTCTACTTGCCGTTGAAGTGATAGTTTGGCCTCGAATTGACTAATGCTACACATTCTGTCAGTGTCTATAATAATCCGTTAGGAATAGAAACCATGCAGGCCTTGGCCGCAATTTAGAGTGCGAGGGGACTTGCCCTTCTTCCGGGTCCCTCTGTTCGTGTCAGAACCGTTTCTGCTGAAGTAACAAGTAGCCGTAACGTTTTCCCTACCGTGGAGTGGGAATTGCAGAAGATATATATATACGTAGTATAAACTATATTTGTTATTATTAATCAAAAAGTTATTTAATCTAAATAAAATACTGCTCTTGCAGTTAATCCTCTTATGTCTGTCCTAGCAAAGGATATTTTTATTCACTAACTTATATTTATAACGTAAATATATTATAAATTATAATTGAACAGAAATAAAAAAAAAACTTTAAAAAATATTTTTCCCAACGTAAGCTTTACAAGTTTCATATTGTAAGACATAAGAAGCGAATAACTAACATTTTAGTACTCATCTTACAATCAGATCATATGCTTCGCGAATGATTTTTGGCTCAAAAACATATAGATAAGTATGTGACTAAAATGTGCGATGGCTCTGTTATTTTACATCTGCATTTTTACTGTATAAAGTCACTATTTTTCTAATCCTAAACAAACATTCGTGTGATTGGGTACAAAATACGAGCGAGATAAAACAACATGTCTGAAACAAAATTGCGAGTCAATCAAAAATGTTTATTCATTGTGATGAATTCAGCTCGTGTAATTTTGTTACATAAAGGAAAAGACAACTATAGTTATGTTAAGTAAATGTACCTATAAATTCTCTTTTTAATTACAAATTTTACTTTTTTTTTTCTTTTCGAGTTCATTGACTTATAGAAAGCAATCTGATTACCATAGCTATAATGCATTTTTATTAAATTATTGTTATCCACATTCAAAATATTTTTACACACATTAACGTTTTTTGCAATTGCCTAGTAATGAAAATCTGTGGAACAAAACTAACGATGAGCGATTTAAGAGCCGTATTAATAATTCAATAATAATAATAACATTTCTGAACACAAAATTTCATAAAGTTTTGTTATTTATTTATTATATTTTATTTAATATTTATATATATATATATTTTATTATATTTTATTTTAGAATATTTATTCTAAAAAAATATATCTTACACAGGTTCAATATAAACTGGTTCGATATCAACAATTTTATAAATAAGTTTGATGTTAGAAACACCATTAGGAATATCTGAAGATCTTATTTTGTTGAAGTGATGAGATAGAAACTGAACATTTCACAAACCCCTATTTTGTAGATGTGTCTGTTGCGTGTATAAGTGAATATATGAAATCTGTATTTTATTGGTTTAAAAATTCTTTGCCTACCTATCTATGGGAGAGCCGTGCTTCGGCACATATCAACCGGCTCGACCGAAGAGATACGGCTGCATGAATAACCAATAAGTAAGTAATACAGGAAAAGTGAAAAATGCTTTTGGGTATCTTGAGTTGTTGGTGTTCAATGATAATAGTCATCGTTATACAGCTATTAAAGACGTTTAGTTAAGTAATACTAATTCATCACTATAGAAATAATACAAAACCAATACAATACCAATTTTATAAACAAATCATCATATAGGTACACGACAAAAAATATGCCAACCAATTTTCTTAAACAGTCCAACTAGAAGATTTTATTTCAGAATACCCTTGAAAGTAGGAACTATGCCAAATAGCCCAGCCATTTTACGAAGCGAAATCAAATGCCGCACAATATGAAAAATACCATCCGAGACACCTATGGAAATTTCAAATCGGATATCAGTGGAAAATTTCATATTTATGCAAACTGTGAACTGGTGCACTTCTGCACCGATATTGAAAAGTTTGTGCCCAGGATCGTATATGATGTTATTTTTGTGCGATAGAGATATTTATTCCTCAGTGTTTATAAAATGTGTCGTGATTTTACTTAAATATTCCAGAGCTAGTTGTGTATCACCTGGTTAGTCTGAGATAAGCTTCTTTTGTACTCCGTAATGTCAGTTTTTATTAGTATGACTAATGAATTTTCTTTTATCACAGATGCTAACCACATTATTTTCAATGAGGATGCACTTAGCTATTTTTTAATTCAGGAATTAAACCGTTACTGGATGGTCTGTAAAAGGCAATTAAATAATATATATTTAATATAATTATAATATCTATTTAATATATTTATGTATCAAAGTATCTCCATGCCCAATTTCGTTACTTTCGAATTTATAACATTAGTATGACTCTATTAAAAATGGTTTTAAACCAGGAGATAGCTTTCAAAATATATTATTTGACTATTCTAATGTAGTCTATATTCTATATAGTTTTGAAACAAGACTCCGGCTTTAGGACTAAATCCTGTATCGTGGAGGACTTCACAAATGTACACGAAATGGACGCAAAGACCATCCATTTTCAGAACAACAATTTGTGTGTGTGAAAACAGAGAGGCAGACAGACAGACAAAAATTGCAAAAGAAATTATTTTGTTAATGTACCGTGTATACATACATATGCATTTTGTAAAAAGCCGTTATTTTAATATAACAAACAGACACTCAAATTTTATTTATTTGTATAGATGTGTATTATATAGCATCATTCAATACTTTACAAAAAGAAATGTAACATATAATATACATTTCTTTAAAGAAATGTAACTACTTGTGTTGTCTGTTTTAATTTTAGTGAATATGATTTATGCAAAAACATTCATTATATATGTTTTTTTTTTCAAATACTAACCACTTTATATGTACTCTTTACAATACACAATTTTAATATATATTCAGATTAATAGCTCAAGTGAATTAAGTTCATTCAATTATACTTTTATTAATGACATTATTTTTAATCCCTTAATCAGATTACTTAATACTCATCGGTCAGAGGATTTAGTAGAGTGGTAAAAATTATTGACACCTTTATACATTTATATATTAAATGTATCAGAAAATACAAAAAATACATTATAAAATTCATTTAACTAGTGGTCGGGCGTACCGTTAAAATATTTTTTGTGTAAATTATTGCCCATTACCGTTTACAAATAATAATACATACGTATGTACGGATATGTAGTCATCAAACAATATAAAAACAGTGCGTTTACAAATAATAATACATACGTATGTACGGATATGTAGTCATCAAACAATATAAAAACAGTGCGATAAAAAATCACATATAATCATCGGGATATATTACGAGGACCAAGTATCAATTAATAATTTTGTATTTATTATAATTAGATTGTCCTGATAACTGTATAATCAAATTGAAAACGATTATTAAAAACTTAAATGTCACTTGTAAAATTTTTGGTATCTATTATAGTCGTCGTCGTTTCAGCCAAAAGACGTCCACGTAGAAATGTATATAGTATTAATATATAGATAACTAGTTGTTGCCCGCGGCTCCACCCGCGTATATGTCGGTTATCGCGGCAAATAGTAGCCTATGTGTTATTCTGATGTATAAGCTGTATTACTGTAAAGTTTCATCCAAATCCGTTCAGTAGTTTTTGCGTGAAAGAGTAACAAACATCCATCCAAACATCAGCCTATCTCAGGACGGACGGCAGTTATGTGTGGAGGCCTATAACAAAGAAATGGTTTTGGCATTAAACCCACAAAGTTGTACGTCGCCTTCGGTTTTACGAAACGCTGTTATTTTTGCTATAAAATGTTACTGTTTACTGTATACATTTTCAATTTATATGATACCGTTATAAAAGCATCAACTAAATATTGTTTAAACTTGTAATATTTTAAATCTTTATTGGATATCGGAAAATATTTTCTATTTATTAGCTTTATGCACGAAATGTACAATGGCTGTCTTAATGCCAAAGGCATTCTGTACCAGTATACCTTTGGGTGGTACGGAGATGAGTGAGAAGGAGCACTACACTATTGTTAAAACACTTAGATAGAGTAATCCACAATAAACTGACACTCAACAAAAGAGAACCGGGAATTATAATATATCTACATAATACTACAAGAATACCTATATATATACAAACACATAACTGTAATTCCATATACATATATACTAAAATAAATACAGTATCAAATTTGTGAGAAAAGTGCTGAATTTTGGGTAAGGGGAGCTCGTACCTTGACCTTGAACGAGTCACGACTAGGTGCCATTCTGACTTCCTGAGAAAGAACTTTCCAGAGAAGGACAGATTGGATAAGGAAGGAAGAATGAACACACGCAGAAGTGTGGGAGGGGCATGACAGTAAGAGATTATATTTAGAACGGAGGTTTCTATTGTATTTGGAACACAAGCTGGAAGGACTGGAAGGAAAATAACGTAAACTTATTTTATTTAATATTAGGCGAACCAGGTGAGTGCTACTTAGTTTACTTTAGGCTTATAACGTACAGAAGAGGATCATAATTTCTGATGAAAGCATCAGAAATTATGATCTTCTTTTGGACATTATAAGCCTATAGTATTTTGTATTTACAAGTATAACGATGTTAGAATTAATTATTTCCTGGTAAATTTGTTAACAGTATTTTAATTCAATTCTTCATTATGCAACGCTTAGCAAAAATAATTCTTGAGCAACTTCGAGTTGCAAATTTACGTTAAATAGCTCTCATAAACCTTTCTTATCTGGTACCTGCCCGGGTGTCACTAGGGTGTTACAATAAGTTCGCATTTATTCAAAGAACATGAGACGCTACTGAGAACCTAAGGTTTCATCTGTGTGATATGGATAAGCAGACTTCCATAACATAGTTGAAACATAGTCTAAGATAGTGCAAATTTACCCAGAATAAGTATAAAGGCAAGTGTATATGTACTCGGATGTACATACTTTTCGAATATGTCATTTCAGGCAGTTATTTTAGGCACTTCATGCTGTCATTTCAATTTCCAATTTCATTTCACTTGGTACCTTACTAGGGTACCGGCTTCAAAGAGATAATAATTGGGATTAGGGAAAAAACCAAAGAAATATTGAAAAAGATGTAAGTACCAGCAAATTAGAATCGTTTGAAAGGAAACATTTTATGTTACAAGAGCACTTTTCAAATAATGGTTTGATCATTTTCATATTACAAAATTTCATTCGATCTTTTCTTTTTACTTACCTATGTTCTTGACAAGTTAGATAATACAAACTTGTTTCTGTTGAAAATTTTAGAGTCTCTCAATTCATATTTTTAAAGTTTTAATATTCAACAAGTTTTGTTTTCTTTCAAATCTTTTTCTTGGTTGAAAAATGAGAAACTCTTTTCCAGACATCATGATCTACATTAAATATGACTTTCAGATAATCATAATATTCATTAGAATTTTAGAATCAGAAATTTTACTTAAGACCATGGACCATGCTACATTATAATTAGTTATTTTTGTCGTTAATGTAAAGAAATTAAATATTTATCAAAACTAACATTGTAGATCGATACTAGTACTTAGATCGATGATTTAATTTGACTTATTTTTAAAGCACTTACTTTTGTTATTAGATCACGAGGTTTGTATGCTATGAAATTTTTATAATAATATTACAAATGCTTCTTAGAAGCTAGACCCAGAAGTTTGATCGATTCTGTCGCATGGGGAAGTAAAAGTTTTTTAATCTGTAATCCATTTTAGCTTTTAGCAATAAAATTTCCTGTTGTTCGGTCTCATATTTATTAATTTACATTTTTCATTAGACTGCACCTTTTGCAGATGTATAGTAAGTAAATAAGTATTTTTTAAAGTTACATTATTTGTGACAAATATGAATTACGACTCTACTGTGTAAGAAGGTCCCAACGCGGAAGCCTAAACGCGGCCTCGACATGACGAGTAAATCAGCAAATTCAGAATTTGAGAAATGCTGAATTGACACCTACAACGCAACAGCCGTGCACCACGCGCTAGTTAGTTATCAAGTATTATTTATCACTGTAAATATAGTTACTTGAAGTCACTATTATTGCCATACTTCTGTGTCATATATAAATAGCATGAACAAAATACAAAACTGTTCATCAATGCGACACTTTAAAAACACACAAAGAGAATATATACATCGACCACAATCTATATACGTTTCAATGTGGAGTCAACAGTAAAACTTAATAATTATGCACTTATTTCATCTTAAGTGAAGCAAAGTTGTATCACCGCGAGATGCACCAACGTTAAGCAGATTGCTGATTGCTGTGCACCAGAGTTGTCTTCAGTATTGACGCGCCTGTATCGCCTGTCGTATTCCTCGGGAACTGTTCCGGAGGCCTGGAGAGAGGCGAATGTTCAGCCCATCCCCAAAAAAGGCGACCGCTCCAACTCAGCCCACTAACGCGCTATAACTGTCACCCCCATTATCTGCAAAGTGTTCGAATGGATAATTAACAAACAATTGGTTTACCTATTGGATTAACTTAGGAGTACCGCAGGGTTCCGTCCTGTCGCCCACGATGTTTCTTCTGCATATCAATGACATGTTAGCTCTTGGCTATATTCATTGCTGGTGTCCGAAATATCGCCCATGCAGTCGTCTGTCTGCATAGACAGACGACTGCATGGGCGATATTTCGGACACCCTGCAAAAAAGTCAGCAGATATTGTTCTGGGCCGCATTTCTCAATGGGGCTGCGAGAATCTGGTCGAGTTCAACGCCAGATGTGCACGTTTTCTTCCAAAAAAGTCTCCATTCCTTCCCCTTCCGACTTTTCAGAACACTCAACTGCCACTAGCCTTTAGAGGAGGAAATCTCTTTGTGTCGCTTCAAGATTTTTCAGTTCATTGCCTGTTACAATTTTTTTTTTCTTACAAGAAGAAGCAATATGGGGGAGATTTTCCATTTAATTTAAACTCTTTAGAAAGTAGGTTCTGGTACCTGGCAAGCAAATCGCAGGAAATAGGCGAAAACAAATTACGTTATATTCATTAATTTTGTCGCACATTTCTACTGTTTCACCGCAGTTTGATGGAGACATCTCCGTGGGACTTGCCAAATGAGATGCAAATTAATCGGACTGCATTCGTGTTCTTAGTAGTGTCATTTCTCTGCTGGAGCCTACAAATTACTACTAGATGTTGCATACTTATTGCGTTTAACGAAAGTTTATTTGGCAAACTTACTTTTAATGGAAACATGCTTGAGGAACTGTTGATAAGAACTTGAACACAGATTAAACTGCATTTACTTTATATATACAAATATATACTTTTGTTTTTTAAAACAACAAATACATTATAAAATTTTAAACTGATATAGTAAACCATAAAATTACTCGACTTATTTGGAAATTTATTTTTACTTCTTCCTTATACTTCTCTTATTTTAGATTGAGTTCAGCTGAAGTCATATAATATGTAATATGTTTTAAGTAAGTAATAATATCTTTGCTCTAATACTTACTTACATTTTACTTATTGTAAAAAGTGTAACAAGGACCTGTAGGATTTTAAACTTGCTTTTGACAAGAATAAAAAATAAATAAAGTTATTTTCCGAGAGTGACCTTCATTCGCATAGATGAGCACAATTTGTCCTCGAGCTACAGTTAGTAAAAGTTCTGAAAACATCTTCTTAAAAATTAAAACACCAAAAGAACTAAATGGATTCTTTCACTAAACTTTAATTTCTCACACTTAGCAATAATAATATGATTAAACTTCCTAAAGCAATTTTTAATTACATTACACAGAAAATACAAAATAAAAACTTTAGGAAGTTATGGCTACAGTCATTGTTAACGAAATTTTGTTTAAAATTATATAATGTCATTTTCTTTATTATTCAAATAATATCGAGGGGTGAAAGACTATTTGGTTTAAGCGACATCTAGGGCGATATTGAGTTAGACACATATTCGGAATCAGCTAATTTTTCTCCGTTGAATGATGCCGGAATCATTACAATCGGAGCACTTTTTTGGCGTTTGAAAAACTACTATTTTAGGTTGTTTCCAAAATGGCAGTGTAATATCCGATGTGGATTATGCAATTTCTTTTTCAGTAATGTACTTGAACCATACAATAATATAAAGAACTGGGACATAAATCAGTTAATCTTTCTAAAATAAATAAATTCAATAAGAGTTAAAGCGTTTTTCCTGTTTCTCATTTTTACTAATACGTAATTTGAATCATTTTGACTGCCACCAATTACACGGCGTGATGTCGTTTAAAACATTTGTCCGTCACCCAAATACGACATGGACAGTCGCTTAAGCTTTTTTAGTTGCATCTATTTTCCAGGCTACTTACACCAAGTAGATGTTTTGTTTTAGATATTTTGTTTAGTCTTTAAATAATTTAGTCCTATTTTATCAAACATTAGACATATATTGAAAAGATTTGAGTGGTATTATTTATTTATTTATTTATTACACATCATGCACTTTAGGTACATAGGCGGACTTAATGCCTAAGGCATTCTCTACCAGTCAACCTTTAGGTGATGCAGAGAAAATAGGAAGTAGATGCATTTAGATTATTATTTGTAAAATATGAAATACACATACATATATAAACTTACCATACACTACACATAATACATAGATGCGTATGTATACACATTCTAAATTATATGTAAATACATAAATACATACATACACAAAAAAATACCATAATCAGTATGAGATATCATTTAAGCATTGGTTGATTCTGCGAGCTGTTTCAATAAATACTGCTTTACTTTTGTTTTAAATGTAAAAACGTTAGTAGCCATTCTGACCTCGAGCGGAAGCTCATTCCAAAGAAGAACGGACTGCACAATAAAGGATGAGCCAACGAACTCAGACGTGTGGGACGGACAACGAAGAAGAAGGTTATTAGAGGACCGAAGGTTTCTGTTATGATTGCTACATAAAAGTTGAAAGTATGATTTTAAATAAGTTGGCGAAGATGGATTGTTCAGGATAGAGTATAGGACAGTGAGCGCGCGTAGTTTACGGCGCAGGCGAATGGGTAGCCAATTGAGCTGCGAACGAAAAGAGGATACGTGATCGTATTTACGAAGATTATAAACAAATCGAATGCAGTTATTAAGAAGACGGTCTAATTTATCGAGAAAGTCTGCATTCAGGTCGTAACAACACACATCACCATAGTCGATTAAGGGGAAAATAAGGGTTTGCACAAGCATAGTCTTGGTTTTAACGGGTAGGAAATTTCGCAGGCGGTTCAGAGACCGAAGTGTTCCAGTAACCCTCTGGCACTGTTTAGTTACTTGTTCACCCCAGTTTAGTGTACAGTCAATGTGTAAGCCTAGATCTTTCACCGATCTACAAACAGGTATATTAGTCCCATTAAAAGTAATAGCTGGAAGAGTCTCAACGTCTACTCTGCTTATCGACCGGTGACTTCCCACCACAATGGCTTGACATTTTGTGGGGTTTACTGATAACCCAAACCTGTGAGTCCATGCATTTATTGTTTCCAAGTCGTTATTGACCATTTGTATAGCTGTCGAAATATCCTCTACTTTACTCTGCGAATAGAGTTGTAGATCATCGGCAAACAGATGATACGCACAAAGAAGTTCCGGGGTTAGGAGATTAATATAAATAGAAAATAATAGAGAAGAAAGAATACCGCCTTGAGGTACACCAGAGTCAAGATCACACCAACTTGAAAAGGATCCATCGACATGAACAGACTGCTGGCGTCCCCGAAGATAAGACGAGAACCATTCCAGTGCTTCAGGTGAGACCGCAAGATAGGAGAGGATAGATAGGAGGATATCGTGACTGACGGTGTTGAAAGCATTGGAGAAGTCGATCAAGACCAAAACAGTAATCTCTCTGTTTTCCATGCCTGCCCTGATGTCGCCAGTCACTTTAAGAAGGGCGGAAGTAGTACTATGGCCAGGCCTGAATCCCGATTGCAAAGGGCTGAGTAGATTGTTTTGATAGATGAATTTAGAAAACTGCTTATGCACACAAGATTCTAGCACCTTGGAAAGGAAAGGGAGAATGGATATTGGTCTAAAATGGTTGGGGAGTATGGGATTTAAGATTTTAGGTAAGGGAATGACACAAGCTTTGCGCCACAGTGTTGGAAAAGTTCCGGAATATAAAGAGTAATTTATAATGTGGGTGATTACAGGCAAAATATGGTCAAGGATTGCTATGATCATACGTCGGCTGATTTGATCACAGCCAACAGCATTGGATTTAATAGAAAGTATAATCTTTTTGATGTCACCCGACGCAACCGGAGAAAATCGAAAGGAATTTATATTCAGGTTACTTAGACTCGAGAGGTAGCCAACAGTACGATGCTTGGTCTGGGGATCCAAACGAGTAGAGGAGGAGAAATGATGATTTAAATCATCCAAACCAACCACCGCCCGGGAACCACCTGGTCGCGTCTTACCAATACCTAGAGTTCCTAGAAACTTCCAAATATTGGCGGGAGATGAACGAGTGATGTTGTCAAAAATGTATCGGCGTTTGGCGTTGCGTATCATCTGATTGCACCGATTTCTAGCAGTTTTGTACAAGGTGCGCTTTTCCTCGGTACGATCCCTTCTGAATTTACAGAACGCTCTATCTCTACGTCGCATGGCCGAAAGCACCTCCTTTGTCATCCAGGGAGCAGGTTGTCGCTTTAGTTTTATTTTCTTGATAGGTGCGTGGACATCATACAGAGAGAGAATTGTGTGATTAAAGTTTTGAAGCTTCTCATCTACGTTTGTGACCGATGTTACTGCATCCCAATTCAGATTAGAAGCATCCCTAAGTAACTTGTCGACCTCCATTTGGCCAAAACATCTCATGTGCAAAACTCTTGGTTGGGGTTTAGGTGGTTTAAGGACATAGGAGAGAAAGATAAGGTCATGATTGGAGAATGCCGGTGCTTCAAGTTGGCCGTGGTTACGGACAAGCGTGGAAGTCGATACCAGTATTAAATCCAACCAAGTATCCACCCCCAAGCCATTATGATGAGTCGGTTGTAGAGGTAAAATCTGCATACCGGCAGACTCAACAATCTGAAGGAGTTTACTGGTACGTGAGGTTGGGCGAGTTAGATCTGTATTAAAATGTCCCATGATGATGTGATGAGTGTATGTAGACCCTAAAGATTCCAGTGCTGTTTCCAGACTGGAGAAGTAATCAATCGAAGGAGGACAATACACAGCCCCCAGAACCAGTTTGGTTCCTCTCACAAGGACTTCGAGAAATAGGAACTCTGCGGCGGCAGAAGAAGGGGGAGAAGAAGCCAAAATTTTCAAAGAAAGAGAGTAGTGTATGTAAATGGCTACTCCGCCTCCCCTCCTGCCAATGCGATCATTTCTAACAAGAATATAGTCTGTAAGAGGATAGAAGGTAGAAAGAAGATTAGGTTTGAGCCAACTCTCCGATATCAGGATGGCGTGAACGTTAGTATTAATAAACGCCTCAGTCAAGTCACTAAAGTGACTGGGAATGCTCTGAGCGTTAATGTGACATACGTTAAGCAGGTGTTGTGATTGACTATTAAATGTAGATTGTAGGCGTTCACCTAATGTGTCACTTAAAGAAGCATAACTTTCATCTGAGAAGGATAAAGCAGAATCGTAAGCAGTATTATCAGAATCAGAATTATTATCAGATAACATAATTTATAAATTAAGTATAAACAATAATATAAACTATAAAATGCGAACGAATAATATATATGTCGGAGAACGAGTAGTTTTCTTAAGTTTTAATTTGAATTCGTGTTTATTTCAATCGATTATTCGAAACGTCAAACTGTGCATCGAGAAACATGGCAGTTTGGGTGGAATCTGTGGACGGTGTATGCAAAACAAGGCGCACTGATTATTTGTTATTAACGATGTGATTATTACGTCTTAGTTTACTTACAGCTTGATTTAATAATGTTGGTTTAGTTTTAGTCGATTCTGTAAGCAATATTAAATTTAATGTTACTAAAATGTGTGCGGGTAACACCGAATATAGTGGTAGGTGTCACCACTAGTTAAAGCGAGCAGCCGGTATAAAAGAGAGCGGCCGCACGAGTTGCGGGACTACTAACCTATTAGTTCTAAAACTAACTACCCACCGTTTCGTATTGAAGTATAATAGAATCAACAGATCAGTTTAGTTCGAGCATTGTATCAGGAAGGACAAGCTGTAAATAAGCTAAGTACATAGGTTTCTTAATTATTGTAATTAACTGTCAAACGTTTGTAACTAATAAGTTAAGATGTAACTTTCAAAAGAGTGGCCATGAGTTTCTTTGCCAGTATTCTTCTCATAAGGCTCTACGCATTTTGGAAACTGGAGGTTATAGGTCGTCACGGACGTTCAGTGGATTTTGGTGTTCTCACCTAATTCACTTTGACAATGTTGTGCCGATCTATGATTTTAACTGTAGCTTCATTGATTCAATAAACTATTGGAATTCTATATTGTCTTTGGCTGTGCAAATAAACCCTACCTACCAACGTGTGTAATAATGAAGATTGATTACTAGACTAGACTAGACTAGACTTGATTAAAAGCGATTTCTATTGCTTTAAATCATGAGTGCCACTTGACAAAATATGCAAGTGACGTCGGCGAAACTGACGTCACCATTTCTTAAAAACCGCTTCGACCGATCCCCACACTGTGACTCCGACATCAGAAGTGGGATTACCTGTGAATTACCCCTGTAGACTACCCCTACAGATTACCTGTGAATTGCCCTATGGATTACCTGTGATACCCCTAGAGATTACCTGTGGATTGCCCTATGGATTACCTGTGAATTACCCCTGTGGACTACCCCTAGAGATTACCCCTGTGGATTAACCCTATGACTATCCCTATGGATTACCCCTATGAACTACCCCTATGGATTACCCCCATGAACTACCCCTATGGGTTACCCATAACAGATCAGGCACAAAATACAGGGCAGATTGTTATTATTTTATTTTCGTTTACCCTACGTTAAAAAAAAAATCTTTTCGATACGTAATTAATTTGTGCTATACGAGAACCGCTAACTAGTGAGAGAACTACTCCGACTGTAAAAGTGAAGTGATGTGTGAAAAATACAAGAGCTGTCACAGTTGTGGCAATGTCAAAAGATTACGTAATCCAGTAAAGATTAGGACAATGTTAGCCGTGACAATATTGCTAACACATATTCTGAGATTTCAGATACTACCTCGCCTGACAGTTGAAGGAAACCAAAGCGCAGAAGACGATTACTTGAACCTTGAAAAGTGTGGTGTCATAGATGCAGTTCCAATATGAATGCCAAGGCATGCGATTTACAAACCGAGTAACCAGTGAATGTCAGCTCCAAGAAAGATTTGGTGAGAAGTTTTCATTTTGTTTCAAATGCTCTTTAATAAGACAAATTCTGTGAGATAGATTTCTGGGCCAACGACAATATGGTGCAGTAATGTTATTGAGGGTAGGTAACGCCCGCCCTTATTGTAACATAGTATTGTGTGGTCCACAAATTCTTGCCCTGAGTCTGGGTGATTTTTGTGTACGTTTTATATCCTTTTGCGAGGTCCTCCGTGACACAGGATGTTTATTCCTAATGGGAGAGTTGTCTTTTTAATAAAATAAGAAAAACAAGAAATTCTGTCAAGACATCCGGGTTGAAGAAATGCACTGAATAGTATTCCTGTAGTAGGTACACGATTACTGTATTTCAAACGATAAAATTATTTAAAGAAAAGAAAGAAAATCTGCTTGCATTAGGCTTTTCAGTTGTAATTTTTGAAAAGTTCTTAAAAATAATAAGGTCGTTTCTATTGGTGCTTACGTTCTCTTAAAAAAATGAGGATCGCAATCAAATTAAATTAAACCCACAGTATAAAGGCCCTTACGTGGTTGCCGAAATACTAGAGAGAGACCGCGAATTTGCTGTCCACACATATTTTCTACCAACCATTGATCATCTACACTCGCAGTAATCAAAGTGAATACAGGCCGTCGGATACCCACTAGTGAAGTCACTATTCATTTGTCCGATGAACAATGATCCTTGAATAGTTTATTAAATTAATCCGAAGGCTTTATTTCTGTTTTGATTATTTTGTTGTGTTCAATTATTTAGAATGTGGTGTTGGTAGCCTGGTTTCACTACCTCCTTAGGTCTCGCTGGTCATTTGTAGCCGTAGCTCATGCAGTACTTATCTGTAGAGAGTGCGCGGTGCGCATCTGGCTATGCGAATGTTAGTCGCAGTCGCTGGTTAAGTGACTACGATATGTTGCTGGTTAAGTGACAATAAAAAGATCTCGATCTCTGGCTAAGAGTTGAGCAAAAAGCCGATTAAGTGGTTATACGCAGTTGCTGGTTAAGCAACTAAGTCAAAACGCTGTTACTAGCGATTTAGACAGAGGTGCTGAACCTGGGTTAACAATCATTATTGTTTGTACTAAGACTTATGTGATTATGCTGGTAGAGACATAAATGAGCATGGTCGGAACCTTATCGTGATATTGACGTGACTAGAAAAATCAAATTTAAAATTAAAACCATGAAGGCAAAATAATTTGTTATCTTTGAAATTGGTCTCTATGAATCTTTAATTTGGTCAGGAATAGCCGAGAGGACGGATTCACTGTCCAGATGATTCCTCAGTTAACAAACACGTAGACGTGTAAGTCTTATCAGAATGCCTGTGGGCCAGGCAATACCGGCCGAATAAATTGAGCTACTGTGGTTGCTTTTTTCTTTGTTTACAGATGACTCACACGAGGACGTGTGATGCATCAGGATGGCCGTGTCGGAGAACGAGTAGTTTTCTTAAGTTTTAATTTGAATTCGTGTTTATTTCAATCGATTATTCGAAACGTCAAACTGTGCATCGAGAAACATGGCAGTTTGGGTGGAATCTGTGGACGGTGTATGCAAAACAAGGCGCACTGATTATTTGTTATTAACGATGTGATTATTACGTCTTAGTTTACTTACAGCTTGATTTAATAATGTTGGTTTAGTTTTAGTCGATTCTGTAAGCAATATTAAATTTAATGTTACTAAAATGTGTGCGGGTAACACCGAATATAGTGGTAGGTGTCACCACTAGTTAAAGCGAGCAGCCGGTATAAAAGAGAGCGGCCGCACGAGTTGCGGGACTACTAACCTATTAGTTCTAAAACTAACTACCCACCGTTTCGTATTGAAGTATAATAGAATCAACAGATCAGTTTAGTTCGAGCATTGTATCAGGAAGGACAAGCTGTAAATAAGCTAAGTACATAGGTTTCTTAATTATTGTAATTAACTGTCAAACGTTTGTAACTAATAAGTTAAGATGTAACTTTCAAAAGAGTGGCCATGAGTTTCTTTGCCAGTATTCTTCTCATAAGGCTCTACGCATTTTGGAAACTGGAGGTTATAGGTCGTCACGGACGTTCAGTGGATTTTGGTGTTCTCACCTAATTCACTTTGACAATGTTGTGCCGATCTATGATTTTAACTGTAGCTTCATTGATTCAATAAACTATTGGAATTCTATATTGTCTTTGGCTGTGCAAATAAACCCTACCTACCAACGTGTGTAATAATGAAGATTGATTACTAGACTAGACTAGACTAGACTTGATTAAAAGCGATTTCTATTGCTTTAAATCATGAGTGCCACTTGACAAAATATGCAAGTGACGTCGGCGAAACTGACGTCACCATTTCTTAAAAACCGCTTCGACCGATCCCCACACTGTGACTCCGACATATATATATAAATTCAAAATAAAATACTATAATTAAACTATGTTAAAGTATGTAATAACTTACTCTGTAAAGACTCCTCTGCACCACCCACCAGCTAACACCACATATAATTTAGATAAAGAACAATAATAAAAGAAAGAAAAAGAAAAAAACAACAAAATAGTAGAAACAGCGTTAGTGTGATGGTATGGATGGTAACATTATTACGCTGAAGTTATCCATAATCGCATTTCCGAACGCAACCCGCCATGCAAACGTCATTATGACTTAATGTCAGATTTGATGTTTTATGATTTAGGTGTAAACAAAACAATAGATCCTGCCTATGCGTGACAAAAAATAAATAATAGAAATGTGCATAACCTGAAATTTAGCAAGCGAGCTACGCTCAGAAACACGTCATGTGAACGGCTGATGGTTTACGTCTTGGTTGGGCTTTTCTTGTTCGGGCCGGACGAGGTATTCCCTTTTGTGCCTCTCTTTGCATGGGATTCCACAGCATGAAGAGCTTTTGGATGTTTTGACATCAGGTCCGACAGCTCCGCAAGAGTAGTTATTTTACACCGATTACCGGCATCGACCTTTATTACAATTGTGCTGTCCTGGGTCCAACATGCACGGGTGCCGAAATGATTCCGGGCCTTGGCGAATACTGCTTGTCGTGTTTTGGTTAGAAATTCACGAATGGAAACAGCCGAACCCTTTAGTGCAGTTTTAGCCCTCCAAACTGCAGACCGGAGCTCCAAGTTATAAAACCTCACAAGGATGGGCCGGTGGTGGTCCGTATTAGGTGTACCAAGCCTGTGACAGACGGTAAGTGACTCTGTAGAGTATGTCTTCAGTTGCAGCCTGTTGTTTATTATATCAAGTGCCACTTTGGCACAGTCCTCACCCTCCGACTCAACAACCCCCATGAGAAGAAGTGCTTTACGACGATGTCTTGTGTCTATCGCATCAATAGCTTGAGCACATTCAGTAATCTGTTTCCGGAACAGTCCAAGCATGCTGAACATCAGTTCGCGAAACGTTCGGAACTCCTCAGCTACTCTCGCAACCGTGTCCTTTGAGGTACTTGTGCATTGAAGTTGTGACTCCAGCTCTGCCATCCGCTTGGTGAAACACTCCTCCAGAGATTTCTGAGCAGCTTCAACACTCACTAACTGTGTCATAATGTTGTGTAGTGGTGTACTGGTAGGCAGTGACTTTAAATTAATTAGATTTCACACATAAACTCACACAAACAATAGTAGTCTATCTTTTTGTTATAATAT
Source organism: Spilosoma lubricipeda (assembly GCA_905220595.1). Lineage (NCBI taxonomy): Eukaryota > Metazoa > Arthropoda > Insecta > Lepidoptera > Erebidae > Spilosoma > Spilosoma lubricipeda. The sequence continues at coordinate 4,500,274 of HG992295.1, forward strand.
ATTTATATTTGTAGAAAATAAATAAAGAATATAGTTATTTTACATTTAATACAATTAGAGCAAAAACTTTTATGTGTGCACTTTTAAACATCTACCCACGAAAAGTATTAGATATTTATTCATCGGAAAAGATTTTAAACAAATTATTTCGAAACTTAGAGCTATTAATTGTAGATTTAAATCAAGTCTGTCAATTATTAAAACCAAATACCAACTCGGACCTAAAGAAAGACAGTGTGACTATTATACTCGTATGCCACTTAAGTAAATTTGCCTGCCATTCATTTTAATCTCAATTGGTAGTGAAGATAAATAGCTTGTTACTATTTATTTTGGGCCACATCACTTCATGCTTTTTGGCTTACTCTGAAAATATACTGCAGCATCTCTTTTTTTTCCTGTAGCCAATTGTAGTTATGAAGCCACTTTAATATTTTTTCCATACTCTGAAATGTTAGGAAAATGTGAAAAAATATTTTTATGGCGAGACGCAAACGGATTATTTCTAAATCTAATTAAAAATAAACAAAATTTTAAGCAGAAAGTCTAAGTAATATTTAATAGTTTGCAAGACGTAGGCTGAATTTAAAGATTTTAAGGTACAGATTTGTTTTTTACTAGAAGTAAATTTTATTTGTATATAAAGACATCTTTTAACATTAAATATTTCATGGATCATTTTAAAATACATAAAATATACACGTGTATACGTCGTGAAAAAAGTATCTGGTCATAAATGGCTTTATTAATATTTCTGAAACCACAAGTGCAATGAATTTATTTTTGTACATCATCAGGGTGATCATTGGGATAAATAAAAGACTTAATTTCACGAATAATACTCTTTTTTTACTATCGCAAAGTGAATAAAATTTCCAATTTTGTAGTAATTACGTAAACACCGACGCAGACCAGATTCTGAACGGGAATGGGTACACATAATTAATTATTCCTGTTCGTGAATGTCCAATACCGAATACGTAATGAGATTAAGATACGAGGTTTGGTAATTATCGCAGGTTTAATATTATTGTCACAGTAGTCAGGATCCGTTTTCTGTGTTTTTACCTCCGTATTTGAACTTGAATAAAGCAAGTCTCTATATCTCTATGAAATGTTTGAATAAGAAAACTAGTGATAAAATATTAGTTTTTTTTCTTAGAAATTCATTCTTTAAAGATCAGCCAAAGAGAGATTCCGATAATTAAAACTGATCTATCTCATAAACTTTATAAAACAAATAATATCTGCAGTTTCTTAAAAAAGTATATTGCCACTTTAAGAAGTCAAGAAGCAAACTATATATATTAAAGATATCCATGAAATCTGGTTACAGAATTTTATAATCATAAAGTTCTAAGTATGATTTATTTTCGTCAAGTACTGAAATTATTGAATTCTATGTACAGGTCAAGTAGGATACAAGAATATTCAGTCCAATACGGCTATAGTTTTTGTACCAATAAACACCGAGGCCGAGACCGAGGCCTTCTTTATATAGAAAAAGTAATCTATTTCAACACAAAGATTCCACTATTTACCTACATGTACTGTTCATTAGAGTAATTGAATTTGCCAGTATCTCCGATTCTGTCGATTCCTCCTACATACTTACTAACTTGGATAGATTCGATAAACAAATCTGATTTCTTGCCCATTAACGGAATAAAATTATCGAAGCTTTGGAGTTTATTTTATAACATTGTTTCTAGAATAATTATAGAAACTGGGTTATTTAGGGAACTTGGTTGCGCCATATAATCAATTGAGCTTGGTTGGGTCCTTAAAGATCGTACTAGAGTGCACGGATATCGAAGGAAACTCTGCTCCACTGATCGCCCGTAGTTTATAGGTCGATTTTCATAGTACATCATAATAACGTTGTTATTCATAATAGTTTGCAAAGAAAACAAAAGGCAAAAATGATTTCAAGAACTTTCGTAATTTAAACAACAGACTATCAAAATCAGTGCCAAAACTTTAATAATATCACGAGAATTTAGATTTATTATGTTATGTTATTATTATTATGTCTGTCGCAGAATGGAGCGAGTAATCACTTTTAGAAAGGGTGTGGCGTCAGCCTTGCCGACTTCATTGCTTATCTCATTACTATTACTCATAATTTAAAGGCAAAAAAACCACCACTCAATCCATTATTATTTATTCAATGAAAGTTAAATTAAATCTACACTTAAAATCATAGATCGACACAAACAGACACCTGTATACTGTATTGTCAAGGTGATATGTCGATCTATAACATCTAGTTTCCAAACTGCGTACAGCCTTATGAGAAGAATACTGGCAAAGAAACTCATGGGCACTCTTTTCAAAACACTTATTAGTTACGAACGTTTAATAGTTAATTACAACAATTAAGAAACCTATGTACTTAGCTTAATTACAGCTTGTCCTTCCTCGTACAATGCTCGAACTCAAGTGATCTCTTACTTCTATTCTATTTTTCTCGTCAATATAAAATCAACACACAATCACAATAACGGCAGTTGGTGTATCCCGGATGTCGTTGGTTTTGTATTAACTTTCCAATACAATTAAATACGTTACACCTTATTCTAATGACATGATATACCCTTAATTACATAACTAGAATTATTGTGATTAACCTTACATTATTAAAATTTAAATGTAATAGCGGATATTAACAGATTAGACTCGTCATTCACAATTATTCAAAATTTAAAACACTATTTTGCTTCCAGACAATCGTCATTCAATCTTCTATTTTATTATAATAATTGTTACGTAGTAACAAGCTTACAATTGAAATTAAGAGTAACAGTATTCCGTTTAGAAATGTTATAATCATATAACTTAATAAAGAAACCCTTTTTACAGGACAACAGAAATAATTGTAGTTACTAAATATTAAGATATTAATTGTTAGAAGATAACATTTCGTTTCTGGCTTTATAATTGATAGTTAAATTGTATTGAGACGCTCAAAATCATAAGTAGGTGTTTTCACGCCGATATATCAATAAAGGTAAGCAGATACTTTATTTAACTCTTTCTCTCCACAGTCTACTGCCATCCATTGCTGAAAGAAGGCCGGAATTAAGGAGCGTCAAACATCCCGGTCTTGGGCAGTCTGCATCCATCCGCAGCCAGTCATTTTCTCAAAGTCTTCGGTCCATAGTGCTGCAGGGCACCCTACACGTTTGCCTAAGTACTTGTGACTAATTAATTAAAATAAAATAAAATAGTTTGTGGGTCACATTTAAATATATATATTAAATCACTATGTGTATGTATCTCACTCAGCAGAATAAACAAACAATATTTTTTTCAGGTAAAAAAGTAAAAATTGTAAACGCGATCAGACAAATATATATTTTGTGTGTTGTGTATTTTCTCTCCTAATATAACCTCTGATTACTTCGATGAATATTGACAGCAAATAAACGTATCTATATAGTTTTACCAAACATTATTCGAAAAGGCATCTGTAATAAAACCGATGAAGATGTTCGAACCTCATTGATCTCGAAATATTATTACCTAAATATTCTCTCTTCATTTCATTTTCCTCAACAAATGAGTTCGTGCACACAGTTGCGAAGAAATAAATGTGAATGAATGTGTCGATTTTCTTACTGAAATATCGGTTGTACTTTACGTCATCACATGTTTTGAAAATTACATTAAATCATCTGGTTATCAGATTTTTAGACTTCACGCTTCACTAAGTGTAAGACAATTTTTGTACTTAAAGAACTGTCATTATTTCTTTTTTGAAATACTAAAGGTAGATCGTCGATCTGATGGATGGGGGAAAATAGTTGCCTTTTTTAATTTTATGAATAATAATAATAAATATTTCGGACATCTAAACACACAACGCCATCTAGTCCCAAGATAAGCAGAGCTTGTGTTATGGGGTACTAGACAACTGATACAAATACATATATACTTTTTTTTTTTTTTGTGTAAATCCATACATATTATAGATAGAACACACCCAAACTCCGAAACAAATATTTGTAGATCATACATGAATGAAAATAAGACAGTCTTAATTCGTACTTGTACACATAACACAAAATATTTTTTAACGATTTAACGAAACGAATTTACACCTCAGTCTCTAAATGTGTGTGATTAAAACTAAAAACAACAGACAGTTTTTATAATTGATATGTCTACGATCATTAGAACAATACACTAACGTATACAATATGGTCGGAGACATAGTTTCGTTACTGATTACTTGATAGCGAAATATTTTTTTCTTCTTTTTGACTAAGTTAATGTTTTAACCACGTTGCCTTGATTAATGATCGTACGAGTGAAATTATTGTACAAGCGACTCGTCACGATTTTCCTCGACAATGGATTAAAGTTTTTACTTAGGGATAATTTAATTAGACTTGTATACGAAGTAAAACTCGTAGCACAGACATAGTATTTAGATTATTTTTATAATTAAAATGAAATAGCTCGAACTAATTTCTCTTCTCTTATAATTATATACATAGGTGTATACAAAATTCCTATTCAGTTTTTGCACTTTGTAAAGTGTAGGTACAAGAAAACTTCCGCTAACATTTATTTTGTATTCTCCTTATTTATTAGTTGACGTTGCAATTCTTTGGAAGAACTTTAGTTAACTGCTTAGGGTATTGCAGTGTTACAAGAATTTGTTGTAATAGTACTAACTAAACTAGATCTATTTTAAAACGTGAATATTTAATAAAATTATCTATCTAGGTATATGCAGATAGATGGAAGAGGTTAGTATTGGGGTCAGATAACTATAGCTTCACGAAAAAAAACAAAGATCAGCTGTTTTGTTTTCCCGGGCTGTTTTTGCACTTAGCCTCTTGATTGGGCCATTTTACGTGGGTTTTGTCATCTTCTTACTCCAACCATCCCAGATCATCCAAGAAGCTTAGCAGCCTTTTTGGGTCGCTACAAGTTTCAAAGAGTAATGTTTATTGAGGATGTCTGCCTATCAATCGGCCACAATTCTACATTCCGTGAGAACGTCTTGCGGCGTTTCTTCTGCCTCCATGCATTCCCTGGATAAAGAGCTGTCTGTTGCACCTATGAATAATAATATGTTCTTGTTTAGAGGAAAATGTTCAGCTGGGATGCCTATGACTTAACTGATATTATTCCTTTTGAGTCTCCTTTGGTTGCGGGCTAGTCTTTTTGAAGCCTTTATATTTGCCTGCATCATTCAATGTTTTTACATTCGGTTTTGTGTTTTTCTTCGATATTGGCGCGCCACCGACGCCATGTTTTAATTGGGTTTAGGGTAAGGCTAGTTGTGATTTCAGTCCATACACTGTTGTTTCTGGTCCTCTTTTGGCTAATTCGTCTCTAATCTGCGGCATCCTTACCCATTGAGTTACTATGCCTTTTTATCCATTGTACAGGCGTTTTGTTTGTTGTTGCAATGGATTGGAGATTGTCATGACATTCCTCTATAAGCGCATAGGTCACCTTGTTGTTTTCAGTACCTGCAGAACGCATGCACTGTTATAGACAATTTTTATGTTCGAGTCTCTCAAATCTCTGGCTGGAAATGCCTTTCCTGCTTTCAATACTCTTTGTTACTTGTAACTTTGTTTGCTTAATTGATAGTTTTATTTTTGCTTGCTTTTGTCTTGGAAACCCTTGGAATGAAATAGTGAATATAGTACTATATTCACTACTTCATTCCAAGGGTGATATTTTTGTAGTAGCAATATCACTAATACACTCAATTGATCGAATTAAGTATATTAGTGATATTGCTACTATTCTATTTTGTGCCTGTATTAATTCATATGTTAATACACGATTTTTTTGTATATTTTAGTTATTATTACGTACATAGTAAAAGGCGGGAGACAGAAAAACTTTTCATAATGGTAACACTTTCGTTAAACAGTTTTTTCCAAAATAAAGAGATTAATATTAGTAATATAATATAGTTAAAAACGATATTTTAAATGAAAGTTTACTGTATACTGTATAGTTGTGTAATTATATCTCTTGTTGGAGATCCCTAAAAACTAAATTAATAATTCCAATTTAAATATCTTTGCATATTGCATATTAAAATAGGTATATGTACTGGTCAAGGCATATAAGAAATTCTTAAGACCTGATACACAAGTTAATATTTTAATAATAAATCTGTCCAGAAAAGCTTTAGTCTTCAACTTCAAGTAGAACTGCTGAGAAGCTTTTAATATAAACATAAATAAGGGCAAAGGCGAACTCACTCAAGGTGAAGTCGTGATATGAATAATTATAGGCCAAGAAAAATACATAGAAAGTTTAGACGTAACGTTATGTTTACTGAGCTTTTGAAATACTACCTGCTTAACATAATTATGTTTTTTGGGCCTTTATATCATTAACAAAATTAATAAAAAAGCCTAGTCTATAAATGTATGTCAGTCGGTACAAAAGGTCGTTTCCCTCATTGACAGACTTCGATATCTCCGGGGGATTCCTCTCTCGTGTACAAAGCTATTGAGCAAAATTTTCATTTTTTTATATTACTGCTTTATTCTTAAACGCAGTAATGTAAAAATAAAAAGAACAGGTAAATAGTAGGTATTGTGCTTAAAGAAAGACATACAAAAATAAAACATTGTTAATAAAACAGTCAAAAGTGTCGGTTGTTCCTGAACATAAATATATATATATTTTTCAATCTCATTCTCATTTTGCGACAAGTGAAGTCATACTTGTGTCAGATGGAAGAATGATTTATTTCAAGACTGGATTATTAGCGCCGACTTCAAACAGGTTTTAGGTACCTAGCACACATAATAATACTACTATTTAAATGAACAAAGAATTAGGTATAGACAAGAATTGGCATAGCAATTTATGAAGAGCTAGTTTATTTTAAGCTTTTTAGTGTTTTTTGGCAGGGAGTTTTCGTTGAATTCTTTCTGGAAGTCGGTTTTTTTATACTTTTTTTGTATTTATTGAAACATGTTAGAATTATTTAATTAATATATATCTCAATTTTAGTTGTCTATCAATTTGAAAACCCTCCCTTTTTTATATTGCTTGTTTTCCCTATTTATTTCATACTTACTTACATATATATACTTACTTACATACATAGTTACTATTAGAAAGTAAGATGTCATCGCAGTCTACTGCTGGACTTAGATATCTCTAATTGGATGCCACTTGGTTTAATAATAATAATAAATATTTTGGACATCTAACACACAACGTCATCTAGTCCCATTAATGCATATGTATTATTAATAGAAAACACCCAAACTCTTAAACAAATATTTGCAGATCATACAAATATTTTGTCTGCCCCGGGAATCGAACCCGACACACAGTCACACAGGCAGCACAGCAGTCGCATACGCTATCACTGCGCCACCGAAGCAGTCTTTTGGTTGGTTGTGTGGGTTTGTTGTAGTTGGTTTGGCCCTTTCGCTTTTCGTGTCTAGCTCCCACCTGTTTCGTCTCTTACTCTTTAGAGTACATTCAATATGTTTGAACTGTTGCCAAGATCTTGTTTAATTCCAACCTTCAATCTTTAATGTCCGATTTTTTACCCATCGTGATTTTGTACTTTTTTTCAAAATATACATTTTGGAGAATTGAGATTTGCTCTGGTTTTATTGTAACAGCTGAATGTTATTCACAAGTCTGTGAATAGCTAAATTCAATGAATGAATTCAACTTTAATGACGTACTTGGGGTATAATGAGTTAAAGTATGAACGCAATAAGTTCGCTAGTTAGATGACATTAGGATTGAAGGAACTTAGAATCTCCATTTAAAGAAGTAGTAGTAATATCTAGATAACATTATTATCTACAACTACGTGATCATCATCATCAGCCCGTTGCAGTCCACTGCTGGACGTAGGCCTCCCCCAAGGAACACCACAGAGCCCGGTCTGTTGCTTTTTGCATCCAGTCGCTGCCAGCTACGTGATACTACTTCAGTAATTACTAAAATATTCTAGAACAAATTTTAATTTTAGACTCGATTTTTCGCTCTTATGCTCTAAGTTTCTATTTTTTATTTCTGTCTGTAATTTTTTTCGCCTTATTCCCAATTATTTTCGAGATTTGCAGTCATGAATTGACAGGGGTTAAGCCAGGACTTCGAGCCGGATTACTGAGCTAGCGATGTTTACCGCCTCTCAGGGTTGTTGTCAACATTTGATTTAGGATGTGCTTTGATATAAATTTTTCAGCTATTCTGAATACCAAAGAAAATAATACTTTCACTCAACCATATAAATGTATTGATATCGGAAATTTCAATTGTCGTAAAGGTCAAACTCGAATTTTCAGTGGAGCCAAAAAGCAAAAAATAAAAGGTTTTTATCGAATAACTTTGTCAAACAAAGTGCTATATTTATAAAGTCATAAGAGACTCCAACTATTTTTTTCGTGGTCTAGCCTTATAATTTAACTAAATGAATCAAACTTAATTACTAACGAAAATGAGCGTCCTTTACGGCCCACAAAAAATAACTGAAGTACTTTACAGACACGAAAAATTGGTTATGATAAAGTCAGGTGTATCGTAAAGGACTATTCTTGATCATCAATGGGTGGTTGAAGACAATTAAATAAGGGACCACGGTGGTAAAAGGAACAAAATAACTCTTATACTACTACTACTATTTAAGAAATAGGTAGTAAAACTAAACAAAATAAAAGATTATTTATTAGATTATATTTATAAAACAAAGCATCAAATGAATAAAAATGGCAAAATTTTATCCTAACAGGAACTCAAAATTTCAACAAAACGTGATCCTATTTTATAATTAAATCGCATATAATTGTGGCGATGCTGTAAAACTACTAAAACTGTTAGCATAAACTAATCTAGTTTTATTTAAGTATTATGTACGGCATTTTACAGCTATGTTCTTATAATAATATAGAAACCTATATTCATAACAATGATTAAAAAAGCGTAATAAAACTCCTCCACATCATTGTATACAGGTAGCTTTCCCAAAAGACTGGCAGCATTGCCACGTTGAATGGCAATGCTCATTCTCTGTGCTAGTAATAGCCGGCTTCTGGTCGTAAGAAGTCAGAATCAGTTGTTTAGCTAGCTGTTTAAACATATCGCGGGCATTCGGAACCCATGAACTTAGCGTCTCGACCCCAAACAGTTCAAAAATGTAATTACCTATTGTATTTTGGTACTTAAGCCGTTTGAGGCCTTTCGCAGAGACAGCAGCAGCGCCGGCATAACCAGCTGTACTTGGAAGATGTGATCCCACACTAAAGGCTTACCCATCTTTTATGGCAATAACGACATATCATCTGGTCTCTTGCCATCGTCTCGTACCATACCATTTGGTTTTCGTACAGCTGGAACGCCGACGGTAACAAGAGCACGACGGATAATGTTGTTAACATTGGCATGTCGAGATATTCAGCCAGTGCTTCTACTACAAGAATGGCCATGATGTCCGAGACTGACAACAGCTTCTCCACAGTGACAATCATGCGGAGAAACATAAGGTGCTCCTAAATGGAGACAAGTAGCAAAGTGAAAAGTAATATCGTCCAACAAGGTACCTATGTTAGAACTTACCTACCGGCCGTGATCATAGGCTGACTAGCTCAGCGGTGCAATTCCTGCGTCGTCGAATCCGTGAAGTAGAAGGTTTCATCCGCCCGCCCATTTTCGATATTATTGATAAATTTCTTTCGCCATGTAAATCCATGTCGTAAGCTGTTTTTTTAAAGATAGGGTTATGTTAAGTATACCAATCGATGGACCTCGCGACGCTGATTCCGAATATACATAAAACGCATTTTCGGTATATATATAACCATATCAGCGCAAACTTTGCACTTAACAAAAAGTTATTTCTTTTAATAGTTCGCACGTTAGGTAATCTTTGAGTGTTTTTGAATTAATTTTTCAGAGATACAGTTTTAATGCAATACTATATGACTACCCAATGTAGTAAAAATATATTAAAAAGCAATCGAATAAATTATTTGAGAATATTACTTCAAGGTTTGCCACACATTCAACACTGGGCCAGTGTTAAATTCTTATTCAGTTTAGTTCAAAAAAGTATTTGCCCCAAAGTTCTAGTTTCTAGTTTGTTGTCCGACGATTTTAAGTATAGTTGTTGTACGTTGAGTTTTGATTTATCATGATGGGCGGCTTTCTGAAATTTATACAGTTACTGCGGTTGTCTGACTGAGTTTAATGAAAGGTATATCAATTTCAAACACAAGTTGTTCCAGACTTTCTTCCAATGTAGATTAAGTTACTTTAGTTTAAGCCGTGTTAAGTTAAGCCTTAGAATATTGTGATAAAAATCTGGTAGCTTGAAATATTCGGGCTTCCACGATCTACATAGAAATATCAGAAAATTATTATCAGGTTACGGACATTCAATGTAACTCTAGTATGAAGAGAAATAAATGTTAATATTTACTAGGGAATTCACTTATTATCAATTTTCCTTCATATGAAAGTCTAAGAAGTCTCACAGACTAACAAAAATTTGTAATTAAATTAGAAGTTTCTGTACCAACATTTAAATGTGCAATTAAAATCATCAAACTAAGGAATGTCGGTGCCAAAGCGATAGCTATTCATTAAAACTTAAAATAATTTAGTATCTTGGAAAAGGCTATACAGACTAGGCTCCGTTTGGATAATTTCAACAGACCTTTAGCTCCTACAAGGCATTTGATATTAAATTACTATTGAAAGCTACACTTAAATTAACGTTTTAGCAAACTTATTGAATGTCCTCCTTAGTGAAATTTACTTTTAATGGTAAATTTGAAGTTTTGTGTTCTTAACTTTAATTGAAATTCTCGATTGTAAGTTGTCATCGGACCTCCGCAACTTGAAACTGAATTCGAAGGTTTGAACTAGCTGTCACTATATTTCAGGGTACTGAATATCATATAGCAAATGCCATAGATGTTGAAAATAACCAAGAGCTAAACGGATTCTCCAGGGCCTTAAATACCGGCAACTTTCATTATCCAGGCTGTTATTAAGAATTTCTTCCATCCGAGATATCGAACCCGTGTGAAACCTGACCTTGATCTGGCAGTGGTATATGCTAGCCGCAAAACCAACGAGTTAGTCACTTGAGGAATGTACTTTCTCAAATTTGGAAATAATTCAGGCCCTGGAATCCACAGAAAACTTTTTTTTAATCACCTAAAATGGCTTCGTATTAGGTCTAACATCGCAACTAGATCACGTATCAGACTACTGTATTGGGTAAAACACCTTTTGTGTTCGCACTTATACGAGTGGTCCTCTCTACACCCAGGAGCAGTTCTAACACTGATAAAAAAAGTGAACCAATTGAATTTTTTCAACTCTGCGAATATGGTGTAAAACATATGTTATAAGTAACGATCCCAACCTGGTATAAACGCGAAGTTCGTTAAAATCTAAATAATTACTAGGCATACAATATTATATATTATAACCTTATAATTCAATTGGTGATTTTATAATCATGTAAATAGTTGATTTATACTAATATCTTGGCGCCTTCCGGCGCCACTTACATTTCATTATACTACTCCTACTTCCAGCGTAATAAATCTGTAATGTTACACAATTGTCTATTATCAAATAATAATTGGGTGCTAATAACCATTAGAATAATTATGATAAGCAAATTTTAATATTATCTACTAAATATGTGAATTTAGTATTAAACTGGGCCAGGCCTGTCAAATGCTATAAAATACCTTCAGTTCGAATAATTCGGGGACATTCATATTTCGGAACGGTCGGCCGTTCTACTGGATGTGCATTGGAGAATATTATAAGGTTGTGCTACTATAAAGTGTTGACTTTGCTGCCGTCATGGCTAATCCACCGTTACACATATCATTGACATGAGACATTCTGTATGATGCACATTGAACAACCAAATATAGTATAGCTATACAATCGATATATGAGCGAATTAAATGGACTCGGTGCTAATATCGGAGTTCACTAGATTGCCATCGGAGGTAGTAGAGATAATTAAGGTTTTAAAAACAATATAAGTGTTTTAAAATTAAAAAAAGACTGATATCCGTATAATATATTCCTTAATTTAAAATGACCTACTTCGTCAGTTGTGTGTGTATGTGTTTAAGTTTTCACACTTTCAGTACTGAAAGCTGCAAATTAAAATTATAGTCTGGGATCCCTGAAACAAATTTTACAAGTTATTATTATCAAGCAATTTTTTTCGTGAGTGACACGTAGTTTCACGTTTCATGTAGGACAATGTGGCTGTTAAAATATATAAATATTACTATGTGTATCCGCTGTGAGAATACCGGAGGCCTATACCCAAACCCCTCCCCATATCCCTTCCCCATCCCCCAAAGATTGGCAACGCACGGCAATAGGATACGATACAATTAAACTACGTTTATGAATTTAATGGTTACGAAACACATGTTGTTCTTCAACTTTTTATTATAGTTATAGTAAATTTATAATGGTAAAGGTTAAATAGTGTTGCAATAAGAATTACATCTTATTCATTCTATATTGAACAAGATTTAGTTCTAAAGAAGGATATCAATGAGACTATTCTCATTGATATCCTTCTTTCTTCCTTATTACACAACTTATCATACTGTTTAAGTACGGTTAGTTGGATAATCATCTTAAAAACCTCTCCTTTTAGTTTAACAGGTTGTTCGAAACCAAAACATCTATTTGGTATTTATGAGTAAAATTGTATGCTCTAAGTTAGATGTAATGGCAACACTAAGGCTTGTCATGTTGACAGTTGAAATGTCATGTCACTAGGTCAATGGAACGCTCTCGAATCGGTTCGGAAAATGTAATATCACCGTGCGGACGCACTGGTGGACGGACTAAACACAGGTAGTTTAGAATCTTAAATTGTTCCCGTCACCTGGTACTCCACCCTAATTAAATAGTAGCATTTTATTATATCATTTTTTAAAGTCGTGAAGGATGAAGCCTTTAAAAAATATTTCTAAAGTAAGTATCAAGAGTTATATAGCGGGTATTACAACATTGTGGCAAATGTATCTTAACAAATGGACTGTATACACAAATGTTAACAGCCGCATAAAATTTAAGATTCTCATTCCATCACAAGCCAGCTTTAATGCACCTCTAAAGTTTAAGCAGTATAAATGTCGTTTAGGTCTTTTTGTTACTTTTCTCAAAATAATTATAAAGTTGTTGGTTACAAAAAGGTACTAGGAACCTAAGTGGCCTGAGCCCTTTTTGTTCGAAATACTGCTGTTGTTTGTGGCTTCAAACTTTTATTCGTAATTACGTAGTCTAGTTTAATCAAGGTACTTTGATATAAAATCCTTTAGTTCCAAGCGCACAAATTTGTATTTTGTTACAATATTACATTTTGAAATATTGTAATGTACGATTTAGTTATTTGACCTAAAAATAAACTTCGGTTCAAGACAGAGTAATCAGTTTCTCTTATTATTGTTGCCCGTGGCTCCGCCCGCGTGTATGTCTGTTATCGCGGCAAATAGGAGCCTATGTGCTATTATCATGTATAAGCTATATTACTATGAAGTTTCATCCAAATCCGTTCAGTAGTTTTTTCGTGAAAGAGTAACAAACATCCATCCATCCATCCATATTTACAAATTTTCGCGTTTATAATATTAGTAAGATTAAAAATTCATTTCATTCTGTTTGTCGACTTTCATTCATATACACTACTGCGTTATTGCTTTTTCATTGCAAGGCAGGGCAGGCATTCGCGAATGATGTGGTGCTTATGTTTAACGGGAAACTAGTAGCCGAAGTGAAAAGGCAAGCTAGTGTCGCCCTCGAGCATCTGAGGGCGTGGGATGTCGACAACAATCTGAATTTCGCACCGCAAAAAACATGTGCCATGACGATCACGCAGATGCTGAAGTTTTACACTCCACGGCACCGCACCTAAATATACCTACGAATTCTTGCTTTACGTGTTCCGACATTCCAATATCGACCCTACCCATGCTTAAAGCGTTTTCAGTTTATCCGATATGAAATATGTAACTGTCTTTCATATTGTCCGGCCCGATACGTTTCATATCGGATATTGGAGTCGACACATACATACATTTTACTTTCTTCTATATCGGATCGGATAATCTGAAAACGCTCTAAGCATGGGCGGGGTCGATATTGGAATGTCAAAACACGTAAAGCAAAAAGGCCTAGGTATATCTATCTATTTCAACTAGGTATGTCTGAATTCAAGAAGAAGAACACATAACATTGGATTTTCGCCTTGTAACTTGTAGCTTGGTAATATTAATAAACAAAAGAATATTATAAATCTAGATTGTAACATATCACGTTACAACATAATGTTACAAATTGAGTTTCCTTATGAGAAACTGAGAAAACAATATGTACACAAAGGTTTTTATTAAATCTTAAGATGCATACCTACATGTATATTTAACTCGGATATAAGCACAAAGTGCTTTGGATTTGCATTACACAGAGATTGCGGTGCACTTGTACCCAATTGTTCTAGCTTCCTTTGTTGAGAAAATAGCACATTATATAAACAGTTTATGTACTCGAACATATTGAAACTGCACAATAAAAGTGTAGGCGAGAACAGATATTATGCTGCTACATATTTATTTCAATAATCGTTTTTAGGATTCCGTGCCAAATGCAAAAGTCGGAACCCTTATAGATATGTCTGTCTGTCCGTCTGTCTGTCTATCAGTCCGTCCGTGTCACGTCCATGTCACAGCCACTTACGTACTACTGTACTTACGTACTGTACGTACTGTACTATAGCGTTTATAGGGACAGACAGAAAGAAGAAGCGACTTTGTTTTATACTGTGTAGTGATAGTGATGTAGCAGTGGACGGTGATAAGTTGATTATATAAACTTTGTTAGAATTATTAAATCATATTTCCAATATTACCAAATATTGAGTTGGACATTTTCGGGTATATGATGAAAATGGATTTTCCTAGTACGCCTCTGTCGTTTTTATCCCTTGAGCGTAGTTCCCCAAAACATTTACGAAATGAACTTAATTAAGGTTCTATTACTTATTTCTTTGAGCTAGTAGGCGTTTATTTCCTACTTGATGTTAGCCATCTGCCTCTACTTTTGTGATCTTCTCAGAGACGGTCAAAAAACACACCCATGCGTTGTTCTGAACTAATGCCATAAGGCAGATGGGAACAAGTTAACGACCATTGCGCAAAGGGACGAATGAAGATCGCGTTTTTATTTCATATTATATCTATACTAATTTATAAAGCTAAAGAGTTTGTTTGCTTGAACGCGCTAATCTCAGCAACAGCTGGTCTGATTTGAAAAGTTCCTTCAGTGTTAAATAGTACATTTAGCGAGAAAGGCTATGGGCTATATATCATCATCACGCTAAGACCAATAGGAGCGGAGCACCAATGGAGAATGTTTAAAAAATGGGGTAAAATTATCACACTACGGGCAATAGGAGACGCAAACGAGGTTGCGTGGGTCATCTAGTATTTTATACAAGGACAGCAATAGTTATTATGATTAGGGGAAATTCAAACGCGCTTATTTGTACTAAGAGGTGGACCTGATTCAAAAACCAATTGAGTTCATTTTATAACAAACTGCTGTTTAAATCTCCTCACAATCTTGAATAAAAGCCCATGTGTCACAGGATTTTTCTTAATGTACTCTTAAAAAAAGAAACTGTTGACTATTTTTGTGGCATTTTAATGGCAGTTGAAATACAGTCGACGTATGCGGCAGGCCCTTTTTTCGATGTAATTGTATACAAAAAAAAACAAACTCACTGGCAGTTGCTCTTTTTTTTGTGCGGATATCCCCTCGGATACCAACGACTGATGGTTATGTCGGTCTTGAACCGACTAAAAGCCACACACTGTCTCGGGTACTAGAGGCCGGGGAACCAGGTGCACCCTCGAAAGGAAATCCCTGGAACCTCGACGTACCTTGGGTCACCCACTATTTGTAGGTGGCCCCACCTGTGTACTACTTTTATTTCATTCAGAATAGGGCGCTCTCCCGGTCCCGCTCCGTCATCTCCTTCGCAAGCATAACTTTCTTGCAGAAAGAGACGGCAGAATTCCACGCGCTGTCGCTCCGCAACATGATGGCCGCCACGAGATCACGCCTCGGCTTGTCACAAGCCGGACTTTCAGCGAGCGTGTGAAGCACCGTGTCCTCGATCTGGCCATCGCAGTAGTGGCACTCAGACGTTGGCTCATTGCGGATTAGACACAGGTGATCTCCGTAGAATCCTTTTTCGGTGATCATCTGCGTCAGCCGGTATGAATGGCTCCTGTGATGCCTCTCGAGCCAATCCTCCGGGTCTTATCGCCGCAATAATGGCGTGCTAAGCGCTCGGTTGCCCAAGTCGTTCCTTCCATTCCTCCACGTGGACCTGGCGGAACTTGGATTTCTGACTTTCGATTTCTCGAGTCTCAGGACTTTCACCAAACTTCTACGCTACTGAAAAAGAGCCGCAAGGGCTCTCGCCTCCAGGTCCCATGGTAAAGAAATAGTAAAAATTCAGACTTTAAATTTCTATAACTTTTAGTTTAACTAATAAAACTTTTAGTACAAAATGCGTTCTCTGCGTCCTTGAATCTCAACAAAAAACTGTATCCCAGATTTTATGTGAAATGTTGTGCACGGCAGTAAAACAAGTGACAGGACAAATAAAACAGCACACTACGAAAAATACTTGCCTAAAAAAAATCGTTTCCAGCACCGGTGTGCGGCAAAAATGTTTAGTGAGAGAACATTAAACCTTACAGATTGTTGTGCATGTGTGTGGTTTATGTGTAAAGGTGTACGCGAGTTTACATATGAAAACATATGTGTTTATGTATAGCTCTGAAAGTATATGTGCGTGTGTGTATGTGTGTAGTAATAGACTTGAAAAATTGAAAGGTATGAGAGTGCAAAAATGTTAACGTGTTTTGTGAGTGCACTGATTTATATGAAGTAATTTTTCATGTGTTATGTCTCTCGCGAGCTATGAACTGCTGTGCTGTTGATTAAAAATATGGGTTCCGTTACACTAAACTTGAGTTTAAATGTAACCTCTCTCATTATTTTAATGTGGTTTAAAATGTGATTGATGATAAATCCAACACTATGCTGCTCAAAAAAAAGAACAGAGAATCTTTAGAAAACTCAATTTTAAAGTGTTTCTTCAGTAGTTTTTCCTGACGGTGGAACATATGAATATAAAAAATGCCAAAACAGGCAAAGGCAAAACTAAAAAATACACTTCTTACTATGGTTTTGCCGTTGTCAGGTAAATATGACTATAATGACAGCATTATGTCCCATACTGTAATATTGTCTCATCATGTTTTTTCTGCTAGTAGCAAAATAGGTTTTCATATTAAATTAAAACATTTTAGATTATGTAGGGGAAAGTGCTATTTATGGGATAAGTTTAGAATAAGACAAATTGAATTTACAGCCCTGGGAACCGATTACAATGTGCGTACAATGACATTTAGACAATTTTGTCGTAAATGATACTTAATTGTCGAAAGAATCAAAACAGCAAAATGTGGTTATGTTAATTCGTGCTAAAAAGAAAAGTATTTGTTGCTTTTAACGCTCGTTTCATAGATTATTTCAAAAATATTTTGTTGTTATGATATCGCAAATCGAACTGTCTTTTAAGTACCTGTATAGTGAGTGTATATTTTTTTTTTGTATGAGTTTATATTTAATAGAGCATGAGTCTTCTTTGTAACAGCTAAATACGTCTTAAAGAGGATGTCCTTTTTTCATGACTCACTCACTCATTTTCATTCTGTTTTAACATGTCCCTTTCATGACAATTGGTGTTCCGTTAAAGACTAGCCCGCCATGAACGATGCATTTTTTAAGACTTTTAAATTTGATGGGAACATGTTTTAAGAAGGTAATGTTTTTCGTTTATAATTTCAAAGATGAGTAAATATAGTTACAGTATAATAAACTTTTTATCATGCTTATATCTTGCTCAAAATTTCTTTCAGTATAAAATTATCGTGGGAGAGGCCCCGCTCGATCAGAGTGAGTGGCCTTACAAAAAACCTGTGTGAAATAGCACTTGCGCTATGTTTCACCGAGTGAGTGAGGATACCGGAAGCCCGTACCCCAACCGATCCCCTATTCCTCAAAGGCCAGCAACGCACTTGTGACGCCTCTGGTGTATCGTGTGTCCATGGGCGGTGGTAATCGCTTATCATCAGTTGATACATCTGCTTGTTTGCTCCCTATTCCATAAGAAAATGTCCCACTCATGGTACCTCTCTCATTCTTCTAACTTTAGAGCAATGTGGTATTATAAATATGACAAATTAAATAAATTTCTAAAGCAAACTTTCGCTCTGGTAAATTTGAAGTTCTTAACCCTTTCGTATAATTGAGTGACGTAATATATCTTGACCTCGAAGTAAGAATATTTTTTGATGATATTAATAAAATGCCCCCAACTTTTTAAGGAACCATCCAATTTATTCAAAAACCATAATTTGGGAAAATGTGAAGATAAATAATAATGTTCTGCGAGCAAAGGTTTAGGGTAGGTACTTCGTTAAGATGTCCTATTTCCCATTCAAACCAGCCAAGTGTTGAAAACTTTCAGAGTCGACTGAATTTCAAACAGTTATTGCCTTCGGGGACGGAGTCAAAAAGTGTAATGTATTATGAGTTTAAAGAAGGTCTTTTAGAGTAAAGAATACGTAAGATCTTATGAACAAATTAAATCAAAGATTTGTTGTAAATATAATGATTGCTAATTCTTTCAATTTAATGTTGTGAATTTGAATATGAATTTCAAATTTCGAAAATGTTTATCCGTGTTCTTTTCAAACATTTAAAGAATGGATACAATTTATCAAAAGCAGAAGGATGAGTTAATAAAATAGAAATTTCACGAGAGTTGAAATAGTAAACTACTCGCAAGTTATGAATTCTGAAAATATATTTCAGTTTTATCAAATTGAATTTGTGTTACAGCTAACAAATGTATTACAATATATTTCCATTCAGATCCTAAAAAAATGTTTTCCCTTAATAAAGATAATTTTATTATTAATAATTGTTATGCGCTAGGTTTTTAATGCATCTTATGCCCTTATAGGGTACGGGGACAGGGACATATCTCGGTGCGTTCCCATGGCAACAAACGTACCCACTTCCACAAAAAAGGGCTTTATAGACAACATGAACAATATATTAACATTCATAATATATTGATATAAATTAAAACCTATTCGCTGATGACAAAATTCCCCAATAACGTGAGTCGTTTTAGTCCTCAGCTAGATCTGCTCAAAAAAACTTATGTCGTTAATATTCTACGACCGCGCCACTCTCCTTTTGCGCAGTCACCAATTCTCGAAATTGGATTGTGACACACATAATTTTGTCTTTTTGTTTCATACATGACAACTTTAATAAATTTCCTTGTTGCCTTGAAAATATAAACAAAAATTTTATTTATGTACCAGCTTGTATTTTGTTTGAGTTTGGAGAGCACGATAAATATTTTGCAAACAATGAAATTTTGTCTTTGATGACATCAATCCAGGAAATATTTATATTCATTCCACAAGTAAATATGTTTTATTCTACAGCGATAGTTAGTTATGAGAGCTTTAGAAGATATGATTTTATTTAAAATTCCTATTCAAATCATACTCCAATGGTAATACAAAATTTTAAGCGTACATTATTTATTTATTAAGGCCCACCAACAATTGTTTACATTTTCACCTTAAAAATACTACAAATTCAATGTTATGGATCGTAATGTAACAATTACTTATAGGTAGGCACAGCATGGATTATTCCAAAAAAAGAAGTATAAAAATTACAAACACCCGAAAAACAAATAAGTAGAAAAAGTCAACAATTTTTGAAGCTATATAAACATAGTTATTAGCATTTGATATTAGTATCAGAATAGTGAATTCAGAAGTTAAACAATGTCTGACATAGAGCTTAATATGGGTTTAAATCTATATAACGAATCGTAATGGATATCGACTATGTCGCTGCAGCCATTTAACACCCTGCACAATCTCGCACATGTAGAATTAGCACCCAAAACAGTTCTTCTTAATGGCGGACACAGTGGCGTGATGGGTCTGCGCGGAATCCTTAAAGGCACTCGAAATCTAAGAGTAGCCAGTAACGGGGTGCAATCAATTTTGTAATTGATAGTCCTCAAGTAAATATGTTTTATTCTACAGCAACAGTTAGTTATGAGAGCTTTAGAAGATATGGTTCTATTTAAAATTCCTATTCAAATCATACTCCAATGGTAATGCAAAATTTTAAGCGTACATTAATAAACTAACTACGACAAAATTGTTGCCTCATTGTAATTTTTTCGCTCATTTTTCCTTGATTATAAAAGCATCTTCCAAGCAAACTGTGGGCCGTTGAAAACTCGCGGCATAATAAATGAGGAAGAAACACATTTTTGTACAAAACCCATACAATGCTTTAAAAATATATTTCAGATGGTGAAGAAAAATGAAGAAGCTTCTAAAAATAAAGAGTTTGAAGCTTTGTAATAAATATAATTATAACATGAAACAACTATGAATCTAATTATGAATCTCCCTTAATTTTTATTTTAGAGTGCAGTGGTTTTATCTCTGCCTTACGCATTAAACTCTGATAAGGTCCGGTAAGTAGACCAAAACTCCTTTATTAAGGACAAGTGACATATCCTACATTAGACTATTAAAAATGTTTGATCCTAAAGATGATGAAATGTCTCATATTACTGAAAGTATTGATTATATTAGTCATCTGAAGATTAGATTAAAGTAGGCAAATATTATTTCTCGCTGGGAGGGGTCAGGAGGTCTTAATAACAGCAGTTCCCTGATCGCTCCCGTCTCAGGCGCAAAGTGGCACACCGTATAATTTTAGTCGGTTCAATTCCGACACACCGCCCTGACGCAAACCCCGGCGGCGTGACGGCCCGAGGGGTTTCCACTCGTAAAAAAAAGGCTGATATTATTTCTGGTCCGGATGTATTAATAACAGCAGTTCCCGGATCCCTCCCGTCTCAGGCGCAGGGTGGCACACCATGTGGCTTAAGTCGATTCGATCCTACTCGCTTTAGTTGATGGACCTAAACATACTGAAATTAAAATAAGTCAGTCGACAAAGAACAGTACGATACAAGAGAAATGCTTGATATTGTATCATGGTAATGCCCTACTTTTGAGCCATTCAATACCTTCATTATACTCTACTTCAACGTCAAGAGGAGATGCATCAGTCATTGTGGCATTCAGAACAATCGATGTTCTCTTATAATAGATGTAATCATATTGGGTTTTTGTTGATTATTCTTTTATAGCCGATTCATGAAAAATATTTTATCTTTTCATTACAGTGCTTTAAGGCGATAGAATCTCAAAGTGTACTATGAATACTCTCCATGTATGTATTTAATGCTATTGTGTTACTCGAGTAATACATCAACAAATTATATTATCAATCACATACATTCTAAAAGAAAATTTCCGATTTTCTATTAGCTGTTTTTTCATTTCTAAGCGAATTTTATATTAGGTCTCTTCTTCATTTCAAACCTAGTTTTATTTTCCGTCCTTGACATGATAGGAGGGCGCTGTGTTAAAACTTTACTTCTTTGTCGAATAATTGTGTTTCTTTTTATAAAAACATAGTACCTTTGTGAACATGAATATTAAAGAGGTATTTAGGGTAACAGAAAACAGAAAAGGTTGAAAAAACCAAACCCTTTTGAGAAGCGACCTTCAATGCCCGACTTAGAAGAAAGTAAATTACTAGTTGCAAAAACTCAAGATCCACTTAACGTAAACACTGTATAAAGATACAACATTAAAAAAAACGATACAACCATAATAGGGCCTTACTTTATAATGAAAAGTCTTTTGAGATCGGTGCGACACTGGAAAGAGACAAATTGAAAAATTATTGAGAAGCTTTTAGAAAGAGGAATTTCAGTTATATTGAATCTATAAGCTTTACTGTTCCATTTAAAGCAAAGGATTGTTTTGAGTTGCTCTATTTCATTGAAATATAATTTGAAATTGTAACAACTTCTACTTATTCAAATACCCTTACAAACTTTTTGACCTTCACAGACGAATATTTTCTTTTGTTACTTTGCTTAATCAACTTTTCACTTTTAACAATATTTCTTTGTAAAACTGAATGTGAATTATATTTACATACAATAATTTATTTAAATAAACATCGTTTTCGACCAATATATTATTTTCAATTTATGATTATACACATTTCACACAAAGTTTCTGTGATGTATATGCCTGTACACATGTTTAGGCCGTAATAAGAGGCATATGTCCTGCGGATGACTATTAAAACTGCCTCATTCTTCCTGTACGACTTCCTGTCTTATAACTTATTATATTATAATAATTAAGTAATTACCCATCTGCTTGCAGGTACAATAACAAAATGTATGATTAATAACATCGTCATATTTATTTTTTTAAATGCATCAACGGTTATATTAAGCATGGGCTTGCGAACTAGATGAAAATAGTAAAGAAGAAAAGGTAGTAGAGCTACGCTGATTTCAGCACGAACGAGTAGGCTCGACTGGCTACCTGGGTGGTACTACACTCGCACTGAAGATCAGCGTAAAATGACAGTATTCGTGCTGTCGTGTTTTATTGGCGAGTGCGAGACCGGAGGCCCGATGATGCAGCATTCATGTTGTTCATGTAAGTTATATAATTTTCCTGATTCTTAGAACTGTACTAGTACAGTTATAGCCGTCGCGCTGAAGACTTATAATATCTTCATGTCGTATTTGTTAATTATTTCAATTACACAAGTACAAGTAAATAACTCCGCCGCATGTGAAATGTACTAATTTTCGTACTTATTATCGAAAATCTACATCAATGTGTCTTATGAGTCACGCCACTTCGCAAACCTATTGAATAGGAAACAGCGTTGTGAATACATCTGGAGATACCCTGGATCGAGTCAGTGGCAGGCGCGCTACTAAGGATTTCTAGAAGAATTTCTAGTTTCATTTTCAATTGGAGTATCATTATACAGTTCACTAAAATATCGAAGCCTTTTTATAATCTATTTGGCGTAGCCAAGATTAAGCTGTGAACTACAAAACGTGATAAATATAATATAAATAAGCTTAATATTTGAAGAAATTGTTTATATTTAGTCTCAAGTGTCTCTAACTGGAATAGAATATAATTATGGACCGAATTTATTTTAACTTAGCTCACAAAAGAAAATAATAAGTAGAAATGATTTCTAGCAATTGAGTTGGCATTTAGATAGAAGTTTATAAAAGTTTAACAACTTTTTCTATTTTAGCCAGATAGGGATTTCTTTTTAAATTCAAAGTTCTTCTCAATTCTCAATCTTCAGTTTAATAAGCACTTGTCGTATAAAAGTATGTACTTTAATCAATTAAGTAAATTAATAGAAATAACAGATATTTGTATGTATAATATGTAGGTAATTAAATATAACTAGGATTTAGTGGGTTTAACTGAGAAAGTGTAACAGTCTGACTGCATAACTTTCGGATTTATTACATTAGTGCGAATTATTATCAATAGAATTTCATATAAAGCTTCCTTCAACTTTATCTATAGCTAAATAACGTCAACGGCCTTGTTACACCTGAACAAAACATATGTAATAATATTCACAAACTTCTTTTGATGAAGATTATGTGCTAATTTACAATACTCTTGAATACTTTAATGTTCTACCCTGACCTTATTTTATGGTACTTCAATTTGCAAACACGTTTGCTGAATACTAATTTAAGAATATACGTGCTCATCGCTAGCATTTCTAGAGAGGTCCTTAATTACCAAAACTCGTCGATGAGTTCTAGTCATTTTCTATGTTTTAATTTAAATAAGTTCACGGTTTCAAATCTATTGAATTCCTATATTGTACAACAAGTAAAATCAATACAATTTCGACACAGAATTACTCTTATAAATTTAGGTAAATTTAATGAAGACGATAAATTTATCGAGAGATTTACAAGAACTTAGAAGCAATTGGAGGACAGTGAACTGCGGTAGGCTAGAAATGATAGGTAAAAAATTGGTTGCCTGTAAAGTCGGTATACGGGCGAAAGTTTTACGTGACAACGACTTTGAGTGGTAAAACGCGTGCCTTTCACTTTTTATGTCTGTCTCTCTCGCTCTTAGGCGGGCTAACCATGCCCGAGTGGAAGGGACGCGTGCCTCTCACTCGCTCTCATTGTGAGCGCATAACGTGAGCGGAGCGTAACGCAGTTTCTTGAAGTGTCACCCGGCAAACCAATTTATAAGACGTTGTCACGTCAAAAATGATAATTTATCTTAAATTTATGTGAAATATAGTCTTTTATTCCATTGATACACATTCAAGAGAAAGATAAGGCAATGTAAGACGCTGTTACTCATGTGCTGTCAATCGGACCATTACTTAACCGTTCTCACATAAGGTTAGGTGCGCTTTACGGTGCCAGAATATATATTGTCGATTAATGAATTAGAACTTTCTATAAATTTCAACATTTATAGAGATCAGATTTCTTTGATTGCTATATAAATCACTTTAAATTAAACAGGAAAAAAAAATAGGATCAGTTTAATAAGTTTCTGATAAGCTTTCAGATTATAAATTTTAAATAACACTATTTAACTGGTAAAAGTTACTATATGTACAGTATATCTAAAATATGTCTTTATTCAGGACCTGAGAAATCGTACAGATAAGTTGACATCGGTATCTCAGGGACCTTATAAGCAGGTAGCGAAACTGACTCTTAACTCTCTTATTTATAAAAAGTTAAATTATTTAAGATACTATCAAAGAGTACCATTAGCTCGTCTGGCAAGATTTTTAATGGTTTTTGGTAAATGTATCTAAAGAGTTTTGATAAAACCCAGTAGTTTATAAGTATGAACTTTGTATCAAACCAAACCTGAAGTGACATGTTATAATTTTTCAAAAGGTATTCATTTCAAGTCCGATCAATTGTTTATAGTAGTTTCTAAACTGGGAATTCTTGTAATATACCAGTTACGGTATTAAGATAAAGGTTACTTCCTCCAAACACTTACAATTGGTACATAAAATATTACACATATTACATAAGCGTATGTATAGTATAAATAAGGATGGTTATTTTTGTATTAGTTCTGCTCAATTACCCTGGTTTTACATGTCAACGCTCAACCAAGCGGCAAATAAAGTAACTTCACTTACAACAATGTAACCCAATATGCAATTTTTGTAAAAGCCTGTCTCAATATCATGGTTCATTAGATTATGACAGTTGTGTGTAGTATCAGTTATTATTAATAGTTTAAATAGTATAGCAAAATAGTAAAATTAAATAATTCTAGGTAATTAATCATAATTATGGTAAAAATTAAATTACAATACTGGAGCAATGTAGTATTGATAAATAATCAATGAAAATAATTAAAATCGATAGAGATGATATTTCAGAATAGAATCATAATAGATAAGTTAATATTATGTAATAGTTACTAATTCAATAATCATCATCATCAGCCTATCGCAGTCCACAGCTGGACATAGGTCTCTCCAATTTTCCGCCACTTAGTTCGATCCTCGGCTTCTCGCATCCAGCTCCTGCCAGCCGTCTTGCGCAAATCATCACTCCACCTGGCCTGCGGACGTCCCACACTACGTTTGTCGAGACGCGGTCTCCATTCAATAACCCGTTAATCCCAATGGTTATATATGGCCAGCCCACTGCCACTTCAGTTTGTTAATTCTATGGGCTATGTCTATAACCTTGGTTCTCTGCCAGATTACCACATTCCTGATGCGATCCCTCAGAGAAACGCCGCGCATAGCTCTCTCAATAGCACGCTGGGTGACTTTAAACTTGTGGACAAGCCGTACCGTAAGTGTCCACGTTTTGGCTCCGTATGTCATTACGGGTAGGACGCACTCATTAAAGACTTTCGTCTTTAGGCACTGTGGGATCGACGATGAGAAGACCCGACGAAGCTTCTCAATCGCTGCCCAACCCTGCTTGATTCTCCTGTTCACCACGTCCTCAAAGTTATTTCTACCTAACTACAAGGTCTGCCCGAGGTACACATATTTTTGCACAACTTCGAGAACGGCACCATGTACCGAAACCGGTTCCGGTAGTACATGTTCATGGAACATGACCTTGGTCTTGTCCAAGTTCATCCGTAGGCCGATGCGCACAGAAGAGTCAGCCAGGTCTTTCAACATCTGTTCTAGGTCCTGCAGCGTCTCTGCCATGATGCCGATGTCATCTGCAAATCGCAAGTGAGAGATGTATTCGCCATTGATGTTGATGCCACGTCCTTTCCAGTGCAGCGTCTTGAACAAATCCTCCATCGTCCCCTTGTCTCACTCCTCGGTGTGTACTGTCGTACTTGGACGGTCATAGTGGCGGCTTTGTAGAGACATCTCAACGATAGAACAAACGATTAGATCATGAATCATCATCTCATATCATCTTTTCTTATCGTGAATACGGAGGTGATATAAGAATCTAAATTAGTTTACATATTATGGTAACTAGTTTAAATCCAAGCTGTATGCACTGATTTAACATTAATTACGATTATAGACGATTATAGACGAATC
Organism: Spilosoma lubricipeda; assembly: GCA_905220595.1. Classification (NCBI taxonomy): domain Eukaryota; kingdom Metazoa; phylum Arthropoda; class Insecta; order Lepidoptera; family Erebidae; genus Spilosoma; species Spilosoma lubricipeda. The sequence goes on from HG992295.1 coordinate 4,526,923, forward strand.
TTAAATTTAATAACTTCGGACATCTAACTACATTCTAATCATTAACATCGGAGTCTTCTACTATAGCTACCAGACAGCTCATAAACTTACTTCCATTTTATTTTAGATAAAGTTATATTCAGACACAGAACAATTGATTGTATTCATCATGGTGAATATTACTAAAACAAATGTTTATTTTCGGAAATTGTACCAAAGAAAGTTAAATATAAATATTACGAAATACAAAAGAGATATATCCTTTATATTCTTATATATTATACAAGGTTACCTTCTGATGAAACCCAACTTTCAATTTAACCACAATGACGGGACGACCTCGGGTTTGCGCTCAATTTCTTTGAATATTTTAAATTCAACACAAGATCCGACCTCACATATTTCAGAAACACCTTTCCCGTGATTTAAGTCCCAACAATCTTTTAAACCCTCCGTGCTAGTGACAACTCAATCACGGTTTATTTCTCCAATGTCCCAAAATAGGACTCCCAGCCTTAAATTTACTAGTTTTATATTATCAAGCTTTTGTTGGACGCAAGGCCTGTAATTGGTAAATGCCTGAGGATACATTGATTTAGGGTTTGAACGCAACGCTCTCTACGTAATTTCTATTAAATCTTCGCAGAATATGTTAAGACTAAATCTATTCTAAGAGAATATTAAAGGCCTTGACCGAATTTTAGCTGTAATGGTGAAATATTCCGATAAAAATAACGATGATGAGTATTTGTAAGTTTAGTAGGTATAAATACGAGGATAGTCATTTTCTGAGAATTTTTTTATATACGCATTATTTTTAAATTATTTTATGATCAATGACTATATAAATATTATCTTTTTTTATACTTTCTACATTATAATCAATGAGAATTAAGAAAAAGAAAAAGACAATAGTATCCTTTTCCTATAAATGCACAAAATAAATGATAACATCAGATTTGTCCCTAAGCTGTCAAACATTTAAAGTCAATTAATACAAAATAGGCTTTAAAATTTTCTGTGTTATAGATTCGAGTAGATTAGGCTGCATGCATTTAATCTTTTCTATTTCTTTGCTTTTTTAATGTATGGGCCTGCCAAAATGACTCTACTCTGCCTGATGGAAAGCATAAGTAGAATCACTGTGTGTGGTCACCAGCACTGCATTCTCAATGAGAATGCAATGCAACAATGCAGCATGGTGACCCACACCATGGCGGCCTAGTGATGCTTCTACATCATAGGGCTACCGGTCTTGCACTGACCAACGAAACACGACAGCACGATCGCTGTTATTTTACATTCATCTTCTGTACCTTATAAATCTTTACAATAATAAAGCTAGGCATGAAGTTAGAAGAAAAATTATCAGTCCAAAATAAGTATTACCTACTGACTTTCCTTATTTAACATGAAAACAGGCATTCCTTAGTGAAGTATACAAGTAACTATTTCCGATGAATACTATAATCAGATTGTGAACCCTTTAACAATGGTATATATTTATATATAAATAAATAAATATAAATATTTTTCGGACATCCAAACACACAACGCCATCTAGTCCCAAGATAAGCAGAGCTTGTGTTATGGGGTACTAGACAACTGATACAAATACATATATACTTTTTTTTTGTAAATACATACATATTATAGATAGAACACACCCAAACTCCGAAACAAATATTTGTAGATCATACAAACATTTGGTCCGACCCGGGAATCGAACCCGAGACCTCATGATCAGCAGTCGCTCACGCCACGCACCGCGAGACCAACGAGGCAGAGATATCTATATATATATATATATATATATATATATATATATTTATACAAAGAGAACCTTATCACACCTTATCGCCTATAATAGGCATCACTACCCCGCCATGGTGTGGGTCACCATGCTACATGGTTGCATTGTCTGCATTCGCAGTATGGTGACCACCACTATTGGATTCTGTTTATGCTTTCCATCAGGCAGAGTAGAGTCATTTTGGCAGGGCCAAAAATAAAAATCACGTCTGTTGTAATGTTGTAATGCTTGCGCTAATGAATTTACAAAATTTACACATTTTTACTGAAAACGTGAGCTTAAATATATTCATAGACAAAGATGTCTTTTAAAAGTTACACTCAAATGTTTTACAAAATGTTGTTAACATTTAATAATGGTATTGTAGCAATAAGTCAGGCTGCACATAGCTGCACTGATTAATTGTCAGACTTATCAAACTCTCGGCTCGACGATCTACTACAGTTTAGTTTGATTTATTCGTTCGATTATTGTTGCTATACATATATATATCACTCAAGGATTTAAACCAGATAAAATACACATATATACTCATAAGTTACATATACTTTCAAAAAATGATGTTGATAAAAGTAAATTGTACATACACGGTCAATTATGGTAGGAAGAAAGCAGAAGATTCCATTAAAAACAAGATTTTGAGACAAATGACCCACTTTGACCAGTACTACGGTTTTACGGAGATGCAGTATCACGCACATCTGCTGTCATTTTTCACCAAATTACAGAGATACCGGGGATACCCTTGCCTTAAAGAAAAGAAAAGAAAAGCCTGGATGTCTATGTAGATAGATAGAAGCTACTAGGTACTCAACCTAGTAGTTTCTATCTATCTACATAGCATGAACTTCTATCTACTATCGACTGCACGAATGGCGTAATGGTATAAGTGGTGGCCACGCTATTTTATATTGTGTTAAGTGTTGTGAGTTCAAACCTCACATGGGACAACATTGTGTGTAAATTTGAAAACTTAGACAATTGATGTTCTGGGTCTGGGTGTTCTTTGTCATATATGTTTGTAAAGTCCCTCGCAACCCTAGAATTTCCTTATGCAGAAGTTGTGTTAAAAAACCGAACAAGTGCGAGTCGGACTCATGCACCGAGGGTTCCGTACAAACATGTAGGTATATAAAAGTTTTTTTTTAGCAGTTTAAAAGCAATTAGACCTAAGTACTTGATATGAATTTCAAATTGACACCTCTACACGTTTATGAGGAAAAGGTAGTAAGTTCAATTAAATTATAAAAATATTTTAATTATATAATCACGTAACTAAAAATTTATGCTGTACCATGCTTTGTAGCAAATTTTAAGATTCCGAGTTCACGGGAAGTTCCCTGTAGGTTTTGATTCCCTGCGAGTGTCGAAAATTTGCATCATTACTTAATACATGAAGTAACTAAAAATGTATACTTTTTGTATTTTTACTTTATTTGTGCTATAAGATATTGCTTTGTACCAAATTTCAAGATTCCAAGTTCACGGGAAGAACTCTCTAGGTTTTGATTTTCTTTGTGAGTAGTTGCGAGTTACAAAATTTGCGGTTAAAATTGTTGTTCCTTTTGATTGCATCCACATAGAAGTTTAATTCTGTCACAGCTTAACGGTATTATAGACACAAGTATTTGATATGAATTTCATTTTAATACCTCTACGCGTTCATGGGGAAAAGGAAGTAAGTTGAAAATTATAAAAAGAATATTTTTATTATATCAGGTAACTAAAATTGTATGCTTTTCGCAATTTTGTCTATAATGTGCTATAAGATGTTGCTTCATACCATATTTCAAGATTCTGAGTTCACGGGAACTGTTTGTTTTGATTCCCTTGCCAGTGTCGAAACTTTGCAGCATATAGGCTGTATCTTTTGATTTTGTTAGCTTACAAATTTGATTTTTTCACAGCTCTAAGGGACAGTAGACCTGAGCGTTTGATATGAGTTTCAGCTTTATACAGCCACGCGTTCCTGAGAAAAAGGGTCTTGTGAGAGACAGTTGGACAACAAAGTGATCCTAAAAAAAAAAAATGTCTAGTACCCATAACACAAGCTCTGCTTAGCTTTGGGACTAGATGACGTACTACTTACATACTTACACACTACTTTTTTTGAGGTTATTCTCGAGAAAGTATATAAACTAAATCTATACAATAGGCACCCCCCTCTTCGTCAAATAATCCACTCTGTTTACTTGGCGATCTTACAAACCTCCGAACTACGTGACTACGATCGTACGTGACGTGCCATTGTAGTATTCCATAGGTTCTAGAAAACACTGACAAATTTTTTACAAATACCTACTTATGTATACCGATTAGTAAAGATTGTAGTATTGTATAATGATTATGACAATATATTTATGAACGAATGAAACGGTATCGTGATTTACCTTTGTGAATGTTAAGAACGAAAGAAGTTAGTATTAGATAACATATTATATTTATTTTATTTTATTTTATTTTATTTTATTTATACTACATAATATATTTATTTTACGTTATTGTTTCAATTTAATTGATGTCGGTTCTGGTTTCCGATATAAACATATGTAGGTGTGTGTGCTAGCTTTATAACTGCACTAGACATTTAAGAAATATTTTATAATTGTGTTAATTCCAATCACAATTTTTATTTATTTATCTTCCCAATGAAAGATGCGTCAAACATCCTTTACAAATTAACCTTTTAGAAGGAAAGTAATTGATTTTACGATCTAGTTATCCCAAAAATTTACCTCACTCTATGCCTTTCAACATTACTCATGGTTTTGTCTGCGTATGTTTATTTATTTGTCTAAGAACATAAAAATTTGAATTTGATTTTCTACAAGTATATTATTACAAACTTGTAAAGTGATAAATCAAAGAATCCTTTCAAAAAAATCATTACATTTTCAGATTGAATATAAATTTGAACGGTCTAATAAAACTTAATAAATCTTTCAATGTAATTGAATTGTAATATTAGAAACGCTGAGTTTCAAAATACGAAATAAAAAATAGTTTGTTTGAAAACCATTAAAGGTTTTCTGACATATAATGTATTTAAGTTTCATATGAAAAGCAAACACTATCAAAATTCAATATTTTGAGTTGGTAGATGTTATTTTAGAAACAATACCAATAAAATACATTTGAATAAGAAAACTTAAACACCGTCAATCCAGTTCAAAACAGTTACATATATTGCTCTTGAGGATTACACGAAATAAATAGTTTGATACGAGGTACTGCTTATTTTGTTCGATTCGTCAAATTCAGCAGCAAACATTATTCACAAAATTAAATTATACACTGCATGGTAAATTCGAAACAATATGGCCGATGCCAAACCACATATTTTGATAGTACTAATAATTGATTGCTTTGAAATAAAATAATTAGGAATGTAAATTACAAAACGTCGACATTATTATGTTTGTTATGCTGAATACAAATGTTAAGAGGCGATTTGAGACATTTAGAATTTACAACGGAATAACCAATCATCAAGTTTCTATAGATAAATTTAGTAACTTGACCAATTTTGTTCCTGTCAAACTAAAATAACTTTAGTTCAACGTTTTCAGTATACGAAACGTCACTTCTCAGGACTTAATTTAGCCTAGTGATTGTAACGCCTGATCTAGTACGGTTATTGAACCACATAATTTACAAAAATAATAGATTTAGCTGTACTATTACAAAAAGAATTAAAATTGTAAATAGGTATTCAACTAGGCAGGGCAAGGTATTCATTACAAGTTGTTGATAATAAGGAGTAGGTGATCTGATGGAATGAGTGATGATTGGGAGCTCCAGTAACGTCACTTCCTCAGAAACAGTATAAGTGTTTAGCACTGAGATTCTGTGAGACCGTGGCTTCATTCTGGTCAAATCAACCCATTTATGCACGACACTCGCACGATTAAACATTAATTACAAGTCATACGTGAAAAAAAAAAAATTGCTAACAGCTGTTTAATTTTGAGTCATTGAAATTGTACTAAGAATTAAAAAGCAAGGTTAGTTTACCTCGAAGAAAATATATTATTATTATAAAATAGTGAAGAATTTTAAACACATGTAGGGCATGTTTGCCCTTTTCGATTTTGACTGAATCAACATGAGTTAACTCTAGCAAATGCGATATTTTGATGCCCCCAATACGAAAGTCACTAACAACATTTGTTTAAGCTTCCTATCTCAGCTTGCTACATATTTTTTATATACATTTTGTGCATTAATAATAATACAAACTTTACATCATTTTATAAAAACTACTACCAAATTTTTGGACTTATTAGTGCTCCTAACTTAAAACATAATTCAAGAAATACATCGTTATTTAAATTTATACCAGACTGCGAAATAAGGAGGGTTATGTTTTTAGAGTGTATTTATGAATGTTTCTTTAAACGGTTTCCTAAACGGCTTGTCGTATTTTTATGTGAGTGGTGTCAATATATTCGTCTTAGTCGTAAGAGCGACACTGGGTGCATCAAAATATAAAAAAAAAACAAGATTAAAATAAAAACCTGAAAAAAATGGCAGATATTGACTTAGTCGGGTTTAAGTTTACTTATTTACTTCTAAAAATCGAAGTACTAAAGAAAATGTGTAGTAGAACATGGCATTACATTTTATTGCATTATGCGCATAATATTCCACTGTATCATACGACATTATTTTACATAGCATTTTCTAAATACGTCATTTCATATCTAATATTCAAAGAATACAACCAGCAAAGAAACTTTTGGTTCACATTCATCAAATCGATTTTCGAACTGAACTATTATTCGATTATGCATTGGTTTCGATTTCCTTGACTTATTAGATGGATACCGTCCGAAGTTTGTGCCGAGTTCTAATTGGTCTATTAACACTTTGTGCCAAATTGGCTATCTCCTCGTGCGCTTGCTGAACCAGGTCAACTATTATTTATGTAATTTAGATGGACTAACACTAAGGCTCGTCTTCGTGGAAATGTTCTAACTGTATGTGTAGTACGACGGGCTTCTAATTAGTTCTGGAATAATTATGGGCCAATATGTCAAAATATAGGTGTTACTTGAAATTAAGAACATTGTTGTCTGATGCAGTACTTTCTGCAGTAAAAGGGCTATTGAGGAAATGAAAAAAGATAAATATATGACAATTTTGCTGTGAGCAAGTCCTATACATAGATCAGCTCTAGCTCTATCTGGGTTAATACCAAGACACAGAAAATATTGATATGATGATAATGATTAACACAATATTGTTCGGTACTTATAGGTCCCGTATATTTAACCTTAGTTAGATATTTATATACCTACAGTACATGTAAGTGTTTTCGGTGGGAGTTACAATAAAACAAAAAAAACTATGTCGCAAAAATTCCCACAGTAATAAAATAACGGCAAAGTAATTCCATATGAAATATTTCTCTATGTAACTAGCGACTCGGAACATTGACTAATTAGGTCATAAATTGTAGCTTGCAAAGTACCCTCGCATAATTTTTCCTTCAACACAGAGTTATACCGTATTCCTTTTCCTTGTACTAATAACTGGGAGTTTTAGATTTATGGCTTTTATATTGACCGAGTGTCTATGCCCACTATATTTCAAAGACATGTATTAAAACATCGCACATTTCAATACATTTTTGTGAAACAAAGATTTTTTAATTTTGGTTCTAAAAGTTATTTACGACGCGAATCGGTTTTAAGCGTTTCTTTCATTATTTTTTACCGAGTAAGTAAGGTTATTGAAAGACTAAAATAAACCACTCCTTGGGCACAGTTAAGTTATCAGGTAATAAGCTTGTTGTTTTCCACTACACCATAATAATAAAATATGTTGAGCACACTACAATTATCAATTTAATCAAATTACAGTCACGTCAGTTACACTCTTTCAGAGCCTTTGAGTTAGCTTCTTAAACATATATATTACAGTGTTTAACTTCAAGTAATAAAACAACAATGGTTTTGTTCCTAAAATAATTTACTATAACAATAACAAAATGAAGTACATGGACATTATTAACATTCTTGCTTTCTCCTCCAAATAAATTAATGCTTGTATTAAGAGCGGATTCATTCACAGCATTCATAAATTGAAACGCTTCTCTAACCCGTTACCTAAGAGTGGTACCCGGCGTCAAATCTTGTGGTTTTAGTCAATTCGATTTCGATAATTCGTACCACTGAACTACCATTAGGATGTTAGCCTGAATGGGTGTTCTGATTTAATTATAATTACTTTGCTACGAAAAAACTACAGAAAAAAAATCTGCAGGTTAGTATTCTTTTCATTATGTTAAGAGATTAAGGCCCTTAATTTAAAAGGCGTCTCAAGTATCCGTTGAAGTCCAATCAGCTGAAACTAGTTTTAAGTTCCAATCAAATCTCAAGCGTCCCTCTTATTATAGAATGCGTTTTGAGTTCTACTCAGCTGAAACTAGTCTCAGTAACGAATCTCAACTAAACAGTCTGTTCTCAATTACGCTTCTGCATTATCTAAAATATTGTTCTGTGTCACGCAGCAAATTATTTTAAACAAAATATAATTAACAAATATAATTTAAATGTTATTAGTTTGTACATAATACATTATTGGCTAGTGTATCAATGTAATCATAAGAATAAGAAGCAACTCGCCCTAAATTAAATATTATAAATATTAAAATGAAATGACTAGATATTACCTTTAACGGAACGTTCAAATTGTTATCAATACTTGTCATGTTGAATTGTATATCTATATTTTGGTTGTTTATTTAAAATAATGTTATGTTTTTGTCATAAATCAAAAGGTTGTGAGTGATATTAATTGAAACAAGTGGTTAAATATGTGTTTAAAGTGAATTGAATTTCAATTTAATATTAATTTAAGTGAATTGAAATGTGTATGATATGTAGTTCTTTCGTAAATAAAGCAAGGTAAAGTGAATTTTTCGTTGTTATTCAGAAAAATCGTCATAAAATACGTTAATTTCCCCTTAAAAATTACCCACTTGAGACTAGATTGAGCTTGTCTCAACTGAACAGAGATCACATCTGTCAAAATCTATTCCTGAGATGAGATTTTGACATAATTATCGTTCCAAAATAAGCTGTTCATTGATCTTTACTCACCAGATTAACGATCAGTGAATCTTGTCTCAAGAGATGTTCTATAATAAAATCTCTTCTTTAAACTAGTTTTAAAACTAGATTCACGACTGAGACACCTTTTAAAATACGGGCCTTATTAAAGTTTAAAAATAAAATTTGATATAAACTTTCATCATAATACTCTCTCAACATCACTTAAAACAATTAACTCACTAAGCGCAATGCGAATTAGTGCAAATATTCCGTTTGGAATACTAAAACTATTTTATTACGCTTTTAGTTGAAAATACGAGTAGCTTTACTACTTAGTCGCGTTGGCTGTATTTACAGAAATGTAAGTATTAAGCCGGTGAAATTTACTTTTTATGAAGGTAAATATACGGAAGGATTTTCCTAATGGGATTGCCCAACGTGGAAGGGTATTAGTCAAAGTGTGAAGGTTCTCTTCAAAGAAAAAGGAATATTTTGTTGATAACAAAAATGTTGCAGATACATATTAGCTGATCGCCTTGTAAATATATACACATATTGAGCTTGTCATATTTTCAAAAATAGATATATATACAAAAGTTTGTCAGTCACTTACTAAAAATAATAAAATAAATAATAATAAATATTTCGGACATTTAACACGCAACGCCATCTAGTCCCAAGCTAAGCAGAGCTTGTGTTATGGGTACTAGACAACTGATATAAATAAATATATCCTTTTTTTTGTAAGTACATACATATTATACTAGAAAACACCCAAACTCCAAAACAAATATTTTCAGATCATACAAACATCTAAGCAAATACATGAAATATTTTTTGGATTTCCGTATAAGACTACAAAATTAGGTCACTTTTTGTACATTACAAAGCTGTAACCTTTTAATACAATACTATTTATAAAATGGTCCAGCAAAAAAGTTTTCTTTCTATCTATATACAAATAGCAAAATTTGTGCAACGACAGAACTGATATATAGCTGACACATATATATTTTAGCTATAATTAAATTAGTCGTCTACTTCACGCCATTGTCAATAATACATACATTCGAATCGTCTGAACCTGGTCATAAGGTTGCAATAGTCATAAGTGGATTCCTGTTCTCTTTGTTCTTAAAGTAATTAATTATTCACTACAACTTAAAGATGTATTGAAATCGTATTTAGTTAAAGCAGTTTGAGTTAATCTAAGTTTAAAAACCAAACTGCTGTAATCGCTTTTTAAATTCGTAATATTATAAATCACAATCTCCGTTGTTATTTACACAGAAGCCTGTTAAAATCATTATCCTTTCATCGGAAAAAAACAACATGAAACACTGTTATCCAATAAAATGGTACGGACGTTGATTACGGCTCGGTACACTGCTGGCCAATTTCTGATCACATATCGGGACACGCATCCGTAACAAAATGGCGACCGATTATCCGTTGCGGCAAAATGTCAACTTTATTTTTACTTTATGAATATCACCGGAACATAACCTTATTCGTTATTTATTCTGAAATGTTGAATGTTAAACGTTTTTTTGTTAAACGGTTTTATATTTGAAAATTAATACGAAACAAAGGGAAAAAAAGTGTACGCACGAGCTTGATTACTTTTTACATAGATTTGCATAACAGAGAACTACCATACACGTATTCGTGTTTTACGTATGTTTTTCATATTTTTGTTCATTAGCTTATGTTAAGTTCAGTGCCAGTCTCCAAAAAATCAAGGTCTTACTTTAATAGATGTTATATCATGTCCTTAAAGAAATGCTATCCTGGAAATGGCATGTCAATAAAATTTATTTCCGAATCTTGAACCATTCCACATCAATGTATAAAATACACAATGAGTGATTATTTTCGTTTACAACGGAAAATATTTGGGAGAAAATAAAAACAAAGCGAAAATTCTCTCTTGTCAGTGATTTACAACACTTTGATTGTCGACGAAAAGTCAAATAAATATTTATGACGAGCTGTTATGCATCACACGAAGTGTAATATGACGTCAAAACATATAAATCTGGATGGGACATCTCAATATATTTTCATTCACGAGTTTTATTTCGAGTGTGTCAATCTTTTATAGTTTATTAAGCACTCATCGTAAAATAGTTAAAGCTTGTGAAGAATGATTAAAACGTATAAATTATTTATGTACAATGTATACCTAATTTTTAAATAATATAATATTGCACATGTTAGTTCCCAATGAAGTGAAACTTTACGGTGAAACAGCGGTGGTTCTTTATAGCCGCTTTATGAATGACCAGGAACCAGAAACCCATATCAAAGAATGGTATTCCAAACACATATTATACATGATTTTAAAAAAACTACAACTACAGTTTTATTGGAGTACGATCGAAGACTCACCTGTCATTTTTTCGTTACTCTTTACCGTGCTTGTCTCATGTGATAGTATTAAGAACAGTAGCAGTTACTCATTAACTAGTTACTAATTATTCTTTCTCACCTTATTTGATACAATACAATATTACAATGACCGTATTGCTCACTTCAATTAACATCTACTTGCAATCAGGTACTGTTGACTTCAAATTACTAATTATTCACATTCTGCCTAATTTAATAAATAAGTTGAAGATTTTATGTTTTATAGCACTGTAATGTTCTACGTACATAACCTTTGACGTTGTTGCACAACTATTTTCAAATATCAGACTAGAGTGCAACTTTTACTGGACACTAACGAAGATGAAGTAGCACGAACTATCGCCGTAGTGAAAGATAAATTGTTACTAACCAATACTAAGTACAAGCTGGAAACTATAAAGAAATCGGACTTTAAAATCATAATTCATTCGTCGTTTCTATACTCTGTTTTATCTAAAAAGGTAATCAAAGATTAGTATATTTGAAATACTGAACGTTGTGGGTTTGATCACCACCTAGGACAATACTGTGTATGATCGTTTTCTGAGTCTGCGTGTCTGTTTATGAATGTACATACTGTCACCGCGACACAGTATTTATTCCAAGTTTGGAAGTTTTCTTTTTAAAAGTAATAGATATTGAACCTATTTTACCTATAAAGATTTGTCTAGTTTTGTATTTGATTTTGAAAGAGCATGGAAGTATTTTTTTCTGGCCTCATAACGATGACAGGATGAATTTAATAAAATTATATCGAACTTTGAAGACAATTATTGTGTTTCTGTGCATGTTATTCATAGACTATTTGACTGACTTTGACCTAATGTAAAAGTATACGGCAAAGAAAAAGTAGTTCTATTTGTGTATCAATTTCTTAAGATATAAACAACTTACTTTAAATAAAGAGTAATATTATTAAAGTCGTGAAAAGAAATAAAATATAAAGTAAAAGACACTTACTCTATTTTGCAAGGAGAATGGAGAATCATTTATTAAATTTAAATGCACAGTTGTTTGAAAATAAAATTCTAAAAGGTTGTCCATTTTCACCATTATTTGTTTTTAACACAGTGATTAACAATTTTAAAAAAAATCATCCACATGGATAGCTACGTAACTTGTAAGTATCTGATAAACTGTGTGGGTATAAGTAAAAATTAATCAAAATACATTGCCAACAGCAGTCTGACCCGGGAATCAAATCCGAGACCTTTTGATCTGCAGTCGCTTACGCTAACCACTAGACCAACGAGGCAGTTTACATCTACAAGTACATTATTGTGCTACCAAAATGTTTTTTCAGTATCTATTTCTTTCAGTTTACACACTCACTTACCCACACTCTTAATCTGTTTTCTTTTCAACTCATTAGTTTTTTTAGTAACAACTTTTTATCTCCCCATAAGCCCAAAACTCGTGTTAGTGCCTTCCGACATTAGGATTATGGTCTATCTTGAAGTTAAATATCGACTTGACAGGTAAGCTTTCTTTATCGCCGGAAAAGTAATGTGGATTATAATGAGTGATGTTTCCTTTAGAGTTCGTGTTTCAGGTTTGTGGGCCAAGGATAAGGGCAAGTGAGATCTTGGAAAATTGTATAGGGAAAAATATTTTTATAGGCATAAATTTATCGAAATCTTTTTTTTGGGATGTAGGCAAAAGAGCAAACGGTTTAGCTGATGTTAAGTAAATGATACCATCCACAGACACCTACAGTTCACAAGTAGTGATGATTTTGTCTGTTGAGTAGTTCCGCTCTTCTTCAGAATTAAGAGAGAGGGTTGAATTGGACGTCCAGTAATCTCACTCACAAACTCTGGAAAAATATCAAATAGTGAAAATAATCAATTTTGTTTTCCTATAACTTAAATCATAGTCCACCGAAACACATCTCAATTAGTTACGACATAAATATTTTACAAACCTGTTTTACCGATTATGTAACGATTATTAGAACTGAATGCTCTATAGAGATATCTAGAGTATAATATCGATTTCAGTCAGAATAAGATCTAGTGCTCCAGATAATATGCTTATAAATTTTGAAAAATGCTCTGAATTTCGTTCACAATACTCGACTCAGCGCAGAGTATGATTAATCGGTCAGGTAGAATTGCTGCCGCTCGAACTTTATAAGTGTACATCTCTCAGTTTCATCCCGAGGAAAGCGAATCTATAATTATAATACTATGATGATACATTCACTAAGGACGCAATATCGTATTAGTTCTTGAGTATTAGATTATCAGAAGTCGCAAAATTCAACTGATTAACAACAGATATAAAACATAAACTATAGACTATACTCATTATAGACAATCTCTTGCAGTTTCACACCTCAAAGTGCCTGACAATCACCTTCTCTCGTCTACGCGTACCCATCTCATACAACTATATGGTAGACGGGACACCGATAGGTAGGGTCACAGAAGTTAAGGATTTAGGGGTTTGTATTAACGCTGAGCTGAGATTTCGTGATCTCATTGTCATGTGTTGTAAAAAGGCTTACAGGAACTTAGGTTTTGTTTTGCGAACGGTAAAGGATTTCAGCAACCTGAATACAATTATAGCATTGTATAACGCATTAGTAAGAAGTCAGCTAGAGAGTAACGCAGTTATCTGGGTTCCACATGAAGCTAAATATGGCCTCATGTTGTACGAGATTAGATTTTTGTACCTGAGATACTATGGAATATATCCATTTTATCCATTGATGTATCCCACGTTGTTTGTTTTGGGTATGGTGGGATACAACAAACTGAGGGTTAGAAGGGAACTCACACTCGTCTTGTACCTGGTCAGGGTACTTAGGGGTGGGATACCTAATACGGATCTGTTAGGCCGAATCACCAAATGTGTTCCGGACAGATACGTGTGGCGGCGCCGCCGGCCACCGCTGCTGGCTCTAGCGAGCGGGCGTACCAACCTGCTGAACAAGGCGCCATTCACGCGCGCGCTTCGCACTCTTAATTTAATTGCGGTATCGGTAGACTTATTTTATTCCTCACTGAGTGAATTCACAATGATAGCATTAAAAGTAATTTGTTATAGTAAGCAGATTGTAAAATAGATTGATGGATTGTATAACACTGTCGCATTGGGCTACGCCTGTAATGATAATTGTGTTTAAAGTGTAAATAAATAAATAAATTTTAATTGTCATATATATTCGTCTTTAAATATATTATAGTCTTATAGCCTTTATTAAGTTACTTTATCTTATTGCATCGATTTATTGATGCTACTTGAGGATGGTTGCTTTAAGTAAACCGAATTGTAATTGGAATTTTCAGCACTTGTTACATACAATAAAAAATGAAACAACAATTGTTTCCTTTTTTTTGTATTTTAACTTAATTTTAAAACAATACTTTATAGTACAAGTTGTATGTAGTATAAATGTGTAAATAAAAGTATTTCTTTTGAGGACTAAAATATACCAAATACAATAAATAAAAATACAAAAACATTGTCTGGCTGCCTCGTTGGTCTCGCGGTTGGCGTGTGCGACTGCTGATCATGAGGTCTCAGGTTCGATTCCCGGGTCGGACCAAATGTTTGTATGATCTACAAATATTTGTTTCGGAGTTTAGGTGTTTTCTATGTATAATATGTAGGTATTTACAAAAAAAAAGTATATATGTATTTGTATCAGTTGTCTAGTACCCATAACACAAGCTCTGCTTAGCTTGGGACTAGATGGCGTTGTGTAATAGATGTATGAAATATTTATTATTATTTATTTATTATTGTATGAATCATTTTAAAAGAGAAAATCATATCTCATATGTACAAACATTTAATAGAAACACTTTACTAGTAAATAATTATGATTATATATTTTACCACCAAAGTGACAAACGGGATGAAGAGGGGTCTTTTATGCACGTTTTAAAAAAATACTCAAAGTATCTTTGATATACACGATCTTAGCGTTGATTTATTCAAAGAAATTCCTTCTATCTAATTAATACCCTTCAACTGCACCGTTAACTTATTGAATCGTCGAATGTTAATTGCAAACCTGGACTTAAAACTTTTAATTAAAATATTGAATGAATTAGTTTATAAAGTTTAGTATTTTCTTAATAAAGAAGACCATAATTATACTGTAGTATTAATATTATATCGTTCTTTTTATTCACTTGTACATCAGTAGAAATCACACTGATGTTGTAATCATGTACTTATGCTGATTATATGCTCCTTAGTGAAGATTATTTTAAATAATCTTAGACTCTTAAGATCTGTGAGATTCCTTATTAGATTATTTTTGACAACCATGCAATATTCCAAAAGGTTACATAGGATTTTCCTCCAATCAGATATCTGGAAAGCTCAACTGAGAAAAGACAAACATTAAAAGGCGATGGTATGTTAGATCTGATACAGATTCTTGGGATTAATATTTTTACCTTACATGCAGAAACGTGCATTCATTTTAAAAAGGCCTTAGTGACAATCGAGGAAAAGGCATTGGCCAATTCTAAGAGCGTTCTCTCTGGTGCTATAGGCTTTTAATAAGATAATTACTGGATTAGTGAGATTATTCTCAGCAATATCTACTCAATATATTTTATTATTATCACTTTGTATAGCCATAGCCATTTGTTGTTGCACAACTTTATACAATAAGTACATAACTATTATTATAGCAATTTTAATACACAATATTAAAGTGCCGACAAAATAATGTAGGCCTTTAAAAAAGGGGAAATATATAGAAACATATGGCATGAAAGGGCCGAATAAAAAATTGCCTCTAAAATAAAAAAAAGGAATATTCATGACGTAATTATTGATTTGCAGCAATTAGAATTATTTTAGTTATAATTAGCTTAGTGTTGTTTATTAACTGATAATATTAAAATTTACTATAAAAAGTTACCAGTGTAGTGCAGGTAAAGCACATTTACTGTTATGCAGACGATATAGAAGTTCAAAATTAGAATTCCTAAAGTTTTTGTTTTCGGTGTAGCATTTTATTAGAAATAACCTTTTTACAAAACTTATCGTTTAGTGAATCGATAATATCGTTTTCCATTTTGGTTTAGATAACAGCAACAAACATTGAAGAACAATAAAGTAATTTAATTATTTACGATTAACTTTAAATTTTTAAGCTAGCGATAAAATATTGGAAAACGAATTGACAACTACCAGATAGCAATAGAATTTGTCGCTTGTTGTCGCCTAAATGGTGTGACCGCATTTTTGGCTAAAATTCCTACTACTTGCCATTATTTCTCAAATCAAATCAAATTTTATTTAAATACTTGTACAAAAAAGTTACAGTAATTGTTATAGGCACCCAATCTAAGCTACGCTTGTATCTTGGGCTGCTAGAAAATACAAAAATATGCAACAGAGCAGTTATACGCGTATAGGATACATTTTTACAATCTTTATATATATAATTCTTTTGTGAGTGTGTATGTCACTGAACTACTCTCAAACGACTGGACCGATTTTGATGAAATTTTTTGTGTGTGTTCAAGGTGGTCTGGGAATGGTTTAGATTCACAATTTTGTCCGCTGGAAAATGTTTTTTAATTAATTTTTAATTTATTAGTAGTTATGGCAAAACGACGTTTGCCGGGACAGCTAGTATATTATATAGTGTTAATATTTTTGGCAAGTTATTATTAAATTGTTATTTTACTTGTTCCTTTCTTAAACCTAAAAACTGTCAGTTTGTATATATTACGAAATGATCTAAATAAATAATTATTGTTACAGATAAAAACTAAACGATGGTTCACAATTCGAATTCGTGTTTATTGTACGAAAATAAATTAGCAAATTAGATTACTTCTTCGCGTGAGACGAGATAAAATCGTACAGAGGTTCTATTTATGCAGAACATGACCAATGGATAATACGTAAAGGACCCTAGATAGGTGCAAACTCTGTTCGAAGTTGGTAATTAATTTTAGGGACTGAATTACTACAAGAACTGAAGCTATAAATAATGCTGTGAAGTTATGGGTTGAAATTTGATGAAATTATATTGCTATAGATTATATTTCAAAAAACGAACATGATACTAAATGCATAAAAAAAACGTCTCGTAATACTCAGTCAACTTTGAATTTAAGCTTGAAATTGTTACTTTGTCAACTTTTTTAAGATCATTTAAAGGATCTTTCACAGAAGGCAGAAGAGTCACCTAATAATAAATGACCTGCAATTCAAAAGTTACTAGTCCTAATAGATAGTGATGAAAAAAAGAATACAGTAACTCTTATCAAGATGAACCAGATAAAACATTGAAATAGGTGTTTCATTCAAAACATTATACTGATAAAAACTTTTAAGTCCAAATTAGCAGGCTATTTTATCTTTCTTATAATAGAAGGCAATGCTATGTGATTAAGGTGTGCTATCTAGGATTCGAGCCCCACATCTCTAATTGAATTGAATTTGTGTATTACGAAACCAATTTAATCAAAGCAGGTAGGTATTTAGTTCAGACCAATACGAATATACTACACCACTTAAAATAACGTGTGCGGCATTTGGCCTATTTTAATGAAGTGCTTTAGTGGAGCAGATTAAGTTTCAAACTCAATATCATCAATCCAGTACTTCATGTCATATTGCGCAACTTAATTAAGAATTTAAGAGATGTCTCGCCAAAAATCTCTGAACACCTTGGGGAATTATAAGTAGGCAGCTTATTTTCATATAATATTTTCAAATTATGGCCTCTAATGCTAATAAAATAAAAGTAAAGTAAAGGTGGAAATTGAAACACCGTCGTCGTTAAATATTGATATTGTCAGACGCTGAGAAGATCTTATTTATCGGCTCTCAGAGAAGAAATTCAACGCAAAATGGAGAGAAAATGTAAAATCAGATTTTTCAAAATACTCTTGTGCAGCATGTTTAAAGACGCTTTAGTGGCGTTAAATCTAGTGTCTTTCAAGATTTTTCCTCCGTAATTACTCTGAAACAGTACATAAAAGGAATGAAATATAATTTCTTCTTTATTGAAAGCAAATAAGCACAATATACATCTAATGGTAAATAACTGTATTGTCAGATTATCTGCATATGGTGACTTCAAAACAAAGACAGTGCCATCTAAAAAGGGCACATCAAACTACCCCCTACTTATCCTTTTGAGATATAGAAATAATCGCGTCGATTAGCATTTCTAACTTCTTAATAACAACCGTAAGGTCGCGACTCTGCCAGGTATGATCACCTCGCCTGGTCGGAGGAACCTCCCTGTGTGTTCAAGGAATACGACATACATTTTTCCGCATGCAATTTGGAAAGCAGAAGTGCGATTTCAATCTGTGATTATTTACGACATTGATAGGATTTTCTCTTGAAGGTTGTATCGGTCAGAACAACGGTCAGAACGCAGACGAAAATTTGTTAGACTGCGTACACGAACGCAACGAGAGCGTAGTTGGAGCGGGTGCGGAGTCGGAGCGGAACGGGGAGAAGTGCTTTCAAATGAATAGACTTATAGGAGAGTGTTCACAAAAACAGCGAAACGTATGGGACTAATCCCACCCACACGCCCACCGCTGTAACTCCTGTACACCAGGATCAACAGCAGTGACCCACGAACACACCGAGTTATGACACTCGGGAAGTCCCAGGAAAAAATATTAACTGTCTTGGAACCCGCAACGAAATTAATCAGAAGAAAAAACAGGAGGAGTTGGAAATATGATAAGTCCACTTCCCTCCTTAGCAAAGCGGGAGACAAAATGAAGTCAAAATAGGCAGACACCTTTTTTTAAACCGGGAAGCACCACGGATAAAGTATTAGGGGTCCTAAGTGAGCTATATTTGATTACTATAGTATGTATGGCAGAATCGCCTAAACGCACGGAAATTCACCGCAGTTGACACAAGATCCCCATAGTATACCGCCCCAGATGTCATTTGTAAGCTATTTAGCATTGTGTTACGTTCATTGTACCAAAGACTACACTCCCAGAGAACATGATGAGCCGATTGTTCACAGCTAGTATCGGGTGTTGAGCATTGACACAATGGTGAATCGACTAATTTAAATGAGTGTAGTTTGCTCTTAAAGTTACCGTGGCCCGTAAGAAATTGAGCGACACAGTGATCTACCTCGAGCCATGTCCTCGACATCCGTTCGCGAACAGATGGAAAGAACTGGTAGAGGTGGCGCCCCTTAGATGATTCGTCCCATCGTTGTTGCCATTCATCCATTAGGTCGTCATAGACATTGGATTGCTGTTGAAACAATCTTATGATTTTATCGCGGTCTCGTACGCCCAAAAAATCGCATTCCATGTTTTGTTTTGTAGAATAGTACATGGCTGCACGTCTCTGCACCTCGAGATCGACCGGAAGAACACCCGCCAATACCGGTAATGCCTCAGTACTAACCGTCCTATATGCTTTGCATAAGAAGATTAATGCAAGTCGTTGGCCTTGTAGCAGTTTGCGACGGACAGCACCTACAGTCGCTCTATCGGCCCATACGGGAGCACCATAGCAAACAGCACCCAAATAAGTAGCTCCATATATGATTTTTAATGTATTAAATGAAAGACCCCATGTGGCAGTTGATATTCTCGTCAGAGCAAAGAAACTTTTTTTAGACTTTTCATTAACTGTTCTAATATGTTCGATAAATGAAAAATTTCTTTCTAAAACTAATCCCAAATAGCAAACCGAGGTTTTATTTTTAACAGTAACATTTTGAAATTTAATACACGGCGGTGATTTGAGGTTACCTTTCAGAAGTAGCTGGAAGGTTTTGTTTGGTGCAAAAGTCAAGCGATTACGAACACCCCATAGAGATACTAAGTTCAAACATCTATTAGCCAGACTCTCAAGCCCCGCTCTAGTATCAGATTCCACCAGTAATAAACCGTCGTCCGCATACGCGTTTAGAGTACATCCGGGTGGTATAGGTATTGTAAGAAAATCGTCGAAGCCTATATTCCACAAGTATGGACCTAGCACCGAGCCCTGAGGACACCCCATCGTAAGCGCCTTCGACACAGAATGATGCCCAAGTCTTAATTTTGTTGTGCCTTGTGTGAAGTATGAGGAGATTAGGGAATAAATATTTTTAAAGCATCCTCTTGATTTTAATTTTAGCAATAACATGGGCCACCACGCGTTGTCGAAGGCGCCAGATATATCTAAGAAGATACCTAAGACGTATTGAAACCTTGACTCGGTGACAGTTTTCCTTACAGATATGACCGCATCTGTTGTTGATTTTCCCAACGTAAATCCGAATTGTCTATCATGAAATTTAACTCCACCCGGTAGAAGTCGAGGCACTACAAGACGTTCTAAAAGCTTTCCTAGCGATGGTAACAGTGTTATAGGTCGATAGGACCCAGGATCGTCCGGCGGCTTATCGCCGTGTTTTGGTATTATACGAATATTACCGCACCGCCAAACACTAGGAAATACTCCTTCCGCAATGCAACGTTTAAAAACTGTTAAAATCGTATCACCCGAGAGTTTACAAGCTTCTTTTATCATTTTATTTGATATTTTATCGTCGCCCGAAGCCTTGTTTAGTGGTAATGACCTAACAATACCAAGAAATTCGTCTGAAGATGGTAAGTCAGACGTTGGAGACAATGGTGGTTCGATGGCCCACTGCCTAATTTGTCGGTGATAATCAGTGTCATCTTCCGGCCGATCGTCGGGCACAAGTGATTCTAAAAGATATTTTGCTGTTTCTTCTACTCCTGTAGTATAACTGTTATGAATTTTGATGTTCTGTACGTATGCAAGGTCGATAGATCTATTTGCCTTAAATTCATGATACAAAGGTGACCACGGACCCTCTCTATCGAATTTATCTACAAGTTTGCGTATTAAATTTCCCTTTGATTTCTCCACTGCTGCCCTGTAGTGAGACCTAGCAACTCTAAGAGCAATGAGAGCATTATTGTAAATATCTCCTGTTACGTTACGCTTTTTAATGACATTTAGTTTTTTACGAGCTTTCCGATGGATTCTACGTAATTCGACCAATTTATAGTTCCACCAATCACATCTACGAGTGCTAGTGATAGATCCGCGGCCTATACAAACATCAGCACAATATGTGAAAGTGTCTGACAATATTTCTGCGCTTTCCTCAGCTGATACAACTGCGAGTGAAGTCTTTGGCATGTAATGCAAAGAGTGAACCAAATAAAGCCCAATTTGCCCCTTTAGTTTTATATCTAAAATTGTACGGAGTTATTAGTGGATGTTGTGCAACAATTGGTATGAATTCGTACACGATTAAGCGGTGATCACTACAGGATGCGTCCGGTAGGACACGCCATCCAGATATCGAGACGTCGCCGCGCGTAAGCGTCACGTCAATAGAAGACTCACCCATGGGGCTGCAAAAAGTTGGTGGTGCATCAGGGGTATTGTGAATGGTAAGATTCATTTCCGCAATAAAATCTTCAACCGCACAGCGCCGGGCCATGTCAGTTGAACGCAGCTTGCCATACCATAAAGTAGAAGATGCATTGACATCAGCGCCAATGATAATTTTGTGTCCCACGAGGGACCGCAAAACGAAACGTAAATGATGTAGATGAGGATCAATGGGATGTGAAAACTGAAAATAACAGCTCACTACATAAACCTTACAGGTGGAGGATGAAATCTCAGCAACGGCGCAGTGTGACGTCATAAGGTTACGCAAAGATGTTACCGTAAAAGTAGAACTTGCAACATATATCCCAGCCCGTGACCGGCCATCTAGTTGTACTACATTGTTCCGCAAGCGAGCGCTTTGATATTGTTCTTGTATAAGGACAATATCTAACTTTTGTTCCAAAACTAAATTGTCTAATTCTGACGTAGCTATTTTGTCATTATGAAGGTTTAACTGGCCTATTGAGATATTATCCATTATTAATTAAGTACTACAATTACTAAACTACTGCTGTAAAACTATTCAGTAATTAGTGTTTAGGATTAGCTGCTCTAATTTAAGTTTATATGTGGAGCAGTCCTGTGATCCACATCGATGGTCACATGGTTTTTTGTACCGGCTGCATTGTGCGCATTTCGGTTTAAAATCTGGTGTGTCCTTAATCGAACAAGCTCTTGTATCGTGGCTGCCGGCGCAATTGGCACAGGTAGGAGTTTTAATAGTGCAAAACTTTTGAACATGACCGAATTGTTGACAGTTTAAGCAACGAACTACTTCTAAGTCGTCTATAAACCTACAAGTGGCCCAGTCTATGTATAATTTATCTTTTGTGCTAGCTAAGTGTTTCCTAACTTCTGTCTCTAATTCTAAGCCTATCCATTGGCGTCCGTGTTCTAGTTTACGATGCCTGACAATTTTGGTTGATTTTAAAAAGTCGCTTTCAGTTAATTTTAATTCGTCCTTGATATTCTGACGATATAAAGCTGTTAGGAAAGTACGATCCTCCATAGAACTGGGTACGTCTTTTACAATTATACGGGGCCTTCGGCCTTTCGGCTTTTCTAAGCGTAAGCCTGCTGATTTAATGGCGTTTACTGATTCTAGTTTTTTAAGCTGCCTTTCATTTGCAACCCGCAACACGACGCCTGCCCTTGCGGTTTTTTTAACGCCTACAATTTGAAAACCTTCGTCACTGGGCTTAATAGCCTTCATGAGAGCCTGTTTTGTGGCCGACGAAGTTGCATAATCCGTTGAACGTTCCGTTGTAGGATACGCAATAACACACGGCCTAGATACGCGCGCCTCAGCGGACACCGGACACGGAGCCGAACCAGGCGGTAAGCGAAGCTTAAGCTTGTCCGCGTACGTAAATCCCGGCTGTTGAACCGCGATACCGCCCACCTGGCGCTCGAGATTCGCTAATTTCGTTTCATTGCTAGAAGATTTAATTGCCAACAATGAGACGATACCGGTAATCCGCTGGGTTATGTCCATAATCGCCGTCCTATTGCCCATATTCATTCGCGACCCTTGATCGTTTACTAATTCGTTAATTTTTGCCAAATATTCGGTTGCCTGAGACACCAACTCAATATAGTCAGACGCCCCACAACTATCATGACCACTAAGAGACGAAATACTCCCGCCCGAGTCCGAAGCCCTAATTCTTTCCGTTCTAATGTCCTTTGGCGATAAATTTGTTGGCGACATTCTACCAAACAATCCCTTACCAGTTGGTGTTGAAAATTCGTTTGTACCACCGGGATCCGGTAACTCGCCAACAACCGACATGGTCAAATAATGACACACCAGTTAGAAGAAAATCAATAAAATAGCTTCAAAATCAAAAAAGATGAAAAGTAAATAATACAAACAAAATATTATTCCTACCCACTTTAATAATATAATAAAATGACTTACCGATAGCCGTAATAAAGGAAACTAACACAGTATTTGTATTTAAAAGGGTAAAAACTTACAGATTATTTGTTAAAAAACACTATATACAACCTTAAACCGCCCACAAACCGGGAAACAGTCGCGAGAATACACAAAAAAACAATATTTAAATTATCACAACGCAACGTCACACGTTAACCGCTCGGTGCCGCGAAGGGAAGTGCGAAACGTATGTGATATACGTTTTTTTTAAAAGTCATAATAAAAATAACCTTTTTGTGTTTGCCTTCTGACTTTAACATATTAAGAAGTTGATCCCTGTATAATTTTGAGAGTTTAAAATAATTTCTCAGAGTTATGACTGATGTTAAAAGTTGATTATTTATTTCATAATAAAAAGTTTTATTATTTATTAATTTATTATATTTTAAAAATATTGATTTCATTACAAAAAGTCAAAACGATAGAACACATGTCGCCCGATTAAATGGATAAATAATAAAAAGATAAAAGGCCAAAGGCTTTTTTTTTAATTGGCGGGCAAACGAGTGGACGTATCGCCTGATGGTAAGCGATTACCACCGCTCATGGACACCTGCAAACACCAGAGGCGTCGCAAGTGAATTGCCGGGCTTTGGGGGATAGGGGGTATCTGCGTCAAGAATTTAAAAATAGTGAAAACAAATGCCATTATTATCAGTTAAAATAAGTCAAGGGATCTCGGGTATTTTAATTGCCAAATGCTTTGAAGAAATTGCTTTACAAGTAGCCTAGATATTATATTTCACCTACAGTTATAAAAAATATAATTTATTCAATTTTTAAGAACTTTTAAAAGATACCTTTTAAAGATCTAAATGAAAAGTGTTATATTTCATTTCATAAAAAGCTCTTGCAAATTCAACGAGATTCATCTGATTGCAATTAATTTGAAAAGCAATTAACAAATCGTAATGTTCTTTTATCGGCCATTAAGAAGGAAAGTTTTTATAACAATATCCATTTGGCTTTGAAATGCTTCAATAAAATATCTTTGTTGCTGTTATCAACTATATTTAAGTTTTGTGTAGATTTTAGAAGAGAGAGTGAGAGTATATTGATAACTTTTCATTCTTTATATACAATATACCCTATTGTATATAAAGAATCTTACTTACTGCCTCGTTGGTCTCGCGGTTGGCGTGTGCGACTGCTGTTCATGAGGTCTCGGGTTCGATTCCTGGGTCGGACCAAATGTTTGTATGATCTACAAACATTTGTTTCAGAGTTTGGGTGTTTTCTATGTATAATATGTATGTATTTACAAAAAAAAAGTATATATGTATTTGTATCCTATGTTTAGTACCCATAACACAAGTTCTGCTTAGCTTGGGACTAGATGGCGTTGTGTGTTAGATGTCCGAAAAAATATGTCCGAAAAAAAAATCTAATGGTATAATTCGATGAATCATTTCGATGAAAAATAAAGATTTATTTTAAACTAACGCCCTATATTATCTGAACCCTGTATAGAAAGTTATAATAGTATATATATAGCATATAATAAAATTTATAATTAATAGTAAACATGAAACGTTTTGTAACTAAAGGAAAATTATGATAGAGAATAAAACATTTGAAATATAAGCAAAAAAACTAACTAAAAATAATATGGAAATGCTCGTACTATTTTAAACTATTATTTTGATGTTTGATTTGATTGATGTTTTAATTTTGTATGTGTATTATCCATAACTTGTTGATGACGTGACTTAAGCACAGCACTAATGGTGTTTTAATTTATTTTAGTGATATATTTCCAAATCTACCATGGGAGAGCCACGCTTTGGATTGAATGGACCGGCTCGACCGGAGTAATACTACGGCCTCACGGAAAACCGGTGTGAAACAGCGCTGGCGCTGTGTTACACAGGGTGAGTGAGGATACCGCAGGCCTTAACCCTAACACCTTGTCAGCTTAGCAGACTTTTCATTTTATCTTCTTTCAAACATTACAAAACCAATTGATCGCAATAAATAACACATCAATCTTTGATATCAAAAAAAATTCAAAACACTGTTTTTTCCAGAGATCAAAGCTTTTTGTATTGAATTTGTAGAGTTAATCGAAATGAACGAATTCCATTTGAATAGTTTGAAGATATTTATGTAGCAACCCAATGACCCAAATTCATATTTTACATTTAGAACGATTAATCGAACGAGTTGACTTCAAATGTTCGTAAGCTCTGAAACGTATTGAGACAGCTCATAAATCCAGTAAAGGCGACAGTTCATTCCAATATATCGTCGATACCTACGTCAGTCGGTGTAACATGGTCTATTGACCAAGTGAGTTGTGATGTTAAACGCATGTTACACCTCTTATAAGGCAGTTTCGTATCGTGTAGGCGCTGACTAGTTTAACTGAGATTAGTTTAAATAATGCATTTTTGTGACAATTAGAGGGAGCCCTAGCACTCATAACACAAGTTGAATCATAGTTTGAATGCTAGCGGTCATAACTAAGATAAATGTTACAATTTATCATGAATCGTATTACAGAATTGTCAATAAGAAACTGTACAGAGTTATAATTTTGGAAAATAAAGAATTATTATTATTACAGTTTGGTCTATTTAATCATAAAATGCCTAACTAAATCACAGAATATGACTACAGAAGAAACTTTAAATGCACTGAAAACTGTCTTAAGCAAAGTCATAATAATTTTTTTTTTTGTTTATCTTTGGATGAATAGAAACCGGTAGGCTAGTATTGTCACGAAAAAATATAATCTGGTTAAAAGTAACCACATTGTCCTACAAATTGCGTGGCACGTTAACCGTTATCGAATGTGATAGTTAACCACAATCGAACATTTTTGTAAGGTGAAAAGGTGGTCACCTCATTAAAATAAAGCCAATTACGAAAAAATTGTTTGATAGTAATAACTTGTAAAATTTGATCCGGAGATCACGGACTATTCTATAAATGTGAAAGAAAACAATGGAAGCATTCCTTAAGAGATGATGTGAAAACAATCATTAAGTCATTTGCAAAATAAGATGAAGAATGTTTGAATAAAACTCCACTATAACAATCTCATCTTATATGTTGAGTATTGTACATTCAAAGTTACATTTTTTTAGGTTTATTTGTGTACGAATACAAAAAGGTTTGCACTGATAGAGTTCAAATTTTGAAACAACATACAGTTGCATTTTATGCATTTCTCGTTAAAGTTTTGTTCTTTATTTTTTATTTATGTTTTAATGATTAAAATTAAGACATATCGACTTCTCTTTATCATTATGAAGTTATTGGTGTAGTTGCAGGTGATTCAGCTTCAAAGCAATTGCTCACACAATTTATCACAGAAGTGTAAAATATTTTTGTAACTTCTTTATATGAAATACTATAAATCTCCTTTTATTAACTTAATGTAGTATTTTTGTTATCTTACTAATTCTAAAATGTAAGGTCACAAATTTCCACTTCCTTTGATTGTTTATATTTAAGACTATTAAACTTAGAACTTGCGTTATATGTAAACAGCCAAGTTGTCTTGTATACTTACAGAGATGTTGTTTATTACTTATATTTTCTTGTACTCTACTTGTTTGACTCTCAGTCACAAGGAAGCTTTACATTTCTGCTAACGTTTCCACTTGGCTCTTAGTGGAGTGTCAGTGATGTTCAGACAATGTTTGACGAATATTGGCGATAGATTTGAAGTGACAAATCCCTGTTAATGGCGTGCGACAATATTAATGGCCACAAGTATTATTATTAATGGTGTTCAAAACGAGGAATTCATAATTCACGCAAAGCTGTTTCTATTTGAATTTATAGTAATTTGATAATCGTATTTACGGATAATGTTAAACAGTTTGACATTAAAAAAAATTATATATGTTTTCTTTTTTTTTTTGTATTGTGTTGATGTTTAATTAATTATAATCTGTTCTTTTTATGTAATAGGTTAAAGTCAACGTTACTTATTGTTGATTATATTGAGATTGGTAACAATTCGGGTACTTTTGAAAGTGCAGTGACGTCCCACCTTCTTCAAAGGGTACACATTAACTATGTATATGACACAGACAGTTTGATGGACACCTTCATAAGCCCAAGGATTTTATGTCTATTGCCGTTCTTGGCTTAAATTTTATGACTCCTATGCTATGGGTCGTATTATTTTATACTATGAATAGTAATCACATTTAATACATTAGACCACCTGCTGCTATCAATATTGATAGACTATATAACTTTTTTACCTTTGAAATTATAGTACTATGAATTTTACAAGATGCAATGAAATTGCTACCTTTAGTAAAACATGCTCTGTCAAACTTTTTTGTGCCAATCAATACTTTATTTCTGATTTCTAAAGTACACATCGAATCAATACACAACACTTGTATTTATTCCACAACAAGAGATGTTCCAACTATTTTGAATCAACAACTACAAGTATCCAGATTTTGGAGTACAACTCTGTGTTTTTTTTTTATTAAATATTCATGCCAATGACATGAAATGACCCTACTCTACCTGATGGAAAACATGAATAGAATCAAAGATAATGTTGGTCATCATACTCATTGCGAATGGCCTAGTGAGATGGGTGTACTACAATGGGAGGAAAACACGTGTTCTGGTAGTGACTTCCATGTGTAAAGACTGCTCGACACTGGAAGAAATAGCTGCATCGTTTAGTTCGAGAGCGTATTTTTACCACTCTGAAACGGTGAATCCCAAGGCTTGCACGTGCTGTCGTGTAACGAAAGTGAAAGAGCTCGTTAGAAGGCGATACAGAAGTACCATAGAGGCAAAAATTCTTCGCAATTATAGAGGTTCGGGGTACTAGTATATATAACCTAAACAAAAGACTAAAGTTACCTGATTTTTCCCATTAGGTCCATCTCAAATATCATAATCGATAATACATCCAATTCTCGATAACCCTAACTGAATCCTATTTCATTGTTGATAAGAAAATACTTTCCAATGCCTTCATCAGATACCAAGAAGGTATGAAGAAGAGCTGGCTCTAAATAAAATATATCGCTTATCTGTGCTACAGTCGGCATTCGCGCCGACAGTCTTATGAACATATATTTTGTTACGTCAGGTATATTCACACGCATGATCCGCGGGCCAAGAAAGACGCAATTTTCTTATGAACTATTTTCAAAGTCATTTTCGAAGACGTATATTACAAATCCATATTTAATATTAGTATCTATACATCTGTACAAATAAATAAAATTGGAGTGTCTGTTTGTAATATTAAAATAACCAGTTTTGATAAATGCATATCTATGTATACACGATACATGTACCAAAATATTTTTTTTCAATTTTTTCTGTCTGTCTGTCTGTCTGTTTGTGTCGGTTAATCACTGGAAAGGCTGGACCGAGTTTGACTTTCACTAGCAGATAGCTAAAGATCTAAGGATCTAATATGTTACCTGTCAAGGGTATGGCACTTGCGGGACGAGTACTTTTGAAGGTCCAAATAAATTAGTAGCTCGTATCGTAGTAAAGAAAAAACATATCTTTTTTAATGTTCGTACTGGCTACAGACATAGTACGTACATACATAGGTCCGTTTGGTTCACCAGTCCTCACAATAATGTGGAATCAGTAAACCACACGAATGGTGTGAATCAAATAACATTCGCTTACCTTGTTGCCTCACCACGTTGGAATATATTACAGTACCGCGGGAATGTAAACCAAGTTGTTAGTAACTGAAAACTTATGGCTTTAATAATGCATGTTTATATGCAATGTTATTTTACCTTATTGCCTCTTTATAAATATAAACTGTGTTAAAGAAGTTACATAACTGAAGGACCTTAAAGACAACTTTTTAAAATTTCTTAGGTCGTTAATATATTTTATAGAACAGGAGATTATCATTTCAAAATAGTTAATACCGGCACAATTATAAAGGATCTAAAATCATATCCTGTAGAATATTTCAAACAAGCTTTTATTAGTCAAAAGACAATGAAAAAAAGTTTTGAATAGACGATGCGATAACACAATAGACAATCATTTGATTCCCAGGTTTTATATCACGGACGTACTAAACATAATGAATAATGATATTCCTTTGACAACAATGATAAGAGAAAATCCTCTTAAAAGAAAAATCGAATCACACGAATAAAAGATCATGTAAAAATGGGCTGATGTTTTTTGCCACAAGATTATCAAGAACATTTGTTGAAAAAACAAAATTTATTCTTCTAAACTGTATTAAAATCAAATTAAGATACTAGGAAATAATAATATTAGGAAATAAATAGTAACAAAGAACTTGAGAGGTGTCCAAGGACACCCGGATGGAACGAAGTTCACTGTCAGGATTCATTATTTTTATTATTTTTTATTATTTATTATGAACAAAAAACCTGTATATACTCAACAAAAATAACCGTCGCGACACCACACTGTTCAATGCGAAATAGAAATGAAAATGTCTGGCTTGCTTTCTGTAAGAGAGAGAGAGAGAGAGAGAGAGAGAGAGAGACAGAGAAACATGCGCACGCCGCATGGTTTACAATCGCTTACTGTAGCAAAAGGTGTCGTGACAACTTTTCGTAAGAATTTTCCGTCTAGCCCCCTTTCACAACGCGCAATAAGGAACTTCGTTCCAATATTTACCTGCATGTAAGCCTCAAAATTTACTTGATGGTCTTTTTATTTATTACCTTTCCTAAAATATTCAATGATTTCTTAGTGTATTTCCGTTCTATATAGTCCTGGTTGGTTACTAATATGGTTGTGAAAAAGTCAGCGGAAACCTTCGGTATTTATATTGTCGAGTAATTTGTAGATACAAACATACAATATATAAAGAGTTTGCATGTTAACTCGTTCTTTTGACCTCTGTAAGACGATATTGTTGTCAAAAAAGTTCATTAGATTTGATTTTTATTTTTAAGATTTTTAAGACATAAAAACACTTCTACTACAAACACGGCCAAGAACTCGAACACCACTTAAAAATTTACTCGAAATACCGAATTTTCCTTTCATTTGCAGACAAAATTTTACTAAACCATGCGCCCTTAGCGAGATTAAATCACTTAAAAGTTTTAATCCGTTCCTTTTGTTTCTAAGTCACTAATGGTGTCTATGGGAAGGGTTATATTATTTGCTGTAGATACTAGTTGTTTTGCTATCGATAGCTGTAAGGTTATCTATACAAAATTCACAAATTTTAGAAATACCTAAATGAAACTCACGTTCTTAGGCTTGCCAATTCAAAATACAACTTTGCGATAAAAGAGAACTCATTCTGTCAAAGCAATAAATTAGATAACTTTTTTTGGAAATACATTTCTACGCATAGAGAATCTGATAATTCGAAGTCTCAATTTTTTCTTATGTTTCTCTTATGTATGGTATGCTAAAGAAACGACAAGGAATTATAAGGATTGTCTAGATATTTTCCGCAAATTTTCCTGTGCCGTTTGCTTGGTTTGGTCAATTTTTTAAGAAAATAATGTGAACTACATTATCATTTAAGATTTTTGGAAGTCAAAACTTCTTAAAAATTACATAGTTAACCTGCTATGGACAAAAATGACTCTCACAATCAATATCTAATTGGTGACATTAATTGGTGGAATGAATAAGCCACAATTTTTTTACAAAGCGATGCCTACTGCTGGCAGTACTTATATTTCTGATTCTTATCTAAATCATTACAACGTATTTGTTATGTAAATCAAGTTTTCATGGCCCTTTTCACTTCTGAAACTCTTGATGATTCTTTGGAAATTACAATGAGTTTGTTAATATTTACAGTATAACGGGCTTTCTAACGATTATCATCTTTACTAACTATATATAATACCTACGTTATAATTCTTATGAATATTATTGTCGTTGAAATAATTCATGGCTTATCAAGAGACAATAAATGCCTAATATCACTTTATCTAATAATCTTCTTCAAATTAATATGTTCTGAAGTATAATTTAAATAAAGCTCTTTATCTTCAAGTTTATATATTAATCTTCTGTATTTGAATAATAATTTTAGCGAATGAATTGGCAATGAATGATATGACAATGTATTGTGTTTGCATTTAAAATCTTTAGAAATTCGAAGAAGCTTTAAAAGCTCTAGCCTGTTTTTTTTATTATTATTTGGTTAACACATTTTCCTAAGTTAGTAATGTAGCGCTTTGATTTTTTATTATTTTAGGCTTGTATGTGTGTATTGTATGAATTTCAACACTGCTGAAAATTTTAAATTCTAATGATAATTTTGACAAACTGATATAAGCTTCTGTAAACTTATCTTTATATAACATACATATGAAGACTTTCCATAAACAAGATACATAAGTAATTGCTCCGCTATAATTCGTATATACTTACATTCGCCACCAGCTTATCTCGACTCAATCTTTCTTTGAAACATGATGTCCAGTCAGTAGGACGGAGGTTTCCGATTGTAATACAGGATTTGTCAGGATTCAACATAAGTTATAATCCGATTTAGTATACCCTCATTTGTGTGTCTATTCAACAAGTTATGGAAAAATCCGAATCGATTTCATTATTGTCGCTTCAAGAGTTCGTAGGACCGTCCCAACATTTCGAGTTTTATTTTCGCTTGTATCATTTGCATACGGAATTATTACTTTAAAGTAAGTAAACTTTAAAATGTCAAGTTATACAATTTTTGTCATTTTAATCCTTACTGATATTTTTAAAGTGGCTTTTAATGCCATTTTAACATTCAAAGTATTCAGGTCAGAATTTTTCATTAAATCATAGATCGATTGCAATTTCATGGATATCTGGACCACCAAGATGTATGCTGTCGAATTAAGCCAAAGGCACAATTGCACCAGCCGCCTATTTCTCGCGTATAGTCCTTGTCACTGTTTCCCGATTCCTGAAACGAGTTGAAGTTAAGTGGATTAGCTATTATTATAAATGGTAATAACACTTTATATTTTATATGGTTATTCTCCCTCGCATCAACTTCCTCACTCATAATCATGAGACTAATTGGTGGTAAGTTTAATCGCTAAAAATATCCCGGTTCTTAGAAAATTTAATTAAACACGAGGGCAATTGTGCGTAAAGCTAATATAAAATCAATTTCAGCGTAACAGGAGTATTTAAAGACTGTTTAATTTTAGCAGTATTTCCGTTTCTAATTAATTTATAGTTCCTCTGAAACTAAATTCACTACAGTAATGAGTAAGCTATGGCACTAAATAAGACCGATGTTAACTCAATAATGCTTATGTACGATGTGTGTGAATGTGTCAATTAATAAACAGTTATAAATGTAAATATAACATTTTATTTCCTTATTATATCAAATTCTTAACATTTTCACAATTAGAACATCTATTACTTCTATATGAATATGTTCGACTTTGAAACGACAAGAAGCTTTATGGCTTGAAGTGGTTTAAGGCATTAATATTGATCCAAATTATAATTATGATGATAAAAATTCTGAAATTTCTGTTTAAAATTAACATTTATACCCTTTATAAATAGTATCATAATTGTACAGTGTAATTAAATTTAATAGGGTCATTGGTTTTTTTTTTAACAATAGGAATTATTGTAATTGATATTATTAAATGGTATTATATTTTTAAAACATACTAAGTTTCAATTGATAGGAGTGAATTTTGGTGTTCTTTTACTACTGTGTAATAGTTGTTTTTGTCAAGTCGTTACAATTATTTTGAGTTACTTTAAAGTAATTTCTTTAATGGCTTTGTTAATGGCGTTTAGTATAAAAATTGGTTCCAGTTTACAAAATTGTCTTTTTAAAAAAAATAATTACCGCATACCAGTACAACTTTTAGATTTCAGAAAAATAATATACTTCCATCACAAAGCCCGTACGACTCTTAAGTTGTTTGTGACTAGCTTTAGTCAT
Organism: Spilosoma lubricipeda; assembly: GCA_905220595.1. Lineage (NCBI taxonomy): Eukaryota > Metazoa > Arthropoda > Insecta > Lepidoptera > Erebidae > Spilosoma > Spilosoma lubricipeda. Next base: position 4,560,411 of record HG992295.1, read on the forward strand.
CTACTATCAGGTGATATGTCAGTTCATTTGTCCTCATTGTCGAAAAAACCCATTTATATCCCAATTACTTTACTCACATAACATAAAAAAACATACGATATGATTTACTTTAATTGGATTTGATTCATCTAAGATGACTTTATTCTAACGACACGCCTTTTATGGCAAATAATATGAGCACAAACTGCCTTAATCACAGATTCATTAATGAAAGGGCGTTAACGGCTTTTGGGAAAGATTATCCGACCCGTAATAGTAAAATTTTATTGGTAATTACAGTGGTTCAGGTGATAACACCTGGTTTATGTGATTTCATTGTTTTATAGACATTTTTCAGAGAATACAAAAAATCATCAAGCATCGTACTTTTATGACACACTTTCTCAACCATAAAACAGAAATTTTTCGAGATTAAACAATACTCTTTCCACAGCAACAGAAAAAAATCTTACAAGAATCCAAACATTTCTAAACTAACCAAGATTTTATTACCAAGGCTCGCTGTGAGATATAAAACATATTAGCCGCAAGACAACTGGCGTTGCCGTAAAAACCTCTCCTAGATAGGGTTACCATGTTCAAACAAAAAAATCTCCCTGAACTTTTGTTTTTTGGACGGTGATATTTTACTGAGCTATAAATTAGTTTTATGTTAAAGACTTAGTTCAGTCAAATTATTATTCAAACATTGTAACTATACATATTATTCTGACACCACCACCACTAACCGTTTTCGAGTTTCTTGTTCTTGTAAAACGCTAATATTTATCTAATTTTAGCAAACATTTTGGGTAAATACAGCTGATACCGCATAACTATCATTAAAATACAACACCGAAGCGTCTTGATAAAAAGGCTGTAAAGGAGATAAAAGACATTGTCACTGACAGTCCTATGACTTTGTCACTTTTTTGCTCATCATCATGCTAAAGTTTGATAAAGTTTTCTTGACAACAAAAGAGTAAAGACTTAAGGGATTAAAAAGAATGAGTATTTTTTTGCATCACCAATTTTTTTTAGGACGTTTCTGAAGCTTCCCCCGACTACCGAGGTAGCTGCGGCGGCGTTTAGTGGGTAGACCGGTCTTACTCACGCCGTACGTCCCCCAAAAGAGGATTAATAAGAAAAAGAGTAATTAATCAATTAATTTTAGTTTTAATAAAGCATTTTATACAAATTATAGTAAAATGCAACAACAGACAGGGCTCTGTGGTGTGCCTTAGAAGAGGCTTATGTCCAGTAGTGGACTGCAATGGGCTGATGATGATGATTGTAAAACAATACAGGTCGCCAAGGATCGAAATGGGATGGTGGGAGGGGGAATGGGCCTCCGGTATCCTCACTTAATCGGTGAAACACAGCGCAAGTGTTGTTTCACATAAGTTTTCTACGAGGCCGTGGTATTACTCCAGTCAAGCCGGCCCATTCACGCCGAAGCGTGACTCTTCCACGGTAGAAATTCTGTTTCTGATCCCTCGAGAAACTGCAATCTCTTAAATTTTCTGTTTCTGGTATACCCGATTTCAGTGGATAATATTTTTAGGACGTAAAGTGCATTTACACATAATTATATACATGACATTCAATTAATACATAATTGAAATATTAAAATTCAATTTTTAGCGGAGATAGTCATTACATACAAAATTAAAAGTAACAAAAATAGCAATTTAGTTAGTATGGCGATATAATATACATTATCGACGAATATTCCTTAAGAAAAAACTATTTAGGAAAATTAAACTTTTTGAGGTCTAATTTTCATTACAAAACGTTGTTCTATCCTATTCCGTAACTAAATTTCTAATCCAGTACATTTAAATTTATAGACTAAGCCATTGTAATTAGTTCGGCTTTTAGTTTTAATCAGGCCATTAAGAGGATCTTTAGCATAGCTGTAACATTTTCTTAGTAATTAACGAGAAACCAGGTGTTCAATAACAAGCTACCTAGAGGGATAAATTTATGATAAAAGGTGTTACAGACAGGATAAATTTATGATAAAAGGTGTTACAGACCGGTTGACCCCATTTTAAGGTCGTCTTTTGATAATACACTAGCTGTACCCGCTACTTTGTACATGTGGCTTTTTGATTTTTAAGTCGTTTCCCTTCCCTGGACTACGACAAACATTTTCAAATCAAAATTAGGTAAATCAGCCCAGCTGTTCTCGACTTTTAGCGAAACAAACGAACAGCAATTGATTTTATATATATATATAAGGTAGGATTTAGGTTAAAAAGAGATGAAGTTGAATATATAAAAATGAAGTAAGATAATTACATGCTAATCTATCCATCTATATCAATAAGCACAAGGAATGTTCTGATGGAGATTAAAAACGTAAAAATTGGGGGGGTTAATAGTAATAACAATTTTTTTTTTGGAACGAAATTCCTTATCGCGCGTTGTGAAAGGAGACGGAAGAATCTAGACGGAATAAATTCTCACGAAAAGTTGTAACGACACTTTTTGCTATCGTAAGCCGTGCGGTGTGCGCATGTTTCTCTCTCTCTCTTACAGAAAGCAAGCCAGATATTTTCATTTCTATTTCGCATTGAACAGTGTGGTGTCGCGACGATTATTTTTATTGAGTATATACAGGTCTTTTGTACATAATAAATAATAAATAATAATAATAATGAATCCTGACAGTGAACTTCGTTCCATGCGGGTGTCCCTTGACACCTCTCAATTTTTTTTATTAGACAATGACGTTTGACACAACAAAGTCTGTCAGGCCAGCTAGTTAAATAATTATAAAAGATGTTATTGCATATAGTAGATATTGTGTAAGCTTACCAAAAAAGAATTGTATTTGTAGTAAGTAACACAATTATAATGATTATAAAAAAAGGATCATATTTTATCGTTTACCTGATCATCTTGAAAGTTCTGATTTTTTTTGCTGTATATGCGACCTTGATGCAAACGAAGCCGCAGATAAAGCTAGTTATTGTATTGTATAATCTGGAATTAGTTATACAGAAATACACGGTGCTTTGGACACAAATTAAAAAAGATATTTTAAGTTACTGTAAATCACTTTGTTTAAATAAGCTCAAAGCTTTCATATTCTACATAGAATTACTGAAACTAAGCCAAATACACATGTTCATTTAAATATTTGCATTTAGTCACAAACTATAACTAGGTTGCAGTCGAATATACCGCCTCTTAGTCGTTGAACCTTTCCACCGAGCTCTGTAAACAAATCCAAAACTTCTATTAAACTTTATATCTCTAAGAAGGATTTTTCCGAAAATGTTTGGCTACCCTTCTCACACAAATGTTTCACGTAAAAAACATAGAGGGTGCCCATTAATACGCTAGCGAAATTTTCAGGCGGTCGAATTAAGGCTTGTATTTTTTATTAACGAATATAGGGACCAGGGAACTTCAGAATCGTCTGGTAATCGTTGGGGCTATCTAAAGTGATCCCTAACGAGCTTTGGGCCGAGCTAAGTGCAATACACATTGGCTGAATTTTCTCTTTCGTACATATTTCTTGCTTTTTTTGAAGAAGTCTTCAGTCAGTCGTCTTTATGGAAGTAATTTTTGTTTGAATGAGGCTTGTTACTGGCAACTGTTGACGGTAGTTTTTTTTAATTATTAGCTTCTAGTTGAGACATTTTTAATTTATTCATTTGTTTTATCTCTTTCTCCTGGTACTGCTGCGAAGTATTTTATTTAATGACAATTATTGTAATATAGTTAAAAGTGTATCCTTCCTATTAAACACAAGTCCGATGGTAGGTATATGAAGTATTTATTATAGAATTTATTCTACTAAAATAAACCAGACTAAAATAAACCCTTCTAAAGTAGACCCGAGACACTTTAACGTCTCTAAAAATATCTTTCCATTTATGCAGAAAATTTCAGTGACATTTGGCTCTGGTTGATCGTTACGTCATGTTATATAGCCTTCCCAAATAAACTATTTTTTTTACTCATCACTGATGATATTTCTGAAATGAACGTGTTCAAAAAAGAAAATTATCAGCTTTGTTTGTTTTTAGACAAAGATGTCCGTGTACTTTTAATGGTAGAAAACTGGAAATGCCTTTATCTTAAACGTTACAGTACGTAACACGATAAGATATCAAACATCGTTACTCACAATCAAAGTATTAACAGGCTTTGCAAGAAACCCCAAAATCAGCTCAACCTTCAGAAAAGGCTGATCTACTAAGCCTTTTGTCCTTGAAGTGGTAACAGGACGCTTTTATTCATTGTAAGGGGATACAAAGGTCAATTTTCACTTTGTCACATGCGAAGTTCAGTAATTTTTAGTAAGTGTCTTTACGTTACAATTTGTACCCTAATTTATTTTATGTAAATACTAACTTCCCTTTTTATTTTTTATTTTCTTAATCAAACCAACGTTTTCCGGTGATGTTGTATGTTGAAATATTGGAAACAAGTTATTTACTAAAGAAGATCGGTGAAAACTTCGTAGATAAATGAGTATGATGTTATTGATGTAAATAGATAAATACTTTTTTGTAAATACAAACACCCAAACTCCGAAACAAATGAATGCTGATTAAAGAAGCACTTGATCCGATTCGGGCATCGAACCCGAGTGCCCAAGTATATGTCCAGTATATATGCTCAAGTATAATAATACTAAGATCAGTCATCACACGTCTTACTTACAGCAAAAGTATACCAAACTAGGTAGTGTTTGTGTTATTCAGATAAAAATAGATATAGGTAAATTACGCTCCGGCCAAGAACAGGTGATTAACCATATTAGACACTTTGCCTTGAATAGAAACTAAACATATGACCACTGGATCACCAACATATGCTAATCAATCAACCAATTGCTGTCTGGTAATGGTTGATGTGAAGCAGCATAGTTTTACTATTACCGATTTCCTGTTCTTGGTGTGAAGTAAGTGGTACCAGTAACTTTGCTTGATTTCCATGTGGAAAAACTCACTCTTATTTCTACTTCTAACAGCGAAGCAATATTTCCTCAGGTTTTCATAAAGATGTATATAGATATAACCTCTTTTTACCCAACTACAGGTAAGCCAAAAGGAAAGGTGATAGTTTCGTCAACCTATGTTTGTTTACATATTGCGCCGTAGTAAATTACAGAACCAATTTTAATAAATGAGATGTCAATGCCGGGTGACTTGTTAATTTTAATGTAAATATTAATATTTTTTACAGGAATGCTTCAAATATGACTTTGTTATTAAATTGAGATCACATAACAGAGTGTAAGATTATGAAGCCGGTACTTTACCTGATCTTTTTAGAGATTTTTTCAATATAGTATCACGGTAACTGCTTAAGAGTGCATAATGTTTGCTACAACTTCTAATAGGAATTTATGGTTAGAGAAACTCAATGTCTAATCATGATGTAACTGCTCTTGACAATCTAATTGGTACTGACTTAATTAGTTGTTTTGTCTGCGGGTGATTAGACGATAAGTTTGTTTGAATTTTCGAAACTCAGTACGAAATCTGAGTTTCACCACGAACGAAATAAACATAATCGATACGAAACCTAAATAATCATAGGCTAGTCTAAGGGTTGTGTGTTTAAACTTTAGTCAACAAATTACGAAAGCGAACAAGTTTAACTTGAGTGCTTTGAAATTAACGAAAATACTACCTAACAGTAATGTTTATCTATTATATTAGTGACAAAAGTTTAAAAAGCTTTTTATGTAGGTGTAAATGTTCCAGAAGAACTTCCAACTTTCTGAAATATTGCCAAATATATAATTATGGTTGGCCACGCGTGACTGATCATGCGATACCAACCTTATTCTAAAAGAACAGCAGCAGCAATTTTACATTTAGATGCTTTGGTTCTTGAGGAAGGACATAAGTTACTAGGTTACTCTTTATCGCTGTAATATTCATACGTGCAAACGTTTGTTTAAAAATAAATTAAAAAAACTTTTGAGTACAGTTAAAATAGCCTCTATTTAAATTAGCAAACCTTAAGTTACGAACATGTTTTATCCCCTTTAGAAACATCGTCTTTTTATATGTCCAATTTCAAATGAGTTTTACATTCCAACTATGTTCTGCTTTGAAGATTTGGTGGTTTAAAATTCTGATAATGCTCTATAAATGTATACATATTTTAAAATATTCTCTGTAAATGATTATCACAGTACCCCTGAAGTCTAATAGGATCAGAGGCGAGTAATCGGTATTGTCAAAATCTTAACAAATTCTAAAGAGTTTACTGAGATTTAAGTTAAATGGAAGATGTAATGTTAAAATTCTTGTTGTAAGTCTGTCATTCATTATTCTAAGATTGTATAATGCTTTATGGAAATATAAGTATATGGGAGATGAATATTGGCAACACCTTTGAAATATTAAAATTCAAATATATTAAGTTTGAAATAACGGAGGATTTGAGAATTGATTAAGGCTGCAGCAGGAATTTTAAAACGTATAATACGTGTCGAAATTCCTGCTTACCAAAAAAGGATTTTTAACACACGCTACAGTATACAGTTATATAAGAAGAGACTTTATTGGCAAACGATAACAGGAAGTTCTTCACAAATTAAACATAAATACACTCGTAATAAATTGTTTGCCTTTCCAACTGCGAAAGTTGGGATGGAAGAGCTAAATCTAATTTTGAAGATGACAAGTAACATTTTAGTTTACACGAAATATATTGGATGAATACCCATCTGTAGTTCAATAAATATTCTTTGTTAAAAATGTAGGTTAATCAATCTTTTGACCTAAGATCTAACGCGGTATGCACCTTGATTAGCACTTCTTAACCGAATTTCTCGAGTTCCAAGAAATGAATTAAATGAAAGAGGGCCGGCGCGGCGACTGAATGCAAAAAGCGTCCCTTTTGTGCCTGTGATCTGTGGGGCCTTGGAAGAGGCCTATGTTCAGCAGTGGACTGCAACGGGCTTATTAAATAACAGTTTAGAAAAATCAAAAAAATAAAAATGATAATATATTTGGCAATCTGAGGAAACCCTAAAAATCTATCTGATCAAACCCTTAAAATATCTATACAAATAAATAAAATTGGAGTGTCTGTTTGTAATATTAAAATAACAGCTTTTTAATCAATGCATATGTATACATACACGATACATGTAACAAAACTGTAGTTAAAAAATTTTTTGTCTGTCTGTCTGTCTGTCTGTCTGTTTGTTCCGGGTAATCTGTGGAACGGCTGGACGGATTTTGACGGGACTTTCACTGGCAGGTAGCTGATGATGCGGGGAGTAACTTAGGCTACTTTTTTAGACAAACTTTGTCGCGCGGCGTTACTCGCGGTACAACAATAACCGCGGGTAACACCGCGGGGTTCAGCTAGTTTTAAATATAAATAATTCAACAAAGTAAAGTTAAAATCGAATAGAGATTTTTTTTTGTTCTTTTGTTGTTTGCAGGTATGTTCATAAATGTTCATAAAAAACAATCATGAATGTTCATAATTTGTCTCTTATTTATTAAAAAACAATTCAATAAGTATATTTGAATTAATTTGAATAATTAATTAACAAAATTTGATAGGGGTATGGCACGGTGAAATCCCACAGGCTGGACCTGTCTTACTCTGTATGAGTCGGGACTTAATCGTGGTAATATTAATAAGGTACGATGACTTTTCCTTTACTTGACACGACATTTCTATTTCTGTAATATGTAGAAACCCAATTTATGGGTATTTGTATATTATATTATATATTGTGTATTACGAGGCTTGTGTTCATAGGCTAGGGTAACCTCTTACGTCTGAGTCCTCCCCAGAGTAAGGTGTCCGACGTTTTTTTATAGAAACACCACATCTACCTGGCTTCAGCGTACCAAGTAGTCAAAAAAATTGTCTCACCTGTTGTGGAAAGATTAACTCTGGAAAACTATTTTGTTCATCTAAGTCTTAATGTGTTCAATTATAGCTATCACACTGCCAATCATATGCCGTTCTGGACGAAATTTGAATGAAGATTTATACAAATCAGATATAACCCAATATATCAGCTTTTACTCACTCAATTCAGTAGTTTTAACTTACAATTATATCCTTCTTTTAATATTTTTTTACGGAAAGCGCTAACAGTAACTATCTCAAAACCACTACCGCGAACTTACTCTTGAAATAACCTAGCTCTACTTTAACCAATTTTCACTAATTCCGTTTCTCTCAGCAAAAATGTTATTTGTAAATGTGGTTTTCGATTTCTGAAACAAAGTTTCTCTCTCTTTGAATTCAGTCTATATACATACTTTTATAAGACTCCTCTTCCTCCACTAATATGGAATTTCCTAAATTAATACGAAGTATTTTATTTAAGAAGATATACTTCAAACAAAGTTGAATCATAGAAAATGACAACAACATTTTTCTTCTATTTTCATTACAAAGTTTTAACGACTACGACATATACATTAATTATTGTGAAAAGTTCTTAAGATGTATTCTATTTTTATATTTGATATGGAATTGAATCCTTATGTTTCATGGAACGTTAACCATACGGCCTTTAAATGGTATTCCAATCCTTTCTTCGTCAGATTTTGGCCTCTTTAATATTATCACATTCTAATTAGCTGCATAATGCAAATCCGTAGCTTCACATCTAATTCTATTATTTATAATAAATCTGTAATTTAAGACAAAGAAAGATTTTTCTTTACTAACACAATAATTCTGCAGTTGTATAGCGTTCAAAGTTTTCTTCTAATCAGCACAATCTGAAAGCGGTTCACTAGCACACAATATATATGTGAATCACGTCTTAAACAATAATTGCAGCACATTCAGGCTTTACGTGCAATCAAGTGTGTTGTAGCCTGAATAAAAATTAGCATTCCCATCTGGCAAGACATTACTAGCCTTTTGGGCGTATAGCCAAGTGGTGGCAATTTGGCACAGATAGTTTTATAACCACAATTAAATATTAAACACTATCTTACAAGTGAAATAATGTAGAACTGTAAATAGTAGGTGGTATATAACATAATTTATGTTTACAAGCTGGTTCCTTGTCGGAAACTAGAAAAATGTTACGCGAAACAAAAACCTCTAACTATTGATTGTATTGATAAATACCTACTTGGAAAGAAACCTCTCCAGAAATAAAAACAAACTTCATAAAAAATACAAAATTTTATTTTATTTCACTCAGAGATACGCATGTATTTAGTAAAAGTACCAGAATCAACGCGATCAAATAGTATAATTTGATCTCGTAAAAACCAGTCACAAGTTAAATAGCATGATATTAATAATAAACTTTTTTTATCAAACGAATAGACGCATCGCATCGCATCGCATGATGGTAAACGTCCTATAACGACATTGCTGAGACGTGAACACTAGCTTTAGAGTTATTTCTCAAATATAAAGTCACGAAGCTAGCTCATACATCCTTTGTAGACCGTTTTTCATATTTCATTTCATACATAACAATGCATATTACATATGTCTTACTAAACAAACAACTTCAGTGACGGTAAAAGCTCTCGTATTCAAGAACCCGAGCAAATGTTCAGTTATAAACTACTTCATGGTCGTATTCTATTTGCAAAGCTTCTCATAAAGTGACTTTATATGATTTTGTAAACACAATACAAGTTGTCAAAATGCGAGTACTCAGTGAGTGATAAATCTGTTAGAGAGTTAATAATGAAATGACAATGATCTGTAAGTATTTATAAATATTTCATGGTTTAATGTGAAATTCGGATTATATATTTAAGTTTTTTTTGTATATTTCGTGTTAAGATTTTTAAAGATAAATATGATACTAATGTGACATTCAAAACTGTAAGATTGAGATTTTTAAGATTAGTGTTAGCTTGAAGTAAATTCCATTTCTAATTGTTACTAAGCAAACAAAACTATATTTTAGTAAGTAATTTATCTTTCTAACGCATTATGTACTTTGAAATTAACCAAAATATGAAAATTATTTCCTCTTCTCACCAACACATTTCTTCATTTTTGGCACTGAATAAAAATTACAACAAAGTTTATAACAGTATGTTTAAAGAAAGAATAAAATTCAAGGAAAATAATACCGTGAAATAACACCCAACTTCCAGAGGAAAAACGTTGTCATGATACCTTGTAAATGTTTTATAAGCGAACTGAAAAAAATGAAATAGCCGTTCATTAAGGAGAAATTGCTTATTTAAAAGATGTTTTGTATACAGCCTTTGTGAGGCTTTTATTATATTAGCATAAATTCAATATTGGGGAAATATAAAATCGTGTAACAAAAAAATGATTTTGTAATACTAAATCTTATGGAAAAAAGTTAGCGCCTCTACTGTGGCCTGTTTAAAAATTTATGTTAATCTAACTCTGCATTAATAAATTATTTCTTTTAGTTTTTATGTTTAAGTTACTTTTTATTCCATTCTATGCATATGAGTAGACAGTATAAAATTCTTTAAGTAGGTCATAACAAAAAGTTTGTCGCTTCAGGGCCGTCAAGGTGCAAAAAGTTTTTACAGAAATGTGTATTTTTTTCTAAATAAGTTGATTTCCAGTAAATCTTCACTTAATTTAAAATAACCTTTTCCCATTTTTTTATTTATTAATTCATATTTGTACGTTAGAGTGGATTTAAAATGAACTTCAAGAATGTTCGCAAAAAAGTCATGCTATACAAGATTCAGTGTAATTTCAAATAAAACCTAGAATATATTTGTCGAATAAGTTGGAGGAGGCTTATACCCAGAGTGTGGTTCAAATACTATATTGTAACGAATATTTAATCCCACCCTATATCATTGTAATATATCTCCAACAGTTCAGGCAGCGTTTGTCAGTACAGTGCTCCGACGTAAGGAAATTTTCGAATTACTTGATATTATTCGTTATTTAATGGTCAAATTAAATGCGGCTGGTATGTAAATAAAAAAACCTTATTTAGGTGACGAAGTTGCAATTAAGCTATGTAAAGTTACAGAGTAGTCTCTATTGCCAACGTACACGACAGTAACGCCATCTCGCAAACGCGACTTTTGCGGCGCTTGACAAATAGTGAATCACAAGTTTTTATTATTTTATATCAAAAAAAGTAAATCAATATTATATAGAAAGACAATGAATAGTATTTTTAGAGGCTTCTATTTCTGCCACGGCATGCGCTGTCATCCTTTCCTATACCCCCACCATGGCCACCATACACTTCCCAATAACTTTTAAAACCCTCTTCATTTCTTTTTAGTCCAAAATTGCATCGTCTGACAGATTAAGTTTTAGATGTCTCACTTCCATAACAACATAGCAAGTCCGGATAACAAGCACCGTGTTCGTGTTCTAGACTGCTATGTCTAAGTTCATAAGTAACTTGACACTTTACTGATGTAGTTCTAAGTCTGTAGATGCGTAGAGTGCACACTTGTATGATATCAGTTGAATCTAAGTTAATATACCTACTGAGTGGGAACGGGTGCCTCTCCAACACAAATGGAGCCGAGAATTATACCTATTGTTAAATGTGGATTTTGATGCCACAATAACATTGTTTTGTGAAAAAAAATATTTTCGTTGTATTTTATTTTAAATGTTAATTTTAGTTTTTACTTTTAAATTTATATTTACCTTTTATATATCATTCTATTGGATATGTTATGTGCTGAAATGTGGTAATATATAGGTAATAACTTTAAATGTATTACAATTAGTTATTTGAATTTATGACGTACAATTTACGAATTACTTACATTAAAATTAAATTAATTCATAACGAAATACTAATTTATAACCATCATCTTGAGTGAACTGAATCTGCGGTCTTCAATGAAGTTCCTACTACTACATTGTGTAAACATCTTATACGTTCTCTTTTTTATGGTATAGGGGGCAAACGAGCAGACGTATAACCTGATGGTAAGCATCACTAGAGGCGTCTCATGTGAATTGCCGACCTTTGGGGACAGGGATGTGGGGATAAGATCAACTGCAATAGTTTATTTGCCTTTAGATGCTCTAATTCTGACAGTGTAAATATTTTATTGTTTAGCTGACCCACGCAAGCTCGTTTGTGTCTCCTATTGCCCGTAGCGTGATAATTGTTTGAAACATTCTCCATTGGTGCTCCGCTCTTATTGGTCTTAGCGTGATGATATATATAGCCTTCCTCGATAAATGTACTATCCAACACTGAAATAATTTTTCAAATCGGACCAGCGGTTCCTGAGATTAGCGCGTTCAAACAAACAAACAAACTCTTCAGCTTTATAATACCAATATAGATTATATTGAACGAATTGACAAATTAGAATGGAGTGAAGCGTGTAATTAATGAATTGAAAACCAATGTACGGCCATGGATATGCCGAACAATGAGCTTATTTTAAATCAACATAATGGATGATATACATTAGAATTCATCACGTCTAACATCATTTAAAGCAGTGTTTGGAATATATTAATATTTTAAATGATTGGTTACGTTATAAATTTATCTTTTACATCAACTTTTGTGATGGATGAGTTTTGAGCACCAAGAGAAAAGGTTAATAGTGCCATTTGACACAATAGTTATCCATCTAAATTTAAAAACATTTTGTATTTATTGAATAAAAAAATTTAAAATCGTTAGATTTGACTGAATGATTGGAAAGGTGATGTAAAACAAAAAAAAAATGCTCCAAAAATATAAATTGTCAAAAAAGCGATTTGACAAGGAACTGTCGTGTGCTGTCTAAGGCACATAGATCCGTTCAGTGACAACTGACAAGGTATACACAGGTTGTCATGCAGGTGCCAGAGAATTATTAAGTTGAATGTGATAAAAGAGAATTAATCCTTTTATTTTTACCAACAAAATACCTATTGCAATGAAAAATAAAAATATGCAGCGATGTAAAAATATTCTCCATAAAGAATGCTCCAAAAACATTACAACACCCAAAAATATGTTATAAAGATAATTCTTCGGCTTCTGTTCTAAATACTGATAGTAATTGCTCCAATTTTTGGCTGGATCAGGGTCGTTTGGCAAATAGCTTTAAGTTTCTCGACAACGACAGTTTTAATGTCCAGTGGTGGTTCTAATTGTCATAGATTTGTTCAGTCTGGTGCTGACTAGTAGTATGGCTAAATGAGATTTGGATTGATCCAAATGGCAATGTACCCCAGATGTTCAACAACAGTAAATGTTGTCTTCTGTATACAATAGTATCTTGTTGTTTGTTTTGTATTACAATCGTAAGTTTTATAAAACGATAACAAAAATTGAAACAAAAATAAAACCGACTTCAAGGTTTGACTCGATTTCTCTTGGATGCCATTATCAGATCTTAGTGTCCTTATTATGGTACTACCGTTGGGATATCTCCTTTCTATTAAAAAAAGAATTATCAAAATCGGTTCCTAAACGACGAAGTTATCCGCGAACACATAAAAAAAAATAAAAAAATATACAGTCGAATTGAGAAACCTCCTCCTTTTTTAGAAGTCGGTTAAAAAAGATATCTAACTGTTCTTTCAAAAGTGATATAGATGATTTGTGAATATCGACAGTCGGTGTCAATACAATTGTTTGATATTTATAGGGCTATGCAAAAAACAAACCAAATATAAGAAAACATGTAATTTTAACTTATCATTTGGTGGTCCTATAATCACAAATTTTAACAAAAAGAAACGACTTTAAGAAGTAGACCAAATTGAAAAGGACATATGCGGAAAGCACCAGTTTTCAAAAAAAAGAATCATCGAAATCGGTTGCCGTGATATTGAGTTATTCGTCAATTTGTCGCACACATACTTAATCCCTCAGGTGTCACGTCACTTTGACATAAGCATAGCTTGAGTGTCACTAACAATTACATTATTATTATTAATAATTCCCGACTCGCGGCCGGTGACACTATAGACCATGTTTTAATACGGCCGATGAAAGGCCGTGGACATCTTAGGGGCTAATGCAAATTGACGACTTATATGGTTATCTCGTGGATGTCATTATCAGAACTAGACCAAATTGTAATGGGACCGCACGGGAAGCACCAGCTTTCAAATAAAAAATATTCATCATAATCGGTTCACCCAGTCTAAAGTGATGAGGTAATAAACATTAAAAAAATAGCCGAAATGCACTAGCTCAATATATTTTAACGTATGGAATTATTGCTTGGGGAGGAGCTCGAAAAACGCATCTCATAAAACTGGAACGTGCTCAACGAGCTTTATTGAAGGTCATGTTCTTTAAGCCCTTCCGGTATCCTACAGTCGACCTTTATTCAGAAAGTGATGTGCTTACGATTAGGCAGCTATTTGTTATGACTATTGTTATGGAGCAACATCGAAAAGTTGAATATGACAGTCGCATGTCTGCTCGACGGAGGGTCAGGGTATGTCCTGTATTACCGTATAATACAGCATTTATTGAAAAATTCCAGTGCTACCTTGGTCCAATGCTTTACAATAGAATAAATAAAATTTACCCGTTACCTGAACACAAGTGTAAAAAAGCCTTAACATCGTGGCTTAAATCGAGAAAGTATGAAGAAATAGAAAGTTTGTTCCAAATTATTAAGTAATTAAATATATGGATATATATTAGTATGTATGCAAATGTGTTAGGGTATCTATTACTAGTCGGAAAAAAAAACCTTAACACAGTGAATATCTATTCTATATAAAAAAAAAAGAATAAAAAAAAAACGTCTTAGGGTTCGCATACATAGTGATTGCTTCACATTCATTCGACCTAATTGCTGACGGTACGGTATATTTTACTTCTACGCAAACATGCTGCATTTCGAGCCTACCCACATTTAATTGCAATATATCTAGTCTTAATTTAAGTCTAAAAAATATCTATGTACATTTCTTAGGAAGTAAGTGGCCACTGGAACGTGCTGTAATTGTGTGGATACCTTGCTTAACGTCTCGGGATCATGGATTGTAAACGCATAAGTACCTGCCCAGTTTATTAATGTTAACAGTTAACTACTTGTTCTTCTGTATTGTTTTTTGTGTTTTAATTACCAGTGACTGTTGTAATGTGTGAGTTGTGATAAATTCTTGTGTGGAGTATGTGTGATACCAGTGTGTCGAGATAGCTCAGTAAGTTTGATCTATATTCTTATAGCTATTCTTACGACAGGAAAATGCATGTATGTGTATATATATACTGTGTGAGTCTGGCCACATTTTGATGCTGTGTACCAAGGTCTAGTTAAATACACATGTTTTTATGATATACTTAAAACCTGGGAAGAAACTAACGTCTAAGATACAGGCTTGGCCTAGTTTAGACGTTAGTGACCATAGCCATACTGTAAACACCTAGTTTAAGAGTACATTATGATATATGCTTAAAAACCAAATTGTTTTATCGTGGTGTTGGTGTTGTATCAATAAACTTATTATTATAATTGATAACCTCCTCCTTTTTTGAAGTCGGTTAATTATGAAGAAATTATAACTGACCCTAATCTCTCATCTCATCTCTCCCAATCAGAATTCGAGATAACAAATTATATGAACAGATTTATACTTACGCCATTCAAACTATTGTATACAATATGGATACTCATTTCGGTATTCCAGATTAAAATAAACTAACAACATTTGAAAGTGGATTTAAAATGGACTTCAAAGTTAGTTGCAAGTTATGGTTATAAATACGAATCTATACAAATAAATAAAATTGGAGTGTCTATTTGTAATATTAAAATAATCATTTTCTACTTAATATAAATGTATGTATTCACGGTATATATACCAAAATAACATTTTTTTACAATTATGGTCTGTCTGTTTATCTGTCTGTATGTTTGTTACGGTTGATCTCTGGAACAGCTGGATCGATTTTGGCGGGATTTTCACTGATAGGTAGCTAATGGGATGATATAAGGAGTAACTTAGGATACTTTTTTAAACCAGCTTCCCGCGTTACGACACCCGCCACCCGCGGTATGACAACAACCTCGGGTAATACCGCGGGACTCAGCTAGTTGAAAATATTAATCAACGCGCTTTTGCCCTCGCGTGAATGTTGGTTAATGCGGTAAAGAGTAGACTACGTCCTTTTTAAGAATTAAAGTATATCCAAACCAAGTTTAACTGAAATTTGTGTAGTGATTTAACCGTGAAAACGTAAATTATAAATAAGTAAATCCATCAGATGTATAGGTTTTACGTATGTATAGGTACGTTTTACGAAATCATGTATCAAGTTCTTCAAACTTAATTTTGTTCCGCTAAGCGTTAGCATAATCTGTATTTTAGTGTTAACTAGACACTATTAATGTGCAATCAGTTAATCGTTATTGTAGAAGATTACTACTAACTAATACAGTATGGTTGCTTACAGTAATTTTTTTGATTGCTTACTAATAATTGTGATCTAGTATAATGATTGATTTTACTTAAATATTAACCAGTAAAAGGAGCTAATTTAAATCCGCTTTTAACCCATTTAGAAATGAGGAGGTACTCAATTCGACTGTTTTTTTTATGTTTTTTACCTCAGCGCTTTCGACTGGGTGAACCGATTTTGATGGTTTTTTTATTCGAAAGCTGGTCCCATTTCAATTTGCTTCAGTTTTTGAAGTTGTTTTTTTTATTAAAATTTTGTATTATGATCTAATTGTTGTTTTGGTAAATTAATTTGTGTAACGAGTCAAAAAACATTAAGTGTTTATCAACTTCGGAAAATAAAATAACAAACACGATTGTTTATGAGTTAGTTGAACAGTTATTATTTTAAAACTAAAAGAAAACCTATTTAGATTTGATAATGTTTGATATTTACAAGAAACGGCAATAAACAAATCCGGTGTTTATTTTCATGTTTCCAAATCAAAAAGCATCTAGAAGAAAAACGACTGATCATACTCATCACTTCATAATTTAACCTAGGTGAAAACTGGATTTAAGACCTCGTAGCAATCAGGATCATTATCCACTAGACCTACAGGACAAATTAGTTCGTATGATAATTGAGTGAAATCTGTATTTTCAGTTGTTTTACATTACCACAATAGTAGAATATCGTAATCGTGATCGTAATACTGTAATCGATATTGTGACCTTTGCAAGATGGAGTGTGATAAAGGATCAAGGTTCTTAGGTCTTGAGTATTTTCTATTATTTTCGGGTGGCTAAAGTCTCTGAATGTTTGAAGCCACAAAAAGTACAAAATGTTGTTGATAATAGAATTCCACTTTATTTAGGAATTGAAATATAGGCTTTTTGGGTAGTTTATTTGGAAAGAGAGATTGTGTGATTATTGTCAATGAATGTATATTGCAACGTGCAACAAATATAGTATACGGTCCCTATTTTTTTTTTTTGTATTTTAGACCTTCGATCAGTCGTCTAGACTATAATCAGGTGTGTTGCATGGGGTTGGCGTTCGGGGAGATAGAGCCACTGCTCCATCTCCTCTTAGTAAGGCAGCACATCTCTTGAGTCTTCTAAATAGATTTGACTGCAGGAGCATACTGGACAACGGGTTTGGGTGAGTTGTCAAGCGGTCCTTGTAGTTGGCTGAGTAACGTTTAGCTTCGTCTAAAATGGTGGGAATCTCCAAGTACTCATGAATCTCTAAGTTGAGAGCGTACCAGGGCACTGAGGAAAGTACCCTTAGAATATTGTTTTGGGCCCTCTGCAGGCACATAATATTGGATTTACTGGCTGTCGACTACAGTTGGATTCCATATGTCCATATCGGTTTTATTATAGAGCAATATACCATCAATTTATTGGATAGTGATAAGGCAGACAGTCTACTGAGGAGCCCGAGTAGGTTTTTAAATCTTAGATTGATTTCGTTGCGCTTCCTTTTCATATAGTCTTTTCATGTCATCCTCCGGTCTAGGTGGAATCCAAGGTATTTGACGCAAGTTGATTGCGGCAATGTGTCGAGGCCTAGTTTGACCGAGGAACAGGTTTCACGTCTAGGGGTAAATGTGATATGATGAGACTTTGAAGCACTTGCTTTTATGCGCCACTTGGTCAACCAATCATTAGTGGCGTCGAGTTGGCTTTGCAACAATCTGCTCCCTTTATTAGGATCATGGTCACAACTGAGGAAAGCCACATCATCGACAAAGGTATCTACAGCTGTGTCCGGTGACTGGGGTAGGTCACTAGTAAATATGTTGTAAAGAACCGCACCAAGTACAGAACCGTGGGGAACTGCGGCTGTGCAGCTATAAAGAGAAGATCTTGCGTCGCGGCTTGACTTGAAACCTTCTGTCACTGAGGTAGGAGTCTATCAGAAGGTAGTAGGAATGTGGAAGATACTTTTGCAAATTAGTCATTTTTACCAAACCCGATCAAAAGCCTGTTGTACATCAAGAAAGGCAGTCGAGTGACGAGACGGCAACGGGGCCGAACTCGAGCAATACTCTTTCCTTTCCAGACATTGTCTTATTGTAGAAAAGACTCTATGTACCTGTTCTATAGTTGAGTGGTGCTTTCGAAAACCAAATTGGTGGTTAGGTATTACTTGGTCCATACCTAGGCAAGGAAATAACCGTGCAAGGATGATCCTTGCCCACAATTTTGACAACACAGGCGTCAGGCTAATAGGGCGATAAGATGAGACTTCGTTAGGGGGCTTACCAGGCTTATGAATCATAACAATTTGAGATGTTTTCCAGAGTGCAGGTACTAATACGGTGCGGTACGGCACGGTACCTAATGAGGAAATTGAATCAAACCCCTAACATTTGTTTATATTATTTATTTATTTAGAAACTATAACAGGATTAATTCCCAAGGCAATATGTTAGCATATAACTAATTATAAAAGTTAAAATTTTAAAACCAATAAATATTAATAAAAGTAATGAATAAGTAGTTAAATTTTAACTGTTTTTTTTCTGCAATAATGCAAGTTTGTGCTATTTCTGTAAATTTCGGCAAGCTGAAAGATTTAAAAAACACAACGTAAGTAATGATAAAAATTTAAATCGGGTTCCTCTGTTGGTAAGGCCTTTTTACTTAAGCAAAACGTATTTTAAGATCTCTGTGCAATTTCAACCTCTAGGCGAACATTCGTGATTTAATTAAAAGACATCTATTTTTTTACTTCCACTGACTACGGGCCATTTTTGGTAACAACCTAGTCTACTTACCTACTTTTGACAAGCCTTCATCGTATTAAAAAGATTACTACAGCAGAACAGAATACTAAATATAATTAAAAATAAATAAATAAATATACATTCATATTATACATAAAAAACAATTAAACTCAGAAACAAACATTTTTCTGACTCTAATATTTGCTCTAAATGTTAACTCATAGTAAAACATGACACCGATATATATATATATATATATATATATATATATATATATATATATATATATATATATATATATATATATATATATATATAAATATAGGAACTGCCTCGTTGGTCTAGCGGTTGACGTATGCGACCAAGAGATCTCGGATTCGAATCCCGGGTCGGGCAAACATATTTTTGAGTTTTCCTGACTATAGAAATACTTAATAACGGCTCGGAGTTTAGAAGTTGGGGTGAACCCCCGTGCCCCGGAGAGCACGTTAAGCTTTCTGCGCCTGATCTGTCCCCGATCGTATCGTTTAACTGATCCATCGAATTATTATGGGAGTGGGGGAACAGAGAGTGCACATGTGTGTGAGCTCACATTTGTGCACATAGTGCTAGTGCTTAGTTAGCTAGTCTCGGATGAGACTGGCCGCCGTGGCTGAAATCGACTAGGAGAACAATATCAAATGTTGGGAAGTGATTTTACTTATTAGATGAATTGGGGAGTTGTTTAAACTCCCCAATTCATGTAATCAAGCCATTGCATGAGTAGATGAGGAGTGGTGGTTTGTTTAGGCTAGTCCAAGGTCTGTTATCTAATTGGACGTATCTTTGAGCCTTTTATTATTTTCATCAATATGGTTTATATGTCGTATCTCATACTCACAAAGTAAGATTTATCTACAACTAGGTACCCGCCCCGGCTTCGCACGGATTCTTTAAGGAAAATATAATATAGCCTATGTTACTAGAAGATGTGTGCCTTAATTTTTTCCAACGTTTTCAATAAATATAGAGTAGCCAACATTATAGCTAGTAGACTTATAAAATTAACAAATTTAATTTAAAGGAACACCTTCCTCAAGAATCTCTCTATCTATCAGTAAACACTGCATAAAAATCTATGCAGTAGCTTTTGAGTTTATCGCCAACAGACAGACGGACGCGACGGAAGACTTTGTTTTATAAAATGTAATGATGTGTTTTTAACGCTTACAATTACCATTAAACCTCACCAATCCTAATCCTAAAACTGCTTACTCAGTATAAATACACAAATACGCATGGTTAAACACGAACCAATTTGCAAGTCCAATTCACACAAATTTCCAACAGCTTATAACTTGCAAACAAATAATCCCCCGTGACCGGAGACCCTAATAAACATGAATAAAATAAAACCTCGCTGTTTAGTGGTGAAACGCTCTCAATAATATACTAGAGCGTCAACAATTCACTGCTCTAGACCCTTTTGGTCCACTATTATTTATATGCTAAAGAGGAATAGCCGTGCAGGCAGTAGGTACCTAGGGCTGCGATTGGTTTAAATTGTAAGATTTATGACGGAAATGTTGCAATTCAGCTAAATGTAATGGACGTTTAAAGTCGATAATAGCCTATATGATCAGTTCATTTTGAATTTTACTAAATTCTAATCAGAATTATTTTTATTATGTAGATACTTATTGGAACACGCTCTAACGTGACTCACCTTTACACCTGTGCAACTTTATTCGAAACATCAGCAGTGCAAATGTGTGCAATACCTATTCATCATATTAATCGTAACGTGGAGTATGAAAAGGTTAAAGTTTAAAATTCATTGTAATTTTTTTTCTCTGCTTGATACCGTAATTAAGTATTGTAATTGACAAAATATATCTATCAATAAGTATTACAAACTCTAGAGACTCTAAGCTCAATTGGTTAGGGTG
Organism: Spilosoma lubricipeda; assembly: GCA_905220595.1. Classification (NCBI taxonomy): domain Eukaryota; kingdom Metazoa; phylum Arthropoda; class Insecta; order Lepidoptera; family Erebidae; genus Spilosoma; species Spilosoma lubricipeda. The sequence goes on from HG992295.1 coordinate 4,581,370, forward strand.
ATATCACTAATCTAAACAGGTTTACGACTGTGATTAAGAATTGATTTAGAATGAAAAGGGTGAATCGATTAGTAAAGAATTTCCATATTGTAGCTCTAATAGTTAGTTGTAGAACCTGTTGATACTAAGTCTCATAGTTTAATTATGGTAGATAAATATTCAAGTTGCTCGTGAGTAGTTACCATATTAATTTTTGTGACTGGCATATCACTAAGTAGTGAGTCGACTCTATTCTATAACGCAATCTATGCATGCATATGCATAATTTATTAAAGTTCATCCAAACCTTTATCAGTATCAAAACGCAAATCTTGCGTAATGGATACACGGCTTAGTATTAGGCCTAGTGATCCTAAACTTATCACCAAATAACAAACGCTCTCACCTTACAAATCCCAAATAAGTCGTTATCCCTTTCTCTCGAGCAGAAACCTGCCAACCCTAGCCAAGGTAAGGGTGTTATTATCTTGTCTTTTAACCTCGGCTAGCTATAACTTATAACCAACGTAACCCTGACAGGGGGTGCGTAACTCAAAATCGTAATAATTTATCAGTTCAACAGCAAAGTTCGTCTTAACCAACTATCAGATACTGTGTTGATAGATTTATTGTGTGAACCGAATCTTGGCAAATTTAACTGTTCGGAGTTAGGGAACTAGTTTCAGAGTGTTAATATTGTAACTTAGTTGGACATTAGTTACCGATTTTTAGGCTGACTTGCACAACGTTTGACTTAAATAGCTACTAAACAAATTTTGTTAAATGCAGTTAAACGCATAAACACATTTAGCTTAACCAAATTTAGCGCCCTCTTGCATAATGATGAGAGCAGGTATAGTTTATTTAAATTATATATAAATATATTATTTTAGGTTTAGTTAAATATGACTACGCGTCCTGCGAGTGTGGCCTAGACCACACTATCCTAGTGTTGCACTCGCACAAACGCACGCGTTACACACGTTTAGTGCTTCTAAATAGCCGAGTTTCGATGTTTAACTACAGCAGTTCTTAAACATGCATAGCAAAAAAAAATATAGTGGTGTAAGATGCCAATTATGTTTAACCTTTATAACCGCATTTAGTATGTCTTAAATGTATTTAAGCTATTCATGTAAGTGGCCCTCAAGGTTAAAAAGGTGGAGGAAATTTAGTATTAAGTAGTTATATTACACACTAACTACACATTATTGTACAATAAAGAAACTAGTAACCGAAGCTTCTGTAATCCCTCCTCCCATTCTTAAGGGAGGAGACCCACAAGGGTCAAGAACAAGGGACCCGCAAGCGAGGACCACGTTTATTATATGTAACTAGTTACAGTAAAAACAAAAAATTCTCTTACATTACTAAATTACTACTAAATTACAAAATATTCAGTAATGAAAATCTATACTTATCTGATGGGATTACACGTGACCCCAACAATGTAATCAAACTTGAAGAGCTTAAAGTTCACTTACATTGTGTATCTAAAGTAATTAATAAGTTGTTGTTAACTAGAACTAAAACCCGGACTTCCTTGTTTATTAAAACTGTTTGTTTACCTTTAAAACATTAAACAAATTATTTTAATCAGTTTTCCTGATCTTTTTTTATATATGGGCTAATATTGTATTAAATGAAGTAACTCTACTCTGCCTGACAGAAAGCACAAGAAGATTCCAAGAGTGGTGGTCACCATACCCATAGTGAATGCACACACTACAACAATGCAGACATGTGACCCAAACCATGGCAGTCATGCTTCTTCATCATTGAGCCTCCGGTCTCGCCGCCCCAACGAAACACGACAGCACGAATGTGATCATTTCAGATTGGTCTTCTGAGCGAGGGGAGTACCACCTCGGTCGAGCAGCCCGTTCGTACTGAAATCGGCGTGGGTCTACTGCCTTATATCTTCTTTTGTGTGTATACACAAAAGCTAATGGTACCTAGCCATTTTACCACATTCTATGATAAATCTTTTACGGTACATGCTGTCAGATTATGGAACTCCTTACCGATATCCATTAGACGGCCCCAAACACTGATGGCATTTAAAAATATGGTTTAAAATCACTACTTGGAGACATAATCCTAATCTCAGTGGCTGTACATGACTAAATGCTGTCTATTTATGGATATGTATTGTGTTTATTTGTATTGTGTATGCGTTTGTGTATATGTGTATGTATGTATGTTTATGTATGTATTTTATAGTTGAACACCATCATAGCTTGAAAACACCTACACTACCCTTTATTCCGTTTATTCTTTCTCCAGTCAATATATCCATCCAAAGGTTGCCTGGAAGAGATTGCTTTTGGCAATAAGGCCGCCTATTGTACACATCTTCTTGAATTTTATTAGTGTAACAATTTGTAATTGGTGTACAATAAAGTATATTCTATTCTATTCTATTGTATTCTATTCTACACCCAGGTTTATAAAAAAGTTGAATAATATAGCCAACATGAATACAAAGCTCTCGGATTTTATTATGCGGTGTGAGTTTTATAAAAAAAGTTGTCTAGTATCCATAATACAAGCTCTGCTGAGTTTGTGACTAAATGACGTTGTGTGTTAGATGTCCGAAAATATTTGTTTATTACTAGCTGAACCCTGCGGTGTTTCCCGCGGTTATTGTCGTGTCTTAACGCCGCGGGGCGAAGCTAGCCTCAAAACAGTAGCCTTAGCTTAGTTACTCCTTATATCATAAGCTACTTATTAATGAAAGTCCCGACAAAACCGGTCCAGCAGTTCCAGAAATTAGCTGAAACAAACAGACAGACAGACAGAAATTAAAAAAAAAAATTTTTGGAATATGTACCGTGTATACATACATTTGGTAAAAAGCGGTTATTTTAATATTACAAACAAACACTCTAATTTTATTTGTGTGTACTGAAGATTTATTTTATTATAGTTTTTCAGATTTAATTTTATTATTTATTAAAGCACACAATCTTATCCTAGGTAGTTTAATATTTTTCCTTTCCAATAAAGTTATGTAACATACAAAAAGATAGATATATAAAGTTTGGCATAAATTACAATAATTGTCGTTTAAACCACGCTTTATCTAATCAAAACGAATTGGATTAAACCTTGTTTAAATTAAATAAGTAAAAAGGGCATTTTCCTTTTTGGTACAATGGATTAAAATGTTTTAAACCAATAGTAACGCTCACTCATTTTTTTTCTGTATCACGAATAGTCTTCATATAATCTGGCGAGTCTTCAAAACGTTAAAAAAAATATTGCAGGCGTAGATTTTTACACCGTAAGTTATAAATTTTCATTTCAATTCAAATTCAGCAAAATACTGATTTATATATAAAACAATTTACCACAACTTTTTAGGCTTTTCTATAATAAAGGTGTCATACATATAACGTATGCACACACACAGTATAATTATCTATAACCTTGTTAATACACTTGGGGGGGAGTTTTCAACACACAAACATCGCCACATATATTCAATAAAGGCTACGAGATTAGCATACCTGTGATCGAGGCATTTGAAGGTATTTAGACGAACCGGCCGGGTCAGAAGCGTTGTACACTTTAATACCTCTAGATTATATTTTGGCAACTGATTTAATTATGTACAGTGTACTATGTAAATGAGATAGTCCATAAATTTGAAGCAAAGAAAAGTTATATCTGCATAAATTATGTACTAACAACAAGTAACGATGAGGAGCTTGTTGTTTTAACTTGAACAGACTATAACAAGAACTGTCAATAAGGAAGGAAAAAAAAAAATGACAAAGTTGACAAAACTGAATATTTATAGGCTTCCGTTCCATTCAAAAGAAATGAACCTTTATACAATCACATTCCTGTCCAGCGTGTCTGTCTGCTATTTCTCTCTTTTTTGCCCGAATACGGCAAAAGGATGGGTAATAGGTTTGGCAGTCTATGTATGTATGTATGTATGTATGTTCCACCGTAGCATTTAGGAGCTACGGTGGAATTGTATCGTTGTACTACGGTAACTGATTGTTAGTTTAAGGTATCAAATTATAACTAATACTAACTACTAGATTCTGTAGCCTCATAAAGCTGTTAAAAAATAGACGTGACTTTATATCAAATACATTTTCAAAGTTTACCTCCATGAAGATGGAGATAAATAGTTTTTATTCCCATTTGGGAGACTTGTCTTAACTTGTTAGCTCGCTAAAGTACAATGTTCATTCCATTATATAGTAACATCGTAATACGAATTGATTAAAATAATCATTTACCGATAATTAAAACTACGCCCTAGTTAGTTGTTTCTGAAGTTTTATTAAACCAACAATCAGTTTTGGTTTGATCAGGTTCTTTATTAACTTAGTTATGTCGAGTAAACCAGTCTCTATTGAAACTTACACAAACAATATTATTATTGTAAGAATACCTTAGAGATCAACCTACAAAGTTTGTGATTACTTGAAGTTTATTATATAAAGTAGTAGACTAATAAAACTTACTATTTACTTAAATTTTTCGGCGTAGTTGCGCCAGCCTGACAATATGTCAATTTAAATTATATTCCTTCTTTTTTTGACACAAAGAACATCCAAACTTAAAACAACAATTTATGTATCACTCAAAGTGTAGTCCCACGAGGAACTTGAACCCACAACACTTGGCGCAGAAGCGTGGATATCACTTCAACCACTTGTTTTTTTTTTTCTTTCTTTTTTTTCCTTTTTAACGTGTGGAAACCCCCTCGGGCCGTCACCCCGGGGTTTGCGGCGGGGCGGTGTGTCTGAATCGAACCGACTAAAACCACACGGTGTGCCACTCTGCGCCTGAGAAGGGAGAGATCCGGGAACTGCTGTAGTAAGACCATCACTTAAACCACTAGGCTAACCATGCAGTCCTGGCTACTTAGAAGTTAAAACCTCACGTTACATTATTTTTGTTTACTTTAAAATTTAATAAATAACATGCTACTTCTATTTGAGCGCCTCGTTGATGCAGTGGGAGCGTACGCAACTGCTATGCATTAGGTCTCAGATTCGATTCCCGGGTCGTACAAAATGTTTGTTACATCTGCAAATATTTGTTTTGAAGTTTGGGTGTTTTCTATGTATAACATGTATATATTTACAAAAAGAAAGTATATATGTATTTATATCAGTTATTGAATACCCATAATACAAGCTCTGCTTATTTTGGGACTAGATGGAGTTACGTGAAAAAAAAAAGTTTAAATATTTCTCTTCTTTATAAGGAGATGTTTACTCCTAGCTGTTTATGGTTACTCTTAGTATTCACTTCTTAACAAACAGCAATATAAGCTTGAGTGATGTAAAACTAATTACATTTATAACTACAGTACTACTCTACGTATAACCCTCTTCGGCTTCTTCTGAGAGAAGACCCGAGTAGTAGTAGTAAAGCATTATGGCAGTAGTAGGACATTATGGGTTGTTGATGGTAACTACAGAACTTTTAACATTATAACAAAAACGATTATCGTTGTATACACAATGTCTTGTATATATTTGAGATCTTAGTACCTATACAGCCCAGCCCGTGTAAACATACGTTATATAACAATGAATCATACGGCAGTAATAAATCTCATTACTATCGACACGGTCGTGTTATTTATCTTCTCAACACACACATACGTTCAAAATGGCCTTATTTGCTGAACTATCTTTTTTGGGTAATCAGCTATATTTAAGCGCCAGTTTCATACTGAAATTTCGATAGTAAAAAATTTTGGAAATTAAGGAATTTACTGAAAAAAGGAAGGGAGGAAGTACTGAGTCCAGTAGTAAAAGTTTTAGAAGATGATCCAACCAGATCACTGAACAGCAAAAGACACCAATAAGTGTGGAACTCCACAACCCACCATCTGGTATCCGATGGAGACAAATGATTGACAACACAAGATGGAATCACGATTCACAATCCTCAACAGTGAGGGAATGAATTTCCCCAATAATAGTAAAAAAGGATTAAAGTTTTGTATCCATTTTGTACGACATAACAAAATCCCCGCAATAGAATTGTTAACATTTTAAGAAAAGAGAACATTTAAAATATATATTTAAGAAGACCTGTATGTTCAGATAAGTCTCGCAAAATAAATATAGTTTTCAAGCTAGAATAGAAGGAAGCCATAAAAATAAAACGTCAGACTAGGCGGTTAAATGAAAAATAATGTTGGAAAACGAGTGGGAAAACTGTAGGGAATAAAGTCGTCTGGTAAAGGATGCTTTGTGTGTATCTATTTTAAGTTTTGAATATTTTTCTTTCAACAATTTAATATAAAGTACCTTATTAAGATCTTTTTTAAATCGTAAAACTTACATAGAATTCCCAGCAAGAAATAAATTTTCTGTATTTTAATTAGTAGTATCCAAAATTGATCTTAGTTGAAATCTTTTTTTTTTGTTTCCGATTTTTGCTATGCCAAGAACAAGGTTTAAAATTAAAGAAATTGTCAAGACTTTCCTTAAAGTTGTCAAACTTAGATTACGATGTTAACTAATTGATTTAAAACTGACATTGAAAGACTTTGAGCAGTTTCTAAGTATCCAAAACACAATACCTTCAATGTTACTTACTATTGTTTTCTCTCTGTTATACTTTAAGCTGGTGTATTAATATTATTAAAAAACTTCTCGGTTGAATTTCAAGCATTTTTAATACCTTAGTTTATTTTATTGATATATGGGTAAAATATCATATTACAGACCGTGAATGGGTAGCAGTATTGTGAAAAGGTAAATTCTAGGTGTTTTAAGTTACAGTAACATGATGAAAATGAAGAATATCAGCATACATACAAACAAACACATATTTAAACTTTTTTATACTATATAAACATAGAAATATTCTAGCTTCATGCATTTTTCTACAGTTATTCCAAATACGACATGAATTCATACACTATTTTGGTTTAAAAAGGGGGAAAAAAATCTTCTCGTATCAATGTATTCAGGAATTATTGAGACAGTTATTACTAAATATCTGTGGAGAGAAAAGGATGATTCCAATCGATATTTTCATCAGTGATTAATATTCACTATATAGTTATAACAAACAAAATAATGTTCTCATAACTCAAATTGTAACCAACTTCAAAAGCACAAGGTATCTTGTATCAATTATACCTTCTGAAATTCATGTTCTATAACAATAGTAGCTACATGTAACATCATTAGTCTCAAATAACGTGTTTAGATTTTACTATTTCTGATAAAGTAGATTTTGGTAATAAATTCGAGTATCCCAAAAACAACATGGACTAGCTTGACTGGAGTGATACTGAAAATAGATAAGAGAAATATCAGCCACAGTAACAAAAAATATCTCATCAGAAATAAAACCAAAACAACTCAATTTCTTAACCATTTACCACTTAAAAAGCTAAAGAACTTTACAGAAACCGGCTAAGCCGTAAAATTTCCGTACGACTTTTATTCTAGGCAGTTTAGACCGTATTATTCCGGTTAAACAACTCGGAAATATGCCGGATTTTCACAGCTTTTGTTAACCGGTGAGATGTCGCCGTTTCGGATACTCGAAATTTAGGGCTCATTTATGAGTTTTAAGGTCTTTTTACCTCAAGTGACTTGCGTATAAATGTGCAACATTTATTTAAATCGTCCTAAAATACGTATACATAAAATGAAGTCAGATAGACTTCGATAACTACTTTGAAAATGTCTATAAATTTCGAAGATCACATGTTAAATCCATTTAATTTAATGAAATTATATACGTGTATATAATAAAGTTCAAGAATTTTAACAGCCATTGGTAGTAGGTACATAATTATAGCTACAAATGACTGCAGCACGTCAGGTAATATCGTACGTTTTATATCTCGATTTGATGGAGTATAAAAGCGTGTTACGATGTCAATCGTGAAGCTTAACGATTGAACCACCCCTGGATCAGACAAACCAAATGGAACGAACACATATCCTCTGCTCTTTGTGTGTAATAACACACCTTTTGTGTGGCATCTTGTGTAGATGTGCCTCAATGTCTATCACATTCATAAGATTTTTTGTATGTTGGCTCCTTTTATCTGTAAGTCTATTTATAAGTTTATGTACGTTAACTATGGTCCATTAGCTTTGACTATGTTGGATAATAAAATCTTTCGGAGAGTATTTTATTTTATTTTTTTTATGGAATAAGCCGGCAAACGAGCAGAGGTATCGCCTGATGGTAAGCGATTGCCACCGCCCATGGACACCCGCAACACCAGAGGCGTCACAAGTGCGTTGCCGGCCTTTGGGGGATGGGGAGGGGATATAGGGGGAGGGGGTTTGGGTTATGGGCCTCCGGTATCCTCACTCACTCGGTGAAACACAGCGCAAGCACTATTTCACATCGGTTTTCTGTGAGACCGTGATATGACTCCGGTCGAGCCGGCCCATTCATGCCGAAGCGTGGCTCTACCACGGTAAAATAACCATATTTTACCGTATTAGTATTGTCGATCGAATTTATAATATTCCTTTAATTTTGTCTAGCAAAAGTTATAGCATTACATGACGTTGATTATTGTGCTTCCAACCATGATTACTGCATACCCTTATCTTCAGATCAGCGTGGCAATGAGTAATATCGCAAACTGGCTCGTTTTATGAGTGGCTGTTTGTTTCATGCTTCTTTCTTCTCGAAAATATAATCGTTTGCAAACGGAGCCAAGTTAAAAACATGATAAAGCGAAGAAAATTAGGCAACTCAATATAATTATATAATATTTTTTGTCAAGTGTCAGACGGTTTATTAAGATTTTTTTTCAGACCATAAGGTGGAAAACGAAAGCATCTACTAAGTGTTTTGTTAGTGTTTTAGGTATGCAATTCTAATAATCTAAAACTGTTTTTACAGTGTTATTACAGTACCTACATTACAAGGAAATGAGGTCGGTTATAAGAACCCTAGGGTAATATTATCTCACAAAACTTCATACACGAAAACTTGTTTGACTTCAAAAACATCACGTAAAGTAAGGATTCTCGTGAAGTAGCAAATGCACGATATAATTTTACTAAAAGGAAAATATAGTTAGCACTAAAACTTGATGTATTAGTAGTATTGAAATATGCATGGCAGAGAGCAGACTATATGATTGTGATTCGAGTGGTATTCAATTGATTGGAAAAGTTGAAAAATGCTTCTGGAATCAGTAAAACGGAAAGGTTTTATTTATGTGTTAAATATATTTCATTAGTTGATTGTAACTATATAGGGCTAAATATCGAAAACCATGTCATAGTTATAACTCGGGCTAATTCTCATAGTATTGCTCATAGGTTTGGTGACTAAATAATATATAATTTTAAACCATTTAATGGAACAAGGAGAAAGAACAATTAAAACTTTGGATTTTGCTAGAGTTGTAATTAAATAAAAAAGAACAATTGAAATGTTTAACTTTTGGTCAAGGTGAGAATCGAATAAACAGGTCACCTGATGGTTAATGACTACAATTGTTCATAGTTATATGCAACGCAAACGTAATAAAGGCGTTACCGCTTTTTGAGCCTTATAAAAGTGTCAAATCAAAAAATTGTTTGCTAAATACATACCACTTAAATATTTAGCAAACATATTTTCTCATAGTTTTCACATTTGACACAATTTAGAAGAATAACTCAAAAAGCGTGCTAAACCCCAAAATTTCGTAGAGTCAGAACGAAAAGAAGAATATCTAACTAAGTGCTAAGTAAGTACTCTTACATAGAGTAATCTTAAAGCTACAACAGATTCTGATATCACTTTTTTAACTGGAATTTCTTGTGACATGTTTCTTTTATATAAATTAGATCTGGAGGCGGGACTTTATTAGTATTCTTGTTATCACTCCAAGTAAGTTAAGTGCTTGTATTATGTATGAGTTCTCAATTACCAACACACAAAGTTTTGTATCCTTGAAAGCTTCAAGCTGTATGTATAGGCGTAAGCCTCACCCGTAACTCTCGCGGCGGTATCTGCAAATATGTTGACATTAGGAAGCATAATATATTTTGGAATAAAAATCATATTTCTTTATTTTGCTCAAAAAGGTAAACAGACATTAAAGGTAAAGAAATAATGTACCCAACATTTTGAATGTTGAATATGATGTAGTCATCCACAGGTCTGCTTCACGCCTATGAAACTTCTGAACACTTTACACTTCAGTAGTATATGATAGTATCAAACATTAGTCATTCAAGGTAAAATCAAGGGGACTAGATACTGGAATAGGGGATATTTTTTTACATTAATGTATGATAATTTTTTATCGTACTTTATAGTTCATTGGCGTTTATTAATTTCTTTCTATGTTTTAAATCCACCATATTATGTAATGATAATACATAATATTGTGGATAGATAGGTAATAAGAAACCCAAAAGCAATCTAACCCGGGAATCAAACCCGAGACCTCTTGTTCTGCAGTCGCTTACGCTAACCACTAAATAAGGTATACTAACTTTTAAACTTTCGCGTTCCATGATATTAACAAATATTTTTACGGGAATTAACGCGATCACTTATTTAAAAAGGTATCACATACCTCTGATTTGCCTGACGTTTCGACCAGGTTGCACTGGCCGTGGTCATGGCGTACATGGCGAAACAAATTTCTTAAAAATATCGAGAAATTGCGGGTAGACGAACAAACTTCTCCTTCTACTTCACGCATAAAACGACGGAGGGAGTGCGCCGCGAACCCAGCCAGCCTGTGACCACGGCCAGTGCAACCTGGTCGAAACGTCAGGCAAATCAGAGGTATGTGATACCTTTTTAAATAAGTGATCGCGTTAATTCCCGTAAAAATATTTGTTAATACTAAATAAGGTAGGCAGTGCAGTGACCTCAAACAATAAAACTAGTTAAGGTATATTTTTTGGATCTAGTATCTTGTTCTAAATTTTGAATGATAGCCTTCTCTGAGACGTGTTATTGAGCTAAGTAATTATCGTCAAAATTTTGGTCATTAATTTAAATTTAAAATCATTATTATTATATATTCTCTAAGGAATTGACTAATACAATGCTTCACAATTTTAACATAAAAAAATTTGTTAATTTATTTGTAATACTATGAATGTATGTATGATGAATGTTTTGTATATTAAAAATGCTTTGAAATTCTTCTTGAGATTAATTATGAGTACCAAAATTTCTAGACATGTTTTGACATAATATGACAAAATAAATACGGTACAACAGCTGTAATCCCATCACGTATAAACAATGCATGCACTCAAATTGCAGAAACGTCCCCAGACAACGAATATAATGTAAATTTCCTCTGTATTTGTGAGTCCATACAATGTTGTTAATACATCGTCACTCATATGGAAACGCGAAGTTTTCATTTCTTAGTAATACCTAACAGGCCTGTTATTTTAGTTATCCTTTTAATGAATTCCTAACCAGCGATTCGATTATTTTTTGTTTTGTGTCTCAGACATATTATACATATTATATAAGTTAAAAATGATGTCTAGATAATATGTATATAATCAAATAAACGGGTATGCTTATCAGCAGTATAATTACTTCATATTTCACATTGATTATACTGGAGTGAGCTTATGAATAAGGTACATTTTTTGAGTCCTAACTCCTACTAAAATGTTGAAAAAACTCACAACTAAATAAAATGTATTCTTGTACGTCAAAATCAACTATTAAATAATTTTGTAATAAATTAATACTCAACCAAGAGGTCTAGAGTTTAAGTCCTGAGTTAGGCCAGTTTTTATGAATATGTATGCTTTTATTAAGCGATTTATAAGTTATAAGGTGTATGTTTGACATATCAGCAATGAAAGTGCACAATTACCGGTTGTTTTAATAACAATTAACATATTCCGTGTCTAAGTTTATTCCTGTTTGTTTTACGCAGATACTCACAGAATTGATGTTTACTGTGATACTCAAATAAGTACAAGATTAATGTAGTCTTATTGCCATAAGCAAACTATTCTTCAATGCGGGAAAGAATATTACTGTAACACTAGCAGTCGGTGGCCGTTACATAGAAATTACTTAATGGGAATGGTTTGTATAACAGTTTGTATGGGTTCCATTAAAGTGTCATTATCGGTAAATATTATATAATATAAGTAGTAAGTGTTTCTTATAAAATGGTCAATACAGTCTTTAAAAGAAACGTGTTATCTTGGGCGGTCCAATTCCAATTTAGAATTATATTTTTCACATGACATTTATGACTTCATGTTTCGCAAAATTCGTGATTGGTGTTTGTTGTAAATTATTGGGTTTGTGAGGGTATCCTGTTTGAGACGGGCGTAGATAACGTGTTAACGGGTTGGAAGCCAAGACGCCGCCATGCAAGACATCAGTAACATGCCGTTAGTCTCGACTGCTCGCAGCATTCACGTGCTGAGGCACATCGAAAATTTGTAAAGATGAATGCGGATCGAAAACGGAGAAGAACAGAAGTTATTTTTCCAAAAAAATTAAGACGGTGCAGAAAGTGAATCAGTTTTCGCGTCGTGGACGAATTCAAATGCACAACAACGTAGACAAACATTAAAAAAAATATCCCGGATTCGGACGTTCCGCAGAAATCGACTGGAGAATTTCAACAAGTACATGCGAGATAATTTCTTCGTTCACTTTCTGAACATTTATTGCTACGTGTGCAAAAGAATTAAGTAGAGCAACAAACTGCGAATGCAAACCTGCATGAATGATCTCCGGCGTAGACAAACGCCTCATTTGTTGACAGGGAACGGTTTCGTGTATCCAAAAGAGGTCGGTTTACCGCTGCTGTGTCCGATCAGTGACAGATTGATATCGCCGTGTTTGTCTTTCATATCCATAACTAATCCCGCCACCACTGATAAAATATAATGGGTCCTAAGTAAGCTATATTTAATTATTATAGTACGTATGGCAGAATCGCCTAAACACACGGAAATTCACCGCAGTCGACACAAGATCCCCATAGTAAACAGCCCCAGATGTTATTTGTAACCTATTTAGCATTGTGTTACGTTCATTGTACCAAAGACTACACTCCCAGAGGACGTGATGAGCCGACTGTTCACAGCTAGTATCAGGTGTTGAGCATTGACACAATGGTGAATCGACTCTACTCTGGCTGATGGAAAGCATAAGCACAATCCAAGAGTGGTGGTCACCATACTGCGAATGCAGACAATGTAAGAATGCAGCATAGTGTCCCACACCATGGAGGGCTAGTGATGCTTCTGCATCATTGGGCCTCTAGTCTCGCACTCACCAACGCAACACGACAGCTCGATCGCTGTACCTTTTACGTTGATTTTATTCTTTCATACATATTAGTAGCCAATATTACGTAATATTAAATTTTACCTGCAACTCTGCCTGCAAACTATACACATCAGATAATACGGGAAAAGGGGTTATGATGTTGTACAATAGTTAAAGTATCTCAATACCGTATTGCATTAAAGGCAGTCCAGAAATTTAGCCGCAAAAGCGTATCAGAATGACAATTTAACTTTTGCATAAAATTATCTTAAGTAAGTTTTTATTTTAAGTCTTTAAGTTTTCACGCCCCACTGAGGACCAGGCATCATAGTGGGACGGAAACACGTGCGCTGGTAGTGAGTTCCAGGTTTTGTCCGCTCGGCATAGGAAGGAAGAACCGAAGCAATGAGTACCAGAGCGTATGTCTACCACTCTGAAACGGTGACTTCCAAGGCCGGCACGTAGCACGTGTTGTTCTCTAGAGGAAGAGAAAAGGAGGGACCAATTGGAAAAGCTCTTTAGAACTCATGATTAAGGCGACAGATGACTGCCATAGAGGCGATATCTCTATGCAACTGCAGAGGCTCAAGGTACTCGTTGGCTTCGGGACTATCGATAATGCGGTATGGGGATTACTTTGTTGTATTTATATGTATATTTATGTTTAATGTATTATTTTTGTATTATGTACGCAACAAAGATGATTAAATAAATAACTAAATAAATAGAAATTGTTACTGCTGAATATAGATTATTTATGAATCCAAAACAGTGCACTTCGCTCAATAGGCTGTACGGTAATTTAGTAGACTAAGTTGAAAATAAACAAACAAAATAAACGATCATGACACAATCCTTTCTTTTGGTTAGTAAAATTATATTACATTACACAAATATACATAATGCTTATTCAAGGTTAGGCACTTTTATCAATCAGTTTAATTTGGGGGATAACGAACATGGTAAACTCTAAGCTAAAACCATAACTTCAGTCTTAACATATTCTGTTATTACAAACATAACACGAGTAATATAAAGCAACAAGAATACATACTCCATTTTAACGCTAAGTACTGTACTTACATTACGTTACGTACCAGTAACGTACGATACTACTAAAAGTGTCCATAAGTTTCCGAGGAAAATGTTCAGGAAAGCACTTTAAAAATTAATCCAACGCCATATAAACAAGTGTAATTACTCAAGGCTTTGCTACAAAATTCACTTAAATTAATTTGTGATACGAACTGAACTTCTCACTAATTTATATTTTAATTGTACATATACAACTTTTATTCTTTAGGTGTACCCAAGAGTCATCGAGTAGTATTAAGAAAAACTTCAAAGAATATGATTGCCTAATTTTTAGTTAAAAGCAAATTCTTCAAATGTTAGTTATGAAGTTCTTTTTATCATATTAAAAAAAAATTCAAACGATTGTAAATAGTGAATATTGAATTTGAATAATTTCTTTTTAAAGAAACTTAACCTAAAAAATAATAATTAAGGTGCACTGAATAAGTTGAAATATATATTAAAGTTACGAAAATTATCTCCTCCTAAACATAAACAGAAGTTTCTAAATCAGCTTATAAATGATGAAGTTCTCGGATGATAAAGATAAAAATACAAATGAATCTGCGAACCTCTACCCTTTTGAAACTTAAGGGTGAATCATAACATTGAACATAACTGGCATATTGAAAACTTACGTGCTCAGTTATTATTCGTTTTGGTTCATTTCATCTTTTAAATACTTTGACTATCTCGCTGGCGCAGTAGTAGCATATCACGTGCGACTTCTGTGCTTGAGGTATCGGGTTTGATTCCCGGGTCGGTTCAAATGTTCGAGTTTCAATTTTGGAGTTTGAGTGTTTGGTATCTATAATATATAAATTATTTACAAAAAATATATATAGGTATTCTATCATTCAATCTCACTTTCACAGCACAAGCTCTGCTTAGTTCAAGGCTAGATGTCGTTTTGTGACAGGTTTCCAATGTATAAATAAATAAACAAAAGAAACTTCGCTTAACAGTGTTGCCATTTCGTTGTATTACTGAACCAAACCACTGGATGGAGTAGTTATTTAAGCGGTCACCTCAGCACTTGCTACTGCTCTGGGTGTTGTCGGTTCAATCCCCACATGAGACAACACTTTATGTGATTCAAAAATGGTTATTCAGAAAAAAAAGCTGCAGGCATTAAGCTTTCATGATATTATGATTGTATTTCATTTTTCATCATACAATTAAAACGTAATTATTACGCCATAATTGTATTTTCTCGTTACATTTCTGTTAAAGTTATACACATGATAGTAAATTCTATAATCCCGCGTAAATAATGACGCATGAATACGGTAAAACAGAAATTATGACTCCAATATCGCGTCCGGTGACCTCCATAATCGTTTTCATATTTACTCTTTCGTGATAAACTGACTAAATGGTTAACATAGTACAAGTATGAACGTACAAATTTGTCGATGGTGAGATAAAATAAAAATAAGGGAACTAGAAGCTACTTGGCGGTTTAGTTTTGATTAAATTGAACTGTCATTATAAGTTTGTATTATCATCACTATCATCTCAGCCACAAAAGACCACTGCTGGACATAAACCTCCCCCAAGATTCTCCACAACAACCGATACTATGCTGCGGTACGCGGTCGTCACTCAAAGACTTACCTCATCGGCCATCGCTTCTGCAAACAATCTGCCCTTCCCATTTTCCCGTAAGTTTAATAATTTTTCGGATAATATCAGTGACGTTGGTTTGTCTGCAGATCATCTCAGTCCTCATGCGATCTCACACAAAAAACTCCAAATATTGCCCCTCTCTATTGACGGGTTAAAAATAGAGATCATATTTAACCGACTTCAAAAAAAAGGAGGAGGTTTCTCAATTCGACCGTATATAATAAATTTTTTTCGATTCTGAACGTCGTAAATGAACGATTTTGATGATTCTTTTTTAATGGAAGGTCGATATCCCAACGGTGATACCGTGAAAAGGACACTAAGATCTAATGATCCAAGAGAAATCGAGTCAAACCTTGAAGTCGATTTTATTTTTGTTAAAATTTTTGTTTTATAAAATTACATCCCAGAAATAATTCTTGTCTTTTTTTACAGAAACTTGAGGTCTATGAATATTTTCCGTTCCATTTACTGCATTATCCCTTAAAGTTTTGCAGTATATCATATATATTGAATGGAATAGAATGTAATTGTATCTAAAAGCTTCTGAAATTTCAAACATGTGCATAGAAATTTGATAAGGGATATTCCAAAGCGCTACTTGTTTGCTGTTCCTAATG
Organism: Spilosoma lubricipeda; assembly: GCA_905220595.1. Taxonomy (NCBI): domain Eukaryota; kingdom Metazoa; phylum Arthropoda; class Insecta; order Lepidoptera; family Erebidae; genus Spilosoma; species Spilosoma lubricipeda. Next base: position 4,597,917 of record HG992295.1, read on the forward strand.
GTTTTGAAGTAATATGTAACGGTGAGGCATATGTAATGAATTTTGAATAACATAATTTAATTTTTCGAATATAGACTTACTTATTGGTTGCAACTTTTGATTCGATCCTCCTGAAATCCATCCTGAAACTAACTTCTTTCTTCTTGTATTTACACTTGGTAAGGAACAACAAAACTTAAGATAATTCAGTTAAATTACTAAAAAAAACTTCAAACCTTCATTTTACCAGTTTAGCTTAGCAAGTTTAGCCGCTAAGAGAGTCGCACTGAAAAATGGTGTAGCCTTTGTTGGAGTGGCTTGAGATGTAATCCTCATAACTCGTACCTCGAGCTTAATGGGGCATTCAGGTGCGATGTCTCTAATTCTTGACATAGTAATAGACATGATGTACCATATAATTTTATTTTAGAACTGCTTCTTTTATGCCATGGTGTAGATAAATAACTACATAATGTAAAAAAACAACAGAGTTATGTTTCATTTGGGATCATACTAGCATGAGTAACATGTGTATAGTTGTTATACATTTTGTGTAGGTTTATTAATATTTTATGGTCAGCTAACTGCATGACATAAGTCCTAATTGGTAATATAATCGTTTTTGGTTAAGATTCATCTTAGAAGGATAAGGAAGAAGGTAATTGGAGTAAGGAAAACGGATAGGGTAAAGGAATTACTAGTACGTCGATCAGGTTGGGGTCGCATTCTTATATGTTAGCTTTGCTATCTGAGAGACTTCAGCTCATGGACTCGCCTTGATTATAATGAATATAGATTTTTATAAATTTTTACATCAATATAAGCTAGAATTCCAGTACAGAAAAACGTGGAGCAAATTGGAGGAGGCATTTACCCGTTGAAGGATCTATATTAAATTATATTCACTGAACATGTACAAATTAATGAAATGTATGCAACTTAGACTAAAACTTTACTTTTTATTGTATTATGTTCTTATTTCTAATTTCAATTTAAATTATACAAATTCATGCATGCACTTAATATATACTAATGAGTTCCGATACATTTGTTTTATAATTTACTAACAGACCCACGCAACCTCGTTTACATCTCCTATTACCCATAGCGTAATAATTTTCCCGTTTTTGTAACATTCTTCGTTGTTGCTCCGCTCCTATTAGTCTTGGCGTAATGGTATTTAGTCTATAGCCTTCCTCGATAAATTTACTATCCAACCCTAAAAGGTTTTTTTCAAATCGGTTCGGTTCCTGAGATTAGCACGTTCAAACAAACTCTTCAGCTTTAAGTATTAGTATAGATTGATTATGAAGATAAAGGGGCTTTATTATTATTATTATAAGCTAGAATTATAAAACTATGGTCATAACTATTTTAACTATATCTATCTATTAAATCACAACAGGAAGTTAGCCTTCTTCTTAAAAAGTTAAAAATAGATCTATGTTGTTACTCTCTCTCTCTCTCTCTCTCTCTCTCTCTCTCTCTCTCTCTCTCTCTCTCTCTCTCTCTCTCTCTCTCTCTCTCTCTCTCTCTCTCTCTCTCTCTCTCTATGTTGTACTTTCATCTGAACATAGAGTATAGATTTGTATGTCACCACAACAGTTGATTCAATTTCAATATTACAACTATTTCAACATGTCTTCTACTATCAAGAATCATTGCAATGTAACAATTTCAAAATATAAATAAGGTAAGTTAGATAATGGTTAAATGGCTGAAATTTGACATTTCCAAAACATCACAAATACCGCAAGATGCAACTGCTAGATATATCATAAAGTATTAAAGATTTTTACACCTTGGTGAAACCATATTGAACTAAATGAGTACAGTACACAGCCACTTAGCAACTAGCCTAAATAATCGTAACCTTTAATTGAAGGTACAAGCTTGTAGCGGCCTACCTTTATTTTTATGGCTGGTCAGTAAAATGTCTGCTCAACCCTACTCTATAAGATAAATTACATGCAATATTTGCAAAAATGTAGTAAATACCCATCGTAAATCTAGCTTTTAGAGTGCATTTGGCAAAAGAAGTAACAATTAATCTGAAGTAAGTGTGTGTCTTTTGGAAGGGTGCCAAGGTAAACTTACTCAGTTTTCACGGAAGTTGCCACAACATGTATTAAATTGCGGGAATTTGAATAAGTGTGTGCCGGGTGCGCAATTTTCAACATAAAGTATGATAGATTTTAGAGACCGGCAATTTTCAAGTATTAAAATCTTGTAAGTATGTCCGTATATAGTTTGTATTTCATTAGTGGTATTCTATTTAAATCGGATACATCACAAAGGATACGTAAACTAGTTTATATCCTTGAAGAGCTCCGTGATGTGGCAGAGAAAAAAATCGTTATCATTATAAGGATTTGTTTCTGTGCCACGTCACGGAGCTTTTCAATTCTGTTCACTTCATGGTCCATTGACCATGATGCTATGATGCAATATGTTATGAGCTTTTGTACTACTTACGTGGGAACTTAGATAATTATCGTATTGGATTTACACACACCTATATCTAGTATTCCCTCTATCTAGTATCTTATCGTATCTTCCCTCTATCTAGTATTCCCTTTGCACAAATATTTTAAATGGTCCAAGATTCAAAGTTTTTTTTTATGGTATAGGTGGTAAACAAGCAGACGTATTGCCTGATGGTAAGCAATTACCGCCGCCCACGGACACACGCAAAACCAGAGGCGTTGCCGGTCCTTGGGGGATCGGGAAAGGGACGTAGGGAGGGGCTAGGGTATGGGCCTCCGGTATCCTCACTCACTCGGTGAAACACAGCGCATGCGCTCTCTTTTTTTTATTATATTTTTTGTTTAATATTTAAATGATTAAATAAAAATAATATCGGTCAATAAAACATTCAATTATTATTTTTATAATTTACTAGCACATTTTTTATTGGCTCACCAATGATTGCTTACACCAATAGGTATTTATATTGAAAAACAATTATACAGGTATGTTAATCTAGTCTTCTAATGTGATAATTATTAACAGATAAGCATCAAGTTTCACTTACTTTACAGTAATACATATATTAATGTAAGTTTAGTATACTAATTAGAATAACATTTAGTCTAATTTTGACCGCTGTATCTGACATACTCGCGAGCGAAGCCGCTGGCAAAAGCTAGTCTGTTATACAAAAAACTTAAAAAAGAATAGATTTTAAAATGTTTTATTTATGTTATATTTACATTTTTACTGAGATCTATTTTAAATACCCGAATGTCAGCCATTAGATTAAGATAAAATTTATACTATTTCAAGTGCGATATTTTCGGCGTGACCCCATTATTTCAGCCGCTGTTCTGATAAGGGCAGTAGTGAATTTACAATTTTCATCTCCTCGACCCTTACTTCTAATTAAATTTTGTTGTGGATCATAAGACATTTTAGTTTATCCCTGAATACGTCGAGTGTTTACTTACTTTATCACTGTTGTTGAACTGACATGAATTCATAATATATTCCTGTTTATAGAAGATTCATTACATATAAGAACTTTCGCATTAAAAAAGTAAAAGAAATCGTAAAACCACAGCATTTCATAACCGTTAGTTCTGCATCGGGCAATTAACACCTTTAAGCTGATAAAATCCTTTAATTGATGAATACTTCATGTCACGGAGTAAGTGGTCGTGTTCCTCCTAAGCAGGTGTCCCTATTTATGTAGTTTTTTTTTTTTAATTAAAAAAACAAGAATAGGTTGTAAAATATTTTTCAGCCTTCTTCCTCTACTCCAATTTTTTATCGCAACTAGACTTCTTTGAATATAATATGTATCTATATCAGTTGTCTTGTATTGTTGGATGTCCAAAAATATTTAAATTTATTTATTTATTTTAATAATTTATTTGGGAGAACAACGCCTTAACTTCTTTTCGGATCTGCATGGAATTTACATAAACGCTATTGTATGGGAAGTAAATGCGAACTACAATAATGGGAACAAAGCCGCGGGCAAAGCTATCTTAAGGTCATAGGCACACATTACTTTTATAGGGTGTTGCGGCAACTTCCGCCTAAAACTATGTGCATGAAAACATACTTCAATGACATTTCACGAAGACATGACGAAAGGAAATCACGATATAAAAATTGGTCACGCCGATAAGGCGTTGCGGCCCCTAGATAAATATACTCGTAATCCCCTTGCCTAGTCATAATTAGATCTTTCCTTTGTTTTGGCGGCACATGAAACCCGTTCCTCCACTGTTTAAATTACAGGTACTTAATTCTCATGGACTCTGGGTAATTGATAGAAAATTTCAAATATTTCCAACATACCTTAGAACTTAGTTAAGTACTTAGTTCAGTAGTTTAACGCTGGGAGCGAGGCACGCCGATAGACAGTTAAAGTTACAGCAACAAACTACAAAATGTCCTGAAGTCATTTCGTCAAGTATGCTTCAGTCTTGTGAGTTTACGTCATATGAGTTTTACATTCATGAATATTCACTCACTGCTTTAGACTTAAATGGATTCGGCTCAAATTAAAGTTTTCTAGATCAATTTTCAGATAGAATAAATATACCTACGCCATTTAAGCAAGAGTTCATAAATGCCTTTGCAAAAGAGGACTGCGATAGGGTTTTAGTACCAAATTTTACATTGTTGAAACTAAGGCTATTTTATATATTAACTGCGTATTTCTGATCACAAATACTTTGGTTAGTAAACGAATACTCTTTACTGTACATTAAGTTTTAAATAAAATCATTATATTATAAAAGTAGATGTTGAAGAGCCGTTAATTCCTTGCGTTTTTACATGTAATTTGGCATCGATACTGAAAATTCTAATGGAGCTTATAAATAAAACCTGTTTTCTGAATATTTTGAACTGTCCAATATAATAAATAATGTTAATCTAATGAAGTGAGTTACTCCGAGTATTGTATTTTTTTTTTAATTTTGTAACGTAGTTGTCAATGTACTAATAACTACCGAAACCAATGAAAATATATTTTCAGATTTAATATTATTAAAGCATACCTGCCACCACATTAGCTGGAAATCTGTTTTGCTAGTACGAATAACAACGAGTAAACCATATTGAAGCTATCTTTATAAATATTGATATTAACATATCTGCAGACAAATTTGATAGGTTTATTATTCTGGTTTATGTTTCGGAAAAATTCAGTATAAATTCAAAGATATTGCAGCAACGAGTAAAAACTAAAAGCCACCTGCAACGGCTACCACAATAAATCTTATATACACGCGTTCAGGCTGCGTACTAACCGACCTATGATTCAATCGTCACTAGGATACTGATATTAATGAATTGGCCATATTGTTGTAAGGAGTATCGTACTACTCGGTTGTAATCAAAGTCGAGTCCTATTAGACCCTAAAGTTAAATCTCTAAACACATTTAATTTAATATAACGAGGTATAATTTAACCTTGTTTCCTTTACTGAAATAAATACACGGAGAACAATAGCGTTTGTAAAGCGCTTGGGCTTGAAATGACTCACCTTAATAGACTCGCAGGTAAGAAATTGAACATTTTCCTTATTCATGTTGATTAATTTTCGCCTTAGGCTAGCTTTTAATATAAATGTAGTCAAATTTTATTTTGCATAAAGTTTTGAATGTAGATACTGACAAGTGTTTTTGTTTCTAAATTCAGTATCAATTGTTTTACGTAGAACTATACGGGATGCCTAGTAAGTATAGTGAACAAGATTTGTATAGAGTTCTGTAATAAGATTAACAATTTAGGCACCTTATTTCATTGAAATAAGGTTAATCTATTCATAAAAGAACCCTTAGTAAGAACATACCGTTTTTCTTCCAAGTCGATGTCACGTATTTGACTACCGTTCAGTGCAAATATTACTGACTATAAAAATTGCTATCAACAAGAGTCTGAATTTTTCTATGAATAACATAACTCTTTTTTTAATCATCGTTATCAGCCTATCGCAGTTCACTGTAGGACATAGACAGCTCCAATTGCACGCCACTTGGTTTGATCTTCGGCTTCTCGCATTCAGCTCCTATGACCCATCTTGCATATGTCGAAACTTGTAGCTTGTGGACGTCCTACTTTTGCCCAGACGCGGTCTCCACTCAAGAACGCAGATACTCCATCGGTTATCGGTCCTGCGGCTAAAACAACTTGATTATTAACAAAATTAAATATAAATAACTTAATATAAATACTTGGACATCTAACACACAACGCCATCTAGTCCCAAGCTAAGCAGAGTTTGTGTTATGGGTACAAGACAACTGATATAAATACATATATACTTCTTTTTTGTAAATACATAAATAATGTACATAAAAATGCCCAAACTCCGATACAAATATTTACAAATCATTGGTCCGACCCGGGAACCCGAGACTTCAAGCACAGCAGTCGCTCACGCTACCACTACGTCACCGAGGCATTAAGTAATATAAACAAAGTAAGAAAGAATTGAAGATAATATTTTGAATACGTGCTGTATTATAAATTTCGTATGCAACTTTACAAACGTATAAATGACACAATTTATACTTTTAAATTTTTTTATACGATATACGGTGCAAACGAGCAGACGTTTCACCCGATGGCAAGCGATTACCGCCGCCCATAGACACCCGCAACACCAGAGGCGACACAAGTGCGTTGCCGACCTTTGGGGGATGGGGAAATGGAGGAAAGGAATTTGGGGATGGGTTGGGTATGAGTCTCCGTTATTCTCACTCACTCGGTGGAACATAGCGCAAGCGCTATTTCTGTGAGGCTGTGGTATCACTACGGTTGAGCCGGCGCATTCATGCCGAAGCGTGGCTCTCCCACGATAAAACCAACATACATTTATTTATAAGGTATACCAAAAACACACCCACGACATTCCTAGTATACGTGCTCATTACAGGTACACACAACATTCAGCATATTATTATGAGATAACACTTAACAATACAGTACTAAGAGTAATCTAATATTTACAAAAATAATAAAAGTAAAAAGACTTAATACTACATAATTATGGATTACAATACTCTAATTAATATAATATAATAAAAAAGAATAATAAAGACACACGATAGGAACTTAAGGGAATAAGTATATGCTGCTATTCATTCTAGTCATTTATCAATACTATGACTTCAACATCTTTAAAAGTACATTTTAAAGATAATAAAGTATTGTTAGTACATATTCTGTGTATTGAAACATCAACATCTGCTGAAAATCTATAACTCAGTTTGTCGAACATATAATCTTTGTTTGCAATATCAATGTTCCCGTTACACTATATCATCCCGAGAGAGTCAGCAACATTTCCTCCTTTTAGTGTATGCATTTGTGAGCTGCGACAGTCAGCGACCAATCCCATGAGATTTCATTAACTTCAGAACCCTCTATATACATGAACAGTTCGATTTTCAGGGTTCCGTGCCTCAAAGAAAAAGGGATAACAATGTCTGCCTTTCCATTTCTCGTTAATACTATGTATTCAGAAACGAATATACATAGGTATCAAGATAAATTATCTCCAAAAATTTAAGTCTGCCATACTCTTGCTGTAACGAAAGTAATAATCAAGTTTCAAGTTTGAGATGTTTATTTAAACAATTTTACATATTGTTGGTGGATCAAAACCTAAAGGATAAATTCTATCGATCTAAAATTTTATTAAAATTTTTACAGCACAAGTAAAAACAAGTCTGAGATAGAGCAATTTGTTTATTTTGATTGAAAATTTTATTTTCAGCTATATAATATATTGGAGTGGTTATAAGTGCCAAAAAATTGAGGTTTGATTCTCTGATGGATGGGCGAACTATTTATAGTGTAAATCGCACTTGTTCAATTTTCTTACTACCGTACTACTAATATTTTACACATTATTTGTTTTTTGTTTGAATTTAACTCAATTACTCTTTTTTTGCATTTATTACGAGACAAAACGTTATTTCTTGAGGACTTGAGGATACTTAAAATTATTTAAAAAAACTGATTTAATGCTAATAAAGCTGTAAATAAAATTTAAGTTAATTTAATTCAGAGAATTGACGGTAGAGATAGGTAATTTTGAAAGCCTAGTCATTCCGGGGTGTACAGGTACATTTCAATGGCGTGTCTGCAGAAATATTTTTAGTTTCTGTCTGACACAGCTTTTCGTGTCAATATTTGTAACGAACGTTCATTGATATTCTCACCTAATTCGAACTCTAAATGGTTTGTTGAAAATCAGTAAGTTGATATACAAAAATCTCAAATCTTCAATAATATCAAAGATTTTAATAACATTAAATTTAATACATTCAGCAAAATTCGAATTTATTAGATAAAATTTAATACATATATTTCAGGTAAGCGGTCTATGAGAAAAACATTATATTTATCTATCTATTAATTAATCTATAAATACACGCTACTAAGCCCACTAATAACATAGAAAACTTAGAAATCAAATCACACATTAGACTCAAGTCTAATACTTTTTCTTAATATTAAATACCATTAGACATACAGTCTCAATAAGGGTTTAATCGTTCGTTTACGCCCACTTTAAAACTCAGTTTCACAGCTAAAATATATTTTTACGGGACCACAAAACGGTGTATACAGTCGTAAATTGAAGGTTGTTAAATAAAAAGCAATTGTCCTCTTTATAACGACGTTCAGTGTAAAAAGCGGGGGCTTTCAGAGTGTAGTTATGTCTTGTAATGATGTCGTAAAACCAGAGAATTCAGAAATATTGTCTTCGGATATTGGAATGAGGTACCTATATATCTTTGTAGACGTGAAACAGATCAATTTTGATTTGATAGTTTGAATGCATGTTCTAGCAAATAGTACATGTGAAACATGATTTGACAAAAAACCAAAGATACCTAAACGAGAAGAAATATCACACGCAAAAAAAGATATTTGATTGATTGATTGAATGATTATGCTTATGTGCCCAATTTACTGCTATGGGTTTGCGTCGTTAATATATATATATACTAGCTCTGCCGTACTTGTGATATATACAGTAAGTGCCTTGGAGAAACTTTTGAGAAAAAGGCGGTAAAAGATTTCAATTTTACTTTTGACTTTTCTCCCGAAGTATAAATTAAATCTAAGTTTTCATAAATGTTTAAGATAAATATAGGCTTATGTAACAATTTTTCTATTTTCATTTTTATTTAGAAATAATATTTAAATTGCAAAAATAGAAAAAAATATTTATATTAAGGAATTAATAATTAAAAAATAACGGTTTTTAGTATATATACAGTAAGTGTGTGACTTACTGTAACAATCTTTAGTTTGAACTACATACTGCAATTATGATTACGGAATGAGGTAAATGTTTAAATTGAATAACAAAAATTGCACAATTTGCCTAATGAAACTTAATCACTTACTGCAATTATAGCTAGGAGCAATATGTAAACTTTGGCATCTACCATAAAGCACCGGAACCATAATTAATTACTCTTCCCCGATATTATTTGTAGATAAATGAAACAAGAGATCTTACGAAATTATAGTTTAATAAAATAATTACACAACTTTGGTAATACTAATTGTAAAATAAGTTCCATTTATGGAATTTTTAAAGCATTTTATTTAAATTAATTTTATTATAAACTAACTAAAAAAATACAATTCGTGTTTGTACAATCTGCTTCGTACATAAAACAATCATAAATCAAATAAATCAAGCTCTGTAAGTATCTAGAAAAATACCGTACCTATTTTTTTTTAATTTGTTTTTGTACTTCTTCGTACACAATAAAGAAAACATTCTTCATTTCCTAGATGGGTAAAAGATATATTTAATTCATTTTTTACTACTGTGCGATAAGTTTCTAGAGATACTTTCAAATCGGGAAACTTTTCACAAAAGTTTTTGTACATAATTGGCACATTAATATCACTGGGCAGATACAGCTTATTAGGAGCATGCTCTCTTCGGTAGTGCGATATTGCAGGATTGTACCCTAAAACATGACTTTTTATAGTACTTCTATCTATTTTATTGGCTCTTTCATAGACTCCCCTGCGATCTTTTTGCTGATCGATTGGTCTCTTTAGGGCAGCAAGAACTCTCTGATCATTTTTTGGGTGATATCCCAAAGTTGTAAGAAATAATTGTTTGCAAACTTCTATTCTAATATCACCAAGTGTGGTTAAAAAATATGCATATGTCAGTTTCCTCTTTGGTATTTCCCTGCTTGTTTGTTTTCTTCTTTCAACAGCTTTCGTCTCAACCATACCCTTAATAAATATACCCTGGGATTCTTTGTTCAGTTTACTGTAATAGTTATTAATTACCTTTCTTTGGCCTTCGCTAATATTCGTCGAACATTTTCGTCTACAATTTTCCATGCATGCCCTTTTAAGTGATAACTTTTCAATTAGTAATTGCTTTTTAAACTTCTTTCTTTCTATTAATGACTCTACAAACACTTGTCTTTTACGTGGTAAACCAGACTTAGTCAATCCTTTTCCTTCTTGTACTGGATTATTAACTACATTTAATTGTTCTGAATTATTTAAATTAACTGCACTGTCACAATTAACTTGAGCTGAATTTTGTTCTAGAAAAACTATGTTAATATTAATGTTATCGGTCTCAACTGCTGGAGCATCTTTTTCTGGAGTAAATGTTTTACTACGTGAGATCAGTGAATCTTCACAATCCGTGTCGGTTGTGTCAGAGGCAGGTATATAATCTTTATCCTTAACACTATCATCAGAATCTTCGAATAAGCTTTGTTTATTATTAATTTGTGAATTTTCGTTTTCTTCATCTTACATTTGAGCAAATTGTTATCAAAAGGCTCTTTCTCAATAAGCAGCCTATCAAAGTCAGTCATATCATTTGTCGTTACAGCACTATGTGAAGTTTGGTATTCATTATTAAAATCAAATATTTTTGGATGGTCATTAAAATTTACGTACCGCAGCCACATTTTGTTAATATCGGTAACTACACGTTGATCATTCATGTCGGTGTACTTAGAGAATTCAGATATGGAAGAGTCGCTGGTGCAGCTGTTACTGGTACAATCAGTTGCTGGTAAATTTAACTGATGTGCACTTGAATTATTTGACGCAGCTGTTTTTCTAGCCAAAGCCATAATTCGATCACTTCTGGAAGACATATTGCCTGAAAAAAATAAAAATAAAATACTACAATTATAAGCAACACATACATACAAACAAGCTAACTTTAGTGTACAGCAATATATTTGTAGCGATTTTTAAAAATATAACAAAAATTCGGAAAGTTAACATCCATTTAGTTAAACCAGCTTGAATACATAGTTTTTTGCACCCTTTCAAGTACTCGTGTATTTTTCGTTATGTTTTTGGTTAATATAATTAATAAGAATAATAAACACATAATTAATTGTGATTTGTATATATGGATATGCCGGTAGGTATTTTAAAACGGTTACGACGATAATTTGCTTAGGCGAAGCAATGTAAAACTAGTGCCAAACTTATTATATTAAGCTGTTAATTATATCATATTACTGTACCAGTTATTAACTGCTTAAATATTATAAAAATTCAAAAGCTAGGAAAGAACGTGTACTTACGAGTGATATTAGTGACGACAGCCAGGGTTGTTGCGTGACCGGCGACCACAGAGTACATTGTTAATCCGGCGACTACAAATTGACGTACTGGCCCCGCCCCGCACTACTCATTCGGACCCTAAACGCCTTATAATATTTGCAGTAAGTAACGTGTTTACCTAACATGTTCCAGGCAAGCCTACGCTTAATATGAAGTATTCCTTAATGGAATTACAGTAGTGAATCTTGCTGTTGTTACGACTACGCATAAAAATAAATATTTTAATTCGCTGTCTTATCATATACACAGTAAGTTCAACTTACTGTACTTATGCTAAGATAATACGATAATACATTGCGAAACTCATAGACATTAATATAGTATATGCTCTTACTGTAGATATCTTAAGGTTTAATAAAGTAATGTGTTATTTCCAACACTTAATATAATAATAGTATGTGGCACTTACTGCTAATATGTTTCAGTGATACTTGATGAAAAGTTCTCATATCTTAAAAATAATAATAGCAAAATTACTTACTGTAGCAATACATAGGGAAATGGTTTTAACTTTATGAAAAAATCAACCGTATGTGCTCATACTGCAATCATAATAAGTATGCTTTGGCGCAAATGTGTCATACTGTAATTATGCTTAAGCTTATTTGATTTTCTATACCACATTTTAAAATTTTAGATATACAGAAATGTAGGTCTCGATCTCTACATTCCAAATATATACTTAACTAAATATCGACAAAAATGTGACTTACTGTATTTATCGTAAGCGCGGCAGAGCTGTTGCCCGCGGCTTTGCCCGCGTGGAAGTTTGTTATATGTATTTAATTAAAACTGTGTAAAAGTATGTATTAGTAATTTATTCATGTTTTAAACCTATTTATTTATTTTTGATCAATAGCCCATTTAAAAGAACTTTTATACAAACATTTGACCCATATTTCATCCCCTTTAGGAACAGAATTTGCGTAAATGCTGATATAAGTATTCGTCTATTTGTAATCATCAGAAACATAAAGCCGAAAGTTTTCAGGCTGCTAAATTAAAAAATTATGGACTTCCAAACTAACTAATATATGAAATGCCAATGCCTATATATTTCTCCCCTTAGGGGTAGAATACCCAGAAACGTTTAAATACATATCTACTCATTTTCAATCAGTAGCCCAAAAACAAAGTTTCATGTTTCGAACTTCACAAATGACGGATTTCCAGACTAACCATTTCACCGCTTAGGAGTAGAATATCCAGAAACGCTTTAACGGGTGTCAAGTCATTTTTAATCAGTAGCTCAAAAATATAGTTCAATGTTGCTAACCTTAAAAATGACGAACATCCATGCAAACTTTCAATCCCTATTTCACCCCCTTAGAGGTAGAATATCCAGAAACGCTTAAGCACGAATCTACTCTTTTTTAATCAGTAGCACATGAATAAAGATTTATGTTTCTAACTTAAAAAATGAAGAACTTCCATACAAACTTTCAACCCCTATTTCACCCCTTAGGGGTAGAATATCTAGAAACGCTTGAATAGTTATCTAGTCATGTTTAGTCAGTAGCCCAAAAACAAAGTTTTATGTTTTGAACTTCGAAAATTACGGACTTCCAGACCAACCTACACGTTAAATGTCAACCCCTATTTCACCCCTTAGGGGTAGAATATCCAGAAACGCTTAAATACGTATCTACTCATTTTTAGTCAGTAGCCTAAAAACAAAGTTTTATGTTTCGAACTTAAAAAATGACGAACTTCCATGCAAACTTTCAACCCCTATTTCACATATTTAATATATCTAAAAACGCTTAAGTACGTATCTACTCTTTTTTAATCAGCAGCATATGAATAAAATTTCAAGTTTCTAACTTAAAAAATGACGAACTTCCATACAAACTTTCAACCCCTATTTCAACTCTTAGGGGTAGAATATCCAGAAACGCTTATATACGTATCTACTCATTTTTAATCAGTAGCCCAAACACAAAGTTTCATTTGTCGAACTTCAAAAATGACAGACTTGCAGACTAACCTAAATGCGAAATGTCAACCCCTAATTCACCCCTTAGGGGTAGAATATTCAGAAACGCTTAAATACGTATCTACTCAATTTTAGTCAGTAGCCCAAAAACAAAGTTTCATGTTTCGAACTTAAAAACTGACGAACTTCCATGCAAACTTTCAACCCCTATTTTACCCCTTTAAGGGTAGAATATCTAGAAACGTTGAAATACGTGTTTATTCATTTTTAATCAGCAGCCCAAAAGTAAAGTTTCAGGTTTCCAACTTAAAGAATGACGAACTTCATACAAACTTTCAACCCCTATTTCATCCCCTCACAGGTCGAAATTTCAAAAACGCTAGAACAAATGTTTTATTATTTTTTATCAAGTGCTTAAATATAAAGTTTCATGGTTTTATCTTTAAAAATTATGAAATCCCATACAACTTCCCCCCCCCTCTTTTAACCCCTTACAACCCCTTTTTCGCGATAAAAAGTAGCCTATGTTTTATCTCGGGGTCTAGAATATCTGTATACCAAATTTCATTCAAATCCGTTCAGTAGTTTTGGCGTGAAAGAGTAGCAGACAGACAGACAGACAGACAGACAGACAGAGTTACTTTCGCATTTATAATATTAGTTAGGATAATACTTCATAAGTGAGATTAAGAGTCGATATTATGTAGACATTTGATGATATTTGTATATTTCCTTCAGAGATATAAATGACACTGTATGTATAATGTACCTACGTACATATTGCTACTTACATGAGATTTAATTATTCTAGTGTTGATATTTACAGAATTACATGATTGATTTAGTATCTTCCAAGTAGAACGTTTAATATAGAGATGTCAAATATTTATGTGCAGTACAAACAAAACCAACAGATTAATTTTAAATATCCGTATGATTGCAATTTTAATTTATGGGTTTTAAAACCGTATTGGCTTTAACAATCGAAATACTTGTTGTATTGTCTTAACTATTTGGCATAATTGCCATATTTGCCGTATAACCGATAACCGTTGGGGTAAACGGGTTCTTAAGTGGAGACCGCGTCTCGACAAACGTAGTGTAGGACGTCCGCAGGCCAGGTGGAGTGATGCTTTGCGCAAGACGTCTGGCAGGAGCTGGATGCGAGAAGCCGAGGATCGAATTAAGTGGCCCATCTTTTGACCTACCGGTGATTAAGTTACTAAATTTTAAGTGATAAATTTATTACCGTTCTTGCTTTGCATACCTAACAGAAAATCTCATACAGTTTTTTTAACTACATAAGTATCTATTGGAAAATATTTTAATAAAACATTATACATATACACAGTAAAGTAAGTAGTACTTATGGTTTAAATACCTGTTTACTTAGTACAAGTGATATTTAACTTCTGAGATAAAAATATCATTAGAGGCCACAGCGAGTCCATCGTTCCGAGTTAAAGATTAAGTCGTCCTGAGCGACATAGTCATAATTGTGGCTAAGCTCCGTAAAAGAAAACTCGAACTAAAATTAAATTGTACATAGAAATTCTATTTCTAAACATTGCAAAATTAGAGCAGTAGCTGATATACTATTTCCTTGTAGCTGGCAATCGACTAAAAAGACCCACAACTCCATTTTATAAAAATGTACCCCGCATGACAGATTTTTATTTGAACGATTTTTGCCCACGTTTGTGTTCCGGTCCGGTCCGAGATTACATCGACCTCGACACAGCAAAAGCTTTGTAGTAGCCATTCGATATTCACTACAAAAGTATTAAAATCAAACGTGGCATAAAAAGTAAGGGTCTACAACAGAATATAAGTTTTATATCCACCACTGAAGCTCGCAAGTGCAAGGAAAGGACCTCTTGAAGCTGCTTTTAGCAGACACGTTCCGTTTAAAGATAATAACCCTTTCAGCCGCTTTTAACGACTTGCGCAAAGATAAGATACTTTTTATGTGTTCAAACAAGTTTAGAAGCATTATAACCACATTTTTGATATTCTTTTTACAAGCTTTTATTTAACTTGCCTTGTTAGTATAAGTCATTTCTTGCAACTGAATTTTATATCAGTTCCCTACCCTATTTTGCAAAAATTTAGAATTCTTAGAAATATTACAATTTATAACGTGTTACTATATATTTTTTCTCATTCTCTTCTGAAGTTCATGATATGTCCGTAAATTACCTACAATCTACATCCGTGATTGCACTACTCGTATTGTTTATTCGTTTTAATGCCTTGCTAGAATCCGGTCATTATTCCACTTTTTTCTCATTCTCTTCTGAACTTCATGATATGTCCGTAAATTACCTACAATCTACATCCGTGATTGCACTACTCGTATTGTTTATTCGTTTTAATGCCTTGCTAGAATCCGGTCATTATTCCACTTTTTTCTGCCCGTTAATATCTATTATAACAAATATTGGGCTTGAGAATGTAGAATCACATTAAAAGTTTTTTGAAATTTTAAGTCTTTTAAAAATTTTGATCTCAAAAACTTTATTGTGATGCAGTTTTTCTTTGCATTAGAAACTATGAGATTTGAAGCTACAGTATATAATATATACCTTAACTGGCTGCAATGTCTGTCAAATCTGTTTGTTCAATGTAATGTTTATTTCCGTTGAATTTAATTTTTTTAAATGTTCTTGATTTTCATGTTTTTCATAGTATCACAATAGTCAAGGACATGTATGCTTGCATATTATCGGTTGAAAATAAAGAAATGTATATGAGGTATATGGTTTCATAGAAGTTCATAGTTGGTTGCACCACTAAAAATCAGTCAGGAAAAAAGAGAAGAATAATAACCTGTTGTAGAGTATCCCTGTTGAGGCATACTGAGGATGATTTTCGTCAAAGTAACCATAGTAAGATTTATATTCGGAGGTCACAGGAACAAGTCAGTATTACGTCAACTTAATGTGTAATAAGCAAAAAAAGAATTTAATTTTTCATAGAGCATTTAGCATTTAGAGTTTTATAACCACCACTTCTCTAACAGCATGATTCATAATATTTATGCTGAAGTATCTGTTCGTTCATCACATGCACTTAATACTCATTTAAATAAAAAACCCACCCATCAAACACTCAAAATATTTTTTTGTCTTATTCAAAATTCAGTAAAATCATGTTTGCGGCGTTTCACGGCGCAAACAACTGAATAAGTTATAACAAAAATAAAACATTTGCACCCACCGAGTGGCCGAACGTTTTCGGCATTGGTTCTTAGCCTTTAGCCTGAATTATTGAACGCCAGCGCCGGTTAGGCGATGAATTATGCATTACTCTAGTTCGTACGAACACTAACTGAATGTAATCATTGTACATTGCATTTTGATTGCTTCACGTATGGTAAACGGAACTATTTGAAGCGTAGTGGCTAATTTGCTCAAATTGTTTTATTGCTAACTATATTAGGCCAATTTCTGGAATTGATGTTACATATTTCGAGATAGCTGATGAGATGATGATATAAGAGACTTAGCTGGTATCTAAAGATAACAAGTAGACAGTATAATGAAAATTTTAAGAAGCTATCATTTTCTGTTATAATTATATTTGCTTATTGACCCGACTTAATAAGGTGTTTAATTTTGTTGCTTACAAGAATGTTTTGAAAATAAATGCTATCGCTTAATCGACATAGGTATCTTTCTGCTATATAGGTAAGTTAGACTTTATAACGTTATTTCATTTATATATTTTAAGATAATATAATAATAGGATAATGACTAATTTTTGGAAGACAAAAAATTCACTTTTAGCAGATAAGCCCCAAAACAATCCTAAAGATTGTCATCAAACATGACAGTTTTACTTTGAAATCTTTTTTTTTTGTGGCTTTGATTTTATTAGATTATGGCTTTGATTGAGATTAGATTTTGTCTGTGGTTCTTCATACATTGTGACGTATCGCGCTCCGATTGGCGTTTACAGTCACGTGATATTCGGAACCATTTTAAACATTTTTAATAGTTTATTGAGCATACATTACATCTACAAATATCTAATATTCAATGCTGTAGCAAAAACATAACTTTTCATATATTCGCTATTTATCTCAACATCCCTATTAATGCGAATAAATATTGGCAAAACTTTGTATGTCAGCATCAAATGACACGATTAGAATTGAACTTTAACCAAATGTTATGAAACTGTCCAGTAAATCCAGTAAATCTAATTTTCGGTTTATGTTTTAAACAAATTCGGTATAAAAGTTTTGTGTCTGCAATTATTTTGGTATTTTTATAGATAACCGTTTTATATTCTAAATCAGTCTTGCAACTATCTTCAATTCTGGAAATAGATATTTACCCTCTGAATTTTATCTCAAAGTAATTAACGAATATAGTAAACAAGGGTGGCGCCTTTATGTCTGAAGTGAATTACTTCAAAATCAAACACACTCAAGTATCAATAGATTGAACGTGCTAATCGTATGAGTGAGTTACGATTTTCGCATTGATTGAAACAAATATAATTGACGTTCAATAAGCTCTTAATCTTTCATACTGGTGAAAGCACACGTACGATAAAACTATGTTATGTGTAACCACCAACTCTGATGTGGTAATATTTGCTATGTGCAGTGCTTTAGTTAATATAGATTGATCGGGTAAAAACTCTTTGTTTTGATAAAAGTCAATTATTATTTTGTCAAAGTCAAACTAAATATTTTCATTTCATAAAATTGCTCAACAGCTGTTATTATACGTGGTTTGGTAAATTTTACTCATTTGTACTCATAAGTTTTAACTGCTTACGTAGTTTTGAACTAGATGAAAAGGGTTGTTTAAAGATAATATAATATTCATACGACATTTAATACGCCAGTATAAGAAGATGTGATACTAAATAGAAAAAATATGTAAAGCTGTGTCTAAAACTTCACGAATGCTACATGATTCTGTCCAAACATCACTATCATTGGTAGGTAACTATTCAAATCCACAACTGAGCTGAGATCTTATTTGAAAATTAGTTTGTTTTTACTGTAGTTGAAGTATGACTGCTTATAGTTTTATCCACAACAAAAATGAACTAACTTGCCACAAACAATAATACCGTTATTTGTTAGTGTAATCATGATCTAAATTTAATAAAAGGATACACTGTACTTAGACACGCAAAGAAGTTATCCTTTTCTTAGAGTTTTTATGAGGGGCTTCAATAAGTTTTTGTTCGACCTTTTACCCGGGGAAAATTGCGTGGGAATATCCTTCGAAAACAGATAATAGTTTATATAGAATGATGCTGTAGTGTAAATACTATTTCTTTGAGTTTACGATATTCCGATACCTAAAACAAAAAGACGAAAGCCTTTACAACTTGTTTATTTTAAATTTCCCTTGGGGACATGTGCTTGTGTTTTCCTCATCGCATGTTTCCCACTTAATTAAGATATTTAAGTCGAAATTATAAACCTACGTCACTTTTTTAAGGACTTTAAAAATGTATCATATTCACTGATACTGATAAATTAAGTAGTGGTCAACAGTTTCTATTCACGTTTAGGGTGATGTAAGTTATTACTAAGGTGGGTCAAATATTACTCTTTTTGCACCATGCTATATTTAATCTATATGTTGGAAGTGGATAAGCGAGATAGTGAAGGTTGTGTTTCAAAACTTGTGAGTCCGACACTGAGAGGATTACGCCAGTTGCTTACTAAGCTGGCTGTAACTGTCAAAGTATCAAATGTTGTACCAAAAGTTAAGAACTTGCAAAGTATAGCTTTAAATTAGTGAATTCAAGTTAGAATGGTAGCTATCAGAAGGTACAAATTTCAATCAGGGCGATTTAAAATGTAAATAAAATGAATGACCTGGAAATTGATTTTAACGTTCGCTTAAACAGTCGACTATACACAGGTACGATAGTATTACCATAATAATATGGGAATTAAGAGAATATGTACTAACTAGCAATTAAGATTTAAATTCACATTTAATGCATGACAATGATGATTAAACAACCAAAACTTAAAGAGTAACATATGATGTGGTGGAAGATCCTTTCATATGAAGTGATTCGAAATTGGTGAATTAGAGATTTAACTATTCGAAATAGCATGGCTACAGCGTCAAACTTTTTGTGGTAACGGGCATTTGTTATCAAGTGATTGCGCGGACCACCTCTTTAAAACAAATAATTATGTATCGAGGTAGCGCGCATACTTAACAACGAATGCGCGCTACCTCGAAAAATATAACGCCGTACATGCCCATGTGATCACCAATAACAAAATCACTAATTTCTGAATTTTTAATCACTTGATAACGAATGAACGCTACCAAAAATAATGTGACGCCGTAGCGGGCGAACTCTATATTAAAAAAAACTAGTGAAAAGAACTTCGGGTTTCATCTTTCATGTAACTTATATTTCAAAGGATAATAAAACTGTCAGTAATACGTACTTATTGCTAAACTAATGTAATGTTTAAACACTTTAGCAACAAGAACAGCCCTACGGGGTAATCGCAGGAAACAATAATGTTCCTTTATAAAATTAAAATCTAATTATATCATTAAACTAGTCAAATTAAATATTATTTTATTTAAAAATAATACCATTTAGGTGCACGTGTTAAATTTTCTTTCTAATTCCAACCTAAATTTCATGTTCTCGTTATCCAGATATTTTTATGTTAAAGAGTTCATTAATTGACTAAGAGCTTCAGACTAAATTGCCATTAAATTTAATGACTACATTTTAGCAGTCTAAAATTCATAGTCCGGCCATTTGCAATTTTAAGTGTGAGTGCAATTACGAGAACCAAAGGGATAAAATTCTCATAATATTTCGTTTCAAAGGAATCTAAAAGTGGCGCTTAAGTCTCCTAAACAGAATTCTACTAAATGTATTTATTTTGGGTATTTTTAATGAACTTCTTCTAGACTACGTAATAAATAAACATGATATCTAACACACCCCCAAGCTAAGTAGAGCTTGTGTTATGGGTGCTAGATAACTGAAATAAATACATATTTTCATTTTTTTTGTAAATATACATATATACATAGATTATATTATATATAGAAAACACCCAAACTCCGAAACAAACATCTGCAGATGATACACATATTCGGTCCCATGATAATCATATTCGGACCCATGAATAGAACCCGCGACCCTAAGCACTGCAGTCGTTTACGCTGCCAATGGCGCCACTGAGGCAGTAAATGATTATGATATGAATAATGCTGGAAGACGGAACTTGGGTAGGATCCTACAAGTTGGTGCAAATACTTGTTTTAGAATGCAGCCAACTACACTCTTTGCGCTGTAGCATGGTGCGGGTGACAGTTGCCTGTACGAACATTCTGGTTAGTTTAATTTAATTTACTACAGTTATTAATAATTGAATATATTGCGAATTTAATACAGATGAAATACTAAGTCATAATTTGTAAATCTCGGCAACTATCAAGAGTGAAACGAAATGTTACTGAAATGTCACCCGCACCATGTTACAGCGCAAAGAGTTTATGGACTGGTTGTTTTAGAAAACTTTAAGGGAAGCTTAGATCTAGTAGTAAACCTCATTTTGCTGAGATGATGATGATATTGAAAGTGATTTTTGTGATCCTGTTTTTTCGATATAATTTATTCAAATGAAATGCATGTACTTTAAGATTTCTTGACTTTTTATTCCAAACGAGCAGACCCCAGACGCGAAATTACCACCGCCACCTAAAATGCCTGTAACGCCTGTAATGTTTTTATGGTATTGAATGGTAAAGTAATAAATATGACCTCTAATCTATCTGATAGGTTTTCCTGTGGCCGGGAGTTCGTGATTAAATTACCGATTTATATAAATAGCCACAATTTTCCACAAATCTTAGCTAGGGGCAAAGTATAATAAATATTTAGAATATAAAACTTCTCCTAAGCGTGTTTAAGATGGAAAACTTCGGCAATATCAATTAGATATAACGTTTTATTGTGATTTTTCAAGAGACTGTATTATTATAACAAATCGATTGAAACGAAGAGAATTTCTTTGAAACCAAATATCTGGGGTGTATCGTATTGCTGTTTCTTTTATTTTTTATTTACTAGAAACACGAGTCTTTCGAAGTTGTTGAAACAAAAGAATCGTTATTTAAATAAAGTATTTATTTAAGGTATTTTGTACGAATAAATAAATTTGTATTAAGAAGTAGATAACGATAAAGAAATTTTCGAGCCAATGATTGACAAACTTTCGCCTTTGTAATATAAACGCTTATTATCATCTGCCTGAACAATAAGTCGTTAGTGAAGTTTAATTAGTCGTGCAGTAGGTTAGAACGGAATAAACTTTATTGTACAACATTTAATACAGTTTACGTTTAGGAGCATATCCATTAAATGACCATGTACAAATGGCGGCTGTATCACTAAGGCGCTGCGCAAACGTAGGTACTTTGTGTTGCCGACAGGGTACACTATCACTGGTAACTGTAGTTGCTGTGTCCGGTGGCGGCAATCGGACACAGTCACCGGTCGCTGGCCACAATTTGTCGCATGTTTTCCGTCATTCTCACGACGCATGGACGTCGATGAATCGTAAGATAATATATTAATGTTGTTTGTGTCTTCAACTGACAACTTTTAGTTTTCTGTTAAAGATATTGGCAAGGGTTGAAAATGATAAAAGTATTGTAAATGAAAAAAAAGTAAATTTATCCATTAGAATCATGATTATCTGAAACTTCTGCTTCCTCTTCTTCTTGATCTTCTTCTGCTTCGTGTTCTTCTTGTCCTTATTTATCTTCTTCATCCAGGATACAAGTAAATTGGCCCAATAATAACACATTAGCATCAAATGAATATACAATATGAAACTCAATAACCGCTCACATAGTAAGTACACCACGTATGATTAAAAACAATAAAATACACATTAAGTAAATTCACTAACGGTTTAACCTTCAATTCGTACTATTAAGTTTGCTAAAACAAATTCAGTGCTCTGCTCTTTGAGAGACCCCTAAATAAATAGAGACAGAACATTAACTTTCTTTGTAAAGAAAAACTTAAATGGAAATAAAATACAATACACGTACAACTTGTTCGGTTGGTAAAATAACACAGGACAGATAATGGGAAAAGTTGGGTCTCAGTTGATTATGAACGTGGGCTAGGAATGTGGTTCGTCCAAGTAGGATTACGATTATTCGTTATATATGAGAGCTAGCTATGATTTTTTTTTAAAAGCTTATAGTAGACACAGTTAGTGTAATTAAAAATAACACTAAGATGATTGTTAACGAAACTTTGTGCGTCTAACTATACTTTCGCCTGAACGTATTAGACACAACATTTTTATTCTGAAATTCGGTGATCGCCCGCTTGATAATTGAAAATTTTACCATAAAAATTAACCGATTTCAAGAACTGGACCAATTTAAAATGGGACCACACGGGAATCACCAGCTTTCAAATTAAAAATAGTCATCAAAATCGGTTCACCCAGTCGAAAGTACTGATGTAATAAAACATAAAAAAATTACAGTCGAACTGGGAACCTCCTTCTTTTATGAGGTCGGTTAAAAATATATCTTTTATTTATTCATATTATCAGTTAACCACATGTAGCATAAAAGTTTGTTACGATAAGCATAGCTGACTGTGGTAAAACCAAAAACAACCAATATTAACGTCCGTCCCCGTAGCGGATAATGTCTGACTTTGAAAGTCGTTCATTGTCCCATAGGCGGACTAGGAATGTACATATTTGTAACCGAATAGAAATTCATTGGGGATGAGGTAGATTCTCGTAATAACAATTCAATGGTTTTGCAACTTTTGATGTGCAAACAGCTGGTTTTCATAGAAAAAGAAATAAATATGGCTTGGAAGTGCATGATATGTCAATTAGCCAATAAAAGAAAATATCCAACCGAAATAACCATACATAAAGATTGTTAAATTGCGATTTCTCAAATTTGGCGTAGCTAATAGTCAACTATTTTTTTCGGATTGCCATTTCATTCCAATTGTTTCTAGATATTAATCTCACATGAGTAGAAGACGCCATCAAAAAGAACCTTCTCGCGAGACACTAATTTAATCTGCTTATAGATAGATAGATAGAAGATAGATAGATAGAAAACTCTTTATTTGTACACCGTTATAGTACATAGTTTTAAAAGTACATGAAATGTGAAATGTAGTGTACAAAGGGCGGCCTTATTGCCAAAAGCAATCTCTTCCAGGCAACCTTAGGATGGATTAAAATGTACAGGAGAGACAGTGGTAGTTGTCGGTGCAATGAGTTTTTAATTAATTTTTATTATATTATTTAACGAAAACCATATATATTTATATATATATATATATATACACATACTCATATAACACATACTTATACATACCAATAGATATACATACATATATACATAACTAAATCACGTATGAGAAATATATGTAGTTATGTATTCACAGCACTCTCTAAATCGTGCTTGTTCTAATGTAATGTTCATGAACCAGTTTCTTGAATTCGTTTATTGTTTCCGCTTTCCTGATTTTTATCGGCAGTGCATTCCACAAGCGTACAGCTTCAACAGTGAAAGACTGGTCGTAAAACTTTGTGGAATGCAGAGGCATCTCCAGCCTCAAATTCTCGGATGACCTTAGACATTTTTCATGTGTGTCATAAAGGAACTTGAATCGTTCTTTGAGGTAAAAGGGGGCTCTGGGATTAAACAAAATATTGTAAAGAAAAATGAGTATATGAGTATTCCGGCGAGAGCGAATCGGAAGCCACTTGAGCATTTGACGGAATTCAGAGACGTGATCATATTTACGAAGGCCAAATATGAATCGTATACAGAGATTTTGAAGTCGCTCAAGCTTATCAAGTTGTGCTTCAGTGAGATTCAGATAGCTGACATCGGCATAGTCGAGAATTGGAAGTAGAAGTGCTTGTGCAAGAGCAGCCCTAGTCGCAATCGGAAGAAAATTACGAAGTCTTCGCAGAGACCCGGCAGAAGCGAATATCTTTCTACTGACCTCTTGTAATTGTGAACCCCAAGATAGAGTATTGTCTATGTAGATCCCTAAATTTTTGACACCAGTGCTGATCTCAAGAGTGGCGCCACCAAATTGGATTTGGGGCAGTTGTGCATAGTTAACTCTTGATATCATCCTGGGACTGCCAATAACACATACCTGCGTCTTAACGGGAATAATCTTGAGTCCATAATTACAACTCCATTCGCCAATGCGTCGCAGGTCAGTATTAATAGTGTCGAACGCCTTTGGTAACAAGTCAATCGAAGCTTGTGTATATATTTGTAGATCGTCTGCATAAAGATGGTAGAAGGAACTTAATTGATTAGAGATTGAGTTTATAAAAACAGCGAAGAGTAACGGAGATAGAACGCCACCCTGTGGTACACCAGCAGAAATACTGCACCAGGAGGACACCGAGTCTTCAATGCAAATACGTTGCCGGCGACCAGACAGGTAACTAAGAAACCAATCAACTGTCCTCGGAGATATGTTAAGAGACCGTAGTATACCAAGCAGAATTTCAAAATCTACAGTATTAAAAGCATTACTGAAATCAAGCAAGGTGAGTACTGTGATCATTCCACTATCCATGCCCAGTCTGATGCTATCTGTAATGTGTACCAGTGCAGAAGTAGTGCTGTGACCAGGTCGAAAGCCTGATTGGAAGGGGTTTAGTAAAGAATTTTTAGAAAGGAAGTTACTCAGTTGATAGTGAATGAGGCGTTCAAGTACTTTAGATAGGAAAGGTAGGATAGATATGGACCGATAGTCAGAGAATGAAGAGGGTTTAGCTTTCTTAGGAAGAGGGACTAGTTGGGCATCTTTCCATGCAGACGGAAAAACACCGCTTGTCACGGAGTGATTTAGGATATTGCATAGGATGTGCAGGATTTCGTCAAGGATAGGAAGAATCATGTTTCGGCTGATGCAATCACTTCCCACTGCACTGGATGAAATCGCCAGAATGGTCTTCCTAACATCGCAAGCGAACAATTGATCAAAGACGAATGGTGGATAGTTGGGAGTTGGGGTAGAGGAAATATATCTAAGAGTGTTAACTTTAGTACTATCACTAATGTCAGACGAGGTAGAGAAATGTTTATTAAGTAAGTCAATGTTGAAATTTTTAGGAATAGACTCTTGACGAGACTTCCCAACTCCCAATGTTCTTAGAAATTTCCAGACTTTTGCTGGATCTCCGTTTTCTACGGAAGAGTGGATATGTTGGCGTTGTGCGTTTCTACACATCTTATTGCAGAGATTTCTTAGATACACATATTTTTCTTGGTTAGTATCCGTTGGTCGACGTCTGTATTTGCTTTTCGCTACACATTTTTTGGTCATAATCCGTCGTATCTCCTCAGTAAGCCACGGAGCCGGTAAATGTTTAAGTTTAATCGATCGCAAAGGTGCGTGTACGTTATACAAATTTATTAAGTTTTCGTTGAGTATTTGGACTTTTTCATTTACACTCTGTGAATTTAATAAAACAGACCAGTTGATGTCATGAGCGTCCTCTTTTAGTTTAGAAAGATTCATTGCGCCAAAATTGCGTTGCACAAGAATTCTCGGCTTTGCCTTGGGTGGACGGATAGCATAAGAAATAAATATCAAGTCATGATAAGAAAAAGCATCAGCTGGATACTGGCCATGGCTGATGACATGATCTGTGGAAGAGACAAGAAGAAGGTCAAGAAGAGAAGGAGTGCAGTTAGGAAAGTGGTGAGTAGCATCAAGTGTTAAAAGTGTTAAGTTATTGCAGTCCACTACTCTGCGTAACAAAGAGGAGCGATGGTCATTTTTTATTAAGCAAGTATTGAAATCACCCATTATTAATGTGTGGCTATAAGAGGGAGATATATTTTCTAATAAATTTTCAAAAGAGGAAAAATAGTTAATACTTGATGAGGGAGAATAGTAAACACCCAGCAAAACTTTTGAGTGATTAATGTCTAATTCAGAAGAGATGTTCACCCGCGTCCGGTGGTGGGGGTTGTGAGGACATACTTACAATGGTGAAGGAAAGATGTTGTCGCAGGTATATACCAACACCACCCCCACCACCAGTCGCACGATCATTCCTTATAAGATTAAATCCTGGAAGAGTATATGATGTGGAAGATAAGCACGGTTTCAACCATGTCTCCGAGACTAAGATAGCATGTATGTTTTTACAGTTAAAGGTAGCCAGCATATCAGGGAAATGAGCTGGAATACTCTGGGCATTTATATGGACTACATTAAAATTCCGCGGAGCATCAGAAAACTGGTACTGGAGATCCTCTTCTTTTATGTTCCTCATAAGAAATAAAAGTACAGTAAATTCTACCATGTGTCGATTATGACGGCTTATGTCACACAAAGTTCTTTTTACTACTACAATTAATGTGGTTTGGTACCTTATACTCGTATTGGGCTTTCTCGAACTTGTGTCAGTGAGTGGCTCTCTCTGTCAGGCGATAACTCTGCTTCGCGTACCTCAATGAGGCAATCAGACACAAAGCATAAAACTTTAGAACGAGTTTGAAATTTTTGCATTTCCAGAACAGTTTCTTGATCACATAAATAAAATTAAAATTAGATGATACATAGTGATCATAGTATAGATTATTACTGAATATATCTTGTACAAAATACAATCTTGAGTATTTCTGAGTACATAGGAGTATTCGAAAAATAGAGCACGAGCCTCTTTGGATAAAATAATACTAGTTGTCTTTTTCATTTTCTACAAACATTTTTTTTTCAGTTCTAAGATGGAAATTGAATCAGAAACACTAAAACATTTTTTTTCCAATAACATTTTTCTTTTTTAGATTTTGTAGCATTTGCTAATGTTATAACATCCAAAGTAACTCTGTCCGTCTGTAACGCTTTCATGGAAAAACCACTGCACTGATTTCAATGAATGAAGTTTGTCATAGAGGCACGTGGATTTTAGAGGAAGGACATACATAGGCTACTATTAATAGCGATAACCGACATAATATTATATGTTAGCGGAGCTGTGGATCAAAGCTAATGTGGTGCAAATGATAAAACTTGAATGTCGAATACTCACTTAATGAAATCTGAAAAGTAGAAATAAAGGTAATAGCG
The DNA here is from genome assembly GCA_905220595.1 of Spilosoma lubricipeda. Taxonomy (NCBI): domain Eukaryota; kingdom Metazoa; phylum Arthropoda; class Insecta; order Lepidoptera; family Erebidae; genus Spilosoma; species Spilosoma lubricipeda. Next base: position 4,625,576 of record HG992295.1, read on the forward strand.
TCTATTATTTTATATTTTTATTTTAAAAATTCAAAAGATAAAAATCTTTACTACAAAGATAGCCTGGATTATATTATGAATACTAAATTATAATGATAATTAAACTACAAATTTCATGACTACGAATAGAAATGGAATTATTTAGTTAGTAATAAGTAAAGCTCATTTTTTGTTTTATTAATTTCCTTTGTAATATTAAATTATACTCTCGAGGTTTCGCTGACTGAGATTTAATATTTAAATAACATTTTCAAGATCTTTTAGGGTTGTAACACTTAAAAATATTTCTTATGTTATGCGCTGTTAAACCTGTGATTTATTTATTGTTCGATTTTTTATTAGTATTAAAACACACATACTACCAGCGCATGTGTTTCCGTCCTTCTTTGATCCCATTTCTTTCAAGCATGGTGTGAAGAGTCACCTCCCTAGACCGCAACAGGTTAGGCCACCCACTACTTTGTCTATATTCGCAGCGAGTATGGTGACTACCACTCTTGGATTGTACTTATGCTTTCCATCACATAGAGTAACTTTGGCATATGCAAAAAAAAAAAACTCTAACTGCATTATAACTCACTAGCTGTTGCCCGCGGCTTTGCTCGCGTGGAAGTTGATCATATGCATTTAATTAAAACTGTGTAAAAGAATGTATCAGTAATTTATTCATGTTTTAAACGTATTTATTTATTTATTTTTGATCATTATCCCATTTAAAAGAACTTTCATAAAAACATTCGACCCATATTTCAACCCCTTTAGAAGCAGAATTCGCATAAATACTGATATAAGTATTCATCTGTTTGTAATCAGAACCATGAAAACGAAAGTTGTTAGGCTGCTAAATTAAAAAAAATGACGGATTTCCAAACTAACCAATACATGAAATGCCAATGACTATTTCACCCCTTTAGGGGTAGAATATCCAGAAACGCTTAAATACGTCTTTACTCCTTTTTAATCAGTAGTACATGAATAAAGTTTCATGTTTTTAATTTAGAAATGACAAACTTCCATACAAAGTTTCAACCCCTATTTCACCCCTTAGGGGTAGAATATCCAGAAACGCTTAAATACGTATCTACTCATTTTTAATCAGTAGCCCAAACACAAAGTTTCATGTATCGAACTTCAAAAATGACAGACTTACAGACTAACCTATATGCGAAATGTCAACCCCTATTTCACCCATTAGGGGTAGAATATTCATAAATGCTTAAATAGGTATCTACTCATTTTTAAACAGTAGCCCAAAAATAAAGTTTCATGCTTCTTACTTAAAAAATGACGCACTTCCATACAAACTTTCAACCCCTATTTCACCCCCTTAGGGGTAGAATACCAAGAAACGCTTTAATACATATTAACTCATTTTTAGTTCTTAGCACGTGAATAAAGCAACATGTTTCTACCTTAAAAAATGGCGAACTTCCATACAAACTTTCAACCCCTATTTCAACCCCTTAGGGGTAGAATACCAAGAAACGCTTAAATACGTATTAACTCATTTTCAGTCAGTAGCCCGAACACAAAGTTTCATGTTTCGAACTTCAAAAGTGACAGACTTCCAGACTAACCTATATGCGAAATGTCAACCCCTATTTCACCCCTTAGGGGTAGAATATTCATAAACGCTTAAATAGGTATCTACTCATTTTTAAACAGTAGCCTAAAAATAAAGTTTCATGCTTCTTACTTAAAAAATGACGAACTTCCATACAAACTTTCAACCCCTATTTCACCCCCTTAAGGGTAGAATACCAAGAAACGTTTAAATACGTATTAACTCATTTTTAGTCCTTAGCATGTGAATAAAGTAACATGTTTCTAACTTAAAAAATGGCGAACTTCCATATAAACTTTTAACCCCTATTTCACCCCTTAGGGGTAGAATATCAAGAAACGCTGAAATACGTATTAACTCATTTTTAGTCAGTAGCCCGAACACAAAGTTTCATGTTTCGAACTTCAAAAATGACAGACTTCCAGACTAACCTATATGCGAAATGTCAACCCCTATTTCACCCCTTAGGGTAGAATATTCATAAACGCTTAAATAGGTATCTACTCATTTTTAATCAGTAGCCCAAAAATAAAGTTTCATGCTTCTTACTTAAAAAATGACGAACTTCCATACAAACTTTCAACCCCTATTTCACCCCCTTAGGGGTAGAATACCAAGAAACGCTTAAATACGTATTAACTCATTTTTAGTCCTTAGCATATGAATAAAGTTACATGTTTCTAACTTAAAAAATGGCGAACTTCCATACAAACTTTCAACCAATATTTCACCTCTTAGGGGTAGAATATTCAGAAACGCTCAAATACGTCTCTACTTTTTTTAAATCAGTAACACATAAATAAAGTTTCATGTTTCAGACTTTAAAAGTGACGGACTTCCAGACTAACCTATGTACGAAATGTCAACCCCTATTTCACCCCTTAGGGGTTGAATATTCAAAAACGCTGAAATACGTGTTTACTCATTTTTAATCAGCAGCCCAAAAGTAAAGTTTCAGGTTTCTAACTTAAAAAATGACGGACTTCCATACAAACTTTCAACCCCTATTTCACCCCCTTAGGGGTAGAAATTCCGAATTCCTTTCTTAGTGCGTGTCTACTCAATAAAAGGATACTCAATACTCACCAAATTTCATAGCCCTAACTATCATAGTTTACGCTCGGCGATGATGAATCAGTCAGTCAGTCAGTCAGTCAGTCAGTCAGGACTTACTATTTTATAAGTATAGATTAAAACAATGTAATAGTTGCGCATTAATTTTATTTAATTTAGTTTTTTTTTATTTGTTATATGTATTCCATTGACAAATAAATCCTTTCTAACGAACATGGCTACAGAGCAAAGCATTAAGCGATTGCTGTTTACAGCAATCGCGTTATCCCTGGTTTTATATAATCAAGCTTAAAAGGATTTGCTTAATTTATTTGCAAAGCCAATAGTTTCATCTTGTTCACGAATAACTAGTTTCAAACAAGCACACATCCAAACAAAGCAATCACGGTAGATAGATTTTGCCTCGAAGGTTAAACTGTTACTTCCTCATCGAATAACGATTAATCAAATACGACATCGATGCCCTATTCGTAAGCGAGCAACGCTTTTGAATTAATTGAGCATGTCCTGTTCATGCTGGGATTTACACGATTTGCGTTTATCTACAAATCTATTCTGAAGTGATACTTAAATTATATTATCCATGGAGATTGTTCCTTCTGTTATATTTTACAGTTACACCTTTTATTTTTTAATGGTAGTTATAACGTTTGTAGGTCAGTGAGTAACGGCTTAATACATACATGAAGGTTCCATACCCGTCTCGCTTACATATGATGTTTTCTAGTCTCAGTCTAAAGTCCCAATGGAGAAGAGGAATAATAGAAAGTAGTAAATAGGTTAGAATGCTCAACAGATTTTTAATACAGATAATAAATGTATGGGTTGATATTTTTTCAAAACAATTAAATAGCATTCAGTTAGAAAAGAATATACAAGTATAAAAGCAATAAACGAACAATCGTTTCCCTTTATATTCCAGTCTTCATGTTATACAAAGCCGAGTACTAGATAACAATTAGGATAAACTGAGCACCAGCCACTTTTTCAGACAAGAGACCATTATTTAAAGGTTCGCTCATATATTACAGCTGAAAGTTTTCAAAGGCCAGCTCGGTGCAATTTCATGGGACATTGCATCTCTGTAACTAGCGGTCGAAGCCCAGTTTTGTGACCTATTTTGTATATCGATGTGGATTTTTTGTTACGAAACTATACAATTACGAGCGGATTAATTACTTTACATAAACTTAAAAATATTTTGATTATTGATTCCGTAACCAACTTTATGAAGAGGTTCTGATTTCTGTTGTGTTTGATGTCTGCTATTTCAAAACGCTGTATTTTAGCGCAAGAAGGCATATAAAATAAGCCTTCTATTTATTTTCAGTCTAAAAAAATACACCTTCAGGATGAGATAAATTGGTAAAAAATGTAGTGTTAAGAATACAGTGTAAAAACTTTAATCATCGCGATGGGTGCGCATGTGTGACCTGCATGTATGTAACGAAATATTTTAACTTCATTTTCATCTACTTTTAGTAGTCTTATTACAGAACACAGTCACATTACATTATTTGCCCAGGAGTCAAAGGCCGATGACAATACAATAATTTGAAAAAATGTAACAAAAAAAATAGTTTTAAAAAACTAAACAAGCTAAGTATACCAAGCTAAAAAGTAGAAAGTAATTTAAATAATGTCGCCCCATGCTTTTTACATCAAAATTATTTTCTACTTTTTAGTTCGATTACTATTAAAGCGTGTTTTTTTAATTATTGAACAACAGGTAATAGTGTCGGTATGTCGCATTCGAAAAATAATGAGTACCTAAGAAAGCTTCATTTTTCTCATGAATATTTTTTTAGTTTGTTTGTAAAACGTCGCTGTAGTTCTGAAAGAAAACTGTTAATTGTTCTCCCGGTCTGTAAAAATTGCTTCTTTAAATATTTTCTAGACTCCAGAGAACTTATTCCTTTTATTAATTTTGTGTAAATACCATCCGTTTTTAATAACTTTCCTTTTGTATACTGCAACACAAAAAATTACTTTGATGGGCTTTTATTACAAACAATTTTTTGTTCTTTGTTTAGTAAATAACAGTGTTTATAAAGGAGAAAACTCTGACTTTAGAACAGACCTGGTACGCAATATAAAGAAAACACAACGATAACTTCTTTGTAATTACTTAGACTGAAAGCATATAACTTTAAATTGTTTTTTGTACATCTTAGAAGTCTTCCACTACTTGCATATGGTGTATAAGTATAATATCTAACGTCTTGCCAGCTAGATACAAGCTTTTCGGCTGTAGCGTGGCTGTAGCACAATACGCTTTGAACAAATCAAAAGGTGCTTGTTTCCTTGTTAACCTGTTATCACTTCCATCCGTTCCGTTTCGCGAAGTCATTTCTACAGACTACAGGAACGCCAAAGAAAAAATATTACTAAAAGTAGTAAAAAAATGCTATAATGTACTAAGTATATGTTGATCTAGCGGTTGAACTCAGGTTTGCAGAGATAAGATGCCAGTCACTCCTTTAAAAAACTGTTATTCAGGTAAAATCTGTTGGACTAGCAGCCAACCCCAAACAATATTGGGCATAATAAAGTCCATGAGAAAGAACTGTTGCTCTTCCAAGCACAATACTTGTGATCCTTTACGTACTAATCTTCGAGGTTTCGAGTATGCAAATTATAGTTCTAGTTTGAATAATAAATAATATAAATAAATATTTCGGACATCTAAACACACAACGCCATCTAGTCCCAAGATAAGCAGAGCTTGTGTTATGGGGTACTAGACAACTGATACAAATACATATATACTTTTTTTTTTGTAAATACATACATATTATAGATAGAACACACCCAAACTCCGAAACAAATATTTGTAGATCATACAAACATTTGGTCCTACCCGGGAATCGAACCCGAGACCTCATGATCAGCAGTCGCACACGCCAACCGGGAGACCAACGAGGCAGAAATACTTACAATTTTGCTTTCTTTGCAATACTCTATTATACGTACATATATATAACGATAACAACAACAATTTAATATTTTCTAATCATTTAATATAATAAAATGTCATATAAAACAATATTCTCTACATTACTTGGATTAAATTTCAAGCTTTCAGATTCTAAGTAAAATTAATTGCTGTTGTTGTTGTTGTTGTTGTTGTAGTAATACTAGTATCATCATCATCAACAGATTTTAGTAGCCCAGTACTGGACAAAGAGCTCCCCTTATCAAGGAAATTTCCTTTCTGAAACTGAACTCCTTTGGAATATTTATTTAAATTATTTTATTTATTTATGTTATGGACGACTTACAGCTAACACAATAATATTTGCAATCAGTGAGTCAATTTTATTACAAGTCCTCACCTGCGATAGTGATTTTCTAAACATAAAGATGAGAGCGGCAGCAAAAGTTGTTTTTATTGTTATTACTTCAACTTTTATGCGCTTTAGCACCTTTGAGACACTCGTGTAGAATAGATCTGTAATATCCTGCTTACAATGCTTATTAAAAGGCCTACTCACACACACAGTATATCTGTTCTGCCGATAATTGGTAATGGTATAAATAGTTTTATTGAAATATACCTCACCTTACAAGTTTTTAATTGACTTATTGATCTATCAATAAATTTAACAACAATAGGAATACAAACCATTAATACTTTAGCTATCTATTTTGTTTACACAAAAGTTAAAACAAATAACCTTCTGGAACTAAGCGTTTCGAACAATTCAATCAGACGCGAAATTTTAGCCAATCTATGTAATTTTGTGAAACAGATTCAGGGTTATTTACTGTAGTTTGCTGACTAAGTGAGCTATGTTGGCATTGTGAATTCTCTATAGTTAATAGTGTTGTTTTTTCATTTATGTAAAAATAATAAAGAGATTTCTATTAAGTGCATAGATTTGTTAGTAAATATTATTGAATTGGTACAAGGAACGTTGTTTTCTTTTTTTTTAAAGAAGGTACGATGAATGTTAGTTATGGTCCAAGATCTCATTTTACAAAACTACTTTTACTTTGGAACAATTTAAAAATTAAAATTTTCGTTAACAAATTTTTAAAACAATAAAATTATGAGTATTAAATGATACTGAAAAAAAAATCGGTCAAGTGTGAGTCGGACTCGTGCACCAAGGCGAGGGTTCCAAGATTATGAGTTCATAGGAGTACCCTATAGGTTTTGATTCCCTTGCGAGTATTTAAAATTTGCAATTATATACGGCTGTATATTTTGATTGCGTTGGCTTAGAAGTTTGATTTTTCATAGCTCTAAGGAACAGTAAACTTGAGTATTTGATATGAATTTCAACTTGATACCTTACGTTTACGTTTCTGAGCCTTGTCAGACGGACAACAAAGTGACTCTATAAGGGTTCCGCTTTTTTTTTTTTTAGTGCGGGACCCTAAAAAGGAAATAACAAATTTAGTACAATTACGTATATAGTGCCACGTTGCCATTTTGAATTATATGGTGTGGCAACGTGTCACCTCGCCAACAGACGGTCTAACCCAGAAGATCATCATAAAATGTCATTTTAATATTGTATATAAATATTTCATATTGTAAATATAACTTTCATGCAATATAAACCCTACGCTAAAAACGTATTTGCAAGTTGATTATGAAAATTGCCATGAATGCTAGGTACAATAAAATCTCGCTTTTACATCTGCGTTGGAGCTACACAATTTATTTCCAAGGACTTTATTCTGAACATAACAATTATTCGCTCTCCATTAAAGTTACTTTTTCAAATAAGATGAATAGCGATCCTTAGGTCGTGACTAAACTGTTCTTTTCTCACTTAACAGTGATCATTTCACTGAATAATTTATTACGGCAATTAATTTGAAGTTAATTTATTCTTCAACCTGTCGTTACCATACTTTATGATTCTTCATTTTCAAAGAATACATTTTCAAAAAGAAGAAAAAGATATTTGTGAAACCTTTCTTTAATTAGAACACAATTATTATTAGGTTTGTTCCACCATAATACTGGTACGGTCATGAAAATATTTACCTCAAAGAATATTCAGTGTTATTGTAGTAAGTGTAGATAGTATAGATTATAATAATACTATTGCGTAATTTTGCAGATTGAGTAACATAAAAATTACGATTATCGGTTATTATTGGAAGTTCTAATTTACTTTGCAGGATTGAAATAAAAGTGCAAAAGTTACTTATATTATATATTAGGTTGTTCTACTATTTATTTTATACTAACAAACTTTTGTTACACAACTTGAAGATACAGCTGTGACGAGCTGTACCTTCAAATTCATCGAATCAAGATCAAATTGAAGATCTTCATTGAAAAGTTCAAAATTCTGAAGTAGATAGTTAAATAGCTTCAGACAGCAAACATAATATTAATTAAAATATTGTTTAGAAAACAAATAAACATGCTTACAAAAGTTGGTTCGTCATCATCAACAGCTACAGTCCACTGCTAAACATAGGCCTCAAGGCGCAATCAGGTTTAGGCCTGCTATACTACGCTGATAAGGCGCGTTGCTCATGTTTTTCTCCTATTTGCAGTGCGGTTGTCCTGCATAATTTCCTCCTTGGTCACCTCTTACGACACCCACGGGATGAATAAGGGTGTTGACACCCCGTATTTTAATGTAATGGATTAAGAATAATAAACACACGGAAAGGAAAACAAACGTACAACAGAAGGTAATAAAAGCGTGCTAAAAAAGGTAAAAAGCATAAATAAAAAAAGTTTTAAATGGATGTAATAAATATTTATAACAATAGTTTATTTTATTTTCATTTACAAAACTTGAACTTCAAACACGTTCCGTTTGTTATAATGCTTTATAGTCCCAGACCCCAGTCAGAGATGAAAGTTTTATGATCGGTAGTCTAACATATACAACACCTGACTACTCCGAGTTAATGTGTTGTTAGTTTTTAGTCTATATTATTGATAAGCGTGAACGCCTGCGCTAACTTATATAGCAAAACACACGACGCGTATGTCTACCATAAACATAGCCGAGGCGTTAGTTCGAGTCTGGGACGGTCTTAGACCCTTTAGATTGTATCTGGCTGATTGGAAAATATTTTAAAAATATTTTAATGATATTATATAAAATCTAGGCATTTTAAAATGGCGTAAGTTAGCATGGTTTTTTTCCACCTTTGATACCTGCTAACTGTAAAACAACCCCGCTTTCAGCTTAGTGAGTATCCATCCCTTTCTGAGTACATGTTAGACTAAAGACCCTAAAACTTTCATCTCTTCTAAAATGACCCAATTCTAGGCTGGCTGGGATCTCAGTCTATTATACCTCGCACGGATTAAAGATTTGAACACGCCCTTCAGTCTGCGCAAATGCTGGTGTTTGATGACGTATGTAGTCCATCAACACTTCGTAGTCTATACCAGTTACTTCAACATTAATGCGGTTCTCACTTATCATCTGAAAAGTTTAGATTTATATTATTATTATAAATGGTAACGAAATTGTTGTGACTACTTACGACGAAATGATAATGTCTCTATAGCAAATAAAAAAAAATGTAAATAAACATTATGTGTATGCTTTTTTATAGAGAGTGTTACTTTTTAAAATGGCTAAAAATATTTAAAAGCAACACTATTATATCTCCTTAAAATCTTTCTTTTTATTTAAAAGCCTCTCAACGTATTATGAATATTTTAGTAAACTTTCAACAAAACGAATATATTTACCTGTTTATTAAAATAAAGAGAATTATAAATAAACCTTATAACGACAAATGCTAAGGACAGACTTGTTTTATAGGCTGATAAAATTATTTTGAAAACAAACAATGTTCTCCATTAAACGTTTTTACTCGTAGCACTGAGTTTTATGAATAGACACAAGACAAAGCCCCTTTTGCTATTTGGAGGGGTTCACTTCTGAAGCCAAAATAACAAACATTTTATTCTTTCAACATTTTTTGAACTCACGGTAAATTCACCACCTCCATTTCCTATAAAATCGGTTGTGACTACTCTGTAATATTTATCTATAACCAAGGGTTCGTATTTTGGTACTTCACATTCTATGCATCTTATAGTTACGTTAATCACACGATGACCTACGGGTTGAGCACCGTCGAAAACTACTCGTAATCCTGTAAAGAAGTCGATTGTTGTTGATTTATTGTCCATTGTTCTGGTCGATCGATTTTAAAGCACAATTCTCAGTGGTCTCAAGGACATTTCTACACTTTCAAAAAAGAATAGGTGGACTGATTTTCATCCAAAATCATTAGTTCAGCGACTAGATGTACTTTATATATAAATGTGTCTATTGTATAATGTTTTAAGCAGTTCAGTTAGCACGAGTTCACCTTTTCAGAATCGGAAGGTCGTGTGTAAGATGTGTCAAGTTAAGTTTTATCTTGTTTTGAAATTTACTATATGAGAAGTAGGTATTATTTCTTCTTTCTTAAATTTTCTAGGTTTTTTACATGCCTGTTAAATTATTTTAATCTTGTTTCAATATTCTATCAGTTTTATATCTATTTTCAACTTTAATGGTTCATAATATATAGTAACGTGATAAATTTTTAGAACCTTCGAACTGTGTGATGAACAATTTTTATTAATGAGTACAATACAATAACTAAAAACTCTACTATTGAACTAAAAACTAGTATCTAATATTCAAAAATACGATACGTTACTTTTCGAAGATGCCTCTCAAGAGATTAAATTTCAGCATCTCACATTATGTATACAATATTATGCTAATATTATCTTGTAGGCTTCACTTATGGCTTTTGGATCTTACGACAGCTAATAGAATAGGTTATATTGATCTCACAGCGTACAAAATAAGTTTGTAAGTACTTTTATTAGATTATGATCAGATTGTGTGTGTACCGCAGATAATCAAAATGCAGTATAAAGTTTTGAAACAGAATTGAGGTGTGAAGTAGTTAAAAATTAGTCTCTACAGTAAGAGAAAAATACAAAATCATTGAAACTGTAACAGAATGTGATTATTAGATGAAGGTGATTCATTTAGGAAAAATAGTAAGGTAGAAGAGCACAATAATTCTAGACTTTAGCAAAGAACAAAAAGTTTTTTAGAAATCTTAAGCTATAAACATCGGTCGATTGAGAAAACAATGATGTTAACAGGGGTGATACAATTTATTTTATATTGAAGTTGATACCAACCATTTGAATGGTTAAAAATAAGAAGTAAATATAAATCTGGTAACTTCAGAAACTATACATTGCATAGACTATTGGCATAGCTTGTCATAATACAACAAATTCAAACAGTGCTCGGAGTAATAACAGTAACAACAATAACTACAAATAGTTATTTCATTATCTGAAATATTAAATAACTTTGCAACATTTTCAGATTAAAATAAGTAACCTTAATATTTTAAATTCACTTATTGTCAGCCCATAAAACTTTGTCATGTCAAACAAAAACATTTACTCATTTAATAATATCATTGCTAGTAATGTTCTCCAGTCACATTGAGGCAAATGCATTGACTTATTAATACATCAATATTCCTATTGATCCGAAATCGGTTCCAGCCAAAGCAGTATTTAGGTTTTAAAATTATTGAATGTATTGAAACTCACAGTGAAACCATCACCACCACTTCCAATAAAACTCTGCGCTACGATTCTGTAGTATTTGTCGAGCTCCAGAGGCTCATACCTGGGGACATCACACTCTATACACCGAACTCTGACGTCTAGAACCCGGTGGTTTACAGGTAGGGAGCCATTGTATATAGCGTGTAACCCTGCGATCAAATGTGAATCAAATTTCAGTTTTAATTTGTAAGTTGCACGAAGAAGATTTTATCCATGAATGACACTTGCTTTTGATTGAACTGTATTAGAATAGTAAAACTTGTGGAGAAAAAGCTAAGTATCTTTATCGTTATTTATAATGTATTTTTCTCTGGTTTAGGGGCACTTTTTAGTAATTATCGGTACTTATAGACATACTGAGTACAACTGCAACACAATAGTCATAAGTATATTTTCGATATACCCCTTAAATTAGGGTTCAGAAATATAACTGTATCTTTTGTAAATCTAAATCAAACCCAATAATTTCATTCATTTTCACTAGTTGTAACAAGAGGACAAGTCCTTTGATGACTGTTTTTGTAGCATTCTTTCACTTTCAGGAAAGACAAATATAATTAAATCCTGTTTTCATTTTAACTAAATATTTATAGCTTATACCGTTATATGTGTACAGTGTGCACAACCAAAATATCATATCACGCAGTTCATCATCATCATATCATATTTCATCATGTCATATCATGCACTCACAACTTTATAATTACGTAGGAAGGGTAACAGTTGCTCACATTTCGTTGACTTTATTTTGACGTCAATTATAAATTATGCCTTCAACTACGTACTTTAAGATAAAGATGGCAGAATTATGAGAATGTGTGCAGGTTCAATGTGAAAGGAAAAGTTTAAAAAATGAGTGTCTAGGACAAAAAATTGTTAGAGTTTTCGGTAGATTGTAAACTAATTTCTAAACATTTTAGTTGTTGGTTAATGCAACAATATTATTTCCAAAATGTGGAATAAAATTCGATAAAACGGTTTCAGTAATAATATTATTTAATTGGCATTGTTACTTTCTACCAACTTCTATTTAGAAACTAGAAGGTTCAGTGAAATTTAATGAATAATTTCTTGGAAGAGAAAGTGCTCAGTCCAGTTCAAAATTTAGGCTTTGTTAATTAATTACGGACGACTGCAAAATAACTGTAATTGTAAATTTTGCAGACAGCGTTTGTTGAACCGCAGACACAATTGTTTAATTGACGATTTGTGACATTCGTTATTTTATACAACCAAATTCGTTTACAGAAATCGCTACTCCATTAATGACTTACTGCAAAATTCTACTGATTTGACAAAACTAATTTATTATTGTATATTTAGCATTCTAATGTGAATAAAGTTGAAAAAAGAGCGGAGTTTTTAGAATATAATTCGATAGGATTTACAAAACTATTACGAAATTTTTTATTAATCAAAAAATTCGAATTATAGTCGTGAGTAACTTTATCATTTTTTTAAATCCAGTTAGTTTTCCATATATTTTATAGCATATAAATTTCTCTTTTGGTAAAAAATATCGAGCAAAATTAATAATATCGAATGCCGATAATTTTCTTACGGGGATTTCCACCATTGAAGATTGGCTGTTGATTGGAATATATGTTTCTGCCGTACAACGTGCAAAATCAAAACGTCCATATTGTAACTTTTAGCTTCAGCTGCTATACCTGGTGTAATTCTTTTTACTTAGTAGTTTTAGGTTTTTCTTATTTATTCGTGTCAGTGTATATGAAGTTTTATGAATGTTTTTATGACATTAATGTATGGCACAAAATTATTACCTATCCAAATTTATTTTTAATTGGATGCACGGGTTTGAAGAAATAAAATTTACAACGTGAATAATTGAACAGATGGTAAAGATAATTTCGAAAGTATCGGATCTTAAAACGATTACGAAACGAATTTTCTTTTTAGGTGCACAGGGTAACACCATACAACAACCGAATGTATTATTCTAACCAGAAAAAATGTAAGAAATGTGTAACACTAATTTACTGTAAGCCCGTGGTATTACTTTAGTCGAGGCAGTACTTACGAATATGTACTGAAACATGACCCTCCCACGGCCTCCTGAGTGTTGGTGTTGTTACATTTTTGTATTTGAAATTTTAGAAAATTTGGTTCATAAACAAATTAAGGTTTTTTTGATTCCAAATTACATAAAAAAATTACATTACTTTAGTTCATTCTAAATAGAATTTCAACCATTCAATTAAAACATTACCTGAAGTTTGTAACATTCTGGCTCCAGCAAAAGGTATATTAGCAACTGCATATTCCAACATTTCCAAAACGTGTTTTCCTTTCAATTCGAAAACTTCAATTCTGTTCTCAAACGGTGTAGCCAACATTACAGCGCCAAAGTTAACAACTGCAAAAGAAATTTTAATATATATATATATATATATATATATTTACATGAAAATTTAGATTTGTTTCAGAAGTTAAAGTCCCTTTTAAGCTTAAGCAAGTAATTTGATCTCTAAATGAGCCGCGTATAAAGAAAATATAGCGGAAAGGTATTAAGCAACGAAATAACGAATACTCTAATAGAATTTAAGTAGAAAGCATATGTCGCTGAGCCCATTAAAATTTGGAAGAAGTATAATCAGATGATAAGAATAATGTTATCCTACTAATATTATTAACGCAAAAGTTTGTAAGAATGGATGAATGTTTGTTACTCTTTCACGCAAAAATTACTGAATGAATTTAGATGAAACTTTACAGTAATATAGCTTATACATCCGAATAATACAAAGACTACTATTAGCCGCGATACCTACACGTTGGTGGTGCCGCGGGCAAAAACTAGTATTTTTAGAAAACCAGTCAAAAGTTAATAGTGATACTTCTTCTAAAAACTGTAATGTAAAAAAGACCAGCAAATGTAAAGCGCTAAAAATACTTAAAGTTCATTATCGAGATAGTAGAGTAGTAAATAGTTTAATGACTTGAGTCTTATGAACATCATCGTTCTAACTCTTATTTTGTGAATTGAATAGTTTAATAATAAATAGTAAAATAACTCTCTATAACATTATTAAAAACTTTGATTTAGAGTTTGAACTCGTATGGAATCTGAATTTAGTCGATTTTAGGCCTCAATTCGAATACTAGGATTCTATATTTCACCTCCATGAGATACAGGACTTCTAATTCCACCTTGGTTGAGAACGCAGAAATGTGCGTAGTGCCAGTTATTGTTTTGAGTTCTATTCAGTACCTTAAAACAAAGTAATTATTTCAAATAATAATTGTGATTTAATTAATGGTTAATGTCCCAGGGACTTATACAGTAGCAGGTTAAACAAATTGGTCTCACTCCCGTTTCCTCATCCCAGACTTGAGATACCAAAATTGCGCATGAGAAATTGATGAAATATGACAATCTTTGTATAAAAGAACATTAACTATATGACAAGAATTAACTATATATCTGAAACATACAATAAACTCTAGTCATACCATTCACTATTACGTCACACAGTAATGGGATTTTTTTTCTTCGATATTGTTTGCAATGAAGTTGTAATTGTAAAACCACAAATAAAGTCAAGCCATATTATTAACAAAGACAAATTTATAGCCCTGATTTCTTCCTTACAAATGATGACGTAAAATCAAATCGTAGTTATGAACCTTAAAGTTTGACCGCATTTTAGGTGTTCTGATTCCCTTGAGAATATTTCTCTTATTTCTATTTCTATGTTGTTTCTTTGAATATATGTACCAAAACTAACTTATGCCTTTTACCTATACCAAACTTAATACTAATTTTAACAACCCTTATGTGAGATTAAATTCTTACCGAGTGCATATAAGCGTCACAAATGAAGTTTCCAAGGTTACATTCTGAGCATCTACAGTCTGAAGACATATCTACCATCGAAACTCCAATTACTTCTGAAGCCATCTCTTCAATCATCGGCAGATAGTACTTTATTCTTTCAAGAACATCTGGCGCTGAGTCAAAAATTAAGGAAAGAAATAATAATTATAGTTTAAAAACTAAAAAAAACACGCTTTAATAGCAATCAATTAATCAATCAAATTTAAAACTAAAAAGTAGAAAATAATTTTAAAAGCGTGGGGCGAAATTATTGAAATATTTTCAGAAAGCACCTCACGCTTTTTGCATTAAAATTATTTTCTGTATCAAATGTTTGTATGATCTGCAAATATTTGTTTTTTTCGGAGTTTGGATGTTTTTTTGTATACAATAGGTATGTATATATAATATGTATTTAAAAAAAAACAATAATAATTAACTTTGTCTTTTTAATTTATTTAAAATATTTCGTGAACGAAAAATTTACTTTTATAATAAGGAACTTCGTCTCCGTGTGTCGTCCGTCCGTCGTGTCTTACGACACCATACGGTTTTTTTAGTTTTTTAAACGACTATTTATTTTCCAATTTTTTATTTGGCATAAATGTTTATACTCGTATAAGCACATTTTTAAGTTAATCAGACCCATAGTAGTAGGTGAAAATGAATTTAAAAGATTTTGCTCGACCTGTAAGTATGTACGTATGTAACATCCAGACTAACAGGTCAAGCTAATAAAAGCGTGTAAAAATCATGTCTAAATTTCATCAAAATAATTTAATGAAATAAAATAGTTTATTGTATAAGGAGAATTTCATTGATTTACCTTGTTCAATTTCGTTACCCAAGAAGTGGGGGTTTCCCGTCCATTCCAAAAGGTTGCCATCAGAGTCAAAAGTGACTTTAATTTCACCTAAGTATGCTGTATGCGCTCCTGCTTGTACTATCAAAACCTGAGCGGAAGTAAATCAAAGTTATTAGACATTTTGAAGAATTCTATTAAGGTTAATAAGTTAATGGTACAAATGTTTACAATATAATATACCAATATATGTGTGGCTTTCTGAAAAATACAGCTTTGCTATCACTTATGTTCACTTCGCTCGCATTAATGTCGATTATGTTGAAAAAAGTTCGGACTAATAATCTATCTCTGCGCAAAACAACAATTTATTCTAGTTTAATTTAAAAACCGATATTTTCAGTTATTTGCATTTTTAACAGTAACATCTGAACATCTGGAAAAAATAAAACTAACCAGCTGATTTTTTAACAGTTGCTTATTTAATATTCATATAATTTAAGCTACATTGTCCTACAAATTACGTTATACCGGTCCTTGCTTGATAGTTACTTGTAAAATTTCTACCGGGGATCCCAGACTATATCCAATAAGGAGCTTAAACACTTAAAAGAAGTGAAATCGTAAGCAGATAAAACTCGAAGCTTTGAAGTTTGAACTGCTTATATTGTTATTTCTTTAAAATTTGTTAACTTATCAATATAAAGTTATTTGTGAAAATGTCTTTGACATATTTCTTAAAAAAATACTAACAGGTCTTTGTGTTGACATCCGGTTCACAACAACTGGATAAGGTCCAAGAGGAATAAAAGCAGTATTTGGTGGTACTTCGCCATTAAACAATAATGTGTGACTGTGCCCACCTACTATAATGTCTATGTATGGACCAGCATGAAGTGCTATTTCCCTGTTGAAGAAATCATTAGTGTTACTTATAAAATAAATTGTAATAAATTTTTAAAATATACTCGTTTATAAGTTTACTCGTTTAACTCACGTATCTATTTCAATACCACAATGTGAAAGGACAATTATAATGTTGACTCCTTCTGCGTTAAGTTTTTCAGCTTCTGCTTTTACGGACTCTACCTCATCTTTAAATCTTAAATTACCTGTAGTCGCCAATGTCTGAAAATTTACAATCACATCAAAATATGTTCCTTAATACTTATTTACATATGCTTCGCATATCCTTTAATATCAGTATTAATTTAAGTAACATATACTTACATTTGTAATAGAAATGATAACACCGATAATTCCAATTTTTCTATTTCTTCTTGTTATTATTGTACTTTTTTTGTATAAACCATGCATTGTTGGTTCATCAGTATCATCAATATTAGCCGCCACAACTGTGCTATCCAAATGTTTTAGGTATGGAACTACTCCTTCAATACCGTTGTCAAATTCGTGATTTCCTAAAACCTGAAAATTATTTGCTATTATTGAGCCTTGTCTCAGCTATATCATTATAATACTATTTACAATACTTATTTTAGTCTCTATTAATATATATATATATATCATTTTGAGATTAACCTAAACTAGCCAGAACCTACAATAGAGTGACCAGAATGCTGATCGATATTCGTAAATACAAACTAAAAATTACACCCAGACCCAGGACAAATGATAGTAATCATCAAACTTTTCTAGGTGGGAATTGAACCCACGACATCTGGTTCAGCAGTCAGAAATTCTAACTCAACATCTAAATTAATAAATGATAAATACAAAATTCAATGTTTTAATCTTCTAATTTTTCTTTCTTTATTAAATACAGACGTTACAGTGCATACTGAACTATGACAAAATCTTAATAAGGGCTTCTCTCTCTCTTTTTTTATGGAATAAGGGGCAAACAAGCAGATGTTTCACCAGATGGTAAGCGATTACCGCTGCCCATGGATACCCGCAACACCAAAGTCATTACAAGTGCGTTGCCGGCCTTTGGGGGATGAGGAGGGGACTCTCTCTCTTTCTCTCTCTAATACTATCAAAATACTTTTTTATCTGTAACTTAAAAGACAAAAACTAACGTGTGCATCATGAGGAAGCAAATTCATAAATTCCTGGGTGACGTTCCATCTTAACATGTTGTACCAGATCGTGCCTTGGAAGCTATCTCCTCCGTTGAGGAGAAGGGAATCCGGTTCTCTTTTAAAGCCTTCACGGACAGCTGTTGCAAGTCGTCCAAAGCCTCCGATGCATGGTAGCTGGGTAGGATTGCACGTATTACCAACAGGGCTCGTTTCTTCAAATCTTAAATAATTAAAATATTATAATTATTTTTAAATAAAACTCTTTTTTGTATGACTCCAAAACAAAACGAAAAAGTAACATCTAGAAAGGTTTGAGGATTTATTCCGTTAATCATTACTTAATATTTATTTATTTAGTACTTAATGCACTTGCTGTACAAAAATGGTTTTTAAGCCATGAGGCATACTCTCCCAGTCGACCTTTGGGTAATGTAAAAATATGATCTGATAATATTTGTTTCGATTAGTTCCAATTGCACTCGTTTCGCGCTGCGTCCACCTACACTTGATATTTTTAATTGTTTTATTCGTCAATGCAATCTAAATTAATGTTTCAATTTAAAAATATTACGTATGTTAAAACAAAACTTGGACTGCACGATACTACAATCGCATGGTCTTCATAGGGCAACGCTTTATAAGGACTAACTTGCTTTAATAGTGCTTTTCCAAGCAACCATGAGAAACGACTTGGTAAGCTATTACCAATTCTGAGCATTCTACTTAAGCCAAGCTGATTGCTAAAAATAGCGCCGTCTGAAGCTCTTTAGCACAGTCTATGCGACCGGACCCTTAGAGTTAAAAATACATTGTAAATCTACGTCACACGACGTATGTATAAAACATTCGTCCGACTGTTCTATTAGTGATATTATCACGCAATTATCATTATTTTATGCAATCTTTAGTTATTTGTAGCACTCAACCTCTGAACACGTAATTATTGGAATCAGATATCAATCAGTAATAGGTATTTAAGTATTATTAAGACTTGGCATGAAACTCATTGTAAAATATTTAGGACAAGTGTGTTATCTTAACGATAAACCAAAATACTCGTAGAGGAACAATACCTACTCGCAGAGAAACTTCCACATCTCCATACTTTAAGACCACGATTATATCTAGTAATCTCTAGCAATAAAGCA
The DNA here is from genome assembly GCA_905220595.1 of Spilosoma lubricipeda. Classification (NCBI taxonomy): domain Eukaryota; kingdom Metazoa; phylum Arthropoda; class Insecta; order Lepidoptera; family Erebidae; genus Spilosoma; species Spilosoma lubricipeda. The sequence goes on from HG992295.1 coordinate 4,644,640, forward strand.
AATAGATAAGATACCAGTATAGATAAAAACAATTTATTAGTTATCAAACGACTACTTACTAACTATTGTAATACTTTGTTAAGAAAAATACGCGAATTTTATGGACTGGTATGTTTGTTAACATTGATTATTTTATACATTATTATTATTTAAGCAATACTAATACATTTACTTACTAGCTAAACCCCGCGGTGTTACCCGCGATTATTGTCGTAACGCCGCGAGCTAAGGCTAGTCTAAAAAAAAGGTAGCTGATGATCTGAGGAGTAACTTACTCCTCAGACCATCAGCTACCTGCCAGTGAAAGCCCTGTCAAAATCGGCCCCGCCGTTCCAGAGATTACCCGGAACAAACAGACAGACAGACAGACAACATTTTTAAAACATGTTGTTTTGGTACCTATACCGTGTATACATATGCATTTTCAAAAAGCGGTTATTTTAATATTACAAACAGACACTCCAATTTTATTTATTTGTATAGATTAGCGTTTGATAGTAAGATTTGAAGTAGTAGGGTTTGAAGTAAGGCAATTTCTTCCAACCAATTTGATTCAGAACTGCCTATACTAAGATACATATGTTAAACAATAGGCAATCTTATTGTACTATATAGAGTGTTATTTTTTCTTTAATTCAGGAAAGTGTTCCTACAAGAGCAACTTATAATGCTGAAGATTTTAATTTTAATTCCTAAGGAGTCTTCTACAGGAGTTGACTGCTTGTAAAGTGGACTTTTAGGCTCCCGTTCCCTTGCCGCTACTTTCTTCTCTTGACAATGCCTTATCTTTAAAAATGACCGTTGTTATAACCTATTTAATACATGAATTGGTATATTCCTAGCTACACAATTATACACAACATGGAATGGAAAGTTATATTATTATGCAGACTACTAATGCCATGTATACACATGCTTCAATTGTTGATGATCTGAAGTATGAAATGAAATTGTAAAGGAAAGAATGTGAACGTTTTACATAAACGTCCACACTATTTCCTTCACAATTAATGTTACTCCTTAGACTTGCGCGTGGTAGAGCGAAGCGTATAATAAAAATAGCAAATAGCGTACATAATTAAAATTATGAAATTTATATTTCTTGGTTGAGCCTATTTCCAATGTTCGTTGAATGAATAGAATTTGTCCTAGTGTATTCAGTTTTTACTCAAAACCCACCCAACCCATATGTTGAAACTAAATGTATGAATGATAAGAAAAAATGAATGACTGGACAATAATTAAGACGGCAATTATTTTCCATACACCAATTGTATTTTGTTGTAACAAATTCCAAACAACATTATATATTTCGAGATTAGGTTGTATTGATTTTAAGATAAATGTTCAAATCTGATATAAAATTTTATATGTTTTGGTTTTAACTTCAACATTAGTACGTACCTGGCGTGGAAATCATTGTAGTGCATAATATTCAAGGGAAATCTATCATCTTGAGCACAAACGAAAATAAAAATACTAAACAAAAAATATAATTTCATCATATTTTTTTAACATAAATTACGTATAATCGTCACACACGCGTACTTTCCAAAACAGTCGGTGCGACTGAATTAATAATGATTATTAAAATAAGATTAGATTTAGCTATTTGACAACATGCAAATTTAGATTATTCGATACTAATGGAGATATTATAATATCGATGTATGAACATAATTATGGCAATCTTACTGATATTGTGTGACGTAACATATCTGAGAATAATTTTCAACAATCCGTGAAAAAAAACAGTGTCTGTTTTGAGCTAGAACTGTAATTTTTAATCTTTTATTTTTATTCACAGTGTGTATTATCCATGGGTCAGCCAAGTTTCAGCACATAAAGTATTAATTTAAGTTTCTTCTAGCTTTGACGAAGAAGAACAATCACGTTCTTCAGTAATCATTAAGCAACCATTAACTCGTTCGAAAAATTCGTTCTTTCAATAAAAAAACCTCCTCTTTTTTTTGAAGTCGGTTAAAAATAGTCGTACTCGCTCTATGATTAGGAAAGGATCCTAAGAGGCCTATGTTAATCAATGAACTATAAATGACTTTTTATGACTGATGGCGTGTTGATTTATCGTTAGTCTCTTACTCCTTGGTGGGTCGTCTACTCGTTTTCCCTCTTTACCGTATAAATCAACATGCACAGGATAAAGGTAAAAGGTAACAAGTAAAGGAAATAATACATTAAAGGTAACGTTAAAATAAGTTTTGGTTCGTGTTTTGAGCACTACCGTGGGAGAGCCACGCTTCGGCATGAATGGGCCGGCTCGACCGGAGTGATACCACGGCCTCGCAGCAACGCGGTGTGTAATAGCGCTTCCGCTGTGTTTCACCGACTGAGTGGGAATACCGGAGGCTCATACTACAACCCCTTCCCCATCCTTCACAGATCGGCAACGCACTTATGACCTCTGGTGTTGCGGGTGACCATGGGCGACGGTAATCGCTTATTGAAAAAGAACATTGTTTACTTTCTTATCGTTTTATTTTTGAAACTAATCTCAAATGGTATTATCAGTATTTAAAATAAAAATGTGTCATTGATAAGTAATGAATGAAATTGGAAATAATCATGAACACGAATAAGAAGAATAATAGAAGGCGAGGTAACTCCAAAGATCTTTTCAAAAACCCTAGTTCATAAATAATAGGGTAGTAAGTCAAGAGCTAGCCATGAGACGTAGAATACAGTCAATAGTACAATAACATGAATAATGAGTTGGATCTTCAATGGAAATTGTAATGTTCATTTCTTCCAAAATGTATAATTTAATGTTTTACTAATTAAAAAATTTCGTGAGCTCCGGTCCGACAAAGACATTATGTCCGCGCAAGGTGCAGCTGTTGATATTGAAAAAATGTATAAGATACTGCACGCTGAAAAGTTAATAGCTACTTCGTAGTTTGTTGTGTCTTCATTAGATTTGTATCGAAGTGGATATGTGTTTGACTGTATGAAAGCGTTACTACCTAATGTGATGTTTTAGCTAAACTAAGTTGAAACTAATAGTAAAACAACTACAAGGAACTTAAAACTGAAAAAACTGGAAACCTACATTTTAACAGGCCAACCATTAATCTTAAACAATAAATATACCAAGACCAACAGTAACTTAAGAATATTACTGTCTACCCAAAATTGTGCTTGATAACCTCAAAAGTCAATTTCTATAAACTTCACTTCTAATAGAATAAATTGATGGTAGAGCCCACTGATTTCAGTGCAAACGAGCCGGCTCGAAAAGGTTGGTACTACTCTCATACCAAAGATCGTCCTAAAATGGCAGTATTTGTGCTGTCGTGTTTCGTTGGTGAGTGCGAGACTGGATACTCAATGATGCAGAAGTATCACGAGGGCGCCATGGTATGGGTCACCACGCTGCATTGTTGCATTGTCTGCATTCGCAATGAGTATGGTGACTACCGCTCTTGAAATCTGCTTATGCTTTTCATCAGGCAAACTAGAGTCGCTTTTACAGGCTCATACATAAAACTAATAGCTTAGAATTACACACCAAGTTCAAAACTGTGTATGTGCCTATTTAAAACAATGCCGCAACTAGTTAAGTAAAGTACCTTACTCTGATTCATCAGACTTTTATTACCCTATACGTGTAAAGTATGTACGAAAATTCATTTTTGAGGTTATTCATTTGCATTTAAGTGTGAATTGAACCCAGATAAGCTTATATATAAGTTAATTAAAAAAAAGCGAGTATGAAATTAAATAAACGTAATTAAAAGTCACTTAGAACTCATTCATTTATAAAAGTCATTTATAAACGGATTTATCTGATTATTTTCAAACGCTATTCCGACCTGTCTAACCACGATGTTATAATAGGCCAAAACCTGCCTTCTAAAGAGAAGCTTAGGTTCAGTTATTAAAGGCCGTTGATGATGACTGATTAATAATACACTGTATATAAATTTTAATGGGACCACACGGTAAACACTAGCTTTCAAATAAAAAAAGAATCATCAAAATCGGTTAACCCAGTCGAAAGTTCTGAGGTAACAAACATAAAAGAGCGGCCAAGTGCGAGTCGGACTCGCACATGACGGGTTCTATTGGCGAACCAGTGGACTGTATGACGACATGTGTATTTATGTATATGAAATGAATAGATGGTGGTTTTAGTCTATAACAATAATATATTTTCACAAATATAACAATTAATAGGACGTTTGGTCGAGCTGACATAACACACTCAAAGACAAGCAAAAATATATTACAAAACCTCAGATAAAGAATACCCTAGATGGATCAAATTATGGAAATATCTCATGTGACAAAAAGAGATAGCAATAGCTTTTTCGAACGTCTGAAACCCCGCGCGCCACTTGCCGAAAACCGTCATTTTGATTGTCAGTAAACTGGTTAACACGTTTGTCTGCCGATTTCATCAAATATTTTATCAAATTGTGAATAATATTATATTATAAGTGTGGTTTTCGTTTTGCTAAAAATAATGGCATGTACTGTGCCCGGTAGCTCTAATAGAGTTGGTGTTTGAAAGAAAATAATGCAAAAAAAATCGTTTCATCGGTAAGTCAATTCAATGGTATCTAATTGTTAAAAAGGATTTTAAGCAGGAAGTGTTAATGAAAATAGTTGTCCTGATATAAATAGATAGACGCATCTACTTCTACATTAAATAACAGTTCCCAATTTAGAAATGAAAATTGAAAAAGAATATTATTGATACGTTTTGACATAACATGTACTTCAGAGGGATGTACCTTTTATCGATAGAGTAAAAGTATAATCACATGTAAATTCTGGGCCCGTTTATAAAACGAGTAATGAAATAAAAACAAGATTTCAAAAAATAAATCTGAATTATTTGTGCTGTCGCTTATAATACGTTTAACGAAATTAAAACAATGGAGGTGGTTAGATTTAGAAAATAAATATATAATACCTATTTAGACTCTGCTTTGGTCTCAGTCATTAAGAATTACGGAATATTATAATAGTATGTCAAAAGAAAGAATTTCTCACTATTCGAGTTTTCCAAAATCAATTCATTATTTGTCAATGAAATTTTATTTTTAAATTCATTACATGTATTTTTTATTATTTGCTTACAGGTTTCCTACGTATAAGGAATAAAAAATAAACGGATAAGAAATGTGAGAAAATACCATAAATGGAGGCCTACACAGTATACAAGAAAATGTTCTGGTCACTTCGAAGAATCTTGTTTGTAACCGAACGGTAGTGTTTGAGATATATACTAGATCAGAAATGTTCCCTCAACTGATGAGTCATGGTTACGACAATTGTGCACGTATCAATCATTAACATTTAATAATCAAAGCAGTTGTGGACTTGTATTTAAAAATTCGTATTCATCATGAATGCAAAAAAGCTTCTGCATCCCATGGTGAAATTGTAAGAAATTATTACAACAAACTTATTATGCTTAAGAGCCAATAAAATTTGATGAAAACATGACTTTGATTAAAATTGTAGAAAATATAATTATTGTGAGAAATTAAACTGCTAAATATTGGTTGTTTTATTTAAATACATAATAGATCCTTAGTTGTAAACAAAGAGGAACTGCAGACTCGCAGCCAGATCTGTCAGGCAGTCAGACGAATATCAACATCGCGTCTTTCATTTTGCATGTGATTGTTCGGTTGTTCATACTCTTTGCCTTGCCGAATTCACGTACGGAATAAGGCTATAGGTTTCTTATAAAAAAGGATGACATTTTAAAAACTAAACAATGTTAGGTATTGTCTAGTCGCCTACTGATTATTAGAAATTAGCTGCTCCGGTAGAGGTTGATTTGCCTGTTTGCAAGGCTAGTTTACGTCTTAACTATAAAAGAACCCATTGATCGATTTGCTCTCGTTCCATTTCTTTACTGTGGGTGGCTCAAAACTCAGTTCACATTACCAATGTCATATCCGATTTATTTTAAATATTATTATTTCCAATTAATAATACAAAAAATAAAACGTTATTGTTTTCTTCTATAGATCACATTTTATAAAGAATTAAATAACCAACTGCCATAACTGCCATGCCAATAAGAAACTTAAATAACCAATACTATAATATTTTTTAGTTTGTTAAGTACAAACACCAGAGACTTTACAAGACATACATAAAATAAATTAAACACAGAGACGGCCAAAAACACATAAATACAAATTATATTTATAAAGAAATTTTGATATTACCAATCATATTGAAAAGGAATTATGGTATTTAAGAAACTAAATATAATAGGCCATTTTTTGTGTCAATTGTGGCGACTGGTACTCTCTTGGCAATTTTCTATCGATATGACAAAAAACTATACATCACTATGTAGTGATATATCAATGAATAGAATTTTATAGTCAAACTGGCGACATTCAATAGTTTTTGACCCACTTGAGACACTATACCTCTCACTTTCAAGCAGATGACACTTTGCTTTTGTAAAAAGGAGATAGAACATGTTTGTAAGTTCCGGTCAAATATCGTCTATCTAGTGTTATTCTTCATCTTAGTACAAAACAAAGAATTTATAAAAAAGGTATAAAATCACACATAGAATGTGCTACCAGCCAGTCGCCAACAGGTTCTATCGCAGCAAATAACAGAATATAAAAGTTCTTGTAGTTCATTGTAATTTTGATCAATGTTTTAATAATAGTGTATTACTTTTGCGGTTAAAGATTTATGACGTACTAAAAAAAAATTACTTACTAGATCTCTTTCAAACCAATTTTCGGTGGAAGTCTGCATGGTAATGTACTACATATTTTTTTTTTTATTTTATCATATTATCATTTTATTTTAGAAGTTACGGAAGGGGGGACACATTTTACCACTTTGTCTCTCGCCCAAACTACTCAAATAAGAGAAAAAATATATTGGAAACCTTAACATCATTTTTGAAGACCTATCCATAACACGTATAGGTTTGATGAAAATAAATATTTATGAGTTTCAGTTCTATCAAGATAATTAAACACGAGTAGAGTCAAATGGCGTTCATAAACTACAAAACAATTTTAATAATGAAATCTAATCAAAGCGAAGATTGTCTAAATGAAGAATTAAAGGCACTTTAATCTCTATAACACATGAGTTGATATCAGCAGTGAGCCTGGATTAGCTACTCGAAGTATTTCGTATTTTAGCCTCCAAGTACTTGGCACCCGACCAAGTCAATCTTTTGAGAACTGCACAAATATATGAGGCTGGATACCGGGTAGTTTAGAAAATTAAATACTGGATTTCTTTCAGCTAACGGGAGCTTAGTAAAAGAAATATTAATTAGTATGTAAGTTAAGATTGTAGATGTTAATTGGGTAATATATTGCAACTGAATGACTTATTCCTAGTTATTCAACGCAACGCTAATAACTATGTACTCAGTCAGTGTTTCTTAAAAGAAATAATTTTATCCGGTTTTTGCTGTATTCTTTTATTGATAATCGGCTTCTATTGGTCGCGAGTAGTCGCAATGCGATGCTATACTATATCCATTAGCTTTCCTTTATAAACAGATAATTTAACATTAAAATTACGTTGAAAATCAAACAAGTAGTTCAAGAGCCAAACAACTAAACTCTATAGAATTATAATATTCCTAAATATTAGTAAGAATTATTATCATTATCGATCGACACGAACGATTTATTATCATCGTCATCATGAGCGTATCGCAGTTCACAACTGGACATCGATCGGTCCATTATAAGAAAATATTGATGTTGAGGTAATGTGGACACCCAAAATTTAATCATAGCTCTAGAATCAGGGAATGGGGACGATTTAGAATTCAGTAATCTCATTCTTCCGTTAAAAAGCAATAAACGAAACTTTTTAACATTAGCTTTTTGTGAAGCCTGTGAAGATAGCATTTCGGTCAAGCCTGGCACGAATTACCATGAATTTCTGAAAGGTTACATGGTCTCGTTATTTAATTATTTTTGTACTCGACAAAAGCGAAGTCAAGAGAAAGGGTTTTTTTTTCTAATTCTATCTATCTTTGTATGTTCTACCGTAGTGCTTAAACGACTGAACCGATTTTAATGAATGATCTGAAATGAGGTGTTAATAGATAAGTAATAATGGGTCGAATGGCATAGGCCATATAATTTGTATCAAACAATTTTATTAATTCGGGTTATAGCTTTTTTTGAACTTTTGTTGCATTTGGCTTTACGCAGCAAAACTGTTCTAAGGGTTGTTCTAAAAAATTTTTACTACGTGACATAATATTAGTTGTTATTAGTAAACCGTTCTTAGTTTAAATAAGACATACAATTTTCTGAAAGATTTTAACAAACCATCGTATCGTATCGTATTATGCTTTATCTAGCGTAAAACAAACGAGTATTCCATGAAACATCTGGCACACATGTCAATAGTATGCACGAAATACAAACACAGTCGGTCACAAAATTTGCGGTTAAACTAAGCTATGATGGAAACCACGGACCAATACATTATGTATTTATGTACTGTGCGCACTTAAAGTTTAATAGACTTAAATTATAATGAATTTTTAACATATTATCAGAAACTGTAATTAAAGTGAGAATGAAATTAAATAGTTTTTGCTTGAAAATTATTTGTAGTAAAGTAGTAAGTATGAGATTATTTTTTCTTTTATTGTGTGGGTTTATTGTTATTGTAATATAACATAGACAGCCTTAAGATAACACAAATGTATGCCTTGGTGGTTTTGAGTTTCTGTTGTTGTATAATTTTTTGTAATTGTTTTTGTGAATAACAACAGCATAAAAATATAATAACGATCTTCAGATTTGAAATAAACTAGTTGAAATTTTATATTATTTGGCTATGTTTGCCAGTTATAGCTATTGTAATCTTAGTGCTTTCTTAGTTAACTTTTTATAATACATATTTATAAATACTTTTTATTTTTGTTTAAATATTTTGTTTGTTATTAAAGAGCAAAGTTGGAAATTTCAATAAATAGTGTAACACTAACATATCATTCCACTTTATTTTCTCATTTCACTTGATTAAGCTTGAAATATTCTATGGTCGATGGCTTACAGATTATAGTAAGCTCAATTAGGCAGACCCGTAACTACTGTGTAGTTAAGTAAGCCTAAGCCCACGATAATCTGATAGACGTGTAGTATACAGTCACGTGCGCAATCAGGGACTGCCTCTATGTCCATAATGAATTTGAAATAAGAGCGACATTGGAAACTAAGAAATGGATCGGCTTACTGTCTCTATTTCGTATATTTCAATATTGAATGTTGTATTATTATTTGATTTTATTGGAACTTTAAAGAATAATTATGATTCATAGTACGTATCATAACAGTACCATCGAGTACATTATTTTCTTTTTGTGAGGTACATTTAGAGTCATCTGTGTTTTAAAACTGACTGAAGTCAATAAGAAAACGACTTCTTTAGAAGTAGAAACTTCTTTAGACGCGGTGACCACTATTTGGATGAACAAAAATCATGAAATCACAAAAATCATCTATGTGCGTACTGTATTTATATATATACTTCTTGGATAACCAAACAGCATGTTACTAGCGTCATCGTCACTGCACGCTTCCCATGAGCTATATGTATACTGTGTATTGATATGCATGCGTGCCATATACAATTGGTCATTGACACTTATTTAGAAGTCAAATATAATCTAAAACAATATAATCTAATAGCTCTACTATACAATTCACAAGTTACTTAGTTCTTTATTACTTCATTTTATTCTTTTTGAAAGACAAGGCAAGAAACGGAACACTTATGGATTCGTCATGTCTGTCTGTGCGTCCGTATGTCACAGCCACTTTTTCTGAAACTATAAGAACAATACCGATGAAACTTGATAAGTAGATGTATTCTGTGAACCGTATTAAAATTTTCACACAAAAATAGAAAATATATTTTCGTGGTCTTCCGTACTTAGAACTAAAACTCAAAAAGTTTTTTTCATCAAACCCATACCTATGGATAGGTCTTCAGAAATGATATTGAGGTTTCTAACATCATTTTTTTCGAAACTGAATAGTTTGCGCGAGTGGCACTTCCAAATGGTAAAATGTGTCCCCCGCTTCCTCCCCTTCGCTTCCCCCCCTGTGACTTCTAAAATAAGAGAATTATTAAACCTAAAAGAAATATGATGTACATTACCATGCAAATTTCCATTGAAAATTGGTTTGAACGAGTTCTAGTAAGTAGTTTTTTTTAATACGTCATAAATCGTAAACCGCAATTTGTCGATCAAAGTCACAACGAACTACAAGAACTGTGATATTATGTTACTTGCTGCTACGGAACCCTTCCTGTGCGAGTCCCACTCGCACTTCGCTTTTTTAATTGAATAAGTTAAAAGTTTTGTTTAAATAGTTGTCCTATTGAACTTTAAAGACCATCTAAAGCTATACTGAGGTAATGCGTTTCTTTTGGTTGGGTACTGAGAATAAAAGAAAAGTCGTTATTGTATTCTGTTTTACGCGGTCTCTATTGTAGGTAAAAGTAAAAAAAATGTATTTTATTTGTCCTTAGTTATGGATGAATACAAATATGAACCCAAATGATATCTCCAAATAATAATTCAACACTGTGAATCTAAAATGTTGGTTATCTTCCAATGAATAACAGATCATTATTGTTTCAGCAAACATCGCTATCGTTTGTTTTATACTCAAGAAACGACATCCTAAGCATACATTATTAAAATTTAAATGTTTGTTTGAAACATTTTCAGCGTACGCGTGGCTGAATGGGGGATGAGGTAAATAGCTCGTGTTGAGTTATTCGCTTGATTGTCTTAGCACTACATCAATTCGCAGAATAAAAAGGGGCCTTTTCATTTTATATTTACGTTTGGTATTGAGTTGAAATGACGATAAAATATTATTGAAGTTTAAAAAAAAAAATTGAGGCCCTTGTTTTTTTAAATAATTGTATTCATCCTTTTAGTATTTAATACGAAAAGGTAAATAAAATATTTTTTTGAATCAATTTACTAATACAAGGTAAAATTTTACCAGTGTACGTATTTTCCTCCCACTATGAACCGGGTCCTTTAAGCAGAGTGTGAAAAAACATCACAATAGGCCGGCCTAGTGTGGATCACCATGCAGCATTGTCCTTGAGGATGGTGACCACCACTCCTGGAGTCTGCTCATATTTTCCATCAGGCAGAGCAGAGTAAAAAAACGTTCAGAAATACTTATAAAGTTGACAGTGAACAGATTAATTTTAATTTTAGTTTAGTATAGTATAAAACTCTGCTATAACTGAAACTAACTAGTAGTTCGAGTTACACTGTTAATAAATTCGAAACTGACGAATTTCAACAGCCATGAAATGTCTCACAAAATCAGATGAAATGTTTAACACTATCATTAACACTATCTCTCTTATCATTATTCACTTTGCTAAAAAATATTAAGTTTAATTTCAAGTTTAGTCACGCAAAGAGCAAAAATTACCTTTCAACATTATTCGAATTATCGACATTCAGTTACCCTTCCAAGTTTCTATAATTAAGTTATCACCCGTCAAGACGTGGAACCCTATAACTTGGTTATTGCTATATAAATTCAGTATCTAACGTGTTAAACCTAGTTTCAATCCGAGACTTAAATATCAATTAAGGTTCAATGGTAAACCGTTCACGTGGTTCCATTCGACAGGCGATTTAATCGCCTTAACTTAGTAAATTGGTATATAGATCCTTGGCAAAGTGGACATATATAACTTTGTACTGACCAAATAGTTTTTAATACCTTGCTCTTAGTGAGGTAGAAAAAAAAACTTGTGTCAGTATGTTTAAACTTGAACTTAGAAGTTCAGTAACTTGATCCTTCAGTGAGTTTCTTCTGTAAAGGTAATTCAAGGAATATTTTAATACATTTAACGGTTATTGGTTAGGCTCAATTATTTCTAAGGATTTAAAAAATATCCTAATAGGAAGCGGCAGTCTATTTCAATAATGTCTAATCGTTTATTTATTTACTAAACAGTATCTGGATAACTGAAATCTGCACGGTTTTTTGTAAATTTTCTTAAAATGAATCCTAGTTAAATCGATTTATCGGTCATGAAACCTCCTGTATACCAAATTCATGAATATCGTTAGCGCCGTTTCTGAGATTCAGATAATATATATCTATGTAATTATGTATTTCCAGTATTGCTCGTTTAAGTGTATTAGATTATATATAGCTGGTTTTAATTTTTAAATATTATTTATTAATGTTTCTCTATCATAGAATTATACATTTAAACAACATTGTAAACTTAGTTCCTTAATTTTTCTCAATTTTTATCACTGACTGAAATTATACCCCTTCAAAAAAAAAGGTTTTCACATGACATACATCCATACATACATAGTGACTTAAAGCTTCAAATGAACAAGCCATTTTTTACGATAAATTTAAAAACATCTTAAATGCATAAAAAATGCTTCGTGACTTCTTATAGAACGCCTGATGATATTAAACACATATCTTAGGTCTCAGACGCTTATCTTTCACAAAAGATTTGAAGTAAGTAATCGTTCAATTGTATATGTCACGTAGTTTTTATCTTGATGTTGGTTTCGAGCAATCTACGGTCATTTGTAACACACAACCTCTAAACACGTCATTTTAATCAGAAATCAATCAATTTGTTGTTTTATCTGCAACTAAGTTGGCTCGACCGGGGCAGTACTATCCGTTCACAAAATACCAACCTTAAATGAAATCATTATTGCTGTTGTATTTTGTAGGTGAGTGCGACACCGAAGGCTCAATGCTGCAGAAGCATCTCAATAGGCCGCCATACTATGAGTCACCTTGTTGCATTGTTTCATTGTCTGCATTGCATTTACAATGAGTATGGTGACTGTTAATGCTTTCCACCAGGCAGAGTCGCTTTGGTAGCCTCAATTACTAAATAAAAACCAAGTTTTGATCTCATCGCTTCCTACTGAGCTGTGTCTTGCGAGTTCGATCCTCACATAAGACAATACTTTTTGTGATCCACATTTTATTGTTCTGAGTGGTCTGAATGAATGTCTGTCCCCACACAACACAGGAATTTTTGCAGTCCGAGAGTTGACTTTCAAAAATCAGTCACAACCAATTTAAAATCGGTTCATAATTTAAATCACGTTGACTTTTAAATTACGTTTATATTTCTAAAGTAGCTTCGAGCAATATTTCTTTAGTTAAACCTCTGAATAGGAAGAAAATTACTTCGCGTGACTGCCAAGGCTTGAACAGAAATCTGAAGTTTTATGCTCAATTTTACCGTTCAGGAAACTTCCCTTTAAACTTACTTTATTAATTAAGGCACTAAATCTATTACTTTAGTAAACGAAGTATTTGAAGGTTTTGACGTATGTAAATTTTTTTGGGCCATGTGCATTTTACATAATATATTTGTTCGCTTGCAAATGTCTTATTGAACTCAGTTAGCGAGATTGTTAAAATATTTACTGTCAACCTTATTATTCACAAGTTAAATTTTAACTAAATAAATAACTGACTTCCAGAACGACCAAATCGATCGATTTTTATTAGATGCCATCATCAGATCATAGTGTACTTATCATGGTGCCACCATTGAGAAGTCTCCTTCCCATAAAAATAAAAAATATCAAAATCGGTTCATGACCGACGAAGTTATCTGCGAACACACCTAAAAAAAGGTTGAATTGAGAACCTCCGCCTTTTTTGTAGTCGGTTAAAAATAGTACTTTGATATTTTCTTATTTCAATGCAACGTTGTGCATAAACTTTTTATTATTCTTGAATATAGAGTAAATAATACCGCAGTTAGCTGTCAAGTAAATTCCTTTTATGGATGCCGAATATCCTTGAAATCGGTGCAGCGGCTTAGCCGCGAAAGCATAGTATCCAGACAGATGGGTAGAGTTACTTATCAATTTATAATATTATTGTGGATGAAAAGTATTATGCTATTATTTATATTTATATATGTTTATGATTTTTATTACCACTAACATCTTTAAATAAACATGCTCGCGTGACATAAAGTTTATCTTCACCTCTAATACCTTTTATATATACTTTTACCGAACGCAAAGATCTTCAGACTCGAATTATATTTATGCTGTTGGTAAAACAATAGTTGTTTAAGCCATTTAGCTGCGACCTCCGACATTGGGGTCAACACCACCTAAACAAACTAGATAAGTTTATCAATGGACCTAACTTTATCCTCACGTATTGTAGCCCCTACTATGTGCATATTTTTTATGTGCTTTATTAATTTGTATAGCTTGCACAAAACGAGCTATACAAATAAATGCAATGAAAGTGTCGGTTCTTAATTTTTAAACAACCAGCATTTTATTTTACAGCAGAAAATGGGTACAATACTTACTTTTTTCGGCTAATCAGTGGAATTGCTGAACCCATTTTGACGGAACTCTCACCGACAAATAGCTGATGATTTAAGAGAAACTTCGGCTCTTTTTCTAAATTCGTTTCAGGCCGCGGCGTAACTTGCAGTTCTTGTTGTAAGACTACAACTGTAAAAACGGCAGCAAATAATAGGATGTGTAACTTAATTATTAATAATTACCTAGTTAGACATAGTCCCTTTACAGAAATTAAGGTGAAACCTTAGTTTCTGTAATTCTGTTCCAAACATATGAGTAAATTTAATAAACATTTCACAACTTACAATTAAGAGTTCTACAACAAAAAAAGCCAGTCCCCTTAGATAGGATGCAAGTGTTCCTGTATTCTCTTGTATTATATTTTTAGCGTTGCGCGACGTCATTCTCACATATTTCTCAGTGAATTGTCAACTTGGCAAGGTGGTGCGAGCGCGTGGAACTCAGCCGTCTCTTTCTGCGAACAAGTTATGTTTGGGAAGGAGATGGCAGAACGGAATCGGGAGACGTTTAAAACTCTCCCGGTCCAACAAAGGGCCCGAACCCGGGCTAGATATCACAGACGACTCATGCACCTGAGATTGCAATACGATCTAAGTCCTCTATAAGCGCAAGGCGGCGCGAGCGCTACAATGTGTGCGCGCCCTTTTTTAAATATAAAACAAGCTTCGGGGTTCCTACACGAACGGGGGCTATTAACAAATAGTACGTAGCCTGAGGTACGTCGGGGTTCCAGGGATTTATTTTCAATTGTGCACCTGGTTCCTAGATTCTACCCGAGACGAGTGTGTTTTTTAATCGGTTCGAGTCAGGCATAGCCACCAGTCGGAGGTATCCAAGGGGATTTTAGCACAAAAAATAAGAACTGATATGAGTTTATTTAGCGCTAACCAGCTCTCAAGCTAATATTGGCCTACATTAAACTCTTCACAATCGCAATGCCGTACCCGTTAGCGAGGGGTTGCTGTCGAAAGCGAGAGGATGTGAAATAATGTGAAATGAATGCACATACGAGCACCGGTAGTAACATGAGGACAGTGTAAAAAGAACAAAAGTACGCTCTTCGCTGCCGCCAGGTACTCCTCTATCTAATGGGCTTAACTTCACACGCGTGACACTGTGTGTAAAGTTAAGTATTAACACATAATAGTCTTTCACACGACAAGTTATAAAAACTTTCAGGTTATTATGTTCAGAAACATCGAGGACGCTGTATTACAGGTACTTCATTTAGTTTAAGCTGATTTTAACCTAACTATAAATAAATTAAAATAAGTAAATAAATATTTCAGACATCTAACACACAATGCCACCTGGTCCCAAGCTAAACAGGGGTTGTGTTATGGGTACTAAACAACTGATATAAAGACATAATATACTTTTTTTTTAATACATGCATATTATACATAGAAAACAAATATTTGCAGATCATAGAAACATTTGGTCCGATCCGGGAATCGAACCTAAGACCTCAAGCACAGCAGTCGCGTACGCATATTCATTCAACGCAAATAGGTGATAAACAAGAAATTTATAGAAATATTCTTAACTTCTTATTTTTATTCTAGCCATCTTACAAACTTTTCAGATATTCTGCTCCAATATCATCCAGATGTGGCAACATATATTTTGCCTAATGTTAGCACCCGAACTTTTTGTTGTTTATTAGTTTCCACGATTATTATATTCGTGTTCCGCTATAATTTGATACCAAGAAGTATCAGAAACTACGAAAAAATACACTTGATTTCTTGAATTACTTGTACTTTACCTTTCAGCCAAGACACCAAAATATTTAAACAGTCATTTTTAAGGAGGTTTACATAAGTTTCATTTCCAACACAAATGTTTTATTTCTGAGTACTGTCCATATTTTCAATCAAAATGTTAACCTATCATTAATATTTTAAGTGTATGCAAAAAATTTAAATTAATCGAACGGCTCAAAGTGAATGGAAATCGGATTGAAAAATTTATGAACTCAATTTATTTACGTACGTACGAATATACCGGCCGAGGTAATTTCACTCGGTGAGAAACAATTTCGTGAGTGCATGAGACACTATTTCAAGACGAACTAAGCTATTTTATGCAGGGCTAGCATAAAATAGCTTAGTTCGCCTTGAAATAGTCAATATAATACTCTAGCTAGCCCACGATTCCGTCTACCAATATGCACAATATAAATGTAATTTATAGTCAATAGCACTCGGGGATAATGCAGCTACATATTAGAGAAAGTATTATTCAGTAATTTCAAAAATTGCGCTCCGCATACAACAGATTTTACCTTTTTGTAATATATACATATATGTAAACTATTTGAAAACAAAATTTACAAATATTTTATACTTACGTTTTCTAATCAGTTATTTAGTTGATCAAGGAGATATCGTTCTTTTTGTGGGATACAAAAAAACGATATCTCTTGTGCGGCATTTTGTGTCTCTTTCAAAAACAGTTTTGCTTCCTAAGAAGCTACATAGAACAAAACTTTTGCTGGGTATTAAACTGCCACGTACTGGACATCAGAATACGTCTTCACGTAGTGGTCATTTGGTAGCACGTGCCTGCATTACACAGACCTTCTCTTCTATAGAACAGAACAAACGAATTGTTTAAATTTTGCGCTCTAAAAGGATTACATGAGGTCTAATATTCCTCAGTCATCGTCCATTGGTTAAGAACGCTTCTCAGTTCTCTCTTCAATACTAGTCAAAATCCCTAATTTATGTCGGTATGCAGGTTAGAAATAATATGCAGTTTTACTAATAAATAAATTATTAATCAGAAATTCTCATTTTATAAATTACACATTCATATAAAGCGTGGAATTTAAAAAAACATGGGTAACTTTTTTACACAGAGAAAGAAATATTATTTTTTTCATCTATTGAAATACTTAATGAAAAAATATATGCAGGTACGAACTGAATAGGAAAGTACTTTATTCTGACATGAAAGCATCAAGCAAAAAAGGAACATTACCGCATAACATCGCTCCACGTACGACCTACACGTACGGGTTTGGTCGTTAGAGCTCCGCGTGTCCGGCCTGCATGGCTGTCATATTACCGCATAACCCCGTCCACTCGACGTGCCTTTATCAAAGTTACGGTTCACGCAATTTTCACATCACGGCTTATCATGGTATCGGAGCGATTTACATCCGGACAGCCTAAATTAATATTTAACATAATCCCAAGTCCCAAATCATACATACGGGTATACTAGAAGTTCCCCCGACCTTTCACCTGCATTTTTCTTTAAAGATCTGAACTTCATCTGTATTAAGTTTTATGGATATTGTGAGGGAAAATAAATGTTTTCACAATATGTAGGTAAATAGTGTTTAGAAAATATTTCAATGCTTCTTCTACTATTTGAGGCGGAAACGAATCCATAAAATTCGATTATAATAAACATGATTAAAGCCGTTTATTAATTGTAAATGGTAAAATGTCTTTGTTTGTTAAACTTATTTGTCATTTAAAAAAATATGATTATTTTACGTGTAATTTTTCAGTTTTAGAAGTCTTTAAATAACGTCATACAGGTATAGATCACACTAGTACACAATTTACTAATAATACGACTAAGCATTTCTGAGAACAGTATAATATATAAAAGACGTGTATATTTGTACTTACGTTTAATTCTTGGTTATATATCCTACTAATATTATAAATGCGAAAGTTTGTAAGGATGGATGGATGTTTGGATAGATGTTTGTTACTCTTTCACGCAAAAACTACTGAGTGGATTTGGATGAAACTTTACAGTAATATAGCTTATACATCAGAATAACACATAGGCTATTATTTGCCGCGATAACCGACATATACGCGGGTGGAGCCGCGGGCAACAACTAGTACTACATATAACCAAGATATATACACTGTGCAAGTTTTCTAACTACCTACATTTATTTACTGCAACGAAGTAAAAGACACTCACATTTAATTACTAAAGTCTGTTTCGATTTTAAGCATTCATTACAGTTAGGGATGTAGTAAATGAACGATCTAAATATATGCATATCGAACTATCGATTAACCACTCGATTGAACTCGCTCCAACGATACAATCACAATATTCAGTGACTGCACTAAAAGTCTAGATGTAAACAGTTACTTTTGTTTGGATGTAGAACAAGTTCGTTGATTTACAGACGATTTAACAGGTAAAATTTTAAGGGGTTGAAAATGACTTCTTTTGCCACTCATTTGAATTTTGAAGTAATACTTTTTTCTGTATTTAGAGTTATAGAAATGATAAAAAAAAACAAAAAAAAAAACGAATTCAAGAACCAAGTTGAAATGGTATTATACCACACGGAAAGTAGCAGCTTTCAAATGCAAAACGAATCGTCTAAATCAGCTCTGAGTAACAAACAAAAATAAGAATCGAATTGAGATACTCCTGCTTTTTTGAAATTGGTTAAAAACAATTGGAAACTGAAATATCAGGATCTTTATTTTTTAGCATAGCTTATATAGCTATAATCAAATCGAATCTAAAGAAATCTGTATAAATTACATTCTTTAAAATAAAAATTTGACAAATAATGTATTATTTATGCAACTAACTAACAAAAAACATGTTTTGAATTTCAAACCACACAAGGCAAACACTTTTAGACCTATCTCACACGATTCTTTACATTAACTTCATTGAATACAAACAAACATCATCAAAAATTTCAAACACTTTATAAAAATAACCCGCAAACTTCACATACAACTGTTTTCCCTTGCCTTGTTTAGAAATGTTTTGGGATCCCGAAAGTGTATTCTTAAGAAATCGGCAAGAAAGATTCGATTGAAAAAGTTGCTGTCACGTAACTGAAGATACTTCTCGTTCCAAAATCGCCTTACACGACCATATGTCTTAGAAGCTGCGCGCAAATTAAACTTTACCCATTTCTTGGAACTCAGTTCGTATCTCACATTATAAACAAACGAGGTTTGGAACAACATATTAACGTGATGTGATGTTGCTCTTTCTTTTTCAATTCTCTTTGAAGTATTACTTCTTTCAGTACCACATTTTTACTCTCTAAGAGATATAAATAGCATTTTATTCAATGGTTTGATCGTTCAATACACATCACTCAGCTAAATATATGCAAAAAATACAAAATCTAATATATAAAATTCTCGTATCACAGTTTTCGTTGCCATACTCCTCCGAAACGGCTTGACCGATTCTCATGAAATTGTTTGAGCATATTGAGTAGGTCTGAGAATCGGCCAACATCTATTTTTCATCCCTCTAAATGGTAAAGGTGACACATCCTTAAAAAAAAAATATGGCAAAACGACGTTTGCCGGGGCAACTAGTATTATAGAAATAAAAAAAAAATGTATTTTCTAAACTCATGTCATTCATTAATATGATGTGAGCTATGAAAATATAGTAATACAGCCAATATTAATAGTATGTGCCTTTATAGCCACAAGTCGTATATCTTCTAGAAATTTGAATTGAAAGTATTCTTGTTAAAAATTCTTTAAAAACAGAAAATTTTAGCCTTAATCACAAACCCCTTTATAGCAGCTATCAAATTATCAGAGATTTACATTGTAACTTGTGAAATTCCGTTGTTGAAGGTCTTTAAATACCATTAATTATTCCACATTCTTGACCCCGTACATATTTGAAGAGTATCACGCCACATTGATACGATATAATTCAGAACACATACTAACCCTGATTTATGCTAGAGGATACCAGGCGATTGGGAAATATGTGTTCGAGCTGATGAATAAATTTATAATTCATACGACATTTTTCCGCAGTGTGCTTTGGGGTGTACACTCAATGGACAGTCGTGTCCATTTTAAACCAAATGAAAAAAAATTGTGAAAGGAACAAAAATTTCATAGTAAAATTTGTTAATGTTTTGTAAAATGATACATTATTATATGCAATTTGGCCAGCATTAAACGGTCACTTTCTGACAGCTTTATTTTAAATTCCACTTACATAGTAATAAGACTAATAAGCAAGCCTATTGCCAGTAACGAGGCACTCTAGGACATCTATGGGAAAATTAAGAATGTAAAGAACGAAGATGGTAAATGTAATAATGGATTACTGCTGTCGGATCAGATTTGATAAAGAGCGCTAGCCACTCCGTTCTTGGGCACGCGACATCTATCGGATCTATCTGATGCTAGCCAAATTCTTCGAGTCGGCGGTCCATCTTAGCATCTTAGCATTACAATACGTTTACCTAACTGCTATTTAGTTCACGAAAAGCAAATGATTCTCAGACGCTAGCATTTTCTTAGTAAAAATTTAAGCGCGGTTTATTGAGCTAAACATACTCTTTGTTTTAGTATTAGGAAAATACCACTTTATACAACTTTACATATCTCATACACGACCTCGAAGTCTCAAACCTCAGAGTATGTAATAATCTTATGTAGGAACTGTACCCACGCACTCTGACACAATTATTAAGTTCGCTTACCACTAGAACGACAGTAGCTCATGACTTAGTGGTAACCGAGTAGGTGAACAAATTGTAAAATTAAGCAAGTCCAACACATTGAGATCCCTCGTCGTTGCGGTTAATTAGAAGCCTAAAAGTCTGACAACAGTGTTTTTGCAGAACTTTGATATCGCCTATTTGGATTGTGGAGATCTGATGGCAGTCGCTCTTCGTACAATATAAAAATTGCATCCTATTGAAGTAGACTTAAAGCTGAACTTAACTTAGTTCAGAAAAGATGGCGGAGGAGCCACTAAAACAACAGGCAAGTCAAATGTTTTTTGAATAACTAACGAAAAAGTTTTTGCGTCTAGTATAAAAATATTTCTGTAGCAGTGAATGTGTGATCTTGATTAAATTGATTCAAGCTAGTGCTTATTTGTAGCATCGATAACGCACTTACATTGACCTGGTTCGTAATTAATTACAGAAATTGGGGTAAGTATCATCGAAATCCTATCCAAGGAAAGATCTTGTGTTACTTATATTGTTTAAACTGTTTGTATAAACTTAAAGTATTTAAATAAAAAATAAGTAAGTAATCTATCAGTTAATCTAAGTTTACTAGTACAAGCTCTGTAACTTAGAAGCTACGTGGCAACAGTCAACAACAGTCAATAGGTGATAACTATCCAAATATTAATTATTTGTCATTATTATTAAGGCGTTTTCTAAATGTAAAGTAAGTAGATTATTTTATCTAGTAACAAATATATAAACTTCTTAACACAACACACGTGAATATGATACAGCTCTCATCATATGCAACACAAAGTAGAAATGAGAATAAACACTCTTATTATTCATAACTAAGCGTACCTGCTTATACTGGTACTATCGTGTTCTAGAAACGCAAAGCACCTTGAATTTCCTTCCAATTTTCCTCACACATAGAATCTTATTATCCGGAATTAAAAAACGTAGTTCTTTTAGAAGTCACAGGTGTCCGTTTGGCGGCCATAACACTTTTGTTTGAAACCTTTCCGATAAAAAAGGGTCCGAAATGTAAAAAGGTTGTTACCAGCTGAAGAAGTTTTTATAGTTTGCATGATAGTAAAACATGGGTATAGACGGAGTGAATTATAGCGTAGAGACGATAACACGAGGATCATAAGGCCCGATCTCTCGGGTTTATTAGTATCCGTTCTTCGTATAAACCTACTTCTACTTCAAGCATAACTTAGATAATTTGTTATATAACCCTACATATCTGATTAACTTAGTTTTCTGATACTGCAGTGTTCCTGGATTAGAATATGACGTGATCGAATGATATCCTTTAATGAATGTCTAATAAATGTGTATACAAAATTTCAAGGTCATCCGTGGTGCAAATAAGGTACGAAAACGTAACTTATGAACAAACATAAGCATAACTATATAATTTCGATTATTATAATGATTGTAATTTATTAGTTAGGATAGTGAATCACTTTTGTCGTCTGATTTGCAAAGCAGTAATAATTGAATTTGATTTATTACTATTCAACGTTTGGTTGGACCAATAAAAAAATGGATAATTTCTTAGAAAAGATTACTAAAATGACCTTTGACTTTCAGTCAGTAGTTTATTTCAAGTTTTGTGACATTAATATTGCATTTAACAATTGAAGTTTCTGACGAATAAAATTAATTTAAGTCATACAATGCTTTTATTGCTCCAAGCCATGTGATGAAAGTGACGAAACTAACTTTTAATAGAATCTAAAAGAAGCCTACCATGTTTTTTATAATATTTATTTTAGTAGTTTGTATTGATAAAAAATGTGGTTTATTTATAGCATTTACTTTGCTTTTTCAGAAATATGAATTTGTACTTCTGACAGCCAATATTCAAGTTCATCTTTCAGTGATTTAATTATTGATTAACAATTAAATAACTCAATAAATCACGTTTATACAATTTATTTCATATTATTTAAATAGTTTTTTTTAAATATTCTGAATATAATATAATATAAGAAAACTGTTTGTGTTTTTCTATCTTCAATCTTAGAAAACCATTTTCCCGTTACAAGTCAAGCAAAGTGATTATTTCTTTGGTCGAAATTTTGTGCCTCATTAGTCTTACGAAAATAAGATTCGTCTGATGATTTATGGTTTACTGACAACGACACGAAAAGAAAAAAAAACACGGGGAAAATGTTACTCCTGCTTTATTTAAATTTCTTAAGAATTGAAATTAAAAATGTCAAAAGCCTAGATCTATAAATAAATAATAAATAAATATTTCGGACATCTATCACACAACGCCATCTAGTCCCAAGCTAAGCAGAGCTTGTGTTATGGGTACTAGACAACTGATACAAATACATATATACTTTTTTTTTGTAAATACATACATATTATACATAGAAAACACCCAAACTCCGAAACAAATATTTGTAGATCATACAAACATTTGATCCCGAGACCTCACGATCAGCAGTCGCACACGTCAACCGCTAGACCAACGAGTCAGTCAGATCTTATATATATAATAGTTACAGGACATTAATTAGTTTGTTGGAAGCTGATTGTAGGACACTCGTTGGGTTCGGTTCGGTCCCAAGTTAATTACCGGTTGACAAACATCATTAGTGCTGCGCTGCACCACGTACGGTGTACACCCTCGCTGCATGTTGTAAACATTGGCGGCGATTCTGTAGTACTTCAATTAAGACATTTTATTTTAATCGAGCGGATTATTCATTTCTATCTTCAAATCTGTTTTATTAAAATGTATCATATTATTTATTTATTTTACAACTTCATGCACTGACCATAGATTTCTCTATTGCCCTATATAAATAAGAGTGCATACACAAACGTTCTTATGCTACATATATTATTAAAGTATTAGATATTTATTCACACCGGAAGAGCGTTCATACAAAACTACTAAAACTGAGGGTGGGAGGTACGAGGGAGAGTGAAAAGTACCTTACAAGCTATTCTTATGTCTACCACATTTTATAGAAAAAAATATAAAATGGTTGGAGACGTTTCGTAGGACACAAACACCGTTTGACTCGAAATATTTATCGAACATGACTGCCTCGGTGGCTCAATGGTAGCATATACGACTGCTGTGCTTGAGGTGTCAGGTTCGATTCCCGGGTCAGGTCAAATGTTTGTATGATCTGTAAATATTTGTTTCAGAGTTTGGGTGTTTTCTTTGTTGTTTTTTTTATTTTTTTATGTATGGCACTGTCAAAATTACTCTACCTTGCCTGATGGAAAGCATAAGCAGAATCCAAGAGTGGTGGTCACCATACTCATTGCGAATGCAAAAAATAGAACAATGCAGCATGGTGACCCACAAGATGGCGGCCTAGTGAGGCTTCTGCATAATTGGGCCTCTGGTCTCGCACTCACCGTCAAACACGACAGCACGAACACTGTCATTTTACGTTGATTTTTTATGCGAGGGTAGTATCACCCTGGTCGAGCCGGCCCATTCGTGCCCAATCAGCGTAATTCTACTACCTTTGTATGTATGTATGTACATAATATGTATGTATTTACAAAAAAAAAGTATATATGTATTTATATCAGTTGTCTAATACCCATAACACAAGCTCTGGTCAGCTTGGGACTAGATAGTGTTGTGTGTTAGATGTCCGAAAATATTTATTTATTATTATTATTTATTTAATTAGTAGAGTTCTAAAAAAATAAACATATTTACTTGCTCCCTAACTATGACACTGGATTTGGTTACAACCTAACAGAGATATTGATATTGTCTCATCCCAACACACCATGTGATAAAGTGATTTTATGTTTCCGGATATCTTCCGGATCTTTTTCATTTTATGCGCGCAGTATGACGCACAGTGTGGTTTTAGTTGGTTCAATTCCGACACACCACACACTGTAATACTCGGTGGGTAACGGCCTGAGGGAGACTTCACATACTCAAACAAAGGAGTATGTCTATGTTTAGAGAAGATAAACAATTCACTTGATGGATACGTTACTTTTAAATTTAATAAAGATAAAGCAGTGAAAAGGCCGTTTTTCTTACATTAAAGAAGTCCCACACTCGTGCAGTATTGTAATGTGTTATTCTATAAATACAGTATAATAAATTAGTTTCTACTTTCAACAACATAATTGGAACCCCAGGCAATAATATGGTGTTCATTGACATTTAGTGCACGGAAGACCAGAGATTGTTTGGGACTATACGATGTAACCGACAGCTTCATAATGGTTCACTCGAAAATGTATAAAAGCATGTTGTAGTAAAGTTTAACACATATCAAGAGATTATTTAAAAACTGTATACTTAAAACTTAATGAAGTATTTATGTGAGATGTGTCAATAAAGGGTTGAAAAAAGTACCAGAAATATCCCATAAACATTTTAATGAAATAATTTTGTTAATTCTAATTATGTAGTTAACTTAAAGTTATGAATTTTTTTTTTAAATATGCTAATTGTTTATACCAGTAAATGCTATTTACGCCTGTAGATTTTTTTTTAAGCAATACATGGCATAGCATATGAAAAGTACGGTATTCTTTTCATATGTACCGCTTCAAATCTATACTTTTAAAGTTAAAATTAAAATCCAAATACGATAAAAACGACGCTGAATAAAAAAAAGTAAAAACAAAAACCCAACTACGACAAAAAACGAAGTTGAAAAAGCATGAAACAAGTTTCAAAAGCCGTAGTCACGCGTTGTTAAAGTGTCATCGACTATGGCTCATTACTAAGTTTCAAAAACCGTCGACCATGTAGTATAATAGTTCATAACACTTTAACAACGCGTGACTACGGCTTTTGAAACTTGTTTCATGCTTTTTCAACGTCGTTTTTTGTCGTAGTTGGGTTTTAGTTTTTACTTTTGACGTGACAACGTCTTATAAATTGGTTTGCCGGGTGACACTTCAAGAAACTGCGTTACGCTCCGCTCACGTTATGCGCTCACAATGAGAGCGAGTGAGAGGCACGCGTCCCTTCCACTCGGGCATGGTTAGCCCGCCTAAGAGCGAGAGAGACAGACATAAAAAGTGAAAGGCACGCGTCCCTTCCACTCGAGCACAGTTAGCCCGCCTAAGGGCGAGAGAGACAGAGCGAGAGAGAGAGAGTGAGAGAGATAGGCATACACACCGGTTCATGTCTTTTTTTACCACTCAAAGTCGTTGTCACGTAAAACTTTCGCCCGTATACCGACTTTACAGGCAACCAATTTTTTTTTTATTTAAAATGTTTTGGTGCCTCTATAATATTAATTTCTTTGCATAGTATATTTTAAATAGGTACTATAAAAAATTTACAATTATCGAATAAATACAGACAAAGTCATGAGAAAATGCTTATAATATATATATTTTTGAAAGGCACAAGTAACGCCCTTTCGTATGATACTAAACACGGCATATTTCTCTCAAATTAATTTTTTGAAACAGTACTTTACGTCGGCTAGAGGGCGCCACATTAAGTTAAATGACACGTCGTATAACCTATAACCAGCGGACAATCAAGACGCTTCTAACGATACCTCATTTGTCTTATTTTGACTAGTAGCTTAGAAAGGAGGGAACAAACGAGCATACCATAGAAATTCCACACTTATCAAATAAATACGGACAAAGTCACGAGAAAATGCTAATAATATATATATTTTTGAAATGTACAAGTAACGCCCTTTCCAATGATACCAAACACGACATATTTATCTAAAATTTATTTTTTAATGCAGTACTTTATGTTGGCTAGAGGGCGCCACATTAGATTCAGTGACATTTTATATAGCCTATAACCAGAAGAAAATCATGACGCTTCTAACGACACCTTATTTGTCCAGTTCTAATTAGCAGTTAAGGAGCTATGAGGGAACAAATGAACATACATACATACATACATACATACATAGCCTGTCAAAATCATAACCCTCCTTTGGCTTTGCCGTAGTCGGGTAAAAAGCATGCACAAGTTACATAGAAATTAATATAATAGAGGCACCAAAATATTTTAAATAAAAAAAGTAAAAACTAGAACCCAACTACGACAAAAAACGACTTTGAAAAAGCATAAAACAAGTTTAAAAAGCCGTAGTCACGAGTGGTTAAAGTGTTGTGGACTATGGTACATTACTAAATTTCAAAAGCCGTAGTCCATGAAGTGTAAATAGCTAACAGCTAGTATAATATATTTTATTAACATATACAAATTAGATATGTTTCAGTTTAAACAATTCTGCACATCATGATGAAACAAAACAAAACTTTTACATGACATGTGGACAGTTTTGCACGTGTAAACATAGCCAAGCAGAAAACAAATAGTACATATTATGTCTGAAATTATAAGGCCTTATCATACTAGCAGATTGCAAGCGTCCTTAAAACGGAGCGGGCTCTAAACGAATATGTTACAGACACGCCGCGCATGCGCAGCGAATTCATTACGGACGTGGAACAAGATTGCGACGAACAGTAGCATGGACACCATTTTGTACTGTCTCGTACAAACGCCAGTCGGCCTTGTTGGGATCCATTTTGTTACTGAGTGTATTATACGTCCTTAATTCGATCCAAATACACGACAAAAACGTAGCATATTTGCCACGCGTCCGCGACGTCCTCGCTGTGCAACCGCGGCGTGTTTACGATGCATTCGCTACGCGCTCGCCCCGCTCTGCAGCCGCTCCCAAACCACTAGTATGATAAGGCCCTAACTGCAAGTAGAAATTAGATATTTTTTTGTTTGTATAGTATCTTTTATTACATTTACGTTGAATTTTAGCTATTTAGATACATAAATGTATACAGACGTTACTATAAATTACAGAAAAATGCATACATACTTTCCTCAGTATCAAATGGGGTGATTGTAATTTCTGTCTGCATATCGATTTCACGATATCAAACACTTTTTTTACGTGATATGGATTATGGTACATTAATAAGTTTCAAAGGTCGTAGTCCATGTAGTATACCATAGTATTGTAATGTACCATAGTCCATAACACTTTAACAACGCGTGACTACGGCTTTTGAAACTTGTTTCTTACTTTTTCAGCGTCGTTTTTTGTCGTAGTTGGGTTTTAGTTTTTACTTTTTTTTATTTAAAATGTTTTGGTGCCTCTATAATATGAATTTATTTGCAAAGTATATTTTAAATAGATATCACAGAAATATCACAATTATCGAATAAATACGTACAAAGTCACGAGGAAATGCTAATAATATATATATTTTTGAAATGTACAAGTAACGCCCTTTCGTATGATGCCAAACATGGCATATTTCTCTCACATTTATTTTTTAATACACTACATTACGTCGGCTAGAGGGCGCCACATTAGATTCAGTGACACGTCGTATAGCATATTATTAGCGGGCTATCAAGACGCTTCTAACGATACCTCATTTTGTCTTATTCTGACCTGTATTTTTAGAAATAAGGATGGAACAAACAAGCATACCATAGAAATACCACACTTATCGAATAAACACGGACAGAGTCACGAGCAAATGCTAATAATATATGAATTTTTGAAATGTACAAGTAACGCCCTTTCCAATGATACCAAACACGACATATTTATCTAAAATTTATTTTTTAATACAGTACTTAATGTCGGTTAGAGGGCGCCACATTAGATTAAGTGACACATAATATAGCCTATAACCAGAAGACGATTAGGACGCTTCTAACGACACCTCATTTATCCAGTTCTAATGAGTAGTTAAGGAGCTAAGAGGGAACAAATGAACATACATACATACATACATACATACATACATACATACATACATACATACATACATACATACATACATAGCCTGTCAAAATCATAACCCTCCTTTGGCTTTGCCGTAGTCGGGTAAAAAAAGAGTTGTTTTCGTTAAAGATTTTTTCTTTACCTGATGTAGAAAGGTAGTTCAGAAAGTGGTTCACATAAAAGGCAAGAAAATTAAATGCATTTTTATATGGAGAAAGAAACGCAACTTGCGGTTCTTATAATACCTACAATGTTTGTACTGCAGCTTCAACCGAGATTAAAACTTGGATAGGGCTTTATTAACGTTTAGCCACAACTTTGTTTGTTCTTGTCTTTGTAAGTTTTACAAGTCCATTTGAGAAATTGTGTTATTTGCATAGTAAGTATGCATGTCGAATAGTATGATAGATAGATATAAATAGAATGTTCATTTTGAAATTATAAGATGCAAATCTTATATTTATTTGTTTTAAAAAGTAAAGTAGCCATACTTAAATATTGAACTTAATATACTACCTATTTCCCACGGCTCGCTTGATAATTTCTTATTTCGTATTATTACTACCGGGTTGCAAGTATTCGAGTAGTGATATCTGAAAAATGGACATTACATACACATAGTTACAAGAAAAGAGGAAAGAGCTCTGTGAATCCAGTTTGATCAAGAAAGTTGTTTAAAAAAAATTGTGATCTATTTGAAAACCTACTGGTTTCTGACCTCCAAATCTTCAGGAATAAAGCACCTTTTTACCACATAAGCTTGTATCGCACCTGCGCTTCTTGAGTTGCAGACGACTATGGTGGTGATTCACCATTAGGCCAGCAATCATATATTTGCACCCTGCATTTTTTTAAAATGTTATCATTTATTTTTATTGCAAAGTTTACATTACTAGTTAAAACAATACAATATGTAGACAGTCCCAACAAATAATGCAAAAAAACAGTTTCATCGAGAATGGAATTCCTTTTAAATGACATGCGATTAACTCAATAGTAAAACAAAGAAAACCTATTGAAAGCCATCCAACTGTGATAATGACTGAAAATTGAACATACCAGTACCATTTTCCAATTTAAAATAATTGAAGTCCACCCACAAATTAATTTCAACTGATCAATTTAACAACCAATAGATCGTCATTATTTCAATTTCTATATTATTATAATTTCCGAACAGGAAACCTGATCGCTAAAGGCTCAGAAAATAACTTTCCATAAGTGTATTATTTAAACGGTTAATTAAAATATACGTGTCCCCAAACAAGTCGTTTTTTTTTATTAATGACTTTTTTAATAAGCGCTCCTGCCTTAAAATCACACTGCAAATTTCAAATCCTTACAGGTTTTTCATATATTCATTTTCAGAATATTTGTGATTAGGATCCTCCCTTGATTTTGAATTCTCCCGTACAGCTCTTAGAGCCAGTAACGCACTCTATCACTCTTGGCTCTGTGACATGACTACAGGTTCCCATGCACACCCGCAACTTAAGAATCCCAAAGTGCATTCCTGATATGTATGGAAGGAATGCGTTCTTTTCCTGAAGGTTCGTATAATATACTAGCTGAACCCCGCGGTGTTACCCGCGGTCATCGTCGTACCGCGAGTAACGCCACGGGACAAATTTAGTCTAAAAAAAGTATCCTAAGTTACTCCCTGGATCATCAGCTACCTGTCAGTGAAAGTCCTGTCAAAATCCGTCCAGCCGTTCTCGAGATTACCCGGAACAAAGAGACAGACAGACAGACAAATAATTTAACCACATTTTTAGTATAGGTACCGTGTATACATACATATGCAATTAGTAAAAAGCGGTTATTTTAATATTACAAACAGACACTCCAATTTTATTTATTTGTATAGAATATAGAATATAGATACTACCGCAATGCCATGCCATGATACAGACGAGTCATTAGGCGTCTCTCGTCTATAATTTAAATAATTTTATATCAAGTAGGTCGGTTTTAATTTCATTAAAAATTTGCTCTTAAGCAAGGTCCTATAATTGTAAGGTAAAGCGAATTCGCCTTAATCTAGCAGCAAGCTTGTATAACATATGCAAATGATATTGTAGGATTAAGCGAACTAACCATAATCAGTAGAACACCGGCAATGTTAAATTTTGGGAATAAGGATCGTATATTCTAAAGTTAACTATCAATGGGTATTAAGCTCCAAGTCGTTAGATTGCTCCATGAGGCTACTAGTATGCAAATTGATGGTTTTTCGATATTTCACGACTAAACCTGCTATTTAGAAGTATTAAGTAGCAGTCAATTTTCGTTTGTGAAGAAAAAGCTTTTCATTTTCTGCAAAGAGAGATTTTGTTTGAAATAAAAGATTTCAAAAGAATTGGTGTAGTTTTCAGTTTTTATTTTGCATCAAACTTAGATTATACACAGCTTTATATGGGTATCTACGTATATTTTATGAATAAGGCATTTGCTATTCGACTAACTTTGAGTTTTACAGCTATGTTTTGTTTTTTAATGAAATGACGTACCTATTTTGCTTTTAATTCTTTATTTAGATTTACAACAATGTGGTGGTAGTAATAATCATATGTAATCAGATTTTCAAAATTGAAATCTAATCACCTTTCGCACATTATGTACTTGTCTATATCTTGATTCAGACTAACTCTAATTTAAATGATTTTAACAGTCATAAAATTAACATCTATCGTTTCATCTGGTTTACGACTCAACGCAGAGTCAACAGAGATTACACAACTTCCTTATTGCTTTTATTGAAACATACTCGTACAGAAAGCCATTTTGAGAACTACGATTCTCACTTTTCACATTAAAACTAGATAATGAATATTTGAATACCCTCATGTAAAACATGTGGCTAGACTATTATCGCATTTAGATTAAATCTGGGATTTAGTATAAATGCCTGAGCTTGATTTAGACGGGATAAGCAGAGCGTTGACCGTGTTGGTATTTAATACGAGTACGAGTCTCTTTTTTTAAATCTCATCAACGTATTAATTATATGTAATGTTAGAAATGTAATGATCTTCAATCTATCATCTTTTTTTGTTAAGAATAATATATGAGAACTAAAACTTTATTAATACTAATTAAAGATTTTATTCATAATTAATAAATAACACCTACTATCAAAGCTTTATTTGTACGGACCATGGCCCATATATGCACTCCAAAGTAAGGCGGTGCAGGTCGACCTATCCCGAAATTAGAAGAGAATTTCCAGTCTTTTAACAAAAACAAATGCACTCCTAAAGCGCACAAGAGACTATATGTTTAGTAGAAATATAATATGCATTCACGTTAGATAATGCCTCTTATATTTCCTACACAATACATTGCTACAAGATAGACCATACGCATTGGAAATAATGATTAGATAAATGTACATTCAATATCGCCCGGAGTGTATCTAATATGCTGTAATAGAGAAGCATTTTCACAATTAGTTGCGTAATTGCTACACCAGGAATAATGCACACCACAAATGCAGTGTTCACGGTAACATGATATTTAGTAGTGTAATCGCTTCAGTTTAGTCAATTATTATAGCGTGATAATGGACGGAAAATAACTATGGCACAGTAGTTATATGTTCGACAGCCGAAACACATCTTTTAATTTATTATATCATACATTATATCATTTAATTTACAGTATTTAGGCAAACTAACTGAAGAGTCAACTGATGATATTATCACAAGTGTATTGCCGTTCTTGGATCCTCACAGGAGAAAAACAGTTTGAACTGCAGTATGGTATCTCTTTTTTTGAAAGAGTTAATGTTTTAACGCTGCAACCAAGCAGTGAAATTGTTACCGCCATGGTCTAAAATGAGAAAACATACTATTTCGCCACTTTTTTCCCGGGGCCCGCAATCTTCTTTCACGGAGAAGTTATATCAGACACTTGAGAATGCAAAATGTTTTCTGACCCTCTACTGAGGGCATGAGTGCTGTAGACCTGGTAATGGTAGCGGTGACTATAATCTTAAAAGAAGCAGGCTTAAACGGTAGAGTGAGCCCTTTTGATGTGATTACTAGTTAGGGTTTTCCACACTGTAAAAATAATATCAAAAATAATTTTTGATCTAGATCTCATTTGTGTTATTTACAAATAAAAGTACTTTCTTACTTTAACATACCGTGTTTCGAGGGCAATAGTACAAGCTTCATTTAGTTTCTAGATAGCGCTGTGTAATAATGTCGTAGATAATTATAATTGTTATTATTATCAGCCGAGTTCGCAGCGCTCGCTGTGTTGTCTCAACAAACTCTTGCCTGTAGGAATAATACGCATAATACACTAACAATAGAAAGGCAGATAGTTTTTCTAGTATTTAGTTAGAAATTTATCGATTTTACAAGTTATTCTATTTCGTAATGATAATTACCTTTTGTATGTATTTCTGAAGAGACATAGGTTTATTTGTTAGTACTACCTCTCATGAGGAGGTGTGCGGACAGCAAGAAAAATTAAAAAATAAATAAATTAACTATGGTTGAAATCAGACTAGTGGGTGGACACTAATTTAGATAAGTACATACATTGTTTACGTAAAAAAAATACGATGCCACGGAGAGGCACTCGTTACACGTTGGCTGGCTTATCAAACCTCCTCGGCTTGGTCTCCTTACAGGTCTCCATGAACTGTGATAGTCATTAACCATATAGTGACTGCTCATTTGTCCCCTTAAAAAATATGAAACATAAAAGCTAATACTAAAACGACCTCTTTAATTAATTATCTACGATATTCAATCAAGCTACCTTGTAAGTAATGGATCGTAGAAAGACGCCGATATATCACGGAGGGGTATAACCTCAAGAACTCACTCCAGTGAACTTGCTTCAGTGACAGTGTGTTACAGTGATTTATTACATGACATTAGGATCGATCAAATATTGCGAAAAATGCTAATGTAGGGAATATGTTATTGGAGTGGTTCTTTTAAGTGATGGATAAATTCGAAGAAAAATTATTGATATGTTTTTAACGTTTTGTTAAATTTAATCTTGAGTAAACATTGCGCTTGCAATAAGTATTGAAAATATAATTTTAAAACATCTGAAGTGTAAACAAAGTTGCACTGGTTAGTGACTGACTAAAAAAGATTCAAGAATAATCTTAATCTTGTTTAAAACCCCATTTTCATGCAGTCTTTGCTTCACCTAAACCTTTCCTTTTATAAAAATCTTACAAGACGAAGGAACTACTTCATCCTATGTAAAAACAACACGAAACAATTATTAGAACATAGTCGTTCAAAATATTCTTTGTACTGTCTTACTTTTACTCAGAATACATAATTATTTACAGCAGAGGACTTAAAACCGACTGATTACCACAGCTAATGTAAACATGTTGAAACATCGCGCAATGAGTTCTTTCTGAATGAAAATGGTATTTTACAATGCGACTACCTTTGTAATAGTTGAAACTTGAATTTTGTGTTTGTGTATGTACATTGAGGGAACAGGATCCTAGACACATAGGACATGCTGTATTGACATGACCCCTAAAACTTCACGGAAATTTGTGTACATTGTATACCACTGGAGGGCAAATTAGCAAATATTTGTTTTACTTGCCTAATTAAAAGCAGTTTATTTAAGCTTGTGTAAGTAATATGGGTTCATTTCACTAGATGTTTGGTTTCTGAATGTAAAACATTGTTTCAATATTAATACCGTAATAGAAAATTTTAATTTAAGTTTGCGACTTTGGTTTTATAGAGCTGATTTCATAGCGTATTTGTTTTCCAATTATCTAAATGAAACTTTCTTTTCATTTGATGGAAGAACTTTACTCTGAATATAGAATTTTAAAGTAATTATATTATTATCATCTGTATACTCTTCTTTCAATTGTAGCTAGAGTCACCACAAAAGCGTGACGCTCGCAGCTTCTACTATGGGACGTAAGAGTTAGAGTAAGGTATACCCGAAGTAGGAAATGAAATCTCATGTCCTACTTCGGGTATTCCTAACTCTAACTGTTGACTCTCCAAGATACAACAGTTGCAATCGCAACTGCTGTAACTTGGAGAGTTCGTAACGACGCAATCATATCCCTTCTGTGATTGGAGAAAATAGAATAAGGATATAAAAACACTAAGAATTTATTGATAAACTTTGTAATAATCTTATATTAGTGTTTATAATATAATGTAACTGTTTATAATTTTAATTCACTTGTTGTCTTGTAATAAATTAACCTAACTGGTGTCTGTGAGGCACTCAGGACAACAAACGTATGATGAGCATGATAATTTGATCTGTGTTAGGGTGTAATTTATCTATA
This sequence comes from Spilosoma lubricipeda, assembly GCA_905220595.1. Lineage (NCBI taxonomy): Eukaryota > Metazoa > Arthropoda > Insecta > Lepidoptera > Erebidae > Spilosoma > Spilosoma lubricipeda. The sequence continues at coordinate 4,679,559 of HG992295.1, forward strand.
ATATGCATGTATTTAGAACTGTAGGACAATGTTTGTCAGCCGTACGGTCACATACAGTACTGTCCTATACTACAGACTTGTTCTGCCTAGTCTGAAATCATAGAGCCGTGTGTAAAATGTCTGAGCTGAGATTGATATGTAGTGGAATAAAGTAAAGGACAATGTGATAGGCCTGGAGGACGAGGCTGTCTAAAGATATGGTCTCACGAAATAAAAAAAACTTCTTCCATAATTAATTTTCCGAGTCTCAAATTTAATTTACATTTAAATTAGGAAGTTTTAAACCTATTTATAAACTTCAAATATTGTAAACATTTGGGTACATCTTAAATTTCCACCTTAAGTAGAGAGGTTTTAAGTACCTGTTGCTAAGGATGTCACAGTTTAGTTGTTAAAGTGTCGGACTTAGGACACTCCTTTTGGGAAAACATTGCATCACATCCTGAATTTCTCGACTCCAAGTTTGCGAACGGTCACGTCTGTAACTCAGAGAAGAGGGACCCCTGAAAGCAAAACTTTTGTAGCAGTTTGCCAATGACAGTATAAAGTTTCTCTGTGACATAGGATCGGCCTATCGTCATTTAGAGTAATTTCTAAACTATGGACTCTTCTACAAGTATTTTAGTCAGTAGGTCAGTAATATTTTTAAACTTTAATTACTTCAGTTCCGAATCAAGGAATGAATAACTATGAGTATATTATTTATTTGTTCACATTTTTTTGAAGAATGCATGAACATCGTGCGCAAAGAATTTATCAGTTTTATCAAAGGTACAAAAATATCTAAATGAAGTTTGTGTAACTTAAAGATGAAAAAAATTATAAAAGAAATGTTCAGTAAATATCGAAAAGTTCAAGTTAAATATTTTATAAAAAGATTTTCAAACAGTGCCTCTTAAAAATGTGTAATTTTTAACACACATGCTGAAAAACTCACAAAAAAACGAATATGCATTTTTAAATTGTAGTCGATTTACATAACATAGCTATAATTAGGTAATATATTACGTTGTCGCATGTAAACTGACTCGTTAGTTTCATGGCAAACGACCGGCCAAACTGTTATTCGTTTTATCTGTTAATAAATTCTCAACCTTTCTCGGTTACGGAGCTAAGCTAAGGAAACGTGCCCGGCAGACCCAATAGGCTCGTCCCTTATTATGTAGTACTAAAGATATGACTGTCGAAACGTACTTCAAAGACGTGTAGGAATCAGATTACTGTGTTATTTGAAAGTGTGATCATATCTTAGTATCCATTTCATACTATGTAAAGAAAATTCGTACCGCTTGCTAAACAATAATGGTGCAAGGAGGCCCATCATAATGAAGTATAAAAATCTTTTAAATAATATGAGTTAATTACCTGAAGGAAGGCAAGAAGAATTAATGGATGACAACGCAATTATTACCTTTTCAACTTATTTATTGCATGAAAAGAAGTAATACTACCACTAGGTACCCGTTAAAGTCTTGATTTTAGGAAGAAATACAGCACTTTCATAAACATAAACACTAAAGGAAAGAAAGTTCAAAATACAGAAATGTATTTTACAAATTTACTCTCTGTCCCTAAAGAAAATGTCGGTGTATTATATTAAACGCCTTAACTAAGTAAGCACGATACGAAATTAATACCATTACAAAATTAAAAAAAAAACTTCGTTTGAAAAATCTGACTTCAAAAACTAAAATGTAAAAAATAACTTAAATAAAATTTAATTAAGTACACCTTATATGCAAACCTTTAATATTGATAAACCACTATTTTTTGTATGCGCTACCTATTCATAGGTTTAAAGTCATGTACATACATAAAAAAATATCGATCAAATTGAGAACCTCCTCCTTTTGGAAGTCGGTTAAAAAATATAATGAAATTCATCGAAGCTTTTGCTAAAGTGAAACGAGATCGAAAAACAAGCGAAAAAGAACGTAAATAACAATAAATCTGTCTAAAAACCATATTACTAAAGAAACTCCAGCAGTCGATTGATCCGAGAAATAAAACAACGGTATGAAATTAACTGGCGCTCTCGTTTCTATGAAAACTTCATTCGAATACGAATGAGGGCGTTAATTAAAAATATACCGACATTTTCTTTTGAAACTTGGCAGAAATAAATCTTTATTGTGTGTACGTTTAAAAAGTATACAGGTCCAATATCAGCAAGAATGTAAAATAATAATAATTATTATATATATATAAAATATATTATATAAATATTGGGTATTTATTTCAAATATTTTTGGTGCAATTGAGTAAATAATAAAGACCTCGACCCAATGGAGCGTGCTTAGGACGAGATCAAACAATGCTTGAGACTAAGAAACCTTTCCCTTATCACGCTTCAAGAACTGATAATAATGGAAGCTCACAGAAAAAAGTAGAAATTCGTTTTTACATCATACAATTTTGTTTTCTAATATAATCGGCTACACAAGATAACTGGCGATCGCATCAGTGAACTCAACTAAATAGCTCCTTTTTAATTCCTTTTTGAGATTTAACATGATATTGTTAGTTTTAAAAAGAGATTGGCCAAGGTTGCCAATCTCTTTTTAAAACTACCTACCTTCTTTCTGTAATACATATATAAGTATAATAGAGATTGTATTATTTTAATTAATTATGATGAATTTATGACTGAGTTATAACATTTTACTCCCTTTTCCGCTATTTTCATCTTGGATAGATTTTTTTAAATTTAAGTAGAATCAGTCCATGCCCAACCAAATTATATACAGAGAGATGAAAAGAGACCAACCATTTTGCAAAACAGTTCATCAACGAAGATGCAAAAAAGTTCTATTGAGTTGGAAATATACTTTCTTTTCCGAAGTCAAAACAAAAACAATGTCAAATATAGCAGCCACTGAAAGTATTTGATTATATTATCCAAATCTTAAAAATCACATATCGTAAGGTTCAATACATACATAACTATACATACAATATCTATATCCATATATGTGTTCACCCGTCGTAACGATCAATTGCGATTATATGTGAACACATTGTATAAGGCTCCAGTATCTCACAATCACGCAATTTGGGTATGCGTGACTTGACTCGTAATATTAGAAATGACTTACATGTATAAATGACTTATCTGTACAAGGTGTAAGGTGACTAGAATGCTCCTCGAGTGTGCAAAAGGGTGTTTATTTTATGAAAGCTAACGTAAATTCCTTAAATGAAAATACGTTAAGGTTTCTTCAAATTGTATTTATGGGGATAAGTACTTTCCTTACTGTCCCTATTTTTCGATGTTAAAAATTAAAATAAAGATCTGATCAGAATTGCCAGGCAAATCAAATTTACACCGACGGTTATAGAGAATCAAATTTACACCGACGGTTATAGAGGAGCTTATCATAAAACTGCGTGTTTTATTTTTTTATGGAATACGGGGCAAGCGAGCGGAGTATCCACTGATGGTAAGCGATTACCGCCGCCCATGGACACACTCAACACCAGAGGCGTCATCAGTGTTTTGTTGATCTTTGGGGGATGGGGAGGGGGATGTGGAGGGGGATGAGAGAGAGGTTGCAGTATGGGCCTTTTGGAAATCTCGCTCACTCGATAAGACACAGCGCAAGCGCTGCTTCACAACGGCTTTCTGTGAGGCCGTGGTATCACTATGGTCCAGCCGAACCGTGGTGGTGCAAAAATTGTTGTTGATTCTATTCTGATGGTTACCAATAACTGGCAAACTTTGATTGATTTCAGTCCCTACTACGCAGTAAATTTTGACCTTCGTGGAAGGCGTAGTGGTTAAGCAGTCGCCAAGTCGTTTCCTATTATACTGAGTATTGTGGGTTCAAAGTCCACATGAGGTAAAATGTAATTATTTTTTTGTACTAGTTCTGGAAACTACAAAATGTATGTTTTGGTAGTGTCTCGTGACACAGGCTACAGAATAGTCCAAGTGCATTGTTCTATATAAAAAAAAAAAAAACAAATTAAATAAATTTATAGCCTAAGTTTTAGTAATAGATCTAGTATAATGTAAACACATACTTCGTTTCTACGCTGATATTATCCCTTATTACTATTAAAGTGAATAAAGGTTTGGACAAAAAACAAACCATTCGAAGTATGTATTTCCTAGGTAGATGAACTTTCAAGCACCTGCCAGACACTAATATAAGAAAATATCATCGGAAAATCAAATAATGGGACAACATCAAACATTTTTGATGTAGCGTTGTTAATAAAGAATTTCATTATCCTTTACGAACCAACACGAGTCTGTGGATATGTAAGGCTCACTTATTACCTCATTAACACTTTTATTGCCTTCAAACAGTTCACTGTCACTGTTATTAGCTATTAAAAGGGCTCATAACTAAGTTATATTAGAGTTTTTTTTATATTCATGTGAGCATTTTCTGCTTTGATTACCATTATTATCTGGAGATTTTATTCATCTGCCACTTCTTATATATCATGTTATTCTTTGTATGCCTTAGGTGTTATTTTTTGTCGTAAAATTGTAAGTGTTTGGGTAAAATAAAATAACAAGACACATTGATGCAAGACGTCGGTTTATTTATAGGTAGAGTTTTAAGGGTTGTCAATATCGTCGTAGTCGTATATTACGTTTTAGTACTATTTTAAGAGATTTTATACGAAGAATAATATTGTAGTGTGTTACGTTATTATAAGAGAAGGGTTCGCAAAACTGTTTCTTAATAGATTTAATAAACACGTCCTCATAAATACTCAATAATAATTAGATATCTGAAAATAAACCTTTGATTAAAAGTTTCGATATCGAAAATGAGTTTCTAAGATTGTAGATCAGTTTTATTGAGGATGGTTTAGAAGTTTTTTCCTGGTGATTTTCAATTTTGTTTCTATAATCATATTGCAATAGATAAAAATCTAGATAAATACCAGATCAATGTTACCGAAGCCTACTGCATTTAATCACATATTCTGAAAGATATAATTTTATGTCAACACACATCACGAACCCTTATACTTAATTAATACTAATGAACAAAGGAGATCTGGAACCCGTAGACTTACTTAGAAAATAAACTTCATACATAGAACCTTTTAATGTAATCTCTCGGGAAACGTTTGAAATAAATTTACTTAAGAATTGCGCGAACGGCGAATCAGCATTCCCATTATTACAACACCTAAAATAGTTTGTTCTGCAAAACTATCTGACATTTTGAAAAACGCAATAAACAAATTTGTCTTATCCCGTGATTTACGACATACATGATAATACATTTGTCATACTTACCACAACCCGAATAAAATATATATATACAAAAAATCAAGCGTCAAAGACGACCTGAAGTCTCCTGTGATTTATGAAACAAGTTGTGGAACGTTTGTCTATTTATTACTTGGGGCGAGAAACTGACAATTTTTTTATATAAGGCCTAAAAAACTTAAAGAATTATATATTATGTACCGACTTTTAACAAAATAGCCGCCGAGCCTTAGTCGGTATTTAATTAATCATTTTGAAACAAATATATAAATTTTATATAGCTTTAACTAGATATTAGGTTAATAAAAACCGCCGTAAGACGTAATGAGTTAAAATTTAAAAACCTGTTGCCAAACCCTCACGTATTAAAATATGTATTTAGGACTAAACATACATTGAATGCAACTTCCACTTAAGAGCGTTTTCAGATTATCCGATCCGATGTCGGTATCGGACGATGATAGCCGACAGCCGATATCCGACACCTCTTGTTTTTTTTCACACATTTCCGACCAAATCGTTTCGATTCGGTCATTTTTTCGATAGCTTCATACGGGCAGGTCATCATGGCAGATTAAAATAGAAAACTTTATTTGCAGCATTATTTTGTATTCACTTCATATCCCTCTTCAAGGCATTCACATACTTCCTACCAACTTGGAGTATTTTATTTTTATATTCTTCGTGAGTTTTATCCTACAAACACGGTTTTGATTCTAATAGTTCAATTAATGTAATTATGTCGTATTTTAATGATGACGATGCCATGATGACAACTAAACTAGTAAACAAAATAAACTCAAAATAGCTGCTCTGCGCACACAGAGACAATTCAGATACACGTAAGAGCGTTTTCACATCGTCCGATCCGATATCGGTGTCGGGCACCTATACGATATCGAAGGAAGTTAAATGTATGAAACTGTATCTGTCTTTCATATTGTCCGGCCCGATATCTGGAGCTGACAAAGACATACATTTTACTTCCTCCGATATCGGATCGGCGCCTGACACTGATATCGGATCGGATAATCTGAAAACGCTCTGAGTTCGTATATTAATAACTTTTTTAATTTAAATTATTACCATATATTGAAGTGTTAACTGAAGATTAATTCTTTATTTCTTACATCAAAACAAAATTTATACTCTAGATGCGACTCAAAATGGATTTCTTCAATTCCTACAAACGGTATAATTGTAGTACACTCGACCGCGAATCCCTGGGTTTCAAGCTGCCATCTTATCTGGTTTAATTTCTCTCTGCTCGAGCGATGAGGTTTAAACAAATATAAAATCTAAATAAGAATTTTCAAGACAACAATCCTGTATTGTTTTGAAAGCAATACACCAGGGGTAAATTCATTTACTATTTCCAAGGTTGGCTCTAGTTAACTACAGTTACGTATTTCGTTTTAAACTTTGAATTGAAGATGAGATGATATTTAAGGTTATTAGTAGGACAAAAGGCAAAATTAACTACGTTAATTTGATACTAGTTGTTTTCTATTGTCAATTTTATAAGTCAATTTTGTGAGAGTACAAAGTTCTTAATTTGATATTTCAGGCTACGCTATATTTTGCATACAGTTTTATCTAAATCTGTATATGTGGGATTTATTAACATCATAAAAAGTATAATAAAAACCTTTTATTTTTATTAGAGAAGAGACCTTTGTCTGTTCAGTTGACTACGAAAAGCTGTTAAGGATAATTTTGAAGAAAATAATTTAAAATACCTATATCTTATTGGTAATTGTATCTATTATTTAAAGTTGAGAACTATGATGATAGTAAATTAAATATACGAAGGGTTACTTAGATCTTTTCAGGCTATTTACAATAGAAGATATTACCTTTAAAACGTAGATAGTCGATTGATGTGGTACCTAATATGTGTAGGTAAATAACTTTTGATGCATAAGAGTAATCAGTTGACATGCATTCATCAGAAAAAGTTTTTTTATCAAGTATTCATATATTACAAGTTATTATGCACTTCTGTGTCTTGTGTCGATGAATATTTGATTTCTATAGCACTAAAATCATCCACTTCCTGCGTATACGTAAACATTTTTTGTGTCCAGTAGCTTCCACTTAACATATTCATGATAACCAAAAAGTGTATGGTGTCGGTAACTGGTAACTAAAAGTCGCCAGTTGAAGACACAAGCAACATTTATAATTTTTCTTACAATTGTACCGAGTTGCGCAAATGGGGAGTTGCATTCGGTGTCCGTCTCCTGTGTGCGACACAAGCCATCCACGATGTTCTCTTCTTCTTACCAAGAGACTGATTTGTGTTTGCACATATCATTAGTTTCTTTTTCTTTTTTCTGTTTCAAAGGCCATCGCATTATCAAAAAAGACATTACCTACTTCTATACTAAGAAATACCATCCTAGTTCAACTAATCAAGAAACTAGTTTAAACCTATTGAATACCAAGCGCTTGCTATTGAGTTATATCGTGAGTTGCACGTGCAGACAGTATTAACTGACTGAAATAGGCTGCGGTGAACTGTAGAAATCATATCGATTAGGCTAACCACAGCTTAGACAACGATTGCTGAGATTGCACCACGAATCGATAAATTAATGACATATATATGTGACCACCACTCTTAGATTCTACTCATGCTTTCCATTAGGCAGAGTAGAGTCATTTTGGTAGTTTGAACATAAAAAAAAGTTTTTATCACAATTATCCTTTTTATATACGTTATGTAACAAAATGGTGAATATCTTTCAGCACAAAGGTAGAATCTAAAATCTGCAGAATGCTTTTTCTTTTAAGATTAATGTCTACTAAGTCGTCATTCGGGTCGCTTTTCTTACCATCCCATATTAATGAATATTGTATTAGACAGGCATTGAATTTATTTTTCTATGATTTGACTTTTTCCTTCTTTATTTATTAATTATATTATATCTGTTATCAACAGCTGCTAATGAGTTCATTGGATTTGTATTTTGTCGTATCAGATATTATTTGTTCAGTATCAGATGTTCAGAAAATCTAAATTATATGTGTTGAAATGTGAACGCGGACTCCATGCCGGATAAATCTATGTTTGGTCATAGAGGTCACTGTGTTTTAGTTATCTATGTACACTTCCATATTCTGTAATAAACCTCCTGTCGTTGTAACATCGTTCCGTCTATTCATTTTCTGCATAGATCTAGACAATCCTAATATAATAATAGTTTTTCATCAGGTTATGGGCCCAGACGCCCGATTAGTTTTCGATTAGGAACAGTATTTTGTGTGAAAAGAAAATTTGAAATTACAATTTCAATCGGTCTCCGTCACACGTTGTTCGGTCTTCGAGGTTCCTTTGTTTTTCAGCAAATCTCCTACATAATATACAAATAAAACCAAAAATGTCTTCAAGTTCTAATTTAATTAACATAGAAAAGTTAAAAGGCCGTGAAAATTATGCTACGTGGAGCTTTGCCATCAAGACTTATCTGGAACACGAGGACCTATGGAAATGTATAGAAAACGATGAAGAAACCACCTTTACTAAAGGCGACGACACCAAAGCCAGGACGAAAATTGTGTTATTGGTAGATTCTATCAATTACATTCACATTCAAGAAGCGAAAACTTCTAAAGAAGTATGGCTTAACTTGCGAAGGGCCTTTGATGACTCAGGCCTGACGAGGAAGGTAGGTTTGCTACGTGAGCTTATTACTACAGATCTAGAAAGCTGTGGGAGTGTTGAAAATTATGTAAATATGATAATTACTTGTGCGCACAAGCTCAGGAACATTGGGTTTCATGTTGATGATGAGTGGTTGGGTACGCTCCTCTTAGCAGGGCTGCCAGATTCATATAAACCAATGATAATGGCAATGGAAAGCTCAGGTGTAACCATAAGTACAGATTTAGTAAAAACAAAAATTCTGCAGGATGTCAAGGATGAAAAAGACTCGGCTGCATTTTATTTACATTACAAAAATAATAATGCAAAGGCTCCTAAGTCTTCAGGCAAAGGCCCCAGATGCTTTGAATGCAACAAATATGGTCACATATCAAAAGTTTGTCGCAACAAAAGTTCAAATAAAAATACAAATTTTAACAAATCGTATGGTAATTCTAATGACACTTCAGGATTTGTAGCTGCCTTTTCAGTTTCACCTGTAGTGAAAAGGAACTGCTGGTGTCTTGATTCAGGAGCTGCGATGCATATGACCAATAATGAAGACTGGATTTATGATTTAAAACCTGCTACAATTAATACAGTCACTGTTGCAGACAATAAAACTTTATCTGTGAGGGGCTGCGGTAAGGTAAATATACAAAGTTATGATGGAAAAAACAAGCAATTAATTGGCACTGTACAGGTAACCAATGTATTATTTGTCCCAGATTTATCTGTAAACCTGCTATCAATACCTCAGATAACTAAAAATAATTGCAAGGTACAATTTGATGAGAAGTGTTGCAGAATATACCAAAATTCAAAGCTAGTTATGACAGGTTATATGCAAAATGGGTTATATGTGGTTAATAATGATACTTTTGCACTATTATCGACAGCTCACCTATGGCATCAACGAATGGGTCATATAAATTACCAGAACTTATTGAAACTAAATGATTCTGTTGAAGGAGTAGATGTGAAGATAAATCAAGAGAGGAATGTGACTTGCCATACTTGCTTACAAGGTAAACAAACCCGGCAACCGTTTAAGGATCTTGGCACAAGGGCTTCCGGTCTTCTAGAGATAATACATTCAGATGTATGCGGTCCAATGGAAGAAAAGTCACTTGGAGGTGCTCGATATTATGTCACATTTATCGACGATTATTCAAGAAAGGTATTTGTCTATTTCATGCATTCTAAGTGTCAAGTATTTGAGTATTTTAAAGAATTTAAGAAACTAGTTGAGAATCAGCTACAGACCAAAATAAAAATATTTAGGAGTGACAATGGCAAAGAGTATGCCAATGAAGCATTTGATAAATTCTGTAAAGAATCTGGTATCAAGCGACAGTTTACTATACCATATTCTCCCGAGCAAAATGGCATGAGCGAGAGAATGAATCGTACATTGGTAGAACGCGCTAAATGCATGCTTATAGATGCTAAGTTGCCAAAGAAATTTTGGGCAGAGTCTGTCTCTACTGCTGCATATGTAATTAACCGCTCGCCAACGAAATCTATTAATTATAAAACACCAGAAGAAATGTGGACAGGTATCAAACCGAATTTACAACACATGAAAGTTTTTGGTTGTCCGGCTATGATGCATATACCTAAAGAAAAGCGGTTAAAGTGGGACTTCAAATCTAAGGAACTCATATTTGTTGGATACTGCCCAGAATCTAAGGGATATAGACTATATGATAAAAAGGAAGGAAAAATACTTCGAAGTAGAGATGTTATTTTCTTGGAAGAAAATATACAGAAAGATTTTATTTGGATGCCACTTAAAAATGAACAAACTAATGAAAATTTAAATGAAACTGTTGTTAGTGAATCAAGCTCTTATCAAAGTACTAGTCCAGTCCGGGAGATTGACAGCTCTCATTTTAGTGAAGATGATACAAAGGATGAAGATTATGTTCCTGAACGTAATGTCAACCAGAGCCCACTGTCTTCTACCACTCGAAATCTGAGACCCAGAAAAAAGATCCCTACCTATGTGTGTCACAATACGTCAGGGAATACAACTTTAATAAATGTTCCTCAGACGGTAAAGGAAGCTATAAACAGTGAACATGCACAGATGTGGAGAAATGCGATGGACTGTGAATATGAATCACTAATAGAAAACAATACATGGACTCTCACTAAGCCATCTCCAGGAAAAAGGGCAATTCCAAGTAAATGGGTTTACAAAACCAAACTAAATGCTTAATGGAAACATAAGCAAATATAAAGCCAGGTTGGTCATCAAAGGTTATGAACAAACATATCCAATGGCATAGATTATGTTGATGTGTATGCCCCTGTGGTACGTCTCACCTCTATACGATACCTACTTGGAATGGCAGCTAGATACAAGCTATACATAGAACAGCTGGATGCAATTTCAGCCTTTCTGCAAGGTGATTTAGACGGTGGGAAAATCTAAGCATCACCAAGTCATCAGTGACATGGGTCTACGTTCAAGAGAGGATGTTGAAATGTGAACGCGGACTCCATGCCGGATAAATCTATGTTTGGTCATAGAGGTCACTGTGTTTTAGTTATCTATGTACACTTCCATATTCTGTAATAAACCTCCTGTCGTTGTAACATCGTTCCGTCTATTCATTTTCTGCATAGATCTAGACAATCCTAATATAATAATAGTTTTTCATCAATATGATTCTAAAAAATGATTCTTATTTATTATTCTTGATGAAAAACTTTAAGTCGACATACTAGAGAGTAGAGCTATCCCATCTCTCATTTACTCCTATTCCATGACAAAAAAAAAGTATTTCATTTATTAATTCAATCAATATTGAGGATCACACCTGAGAATCAGATTATTTTTTCATGAAACAACGAACAATTTTCAACTTTTTACTTAATTCTGCAACCCAGGGAAGTTACATAACTTTTTGTCGCCCGGAGTACAGAGTTTGTCAATTTAAATTTTATCATGTTTAGAGTGCTTACAGACGGGCTACGCATTCGTGTTTCAATGGCTGCGATTATAAAACTTTAATTTACGTTTTGATTTCGATTCGTCTCGTAACCGAAAGACTTCTACTCACAGAAATTAATCAGGATAGAATGGCGTGTACCGAAACCATGCACTACACTGCATGGTATTAATGTCGCCCGCTCATTACGCAGCGACATTCACGAAACGGCGTTCGCAGCGTAACAAATCAACATAAACTTCATTACGATGCCGTACTGTAAAAATAAGAGTACTGAAGTTAGTGTGAAGAAAGGAGGCATTTCGTTTCATCAGTGTGCAGTGTTCTTAGTAAAAACAAAGATAAAGAAGAATCAAAATGTTTTTTCTACTAGTATTATGTTGTCAACTAGAAGCATATCTATTAACTTTTTCATTAAGCTACTGTATCCATAAACACCGTGTTTTTTTTAATTATAGTGGAAGTGTAATGAAATGCTCTAGTCCACTTGTAAACACAAAGACTGCGGTCCTTTAAACTCTTCCACTTTACCACTACCACGGGGATAGGCCACCTTGGGTTGAACAAGTATGTTATTTATTTATTTTATTTATTTATCTATCTTTATTATATACACAAATTAAATTAGTACAACAAAATCAGTTACACAGTATGCATATCAATTGGCGGTTTTATCGCTCACGGCGATTTCTTCCAGACAACCATACGCAGACATTGTGTTTCAGAATTTAAGGTAGCTTACACACATGTAGCCCGTCTCTATCGACATCCGCCAAAAACAAGGTGGAGAGCAGTGGCTAATTCAATCTCCCTCAAGTGACGGTTGTCTCCAACTCTTCAACGATGTTAGCCAGGCGTTGTGCGCTACATCTTTGATTAATATAATAAAATACGAACATTACTACTTGCCGCAGCAGCTGACACTCTTTAAAATCTTTTCTCTCTACGTAATCTGAGGAGAATTTATTTTCTCAAAGAGCAGTTGTGAATTAAGTTGTTTTGACAAAAGTTTTTTTTTTCTTTAAAAAAGCAGCTCTTGTACTGGAAATATAACTTCTGTCGCGGGGAACTTTAAGAATATTTCTGAAACGAGCACAAAGGACACTCAGTGTTGTAATCTAGTAAAAGTGTATTTTGCATATGGAAAATACACCCACAGAACAATAGTTAGCGACTACGTGGTAGGGTAACTGAAACCACTGCGTTATCTGTACAGTCAAGTGTTAATTTTCACTGTATGTAATTGTATCCGATCTTAAGGCAGTATATTAGATTTATTATTGAAGATATTTTTATTTCCCCTTGTTTCATTAATATGTATACTGACTAAGAAATTCTGTGAATTTTAAAAATATATCTTCCAATATTATAAAAGTAATAACGGACGTCCATTATTATACAATCTCAACTCTGTCTAATGGGAATGGTTTAGTTTCTTGAATAGAAAGAATAAGAATATGCCAGAACTCTACATTATTTATGGATATCTAGTTATTATTACGGCTATTATGCAGGTACATCTATTATGTGTATTCTATTACGTTGCATTTATAAAAAACGAGTTAGGTTATATTCCTCAGAAATTAATGGTGTCAGAAATATTCAGTAAGGTCATAAATTATCATCAATTTTATATTTATATTGTAGAAATTCTGAAAATAATAATGAAGGGTTACTAGTCTGAATAACACATTTCCAGCACCTTTGTTTATACTTCTTGTTGAGCTTCGATACAAGTATTTGATTATGTACACACACATGATTAAATTTTGATCCAAAATCATGTTTCCGTAATTTAATATGACTTTAACGGTTACAATTAAATGTGCACTTTACTACCGCACTTTAAAGCCTCAAATCCTATTTATTAGCAGAGATTTGAATACACACTCGACAAATAAACAGTTACGTCGACAAAAATGAAAAACGAGCATTTATTTTGTGTTCATTGAAGTGGGAAATCAGAAAATCGAAAATTCTTCCATGTTAAAGGTCCTTGTTAAATGAGCTATGAACATGGTAGATTATACGGTTTGATGTACTTACATTGAAGTGTATTTTCAGGCGATTTGTTTACAATCGAATCTTAACTCTGTGAAATACAAAAAAATACGAAAAGTCTTGTTAAATAAATAAAAAAACATTCTTAAGAAAGAGACGTTTAATGTTAGAAAATGAGTAACTAGTTTGTTTGGAGCTACAAAATTAGCTTTAATCAAGCTTCTAAGTAATTGGAAACTGTTTTGCTACTTTTTGGTGCACAAAGGTGAAGAAATTTTAATACTTTTTTTTCCTTTGGAACAGCATACTTCATACTACTACATACTAGAATCAGAAAATAAATTTTTGTTACTTTTTAATTCTTTTGATTCACTATTTAAGTATTTATATTCATTTCGCTTATATATCTTCAATAACATCTTTCACAGAGATTTTAGTATTGTTATGCTACTCTACTACAAGTACTACATGAATACTAAGTAGAATACAGATCTAGAATGTCCATATCTTTTAACAGTGTCAAGGGAAACAATACCTACAAGAATTCCCAGAAAAACAATAGTTGTCAAGCACACAGAGATAAATAAAAACGAGAAAAACCTATAAAGGTTCTTGTTCTCTTTTTTAGAAATAAAATGTGACTTCACACATTATTTTTTTTAACCAGTCATGTAACCACATGACTTGTGACCAGTAAACCGGACAATATCAAATACCTTCATAATCGTATCTCTACTAGCTCAATAACTACCGAGTAACAACTAATTTACAAGTTTAATGGTTTCTTGACAAGTTTTAAGCTTACTTTGACTACATATGGGACACGGAGCAAAATTTGTTGTAGTTACGAGAAGAACTGCATGAAGACACATACACATACAAACACACACAAACATATTTGAACGTATAAATAAGATTACAATTAATAGTAAAAAGTGAGCTATAATACAAACAAATAAAGGAAATATTATTTTCACTTAAATAGCTTATAAATAATTAATATTTTAATCTACTCGAAGATTGTATTAATTAGTTCTGAAATGTTAAAGTAGGGCAAGGTGAGATTATAAGTTTCAACTTCAGGCCACTAGAGGGCAAAGTACATTTCAACAACCCTTTTGGGATATACAAGAATAGGTGATCTCTGCCTAATTCTTGAATTTTATCTTTTAACATTTAGCTGTTGCATTGACACTGCTCAGGATCGCTTATTGCGGAGAGCCTTAGGGAGGCCCATGTCCAAGAGTGAACGTTAATCGACTTCAATGATAAATCTTTTAGACATTTCTGACATCGAAGTAAATGGCTTGATTCAATTTTCTTATATCTAAAATCAGTTGCTGTCCGTTTGTCTCGCTAAAATTCAAGAACGGCTGTATCGATTTAGCTGATTTTGGTTTTGGACAGTTTGTCATAGTTCAGGAAAGGTTCGACCCTGCCAAAATGACTCTATTCTACCTGATGGAAAGCATAAGCAGATTCTAAGAGTCGTGGTCACCATACTTACTGCGAATGCAGACAATGCAACAATGAAGCATGGTGACCCACACCATGGCGGACTAGTGCGGTCTCGCAATCACCAACGAAACACGACAGCACGAAAATCTATATGACTCGTGTACAAAGTAGCGGGAACAGCTAGTTTTTTTATAAAATATGACTATTAGGCCACAATCTAGCTTATCCATAAACGTGAGTTCAATTACATTGCAAGATGAATGCTTTGTAATCACCTTTAGAATTTTTTTTACTTATATATTATACGTTCTATTGTATAGAGAAAAAAATGTTGTTGTAAGCGCCTGAAAAATGGTCTAAATTTTGTTAGGAATAGGTATCCCTTAATATAACCCGACGTAAATTATGTTTATAAAAGCCTTTTTATTAAAATTCAATAAAAATAAATTTTACTGGATTGTGTAAGTTGATAAGAAATAACAACGTTATTTAATACACGTTTAATCGCAAGAGACGTGAATAGACAGCTTTTTTAATTTAAAACTTTGGCCACGGGTGGATACAGAGAACGTTTTTTGAGGGTTATAAATAACCTATATACAGCCAATTGTCAATGTAATTGCAAATATGATGACCGGATTGACCGTACACCCTATGGCTCTAGTATGGTTTGTATAATATATATATTAGCTGACCCGACGAACTTCGTATCACCATATTTATATATCTGTGTCAGCTTCCCACAGGCATTATACAGTCGTAAACCAAAAAAAAATTACTTATCCCGTTATCTTTTGAATTTTCTTGTACGCAAACCTTCCTAACAAGAACAAACACAAAAAAATAATAATTTGGTGCAGTCGATCGGAAGTTATGCGCGTACATACATTTCGTCGATTCATTTATATATATACATATAGATATATATATGTCGGAGAACGAGTAGTTTTCTTAAGTTTTAATTTGAATTCGTGTTTATTTCAATCGATTATTCGAAACGTCAAACTGTGCATCAAGAAACATGGCAGTTTGGGTGGAATCTGTGGACGGTGTATGTAAAGGAAGAAACTGATTATTTGTTGTTAACGATGTGATTATTAAGTCTTAGTTTACTTACAGCTTGATTTAATAATGTTGGTTTAGTTTTAGTCGATTTACAGAATAGCAATATTAAATTAAATGTTACTAAAATGTGTGCGGGTAACACCGAATACAGTGGTAGGTGTCACCACTAGTTAAAGCGAGCAGCCGTTATAAAAGAGAGCGGCCGCACGAGTTGCGGGACTACTAACCTATTGGCTCTTAAACTAACTACCCACCGTTTCATATTGAGGAAAAATAGAATTAACAGATCAGTTTAGTACGGGCATTGTACGAGGAAGGACAAGCTGTAAATAAGCTAAGTACATAGGTTTCTTAATTGTTGTAATTGACTATTGATAGTTTGTAACTAATAAGTTAAGATGTAACTTTCAAAAGAGTGGCCATGAGTTTCTTTGCCGGTTTCTTCTCATAAGGCCCTACGCATTTGGAAACTGGAGGTTATAGATTGACACGGACGTTCAGTGGATTTTGGTGTTCTCACCTAATTCACTTTGACAGTGTTGTGCCGATCTATGATTTTAACTGTAGCTTCATTGATTCAATAAACTATTGGAATTCAATATTGTCTTTGACTGTGCAAATAAACCCTACCTACCAACGTGTGTAATAATGAAGATTGATAACTAGACTAGACTAGACTTGATTAAGAGCGATTTCTATTGCTTTAAATCATGAGTGCCACTTGACAAAATATGCAAGTGACGTCGGCGAAACTGACGTCACCGTTTCTCAATAACCGCTTCGACCGATCCCCCACACTATGCCTCCGACATCAGAAGTGGGATTACCTGTGATACCCCTAGAGATTACCTGTGAATTACCCTATGGATTACCTGTGAATTACCCCTGTGGACTACCCCTATAGATTACCTGTGAATTACCCCTGTGGACTACCCCTATAGATTACCTGTGAATTACCCCTGTGAATTACCCCTGTGGACTACCCCTAGAGATTACCTGAGGATTACTCCTATGTACTACCCCTATGGATTACCCATATGGGTTACCCATAACAGATCAGGCACAAAATACAGGGCAGATTGCTATTATTTTATTTTCGTTTACCCTACGTTAAAAAAAAATCTTTTCGATACGGAATTAATTTGTGCTATACGAGAACCGCCAACTAGTGAGAGAACTATGTACTCTCTAACTAATTAACTAATGTAAAAGTGAAGTGGTGTGTGAAAAATACAAGCGCTGTCACAGCTGTGCCAAAATCAAAAGGTTACGTTATCCAGTAAAGATTAGGACAATTTTAGTCGTGACAATATTGCTAACACATAATCTGAGATTTCAGATACTACCTCGCCTGACAATCAAAGGAAACCAAAGCGCTGAAGACGATTACTTGAACCTTGAAAAGTGTGGTGTCATAGATGCAGTTCCAATATGAATGCCAAGGCAAACTATTTACAAACCGAGTAACCAGTGAATGTCAGCTCCATCCAACCAGCTCTAGTTCAGCTCCAAGAAAGATTTGGTGAGAAGTTTTCATTTTGTTTCAAATGCTCTTTAATAAGACAAATTCTGTCAGATAGATTTCTGGGCCAACGACAATATAGTGCAGTACTATTATTGAGGGTAGGTAACGCCCGCCTTTATTGTAACATAGTATTGAGTGGTCCACAAATTCTTGCCGTGAGTCTGGGTGATTTTTGTGTACGTTTGTAAGGTCCCCGTGACATACGATGTTTGTCCCTCGTGAGGAAGTTGTCTTTTTAATAAAACAATAAATTCTGTCAAGAAATCCGGGTTGAAGAAATGCACTGAATAGTATTTCCTGCAGTAGGTACACGATTACTGTATTCCAAACGACATAATTATTTAAAGAATAGAATGAAAATGTGCTTGCATTAGGCTTTTCAGTTGTAATTTTTGAAAAGTTCTTAAAAATAATAAGGACGTTTCTATTGGTGCCTACGTTCTCTTATAAAATGAGGATCGCAATGAAATGAAATTAGACCCAAAGTATAAAGGTCCTTACGTGGTCGCCGAAATATTAGCACACATATTTTCTACCCACACATATTTTCTACCAACCATTGATCATCTACACTCGCAGTAATCAAAGTGAATACAGACCGTCAAATACCCACTAGTGAAGTCCCTATTGATTTGTCCGATGAACATGATGTAGAAAAAAATGATCTTTGAATAGTTTATTAAATTAATCGAAGTCTTTATTTTGTTCGTGAACAATTATTTAGAATGTAGTGTTGGTAGCCTGGTTTCACTACCTCCTTAGGTCTCGCTGGTCATTTGTAGCCGTAGCTCGTGCAGTAGGTACTTATCTGTAGAGAGTGCGCGGTGCGCATCTGGCTATGCGAATGTTAGTCGCTGGTTAAGTGACAATAAAAAGATCTCGATCTCTGGCTAAGAGTTGAGCAAAACGCCGCTGGTGAAGTGGTTATACGCAGTTGCTGGTTAAGCGACTAAGTCAAAACGTCTTAACGCTGTTACTGGCTGTTTAGACAGAGGTGCTGAACCTAGGTTAACAATCATTATTGTTTGTACTAAGATTTATGTGATTATGCTGGTAGAGACATAAATGAGCATGGTCAGAACCTTATCGTGATATCTAACGTGAATAGAAAAATCAAATTTAAAATTAAAATCATGAAGGCAAAATAATTTGTTATCTTTGAAATTGGTCTCTATGAATCTTTAATTTGGTCAGGAATAGCCGAGAGGACGGATTCACTGTCCAGATGATTCCTCAGTTAACAAACACGTAGACGTGTAAGTCCATCAGAATGCCTGTATCGACGAGGCAATACCGGCCGAATAAATTGAGCTACTGTGGTTGCTTTTTTCTTTGTTTACAGATGACTCACACGAGGACGTGTGATGCATCAGGACGGCCGTGTCGGAGAACGAGTAGTTTTCTTAAGTTTTAATTTGAATTCGTGTTTATTTCAATCGATTATTCGAAACGTCAAACTGTGCATCAAGAAACATGGCAGTTTGGGTGGAATCTGTGGACGGTGTATGTAAAGGAAGAAACTGATTATTTGTTGTTAACGATGTGATTATTAAGTCTTAGTTTACTTACAGCTTGATTTAATAATGTTGGTTTAGTTTTAGTCGATTTACAGAATAGCAATATTAAATTAAATGTTACTAAAATGTGTGCGGGTAACACCGAATACAGTGGTAGGTGTCACCACTAGTTAAAGCGAGCAGCCGTTATAAAAGAGAGCGGCCGCACGAGTTGCGGGACTACTAACCTATTGGCTCTTAAACTAACTACCCACCGTTTCATATTGAGGAAAAATAGAATTAACAGATCAGTTTAGTACGGGCATTGTACGAGGAAGGACAAGCTGTAAATAAGCTAAGTACATAGGTTTCTTAATTGTTGTAATTGACTATTGATAGTTTGTAACTAATAAGTTAAGATGTAACTTTCAAAAGAGTGGCCATGAGTTTCTTTGCCGGTTTCTTCTCATAAGGCCCTACGCATTTGGAAACTGGAGGTTATAGATTGACACGGACGTTCAGTGGATTTTGGTGTTCTCACCTAATTCACTTTGACAGTGTTGTGCCGATCTATGATTTTAACTGTAGCTTCATTGATTCAATAAACTATTGGAATTCAATATTGTCTTTGACTGTGCAAATAAACCCTACCTACCAACGTGTGTAATAATGAAGATTGATAACTAGACTAGACTAGACTTGATTAAGAGCGATTTCTATTGCTTTAAATCATGAGTGCCACTTGACAAAATATGCAAGTGACGTCGGCGAAACTGACGTCACCGTTTCTCAATAACCGCTTCGACCGATCCCCCACACTATGCCTCCGACATATATATTCATCTTTCTTAGAATTCACTTCCCCTTTTGCATGGTACTAGTGGTAAATAGGGTAAATAGTACTAACATTTAAAATGGTTCAATAGATTAGTCGCTACGGTGAAACATATAGATATATTATACATAGTGTGTCAAAAATATAACCCTTCTTTTGGTTTCGCCGTAGCCGGGTAAAAAGAAAATAAGAACCTCCTTCTTATGAAGGTACTCAATAAATTACTTTTAAAAGATGGTTCTACGGAGCGACGGCCATTACACCTCCGATACACCGAAGTATATTTTAGATAAACCTGCTACGACCCGGACTGGCTATGAATATTTAAGGATATATACGCTTATTTTATGTACTAACTCACTACCTATCCGCCAATCCTACTTAGACTTATTTGGCAAAACTTTGCTATAATGGAAGAACTATAGAAAAGAAGAAAAATAACTTAAGTATTATTGATTTCATTTGTTTTTTTATGAAATTATTTTTTTTTGCAGGACACAAAATTGTGTTTTGAAAAACTTGTTCAATTTCATTCATCTTTCTGTTTTGGTTTGGCGCAAAATGCAAAATTAATTTGTAGAAACTGTTTTGGATTATAAGTAAACTACTTGTATGTTATTGTTCTCTATTTTGTATCTGTTTATTTTCCTAATAAACTCGAATAAAAAAAAAAGAAGCTGGTAGATAAATTCTACAATTGGTAATATCATAGTTCTCTACTCTCTCTAACAGAAGATATAAATTATACCTAGAGTAGAAGTTATCTCTTCTAAAGAGAAAAAACATTAATGATCGATTAAAATTGTGGTTTAGAATCATACCGCTAAGTTAGAAGGCCGTGGTTTAGATTCCCACTAACTAACCACTATGATGTGTCATGGCTCTAATCTTTATATATATAATTCTTCTGTGAGTGTGTATGTCACTGAACTACTCTCAAACGACTGGACCGATTTTGATGAAATTTTTTGTGTGTGTTCAAGAGGATCTGGGAATGGTTTAGATTCACAATTTTGTCCGCTGGACAATGTTTTTTAAATTAATTTTTAATTTATTAGTAGTTATGGCAAAACTACGTTTGTCGGGACAGCTAGTATCTCTATAATATTTATTTTATTAGAAGTATTATTAGCAACGTGGTTTTATAGTGCAACTGACACTATATAAAGATCAAACATCCCTGAATAAGGTAATTATTGTTTTCTATAATAAAAAATATTTTTATATAAATCTATACATACATACAAATAAATAAAACTGGGGTGTTTGTAATATAAAAATAACCACTTTTCACTAAATTCATATATATGAAGTATACACGGTACATATTCCAAAATAACATATTTTACTATTTTTGCCTGTCTGCCTGTTTGTTCCGACTAATTTCTGGAACGGCTGGACCGATTTTGACGAAACTTTCACTGACAAATAGCTGATGTAATAACTTTTTTTAGACAAGCTTTGCACCACGGTGTGACCCGTGGTTGTAAAGGTACAACATTATTGTTGTGTAGCCTCGCGGTGCTACCCGTAGATATTCGCGGGTTGCATCGCGAGGCTCAGCTAGTATAGCACCTTCTCTCACTTTGAAAATTCCATTAATGCGCCTGGTACAATAGTTGGTATTCAGCTAAATGTAGTTTTAGTAAATGACTAAAATATTTTACTTACACAGCGTCAATAACAAACCATATAATTGTTATTTCGGAGAATATTCAACGACGTTAGCAAGCCCCCATTGAATTTTCTCATACTTTAATATTACTACTACCTACATAGATTATATAATAATATACTAAAACTATATAAAAATATTTTTTTGTATCCTTGACGCTCTTACTAGGAGGTCTTCGCTAAGCAGTGAACGGTAACAGTGTTAAAAAAGAAATGTAAGTAATTATTAAGGTAATATGGTACGGTGGTAATTTTATTCTACTACATTTCAAAAAAAAATATTCATAAACTCTTTTATTATAAACTTTTCTTTAACATAAAAAGTTACGAAAGTAAAACACCACAGCAGCAATCCGGAGATTCAGATGGCGCCATAATCTGGACAGCTAATTAAAGTACTAATCGCTTGCAGTGTTCGACGTAAAGGTGAGAGCACACCGATGTAAAACAAAAGTGGATGGTTGCGTCATGAACCAAATAGTGAACGATGTGGAACTACTATCGTAACTCGAATAGGAGTTTTAGTGCGGCAGTAGGGATTTAATAACACTTTGAAATTTAGGTGAGCAATTTATGTAGGAATAAGGGTATCCAAATAATAAAGTTGTTTAGAACACGTGACACAATCGTACGGTTCTGTGAGACTTGAGGTGGGGGTGGTACCTATATAAAGCGGCGTGATCGGAAACAGAATAAATAAAATAAATAAATAAATATTTCTGACATCTAACACACAAAGCCATCTAGTCCCAAGGTAAGCAGAGCTTGTGTTATGGGTACTGGAAACAGAGGACAGTTTCTCTTCAGATCTCTCTCCGTCCACACTTCTTAATCGTGACATGGATCACTCCGAAGATCTAGATATGTTTTCTATTCTTTACTTTATGATTTATTGTGTTTATTGCAGCATGTAATTATATACGTAATATAAATAAGAAATGCTTACAGAAAAAGGTTGTAACAAAACAAATGTTTTATTTTATTCATAATTCATTTCATTAGAAAATTTAGAGCAGCCCAATATTTTTTTAACATTCACGCTAAATAGGGTTTCGTAACTTTAACACGAATATTTATGTGGCGATCAATCGTGACATAATCATAATTAAGTATTTTTCGTTGTTCATTGTAAAGGTGACTTAATAAATTTAGCTGTAATTATAAATAAAACCTTGAAAAAACCATTAGCAATTTTGTTGAAGGATTTTACTAATCAGGTATACTTAATAAAATAAGTAACTAATGCATAATTTTCATAACATTTTCTGAGATTAAAAAATATTCAGTCTTACCATAAATATGTTTATGTAACGCAATTCATTGTCACATTTGAGCATCGAAATACCGAAGTACTTGATGCCGCAGCCAGTGAAGCCACGCCGTCAAGGCATTATTAGAAATTATTACTTTTAATCCTCGTTCATCTCCATACAGCTCCCCGAGGAATTCGCAACTTATCTCATTAACTCGGTCACTGAACTGTAAACTAATTGACGTGAGATTGAAACTAAGTGTATGAAACCACGGAGCAAGGCAACATTATTGTTGCTCACAATATTGATAGTTTGACAGTTTAGTGCTACGATTAGCGATAAATCAACCTCAATTTGTCCTCTATAACTGGGTACATCGGTTAGTCAACTCCCTTTATTAATTAACGCGTATTAACCATAATTCGTAGGCTTTTTAAAAGAGGTTTGATTAAGTTCATTCAGAATCATGGTATGTTTAGTCGTCCAATGGCCTAAGGTATCTCTCTCTAGTTCTACTTCTATCTAGTAGGTAACTCTAGTAATCAACATTTAGATGTATTAAATGTATTTGACTTTCAACTGTGTACAACATTTTAATCCTTTTCTTTGAATCGAATATTAAAGAAAAATTAGATAGAAATTTGTATTGAAAACAATACCTACTAAATCTAGTAAAATGAATTTTCTAAGGTAACACTGCAAACTTTTGCTCCAATACCAGACTTACAATAATGTATATATTTATTTAATAACATAATACATAACATATATTTCAACAAACATCTGCAAAAATGAAAAAAGTAATTTTAAAGATATAGCAAGAAAACAATTGTCGACTTGAGGATTTGGGGAATTGAAAACAGATTTTATTATGAACATAATCGACTTGAAAACTAGTTTATGAAGAAGAAAAATAATTTATACTCTTGATTATCGACACTTGATGGACCTAGTTGAAGTAGTTCTAGAATTAAACTCATTTGTACTTACTCCACCTGACCTGACTGACTTAAAGATTATAGGATAATAATGATATCAAACAGCCATCATTGTTAATGTAGGAGATGGGCTCGTTGTTGCAGTGGTTAGTAGCCCTAACTGTTAGGCCAGCGGTCATGAACTAGATTCCTACCCAGTAGAAGTATTTGTGGTGACTAGCATAATTATTGGTTCTGTGTCTGGGTGTAAATTACCATTACCATGTAACATTCTTGTATTGTCTGCATTCCCAATAAGTATGACCACTACTCTTGGATTCTGTTCATGTTTTATATCAGGAAGAGTCCCTATGGCAGGTTTATTTATTACAAATGTTTTTTTAACAGTCAATCTAGCTTTTGATGTACAAATTCTATATTGTTCAAAATTAGAAGGCATTATGTGTTCGATGTTCGAAATAAAATTATATTTGTTAACATCTTCAGGCTGAAACCGCTGCAGTGTCAAGTACGGTAGTATAACCACTGCCACTTCAAAGGCTAGTAGCATTCAGAATGACACAACAGGCAACATGAATAGTTAATCTCTCCAGCTAACCTAAATGCTTGTGTTCAGAATGGGTTTAGACCGGTACTTTGTTGGTAAACTGTATTAGTATAGTAGTTTGAAACAGTAACGTTTTAATGACATGCTCGCCAGTGGAACTTTTGACTAAATCATTACTGATTACCATTATTAGATCATTCGCTTTATCACACTTCTCAGTGTATCTTACTAATATTATAAACGCGAAAGTTTGTAAGTATGAATGGAAACGTAATATAGTAATATAGGTTATAATAATAATAATAAATCTTTATTGTACACCAGAATAACTAAATAAATGACTTAATGCTAGGTCAGTACAATTGGCGGCCTCATCGCTCACATGCAATCTCTTCCAGGCAACCGTGGGATGAAAATAAATGCAGGATGTAAAGGGTAGTGTCTGGTGTAGTCGAGAGTAGTTGGGGAAGTGTAAATAAATACATAAGTAACCAATATTATAAGCAATACAGTTACTCATAGTGTGGGTGATGATGCAAATACAAATAGGCTATAAAATAATTATAATAAGCGAAATTTATAGAAGTTATACACACTGAATTAAATACTGTCACGTAATTGACAACAGTCATTAACATTACAGTTTATTATGGAATAATGTTATCTCCCAAGTATATATATAGGTTAAACATGAGAATGACATATAGGCTATTATTTGCCGCGATAACCGACATGTACGCGAGTAGAGCCGCGGACAGCTAGATGTACACAAATCTCAAGACCTTTAGGCTAGTTTCACTAGTTTTATGTATAGACCTACCAAAATGACTCTACTCCGCCTGATGGAAAGCATAAGAAGAATCCGAGAGCGGTGGTCACCATACTCACTGTGAATGCAGACAATGTAACATGGTGTCTCACACCTAAACCACACATAAATATTCGTGTTATTATGATGTGGTGCATCTATGTACATATTCACACACATTAATGTAACAGTATAATATTTATGTGGGTAAAACGTTGTTTACCCTGTTACACATAATATAATAATACACCTGCTAAGCTCGACTTTATATCACTCAAATAACAATCACGGCAAAAAAATCTTTACTTCTCAAGTTTACTTGAAAAAAATATAATACATATATTTTTGGGGTTGCCATGGAGTTGTAGCGCGTCAGGTATGTTTGCTGAGTTTCAAGTCGATGGATTCGCCGCTATAATGCGAAAACGTTGTGCTTTCATGCTTGTGCGCCTGCGTTCCTCCTCCAACAGCATCCTAAATGTATTTTCCCCCCTCATGTCCAGGTGGTTATACATTCACACTAAATAATATTTTATAAAACTAACACTAGGTTAACTCATTCAATGTAACTAACAAAATATGGATGTATCAATATTGATAAGTCCGAAATAAATAATTTGAATTAAATTGAATTGAAAATTAATAGAAATAACGTTTATGTAAATCAATAAATCTCTCACTTGTATGTTTACAAACTCTAAAAACATTTTTGGTTTAAAAGATATACTTTTTGATCTTTCTTCATTACAAATTTTTGTAAGACTTTTGATCACTCTTTTATTTCTTTTATAAGTACTACAAATTCAATGAAATTTATAGTTAATGGCATTTGCAAAAAAAAAGGGTCTGACTAAAAATTATGTAATAAAAGTGTCAGTTATAATTTGATGTCTGAATTGAATGACAGCATGTCAATAAGCGTAATTCAACTACAAAACACTTCAATGAATAAATTCAATTTATATTTAAACAAAATTGTCAAGTACAGAATAACATTTTATTCAAACTTGAAAAATCAACAGCATTAAGTGAGAAATTGAAATTCTCACCGTGTTTCAGAAGTATTCAAAAAGTCAACAGCAGAAACGTGTATAAGAGCAATTACGAGAAAGAATACTAATCTTATTAAACGTCTTGTGAAGATAGTGAGTAGCTGTAAATCGTGTGTTCTTGTAACTAATGTTCTTGTTTGTTAGATAACAGAATTTACAACTACTTTTTAGCAGTAAAATCGTATAAATGTAAAAATTTGCATTTATCTTTTAGTATTACACCTGTCAGTATTCAGGATAAAAAAAAATGCGGTCGAATTGAGAAACCTCCTCCTTTTTTTGAAGTCGGTTAAAAACGGCTTCAATTACCGGGTCGAGCAAAGGTTTTGTGGGGTTTTTCCGAATTCTTAGAAGCAGCACGGAGTCTGGAAACGTATCCGATAAACAGCCATCAGCTCGCCTCTTGTTGTAACCTAAAATATGTAGAATAAGGTGAAATGTAGATGTCATAACATAACCTAATATCAAGTGTGGCTCGACACCCTTCAGGCTGGTTTTTTTCCATTCCACTCTTAAAGAATTCAATTTACGGCAATAAGCTTGGCGACTAAGAAATAAGTAGGACTAAAATCATTGTTGGTTTACCGCGAGCATTAAATGCCCCTTGGCATTAAATGCTCACATTTACTTGTTTGAGGTTATAGAGATGCGCATAGATAATTACATGTTCGCTTCTGCACATCCTTGTAAGGACAGAAACTTCCCGGTCATTCCCGGTAATTTGTGGTCTACAGACACTAACCATGACATCTAAGACTGTTATTTAAAGTAATACTGTTGAGCAAATTATTTTTATCATTTTTAATTTACTAGATGTTGTCCGCAGCTCCATCCGCATGTATGTCTGTTATCGCGACAAATAGTAGCCTATGTGTTACTCTGATATATAAGCTATAATACTGTAAAGTTTCATCCAAATTGGTCTAGCCTCTTGCTCGTGAAGAAGTAACAAACATACACACTCACAAACTCTCCCCTTTATAATATGAGTTACATTTTAATTACAATTAATTGGATTAATTAAAACACCTGAGAACATTATTATTATATAAGCAATCATAAAACACCTTTAATTTCAATTAAGTTTAAATACTATTCTGATAACTATCAGAAAACTCATATAAGTATCATATAACTTATAAGTACAAGAACGTATTACTCCAAAAGAAAACATATTGAATACTTTAGAAATAAACTACCCTAAAAGACCTTAACAAGTATTAAGCGAGGAGGACATTCCGCGCACTACGCCTAGTAATTTGAACGTTTCGTGTTCGTGACCAAAATACTTCCTGGTCACCAATAAAGTAATTACTTGCCGTACTAATTGCATCCGACGGGTTCAGTTAACTTTATTATACAATCTTGTAGTTTGTATTGTGGATCCAATTTGATTGGGAGTTTGATTGACGGAATTTGGGTGGGCGATTTGATTGGGTGTAGAGTGTTCATTGGTTGAGCTTATGGGGACGTTACGTTGCGTGATTATTTTTAATGATGATTGAAAAGCATATAATAAATATTTTTGGACATCTAAATAAACGTTTATATATTTTTTAATAGTTATTCATAGGAATAACAACAGCTGCAACTCTTAACTTAATTTAATGAACTATACACGAGTGGCCAATAATAGTTATCCACACTAGACACATATATTGAATGAGCAAAACCAACATCTCTATTTGGTAAAAGGAATCAGGACACTAAAGTTTTGTATACATATATCGACAGTGAAATAGATCTTTAAAAAAAAATGTTTAATATTGTATAAATACTTTCCCGCAGCTTCGCTCGCATGTATGTTATCGTAGTAAAAATTGGCCTATGCCCTTCCTCAAGCTTCAAAGTATGTTCATGCCGAATTTAATTGAAATCGGTAAAGTGGTTTAGCCGTGAAAAATTAACACATAGACAAACAGAGTTACTTTCGCATTCATAACATTAAGTAAATAGATAAAGATATCAATGTGCTATTTTAGACTATAATATCTGTTGTATATTTTTATCCGAGTTCGTTCAGCCGTTCTGGCTAAATTGAATATCAAACATCCACCCATCAAACCTATGCATTTAGAACAGCAGTAGATTGCATGAAAACGAATCTATAAATATTTATAAAACTTCAGTGCCCTGATTCTTTTTACCAAATAGAGATGTTTATTTAGCTCACTGCAGCAAGCTTTAAGCCAACTAGAAATAGGCGGTTTGCCAGATGAGATAAAAGTAGAACGCTGTCTGAATTTTGCAGCATTGTTCTACTAAATTTTCATAGCTACGTTTATCAAGTTTAATAACATGCAGCCGTGGAAGAGGTAATACTAGGGGACAAATGAAGTATAAACTGACTCGACCTTTGTGATGCCACGGCCTCAAAATTGGCGTTAATCAATTATTTTGCAGCTTTTTGACCTACCCTCCTTTTTTTTTTTTTTTTAACGTGTGGAAACCCCCTCGGGCCGTCACCCCGCCGGGGTTTGCGGCGGAGCGGTGTGTCGGAATCGAACCGACTAAAACCACACGGTGTGCCACTCTGCGCCTGAGACGGGAGGGATCCGGGAACTGCTGTTATTAACACATCCGGACCCCTCCCAGATTGACCTACCCTCCTGATCCAACCCCTCGTGATCTATTCGCTAACTTGCTCCCTTTATCATAAACAAGAAAAAGTTAAAAAAACTATAATGTGACTACGTAAAACTTTTGATGTAATTTATATAACCAATGTCACTTGGCCTAATATTACGAATTTATTGACACCTCATTCATTAAAATTGGATTAGTAGTGGAACATACAATCATACAGGGATTGTCTAAACTATTACCCTTTCTTTTGACTTCCCCGTAATCTGGTAAAAAAATCAACTTTTCTCCCACTTTCTTTTAAAATGTACAATACAAATTAACGTCAATGCTTATGCATATGCCTTTTTTTATTATGTAAGTTTCGAATCGATTGAATCGAATAAATACGGACAAAGTTACGAGAAAATGCTAATAAGGTATATATTTTTGAAATGTACCTGTATCGCCCTTTCCAATGATACCAAACACGACATATTTATCAAAAAAAATATTTTTTAATACAGTACTTTATGTCTGCTAAAGGGCGCCACATTAGATTCAGTGACATGTCATATTGCCCATAACCAGCAGACGATCATGACGCTTCTAACGACACCTCAATTGTCCAGATCTAATGAGTAGTTAAGGAGCTATGAGGAAACAAATGAACATACATACATACACAGCCTATCAAAATCATAACCCTCCTTTGGCTTTGCCGTAGTCGGGAAAAAAATTTTGTGAGGCCGTGGTATCTTGATCTCATAGATAGACAACAGCCTATAATCTATTGGTCGACATCACCCTCGGGCATCCTCATAACCATAACTCATCGTTGTTACTATTCTGAGATATTAGGTTACACTATTTAAACACAAGATTAGTAAACAGAATATGATAATCATCTAGAATTTAAAAAATCGGTTCCAAGCAAACAAGCTAACCAGCAAACCTACAGGTGAAGCTACTAAAACGTGTTAAAAACGAAATATTTCTGATAGTTAAATTACGCAGAAGAAGTAAAAAGTTCTAATTATATTTGTTAATGACATATGCCTTCAATGAATTATTATATCGTGTATAGTTACAAAGATTATCATAGATGCTTCTGACTTTAAATATGCTACATATAATTTTTTTATTGTATTATTACAATTGGCCTCATAAAAAAGCTCAGTCACCCAGAGAGCAATGAAGATGGCAATGCTCGGTGTTTCTCTGCTTGATTTAATCTGGAATTGGTAGATCCCCAGACACACCAAGGTTACCGCCATTGCCCGTACAAATAATAATAATAAAACGTTTATTAATTCTCTCTCACATACAATAGTTAACAAAATTCAGTTCGCAAGTTCAGTGTTATGTAAAAACAGTTGGTGAATCTGTTTGAGAGACTGGTATCTGCACTAGGAGAACCTGTATTACAGATTAAGTGGCAGTTACCAGGGCAAATCCCCAGGTCCCATCAGCATCGTTTCTGCGAGCAGAAACGATGCTGATGGGGCCATAAAGTTTTTGAGTGGCAACCGCGTACTGGAAGACGCAGTGATGGTAGGCCCCCACCAGGTGATCCAACGAAGGTTGAAAGAATGCAGGAAGCCGTTGAATGCGGGCAGCACAAAACTGGTTGTTAGGAAGAAACTTAAGGGAGCCGTATATATAACAATGAACTTCTTTTGTCTGATATGATGATGATAATTAACTATTTACTTCTTTGCACCTATCCTTCTTCATAGCGGAGAAGTAGATTATGTCAGCGAATATATAATATAGAGGTCAACTGATATCAAATAAAGACACAATGCAAAAGGAAATAGACAGAAGAATAACAAATAGCTGGAAACGGTTTTGGTTGGTAAAGTGATGAAGGATAGAGATATGTCCATCAAAGTAAAAAGGAAAATCCACGATACATGCATCCTCCCATGCTTATCGTACGGATGCCAAACATGGGCTCTAACTGAACAACTTCTTCTACTTTTTATAGTAATCACGTGTTAACTTAAAATATGTGAGCATTTTTTCAATATAAATTCAAATTAGAAACTGCAAAAAAAACTTCATTCAATTTCAGTTCGCCCTCCACTCGACTCGACTCGACTCCAAACAACCGACTTGACGTTTATACATCTGCTCTAATACAATGATTTCAACTTCGTTGGATAAAAACTATACTAATACGATTAGCAGTTACCTGACGAAATTAATTTGAATACTTCCATAATTAATATCATTGTAAAAGTGACTGCTTATAAATGTGTGAAGTGGCCAAAACCTAATATAATCGACGTCTCAATTTCAATACCCATTAAGATCAATATCGAGCAAACTGCACAAGCTCCTGTGAATACGACACATGTAATAAAAATATATTACATACGCAATCAACGGACTTAAGCCCAAAATCCATGAATAGTCCAATCGCGGGGCGTTAGCACTAACCGCTTGGCAGAATTTACAGCCTACGTTCAACCCTAATTCACGGTACATATAACATTGGTATAAATGTATGGGCAATACATTTTGTTTATGTTTCACAGCAGGTCAGTAATTAATTTCTCATTTTTTGCTCTGGAAGCAGTGAAACATATTATGTAATAACAGCTATATATTATGACTATAAAACATAAATAGAATGAAAAAGGCAGGAACTATGAAATAAATAAAATGTGTAGTAGAAAAACATTCCTATATCGACGTTAAATTATATAAGGGTTTCCATGAATTACATAAGCAGTTTGGAATAAAAGAAAATTCAAATAACATTGACATTTATCAAACATAATTTACTTTATTTTTACAAAAATATCTCTGCAAATGTCAGAGTTGTCTGTTAACTGAAATATTAATATAATTGCTCATATTCTTCTAGTAGTTTACAAGGATGGTCATCGGTCAGATTATCACGATCAGTTAGAAAAGGAGAAAACATAACAATAGTATATAGGAAATAACAAAATATTGAACATATAAAAAATAACATCAATATATAAGGCATAAAATTGATGTATCATAGATGCAGAAGTTTTAAATGTAGATTCTTAGTTCTAAATATATTAATAAATATTTCGGACATCTAACACACAACGCCATCTAGTCCCAAGCTAAGCAGAGCTTGTGTTATAGGTACTAAACAACTGATATAATTACATACATACTGTTTTTTTTTGTAAATACATACATATTATACATAGAAAACATCCGAACTCCGAAACAAATATTTGCAGATCATACAAACATTTGATCCGACCCGGGATTCGAACCCGAGACCTTAAGCAGTCGCATACGCTACCACTACGCCACCGAGGCAGTTATTAATATATTAGTTGTATACGTTTTTACTAAAAGAAGGTTCAAAAGTATATGTTTGATATCGAATAACAAGCAAAACGAATAACCAAATTATTGGTTTCAAATTATAACGGGAAAGGTGACTAACCGACTTCAAAAGAAAATAAGGTTCTAAAGCGACTGCATTTTTATTATTTCATTGAAGACTGTGGAAAATAAATTATATTCCCTCCTTTCAAAAAGAGAAACTGATTTAACTTGATAGTCGAATAATGTATTCCTCCGCATCGTGATACGGAACTGGAATAGTTTACGAATTCTGGCAGCTTTCACACGCTGAATAACAATCTTATTCTGTGAGCCGGAAAATGAGTAGCCACCTGTAGTATTGATCTAGTGCTTCTGTCTATCAGCGCCAAACGATACCTATTCGAAAGTTTTTATCTGTCCTAACTTTTAAACTTTCGCGTTCCATGATATATTAACAATTATTTTTACCTTTATACGTAATACCTCTTAATAAGTGATCGCGTTAATTCCCGTAAAAATAATAGTTTTTATCTGTCATCTGTAGGTCTTTGAAAGACTTTAAAAAAAGAAATTAAATTTAGTTGACTTGACTTGACGTTGATCTTTGGTACATCACAACACCGCCGTATATGTTCACAACAATTTGGAAAGTAATAGTACCTTTATGGGTGAAAAAATAAGGAATAAAGAACAGTTTAATATGAACAATTATAATGTACAGGCGTCAAAGTTAGGAATACTTTTTACTGTTTATTTATGTGTTTAAAGATAAGTTAAATTATCGCAAAGTTAAATAAAGTACCATTAAACACGTGTCATCCTTGTTTCCGGAAAAACATTAATTAACGCGAATTTTTTCTGTACACAGAGACCTTCTAATGTACCTTATTCATATTTTTTTCCATTATTTTAACGTCGTAGAACAACATCCTTCTTGAAGAAGATTGTTTCCCGACCTCTCGGGTATAGAATATCGACTATACACTGGCGTTACGCAAATATTATCGTACGCTCTGCTGGGAAATACGAAATGTCGGCACTTATTTGTGGTGAAGTCGAAAGCTTCTTTTGTTACTACAAGTAAATCTGACAGGATTTAGATAGAATTTTGTTACAATTTTGTAGGAGGTTTTATCTAAACTAATGTATTTTTTATATACTAAGGAATTGATATCCTGACTTGAAATAAACCTACTGCAAATAAAATTTTCATTTGATTTATCAAGTTTGTTCTAGAGATTTCATTCTTATACTTAACCCTAAGGATCGATACAATAACAAGTACAATTTAAAAAAAAAAAAAACCGACTTCAAGGGTCTACTCGATTTCTCTTGGATGTCATCATCAGATATTAATGTCCTTATCATGGCACACCGCTGGGACATCTCCTTTCCATTAAAAAAAGAATCATCAAAATCGGTTCATAAACGACGAAGTTGTTACTTGTTTTCTTTGTGTAAAATATATAAAGTAAGTGTTGAGTAAATTCTATAATATTAAGAGTACTTTGTCTTTAGGTGGCATTACAAAATTCTCTCGTTTATATAAAAATAATGAGTTATACTTTTACGAAATAATGTCAGTACCAAAGTACGAAGTTGCCACTACCATTAAACCTCTGACACCTTCTTAACTCCTACGTTTTCCATTATACGCGTTTGCAACTTTAGTTTATTTCTTTGCACTATTGCAAATACTTTAAATAAGAAACTTGGTACTTCAGCTCTTTGGAATTCACTAGGGAATTCATTTTTCTTAAGATACGTTTGCAGAGTCAATTCAACATCTTTGTTTACCTCAGGTCAAAGAGTATTTTACTACTGAGAGTTATACAGATTCTGAGTTGCCACTTAAAATTTCCTTTATTAACAACCCGAAAAAATTACA
This sequence comes from Spilosoma lubricipeda, assembly GCA_905220595.1. Lineage (NCBI taxonomy): Eukaryota > Metazoa > Arthropoda > Insecta > Lepidoptera > Erebidae > Spilosoma > Spilosoma lubricipeda. The sequence goes on from HG992295.1 coordinate 4,713,827, forward strand.
TAAAGGCTGTTATTACCAAAAGTATCTTTTAAACCGTCACTAATTTAATTATAGACAAAAAAGAACGTCTTTGAAAATAGAAAAAATATCATGCTTTATTCAGTTTTATGTTTTCTAGCCACTGTTAGTTATATGGCAAGGCTAATAATTTATTAAATTGAAGTTAGTTTACAGAAAAATGAACTGATATGCCAAAACAATAACGCTTTACTATTTTATCTTACGATAGAAATAGTTTTAGACATTTCCGCCAAGATTCTTTGAAAGGCAAATTATACGTTTCAAATCCACGAAGAATATTAATTTTTTATCTGTGGAAGTCGTTCCAAAACTATCGGACTGTTGACTCAAGTTTTGATGTGTCTAATATAGTTCAGAGATATTATTTTTTTTGACAGTAATTTGAAAATTCAAATTTCTTTATTAAGAAGATTTACATTAAATCATTATGATTTTGTAACGTATTGTGTTTTTCTTACGTTAACGTAAAGTTTTCGTTCGTTTTTTCAGTCTATGAAAGTCACTAAGATAAGGTAAGCATCGTGCGTCAGATAATATGTGTCAAAAGGCCATCAAAGAGTCGTAAATTTTTTAGATACGTTTCCTTCGTCTCTCATGATAATAAATTTTCCATAGCCTTATGACTTCCTCTCTCCAGTTTGAGGGAACACACTCAATAGCCATGTATCTGCCTGTTATCCTTATTGTAAGTCATTTAATTTAATAGGTACTAGTTGTTGCCCGCGGCTCCGCCCGCGTATATGTCGGTTATCGCGGCAAATAGTAGCCTATGTGTTATTCTGATGTATAAGCTATATTACTGTAAAGTTTCATCGAAATCCGTTCAGTAGTTTTTGCGTGAAAGAGTCCAAACAAACATCCATCCATCCTTAAAAATTTTCGCATTTATAATATTATTAGGATAAGTAGGATTGAATCAGATACCTTAATTTATTAACTTATGTAGTTTCGTTAAGGTAACTATGAGCAGCTTTATGAAGATACTTTAAAGAAAAATCTATTCTAAACCAATACGTTATCAATTAAAAAAAAAAAACAAATGGGGTTATCGTTTTGTATACGAGTATATTACTTAGCTAGCGCTTTCAACTTTTTTATTTCAGAAAGTGAAGATATAAACATATGGCCAGTAAATTAATAGTTATTTGTTATACAAGAGTGCAAAGTTGCTTTTTAACCGCGTGTTCAATTTTGATGACCGAGCAAGCGAAGGATTCTAATCGAGCGCAGCGAGTGATGCAAAAATTAGAATCCTGAGCGGTGCGAGCACAAGGTGAAAACAGGGTGAAAAGTGCAACACGTAGCTTTTCATCCCACTTCAGCGAGGAAATGACTAAATGACGTGAAAAGAAAATGGCGCGGGCAAAGCTAATCAAAAAAAGTACACCAAGAAGGTTCCGTGTCTGAGTTTTTAAGAAATTAATAAAATAATGTATGATAAATTCAGCACAATAGAGGTAGAAGTAAATAGGTTTAATGATGTTTTGAATTCACAAACTATATGTGCACATGACAATTTGTTTTATCCTCTAGCGAATAAAAACGGCTTTTACACTCAGATATTGAAGGGTAAAAATACTCTTTCCGAGATGGTGGGATGAAAATATATTTTTTCTCTTCCTATGTTCTTTTTTCAAATACAACTTAAAAAAATTAAAAAGGTATCATCTCATTTTAGATTTTTCAACTTTTCGTGTATTTTGTGTTTTTCAGCCTATTCACGACAGCTCAATGTAAACGTAATATAAAATATATCAATAGGTATATATTGAACTGTCGTGTAATAATACCTACTGCACTATAATTTTGTTTTATAAATATTGACACAGAAAACGTAAGTATTCCAACACACACTCATGTCTAAATCTTACCCAATGCTGAATATTTTACACAATACCTGCAAACGTTATTGATATTTAGAAAGGGCCAAGACGTTATCATAACCACATTACGGTGCTATTCAATTGTGGTGTAATTGCCAATATTCTGAAACGTGTTTCGCCCAACTGTCGCTAACATGCATTATTAATTGAAATTGGCTCTTAAGATAACCTCTTTGAGGTTATGGGGCAGTTAAATGAAAAATTTATTGACAACTGTAATAACAATGTCAATCTAAAGTACAATATTATGAAGCTATTACCTCTGTCTGTCCGTAACAATATCGAGCTTTAACTGCTCTGACGACTTCTACAGAATCGCGTTTCATCGTCACTTTCACGTGCTTTTCTCGACATTGTTCCCTTTTTGTACTTCTAAAACACAACGCCATCTAGTTCCAAGCTAAGCAGAGCTTGTGTTATGGGTACTAGACAACTGATATAAATAAATATATCCTTCTTTTTTGTAAATACATACAGAAAATACATTGAAAATACCCAAACTCCTAAACAAATATTTGCAGATCATACAAACAATTGGTCCGACCCGGGAGTCGAACCCGAGACCTCAAGCACAGCAGTCACATACGCTACCACTACGCTATAGAGGCAGTTAAAGTTCTTTGTTATCGTCGTAAAGAGTTTTCTTTTTCTATAATTTTCCTGTTGTATTCGTGGGTTTCTTTAACATGTTTGTATATCTGTCACTTATTTCATATTTTTACACGGTGGCACTACTTTCGTCTACTTACCTGTAAAGAAATCTCAAATATTAATTCTTAAAACAACGTGACCAAAAAGTACAAAATTTCTGGAAAAGATAAGTTATAAATTTATAGAGTACAATCTATATTTATTTGTAATTTTAGTCATGGTGACCAATTATTACAAGTGACCGACTTATTTGTAAAAAATAATAAAAAATATATTATTTTTGGTACATACAAAGAGGCATATGCTATCTCTTGCTGTTATTGTTGTATAATGTATATGTATATATATTCCAAACGAGGTAGAGAGAACAATAACACAAAAAATAATTTGATTAAAAGCTGCAAGATTAACTTAGACTGTTAATCTTCTAACAGACTTCAAATACACAAGGCTTCAAAAGGCGTCTTGTGACGATTATTTTATTTCATAAATGAAAGAAAAATACCAACTTATAAAATAAACCTAAAAACTAACGCAAAAGAAAATATAGCTTAACTTTACAAAGTCATGTTATTTTTCTCAGTAAAAGTAATCATTCGTCAGCAAAAGTCTCAAAACTCTTATAAACTTTAAAGAACAATAAGTAACTTTGACTATTAGTTAAACAATAGAGAAATACCGTAGTGGGTGAAGTATACAAGTTCATAAATTAATTAATCTTGATTAATTTGTGTTGTTAGTGAGTAACGTTTACGGACCATTAGTCTTGATGGGTCCGTTCATTTTGTATTTTATAGTTAATAACTCAAGTTAAAATCTGTAGATAGAGTAGATGACTTTATGGTGACTTTATCTAGAATAGAAGAAGCGGGAAGTCTAAAATACATTATAGTGACGTGCTACGGCATAGGTCCAGTAACGGACTTCAACAGCCTTATGATATTATCTGCAATAGAATATCATAAGGTTTAATCTTTAAACAGTACATAGTGTTATTTTAAATTGTTTTCAATCTAATCCGTGCATCTTTAATTCTAATTGTATGCATTTACAAAAGTTAAACATTAGTTTACAAGTAAAAGAAATATTGAAATTGAAACTCTGTCAATTAAGACTTCTTAAGTTCTTAGGGAGAGTCGTTAATATTATAATATATTTTCTAATTTTAAAGTTGAAATATTTTCTTTGAGGAATATTACTTAAGTATTTTCAGTAAAATTGTTTACAAGTTTACCCAACAGACATTTGCCTGTGAAAATAGCCAATTTGTTTGTCATTGTTTTGATTTTTTAATATGAAACTTTTCACTTTGGCAAAATTTCAAAACAACTTTTTAATTATTAATTTACCAAGAACCTTATTTTCAAAAGAAATTATTTAAGAATGTTTAACATTCTTCAAGAGATTTGGTACCCGAGGAATAATAAAAAGGTATAGTCTACTCGCGGTGAACTGGATCAGATTCTTTCCTTATCTTCTATAGATACCGTGGGAGACGCTTCGGCATGAATGGGCCGGCTCGACCGGAGTGATAGCTCGGCTTTACAGAAAACCGGTGTGAAATAGTGCTTGCGCTGTGTTTCACCGAGAGAGTGAGGATACCGGAGGCCCATAACCCTCTCCCTCTATCTTCCCTCCCCATCCCCCAAAGGCCAGCAACGCACTGGTGAGTCTCTGGTGTTGCAGGTGTTTATGAGCGGCTGTAATCGCTTACCATCAGGCGATACGCATGCTCGTTTGCCAGCCTACTACATAAAAAAAAACTATCTTGCTTTCTCTTTCTTCGAGGCTATTTTTATTCAGATGTATACAAGTACCGTAACGATATATGATTTATGTTCTACTAAGGTTTCTATTTAATTTTAAAAATTGCCTGCCTCATTGGTCTCGCGGTTGGCGTGAGCGACTGCTGATCATGAGGTCTCGGGTTCGATTCCCGGGTCGGACCAAATGTTTGTATGATCTACAAATATTTAATTCGGAGTTTGGGTGTGTTCTATCTATAATATGTATGTATTTACAAAAAAAAAAGTATATATGTATTTGTATCAGTTGTCTAGCACCCATAACACAAGCTCTGCTTAGCTTGGGACTAGACGGCGTTGTGTGATTAGATGTCCGAAATATTTATATTTATTCGAAAATTTTAAAAATAAAGATTCAATTTCTTGCCAGTAACCGTCTCACCCAGACAGTTGGAAACTCTGCAGATGCATCCTTTGACATAACCGAAGGATCTCCGTGTAAAGCAATCTAGTAGCGATACTTAAGAGATCAGGACCATTGTCTACCTACCTCATCTGGACTCAAACTATTGTATGAGATTCAAGTTGAGTATATCGCAGTTAAGTATTAATAAATGCATACATGTTTTTCATAGGTAATCTTTCAGGCTATACAGAAAAACACTCGAACTGTTCCAGTGAGAAAAAAGTTAGATCCCAGTCATAAGATTGCGTCGCAATTTAATATACTTTGCATCTACTTGATAAAAGTTTAAAGTCATACCTACATTGCTATTCGAGGAACACTCGTTTCGCAAACATTTACAAACTTTATACCATAAGGAATAGATAAAAGACACACTAATGTTTTAACGATACGTAGTTTAAAAGTTGAAGCACACGGGACTATCAAGTTTGAACTTTGAGACTTCGATTTAAAGTTCTTGCTGCTGACCCAAAGCCTGTTTGAAACTGCGTTCATATTTTTAAACTTTGACGTTATACATTTAAATACCTTGTATTTTTTTGTTGATGGTTTACATGTGTTGATGGTTTACGGTTCTTGAATGTTTATAATTTCTATATTAGATCACTTAAATAAAAGTGCGAGATAAAATAGTCTACTTTAACACAATAGACCGAAAACTACGGTAAGACCACCCATTTAATTAATGTAATTAACTATTTTTAATGTAACAAAGAGAAGCATTGTTGTATACAATTTTCTCAATAGAAGTACATAATCTTGAAAGAAAAACAAACTATCAGTGGTATCGACTATTAAAAATATACAGAGAAGGTTTTACTCCTCAAGCAGACCGTAATAAAATGCTCAGTTTACGTTTTACGGCTGGCCTAACGTACGATGGCCTCGCGATGAAAATGAATGGCTTTTTATATTGCTGACTATACTGTTAGGCCATGAATAAACTTCGGTTTTAATCAAAATAACCAAACGTTTTATAACTTACCCTTACATTCAAAACTAGTACCTACATTTCAATGTTAATCTGACTGTGGTCAAACTGAAATACCCAAATTTAGGCAGGGAACGTAATATTAGGATGAAAAATAATTAAAAATTGCTGACAGACCTATCCGTGTTACTGTTAGTCTAGTTAGTTATAGGTTCCATTCGACACTGTTACGATAAATTGATATTAGTATTTAATTCTACATTTGTATCTGTGGTGGTAACATTATCATAGACTTCCTGAAGCTAACAGGATAAGTCACTTAATTCCTTAATCATCATCAACAACCTTTAAAAGTCTAATACTGTACATTTTTTTTTATGTTTTGTCCTTCCAAGATGATTCTACTCTGCCTGACGGAAAGCATAAGCAGAATCCAAGAGTGGTGGTCACCATACTGCGAATACAGATAATGCAACAATGCAGCACGGTGACCCACACAATGGTGGTGATGCTAGTGATGCTTCTGCATCATGGGGCCTCCAGACTCGCACTCACCAACGAAACACGACAGCATGATCGCTGTCATTTTACGTTGATTTTCTATGCGAGAGTAGTACCGCCCCGGTCGAGCCGGCCTATTCGTGCTGAAATCAGCATGGTTCTACTACCTAGACTTCTCCTTAAAATAAGTTTTGTCCTTATATACCACACATGCCAGATGGGTATATTTAAGATTTTTTTCAAGATTTACTTCATTTTGCACTGCTCCTGTCCTTCGTAATATGCTCTTTTCTTACGACACCCACCGGACAAATAGAGGGGTTGAGGTGATAATCCATATTCTAATCATAATCACTTCGTTCCTCGAGAGAGCTACTTATCGTCTCCGTAACCCCATGCAACTTAAAAAAGTTCAACTTAAAAAAGAACAACTCAAGAAAATACAACTTAAGAAAAAACTAGCTTTTAAATTTTATGTCACTATTTATAGATAGAAATCTCGTACACGGTCATTAAGTCTCACACAGACTCAATATGTTTGATTCTGAAGCCTTTTAGAAAAAATGTTGAAATTCCGCCAAAATGGAGGTGTTCTGTGAAGCGCAATTCCTTTAGCCGAGACTTGGACCGTTCGACATTGAAGAAGTTATGCCAGGAGATGGACTACACTGTTATTTTTTTAAATATTTCTTCTAAACTAGTAGACTTTTATTGTAAAAATATTTTTTGGTTGTATTTTTTTTTAGTAATTGTGATAAATGACTTAGGATAATAGAACATATTATAGGTATATGTACATTTGGACTACTACAGATCGATGCTAATGATGATTGTAATACATGATTAGAAATTAGAAATTCACATAATAATATATTGATTATCATCTGAATTTATAATTACAAATCTAATTTAAACTTGTAATCGTAAAAGAAAAAAAAAGTCTGACCCCAATCCAAAAGCCAATCTCTAGAGTGTTTATTATTCTGTATGATTTTGATTGTTCTAAAAGAACCTTCGTGGGGCAGATATTTATTAGTTTTAAGTAATTAAAAGTTTACATAGTACTTCAAAAATTGTCAGTGAATGAAATGAATGAATACGTTGTATACTTACATGTGAACTGAAATAAAATACAATGTTTTTATTCATGACAATTGACAAGACAAAAAGTACGCGAAAATGTTTTAAAAAACTGATTTAATTTATATAACAATTTACGTCAAGGAGTGCCAGCTCCTGTACTACGCCGTACTGTTCCCGACAGCTGTCATAGCTGGGGAGCGATTTAATTAGTCCAGTCTTGACACAGCGCAGTTTACACGTAGTTAGGATAACTTAGTGATATCGTACTTTTTACCACTTTTGTGGTGCTACTAATAAGAGTTATTTTAAATAATAAGCTAATATACGAGAATAATACATCAAAAAAGAAATTGATCAATCACAATATTTCAATATTAATAACAGCTGGTAAAGAATATTTAATTAGGTTCACTTTATAGTAAAAAAGTAAATATAATATGGTTAAATATCATATCAATCATATCAATATCAATAGAATAACATAAATTTATCAAATAGAATAATTTTAATTTTTATTTACCTTTCTTTTTACAAATAACTCATATTTGCTCATGATTCAAATACTTCACAAAGTGACCTAATTTAAGTAAAGTTGAAGATAAATTAAAAATATTGATTTATCTTCAAACTCACTTGATAGCTACATTAAAATTAATTTTGGTTAGGAAAAAAATGTTTTGTGTAACATTAACGTAAACTATCATTCATTTACTTTTGAGGTCGTTTTACTAGTTGGATTCATCTAAAAAAACCCACCAAGTACGAGTTGAACTCGCGCACGAAAGGTTCCGTATTATTTTCTATAAAAACTACAAACAATCATGTTCGTTGTATGGGAGCCACCTTAAATATTCATTTTATTCTATTGTTATTTTTAGTTATACCTGTAAATCATTACTAATGGGTTCGAAATCTCTAAATCAACGTTATAATTTATTATTCAAAGTGTTCATAATTTGTATTTCAGTTCGACACAGGATTTTTTAAATTTATATTTAATAATGGGTACGATTTAAGAGCTAGAGATCAAGTGAGTGCATATATTTGTACAATGTTTATGTACATATATTGCCTAGTGGGTGGAGCTGAAATACTTCCGTGGTTCGAAGAGCACGCAATGCTTATCGGTCCAGCACCTGATCTATTCCCGATTGTGTCGGTTTACTTTCCCATAGGATTATGAGAGAGATAAAACAGAGACTGCACCTGTGTTTGCACACACACTCGACTTGTCTCGGCGGTCTCTATTGAGACTGACCGGTAACATCATGTACCTACTTTATTCATTAGTTACGTTCGTCGATGAATTTGACAGATGAACAAGCGGGACGAGAACAATATACTTGAAATATTTAAAGATTTCATTCCATTTGCAAAACCAACAGTGAGTTCAATAGCTCTCATTCAACCTTATACTGCAAATGCTTTTAAATAGACTTCGTAGCAAATAAAATATAAGATAATAAAATAATAAAATAAAATATGAGATGATAATGTTTAGAATATAAAGCCTTGTATTTATTGGAATTTATTTCGCGAGATAAATCGGCCGTCATTCACGTAATTTATTATGACTTCACGAGATTTGATCATTTTATATTTACCTAGATTGCATTAGAGAAGTTTTGACTGGGTCACTTGTCATTGGAATATCTCATTAATCTTTATACTAAATAGTTTTTAATCATCAAAACTATATTTTAAGTAAAAAGTTATACATATAGAAATAAACGATTAAAGTAATAATACTTAATATTGTGTTATTAATGTTACCTAGTACAAACACTTGCTTATAATTTTCAAAGTCAATTTTGCAAACTTAATGCAGATTTTCACGGCAAGTTGCCGTGACGTCTGCTGCCGTAGTTATTCAATTAGCCTGCAGTTAACTAGCTCCTTGACTATGTACAACGGCGTCAATTATTTGTTTCTGGAGCATAGTATTGTTAGTTGAGGGTAATGCGTGGCGATTATCATGGTAATTTAATTAGTAGTGATTTTTATCAATATCTCGACTATGGTCTGTCATGCTCACTAAAATATCATTGCTTGCGGTGTCGTCGTGGGGCGGGTCGTTTCTTTCCCTCTGATATGGCGAAGGAGATGATGGCTGGTCCATGCGTCATACTCGTGAACGGGTGCTGCTTGGGGTGATTGGTCGGCCTAGTCAGCGATGCTTTAGACATACTATTATTTTGGTTCGTTCAACTGCAACTGTAGCCTTTTAATCTAGTCACGAATTATTTTCAACAGCAGATTTTGCAACTGATTGTAAGTAGATGTGCACCTTGAATGATTTCTATGTTTAATAGACTAAAACCTTTAACGTTATCAATGAGTGATTTTTCTTTTCTTTTTTTTGTTTGAGCGTTACATTTTGGAGCATTTTAATAAAAGGAAATTCAGGTGGCAACAGCTTGCATACTGTTTACCTTACATGTAATACTAACACTATTGTACCTGAAAATCTGATTTTGAAAAGAGTGGCCATGAGTTTCTTTGCCAGTATTCTTCTCATGAGGCTCTACGCATTTTGGAAACTGGAAGTTATGGATCGACACAGGCAGGCAGTAGATTTTGGTGTTTTCACCTAATTTAACTCGACAATACAGCACATGCTGTGGCGTCTGTTTGTGTCGATCTATGATTCTTAACTACAGCTTCAATTTAACGTTCATAAATGTCACTTAGTGTCTTAATTGAATAAATGATTTTGAATTTGAATTTGAATTTGAGGCTCTTAATGTATAATTGATGGCACGAGTTTTTAGTTTCTTACCAAGCACTACTCTAGTTCTGAATCCTTGTTGTTCATTTTTATTTTTTGGATGGACAATAAATGAACAAGACATCTATACTCTACAGCATAGAATGATTTCTTTTTTAAATTGAAAAATCTTTTGTCAATGGTAAATGAATTCTTCACTTTCAATGTTTAGAAAATATGGACAATATTAACATCATACATACTGATATTCATGTCTTCAGCCATTTTAAAGGTAAAGGCGTATTAAATACTTTTTCCTTTCTACTATTATTTAGTTGATCTCACGCATTACAAACATATTTTGGAGCATACTATAACAAAAAATAGGGAATCATTATTTCTTCTTATTCCTTTCCCTTCTCACCCGACTGCGCAGAAAGTGGGTTATGCTTTTTGAGAGTATGTATGTATGTATAATTGTATGGCACGGCTTACAGTCCAAACCGCCGGACCGTTTTTGACATATGAGGAGTCATTGAGTTCAACAGAATTGTGGTAGAAGGGGGGGTGTTTTTTTCATATCTTAGCAATATGGATCTCAAATGAAAGATCGTGAAAAAGCAATTTAAAAGATAAAGATATCATATTTATATTACTATATTAACACAAATTGTCAAGTAGTAAACTCAAACCACAAAAGTTCTTAGATAAGCCATGACTTGCAACGGCTACCAGATTTTGTACCCTAAAAATTGATATTCGAAGAACTTGTAATTGTGCTACAATTACGTTAATATTCATCAAAGTTAAATTTTCATTTGCCTTTATTATGCCTATAATATCGATGTCGGTGGAATAAGTGACGCTGTTATTGTAAGCATATGAATATGTGCACATGAAATTTTGCCTATGTTTCGCTTCATATAACAAAGCTTTTATTTATATTATGCGAAACGGGTATATGTTTCACTAAAACTATTTCGAATTCTCGATCATAAAACCACTCGAATATGAATTTCCCAACACAATTTCAAAGGGTGCTAGTTAGAGTTTGTGTTAAAAACAGTTTTGTTTCACTTTATATTTTCAATGAACTTTTGGGGCTGGAATTTGTTGGCTTAAAAGTATTTTAGTAATTGAAAATGTTTTATTGAAAACTATAAAGCTCATTATTTCTGCCTCGCACAATAAAACTGTGTAATGAACTGTCGCCTGCGGTACTCCCGGCCCAACACGACCTTTAAACTTTCAAGAAAATAGCGTACTCCTTTTAAGAGGTCGTTAACGCACTTAGGCGGCGGTAATCGCATACTATCAGGCGATCCATCTGCTCGTTTGTATCCTATAACAAAAATACTAACGCACAAAAAAATTGTAAGAACCAGCACTTCAGTACTGTCAATCTTACTAATTTTAACTACTAGTAACTACAAGTACATCGCTGCGTCGACGGGACAGCCTGTTCATTGCTGGCGGTATCTAGTACTAACCCTACAGTTTGTAGATGGCCCCTCCTGTGCAGGAACCCCGATATTCCTGGGGGTGACAGGTGGCCTCACCTGTCACCCCCAGGCTTGCGCTTATGGAGGACGGTGATCGTTCTGCGACCTCCAGCGCCTGAGTCGGCTGCGGTACCAGGCCTGTTCCCGGGCTTGGCAGATCGGGAGAGTTCTAAACCTCTCACGGTCCTGCTCCGGCGTCTTCTACTGTTATTATCCTTAAGATTTTTCGTGCAAGTGGTGTTCGGATGCTTGAATAATTATAATTATAAAAATCAAAATGCGTATTATTCCAAATTTCATTTATTACTTTTAAATATAAAATACAGCTCCCAAGAAATACATAAACAAATTGACAAACCCTGCATAAACATACGACGCGCAAGGCTAGTACAAAATAATACATTCTAGCCATATTCGTCTGTCTAAAACGGTTCATGTTAACCAAGAGCTTAAATACAAACAAGCTCTGTGTCTTACCGCATGAGGAAACCGAATTGAAACTGATACTGATATACTGAGACAGGTATGAATAAATACCGGCAAAAGGATTTTAATACTCTGGAATGAACTCGCGTAGTTTTTGTGCCCCTTAGATAATCTTGTGGATCTCTTCGACACAAAAATTTCGGAACGAAGGATTATTTTAACAGTGGTTCACCCAAGTTGGCTTGAAAGAACAATTTCGCAGCATGAGAATCATTAGCTTTACAAAAAATAACACTTTAGTGAATAAAGAAATGTGAAACTTTTCTTTTTTTGATTATTATTATATATTTATTTCACTTTAGAGCCGCTTTGACAGTCCAGCAAATTTTACATGTTCTTTGATTAAAAAAGTTACTTGTAAACGAATCAGCCTCTGACAGTATTTCTTAACTGTATCTATTTGAATTCGTATTTGTATTTAAGCATCCCGGAATTTCCTTTAACTATGTGAGTACAACTGCTGGCAGACACGACGTCGGCGTAACTTAAAACAACTAGACATTCGGAGTCCGTATTTGAAATACAAAGGGATGCAGGTTAGCAAACATTAGAATGAAAACACACAGGCGAAAACAGTGAGATACTAGGTACTCATCAGAAATCATCACTCGTCAAAGAAAGTTACTACTGTCAATGTGTGAAAATAATCAGCTAGCCCGCTAAAATAATTTTAATGGTATTTGTAATGAATGAACGAGAACTGTGTAGCAAAGAATAATACGGGTATATTTAAAATATGTTTGTAATTAAAAACCTAATAATGGCATTTTACATAAATTTAAAACACCTACGTAAATTACTAGCTTAACCCAGCGATCCGCAAAGCTACATTGTCTTTGCGTTCTTTTTTGTTTATTTTTATTACTGGTTAACATTTTAAAAAGTCGTTTATCTTTACTCCTACTAAACCAAAAGCTTATCAAAACGTCTGCTTGGCTTTGTAAAATGGACTATTTTGTTGGTGTAGACGTTAACCCATGCTTTCTAATGCCACATATTCTATGGGATAACGTTTTAATTTAAACGGCCTTGCTACAGACTCCCAGTAATTGCCAGTTTGTGGGGTGTGCTTGCTTTGTGGAATTCTATAGATCTGGTTCTCTTTGAAGTTTGAATTGCTACCTAATCCAGCCAATGGTCACAATTTTAACGCCTTTTTAATAGTATAACACGACACAAGATAAAAATGCTAGATGAAATTAAAAACGAGAGTACATTTTTGGTATTTTGTAATTTAATCTGCAAATAATTTTACGGCAAGAGATTTCAAGACTTCTACCGCCATCTACTTGTAGATTTGTGAAATAAAGATAAAGATGGCCGAACTTAATAATTCATTTGATTATCACAGTCTATAATGCTTACCTCAAAACCACCTGCTCCCTTTATATAAAATGATACTACATATTATGTGGACTTACAAAGCTTTGTACTTATTTGTAAAACGATATTAGATACGCAAAAGTGTGCTAATACATGCATGCTTTTATCTTAACACTGTTGTTCGAACAAAATTATTTCTGTAAATATGATATGTGAAGTTGTCTGCTTAGCTTGAGGTTGTGGATCCTAAATTCACTCTGGACAAAAAGCTAAACAGAATTAAGGAGGAGAGGTATAAATAGTATAATTGTAGAAGGGTCAATTAACAAACAGGTCAACTGAGTTCTACCGTCACCAATGTTCACAATCCATTATTGAGCCATTCAACAACCATTTGGATGTTTTCTATATACAATATATATATACATTACAAAGAAACGTTTATATGTATTTATATCAGGTGTCTTGTATTCATTGCACGTCAAGCTATGCTTAGTTTTGAAGTAAATGTAGGTGGGTCAGATGTCCGAAATATTATTATTATTTCTGACCTCTCTCTTTTCCCGTTATATATTGTAACCCTACTCACTCAGGGAACGAAGTGCATAGTATTGGTAAGGTTGTAATACTCCGATTTCGCTGGCCCATTTGTGACGAAATAATTGTTCCATTGATAAATACTTTTTAAGAACGAGAAAAATATTTGAGACTTTATATTGAGACTTTTTCTGATTGTCACATCTGATTATGTTGTGGGTTGGATTCACACAGCATAGTACCAAAGTCCTTAGGATTTTTGCCCCCCGGGATACGACCTGTTTAGGCATTGTGTCGAATCGGGAATTGTCTGAAATCGCATTATCCGAGTCCTCTCAGAGTAAGACGCCAGATGCGAGTCGTTGGAATGGTTTTAATGGAATCAGATACTTCTGACTCCTATCCCCAAGGGGCAAAAGATCCGAAGTGATTTTCTACCCAGTCAATAAAAAGTCTATTTGCAGTAATAGGTGCGTATGTCTATTTTACTTATTTAGAAAATAAAACACATATATTATTTACTGACAGCTATATTGAAATACATGAATCGTGTTTCCATTAAGTCAGTCATGAAGTCGTAAGTAATGGATAGTTGTTTGGCACGTTCGGAAGTTTAAATAAATGTAATGATTTTTCCTTGATATTCTAGTCTCATAAAATATCAAACTGAAAGCTCTGATTACAGTAGAATAGACATTTATATAGCAATGATAATTAGTGAAAGCCGTGCTTCGGTACAACGAGCTCGACTGGAATGAGACCACGACCTCATTAAAACCGCTGTAAAGCATTTGTTTCGATGCTTTTCATCAAATTCATGAGCGTAACAGTAGTTAACCCCCACCTTTCTCTTAATTTCTAGGGAGAGGAGGTGTTAGACAAAGTACCCTCTCCCTTTCCTCTCAATGGGGTATATACCCTCCCAGTATTGTCTTCGAAACCAGTGTTACTACTTCTTAGATGTATGACACCTTAGTACTACCAAGTAATAAGTGTTTTAAGTTCCTGTAATTATAAAGTATGTTCATTACATTGATATATATATACATATATATATATATCTATATTGATATTAATAAAGTATAGTATGTTTATAATTTGCTTCGTGGTTTATAAAGATTATGCTAGAGTTAAACTACTACTGTTGTTCTCCAACTTCATTCATGATCATACCGTTTGCAACAGTACCTGTTTGAAACATTAGTTTCCGATATTCGGGAATTATCCCAAAAATAAACATGGTAAACATTCCTTTTCCAAAAATGATTTCATAAAATGTTACTAGTCGAATTACATATAAACAGTGTATATACTCCTTTATATTTTATTCTCAGCGTGGGACTAGATTGAAGTACCATAAATACTGACGCACAGCAAACTAGCAAAATAAATAAAATGGCAACTCTCCCCCGACGTATCCTGTTACTTCACACCGTGTTATTTCAATGCGCTGATATCGAAACATTGGATTTTCGCCCGTGCTCACTCATCAATACAAATGTCTGTTACAGTATGTGCGACACATTGCACATTCTTTTGTACGACAAATGTTTTTTATTTACGTTTCTTCTTCTCTTATTTTAAGGATAATCAGCAGTAGCAATAATTTTGCAGAGCCTTATTTAAAAAGTCTCTTGATTTGCCTGTTGGCTCTTGTCTGCTCACGTTATTTTCCTGTGTACTAAAGAAAGCTAAATAAAAAAACTAAATCGTTGTTTCGTAAATTTGCCTTTTTCTAGCATAGAGAATCAGCATTGTCATTCAACGTGGTAATGCTGTCAGTCTTTTAGGCGAAGATGTGAAGTTTTTTTGACGCTTGTATGTAAATATTGTTACTGCTCTTTTTAATTAAGGTTACGTACATAGGTTTCTATATTATATTTGTAATGTCTTACCTATAATAATATTTATTGTTTAGTTATTAAAAACCCGTCTGTTACTTGGCAATGTACTAAATAAATTAATTCGTTTTACTTTAATATACATGTATATACTAATACTAGCAGACCCACGCAACCTCGTTTGCATCTCTTATCGCCCGTCGCGTGATAATTTTCCCCCGTTTTTGAAACATTTTTCATTGGTGCTCCTCTCCTATTGGTCTTAACGTGATGATATATAGCCTATAGCCTTCCTCGATAAATGGGCTATCTAACAGTGAAGAAGAATTTTTGAAATCGGACCAGTAGTTCTTGAGATTAGCGTGTTCAAACAAACAAACAAACAAACAAACTCTTCAGCTTTATATATTAGTATAGATGTTCCTAAAAGTTAATTTGAGCTATATTAAAATATTTTCCTATTCTTTAATATATTCATGTAACATAATATAGTCATAGGAGCAGCGAGCGTATTCCTAAACGTTGAGTTATTGTTCTCAACCTCAATACGGCTTCTTAATCATTTTACAGATCTATGATCTACTTTTTATTTTTAACCTTTTAAATAAATCACAACTTATTTGTCATTAAAACCATTTGGGTATACGATTGATATGTATATCGCCTGTTTATCACTACATTTTATTAAAATTTGCTTGTGGGTTTGTTGTAGATAAAGATATGCATAAGATACCTCTATTACCTTTTATTGATTAGAATACAAATATTTGTTTAGATAACAATAAATTCGAGAACTTTGCATGAATTTTACGACATGATAATAATATTAGATGCAGTATGATAAACTGAATGGTTTTTAGATTCCTTAACAGTATTTCTTGAACAATTAAGGAATTCCACCAGCCTGAAGCAAGGTTTTGTTTCGTTGATAGTTTAAATTAGTGAACAAATTTACATTGGCAACCATATAACCACAATTCTCCTCAATTCTTCTGTTACACTCCATTTATTTTTAAACGAGAATGTGTTGTTTTAAAATATATGTGTTCGCCTTAGCAACTAACCGTGTGTCAGTATGAAACTCAATAATACAAGACGATGAACCGACATCCGCTTTCAGGCTGAAGGAGCAATGTCTTCAGCGACTAGCATTACTGTGCATGTATTTCTGACGCTGTATGCTCTTTGACTTGTAGGATATTTGTTCAGTTTATTTACAAACTACTTCGTTATATTTATCTTCACTTAAATATCGAAGTGGCTTCATAGTACTTATATCGAATTATACTTGAACCTAAATTGGTACAAGTACTATATTTTCAGCTATACCTATTTATAGCTGCGGACCTATTTGTATTACCACTACGGTAAGTTCTTTTAATTCATATTCTGTTTGATAGTGGGTGGCGTAGGAAGAAAAATCATTCATAGGTGTTAGCTGTTTATTTTATTAATGTTTATAATTAAATATTGACTTCTTTGCTTGAATACTGATATTGATACTGCTAATAAAAATGGTATCATAATTGTGATTTCAAAGTTTGTTTTCTTCTTGTGTCTAAAGTTTTTGCTAGTCTAGTCATGAGAATAATTCGATTTTCAAGGTATATTCGACAACTTATCAAAATAAAAACTTGAAAAATATTTATGTGGTGTACAATCAAGAAAGTACTTTAAAAGAATTAATACACCTGACTGTCAACGATTTTTATTTAATATTTTGTCCTTTGTTTAAATATAACATTAAAGACGTATTTTTGTTTAATAATATAGATATATAAAAAAGTATGTTGCTTTTGAATACACGGCGTTGTACAGACTAGTCATTGACAGTCGATCACATCATACCAACTAATATTGTTTCAGTATTGTTGCATATTGTAGCTAATCAAATTACACAACAGGACGAAATATCCTCGGTAACTGCCTAACTGCCTCGGTAGCGCAGTGGTAGTGTATGCGACTACTGTACTTGAGGTCCCGGGTTCGATTCCCGAGTATCACATTTATTACTTGACATATATAGTGAAATAAGTGTTGATGGCCTAATTATTGTTGAAACAATATTAAGTGCAAGGCTAAGCTAGATATTAACGTCGGCTAATTTTAATGGTACTGAGTAAAAACTCGATAGCCTAAGTGACGTCATCAATCACCAACAGCCTTTAATAGTCTACTGCTGGGCATAGACCTCACCTCAAAAACCAGGTTTTAGCCTACTATAACATACTAACTTTTAAACTTTCGCGTTCCATGATATATTAACAATTATTTTTACGGGAATTAACGCGATCACAGGCAGGTCAGCCTGTGACCACGGCCAGTGCAACCTGGTCGAAACGTCAGACAAATCAGAGGTATGTAATACCTTTTAATAAGTGATCGCGTTAATTCCCGTAAAAATAATTGCTACTATAACATGCTAGTCAGACGCGTTGGTACAGTTTGTGTCAAGTTTTCCTTCTCGTTGCAGCGACCCGTCACCACACCGATACCTAAAACACGTAGATACTCTCCATCGTTACCCGAGATTAGGATGTCAACAAACCGCCTTACATTCAAATTAAAGGTACGCGAACTTTTTCGGAATGAGTTGGCAATACAGTCATAACCCTAATACCCGACTGTGTACTAGTATAATATAAAATTTATGTATGTGTATGATTATATATACCACTGCTGAAACCACTAGGCCAACCGTGCAGTCACCTGAAATTAGACTGGGAGAGAATGCCTCATGGCATTAAGTCCGCTTTTCGTACAATAAGTGCAACAAGTTTAAATAAATAAATAAATAAAATACTTATAGCTAACAAAACAGTAAGTATATTTTCAGTTTTTTATTAAAAATAATAATACAGCGGATACAGATTTAATTAAAACCCTTCTTTCAGAATTTTCTTGCGAGGAATAATTTCAAAATTTTCCTGAACTCCAAAAGGCCCGGCTCATTTCCTGCTTTATAGTAATCCAACTCAGAACAGCGTTTCAACCAGGCCACGACATTAGGATACCTAGACAACAATAGGTCATAATGAAATTATAATTTACTGAAAGCTACGAATATCATTTTATTCTTAAAAATAAACTTTGTAAATAAAGGAATTGATTTTGTGAAAAAAGCCAGAACCAGGCAAAACTATTTTCAATAATTTATCGACAAATTAGTGTGTGGATAAAAGCTTTTTTATTTTATATTAAAAACATTTTTATATTATTTATCTTATATTACTTTTATTGGAACACGACTATGTTTACATTCTTTTCAACCTCTTAATAAAAAGTACTTTTAATTTGTCAAGGTTTATCTTATCATATCTTCGTTTAGATTCTATCAGCCAAGAGATATCTTTCAGATTTATAAGATATACATTGATACTTCCAAAATATGTCCGAAAGGGAAACCATTTCAGCGTACCTTCATAGTGTAAAATACTCGATGAATTATGAAAATTTTGGTCTTCATAGACTATTTTCCAAAACAAACAAACCAAAAATTTAAAAAAAGTTATGAGAGAAGAGGCAAAGATATAGCTTTACTTACATACTCATGTAGAGAAACACACCCAATTCACATCTAACTGCTTCTAATGTTTAAAACTAGTCTCTCTACAAACTAATCTGTACAAATAAATAAAATTGGAGTGTCTGTTTGTAATATTAAAATAACAGCTTTTTAATCAATGCATATGTATGTATACACATACCAAAAATGTGCTTAAAAAATTTTTGTCTGTCTGTCTGTCTGTCTGTTTGTTCCGGGTAATATCTGGAACGGCTGGACGGGTTTTGACGGGACTTTCACTGGCAGGTAGCTGATGATCCGGGGAGTAACTTAGGCTACTTTTTTAGACTAACTTTGTCCCGCGGCGTAATTTTTTTTTTTTTTTTGACCCTGCCATAATGACTCTACTCTGCGGTACAACATTAGCCGCGGGTAACACCGCGGGGTTCAGCTAGTATTTAAATAAATCCTTCTTACTGTGCAAACTAAACTAGTTGTAAACAATTCAATGGCAATTTTAATGCATTTAGTTGAAATTGCAAATTAATCCTAAAGAATAATATCAAATTTGGTGACTTACTCATTTTCGTCAATTGGTAGCAATTCATTCAATGTACTGACATTTGCAACACAACTGATGTCTGCTAATGTGGGTTCGTCACCAGCAAGCCACTGCGCACCATTGAGGAATTTCTCAGTGAAATCATAAGCTGATCTAATCTTGGCCAGACCTTCCGGAGTAAAAGATGTAGCTTTTCCGAAAAATACAGGTTCCTGTAATTCGTATAAGTTTTGGCCTTGATATTCACATTTTGTTAAAGAATATAAAGCTGTTTACACATTGATACATTTATATAGTAATTTTTGGATTATTAAAAAAGAAAAAGTATCAACTTTTGCATCCGACAGAGACATAAAACTTATTCAATATTCAAAAAACTTCGATTACACTTTAGTGTTGAATGAGTATTTATGAGCAAGTATTGTTATTCGATGGCTCTACGACGGGGCTCCTTATGATCATTAACGTTTCGCCGTCAACTGTTGGACGAAAGCTTCTTCGAAGATGCAACAACTTGGGTAGTCCGCATCCATCGACTGTTACACTTTCCTTGAATCGTTGGTCCGTCAACAACAACATAATTGTAAGACAAATAGTGATACCTCTAAACTTGAAAGTTTAACGAATAAATATAACATAATGTAATTTGTGTGGGGTAATCAGATATTACAAAATTAATGTAAATAATTAATACTAACGTCATTAGTGCGTAATGCCGGATAAAGAATACCACTATCGAAGTGCAGCATCAAATCAATTCGGGCCCTTTTTTCTGGATCCATTGGATAGAACGAGCTTCCTTTACTATATTTGTTCACCAAATACGTTATGATTGCATGGCTGAAACACAAAATAATGTATTACAATCTATGAAGTCCAACCGAGTTAAAAAGTATAGAGGTTTTTATTTGATTAAAATTAAGACCTATGTATTAAGGTTCATCTTCTATACAAATAAATAAAATTGGAGTGTCTGTCTGTAATATTAAAATAATCGCTTTTTACTAAACGCATACACGTGTATACAGGATACATATACCAAAATATTTTTTTTTACAATTTTTTTCTGTCTCTGTCGATCTGTCTGTCTGATCCGGCCTTGACCGATTTTGACGGGATTTTCACTAATAGGTAGCTGATGATATAAGCAGTAACTTGGGCTACTTTTTTTAGACTAACTTCGCACTGCGGCGTTGCCCGCGGTACGGCAATAACTTCATAATTCAGCCAGTTACATCATAATTATGATTTTGGTAGTTATTTATTAATTTGGCATTGGTACCCTATGGTTAGATGTCATGATTTGCATATTTCTTGATCTATTAGAGAATACTGCCCATTGGGTTCCAATCTTTGGAGGAAAAATACAATTTCTGAACATTGAAGTTTGAGGCTACAAAATATAGTTAAATACTTTGATCATGACGTAGGCGAATAAAGTTAGTGAATTTGTTTAAAATATAATTCAAATTAAATATGAACCTCTGCTCATAAGAGAAATAAAACAAAATGTAATATGAATGTTTTGAAAAAAATTAAAAATTGTATTGAAGAAATTGTTTTGAAAAGACCAACGAGGCAGTTTATAAATTAATTTAAACCTATAAAGATAACCTCGTTTAAACTAATCAGAAGACATATCTTTCAGCGTTTAATCATACACAATTAATTTCTATTTCATTTCCAAATAGAATTGCAATACCAAAACATATTTTATGAAAATTAAGTCTTTTTCGGCCAAGATAAAATTTAATAAAACCAGGGAACTAATAATAAGTCTCAAATAGCAAAGTAGCTGCCATACCAGGGCGACGTGGTTGCATGGCCATCGTATTCATGTTTAAAAAGGCCATAGATAGCAAATAAATACAGATATATGCATAGGGTGTCCCCGAGAAAAATACTGGGTAAAACAACAAATGGTTATTTAGCAAGATAAGACATGTAATTGACACAGCAATCATACAAATTGTACAAAGAAGCATTGCAAAGTAATTGACAATAATAACAAGCATACAACCTTGGTGAGCAAATGCCTATATAGGTAAGTACTGAGATACCTACATAACTGATTAACGTTTATAGTAAATACTAGTACGAGTATATCTATGCTAAGAAATGTTAATCGTGTAATATTTGAGACGAAAACAATTATGTCCGGCTTGCAAAAGACTTGCTTCCTATTACTTAAACGGGATTGCTAAAATTCCAGGCAACAAATTTTGGGCATTTTAATAATTTGAAGACGTATGTATAGTGCAATACATGTAAAGAAAAAAGAACCGAAACTAGAAGCCGGGGCTCTAGAAAACAACGTACATCAAAAACTTACAAGGCCGTTACGACTCTTACGTTATAAGCATTACACTGATCACTTAATCTTGTCCAATATATCAAGTAACCAATCTATGCCTTTTCTCCTCCTACATCATAGATAAAATGAAAGGTACATATAAATACTTACCTATCCCAAATATTGAAATCCCCATCCGTCAAATGTGGTATGGTGTGCTGTGGGTTGATCTGTAATAAAGAAAATACTTGCTCTAAACTCATTTTTATCCAAGTCTACTAGGAATCCACTTCAACTAACTTCTTGATAAGGAAAGGATTGTTAATGTATGAAATATGTATCTGTTTTTCATGTTGTCCGGCCTGATATCGGATATCGAAACCGACAAACACATACATTTTAATTCCACCGATATCGTATAGGCGCCCGACACTGATATCGGATCGGATAATGTGAAAACGCTCTGACTCGTTTTTTTCACTGATGAAGTTTAAATTTAACAAAGCTTTTAAATCTTTATTTAAATAGAAAAGAAACAATGATTTATCATTATTAGACGAATAAAAATATAGGCTGAGGTTTAAAAAATCTTATGAATTATTATGTAGCTATGGCAATTGACAAAACAAAAGGTCATCGGCTAGTAAAACTAAAAAAAGAAAAAACATAAACTACAAAAAGAACCAAAGCTGTTGAAAATAATGTTGAATATAAGCTCTGAGGAGAAAGATTCATAATGCTCAGACCACGGAGCAAATACAAAGAGGAGATGGCATAAGCGCATCACCCCCGTGACAAAATACTCACCCCGACGTCATCGCAGTTGACGCAACTTGCAAATTATACTATTAACGTCAATGTTCTAGAACTGCATCGAAAAATCGTAATACTTGAATGTTCTCGGTACAATCAAGTAAAAAGATGAAGTGTTGTGTTTTATCTTGTACAAATAACTCAGATAGACGTTCTGGTACCATGAGTGGCATCATATTTCTTTTATAAGTAATTTTATAGCTAATTTTTTTAAAAGTTCTAGAAAAATCTCTTGGTGTTTTATTGAAATGTTATTATATTTACTCGCCACTAGATGGCAAAACTCTGTGTTACTGGAAATAAAGATACAATGGTACGTTGAGCTGAATATTAATAAAACATACCATAAGAAGATACCGAAATGAGTTCTACATTCTTACCTAATGAATTTTTATTCGTCATGGTATTTTTTTTGTATTTATCTTAATTATATTGTGAACAGACTGACATCTATCGACATCTATTCTAAAATAAAAAGACAGGGTCGTATTTAGAATCCAAATATTTTATCAAGTTACGACTATATTAATCTTGCATTGAAAGTTGTTACTTCAAATATTGAAAAAAAAAAAAGAAACTTTACTTATGCTGATGATTTGACGGGTTTTTTTTAAATTCATTAAAATAATACAATGTACCAGTATACAGGTAATGTTCTAAATTTTCATCTAAAGATAGTATTGAAGAGCAATTGATCAAAAAAATAATAGGCAAAACTGGACTCCTACAAAATACACCAATATTTGTTCTTCCCGTTGTTATGATAGTGATTCATTTCAAGGAAAAATCATAAAAAATCGAAAAAGGAACTTATTATCTAAACCCAAATTAGGCAAGATTAAAAGTGATTAGATGTGGATATTAGAGACAACATTGGTATGACCATTCAATTCAGATTTAGATTAGTTGATTTTCTGAGATTGGCGTTATTTAAGCATTCCAATTCCGAAGTGAAATAAAATATAAATTTATTTATTTTTTAAATAAAATGATTTGCACTACATATATTAATTTTTGTTCTACATAATCCACGTGTAAACCAAGCATATTGAACAATGTTTTATTTAGGGTTATTTATTAGAAAAAAAAAAGTTCACTTTTGCAAAATTATTTACGTTATTAATGATGTTTTTTGTTCAAGATGCTTACAAAATCGACCTTGAAAAAACTACTCCTTGAAATTCTGAGTACGTCCACACTAGTGTCAGCTAGCTAAACTACATAGCAATATACTCGTACAACGATGCAAGTAGTTTTGCTATTGTCTGGTAGATGGAAAAGTGTAAACTAACACCCCCTCACCCCCGCAAATTGTCACGCATTGCTTCATACAAAAATCTCATTAGGGCATCTCCTCTTTGTATTTGCTCCGTGGCTCAGACCTTCAAATAACCTACAATAAAACGAAAATGTGTTTGACATTCAATCCACAATATAAAAATCTATATAAATTATATTTGTTTTTGTAGTAGATAATATTGGAATGGGAATAACAGATAGAAAATGACATCGATCAGTAAAATATTTATAGGTAGGTCCACTCCACTAAAGATCACTAAAGGTCAATGGACCAGTGGGGTCACAAGATATAAAGTTATTCCCACCGCTTATTGTCGGTTGTTACTTAACATAATAGGGATACAAGTGCTTCATTGGTATTTGAGTCCCCTCTAGCCACAATTAGGGACTACACCTTTAGTAATCTTACTCATTTAGTCAAAGGAAGAAAATTTCTTTAACACCGTTTTTTGTGAGGCTCATTATTCCGTTCGAGCTGAACATTATATTCCGGCAAAACTTGTTAGTAAATTCTCATTGGAATTAAATGCAATATACTATACCTACTATGAGTTATGATGACATTCTTAATAAAAAAAGAATAATAAACAACAAACCCGTAAAGAAAACTTATAAAACGAATAACAATATTTGGACAAAACGGCATCTAGTCCCAAACTGAGCAGAGCTCGCATTAGGGTACTAGACAACTGATATAACTTATACTTTTTTCGCAAATATATAAATACTATACATAGAAAACACCCAAACTCCATTAGAAACATTTGCAGATCGGACAAATATTTGGGCTGACCTGGGAATCGAACCCGAGACCTCATGCAAAGCAGTCGCGTACGCTACCAATGCGCCAATGAGGCGGTCAGTCAAGGCTTGGCCGTTACATGATGTTAGCCCACAGCCTTCACAAATCAGACATCTAACATTTAAGGAAACTATTACTATCCTACTAAAATAAACACATTTAACGGCAGTCTATAATGAGTAGAAGCTGGTCGATACGTCAGGCATTTCAAAAGCGTATACCTACCTACCTAAGATCTGTTATATGATGATTGGTTTAGGCGTGATATTAACTATCATATCTAAGATACGCTAGCAAAACACACCTTTTGAGAAAAAATAAGGGGAATACCTATCGGTTCAATGCCTTCAGAGTACATCACGAGCAATAATGGGACTCCGGTAAAATTTAAAACCAAATGTTATTTGTGAAATATGATCATATTATACCTTTAAGAAATCCTCTTGAAGATGTTCGCCGTCCAATAAATCAATTTCGACATAGTTTACATCAGGTATGTTTAGAGCTTCAATAACCATGTATACTGCGCGAACAGGTGGACTGGCATCCATTTTATATAATGTCAAAACCATGATGAATACTGCAACAGAATAGTAATTAATTTTCTGCCCCTCAATAACTTCAAACGTATTATGGATATCCAAGTATATTTCAATTACACGTTAATTTAATGAATTAAAACATTTTTTAAAAAGGATTGATTGTTAGTATATTTTTTTAAAAAAGTGTCTACTATTTATAAAAAAGATACATAATACTTAAAACTGCCTATAAGATTAAAAACTACTTGCCTACTATATGATAGTACACTATTATGTACAGAGGAAAATAAATAAATTTACTAAATAATTTATATTTATAACGAACACTTATCTATCACCAATAATAAGATATTAACACTAACCGCTGTTTGATAAACAATCTTAATCGATAAACACAAGCCGGGACTGAGAATTACACAATAAGAAATCAAAACCACTTAGAAACGTTGTTAAATAAACGTGGTATATTTTATTTGTGTTTTAATATGTAACAGTGACACGATAAGTCCGTATGAACGCACTGCTAATTCTGAGTCATGTCCTAATGAGTGACTATGTGAAGTTAATTCATATGTCTTGTTATGTTTACCCACTTATCCTACTAATATTATGAACGCGAAAGTTTGTAAGTATGGATGGATTGATGAATAGATGTTTGTTACACTTTCACGCAAAAACTACTGAACGGATTTTGATGAAACTTTACAGTAATATATCATATACATCAGAATAACACATAGGCTACTATTTGCCGCTATAACTGACATACACGCGGGCGGAGCTGCGGGCAACAACTAGTAATATAATACTTAAGGGGTCTTGTGACTAAGTGGTAACCGCGTAGATCAACACATTGCAAAGTTAAGCAATCCAGTTAAGCAACCTAACCAGGTCAGTCAATGATAGTGACCATTCTTAACATATCCCTTTAATCGATTTCGATATCACTTAGTACTTGGATCTAGTATTAATCACATATTTTAACAAAAAAAACCGACTTAAATGCGACCACATGAGAAGCAACAGCTTTCAAATGAAAAAAGAATCATCAAAAATTTTTCACCCAGTCGAAAGATATGAGGTAACAAACATAAAAAAACAGATGAATTGATAAGCTCCTTTTTTTTTGAAGTCGGTTTGAAAAATCAAAGCCAAGCCGTATCGTATTATACTTAAATGCAACCCCAACCTTATTTGGTAAAATGACTCGGAAGAACAATAAAATCACCTATAGTATCTACTTAATTTGACTGTTCAATATTTTACAATCGTGAGCTGAATCACATTTCTAAAAGTTCTAAATAATAAATGCGACAAATTAGCACGCGTATTATTTGATGGAAAGTGCCCACTATCGCACATAAACACCCGCACTTCAGGGAGTCACAAACGTATTATCATATTACTATTTAAAGGCATCAAAAGACTAACAGAAAAACATTAACATCATTTAAATTTTGTTTCAATTAATCGTATTTAAAACTACTACTCTTATTTTGAATAAGAGTACTTCTTTGAAATAAAAATTGAATGTTTTAGTTTTAAATGTCTTATATTTACGAGTATACAGTGGTTCGGTAAATACAATCCAAATCTAACAGCAAGGTTTAAACAGGAAAACCTCCTTAACTTAATAGTTATTATGTTTTCCTGTTTATTTAACTACCCGCAAATAATGTTTAGAGTTGTCATAACAATAAACGTCTTTAGTATTCAATGGGCCTATGCTACAATATAACGGTCAAGTCAAAACTATTGTTTAACTTAGAAAAAGATTTAACTTAGATAGTTTTAATTATTTGTTACCTAAACTGTTTCTTTTATGGAATAGGGGGCAAACGAGTAGACGAATCGCCTGATGGTAAGCGATTACCACTGCCCATGGACCCCGTTTAAGGAGTACTCTCTTTTCTTGAAGGTTTGAAGGTCGTATTGGTCCGGGAACGCCGCGGGCGACAGTTGAAGATAAACTAACAACTATGTAATCATAATCGTATTTTAATTAAGGAGGTTTGCTTTCTTAGGGTCAGTGCCGACGGACGGAGTATCAGCGAAGATACTGACTGGAGACATATGGACCGACGCAATTGATTGACGATTTTATTTCATTGAACCAAATACAGTTGTATTATGAAGAACTTTAGGTTGGATTCAAATTGTGACTGAATAAGTCTCTTCACCGATACTCTATCCGTCGGACAGCCAGGACAGCTTAGTGTAGTGACACTCCATTTTCTTCCGTCACCACAGAGATAAACTCATATTGAAGTAATAATCGATCCTTGTTTCGGCTCAAATAGCATTATCGGCGTAACAAGGTGCGAAAATAACCTAACCTGTTAATTAGGAATTATTTTGGGTCCACTTTCAATTCCTTTGGTACCCATGACCTACTTTCAATGTTCAAAATAAACAAGCTTTCATAGTAAAGATATTTACGATGCGCACAAATTAAAAACCTAATGAGAGTGGATTAATTATGCATGCCCTGAAGTTATACAAAAAATAATGAAATAAGGTGGGTACAATAAACTTTCATAAAGTAAGCAGATTCATAATCTTATAAGATAAAGATAAATTGCGTTTACTTTTTTACTGCCAAAAAACGTAGAAATTAAAACTTATATGTATACCAAGGGACATATAAGATACATCAGTGACGTTCAAAGTTTTTATGTTCACTTTTTTGTTCGCTTAAATAATCTTTTTATGGGACTTATTAAGTCCATATTTTGTTAGCCGTGGTAATAAAAAAACATTTAAATTTCCAAAAAAAAACTTGATGCTACTACTCCTATCAAAGGCAGGCAAAGGCAACTTTATAGTTCCTGATAATTCCGTTAGGTTAACCGCTGTCATTTTCGCTACGTCTCATGAAACAAGAAAAATATTAACAAGTAAAATTTTAACGAAATAAAAAACCGACTTCAAGAACGACCAAATCGATCGATTTCTATTGGATGCCATTATCAGATCTTAGTGTCCTTATCATGGTACCACCGTTGGGATATCTCCTTTACATTAAAAAACAATCATCAAAATCAGTTCATAAACGACGAAGTTATTAACGAACACACTTAAAAAAAAAAATATACGGTCGAATTGAGAACCTCCTCATTTTTTGAAGTCGGTTAGTAAAAAGTATAACCCGACTGCCTTAAATTTTATTATAGAATTAGTATAATCGATATATCTATTGATGCTTTATTATTATAGTTGATAGTTTAGTACTACGGTGGAACATGCAAACATTATATAAACTGCCAAAACCTTATATAAACTTATATAAACTGACTTCTCCTTAGTCGGATAAAAACAGGAAACTATATTTTACAATTTTGCTATATTACTCATTGCTGGGTCAGATGAATAATATACTTCAATAATACTTAATTATGGCCAACTGATAAAAATTAACGACTGGTTTAATCAGTCGGTGATTTTTGTTTCAGCGCCATCTGTGTGTTTAGTTAGGAACTTAATCTGCTGATGGTGACTTTCATGTTCAAATAGTACCAAAATATTCGGCATCCTCTTAAAAAATATAATGGTCTGTCATATCACACCGTGTGCTTTTCAAGAGACTTTTTGCATCATAAAACTAATTTCTGGTTGCGATATTTTCCTACCGATACGTGAAAGTGCGTACTCCTTTCTCAAAGATCGACAATGCGAATCTCGACGTATAGGCGTACATGGATGACGATAGTCACTTCCAGCTGATAATCTTCATTTCTCTCATGTATAGCAAAATCTCAACATGGTACAGTAATCTATACAAATAAATAAAATTGGAGTGTCTGTTTGTAATATTAAAATAACCGTTTTTTACTTAATGCATATGTATGTATACACGGTACATATACCAAAAATGTATTTAAAAATTTTTTTGTCTGTCTGTCTGTCGGTCTGTCTGTCTCTGTCTGTCTGTTTGTTCCGGGTAATCTCTGGAACGGCTGGACGGATTTTGACGGGACTTTCACTGGCAGGTAGTTGATGATCCGGGGAGTAACTTAGGCTACTTTTTTTAGACTAACTTTATCCCGCGGCGTCATTCGCGGTACAACAATAACCGCGGGTAACACCGCGGGGTTCAGCTAGTAATAAATAAATAAGTATTTCAGACATCTAACACAACGCCATCTAGTCCCAAGCTAAGCTCTGCTTGTTATGGGTACTAGACAACTAACATAAATACACATATACTTTTTTTTTGTAAATACATACATATTATACATAGAAAACATCCAAACTCCGAAACAAGTGTTCGCAGATCATACAAACATTTGGTCCGACACAGGAATCGAACCCGAGACCTCAAGCTTCTTCAATCTTGGGGCCATTGCCAATGGACTAACTATTCTTGGTAATGTTAAGTTTTTATAAATTTTTTTAATAATATCTCACCTTTATGTGGGTTATTTAAACACGACACAGAATTCAGCCCTTGATGGGTAAAGACCCTATAACGTAGAAGGGTCTAAATAGGCCGCTACAATGTGGGTCACCTTGCTGCATTGGTGCATTGTGATCACCAAGATTGGAGGAAAGGATAGGATAATTTCATAAGGCACAAAAGTTTTCAAGATATTTATCAAACACTCATAAGTATTACAAATTAGTTTTTATTTTGAACTAAGTTTAAGATACTTGTGACTCAAAAAAATACAAGTCGGTTAATAAGAAATCACTTAATCCTTAAACATGAGTTTATTGATTTTGTTAGCTCTCCTTAATTCAACAATTCACAATTCAAAATTCAAAGCGAACCAAATATCTTGATCCTTGTAACTATAAAATACCTCGTACTCATTAAACCCTCAAATAACCATTTAAACTAAACAACAAACTACTGATTAAAAAGGCTTTAAAATAGATAAAATACAAAAAGTCATTTAATGGTGGTCAACTTACAAGAAAAAACTAAATATAAAAACTATCCGCGATGAATTCTAATAAACTACTGTAGTTTGGTGTCCTACACACCAAAGTCGTTATGAATTTTAAAGATTCGCGCATACTATAGCAGCACCAGGTCGCTGCACATCGCATTGCAAAATTACGTCAAAGCACACATAAGTTGCGTCGGGCCGCACCGCAACGCAATATTTGAATCAGTCAGCCAGTGGCAGTCTAACGCGATGGATAGTTCTGACGAAGAGCTGTATTTATTCAATTTACCTTAGAATTATAATTTTCAAGTTACCACGGCGTCACCTCGCCTTCCACCGCACACTGAGAGGCGGGCCGCATAGCAACACATAACATCGCCTCAAAAATACGCCTGGCAACCGATCCGCCAGTGCGTTGCGATGCGGCCCGGTGTGGCCCGCCTGCGGTGTGCGATGGTTATGTAAAAAGTACGAAATTAATTTCGGAGGATTTTTCCTATGTGTTACGGTGCGATGTGGCCCGCCTTACTGTGCGCAAGCCTTAACAAGACAAAATGGGAAATATACACTCTCTAATGAAATTATTTTTTTCAGATCGATTTACACATTCTAATTTTAATAAGTTTTGTTTCTGAAGTTGGTTATAAAGGTACAAAAAGAAACCAATTAACAGGTTAAGTTACTGACCCCATTCATTATTTAATTTAATGTTTTTTACTTTTCTTTGGAGTCTTTTTCGCTCGCATTTTCATTACATATTTGTAAAGTTGTTGAATACAAATTGCCATTAGTATTAAAAAAACTAATAAATCTAGGTAAAGTCTTTGGTATAATGATACAGTAAGGGCAGGAGAGCGAAGGTGATGCGTCCCACGGGTTCGTACCACGTGTTCCACCCAATAGGCAATAGCTGGACCAGGTTTCATTAGACGATCGTGGTATGTTGCCGATACTTCCTTAGCTTTGGCTCTAAACCTGTAATTTATTCATGCTTTATATTAATAACGATAAAGCTTGACATACCTTACTCACTGCAGTTCAATCCCAAACGAGGCAGAGACTTTGCTTTGGTAACGTAATAGCTCAGAAACGTACTGAAATATTTCTAAACAAATATATATACTCGCATATATAATAAATCAACTACATCCAAAATACAGAACCAATATGCTTACTCATTAGGTAATTGCCCTGGGTGGGAATCAAACCCACAACACCCGGATTAGCATTAGCGAGGACCAAATATGAAAGAACAATTGGTTTTTAATTAGTTTATAAATAATGCAGTTTTGTGGATACAATCATAAAAATACAAACGAATATGAAACTTTCTCCTTTCTTTAAAATCAATTAATATTATTCGTCATAATATAACAATGTGGTTTATCCAAGAATTGATCAATAGGTGATCATTCAATATTGGACCTCCTTTTCAGGCACTCAGAAAAATGGATTTTTTTTTCATCGGAAGGAAATTTTTTGATGGTTTAACTTACATTTCGTCGGATAAAACCTTTCTTATAGCAGCATTAAGTTCATCGGCCATATCTTCAGCTAATTTGACTACAATCCCAAACCCTTTACTCTCAACTGATGCCATATTGACGTACTGGTCTATTATAATGGGGATACCGACTAGTGGTACACCAAAATGTACAGCTTCTGTGGTGGAAAGTTGGCCTCCGTGTGTTATGAACACCTTCAGGTTGGGATGTGCTGAAATATAATTTTACAAACTGATAACAAAAATATGTCCTATATTTTACTCACACTTTCGTAACGATACAACTAGTTTTATATTTTGTTTAGTTTTTGTTTGCCATTTGACAATTCCTCTCAATAATAATAAATATTTAATTATTTATTTAATAATAATAAAATTTTAGTAGTACAGTATTACAGTAATTTCGGAGTCTAGATGAGCATCCACCATCAACTAATTTAAGACAATAAAAGCAGTGTAAAAAAAAACAAAATAATTAGGCTTTTATCAGTTGTTTGTCTGAAAATAATAATATTTTAAGAGTGGAATTCAGATTTCACCGTTAAATGCATTCGGAATTTTTCACGTACCTAATATACTTGGTTGTGGCGCCCACTTCACAAGGTGTACATTGGAAACTGGATTCTCCATATCACTCTCGAATTTCCATATAACAGTCTGGTCAAGCTTGCTGAACATCTTTAAAAGTGATTGTTTCATTTCTTCGGACATGTCGTCGCTTTTCATGTACGTTCCCAAACTAAAGTATATCACCCCATTTTTAGCTCCGTCCATAATTGTTTGTAGATTCTAAACAAAGAAATAAATATAATATATTTTACGATAGAATTCCATGAAATATACGTGTCAAAAGTCGGAGCTTCCGGTTAGTACCCTTAATCTAGTGAAAATGTGACCATTTCTTAACATATTGAAACCACGTGAAGTCCGATTGCCACACTAACATCTTTGATAAACGTCCCGAGTAGTTAGAGCCCAACAACGGTCTTTCTACAGAAATTTGAAATTGCCTATTACTAATATCGTTTAGGCCTGATCACAGTCACTGTGCGTAAAAGTTTGAACTTCAGCCGTAATTCGGGAAAAGGCTTGGGTAAATAATTATATTATTTATAGCTTAGACTAATGTAGAAGAGTTAAACAGTAAACGATGTACACGTGGGGGAATCCGATTCAATATATTTAATGGATGGTTGGAGATCGTTTTTTGTTTTTTCGGAAGACGGTCCCCGTTTCATCTCATCTACATTTTTACATTTTATATCATTAATTTCATCACGACGAAGACTTATTGACTTGAAGACTTATAACTTGAAGACTCTAAACACTTGACATTGGCAGAAATAGCTGATCCGAGAGATCCGGCTGGTTGCCATTTCATCAAAGAAGAAGAAGAAGAATGGATGGTTATTTTGAATAGGTTTATAATTTACTTGTTGCTCTTGTTAAGTAAGTATTACCGAAAACAATGCATCGGCTTGTATTCAATCCTCCTTATGCAATATTTAAGTGTACGTAAATAATAAAGAAAAAACATACCTTCGGTAAAGGTTTGACCTTGTCTTTTATATGATATCCAGCGACATTAATAGCATTTTGTGGCAACTTCATAGCTCCTCCGAAAGATGGATGTGAGTTTATAAGCATTAAGGACCCGTTGTAAACAGCATCAGTAAACGAAGACATAATAACCCCCCTTTTTGCTGCTATTTCTGGATATATAGTATTGTATACCCACCATTCCGCAGGAAATTGGATAAAACTGAAAGTTATCGAAAATTGGTTTCGTGTTCAATCTATGCATTTTAAAAAGAAGTTTATTTTTGTAAATACAATTATCACAAATATTTTAACTAATCGGACTATACATCTAGAAGTCACTGTCATTTCCTCAGATTCACTCTGAATAGAAATGAACATTTTCAATTAAAGTTATACGAGTATAGTATAGTACTTAGTAGTCTAGGCAGACCAGAAGAAAGAACCACATTTTTGAGTCGGCCTTTCCATACAGACATCATACGAGCTCCAGCTATCGCACACGATAGCTGGAGCTCGTATGCTGCCTATATCCTGCGATCAAAATGTACGACTACCACGAGCAAGACATTCGAGTGGCCGCGAAAATACTCAAAACCACCAGAAAAATACTAAATGCGAACTAATAATAATAACTCTTTGTTGTACACCAGATAACTAAGTAAATGACTTAATGCTAGGTTAGTACAATTGGCGGCCTTATCGCTCACATGTAATCTCTTCCAGGCAACCGTGGTGTATACAATACTAATATTACAGGCCTAGACTCGATCCGGTAATTCTTAAGAGATTCCCATAGACTTAACATCGTGGGACTACAGTATGATTTAGATCTGCTCTTGAACTCTTCCTCAAAATAATTCTTAGTAGTATCAGCCATCTAACATCCATTTTAGGGCGCCCACACAAAACTGCGAATTCGCAACGCATCGTACAAAGTAAGAAATTCTGATGTAATTCGCATCGTGCATTCGTGCGTTGTTACGTCACACTTGTTGACAACATTTTTAGTCCACTCTGAGACTTAACTAAACGGCACTACTTTCTTTCTTTTTTTTTCTTTACTTTACTTTTACCTTACTACTTTAGATAGCGTTGTGTGTTAGATGTCCTAAATATGTATTATTATTTTATACATATGTAATGTAAAGTTACCTAACTAGGTAACTATACGCTACGCATAATTTGTAAGATCTGAGATGTTATTTTATTTTGGTTCAAATACTGAAGAATGAAAAAATGATAAACAAAATATTTGTTTAACATTTTTTTGTTTAAAATCTTTTCAAAACTATTTTTTAACCGACTTCAAAAAAAGTAGGAGGTTCCTCAATTCGACCGTATATATTTCTTTTTTTTATGTGTGTTCGCACTTCGTCGTTTATGAACCAATTAGTCCCAACAAGATTATTTTTTTAATGGAAAGGAGATGTCCCAACGGTGGTATCATGATAAGGAAATTAATATCTGATGATGGGATCCAAGAGAAATTGAGTCGAACCTTGAAGTCGGTTTTACTTTTGTCAAAATTGTACTTGTTTACTTATTTGTATCCAGAAACCATTTATATCATTTTTATAAATTATTTTATTAAATTTTTCATCATCTATTTCATGCAAAAATTTCATTAGGATATCTCTTTGTGGTCGAAAGTATGGTCACATGAAACAACGTTTTGTCGTAGCAATCCGCATCGCAAGTTTCTACGATGCGGCGTCGCATCGCATCTCATTGTAGTTATGTATGTAAGGGAGCCCTTAAAACGAGTGAATTAGTGCAGTCACAGCTTACAGTTAGTTCGATACACATAGAAGGCACATAAAAAAAAAAAAAAAAAAAGTATATATACGGTCGAATTGAGAAACCTCCTCCTTTTTTTTAAGTCGGTTAAAAATAGTTTTCCTTTGTGTTTACTTTCGCTATCACGTGTAAATGTGTTTTTTCTCAGTTCTTGGTTGTCTTGTAATAATAACCAAACAACTAGTAATTCTTATATTAATAAGATTAAAAAAGAAACGGTTCTTATTTGTTTTTTTTTATATTTTTCACTGTTGTTTTTTTTTCTCTCGTGTAGTCTTTAGACTATTCATTCTAATTAAAATCGCTAAAACCACACCATAAGCAAGTAAGTTAGGGAATGAAGGTTTACTTACTTCACTATGACAAATTTCTTTGCAACTCTCCAAAGCTGGTCAACTCGTCCCCAAAAGCCAAAGGGCCGTGGATTGTACATGTCGACGTTGTAAGCAGGATTCGGGATCTCATCGATTAACCTCATTGTTTGCCAATGTGGTTCAGTTGAAGAAAACCATATCAATGGTGCTTCAAAAAGGTGAGGAATTCTGAGATAATGACAAAATTATTTTGCGTTTTGAATATAAAAACTAAATTTACATTTCATTAATAAATGTTATTATATTTACAGTTTTGTACATATACATAGTTAGTTAACTAAACTATATACCTATACAAATAAATAAAATTGGAGTGTCTGCTTGTAATATTTAAAATAACCACTTTCACTGTACATTTACCAAAATAAGGTTTTTTTTTACAATTGTTGTCTGTCTGTCTATTCCAGCCAATCTCTGGAACGACTGGACTGATTTTGATGGGACTTTCATTGGCAGATAGCTAATGTACTAAGGAGTAACTTAGACTACTTTTTTTAGTCAACCTTTGCCTCGCGGTGTTACCCGCGGTTGTAAAGGTACAACAATAACCACGGGTAGCACCGGGAACACTGGACCAAATTTAAATGGGTCCCCATTTAAATTTGGTCCAGTTCTTGAAGTCAGTTATTTTTTGTTAAAATTTGAAATTATTAGATAGGTACATGTGAATGAAACTTAATAGACTCACCCGGCATGTAATTCAGAAAAAAACCATTCCAAAACAACAGCATCGAATTTCTCCTTTGGATCGCTAAGAAATTTGACTACATTAGGTTCTTCAAGAAGACACTTCTGTATTGTATATGAAATATATAAGACGATAAACGTGTCCGCCATGTTGCCTTTTCCGATAATATTTTGTAATTTAAGTGCTTCAGCTAAAAATAACTTTTTAATAGTATCTATTATATAGCTTCTATTTGTATCTTTAAAGTAAAATTTACTTACTTTTTTTATACTCGTCGTGAATATTTTTTCCTGAAGTCACAATAATTTCTGTTAAATTGGGTACTGCTTTCTCTTTAGGGAATGCTGTTATGTGTACCACCTGTTATTTTAGAAGAAGCGTGATAAACTATAAAGGTTCTAGCGTATTGTAAAGTGGTTGTAATATGAAACTGAATGTAACCGTTCTGAATACAAGTTTATTTTAATGTTTGCCTATTTTATATTCACGCTATACAATAAGATAACGTAGATCACAATTCAAGCATCTTCATCATAGAATAGATGAGAATTAAAGAGTCGAAATTGTCAAATCACATGTCGATGATCGATCGATGTCAAATCACCCTAAGGCAAGTACCGTTTATTTATTATTATTTTCACGGAGTAAAGTCTATTACTGCTCTTGGAAAGGAGTTGTTTTTAGAGTTAAAGGTTTCTATGACTGGCCGTAGTTATATTTAGCAAATGAATATGTGATGGACATACTCATTTGCCTCAAAAAGATAGTAACTATATTTTTATTTTCTGCCAGGAATAAATATTTCTATTAGAACATTGGAAATACATTTATTTAGTGATTGATAAAACTGTATCCAAAAAAAGACCCTTCGACCTGAAGAATCAATAAACTAAAGACTCGCCGTTCTTTTTTCAATTCGAAGAAATTGACGTATTTTTAAGCGACTAGGGTAAAGCCAAAGCAAGGTTATGCTTTTGACAGATTTGTATATAGGTATGTATGTTAGTATGTATGAATGTATGTATTTATGTATGTTCATCTGTTCCGTCATAGCACCTCAACTACTTATTAGAACTGGGCAAATGAGATGTCCTTAGAAGCGTCTTGATCGTCCGTTGGTTATAGGCTACATAGCATGACACTGAATCTAATGTGGCACCTT
Organism: Spilosoma lubricipeda; assembly: GCA_905220595.1. Taxonomy (NCBI): domain Eukaryota; kingdom Metazoa; phylum Arthropoda; class Insecta; order Lepidoptera; family Erebidae; genus Spilosoma; species Spilosoma lubricipeda. Next base: position 4,751,279 of record HG992295.1, read on the forward strand.
CTAGCAGTCATAAAGTATTGTGTTAAAAATAAATTTGATAATTGTGATATTTCTACGGTATTTAAAATATACTTTGCAAAGAAATTAGTATTATAACGGCACCAAAACATTTTAAATAAAAAAAGTAATAACTAAAACCCAACTACGACAAAAAACGACACTAAAAAGTATGAAACATGTTTGGCCACTCCACGCCACGTTACATAAAAACGTACCATAACATTTAATAACGCGTGACTACGGCTTTTGAAACTTGTTTCATACTTTCTTAGTGTTTGGTTTTCTGTCGTAGTTGGGATTTAGTTTTTACTTTTTTTATATCGTTTCAGGCCTCGTTATATTTTTTAAATTTAAAGCCTGTCTTCATTTAGACATAAGAAATATTTGACTAAAGATCATACTATTATAACTAAACATACAAACACTGAAAAAAAAACAGATTTACCTCGTGATTAGCTTCTAATAAGCGATCTACAACTCCATGACCCAGTATGTTGTGACTTTTTGAACCTAGGGGGAACCATACTAAAATCCTTAGAGCTTCGGTAATTCTTATTATACTACAAAGTAGTAAAGAGGTTGGTATTATAAACCGCATCTGAAATCCAACGATAAATATTACAATTATATTACACAGCAAACATATGATACAAATAAACACTCTATACTAGAAGGCTAGTTATCGCCGCGTATTCCATAAGACCGCGGTATTACATTAGTCGAGCTGCTTCCCTATGGCTAAACCAGAGTCCATTTTCAGTCCCGTTTTAGATTAAATCTTTATTTACTTTTCCTCTTTGTTTGTTTCTATATTTGAATTCCTAGAAGAATTCTATTTTTTTTGGACAAACACGCAAATTTTACACCATAATGCAGTGTAGCGTGACTTTAAGAATTTGTATTAATAGCAGTTCTGCAGAAACATAAATATTTATGCTGCAGTTTGCTGACTTTTTGACCTCCAAGAGAACCTCGCAATGTAAATCAAATATGTAACGTTTTAACTGAAGCATAGGATAGGTATCAATGTCAACAAAGGTTGCATAACAAATAAGTGCATAGTTCTGAAGACACGCATAAAATAACATGAATAATTTATTTCTTTTTTGTGTATTTTTGCATGACTGTTATACATAAACCCGAATCTATGACTCGCCGAAACATTTCGTAGTTTATTTAAGCGCTTCTCTCGATGCTCTCTTATATTGGGCTTTCTCAGAAACTATGCCAGTCAGATCAAGGCAGTATTAAACTCTGGTTTTGTTTTGTAATGTACATCGAATATATTTCAATGCAAGGCCATTGCATTGCATACATACTGCATTACCTGCTAATCCATTTTCGCAGCGACAATGAGGCTCGCCGTTATGTATTTTAAAACAAAAGACACTTTTAGATACATCAACCAGTCTTGCAGAACGGGCTCGTTTGCTAGCTGTGGGAGAGTGAGAACCAGGTTTATGCATTCAGGCATTTCCATCGCCCAACATAGGTACCTTCTAGAACGATACTTCTTTTCGCTTTGCCACTTGCCTCCGTTTAGGAGCGCCTTTTGTTTCTCCGCATTTTTTGTCACTGTGGATAAACTGTTGACAGTCTCGGACATCATGGCCTTTCTTGTAGCAGAAGCGCTGGCCAAATATCTAGACATGCCAATATTAACGACATTATTCGTCGTGCGCTTGTTACCGTCGGTGTTCCAGCTGTACGTGAACCAAATAGTCTGGTACGGGACGATAACAAGAGACCAGATGGTGTGTCATTAGTGTCATGGAAGATGGGTAAACCTTTGGTACCGGACGCAACTTGCGTCGATATCCTCGCAACATCTCATCTTCCAAATACAACTGGCTATGGCGGCACTACTGCTGCTTCTGCGGAAAGCCTCAAACGGCGTAAGTACCATAATATAATAGGTAATTACATTTTGAACCGTTCGGAGTCGAGACGCTAGTTTCTTGGGGTCCGAGTGCTCGCGCTATGTTTAAACAACTAGCTAAGCAGCTGATTGACGCTGCTTAGAAGCCCGGCCTTTTTCTAGCACAGAGAATCAGCATTGCCATTCAAAGTGACAATGCTGCCAGTTTTTTGGGAACGCTACCAGTAGGCGGTAGAAAGAGGGGCATTATTAAATTGTATTATATCTAAAGATAAATATCCACTGAAAATCAATAACTTATACTATTTTAACTTTAATATAATTATTAAAACTATTACAATACTTGTTATTCGATAAAACCTTTGTTCTTAATAACCTTCGGAAACCGAGATTCAACCTGCTGTTACTATAATAATAGCACAACTAAAATACTCACTATAATATTTGTTATATACAGCCTAAATTATTATTCAACACACACGATAGGTACCACTAGGTAACTACTGAGCACTCCGTTCGTCCGTAAGTCCACACTCTATCTCACAGACTGCTAGCTCCAGACACCTATAATTTCATATAAACACAAATACTGATCACGAGGACAAAGCGGTAGAAAAATCATTTAATATTCTTTTTTCAAGAATCTACCTTTTCGCTTTCAATAGTTAAGTAAACGTTTCATTTAAAGAGGATGATAATATATGGATAAGGATAAGGATGACAATAAATGTTTACTTTACTTTTTAGATTTTGACTCCTTCTCCTTAGAAACGTTCTATAAATCATCTTCTATGTTGTTTATGTGGATGTCGTCACAATATGATTGTTAAACAAATTAAATGTAATGCAAATTCAGTTCTATTGACTGACGCTTATGTCACTGCATACCAATTAATTTATGCCTTACCAGGCCTTACCTTATGGTAAACGTTTGTGTCGTGTTTGTACAATTTAATACTAGTAAAATAATATCCAAGACGTTTTCAATATTATATGAGATATTCCATAATTCAGCTTACTAGGCCATCTGATCTCGAGTCTAACAAATCCATTTTTATACGCATGATGCATTAATTTTAATTAGATAAAGACAAAAATCGTATAGGACTAGTGAGCTCAAGTGGCAATGGGCTGGCCATAATAGTTGCAAAAGTATTCTAGAGTGTAGACCACATTTTTGGCAAATGTAGGATGTCCACAGGTCAAGTGGAGTGATAATTTGTGCAAGATGGTTTTCAGAATCTGAGAGAAGCCGAGGATCAAACGAAGAAGGATGCAATTGGAAAGGCCTAGGCCCAGCGGTGGACTGCAATAGGCTAATGATGATTGCAGAACAAAATAATGATCATACTCATCATACAACTTTATGACCCAGGTGAGAATCAAACAAACAGCCTTAGCAGTTAGAACCACTAACCACTTAGGACTTACGCTAACAGGCCAGAATTAAAACTACATGATTCTTCTAAAAGAAAGCCTGACAAGCCTGTATCTATATTTACCCATCTTGATTATTGAGATGCATCTTAATAATAGGCACACTGTAAAGTTTTCTAAATGATAAATGCCTAGATTATGATGACTTCCTTCTAGCCGATTTCAGCCACTTCTTCCAGTCTCAACTACGCAGCAGCACAAGCGTGTGCGCAAACACAGGTATACTCTCTTGTCCCTCACTCTCATAATCCGATAAGACGGTCATTTGACACGACCGAGGGGCGATTAGGCGCCTGGCGTAGGGCCGATGACTTTACGTGCTGCCTATAACATATGCCTAAATAATACAGATACATTTGTACTTATATATAAAGCTGAAGAGTATGTTTGCTTAAACGCGTTAATCTCAGGAACTACTGATGCGATTTGAAAAATCCTTATAGTGTTATATAGCCCATTTATTGAGGAAGGTTATAGGCTAAGACCAATAGGAGCTGAGCACCAATGAGAATGATTTAAAAACGGGGAAAAATTATCACTCTTCGGACAATAGGAGACGGAAACGAGGTTGCGTGGGTCAGCATGTTGTATTGATATTATACTAGCTGACCCACGCAACCTCGTTTGCGCCTTATATTGCCCGTAGCGTGCAAAATTTCACCCGTTTTTGAAACATTCTTCATTGTTGCTCCGCTCCTATTAATAGTAGCGTGATGATATATACCCTATAGCCTTCCTCGATAAATGGGCTATCTAACACATTAAAATATTGTGAGTAGTGAGTACTGTTACTGATTATAGATTACTAGCTGACCCCACGCAACCTCGTTTGCGCCTTATATTGCCCGTAGCGTGCAAAATTTCACCCGTTTTTGAAACATTCTTCATTGTTGCTCCGCTCCTATTAATAGTAGCGTGATGATATATACCCTATAGCCTTCCTCGATAAATGGGTTATCTAACACTGAAATAATTTTTAAATCGGACCAGCGGTTCCTGAGATTAGCGTGTTCAAACAAACAAACAAACAAACAAACTCTTCAGCTTTATATATTAGTATAGATTTATGGATAGATTTATAGATTACTAGCTGTCCCGGCAAACGTCGTTTTGCCATAAATTTTTTTTAAGGATGGGTGACCCTTACCATTTAGGGGGATGAAAAATAGATGTTGGCCGATTCTCAGACCTACTCAATATGCTCACAAAATTTTATGAGAATCGGTCAAGCCGTTTCGGAGGAGTTTGGCAACTAAAACTGTGACACGAGAATTTTATATATTAGATAAACATGACCCAGATTCCCTAAAATTAGAGTCAAAAACAATGGTGAAAAGTATAAAATGTGCCAAAAGTGTTGCTCACAGACGCGCTGGTGCTAAGAGCTTGTTGTATATTTATAAGCGTTGCTGAATAAATGCTAATCTAATCAAATTAGTGAGTGTGTAAGTGTTATAATTCGGTGTGTACGTGGATTACAGCTGTTAATCTTGGTGTACAAGAGTTACAGTGCTGGGAACTTTTTATTCCTAATTCCGCTTACACGAAGCGGTATTTTTAAATCAGAAAAAACACGTCTCCAAATTAAAATGGCACCACACGAGAAGCACCAGCTTACTAATAAAATATCATTAAAATAATAAAAAAAATACATTGGAATTGAGAACCTCTTCCTTTTTGAAGTCTTCCTTTTTGAAAACAAAAGTTTGTAGTCAATATGAATCAGACTAGAACAGATTTTTCCTAAATTCAGTTTGGATACACCAACCGTTTAGAGCTTTATCATACAATTGCCAAATTAACTTCGTGTGTAGTAATTCGAAAGACGGTATTGTTGTTGAGGAGAACTGCGTTCAGGTTGTAGTAGCATACTCACCCTATTCAATACTAGCGATAGTTATGGTACGTCTATACCACATCGGGTTTCCCTCAGATGGTTTAAGGTTTTTTAGTTTATATTGTTCTCGTAGGGTTCCTGTAATTTTCTGGCTGACGCCACTAACTTGTGTTAGTTAGTTCAGGTTATTAATATTAAAAATACATAGGCAGAAGTACCTTTAGATTAATATAATTAATCCATTAAGGATTTAAAAATCTACTGATCATATGGCAATAACTGAGCAGTTTACAACGAATTTAATAGAGTTACAGACAAACCAAACCTATAAGATCAGATCAGCTTATGATATTATTCTCCATGTATCACAATTAAATATCTTAATCCACTTTCTTGCTTGCTAGATAAATCAAATGGCTAACCATTGGCATAAAGTTGATATGATAAGATTTATAAAAATAATGAAAATATATTTGCCTTGAGGGACACTATAAACAAATGAACAGGAGCGGACCACTGATGCCTACGGTGATATGAATGAGAACAATTCCAATATGTGATGACATATGCAAGAAGAGAACAGATAGAAATATATCGTGACTGATAACGTTCAATGTATTCTCCTTAGAGTCTTTAATTTTGGTCCATTCGTCACCTGAAATTTAGGTACCCACTCACAAGACAAACTAGTTGAATAAATTGAAATCGGCACCAAATGATTGGCAATCCCTGGCGGTCAAATACCACTGATAATATACTACGATAAGAATGCACCAAAATAAAATATTCGCTTCGGATTCAGTAATGACCGAATTAATTACAATAGTTATTTGTTAAACAAGAGTGCAAAGTTACTTTTTAACCACGTGCTCAATTTTGATGACCTAGCAAGCGAAGGATTCAAAAATTAGAATGAACGTCAGCGAGGGAATCAAAAAAAATATAATAAAAAAAATTCTCACGAGTGCAACACGTAACTTTTCATCCCACCTCAGCGAGGTGCACACAATGTTCTAGATTCAATCTATTTTATCCTCTACTGGATAAAAACGGCTTTTGCACTGTGATATCGAAGGGCAAAAACATTATTTCCGAGATGGGGTGATGAAACATACATTAACGTTGTACCTGGTGGTTTTACTAAATTCGATGTGTTCTAATAAGTTGTATAAAACTATGAAAGTCTATCCAAACCCATGTTTTTCGTGCCGATATCCCTTCGGATACCGTCCAGTGCACAAAAAGTGGTATGATTATGTCAAACCTCATTCCCGGGCACTGGTAATCCAGACAGCTCGCAGATTTAAGTCAGTCAAACATTACAGTGGTTCCTACATAAGTAATATTTGGCATAGTATGTAATTAAATTATTTTTTTTAAGTGTTCGTTATTGTTAGGACAAGGTTTATGTACAAGAAAAATTAAAAATAGCGGGAAAAATCAATTTAAAAGTCAACGGGAAGCTGAAACAGCTATGTAAATATGGCGGTTCGAATTTCGCCGGGTCAGCTAGTCTATTTAATTTAAATTTTTAGGTAAATAAAAATGAACTGCCGAAATGTATGTACGCGCATAGCTTCCGATCGGCTGCACCAAGTTAAACATTTTTTTTTGTGTGTTCGTTATTGTTAGGTCAAGGTTTGTGTACAAAAAAAAAATCAAAATAACGGAAAAGTTTTTTTGTACGCTGAGACAAATATGTAAATATGGCGGTTTGAAGTTTTATTTTTAACGTGTTGGTCTGGGAATCGGCCATTTTTAACACCCCTATTTTGTTTTTCATAGTAAAATAACGTTTGTCAACTTACATATTCCAAATTTTTTTTATGCTTACCTGCCTAAATGACTCTACTCTGCCTGATGGAAAGCATAAGCAGAATCCAAGAGTGATGGTCACCATACTGCGAATGCAGACCATGCAACAATTCAGCATGGTGACCCACACTATGGTGGGCTAGTGATGCTTCCGCATCATTGGGCCTCCAGTCTCGCACTCGCCGACGAAACACGACAGCATGCACGCTGTCATTTTACGTTGATTTTCTGTGCGAGGGAGATTTATAGCTTAGCAAATAATAGCTTAGTAACGAACGAAAATAGCTTACTAACTATTTATGCAAATTTTTACCACGAGCGCCCAATGTAGCTTTGAATCGTTCGATGAATAAGGAGCTGCATAAACAAGGCGATCGGCACTTATGAGAATACTTGATAATACTATTCCATATACATTTTCTACTAATCTGCAAGGTGCAAATTCATATAGAAAAAAGAACTAGAACTTTAAAATACCTTTTTGACACATTGTTTGTTGTGTGTGTGTGTCAGTGAAAGGGGTAGACCATTTCACCGCATTTCAATACAAGACCTATAAGAGGGAGATAGTTTTTTGTTTTTTCGAAAGACGGCCCCCATTTCATCTCATTCATATTTTATAAATTTTTTAACATAAATTTCATCACGACGAAGACTAAAAGACTTGAGACATATGATTTGAAGACTATAAACATTTGAAATTGGCAGAATAGCTGATCCGAGAGATCCGGCTGGTTGCCATTTCATCAAAGAAGAAGAAGACCTATAAGAGATGTCACCCTTACAACTACATACAGATAAAAATCTAGTACGGATGAAGCCGTTTGTACCAATTTAAGCATATCAAAACGTCGAGCCAATGGAGTTCACAGTCTTCATAAATGCTATTTTATGATATTATTTATAGATCACTTGCAGCTCAACAAATATCAGGCGTACAACACATACTTATACAACAAAATCTGAAATTACTAAAACATTTGTATAGATGTATTTTTTTATTAAATATAAAATAACTAAAAAACGCGCTTACGAAAATCGGTTACGCACTTACTAACAAAGATGGAGGTAAAACGAATAAAAATGTGTAACTAAATAATATATTTTATGCTTTAAACAAAAATATAAGATTTGAAGTTAAATAGAATTAAAGTTCTTACAAAAAAGTGAAATAAGTAAAGCACCATGTTTATGTAAAATTAGGTGCCCCGATAGACTTTTTATTTTAATTTATGTCAAAAGTTATAGGCCTGTTGCAGTCCTATAGAATATAATACATATATGTATATGTCTAAAATTTAATCACCTAAATGTGTGTAGTATAATTTTATCGTCAGAGTAATATTTAGTACCTAATAGTTTGTGATCGCAGACAATTGGAGGGCATTGACAATACACTGATTGAACACTCAAGTCTGCGCTCTTGATATAAATGGACGCGTGTTTGAAAAGATAAAATTTTAGAAAACCTTTACAAAAGATGAAGCTGCTATTATGGATAAATTTGCTATGTTTGTTGTGCCATACAGATTCATATAAAATTTTAGTTGTGTACCCTTTTCCTATTAAAAGTTTAAACATTTTGGGACAAGGAATTGTGAAGAATCTTCTCAATGATGGTCATGAGGTAAGTTTAACTTTTTTATGTATGGGCCTGTCACAATGACTATTCTGTCTGATGGAAAGCGTAGAATTCAAGAGTGGTAGTCACCATACTCATTGCGAATGCAGACAATGCAATAATGCAGCATGGTGACCATTACTATTATTGCATGTTACTATTATTTAGAATACTGCACTTTTTCGGAAAAATAAATTGCTTATTTTACGTCATAAAATACCTACCAACGGAGTAGGTACCTACGGATCCTGGAATACAATTAAAACATTGATTCAGTTATGTTTGGCAATTAGCTATCTGATCCCCTTATAATTGTGTCCTCAAAGACATAATCTTTCATGCTTTCGTTTTATTCGTTTAGTTATTCTCCTGCCTAAGATGTATAAAAACAAATCTTGTAAATTATCTCTTGGTACATAATAAATCGCAGTGTTATAGTATTGTGGTTATATCACAGATGGCTTTACTAATCATAAGATGTTTATACTAAGGAGTAGCTTGAGCGCTATTCCTGCACTGACTTATTTCTGTCTTACAAAACCTAGATCTCGTCAGAACCGATTGTAATGAAACAAACACTAAATGTGAAGTGGAACAAACCGCAACGCATTAGTGAAATTCGTATCTACATCGGTTAAGCCTTTTTTGAGATTAGCGTGCACAAATGTACAGACAAAGAGACAAAAATTATCATTATGATAGTTTCCTTATTATATTTCGCATGTACAGACAGCAACCAGTGTCGATTTTATTAAATGTGTAGGTGACATATATATATGTCGGAGTCACAGCGGGGCGATCGGTCGAAGCGGTTTTTAAGAAATGGTGACGTCAGCTTTGCCGCCGTCACTTGCATGTTTGTCAAGTGGCACTCATGATTTAAAGCAATAGAAATCGCTTTTAATCAAGTCTAGTCTAGTAATCAATCTTCATTATTACACAAGTTGGTAGGTAGGGTTTATTTGCACAGCAAAGACAATATAGAATTCCAATAGTTTATTGAATCAATGAAGCTACAGTTAAAATCATAGATCGGCACAACATTGTCAAAGTGAATTAGGTGAGAACACCAAAATCCACCGAACGTCCGTGTCAACCTATAACTTCCAGTTTCCAAAATGCGTAGAGCCTTATGAGAAGAAACTGGCAAAGAAACTCATGGCCACTCTTTTGAAAGTTACATCTTAACTTATTAGTTACAACGTTTAATAGTCAATTACAATAATTAAGAAGCCTATGTACTTAGCTTATTTACAGCTTGTCCTTCTTCGTACAATGCTCGAACTAAACTGATCTGTTAATTCTATTTTTCCTCAATACGAAACGGTGGGTAGTTAGTTTAAGAGCCAATAGGTTAGTAGTCCCGCAACTCGTGCGGCCGCTCTCTTTTATACCGGCTGCTCGCTTTAACTAGTGGTGACACCTACCACTGTATTCGGTGTTACCCGCACACATTTTAGTAACATTTAATTTAATATTGCTTACAGAATCGACTAAAACTAAAACGACATTATTAAATCAAGCTGTAAGTAAACTAAGACGTAATAATCACATCGTTAATAACAAATAATCAGTGCGCCTTGTTTTGCATACACCGTCCACAGATTCCACCCAAACTGCCATGTTTCTCGATGCACAGTTTGACGTTTTGAATAATCGATTGAAATAAACACGAATTCAAATTAAAACTTAAGAAAACTACTCGTTCTCCGACATATATATGTTTACGTGACATACATCCATAGATAAAACTAAGTGTTAAATTTTTATCGGATGTTTTTGTTGTTATACAAAAATTAATCACTGCTATCAATTTTTAGGGTTCCGGAGCCAAGTGGCCAAAAAACGGAACCCTTATGGATTTGTCATGTCTGTCTGTCCGTCCGTATGTCACAGCCACTTTTTCCGAAACTATAAGATGGCCTCACAGAAAAACAGTGGGAAATAGCGCTTTCGCTGTGTTTCACCGAGTGTGTGAGGATACCGGAGACTCATATACCAGCCCCTCCCCATATCTCTTTCCCCATCCCCCAAAGGTCTTGCGACGCCTCTGATGTTGCGGTTGTCCATGGGTTTGCTTTCAATGTCACAAAGCCTTTATCAATAAAATGTTATTATGGGAATAGGAGGGCTAAAATAAGATAAGATGTTTCTTCACCGGTTACTTGAAGATAGAACTATATTATAACACTGTTCATCCGTCATTTTAGCAATAGTTTGCTTTCAATCTCACAAAGCCTTTATCAATAATATGTGATTATGGGGATAGGATGGCTAAAATAGAAGAAAATATGTTTCTTCACCGGTTACTTAAAAATAGAACCATATTATATAACTGTTCATCCGACATTTTAGTAATAGTTTGCAATGAATGTCACAAAGGCTGTTAATAATATGTGATTATGGGAATAGGATGGCTAAAATAAAAGAAAAGGTGTTTCTTCGTTACTTGAAGATAGAACTATATTATAACACTGTTAATCGGACATTTTAGTAATAGTTTACAATGACTGTCACAAAGACTTTGTCAATAATATGTTATTTCGGGAATCAGATGGCTAAAATAGAATAATGCTCTGTTATGAAATTCTTCATAAACACGAACGAAATTATTTATTCAGGAACGTTTTTCTACATCATAGAGCTATGGTTCAGCACGGATGAATCGTTTCGAGCGGAGTGTTGCCACCATCTCATAAAAAACCAGTGCTAAAAGTCTTCATAGGCGACGATTAGCACTAAGCATCAGGATAGTTCCCTCCTAAACCATAAAGCTTTAGTAATTGCATTTGAATAAGCGGTTTATCGTAATTTGCCTTAACTAATGTTACCTTGAATCGTACTGCTACGGCCAGCCTGTCTGTCTGTAAATCTATTTTCATTTTTTATTAAAACAAGTTAAACACTAGAAAATCACAGATTGGACACATATAGAGTACATATCGTCAAACCTGGCCTCCAAGATACCCACGTCATAGGCTATAGCAGTGTATATATATCTCTTCAACCATTGTAACTAATCCCTTCCAATCCCCGTCTAGTATCATACTAGATGGGTATTGGGAGATGATTTATGTATTATTGAAGTATTTTATAACGTTTTATTTTGTAGGTAACATATATATCAACACATCCTATGAATGTGCCGGAAACCAGAAACTTCCGCCAAATCGACATTAGTGCCAATATCGCATTGTTAGAAGGTAAGCTATGTCTTGATTCGGAAAAGCAATAGAAAAAAGTCTATTTAAAGCAATATTATACTACTACTAAACTAGCATGGTGTTTGTACTGATTAAAGTTGACTTAGCTTCTTCTAAATAATGACTTGATTGATAACTCTATCACGGGCCCTTGAAATTATAAGGTTACTTCTAACACCACTAAGTTAGATATCAGTTAACGGAATAGATACCAACAAACATCATTTCTTTAATTTCCATTCATAATATTGCTCAGTGTTAAGATCTAGTTAAATAATAATTATCCCTATGCAACTGTAAAAGCATGCGCTACTACATACATTGTTTCTATCAGAATAATAAATAGCAAATTCAACATTGTTAAATGTTACAGGCACTTACTAAATAGTTATTATTAATACTATCTAGTTGAGACTCAACAATTCTTGTGTGAATATCAAAAGTATAGATATGTATTGATTGTACAGTTAAGTTTGTATACGGAAATTACCGAGATCACCTAAAGGAGATTACTTACCTAGGCTTAGTGTAACTTGACTGCAAGGGGAGGTTACGCTAGCCCTATACTCACTTTTAAACTTTCGCGTTCCAAGCCGCGAATCAAGACATCACTTATTAAAAGGTATGTAATACCTTTTAATAAGTGATGTAATACCTTTTAATAAGTGATCGCGTTAATTCCCGTAAAAATAATTGTTAATACGCTAGCCCTAGTCACTAATCAAGTTAATTTTCGTAAACACAAGTAAAATATTATAGAACTCACAAACCTAATACACAAATTGATTGCTCTTAAAATCTTTATATATTTTGCAGGTGAAGAAACCTATCGTACGGGTAATATCTTAAAACAAAAATTAGAGATTGATCCCAATCAAAATCAAGTACTGAACCGAGAACTTGCGAGACTAACGTTACAAAATGAGAATGTAATTAAACTCATAGAAAATACCAATGAGCATTTTGATGCCGTTATAGTAGACCTAATGGAGTCAGAAGTATATGCTGGGTAAGTTGATTCGTTGTATGTTTTTCTGCAGTGACTCTAGTCTTTACCCTTTTGTTCTGTGCTACTATAACAATGACGCAAATATTACAAAATGTTTGTTTCTACAAAGTGATGTAAATAGATGACAAATTTTTTTCTAGTCTATCAGTTATATATGATTGTCCGATGATCTGGGCATTCTCGATGGGTGCTCACTGGGAAGCAGTGCGATTGATTGCTGATACTGCAAGTCCAGCATATGACATCGACTATTACGCAACTGACATCCCACCCTTTACATTCACACAGAGAATTAAAGGACTGCTGTCTAGAGCAGAGTGGACCTTCTATAAGAGGTGAGAATGGTCATAATAAGAATTATATATTTAAATCAAAAGCTAATATCTTGAATTCTTTAGTTAAACTATTGTGATTTATATACTCAATTGTCAGCACTTGTTGCAATACATTCAAGTTGTTTTGTTTCAAGTTTTTCCTCTATAGAATTATAGAAGGAAAACTTGAAACAAAACAACAACAAAAACCAGGATTAAACTGAACTGTTGTTATGCCACTGTTTTTAACAGCGGAATAACAACGTGAGTAAGAACAGGGTTCCTACACAGGATTTAGAAACCATAAGTGGCCCGAGTAACGTCGGGGTTCAGAGATTTCCTTTCGAGGGTGCACCTGGTTCCCTGGCTCCTAGTACCCGAGACGGTATACGATTTTTAGTCGGTTCGAATCCGACATAGCCACTAGTCGGTGGTATCCGAGGGGATTTCCGCACGAAAAAAAGAGGGGTGGAATCGAAATGCCAAATGAAAATTACAGTCTATTAATACGGTATCTGTCAAGATAAAAGACAAGGTTATCTTTCCAACGTTATAAATTTTAACAATACATAGTCTTACATAACTTACGATTCATTTCAGCTTCTACACTATGCCTGTAGAACGAAATCTCTACGAAAAGACGTTTGGTCCACTTCTTGCTAAAAAAGGAAGGAAATTGCCAGATTACGAAGATGTTATATACAACGCATCTCTGATATTTGGAAATGAACACAATGCCGTCTTGTCTAGACCTAGTACACCGCAGAACTTTAAATACATCGGTGGTATACACATTGATGATCCTGTAAAACCTTTACCGGAGGTATCTCTTGTAAATGTTGGATTATCTTATCTTGTTTTTGCATTTCTTGTGTTTGTTAATAATCCTCTTTTTTCAGCATCTGCAAACCTTGATGGATAATGCACAAAATGGAGTCATATATTTCAGCATGGGTTCCTTCTGGAAATCTAAAGACTTGCCAGCAAATATGATTAGAGAGCTGCTGCAAGTATTTGGTCAATTGAAAGAAACTGTTCTATGGAAGTTTGAGGAAAACTTAAAAGATTTACCAAAGAATGTTCATACTGTGCAGTGGGCACCGCAGCAAAGTGTTTTAGGTACAATTCAAATTTAAAAATGATCATAAAACAATTGTTTAATATAGTAAATTATAGTGATGTAATTATATATTACTAGCTTTTGTCGGCGGCTCCGCCGTCTGTATCTGTGTGTATGTTGGTAATCGCGATAGAAAGTAGCCAATGTCCTTCCTTAAGGAATCAAAGTATCATCATGCCAAATTTTATTGAAATCAATGCAGTGGTTTAACCGTGAAAGCGTTACAGAGAGAGACCCTTTCTAATTTATAATATTAGTATGGAAAATGTCTAATTCATAATTTTGCTTCTTTTCATAGTATCGATACTTATTTCGGATCGGATAAACAGCAATCTATAAATAACAAGGTTATTTGTATTATACTTATCAACTAAATAATAAATTTATTTCCAGCTCATCCTAATTGCAGAATGTTTATATCCCATGGAGGTCTTCTATCCTCGATTGAAACTGTACATTTTGGGGTTCCAATCATAGGCATTCCCCTCCTGTTCGATCAATTAATTAATGTTAAAAAAGCTGTTGCCAGTGGATATGCTATTAAAGTGGACTTTACCTACGATCTAGCTAAAGACTTAAAAGCAGCTATTAATAATATAATAAGCAATGAAGGGTGAGTAATATATACCTCAAGTTCACATCACAAAATAGTCGTTACAGAAGATGTTACCATTTACAGCTTAATAGACTGGTTCTGTAGTATAGGCGTTATCACAACTATCACTTTATATAAAGACATTCTTTTTATACTTTGGGGGCTAATGAGCAGAAGGGTCACAATTCAATAAATGATTATTATCGGATGATAAGTATGAGTTAAATTTTACCTATATACCTTATTTATTCAGGGAAAAGCAATGAAAGGGTTAGAAACCGGTTTTCGGTGAGGCTGTAGTCTCATTACGGTCGAATCGCCTCATTAACGCCGAAGCATTGTTCGTCTAACTATTTTCACGTTGACAGGCATACTCATACATTCAAATTATTTTACTTTTAGATATCGAAGAAAAATTAAGGAGATGTCATTTATATACCACTACCGTCTAATGAAACCAGGTCATGAACTCAACTTTTGGGTACGCCATGTGATAGAAACGCGAGGCGCTAGGCATCTGCGGTCTCCAGCGCTTAACGTTCCACTGTATCAACGACTTTATTTAGACCTGGTCACTTTAGTAATAATTATTTTCTGTATTATGTATTATGTTCTTAAAAATATATCATACAAAGTCAAGAAAGCCTCCGTAAAAGACAAATTAAACTGAGCAATAATAAGTTTTTTAAAATAAGTTTTATTATTAATGTAGATGAAATTATTTTTAATTCTTGTTAACTTAAATTTGTTTTCAAGTTTTTGTTAAATGTATAAGTTTTACTAAAGATTTCCAAAATAAAATTTTGTTTGTTTTTTTTAATTACGTAATAATTATACATTTGCCTTCGATTTGCACAAACAGAGGTACTTTAAGCGTCATCAAACTGTCTAAACTGTTGGACATAGACCTCTCCTTAGACAAGTAAAATTTTAACATAAATAAAACTGACTTCAAGAATTATACTTCGACTCAATTTCTCTTGGATGCCATTATCAGATTTTAGTGACCTTATCATGATACCATCGTTGGGATATCTCCTTTCCATTAAAAAAAGAATCGTCGAAATCGGTTCATAAACGATGAAGTTATCCGCGTACACACATTATATATATATATATATTTATATATGTACGGTCGAAATGAGAAACTCCAGCTTTATTTGAAGTCTGTTAAAAAGAGGTTTTGGCCTATTTCGTCACGTTATACCACGACAGATGGTATATGGTTAAATTTCAATTTTTCCTTTTCCTTCTCTTTGCAGTTGCCTTTTACGACACCTACAGAACGTATTCGGATTCGGATTCTTAATCCGTCTTTACACGAACTACCTTCGTAGGTAACTGTAAAGAAATGAATATAAATCATAACTTAAGAAAATCATATACTACACCTTTGGTAATGACCCCTTTATTAGGCAAGCCTCATTGTTAATTAAAAGCATTATTTATCTTAACATCTTTAAACTTTATTACCAGAAATGTATTTCGCAAGCAAAGCAACTTGTTTGGTTCTGTCACTCGATAGCCGGTTCTTGCACCTTTTGGTCTTGATAATACTAGTCTCGTTTCTACTTATTTGATGACAGATCAATCAACATTGATGACAAACTTCATTCAGATTATAGAAAAAAGTCATACAATTATAATTTGAGAAACATGATCAAGTGTTCATTGTTTTCTTTATTTCGCCAGCGGCTTCGCTCGAATTAAAAAAAATAGTATCCTATGTTACCTATAATACCTCCAACCTCCAAGAATATGTGTACAAAGTTTCATGATGATCCATTAAGTAGATTTCGCGTGAAAGTGTAATAAACAAACTTACTTTCACCTTTATAATATTAGTGTGATAACGTGTAAATAATCATTTACGTGTATGCAACTGCCAACAAGATTAATAATAATTTACAATTGTCACTTCTTACTACATCGTTATCTGTACATTGCATGTACCTTCGTACAGTAGTAATAAAGTATATCGTTGCTATGGATAAATCTATACATACACATATTCAATTACCACAGACATTCTTACTTTTTTAATCCATTACGAGTATAGTGTTCATGGTAGATAAAACGATCAAAATAGAAAACAGGTCTTGAGATTTTATGTTACAAACCCAACCAACAGATACTAGCAACTTTTTCAGTGCCTTTGAGTGTTCATGCTTAGCAAAGGAAATAGTTTGGTTAAATGTTTCAAACTTGAGAACTTTAATATTCGTTTTCATCAGTACAGGACCGCTATATTCGTTAATGTAAACATTGTGATATTTACATTCCAAAATATGTACTTAAAAGGTTTAACTATCTATAATATGTATGTATTTACAAAAAAAAAGTATATATGTATTTGTATCAGTTGTCTAGTACCCCATAACACAAGCTCTGCTTATCTTGGGACTAGATGGCGTTGTGTGTTTAGATGTCCGAAATATTTATTTATTTATTTATTTAAACTTTAAAATATAGATAAATAAATAATGTTTTTCGGATATCTAACACACAATGCCATCCAGTGCTTTTATACCGGGGGTGGCCGGCTCGACCCGGATGATTTGACGGCCTCACAGAAAACCGGTGCGAAATAGCTACGATACCGGAGGCCTATATCCCAACCCCTCTCCCCATCCCCATCCCGCTCCCCATCCACCAAAGGCCGGCAACGCACTTGTGACGCCTCTGGTGTTTGTCCTATTACATAAAAAAATTCTTAAATCAGGGTCGTCATTAAAATCACACGGTCTAAGTTCTACCCTGAGTAGAGAGCCCGAGGACGGCTTTCAGGATGGTATTTGGTAGATACACCACGTGCTTCTGGCTTCTGCATCTCCATCAGCAAAAAGAGAGACATCTTACGTATTATTCATGTTATGTAAAATATATGAATTTAATAATATATTCATAATTACTACCCTCTGCGCTAGGGTACTAACCCTCGAACAGACGATCAACGTAAAATGACAGCGTTCGTGCTGTCGTGTTTCGATGGTGAGTGCGAGATCGAGGGCCTAATGTGGCAAAAGTATCACTAGCCCGGCATAGTGTGGGTCACCATGCTGCATTGTTGCAATGTCTGCGTTCGCAATGAGTATGATGACCACTACTTTTGGATTAGAGAGTAGAGTCAAGTCAAGTCAGAGGCAGGCCTATGCATAAAAAAAAAAAGTAACTGTACCAATATCTAAGTATTTCTGCTTTTTGTGATTATAATGCATTTCTATTACTTTCTTTTCAAAAATATGTTATTTTGTAATAGTTATATTTCGGACATCTAAATAACAACGCCATCTAGTTCCAAACTAAGCAGAGCTTGTACAATGGGTAACAACTGACGTAAATATATTATACACACTTTTTTTGTAAATGCATACATATTATACATAGAAAACATCCAAAATCCCGAAACAAATATTTGCACAAGAAACAAACATATGGTCCCACACAGGAATCAAATCCGTGACTGCAAGCTCAAGACTACGCAAGCGAGGTACTCAATAAAATGAAATAAATAACATATTATACACCGAAATGTTTAAAAAAAATTACTTCTGTACAAAAGGTTTGCGACCCCTGACCCAATGTCGCAGACTTGGACAAGTACACTCAACAGTATCAGTCGTCTTAGATCCTCACTCTATATACACGCGCGTAGGAACAATTAAACTACTGTAAATGTACTTAAATAGTATTCAAATATGAAGTTGTACATATTAGTGTTGTTACTAAGCTTACTTGGATTTATAAGTTCGTATAAGATTTTAGTCATCTTTCCTTTGCCGGTTAAGAGTCTGAGTATTTTGGGACACTCAGTTGTAAAACATCTTGTCAATGATGGACATGAGGTAAAGTATTCTAAAGAAATAATAATTACTATATACATTGTTAAGGAAACAAGTGGACTAATTATATTTCCAACTTCTCCAATTAATTATGTTCTGTTTAATACAGTTATTTTTTCCTGGTTCTTCTCGAGTGTCATAACTAGGTGTGCTCGTGGGTCACTGATATTGACACTGGTATACTGGAGTCACACTCCAGTACCTATTATAGTACTGTACATTACTACATTATAAAACAAAGTCCTCCACCGCGTCTGTCTGTCTGTTCGCGATAAACTCAAAGCTACTGCACGATTTTTATGCGGTTTTATTAATAGATAGAGTGATCCTTGAGAAAGGTTTTCGTATTACATTTGTTACATTTTTGAGTATAATGACTAAAATATAACGATATTTGTTGAAAAATTAAGCCACACATCTCTGAGTAACATAGGCTATATTATATTTTCCGTATAGAACCCGTGCGGTGCCGGGGCGCGTTGCTAGTATACACATTACAATTCCCATTATTTTTTATCTAATTGTGTGTTTTAATGACTTACCTGGTCATAAAGTACTTAACTTTATTACCTATTTATATACCTCTACTAATTTTATATTTTTGAAATGTAATAATATAAAATAACCTAAAAACTTAAATTAAAATTGTGTTAGTAATTTGAACTGTTTCGTAATTTACGTTGATTTCAAAAAGAGGAAGAATCTCTTAATTCTGTAGTATTTCAGTATTCTGCAGTATTTTAATGCCTTTAATACCGTCAGTCGAGAACTACTTTCTGCTATCCTATCTCATTTCTCGATCTCTCGGGAAGCACAGAGCTGGATTTCTTCCTACATTCGAAATCGTCAGCAATCAGTTAGTAGAAAAGATTCTTCCTCTAACTGGTGTGTTTGCTGTAGAGGAACGGAAGTCATGTTCCTCCAACACAAAGGGAGAATCCTCGACCAGGCGAGATGATCATGCCTGGCGGGCATCTGCCCAACGGTTGATGTTCGGATGTTGTATATATACAAATCAGTGCGAGAACTTCTATTGCGCGATTCAGGTTTAGTAGTGTTGTGCAGTATGTTACTGCGTAGTTCGACGTATCTTCGGTATATGGCGCTGCACTATGCATGTATCTGTTGCGCTGTATATGGAAGTCGCCCCAGTTGCTAGAGTCCCTCAAGGCGGTATTCTCTCTCCTCTCCCATTTTTCATATTTATTGACCTTATAACTCAAACACTTCAATGTTCTTATCACTTCTACGCTGATGACTTGCAGTTATACTATCTATAAGAGTTGTGTAATGTATCGTCTGCGGTTTCGGTTGTAAATATTAACCTGACAGCCAATCAACGGATTAAATTAATCTAACCGAAAAAGTAAACATTTTTTCGGTTAACCCGAATAAAAGGCATGCGATTTTCATCGGTAGTAGCCGTAGTACGAGCCTGCTTGACTTTCTTCAGTTCCAACAGTTGCATCCGTGCGCCAAAAAATCACAGGCTCACAGGCTTACAAACTTCCTTCCATCGAAAACTAAGGCGATGCTTGTTCATACGCTAATATTCCCAACAATCGACTATGGTGTTCCTGCTACTTTGACCGAATGTAAATCTGTCCAATAAGCTTGACCGTCTTCTCAAGACTTGTATTCGATTTGTTTTCAATATAAGGATATATGAAATAAATATTTTTATCGGCACAATACATTGTGAATAATATAAAAGGTATTTACATTGTATTCGTATACTATAAACTATTATTTAAGGAAATTCGGTGTATTATCCTTCCGACGACACACGTTATTGAGAAGGAGATCATATATATACCTTTTTTAAATACACAACGTAAACACGAATAGTGTCTATTAGTAAGTATTGCTTATTTTAACTCTTTTATATATTGATTCCAAATGAGACTGTCATAATATACTAAAATAATTTGATAATATAGAAAAATTAAGATCACATAAAAATTCAGAACATGTTTAACCTAATCACACTGTTCAATTATATAACACTATTTAATTTGATATTAACTAACAGTTGCTTAATGAATATTGTCCTTCAAATTGCATAGTACCTTATCCCGGCCCTACGCTCAAAAGTTTTTCCCTGGCAAGCCCTATTAGCTACCACAATCGAAAATTTTTGTAAGGTGAAAGGTGGTTTTTCGTGAGTGGCTCATTAAAGTAAAGCCACTCACAAAGAATTATCTCTATAGTAATAACTTGTAAAATTTGTTTAGGGGATCCCGGACTATTTACTTTATAAAGTAATTTGCGCAAATGTTTAATGACAATAAGGTGCAAAGCTCAAGGATTACGGCCCGTTTGTTCAACATAGAAGTAAATCTAAAATAACTGGTTTCATATAGCTTCAACTAGAACACATCTAGAAATAGTACTCGTAATGTTTGTACAGCAATGTATGATATTAATTAATTTACAAACTTGTCATATGTTAAGGTTTTATCACTTCCTGGATTTTCCCCGTGTGTTAATTACTGTTGGCTATAGATTTAAAATCGTTTTCTTTACTTTTAAAACATTATATATTCATTACGCAGTCCTAAGTCCCATTGAATATTTATACGCTATCATTATAGACCTTAAAATATAGATTGATCTCTGTGAATTGTCTCTAGTTTTCTTTTAAAAGTAACGAGGTTAATTTTAGGTGTGAGTGTATTTATAACGTATTGAACTTCTGGAAAGAAATTGAAATTTTCTCTTCAATTCAAAATGATAATCATCCTTTGCTTTCAATACCAGATTTCAAATACTGCCTCTGTCGGTCATTGTCTATGTTTCGCAGCCATAAAGTGCAATGTTCTCAAGATATATTTAAATGAGCTATTTTTAACTTTGGTGTCAATCTTGGCGTTGGACAAATGTGTCCAACCCTTGTAGTCTTATTTGGAGAGCGAGTCACAGCGTTTGCACACACATAAAATGTTTATTCATGATTTCTTATCTGTATCTTTGTCATTAAAATACATGGTAATAAGTGACGCGGAAATTTTTTAAATTTAATTTGACCTTTATTATCGTAATGACGAAAGTGTAAAGATAAATTTCTTGACATAAAGTCTTGGTTTAATGTTATATAATCAACTACCTTATCAATGTTGAGGATAACTAAAAATTCTTTAAGACAATTTAAGTTAGAAAGAAACACACATTATAATTATTTGTAAAACGCAGGTCCTCTTTACTAAAGAATGCAGTCATAATAGGATCATAACGGTGGTTCCGATGTCTTCCATAGAACGTGTATGCTTATTAAAGACGTAAGCCGTCTTTAATAAGCATCACTACCCCGATACAAGTATTTCCAATAACTTACTGGGGTTTGCCTCAATTTATTTAGTGTATGACAATGTATGAGAAATAATAACCACATTTTTATTTTTTATTTATTTTTTTATCACTATGTCTAACAATTCATACTATATTTTTTTCAAATTGATTCGATCTTTTTGGTTCCTACCAGATATCTGGAAGAAAACAAGTTTAAGCAGCAAATACACCATTAGAATAAATATAAATAATACTCGAGTATAATAATAACCTAATGTCAGCAAACCTGCCCGAAGACCCATTAGTTTCATTTTACAATTGATTATAGCGTTTAGTAATATTATATTTTTTTGCCTTTGTATTAGTTAATATACCAAATGTTAATGGGTTTTTAATAGTAATAGTATTTATTTGAATGATCGTAATCATCGCCAAAAAAAATATGATTTGCCATTTCTTATGATACCGGCGTACCGTGCATAAAAGTTGTTTTATATATTCCCAGGGACACCATTTTTGTAAGAAATGCATCAATATACCTACGGATTCCCGATAATCTATGTTAACATTTTCATCTTTAACAGTAAAGTGAATTCAAAAGTATTTTACATAATGTATTATTGAATTTACAGGTTACATTCATAACAACACATCCGCTTGAGAAAAATCCGTATGAAAACTTGAGACAAATTGACATCAGTGCAAATGTTCCTCTTCTTGCCAGTAAGTTTTTAATGCTATAGTGTACTGCTAGCTGCTGCTAGAGCTGCTGTTAATACGACATCCGGACCCCTCCCGGAAACAGATGGATGTCCACCCTAACGTCTTTCAACGCTAAATCACTTGGTTAAAACAAAATATTAGTCAATAACACAAGAGAATTTCTTCACTTGTATTATTGACTAATATTTTGTTTTAGTGATTGAAGAAACGGAATCAACGCGAAACACTTAAGTCTCGTCTAAGGGAGATGGGAGTTAATGACTATTGACTCTCACGATCATGGAACATAATCAACGAGTCAGCAATGTGTTGCTACCTTTCCAATATTCCCTTTAGAAATTGTTGGAAAGGGAAGATTAACTCAATCTTCCCTCTGCTGCTCAATGCAATATATCAGTTTCTATACATAACATGTTCTTTGTTGTGACATCTCTGAGAAGATTGGTAGTCACTTCCCAGCCAATCATAATTCCACTGTGGAGACCTAAAGTTCAAGTCATTCTTATAAATTTGGGTTACCGAACATGCAATAATAAAGTTATAAGTAAAAGTCTAATTGTTTAAACAAGTCTTAGTCAAGTTAATGTCACAATTTGGTGTCAAGTGTGAGGTACAAGCTTCTTTTTGGTATATTCATCCTCCAACCCATTCCATTTCTACCTACTTAATGAATATCGAGTCCCTTAATAATAATACTGGTGATGAATCATTGGCTTTAACGAGAGGAAATTTTTTTACAGATGCTCCAGAGTGGAATATATCTAACATCTTTGGACAGGATATCGTAGATGACATGAAAGGAGTACAAGACGTTTGCCGCGAAAACGCTATACAGACGTTTCAAAATCCAAATGTCGTTAAGCTGTTAGAAGATACCAATGAACACTTTGATCTCGTTATAAGCGATCTTATGGAATCAGAAGTTTATGTGGGGTAAGTAACTTGTTCGTAATATATTTTTTTTAATAAAACTTTCGATTATAGCAGTAGATTTTCAATAAAAATATTTTAAAACAGTATTTGTTAAGTTAAATAAATAATGATAGTATAATCCTTTGTGGATTTTTTTATCACAACCATAATAAATCTACTTTTAAGTATATGTATGTAATTTTTAACATTAAATACTTAATTATTAAAATTATATTTTAGCCTATCAGTTTTGTATAACTGTCCGATGATCTGGATCTTCTCTATGGGTTCTCATTTTCAAGTAATACGACTGATCTCCGATACCGCAAATCCAGCATATGAGACCAACTACTATAGTACTAATGTTCCACCACTCACCTTCCTGCAGAGGGTTAAGGAACTATTTGACAGAATCAAATGGAGCTATTTCAGAATGTAAGCATCAAAATTCAACTTTATACTTTTAGAATTTCTCTTAAAAATATAGAAAATCATTTAGTAATAATGTAGTAGTTACCTTAGGCTTACAGATTTGAGCGCAGGGTTTTGGACTGGTTAAATGTCCCTGCTGGATATTTGAATGAAATTTA
Source organism: Spilosoma lubricipeda (assembly GCA_905220595.1). Classification (NCBI taxonomy): domain Eukaryota; kingdom Metazoa; phylum Arthropoda; class Insecta; order Lepidoptera; family Erebidae; genus Spilosoma; species Spilosoma lubricipeda. The sequence goes on from HG992295.1 coordinate 4,775,464, forward strand.
TTTCTCGTATGTAAATGGTCACAAAACCTTACAATAACAGTGCTCAATTCTATATACCACTAGGTATGTTTTAAGAAGAACGTAGGGTTTGACTCAGAAGGCGACATGACATGAATTGGTTTGGAATCTTTCACTGAATCTGAATTCCAACTGGGGCAAAGAAGGATTAGAGGAGACAGGTCCCGAAAGAATTGGTAGTTGATAAAAATACATTTATACAATTTAGTGATTGCAATGTTTTATTTTTAGATTTCATACTACACCATTAGAAATACAACTCTATGAAGAAACTTTTAAGCCACTTTTAGATAAAAGAGCGAGGAAGTTACCTGCTTATGAAGATGTTTTGTACAATGCTTCGTTAATGTTTGCTAACGAACACAACGCCATAATTAATAGACCAAGTCATCCACAGAACTTTAAACACATCGGTGGTATCCATATTGATGATCCTGTTAAACCGTTGCCTAAGGTAAGGTCGACCAAATTGAATCATGACCCCCCTTAAAGTCATTTTCCTACAATTATTCTATACCATTAGGTTGAAATTAGCTTGAACATACATTTCGAACCGTTATCATTCTACTAGACACTGACAAAGCCATGACATAGACATAGACGTATACTATGGACTATGATAAGTATTGCAGGAAAAAGTTTGTTAGCCAGTGAACGTCCTTATCTATAGGTATACTAGGAAAGATTTGATTGTCTGTTTGTTTGAGACATAGGATTGACTTTATTTCGAATAATGGGTAGAGGTAGGAGGGTAGAGGTACCGTAAAGGTAGCGTAGGGTAGGTGTAGAATAAAAATAGAAAAGCATTTATTTGACAGAACGAAGTCTGTCGAGACAGCTAGTCATACATATTAATAAAATGAAACAATAAAATTAGAGACTTTATTTTGTTTATTTCATATTATTAAATAAAAAAATGGCATTCACTTCGTAAAGCGAATAAAAAAGAAAACTTCTCAATAGTTAATTTGTGGGTTATAATGGTTCCAATGGTTGGTCTGTAGGATTACTGGTTAAACCTAAAACCGAGTGTAAGCGCCATGGTTTTTAATAACGTCTAATAATCTATTACGCATAGACCAGATTAGACGACTGCAAATGTCACTTCCCCTCATGAAATCACAGATTTCGTTACAATGCAGCTCGATTGCTTCTTTAGTCCTCTCGTTCCTGTTATCCCACATTTGAACCATCAAACCCCATAAATTTTCTTTTGGGTTAAGTTAAGTTAAGATCTGGTGACCTAGCCAGCCATGAAATGAGAGTAAATTTATCTTCATGCTCCGTAAACCAATTTGAGACAATTCTGGCAGTATGCACTTGACAGTTATCATGAACATAGGAGAATACTGGCACATCTTCATTGATTCTTCCAATAAATCGACATAGTTGATGAGGAACAAGTTCGCTTATGTTTCCAGCATCCATCCATGCCCACATGTTAGCTGAAATACGGCCAGATGATTGGTTGGGCACTACGTGGTCCTCTCTGTATCGCGTGTTATCGTTACGCTACAAAGTTAAGCGATCATGTTGAGAAGAGCGAAATGATTTTTCGTCTGTAAAAATGGTGTTTGTCCAGTCGAAATCTAAATAATTACGTGCAAAATTCAATCTCGCAGTTTTGTGTGCATCCGTTAAATGAACTTTCTAAGCATGATGTCTGTAATGCAGCCCAGTGCGGTGCAAATTATTTCTACTTAATTGTTTCTAGACAAACGTCATAACGTGCTGCAAAATAGCGGGTACGAGTAAAAGGATGTTCTTCGTAATGGTGTTGCATTTCCGTTCTCTGTTGGTTTGTGATTCGACGAACCCTATGATTATGTCGTCGTCGGTCTTCAAGGATACCCTCTTCAGCGTGCCGTCTGATCCAGGTTCTGACCGTGTGACGACTTATATTTAACGCATGTGATATTTCTCTAACGCCGCAACCTTGCTCACTGAGCACTACAATCCGAGCTCTTTGTTTTACCAATTGGCCATTATCTATACTTATAAAATAGTAAGTCCTGACTGACTGACTGACTGACTGACTGATTCATCATCGCCGAGCGTTAACTATGATAGTCAGGGCTATGAAATTTGGTGAGTAGGATCGTTTTATAGAGTAGACACCCACTAAGAAAGGAATTTTGAAATTTCTACCCCTAACGGGGTGAAATAGGGGTTGAAAGTTTGTATGAAAGTCCGTCATTTTTTAAGTTAGAAACATCAAAATTTACATTTGGGCTACTGACTAAAAATGAGTAAATACGTATTAAAGCGTTTCTGGATATTCCACCCTTAAGGGGGTGAAATAGGGGTTGTTATTTCGCATTTAGATTAGTCTGGAAGTCCATCATTTTTTAAGTTCGAAACATGAAACTTTGTTTTTGGGCAACTGACTAAAAATGAGTTCATACGTATTTAAGCGTTTCTTGAATTTCTACCCCTAAGGGGTGAAATAGGGGTTGAAAGTTTGTATGGAAGTTCGTCATTTTTTAAGTTAGAAACATGTAACTTTAGTCATGTGCTAAGGACTAAAAATGAGTTAATACGTATTTAAGCGTTTCTTGATATTCTACCCCTAAGGGGTGAAATAGGGGTTGATAGTTTGTATGGAAGTTCGTCATTTTTTAAGTTAGAAACATGTAACTTTATTCATGTGCTAATGTTTAAAAAAGAAAGAGTAGATACGTGTTTAAGCGTTTCTTGGTATTCTACCCTTAAGGGGGTGAAATAGGGGTTGAATTTTTTATGAAAATCAGTCATATTTAATTTAGAAACCTGAAACTTTACTTTTGGGTTGCTAATTAAAAATGAATAAATACGTATTTCAGCGTGTCTGAATATTCTATCCCTAAGGGGTGAAATAGGGGTTGACATTTCGTGCGTATTTTAGTCTGGAATTCCGTCATTTTTGAAGTTTGAAACATAAAACTTTATTTATATCCTACTGATTAAAAAAGAGTAAAGACGTGTTTAAGCGTTTTTGGTTATTCTACCCTTAAGGGGGTGAAATAGGGATTGAAAGTTTATATGGAAGTTCATCACTTTTTAAGTTAGAAACATTTAACTATATTTTTGGGCTACTGATTAAAAATGAGTAGATACCTGTTAAAGGTTTCTGGATATTCTACCCCTAAGGGGTGAAATAGGGGTTGCAAGATTGCATGGAAGTCTGTAATTTTTTGAGTTAGAAACATACAATATTATTTTTGGGTTACTAATTAAAAACGAGAATATGCATATTTAAGTGTTTCTGGATATTCTACCCCTAAAGGGAGAAATAGTAATTGGCATTTCATGTATTGGTTAGTTTGGAAATCCGGCATTTTTTTAATTTAGCAGCCTAACAACTTTCGTTTTTATGTTTCTGATTACAAATAGATGTATACTTATATCAGTATTTATGCGAATTCTGCTCCTAAAGGGGTTGAAATATGGGTCGAATGTTTGTATGAAAGTTCTTTTAAATGGGATAGTGATCAAAAATAAATAAATAAATACGTTTAAAACATGAATAAATTACTGATACATTATATAACACAACAGCTAGTATTATATATAAATATATTCTTAGATTTTTATTTTAATATTTTCAGATTGACTACTATTTGACATCTCACACATAATGTCATTTCATTTTAAAAATTATAATACTTTTTCTCCGCAATGAAAAGAGTTTTGATTATAAACGATTATATTATTTGAAATTCAAATAAGACTGCTGTATCAAAAATGTATCTTGATCAGTGATGACAAAGGTTTAAATTGCATTGACATCTAACCCGTAATGACGCATTTTTATTTATATCTAAAACGTACTATGTGCAAATAGCGAAGAAAACCTAAATATATTTATGATTACAAAGGATTAATTGGCAAAGTGGGTCATTGGTTGACTGTACATAATCAAACATATTAATAAACATATTCGTTCAGTATGTCTGACTTTATGTTGAACAGGCAAGAGATTTTTAATGTAATTGAAGTTAATATTTGTATTTTGTTAACCAACTTATCAAAACCTTTGCATATTGAATAGTTGTATTTCATAAAAGAATTTAAAATGGAAGATCTACAATATTTCAATCTTCAAATCTCCTTTCTAGGATCTGCAAGATCTAATGGATAATGCGCCTAATGGGGTCATATACTTTAGTATGGGTTCTTTATGGAGGGCCAAAGATTTGCCTGTTGCAGTAGTCACCGAACTTCTCAAAGTATTTGGACAACTAAAGCAAAAAGTGATCTGGAAGTTTGAAACTAACTTGAAAGATGTGCCAAAGAATGTTCATATCCTTCAATGGGCACCACAGCCAAGTATTCTAGGTTAGTATATTTGCAGAAAGACAAGATACCTAATCATGAAAGATAGAATAATGTTAAATTTACGAAAGCATTTAATATATACAATAAAACTTTACGTCTGGAGACATAGCAGATGCTGATCGCGTACAATCAAAAGGGCGCGAAGCCTTTCACAGGTAGACTTTTTATTGGAAAATAATTTTTCCAAAAATATATAAATTAAAAAACAATATATTATAAATAAATTCAAAGCCAAAGTAAATCAAAAGAGATCTTTACATAGTAATACAATAAAATAAAGTCGCTTCTTGCACTTGTAAGTTTAGATTCCTTTAAATTATGTAAGGAAATTTATATATACTTATATTTACATATACCTATTTATATAATAAAATTACCTAGGAAATTTATATATACCTATATATAATTATATATATATATTTATACTTCAAGGAAGATTTTGAAGCATAACATATTCGTATGAGAATACTTAAAATGCACCAATGCTAGCCGCTGCGCCGCAACCAAGCCGGGGCGTAAGGCCTTTTTTTGTATTACATAAATATTACTTACCACAAAATATCTTGGTTCTGTTTCAGCCCATCCTAACTGCAAATTGTTTATAACTCACGGAGGTCACCATTCATCGATAGAGTCTATACATTTTGGAGTACCAGTCATAGGTATGCCAGTGCTGTTCGACCAAAAGCTGAATGTTAACAAAGCTGTTGCAACCGGCTATGCTATAAAAGTAGATTTAGGTTACGATGCACCAGCTAAATTAAAAGAAGCCATTAACACTGTGCTTACTGATCAGAAGTAAGTAAATGTTTATAGCATATAATAATTTTAAACTTTATCAGCTTATCACTAAGCTAAGAAATCTTCAAATAAATTTGAGGAATAGAATTTGAATTCGCTTATTAATAGTCACACAATACAGGCTCTGCCTAGTTCAGAAAAAAATACCCAGGCTTTGGAGCTGCCTATAACGCTGATGAATACCTTTGTTGACTAGAATCTTTCGTCTACATGTTTAAGGCAAAATAAACTTACAAATGTGGATTTTCTTTACGCAAGGGTTTATTTTTGTTTTAAAAATCTGTTGAAGCTATTTAAAAGCTGTATTCTCATATGCAAATTTACATTGTGATTCTTTAAAAAAAGAACTAAATACTAAAGTAGTTAAATTATTTTTACTTTTTAGATATCGAGAGAGAGCCAAGGAGCTTTCATTTATTTACCACGACGTACAATCAAAACCAGGGGAGGAACTCACATTTTGGGTTCGTCATGTAATCAAAACGAGGGGCGCTTGGCATCTGCGGTCACCTGCGATTAATGTTCCTCTATACCAGCGTCTATATTTAGATTTATTAGCCTTAATTATAGTAGTCTCATATTTTGTGATCTCATCATTAAAAATGGCTTTTAAAAAAACCAATAAAAAACTTTTAAAGAAGAAAAACCGATAAGCGATTAAAAATTGATTTTTGCAATACATGTTGAATGAATTTCAAATTGTTTTAAAGTTAGTGGCTCATAATTGTTTATGTAGGTACATAATAGAAATAAATGTCGGGAGGTATCAATATTTTTGTTTTCATTTTTTTTTTATTCTAAGAGTACTAACTATCCTACTAATATTATAAACGGGAAAGTTTGTAAGTATGGATGTTTGTTACTCTTTCACGCAAAAACTACTTATTTATTTATTTATTCATGGAAAACTTACAGCTAGATATGTTAGTAAAAAAACAAAGCAGATTAGTCATCAGACAGCCAATAACAAGTTTTCACTTCTAGTTATAGACTAATATAAAATATTGAGAAACAAAACATAAGCTGAACATAAGAACAAAAAGAAAAATCGCACACAATATGTAAGCACCAAATAAATAATAAACATATAATTGCCTTAACGCAAATTTAAGCAACACTGTGTCTGCTCAAAAAAACAAATGCTTAGACACCGTCTTGCCGAGGATACACTTACCAAAAAGGGATCAATATTATGTAGTTTACATAATTCATTAAAATGTCTGCTTGCGCGTATTTACGTATTTGCCTGAAACTACACAGTAATTCAAACTTCACTTTCATCCCCATCATGTAGATGGTTGGCAGTCCACAACGGTGCGCTTTTCAAGAAACTTTCTGCCTCGCACAACAAAACTGTGGAATGAACTATCGCCTGCGGTATTCCCGGACCAATACGACCTTCAAGAAACGAGCGTACTCCTTCTTAAAAGGCCGGCAACGCACCTGTGACGCCTCTGGTGTTGCGGGTGTCCATGGGCGGCGGTAATCACTTACCATCAGGTGATACGTCTGCTCGTTTGCCCCCTATTTAAATAAAAAAAAAAAAAAGAATATAGCTTATACATCAGAATAACGCATAGGCTACTATTTGCCGCGATAACCGACATACAGATTGGTTGAACATAATAATAATAATAACTGAGAAGAAGTAAGTACCTTGTCTTTTATAACATTTTATAGGAATATTTGAAGACCAGAAAAAGGATCTTTTTATTTATATTGAAAATAAATGTGCTTAAAACATTTAGCATCCACTTATTAATAAAATATACTTCATTTGACGTTCAAATAAACAAAACAACAATTAAAGTAAAACTAACCACAGTTTATTTACTCAACTCGAACAGGATAGCACATTTTAATCTTTCTTATTTTTCACTGGTGATTTTTTCGCTCGCCTCTTCATTATATACTTGAAAATTCTCCAAAGTAAAAATACTACCACTAATACTAATACTAAAAAGTCCAGATAAAATCTCTGGAGAAGCGACACAGTGAGCGCTGGAGAGCGAAGGTGCGGGGCTCCACGTGTGCTCACCACGTATTCCACCCAATACGCAAGAGCAGCACCAGGTTTCATCTGGCTATTGTGGAATATTGTGGATAACTCTTTAGCTTTGGTTTTAAACCTGTAACAAATATGATACAAATACATATCGATATGGTAAATCGAAAAGGAGAACAAAATATAATCCAGATACCAAGACAGCTTTCGAATATGTTTGATGATTTTTTTTATGCTTATTATAGAAATATTTATATCTGCCAACTGGCGATGTATTTTTCTCTTCTACCACTCATCGGTTTATGGCTTATCTCCCTAGCCATTTAATTATTCATTTTAACTCAATTCTTACAATTGTAATCTTTAATCCATACTAGTCTATATAACTGCCTCGTTGGTCTTGCGGTTGACGTATGCGACTGCCGATTTAAAGATATCGGGTTCGAATCCCGGGTCGGGCCAAAAAGTGTTATTGAGTTTTTCTGATTATAAAAATACTTAATAACAACTCGGAGTTTGGCAGTTGGGGTCCGAATCCCGTGCCTCGGAGAGCACGTAAAGCTGTCGGTCCTGCGCCTTATCTCTCCCGGGTCGTGTCGGTTAACCGTCCCATCGGATTATGAGAGAGAAGGAACAGAGAGTGCACCTGTGTTTGCGCACACACTTGTGCACTATAATATCTCTTGCGTTGTTGGCTGGTCTCCGTTGAGACTGGCCACCATGGCCGTTGTCGGTTAGGAGAGCATTATATTCATATGATAAATTCAGAACTCTGTCTGTTTTATTTTTACCAAACTACATGATTTTATGAAATTTAGCATGGATATATTTTTATTATTTTGAGAGGACATAGGCTACTTTTAACCAGCATATACGCGGGCAGAGACAATGGCGAAAGCTTGTTATTTATAAATCATGTATACTATGAGCTACATGTACACTACGTAGAGCTATATGTAAAGATATAAAGCAAATGTAACAAGACTTACGAGTCATCAGATAACACCTTTCTTACAGCAGCTTCAAGTTCGTCAGCCATATCTTCAGCCAATACAACTTTGATTCCATAACCTTTACTCTCTACTGTTGCCATGTTAAGATGCTGATCGGCCATTACAGGAATACCAACTACTGGCACACCAAAATGTACAGCTTCTGTCGTGGAAAGTTGGCCACCGTGTGTGAGAAATAATTTGAGGTTTGGATGAGCTGAAATATTTGTAGAATAGGTCAACAATATGGATCAATATCGAGAGAGGAGAAGCATGTGCATGCCGGCACGACTGGAGTCATTTCACCGCCTCATAAAAGAAACGGTGTGAAGGGTTACTAGAGACTAAGGGGAGAGAGTCAAATGCATTTTCAACTCTTGAGTATCAAATGACAGATAGTCATTTAACTGATGTTAACTTTTTTTCTACTAAGTGTACTGTAGTGACTCAAGGCTGCTATCACCTGCCAAAGCAATGACAGTTGGGTGGACTCTCTTCCACTAGTCTTATTAGGTGTTCGTAGCGCTTTTAAGGAGGACGCTCAGGCTTCAGCTGCCGAGTTGGTATACGGCCAGCCAATGCGACTCCCTGGTGAATTTTTTGAACCTCACACTGATGACACCGTAGACATTACTGACTACCTGTCAAGACTTCGGCATATCGTCAGCAAGCTGCAACCATCACCAGCAGCCAGACACAACAGTAGTCAAAAATCTTCATCTACAAGGACTTATCATCTGCAACTCACATATTCCTTAGGGACTGCACTGCTGGGGGTAGTTTGAAACCAGCATATTCTGGTCCTCATAGGGTCATAGAAAGGGGGGACAAGGTTTTTAAAATGGTAAATGGTAACTTGGTAACTACTCTCCTGACGCGGATAATCAAGACTTGCGTTCCACTGACAGGGACGTCATTAGAGCGACGCGGTCAGGACGTCGCGTTAAATTTCCCGACTATTATCGCCCTTGACGGTCTCTGGAAGGAGGTGATGTAGTGACTCAGGACACATATTTGTGTTCGTTATATTATTATTATTTGTCGTATGTTTTAATTATAAACCTATTTATTTATTATATACATTGTTTAATATTAAATAATATTATATACAACTTTAAATTTTATAAAATTATTATATTGTCAAACATACAAACAGATCTTGTTTCTATATAGTTGTTTACTCTGTATCAGCCGGCCGGCGCGACGGCGCGCGCCCTGTGAGTGCGGGCGAGCCGGCACGATCATATTGTTGCGCTCGCGCATACGTGCCGCGAGACGGTCCGTCCATGTAGATAGGAGGTCGGGCAGTACCGTCCCGGGCTTATCGTTGTTACCATATATATATCTCGCCGCACTAAAATTAGTTCTCTTAACGTTCTTCCATATATATTTTATTGTGATTCTCTTAATACTATTACTCCTTCTTATTGTAGTGTAATTTCTGTGTGTGTAATTTCTTAAATAAACTTTCATACTATCTCTTGTGACTGTGGACTATTATTTATATACACCTACATATATCGATTACTACAGTACTATGAGAAGCGTCACTCTATGTAGAACAATATCCTGAATACTGTAGGGTATATTCAACTTTGTTATTTAAAATCTAGAGAGCCAAAAAGCTATCCAGGATATATAACTGAATGCCATGTCCGCATTAGTACTTGATTCGTGAAATAGGTATGAAATTTGTGTTTACATATATTTGTAACAAGCCAAAGCTTACCCAAGATGCTTGGTTGCGGAGCCCATTTTACAAGGTGAACATTAGGAACCGAATTTTCCATATCACTCTCGAATTTCCATATCACAGTCTGGTCAAGCTTGCTAAAAATTTTCAAAAGCGATTGTTTCATTTCCTCAGACATACCGTCGCTTTTGACATTCGATCCTAAACTGAAGTATATCACGCCATTTTTAGCTCCATCCATTAAGGTTTGAAGGTCCTTATACAAGAAAACCGTTATTAGAATCTTATTCGACTATCATAGACATTTCTTTTATCACTCATAATTAACACACAATTTTTTTACATGTTTGGAGCTGCCAAAATGACTCTACTCTACCTGATAGATAGCATAAGCAGAATCCAAAAGTGGTAAAACAATGCAGCGCGGTGACCCATACCGTGGCGGCTTAATGATCCTTCTGCATCTTTTTGTTTTGACAACTCCCTCATTAGGAACAAGGACATGTTTAATGTCCTATATCGCAGGGACTTTACAAACATACATGAAACGGACACATAGAACACTCAAACTCAGAACAACAATTTGTGGATCACACAAAGTGTTGTCCCGTATAGGATTTGGACACACAACACTTGGCGCAGTAGAAAGAAGCGTGGCGACAACTTAAACCACTAGTAGTTGGCTTAGACCATCCGTGCAGTGCATTGGGCCTCCGGTCTCGCACTCACCCACGATACAAAGCAGCACGAATGCTATAATTTCAGGTTGATCTTCTGTGCGAGAGTAGTACTGTCCAGGTCAGCCCGTTTGTGCTGAAAGCAGCGTGTCTCTACTAACTTCGAAGATTTTTTAACGATTTATTACAAATAAAACGTGAAATTTGTGAAGAAAAGTTGGACCAATCTGGAAATAAATCGACCAAATTCGATCGATTGCTAAATTCTAAATTAATACACCTACAATTACATTCATTAGCGAATATAGCAATGTTATTTCACCTAAAGTTTAATTTTTTCATTTTTTTGCTTTCTTATAAAACTTTTTCTTCTTTTGTTCGTTCGATCGTTCTTCTATTAAAAACTTCAAAAACAGTTGTAAATGGAGTACCTTTGGTAAAGGCTTGACCTTTACTTGGATATGATACCCGCCGATATTTATAGCATTTTGAGGTAATGGCATGGCCCCTGCTATAGATGGATGTGAGTTTAGGAACATTAAAGACCCATTGTATATTGCTTCACTATAAGACGGTATGGTAACTCCTCTCTTTGCTGCAATTTCAGAATATGTGCTGTCGTACACCCAGCTTTCCACAGGAACTTGAATCAAACTAAAAGAAAATAATCAGATCATAATCATGTTTCATTAACAGGTAAAGTTTGCTCATTGAACTGGATAGGAAAATAAGTTCTTTCTCCAAGAAGAACTTCATAGATCATTTCATCAATAATTTTTTTTCTAGCTATGAAACTTAAATGTAAAATATTTTTTTAAATTTTTATCAAATCGACTCCTTGCCGACAGGACGTAGTAGATTTTCGGAATTGCTATAAACGAGCGAGAGATCATAAAATGCTCCAGACTATCACAGTCTCTTTCTTGAATAGAATACACTACATATTATTCACTGCGGAGCTCTTCACATAGGGTTCATTTTTTAGGGTTCTGTATCGAAAGGGTACAACGTGACCTTATTACTAAGACTTCGTTGTCCGTCTGTCACCGGGCTGTATTGCATGAACCGTGATAGTTAGACAGCTGAATTTTTCAGAGATGATGTATTTCTGTTGCCGCTATAACAAGAAATACTAAAAATTAAATAAATATTTTAGGGGCTTCCATACAACCAACGTGATTTTTACGTATCTACTTATTTTAATCAGTAGCCATAAAATAAATTTTCATATTTCTAACTTCAAAAATTACGGACTTCCGTACAAACTTTTAACCCCTATTTCACCTTCTTAGGGCTAAAATATCCAGAAACGCTTAAATATGTATCTACTCGTTTTTAATCAGTAGCCCAAAAGTGAAGTTTAATGTTTCTAATTTAAAAGATGACGAACTTGCATACAAACATTCAACCCCTATTTCACCCCTTAGGAGTAGAATATTGGGAAACGCTTTAATACGTTTCTACTATTTTTTATCAATAGCCAAAACTAAATTTCAAAAATGACGGACTTCCAGGCTAACCTCCATACGAAATGTCAACCCCTATTTCACCGCTTCGGGGTAGAATAACAAGAAACGCTTAAATACTTATTTTAATCAGTAGCCCAAAAGTAAAGTTTCATATTTCTAATTCTAAAAAATTACGGATGTCCATACAAACTGTCAATCCCTATTTCACCCCCTTAGGGGTAGAAATTCCGAAATCCCTTTGTTAGTGGGTGTCTACTAATTACTAACCTACTACTAATTTCTTTAACTGTCAACGAAAAGTGCCGGCTGCCATGAAAAAGGCTCGCCAGCCGTGATCGACACGCGGTTTTGTATGACACGCCGACTTTCGGAATGACTTTTGAAATTAATGCATCTTATATCATACTTACTTTAATAAAAGGAATTTTTTCACCAATCGCAACAATCGACTCACTCTTTCGCAAAAACCCAATGGAGGAATACTTGTAGCGAACAAATCAACACTAAAGGCTGGATTCGGTGTTTGGTCCATTAACCTCAAGGGCTGCCAATGGGGCTCGGTGGAGACAACCCAGATCATTGGAGCCTCAAATAGATGAGGTATCCTGAAAGGAAATTATTTATGTACATAGACATCTTCTTTGAGTCACTACGATATTTATTATTTGCATGCATTGTGTCCTTGTGGTAACGGATTAAAAATACAGATTCATTCCACAAGTATCGTGTTAGGCAATTAAAGTAACAAATCACGCAGGATAGCATCACTGGAAAAACTTAAAACAAACCCGATACCAACCCGTCTGGATAACTAGGTATAGTAGGCCAAAACTCCTTTTAAAGAAGAGACTTATGTCCAATATTGGGCAATGATGAAATATTCTGGAATATTCTGGAGAATATTCGGTTCAATCAGAGAGAGACCGTTTTATTTTATATTATGACTAGCTGTCCCGGCAAACGTCGTTTTGCCATAACTACTAATAAATTAAAAATTAATTAAAAAAACATTGTCCAGCGGACAAAATTGTGAATCTAAACCATTCCAAGATGAACACACACAAAAAATTTCATCAAAATCGGTCCAGTCGTTTGAGAGAAGTTCAGTGACATACACACTCACAGAAGAATTATATATATAAAGATTGAAAACACTTCATGAATATCCTCCTGAATCTCCCTTGGGCACTCAAAAGTTGGTCAGAGTAAAACAAAATCCTCACCCAGCATGTAATTCAGAAAAGAACCATTCAAGAACAACAGCATCAAATTTTTCCTTTGGATCACTCAAAAACTTTACAACACTAGGCTCTTCAATAATTTTCTTATGTAATACAAAAGAGAAAAAGTTAAATAATATAGAATCTCCGAAATTTCCTTTGGTAATAATTTTTTTTAATTGCCAGTCCCCACCTAAAATAAATGATTTAGTGTTACTAAAAGAAAAAGTGATTTTGAAGGGAGATTGTACTTAATAAATTACTTCAATAGTTATGAATAACAATAAATTTGACTGGACGGTTGGTCGCTTATGGTTAAGCGGCCGCCACGCTCGCCACACACACGCAAGTTCAAATCCTAATTTGGACAACTTTTGTGTGATCCACAAATTTTTGTTCCGAGTCTGGGTGTTCTTGGTGTCCATTTCATGTCTGTAAAGTCTCTCACGATACAGAATATACCTAATGCGAGAGTTGTCTTTTAATTGTCAAACAACGTTTACGTCACAAAAATATGACAATAATAAATCTTGTCTTCATTCTTTTACTTTCACTCTCAGAATTGGAATTTTCTTCGTCAAATTAAAATGTGGCACTTTTAAATAAAAAAAGAATTTCCCAAATCAGATCATACATGGCGACTTTCTAGGATAACAAAAATCTTATATATAAAAATCAATTGCTGTCCATTTGTCTCGCTAAAACTCGAGAACGGCCGGGCCGATTTAGCTGATTTTGGTTTTGAAATGTTTGTCGTAGTCCAGGGAAGGCTTAAACTGACACGTGCACGAAGTAGCGGGCACAGTTAGTAAAAAAAAAAACAGACGAATAGAGAACCTTCACCTTTTTTGAATTAAGATAAAAGAAAATAATAAAGTTGCTTAAATTTGCTTGCTGCTTAAAATAATAAAGATTATTACTTTTTTCTGCCTCCTCTTTGTAAGCTTTTAATACGGATGAAACGTCGATTTCTTCTAGGTTGGGAACTTTTTCTTTCCTCGGGAATGACGTTATGTGAACAACCTGTATAGAAAATGAATAAAATAACATGAAACTGTATAAAAACAAAACTGTCGCTCATTGATCATTCATAATTAATTTACTAAATACTAATCAAAACGTCTACTTTGTTTCCAGTCAGCATCTAGTACTAATATTCAAAATATAAAGAGCAACATTAATATTTACAGTTAATCAAAGTAAATAATGAAAGTATCTTTGGAAATCCATTAATTAATTACTAGTTTTTGCCCGCGGCTCCGACCACGTATGCGTCGGTTATCGTGGTAAATAGTAGCCTACGTGCTATTTTGATTTATAAGCTATATTACTGTAGAGTTTCATCCAAATCCGTTCAGTAGTTTTAGCGTGAAAGGGTAACAAACATTCATCCACCCATCCATCCATCCAAACTTACAAACTTTCGCGTTTATAATATTGGTAGGATGTTAAAACGGAGTAACTCCGTGATCATGGCACTTGCAACAGCGCCGAAATATCGGATACTCATAAACAAAAAGGTACATGGTAGCAATCCCGCAGATTCCCATTTTAATGTTACTGACCATGAAAGTTTAAAACAATATATTGGTAGGATGCTAATGCGTTTCTTTCACTTATTGCAAATAGTCTCAAAACAGTAAAAGCTTAAGTAAACAGACTGCTGACAAACATTCTAAGCATACATTTTATAGACAAACTAACTCATTTAACCATGAGACCGAACAAAGAATCGTGGTCATCATACTATATTTGTCTTGGGGTTAGAATCCAGTTCACAAACTCAGGTTTAGCAGTCAAGATTACTGAATACTGTAGATGAAATTCCAGTGAAAAAATTTAAAAATCGTCTATAAACGCGCATAATAATATTAATTTCTAGTAGAAATGAGGACATGAATATGTAAAAACTCTAAAAACTCCTTTACCTGATGTCCAGCTTCCAATAATCGGTCCACAACGCCAAAACCCAGTATGCTATGACTTTTCGAAGGCATTGGAAAACATACCAATATCCTCAAGGCTTCATTAATTGTTATTAGACTACATAAAAATATAACCACCTTAAGTTTGTTTCGCATCTGAAATTGAAAGAATGATAAGATTAGTTTTATTTCGAAACTGACATATTCTTGAGAGAGCTGAAATGAATGAAACTTTTTTTCTTTTCACGGAATAGGGGCAAACGAGCAGACGTATCGCCTGATAATAAGCGATTACCGCCGCCCATTGACACCCGCAATACCAGAGGCGTCTCAAATGCGTTGCCGGCCTTTGGGGGATGGGAGGAGGGGTTTGGAGGTATGGTATAGGTACGGGCCTCCGATATCCTCACTAACTCGGTGAAACACGAAACACGCTGTTTCACATTGATTTTTATGAGGCCGTAGTATTGGTCGAACCGGCCCATTCATGCCAAAGCGTGGCTCTCTTACGGTAAGACCTTAAGTATTCAATATCAATAGACAAGACTTTTTTCTAAAAATTTAATACTGTAGAACTGTGTAATATAAATAGTACTTGTACCTACTACTAATGTAAAAAAAACCTACTAGATTACTAGGGGGTACAAGTACTATTTATATTACACTTACCTTGGAAGAATCTAACTTCTAAAATACAAATCAGTCTAATTTAGACAAAAGATTATTCATAACTGAAAGCTACTAGTTTATATTCTATAGTCGAGTAATAAAAATTTTGGCATTTAGTGTCAATGTACTAATTGTTATCTGCATTATTAATCAGTTTGGTGACCACCACTCTTGGAATCTACTTATGCTTTCCATCAGGCAGAGTAGACTCATTTTGGCAGGCCATACATAAAAAAAAGAAAATAAAACATTTTACCTCCTTTAAAGAAAATGCGAACGGTGAAATAAGAAAGTTAATGTTTATATATTTTGTCTATTATTGTCTATACAAAATTGGGTATAAAGTGTTCGGTGGAAGAGGTTCACGTGAGTGATGCATCTTGCTTGGTTATAAGAATTAACGAAAAAACGGTAGTAATAAGCGTATATAGGTCACCGTCTCATAAGAATATAAAAGATTTCTTAATTTCACTTGACGAATTATTAACTTCAAAAAAGAACTTTGAAAACATTATTTTAATGGGTGACCTAAATATAGGTGTGAAACCAAATAGTGTGGACCGAAATTCACATGACTATTTGAATCTGTTGGTGAGTCATGGTCTACTACCAGGTCATGAAATCCCAACTCGTGCAGAAAACTGTATAGACCATGCTATGATCAAGACAAAACTCTCCACTATTACCATGGTTTGCGACACTCTATTAACGGATCACAGCGCAGTATTTGCCTTTGTAGAATTAAACCATTCAACTTCTGCCCTACGATATTCAAATAATAAAAGTAAAATAAACTATGATGCTCTTATTGGGGAACTAAAGGCGATGAATTTTGATTGTGTCATGAAATCACGGGATCCGGACTGGTCGACTGAGAAGCTGCTATCCATTCTGAATAGGTCTATTTAAAATAATACGATACCAGTAATCGCACCGAGGCGGGAACGGTGTAATAAGCCATGGATTACTCCAGGATTAATTCGCTGCATAAAAAATCGTGATCGAATGCATTTAAAATGTAAGACGTGTGTTGATTTTTGCAAAATATATTAAAGTTACTACGTTCTAATCTGAATCATATCACAACTAAGTTAGTGCATCATTTTGATTGTGGGTTATCGAGACAGTTGCGACGAAATCATTCTGAATATCCCGCGCGGGCCACTGTGTTGTCCCCCTCAGGCCGCCAAGCAAAAGAGACGGGCTCTTCGTAGCAGACACTGTGTCGCTCACACAACGCGCGTGAGTAGTAATTACACAGATATACAATGAATTGCCTACGCTCACCAACTGGAAGTGGCTCCAATACACCTCTTGGAGGTTCTCAGCCAAACTTATCTGAATTACACACAAAAGATGTTTCGCAAATTACAATTCGTAGCAAACGTAAGTTACCTGATGACAACGAAGTAATCAGAAATGAATTATCAGAGCTGCGAAAGCAAATGGCTGAGATGATGGCAATTTTAATGTCCTCCAGAAGTGATGAAAGGGACAACATTAATAAACTATGTCAAGATGTTGCTGATATAAAAAATGAAGTTGGAAATATAAGTAATACTATCGAAAACATAATCGTTGAAAATAAATATTTCGGAACCGAAATTGCAAATTTAAAGACTGTGGCAGAAAGCACTGAAGAAAAAATTAAGAGATTGGAGAGCGATGTTAATAGCCTTAAACTCAGCCCAGCAACGTCAGACCAAACAAAAAATTATCAGGAAGAAATCATTAAGGAAATTCGAGAAAGAGAAGTACGTGCTAAAAATATTATAGTTGTTGGACTTCCCGAGTGTAAAATGAACTCAACGCAAGAACATCAACAATATGAAAAGAAAGAAATTGCTAAAATCATAAATCTTATACATAAAGACTGTCCCCAACCATATAATATATTTCGTCTTGGAAAATATAAACCAGACACTACTCGACCAATTAAATTATGCTTTTCATCTGAAGAGACTGCTAAATTAATTTTGCGTAATAAAAACAGCCTTACGGACTCCATCAAACTTTATTCGGATCAGACCCCATATCAAAAAAAGTACTTGCAAGACCTGAAAGAAAATCTACGGAGGCGTTTAGCTAATGGTGAAACTAATCTCAGCATCAAATACGTTAGAGGTACGCCTAAAATTATAACTTCTACAGACATTTCAATTCCTACTTCAAAAAATTAATTACGAATACAGAAAAAATATCATATCAGATTATTAATAATTACACAGACCTGGCCTCCACTAAGAAATCACTTAAATGTTTTTACGCTAATGCTCGCAGTATTGTCAAAACTGGTAAACTTGATGAACTTAAATGTATAATCACTTCATCACAGTCCACTATACATTTGATTGCACTTACGGAAACCTGGATCAAAAGTGAAGAGGAAGCCAGGAGACTCCATATTGAAGGTTATACGCATTATTATAACTTTAGATCAAATAGAAGAGGGGGAGGTGTATCAATCTATGTCCACAACAACTTACAGCACAATTTTGTTCAAGAACACTGCATCAACGAGACACAATATCTCTGGATATATATCAGAAAGTTTTCCTTAAATGTTGGTGTCGTCTACAAACCTGACAAAACTAATATCGGCAACTTTCTTGATACATATAACGAACAGCTCCAAAGTATGAAAAGAGCAATAGTTTTCGGTGATTTTAACTTGGATTTACTCAGTTCAGATAACAGTATTCGTAACTATAAGGACACACTAAGGGAAAGCAACTATATTATACTGAACAAAATTGATAAGAAATACTGCACTAGGGAAACAGACACAACCAAAACTATACTAGATCATGTATCTTCGAACCTCAAAGACAATAATTTCCACTTCGCAATTATAAACTCTTCGATGTCTGACCATAAGCAATTATTTGTAGAAATTAAGCACTTTAATCCCCCACCGATTATGAAAATGGAATACACCGCAATCAACTACACAAAGTTATACAAATATTTTAAAGAACTTCCCAGAATAAACGACGAAGAACGACATGAGGAATTAGTCAAAGATCTAGGGCTAGCGATAAACATGAGTAAAGTAAGGAAAACAAAGGTGTTAAATCCTCCGCGTAGAGACTGGATTAAGAAAGGAACCATTGAAGGCATAAATGAACGCAATAGACTATGGAATATATATAGATCGAATACATCAGACACTAAAGCTAGAAAGGAATATGAAAAAATGAAAGCTAACATATCACAAAATATACAACAAACAAAAAATGATTATTACCTGAAACGTTTCAAGAACAATATGACAAAACCCAGAAAAATGTGGCAACTAATCAACGATCTCTCACGAAACAAAATAAGAGACATGAATGGACCCAGCAAACTTGAAACGGAAAATGGCAGTATTACAGACCAAGAGACAATATGTGAAAGGCTCAATTCTTATTTCTCGACTATCGGTTCAACCCTGGCAAACCTTATAGCTAATACGTCTACAGAAAATGCTACTCAAACAGATATACGAAATCTGTCTGAAGCAACAACAAGCGCCGAAGCAGAATTAAAATGCATTACACCGGCAAGCGAAGAAGAAGTTATTAAAATAATAGATGGCTTGGATCCAAATACTGGTTGTGGCATTGACGGCATTAGCACTAAATCACTGAAATGTGTCAAAGAGTTTATTGCTCCGCGACTCGTGAAATCTATTAACTTCTGTTTTGACCACGGTATCTTTCCTGACAACCTGAAAATTGCTAAAGTAGTTCCAATTTACAAATCTGGTAGCAAATTAGATCCCTGTAATTACCGCCCAATATCTGTCCTGCCAGTCATCTCTAAGATTTACGAGAAAATTCTTTATAACCGCTTAGAGACATTTCTCAATAAGAAAAACTTCTTTTACCAAAAACAGTATGGATTCAGACCACAATCAAATACCCTTTCAGCAACAATAGACCTTGTAACAAAAATAAAAACGAATATAGACCAAAAACAAGTCGCCCTAGGCATTTTTATTGATCTTAAAAAGGCTTTTGATACTTTCAGCCCAGATATTTTAATCCAGAAACTATCTGCAAGTGGAGTTAAAAATAAGGCTCTCGACATTTTTAAATCGTACATAACCAATAGGCAGCAAATAGTAAAAATAGGAAAAAACCAAAGTTCTTCCAGTTTTATAACTTTCGGGGTTCCGCAGGGATCGATTTTAGGACCGTTACTGTTCCTTATCTATATAAATAATATATACCAAATAGGTCTTACAGGGGACATTTCGCTTTATGCCGACGACACAAGCCTTTTTTACTTTGGGCGTTCTGTACAAGACATTCTACCCTACGTTAATACAGACTTAAACTTATTAAATAACTGGCTTAAATTAAATCTTCTTACAATTAACATCACAAAAACAAATTATGTTATATTTGCTGCAAAAAACAAACCTATTCCCGACAACATTGAAATTAAAATTGATGACCAATTCATCCAAAGGAAAACTAAAGAAAAATACCTGGGTCTTATCTTAGATAGCTCCCTGACCTGGAAGCCTCACATAGAAAGTATCAAGTCTAGATTAATATCACTCACAGGGGCTGTTCACAACATAAAAAACTGTCTCCCTCGAGAAGTTCGATTTTTAATATATAATTCATTAGTAAAACCCCACATTGACTACTTGATAGAAGTCTGGGGAACGGCGGCTAAAACGAATCTTGAAGCTATCCAAACGGCACAAAATAGGCTGATAAAAGTTCTATTTAACTATGAATACCGGACTCCGACACAAAAAATATACAAAGACACTAAGATAATAAACATAAAACAAACTTACACATACTATACATGCATACTTATACGAAAAATATTAAATAAGGACATACACACAACCATGTCATTTACAAAAAAACAAGATTACCAAAAAATTAAGTTACGTAATTCCAACTACCTAGTAACACGTCCACCCCGAACTAACTACGGCAAAAAAAGCTTAGAATACGAAGGAATTCAAATGTATAATACGCTGCCCATGGAAATAAAAGAATCTGCTAGCATGGCTGTTTTTAAAAAAAAGCTTAAATCATTTGTCTTTGACCGAACATAACATTCCGAGTTAAAGTACTTTATGTACTCATTCAATTCATTCATTTGATTATTTAACAATGAAATTTGAATGTGTATATATAGCCATTATAAAAGTACAAAAATGAATGTAAACGTAATATATTTTTATTGCATTATTGTGTGAAATCCAGTGCTTGTCGTGTTTGCCACATCTAGTAGCGATATGGTTGCAACTTGTTTGCTGTATACCCACCTTAAGTGATTTATTGTTACCTTTCGTGTTGTGTTATTTTTGTCATTTGTGTTTTTTGCTTTAAATAAGTAGTAATTAATTAACTTCTCTGTACACTCTTTAAGCTTATATTAAAATTATTATTTGTTTCTCAGTAAGTGAATTGTGAATTCTTATGAGGAAATAAAGATCTTAAACTACAAGATAGAACCAGACAATGAAATAATTAAAATTACATATAATAGATATATTAACTTTTGTAATGATTTGTTAAAACGATTAAAGAGAAATTATGATAGATGTGAATTAGAGAAATATGCTAAAAACCCGAAAATGAAATGGAAGATAATTGATTCTATAACTAACAGGAAAAATGCGAAAACTTCGGCTCATGAGCTTCTCAAGATAGCAAGGACTTCTGACAAAGCCCTGGAAAAAATAAATGACCACTTTTCTAACATTGGAACTGTCCTGGCAAACGCAATAACATCTAAAAGAGGTGCAAATAAAAATGATTTGCTTGGTTTTGAATCCCAATATTCACCGGCCAATTCTATGGTACTTTTGGAAACAACGGAACAAGAAATTGAATCTATTATTAAGAACTTAAAGGCTGAGAGTGCTATGGGATATGATGGTATATCTACTAAAATGTTGAAGATGGCCAACAGCATTATTGCACCGATCATGACCTATATTGTGAATCTTTGCTTAGAAACTGGCACTTTCCCTCAAGTTTAAAAAAAATCTATCATTCACCTGTTTATAAGGCCGGGACCAATAACTATAGACCAATCTCGGTTCTTCCTGCTTTCTCTAAAATTATTGAAAAGGTTATGAACATAAGACTTTTGTCCTTCTTAGAAAAAGAAAACATATTATCGGATAACCAGTTTGGATTTCGAACTGGTAGATCGACAAAGCAGGCGGTCTCAGAGCTCGTGGACCTTGTGTCTTCTCATGTAGACAAGAAAAGGAAATGTGTTGGTGTTTTCTTAGACCTTGCTAGAGCTTTTGACACGGTCTCTGTTCCGGGTTTGCTGGACAGGATGTTTGAAGTGGGCATTAGAGGTAAAACTCATTAACTTTTTGCCAGCTATCTAAAAAATCGTACTCAAAGCGTTACGATCAACGGCCTCACTAGCAGTGATAGACAGATACATTATGGCGTACCCCAGGGCAGCGTTTTGGGACCAACATTGTTTCTAATCTACATCAATAATCTGTGTAACTTGAAATTGAAAAATTGCAGGGTTTTTACATTTGCTAACGATACTGCACTCGTATTTTATGGGAACACGTGGAAGGATGCAAAAAGACAAGCCGAAATAGGCCTTAATATTGTCTCAGATTGGCTAAGTGACAACTTACTCACATTAAATGTTGCCAAAACAAAATATGTTCTTTTTGTAAACACAAAGCGTACCTTACCACCCAGCTTTGACCTTCAAAGTCATGACGGATCGTGCCTTAATATGACTATAACGGAGAATAATTGCGTCTGCACTTTCCTTGAAAGAGTTTCAACCGTGAAATATTTGGGGGTATCGTTGGATGAAAGACTGACATGGTGTCCACAGATTGACCAAGTTACAGAGAGAACAAGGAAACTAATTTACATCTTCAGAAAACTTCGTCATGTTGCTAATTACGATCTGGTCAAAACAATTTACCTTGCCCTTGCTCAATCTGTCTTGAGTTACTGTATTACATCTTGGGGAGGTGCACTTAAAACACACATAATTAAATTGGAAAGGGCTCAGAGATCATTACTGAAGGAATGACCTTCAAACCTTTTAGATATCCAACAACTAACCTATACGATGAGTGTGATGTGCTTACGGTCAAGAAACTGTTCATTTTGGACGTAATATTAACCCAACACCAAAAAATACAGTTTGATCCCGCTCTAATCCGGGCTAGACGACGGGACATTATTTGTCCAACGGAAAAGTTCAAAACATTCTACATAAATAAATTTCCATGTTATTTGGGCCCATGTTATACAATAAATTAAATAAAATTTTAAATATATATTCGCAAAACAAGCATCAATGCAAAAACACCCTAACTATCTGGCTAAAAACTAAAAACTACGATGAAATAGAGATTTTATTCGAAATTGATCAAATTGTTGTAAATTGTATTCAGTTCAAACATATCGTGGTCTAACTTTTATTTCATTGAACGTTGTTTGCATAATTCTTTAGGCGAGGGTACTTACATATTGTGGTTGCATTGACTGTGAAAGTGTACAATAAAACCTAATAACCATCTCTATGTCAATAATATACAGTAAATAAATGTATAATGTCTCAGGAAGAAACTAGCATCTGAGATACAGGCTCGGCCTAGTTCAGGTGCTAGTGTTCACTATATTATTATTGTGTCAGTGTTCCTAGTTCTTTGACCAGTGTTTATACAGTTATGCATACGTTCTTAATAGTGGTTGATTTATTGACAATTCAATGAATCAGGAACTGTTTGGTATAATCTATATCAATACAAAGATAATGTTAAACAAGAATATAACATGTGTAAAGTGAAGGTGTACAGTATAGTGTTTCATTGGTAAGTTACTGTTAATTTACCTATGTATGTGTAAATAGTTTTTTTGTCACAGTTTTGGGTTCATACACTTTTGGAGAGCCTTACTAAAATGCACATGTCAGTGTGTTGCTGTTTGTAATTTTTGAAACAGTCACTCCATGTTAACACTGTATACCCACATACCACTAACTAATTATGTATATACTTGATTGCTATGTAATTTACATTGTAAGAGAACTTAATAAATTTATTATTATTATTATTATATAGCGAGGAGTGCAGAAAGTTGAAAAGAAAGTATGATTGAATTTCGACCACCGGGAGACTACTTGTTATTTTAATTAGACTCAATCCTGCCTGATGGAAAGCATAAACAGAATCCAAACCATACTCATGTCGAACGCAAACAATGCAGCATGGTGACCGACACTATGGCGGTAAATTAATACTTCTGTATCATTAGGCCTCCGGTTTCGCACTAACCAACAAAACACGACAGCACAAACGCTGTCATTTTACGTTGATCTTCTGTGCAAAGGTTGTAGACACAGAAGAGGAGAACTATTATTCTTTCGTTCTGTGGTTGTAGAGCCCCATCGAGCCGGCCCGTTCATACTTTTATTATTTATTTTGATTAACCTCAAATACCTTTTCATATTGTCTGACTACAAAAACATCTCTACAAACTTAAAAAGTTGTAAAGTTCAAAAATGTACTTACTTTATATTTCTCAGAGAAAAGTTTATACTTAACACTTACCTTCGTTAATTTAAATTATAATCTATCAATACAACATGAATATAACCTAGAACTTTTACTAAACATGTATACTTTTTCAATTTAAATTTAACAAAACTCACTACAATTTTAATTTCACACTCGTACACAATTAAATGAAAGTTTATCATTCAACTATCAGTGCACATATTACGAAATCATTGATAACTACTGATAACTAATCTTTCAATGATAATTCTACAAGACCATCAAACAGTAGAATGTCATGCATTCCTATAAGTGAAGTTCTACTTGAAGAGATGTTACGATACTGGTGAGCCTATTAAACTGATTTATTTTAAAGAATAATATGATATAATTATAATAATATCCGACGGCATTCACACAACGGTATCGGAGACAATCGTTGCCTAAAGGTCGCTGCGGTCACATCTTGGGGAAATGTGACCGCCACTAACGACCCGGGATAGGTAACACCCCGGTACACCCCGGTGCGGCCGGGTTGTCGTCTAAGGCGGGTCGGTGTTCCGCCTCTTACTGCTTAGAGCGGTGTAAGGTGTGACAACGTCCTGCCCCGGGGTGACTCCAGTCACCTCGGGATGTACCTCGAGTGCGAAAAGCATTCCCCGAGTAAAAAAAAATGGGGGCTATACATAATATAACACGCCAAAGTTATTCTTCTAATAAACATTTAGATTCAAAAATGGAGTTTGTGTGCCTATTCGCTATACATAAATAAAACAATAATGTAATGTTTCTGTCTCCTAGTTAGCTGCTATACTGCTTTACTAAAAAATAATAAGAAAATAAAACTTTTACACAAATATATAGCTACGCCTCGCAGTGTTATAATGGTGTTGTTGTAAATTTACAATAACAACCACGAGTAACACTGTGGATCGAAGCTACTTAAAAATAGAAGTAGCCTACGTTGATCCTTATAATATCAGTTTTCTGCCAGTGAAAGCCCCATCAAAAGGATTTAAGCAGTTCCAGAGATTAGTTAAAACAAACAGACAGACAGACAAAAAAAATATGAGTTTTTTATGTAAATATACATTTTCATTTATATTTAGTGAAAAGCTGTTAATGTGAAATTACAAACAGACACTTAAATTTTATTTATTGAGATAGATTTATTATCACGAGCTTTAGACATTGTACTCTAAGAATAGCCCACCCGTGGGATACAACGTGGGAGAGCGACGCTTCGACGCGAATGGGCCGGAGAAATTCAGTTTAATGTATTGTAACAATTTTTTGTTGCTTTTCACCGAGAAAGTAAGGACCAGAGACCAATCCTCTCGACCTGACTATAGGGGAAAGACTCCTTAGATAGCAATGTACTTATCACTCTTGAGTTACTTTACTCCTGAAGTCCTGAAGTTACTTATCATTAGGTATCATCAACGGCCTTTAATATAGTCATTTAGTACTCTCCTTCGAAAGGTTTTGACTTACTATTAGATTATTGGCCCGTGTCGTAAATTGATGAGTCATGTAAACCATTAGGAGACATTTTTAGAAAGATACAGGCTAGTACTTTTTTATACAGCTTCATTACACACCACTGCAGTACAAATTTGTACAGAGATACATATCCTACTAATATTATAAACGCGAAAGTTTGTAAGTATGGATGGATGTTTGTTACTCTTTCAGGCAAAAGCTACTGAACGGATTTGGATGAAACTTAACAGTAATATAGCTTATACATCAGAATAACATATAGGCTACTATTGCCGCGATAACCGACATATACGCGGGCGGAGCCGCGGGCAACATCTAGTATATATATTATGGAGATCTTACAATAGTCGGACTTATCGCGACGTTCTCTTCCAGGCAACGGATATTATGAAATCTTGTTTTGGATGTTTATTATTACTATCTATACTAAAATATAAAGCTGAAGAGTTTGTTTGTTTGTTTGTTTGAACACGCTAATCTCAGGAACCACTGTTCCGATTTCAAAAATTCTTTCACTGTTAGATAGCCCATTTATCAAGGAAGGCTATAGGCTATATATCATCCCGCTAAGACCAATAGGAGCGGAGCACCAATGAAAAATGTTTCAAAAACGGGGGAAAATTATCACGCTACGGGCAATAAGAGACGTAAACGAAGTTGCGTGGGTCAGCTAGTTATCTACAATTATGTAACATCAAAACGGTTACGGACATGTTGATCGCAATTAAACTATTAAGTACAAAGATGGCAAAACTCTTCTAATCTTTTCCGTATCAAAATAGTTATGTCTCGTTTAAGTTCTTGTTAAACGTTGTATTAGCTTCATTTGCAGCAGTGCTGCGCAAATGCATGCGGAGATATATTAGCCGACCCACGCAACCTCGTTTGCGCCTCCTATTGCCCGTAGCGTGATAATTTTACCCCGTTTTTAATGGTGCTGCGCTCCTATTGGTCTTAGTGTGATGATCTTAGTAGGCAATATAACACGCTTGTTAAAAACCAAACTTGGATATATGCCTAGGCTTGCCTAGATATAAGAAATGTTTGAAAGTGTTAGGGAGTGCAATATCAGCCTCATCGTAAAATTTTGGATGTTTTCTTATATTTTTTTTATTATGTTATTGTTTTTGTGTTCTGAAATTTATAGTTTGCCATAATTACTTAATCGTTTACATTTCATCCTTTTCGTTTTGGTTACCTTCTGAATGTGTGTTTTGATCTTTTTTGTGACTTGTAACTTTGTTTGCTTGGTTGTTCATATTTATTTTTTGCTTTCTGTGGTCTCCTGTAAGTGAAGGAGTACATCGGTATAATACCCATTTAGTATTTTATTGAATACTGTACAGATATGTATATCCTTTGTTGGAGATCCTAATTTAATTAAATACATAGATAAATGTACTATCCAACACTGAAATATTTTCTTAAATCGGACCACGGTTCCTGAGATTAGCGCGTTCAAACAAACAAACTCTTCAGCTTTATAATATCAAAGTAAGGATACGAGTAGATGAAGTATGTACTGCTGCACATCGGTAACTCCTTTACATTCCCACTTAATTAACACATAAATCTGAATAATAATACCACATCTATAATTGAAAAATGTAATAGCTTGATCTCTGACATATGGTTACGAAACCGACGAAGTAACTTTGGAAAAGCGATTTTATTTTGTACTAGCTAAACCCCGCGGTGCTACCCGCGGTTATTGTCGTACCGCGGGAAACGCCGCGGGGCAAAGATAGTCTAAAAAAGTAGCCTAAGCTCCTTGGATCATCAGCTATTTGTCAGTGAAAATCCCATCAAAATCGGTCCAGCCGTTCCGGAGATTACCCGGAACAAACAGAGAGACAGACAGACAAAAATTGTAAAAAAAATATTTTGGTATGCATTTATTAAAAAGCGGTTATTTTAATATTACGAACAGACACTCCAATTTTATTTATTTGTATAGAACATTATTTATTACTTACCAAACAATAACACTACGACACTGCACAACTAAAGTTCAATTCGATTTTGAATTTCCACCTAGAGTTAAATCGAGACGTGTTTTTCGAGTAGTTGTATCTACATTTTATAAAAAAGGCGTCAGTCATTTTCTTGAAAATAAAATAAATACCAAGTCAAAGTTAGAAAGTGATAGTTTTTTACGAACTTAATAGGTAGTTGAAAAATAATTAAAATTATTGACCTCAATAAAATTTCAATTAGAACGATTTAGTGTTTTGTATACCTACTCGTTTTCATGAATAGATAGACATTTCATGACCGTCATTAAACACTATTATTAACATACCGGCGCAAAAATTACCATAACTTGTAAATGTTCGAGATAAAAACAGTTCTTAAAATATTTTCTTTTGAATTCATTAGTATTTAAAAAATTCAATTCCCGGGTAGGCCTAAATGTATGAATTTTTATGTTTTTTTACAAAAAAATGAGATTAAGTACTATATCAGTCAGTCTAGTTTTAATAGCACAAGCCCTACTTAGTTCAAAACTAGATGGCGTGGTGAGTGAGACATCAGAATATGGTTATAATTTTAGTAACGGACAACAATGTCCGTGGACATGTATACAAATACATGTCCACCGTGATAACGTCTGGTGTCAATAAACTAATAAAATAAAATATCAACATAAGTTCAAGCTGCCATAATTGCTACTGTTTTGTACTTATCTGTAAAGTACTTTAAGCTTTATCAAGTTGAAATAAATAAATACATCCCAAACACTTATAAAATAATCTCTCGTTATCTGAGTTACTGCAGTAAAAAAGATTTGTTGTTTCTTTTGATTTTTAATTTGAAAAACTTAAACTTATGTCGAAAATATTATCAGCATATTGCCTTCTCTCATTGCACGCTACTCTGGTGAATTTTGGGCTTATCGCATCCAACTCCTGCCAGCCATCTTGCCTTGCCCAAGTTTTCACTCCAACTGGCTTGTGGGCGTCCTACAGCTACGCTAGCCGAGCCAGAACCCTTCTACCCCAACGGTTGTCAATTCTGTGGCTAATATGGTCAGCCCACTGCCGGATGGTGCCTGAGGTGATCTAAAATGACGTACCTAAATGTATTCAAGTTTTCATTGGAATCACACTGTTTACTAAAAATAAATAATTTTCAATTATAACAAAAATATTTTTTAACCGACTTCAGAAAAAGGAGGAGATTTCTCAATTCGACCGTATATATATATATATATTTTTATGTGTGGTGGCGGATAACTTTGTCATTTACGAACCGATTTTGATGATTCTTTTTTTAATGGAAAGGAGATATTACGGTGGATAGGGATATATTACCCAACGGTGGTACCATGATAAGGACACTAAAATCTGATGATGGCATCCAAGAGAAATAGAGTCAAACCTTGAAGTCGGTTTTATTTTTGTTAAAATTATACTTGTATTGCATTCGTTTACACATACAAACATATTGTTTTTTTTTTATGTCAAACACTTAAGGCGTCGCCACACGCAAGTGACTTTGCGATTCTCTCACGTTGATTTATGCAAGCAATTTTTAACTCATTACATCTAAAAAATAATTTCGATGTTTCACGCTTGTTAGACGACTAGCAGCGGCTATAATTATATTGTACGTTTTGGTAACGCAAGTTTAAATCCGACCGCGCACCTAACCACACAGCGAAATATTTTTGTATATACCTAAAATACCTCCAAATCTAACTGTAACACATTTTTATTATCGCATGCATAGTGGAATGTAAGATACTACATTTATTACACTTACATCCTATTAATATTATAAACTCGAAAGTTTGTAAGTATGGATGGGTGGATAGATGGATTTTACTCTTTCACGCAAAAACTACTGAATGGATTTGGATGAAACTTTACAGTAATATAGCTTTATACATCTCTGATGTATTACTCGTAGTATAACACATCCTATGTATAACACATAGATAACTATTTGCCGCGATAACCGTCATACACGCGGGCGGAGCCACGGGCAACAACTAGTTTAATTATACTTTTAAACCTTTTTATGTAAATTTCATCACAACTGAACTTACATACATATAAGTAAGATAACCGTTCAAAAACGTAACGCACCAGTTTAATAATAATAATAATAAATATTTCGGACATCTGTCACACAACGCCATCTAGTCCCAAGCTAAGCAGAACTTGTGTTAAGCAAACTCCGAAACAAATATTTGTAGATCATACAAACATTTGGTCCGACCCGGGAATCGAACCCGAGACCTCACGATCAGCAGTCGAACACGCCAACCGCGAGACCAACGAGTATGTAATCAGTGGCTATTAGGCCACCACGTACTAGAAGACGACACGTGGGAAGGCCTTACAATGTGGTCCGATAGCGCAGGACCGTTGTTATGGAAAGCTTTGGGGGAGGCCTATGTCCAGCAGTGGACGCTTGAGATGATGATGATGATGATTGTTAATTCGAAAGTAACTCTGTCTGTCCATCACGCTTTCACATCTAAACCACTTCACCGATATCAACGAAATTTGACATGAATATACTTTGATTCTTGAAGATGGATATTGACTACTCTGTACGCGATAACTGACATGCACTTGGGGGGCCGCGGAAAAAATCTAGTTAAATTTAATTTATTATTTCTATCTTTTAAGTTATATTCACACCATACTGTTACGGTTACTAAATGAAAGTTACTTGACATTGTTTATGAATTAAACAACGACTGTCTTTAATGCCTGTACCTACCTTAAATCATTCAATAGATGCCTTAAATATACCCATATTTGCGACTGTTCTACCCACATCGCTACGTTTCCCTATGTAGATAGCGTCCCTACATTGAAGTCGCTGTGATGGTCATAGACTTTTTATTCAATGGGCTCTGTTTTAGGCTGTGTGCCGTCATCATCATCATCCACAACGCATAATGTCCCACAGCTGAGCTCGGGTCTCCTCTCAAGAGAGGGTTAAGGCCATACGTCTCCACGCTAACCAATGTGCCATGGCTGAGATCAATTCGACCATAGCTTCTTTCAAGGTGACTTGACATAAAAAATAAATAATATTTTTTTATGCTATGGTGTACAAAAATTCACATCCCACCAGAAAACAAAGCTATTATCGTATTATCAAAAATCTTCTATTGTGTGTTAAATTAATTATTCTGATTTGAGTATTTGATATAGAATTTTATTAAGTGCACCCTATGTTTTACCCACGGTTATTGCTGTACCTGACTTATGCCACTGATTTATATATGTATATCTTCTATGTATAGTATGTATGTATTTACAAAAAAAAGGTATATATGTACTTATATCAGTATCCCATAACACAAGTTCTGCTTAGATTGGGATTAGATGGCGTTGAGTATGAGACTAATACCGCCCACACGCTCACCACTATAACTCCTGTACACCAGGATCAACAGCGATGACCCACGAACACACCGAGCTATTTTGTGTGTTAGATGTCCGAAATATATATATATATATATATATATATATATATATATATATAGCTATTTGAGATGACATTTCCTAAAATTAAATTATTTTTTACAACATAAAAGTATTTCGAGCGGTTAGAGCATATGATGAATCAGTCGCGACAAGTAGTTTTATTTGTTTATATCTACACTAATATTATGAAGAAGAAAGATTTTTTATTTTTGTATGTAACGAATAAACTCAACCGACCGATTTAAAAAATTCTTTCACTTAAAATTCTACAGTATCCCTGAGTGTCACGGGCTATATTTAATCCAGTATTCCCACAGGAACGGAAACTACGTAGATGAAACTGCGGAGAATTGCTAGTATAATACAAAGTCAGAAAGTACGAAAATAAACTCTAAGTGTGGGTTACTACCAGTGCGGTGGCATCCCTGAACTCATGTCAGTCCGTCCAAGACTGAATATTGTTAAGCTAAACAAGCGGTTTAGATTCGAATAAGAAGTCAATCAAAAATATCCACTGTCTCGTATAAATTATCTTATCAACAGCAATAAATTTATTTTCGGTGATTTACTAACTTTGCTGGAACAAGTTACTGTTAATTATTTAAACATTTGTTTTAAACTGATGTACCCAGTGGCACTCTCGTGGTTAAGACGAATCTATTGATACCACTCACATAGAATTTGACAAGCCGTTTAGCCTCTAGGGCGTGCCTAAGAAATATAAAACATACACATACATACACTCGAAAAATACATAACCCTCCGCAGTCGGGTAAAAATCAATATACGTATGGCTTACTGTTTAATTAAGTTACTATATTAATAATTAATTAAGTTATAGTTCAGTTTTATGTTTAAACATAAATAGGTATATACAACGAAATAAAATGCATATAAGGTATACCATCTACTCCTAATAGATAGGTACGTGATGGTCTTATTAGGTGTAATCTATGTATATGTAAATTAGTAAAAGTACCTAATACTTAGGTAATCTACTTTTAAAATTTAGTTCAACACTGTAGCCTAAAATTACAATTCATAATAATATAATCAACAACGGCTTTTTAATATTTGATTTATTAATTTTGCAACTAAAACTAAACATTTTGAATTATCTATTGTGCGTAATAAGAAGAATAATAAGAACTTGCCAGTTTAAGTAGTCGGTTTTAATATGGACAGATACATTTAACTTAAAAAATATTCTGTTTTACCTGAGGTACCTGTAGACACTTCCTACTTGAACATTATTATACTCTATTGTCGTGATTGCAACCTAAACGGTTGAATCAACACTAGTAGGTACGGTATGTGTACCACAGTAACAGTATTGCTTGAGACTTTTGTGTGCGTACAAGCGTACGCTGCGTCAGGATATAATAGGTTGAATAAAAAAATAATATACAGCCCTTGAATTGTGAGCAGTGTTAATGTGGTTACAGCGATAAATGCTTACTAACAAATAAAGGTAAGTTTATTTCTGTTAATCAGATTTGTCGATATATCAAAATAAATGTACTTTCGTTTCACGCGAGTAATTGAAAAAGTTCAGTTATAATAATAATTTGTTTTTTGGAATGTTAATATACAAAATGGTAGGGTTAAAATTGGGCAATGTTATAATAATTAAAACAAACGGTAGGATTAGTTGCATTTCATGTAATATTAATTTAATATACACGCAGTGATCCATTCCGATCAAAATCTAGTTCACAATTTCGGAGTTTTAATCATTAATTTAAACGTTCAATCATTAAAATTAATCATGATTAAGTTTATCGTTCAAAACACAAATAAATACTTGATTATATTGTATTTTTATAAGTCTATTAATTCATAAATGAAATAAATATCATCATCTTCATAGCCTGTTTTATTCCCAAGA
This sequence comes from Spilosoma lubricipeda, assembly GCA_905220595.1. Classification (NCBI taxonomy): domain Eukaryota; kingdom Metazoa; phylum Arthropoda; class Insecta; order Lepidoptera; family Erebidae; genus Spilosoma; species Spilosoma lubricipeda. The sequence goes on from HG992295.1 coordinate 4,808,606, forward strand.
CCATTTTTATGTAAAAAAAATATGCAACACACTAAAATTATGCATCATATCCATAAATATCATCAAATTACACACTTGTGTAAACTATAGCAGATGAGTGAATGAAAAGAAAGTTGGAATTGGTATTTAATCTGGCATTGTACAATTGAATTTATGCTCGTATTTAAAACAACTCACAGATTGAATATCGTGCTTTGTAAATATCGTTTAGGTATATAATTTTCTTAAACTTGCTATAACTTACAACTACCTCACAATCAACATTATTTATTTTTGCTTAATCTACTCGTGAATAAAACCCTAAACATGGGTTAATTATTCGTGTCTCTTTTTTAACAAATATGCTGCACGATCCTATTAATTTTGAAATCATTTATCACACTAATATATAAAGACGAAGGTTTGTGAGCGTGTATGTTTGTTACTTCTTCACGCAAAAACTACTGAACGGATATGGATGAAACTTTACATGAATAACACATAGGCTACTATTTGCCGCGTGTATGTCGGTTACATACACTTAGCTAGCTATGCTTATGAATATGTTGTGTTCCTCATTATTAAGGGGCGTGATCGTGAAATGTTTTTAGAATAATCTCCCTCCAGTTGTTAATGTTTACGACAGTCTATTCTTGGTTTGTCAGGCGCATAAGATTCCCTTCTCGAAATATACACACATGCCATCAATTAGATTACAAACCTATTGAAATCTCAGATACTAAGATAAAACTTATCATATATTATAAAGGTAGTAGAGCCACGATGATTTCAGCACGAATGGGCCGGCTCGACCGGGGCGGTACTACCCTCGCACAGAAAATCAACGTAAAATGACAGCGATCATGCTGTCGTGTTTCGTTGGTGAGTGCGAGACCGGAGGCCCAATGATGCGAAAGCATCACTAGCCCGCCATGGTGTGGGTCACCATGCTGCATTGTTGCATTGTCTGCGTTCGCAGTATGGTGACCATCACTCTTGGATTCTGCTTATGCTTTCCATCAGGCAGAGTAGAGTCATTATGGCAGGGTCAAACATAAAAAAAAAAAAAAAAAAACTAAATTTGTTAACACATAACGAGGAAACGGAAAACTGATAGAACTAGGAGATTGTTGGTTAAGTGGTTTGTGGTCTTGACCTAGAGGTCAAGCTGTTGATTTGGTTACACTTAAATAATTGAATAGGCTTACGATCATAAAATGGAAATATAAGCATGTTATTTCAGTAGACCAGTTACGATAGCAGAGATTCTACCTAGTTTAAAATTAGACGGCCGTTTGTGAGAAGAGTAAGTTATTATTGATAAATCATTAAGTAATACTGTTCTGTCATGTAATGAAACTATTTTTTTTTCTCCTAAAACATCATCATCATGACTAGACACTTCATCACGTTTGAAATTATGGTAGTAAGAACTTAGGTATAAAAAAGTCGTGTGGTGTCGTTGGACACCAGATAGGAACGAAGTTCCTTATCATAGAATACAATAATATATGCAACTTACAGATGGCGCTATACTGTTTGTTTAATCTTACTCTTTTTATTTAACGTTACGGATGTTTTTGCCTTCTAGGGTATACAGATGGCGCCATACATTTTTTTTCAAAATCTTACGCTTTTTTGATTTAACGTTACGGACGCTTTTTGCCGACTAGGTTACCTTTCCGCAACACCTCATAAGAAACTTTTGTTACAATAACTCTTATTCTTTTATAGAAAACATACAAAATAATAATAGTAATCATCATATCAACAGCTTTTAACACAACACTTTAACAACGCGTGACTACGGCTTTTGAAACTTGTTTCGTTTGTCGTTTTTTGTCGTAGTTGGGTTTTAGTTTTTACTTTTTTTATTTAAAATATTTGGTGCCTCTATAATACTTATTGTTGTGCAAAGTTTATTTTAAATAGGTTCCATAGAAATATCACACTTATCGAATAAATGCGGACAAAGTCACGAACAAATGCTAATAATATATACATTTTTGAAATTACAAGTAACGCCCTTTCCATTGATACCAAACACGGCATATTTATTTCAAATTTAGTTTTTAATACAGTTCTTTATGTCAGCTAGAGGGCGCCACATTAGATTCAGTGACACGTCATTTAGCCTATAACCAGAAGACGATCATGACGCTTCTAGAGACACCTCATTTGTCCAAATCTTATGAGTAGTTAAGGAGCTAGGAGGGATGAAATAAACATACATACATACATACATACATACGTACATACATGCATACGTACATACATACATAGATACATACATACATACATACATACATAGCCATATGTCAAAATCATAACCCTCCTTTGGCTTTGCCGTAGTCGGGTAAAAATAGGCATGGCGTGGTTGACAGTCTATTTCGGACACAGCTTAATAAATACGCAAGTCGCACGAGAATCAGTTCGGTTTTTGACCGGGTTTGTCTACGGAAAGTGCCGTACTGTCTGTGAAATGGGCTGTCAGGTATTACAATGACAGGAAAACGCCTGTATACGCGGGTTTTCTCGGCCTATCAAAGGCGTTTAATCTGATTTCCTATGATATTCTTTGGATGAAGTGTAAAAAAGAGGGAGTACCTCCGTACCTAATATTGGTATGGAGACCAGATCAATCAGGTACGATGGACGGGGGTAGTATCTGAACCGTATGGATTGGAGTGTCAAGTGCTCTCTATGCTCTTCAATCTTTACATCAACAAACTGATCGAGACACTCAGCAGAGAGCGTTGTCTGTTACATTGACGGAATATGTATTAACAACATCAGCTATGGTGATGATATGGCTCTGCTGAGTTCTTCGGTCTGTGGCTTCAGACGACAGATTGTCATCTGTCAAGAATTTGCAGAGCGTCACGGATTAGTTTATAATGAAAATAAGAGTGAAATCGTGGTCTTCGGGGCCGGCGACCGATGCCTGACAGTTATTCCTCCAGTCAAACTATGAGACATCATTAACGAGAGTACACAAGTTCAAATACCTTGGGCATTTATTGACCGCCGACCTTAGAGGTGATGAGGACATTGAACGTGAGCGGAGGGCGCTGTCCATCAGAGCCAAGATGTTGGCTCGCAGGTTTGCACGTTGTGCCTTATCGGTTAAAATAACTTAGTTCCGTTTTTTTAAAGTGTGTAGCGAGTAGACTTGACTGCGTGTATGTGAGTCGTTGCTGCAGGTTTTCCACCTCGTTGGTGAGTCTGTAGCGGTTGCTCGTGTGTGCGGGTCAAGTAATTCTTGTATTATTTTGTTTTAATTATTGTATATAGTATTGTGTGTAAAACTAGAGTAGGTAAACTAACATAGTCTTAAGAATAATTGTTACTAACGCTATGAGTCATGTTGCTTGATTAAATAAATATATTATTATATTATTATTATAAACGTAGGTATTTATGTATACTACAAGTACAATTTAAAAAAAAACCGACTGCGAGGTTCGACTCGATTTCTCTTGGATGCCATCATCAGTTACTAATGTCCTTATCATGGCACCACGGTTGTGACATCTCCTTTTCATTAAAAAAAGAATCATCAAAATCGGTTCATACACGACGAAGTTATTCGCGTAAACACATAAAATTGCATTCGACCGTCTTCCGTCCGACCGTCGTCCGACCGTCGACTTCAAAAAAAGGAGGAGGTTTCTCAATTCGACCGTATATATATATATATATAATATATATACGTATATATATTATATATATTATATTCGACCGTATATATATATAATATATATATATATATACGGTCGAATTGAGAAACCTCCTCCTTTTTTTGAAGTCGGTTAAAAATCAACTTTGATATCCATTTATCTATGTCATATTTTTATTTTAAGATATCCCTTTAACAATGATTTTGAGTTTTTCGATAGATTTTGTACTTACTTCGTTCATACAAAATTACAAAATATTATGTGTTAAAATCTTGATTTGATCCGAGGAGTTTATGGGTATTCAATTTCAGTTCCAAAAAATTCGAACATGCGATTCGTTTAAAACTTTTTTTTAATCTTATTAAATGCTTGATTTGATTGTCGTCAAGAATCATCTCTCAAAGTCATGTAATAAGAAAATCACCTTCGTTCGTAAACCAATAAAAAAATAAATGTGTTATTAAATTTTCAAAGACAAAACTCTCAAATTGTACTTTGACTCTGAGTCTAACACTGATTAAGGTTTAAGATAAAGCACTAATCCTTAAGATCTTATCTATACAAATAAATAAAAGTGGAGTGTCTGTTATATAAATAACCGCTTTTTACTAAATGCATATGTATGTATACACGGTACATATACCAAAAATGTAGTTAAAAAATTTTTTGTCTGTCTGTCTGTCTGTTTGTTCCGGGTAATCTCTGGAACGGCGGGACGGATTTTGACGGGACTTTCACTGGCAGGTAGCTGGTGATCTAGGCAGTAACTTAGGCTACTTTTCTTAGACTAACTTTATCCCACGGCGTTACTCGCGGTACAACAATAACCGCGGGTAACACCGCGGAGTTCAGCTAGTCCGCTATATATTTTACACTTCTTAAGATCTTATGGTGTATAAGTTTTTACTTAATCTACTTAAACGGTTTTTAGGCCAATAAATTGTTTACAAAGTGTGGAAAAACATCACAGACGCAACCAGAATCATATGAAGGCGAGTTTCGAAATAGGTACATGTATTTTTAAATAAAATGTACATAATCATGTTATTGTCATGTATGTAAGATACATATTTAATTACTCCCAACAACGTCAGTAAGTATAAAAAAGTAAACTAAATTTATTTACCACTATTCATAAATTTTCATGAGAATTTTAAGCTGTTGTTTACTACATTAGACAAAGAACATAATATTAATGTATATAGTTTCGCACGGGTACAAAATAGATAAGTATAGGTAGGTACTAATATGGTGTAATTCTTCGTCAGTTCGAAAAGTGTTCAATCAGTGGTGGTACGCACTCATTGTCGCTTCGTTTAAAAATAATAGCAAATCTCGTTCAAGTGGCACTTCTATTTGATTTAAAAAAGTTTGTACTTAGTCAATTCTAAGAACTAATGTTAGGTACACATCTTATATTTAAAAATACTTTTTATTATGTGTTCGTTATTGTTAGGACAAGGTTTTTTTTGTCACTGACTGTACACTGCCCGTGGGAAGCTGAGACAGACATATAAATATGGCGGTACAAAATTCGCCGGGTCAGCAAGTTACTTAATGTAATGTAATAATACTCAAGTTTAATATACGTTAGTGAAATTTATTTTATGTATAACCAGCTGACCCGGCAAACTTCGTACTGCCATTTTTTTCGTAATTATTCTCACAATTTCCAAAAAGCTTTACTAACTTTTAAACTTTCGCGTTTCATGATTAACAATTATTTTTACGGGAATTAACGCGATCACTTATTAAAAGGTATTACATACCTCTGATTTGCCTGACGTTTCGACCAGGTTGCACTGGCCGTGGTCACAGGCTGTGACTATTGACTATTGTTAATATTTTTATTATTTATGCTCGCCTCAGCTTTACAAGGGTAGTACAGTAGTCGTGGACTTAAAAAATGTACACTTCCAGTTTTCTTATAATTTTCTTTAATGCAAACCTTTTTCTAAGAGCAAATACATTAAAAAAAAATATCCAATTTGAAGCAGTCGATGGGAAGTTATTCTCGTACATACATTTTAGTAATTCATTTTATTTATGGAGATTTATGTATGTATACCTTATAACGAAACCAAAGAAACAACTGTTTATAGCTCTAGTTAAAAGCTTCTTTTTAACGGACTTCAAATTCGAATGTATTTCTTTTTTTTTTATGTTTGTTACCTCATAACTTTTGACTGAGTAAACCAATTTAGATGATTCTTTTTTTATTTGAAAACTTATGTTTCCCGTGCAGTCCTATTTAAATTTGGTTCAGTTCTTGAAGTCGGTTCTTTTTTTGTTAAAATTTGTAATTATCTGACAAAAATATGTATGTATGTATGTTCACCTGTTCCCTCATAGCTCCTTAACTACTTATTAGAACTGGACAAAATAAATGAGGTATCGTTAGAAGCGGCTTGATCGTCCGCTGGTTATAGGCTATGTGACGTGTCACTGAATCTAACGTGGCGCTCTCTAGCCGACAGAAAGTACTGTACTATTAAAAAATAAATTTAAGATAAATCATTAGAAATATTATTGGCATTTGTTCGTGACTTTGTCCGTATTTATTCGATAAGCATGATATTTCTGTGGTAACTGGAAATATCACAGAAATATCACATCTATACTAATATTATATCTATAGTAATATTATAAACGCGAAAATTTGTAAGTGGATGGATGGTGATGGATGGATGGATGTTTGTTAACTACTACTGAACGGATTTGGATGAAACTTTACAGTAACATAGCTGAAACATCAGAATAACACATAGGCTACTATTTGCCGCGATACCGACATACACGCGGGCGAAGCCGCGGGCAACAACTAGTTTTAAATTAAACTTTGCAAAGAAATTAATATTATAGAGGCACCAAAACATTTTAAATAAAAAAGTAAAACTAAACCCAACTACAACACGACACGACACGTAGAAATGTACCATAACACATTAACAATACGTGACTACGGCTTTAGAAATTGTTTCATACTTTTTCAGCGTCGTTTTTTATCGTAGTTGGATTTTTGTTTTTACTTTTTTTAACACGTAGCTTTCCAATGCCAGTTAAGACCAGGTTTCACTGGTGCGATAACCGAAATCTAACTGAAAAAGAAACTAGTAAATATGAAGTATGGGATTGTGTGACGTTATGTGTAATTCTGCATATTATTAAATTGAATGCCTAATATTTAATTTTTAAAACTAAATTAAACTAATATTAATTTAAAATAATAATAATAATAAATAATTCGGACATGTAACACACAATGCCATCGAGTCCCAAGCTAAGCAGAGCTTGTGTTATGGGTACTAACTGATATAAATTCATATATACTTTTTTTTGTAAATACATACATATTATACATAGAAAACATCGGATACAATGAAACAACAATACAATGAACGGATACATCGAAAACAACAAAAAGGATTTTTATGTATTTTTTTTCAGACTATGGCAATTTCACGAATCGTAGTATTATGTATTCTCTTCGGTGTCTACTGTTGTGATGGCTCCAGGATATTGGCTGTTTTTCCGATACCGAGCGCAAGTCATGGTATTCTTGGAGATAATATGGTCAAAGTCCTTCTTGAAGCAGGACATGACGTAAGTGCTTATTTTACCTACATAATATAACATAGAATAGAAAATTTATAATGTCAATTAATGGAACTTGGTGGAGCTTGTTATAGATAATATTGAAGGAAGTCACTCGACTGGTTATTTTTTTTTTCATATATATAGAATAGTTTCATGTACGCTAAAAATTGAAATATACCTAGGAAGAAAAGTAGCTTAAAAATTAGAAACTCAATACTTTATTGCAACACATAGGTATACAAGGTCTTACAGTTATTCAAATTGTTCCACTATGAACCCTGTCAAGCACAGCAAAATTACAAATAAGAGAGGAAACTAACTTAAAACTAATACAATTCAAATGAATACTACAATCTTCTGGACATGATAGACTTTGATGACATAGGTGCTTGAGGAGTGCAATTTTAGTTTTGAACTTGCTAAATTTAATCTTGATTTATGTCGTAGTACATATCTATGTTGTTTCTATCTCTGGTTGTGTACAAATAATCATGTTTTTTTTTCCAAATTTGCATATTTCTAATAAATGGATGCTAGGGAGAGTGAGTATTTGGTGTTTCCGAAAGTATTTTAGCGATGTAAAATTTCCAGTTAATGTTTGTATCTATTGAGATACAAAGTATAATTAATTCAGGAACAGTTTCTATTTTAAGGTTATTATATGTTAGGTCAATATTAAAATGGGCTTTCTGGAAGGGGTGGAAGCATTTCCAAGTTGTGGTTTTTGAGCCAGGTGATTGTTTTATCGAGCGTAGAAGTTAAAGTTATGTTGAGGTCTATATTATTTTGATAAGAAGTTAAGAGTGAGATGTCATCTGCAAATAGTACACAATGTTCATGTATACATTTGGGAAGGTCATTAATATAAATTAAGAATAGAAGACATCCAAATTATTTACGAACGGTTTTATGAAAGACCGAATTTAAGGTAGACATTTTAAGACATATTTAGGTAGGTTAGATCAATCAGTTTACGGTAAATTCGACCAAAGTAATGGGTTAAGGAACGCCTAAGCGTTTCCTCATTTGATGAAAGGTCTCATATTTTTATCTTAAATGCTCAAATATTGTTTCAATTAAATATTAAAAGCCGAATGTCCAATAGACTTATACATTTTACGAAACCAAAGAAAAATTACGAGAAACAGCAACTTTGGTTCTATAATAACCATCAAACGTTCAATATTTTCGATCTCTGTTGATTTTCTTATACATAATAGGTAATATAATATTCTGCAACACGCTACGTAGTAAAAACAATCAAGTTGATGATAAATCATCAATTGTTGTGTACCATTTTAATTTTATTGGGTAGTTAACCTTTAATTTAAGATCAAAGGTAGCCAACAGAAAAACCTTCGAACAACATATATTTATGTCGACAAGATTATGGAGTAAATCTGTGTAATTCTCGAAAGAATGGTTTATAAATAACCACTACAATAAAAACCAGTTTTATAATAAGACTCCAAGTTAAATGTTATCTTGACGATCGTTGATGACTGTGCAATTCTTCGGCAGAAATAAGCTGATGAGGTGGAAGAATTCCATGGCCTCACAGAAGACAAGTTTGTTGTATTTATTGCCTTTATCTGAGGAACTCCAGATAGGTGAAACCACTGGAACTCCATGGTGAGAGGAATCATAAGAGCCACGATACACTTGTGACTAATGAATTGCGGTGTCCATTTCCCATCGGCGGTAATAGTCATATGCCATAAGGTGGACCGTCGGCTTATTTGCCCCCTATAGAGGCCAGACTGTATATCATAAAGATGTTTTTCATCTTAATGAATACAGAAGTACCACTTACAACAATTACATATGCACTTGCATGGAAAGATCGTGCGATGAGTGTCTTGATGAGATCCCAAAGCATGTTACTAGTTTAAAGTACATTTACACAATAATATATGTACCTACTTATTGAAATATTTTTTACAGGTTACGTACATTAGTCCGTTCGTGAGAAAAGTTGTTCATCCCAGTTTACACTATGTTGATGTATCAGATAATAGCAAGCTGTTTAGTGGTAAGTAGAAGGATAAATAGATAAATAATAATAAATAAATAAATAAATATTTCGGACATCTATCACACAACGCCATCTAGTCCCAAGCTAAGCAGAGCTTGTGTTATGGGTACTAGACAACTGATACAAATACATACAATAAATACGTTCTCTTTATTGTGCTACTAATTTACCTACAATGTAGAATACAAAAAAGCAGTGACGCAATAGCCAATCGCGATATTAAGGAGTACAAAAATTTACACAGTAAATTATAGATCCCACCAAAAACATAAATGTACAAAAGGAGAATCAAATTCAATACAAAATTTATGCTTGGCTATGGGCTTCGCCGCAAAAAGAATGGAGACGTTTTATTGAAAACAATGTCCAATTAAATTTATTAGATTTATAAACTATGTCCAAAACAGACAATGTAGAATACAAAAAAGCAATGACGCAATAGCCAACCGCAGTTTGCGATATTATGGAGTGCAAAGATTTACACAGTAAATAATAGATATGTTAAACAAACACAAATAGGAACTATTTTGATTTTGAATTGAAAACAATGTCCAATTATGTTTATAAGTGGGCATTGTTTCTTTTACCCGACTAGGGCAAAGCCAACACTATGACTGGAAGAGAGTGCCGTTGGCATCAAGTAATCCAATGTACAAAAGTGCAAGTAAATAAATAAATAGTATTTTTGGCAGTCTATGTATGTTTGTATGTTCACCGTAGCGCCTAAACTACTGAAACTGATTTTATTGCACAAGGTGTAAAAAGTGCAAACTAGAGGAGAATACTGTAAAAGAATAAATAACTTCAACATATATGATACCATGACCTCATACAAAATCAATGTTAAGCATTTATTTCGTTGCTATTAGCCGCGCGACTGGGGGCCTATCCGCCAACTAATTCTGGTTAGGAGACTGGCAACGCATTTGTGTCTTGAGTTACCGATGTTCTTGGTTGGCAGTAGTCCCTCACCATCTAGGTGACCCGTCTAAACGTTCCCCCTTACTTTTACATAGCATGGCAATACGTCACCACAGTCAATTAGACTGCCTCGTTGGTGTAGTGGTAGCATACGCGACTGCAGTGCATGAGGTCTCGGGTTTGATTCCTGGCCCTGACCAAATGTTTGTTTCAGCGTTTGGGTATTTTCTATGTATAATATGTATGTATTTACAAAAAAAAAAGTATATATGTATTTATATCACTTGTGTAGTACCCATAACACAAGTTCTGCTTAATTGGGCACTAGAAGGCGTTGTGTTTTAGATGTCCGAAATATCTAATCTTCCCCTATGCAATAAATGTTTCACATTAAAATTCGTATCATCTAAATAAGCAGTGTGAGATCCGACAACTTATTGAGTATTGTTTCCTTTTTTATAGAAAACTCAATGAACGTAAAGCTGATAATGGATAAAGTAGTAGACTTTCAAAATTCAGACTTCATGACTAGTTTGCTAGTAAATATAGCAACGCACACTCTGGAAAACCCAAATGTTCAGCAACTAATAAACGACCCAGATCAAAAGTTCGACGTTGTGATCGGAGAGTGGATGTTTACTGAGCTTTATTCCGTGTAAGTACTACACTAACCAACAAAATTTAAATTAATACTAATCACGAATTAAGATTGCAAAGTTTAGAAACTTAGCGAGGTTAGTCTCTTTGCCTCGGAGAGCACATTAAACCGTCAGTCGCAGTTACCACACAAACATCTCAGGCAATCATTACGGATTGTTAGAGCCCTAAGAAGTCAGACAAAAGTCTTTCTATAGAATTTCGGTACCACCTAATACTTAAATTATGGAGGTATGTTGGAAGTCGCTGAACGTAAAAATAGAAATTCAACCGTATCGTCGTGACTTGAAGCTGAAACAACAAAATTTGGGAAAAAGTATCGGAGGAAATAACTAATCATGAGAATGTTTATTTCAGATTCGCAGCCGTTTTTGATTGTCCACTGATCTGGTTTTCCACAGTCGAGGCGCACTACATAATATTAAACTTGGTAGATGGACCTACAAATCCGGCTTACACAAATGACTACCAAAGCAAACATATTCATCCGTTGTCTTTCACAGAGAGGGGGTATGAGCTGTGCAAGCTAATAAGTGTTCTAATCAATAAGAGCTAGTAAGTATCTACCATGTTGAATACTGATATCGTATTCATTCATGCATCAACAATAGAAACACAATTACAAATAGATTACCTACATTGCGAAGATTTTGAAGTATTAGTGGTAGCAAGTGGTCGAAATTCGACCATCATTTATTTCCTTTTATGTTTTTTAACAGAAATCCAAATAAGTTTTTGTTTACTTTAATTGTACCACATTTTTTACTTCACCTTCCGTACAATTTTCGTAAAAATGGCACAAAATTTTGCTTCACGCATTTATTTTATATAGATAGATTTTCAACTTTCTATTTAATCCTTGTTTTAAAAAACATATGTTTCGCCTAATTTTGAAACTTTGGTAGTTTCTCTCTTTAAAAAATAAAAGCTTACTGCTTGCTATAAGCATTGACAAAAATAGGAATAAACAATAGTAGTTTAAGCTTGGATAAAAAAATTAACAATTTTTAATTTTCAATAACTACTACTACATTTGACTTGAAATATAAACATCTATATTTTAATTTCTCATACTTCCAGCAAATTCTACTATATCGAAGAAGAAGTGTACCAACGATTAATAGCACCAGTTCTAAAGAAAAGGGGTAGACCAGTACCTTCATACGAAGTATTAAGATACAATGCATCTCTCGTACTAGGCAACACTCATGTGGCTTTGGGTGATGCCTTCGCTTTGCCTCAGGCCTACAAACATATTGGTGGATACCACATTGATAAAGAGACTACACCTTTGCCAGAGGTTGGTTTTTTTCGTCCATTATTCAGAATTATAGATTTGTTTTCGGAAATTCAGGAAAAACACAATTACTGATAAAATGAAATACATGATGAGATGTAATGAATAAGTTACATAATAACAAAATTAAACTTTTTGGATTTTTATGGTTGTTGTTTACTAATGTTGGAGAGGTCTATGTTCAGCAGTGAACTGCGATAGGCTGATGATGTTTACTAATTCGAGGAGGCAATTTCGTCAATGTTCTAGGTCATTGGCTACAACTTTACCTGTGACATCCTGTATTAACTTTCGAATTTTTCAGAAACAGTTAAGACTATACTGCTACAGATAATTATCGTTATGAAAATAGGAGTCACGGATTCCGTTTTATATAAATATTTCTTACAGAAATCTTGGTATATGCATCACGTAGCGTAATATTATTATGGGATATAATAATTAAAAACTATGTAGAAAAATCATAGATGGGGAAAAACCGAAGCCAGAGAAGTATTGGATTGAACCGCAACCCCAATATGTTTTTTTAATTTAGATTTTTCAATCAACAGAATTTGAAAAAAATATTAGCCGACGCCACACACGGAGCCATATACTTCAGTATGGGATCTAATATAAAAAGTAAGGATATGCCCGAAGAACTAAAACGAGGGATTTTAAATGTATTTAGAAATATGAAACAGACTGTTATATGGAAGTTTGAAGAAGTACTGTCTGATTTGCCTGAAAACGTTCACATACTACGTTGGGCACCACAGCAGAGCATTTTATGTAAGTTTTGTTGACTTTTACCATTCATTATTATTATATATAGAACGAGTTATAATATCATATTACTAGTAAACACAGAAATATAAAAAAAAATATTGAAACTTATGACTTATGACAAACTTTACAGTTACACCTTTATAGGTACTAAAGCCCTCTTATTATTGTATATTAAAATTAAACCAGACAAAATATGCCTCTTTATCCCTATAAAGAGTCATATTTTGTCGGGTATAATTTTAATCCTACTCACGTAATAATGGACAAATCTCTTGCCGTCAATATAGGTAAATTATAGAGAAAAATATTGAATTCAATGGAAATGTTGAGAAAGAAATATTGCTTATATACTCATAGGCTAGATTCACATACTTGAAATTCGATCTGATTTTCGCCAAGAAGTCTGAAACTCTCAACCTATACCCATGCTATTCATCGTCATTTGGCCAACTGGAGAGCGATTCTGATGTCCATCAGTCTCACTTATTGTTGAATATTAATGACTTTTTCTTTACTTTAAAACCACTGCAATTCAAATCTAAACATCTTATGTTTTTATATTTCAGCTCATAAAAATATAGTTCTCTTCATAACCCACGGTGGGCTACTCTCGTTAACAGAAGCAGTTCATTTTGGTGTTCCCGTTGTTGTTATACCAGTATTTGCAGATCAGTTTTCAAATGCCTTGAGAGTTGAAAGGAAAGGGTTTGGTAAAAAACTTGACCTCTCTTACACAATGTATAAAGATCTAAAGTTTGCTGTAGAAGAAATTCTTAGCAATCCACGGTTAGTACTCACTTGGCTTGATATTTACAATAGTAGCTTTGTCTGAAATTTTGACCAGTTAGTGTACATTACCAATTAAGACATTTTCTATCACCTTGTTTCCATTATAAAATGGCTTAAATTACCATATATATTTTCAAACTCAAAAATAGTGATCTGAGATTACTACTATTTAGTGCCCTATTGATGTAAATCTTTAATTTAAATTTCAACTTTCTTTCCAGATACTCTAAAAAAGCGAAAGAAATTTCGCTGGCATATCACGATCGTCCCCTGAGCCCAAAAGAGGAGTTAAGTTTTTGGGTAAGCCATGTGATACGTACTCAAGGGGCGCATCATTTGCGATCGCCAGCGCTGGAATTACCGCTTTACCAAAGACTATTTCTGGATCTGATTGTAGTTATTTTATTGTTGATTTTCATTCTTAAAACTGCTATTTGTTACATTATAAAGCAATTCAATGCAGAAACTAAGCAAAAGAAAGAAAAACATGCTTAAGTCAAATCAAGGTTTTGTTATTTGCAACACACAAAAATAAATGTGACTGCATTTTGTTTTATGTTTAAGAATTAAATTTTACTGTTATTTTTTTGTTTGATTGCTTTCTTAAAGATATTTTCCCTGAAAGTAAAAAAGAAGGTAATACTTTCCCATCTAATATTTACACACATTCTAGCTGTGACCGTAGCTCCGCCGCCGTGTATTGCGGTTATCACACAACGTCACTGTTAAGAGTATTTACTTTGCAAGAGTAGCTACGATTTAATTTCTTAAATAAACATATTTTTCAAAGGTGCAGAAAGGATAAGATTCTTGTTAGGAAAAAGTACAGTTCGCAAATCCTTGGACATGGAAAACAAAACGAAGAAATGCAATAACAATATTTCTTTTTGACATATATTCCTGAGCTAGTAAGCAAACAGGACAATCTTGTAGAACAATACTGCAATATTTTCCAACATACAATTCACAGGAAAATATAGTACTAAAAGACTTATTTGTGTTTTGAACATATCGACACATACAAGGTACGTAGGTAAGTCTATAAAAGCTATAAATATGTAAACCATGAGATGCCACAGTATTACTGAAGTGTTCCAACAGTTTTGTTCAATATAATACACAATTTTTTGCATGCTTTTGGGACTAATGCATACATATTTAAACCAAGTAGGCACATTTGTAAAGTTAAGTAATCCTAATTGGGTCAGTCTTTAAAGGGTGATATTGAAAGATATACTCTATATATACTTGGATTAGTAGTCATTCCACGTAAAAACAAGAAATTTAGCCAAATCGTAGTAAACTCAAACCTCGATAAAATTTGTATTCAATATGTAAACACACTCCTAACTCTGTGAAGAGATTAGCAGAGGCGTATTCACTTAGAATGCATTTTATCTGGTAATTTCATTCATTATGTGTAATAGACACTATAAAAATTGGAAAGAAACATTTGCGGTGTAATAATGTAATTTCTAAGTGTTTCAAGCATTGTGTTATAACCTTAAGGTTAAACAGTCAAGACCGTCGCTAGAGTTACTGACTTAAAGGTACAACAAGGTAAAGTTTGATGCCATTTCAAAAATATCATTTTAAGTAGACTATACCTAATCGATTTTGGAGAAGTCAGTAACTCTCTCTCTCTCTCCCGTTCTAATTCTCACCATAGTTATCTAACTATAGTGGGGATTAGAACGGGGGAGAAAAATGTATAACCGTGAATGATCAGTCAAGTTGAGACGGTTAAGGTAGTTAGTCGTACTTACTTTAGTTAAAAGTTGATTGTAATAACATTAGGCATTGAAAATACGACAGTGGTTCCATTACTATGTATAGTCCTCGGATAGAAAGCATCATATTATATTTCAAAAGTGGGATATGCTGCTCACTTAAAAGGGAATGGATAAAAAGCGTGAACTGATTGGTTCAAAACAACAAAATAACGAAGTTAGATATTTGCCATGCTGAGAGTTGATTAGTTCATCTATGGTATAACAGTCAGTGACCTCCCAGAATTGATTGGTTAGGAATTTGTGATTGGCCTTGAAGCAAGTATAATAATAATAACAGTGCATTGGAATGCTCCACTAGACACAGTCTGGACTAGAGTATTTAAAAGATAAATTAATGAAGTGGAGTGCATAATCGTGCTCATCACTTATAGACAAAGTGAAGAAATATAATCTTTTGAAGTTTAATTGGTGTGATTATAACAATAGATAACATGGCATGTATAATGGCCTTAGAAGAGCAAAAGTATTAAATCAAAATCAAAAAAGATAAAGGGCACAAAAGTCGAGCACATGTGTGTACCTTATTTTTTATATTCGCACCTACGCTCGGCGATTGCGCTAATTATCGACTCTCTGCAAAAGCTATCGTGGTAGTCTTTGGACTAAAACTATCACAAGATGTACGTTCGAAGGAAATGGTAGTCGCGCTTGCACTGATCCCAACTCGTCTGAGATGAGCGATGTCTGTATGCGTGACTCGAGCGCGCTTCGTACGTATGTATATATCTTGGCTTGGTCTCTGTATTTTATGTTCTTAGCTCCGCTGATGTCAGCTCTTCTATTATTGTCATCACTCAAAATTTAAATTACTGATTGTTATACACTTTTGATAACACCAATCGTTTCATACAATATTAAATACAAGAACTTATCGATTGTAATGAATGAAAGTTAACAACAAAAATTTGGTTAGAATATTTATGCACTTACCTTGTTTGTGGCTTGTCCTTCCTCGTCCAAAGTTCGAACTAAAGTGAACCTTTATTAGCAACCAAGTTACACAAAACTAACGGATGTGTCAATGAAGGTAGGAAAAGTAACAGGATACATGTTTAATGATAATATAATAGTATAATAGTAATTAGATTAATTATTAATGTTCGTAGCAGATGCTACGTATTTATTTAATAATTGGTTTTTACTAAAATTGTCTTTTAACTTTGTCTGCCTGAATGAATTATCAAAGGTCACTAATGCGTTAAGTTATAGGTAAATTAAAAAAAAGGCTTTCTTGAATTGAATGTTTTTAATCATTTAACTATTTTTTGTACTGTAGTATTAATTTTGTTTTATACGTTTGTTGTACTACTTATTGTATTATTATTGGTTGAATTATGTATCTATTAGTTGTTTATGTCATATTAATTGTATTGTCCTGCGTGTATTAATTTTATTCTTGTGTTGTATGGGATTCAGTCTGTAATGGTAATATATAGTAGTTAATAAAACTTATATAACGCATTTTGAAAAGAAAATTCTGGTTAAGTTCAGCTAAACGTTCGCAAAAAAATGACACTAATTTTAATTACGGCGCTATTTAAATAAATTACTCAACTTATGGCTATATACTTAGCAGTATGGCAGTATAAACTTTTACAAATATATTTATTTCATCCTGTCTCGGCGGCGCAGAGATAGCGTATGTGACTCCTATTCTCGAGGTCTCGGGTTTGATTACCGGGTTGGAGCAAATGTTTGTAAGATCTGTAAATTTTTGCTTCGGAGTTCCGGTATTTTCTATGTATAATATGTATGTATTTATAAAAAAGTATTTATGTATTTATATCAGTTGTCCAACAACAATAATACAAGTTCTGCGTTGTTTGGGATTAGATGGCGTTGTGTGTTAGATGTCAAAAGTATTTGTATTTATTTATTTACTGCCATAATAACTCGGGATGATGTTTTGTAAAGACATTTAAAATTATAAGGGATTGAGTATCAGAAAAAAATTAACAAAAATAAAACCGATTTCAAGGTTCGACTCGATTTCTCTTGGATGCCATCATCAGATCTAAGTTACCTTAATATAGTACCTCCGTTGGGATATCTCCTTTCTATTAAAGAAATAATCATCAAAATCGTATCATAAACAACGAAGTTATCCACACACACACACAAAAAAAATATATATATACGGTCGAATTGAGAACCTGCTCCTTTTTTGCAGTCGGTTGTAAATAAATAATCACTAAAACTTTGAAAATAACATTTAATTAACACAACACAGTAGTCACTTTAATTATTTTTCTTTTTACTAACAGATTTTTTTACACTGATGTAGCTACATGTCCACCTTAAAAACTTATTCAATAAAATAAGAATTACTAAAATTATAGCCATAAGATCTAAGTATAGACGTTGGTACCATCTCAGGTCTAAAGCTGGAGAACGTAGATGTGGAGCACCACGCGTTTGTACCACGTGACGCACCCAAAAAGACAATTCTTCGCTGGGCTTAACTAGACGGTCGTGGTAAATGCTTGACACTTCCTGAGCTTTCAAGCGGTATCTGTAAATACAAAGGCCTCAGTAACGCATTGCCTCCTCAGTAAGGATTTTAATTTATACAAATATAAATCAACATCTCTTTGTGCAGTATAGTAAAAACAAGTTTAGGATTAACAGCGCCTAATAAATTCAATGGCGCATCACTGCTCCGGGGGTTTTTATTTGTACTTAATATACCAAAGTATATAATGGAGTTCATGGAGATAGGTATTCTTGACTGAATAACGTTTGGTGGGTTAATAAAGCTGAGTAATGTGATATATCATAATAAAGCTGCAACAGGAATTAAATCCGAGACTTTATTAGAAAATAATGGATGACTCACGAAGGGTTCAATAACATTTCTTCTAGTGCTGCTTTCAAATGTTCAACTACGTCGTAAGTCATATCAACTTTAATACCATATCCCTTTGTCACAGCTCTCTTCATGTTGATAAACTGGTCACCAAAACCAGGTACTCCAATAATTGGCACACCAAAGTATAAAGTTTCAGAAATGGATAGAAGACCTCCATGAGTAATGAATAGTCTACAATTTGGATGCCCTGAAATATAAATGAATAATAAATAATAATATTTCGGATATCTAACACACAACGCCATCTAGTCCCAAGTTAGCAGAGCTTGTGTTATGGGTACTAGACAACTGATACAAATACATTTATACTTTTTTTGTAAATACATACATATTATACATAGAAAGCACTCAAACTCCGAAACAAATATTTGTAGATCATACAAACATTTGGTCCCGGGAATCCAACCCGAGACCTCATGATCAGCAGTCGCACACGCCAACCGTGAGAATATGAGTTATAGGACATCAAAAGTATAACAGACATATTTAATCTTATTTTTACGTACCTAAGATACTTAATTGAGGTAACCAGTTTGATATGTAAACATTTTTTGGCATATTGGGTAACTGTTCTTCGAACTTCCACAACACAGTTTGCTTTAGGCCTCCCAACATCTGTAGTAACTCCTGTTTTGTCTCCTCTGGCCAATCTTTGCTTCGCAGGTTTGATCCCATACTAAAGTATACCACACCATCCTTGGCGTTGTCCATTATTTCCTGCAAATCCTGAGAACAAAATTTAGTTGATAGTTTAAATACTGTTTATTGAAAAGAGCTTGCAGAACCGAACACTAGTGGTCGTCAAAATATACAATACTACAACTTTAGCAATACTACTACTTTTATATATTTTTTGTTAACAATACCAAAATTAACAGACATTAGTCACAGTTATATTTTTTCACTAAAGTTATTAATGAAACTTTTAATAAATACGAACTGTGGTCTTATTCTCGTTTAAGGTCCTTTACTATATTCATTCTCTTTCGTTCCTAATTTACACTTTATCTTATCTTTATAGTTATATTATAATATATCCTACAGAGTTAAAATCTAGCATATACATCTACGAAGACTCCATGCAATATTACTCACAGTTCATGTCATGTCGACATCGAAAACATAATGAACGTGAAAACAATAAATACACATTTTCTTTAATAAGTTGTGAGTAATTTATCTACATTGATTAGGAATCATTTAGATTCATAAAACCATCAATGTGAATTTCAAGTTTTTTCATACCTCAGGTAAAGGTGGTATATCTTCATCAATGTGATACCCTCCTACACTCTTGTAACTTTGGGGCAAGCTAATAGCTTCTCCCATAGACACATGTGAATAGCCCAAAACCAAAGATGCGTTAAATCGAATCTCTTCATACGAAGGCGGCTGTCGGCCCCGTTTTTCTATAATAGGTGCTATCAATCGATTGTAGGCTTCGGTTTCCATGTCATTGAAGTATCTGAAAATACATCAAAATAAGTTTAGAGAAATAACACATGTGAGAATGGTAATTTGATAAACAGTATAACGATTTTTTTACCAATATTTTGATTTTAGCAATGATATACTGTCTATAATCGTATGATGCGATTCATTTTATTGTCATTCGAAAAAAAAATCTATTTAAATAGGTATTTCAAATTATCTTCTCGTACAATCTCTAGTTTTATTTTATTGATTCGATCATATTCATTATGTCACAATTATCAATGTTTTTAATTATTTCTTGATAAAAAAATCCAGTTTCAAATTTTTCGAAATCAAGGCAAAAATAATTTTATTATTATACCCGTTTTCATAACCTATATCCATTCCTTACATTATGTTCATCTACGCAAAATTTATGTTGAGAAGAAATATCTATTACCATGAACGAAGCTGTCGTAAAAACCTACTGGTATTATAACTCACCTGAAGTAAAAATATTCCGATTGTAATAATGACCACAACCCTTCTAACCGTTGCCAAAAACCAAGAGGTACTATATTCGTGGACAAACAATCGGGAACATGAGCGGGATTTGGTACAGCATCGATTCTCCTTAAAATATCAGCATTAATTTCAATAGGTGACATCCATATTAATGGACAGTCAAATACTGCTGCGAAACTAGAACAAAAAGTTAATATTATTTACATAAATATTAAAACGAGATCTCGTCTATAAAAACATTCCAAACGTGTGGGGAAAATCTTACATTTAAACAGGGTTTATAAATAATTTTCGATTTACGCGTGATTAAAAAACTCCTAAAAAATAACCTCTAAAAGAAGCTATAAATATTAATAGAATAGAAATAAATTAACTTGTTCACTGTTCTTTCATAGAACAGTGAACAAGTTAAATACATTTTTGTGTCATACTCCACCACCGAAATAAGAAGTACTCGACTTAATTTTTTTTAAATAAAGCAAATGAAAATCATTACCTTAAATTTCTTGTGAGAATCGGATTAAGGTTAGGTAGACAGTACCGGAGTGATACGACACCTCTAATAAGAAACTGCTGTGAAGTTCTTCTTCCGTTTATGAACCAGTGATGAAAGCGACACTCAAAGGGTGTAATACACTTGCATCTTAGGAAAGAAAGGTGCAGTTGTGATGGACTTGCATCTTTGGAGACAAAGGTGTGACTAGCGTTACTTGTCCGCCGTTTGTCCCTTTCCCTCTTCCAAAATGCTATTCAAAAGTCAAAAATCTTACCTAGCTAAAAGATCGTGATCCATGAATTCAACAATCACTACGTCAAAATGTTCATTGGGATCACTTAACAATTTCTGTACATGTTTATTTTCAAATGTTTTTATACCAAGAGCTGTCATAAAGCGCTTTACTCCTACTGGGTCATTTGTAGCTGTATTGTCCATAATAGCTTTGATATTTATAGCATCCTCTAAAAAATAAAAAGAATACTTTGACAATTAATTAAGACTAAACAGTCGATAGAGTCTCCGTCTCCGACTAATCCGTCAATCAATTCAATCAAATTTCAGTATATTTATCTCCTAAACAAATCTAACAGACTTCTGTAGACAACGCTCAAGCAAAGGTGCTTAGTACAATGCCATTTAACCATAAAGTTATAGCTTGTGCTTTGCTTAGTATACGTTTCAAAAGGGATAGGAAAAGAAGGTGTTATGTACATCCCATATTCAGTGACAAATTAATTTGTGAAATATTTTCTACGTTGTGTTCTAAGCTAATAGAGCACTCAGATATTTTTTTTAATACTGTAGAATATTCTGTATTGATGACCGCCATTGTGACAAGTACCATGGCGCCGCTTCAAATGCTAAAGCCTGACTCAACTGACCTGAGTCTCGTCTCGGATCGACAGTTTCTGCAATACATTGCAATACAAAATGAACGCGTGATTGATAGTTTTTCAACTTTTTGATCAAAAGCAGATCGATAGAGCATTTTATTTTTTTATCGATCAACTATCGAGTTAACATCATGCGCACTTTCATATATTGCTATGGACTTCTGAAACACAACGAAAAAGTTGTTTAACTAGGTGTATGTATGCGCTAGCCCAATTTAGTCCAACATTTTGGGTATTTTAGTTCAGTAATTTAGCTAGGCCGTTTCAGCTCAGTGGCTGGTAGATAAAAAAAATGTTAGTTGTAGAAAGATAACGGTGGGTAATAAAGAAAAGCAAATTAAAGAAAACAAAGGAAATTGAAGATTGAAGGCCAGATATTGCTTATACGAATCGACGGAGAGAATAAGGCAAAAGCATTTAAATCTAATATAAGAAGAAGAACTCAAAAGTAAAGGTTGAGTTCTCTCTTTAGTTCTTTCTGGTAGATAGTTTTCATTGATAGAACATACCTGGCAAAGCTTGTGCATTGTCACTGACATCAATCTGACGTAGGGTTGGAGGAGGATTTTTATATTCGACGGATCGTATATAAGTGACCTGCAATGATTAAACACCATCCGAAGCTATAATTAAGTTAACACATAAATCAGACGATTTCTCTAAATTAGAATAAGTCCTATTCTAATGTTATAAAAAATATGAATATACTTGGTTCTACGTGCTAATCTTAAGTCTACTAGTTCACTTTCCATACACGTAAAATGTTTTTGAAAACTGCAAAATGTATGGAAATGACGTCATCTTAACGCAAAGTCACGTGGTCTCCGCACTTTGCCAGCGTGGGGATATATGGCCTTAACCTTCTCTTGAAAGAAGACCCGTGCCCAGCGGATGGACATTATGGGTTGTTAATAATGACGATGACGTGGCCCAAGCAAAATAGAAAGACAATAATATAAAGTGAATAGATTATTGCAAAAAAATACTCAATTGCAACTTGGCTAAAGGGACCGGCGTGTAAGCGGCCTACATTACGTTTGCCAAAACGCATTCTCCTACTAACTCGTTTACCAATGGTAATAGCCCATTAAATAGTATTCATACTTACTTCATTGCCATCTTTCAGTAATTGTCTTACAATCCCGCCGTTAAGAATGGAGTGACTTTTGGAAGGCATCTGAGTGGCTACTAATGCCTTGTAAGCATCTGACGGGTGACTCAATATGGCGATGCAAATAAAAATACAGATTAGCATCGCCATCTGAAACAACAGAAAAATATATTTATTGGCTTGGAGTGAAAAATATCCAAGCATGTTTTTGCACACAATTTAACAATAATTGGACCTATCTAACACAATACGGCCTAATTTCAAATTACGCAGACTCTTTGCGTGTCTAATACATAATATAGATTCAATAGAATTCCCACACTATGTTGATAAAAAAGCAGAGATCAACTGACCGGGCTATGTGGTGTTCCTTTGGAAAGGCCTATCTCTAGCAATGGATTGTAACGGGCTGTTGTAATGCTGAAATGGAATTCAGTTACGCGCAAATACAGAATAAATTATCATGCACGTTAACTTTTATTTGTTGTGGGTGGTAATTGAACTTTTGTCTCAATGGATAAATTCACTAAATATAAGCCAATCAATCAGCATAGTCAAAGAAAACTACTTAAACAAGAAAAAGTTTAAACAACAAATTGTAGCCCGAGTACTTTAATTTTTTAACCGACTTCAAAAAAAGGAGGAGGTTTCTCAATTCGTCCGTATATACATATATTTTTTTATGTGTGTTCGCGGATAACTTCGTCGTTAATGAACCGATTATGATGATTCTTTTTTTAATGGAAAGGAGATGTTCCAACGGTGGTACCATGATAAGGACATTAATATCTGATGATGGTATCTAAGAGAAATCGAGTCGAACCTTGAAGTCGGTTTCTTTTTTGTTAAAATTGTACTTGTTTGATAAAATATTAAATTTTATTCTTTGTTACTTAGGCACTATGATGAAACATACAGAGATAGAATGAAATGAAAATATTACCCTAAATTTTAGCTTCGTCTAGTCGCGTGAAATTCACAGCCAAGAACATGAAACAAAATGTATTTAGGAAAAGCGAATAGTAAGTAATACATGAATTTGAATAACTTTAAATCGGTTTCCTTATCTACTTAGGATATCACATTTACGTAAATATATATATACGTATTTAAGGTCAAGTAAATTATAACTGCCGAGATTGTTTACTTTAGATGATTAGGTAGTACAAAGAATTATATACACAAGTATAACATAATTTGTTACATCATTTAATAATGTTTAAGATAAATAGTAGGTAGGTTTGTTACTGTTAACAAACCTTCTTACTATTTATCTTAAACATTGAAAAATATATGCCGGCTTAGGCTTAAGTACAAAATTTACATTAAGTACTAACAAGAAAGTGTTGTAAAAACAGCAATGTAAACATCATTTTATTTACTACTAGCTGAACCCCGCGATATTACCCGCGGTTATCGTCGTACCGCGAGTAACGACAAGGGACAGAGTAGGTCTAAAAAAAGTAGCCTAAGTTACCCCCTGGATCATCAGCTACCTGCCAGTGAAAGTCCCGTCAAAATCAGTCCAGCCATTCCAGAGATTACCCGGAACTACAGGCAAAAAAATATTGAACTACATTTTTGGTATATATGTACGGTAATACATATGCATTTAGTAAAAAGCGGTTATTTTAATATTCCAAACAGACACTCCAATTTTATTTATTTGTATATATGTGTAGACTAGCTGAGTTACCGGCGCGCAGCAGTTAAAACGACAAACGCGGTTAACGCTGTGGGGTGAAGCTGGTTCAAAAACCGTAGCCTAAATTACTCAATATATTTGCACTTTGAGCGATAAGGCCGCCAATTGTACTGACCTAATCTTAAGTCATTTATTTTGTTTATCTGATTTAAAATAAAGAGATTTATTTTATCATCAGCTATCTGCCACTGAAAGTTCCGTCAAAATCAGTCCCGCTGTTTCAGAGATTATCCTTAACAAACAGATAAACAGACGGACGGCCAGACAGACAAAAAATTCAAAAAAATGTTTTGTCATCTAATTACCGTACTTACTTTCATATGCGTGTAGTGAAAAGCTGTTAATTTGAATTTGCAAACAATTCAATTTTATTTATAGGTCTAGAAAATAATTTTAGGCGAAACCAAAAATTGAGTTTTGACTTGATATAAATATTCTTGGCGTACAATTACCGTCTGACTTTATGTTTTTTATTCGGTTTTTTAATACACAATATATAATAACAAGCAACAGAAATAGCAAATCCACACTTCTCGATTCTCCATTCACTACTTGCCGTTAACATACATCACCAAAATAAACATTTGAATGACCTTGTTACGGTACTTTACTGCACGGTATTAATCTATATTGGTACTTTATTAATTACACTTATTAACTACTAACTTATTGAACAGGTCTATGTCGGTTATCGTGACAAAAAGTAGCCTATGTCAATGCCAAGGTTGCATCTATCTCTATACCAAAATTTATCCAAATCGGTTCAGCAGTTTATCCGTAAAAGTGTAACTGACAGATTCTGACCGACCGACATACTTACTTTCGAATATATGCAATATGCATGCATAAATTAGAATACGCTGTTGCAGATACTAGTAAGTTAATATACCATACTCCCAGTTGGTATATATATGTTTTTTTTTTATGTTTAGTCCTGCCAAACATACATAAAATTAAAAAAGGGGGACTAAAAGTGCTGCAATACACTGGTGACTTTTGAATTCCAGGAAAAAGGAAGTCTAAGATGGACACACAACCCGTCTGCTCGTTTGTACCCTTCTACCATAAAAAGTTCAGCGGACTGCACGACATTAAAGAAAAAATAAAGATGGACAAAGGAATGAGGTTAATTGAAATGGTAAAACGAATAAGGCAAGAGAGCTATGAAAAGGAAAGTAATACTTACTAACTATTGCAGGAAATTCATACTTGCGTCATGTGATCACAAATCTTATTAGCACAGAGACATCAACTGGCAATTTTTTTTTATGCTATAAATGGCAAACGAGCAGACGTATCACCTAACCACGCAACACTAGAGGCGTCAAAGTGCGTTGCCGACCTTTGGGGGATGGGGAAATGGATGTGGGGGAGAGGTTGAGGTATGGGCCTCCGGTATCCTCAACGCAATCGATATTTCACAGCGGTTTTCTGTGAGGCCGTGGTATAACTCCGGTCGAGCCGGCCCATTCGTGCCGATGCGTGGCTCTCCCACGCTATGATAGTATAATGACAGTAAAAGAGTGAGTAAATATCTAATTATCTATTGCCATGTCATAGTTATCCATTTTTAAAATAGTTTCAAGGTTACTGATGAGCTATAAGACAATATCGTTGAAATCTTAATAAAAAGGTAATCTTTAAATAAAATCAGAATATTCAGAACACCTATAATAGTAGGATACAAGATATTTATATATTATAAATATATATATATATATATATATTTATAAGTTGATCAACGCATTTAAATAAGCTTAATAGATTTTTTATTTACAGATTTATGTAACTACTCTTAGAACTTATCGATATGAAATATATTTGAGTAAACGAAAAAAAAACAATACACGGTTAGAAAAGGTTATTCATTTATTATTCCTTGTAAAATACGCGTTTATTACGCAAACGCATCATTGGGTAGACCGGTAACCTGTAATACTTTTGCGAGATGCGCGGCTGCCACACGAATACAAACACACGCACACACACATAAATATTACATATAATTATAAATATTAAGATCCCAATGTCAATATCAGCTAATTACATAACCTCATTTTTACGCAACTATCGACAAGCACAGAGTTCAATGTACCTAATAGCATTACTGTTGTGAGGATTTACGAAAAAATATTTTCTCTCAACAACGTTTACAAAAGAATAAACATCGTACGGTCTACACCTAATCTTATGTAATTTAAAAATAAACTTACATCTGAATCTTTTAATCAAAACAAATCACTAATAAATCATCACAGAATACATTAACAAATAGTTTGTCATACGTCCTCTCTCCGCCACGGGTTTTGTATCACTGAGAAGTAGTGAGAAGTCAGAGGAAAAAGACATGAATGACTGCTTTCGCTCTTTCTGACCCACCGCTGCCTCTTTTGCTCGTTTAGAATGACTATTAATATCTTCTCATTTAGTTGTAGTAGTGTTAGTAGTCTCATCTGCGTTGATGTCGTTAGCGATCTCATTTCTAAAAGTGATTTAAAATTATTTAAGATGTGTTTTTGCCGATATGAAAGCTAATACTATAACATATCGAGTTTCCTTTTTATTATTAAACTACAAACCTCAACAATTCTTCATAATATTTTGTCAAAGATATTGTCACAGGAAAATACATAAAACTCAAATGAGAATATTTTGGACTAAACACATAAGGTAAAACTTACAATAGTTACTATATAAATAAAACAAATAAATTTCTTGCCAAAAAGTTTCTGAAAAACCCACATTTTATTACATAAAAGGCTAATTACTTAACTAACAAAGAATTTAAGTGTAATCTGCCACTTACGGTTGTAACCAAGGGGTCATAAATTTTATAATTAATTCTTTTTTTCCTTGACCTTAAATAATGTTAAATATACGAAAGACCAGATCATCCGTAGTAATTTATATAATAGAACTACCAAAAGTAAAACAATGACTGCTAGATCTAAATAGAATCGTTGATAAAATGTTAATTTTAAGGCTGGAGACCGTAAATGTTTTGAACCACGTGTCTTCACTACATGACGAACCCAAAAGGACATTTCTTCAATCGGCTTCACAGGACGGTCGTGGAATATTAATGATGATTCTTTAGCTTTTAGACGATATCTGCAAACATAGACCGGCTAAGTATTATTTGCAGGACTATTTTTACTAGGAATATTTTTTTGTCTGATGATAACACGCCTTTTATTTACGCCAAGCCTTTTAGATTTGACCTAAAATTCAAGACTTTACAACACAATTGCAACATACAGTTTAAAACCTACATATTTTAATAACAAGCATTCCTTACGCAAGGCTTTTTGTTAAAATATTGCTCTATTGACTAGCAAAAACTTTTTTAGACTTCGGGTGTTTTGGAAAAATGGTATAGGTGTAATTTAAAAAATACCGATGATCGACATTAACATAGCTTAGTAACATTAACAACTTACGAAGGATTTGAAGTAATTTCTTCGATAGCAACCTTCAAATCTTCAACTACATTGTATGTCATATCAACTTGTATACCGAAAGCTTTTTTCACAACCCTCTTAATATTGACAAACTGGTCAGCAAAAGCGGGGATTCCAATAATTGGTACACCGAAGTGGAATGATTCAGTTATTGAAAGAAGACCTCCATGAGTTAAAAATATAACACAATTTGGATGCGCTGAAAAAAAAAAATGAAATAGATTTTTTGAAATTCAATATTTAAATATTATTTTTTTTATAAAAAAATAACTCGCGCCCTATAATCGCCCTCTGGATATATTCAGTGTCACAACTTTACAAAACTCATGAAACAGACTTAAAGAACACCCATACGCGGAATAACAGTTTGTGAATCACACAAAATTGTATCCAATGATGGGATCGAAACTATAACAAGGGCGGTAGGAAGCTGTATTAACTATATGATTGACATCCATGAAGTCAATCATATAGCTAATACTGAAAGAAAGAGACATTGAAATAGAAATCGAACATACATAAAATACTTGATTGAGGAAACCAGTTTGATATGTGTACATTTTTAGGAACATTCGTTAGCTGTTCTTCAATCTTCCAAAGCACAGTTTGCTTTAGGCCTCCCAACATTTGTAGTAACTTCTTTTTCGTCTCCTCTGGCCAGTCTTTACTCCGTAAGTTTGAGCCCATGCTGAAGTATATAACTCCATCCTTAGCATCGTCCATTATTTCTTTTAAGTCCTAAATACATAACAAGGCATTATCTTAAACAGTTTGTTAACAGACTTCTTGAAAGAAATGATTAAAAAACTACAACTAAGCAATTTAGATGTGGAAATAGCCCTTCGATATTTAAATATTTTATTTATATTTATCAAGTAAGTTGATATAAATAAATGTCATTGCATCATCATGTACATTTATGTGAATCATTAGATCACTATAAATAACTTTTCGGCAATAGGCAATTCAAATTATAGCTGTGCCCATGAATTACCTAAGCTTTTACTGATTCAACTATTTCTATCATTGAATTTTATTTTTGTCCATTTATTTTATTAATATACTATACTAATATCCTATCATTATAAAATTATTAATATATCAATTTTTTCAATTAGTACCCAAGGAGCCTGGGCGAAGGTAGGTACTTGGCTTAAGGATTGTGCTTGTAAGTAAGTTACAGTAGAATTATTTATGGTTAGCAAAGCTTTTATTTTATTTATAAGTAAAAGCAGAGGGCTTTACCCGTCTGGAAATAAGCAGGAATGTAGAAATGCGTACCTTTGGTAGAGGTTTAATATCTTCATCAATATGATACCCTGCCACATTCTTATAGCTTTGTGGTAAACTTACAGCTTCTCCCATGGATACGTGTGAATAGCCCAACACCAAAGATACATTAAATCTGATGTCTTGAAATGAAGGAGGCTGGCGTCCTCTTTTTTTAATTAAAGGTCCTATAAGTCGCTTGTATGCTTTCGTTTCCATATCATCGAAATATCTAAAAAACAGGATTAAATTTCTAAGTTAAATAACTTGATTAGATCAAACGATTTACATAATCTGTTATGGTTAAGATTAGGGTTAAATACTGAAATTGTACTTTAAACTCATCTAGCCAAAATAAAGAAAACTACATGTTAACTATTGAATCCACATCACACAATACAAATTTTCTCGTTAGTTGAATAACTATTTAAAATTCATAAAATATAAACAAAATAACGCAAATATTACATGGAAAGAAAACTTTTATCATATTATTTTAAATATAGTTATTTAGCTTACCTATAAAACATATATTCCGACTTTAACAAAGCCCATAATTCTTCCACGCGTTCTTTAAATTTAAGTGGTAAAACTTTTGTCGACATACTATCAATAACATATCCAGGATTTGGTACAGCGTCTATTCGTTTCAAAATATCAGAATTTACTTCCATAGGAAATAACCATATAAGCGGACAGTCGAATACAGCAGCAAGACTGTAAAAAAGATTTCAACAATGCTTCTTCTTAACCTTTATTAATACCAAGATTATTTGGGTCGGCTACTAGCTCGACCGAATTTACCTGAATATCAGCCGTTTCACAAAGCGACTAGCATCGGACTCACGCAACCCTGAGAGCGAACTGAATTCTAAGGTAGAACTAGTTGTCAGAAAATACGAGGGCACTTCCCTGACGTTTATGAAACCGTGATCGACGTTATTAACATGCTCTCAGAGGCACGGGCGTGAAACACCGCCAAACTCCGATCTGTTGTAAAAAAAACTTGTAAGAAATATCCAACAACACTTTTGGCCCGACCCAGGATCGAACCTGAGACTTTTTGATTTGCAATCGCATACCCTATCCGATATACCAAAGAGGGAGTACTTTTACTACTACACTTTAAAGTATATATTTATTTACAAAACTTTTCCCATCCACCTTTTTATGTTTTACCGTCTACCTCTACCTATCATCTGACAGCCAAATCCAATAATAATAATAAATAGTGCACATTACTCCAGCTTTCTGTTACGTACATCCGATCACGAAATAACTGTCTCAAATTACAACAAAATGAGAGAAAATGTTTTAAACGGTAACAAAAACAGCAAGCAATCTTTATTGACTGTCAGGGTGGCGCAGTGGTATCGTAAGAGACTGCTGTGCTTGAGGTCTTTGATGCGATTTCCGAGATGGACCAAATGTTTGTATAATCTATAAATATTTACTTCAGAGTTCGGGTGTCAATCTAGCTTTCATAGTACAAACTCTGCTTAGTTTGAATCTAGATGACGTTGTTGTCAGATGTCAGATTTTTTTATTTTGTGTTAACTGTATACATAATACAATTTAAGATTACCTCGCTAAAACATCATTGTACATATATTCAGCTATCACTACATCAAATTTTTCTCCGGTATTCGCTAATAACTTCTGTACGTCCTTATGTTCTAAAGTTTTTATACTCATAGTGGTCATAAAACGCCGTACATTCTCAGGATCATTTGAAACAGTGTTGTCCATTATAGCTTTAATATTAATAGCTTTCGCTGAAATAGAATTTCATAGAGATAAAATTAGATAAAGTGGCTTGTTTTTAACCTAAGTGGAGAGGAATTTGGTCCATTCATAGGGAAATATATTAATTTTGCTCAAACATTATTTTGATTTGAGTTTTGGTTATGATATCCATCATCATTATTAGCTTATCGCAGTCCAATGCTGGACATAGGCTGCTCCTATTGCACGCCACTTGGTTCTGGTGGCCACTTTCTCGCATTCAGCTCCTGCCAGCCGTCTTGTCCATATCATCACTCCACTTTGCCTGTAGACGTCCTACACTACGTTCGCCAAGACGCGGTCTCCACTAAAGAACCCGTTCACCTCGACGTTTTATGATACTCATTTCTTCACAATTAATAAATTTAATTTAATTATTAAAATGTGTAATAATATCAAAGGAATCCAGAATAATATCTTAAGAAATAATGAAGAAAACGAAACATAAATGCTTCTAGACGTACTGAACCATGAACATGCTGAACATACCAGGCAAAAGTTCTTTGTTGCTACTAACATCGATCTGTCGCAGAGTGGGAGGAGCATTCTTGTATTCATGAGACCCTATGTAAGTGACCTGAAAGTATTATTTTCTTTATATTTTTAAACGACATCAAGCAATATATTAGGAAGTTCTTGATTCAGTTGTATTTCTTTTATGGTTAACTCCTATATAACTCTGTCTTTTATAAACTCATTTCAATGTCTCTTTTTTTTTAATTTTGTACATGTGCATGTATTTTAATATGAAGATAAACTTCCTATACTTGTGATACACTAGCTTTTTCCTGTGGTCTCTAATCTCGTTCCCCAATAATAAAAGATCTCCATTGTCAATTTCGGGCAAATCGGTTCAACATTTCATCTATAAAAGCGTAACAGGCAGACAGACAAAGAATATTATTTTCAAATTTAAAACATTAGTACGGATTTGCTATCAATGCTGTTGGTTCTCCCACATTCATGTTAATCGTTACTAGAAAAATGTAGTGAGTAGTAGTAAATAGAAATTTAACACTAATAAATATTCATTCTTATAAAAGAAAGAAATTAATGAATAACTCCAATTATAAAATGGTCAACGTATCTAAACGAAGGTGCGAAAAATCAAAATATTGTGATTACTTTTTACCATGTATTCATCTTCATAAATAAATAATAGGAAAAAAACTTCAGGGCATACTAACTTCATTGCCATCTTTAAGTAGCTGCTTAATAAGAGCGTTGTTGAGAATGGAATGGCTTTTCGAAGGCATCTGAGTTACTACCAATGCTTGGTATGCATTCGATGAGTTAATCGATATCGCGATACAGATCAGTAAACAAATATTCTTAATCATGCTCTGAAAGAAATGTTTGTTTTTTCAATTACATTTAAGTTTAAAGACACAATACATGCATTTATCAAAAACTTACTTCTTATTGACGAGCTTAATGAACACTGATAAATACTGATATCTTTTTTGTATTGGTTAATGACGAGTATAAGACAGACGATGTATAAGACAGTACTGACCTAAGCTGATAAAAATAACTCAGCACGGGTCTCACAAGTTCACGGTGTAAGATAAGTGTAGATAACTAAGAATAATAACATAAAAGGTGATTTTACGATGTAAAAATTTTTGTTTGTAAAAAAAATCATAATTATGCATATATTCAGTTTTACCACAGAATAACTAATAGTACTAATGTACAGAAGTTTCACTCTCGAATAAAAGTCAAGTTTAGGCATAAAAAGTTTTTAACTCTGTCACCTTGCAAGCGAAATAGAATCTTGTCGTCTGACCCGAACGTTCATATTACGTTAAACACCGCTCGATTTACAGCAAGAGCCCAGGGTTTCCATTTCTGTACATTTAGGTAAAGATATTAAAATAAATAATAAAGATATCACCTTCAGTAACAAAGTAAGTAAAAACGTTTTAACAAACATGATAATCTTGTCTACCTAACGTACTACTCGTACTATGTACCTATTGTGTTTTTTTTACTTTATTTATTTATTTATTATACAGAGAAAAACAAACTGAATTACAATATTTGTCCCCCAAAACCTGGTTAATGGCTTGACTGGGGGATCGAGTCTCCGTACAATTATGAACTTTAATACTTGTAGTATTACTAAAAAAAACTAACAATTTGGAAAAAAAATATTATTTCCTAAAAAAAAGAAATTATTTTCAACTATATTGTATTTTTTGCCTACTTGCAGAATAAGTTATTAAACTAATAAAGGTAGGTACAAAAACTTATTGTTTTTTGAGCTTTTGTAGAGTTTTGTCACCATAATAATTTTGCGTTCTTCGAACAATATAATATCTGCCGTCACCAAGCGAGACATTTTTGTATTGGCAATGCATGTCTCTCTTAACATGTTTTTAAACTACTAATTAAATAATTGTATTGCTAAGTAACTACAAACATAATAATAAGTTCGTTTCGTAGTCATTTTTCGCAGTAAGTATCTACACGTAATATTCAACTTGCTTACGCGCGACACGGACGCGACACGGACGCGACGCGGAGCGTGCGAGCCGAGCGTGGCGGTGGCAACCATTACCGTAGTCCTTCCCGGGAGGAGCGCTCGCCGGAACATACCTAAACTGAGAAGTGAAACCCCGGTTCTACTGAAGTGTAGGCGCGTGGGGCGTCTTAACCTATTGTGTAGGGTGTGCGGTGCACACGGGCGCAGCAGTCTTATTAGGGGCGCCGTTTCAATAAACCTGAACGCTCCTAAAGCTCGCTACGCCTTACTTAAGGGCGCTAGAGTAATGAAGCACACGGGTGCTTCACGGGCTAGAGATGCTTCGAGTGTAAATGTAAGAAAATATTTACCACTAGTTGTTGCCCGCGGCTCCGCCCGCGTATATGTCGGTTATCGCGGCAAATAGTAGTCTATGTGTTATTATTTCTGATGTATAAGCTATATTAATGTAAAGTTTCATCCAAATCCGTACAGTAGTTTGCACGTGAAGAAGTAACAAACATACAAACTCACAAACTTTCGCCTTTATGTATTAGTATAATCTAATGTGATGTGATAATTATAAGTATAGATAGTATAGATTAGACTTAAATTGTCATCGAAATAAACTAATGACTACAAACAATAGAAAGATGTACCTACTAAACAGAAACTATACCTACGCGTCTCTGCTCGCGTGTGTAATCGTGTATAATAATGTGTAATATCGCGGTAAAAAGTAGCCTATGACATTCCTCAAGAATGACATAGACTACAAAGTATCTCCATACCAAATTTCATTGGAATCGGTGTAGCAGTTTAACCTTGACAGTATAACAGACAGACGAACAGATATAATTAGTTTCGAATTTATAATATTAGCATAGATTTCATCATGTTTACAGTTAAAGTGAATGAATAAATAAATAAAGACATCTAACACACAACGCCATCTAGTCCCAAACTAAGCAGAGCTTGTGTTATGGGGACTAGACGACTAATATAAAGACATAATTTGTAAATACATACATATTATACATAGAAAACACCCAAACTTGGCAATAAATATCAGGCAGTCAAGTTTTCAAAGTATTTTTTTTAAATACAAATAAAACGAAAGGATTGAATTTTTGTAAAACATTTATAATTTTTCCAAAACTTAATTGTTCTTCTTTCTGCTATCTACCTTTTTAGGAAATACTGCAGAGCAAAGATAACACAACAGTTTTGTGATCACAAACAAAGCTATTACTATTAAAGCTATTAAATCCAGGAACAGTCGTTGATATAGAGGGACTACAACTGCAGGAGACCGTAAATGTGGAGCCCCACGTGTGTTCACTACGTGGCGCACCCAGTGTACCACTTCCTGAGCAGGTTTCATTGGACGGTCGTGATATATGTACGACAATTCCTTCGCTTTTTCTCTATATCTGTAAAATGATTATCTATAAGAATTATTACAAAATTGTGAGACGTTTTTAGACATAAGCCAACTGACAATTAAATAGACATCTCTTAGGCCCTGTTTCATTGGTTACAGATGAGTTTCAGATAGCTTATTTGCTACATAATTTGACGTATCTTCTATATAAATTGACAAATCAATCTGTCAGAAAAACTATCCGAAACTTATCCGTAATCCTTGAAACAGGACCATAAACTACCATGGAGTACTACAAGAACGTTGATGCTCTTTTAGCTCCTTTTCCCTTCCTATTCTTACAACTACGAGTATGCCTACCAATAACAAAGGCAAAGGATAACTTATCACAGTGCATTTAGCATACGAATATGCCATTGAATAAATATGTAAAATACGGAACACGTGAACCGGTGACAAAATGCATCGACAGCCATTAAAAGTCCTTCCAAAAACTATGTTAAAGTTATACATATTAGTAAAAAATCACTTATAAAATCATTCACATCAAATATAATGAAAAAGGTATCGGAGTCCCCCAGGGCGGTGTGCTCGGGCCAATATTATTAAAAATCTCTTTATATTAGTAATATAATACTTACGTAGGATTAGATAACATTTCCTTAATGGCTACATTCAAGTCTTTAGCTACATTATAGGTTAAGTCTACTTTCAAAGCAAAACCTTTTATACCAGATCTCTTGACATTGATGAACTGATCACCAAACACGGGAATACCAATTATAGGTGTACCAGAACTGATAGCTTCTGTAGTGGATAGAAGCCCTCCGTGACTAATAAAAATGACGCAATTTGGGTGAGCTGTAAAAAAAATAGTAAGAATTAAAACATACTTACAATCTAAAATCATAAAATATATTGTGTTTTTATGGTTTAGGGATATAAATTATGATTTATTTACAATTATTTTTACGGGCATTATATTTACATGGAACGCGAAAGTTTAAAATGATGATTGGATATATTATATTGACCTATTTAGAAAAGGTACAGGCTGCGATAAAGTCATTCATTCGGAGAGGTAACGATAGAGTCGTCTAACTCCGGTTGTCTGCAAAAGTTTGGGGAACTCATTTATGCCAAAGTATGACTCTTCCACGTATTGGAATTGTAATCATTCTCATTCTAGTTTATAATGTGAATAGTCATAAACATTAAAGTCAACTTCTAAGTTAACGAAAGATGTGTACACTCTATTTTTCTTTTTTTTTTGAACGTATTTGAAAGCATGAGCAGAACCCAAGAGTGAGAACCCGGGATCATAATGGGAGGGGAACACGAGTGGTGATGATTATTTCCATGTTTTGATCGCTTGTCTAGTTACGTAATGTCCATATCTCTAGTGATTACATAGTACTTCATCCCATTGCCGTCCACTGTTGAACAAAGGGCTTAAGAGGTTGATAAAGTGTTATCGTAGTTATGATATGGAGAAGTTAAGCCTATCCGTACTTTTTTCTTTGTAACTAGTAAATAGTTACAAATGAACATATCTAATACTGCAGTACCAGAAATCTATACTTCTATACTAATATATAAAGCTGAAGAGTTTGTTTGTTTGAACACGCTAATCTCAGGAACTACTGGTCCGATTTGAAAAATTCTTTCAGTGTAAGATAGCCCATTTATCGAGGAAGGCTATAGGCTATATATCATCACGCTAAGACCAATAGGAGAGGAGCACCAACGAAAAATGTTTCAAAAACGGGGGAAAATTATCACGCGACGGGCATTAGGAGACGCAAACGAGGTTGCGTGGGTCTGCTAGTTAAATACTAAGAATACAACTCAATGGCTGAAGAATATGAATCTGATCTGCATCACTCAAGGAAATTGGAAAATTTTGAGTGTCGTTTGGTGATTGTTTCAGAATAAAGTGTCATTACTTTTATTCATTCCATAAGTGTCGAAAGAGAAGTCTAAGGGAACAAACTACTATGACAACAGCATTACAAAGTCTGGTCAGCATGGGAGGCCAAAACCTGCGTACCAAATCTGATGGACTTATTTAAAGGATTTGTGGCTGATGAAATGACTATGCTTTTCCACAAATGTGCTTCATAAGCATTTAGCAGAAAACATTACCCAAAATGCTTTGTTGCGGTGCCCATTTTAATATATGAACATTCTTAGGTACATTAGGCAGGTCTTCCTCAAATTTCCATAGCACTGTTTGCTTCAGAGTACCAAACATTTTCAATAGGTTTTGCTTGATTTCTACGGGCCAGTCTTTGCTCTTTAGATTTGAGCCCATACTAAAATATATTACCCCATCCTTTGCAGAGTCCATTATTTTTTTCAGATCCTGCAAATATTGAAGTGTATAAGATTTACAGTTAGTACAAAAAAAACTGTTGATGATTTCATGGACCAAATTTAAGTCATGATTAATAGATTAAGGTATTTTCTACCTTTGAATGTGATTATACCTATCAAAGAAATTAACTGGCATATTACATTAAGAGAATGTTGGGAACGGAAAGTATGGTTCAGTGTGAAACTAAGCTGATTTCAAATACAAACATATTTTAGTTTAACAATATATTTGACAACAGCTATTTTTTTTAAAATCAATCCTACCTCGGGTAAAGGCTTGACATTTTCATCAATGTGGTACCCTCCAACGGGCTTATAGTTGTGTGGTATGCGCAGAGCGTCTCCCATGGATACATGGGAGTTAGCCAAGACCAGAGATGCATTGTACCGAAAATCTTCAAAGGAAGGAGGCTTTTCGCCTCTCGTGATAAAGTGTGGAGCGACAAATTCCTTATATATGTCAGTTTGAGTTTTATCGTGGTACCTATAAAAATCGAAATATAATTTAGCAAAAACCATTCTTCTTTAAATAAATCGAAATATTGGGTACATTTTTCAACCCACATTAAAATATAATAACCTTAATCTTGTTCCTTCAAAGCAGTTTAATACGTAATCAATAGTAAAGGCTCGGATATAAAGATAAGACCATTTCTATTTTAAGTTATGTAAGAAACCAATAAAAATAAGATAAGTGCAGTTAACAACGGACGAATATAACGATCCATATTCTTGTACTTACATGTAA
Source organism: Spilosoma lubricipeda (assembly GCA_905220595.1). Taxonomy (NCBI): domain Eukaryota; kingdom Metazoa; phylum Arthropoda; class Insecta; order Lepidoptera; family Erebidae; genus Spilosoma; species Spilosoma lubricipeda. The sequence continues at coordinate 4,846,627 of HG992295.1, forward strand.
TCAAAGTAAGCTTCTGTTAATCTATCCCACACTTCTTGAACTCGTTCTTGGAACGTAAGAGGTGTCACACTGAACGACAACATATCTACACTATATGCAGGATTTGGCATTACATCTATCATACCCAAAATATGAGAATTGACTTCTACCGAAGACACATATATCAATGGACATCCAAACAAAGGCGCAAAGCTGAAAAACACAGATATATAAATTAGTTAACAAACGAAAATCAAATAAACCAAAGTTTAGAACAATAATTATGTACATTTATGTGTCATACACATATGTATGTAGATTTATGTTTCATACACATATGTATTCACCTATATTATATGTAGGTAAAATAATGCATTAAACGTAAAATAATAAACAGGAAAACTAGCTACCAATAATACGATACTGCTACTTAGAAATATTAGATATATGAGAATATATATTATTTTTCTTTATTAAACAATATTTTTTTTTTGTAGACTAGCTGAACCCCGCGGTGTTACCCGTGGTTATTGTTGCACTGCGAGTAACGCCGCCGGACAGAGTTAGTCTAAAAAAAGTAGCTTAAGTTACTCCCTGGATCATCAGCTGCCTGCCAGTGAAAGTCCCGTCAAAATCCGTCCAGCCGTTCCAGAGATTACCCTTTTTTTAGACTAACTTTGTCCCTCGGCGTTACTCGCGATACGACGGCACCGCGGGTAAAACCGCGGGGTTCAGCTAGTCTACAATAAATTAAGTACAATAATGTTTCCGTTTATGAATGACCAAACTTAAGGGGCATTAAAAAAGTTATTGGTCGTAATGACACTTGTAAAAAAATGAAGTAATAAAACCATCTTTACCTTGCATAAACGTCGCTAAACATCCATGCTACGATTACCACATCAAACCGCTCTTTTGGATCACTCAAAAGCTTTTGCACTTCTTCATTTTGCAGAGTCTTCGAGACCATCAGGTACATAAGATACTTCAGCATGTGCCGGTTTTCACGAATCTTCCCCCTTTCTAATATTGTAGTTATACTAAGCTCTTTTGCTGAAAAAAAGTAACTTCTAGTAAGTTAAAAGAAAGATATAAGAACGAAAGATTAGAATAAAAGACTAACCGCAAGCCTAATCGTTATAGCTCTATTTTATTGAAAGTATTCATTACCAAAAGAGTTAATCAGTATTTTGTAATTAGCCATTTATCGCCACATAATATGAATGAAAAGCTTTTATTTCGAGTAGACCTTTTTAGGCACTTTTGAAACGTTACATTAATGACTGTTCATAGTTGTACACACGTTTAATGATTTTATGTTCATTTATTGCACTGTAAAGCCCTTTACGTGTTATTATTTTATCCAAACTGACATAATCGTGGGTAGAATAACTACTCAATTTTATTTAACAGTGACCTACACCTCACCTAGGCTAACCCTAAGAAGGAAAAATATGAATTATTATTAATAATAATAAAGTTTCTTTTTCTCTTCACAAAAATGCCTTTATAATGGGATTTGAGTCCAATACATTTAATCTCAACCAAGTTACGTACCAACCAAGTAGTAACGCCGCGGGACAAAGTTGGTCTAAAAAAAGTAGCCTAAGTTACTCCCTGGGTCATCAGCTACCTGCCAGTGAAACTCCAGTCAAGATCGGTCCAGCTGTTCCAGAGATTACTCGGAACAAACAGACAGACAGACAGACAAAAAAATTTAACCACATTTTTGGTATATGTACCGTGTATACATACATATGCATTTAGTAAAAAGTGGTTATTTTAATATTACAAACACACACTCAAATTTTATTTATTTGTATATCATAGATTACGAGTAGAATTTATACTCACCGGGCAATAAATCTTTATTGGAACTAACATCTATCTCTCGAAGGCTGCTAGGAGCGTTCTCATATTTAAAGCAATTGATGTACACCACCTGTATTTTCAATAGTAAAATTTTAATAATATCATTGGTGCTCGATCAACTCGATTGCTGTGGTCGGTGCGAAAAATGTGTAAATACAGTGTCGGAAAAATGTTGATACCATTTTGATCGGATGGTCAGACAGTTTGACCTGATGGTTTAAAAAAAGAAGTATAGTGTAATTATTCGAGAAATTTGTTTCTGAAGATGAATAACCCTCAAAACGGCCTGTGATATCAGCTATGCTAATGTTACCTTTTAATTGATACCACGTGGCTTAGTATCATTTTTAAATTTTAGAGGATAGGAACCAAACTTTACAAACCTCATTTCCATCTTTTAAAAGTTGTTTGACTAAAGCATCTCCCAAGTTAGCATGACTCCTGGCTGGCATTGGGTATACCACCAGTGCCTTATAAGCATGGCACGAGTTTAACGCAAGAGTTAAACCCAGGAAGAAGTATAGTAGTGCATTCATTTTCTGAAAATATGCAATTATACAAGATATAATAAAACATAATGCTAGTCCAATTAGGTTCATATTCATACTCGATAACAGTCAGTATCAGATGCCTAACACCGACGCGATAGGATGTAATTAACAAAAGACAGAGTTCATGTCTAAGTAATGTTCTTCTAGCCGAAAACGGCCACGACGGCCAGTCTCAACGAAGACCCAGCCAAACACGCAGGAGATATTATAGTGCAAAAGTGTGTACCGAGACCTCTTAATCGGCAATCGCATACGCATTTCGACATGTCTAAGTACTTATATAGTTTCAATAATGGTATTGGTAATTGTGGTGGGCTCTGGTTTCTGAATTCAGATGGTCCTTCATGCATTGTGGTAAGGTTGGCTAGCTGAGCCAACACAGCTATATCCAAAAGTATTAGTTTCTATAATCCATACTCCATACTAATATTTAAAATTGTGGAAACTTTTTAGTTACGACATTCTTTCTTTTGATATTCGAACAAGAGTTTTTTTATATTGACAAATGTCATGTGACTTGATATATTATATAAAAATTTTCCCTGTGCAAACAACGTTTTTTGCTTTCATATCCTAGTTATCTAGTTTATTTCAACAAAAGGTTATGGGCCTATCCACGAAAGTTGCCATTAAAAACCTCTGCGGACTAGATGACTACTCTACGTGGAAATTCGCAATGAAAATGATTCTAATAAGAGAAAAATTGTTCACGTATACGTCAAAGTACCCGGATTCCAATGACTCCATAGGCATCGAGAAGGACCAAGATGCACTGGCTTTGATCTGTCTGCATGTGGATACCTCACTCTACACGTATGTACAGGATTCAAAGCATGCCAAAGACGCTTGGGATAGCTTAGCGAAAGTGTTTGAGGATAAAGGTGTGAATCGAAGGATTACCCTGATGAACGCTTTGCTGGATGAAAAGCTGGAGAGACACTCGTCGATGCATGATTATGTTGCTGCTGTTATGTCTCTATCTCAAAAGTTGAAGGATATTGCCACCGGATTTGACGATGACCTTGTAGCTGTTGTGTTGCTGAGAGGACTACCTGAAGAGTACAGACCTATGCGTATGGCACTGGAACACTCTGGGATGAAGTTGACTTCAGAGAACGTACGACAGAAGTTACTACAGGAGGATTCACGTCAAAGTTGCAGTACATCGTCTTCAACAGACTCGGCATTAGCAGTGAGTAAGAGTCGGAAACGGAATGGGAACAAGGACAAGAATATGACCAAAGTGAAATGCTATAAATGTGGAAAGCATGGGCATAAGAGGCCAGACTGTCAAGAAGGAAGAAAAGCAGATGATTCGACCTCCAAAAGGAAGGATGTCGTGAGCCTGTCTTCGTCCAGTATCGGGGACTCCTTAAATCCGACGGATTGGTACATCGACAGCGGGGCATCTTCACATATGTCTTTCCAGAAACATTGGTTTAAAGATTTGGTTATGAATATCGGTATAAGTAACGTGACATGTGCGAATAGTGATAAGATGGAATGCACGGGTAAGGGTGACATCATGGTGAGTATGAAAGGTAGAATGTTTGCCGTGAAGGATGTCATGTATGTACCTGGTTTGCGTGTTAATCTGTTATCTGTTTCACAGTTAGTAGAGAGAGGATGGAAGGTGATTTTTGACAGGGATGGGTGCAAGCTAATTCACCATTTGGTTCCAGGCCATTTCAATGGAAAGCTTCTGGCTACCGCAAGTGAAGTCTCTGGTATCTACAAGCTTGAAGGTTGTCAGGCGGTTGTAGATGAGACTGCGTTGGCGTCAGTGAAAGCAGGTAATCCTTTGATGTTATGGCACCGGCGGCTTGGGCACGTAAATGAGCGAAATTTACATAAGCTTCCGGGTATGGATTTTGGAAAGAGCGTAATGGAGCCTTGTGTCGCCTGTATTAAGGGGAAGGCACATCGTTTACCTTTTCCAGTTGGTGAGGCTGAGAAGGCAGTTGAGAGACTGCAACTGGTTCACGCAGATATCTGCGGTCCAATGTCTGAACCGTCGTACGGTGGATCTCGATACATGCTAGTAATTGTAGATGATTTTACACGTAAAACTTTTGCATTTTTCCTTAAATCAAAAGATCAGGTTTTGGATCATTTTAAAGTTTTTCTAGCATCTGTAGAGGTTGAGACCGGGTTGAAGCTGAAGTGCATACGCACGGACAACGGAACAGAGTTTGTGAACAATAAGTTTGATGGGTTTCTACGCAAAAAGGGGATTAAACATCAATTGACTGTTCCCTACACTCCAGAGCAGAACGGCGTAGTGGAGCGAGCAAATCGTACTATCGTGGAGATGGCTCGTACTATGTTGGTGGAGAAAGATCTTAGTTGGAAACTGTGGGCGGATGCATGTTCTACTGCTGTGTACACGAAGAACAGGCTGCCTCACAGTGGTAACAACGGTAAGATTCCTGAGGAGTTGTGGACAGGAAAGGCTCAGTCATTCGATCATTTCAAAGTTTTTGGATCTAAGGCGTTTGTGCACGTACCAAAGGAAACTCGGAAGAAATGGAGCCCTAAAGCGGAAGAACATATCTTTGTTGGTTACTGTGAAGAAACCAAGGGATACCGTTTCATTAATCTTAGTAATCCACGCGTTACAGTTAGAGCAAGGGATGTAGTTTTCTTGGAAGACTCTACAGCAGCGATTTCAGAGAATCCTAGTCAACTGGTAGACAACGGTGACAAAGGTGCTGAAGTTATCTGGGAATTTGCAAGGGTAGAAGACCAGTCAGGTATGTCACCTGGTACTGCAGAAGCTTCTCAAGGGTCGAGTCCTACAGATGAAGCTGAGGTGTATGAAGACGCGGAAGTGGAAGTAGGAGAAACGGCAGATAGCAGAGCAGAAAATGTTGAAGATGAAGAGCAGACTGTTGATAGAGGAGAATCAAACGAGGTTGAGTATCGCTATCCTCTACGTAATAGAATGCGAGACAGAAATCTTCATGGACTTGCATGCTGTACTGATGAGCAGGAGCCTTTGACAGTTAAGGAAGCCTTGAGTCGGGAAGACAAGGATAGCTGGAAGGAAGCCATGAAGAAAGAGATGGACTCTATGTACGAGAACAAAGTCTGGAAGCTCGTTGACAAGCCACCTGAAACTAAGATCGTGGGGAACAAGTGGATCTTCAAGTACAAGTATGATGCAGATGGTAACAGGACCTATAAGGCTCGACTTGTTGCGAAGGGTTTCTGTCAGTCCTACGGGGTCGACTACTTTGAAACTTATTCACCGGTCGTGAGAAGATCAACAGTCAGACTGCTGCTATCGTTGGCTATTGAAAAGGACTTTTTCATTAGCCACTTCGATGTGAACACCGCCTTTTTGAACGGTGATTTACATGAAAGAGTTTATATGCAACAACCGGAGGGTTGCATAGACAATGACTCGAAAGAAAAAGTTTGCTTATTAGAAAAAGCGATATACGGCCTCAAACAAGCTTCTCGTTCGTGGAATGAAAAAGTGAATGAAGTGTTATTGTCTTTGAACTTCAAGCGCTGTGACTTTGATAGCTGTCTTTACAAAAATAATAATTTTTATATCGCTTTGCACGTTGATGATTTTATTTTATTTTACAAAGACAGAGCGCAGAAGGAAGAGTTGTTGAACAACCTTCGCAAGCATTTCAAGATGAAGGATTTAGGGGAAGCTAGGCAAGTTTTGGGGATGCTTTTGTATAGGACGGATACCGCAATATATTTGAGTCAAGAGAGGCTTATTTCAAAGATCTTGGATGAATATGGTATGAGCGATTGCAAACCGGTGAAAACTCCGATGGAAATGGATTTCCATAAAGTCATGGCGGAAGGGGAAGGAGGTAAGATCTTGTCCTGCCAAGACTGTCGTCGTTATCAGGCGCTCATAGGGTCGCTGAACTATTTAGCCTGTAACACACGCCCGGATATTGCGGCTGCAGTTAATTTCTTGGCACAGTATAATTCCTGTTGTGAAGAACGCCACTGGAAAGCAGCTAAGCATATCTTAAGGTACCTTAGGGGTACAAGGGATCTATGTTTGATATTTCCCAAGTCGCTAGTGCAGGACATCACGGGATTCGTAGATGCTGACTGGGGAGGGAACATCAAAGATAGAAAATCTTATTCTGGATTTATTTTTAGATGTGGAAACTCGTTGATTAACTGGGAATGCCGGAAACAAGCTTGTGTGGCACTGTCATCAACGGAAGCCGAATATATTGCACTTTCGGAGGCTACCAAGGAGGCAGTTCACTTGCGGCAGCTGAATGCATTTATAAGAGGTGAATCTCTTAGATCTATTTGCATTTTTGTAGATAATCAGAGTGCTATGAAACTTGCGTACAATCCTGTAGCGCATAGAAGGACGAAACATATAGACATAAGAGCTCACTATGTCGGAGATTGCATTGCTAAAAATGTTGTACGTCTGGACTATGTGTGTACGCAGGATAATCCAGCAGATGTGCTTACGAAACCACTAGGTCGTGTGGCATTTACCAAATGTGTGCGCGATCTGAGTTTGGGTGTGTGTGGTATGGTGTGATGTGAGGATATCTGATGATGGATGTTGTTTGAGGGGAAGTGTGGAAACTTTTTAGTTACGACATTCTTTCTTTTGATATTCGAACAAGAGTTTTTTTTATATTGACAAATGTCATGTGACTTGATATATTATATAAAAATTTTCCCTGTGCAAACAACGTTTTTTGCTTTCATATCCTAGTTATCTAGTTTATTTCAACAAAAAAAATACATAAAACGAAAGTATCTTTGTCTGTATGTATTTGATTCTTGAGAAAGGAAATAGACTACTCTTTACACGGGCAAAAGTCAGTACTTATACATAACTGTATTTCACCTTGAAAGCTATATATGGAATACAGTGGTTTTCAAAACATTTGATATGTATTGCGTTATCTATACCCAGGCATTATGTGTTGATGTAATATATATACAATAAACATTTATTAGTTTACGTGATAATTCTTTTATTGATAAAATATTAAACTCTTATAATTTAAGACCGATTAGGGTTTTAAGGACTTGATAAAAGTAAACCGTTTACGTAACACCTTGCGTTGAAAACAAATAGGATCAGATAAAACTCGTGAAAATGATAATATTACTACCGCAATGTACTATATATTTATGTTTTTTTACTGAATGATCAATTTAACTGTGATCAAATGCCGTCCTTGCAAAAGTAGTAGAGCCACGCTGATTTCAGCACGAATGGACCAGCTTGTCCGGGGCGGTACTACCCTCGCACAGAAGATCAACCTAATGACAGCATTCGTGCTATGTGACATGCTGTTGTGTTTCGTTGGCGTGTGTGAGACCGGAGCTCTAATGAGTAGAAGCGTCACTAGGCCACCATTGTGTGGGTCACCATGCAGCTTTGTTGCTTTGGCTGCATTCGCAATAAGCATGTTGACAAATTATGAGATAGAAAGAAAATTATATATTTTTTTATATGTGGACGAGACGGATTACATATATCTAAAATCTTGAATAAACAATTTAGTTCAGGATCTAAAATCTTGAATAAACAATTTAGTTCATAGATCTAAAATCTTGACTATACAATTTAGTTCTAAATTAAAATAAACAAGCACTTAGATATGGTTAGGGACTTAAAATCAAAGTTGGCAAAGTAACTTATCATATCATAATAATATATAATATATATAACTAGTTCAAATGGTTCGATTATTCATTATTCTGACCACAAATACATTAACTTCAAAGAAATAAACATAACTCACATATGTTCACGTTTATGTGTACATAAACGACCTGACATACACAAATCCTCTAATTAAAATGAATCTAACACAGCTAGTAATACAGCATAATATTATTAATTAAGATGAAAACAGACACCTACACTTCATAGTTTTCGTAACACTTGTCTTACATTGGCTTAAATAAGCTTGAGACAGCGTTTTATGCTACAGTTCATAATAGTTATCTCCAATAGATAACACAAATAAACTATATCTTTTACGTAGATTAATAATCCACAATACTATCGGTAAAATTTACTGATGTCACACATAGGGATCATAAACCCAGAACATTTTCTATTTAGTCATATTATTTATCATAGTCGGCTTTCCAGGCCAAGGCCAGATATACTTGTATTCGCAATAACTTTGAATGACTGAGGTATCAGTCAAGATTACGTTACCGTGATAGAACAAAATGTAGAAGTTAATGGATGGATCCTGTCCCCTAACCCGTTATCTAAGAGGATGGCATACAAAAAGAGGCAAAGCAACTTGTGTAGGTATCTTGAGTTACATATTTCCATAGATTGCGATAACCGCTTACCATCCAGTTTCCCATCTGCTCCCCTGCTCTCTATATCAAAAAAGAAAAACCTTGTTTATGCTGTTTCATTCAAGAAATAAATAATAAAATACAAAGAAGGTTGACGCTGACGCATGAGCAAACGAATGGCGAAAAGCTACTAAATCCATTCGTTTATCAACAAGTAAAAGATTGTAACGATGACTCTACAGATTCGTTTCTAACAATAATACCTATATGCAGTCTCATCGTTACAATCCTAAATTATTGTATGATAATTTAGTGTTATGTAAGTTATTTACAATATATCTAGTAGGTACAGAAAAATTATTTTTAATTATATTCTAAATCTAGCTTAGGTTCAATAATTTTTTACTGGATGTACGTTCACAAAGTTATATGCAAGAAAGCAGTATGTATACTCGTAATATGTGCATATTTATACATCATCATCGGGTGGCTGGTTTTAACGGGTTTTTCATATAAGAAAAACAGCCCGGAGTGGTAGTCTGGTGGTGTTCCTCAATGCTCGGAGTGCACGTTAAATTGTCGGTCACGGTTGTTATGGATATCTATGGTAATCTCTGGGAAGTTTATGCCCTCAAATATACTGTCCTATGCAGGTCGCTCCGTGAAAAAACTGATAATCATGAAAAACTGGTTGAACTAGTAGCCGATCCCAAAATATTCTTGGCTATGATAATAAAGATTAGAAAGATGATGAAAATGATGATGACATACGTATCGCCATCGTCAACCTTCATCAACCCACTGCTGGATAGGTCTCTAAATTCTTAGCTTATGAAACTCTCCATAAAGGTAACGTCATCATATTGACAAAAGCTATTTCTTGAAGTAGTTTGAAAATTGGGTTTGAAAGAGAAAAAAATAGACGATGGTAAAGCCTACAGATTTAAAGATTATTCTGTTCGGTATATCCGTCGCAGGTATATTGTCAAAACCGTGAAATTACTATTTTACTAGTGATATTATAATAAACCGGTAGATTGTTGATTTAAGCTGTGCAACCTATTGTGCACTAATCGATCAGCTAGTGAATCAGTCTATAGGTTTCTTTTTTTATAGATATTTATTTAAATATTGAAAACCAACAGCGATACAATAATTATTAACATAATTACATACACAGAAAGTGTAGGCAATACCAGGTTTTCCTCGTTAACTAAAAACTATTTATCCAGCTTACGAACGATAACATAAAATATGACATAAGTCTTAATACATTCAACATTAATACTATACTAACTCTCGCTCGTGGCTTCGTTCGTATTTAATAAAAAGTATCTTATGTTACTTCTAATACATCTAATAATATATGTACAAAGTTTCATGATGATCGGTTACATAGGGATACATCGCGTGAAAGCGAAACAAACAAACTTACTTTCACCTTCATAATATTAGTATGATATGATACTTAGTCATTTACACTGTCCACTCAAAATTTGTTTTAATGAGCCGGTTGTGCCCCATTGCTGGGCAAAGGCCTCCCCTTCAACAAATTACTTCTCTCTATGCAAGGGCAGTTCCGGCCAGTCTCTGCGATATGCGTCAAGATCGTAGCGCCATCTTTTACGGGGTCTGGCTCGTCGTCAGCGTCCACCCTGAAGCACCCAGCGTTCAACGACCTTGGCCTACCGGTCTTGATTCATCCGACATTCATATCCGGCCCAATCCCATTTTAATCTGGCAGTCTTCTTGCCCACATTCACGACTTTAGTTTTGTAACGCAGCTCTGTGTTTCTTATAGGATCCCGTCGCTTGACATCCAACATACTGCGTTCCATTGCTCTTTGGCAAACGTTGAGCTTGGACTTCTGATCTTCTGTTCTCTAAGTTTAAGTGCCATATGTAACGATGGGCAGGAAATCCATGTCAAAGAGTCAGCGTTTTAAGGAAAGGGGAAGATCCCTTTTCATGTACTGTTTCATGAACTAGTAGCTCTTCCAGGCGCTATCGATTCGGCGATCAATTTCCTTTTCTTGCCTATTCAAAGAATGCCAACTGAACCAGGTACAAGTATTCTTCGACAGATTGTATCTCCTGGTTCCGTCCCGTCGACCTCCACTTTACATTTTCTGCCATTAGTCATAAGTTGGGTCTTCCTCTCTCCTCCAACTCAACTCAACTCCAACCTCAAAGCTTGCCGCGCTTAGCTCTTGAAGCATCTCTTACAGTCCTCGGGCCGTGGATGCGAAAAGTACAATGTCGTCTTTAAACGAATCTTCGTAGACCAATTCTCCCCGTGGGAGGGCCACGCTTCGGCATGAATGGGCCGGCTCGACCGGAGTGATACCACGGCCTCACAGAAAATCGGTGTTAAATAGCGCTTGCGTTGTGTTTCACCGAGTGAGTGAGGATACCGGAGATCCATGCCCCAACATGGAGGATGGGGCCTTTTCCCCATCCTCCAAAGGTCGGCAACGCACTTGTGACGCCCCTGGTGTTGCGTGTGTCCATGGGCGGCGGTAATTGCTTACATTAGGTGACACGTCTGCTCGTTTGCCCCTTATACCATAAAATAAAAATTACAATGCCCCTCGATTCCCAAGAGACTGCCAGTTTTTAAAGACTTCCTCCAGGGTGCTTGTATAGAATAGTAAATAGTTTTGGCAATAGAGGACCTCCCTGTTTAACAGCTATTTCTATTTAAAAAATTTGCACCTGAGAGTATAGTTGGATTGATGCAGTACTGTTATTATAGACTACCTCCAGAAGTTTAACGTAAGTATCTTCCACATCGTGATTGCAAAGGAATGTAAAAATCGCAGAGTGAAGAAGGCTGTCGAAAGCCTTAGTGTAATCCACAAATGCTGGATATCGAGATGTATGGAACTCTATGGACTGTTCTATTATGTGGTCGATGAAGGTGGTGATGATGTTGTTGAAAAATATGAACGGAATCCAACCTGTTCCGGCGGTTGATGGCGGTCAAGTGTAGCGGCAAAGCGGTTTTCAATGATTTTTATAAATACCTTGTAAATGTAGATTAAACTAATTATCCTGTAATAATTTATATCAGTTTTGTGAAATAGGATAATGTTGGAGTAACAAAACTGATTTGGTATATTTCCTGTATGCAAAATGGTGTTAAATAGTTTGCCGATTAGTGTGCCGAATTGCAGTACCTCTGTGGTAACACCATCATTTCCCAGACTGCGGCTATTTTTCATGTGCTTGACCGCAAACACTACTTCAGCGCTACTGATAGGAGGCGTGGTGCTAGAAAAGAAATACTGAGTGTTTTGGACTAGGCTATGCAACGGAGCAGAATACAAAGATTGGTAGAAATCAGTGCTGATGTTGATAATTTTTATCGCGACTGTTGTGCTTAATACCGTTTTTGTCAGCAAGACTGGTAATTCAAGTTCTACCTTCATGTAGATCCTGTTTAGCAGCTTTTCAGGAAATATTGGTTTCCAGCGCCATTCTTATTAAATTAGTGTTATTGGTCCTAATATCCATCTAATTCATGATCAGATAATTCTGCTTCACCTTCCTATCCGTCTCTCGGTATTGAGCTGAAGTTTTGTCTATTTTAGCTCTTTCATCCATAGTGACAAGGTAGCGGGTGATAATTTATAATTCCTAAATTTTAGTCTTTTCAGTTACTTTCCTGCGGTTAGTATATTGGTGGTGATTTTAAATTTAAACAATTGTTTGGAACATGTGAAGATATTTACCTCATGGAAAAAAATAATATGTATTCGCGAAATACGCGTAAATACACAGTTTTTGCGTAGTTAGTTGCAAGACGAGGTACATGAAGCATGGGCGTATGTCGGGTGCGACGTGATGGGGTGATAATACTATTTGCGAAACCAATGATATATGATTAACCAATGATATAAATATAAAAAAACATAGTCATTCTTCAAAACTAATTATATATTTACAAGACCTAATTATTCTTCTTACTCCTATCTACCTTTTTAGGAAATACTGCAGAACAAAGATAACACAAAAGTTTTGTGATCACAAACAAAGCTATTACTATTAAAGCTATTAAATCCAGGAACAGTCGTTGATATAGGGGGACTACAACTGCAGGAGACCGTAAATGTAGAGCCCCACGTGTGTTCACTACGTGGCGCACCCAGTGTACCACTTCCTGAGCAGGTTTCATTGGACGGTCGTGATATATGTACGACAACTCCTTTGCTCTTTCTCGATATCTGTAATTTTAAAATAGTTTTAAGATCAACAATATCTATATTGTTTTAAACTTTCATGGTCAGTAGCATTAAAATAGGAATCTGCGGGATTGTTACCATGTACCTTTTTGTTTGTGAGTATACGACGGAAATCGGCAATCGCGAAGCATTTGATTGATTCGGGCCCCAATCACTGGATTGAGTTTCATAACCCACAGATAATTACGACAGAACGCCACTACATACCTAGATTGGTCAGGGAAGCGATTGAAATTACGAAATACAAAACTTTCAATCGTGAGGATGGGTTTAAATTGTCAAATGTCTTGAATCCAGTGATTCGAATGTGCAAAAACCGGCGTAATCAACAAAACATAGTTTCGCGATCAGATACTGTTAGTGTTGTGTGTCGAGAACAGTTACGAGTAAATAGTGAGTTAGTGAACAGTGGTGCCGGGGACGATCGTAATAAAAGACTACGAAAGAGGGTAGACCGATATGTCTGCCAATAACAGCCCACCCGCAAGATCTTCAGTTACTCCGTGATCATGGCGCTTGCAACATCGCCGAAATATCGGATACTCACAAACAAAAAGGTACATGGTAGCAATCCCGCAGATTCCTATTTCAACAATATCTAACTGCTAATTGCATATCTTTTTATTTTGATGCAAATTAGTGATCATATAAGTGTTACATCAATATAAAACGGTTGTTAACTGCATAAAAGCTGCTTTGCCCCTTTAACACATTTTCTTACAGCAATAATCGTTTTAAGCAGAATCACAACGTTTATATATATATATATAAATTAGAATCAGAAAGTCGATGCCCATTTTTTAAATTAATAAAGAGGAGAACTTTCAATGATAAGTACCGCAAAAGTGTAGCTTAAAAATGGCTTCAAATCATCACAGGAATAATTGAAAATTAAACTATACTTACGTAGGCTTGGACAACATTTCTTTAATGACTACATTCAGGCCATCAGCCACATCATAGTTTAGGTCTACTTTCAAAGCAAAGCCCTTTTTTACAGATCTCTTGACATTGACGAACTGATCGCCAAATACGGGTATACCAATGATAGGTACGCCGTAATAGATTGCCTCGGTGGTTGATAGAAGCCCTCCGTGGCTAATGAAAATCACACAATTTGGGTGAGCTGAAAGAGGAATAGACATAGAATTTTTAATAGACTTCCCTATTAACACACATAACTGATATGACTTGTTTCTATAAATAGAAAAACTAACATAATTACAACATATTTGCTAAGGTTGATGCTATTTGATTATTAGCAATGATCTTAACTTTTAAACCAAGAAAAAGGGTTGATGTATTTAGGTAATCTATCTGTACATTTGAACTGGATTGTTCTTTTCGTATTAAATCAAAATATTTTGATACCATTGTTATATACAGGCTAATGATATCATTATTCTCATATCATATGATCATATTAGGCATTATTATATAATAATGCCTAATAAAGGAATATTTGGATATAATGTCTATTGATAAATCGGTTAATTGAGGCCTCGCTTCTCAAGATCTGATAGAAAAATGCTGCTCTTCTTTCCCGTTCTTGTACTAACTCCGCATCTGCACCTTACAGGTTTAAACTCAATTAATCAGTTTATCTATTGTTTGAGAATTATAATCGTTAAAAAACCTCAAGAGACCTTTTTTTTTCTCATGCAACAAAAAAATTATAACATACCCAAGATGCTTGGTTGCGGTGCCCACTTTAATATACGAACATTCTTAGGTACATTGGGCAGGTCTTCCTCAAATTTCCATAATACTGTTTGCTTTAGAGTACCAAACATTTTCAAGAGATTTTGCTTGATTTCTACAGGCCAGTCTTTACTTCTTAGATTTGAACCCATACTGAAATATATTATTCCATCCTTTGCAGAGTCCATTAGTTTTTTCAGATCCTACAAATAAAGTGCCGCGTGACATTATAAATACAATATTCGCAAACGTGTTAAATGTGATGATAAAACAAAAAAGTATCATCAAAATCAGTTAACCCATTTGAAAGTTATGAGGTAACAAACATGAATAAAATAGTCAAATTGATAACCTCCTCCTTTTTTGAAGTCGGTTATTAATAATCCTACCTCAGGCAAAGGCTTGACATTTTCGTCAATGTGGTACCCTCCAACAGGTTTATAGTTGTGTGGTAGTCGGAGACCTTCTCCCATGGAAATATGTGAGTTACCGAAGATCAGTGATGCATTGTACCTAAATTCTTCGAAGGCGGGAGGTTTTCGGCCTCTTGTTATAAAGTGTGGGGCGATCCATTCATTAAATATGTCTGCTTGCATTTTATCGTAGTACCTAAAAACGATTTCAATTACCATTCAATAGTCATTAGAGACTCAACAGTCATTATTCATAAAAATACTACTAACATACGAATGCGAGGTAGTAGAGCCACGCTGATTTCAGCACGAGCGGGCCGGCTCGACCGGGCCTGGACCGGACCTGATATACCCTCGCACAGAATATCAGCGTAAAATTACAGCGATCGTGCTGATTCGTTGGTAAGTGCGAGACCGGAGGCCCAATGATGCAAAAGCATCACTAGCCCACCATGGTGTAGGTCACCATGCTGCAATCTCTGCATTCGCAGTATGGTGACCACCACTCTTGGATTCTGCTTATGCTTTCCATCAGGCAGAGTAGAGTAATTTTGGAAGGGACAAATATAAAAAAAAAAATTGAAGTAGCAAAGTAGTAACGGAGTCCAAATATAAAATTGTTATAAGGAGAAGTTTGTTGATGCATTCACTGATAGTACTTTATACATCAACAGTCTTAACAAACACTTCAAGATGGAAACAAAGTACAAGAATCTGATATATTATATATATTTAAATGTATATATATGTAATTTGTAACTCCTGTGCTTACATGTAGTCATAGTAGGCTTCAGATAATCTTGCCCAAATCTCTTTCACTCGTTCTTGGAACGTAAAAGGAGTCACGCTTGGCGAAATTCCATCTGTGCTGTATGCGGGATTTGGCATCACATCAATTAAACTTAAAATATGAGAATTGACTTCCACCGAAGATACCCATATTAACGGGCATCCAAACAAAGGCGCGAAACTGAAAAAAATAAACATTTAAATAAGTTAATAAATTGAAATTGAAGAAATTTAGATATAAAATAACAAAAATACAAATACATAATATAAAGTTTAAAAAAGCTATTTAAAAATACAATAATTGATTAAGGCCCTGAGCACACTAGTGATTTTTGTCACCGTGACAATAAATTCTTTGTTACTGTTACATTACCACCTTTTAGCTAAGAATGACTACTAACCTAACACTACTTATAGGTTTCCTTAAGAAATAGGTAAGAAATTTCGGAGGAAACAGAATACAGACAATGAAGCTATACAAACACTCCTGGCACTAGTTACATTAATTAAACTGACATTTTATACATTTCTAAAATGTAGCAGCCAATTAAAAAGACCCAAGCCTATGTTTAGATGTAAACTATGGCTTCTGGCATGTTTCTATTATATTTCTTTCAAAATTATTTTTGGTAGCACAAAAATTATCTTTACCCAGCAAAAACGTCGCTAAACATCCATTCTACGATTACCACATCAAAATGTTCCTTCGGATCACTCAAAAGCTTTTGTATTTCTTTATTTTCAAGAGTCTTTGCGACTAAATGGAACATAAGACGAGTCACTACATGACGATTATCAGCAATATTCTCCTTTTCCATTATTGTAGTAATACTCATAGCGCTCTCTGAAAAAAGTATATAAAAGTATAGTACACTAGGCGGCCATAGTGTGGGTCGCCATGCTGCAATGTCCTTATTCACATTGAGGATGGTGACCACCACTCTTGGAATCTGCTCATGCTTTCCATCAGGCTGAGCAGAGTCATTTTGGCGCAGCTAAAATATAAAAAAAAAAGAAGTAACTCCTTGTACCATTATAGAAAACAAACCGAATACTTATAATCATATAACCGTAACAGGAATATGTTCTCGAAAGTGTTCACGAGAAAGGACATTCATAAATTGGGATATGCGGGTTTACTGGGAAGCGGTTCATCAAATCCTGAGAATTGAATCTGTCGAAATGAAACCGATTAACATCTCACCCGGGCCTGGGGTATATGAAAGAAGATGGATGAGATACGAGGGTACGGTCTTAAAACACTGATATAAGTTGACGACTCGACGACCTAATTTTTTGTACTATTATTAAAAATGTTGAAGTAAAAGTTTCAATAAGAATTTTCAAGTAAGAGTATACTCACGAGGTAAGACATCCTTATTTGAGCTAACATCTATCTGTCGAAGGGTGCTAGGAGCGTTTTCTATCTTAAAAACATTGATATACACCACCTGAATCAAAATCCATTTGGAAAAATTTAAATATCAGTAGCATTTTCTTTTTTAATTGAATGAAACTTGCCCTCAATTACGAAACTGATACACAATTGGCGAAATTATTACGATACAAACACAAAAAAATCATTACAACTGAGTTCTTTATCTTTTTGAAATAAGGTACAGTTGCATTAGCATGAAAATAATAAACATTAAAAATTCTATATTATATAGATTGTATATGGGAATTAAAACAATACAAGCTGTTTCAATATTTACTGTATTAATAAAAAAAGAAGGTGACACATTCTACAAACCTCGTTTCCATCTTTTAACAGTTGTTTAACTAAGGCATCTCCCAAATTGGCATGACTTCTGGCGGGCATTGGGTATACCACCAGTGCCTTATAAGCATGGCATGAATTTAACGTTAGAGTTAAACCGAAAAAGAAGTATAGTAGTGTCGTCATCTTCTGAAAAGTTGCAATTATAAACTATACTAAAATATAAAGCTGAAGAATTGTTTGTTTGTTTGAACGCGCTAATCTCAGGAACGACTTGTCCGATTTGAAAAATTTTTCATTGTTGGATAGTACATTTATCGAAGAAGGCTATATATCGTCACGCTTAGACTAATGGGAGCGGAGCACCAATGGAGAATGTTTCAAAAAAGGGAGAAAATTATTACGCTACGGGCAATAGGAGACGCAAACGAGGTTTCGTAAGTCGGCTAGTAGATTATAATGCTGAAGATTAAAAACACATTACAATTTACATCGGAGGCGATGATAGCAGTTAATATCAGGTGGTAGATAAGGCTGTGATAGATCGCTATAATTCTCCCAAAAGTCCATATCTGGTTCGTAGATAAATCTATGATAGAATTATAAATGCCACTTATCGATGCTTCAATGGCTATCTATAGAATTTTTGTTATGTTTAAAGCATTAAGATAAGTATTTTGTTATCTTTAGGCATTCTCTGATGATGTAATATGACTACTATTCATAAATAATATAATTTTTCTTTACTTTATCAGTTTACTTGAAAATTCATTAATAGATATAAAATTACGTGAGAGATTAAGGTTAGTTTTACAGATGTCGATATAAACATGATTTGCAAAAATAAAATGTTATTTGAAAACTAGTTGATCCGATAAACTTCGTACCGCCATATTTACATATGTGTCTCAGCTTTCCCCAGGTAGCGTAAAGTCGCGGACTTAAAAAAAATGACTTTTCCCATTATTTTTTAATTTTTCTTGTACACAAACCTTGTTCTTATAATAACGAACGTATAAAAAACTAATTATTTAATTCGGTCGCCGATCGGAAGTTATGCGCGTACATACATTTCGGCGATTCATTTTATATAAATACATTTTCAGATATTAATTAGGTACTAGTTTAATTTATACATTGATATAAACAAGCGTAAGACGATAATTCTCGGAAAGTATTTAAACTTAAGATTATTTGGTAGACGGAAACATCGAGTAACCGAAAATGGAGTGAAGTAGCATGGAATAGGCTAGGCCTATGTCCAGCAGTGGACTGCAATAAACTGGTAATGAATGTGAGTCACTTCTACTTAATATGTAGAGATAAACAAAACTTACGTGTTTTGACGTCTACGCTATAGACGTTAATAACCCAAAGTTACTAACAATTTAACACAATTATTAATTTTTTAAACATACAGAAAGCCGCGCTCATGATATTCGTACTAACACTCGTCTCGTTATAATGACATGATTAGGTATTTGCCTCAATTTATGCTCTAGTTTGTCACACAGATAGATTTATCAATAGATAAAATAAGCGAATCATATCTTGCCCAAAAGTACTATCCAAATGATATTTAAATAATACAAAATTTTAACAAAAAAAAAACAACTTCAAGATCTGATACAAATTGAAATGAATCATAAAAATCGGTTCACCCAGTCGAAAACAAAAAAAGATACAGGCGAAATGATAACCTCCTCCTTTTTTTTAAGTCGGTTACTGATAAAAATCGAATTATCAATTCATATTTAGTCATACTGTTGTCACAGTGGTCTCAAATTAACCAAAGTCGGATATACGAGTTTCGTATTTAGTAAAAATAACATTTTGTATGCATATTTCACTGTATAGTGTATATCTTCCTAGATTTCATTGTGTCCAAGATTATTTTCGGGTCAGCTACAAGTTCAATCTGTTTTATCTAAATATAAGATTTACCACGGAACAACTTGCATCAGACTCTGAATTCAATTTCAATTAAAATCATTCTACCCACGATAAAAAATGGATAAAATGAAATGGAGGCGAAGATGAATTAAAAACCAGTAAACCTAACTAAACTGAATAATAAATACACTGGCAAAAATAGTTAATTTCATTCAGCTAGTTGCCATCTCATCAAAAGAAGACTGAACGCTGATCAATCTTTCATACTCTAAATATAATTACAGCAATGTTGATTAGACAATGAATACTGAATATTATAAAGACTAAAAGTAACACAATAGGAACAAATGTCATTATCATACTTTTTAAACAGAAGGTTCCTGATTTATAAGTACTTCTATGTTGCTTTATGTTAACATGTAGGTACATATTATTATCACAGCCAACATAATGACTTTATCTTTTTATATATTCAGCTCATAAATCGTGTACCATTGACACTTAATCTAAACACATCTGATAGTAGTGTAAGTATCTTGTTTACCATGGCATTGTGGCATTATACAATGAGCGTCCCCGTGATTCGGAGGTCACGATAAGCAGCCAGTCCCGGTTGTTATCCTAGGATAACAGTCGTGAAGCTTAGTTGGGGCCTTTGGGCGGTTTAAAAACATCCAACGGCAAGATTACGTAGCCACAACGTAGTCTTGCCAGTCCCCGGTCCGCACTCGGCCAGCGTGGAGACGTATGGCCTTAGTCCTCTATTGAGAGATGACCTGAACCCAGCAGTCTGACATTATGGGTTGTTGTTTACCACAAATTTACTCTTTTTATTATATACTACTACCGCCAACTTCATCATCATCAACGGTCTTTAACAATCCACTTTTTTTTTTTTTTTTTTTTTTTTTTTTTTTTAACGTGTGGAAACCCCCTCGGGCCGTCACCCCGCCGGGGTTTGCGGCGGGGCGGTGTGTCGGAATCGAACCGACTAAAACCACACGGTGTGCCACTCTGCGCCTGAGACGGGAGGGATCCGGGAACTGCTGTTATTAACACATCCGGACCCCTCCCAGCGCCTGCCCGCACTGAAGCGGGCACCGTCTGCTGATAAACTCTCTAAATAGGCGACGTACGGCACACGCGTAACGTCGCCCCCTCGCGGGTGACCACTAGAGCGGATGGAAGGGAAAACCCATCCCGACCATCCGCGGCCACACTCAGGGCGGCATGAGGCGCTGATAGGCGCGCCTCCGCCGCCCGGTTCGCCGGCGGCGGATCGGGTCCGAGTGGATATCATCCTCCCGGGCCTTCTCCGCCGCCTCCTTCTGCGAGATTACATCTTCACAGAAGGTTGCGACCGCGGTAAAACTGCTGTCGCTACCAGCCATGCAGCGTATGACAGCCGGTAGCGACAGATCTCCTCCGATGACTGCAGTGAGGGCCCGGCGCTGCGACGCCCATGCGGGGCAGGTCGCCAGCGTGTGCTGGGCCGAGTCCTCACTGCAGTCGCAGTGGTGGCAGGTGGGACTCAATTCCCTCCTGGCGACCGAGTGCAGGTACTTCCCGAAGCAACCATGCCCGGAAAGCACCTGCGTCAGTCGGAAGGAAAGAGTCCCGTGCTGCCGCCCTGCCCACTCGAGGATGACCGGCTGGAGAGCCTCCACGGCGGCAAAGCCAGCGCGTGGAGTCTCCAGCCGGAACGACCAACTAGCCATCGTGGCTCGACGGGCGGCTTCACGCCACTCGCGTACCTCTTCGGGCGGAGGGCGATAGCCATACTCCGCCCGGTATTCAGCCACCCGTCGATAAACTTCGGCGAGCACTTCCGCCTCCAAATCCCACGGGGGTGTCCCGGCCAAGGCGCACGCCGCCTCGGTCGACACCGTGCGGTATCCGCGTATGGCTCTGACTGCCAACACCCTCTGAGGCCGCCAGAGGCGGGCCTTATTGAGGGCAGTCAGAGCCGCCACCCACACCGGTGCCCCATACAGCGCCATCGACCGGACCACCCCCGTGTAGAGGTGTCGCGTTGCGACGCTGGCTCCGCCCAAATTGGGCAAAAGTCGCCCAAGGGCAGAGGCAGCGTCGACCAGCTTGGGACCAAGCTGTCGGAAGTGCTCGTCGAAGAGCCACCTACCGTCGAGGATCAGGCCCAGATACCTCATCTGGGCCCGAACCGGTACGAGGACCGAGTTGACCATTATGGAGGCACCGGGGGGTGGCCCACGACGGGGCCCATGGAACAATAGGGCCTCCGTCTTGTCCAGGGCCACCCGTAAGCCCAGCGCCTCGATGCGCCCGACCACCAGAGAAACACCAATGGTGGCCAGGCGCGCCGCCTCCTCGAAGTTCGCCCCCCGGGCCGTGACCAATGTGTCATCGGCGTAACAAATTACGCCCAGCCCGGGGGGGAGACGACCTCGTAGGACCCAGTCGTATCCCACGTTCCACAGGAGTGGTCCTAGGACAGACCCCTGCGGAACGCCGCACGACATGGGTCGCCGTCTCAAGGCGCCCTCTCGGTCCTCGTACACGACGGTACGCTCCTGCAAATAGTCTGCCACCAGCCGCCTCAGGTACTCTGGCACCCCATGGTATTGGAGTGCTTCCCTGATGCAGCTGAATGGCAGACTATTAAAGGCGTTGGCGATGTCCAGGGACACCGCCAACACCACGCCGCCACAGGTCACTGCCTCTTCGGTCACGGCCCTAAGACGCATCAGGGCATCGACCGTCGAACGCCCTTCTCGGAACCCGAATTGGGCGTCCGACAGGTCGGGGCCCACCTCGCTGAGGTGCCGGACGATGCGGGCAGAGAGTATCCTCTCAAACAACTTGCCCGCCTCGTCCAGCAAAACGATGGGCCTATAGGCCGCGACCGAATCGGCAGGCCGTCCCGGCTTCTTTAGAAGGACCAGCTTCCCGCATTTCCAGCACTCAGGGAAGCGTCCGGACGCCAGGCTAGCGTCCAACACTTCCCTGAGGCGGTCCGACATATGGTCGAGGGCTCGGGCCATCACTCGGGCTGGAACCCCGTCCGGCCCGGGGGCGGTGTTCTTGGAACGGATCCGCAGAACAGCCGCCCCAACCTCCGATTCCCTAACGGGCGGAATATCGCCCCCGTCGTCTCTGACCGGATAGGCCATCGACGGGGGAGCGTGCTCCGTCCGCTGCGGGAAAAGGCCCTCGACCACTTCCTGCAGGAAGCTGGGCTGGAGAGTCTCGGTAAGGGGGGGGCCCGCCGTGCGGAGCTTCTGTCGCACCGCACGATATGGGCGACCCCAGGGGTCACGGTCGAGACTCTCCAGCATCTCCTTTCTCTTTACGTCTTTGGCGCGGCCAATGGCCAGCTTCAGAGTTTTCCGCGTCTCGCGGTACTCCTCATGAAGCTGGTCCCCGCCACCGTCTCCGCGGTGACGTCGCCGGCTACGGGTGTAAGACCTCCGGGCACGAGTACAAGCCGCACGGAGGTCCGCCAACTCCTGGGACCACCAGTAGACCTCCTTCCGAGGAGGCCGACGACCTTGGATGCGGGGCATGGCCGTATCACAAACCTGCGTAATCGCATCGCGAAAACGGCCAGCCCCAACGTCCACGCCGACCTCCGCGGTCGGGGCCTGCGGAGACAGCCAAGAGTGAATAATGGCCGCCTCCTCTAGTAGGTCCCTATCGAGCTTGGCGACAGCCCACCGCGGAAAGCGGGATGTATGCAGCGCCGTGTGACCCCTACTGGGGCCCTGGGACCGGGAGAGCTCAAATCGGATATAGAGATGATCCGAGAGCGTCTCGACCTCTTCCAGGACACACCAGTTCCTTACTCGTGCGGCGACAGCAGGGGTAGCGAACGAAAGGTCCACTATCGACCCCCCCTGCTGTCGCACGCACGTGTTGGTGGCGCCTCTGTTCAGCAAACAGAGGCCCACCGAAGCCGCCCACTCCTCTACGGCTTCGCCCTTGGCGTCCGTCCTGGGGGACCCCCACGCAATGGACTTTGCGTTGAAGTCCCCCAGCACGAGGACGTGCCCAGACGCTAAACGCCGCATCGAGGTCTCCAAGCTGTTAAGGAAGACCTCGAAGTCGCTCAAACTCCGGTTGGGGGAGAAGTAAACACCGTAAACGGTGATCCCCCCCCACTCGGCGGCAACATATCCAGAGCCCTTGTCTCTAAGCGACAAGGGCGGGGAATGAGCCGCCCCGGAGCCGACGACTGCCACGGAGCCGTCCCAGTCACCCATCCAGTTTGGACGGGGAGGAACGTAATAGGGCTCCGCGACTACGGCAACACCGATCGACCACTGCGCCATGCTTTGCAGGAAGAGATCCTGCGCCGCGGCGCAGTGGTTGAGGTTCGTCTGGACAAGGAGGTTGGAGACGTGGTCCATTACGGAACCGTCTCTACAACCTCCTCCATGGGCGACGATGTAGACGCACTAATGACTTCGGAGGCAGCCTGGGTCGCCAGGCTAGCCCCCGAAGTCTGCCGAGAAGCTCGGGAAGGCTTGCAGCCCCCCTGCCCCATCTGGTGATTGGCGGGCTTGTTGCCCGCCGCACACATAGGGCAGTGAGGGGCGGCAGAACATTCTGCCGCCTTGTGCCCCGGTCGACCGCAGCGGAAACAGAGACCGCTGCAGTCGAAACAGTTTTCGCACTTGGCGCGCGTGTGCCCCGATGCCAGGCATTTGTAGCATCTCATCGGCCTCGCCGCCAGGATTGTGATCCTGGCGCTGACGAAGCCGACGAGAAGCCTGCCGGCGTCACCCAATGTTTTGGCCGACGCCACGGGACAGCTAACCCACACTGCGCCAAGTCCTCCTGGACCGGGGCGGATGGTGCCAATCTTGATGTTGTCCGCGTTGCACTTCGTCCTTTCTTGGACTGCAACGCGGACATCATCGACAGTGACGGAATCGTCCAGGCCAGAGATGCGCAGTTCTGCACACTTCGTGGGCCTGGCGATCCTGACACCATCCGTCTCTGCGAAAACTCCCCTGAGCTTCTCGGCGAAGGAGTCCGCCGTCTTTGCGCCATCGGCCCCAGGGAACTCGAGGACTCGAGCTCCCGTTTGGGCGAGGCGCAAGCGGACTCCTGCCGTCGCGAAATCGCCGGCGAGACAGTCTCGGGCCGTCTTGAAAACGGCCGCGTAGGACAGCCCGCCGGCAGTCGCCTCCGGTGACACTGTGACCACCACAGCCGCGGTCTTAGGCGGCTGCAACTTCCACGGCTTCTTTGGGGTGGCCCCTGCCACCGGTGACGACTGCGGGCCAGAGGCCGCCTTTTGGGCAGCCTTCTTGGCCCGCTTCTTGGCCTTCTTCGACTGCTGGCCCCCCCCGACTACCTGCCAACCCTCGTTGGAGGGGGCAGATGTGGAGGAGCCAGGCAGAGGCAGAGGTGTTGGGGTGGGGAGCGGAGGAAACTCCGCTCCTGCCCTCCCCGCCGTCTTGGGCCCCGTCTTCTTCGGCGTAGGCGTAGCCGTCTTGGCTGGGGCCCTGGTCATCCGCTGCGTTTGTCGAGCAGCGGCAGGGCCCGGCGCCGATGTCGCCGCCGCGTACGACACGCGACCCCCCACCACGGGAAGCGGCGTCGGCGCCGACGCGACCTTCGGCCTCGGCGCCGCAAGAGGCGGCCGAAGAATAGGGGCGGGAGGCAGCCTCGCCTCCAGGCCGGCCAGACGACCGTCCACCAGATTCCCCACTGACGTGAGGATCTGCTGCAGCATCTGCTGCAGGACGGCGTCTGGTACCCCGGGAAAGGTAGGGGCCGGCTGGGACGTAGACGGAGCCGGCTGGGCGGCAGACGGGGCCGGCCGGGATGCAGACGGGGCCGGTCGAGACGCAGGCGGGGCCGGCCGGGATGCAGACGGGGCGGGCCGGGACGCAGACGGGGCCGGCTGGGACGTAGATGGGACAGGGCCCTCACACTCAGGTCGCTCCGCCCGAGATTGGGCGAACCGAGCGCTCAGGTCCGCCACCTGCTCCGTTAGTCGGTCGTTCGCCGCCTGCAGGCGAGCCACGTCGCCAGCCAAGGTCTCGACGACCTCGGCTACGGCAGTCGAGGAGTCCTTGAGGGCCCTCACAAAAGGGCCCTTTAGGTTTACCGACTTGGTGGCCACCTTGTGAATGATGGCCACCGCGGTATGCGCCCTCTCCTGCAGAGACGTCGGCGATCGGGGCACTGAATCCCCTTCCACCGGCGTCCCGATTGTAGGCAGGAGACCAGCGATCTCCTCTTCCGCCTGCACTTCTCCGTCCGCTCGGGCCCGTCTGTAGGATTCCGCCTTACAAAAGGCGGAACCTGAAAGGGCCGGCACCGGAGTTCGCGAACGTCCCCTATGGCTGCTCGCAACCTTAGGCGGAGGCAACATCTCCTGGGAGATGTCGCTCTCGCAACCTTGGGGGCGACCGCGCTTCCGGCCGTTTGCCTCCGTATCCATCGGTTCCGGTGCGTCCGTCCTCGCACCGGAACTGCCACCCGCGATATCCACGGCAGATCTGGAACGCGTGCGTTCCGTTGTTCTACGGCTCCCAGCAGTCTGGTCGACTCCTGGGAGCCCCACCGATGTAGGCGTTCCAGACCCAGCAATTACTTCGGTAGACGAGTGGTCATCTGCCTTTCTGAATTGCCCCTTGGAATTCCTCATTATTTTTCCCTTCCTCTCCTTCTCCCTTTCCATTAAGCTTCCTTGTCCGTTTGTCTTGCCATTGGTCGTTGTTAAATTTCCGATCGTATTATTTTTATCCAGTTTATCATTTGCCATAATATAACCCACGAGTAGGGGAGAACTAAAAGTCGACCCGGGCAGAGATCCCCAATACCCGGGCAAGCGAAGGTTTGTGCCCAACCGAGGGGTCCGCAGGTCCCTGGCTGGGGGTGTGCTTACGACTGAACTACCCATCAGCCATGCATCCCCTGGTCACACACCAGAACACGGGATTCGGGGTAATTTTTTATAGAGGTTTTCTTCCTCGCGGTCCGGGCGGTTAAGCCAAGACCCTCGTCCCCGATCTAATCGGGATTACGATATGCCAACGGTGGCAGGAACATAAGTCCACTGCCTGCTCGACGGTAGGGTGAGTACACGCCGAGCCCGTCCCTATGCGGCATGGCGTCTGAATCCACGCCTCCGACTCGGCAGCCTGTAATTCGGCTCCGTCTTTCCCTTAGTCGCCTTTTACGACACCCACGGGATGAGATGGGGTGGAGCTATTCTATGCCGGCCCCACACGGCCTCTTTAACAATCCACTGACATAACCTTGACCTTAGAAAGGAAACAAGGAGACAAGGAGGTTGAACCATATTTAACTTCACATTTCCTCATCTTAAATTCGTAGTCATTATTTGTCAGCGGGCTTTTGCTCTTGGAAAAGCTGTAGGCGTTTGTGTAGACTAATTTATTTCCATACCCTGACTTACACTAGTTTTTAGTTAAGAACCTTTGCATAAAGTTAAATAACGTTTATGAATAAAGTAAGTTCTAAAAAATAATTTCAACATTATCATCAGTACTAATCAGTAGCGTAAAAACAAGAAAAACAATAAGTCACCGATAACATAAAGGTTACTATGAAACTAATATATTTCCTTATAGAAAAAAAGAACTACGCTAGTTTTGCCTTTAATTTGACCAACATCCCCTCAAAATATTACAGCACTTGACTAACGTTAAATAAATAACCACCACATACCTAAAGATTAGGGGGTTTGTCTGAGCCAAGTCAAAGTCCCACCCAGGACCAACCAGAAGTTACTTTTTTTCAGCAAAAGAGCTCCGTATAACTACAATATTATTACTTAATTTTTTTACACGTGTCATTACGGGAAAGAACTTTTTTTATGCCCCTTAAGTTTGGTCATTCATAAACGGTAATATTATTGTACTTAGCGAAAACGGAACCTCGCGGTGTTGCCCGCGGTTATTGTTGTACCGCGGGTAACGCCGCGAGACAAAGCTAGTCTAAAAAAAGTAGCCTAAGTTACTCCCTGAATCACCAGCTACCTGTCAGTGAAAGTCGCGGCAAAATCGGTTCAGCCGTTCCAGAGATTACCCGAACAAACAGACAGACAGACAAAAAAAAATTAAAGTATGTTTTTGGTATATGTACCGTGTATACATACATATATGCATTTAGTAAAAAGCGGTTATTTCAATATTACAAACAGACACTCCAATTTTATTTATTTGTATAGATATGCATGATATTTTTTTTCTTAGTCTGGGTGTTATTTTTCTGTAATGCGTATATATTTGAACACATATAATTATATTTATCAGAACTCTTGTTACTAGATACAGTCTCTGCATTGTTTGGTATCAGCTGACCGTGTGTGAAATTATTGTCATTATCTCTACTATGTCAGTGACCTATCCGACCACAGAGTATACGCGAGGCACCTGGTTAGCCTTGTTGAGCTACTACAGACTACGTCCCGCTCCTTGGAACAACGCCGGACAAACTCCAAGGTCATACGTACTATAAACCTGATTCGTAACGTAACTACGCCTCCTCTCTGTGTACACGAACCAAATCTCATTTAAACCGGTGTCTGTGAAATGAATGAATACGTGCATTATGATTTCAAAAGATAGTGCTAAAATTTCAATTTTTATCCTGTAAAAATAGTTTAATATTAACGTGCCTCGGAGAACACCTTAAGCTGTCGGTCCCGGTTGTCATGATCGTCTATGGCAATCGTTATTTGGGAAGTCAGTGCCCTCAAATATACTGACAACTAGTTCAAACTTCGAATTCATTTCACCCTCAGTGTTGCGAAGGTCCGATGCCAGTCGCTCCGTGTAAAAACTGATATTTAGGTAAAACCGGTTGAACAAGTAGCCGACCTTAAATCTTGGGAATAATAAAGACTAGGAAGATGATGATGATGAAAAATAGTTTAGTATTTCAGAATTACTTATTCTAATATAAGAAATTAAAACAGAGTTAGTCTTTGAAATCCATATAAATACAAGTATCGTAACACTAAAAAGACTATCTTTTTTTTTTTTTTTTTTTTCAAAATCAGCGTGGCTCTACTACCTTGATCAGCGTGGCAAAGTGCTTTTAAAATTAAGTGAAGTAAAATAGATATCATCTCCGTTGAGCAACTGTTCCGCCTGGTCCGCGACAAGGAGGACTACAGGAAGATGACAGCCAACCTTGATTGAAGAGGCATTTGGAGAAGAAGAAGAAGAAATAAAGTAAAATACTTCATTTTTTTTTAATTTTCCTTTATTATAAAACTTTAACAATTAATTCTTTATATAAATTTAAATATTTAACACCTATCTCTGACTAGCTACTTGATCTAGTCTGGGTTGTATTAACTACTTCAAGGTATACACAGCACTCAGATTACAATATAGTTGTATCACAACATTTACGTAAAAACGTTACCTAAAGATTAACACTATTTTTTATTTAAATTACAATAAATAATCAAAAAATACAGATAGTTTCAAGACTAAAGTCGACCGAGACCGTCCATTTATTCCAGATTTTTAGTAAAACTAAAAGGAAAAACGATTTTATTTATATCAAATTACCTGTAATTCCAACTGCAAAAACATTTATCTAATAAACATACAGACATGACATAACAACAGTATACGAGTATATAGTAGTCAGTCGTCAATTTAGATTTCGATGATACGGTTCATTCCACTCGGAGCTCGGGTTTAGTTTTTATTTCTTTTATTTGATGGAATAATCTAACATTTCTCACAAAATAGAAATAGTGTGCTATGAATTTTAGTATTTTTAGTTAAGTTCCATGTTAGTGTATAGCATTGCGTCTTGAAAACTGACAACAGAGTAAGTTTATTTAGTAAGTTTTGTGATATGACCAAATAAATATTTTACAATCAAAGCCAAAATGAGTCGTTCAAACATTAATTCTATTAACTTTACCATTTCAATATCAAGTCAAATTATATATCAAATATTTTTTTTTCCGAAAAAGTAGGAGATTATTAAATCGCTATGTTCTTTTTTATCTTTTTACGTTACAATTTCGTAATTTACGAAAATACTCAAAAAAAAATTGGAAAATATTTTCCGTTTAGTAATATTAGAATTCAAAAAAAAACAACATAATATTGAAAACTTAAGACATGAAGAATACATAGTCAATTAGAATTCATCTTGATCGTGTCTCATTCAAGTTCAAACCTCTTAGTAAAACCCAATTTAAAAAAAAATTTTAAACATTATTATAATTTTTATTTGAACAGATAATGTTGACGATAAATCTATGTTTGGCGTGCCTCGTCATAATATTGTCAGGCTGCGAGGCGTACAAGATTTTGGTGGTTTTTCCTATGCCATCCAGGAGCCATGGCAACCTTGGAGATGGTGTTGTCAGGCATCTACTCAAAGCTGGAAACGAGGTGAGTTCAACGTTTTGTATTAAACAATAAATTCATGTGTGGTTTGTTTATGGATTGATTATATCGTAAAACTTGTTAATTCTTACTAAATCTACAAAAAAGGGTACAGTACGAACGTAATAAGTCTCCTGTTTTCTCAAAATCATGAATTTATTGGACTCTTTTTCATTTGGCTTCTACTTTGATAAGGTCTTCAAAGATTAATCATTAATTTAACTAATGACTTCGCTTATGTAATTCATTACCCAATATCGCTTCATTAATATCAAGTAAAGACTTAACATTTGTAAACAATATGATAAAAATATACGCATGATAAAGAAATTATCAAAGACAGACACATTATGTATCGTGGATCTTACAAGGACTGCTTCCTTGATATACTGTGTAGCGTATGCGACTGCTTCTCAAAGAAATCTTAATAACAGCTCAAATAGAAGTCTGTTTGGTGGTGTTTCTCACCAGTGTCTCGGAGAGCAAATTAAGTCGTCAATTCCGGTTGTCATGAACATGTTTAAGTCAGTTCCTCCAAATTTACTGACAACTTATTCAACCTTGGAATTCAGTTCTCCCTCAGGGTTGCGGAGGTCCGACGCTAGTCGCCCCGTAGAAAAAATGATGTGTATGTAAAACCTGTTAAACTAGTAGC
The DNA here is from genome assembly GCA_905220595.1 of Spilosoma lubricipeda. Classification (NCBI taxonomy): domain Eukaryota; kingdom Metazoa; phylum Arthropoda; class Insecta; order Lepidoptera; family Erebidae; genus Spilosoma; species Spilosoma lubricipeda. The sequence goes on from HG992295.1 coordinate 4,877,102, forward strand.
CAACCCCAAATAATTCTGAAAAAATGCGATCACTACTGAGTTTACGTAGTGTAAACATACGATGAGCGTAAGAAAGCCAAATTTTATATTTATTAGCCAGTATAATTATATTAACCAAAATACTGTCATGATAACGAAAAGGTATCTCGACTCATTGATCTTTACGTTACACATTACGCTTTTGTTGATCTCTTTTTTCCTATTTAATATTTGAATAGATTTTGAATTTACACAATGTGTAAATGTTATCATATAAAAACTCTAATATGCTAGAACAGCTGAACGGATTTTATTAAATTTGGGACAACGATAGACAATCTGGAATAGAAAAAACATAAGATTGTTCGGCTCGGAAAAAACTACTGACAAAATAGTGCGAAACTGCAAACAAAACTACTGAATAAACAGTTTGAACATATTATGCTTGTTCTCATTCAGTATATTACTGTGTTATTATATTATCATTTTTACACAAATTTAACACTCGTCAAATGGAGTGTTTAGAATCATCTTTATTAACTCATCCAAAGGACATGTAGTACTGGACATACGCCTCCACTCGTATCTGCCACCCAAAGTTTCCCAAAACAACCGGATCAAAAAATATTTAGAATATCATGCCTCAATCATCAATCAAAAAACTACGAACAAAAACTCACGGGTGATCGCTAGACACGTTACTTTACTACTTACGTACTTGTCCGAGGTCATTTCTATTATGTAAGACTAAATTATAGCTGTCATGGTCGCTTCTAAATTACCCAGCTGATGCAACTCGTAGTCTTCAAAATTATCAAATTAGCAACATGGTACAGGAAACATATAGTTGTGCATAAAATACATAAGTATTCTTAAAATGTTATTTGGTAATGCCAAGATTTTAAGATTGACTCGGTATAACCTTATTATGGTGAATTTTTTTCCCATGCGGCCTAAAATCACGCTTCGGCCAATAGAAGACGCACGCTTCGGGCAATAGAAGACGCAGACGCGGTTCAGCTAGTAATTTAAAATTTATGTTTGACTCATTGATCCAATCATTATTGTGAAATACCAGTATAATTAAAGTGAACATTATTTTTAGGTGACGTACATTTCACCATATCCTTATAAGCCAGCCTCTCCCAATCTTCGTGTTGTTGACGTCAGTAGTAACGCCAATGCGTTCCCAAGTAAGTTAAACTACCTACTTTTTTACTTTCTCTTCCTTCTAATGTTGTCATTCTAATCTATTCCATAAGTCTTTTAAAAAAAAATCTCCATTAATGTTTGATTTTCTTCTACACAAACCTTGTTCTAATAATGACAAATAGACACAAAAAAGAATTATCCAATTTGGTGTAGGCGATCGGAAGGTTGGCATGATCAACAAAACTTTAAAGACAATTTTGAGGAAATATTTTAGAAGTTTATGATAAGAATATTGTATTGGAATAGAAAGGCCCTGTTTCACCAGTCACAGAGAATCACGGTTTCGGATAGCTTATCTGACAGATGATTCGATACAATTGGTATGGAAGGTAGGTCAAATTATCAATCAGATAAGCTATCTGAATCTGTAAGCAGTGAAACAAGACCTATAAGATGATTTTTAGTTATAAATTTAAGTAGCCGTAACAAAATGATTACTGTTCAATTATATTTAAACCTGGGTTAAATATATCACTAAGCAAATATATTATTGTGGTAAAAGAAAAACGAACAAACAAGCCCCTAATGGGTAAGTAAGTACAACCCCAAGTGAACATACAACTCGAGTGTGTTAGATACCACTCTTTAGGACCTCTTACCAGAAATTTCTCCGGACACCTTACTTACTTCACGTAGTGAGAGATTAGGAATGCACAGAGGAATCCCCCCTTTCTTCCCATGGGTAACATAAAAGACGAATATTTGAGCAACTACGCCGAACAACAGCACACCAACCCGTCCGGTCAGCTTGGTATGGTAGGCCTAAACCTGTCTTCTATCGGGAGGCCTATATCCAGTGGTGAACTATTAAAGGCTATTGATGATGATAACTTACCTTACCCAGTAGGTGAAAAGACCGTTTATTATGACAACATGATCTATGGAAGAGTAATTGGAATCTATGTACACTAAAATCTAAACTCTTTTTGAAATCTACTGCCATACAATTGGATAACTCAAATTTGTCTCTTTCCAGTGGACTTGTTGAACTTCGAAAGTATACTAAAAAAAGAAATCAATTTAGGTGACATGTACGAATTCATGCCAATGTTGCTTAATTTGATGAATATGACGATTAACCATGTAAATGTTCAGAAGTTGCTACTCGACCAAAAGGAACAATTTGATTTGGTTATTGTTGAATGGATGTTTACGGATATGCTTTCTGGGTAATATGACAATCATTTTAATATAGATACGATATCACGACATCGATAGTTCGATAATGTTTTGTTAATTTATACCAGAAACAAAACACATAATCGTGGTCACACGCAATTATTTGTCCTGGGTATGAATCGAACCTACGCTACGACCTCTGGTTCAGCAGTCAGCATCACTAACCATTAGACTAACAGACCTGTCATTAATGTGTACTGTAATTTATATTTTTTTATATATTAATGTTTATATAATAATTTTTAATATTTAATATATTTTTATTATTAAAAAGTATTTTATCGCACTTTGTACATGTCAATCTGGAAAACAATGGGAAACAGATTTAAATATATTATTTTTGTATTAAATGAAGTAAGAATTGAATTAAGTAGACCAGATTATGACCTTTAGGGTCTGAGTTATCACTATAAAATTATAAACAAAGGTGAAACTGTAAGAAACTCTGAATACAATTTTAACTCCCTGTATATTTAACAAAATTAATCATGTAAGCAATTGACTCAATTTTCTTTTTTTCAGTTTCGCACCAGTATTCAACTGCCCGTATATTTGGATTTCAAGTGTAGATATGCACTGGCAGATTCTGAGGCTAATTGATCAACCTTCAAATCCTGCATATAGTGCTGATATTCAATCCGCTAATTTGCCGCCATTGACATTCTGGGAAAGGATAACAGAACTTTACACACAAGTAAAAGGACACTATTACAGATACAGGTAAATAGTACGAACTCAAAATATCTTTCTTTCATAAAAAAAACTTGAAATAGTGTCTTATTATGCAAACTCAAATTATAGAGAAACACACACAATAGCAATAATCTCTGGGTCTATTTCAAGTTTTTAACAAAATAAACATAGTAAAATTTCTAGTAACGAAAATGTATAACATGCGCTCACCTATAACCGCCAGCATCTGTTCTACATACTACTCATTCTATATAGGCATGAGTGTGTATTGAACGCCTTTTCTTTCTTACCCTGGGACATCCCATAGGATTCCATCTCCGTATTAAATACCTACATTTTGTTGATAACATTTAAGTATATTTCCGTAATATGGCAAAGGATGTTTACAACTAGGCATTTAGGAATTAGACGGGAAAATTAAGAGTTCAGATGAATCCCCACACCAGGTGGACTAACTAAGATCAATAAAAGATATACATACGATTGTTTCTAATGTACTTATTTTCTAATCCAAAAACAGGTACTTCAATGATATGGAGAAGCGTATATACGACAGCGAATTGGCACCAATAATATCGAAGCGATGGGGGCAGGTGCCTTCTTACCTTGACGTCTCGTATAACGGATCTCTTGTGTTGGCAAATTCTCACATATCTCTGGGTCAAGCGCTTAGCATCCCTCAAAATTATATACCCGTGGGTGGATACCATATTGAAGAAGATGTTAAGCCTTTACCTGAGGTATGATTTTTAAAATAATGCTCTAATTCCAGTGTACAGTTTAAATAAAAAGGTTTTTGCTATATATGTTAATTCACAATGTTTTAAGACCATAGTCACAGTGTAATAGATTCTAAAGAAGTTGGTGAAATAAAACCAAATAGTTTCATAAGTAGCAATTTTTACGAAACAACTCCCATAGGGTCCAGAGAAACAAAAGGAAAATTTCACATATTAATAAATTTATTTTAAAAGTTTAAGTTTACCGAGTTTTTGAACTTTAATTTTTAACCTTAAAAATTATAGATAAACCTATTGGTAAATCTATTACACAAACATCTGCGTTAAGTAGCCTGTAAATCGGTAGCAAGGTGGTCCATAAAATGTTTTAATACAATAACATATTACGATCAATTCCAGGACCTAAAACAAATATTGGACAATGCTAAACACGGAGTGATATACTTCAGCATGGGGTCGAATTTAAAGAGCAAGGACATACCAAAAATCATTAAGGAGAATCTCTTAAAGGTATTTGGTGAACTTAAGCAAACTGTTCTGTGGAAATTCGAAGAAGATCTACCCAATACCCCTAAAAATGTTCACATATTGAATTGGGCCCCACAACAGAGCATTCTTGGTAAGTATTTCGAAACTAAGATTGTTTCATTGTATGGACATATTGATAAATTAGATTCTCTAGACTCCACTGCTCGCTCTAGATAATAAAGAAATGTAGTAAAAAAAGCTAATTTGAGTATAATTCCGTATATTTTTTTGTAATGGTCTATTTTAAACTTTACATGAGAACCCTAAACAAAATATAGAGATAATATTATATATATATATATAACAAGAGATAGAATAAAAATACGAGTAGTTATCTTATTTTGGAAATAACCAACTCATTCCAAACCTGGCAAGTTTAGTTAATCTAAGTCTAAGCCTAGTTTTCACTTTGTTAGAATGCCGGATAGTACGGATACTAACAGAATTGTTTAACAATCTAGCATCGTAAAAAAGAAATGTGCGTAAAACCTTTATAATCTTATATATATAAATCAATTGCTGTTCGTTTGTCTCGCTAAAACTCGAGAACGGTAGGGCCGATTTGACTGATTATGGTTTTGAAATGTTTGTCTTAGTTCAGTTTATGATTGTGAAAAATTTTAAAAATGTTAAATTCCAAATCTCACGTGTACGAAGTAGCGGGCACAGCAAATTTTAAATAAAATTCATTTATATTCAAGGTTATTTGTTAAGGAATTTAAATAGTAAAACACATGCATAGAAAGTATTGCAAGCTTAAATTTATTCTTAAATTTCCAGCTCATCCTAAGACTGTTATATTCATAACTCATGGTGGATTGTTATCAACGACGGAGACCATTCATTTCGGAAAACCCATAATTGGTATACCCGTGTTTGGAGATCAATACCTTAATGTTGCCAGGGCTGTAAAGCGGGGTTTCGCATACAAAGTAGACCTTTCGTATGACTTGGCAGAAGACTTGAAGACAGCTATTAAAGAAGTTACAACCAATCCTAAGTTTGTATTTATTTCATAAATAAAATATAATATGTAAAATTAGAATGAAAATGGAAATTAATAAATATTAAATGAAGTTAATATTTCCATGTCACATTAAAAAATTCAAATAATTTATGATTTCAAATTATTATTCAGAATTAATAATAATAATAATAATCCGATAGTCGTATCTACTCATGGATTGAGAGCCAAGAGCCTCGACCAACACCTCAAGAGGCTCACGTTGGAGAGCTGGATCAAGGGTCTGATGCAGAAGGCAGTCCTCCTTGACACGGCACGTATAGTTAGGAGGTTCCTGTCTTTGGAGCCCTAACCACCGGCTTCTTGGTCCCTGTACCCTAAGTCGGTGGTCTACTATTTTTTATATTTTTTAATGTACTTGTTTTTATATTTATATTTAAAAATGTAATTAATATGTATATATAAATATAATAAAGAGAATAATAATAATAATATATAATAATAATTGTACAGAATAAATACATATAAATCTAGGGTTGCCATTCAGAGTGACAATGCTACCAGCCTTCTGGACACGCTACCAGTAGTAGAGTATGTTATATAGGATTCAATTTGACAGTTATACGTTTAGTCAATTAGGACTTTTGATTTTGGTACTAAATGAATTTTTATCAATTGATTTTCAACCTGATTACGACGAAGTCTATAGGACGGGTAATAGTTTTGTCCGTCTACATGTTTTTGTATGTTCAACCGCAGCGTCTAAATTACTGAACGGACTTTAATGAACGAGGTGTCAATAGATTCGTATTAATGGCTCGGGTGCCATAAGCTAATAAAATTTTCTCAATAGTTTTATTATACTCATAATTATATTTTTTTAACTTTTTCTTGTTGTGTTAATTACAGGTATGCAGAAAAAGCTAAGGAACTCTCTTTCGTCTACCATGACCGTGAAATATCTCCCGGCAAGCAGATAGCACATTGGGCGCGACACGTTATTGAAACACGCGGTGCTCCTCTTCTCCGATCGCCAGCTTTCAACATGCCGTTCTATCAGAAGGCTTACTTAGATCTAGTTGCTATTGTTTTAGTAATTTTATACGTCATTTCAAAATTGATAAGACGTGTATGCAATTTGTGTTGTTCGATTAAAAATGTTCCAACCAAAAAGAAGACTAATTGAGGAATTAAAATAAATGTTGTTTAATTTCTTTTTTATATTTTTTTATGATTGTGAAGCGTAAGACGAACTTTACTAGTTTACTAGAAAGATAAATCCTAGAATTAATTGACTGGTAAGCTGAAAATCTCAATAAAAATATTTGTTAAGAAATATGCGATTCATATTCATAATTTCCATTTCGTGGTTGTTGGCCCACTTACCAGTACCCTAATCCAGATTTTTACTCAAAAAATCTTCTTTTATAAACCTTAAAAATAATATTTAATAACCTACTCCAAACAAAAAACAAGTTACTCTCCCCTAAGAGAGCGTGAGGTTTTTAACTCCAATGCATTTTATCATGCTTCTAGCCCTAAAGTTATATAGTCGGAATTTGTCGCAAAGTTAAAAAAATTGTAGGGTTTAGGTTCAGAAGGAGACCAATATCGAAGGAGGAATCTATAGGTACTATGTCCAGCTCTTCAGCTGGACATAGTCTTCACTATTTTTTTTTTATATGAGACCTAGTTTAGAAGATAAAATAGGTTAAATTTTTAATCTTCGACCTAGATTTTAGATTATATTACACGAGTTTGCGAAAAACTATATGTATGTGGGGCCAGGCGCCATAGGAAATTTAGATTTTTTATAACAGCTAATTTATCTTCAACATTATCAACACAAATGATTCAAACTAGGCTTCAATTGTAAATTATTAAAATTATGACAACATTCACTACCCCTTAACAGAATAGCAACCTACAATGACAATATTCGATTAGTGCTGTCGTGTTTTGTTGGTCAGTGCGAGACCGGAGGCCCATTGATGTAGTGGTGACAGTTATCGTGATCAAGTGTGTAAGCGGTGGAATGCTCGTGAAATTATATAGTGAGGTAGGAGTGGATCGAACCCTCGGCCGGGAAGACTAGTAGAAACGTTGGGACCAGACGACCACTTCCGGAAGGGTACGATTCCCTTCCGTCCGACAGTCCGGTCACCGTTATACTTTATATGTATATGACGACACAGCATTCTGAGTCAACGAAAAAGCACATGCATTCAATAGAAGCAACAACGCAATATATGACCCACACTATAGCGACCTATTGAGATATATTTTTTTATGGATTAAGGGCGCAAACGAGCAGATATATGATGATAAGCGATTACTATCGCCCGTGGACACTCGCAACACCAGAGGCGTCACAAGTGCGTTGCCGGCCTTTGGGGGATAGGGAGAGGGATGGGAGTGAGAAGTTGGGGTATGGTCCATCAATAACCTCACTCACTCGGTGAAACACAGCGCACGCGCTATTTCACACCGGTTTTCTGTGAGACCATGGTATCACTCCAGTCGAGCTCACCCACGGTAAAAATTTCTGCATCATTGGACCTCTAGTCTCGCACTCATCAACTTACTCGGTCTTCTGTGAGAGGGTAGTACCATCCGGTCGAACCGACCCATGGGTGCTGAAATCAGCGTGGCTCTACTACCTTGAAAATAAATATTTTTCTTACACGGAATACGGCGACGGCCTCGATCGCGTAGTGGTAGCGTATGTACTGCTGTGCTTGAGGTCCCGTGTTCGATTCTCGTGTTGCACCAAATGTTTATGTCATTTCTAAATATTTGTTTCGAAGTTTCGGTGTTTTCTGTGTATATAATATGTATGTATTTCCAAAAAAAATGTATATTTGTATCAGTTGTCTAGTTCGCATATTACAAGTTTTGCTTAGTTTGTGACTAGATGGCGTTGTGTGTTAGATTTCCAGAACATTTATACATTACTATCTGAACCCTGCGGTCTTACCCGCAGTCATTGTCGTACCGCGGGTAACGCCGCGGGATAAAGCTAGTCTAAAAAAAGTAGCTATCTGCCAGTGAAAGTCCCGTCATAATCGTTGCAGCCGTTCCAGAGATTACTGGGAACAAACAGACAGACAGACAGACAGAAAGAAAAAAATTGTAAAAATAATAATTTTGGTACATGCAACGTGTACACCACGAAGCAAATACAAAGGTGTACACCATACATATGCATTCATTAAAAAGGGGTTAATTAAATATTACAAGCAGACAATCCAATTTTATTTATTTGTATAGATTATATAAAGTACGAAAAATTCCAATTAGCAATCTAGTTGTCTTAATTTTGCCAAACCGATGAGTAAATACTGGGTACGCCTATACCTTCATCATCATCATCTTCCTACCCTTTTCCCAAATTTATTTGGGTTCGATAGAATTAGTTATATTCTTCCATTCTCCTCTATCACTCGTTAATTCACTGCTTACTCCCTTCGTGGCCATATCCTCTTTAATGCAGTTCATCCATTTTTTTCTTTGGTCGTCCTCTACTCTTTATCCGTCGACTTCCATACCTATCACTTTCTTAACTACATTTTGCTCATCTATACGCATCACATGTCCATACTTTTTTTTTTTTTTTTTTTACGTGTGGAAACCCCCTCGGGCCGTCACCCCGCCGGGGTTTGCGGCGGGGCGGTGTGTCGGAATCGAACCGACTAAAACCACACGGTGTGCCACTCTGCGCCTGAGACGGGAGGGATCCGGGAACTGCTGTTATTAACACATCCGGACCCCTCCCAGGTCACATGTCCATACTAGGCTAACCTGTTACTTCTCAACTTTCATTCACTAGTGCTACTTTTAGGCTTCCTCTAATGTAGTCATTCTTCACCTTATCCATTCTAGTCACACCACACATGCATCTTAACATTCGCATTTCAGCTACATGCAGGCGTCTCTCATCCTTTTACTTTATTGGCCAACACTCAGATCCATGCAGGACGGCAGGTCTGATGATCCTTTCATATAAACGGAACGGTACGCCTATACTTTAACAGTAGAAAATTAAATAACGAACAATCCAGTTTATAATAATTGTTCATGATACAGACGCTTTAAACGTCAGTAACATTTTTTTTTATTTAAATCGGTACATTGAGTATCGATCGACACGTAGAAATAATGTATCGATTCAATAATCAGGTTACTGTGTTTATTGATTAACAACGACAGTAATAACTTGTTTTTACTTCATTTTTGTACATTTATCATAGAGTTCACGTGTGTTGAGTTGTGAGTTTTCAGAGTTGAAATTTTTTTTAGTTAAAATTCTTAGTGGTGAGTACAATTACAATTAGTTGTATAATAACATTAAAAAGGAAAATAATGTAACTAAAAACAAAATTTTGTTCATTAGTGACTGTACTGACATTGTGTGTGTTTAGAATTGATAGAATTGATCAACCATATTCTGTTGTCTTTTCTTATTTCTATGTTTTAAACATAAACTTTTATTTACTAGGTAATATTTGAATTTTAAAGATTTTGTTTTAAAAATAATGTTTTTTTTCATGTTGATAAAAGCTAATGGGTTAGTATTTTATTTATAACTAGCTAAATGCCGCGGCGACAAACCTAGTCTATCTAGTCCCAAACTAAGCAGAGTTCGTACTATGGGTACTTGACAACTGATATAAATACATATATCCTTTTTTTTGTAAATACATACATATTATGCGTAGAAAACAACCTAATTCCGAAACAAATATTTGCAGATCATACAAACATTTGATCCGACCCGGGAATCGGACCCAAAACCTCAAGCACAGCAGTCACTTACGGTACCACTGCGCCACTGAGGCAGTCAATGAATATAGAGCATGATGATGTCGAAATGATAATATACTAGCCTTATTTCACAGCTCGTGAGTGAGTCGTGAGTCGCGTGTAAAGATTATCGCAGTAAAAACTAGTTACTCGTTGTCAATGAAGCTTTCGATTGGTGACAGATTTTTTAAAATTGGTTCTGATATATGATAATGGAAGTAAATCTTATACATTTGACTTTACAGGTAGAAACTGCCAGCATTCTCCTGATTCCTAAGACTCTCTCTGGGAAGAAATGCCGAAACAAACCACAGAGGTGCCCTTTTTTAAATACGTGAACAAATAAAAGTTTGCGAATACAATATAGGGTCTGAGTTGACTTTTTGATCAACGGACCACAGTTTTGAGTCAGCCTATCGATACAGACGGCATACAACTCCCAACCAGTTCAGTAATTTAGACGTGAATGCGTGACTAACAAACCAATAAACTTACATTCACATTTATAATATCAGTAAGGGCTGGCTGAACCCCGCGGTGCTACCCGTGTTTGTTGTTGTAACCGCGGGCAAAGCCGCGGTACAAAGCTAGTCTAAAAAAGTAGCCTAAGTTACTCCTTAGATCATCAGCTATCTGCCAGTGAAAGTCGGGTGTATGGGTGCAGCCGTTCCAGAAATTACCCGAACAAACAGACAGATAGACAAAAATTGTAAAAAGAAAATATTTTGGTACATGTACCGTGTATATGGTATTTGTATGTGTATGGTATGGTACATATACATTTATTGAAAAGCGGTTATTTTAATACTACAAACAGACACTTTTAATTATTTGTATATATAGAGTATAGATGTACAGATATAATGCAAAAAACCTTGAAATAAAACTAACATTGTTGATAACAGATTGTTGACCTGTTGTTGCACTGATACTGCACACCTATGCCGCTTTGTAAATAACTACATACGTAGCGCGTGTTACTTAGAAGAAAGACAATAAATTGTGTGTTGTTCTCAATTACAAGTATAAGGTGACATATATTATTGACTTTTTATGCATTTTGTACTTACTAAGTACATGTAAATAGACCTGTTATCTACCTGAAGACACCGTTGCCCAATGATGCAGAAGCGTCTCAATATTCCACCTCAGTGTGGGTATGCGTCACCATTATTGCGTTCGATGAAATTCGGCTTAAAGTTAAATATAACACATGAATTGCTTAAAGATAACATTTTAGCTTTACGCTCTCAATGAAACTGGTTGCCTATTCCCCTGTGCCGCTATCACCAAATATTTACCTTTCTATTTTTATTCAACTCAACTAGTTAGTTGAGTTGAATGAAAATAGAATAGTTATTCTCACCAATATACCCTGCGCCGTACTCCCATTACATATGCTCTAATTACGACTGAAATCTTCGCTCTGTTAATTTGCTTCTCTGATTCTCTGATCTTTCTCTGATTTCGTAAACTATTCGTATTCGTAACGTTCTTTGTTCAAGCGGCAATACTCAAAAATTCGCAACCACTCAAAAGTCTACGAATCCTTTTACATTAAAAAAGAAGGCACTTAATCTCCACTATATCGAGTATTAACTCGACAACTAGGTATTTGTTTTAAGTAAGATACATTTTCACATTCACTCACTCGTTCTTCACAATAATATAAATATAAATATTATTGAGAATCGGCAGTACAAGATAGTCCTTTTCGAACAAGCAATAGTGCTGTAACCATATTACTGTGCGAATTGACTCTGCGTATAGTCAAGTAATCTAGTAGGTATTATTTGAGTTAACCCGATCTCAAATCTATACTAATAAATTAAATTGTCTTCTTGTAATTTCAAAACAACAGTTTTTCACTAAATGCATATGGAAGTATTTATGTAAAGTAGATAGCAGTCTGTTCCGACTAATCTCTGGAACTGTTGGATCGATTTCGACGGGACTTTTAGTGGCAGATAGTTAAAGATATGGAGAGTAATTTGAGCCATTTTAATTTTAAACTAGCTGCGCCCCGCGGGTTACTCGCGGTGGTGGATGTAAAGGTACAACAGCAACCGCGGGTAACACCGCAGGAACAGCTGGTATTGAATATAGTCTTCGTAACTGTTGGTTTAATGATAGCGTTTCATAACTAACTATTTCATCCAGTGACGCATAGCATTGACTCATCGGAAAACACGTTTTAAGACACGTTTGCCACAGCCGTGGTGGATACGTATTTACTTTAGTATAATCGTTAGCCTCCGTTCACTAATAAGACTGGTTTGAGTAACGCAATTCAAACAAATTTTTGCTTTTCTTTATTTCGATTGATAAAATTTCCACATAATAAAAGTCAAAATATTTTATTCCTTTTCCATTCCGTGGGGATATTTATCTTGTGTCCTTCTCATCATCTTAGGATTATAATTTTAAAATATTTTTCTTATTCTTCAACAGAAACAATGTCAGCTACATATCTCTGTTTAATCTTCTTCGCTCTAACACTTACAAATTGTAAAGGATACAAAATCCTTGTGGTAATCCCTATACCGGCGAGAAGTCACTCCAATCTTGGTGCTGGTGTTGTTAGACATTTGCTAAAAGATGGACATGAGGTAAGGAAATCCTGATTTCATTAGATACTAGATATGTATATGCAAGAAAAGAGTAAACAAGACTAAATTTTACAGTTAGGATATGTAAGTTAAGAAGGAGTTATATATCAGATACAGATTAGAAAGGGATTTAAATAAATAACCTAACAGAAATTGATTTTATCTATGGGCCCAGTTCTGTTTTTTTTTCCACGTAGTGGGAAAGTCAGAGCACATTCTTTGCTCTTACAAAAACAACTCCCGTGTTAGGAATATACATCCTCTGTCGTGGGGGACTTTACAAACATACATCAAATGGTCACAAAGAACACCGAGACTCAGATGTTCCATGTGTGATTTGAAACTACAATATTTGCGACTGCTTAAAGCACTAGGCCAAACGTGCAGTCAATACGCATTATTTTAAATTATTATTAACCAGCAACATTCATAATTGTAAATAGAATCTTTCGGCCTTCAGCAGATCATCTTTTTCGAAAAGATTTGACTACACGTATTGACTAAATGCACGGATAGCGCAGTTATGTAATCGATCACTTCGCTGCTTCCTACTATATTGAGTTTTGTGTGTTCGGTTCGCAAGGTATAACACTTTCTGTGATCCAGAAATCGTTGTCCTGAATCTAAATGTTCTTTGTGCATGTTTTATATATGTTTACGAATTCCCGGCGACCACGGTATATTCAGAATACAGTATATTTCGATTGTAGAAACTGTTTTTTAAAAAGCATTAAATGTTACTAAACCTACAAACAGTTACATACACAGTTTTATTTTTCCTCTTAGTAAGAAGGTGGTTCATTGTTCAAAATACTGTTAGCCATCAAGATTCATTTTCTTTAAATAAAACCCGGGAAAAAAACCTCCATAAAAAATAAGCGTTGAATATATTGAATAAATATAAAGCTTTAATTGCAGGTGACTTTTGTCTCAGCATTTCCTTATAACCCTACACATCCAAATCTTCGTTTGATCGATATCAGCGCCAACCTAAAGGGCATTCCAGGTGAGATCAAGTTTCTTTGTCTGGCATTTAACTGTGTCGAGATTTTAAAATACATAAATAAGCTCTGAAAAAAGAATCTTTGACTCTTCAAGTCTGTTAGAGTTTTAGCAGTTTAATGAATGACAGACTCGTGCGACCCAGGCACCTAGAACTTGTAAATAAATTTTCGTTGCATTATGTGTGTGCGATAAAAACAATAGGTAAATGAATATTTATTTCTTTTCTGGACCGTACTTATCATCAATTAGAGCACGAGACCCTTTATAGCCTCCCGTGCTTCACACAGGTGGAGAGCCCAGGTGAAACACAGGTCTGTCCCCGTCTAACATTATAACACAACGATAATTCTGCAATTCGACGGCTTTTTACGAGCGTTTTTCGTTGTATGAGTATAAATGCCATCATTAAATAAAACAATATGTGAAAAGATAAAATCATTTGTATTGCATTAATATAAATATTTATTATACTATTGCACTTTTACATTAAATTTACACATATTGACGTCGTGTCGACTTCGACGTGATAGTAATTGAAACATGTAGTGGAAATTATAAAACAAGTAACAAATGGTTGCAAATAAACCAATCTATGGAAAATTCCTTCGCTTTCATTAGTATTTATAATTTATCAGAATTTGCGTATCTTTGTGTTAGAATGGTTATCTAACTACACTGCTGCAACTCATTATTAGACGAGTTTTATATTAATTATTGACACCTTAACTTAACAGTTAATAAGGGTTTCATTCACTATGCATGAAATGGACATTTTCCTACTATTCAAGAGACATAAGAAGTACTCTGTCGTCTTTTATATTCCATAAAGGGAGTTAAGATTCTGAGAATGTCGTCAGTCTATCGGTAAAAGCTAAAAGGAGTCAGAAAGTAGGAAAGTTCTGGTCGAACCAATCTTTATTTATCAAAGTATCTAGATCTTTCACTACTCAATTACGAATGCAGGCTATGATGTCTTTGGATGAGTTCTTTTTTTGTAACGTGTAAAAATCCTTTTGGAACTGGGAATTTTCGGCGGTGTGGTGTGATGGAATTGGACCAAATAAAACTACACAGTGTGCCACCCTGCGCCTAATATAGGGCAGATCCGGCAATATCTATTAATACGATATTCAAACTTCTTTTTATAAAATTAAGCCAGCATGTTCTAAAGTATCCTGAATCCATTAACGTAAAAATTAAATTCTTCCAGATGATCTATACAGCATTCCAGTAATAATGAATAAACAATTTGAAGATTACGATTACCTATTTAGCACAATGATAGAAATAACGAAGATGGCCATTCTGAACGATAAGGTTCAAAAATTGTTGAATGATCCTGGTGAACAATTTGATGTAGTCATCGCTGAATGGCTACTTACTGAACTGCCTGCTGGGTATGGATATGTATTTAAGTATTAAGTTTCACTGGATCGTCTAATATATAATAATAATAATAATAATAAATCGCTTTATTGTACACCAGATAACTAAGTACATAACTTAAAGCTAGGTTGGTCGGTAGTACAACTACTATGTTTACAATAAATCAATATTTAGATTGACCTACTAGTCTTAGAGTTCTGTGTCCATCCACAGTAATTCCACGTTACGTTTGGTTTTGAGATTCAAACTTGACATCACTCCACGTAGCGTCTTACCGATTTTATCATTTCATATCATATTATATTTAGTACTAGCTGAACCCCGCGGTGTTACCCGCGGTTATTGTTGTACCGCGAGTAACGCCGCGAGACAAAGTTAGTCTAAAAAAAGTAGCCTAAGTTACTCCCCGGATCATCAGCTACCTGCCAGTGAAAGTCTCGTCAAATTACGTCTAGCCGTTCCAGAGATTACCCGGAACAAACAGACAGACAGACAGACAAAAATTTTTTTAACTACATTTTTGGCATGTGTACCGTGTATACATACATATACATTTAGTAAAAAGCGGTTATTTTAATATTACAAACAGACACTCCAATTTTATTTATTTGTATAGATATATATTTATATTTATTATATTTATATTTATCATTTCATATCATATTGTATTTAGGTTTATTTTAGGCGAATATGTTCAATTTGGGAGAATTTAATAAAAAAGGATACCGTATTATGGTCAGAACAAATATTAAACATATCTGTTCTCCAGAAGGCATTTAGTTCTGTACGACCTGAATAGACTTTTATTATATTAATGCTAAACTAGTTGCTTATTTAAATTATTTTAGAGTATTCCATATCTTTAATTAATAACGCTGTTCCAAATAACCACATATCTAAGACTTTGGTTTTATGCGACTTGTTAGTTTACTTTTGTTTTTAAGATCAGATTTTTTTTAGCCTTGCAGCTGTATACAACTGTCCACTGATTTGGATTTCAAGTCTAGACATTCACTGGGCAATATTGTACTTGATCGATCAGCCTTCGAGTCCCGCGTTTACTGCCCATATAATGTCGACTGCACTACCTCCATTTACCTTTTGGGAAAGAATAGGTGAATTGTATACGCAACTCAAAGTGATGTACTGGAGATATATGTAAGTACATCATTTACAATACGTACCGATGTGAATTGACTGGATAGCTGTCTTGGTTCTGGAGAGTTCAATAAATATTGAATCTGTTTTGAACAGAGATGTTGCTGCGTTGACTCTAGTGACAGTTTAATGAATAGCGTTGAGTGTATTCGGTGTTATAGACATTTTAATAAGGAAAATTATAACCGACTATTTTAAGTACCTACAAGCTTTTGCTCATACTATTATTGCATCTCTACTTTATTATTACCGGTACAGTTATTAACATAAGTAGCCATCACATTTAAACCTATTTCATTCTCTATTTTTTTACTAAAATTAACGAACAGGTACTATGACAAATTGGAGAAACAGCAATACGAAGATTTACTAGTCCCATTAATAGTAATGCGAGGAAGGCAGCCGCCATCTTATTACGACTTACAGTTGAACGCATCACTTGTGTTGGCAAACTCGCATGCTTCTCTGGGAGAGGCAATCTCAGTTCCTCCTAATTACATACCCGTGGGAGGATACCATATTGCAGATGTTGAGCCTTTGCCAGAGGTATATATTCCACCTATATTTTATCTAGACTATTGATTCATCTGTTCTAGTTGTTGTTGGAGCCCAAAATTTCCAACAACAGCCTAATTCAAATTCAAACTCATTTATTCAATTAAGACACTAAATGACATTTATGAACGTTTAATTGAAGCTACAGTTAAAATCATAGATCGACACAAACAGACGCCACAGCAAGTGCTGTATTGTCGAGGTATTAATATACCTCGACAATACAGTCATTACAGCCATACACCAAAATTTACTGCTTGCCTGTGTCGATCCATAACTTCCAGTTTCCAAAATGCGTAAAGCCTCATGAGAAGAATACTGGCAAAGAAACTCATGGCCTCTTTTTTAAAGTCAGATTTTCAGGTACAATAGTGTTAGTACTACATGTAATGTAAACATTATGCAAGCTGTATCTGTGGTGTGTCTGTATGTATATACGGAACCTGACTAGTACATACCTTGATTGTGAAGTGTGAAGGTATGATCACAGTCATCCCACGAAGTTCATCCGTATAGTTTTAAAATCCAAAGTATTAAAAGAAACTTTGGAACAAATGGCGGAGGATGATAATGTTAGATGCATTTTTACTATAAAACGACTTAATTTTGAATATTGCTTTGTATATTTGTATTGTATAATAGGTATGCCAGGTGTACTTAATATTTAGGTCAAAATTGTTTTGTTTATTTTTTGTAATTATAACTGAACAAAAAGCAAAATGGTAGTAACATATAATTTAGTTTTGAGTTTCTCATACTGTTACTCATAAAAGTGCTAAAAGTCATTCATCTTCCTAGCCTTTATTATTCCCAAGATTAATTGGGGTCGGCAACTAGTTCAACTGGTTTTACCTGAATATCAGTTTTTAAACGGAGAGACTGACATCAGACCTCCGCAACAACAACAAGAATGAACTGAATTCGAAGGTTTTATAATGCTAAAAATCTTTGTCTTTTAAAAAAAGAATAATTGAAAAGTACTATCTTCCTTTGAGTAATGTGACTCACAGTGATTTATTAAACTTGTAGGTTGTACCTTGCTCCAATAGTCATGTTTATACCTATGGGTTGTTGATACCTACAATAGAAATTTTTTTAAAGTCATCATGATTTCACAGATTGCTTGCATGTTTTCAGGAATTACAGAATATAATGGAAAATGCTAAAAACGGTGTCATATATTTCAGTATGGGATCAAATTTAAAAAGTAAAGATATTCCAAAAGTGATGAAAGCTGGTATTATAAAAGTTTTTGCTGAATTGAACCAAACTGTGATTTGGAAATATGAAGAAAACTTACTAAACGTACCTAATAATGTTCATATATTAAAATGGGCACCACAACAGAGTATCCTTTGTGAGTTGATTATATAATTGCGTCGATATAGCTAGTTATTAAAAACATATGTAGCATCTGTGTAATAATTCTAGAACAATGAGCACTCATTGGCCAAACCAAATAGTGATTTATGTTACACACGTGCCGCTTTTTTTGGGCATTTAGGTATTAAACATGCATATAACTTGGTAAAGACAAAACAACTTAGTATATTTTATCATGAATCGTTATGAGATAGAGAAAACTTTTACGCTAAGAAACCTGCGAAACTGTTAAGAAATGTAGCTTCTTTGTATAATAGCTATGGAATTTTCTAAATTTGACAATTGTCTCTTTCAATAAGATATTTTTTTATCAGAACTTTCTCCCCCTGTTTATAAGTTGGGTGTCAAAATACTCAATATTAATCATTGTCCAAATAAATTCATTCCTCATGATGATTAGTTGATATTCATTAAAGTTGTTTTTAAATTTTATTTGTTTGACGCAATAATTTTGTACATTAATTAAGCGACTTTTTTTCTTCCCGTGCTTCAAAATTTTAACTTTTCTTGAATTTCAGCACATCCTAATACTAAACTCTTCATCACTCACGGTGGTTTATTATCAACGATAGAGAGTGTTCATTTTGGAGTACCCATTATTGGTATACCAGTCTTCGGAGACCAATCCCTGAACGTCGATAAGGCTGTGAAGAAAGGAATTGCTCGTAGAGTTAACCTTACCTATAAGATGGCTGATGAACTGAAACTAGCAATTACGGAGTTAATAACGAACCCAAGGTTTGCTTACATATGATAAATATTTTTATTAAGATGATTAGGAAATCTGAAATGTTACTTAATAAATGTAACTTAAATGATGACAACGACCAGTGTCATCAATGACCAAATTTACTTTAGCACCTTGTTAACAATACCAATTCTTTAGTTAATCTGGTCGATTCCGGTCACTGGTCGTAGTAATAGCTATCTAGTGCGCAAATTCTCTAAGAAAGATCCGACTTTCCAGCAATGCCCATAAAGTAACAGGTGTGCATTCTGACTACTTTAGGCTTACATTCCCCAATGCATCCGTACATAAAATATCCATTCTTGCTATTGTCAAACGACGCAATGGCAAAAGAATGTTATTGTTTTCTAGATTTGTTTTCAGTTTACTACCAATTTTGCTAGTCAATCTGTAAAATACCCGATTGGCGTCAACAAGGTAGCTAACTATTTAGTAAAGGCGAGTGTGTAGTACGCTTCTGTCAAACTTCTGCGACTAGTTTTTTTTTTTATATCAGGTACAAAGAGAAAGTCGCAGAGCTGTCTTCCATTTACCACGACCGTCCAGTACCTCCCGGCAAGGAAATCACACATTGGGTGAAACATGTTATTCGAACCCGTGGCGCTCTACATTTGCGCTCGCCGGCTTTGCACGTGCCGTTCTATCAAAAGCTTTACTTAGATCTACTTGCTACCATTGTATTATTTGTTCTTGTTATCAGAAAAATAGGTAAATACTTGTACAACTTTAGTTACCGTGTAAAAATTGAAAATAACAAAAAGAATAAATAACTTCAAAGTTGTACTGGTTTATTTTGTCACACCATATACCTATGTTTTAAGTACATTAAAATTTATGTGATGATCTATTAAAAACACAGATATACCTACCATATACATACACATGCATTGATTAAGCTGTTATTTTAATATTACAAACAGACACTCCAATTTTATTTATTTGTATAGATTTCTATAAATGCTATCTACTAGTAATATTTAAATGCATATCATACCAACCATAGATTTGTTTTTCAAACGGGTAAACAGAATAAATTGTTGCTATTTTTGCATAATTGCCTACTAAAATGACTACTCTGCCTGATGGAAAGCATGAGTAAAATGATGGTCACCAAGACCGTGGTCACCATCCTCATTGCGAATGCGAAAAATAATAATTAGAACTACATATGAAATCAATTGTGATCAGCAGAAATCAAATCTTGTTTGCTATATTATGATTTTGTGATTTATTTATTTATTTATAACTTTATTCACAAATACGTGCATCGGCGGACTGCGACGGCGACATTATGATTTTGTGATTTCTTCATTTTATCTAGCGTTTTCACTACCCATCCCATAGTGTTTTCACCATACCCAAGGTCGTCTATCAACGGTCTATTTGTCCATTCTAAACTTGCGTAAGAACTTCTTTCTTATCGATGAGGCCGGTAAGACACGGTAAGATTTATATAAAGTCATTGATTTTATCTACTTACTCTTAAAAAAAAAGGTTATTTTATTCTAACTTTTGGAATTGACGCTTATCACTTTGGACAGCAATTCAAAGGCTCACATATCCACACTTTTAAATAACTGACCCTTTCACTCCAATCTTATGCAAATCAATAAATCAGACCATGCATAGTTGTTTTCATTGTTTGTGGTTAACTAAATATTGCAATATAAAACAATATGATGCAAAAGCATCACAGGGCCACGGTGCCATGTCATGGTGTGGGTCACCATGCTGTATTGTTGCATTGTCTGCATTCGCAATGAGTATGGTGACCACCACTCTTGGATTCTGCCTTTGCTTTCCATCAGGCAGTGTAGAGTCATTTTACCAGGGCCATACATAAAAAACCATAAAACTTACCCTAATGATTCCGCCTCATGCGATGGCGCAAAATTTCGTGTCATGACGAAAAGTAATAAAATTTATTAATAATAATTATCAAAATGCACTTCAAATTAATTAATTTTAGGAAGCCAATCCATCACCGTGGTTATATTGAAATATTAGCTTTAAGTACTACAATATCAGAAGTGGATACTGATACTAATAAATTAATATTTCGAGTGCTACTGCCCATTTATAAAGCCGTATAATATCATTCAGAGGTTATTCACCATTCGAAAATTACCAGAAGCAGGTAAAAATTTTGCTAATAAACTGTTTACCTACTGTCAAAATGAAAACATTAATCGTGCTCTGCAGTGTTATTTCAATAGTTTATTGCAAAAGTTTGGAGCCACATTCCATGGGCCGTAAGTATACTGGTTTTTCACTTTTTGTTTTCCTTTAACGTGTTTTTGCTTTTATGTATACTATACATGTAAAAGCAATACTCATTGAATATTTGAACGTTGGCAAAATGATATATGAATGGGCGGCATGAATCCCCCAAGGGTCGGCAACGCACTTGTGACGCCTCTGGTGTTGCGGGTTTCCATGGGCGGCGGAAATTGCTTACCATCAGGTGATACGTCTGCTCGTTTTCTCCATATACCATAAAAAAACTATCAATATTTAAGGCTTTTCTTGTTTATTGGAAATTAGCTTAGCCCCGCGGTGTTATCCGCGGTTGTTGATGTACCTTATTAACAACCGCAGATAAGATCGCGGGGCTAAGCTAATCTGAAAAGTAGCCTACATTACTCCTTATATCATCAGCTATCTCCTGTCTAAATCGGTCCAGCTGTCCCAGAGATTTGCCGGAACAAACAGACAGACGGACTGAGACAAAACATTTAGATTTTTTTAATGTAGGAATAGCTTGTAAGTATATAAGTGTATATACATTTAGCGAGAAGCAGTTAATTTGAAATTAGAAACAGATACTTCAAATTTCATTGAAGTATTTCTATAGATGTAATAACGTGCATGTTAAGGCCAATATATCTATAAAAACAAATTATCTTAAAAATATATATTCAAAAAAATCTGCGGCGTCTAGACACACCTTCGAGAAACAAAACAGCAATTTCTATTATAATGAAAAAAGTTTCAAACAAAACGCACTAAATCATCTTTGTTCTGTAATTCAATTTAGGTCCAATTCTGAAAAAGTATAAGACAACGCATAAGTACAATTTTAACAAAAATAAAACCGACTTCAAGGTTCGACTCGATTTCTCTTGGATGCCATCATCAGATATTGATGTCCTTATCATGGTACAACCGTTGGGACATCTCCTTTCCATTAAAAAAAGAATCATCAAAATCAGTTCATAAACGAAGAAGTTACCCGCGAACACAAATAAAAAATATATATATATACGGTCGAATTGAGAAACCTCCTCCTTTTTTTGAAGTCGGTTAAAAATTAGTGCCCACTTTTATATGGATTTTTGGGTAGGTATTATTAAAATTGTACTTGTAATATTCTTACTATGTATACTGAATTTTTCTCATCAAAGAATACTATTGTTGTATAAGAGTACTGTGTAATGTGTTATTTTGTGAACATTAAGTTCACAACAAGTTTTCAGCTTGTTTAATACTTTTATGATGAGGAATAAAATCACCTATTCTAGGTTTCTTTGGCACTTATTCTGCCCAAATATGAACAGTTTGAACTACATAAGAGTGTCTTTAAGCGGCCAGTAATTATAACTCACTGTAAAAAAAAGTTTACAATAAATTAAAAGTTGAGATTCCTGAATAACATATTACTAAACTTCTTTCCGCAAAACTTCTGTCTTTCGTGCGAAGTAGGCAAAGGCAGGCTACCGCTAGAGGCTATAGAAGCACAGGCGGTGGGAACTTTTTTTTTAAAAGACAACTTTAATAACAGCTAAAAACTTAATTAAGGGAAAGTGTCGTTTTAACCGAAACTGTTTTGTAGATCTGCAACTTCATTTTAATTTTCAGGTTTCCGATGCATCAATATGTGGGATGAAGGATGTACAAACAGGCCAATCGTTGGAGCTGGTAAAATCTTTTATTATTGTTAAAACTAATTTGTTTATTTTATAAGGACGGTGGAGGTAGCCAATTGTGAAATGGACTACCTAACGAATTTGATTATAAAATCTTATATTAGTTTAAAACTAGAAGTGACGACTTGTAAGTAATTGGCTCTCAGATGACTAATCTGCTTAAATTTATCAACGTCTCCAACTGTAAGTTTTCTTTGCATAAATAAATTAATTTAAGTGCCATTAATGAATCAACATTTCACTACAGCTTTTACGTTGGCCAGTCTGTCTGAACATCATACCCTTAATTACATCAATAGTCTACCGCGCTCTGACTTAAGTCCTTTTCACTTCGCTCCAGTCGCAGAAGAAGAAATTGTGAAATTAATCCTGTCTATCAAATCCCAAGCGGTTGGCTGTGATGCCATAAGCCGTAGAATGATCACCACATTAATAGTTCACCTCCTCCCTACTATTTCCCATATTATTAACTTCTCCCTCGTGTCTGGCACATATCCATCCCTATGGCGTATGGCGTATGTACGTCCATTGCCTAAAATTTCTAAGCCGTCTCTTCCCAGTCATTTTCGCCCTATTTCTATTCTTCCTTTTCTCTCCAAAGTGCTAGAAGCCTGCGTCCACAAACAATTCTCCCGGTTTATTTATTGTAACAACCTACTTAGTCCTCTTCAGTCTGGGTTTCGACCAGGCCATAGCACGGTTTCTGCCCTTCTTAAAGTGACTGGTGATATTAAGGCGGGAATGGAAAATGCTAAAGTTACTATCGTGGTACTAGTCGATTTTTCCAATGCCTTCAGTACTGTCAGTCATGAACTCCTCCTTGCCGTCCTATCCTATTTCTCAGTCTCTAAAGAAGCATTGGAATGGTTCTCCTCTTACCTTCGGGATCGTCAGCAGTCGGTCAAGATGGAAGATTGTTCCTCTGGCTGGTGTTGTCTCGAGGCTGGCGTCCCCCAAGGCGGTATTCTTTCACCTCTTCTCTTTTCAATCTTCATTAATCTCATCACGTTACGACTTCAGTGTTCCTATCATCTGTATGCCGATGACTTGCAACCGTGCTTGCAACTATATTATCAAACTGAGTTGTGCGATGTATCGTCCGCGGTCTCGATTGTAAATAATGACCTGGCGGCCATTAAACACTGGTCCGATATGTTTGGCGTATCGGTAAATCCGAATAAATGTCAGGGTATTATCATCGGAAGTAACCGTCGTATGAGCCAGTTAGACCTTGCTTCACTTCCACCACTTAGCTATGATGGTATGGCCATTCCATACTGTGAGAGTGTGAAGGACCTCGGATTGTACATTGACACAACTCTCAGCTGGCAAAAACAAATTGCATCTGTGTGCCAGAAAGTCACGGGCTCGTTACGGACACTCTATAGGCTTAAGAATTTTCTGCCAACGAAAACTAAGGTAATGCTTGTCCAAACCCTAATATTCCCAATAATCGACTATGGTGACGTGTGCTACTTTGACCTGAATGCAGATCTGCTCAATAAGCTTGACCGTCTTCTCAATAGTTGCATTCGATTCGTTTTCAACTTACGGAAATATGATCACATGTCCGAGTACCGGTCTAATTTGAAGTGGCTTCCAATTCGCCAACGTAGACATACACGGGCATTAACTACTCTTTATTCTTTACTCTTCTCTTCAATCTCTCCTTCCTACCTAACTACTCAATTTCAGTATCTATTTTCAAACCATACTAAATACCTTAGATCTTCCAACAACCTGCTTCTCCATTGTCCTACTCACCGCTCTGATTTTCTACACTCAACCTTCTTCGTACAAGCTGTCCTACTATGGAACGAGCTCCCTCTTGAGATCAGTATGGCTAAAACTAGGCAAAGTTTTAAACACTTGTTGTGAAAACATTTTCTACACATTCTATTAGATCCACCTTGATATTAGGATACTTTCTCCATTTAGAATTTATATTGTGTATATATCATGTGTTATGTATGTATGTGTATGTATTTAAATACGTATTTATTATGTGTATAAATAAAATTATTACTTATGGCTAATTGATTTCTTATTGAGATATCAACTTAATTAGTTTTGTGCATCTACCTTTTCTAGCTCTGCACTCTCACCTTATGGTCGACTGGTAGAAAATGCCTACGGCATTAAGTCCACCTTTGTCACTTTTAATGTGCATAAAGTATAAATAAAAAAAAAAAAAAAAAAAAATATGTAAATGTACCTATCTGCTGGCCAGCTTGACTTTTTGTCTTATTTTTTTATATTATCTTACTAATATTACAAACGCGAAAGTTTGTAAGTATGGATGGATGGATGGATGTTTGTTACTCTTTCACGCAAAAACTACTGCACGAATTTGGATAAAACTTTACAGTAATATAGCTTATACACACAGAATAACACATAAGCTACTATTTGTCGCGATAACCGATATATACGCGGGCGGAGCCGCTGGCAATAACTAGTTATATATATTTTCAACAATACTTAGGCGCGATTCAGTGCGACGTGGACCGTCCGCGCGCGGATTAAGGTCTGTCCGCGTCGCGGATAGCTCCGCGTAGCACTGAACACGCTGTATAGGCTTCATACATAATATCATCCGTCGCGGACATCCGCGTTGGTAATCCGCATCGCACTGAATAGCGACTTAGGGTATAAAATATTGCACTGCCTCGTTGGTCTAGCTAGCGGTTGACGTTGCCGATCAAGAGCAGTCGGCGAGTCTCGGGTTCGAATCCCGGATCAGGCCAAAAGGATTATTGAGTTTTTCTGATTAGAAATTCTTAAAAACAGCTCGAAGTTTGGAAGCTGGTTTCTGAATCCCACTGCCTCGAAAAGCATGTAAAACTGTCGGTCCTGCGCCTGATCTCTCGCCGATCGTGTCGATTAATCATCCCATCGGACTATGAGAGAGAGGGAACAGAGAGTGCACCTGTGTTTGCGCACTATAATATATCATGCATAGTTGGTTGGTCTCCGTTGAGACTGGCCGCTGTAGCCATAATCTGGTATACAAAATATGACTATTTAGCAAATTCTTACAGTAAATTATGGAACTAAAACACGATTTACTCCTCGTCCAGTTTGGCAGTTTAATGAAAAGGTTATATCTGTAGTATAATGAAAAAGATATTTAAACATATAATATGTGATAAAGCACCTTGGTATATGATATTAGCAATTATCAAATCAGTGCCTATTTTAAAATATAGGTACTGTAATTGTACATTGTAAGTACTATAACTTACTTGTTTACAATTAATTATTAGATGATATTTTTCATATTTTATAGATTATCATATTATAATTAATAAAAAAATCTTTTAACCAGGAAATGATGACAGTTTTCTTGGTGGCGGCTTCAACCCTGGTAAACGATGCATAAACATGTGGGACGAAGGATGCACAAACAGACCAATCCTCGGAGCTGGTATGCTAGTAGTTTATTATCATTAAAAATTAAATACGTTAACTGTTTTATGCAGACAGTCTTGTTTATTTCATGTCTGTTAAAGAAATTCACATTTAAAGATAAATAAGTTCCGTCTGATGGGCGTAACTGGGGGAGGTTTTGAGGTTCAAACCTCCTTTGAAATGTTTCTACACTATTGATATTTTAACACCCTTTAGTTTTTTTATAATACTGTTACAGTTAGAGACATTAGAGACAGAGAGAGACATTGTCATTTTAATATCTTAAGCGACCACACCTATCCCCTCCCCCAGAAACAAAAACCTGCCTACGCCCGTGGTTCCGTCTCTTTTGTGTACAGAGTGAGAAATTGTAAAGGATATTTTGCATATTAGAGTAGAATGTATACGAGACGAGAACGTTAGGTGCAATGGAATATTGTACGATGTTCCCAATTTAAAAGGAGTATTGAAATGAGACTATCTACACAGCCACACTACTCCATAAGGTTGTTAACACAGGTAGGTATGGGATGCAAATCAAAGCCTAGGTTAGCAATTTCATATCGACTATTATGTTTTTAGACAAGATGAAACAAATGGTTGTGAACTTAGTTGAAACTCCTTAAATAAAGATTTTGAAAAATGTCTGTCAAATTGGACTAACACAATATCAGGCATTCGTAACATTAATTAAAGTACCAAGCATTTTCAAACACCGACTATTAAAGTTAAGTACCGTCGCGAAGATAGGTACCTACATATTTGGATGAATTTTTACCTACTGAAAAAAAACTGCATCAGTAAACTTCTTGTCACGTTCTGACGTCATCGTCGTCATTAATTTATTTTCTCAAGGTAACAATGATAGCTTTCTTGGTGGGGACTTTAATCCTGACAAACGATGCATAAACATATGGGACGAAGGATAGACCAACCAATCATCGGGGCTGGTATGACAATTTATACTTACGTGTTCACTCACTCAGGGATAACTGTGCCAAATTTCATACTCTTTCGTTCGTAATTATTTTCGTAAAAAGGGACGCAAACACAAGGTTTTTGCTTTACGTATTAATTTACAGGTTAAAACACAAATACTGTATTGTTTTTTCATGTGGACCATAGTTAGGTGGCAACTTTTTAAACGGACCAAAGATATTGAAGTTTGTCAAGTCAAGGGTTCATATTATTAGGTATAAATACCTACTTGCAAAAAATCTATAAATTGTTTAACATTACACTGAATTTAAGTAAAAACTAATGCATACTTACCGGAAAATATCCAGGGTCATTAACTCGCATGTGCGCACTCTGCACCAGCATTCCTGAAAATGTTAGACATTTTTTTCTTAGCTTTAGCCTGCGTCCTATTCTAGATTATAATATTCATAACTTGACGTCTCGTCACTTCATTCTTCGGATAGCATGTAAAGCCTTCGGTTCCGCTGTAATTACTGTTTCATTCTCAGATTTCGATCTGAGGTATCATTATACGATTTTAGCATGTCACAGAATATAATTTTCTTTTCTCTAGGTAATGATGACAGTTTTCTTGGTGGCGGTTTTAATCCTGGTAAACGATGCATAAACATGTGGGACGGAGGATGCATTAACAGGCCAATTCTCGGAGCCGGTATGATATTACTTTAATCTATACTTAACTAATATTATAAAGCTGAAGAGTTTGTTTGTTTGTTTGAACGCGCTAATCTCAGGAACCGCTGGTCCGATTTGAAAAATTCTTTCAGTGTTGGATAGTACATTTATCGTGGAAGGCTATAAGGCTAGGTATATATCATCACGCTAAGACCAATAGGAGCGGAGCACCAATGGAGAATGTTTCAAAAACGGGGGAAAATTATCACGATACAAGAAGCAAACGAGGTTGCGTGGGTCAGCTAGTAATATTATATTATACAACCCAGCTCCCCTTAGCCAAGGTGCAAGTGTTTAGCTTCGAATCTCTTTCTATAATCGACTAATAGCTTGTTATAACAACGTGATTTATCGCTGAAGTGACGTCATTCTTTAACATTTGTTAGTTTTGTATTATCGTTATGTTATGTAACGTTTGTAGAATGTCAACTTGGCTAGGGGGCTGGTAACTCGTCAAGGGTTCGACGCCGATGAGACAGGCAGCATTTTATGCCATAAAAGCAACAAATAAAAGTGACACAATTGTTATTCATGACAATTGCATCGTTTCGTTTTTCAATCTATATATATAATAAAAACTAAAACCCAACTAGGACAGCCATATAGCCTATAACAGCAGACAGTAATGACGCTTCTAACGACACCTCATTTGTCCAGTTCTAATGAGTAGTTGAGGAGCTATGAGGGAACAAATGAACATACATACGTACAGACTATAGTAGGTGCATTACACTACATGGACTACGGCTTTTGAAACTTAGTAATGTACCATAGTCCATAACAACGCGTGACTACGGCTTTTGAAACTTCATGCTTTTTCAGCGTCGTTTTTTGTTGTAGTTGGGTTTTAGTTTTTAGTTTTTTTTATACTATGTAGTGAGTAGTGATTCAGTGCGTCTACTTTTCAGGTAACGACCATGACTTCATAAATGGTGGATTTAATCCAGGGAAACGTTCACTGCTCAAACTTATCCAGTAATTTAAAACGTTTAAGACGTTTTATAAGAACTTATTTAACGGAATGCTTTCCACATCTGTCTCATCGCTGGTCTAACAAAATTAAATGTTTAAGTAATCTGACTTTGTATTATTATTTTACATATGTAGGTACGCTTACTTACTGATAAATGACAATTTCTATAAATAAGCGATTACCGCCGCACATGGACACCCGCAACACTAGAGGCGTCACAAGTGCGTTGCTGGCCTTTGGAGGATGGGGGGAGGGATTGGTGTATGGGTCTCCGGTAGGTATCCTCACTCTCTCGGTGAAACACAGTGCAAGCACTGTTTTACACTGGTTTTCTGTGACTTGTGGTATCACTCCGGTCGAGCCCGCCCATTCATGACGAAGCGTGGCACGGTAACTGCTATTGATACCATATGGATCTCAGATGTCTAAATTCACTCGACTTTCTTAACCGACTTTAAAAAAAAGTTCTTAATTCGGTTTGTGTAATTATTAGTGTAGGTACTTAAGAATTCCGTCATTTATAAACCGGTTGTTATGTAGGTTATACTTTCCGTTTGATTCAGAGAAATACTAATCATAGATCATAGAAAGTGTAGTCATTCATTTGTTGCACAGAACACTTTCCACCATAATATTTTTACCCGACTACGTCGAAACCAAAAGGAAGGTGAAAAGTTTTGGCAATCTGTCTGTCTGTGTGTTCCACAGTAATACGTTAGCGCCTATACTGCTAAACAGATTTCAGAGGTGTCAATAGATTCGGAACATGTCCCGGGTGACATAGGCCATATAAATTAATTAAAATAAATAATAATAATAATAAATAAATATTTTCGGACATTTAACTCAACGCCATCTCGTCCCAAGCTAAGCAGGGCTTGTGTTATGGTACTAGACAACTGATACAAATACATATATACTTTTTTTTAGTAAATACGTACATAAAATACATAGAAAACGCCAAACTCCGAAACAAATATTTGTAGATCGTACAAACATTTGGTCCAACCCCGGAATCGAACCCGAGACCTGATCAGCAGTCGCACACGCCAAACACGAGACCAACGAGGCAGTCGTAAAAGAGTAGGGTTCAAAGTATTATAAACTTCTTGTGATAACAATATCTACTTACTAGCTTTCGCCCGCGGCTTCTCTCGTATTTAATAAAACGTAGGTACCTATCCTATATTAATTCTAATACCTACAAGAATATGTGTAGGTAGGTACAAAGTGTCATGATGATCGGTTAAGTAGTTTTCGCGTGAACGCGTAATAAACAAACTTATTTTGACCTTTATAATATTAATGTTATACATTAATACTACGAACGCATACCTACTTATTAATATTCAACCTCTGAGTTGAAGAAAAAACTCCTAATCATGTACATTAAGCACTTTGATATGCTACTAGGATAATGAAATCAAAATTAAATACCATAAAAACTTTATTAGATCTACATAAAGTGCCGTATGCACAAAATCCTTATATAAAACGCTATAAAAATAACTTAAACACTCCTCAGTATTTCCACTATAATTATATTCTAAAATCTATATACAGAACAACGAGACAGCTACCGTATTAGTAATTGGACGAAGACAAGTGGCAGTAAGGCTAAAGTTGCTTGGCAAGTACATTTAAGTCTTTAAGATTACTTACTTTATTATTGAACATCTTTCAGCTAAAATTGATAGTTATTTCGAACTAAACAACGAGGCAACTCGTTAAAGAGAACCATCTAATGGTTTTTTAACATCTGAGATTTTCTTGGAGTTTTTTAAACACCGTTAAGAGTTCTCAGAGCAATAATAAGTTAACGTTCTACCTTATTAAAGTCATACAATATTCAATTTGAACGCTTATCATTCTTGCGGTACAGTTTACCTATGTAGCCGATTCTACTTTGATTAGATTTTTTAGTTACCTAACCAAAAATCCCACAAGTAAAATGATCTGAAGAGAAAAAGATACCTTGTCAAATTTAACAGACAACTGATTCAAATAAAAGTTATAAGCAGTTGTATTGTATTTGTTATAATCACCTGTATAATAACAGTTTAAAAAATGAATTAATCAATCAAATATCTTAATAAAAATTTATTGAATATGTATGAGAAAAATTAAAACTTATGTCAACCATTTTGTGAGATCATTAAATAAAACTTGTTTTATAACAAAATGCTTACCTACAACCTGTGTAAGCAGCTAGATTAGAATTTTGTCTTTTTGATGTTAAATAAGTTTTCCTTTTCCTCTCTTGCAATTTGTCAAATTGATTTCGTAAAAAGGGATGGCACAGTGATTCCGCTATTTGATTTTACAAGTAAGTGCGCAGCTAGAATTAGCCATCTGTGCTGTCAAATATTACACACATCATTATACTCATTGATGTAAATGCAATTTTTTATTAAAACTATCAATTTCAGCAAGATTTTAACAATTCTCCATTTCATTAATTCTTTACTCCTAAATATAAATGACATGTGTGTTAATTACAAATTTAAATGGAATAAAAAGAACAAACAGCTTATATTGAAGTACCGGCAGCATTATTACATGATTATACATAAAGGCATCTAATATACAATTAAAATTAAGAAAAATATATCACAAAAGAGATGACAACACAAAGGCAATTAAAATGATGTTTGTATCCCTAAAAGTGGTGGGCAAAGCATTATAGGATTACATAACATAATAAGAAGGCAATTTTTAGTTGACATGGCAATTAATATTAAAAGCAAAACCTTGTACTTTCTAAAAAAAGAGATCAAAATAAAAATTATATTAAAAGTGTTAAACATAATTCTGATTAAGTCATTCTGGCACAAATTGTGTATTTGTGCATAAACATTACTCTGTAAAATAATTTGAATTCCATACAAATTTGATTCAACACCAATCTATCTAGATTACATCATCATGTAACTGTAGTCATAATCCTATTTTTATTGTCACAATAAAATTGAACCTGTTCCATTTTATTATCACAGCTACACTTATCATCAATTGTTTAACCTTTAACATTTGTTCATGCTATATTTTGTCATCACAGTTATATTTTTAACAACAATTGTGTGTAACATTTTCCTCTCTCGTGTCTCTGTGTCACACATTCTTTGCCCTAATAGAGGACACTTAATGGACAAATACAAATAAATAACAAATAGGTATAAGTACATACTATGAGCTATAGTCTTAAAATTTAGGTATAAATCTATCCACAACTTATCAACTGTCAAATCAATAAATTACCTGTACAATTTTCAGAATTTAAATTAACATTTACTTTTGAATTTCATTCAGTTTGTTTGGCCATGCCAGTGATCTTGAGCATACTGTGGCAACTCCATAGGTAATTTATTGTACCCAGTGTTAAGACTCGGTCCAGGATTATTAGAAGTAGTTTTATGAGTATTTGCTTGCCGAAATTTTGTGGAATATTTATAAAAATCAGACATTTCAAAAGGCTTAGTTTCTTCTCTGTATGGTATACACTTCCCTTGTTCGATAACAGTCAAATTTTTAGGAGATTCCAAAGAAACTGCTCCAGGTGATAACACAGGGGGACTCTGCGGCATCTGATTGGGGCTTTGCATTGCTGAATGACGGCCTGATGAAATCATTATTTCATATGCTTGAGAGTTCCCTATGCTAGAGGTTCTCTTTAAGCTTGAACTCTTTTTCAAAAGAGGCGCTTCAGATTTTGTAGGTGAATCAAGAGAAGTCTCGTACCATAGTTTCTCTTTTACTTTCATGTCAGTTTGAGAGAGCGGTGAGAACTTACCCAAGCCTGTGGGGTCATAGTTATAAGCAGCTGACTTAGTGCTACCTGGTGTCATAGGGTCAGGATAATGTCTTCTATCATCTCTGATATAGTCATCAGTAGAAACCTGTAGCTGCATATGCATTGGATTTCTTATTGTATTATGTTCTCGTAAAGGTAATGTGTTAGGAACGGGAATAACCCTTTCAACTGGATAATGTGGTTGTTCTTGAATATCTGGTTGAGACCGATGTTGGTATACAAGCATTGGGGGCTCATGTTTCATGTTTTCTAAATGCAACTGATTATAGTCACTGTGAGATGTCAAATGATATGTTTGTGTTCTTTGTAAAGTATTACGACGGACTCCTTCCGGACGCCGTTTTGATTGCAAGGGATGCTGATGAGCGAGACCAGTCAAATGTTGGCTTTGAGCTTTTAAATGTGAAGCATATTGATATAGCAATGGTGTGTTACGCATGCCATTTTGCACTGGATGAGGTGCTATGCTTCCATGTGTGTAATGAGTGGTGATGTCGGGATGGCTTGAACTAAAGTGTGTTTCTCTTAGCCGGGATGCATTGTGAGCTTCAGCATTATTGTTACAATATAATTTATTCATGTAGTCAGTGGTCATAGTGTGGTGTCTATAAATAGGACCCTGTTGCAAGTCATTTTGAATATTTTCATTAATTGCATCATGTCTTCCTGATAGAGCTGGATATGTGTGAGAAGTATGGATAGAAAATGTATCAGTGTTGCGTTCTTGCGGGGGTGAAGGAAAGAAATTAGAACAGCTTGTTTCTGGACGACGGATGTGTCTCGAATGCGCACTTTTAGATGACACTCCCGATATTGAAGGTGTTGATAATCTATGAGATAAATTTTTACGCAAATTCGCATCTGGGTCATGCATACGATCGCCTGCTGTGGTTCTAAAGCGTCGCGATGAATTATCTGATCCATCTTGGACATCGTTACCTTCGGTCGACCTGTCAACACTCTTGATACTGCCTAATCTTTCTCTTTGCGGAACTTCAGGACTTAGTGGTGCTTCTGGGGGCATAATACCAGTTAATTGGACTTCCTGCACGCATAGTTTGTAGAGCTCTTCGTTTTTAGCTGCAAGCATAAGCTCTAATTCTTTCTTTCGGGCTTGCAGCTTTAGCATTTTGTCCTGCTTATCAGAATGCAAATCGCTACCCATTGTACTGGTACCCATGTTACTAACGTAAATTTAAAACACACACAACATAAGTGTACGTAATAAATACACAAAATAAGTATTATAGTCACTGGTTAACATAAAATAAACAAAGAAAATTATAAATTCTTGATCGTTGACACATTTATCACACTCACATCCGCACCCATGTTTGTTTGTGGAAAAAAAATCGCGTTCAGCAATTACGTTTATTTTCATATCTTGACCTTATTTTTTTTTGAGAAAAATGAAATTGTCCATTAATTTTGTTCAAAATATCTTCAAATATTTTATATTGTTCTTTATCAATTAAAGTGATATTATAGCTATTTTCACATTAGAGCATATATATATATATCTGGATGGGCAGCTGAACGGGCAGCAAGCGTGATCGGAGTAAAGGGAGAGAGAGACTGAGTTTGGTTAGATTGTGTCTCTATCACGCAACTACTTTCCGCCCCTTCAGCTGCCCCTTCATATATATATATACTCTAAGATGCTCCTAAAATATTTATTGTTAAACTGAATCAAGGCTTTAAACTAAATTTGATAAGACTCACACATATATTAAAATTCAGGCAATGTCAAAAATGACAGCTGTCTTTTATTTTCAACCAGGAAGTTTCGCAGCTTCGGTACTGTTCTTGACCGATAAAAATGGTCATGTAAATTAGCACGCAAATTATTAGTACAGTAAAACGACCTACCTTCCCATTCCATCCCTAGTTCTCCTGTAACCTAAAAATCAAACAGTAAAATGAGTAAAGTATATAAAGGAATAATTTCTGTCGCTGACAAATTCGTACCCAATAAATTCCGACCGCTATGGGACCATCCAGCTGGTAAGTTTAATATTTAGATATAAATTAAAAAAATAAAAATGCCAATTAGAATGTTTTGCTTTTTGTTGTAGGCCCTAAAACTATATTCTTCTGGGCTCCTGCATTTAAATGGGTAAGTAACGCGAACGTATAATTTCAAGGCCAACTATTTATATTAAGAAGACCTTGGTTAAGGGCAAGTAGGATCTGCATTAAAAATGATTTTTTTAAATCTCAACTAAATCATGATAGACATTAGATCCTAAATAAATACTTTAAATTGTTTATGATATCTAATTATATTACAATAGTTTCGGCGTACTACAGCTATAAATTATTCATTAAATTATAACAGTTGAAGGGTTTAAGATAGCATTGTTAACTATTTAACCATCAATGTAGAGTAATTACTATTCACAACATAACTTATAATAATTCCTAGTTAGATAAGGCATGTACAAACATAGATATAAAGATGATGAGCCATAAACAACACTAATTAAAGGTGCTTATTTATTGGTGCATGATAGTTTTAATGGGACATATTCATTAAAAATATTAGGTCTTTACCTATGAAATTGCCGTTTTGTATGCAATAAGTGAAAATACTTATCTTTTCAAACTTTTTTATTTCTGTATTTCGAAGTAATCACCCATGCAATTGACGCATCTTTGCCAACGCATTGGCAGTTTATTGATGCCCTTCTTGTAAAAATGAGCTGGACTGGAGGCAACAAACTCTTTAAAGGCATTTTGTACTGCCTCTCGGGAATTGAATTTTTTACCCACTAAAAAGTTGTCTAAATTTTGGAAAAAGTAATAGTCGGTAGGTGCAAGGTCTGGTGGGTATGGCGAATGAGGGAGAGCTTCCAACCCCAGCTCTTGCAGCTTGGAGACTGTCTGTTGCGCAGTATGGGGTTGCGCATTGTCGTGAAAGAGCAGTGGGGACGACTGATTGACCAAAGCTGGTTGCAGATGTACACGTGTACATCTGCAACTAGCTTTGTGGGTGTGTGTAAAAAAATCAATCAAAAGTGGGTAAAAAATTCAATTCCCGAGAGGCAGTACAAAATGCCTTTGAAGAGTTTGTATCCTCCTGTCCAGCTCATTTTTACAAGAAGGGCATCAATAAACTGCGAATGCGTTGGCAAAGATGCGTCGATGCATGCATGGATGCATGGGTGATTACTTCAAATAACAGAATATAGTTTTGTCTTACTCCTCTTTATAACCTTGTGTCTACTATTCACATGTGTATGGCCGAGTTTACATAATTCCTAAATAAATTGCAGAGTGATATTGATGGTAATTCATCTCCTCAATGTATTATATTTTAAAAGGATTCTGGATGGAAAATATATTTTAATGTATATTTGCAAAGCCACAATGAAAATGCAGTTTAAAAGATGAGGATCCAATTAAAGAATTAGAGGAGATTAGGCAAAATTCATATATTTACATGGAAATGGTCATCATGTGTATGTTATTATTTGTGTTTGGTGTTTTGTCTGTTCAGAACTCATTTAGGACACTATTTTAAAATAACTGAATTTGTGTATTCCATTTCCTTAGTAATTTAAAAAAAAAAAGAAAAGTTATTTAGCTCTTTGACCTTAAACAACACTCCACACATATTGTTTCAATTAGAACATCTTAGAATCAGTAAGCATTTACAACTCGAAAAGGGTGATTCAAACAAAATATATATAACAGGTATCTGTAAAAACAATATTGTGACTTTTTGGGCATATTCAGAACTTTTAATAAAACCCTAAAATCCGCATCTCTGTCATGCATATGATAACCTGCTGTGGTTCTAATGGGTGGCAATGAATTATCTGATTTGAATAAATGCTTACTAAAGGAACGAAATAACAAAAAAAAAATTGCCAGGGAAATGGATGCGAAGGGTTTATCAGGTCATCTTTCCATAAGAGATCACAAGATATAGGGGGTCACACAGCAGAGTGGAGACGCATCTTAAAGAGTACTCCCTAAAAATACTGTGTCTCTAGTCTCAGGCACTATCGCGGTTGCAAGTGTTCTTTCACACAATGAATCCATGAAATGCAAACAAATAGGTTCACTGTCGAGTATACATATTTAAATCTTCTAGTTAACACATAAACTTCTTACTATCAAAGAAAATAGGATGTGTCACAGACATTCTGACTTCTAAGTTGCTGGCCCCTTTCTCTTTTTTCGTTTAAGTAGATAAATAGTTACTATTAGATACTGTTTAACAAAATAACCCTCACTTTCAGGGATTGGTGATAGCTGGTTTGGGTGATTTAAAACGCCCGGCTGAAAAGTTGTCTATTCCCCAATCAGCTTCCCTAGCCTTAACCGGCCTAATTTGGTCTCGGTACTCGCTCGTAATAAAACCTGTGAACTATAATTTATTTTCGGTGAACGTTTTTGTAGGACTTTCCGCTATATACCAACTAAGTCGAGCTTATATTTACAAGTTATCGCAACAAAATAAAGAACAAGACAAAAAGAAACCATAGAAATAAGTTTGACATGAACCAAGAAAATGCACAAACCTTGGCTGAATTAAATGCAACTTGGATGGGCATAAATAAAAAAAACAATAATTTTGCAAGTTCGTGTTGTTTTCTTTCCTATTTTGAATATGGAACACTAAAAATGAAAATGACATTGAACTGAAAAATATTCCTATTGTGCCTAAAAATTTAAAGCAAGTTCGGTTTAAATCTTTAGACCAATTTATAAATTCAATGTAAGTTAACTTACAATCAATTCGCAAATATTTCTGTCCCTGTCAACAAAATGTTAATGTTATGGTTTGAAATTAAATTTTGCATGTTTATGCAAAAAACTATCGTTAAACCATTTAAATATGCCCAACTCTGTTTAAAGGCTCAAAATATTTATTACTAGCTGAACCCCGCGGTTATTGTCGTACCGCGGAGCGAAGCTACTCTAAAAAACGTAGCCTAAGTTACTCCTTATATCATCAGCTACCTATCAGTGAAAGTCATGTCAAAATCAGTCCAGCCGTTTCAGAGATTAACCGGTGCAAACAGACAGATAAAAATTGTAAAAAAGTATTATTTTGATGTATATACTGTGTATACATACAATATGCATTTAGTAAAAAGCTGTTATTTTCATATTACAAACAGACACTCAAATTTTATTTATTTGTAGTATAGACAAGTCATTAAGATTTCAAATAAATTATTCAATTCAGATCGCTTATCGTGAACTAACTTAAGCTTAGGTAATTAGTAACAGTTATTTATCAAAATGAACGGTGGTTTGCATAATTAAACAAATTTTAAATAATAAAAGAGACATGACATGAAGGAGGAGACTATAGGAATTTCGTACATGTAATACATGTTACATCTCCTAGGAAATATTAATCAGTTTCACAATAGAATTTCTGCTTTAAAAGTTATATAAGTACCTAAGTTTAGTAAAAATCTACTCAACCATTTAGTTATGTCATCACGCCACCTCCAAAGCAAGTCTGTTACTAACGTTTTTATTTTTCTCTTAAATTTTTATTTCGTGACAGTAAGTAGGTCCCATTATGCACGTTGCCCACTCTCCTTTGCCATTATATACAAATCATGTTATTTGTATTGCTTACTTTCTTATTCAACTTGAGTATTTTTTGTGTAAATAACACAAGAAGTTGATTATAAAAAAAAACAGGTAAATTTCTTTAATTATAGTAGATAAAGTATTTAACGCAGTTTATTCTATTGCTAACATAGAATGGTACTGTAGATGCAAACTTTTTTAAATATATAGTTTAAGTCCCCGTAAACAGTTTTTAATTATCGTATTGCGTGACTTTAAACACATTATTATATACTCCTCATTAACACTTAATTAGCATACGTTTATAATTCACCCATTTGTTGAACGCGCCTTTAGTCTTTAATTACGTAATAAAATAAACGTACGTCCATAAAAAGCCTAAATTTCAGCATCAGATCAGAGTATAATGTCGTGCACAATCCGAATGGAGGAATAGATTGCCTCACTTGTAACCCTCAGATCTGCCCTTATAACGGACGCCAGCGGACGGCCTCAGATGCCAGCGGTCGTTCAGCGAGGTGCTTGAATATCTTGCGGTGACTGCCCCGTTTTCAAACCTGGCTGATATACCCTATCCTTTCTTAAACTTTCTGCTCAAACTCTCAAGTTAGCTCTCTTGGTTACACTTATTCATTTCGTTAATTCATTTCTCCCCAAATGTCTCTTTGAATAACTATCTTCCATGTTAAAATATTTCATTCATTCAAATGAGTTTATTGAGTCGTTTCTGTACTAAGTAACCTATTGTTTTGACAACAGAAAATCGATCTAAGTAATCGGAATGACGCGTTAACAAGATTATAATAATAAACCATAACCACGAAGCAAATACAAAGGCCTTAACTTCTAAGTAGCTTATGAATTTGTCTGCTCCACCAGACCGTTTCCATATCTCACAATCGCTGATTTGCGTCAATTAATTTTGACGTGTTACTAAGAAGTCGTTTGAAAATTTTGTTCGGATTTTTGATTTGAATTGACATCATGTTGCTATTTCGGCCTTGAGCAGTCAGTTGATTTAAGATTGGTGTACAATCAAACTATTCATTTTAGTAGATCCCTTTTCCTATTTAGAGTTGTGGAGGGATCTTTAGAAAATGGTGTTGTAAGGACTCGTTATTTCTATTTTAGGACGGGTAAAATTTTAGGCAAGGAAGGTTTAATACTTGAATTATAAAACTAAAAAAAGTATGACTTCGAAAGTTCAAGTGTGTTTAAATCGAAAGTCT
Organism: Spilosoma lubricipeda; assembly: GCA_905220595.1. Classification (NCBI taxonomy): domain Eukaryota; kingdom Metazoa; phylum Arthropoda; class Insecta; order Lepidoptera; family Erebidae; genus Spilosoma; species Spilosoma lubricipeda. Next base: position 4,916,609 of record HG992295.1, read on the forward strand.
TATACTTTCCAATGACATATTTCACACTTGACTTCATTATTATAATTTAGTATAATATTTGGATAACATTTTTCTCATAAATTTACTCCAGAATTCAGTACACACTGCGTTTTTTTATTTGTATCATACACAAAATCAATTACGAAAAATTTGTTTGTTCTCAAAATAACAGCTCATTAGAATTTCATTTTGTGTTTGTGTGTGTCTATGGTTTGTGCCGAAACAGGTATTTTCGGCAAAAGTCTTGGCCCTGATACATTGTATCATTCACTTTCAGGGTTTGGTGATGGCTGGGTTGGGTGACTTGACACGACCTGTCGAGACTTTATCAGTACCTCAGTCCGCGTCCCTTGCTGCGACCGGACTTATATGGTCCCGATATTCCCTCGTCATTATACCTAAAAACTATAGCCTCTTTGCTGTCAATGTATTCGTAGCTATCAGTAGTTTCTACCAGCTAGGCCGCGCTTACAAATACCAGATCAGTCTAAAAGAGAAAAAAAGTGTACAATAGAACTTACCTTTTCTGTTTTTGTCAAATTGGTAGTTCTAAGGAAATTTTAAAAACATGTGTAGTAGTGTAGATTGACAACTATAACTCGATGTAATTAGTTCTATTTTTGGTTACATTATTAAATAAATTCATAATTTTCGTTTTAATTGTTGACATAGAACTATTGGTTGAAAAGTACTATTTGCTAGAGTAATATGAATATTTATTTATTTTAGACTAGATAATTTATATAAAATAGTATACAAGTAGAAAATATTTTGGGAAAGGTATAAATTTTGTTAGGTAATCGTATACAGGTTTATACGTACCTTTGTATACATACAGTTTTGTTATATCGTACACGAGTACATACTGTAAGTAAGTACGTACGAACGTATGCAGAGATTAAATAGTATTTAATTATAGAATTCGCACTTTTTAAATAAATTATTCAATGAAAAGGCGAATTTTATTATATAAAAGTGCTTACAGTATGTTATATTCAAGTGCAATCTTCAGAGAGACAAATCTTATCGTGGCATGAATGTGATTTATTATTTAACTGTAATCAAGAAATGTAAAAGCGATTTCCAAAATTAGATTTCTGATCATACATTGATATACTTTATATCCCAAGCCAGATAATGTCTTTTGTAAAACTTCATGATATCTCTATGGCCTTATAAAAGATTAACGTAGATTGTCTATTCTCAGGGTTACTTGTGATAACGTGACTATTCTGTCTAACAATGTGGCTGTAAAAATATTTCTACAGATGTCTGATTTCTGATTTTAAAAATTTAAAGAGCAACAAGATAATAATAAACATGTAATGAAATGAGCAACAATTTAATTATTTTGAAAAAAATATCATAACAAAAAAGATATATTAAGTACGTTAAATATTTTGACTCATGCTTGTCTAAACACAGTTTTCGCACACAGTGTCAATGATACACTCAGATCAAATAAGATCTGAGATGATACATGACAAGTAAATACTTGCTCTGTGTGCGTAAGTTATCTTTTGCTTTACATATCTAGGTTTATGACAAAGTCAGTATGTGATGTAATTAAATGTTGGTAATTCTGTTAAATGTAACTAATATGAGATGTAACGGTGATTGAATATTAACTTCAACTGTGATATTTGTTAAACAATCGTGTTGTTACCTGTTACCCCAATTGTATTGTTAAAATTCCATCTTATAGAAAAACAACGGCATTAAATATTTTTGTAAAAATGTATGTCTATTTTTGTATTACCTTTTTGGTGAAAATATATAATTTACATTTCAAATGTTATGTTTTACTTTCATTTCACTACTTCTACGTTACTAACCTTTCATGGAGTCGGATTGAATGTTGCATGTGAGTATTGTCAGTTTGTTTCCAGAGATGCACACGAATACTCATTAATTGCAAACGCTTTTTTGATTTGTAACATCTTTTATCTCGCTTTCCTGCGGCCAGTATGAGTAATTTTGTAAAAAGAAACGGAAGTGTGTAACAGGAAGCCAGAAAACACGATTAATTTGACCAATGAGCGGAATTTTATAAGCGGTTTAATTTACTTTAACCCAATACAAGTTTTAAGTGAGATAAACATAACGATAGTGTCACTGTCTAGCTCATTTAAAATAAAAATTGGTTTCAAAGTTACCTCTGTATTAACCTCGAAGAATTATAAAATATTTGCATGTCCAAATGAGTGGCATACCTATCAGATAGAGTTTATTATTATAGAGCCTGCTGATCCCGGTATGAGGGTAAGATTATTATACTATTTGCATGCATTTTGCTTGTATTCTGATTGCGAATGTTTGGAGGTAAGCATTTATTTGAAACAGTAATACGGGAGCATTAATTTGTCTATAATTTATCATCTATGGCCGTATACAAACATTTATGTATATGTTGGTAATTCTATGATAAGTTATTTTATATAGAGAATTTCACATAGTTTGTATTTTATTAAAATAATTTTAGATAAAACGCACGTTGACTGGTAAAGAATGGCCCGACTCTCACCTATTAAGACCGCTTCTATAGTAGCTGATGTAAAGTTCAAAGTTTAACAGTTCATGTGGTATAATAATCACGATGCTTGGAGGGAGCAACTATGCGAGTTCTGTCTTAAATGGCCAGCGCTCGTAAGACTTTCAGGACTTACTAAAATGCTTTGCTCAATATACTTCCAGGCCCTTGTCCTGACATCGTTAGACAGCTTCAGTCGCCCTCTAGAAGTGGTGTCCACCTCGCAGTCGGCTACCCTTGCTGCAACAGGCTTGGTCTGGACAAGATACTGCTTGGTTATAACACCAATAAACTATAATCTCGCGTTATGCAACTTCATGTTGGGTGCGGCGAATAGCGTGCAAACCATACGCGCTTATAATTTTCATGCAAAAAAAGCAATCGCTTAAGAAACTTGTATATTTTATGTTCAAGAAATATTTAAATACTTTTTCTTTTACTATTTTTATTAAATGTTTTTGGTATAAAGTAATTTAGTTATAGTCAGCGAGTCTCGACAGTTTAAATTTGCAAAAAATTGGTTTTATGTTAAAGATTAACAAAATAACTTGTAGCTTACTTTTTGTCATTTCTGTTTTGATTGACCTTGGAAAACGATGAATGTTTTTATCATATTAATACATTGTTGGCATGTCTTTATACACTATTTCTGCCATGTTATGTTATGATTTTGCCTCTAAATTTCGTGTGACATTGTAAGTTTCATAACAATTCTATAGGTATCCAGTTATGTAACAATGGTTAATTCTTGCCCGATAGGTAGGTACTAGTAAAGAGGTCGTGAGGTGTGTTATTGACAACTTATTAATTTGTGTAAATAACCTAGCTACTAATCCGAGACAAACCACTACTAGATATTATTTGTTTTTAACGCTGTATTATATATTTTCTGTACCTAACTTCACGTTAAATATGATTGTATTATCAATATATTTTACTAACTTCATTGACGAAAGAAAGCGAATTTGTCGTGTCTCGAAATATCTTTACTCCAGACCTAAAACCATTTCAAGGATTCATAAGTCGTAAGTAGGACCAGGAAAAATTCTAAGTTCAATTTGTTTTTTTTTATTTCGTCACAGTAACAGGTTTCTCTTTTATTCACTAAGTAGAAAGTTTTAAATTAAGGCAACTTTCTGGGATACGACATTTACGATTTCTGCTGTAAATATGTTGTTAATGTTATTAATAATAACAATCTATTTTACTGCTATGTAAAATCCATTCGTTTAGATAGTATCGGTACACCCGCACGCATAATGTTACTGTTGTGAAATACGAATATATCAATTCATACAAGTTAGCTGCTTGTCTAGGTAGTAAAGATAAATTATATAAAAAATATAAACATCTCATCTTCCAAGCCTTGATTATAACAATTTCAGTTTTAACACGTTAGACATTCAACAGTCAGTCAACAAACATAAACATTCACCACACGTCTTCGGCGTAAACTGACAAATCATACTTGTACGCCGTAGCCGGGTTCTTTTAATTTCGTGGCGGCTTCCCTTTGACAAAAAACCGCACGAGGGACGGCGCTGAGATCAAATTGACCGTATCTAAGCGAATGGACTATACCTACTGTTGCACCAATGAACTGCACTGTATGTATTTAAAAGGTTTTCTCTATACAGTCGTGTACATTGACAATTTTGGGGCTCAAATAACATTTTAGTCATATATCCCTACTAAAATAAATATATTAACTATCTATCTTTACCGTTGACTTGTCAAAAACACTTTGTCGTCGGGTCATCGACGTTATAAATGTACCCAATAAATAAGTTCATATTCTCATTATCTAGACTTTACTGAATATATTTCTCTCATCTGAATTTCATGTGTAATCTCAGTTTTATTCAATTTTATACTTTCATTTATTTTTTTAATCTCTTTCTTTTTTATGTAAGTAGCTCAAATCTAACCTAAGTTTCGTTTTATTAATAGTAATATCCATTTTAAATAAGACGTATCTACTTACCTATCCTTTTGTTGAGTTTCATCTTTTGTAATTTTTTTTAATGGCAATATTGATATTTTTGAAGTGATAACTTCTTAGGGGAGTGTAAACCGCTTCGTTACGTAACGCGTTACGACGCCAGTCTGTCTGGCTTCCCGTTCTCTCACGTATACGGCAATGGTAGAAAGACTCCTCCCTTAGAATATTCATAAACAAGCTATGTATGCTCTAAGGCTCCTCCTCCCTCACTCTAACCCTCAAGAGCTAGCCGTAAATACATGGTTCAACTTAGTTTGAGTTATCACTTCTGTCGGGCGTCCCGATACACACACATTTATTTTATTACTAAGAATATCGATTATTTTATTATTAGTAATATCGATTTTAAGCAAGACTAACTACATGCATATCCATTTGTTATTTTTTAAAATAACACTATTACTTGTCTTAAGTTTATAGCCACATACCTCACCTTTATATATATATAATATTACAAGACTAATACTTAACCTTTTATTGATTTTATATTTTTGAAGTGAAAACTTCATTAACGGCGTTGTGCACTTTTTTGGGATGGGTAATAATGCTAAACTCGCGTCAGGCCACGCGACCTGATCGAATATTCGGAAGACGGAGGCATGGCGTAGGAGGATGTAATATCCCCCTCTCTTTCTACCGCGCGGGGATAATGCTCCTGCTGTTTCGTTTAAGCGGCGCAGGGCGCTTGCGCGAGTATGCGTGTGTATAAACCACGATATAAACCCTACTTCGCTCGGGTTATATGTTTATATTGTTTATACTGTATAGCATTAACCTATATTTTTATAACATCACAATAGCATTTCTGTAGTTATCGGTTCTCGAGGAATATTAAAGGCAAAGCAAGGCATATGTTCGTATAGCGAAATTACAAAAATTAAATTTAATAAATCAAAAATGCACAACGTTAATTTTCAAGTTTTCACTTCTGTTCTGTTCTGTTGATTTTACATTTTCTATTATCTTTTAAATAACACAATATTATTTGTTTATCGAAGGTTTATGCAATTTTTCATTAAATTATTATTATTAAATGTACTCAATACAAAGACTTCTTACCTATCCATTTCTTGATTCAATATTATTTGTTGCAAGTTTATTATACTGATATTTACCTGGTTGTAATTAATTGTTATAAGATCTTACTAACACCACTTAGATGCTATAATGTAGGAATTTGTATTGTTATAACTGTTATAAGATTGTTCTAACTGCCATTAGAATATTAAACTTCTTGTATTTGTGTTGTATAACTTCCTGTAGTAGTGGTATTTAAACGCATGGTTGCATGAATTACATAAAGCAGCGATAGATGATAAAAGTTACAGCTATTCTTTAACATTATCCGTGTACATACTACATTACTATAGGCACTTTTAGTCTATAACTGTTTTCTATCTCCCTGCTTGGAACTCTATGATCAGAGTCACGCAGAGCTTGCACTATGGTAACCGTTGGAGTCGTTTCCGAGTTTCAGATATACACAATATACAAGAATTATTCATATAAAGGTATTATTAGATTGAAAACATAAATAAATAAATAATAATAAATATTTCGGACATCTATCACACAACGCCATCTAGTCCCAAGCTAAGCAGAGCTTGTGTTATGGGTACTAGACAACTGATACAAATACACGGATACAAGTCTCGGGTTCGATTCCCGGGTCAGACCAAATGTTTGTATAATCTACAAATATTTGTTTCGGGGTTTGAGTGTTTTCTATGTATAATATGTATGTATTTACAAAAAAAGGTATTTATGTATTTGTATCAGTTGTCGAGTGTCCATAACATTAGCTCTGCTTAGCTTGAGACTAGATGGGGTTGTGTGTTAGATGTACGAAATATTTATTTATTCTGGGATGGAATCAAATCCACGACCCCTTGCTCACAATCAAAATCACTATTAACTGGATTAAGTATGATGATAGCAGGCTTTAAACATATTATCCTCTTTCGCTGAACTCCACTATATCTATAGTAATTGCATGTTTGTTTTATTAAATTTTAATGCCAAAATATTTGTTTTTATTTCTCCACGGTAAGCTCGCAAGCTGTTTCATATAGAGGCAAGTAGTTATGCAAAATGGCAACGTAATCCTTGGCTTTAGCTTAAGAATCAATAGCGATCTGAGCTCTGAGTTTACTCGAAATCGCGAAAGAAAAAAAGTAATATAGTTTCAAATAATATCTTTAATCATCCACCTTATTAAGTAATTGTTCTATAGCAATCGGACTGAAGGACCTGCCATTGTCCGTCGTATACATTATTACGTTCCTTATGACGTAGCACTGTAGATTGCCAATTTTGTACAGCGGTCTTCCCTCCCTACTTTTACCAGCTATGGGGACAAAAGTGATGCCCTTTTCTATGCACCTAGCTTCCAGCAACTCGGAGAAGCTCTTCTGTTGTGTATTAGACGCTAGTACTTCAGCGATTCTGGAAGTTTCCTTAGGTTCGGTGAACGTGAAGCGAGGCGGAGGAGGTGGCTCCACGTTATCTAGGTCAGCGCTGCGGTTCATCATGTCCAAAGCTTTGCGGAACGCATCACGTACCGCAGGTTCTTTCAAAACTTCCTCTGGAAACATTTTCTGAAAAATATTATAAAAATGTTGGTTTAGTTAGTTACCTTATTTACCTTAGTTGTTATTATGAAGAAAGATTTGTAACTGTTAGACTTCCTTTGGAACTTAAAAAATCATGAAACATTTTATGTAATCGTTTAAGATTTTATTTTGAATTGTCGTCTGTAGTTTTAAACTACTAAAATGTAACAAATTCAAATTGTGCACTGTTTTACATAATATGTTATACAAGATATATCATTATAAGTTTTTATACTAATACTGGCTCAGTGGTACTTATTAGTTATATTACAAGCCAACGTTTTTAGTAAAGTGACCACCTTGAAAAATGCTGTGCTATTTCATATTTGAAATAGCAAAGCGATTTGGAAGGTGGCGGTAGTATAGTCAGTTTAAGTAGGCAATAAGTGGCGCCACCAATGGCAGACATGAGAACTATTCAGGATGCGTTCAGGAGCTAGTAATTATGTTTATGATATTCCAACACAGTCGTTTGAGGTAACAATCGAAATTCATCCGTGTCATAGTAATCGTAAGTTGTACCTTGAAGTCCGTGTAGGAGTTGAGCACGGTGGCGTGCGGCGGGTTGGTGTTGAGCCAGGCGGCAAGGGCGGCAAGCCAGCGCGGCAACAGCGAGCGGGCGGCAACCCCCGCCACGCCCGCGGGGCCCAGCAGCTCTAACCACTCCACGCACCACTGCCACGCCGCTGTACACACACACACACACACACACACACACATTATTATTATTAGTATATATTTGGATTAACCGCACACTAGCCAACTTAACATTCTACAAACGTAAGTAATACAGAGCCGGTGAAGATCGACTTAAACTACGAGACTTTACAAAAATATCATTTTGTGAGTAATTGTTGCTTAAAGAAATTATTAAATAGTTTTACATTGATTGTAATTAAAAAATATTATAATCATGAAGATTATTTTATGCCGCTGATAACATTCACGTGGAAGTTTTAACAGTAATTATGTTTAAAATAAAAAGATGCGTAGAAATATAATTTGTTTCTATTGAACGCAAATTCTAGAACGACAACTTCGTAATTGGTTCAACTTTTGTTTTTAACATTGGTAATTGACAACGATCAAAGTTTTATCAAAATAGTATTTTATATTTTGCAATCATATCTGTTTTGTAATCATTTGTATTCTGTAGTCATTTGTGCTTCGTAGTCAAGTTGAGATATGATTTTTTCGAAAGAGTCGTTAGCAACTTCAAAGTTGGCTTTCTGCGTTAGAATTGACAATGATCAAAGTTTTATTAAAATAGTCTTTTATATATCGTAGTCACATCAGCTTTGTAATGATTTGTATTCTGTAGTCATTTGTGCTTCGTAGTCATTAGTATTCGGTATTCGTCAAGTGCTAAGTCAAGGTGCATAGTTACCGTTCCCGCCGCCGCCGACGAGGTCGAGCGGCGCGTGCTGCAGGCAGTGGTCGAGCTTGGGCACGACGTGGTGCTGCAGCACGGCGCCGAGCTGCGCGCCCCACGCGCCGCGCCACGCGCGCAGCACGCCGCGCGCCGACCCGTCCGCCGGGTGCCACGCCGCCAGCGCCGCCGCCAGCCGCGACCGGATCAGCGGGTACACCGCCGCGCCCAGCGCCGGCCCTGCACACACCACGCACATATCACGACGTACTAACTGCACGAATGGCCCGGCTCGACCGGACTGATACCACGACCTCGCAGAAAACCGCTGTGTTTCACCGAGTGAGTGAGGGCACCGGAGGCCCATAACCCAAACCCCCTCCCCTATCTCCCCTTCCTATCCCCCTAAAGCCGGCAACGCACTAGTGACACCTCTGGTGTTTGCCGGTGTTCATGAACGGCGGTTACCATCAGGCCAAGCATACGTCTACTCGTTTGCCCGCATATTCCATAAAAAAAAAACAAAAAAAAATCAAAAAACAGGCTTACAATGTCTATCATTTCTTTTAAAGAAAATTCTCACACTAGAAAAAAAGAATACTCAATTCTAAACAGCTATATGTGAATTACAAATTGATTTAATATGGAAATTGAACACACAACAGTAAAAACTGATAAGGTGATCACTTAAACTTTTAGTACTAAATTGAATAGCGCACAATTCCCCAACTTCCTATTACACACACACAAAAGGGACAAGTGTTTTGACGACGAAAAACGAACATGTCACACACAAAAATATTCAAGGAGAACCGCATTTATTTCATCCAAAGTCTCTAATAGACCAAGCTACAGATAGACCTCTCCTTCGAAAGAAGCTTTTAGAGCCTATTGCCTAAGGCTGGCTAAACCCTATACATACTAATCAGTACATAGTTTACTAGCAATCCCCCCCGGCTTCGCACGAGCTCTTTACGGAAAATATAATACCCCAAGCCGATTTGCGGCTTCATTTTTTCCGACGTCTTTAACAAATATCGTTATATTTTAGCCAATATACTCCAAAATTTAACAAAACATATGCGAAAACCTTCCTTAAGAACACTATCTAATAGTAAAAACCGCATCAAAATCCGTGCTGTAGATTTTGAGTTTACCGCGAACAGACAAACGCGGCGAAGGACTTTTTTGCGTCTTACGATACCCACGAAATAAATAGAAGTTATGATTCTTCATAACCTTAAACTGTCGCAGCACGGACTTGATCTAGCAATAATACTATTATAATAATAAACTGACCTGCCAATTCATGCCAAGGCAGAACCCATTGATGTACAGGTTGTGTGTCACCGGTGGGGTCCCAAGCCCTCACCGCGGCCAGCAGGCGCGGGACCACGCAACGAGTCACGCAGTTCTGAGACACCCACGAAGGGCAGGCCTCCTGCCATGCCACTATAGCGCGGAGCATGGGATCTGGATTACGAGGGTTCCATTTCCTAAAATTATTTTAACATATTGATATTGTTTGCAAATGTTAATGTCTAGTTTCTGATTAAAAGTTCTTAAGCAAAAAACAGGAGTAGCTTCGAAGTTTAACCCTAAAAATCACTTATATTAAATGTCACTTATTAATTTGTTTGTAAAAATCTATTTTACCTATATCACCCGGGCCATAATTATGAATCTATTGACACCTGATTCATTAAAATCGGTTCCATAGTTTAGACGCTACGGTGAACATACATAGGCTGCCAAAAACATTACAATTTCTTTTGGTTTCGTCGAAGTCGGGTAAAACAAAGATATAATAAAAACGAGCATTAAAGCAATTTCGACAAAAACATAGTTACATAAATACATCCGTCGTTACGTACATTCCTGTAAGACAATTCCCATAACAAAAATAAGTCAAAATAGAATTCGAGTCTTCTTGATCTCAGAACTGTCACAAAAGTTATTCACGTAGTAAAATATTAAACATCCAACCTTGACTGTAATGTGATTATATTGTACTCTGACTGAAAATTTAAGCGGTAATCTGTTAGTCTCGCCTTTCTGACAAAAAACAGAAAAAAAAAACTATAAATCTAACTTACTCGGCTGCGGCACTAAGTTGTGGCATGAAATGTTGCCACAGTAGACTGTTGTACGAATCTTCTGTTAGCAGTTTCTTCCACTTCAGGAATGTGGGTATGGGCTCCTCTGGGGCCTGTAGCGGGTCCCACGTGGCCAAGAGAGCGGACAGCAGGGGACTGACGATGTTGCCTGCTATCGTGCCTAGACTGAACACTTCGTACTCCGTCGGATACGATTCCTGGAATAAAACAGTATATGTGTAAGTTATGATGTTATTGAGTATCATCATCATCTCGGCAGAAAGACTTCCCCTGCCTGTCATCTATACAAAAACTGCTCCAGTACTGTCCACATCGTATTGAGTTTAGTAAAACTGTAAAAAATGCGGGGCAATCTTTGGGAACTGCCGATAGAAGTAAAAAGTAAGTACACATATGGATACAAATATATGTAGAGAGATATACTTTTTATATATATATATTAAACTAGCTGAACCCCGCTGAGTTACCGTTATTGTTGTACCGCGAATAACGCCGCGGGACAAAGTTAGTCTTAAAAAAGTAGCCTAAGTTACTCCCCGGATCATCAGCTAACTGCCAGTGAAAGTCCCGTCAAAATCCGTCCAGCCGTTCCAGAGATTACCCGGAACAAACAGACAGACGGACAGACAGACAAAAAAATTTTTAACTACATTTTTGGTATATGTACCATGTAAACACACATATGCATTTAGTAAAGAGCGGTTATTTTAATATTACAAACAGACACTCCAATTTTATTTATTTGTATAGATGAAGACTAATAACGCACTGAGGTATATCTATGTACCTACATATTTATATTTACACAGTATATATATAACTCATCGAAAACGTTCGGTGACCACCAAAAAAGTGCTCGACGCACCTAAAGAAGTTTTCAGTAAAAAAAAAACTATTTCTATATCTATATAGTACTCTTTAAAAACCAGACTCAGCTGGAGCATATTCTCTGGCACTTGTTAGTGGTGTGGGATGTTTGCGTAGAAACGTATGTGTCGTCAGAGCTGATTATGGGAGTAAACTTTGCAGGACAACAGCAAAGAGAACAAACACACAATTAATAATAGGTCAAAATCTCCTTCCTAAGGATGTACAATAGTGGACTATTGACAGCTGATGATGAGGTAATATACTATAAAAAACCTGTCTGCATGTTCGTATATATATAAATAATTTTTGTACTGTACCTTTAACTCTGCCAAAACATCATGTGCACTCTCCAAGGATATATCCGGCTTGTTCAACATTTTCACTCGGGTCAGTATGTCTTCCACTTTGGATATAACTTTCTTCTCCTCTTGCAACTTCAAGCTACATTCATCAAGATCTCTTTCTAGTACCACGATCTCGTCTTCTGCTGATTGCAGTTCACGAGCGTTTTGGATAATATCCTGAAAAAACAGAGATGAGGTAAGAGAGAAGGAAATAAATATGACAGTTATAAAGATTTCGGATATCTGCCACAACGTCATCTAGCTTCACATTATCTCAATAGATCGTCGTCACCATGCTGCATTGTTGAATTGACACATGGATATTGACCGAATTTTATCTGTGGGTATGTGATGTTTATATAGTGATCACTACTCTTGGATTCTGCTTATGCTTTCCATCAGGTCGAATGAAGTCACTTTGGCGGGCTCGTAGATATTGTCTCGAAAAAAGAATATTTTAGTTCAATTCTTGAGGCGAAGCCAGATGTCAGAAAGTTATCGTTGATTTCTTGAGGCGCAGAATGATGAACCTTACATGAATATGCATAAAATCGAATATAGATTGACGTGAGATGTTTAAGACGTTCCTTCCGGTGTTACGTCGTCTCAGAATAGACAAGAAGTTTCCACACGTAAAAAAATTAAATTATAAAACTTTTTTTAAAACAAGCTTTTATTGCAATGCTCTAAAAAGAATAGTACTCCTCGAAACGAAAGAAACGAGTCCAAACTCGATGGTGTTGCGACGTTTCTTTACAGAGTTCCTACGGCCACCTTCCAGCTCCAGCATCAAATCAGCTCCGTGTCATTATAATATTGTATTGTCACGCAATATACATATGATCACAAAATTTCAGCAAAATCGGTTTAAAATTGAGTTGCAATATTCCACCCGAACGTACATACATACATTGCAAGTTAATTAAAAACTTGTAAAAAAGGGCGTTGATTGAACGGCTAATGAAACCAGTTGGCTGCGACATATAGATATTATAGATAGAGGAGTAGTGTGAGTGACCTGCTCGCAGCAGTCGACGACGAGCTCGAGGTTGTGCACGAGCTGCGGCGCGGCGAAGTTGACGCAGTGGCGCCGCGGCTCGTGCTCGAAGCGCGGGGCCGCCGCCCGCAGCGCGTGGTAGCCGCTCAGCACGCGCTTCTCCCGCCCCGTCATGTCTATCACCGGCACGCGCGACAACTCGTTGCTGCAACATTCACTTCACACGCTCACTTGCCATTCCTTTCTTTACTTTCTTTCAAACAAAAGATAATTATTCTTCGACTGCGTTTTCCTTTAAACGGTCATTTCGAATCCCGTGGAACTTTTCGAGAATGGACTAGTACTAATAGCGTCTAATATAAGAAGGTACATATCTGAGTGATATAAGTAATCATTATCTATCATTAAGGACGATTATTCTGTGGCTTTACGTAACAATATCCCTTGTCGCAGTAGACCTTATACATGAAATCACACAGAAAACACCCGTACCTTACCCATATTACAACCAATATACTGAAAAATAGATTCTGTGAACAAAATTTACTGCATCTGTGGCTAAACTGACTTTGAATGAAGTAATAAAGGGGAAAAAATTCGCCATAACTAGTTATTTTGTTTTCACTATTTGACTAACTTAAAATTTCTCAGCTTTATAGACATAATCAAGCTGCTATCAAGCATGTGTTCAAAGAGACTGCTGTTTACAACAGATTACTAGATGTATATTTAAACTTGAGAAATCATTAATTTAACAAATGACACCCATCATTCATGTAAACCAATAGCAAGTTAAAGTTTTTTTTTGCATAAACACTAATATAATTAGCCAGTGTCAATCCGAAATATTATTTGCCTAACCCTAAACATAAATAAAAAAAAACATAATTCACATGACGCGATTAATGAATGTAGTCTTAAAAGTAAAAAATAAATAAAAAGAAACTCAAAAAAAAAATAGGAGTCAGAATTACAACACTGTAAAAGTAATTAACAAAATTAAAACCGACTTCAAGGTTCGACTCGATTTCTCCTTGATTCCATGATCAGATGTTAATGTCCTTATCATGGTACCACCATCGGGACATCTCCTTTCCATTAAAAAAAGAATCATTAAAATCGGTTCATCAACGACGAAGTTATCCGCGAATACACATAAAAAATATATATTTTTACGGTCGAATTGAGAAACCTCCTTTTTTTGACGTCGGTTAAAAAATCAGGTCAAAAACTTTTAGAAAGCTTAAAACTATTGCTTTTCAAACTTGAAATAGGTAGTAAAGTTGTGTTATAAAAACCCGGTATATCCAAATCCTACCTGGAGATAGTATGCATCGTGGGTTTACCCTCTTGTATGACGTCAGCTGCATCGCGGTAGAAGTATCGTCCCTTGTGCGACTTCCTCCAGTTGTAGGTCTTCTCTTTGTTCCCTTTCTCCGGTTCTTCTTTCTCTTTTAGACGACGTTCTGCTTCTTTTTTCGCTTTTTGCTGGAATAGTATTTTATAGCATCAATATCCAGTATCATAAGTATAGAATTTTATAATACATATAAGCATACAACCAGTTTTATCCATACATTCATAGTTAAACATTCGAAAGTAACTCTGTCTGTCTGACCTACGTTTTCACGGCTAAACCACTGCACTGATTTCAATGAAATTTGGCATAGACATACTTTGATTCTTGAAGAAGAACATAGCCTACTATTTAAACCCAGGCGGAACCGCGAAGCCAGTTATTTTCATAAATATATCCATACAAGTATTATCTGACAAGACCAGACCAATCCAAGTGGTTATTTTTTTAATTATTTTGCTCTAACAAGAAATCGAATGCTCTACCGACATTCCAGAAGGGACCCGATAGATCGGCCCTTTATGGAATGACAATCGTACATTATGTAATTTTTTTGAAAAAGTAATTAGGATGAAGCGTCATATATAACAATGATACTTACTGCAGATTTTTCCGGCCCGTACGCACCAATCGCTCCTCTGCCCTTCCTGACTGTGGCCTCGATTGGCGCAGAGATACCCTGCAGGTCTTTGCCAAGACCCATGCCTGGTTGGTAACCCATCTGAAGGACAAATATTTATATTATTGTTTACATATACACTTTGAAATCATCAAGGAATCATCAATAGAACAGAATATTCAAACCAGGCTATGGTGGGATGGTGTTGGTAGAAAATGGGAGGTATAATTTAAAATGTCAGTAGAAAACCCTCAGTATGTGACAGAAGATCATAGTTACTTAGTAATTGGACTTATTTCTGTTAGACACTGATAAAGTCTCTGAACCAACTCAAGGTTGACTCATATATATGCCATGTTATTACATGCATTAAGTTCACCCCAGTCGTAATGCAGGAAGTATAAATAAATAAAAAAAGCATATTCAGCTGATGTGGGTTTTACATGCCTTTTAATATGATTTGAACTTGTTTTTTGTGCTGCAGATGACAAGAATCTGTTTACCTAAACCTTATTAAAATAGTTTTAGTCTGTCAACTTATGAATCATTTTCAATTCCCCAAAAAATGGGGATAGAGAAGGTGAATAGAGAATAAACAATAAGTTCGATTATTTATTTATTTCAGCAATATTCCTATACATATACATTAGTTCAAAACCTATCTTATTAACTTATCTGTTAGTTTTATTAGTATTTATTCTTATCAATGTATCAGTTAAGCTTGTTTTCTCTTGTAGAGTCCCTTTTAGGGTATAGGCCTCAAATTTTTCCACTTTTCTAATACTCAAATTTTTTTAACTTTTCTTTTCTTTAATGTTGTCTTACTATATTACTTTAAGTCAACCTCGATAAATTCGATTATGATTTGTTAAATATTATATTATTTATCTGTGGGGAAAGAAAATGAAGAATACTACCTACTAAAAATAATATCATATTAACAAACCTGCAACAGCAACTTAGCACCAATACCCTTAGTATGCTTTTCCCAAGCCCCCACATTGCCCCCCAAGTTCACAGATCTCATTCCTTGTCCTTGTCTCCGAATACCGGCTGTTTCAGACTCATCTGGATTCTGAGGGCTCTCCTCATCCGAACTGTCCGCAGCAAACTTTTGACGAGATGTGGATGCTTCAGAAGATTGTATTTCTGGAATAAAGTGGAATCACTTAAGGATATGATTTTATCTATACACAATATGTTGACTGTTTCCAAAAGGAAGGATTATTTCAATTTCCTGAATGTTGAATAATAATGTAACACACATGGGTATTACATCTCAAATCATTCTTGGATTAATTCTTCTCATCCAATCTGTTTACAATTTATTAATCCTAACAACTTGACGTGTGCATGTCACACATCAACACCTTTACACTCTGGACATATATTCTGCTTATAAAGGTTTTGGTCTCCAACTCCTATGGGATTAATATTGGTGAGGAAACTATTCTTAATCTATCACCACACGGATGCCAAAGAAGAATATAGGTCATGACAAAGATGAATAACATAACATATTTATTAAGTTGATATTATTTAAATTATACTGTTGAACATATTTTGGCAAACCTAAAATAATGTTATATTTATATACTACATTATACTAGTTATTCCCAGCTATGTTTCACAATACACCATTTTAATGTTTTATCAGTTTTAATAGTTTTTAGACAGTGTTGTAAGTTGTATAAAAATTTTAGCTTAGTTTTGTTTTTTTTATGAAAAGACAACTCCCGCGTTAGGAATAAACATCTTGCGTTGCGGCAAATTTACAACAATACAAGAAACGAACACAAAGAGTACCTAGACTCGGGACAACAATATGAACTTTGTATGGATCACACAAAGTTTTGTACTGCGTGGGATTTGAACCCACGACACTTGGCACAGTAGCAAGAGGTGTGGTGACTACTGAAACTACTAGGCCAATCAGTTGGTACGCAATATTTTAAAGCATACACAAACTGAATTTATATTTAAATATAAAAAAAATGAACCTTTCTTAGCCTCTTCTTTCTTCTTGCCGGCCTGCTGCACTCCTCCAGCCACAAAACCGATAGGTGCTGAGAAATCCTTTCGTTTGCGCACCCTTTGCCTAATATTGTCTTCATTGTCATCTTCATCACTGTCCTTGGCCCACATACCTGCAATGATTTACTTTCAATTCTCTATGTAAGAAAACTTACCTACCTCTATGATGAATATTATATTATTATATATATACTTATTAACATTCTTACCTTTGCATATTTTACAAACATTATGAAATACAAAATTTTGATAGCGACTACGCCCGCGTGTTTGTCTATTATCGCATTAAAGTTTAGCCTATGTCCTTACTCAAGCATCAAAGTATCTCCCAGAGTAAATTTCATTGAAATTTGAAAAATTTCATAACAGACAGACAGACAGTGATACTTTAGAATTTATGATATTATAGTATGTTTTGTTTTAAACTTTCATGGTCAGTAACATTAAAATAGGAATCTGCGGGATTGCTACCATGTACCTTTTTGTTACTCCGTGATCATGACGCTTGCAACAGCGCCGAAATATCGGATACTCACAAACAAAAAGGTACATGGTAGCAATACGGCAGATTCCTATTTTAATTATAGTATGTTCTCTTTTATATTATGGAATATGGATGTAAATAAATAAAATACCGTATATCTGTTGCTCTTTTTTAGCCCTTCTGTTCCTGTTTGGGTTAAATTCATTGTCCAAATCGTAATCGGTAATTTCAAAGCGAATTACCTCGTCGTCTGACATTTTGTTTGTTTATACAATTTTTCTTGAAAGTACGTAAACTAAATGTAATAAATATTTGGTATAGCTTATCGAAAAACAATTTTATTCTTAATTTTAAGACCTAAACACGAAAACTCAAACTCCACAACAAAATGCATTTACACTCTTGTCTTGACAACTTTGACATTTGACAGTCAAGTCCGTCAATGACAATATTGACATGTCTTTAGGGTTGCAAGTTCAATTAGCGTACTTACGTTTAGTTATTCATGTATTTTATCCGACTTTATAAGCAAGTTAAGGTTTTTTTTTGTATGGAAGTCCTGGATTATCCTGGTCAAGCTCACAGGCGTTGGTCCTACTGCTCCGTCACAACACGTAAGTCTATCGTACGAGTGAGACGAGTATACCCTAAATACGAAAAACCCAAAAAAAACCTGGGCTATTTTGGTTGCCATTGAGCAACACGGCAGGGAGAAGCCCTTTTTTTATGTGTAAGCCCCCACCCCGTCTCCCCACCGGGGTTTGCGGCAGGGCGGTGTGACGGAATCGAACCGACTAAAACCTCCCTGTGTGCCACTCTGCGCCTGAAAAGGGAGGGATCCGGGAATTGCTGTTATTAACACATCCAAACCCCTCCCAGCGCCTGCCCGCACGGCAGGCATACTACTTCGCAGAAGGCTGCGACCGTTGTAAAACTGCTGTCGCTACCGGCCATGGAGCGTATGACTGCAGTCAGTGCCGGATTAAGCCAGCGCGGGGCCTGTAGCAAATTTGGCCAAGGGGCCCTAGGTTTACTCTAGGTTCTCAAGTTTATGGCATTTAGGTAATTTTTTTGAACATTCAACACTCGATTGCCATTTAGTCCCAAACTAAGCAAAGCTTGTATTATGGGTACTAAACAACTGATATAAATACGTACATACTTTTTTTGTAAATACATACATATTATACTTAGAAAACACCCAAACTCCGAAAACATTTGGTCCGACATGGGAATCGAACCCGAGACCTCATGCACTGTCAATGCTAGAAGGCACAATGTGAATCGAACATTCAAACTTAGCGACCTTATTTTGCACTAGTTTTTCTATTGCCGGTTGCGATTGCGATTTAAATGTCGAGAACTAGTTCTCGTAAGTAAATTTAGCTATGTAATGTAATCGTACTTTTAAGTAATTTTCTACTATTAGTAACTTAAAGTTAAAGAAAACTTGCATTATTTAACCATTCGTAAGTTTAGTCAATTAGTACGAAACACATTAATTACAGATAGTTTGCCCAATTAAAAGAAGACAAATTCGATAAAAACTGACAACACTGAATTTTGTATATTCGCATTTGAATTTGTAACTGCTTCGGTGGTTTCACTTTTGTTTTTCAGTGCGCATCTCCAAATTTGTAACTTCCAATTTTATACAGAAAAGTTTTTGTTAGTTATTAAATGAAACAAAACTATTTTAAGTTTATTTATAACAAATAAACTATTCTGGATTTAATACGAGCAGAAGTTAGACATCACACACTTTCAATTATATACAAATGATGCTCTACAGTCATCAAGATAAGATGATTAAGTCCTTCTTGGCCCATTGTGTTCCATAACTCATATTAAAGCGTTTGAATGTTGAATACTGATCGTTTTATGTATTTGCCTTTAACGTCAAAGGGAACTTGGGATGCAAAAAGTTCCTGTTACCAGTGCCGGATTAGCTACGTAGCAAGAGTAGCAAATGCTACGGGCCCCGCGCATTGGGGGGCCCCGCGCTCCAACGTCTATCCGACCATAAAAAATAATTTCAGGTTAGCGTAAAATGTCTTGCAAGCCTTAAACGCGAATCACCTAGGCTATGCTTCATTCCCACCTAAAAATCTAAAACGCGATTTCGTCACATTAAATCGTAAGTCATCTTATCAGGCTTCCCCTATTGATTTCTATTTCGACCGGTCGATAGCGGCCCGCATCCAACAAGTCCCTGCAATCTTAACCAGGTCGTCGGTCCACCTTGCCGGAGGTCTTCCTACGCTGCGTTTGCCTTCACGTGGTCTCCGCTTAAGAACCTTTAAGCCCCATCGGCCATCGGTTCTCAGAGCTATGTGCCCTGCCCACTGCCACTTCAGCTTGCTGACTCTCTCTGTTATGTCAGTAACTTTAGTTCGTCTACGGATCTCTTATTTTCTGATTCGATCTTGTAGAGAGACCCCAAGCATAGCCCGTTCTATAGCTCACTGTGTGACCCCGAGCTTCCTTATGAGGCCCATAGTAAAAGACCACGTCTCGGCACTGATTAAAAACCTTCGTCTTTAAGGACTGTGGTATTTTGGACGAGAAGACACTGCCTAACTGCCCGAACACAGCCCAGTCGATTTAGCTTAGTCGATTGACCTCTTTCTCGAAGGTAGAATTGGACCGAGCATCGTGCTGAGCTCCTCTAAAAACTTTGCCATGACTACGATGTCGTCGGCAAACCGAAGGCGAGTGATGTGTTGGCCATTAATATTGATGCTGAATCCTTCCCAATCCAGAAGCTTGAAGGCGTCTTCAATTGCATTGGTAAAGAGTTTAGGCGAGATGACATTACCCTGCCTAACTCCCCTCCATAACGGAATAGCCTCTGTGCTCTTGTCCTGTACTCGGACAGGTGACATTTTTATACAAACACTAGCTGTTGCCCGCGGCTTTGCTCGCGTGGAAGTTGATTATATGTATATAATGAAAACTGTATAAAAGTATGTTGATAATGAATAAATTACTGATGTAATTTATTCATGTTTTTAAACTTCGTTATTTATTTTTGATCAATAACCCATTTAAAAGAACTTGCATACAAACATTCGACCCATATTTCATCCCCTTTAGGAACAGAATTCACATAAATGCTGATATAAGTGTTCATCTATTTGTATAAAGAAAGATAAAGACGTAAGTTTATAGGCTGCTAAATTAAAAAATGACAGACTTTCAAACTAACCAATATATGACATGCCAATACCTATTTCTCCCCTTAGGGCTAGAATATCCAGAAACGCTTAAATATGTATCTTCTCGTTTTTAATTAGTAACCCAAAGATAATATTTTATGTTTCTCACTCTAAAAATGACAGACTTCCATGCAATCTTTCTACCCCTATTTCACCCTTTTAGGGGGTAGAATACCCAGAAACGCTTAAATACGTCTCTTCTCTTTTTACATCAGTAACACATAAATAAAGTTTAATGTTTCTAACTTAAGAAATTACGAACTTCCATACAAACTTTCTACCCCTATTTCACCCCCTTAGGGGTAGAATATCTAGAAACGCTTAAATACATATCTACTCATTTTTAGTCAGTAGCCCAAAAACAAAGTTTCATGTCTCGAACTACAAAAATGACGGATTGCCAGACTAACCTATGTACGAAATGTCAACCCCTATTTCACCCCTCAGTGTAGAATATTCAGAAACGCTGAAATACGTATTTACCCATTTTTAATCGGTAGCCCAAAAGTAAAAGTTTCAGGTTTCTAACTTCAAAAATGACGGACTTGCGTACTAACTTTCAACCCCTATTTCGTCCCCTTGGGGGTAAAATATCCAGAACCGCTGAAATACGTCTTTACTTTTTTTTTATCAGTAGTACATTAATAAAGTTTCATGGTTCTAACTTAAAAAATGACAAACTTCCATACAAACTTTCAACCCCTATTTCACCCCTTAGGGGTAGAATATCCAGAAACGCTTACATACGTGTCTACTCATTTTTAATCAGGAGCCCAAAAACAAAGTTTCATGTTCGTAACTTCAAAAATGGCGAAATTACGTACAAACTTTCAACCCCTTTTTCATCCCCTTAGGGGTAGAATATCCAGAAACGCTTAAATACGGATTCACTCACTTTTAATTAGTAGCCCAAAAATAAAGTTTCATGTTTGCTACTTCAAAAATAGCGAACTTCCTTACAAACTTTCAATCCTTAGTTCACCCCCTTAAGGTAGAATATCCAGAAACGCTTAAATACGTGTCTCATTTGAAATCAGTAGCGCAAAAATAAAGTTTCATGCTTCTAACTTAAAAAATGACGAACTCCCATTCAAACTTTCAACCCCTATTTCATCCCATTAGGGGTAAAATATCCAGAAACGCTTAAATACGTGTTTTCTTATTTGAAATCAGTAGCACATAAATAAAGTTTCATGTTTCTAACTTAAAAAATGACGAACTTCCAGACTAACCTATGTACGAAATGTCAACCACTATTTCACCCCCTTAAGGGTAGAATACCCAGAAACGCTCAAATACGTCTCTACTCTTTTTAAATCAGTAACACATAAATAAAGTTTCAGTTTTCCAACTTCAAAAATGACGAACTTCCAGACTAACCTATGTACGAAATGTCAACCACTATTTCACCCCTTAGGGGTAGAATATCCAGAAACGCTTACATACGTATCTACTCATTTTTAATCAGGAGCCCAAAAACAAAGTTTCATGTTTGTTACTTCAAAAATAGCGAACATCCATACAAACTTTCAACCCCTATTTCACCACCTTAGGGGTAGAAAAATGTTTCAAAAACGGGGGAAAATTTTCACGCGACGGGCAATAGAAAACGCAAACGAGGTTGCGTGGGTTTGCTAGTTGAAATATAAACAGTTGAATTGAAAGATGCAACCATCTGGCCGGGTCAAATTATGCACCCTCTATCTTGAAGGACAAAAGATCGGTTTCTAAATATAATATACTAGTCGACCCACGCAACTTCGTTTGCATCTCCTATTGCCCGTAGCGTGATAATTTTCACCCGTTTTTGGAACATTCTTCATTGGTGCTCCGCTCCAATTGCTTTAAGCGCAATGATATATAGTCTATAGCCTTCCTCGATAAATTTTCTATCTAACACTGAAATAATTTTTCAAATCGGACCAGCAGTTCTTGAAATTAGCGCGTTCACACAAACAAACAAACTCTTCAGTTTTATAATATTATGCTAGCCGACTCACGCAACCTCGTTTGCGTCTCCTATAGCCCATAGCGTGATAATTTTCCCCCGTTTTTGTAACATTCTTCATTGGTGCTCAGCTCCTGTAGGTCTTAGCGTAATGATATATATTCATAACAATATTTTCTTTATTGCAAAACAGCTACATTAAAAATTATAATCTTATGTGGGCTGTCGTTGGCACACCGCTGCAACATTCAGAGGTTCCTAGGAAATTTTAATGGACCATCCACCGAAGAAAAACATAAAAGAAAAGTAATTGCGATAATGGGTCCAGTAAGTGCTTGCTGTAAAATTGTGTGCTAATAAGAGTGATCTAAAAACTTTAGTGTACAATACAATGAACGTAAAAACTTTTGCGAATTTGACACATAGTTTTTCTTGTATAGCGGGACTTTTTCGCGATCAATTGTTTAAAAGGATACGATACCTTCTATTATCCTGATGTTCCGAAAGTATACTGTATAATGCATGATGTCTAATTGCATGTAATGAAAAACCATGAAGTATAATTGTCATATCACATAATAGTTATCGCGTGGTGCATGAGAAATGAATTGCTGAGGTAATAGCTAACACTTTCGGTTTCCACGGGCTGGTGAACGCGACACTAACCGCACATCGTATCTTTATACTTGGCGTTTTTTACATAAGTGTTTCTTTACTGGGCTGGCCATATTTGCCATAGAACCGATAACCGTTGGGGTAAACGTGTTCTTGAGTGGAGACCGCGTCTCGGTAAACGTAACGTCCACAGGCCAGGTGGAGTGGATTTGCGCAAGACGGCTGGTAGGAGCTGGATGTGGGAAGCCGAGGATCGAACTAAGTGGCGTAAAATTGGAGAGGCCTTTGTCCAGCAGAGGACTGCGATAGGCTGATTATGATGTGTCTTTACTGTCTCGGAAGCGCAGAGATTTCGTTTGCGACAGAGTACCCGAGGTCTTGAGTCTTCGACTCTCGTCACGGATGAAATGTAAATTTTATGCCCAAAAATGTGCTTTTGTCTCCAGAGTTGCAGGTCGGTGGTTACTTTCCATCACGTGTCATGTCTGCTCGTTTGACCCCTCTGCATCATAAAAAAGGCATTTTTTCTTTTGAAGTAAGGTTACTTACCGGATTACCTATCAAAATTAAACCTTGATTCTAACATTGAGAGGAAAACACATTCTAAGAGGCCCAGGTATCACTTCGGTCAAGCCGGCCCATTCATACTGAACCATGACTTACCCACGGTTAGATACGATTATGAGTGGGCAGAGGCAATTGCAGAAGTAAGTAAAGCCAACCCCTCCATCCCTCTCCCTATCCCCAGAAGTTCCGCAACGCACTTGTAACTCCTCTGGTGTTGCGGGTGTCCATGGGCGGCGGTAATCGCTTACCATCAGGTGATACGTCTGCTCGTTTGACCGCTAATCTATAAAAAAAGTAAAAAAACCTTAAAATAAAAAACCTTTTAGCACTACGAGTTGGTATTATGAGATACTAAAAAAAATACCGCGTGTATTTGTAACCATATAAACAACACAAAGTAAATAATATAGTCTAAGTAATTCACGAAACACACATAAACTTTAGGTACCTTTGATTACAAAATAGGAACACTTTCTAAGCACAGGTATCTAGTAAGATAATTTTCGAATGGATATCTTTAACTATAAAATAACGGCATCAACAGTCTCATATAATCCCTTCTCTTTTCCACTATAGTGCTTAAAAACCCCTGAGTAAGAATTATTGGTCAGTTGCAAAATCACTGGTTACTACATGGTCCTTCGAAAACTAGTTCCTAGGAGAACCGAACAATAATAGTAATTTACTCTAAGCAATATTTAGGTTGGTAGCTATATAGTATGTAGAAATATTTAAGCAACTGAGAGTTAGACTTAGATTTGGAAAGAGGTTCTGCAAATGTGTCCAGACATTACAGTAATAATAAGAATAAATATTTCGAACATCTGACACAAATCTATATAACTTCAAATTTAGCAGAGCTTGCATTCCGACAGCTAGGTTAACTAAGAAATCATTTAAGTACTTTCCTTTGTCAAATTGACATATTATACAAAGAAAACCTACAAACTCTGAAACAAATAATTGCAGATCATACAAACATTTGGTCGTAAATGCTCCCACCGTGCCACCGAGGTATTTAGACACTTTGTGCGTATACTAATAAATGCTGATATATATTTACACAATATTTGTTTAGTTGTATGATAATTAGACTAAATTGACCGCTAATTATTGTAATTTAGTATCTATGCAATTGGAAATATTTTATGACTATTCTATCTTTACCACTAAGTACGCACACAAATATCACATACTAGCCGACCCACGCAACCTCGTTTGCCCTATTGCCCGTAGCGTCATAATTTTCCCTCGTTTTTGTAACATTCTACATTGGTGCTCCGCTCCTGGAGGTCTTAGCGTGATAATATATTGCCTATAGCCTTCCTCGATAAACGGGCTATCTAACACTTAAAGAATTTTTCAAGTCGGACCAGCAGTTTAGACCTGAGATTAGCGCGTTCAAACAAACAAACAAACTTTTCAGCTTTATATATGAGTATAGGTAGAGCATAAATTTACTGACTGTATTCGTATAATCATATTTCATAAGGGATTTTGGGTCTTAAACTCATACATACATTTGACTAGACTTAAAACCAAGTCCAGAATTATCTTTTGCAATATTCAAAATTTTGTAATACTTTTTTAGGGTTCCGTGCTAAAGGCAAAAAACGGAACCCTTATAGATTCGTCATGTCTATCTGTCTGTCTGTCTGTCCGTATGTCACAGCCACTTTTTTCCGAAACTATAAGAACTATAATGTTAAAACTTGGTAAGTAGATTTATTCTGTAAATCGCATTAAGATACACAAATATAGAAAAAAAACAATAAAGTTTAGGGGTCCCCATACTTAGAAATGAAACTCAAATTTTTTTTTTCATCAAACCCGTACGTGTATTGAGTGAGAGTAGGTGTAGTGCAGGTGATCAATCGTTGGTACAAAATACGTATGGACCACGAATTCGCTGTCCACACGTATTTTCTACCAATCATCGATTACCTGCACTTCACATCTGCACTCGCACTAATCAAAGTGAATACGGGCCTTTAGATTACATAGCAAATGTAGTTAGGTTGGTTTTGTAACAAACTCGAGCAGTAAAGACCGTCGGAGCCGGAGCTAACTACTGAAACAATGCAGTTCGATGTACTTGAAGTACACGGATGTAGGAAGAATCGAAAAGATAGGAGATGGTATGTGGAGACATCTGTTTACATTAAAAATATCCTTGGGCATTGCCTGTTAGGGGCAGTTATAATTCTGCTACTATGTACTAGGTGGTCGAGCAACCATGACTCCATCTACTCATTGGGTTTTCTCTTTGTGTTGGAGGGTTTGTAGTGTTAAACGATTGAGATACGATGGTTAGCAATGTGTGCAAATCAAATCATTTCTTTGCATAAAACAGGTAGGTACAAAGCTGTCATAATGATGATGTTCTTCTGGCTCGTTACGGTCACGGGACCAGTCTCAACGAAAACCAGGCAACTATGCAGGAGATAATACACATATGACAAAACAAACGACTATCTTAATTTTCTACATTGACCGCTACCTATGGACCATTTATAAGTATTTCAATTCATATGTAATGTTAAAAGCTAAGGTAACTGCTTATTAAAGTTTTGTATTTGGTTGAAATCAAGAAATGCGTTACATGTTACTGAAGTTGCATTTAATACTATAATACTGTCGTGTCGCCCTGCTTATTTAGTTGTAATACTATATTAAGTTGGAGTTGGTTTCTTTGCTTGATCCACATCATATTAAAACTCGTACAAAAATATGCAAAAAATATTCTTTTATAAACATCATCAACTGCTGATATGAAAAATTATTAGAACAAAGAGACGGTCACTTCCATCCATACTTTTATATCCCTGTAAATGAGAGAACAGACGGGTACCAGATAGAGTAAGTTAGTGAAGGCTATTTCTCTCAGTTTAATAGTTGCTAACAATATCTACCACCGGTCAAGACTTTTAGAGATCCTTAGATATCCTTTCATTTACAAACGTAGTCCATAAAGTGAACTACAATCCTAAACGTAAATATCCTATACGTAAATATATACCAGTAGTTAAATAACGCTAGAGAAATGCAAGAAGTTAAGAAACAGTTCAGTTAACTAGGTGCTTGTTCATCATCGCATATGACTTAAAATAAAGTTTATTTCAAAAGTGTAGGTGATACTGCGAAGAACTATGACTACTTAAATAACTCTGTTGGATTTTGACTTCAAAACCTAACCTACCAGCAAATTAGCTCCAACATTTTTTGAGGGAACTATTGTAAGATTAAATGCTTCGTATAATCTAAGTACCCATTCCAGGACACAACATTACTCTAGATATTTCACGCTCTGAACTTGTTTATCGTCATAAGTTAGAGTCACCATAAATTCTAATTTTGTAAGACTATATCAAATTGAAAATGCAAATATTTATGTAATGTTAAACTTTAGACAGAAGTGGAAAGAATACATACAAAATATCCAGGAATATTTTGAAATATTGAAAGGCAGCGATCCATAAAAATAACTAGTTTATTACACAAAATTTTTGTCGGGAATTTAAGACTGTTCAAAAATAATCAAGAATATGTTGCATATTATTTTCATGATGATGATGTTGCATGCCCTAGGACACGACAGGACTAGGTACATTTTAAATATACTAGTCTTTCATAATTATAAAGGTAGCAATATCACTTTTGCCATATAAAGTTATGCACTTTCGCACTTTTCATTTTGTTTACAAGAACACATATCAATATTCAAACACTGAATAAAGTTTATGTATTTTCTTGCAGATAATTTAATTATTTAAAATTTAAGACAAACATTTAATAAATTATTAATGATCGTATATATACCTACTACATCTAGTGACAAAATAAATGAAGTCGAAATCTTCAAATGCCCACAGAAAAAGGTTTGTTTATTTAAATTGAGTATTTCCAAGTACTCGGAAAAATATGAGTTCGGGCTTAATTTTGTCACAACATTTGGTAGACGTCCATATTTTTGGTATATTCTTGAAAAATAAGAGAGTCTTGAAAAAAAAAGACTCTAGGTAGTAGAGCCACGCTGATTTCAGCACGAACGGGCCGGCTTGACCGGGGCGGTACTACCCTCGCACAGAATATCAGCGTAAAATGACAGCGATCATGCTGTCGTGTTTCGTTGGTGAGTGCGAGACCGGAGGCCCAATGATGCAGAAGCATCACTAGCCCGCCATGGTGTGGGTCACCATGCTGCATTGTTGCATTGTCTGCATTCGCCAGTATGGTGACCACCACTCTTGGATTCTGCTCATGCTTTCCATCAGGCAGAGTAGAGTCATTTTGGTATGGCAAAACATAAAAAAAAAAAAAAAAAAAGTTAACATCAATCTGGAAGGAATTCTCGCAAGTGAAATAACATTCACATGGAAGCAGAAATTTCGAGAATTCCACAACAAATGTAATATGTAGGTAGCGTAATAGCAGGTGGTTCTCGAATTTCCTACTTCCTTTGTACTACTATTTGGTATCGACATCGGTGACAAGTCAAATATTTTTATGTTGTGTTTTACGAGATTCTTTTGTAAACTTTGTCAGACTAGTTTGTTTAAAATGGTTCTATATAAGAAGATTGTGGCGACTTCCACATACAGCGGCAACAGAAACATACGACAGCGCCATCTACTGAAGATACACTGAAGTACGGAGTAACATACAATACGAAGAACTGACCAATCCTGCATCGCGCAATAACCGATCTCTCGCGCCGATTAACACATATACCGCATCCCAACATCAACCGTTGGGCAGGCATGCCCGCCAGGCATGATCACCTCGCCTGGTCGGAGGATCCTCCCTTTGTTTTGGAGGGACATGACTCCCGTCCCCCACAAAGATCAATTTCAATATGAACTTTTCTAGTCCATATTTCTAAGGTATTAAGCAGGATTCTTGAACCATGTGGAGTTTTGAGTGTTAGAAATATTTCTAACTAGCTTTTGCTCGTGGTTTCACCCACTTGTAATTTGATTATAACGGTAACTAGAAGCCTATGTGTTTATTCTGACGAATTTGCTATATTAGTGTTAAGGTTCATCTAAACGTAGTAGTTTATGCGTAAAAGAGTAACAAACATCCATATATCCTCAAAAACTTTAGTTATTTTTACGGTAGCCATACGATTTTCGTGAAAATAAATACACATGGTCCATTTATCACACCATAATGTAATATTTATTAAATTATTATTTATTAATTGGAATTTTTTAAGCGTTCAAAATCGTATTCTCCTTTTAACTCTTCTGTCTGTTGTCTGTCTGTATTACTAATGTATAAAGCATTCGTGTTTATTTAATATAAGTTTATGAAGTTCTTGTCTTCTTTACTTCAAAATTTTTTTATTCACTAAAACTATTGTACTTAAATTTCATACAAGGAGATTTGAACATAGTAAGAAGAATATACAACATTCCTATTGTATGTGAAGTTGAAAACTGTCCACGTAGCTCTTTGTAGCCGACTTTCACTAGATTTTAATAAATAATCCGGTCTTACGGCGGAACATTTTATTTTTGACGTTTGAAATGTATGTTTCCATACTTCTATTACAAAAAACTTTATCTGTATGTCTGCCCTGCTTTCACGGCCAAACCGCTGCATCGATTTTAATTAAATTTGGCAAGGAGGTACTTTGATTCTTGAAGAAGGATATACGATGAACACCGGGGCGGAGCTACACGCAAAACTGAGGATGTTATATGAAACATTGTTCAAAATGTCAAAACGATACAACAAAGGCAGATCGTCATCATTATCATCAAAATATATTATTAGTCTACTTCTGGACATAGATCTAATCTCAGCAAGAAGGTTTTGGGCTTTTTGGGTTTGTTCCAAGTTTTCCTTCTCATTGCAGTGACGTTGTCCTGTGTAGTTTGTCCCTTAGTAGCGACACTCATGGAATGAGTAAAAACTAAAACCCAACTACGATAAAAAAAACGCAAAAAAAACTTGAAACAAGTTTCTAAAGCCGTAGTCACGCATTGTTAAAGTTTATGAACTATGGTACATTGCTAAGTTTCAAAAGCCGTAGTCCATTTAGTGATTGTTTTTTTTTTTGGGACTAATCCCACCCACACGCCCACCGCTGTAACTCCTGTACACCAGGATCACCCTGTCTTACTCCTCTTTTAATGTTGAAATCAGGGCCAGTTGATTCAAGTTTGACTCTACTTACGCAGTTATTATATATATTTTTTATTACTTGTATGTATTCATTTTCTACTCCTTGTCTATTTAATGCTTCCCATATACTTGTATGTGAAATTGTGTCAAAAGCCTTCTGGTAGTCTATATAGGCTATGTAGAGCGGTCTTTGGTTTTCTTGGTATTTTTCGATAATAAGTTCCAGAGTATGTATGTGATCTATAGTTGAAAATCCCTTGCTAAAACCAGCTTGCTCTATGGGTTGACTCTTTTCTAAAGTTAAAGATATTCTTTGGCTTATTATGGAAGAGAAGAGCTTGTATACAGCCGGTAGAAGGCTTATTGGTCTATAATTTCCGATGTCATTAGGGTTTCCTTTTTTGTAGAGCAATATTATATTCGATTCTGACCATTGTACAGGTGTGTTCGCAGTTTTTAGTATTAAATTAAACAATGATGCCAGTGGTGACGCTAATATATCACATCCATGTTTAATTGCTTCATTACAAATAAAGTCCGGGCCTGGGCTCTTTTCCATTTTCAACTTATTAGCCGCTTGTATAATTTCCATTTCATTGATAGAGTTGATATTAGTTTTTAGGCCTTTGTGTGTTTCTTGTTTGTTGATAAGTGTCTGTTGTGTAGTCGTACTGTAAAGGTTTTTATAGAATTCAGTAGCAATATTTATTATTTCTCTACGGTTGTGTGTCGTTTCTCCTGATTGATTTAATCCTTCAATCCAAGTCTTATTTGTTCGGAGTTCTTTTATCGCTTTTTTGAAACTTTTCCCTTGTGTAAGATGAGATTGTATTTTTTCCTTTCTGTAGTTTTCATAATCATGTTTTATGTATTTGCTCGTTAATTTGTATAGGGCGCTAAGTTCTTTTTTTTCCGAGCGAGTCTTGTTTGGTGTTTTTTGTAATGTTTGTCTTCTATTTAGTAATGTATTTGTCCGCTCTGAGAAAATGTTGTGTCCTATAGGAATATAACGAAAAAATATGTATGACGTGATATTGTAACTTCGACAAGTTAAATCTGTACTTTTACAAATTACACGTAATTTGCACAGTTATGAAACCCAAACAATGGGTAGACAATAGGTTACTTGAGATAACAGGAAGTTTGGGAGTAAGGGAAGCCACTTAGCTTCTGCCCGATGTGTGGCAGTAAAGCAGTCGAGCTGCGACAATTTTTCTAAATAATTTCTAAACTTCGTTACTTGGCCTTTGACAGAGCTACGTCTAACAATTAATTTCGCAAAGCTCTTTGTATCGTCACCTGAAGTCATTATTGATATTCATTTATTACTGGCTTGGTAACTTAATAGTTTCACAGAGATGCCTCAAGAGCAAAAAATTAAATTTATATTTTTTTTTTATGATAATTAACGGAATTATGTTTAAATTAAAAATATATAAAATAAGCTCACGCTCCTCGTTGGTGGTGTTTACTGTACTGGAGGTCGAGAAGCAGCTGTGCTCAGCACGGATCGGCGAGCTGCGCTAGCGTTGGCGACGCTCAGCAGCGCGCGGCTATGCAGTCCGAGCTGAAATATTCGGCGTAAATAATCACTACAATGTAGATTATGAGGCGCGGTAGCCTTTTGTAGAGTTTTCTATGAGAGAAATGACTTAACGAAGAAAAATTTTCACAAAAATAAACCGTTGTGGGTAAACGAGAAGTAATATTTTGAAAAATCCGCCTTAAATTTGATAAAAGTGTATATATTTAGTAATACGCAGTAGAAATATTCATATGGATTGCAAAGAAACAAACTATAAAGGCGAGCTTGTAAGAATATAACGAAAAAATATGTATGACGTGATATTGTAACTTCGACAAGTTAAATCTGTACTTTTACAAATTACACGTAATTTGCACAGTTATGAAACCCAAACAATGGGTAGGCAATAGGTTACTTGAGATAACAGGAAGTTTAGGAGTAAGGGAAGCCACTTAGCTTCTGCCCGATGTGTGGCAGTAAAGCAGTCGAGCTGCGACAATTTTTCTAAATAATTTCTAAACTTCGTTACTTGGCCTTTGACAGAGCTACGTCTAACAATTAATTTCGCAAAGCTCTTTGTATCGTCACCTGAAGTCATTATTGATATTTATTTATTACTGGCTTGGTAACTTATTAGTTTCACAGAGATGCCTCAAGAGCAAAAAATTAAATTTATATATTTTTTTTTATGATAATTAACGGAATTATGTTTAAATTAAAAATATATAAAATAAGCTCACGCTCCTCGTTGGTGGTGTTTACTGTACTGGAGGTCGAGAAGCAGCTGTGCTCAGCACGGATCGGCGAGCTGCGCTAGCGTTGGCGACGCTCAGCAGCGCGCGGCTATGCAGTCCGAGCTGAAATATTCGGCGTAAATAATCACTACAATGTAGATTATGAGGCGCGGTAGCCTTTTGTAGAGTTTTCTATGAGAGAAATGACTTAACGAAGAAAAATTTTCACAAAAATAAACCGTTGTGGGTAAACGAGAAGTAATATTTTGAAAAATCCGCCTTAAATTTGATAAAAGTGTACATATTTAGTAATACGCAGTAGAAACATTCATATGGATTGCAAAGAAACAAACTATAAAGGCGAGCTTGTAATAATATAACGAAAAAATATGTATGACGTGATATTGTAACTTCGACAAGTTAAATCTGTACTTTTACAAATTACACGTAATTTGCACAGTTATGAAACCCAAACAATGGGTAGGCAATAGGTTACTTGAGATAACAGGAAGTTTAGGAGTAAGGGAAGCCACTTAGCTTCTGCCCGATGTGTGGCAGTAAAGCAGTCGAGCTGCGACAATTTTTCTAAATAATTTCTAAACTTCGTTACTTGGCCTTTGACAGAGCTACGTCTAACAATTAATTTCGCAAAGCTCTTTGTATCGTCACCTGAAGTCATTATTGATATTTATTTATTACTGGCTTGGTAACTTAATAGTTTCACAGAGATGCCTCAAGAGCAAAAAATTAAATTTATATTTTTTTGATATGATAATTAACGGAATTATGTTTAAATTAAAAATATATAAAATAAGCTCACGCTCCTCGTTGGTGGTGTTTACTGTACTGGAGGTCGAGAAGCAGCTGTGCTCAGCACGGATCGGCGAGCTGCGCTAGCGTTGGCGACGCTCAGCAGCGCGCGGCTATGCAGTCCGAGCTGAAATATTCGGCGTAAATAATCACTACAATGTAGATTATGAGGCGCGGTAGCCTTTTGTAGAGTTTTCTATGAGAGAAATGACTTAACGAAGAAAAATTTTCACAAAAATAAACCGTTGTGGGTAAACGAGAAGTAATATTTTGAAAAATCCGCCTCAAATTTGATAAAAGTGTACATATTTAGTAATACGCAGTAGAAACATTCATATGGATTGCAAAGAAACAAACTATAAAGGCGAGCTTGTAATAATATAACGAAAAAATATGTATGACGTGATATTGTAACTTCGACAAGTTAAATCTGTACTTTTACAAATTACACGTAATTTGCACAGTTATGAAACCCAAACAATGGGTAGGCAATAGGTTACTTGAGATAACAGGAAGTTTAGGAGTAAGGGAAGCCACTTAGCTTCTGCCCGATGTGTGGCAGTAAAGCAGTCGAGCTGCGACAATTTTTCTAAATAATTTCTAAACTTCGTTACTTGGCCTTTGACAGAGCTACGTCTAACAATTAATTTCGCAAAGCTCTTTGTATCGTCACCTGAAGTCATTATTGATATTTATTTATTACTGGCTTGGTAACTTAATAGTTTCACAGAGATGCCTCAAGAGCAAAAAATTAAATTTATATTTTTTTGTTATGATAATTAACGGAATTATGTTTAAATTAAAAATATATAAAATAAGCTCACGCTCCTCGTTGGTGGTGTTTACTGTACTGGAGGTCGAGAAGCAGCTGTGCTCAGCACGGATCGGAGAGCTGCGCTAGCGTTGGCGACGCTCAGCAGCGCGCGGCTATGCAGTCCGAGCTGAAATATTCGGCGTAAATAATCACTACAATGTAGATTATGAGGCGCGGTAGCCTTTTGTAGAGTTTTCTATGAGAGAAATGACTTAACGAAGAAAAATTTTCACAAAAATAAACCGTTGTGGGTAAACGAGAAGTAATATTTTGAAAAATCCGCCTTAAATTTGATAAAAGTGTACATATTTAGTAATACGCAGTAGAAACATTCATATGGATTGCAAAGAAACAAACTATAAAGGCGAGCTTGTAATAATATAACGAAAAAATATGTATGACGTGATATTGTAACTTCGACAAGTTAAATCTGTACTTTTACAAATTACACGTAATTTGCACAGTTATGAAACCCAAACAATGGGTAGGCAATAGGTTACTTGAGATAACAGGAAGTTTAGGAGTAAGGGAAGCCACTTAGCTTCTGCCCGATGTGTGGCAGTAAAGCAGTCGAGCTGCGACAATTTTTCTAAATAATTTCTAAACTTCGTTACTTGGCCTTTGACAGAGCTACGTCTAACAATTAATTTCGCAAAGCTCTTTGTATCGTCACCTGAAGTCATTATTGATATTTATTTATTACTGGCTTGGTAACTTAATAGTTTCACAGAGATGCCTCAAGAGCAAAAAATTAAATTTATATTTTTTTGTTATGATAATTAACGGAATTATGTTTAAATTAAAAATATATAAAATAAGCTCACGCTCCTCGTTGGTGGTGTTTACTGTACTGGAGGTCGAGAAGCAGCTGTGCTCAGCACGGATCGGCGAGCTGCGCCAGCGTTGGCGACGCTCAGCAGCGCGCGGCTATGCAGTCCGAGCTGAAATATTCGGCGTAAATAATCACTACAATGTAGATTATGAGGCGCGGTAGCCTTTTGTAGAGTTTTCTATGAGAGAAATGACTTAACGAAGAAAAATTTTCACAAAAATAAACCGTTGTGGGTAAACGAGAAGTAATATTTTGAAAAATCCGCCTTAAATTTGATAAAAGTGTACATATTTAGTAATACGCAGTAGAAACATTCATATGGATTGCAAAGAAACAAACTATAAAGGCGAGCTTGTAATAATATAACGAAAAAATATGTATGACGTGATATTGTAACTTCGACAAGTTAAATCTGTACTTTTACAAATTACACGTAATTTGCACAGTTATGAAACCCAAACAATGGGTAGGCAATAGGTTACTTGAGATAACAGGAAGTTTAGGAGTAAGGGAAGCCACTTAGCTTCTGCCCGATGTGTGGCAGTAAAGCAGTCGAGCTGCGACAATTTTTCTAAATAATTTCTAAACTTCGTTACTTGGCCTTTGACAGAGCTACGTCTAACAATTAATTTCGCAAAGCTCTTTGTATCGTCACCTGAAGTCATTATTGATATTCATTTATTACTGGCTTGGTAACTTAATAGTTTCACAGAGATGCCTCAAGAGCAAAAAATTAAATTTATATTTTTTTTTTATGATAATTAACGGAATTATGTTTAAATTAAAAATATATAAAATAAACTCACGCTCCTCGTTGGTGGTGTTTACTGTACTGGAGGTCGAGAAGCAGCTGTGCTCAGCACGGATCGGCGAGCTGCGCTAGCGTTGGCGACGCTCAGCAGCGCGCGGCTATGCAGTCCGAGCTGAAATATTCGGCGTAAATAATCACTACAATGTAGATTATGAGGCGCGGTAGCCTTTTGTAGAGTTTTCTATGAGAGAAATGACTTAACGAAGAAAAATTTTCACAAAAATAAACCGTTGTGGGTAAACGAGAAGTAATATTTTGAAAAATCCGCCTTAAATTTGATAAAAGTGTACATATTTAGTAATACGCAGTAGAAACATTCATATGGATTGCAAAGAAACAAACTATAAAGGCGAGCTTGTAAGAATATAACGAAAAAATATGTATGACGTGATATTGTAACTTCGACAAGTTAAATCTGTACTTTTACAAATTACACGTAATTTGCACAGTTATGAAACCCAAACAATGGGTAGGCAATAGGTTACTTGAGATAACAGGAAGTTTAGGAGTAAGGGAAGCCACTTAGCTTCTGCCCGATGTGTGGCAGTAAAGCAGTCGAGCTGCGACAATTTTTCTAAATAATTTCTAAACTTCGTTACTTGGCCTTTGACAGAGCTACGTCTAACAATTAATTTCGCAAAGCTCTTTGTATCGTCACCTGAAGTCATTATTGATATTCATTTATTACTGGCTTGGTAACTTAATAGTTTCACAGAGATGCCTCAAGAGCAAAAAATTAAATTTATATTTTTTTTTATGATAATTAACGGAATTATGTTTAAATTAAAAATATATAAAATAAGCTCACGCTCCTCGTTGGTGGTGTTTACTGTACTGGAGGTCGAGTAGCAGCTGTGCTCAGCACGGATCGGCGAGCTGCGCTAGCGTTGGCGACGCTCAGCAGCGCGCGGCTATGCAGTCCGAGCTGAAATATTCGGCGTAAATAATCACTACAATGTAGATTATGAGGCGCGGTAGCCTTTTGTAGAGTTTTCTATGAGAGAAATGACTTAACGAAGAAAAATTTTTTACAAAAATAAACCGATGTGGGTAAACGAGAAGTAATATTTTGAAAAATCCGCCTTAAATTTGATAAAAGTGTATATATTTAGTAATACGCAGTAGAAACATTCATATGGATTGCAAAGAAACAAACTATAAAGGCGAGCTTGTAAGAATATAACGAAAAAATATGTATGACGTGATATTGTAACTTCGACTAGTTAAATCTGTACTTTTACAAATTACACGTAATTTGCACAGTTATGAAACCCAAACAATGGGTAGGCAATAGGTTACTTGAGATAACAGGAAGTTTAGGAGTAAGGGAAGCCACTTAGCTTCTGCCCGATGTGTGGCAGTAAAGCAGTCGAGCTGCGACAATTTTTCTAAATAATTTCTAAACTTCGTTACTTGGCCTTTGACAGAGCTACGTCTAACAATTAATTTCGCAAAGCTCTTTGTATCGTCACCTGAAGTCATTATTGATATTCATTTATTACTGGCTTGGTAACTTAATAGTTTCACAGAGATGCCTCAAGAGCAAAAAATTAAATTTATATTTTTTTGTTATGATAATTAACGGAATTATGTTTAAATTAAAAATATATAAAATAAGCTCACGCTCCTCGTTGGTGGTGTTTACTGTACTGGAGGTCGAGAAGCAGCTGTGCTCAGCACGGATCGGCGAGCTGCGCTAGCGTTGGCGACGCTCAGCAGCGCGCGGCTATGCAGTCCGAGCTGAAATATTCGGCGTAAATAATCACTACAATGTAGATTATGAGGCGCGGTAGCCTTTTGTAGAGTTTTCTATGAGAGAAATGACTTAACAAAGAAAAATTTTCACAAAAATAAACCGTTGTGGGTAAACGAGAAGTAATATTTTGAAAAATCCGCCTTAAATTTGATAAAAGTGTATATATTTAGTAATACGCAGTAGAAACATTCATATGGATTGCAAAGAAACAAACTATAAAGGCGAGCTTGTAAGAATATAACGAAAAAATATGTATGACGTGATATTGTAACTTCGACAAGTTAAATCTGTACTTTTACAAATTACACGTAATTTGCACAGTTATGAAACCCAAACAATGGGTAGGCAATAGGTTACTTGAGATAACAGGAAGTTTAGGAGTAAGGGAAGCCACTTAGCTTCTGCCCGATGTGTGGCAGTAAAGCAGTCGAGCTGCGACAATTTTTCTAAATAATTTCTAAACTTCGTTACTTGGCCTTTGACAGAGCTACGTCTAACAATTAATTTCGCAAAGCTCTTTGTATCGTCACCTGAAGTCATTATTGATATTTATTTATTACTGGCTTGGTAACTTAATAGTTTCACAGAGATGCCTCAAGAGCAAAAAATTAAATTTATATTTTTTTTTTATGATAATTAACGGAATTATGTTTAAATTAAAAATATATAAAATAAGCTCACGCTCCTCGTTGGTGGTGTTTACTGTACTGGAGGTCGAGAAGCAGCTGTGCTCAGCACGGATCGGCGAGCTGCGCTAGCGTTGGCGACGCTCAGCAGCGCGCGGCTATGCAGTCCGAGCTGAAATATTCGGCGTAAATAATCACTACAATGTAGATTATAAGGCGCGGTAGCCTTTTGTAGAGTTTTCTATGAGAGAAATGACTTAACGAAGAAAAATTTTCACAAAAATAAACCGTTGTGGGTAAACGAGAAGTAATATTTTGAAAAATCCGCCTTAAATTTGATAAAAGTGTATATATTTAGTAATACGCAGTAGAAATATTCATATGAATTGCAAAGAAACAAACTATAAAGGCGAGCTTGTAAGAATATAACGAAAAAATATGTATGACGTGATATTGTAACTTCGACAAGTTAAATCTGTACTTTTACAAATTACACGTCATTTGCACAGTTATGAAACCCAAACAATGGGTAG
The DNA here is from genome assembly GCA_905220595.1 of Spilosoma lubricipeda. Taxonomy (NCBI): domain Eukaryota; kingdom Metazoa; phylum Arthropoda; class Insecta; order Lepidoptera; family Erebidae; genus Spilosoma; species Spilosoma lubricipeda. Next base: position 4,954,865 of record HG992295.1, read on the forward strand.
GCAATAGGTTACTTGAGATAACAGGAAGTTTAGGAGTAAGGGAAGCCACTTAGCTTCTGCCCGATGTGTGGCAGTAAAGCAGTCGAGCTGCGACAATTTTTCTAAATAATTTCTAAACTTCGTTACTTGGCCTTTGACAGAGCTACGTCTAACAATTAATTTCGCAAAGCTCTTTGTATCGTCACCTGAAGTCATTATTGATATTTATTTATTACTGGCTTGGTAACTTAATAGTTTCACAGAGATGCCTCAAGAGCAAAAAATTAAATTTATATTTTTTTTTTATGATAATTAACGGAATTATGTTTAAATTAAAAATATATAAAATAAGCTCACGCTCCTCGTTGGTGGTGTTTACTGTACTGGAGGTCGAGAAGCAGCTGTGCTCAGCACGGATCGGCGAGCTGCGCTAGCGTTGGCGACGCTCAGCAGCGCGCGGCTATGCAGTCCGAGCTGAAATATTCGGCGTAAATAATCACTACAATGTAGATTATAAGGCGCGGTAGCCTTTTGTAGAGTTTTCTATGAGAGAAATGACTTAACGAAGAAAAATTTTCACAAAAATAAACCGTTGTGGGTAAACGAGAAGTAATATTTTGAAAAATCCGCCTTAAATTTGATAAAAGTGTATATATTTAGTAATACGCAGTAGAAATATTCATATGAATTGCAAAGAAACAAACTATAAAGGCGAGCTTGTAAGAATATAACGAAAAAATATGTATGACGTGATATTGTAACTTCGACAAGTTAAATCTGTACTTTTACAAATTACACGTAATTTGCACAGTTATGAAACCCAAACAATGGGTAGGCAATAGGTTACTTGAGATAACAGGAAGTTTAGGAGTAAGGGAAGCCACTTAGCTTCTGCCCGATGTGTGGCAGTAAAGCAGTCGAGCTGCGACAATTTTTCTAAATAATTTCTAAACTTCGTTACTTGGCCTTTGACAGAGCTACGTCTAACAATTAATTTCGCAAAGCTCTTTGTATCGTCACCTGAAGTCATTATTGATATTTATTTATTACTGGCTTGGTAACTTAATAGTTTCACAGAGATGCCTCAAGAGCAAAAAATTAAATTTATATTTTTGGAGTTTACTCCTTAAGAATCGATTTTCATATATAAGGCGCCCGGTATGAGAAAAATATGAGAGGTAAAATCTACTGATGAATGACCTCGTTACTTTTTTGGTGCGCACGTACCAAGAGCACTAGCTCTTGGTACGTGCGCACCAAAAAAGTGCACCCAATCATGTATGCACAGTTTTGTCACGTAGTGGTTGTAGGAGCCATGAGGTGATGGTGGTTACTTCATAGTAGCTAACTATAGCTACTATGAAGTAAAATTTTAAAATTTACTTCATAGTAGCTAAATATAGCTACTATGAAGTAACAACAAGACATAATATGCACACACTCAAACACGCAGGGAGATCCATTTACAGTTACTGTTGTGTACTGTACATTAAGCAGAGAATGTGTGACAGAAAAAAATCACATCACAAACTACATTACTGAAATACTCCATTAATTAATTTTCACTTAGCGGTCATTGGGAAGATTTTTATATATGACAGGTCGTGTTCTTTAGTCACTTTGAAGTAATTTCAACATGTTTTACATGTCACGTATTATAGATGTGAACTTAATTCAGTTCGTGTACAAAAGAAGTATTCCAAATGTATCCCTAAATCTGAATATATATTCTTGTAGAAGGTATAAGGGAAGGGTTTGTTAAAAAGGACACACGGCCAGGAGCAGCCGGCGCCGAGAACGAGTTCAGTTTGTGTACAAAAGAAGTATTCCAAATGTATCCCTAAATCTGAATATATATTCTTGTAGAAGGTATAAGGGAAGGGTTTGTTAAAAAGGACACACGGCCAGGAGCAGCCGGCGCCGAGAACGAGTTCAGTTCGTGTACAAAAGAAGTATTCCAAATGTATCCCTAAAACTGAATATATATTCTTGTAGAAGGTATAAGGGAAGGGTTTGTTAAAAAGGACACACGGCCAGGAGCAGCCGGCGCCGAGGACGAGGCCCCTGTGAGTGGGCGAGTGCGCGGCGTCAGAGCGACGCGACGGGGCCCAACACGCACTCGGCCAGCTCCGCGGTGTACTAGAGCACCCGTTATCAGCGAGCGCGGGTCAAAGGTTAAACGGTGATGTGTTCTCTCTGCCTACCCAAGACAGGAAGGTACATCTGTATGTCCTACAGTGTTGTAGTTCACAAAGCCACCTCTAAGTTAATTTTGAAGAGTTATTACTTCCACTGTACTACTCACTCGTTGTCGCTCTCCTATAATAGTACCTAATATCAAATATATGTATTTTTATTGGAGTTTATTGGAGTTATTGGAGTTTATTCTTCGATAGTACTGACTTTGAGCCGCTTGCCTTCTGATACCTTAATAACTATCGTGCCATCCTGTGTCCAGCACGCACGAGTACCAAAGTGAACCCTGGCTTTAGCAAATACGGTCTGCCTCGCTTTAGTCAGGAATTCACGGATTGAAGTGGATGAGCCCTTAAGCGCAGTTTTGGCTCTCCACACAGATGACCTGAGCTCCATGCTGCGGAACCTTACTAGGATGGGTCGGTGATGATCTTTACTAAGTGGCCCAAGCCTGTGGCAGACTGTAAATGACTCCTCAGTGTATTTTTCCCAGTGGAGTTTATTGCTAATAATATCCAGTACTTTTTTGTCAGTAAACTCCAGTCGTGCGTCGGAGCTGACACACACATTTTTTTTTTTTTATGATAATTAACGGAATTATGTTTAAATTAAAAATATACAAAATAAGCTCACGCTCCTCGTTGGTGGTGTTTACTGTACTGGAGGTCGAGAAGCAGCTGTGCTCAGCACGGATCGGCGAGCTGCGCTAGCGTTGGCGACGCTCAGCAGCGCGCGGCTATGCAGTCCGAGCTGAAATATTCGGCGTAAATAATCACTACAATGTAGATTATAAGGCGCGGTAGCCTTTTGTAGAGTTTTCTATGAGAGAAATGACTTAACGAAGAAAAATTTTCACAAGAATAAACCGTTGTGGGTAAAGGAGAAGTAATATTTTGAAAAATCCGCCTTAAATTTGATAAAAGTGTATTTAATTAGTAATACGCAGTAGAAATATTCATATGGATTGCAAAGAAACAAACTATAAAGGCGAGCTTGTAAGAATATAACGAAAAAATATGTATGACGTGATATTGTAACTTCGACAAGTTAAATCTGTACTTTTACAAATTACACGTAATTTGCACAGTTATGAAACCCAAACAATGGGTAGGCAATAGGTTACTTGAGATAACAGGAAGTTTAGGAGTAAGGGAAGCCACTTAGCTTCTGCCCGATGTGTGGCAGTAAAGCAGTCGAGCTGCGACAATTTTTCTAAATAATTTCTAAACTTCGTTACTTGGCCTTTGACAGAGCTACGTCTAACAATTAATTTCGCAAAGCTCTTTGTATCGTCACCTGAAGTCATTATTGATATTCATTTATTACTGGCTTGGTAACTTAATAGTTTCACAGAGATGCCTCAAGAGCAAAAAATTAAATTTATATTTTTTTTTTATGATAATTAACGGAATTATGTTTAAATTAAAAATATATAAAATAAGCTCACGCTCCTCGTTGGTGGTGTTTACTGTACTGGAGGTCGAGAAGCAGCTGTGCTCAGCACGGATCGGCGAGCTGCGCTAGCGTTGGCGACGCTCAGCAGCGCGCGGCTATGCAGTCCGAGCTGAAATATTCGGCGTAAATAATCACTACAATGTAGATTATGAGGCGCGGTAGCCTTTTGTAGAGTTTTCTATGAGAGAAATGACTTAACGAAGAAAAATTTTCACAAAAATAAACCGTTGTGGGTAAACGAGAAGTAATATTTTGAAAAATCCGCCTTAAATTTGATAAAAGTGTATATATTTAGTAATACGCAGTAGAAATATTCATATGGATTGCAAAGAAACAAACTATAAAGGCGAGCTTGTAAGAATATAACGAAAAAATATGTATGACGTGATATTGTAACTTCGACAAGTTAAATCTGTACTTTTACAAATTACACGTAATTTGCACAGTTATGAAACCCAAACAATGGGTAGGCAATAGGTTACTTGAGATAACAGGAAGTTTAGGAGTAAGGGAAGCCACTTAGCTTCTGCCCGATGTGTGGCAGTAAAGCAGTCGAGCTGCGACAATTTTTCTAAATAATTTCTAAACTTCGTTACTTGGCCTTTGACAGAGCTACGTCTAACAATTAATTTCGCAAAGCTCTTTGTATCGTCACCTGAAGTCATTATTGATATTTATTTATTACTGGCTTGGTAACTTAATAGTTTCACAGAGATGCCTCAAGAGCAAAAAATTAAATTTATATTTTTTTTTTATGATAATTAACGGAATTATGTTTAAATTAAAAATATATAAAATAAGCTCACGCTCCTCGTTGGTGGTGTTTACTGTACTGGAGGTCGAGAAGCAGCTGTGCTCAGCACGGATCGGCGAGCTGCGCTAGCGTTGGCGACGCTCAGCAGCGCGCGGCTATGCAGTCCGAGCTGAAATATTCGGCGTAAATAATCACTACAATGTAGATTATGAGGCGCGGTAGCCTTTTGTAGAGTTTTCTATGAGAGAAATGACTTAACGAAGAAAAATTTTCACAAAAATAAACCGTTGTGGGTAAACGAGAAGTAATATTTTGAAAAATCCGCCTTAAATTTGATAAAAGTGTATATATTTAGTAATACGCAGTAGAAATATTCATATGGATTGCAAAGAAACAAACTATAAAGGCGAGCTTGTAAGAATATAACGAAAAAATATGTATGACGTGATATTGTAACTTCGACAAGTTAAATCTGTACTTTTACAAATTACACGTAATTTGCACAGTTATGAAACCCAAACAATGGGTAGGCAATAGGTTACTTGAGATAACAGGAAGTTTAGGAGTAAGGGAAGCCACTTAGCTTCTGCCCGATGTGTGGCAGTAAAGCAGTCGAGCTGCGACAATTTTTCTAAATAATTTCTAAACTTCGTTACTTGGCCTTTGACAGAGCTACGTCTAACAATTAATTTCGCAAAGCTCTTTGTATCGTCACCTGAAGTCATTATTGATATTCATTTATTACTGGCTTGGTAACTTAATAGTTTCACAGAGATGCCTCAAGAGCAAAAAATTAAATTTATATTTTTTTTTTATGATAATTAACGGAATTATGTTTAAATTAAAAATATATAAAATAAGCTCACGCTCCTCGTTGGTGGTGTTTACTGTACTGGAGGTCGAGAAGCAGCTGTGCTCAGCACGGATCGGCGAGCTGCGCTAGCGTTGGCGACGCTCAGCAGCGCGCGGCTATGCAGTCCGAGCTGAAATATTCGGCGTAAATAATCACTACAATGTAGATTATGAGGCGCGGTAGCCTTTTGTAGAGTTTTCTATGAGAGAAATGACTTAACGAAGAAAAATTTTCACAAAAATAAACCGTTGTGGGTAAACGAGAAGTAATATTTTGAAAAATCCGCCTTAAATTTGATAAAAGTGTATATATTTAGTAATACGCAGTAGAAACATTCATATGGATTGCAAAGAAACAAACTATAAAGGCGAGCTTGTAATAATATAACGAAAAAATATGTATGACGTGATATTGTAACTTCGACAAGTTAAATCTGTACTTTTACAAATTACACGTAATTTGCACAGTTATGAAACCCAAACAATGGGTAGGCAATAGGTTACTTGAGATAACAGGAAGTTTAGGAGTAAGGGAAGCCACTTAGCTTCTGCCCGATGTGTGGCAGTAAAGCAGTCGAGCTGCGACAATTTTTCTAAATAATTTCTAAACTTCGTTACTTGGCCTTTGACAGAGCTACGTCTAACAATTAATTTCGCAAAGCTCTTTGTATCGTCACCTGAAGTCATTATTGATATTCATTTATTACTGGCTTGGTAACTTAATAGTTTCACAGAGATGCCTCAAGAGCAAAAAATTAAATTTATATTTTTTTTTTATGATAATTAACGGAATTATGTTTAAATTAAAAATATATAAAATAAGCTCACGCTCCTCGTTGGTGGTGTTTACTGTACTGGAGGTCGAGAAGCAGCTGTGCTCAGCACGGATCGGCGAGCTGCGCTAGCGTTGGCGACGCTCAGCAGCGCGCGGCTATGCAGTCCGAGCTGAAATATTCGGCGTAAATAATCACTACAATGTAGATTATGAGGCGCGGTAGCCTTTTGTAGAGTTTTCTATGAGAGAAATGACTTAACGAAGAAAAATTTTCACAAAAATAAACCGTTGTGGGTAAACGAGAAGTAATATTTTGAAAAATCCGCCTTAAATTTGATAAAAGTGTACATATTTAGTAATACGCAGTAGAAACATTCATATGGATTGCAAAGAAACAAACTATAAAGGCGAGCTTGTAATAATATAACGAAAAAATATGTATGACGTGATATTGTAACTTCGACAAGTTAAATCTGTACTTTTACAAATTACACGTAATTTGCACAGTTATGAAACCCAAACAATGGGTAGGCAATAGGTTACTTGAGATAACAGGAAGTTTAGGAGTAAGGGAAGCCACTTAGCTTCTGCCCGATGTGTGGCAGTAAAGCAGTCGAGCTGCGACAATTTTTCTAAATAATTTCTAAACTTCGTTACTTGGCCTTTGACAGAGCTACGTCTAACAATTAATTTCGCAAAGCTCTTTGTATCGTCACCTGAAGTCATTATTGATATTTATTTATTACTGGCTTGGTAACTTAATAGTTTCACAGAGATGCCTCAAGAGCAAAAAATTAAATTTATATTTTTTTGTTATGATAATTAACGGAATTATGTTTAAATTAAAAATATATAAAATAAGCTCACGCTCCTCGTTGGTGGTGTTTACTGTACTGGAGGTCGAGAAGCAGCTGTGCTCAGCACGGATCGGCGAGCTGCGCTAGCGTTGGCGACGCTCAGCAGCGCGCGGCTATGCAGTCCGAGCTGAAATATTCGGCGTAAATAATCACTACAATGTAGATTATGAGGCGCGGTAGCCTTTTGTAGAGTTTTCTATGAGAGAAATGACTTAACGAAGAAAAATTTTCACAAAAATAAACCGTTGTGGGTAAACGAGAAGTAATATTTTGAAAAATCCGCCTTAAATTTGATAAAAGTGTATATATTTAGTAATACGCAGTAGAAATATTCATATGGATTGCAAAGAAACAAACTATAAAGGCGAGCTTGTAAGAATATAACGAAAAAATATGTATGACGTGATATTGTAACTTCGACAAGTTAAATCTGTACTTTTACAAATTACACGTAATTTGCACAGTTATGAAACCCAAACAATGGGTAGGCAATAGGTTACTTGAGATAACAGGAAGTTTAGGAGTAAGGGAAGCCACTTAGCTTCTGCCCGATGTGTGGCAGTAAAGCAGTCGAGCTGCGACAATTTTTCTAAATAATTTCTAAACTTCGTTACTTGGCCTTTGACAGAGCTACGTCTAACAATTAATTTCGCAAAGCTCTTTGTATCGTCACCTGAAGTCATTATTGATATTCATTTATTACTGGCTTGGTAACTTAATAGTTTCACAGAGATGCCTCAAGAGCATAAAATTAAATTTATACTTTTTTTTTTATGATAATTAACGGAATTATGTTTAAATTAAAAATATATAAAATAAGCTCACGCTCCTCGTTGGTGGTGTTTACTGTACTGGAGGTCGAGAAGCAGCTGTGCTCAGCACGGATCGGCGAGCTGCGCTAGCGTTGGCGACGCTCAGCAGCGCGCGGCTATGCAGTCCGAGCTGAAATATTCGGCGTAAATAATCACTACAATGTAGATTATGAGGCGCGGTAGCCTTTTGTAGAGTTTTCTATGAGAGAAATGACTTAACGAAGAAAAATTTTCACAAAAATAAACCGTTGTGGGTAAACGAGAAGTAATATTTTGAAAAATCCGCCTTAAATTTGATAAAAGTGTATATATTTAGTAATACGCAGTAGAAACATTCATATGGATTGCAAAGAAACAAACTATAAAGGCGAGCTTGTAAGAATATAACGAAAAAATATGTATGACGTGATATTGTAACTTCGACAAGTTAAATCTGTACTTTTACAAATTACACGTAATTTGCACAGTTATGAAACCCAAACAATGGGTAGGCAATAGGTTACTTGAGATAACAGGAAGTTTAGGAGTAAGGGAAGCCACTTAGCTTCTGCCCGATGTGTGGCAGTAAAGCAGTCGAGCTGCGACAATTTTTCTAAATAATTTCTAAACTTCGTTACTTGGCCTTTGACAGAGCTACGTCTAACAATTAATTTCGCAAAGCTCTTTGTATCGTCACCTGAAGTCATTATTGATATTCATTTATTACTGGCTTGGTAACTTAATAGTTTCACAGAGATGCCTCAAGAGCATAAAATTAAATTTATATTTTTTTTTTTATGATAATTAACGGAATTATGTTTAAATTAAAAATATATAAAATAAGCTCACGCTCCTCGTTGGTGGTGTTTACTGTACTGGAGGTCGAGAAGCAGCTGTGCTCAGCACGGATCGGCGAGCTGCGCTAGCGTTGGCGACGCTCAGCAGCGCGCGGCTATGCAGTCCGAGCTGAAATATTCGGCGTAAATAATCACTACAATGTAGATTATGAGGCGCGGTAGCCTTTTGTAGAGTTTTCTATGAGAGAAATGACTTAACGAAGAAAAATTTTCACAAAAATAAACCGTTGTGGGTAAACGAGAAGTAATATTTTGAAAAATCCGCCTTAAATTTGATAAAAGTGTATATATTTAGTAATACGCAGTAGAAACATTCATATGGATTGCAAAGAAACAAACTATAAAGGCGAGCTTGTAAGAATATAACGAAAAAATATGTATGACGTGATATTGTAACTTCGACAAGTTAAATCTGTACTTTTACAAATTACACGTCATTTGCACAGTTATGAAACCCAAACAATGGGTAGGCAATAGGTTACTTGAGATAACAGGAAGTTTAGGAGTAAGGGAAGCCACTTAGCTTCTGCCCGATGTGTGGCAGTAAAGCAGTTGAGCTGCGACAATTTTTCTAAATAATTTCTAAACTTCGTTACTTGGCCTTTGACAGAGCTACGTCTAACAATTAATTTCGCAAAGCTCTTTGTATCGTCACCTGAAGTCATTATTGATATTCATTTATTACTGGCTTGGTAACTTAATAGTTTCACAGAGATGCCTCAAGAGCAAAAAATTAAATTTATATTTTTTTTTATGATAATTAACGGAATTATGTTTAAATTAAAAATATATAAAATAAACTCACGCTCCTCGTTGGTGGTGTTTACTGTACTGGAGGTCGAGTAGCAGCTGTGCTCAGCACGGATCGGCGAGCTGCGCTAGCGTTGGCGACGCTCAGCAGCGCGCGGCTATGCAGTCCGAGCTGAAATATTCGGCGTAAATAATCACTACAATGTAGATTATGAGGCGCGGTAGCCTTTTGTAGAGTTTTCTATGAGAGAAATGACTTAACGAAGAAAAATTTTCACAAAAATAAACCGTTGTGGGTAAACGAGAAGTAATATTTTAAAAATCCGCCTTAAATTTGATAAAAGTGTATATATTTAGTAATACGCAGTAGAAACATTCATATGGATTGCAAAGAAACAAACTATAAAGGCGAGCTTGTAAGAATATAACGAAAAAATATGTATGACGTGAAATTGTAACTTCGACTAGTTAAATCTGTACTTTTACAAATTACACGTAATTTGCACAGTTATGAAACCCAAACAATGGGTAGGCAATAGGTTACTTGAGATAACAGGAAGTTTAGGAGTAAGGGAAGCCACTTAGCTTCTGCCCGATGTGTGGCAGTAAAGCAGTCGAGCTGCGACAATTTTTCTAAATAATTTCTAAACTTCGTTACTTGGCCTTTGACAGAGCTACGTCTAACAATTAATTTCGCAAAGCTCTTTGTATCGTCACCTGAAGTCATTATTGATATTTATTTATTACTGGCTTGGTAACTTATTAGTTTCACAGAGATGCCTCAAGAGCAAAAAATTAAATTTATATATTTTTTTTTATGATAATTAACGGAATTATGTTTAAATTAAAAATATATAAAATAAGCTCACGCTCCTCGTTGGTGGTGTTTACTGTACTGGAGGTCGAGAAGCAGCTGTGCTCAGCACGGATCGGCGAGCTGCGCTAGCGTTGGCGACGCTCAGCAGCGCGCGGCTATGCAGTCCGAGCTGAAATATTCGGCGTAAATAATCACTACAATGTAGATTATAAGGCGCGGTAGCCTTTTGTAGAGTTTTCTATGAGAGAAATGACTTAACGAAGAAAATTTTTCACAAAAATAAACCGTTGTGGGTAAACGAGAAGTAATATTTTGAAAAATCCGCCTTAAATTTGATAAAAGTGTATATATTTAGTAATACGCAGTAGAAATATTCATATGGATTGCAAAGAAACAAACTATAAAGGCGAGCTTGTAAGAATATAACGAAAAAATATGTATGACGTGATATTGTAACTTCGACAAGTTAAATCTGTACTTTTACAAATTACACGTCATTTGCACAGTTATGAAACCCAAACAATGGGTAGGCAATAGGTTACTTGAGATAACAGGAAGTTTAGGAGTAAGGGAAGCCACTTAGCTTCTGCCCGATGTGTGGCAGTAAAGCAGTCGAGCTGCGACAATTTTTCTAAATAATTTCTAAACTTCGTTACTTGGCCTTTGACAGAGCTACGTCTAACAATTAATATCGCAAAGCTCTTTGTATCGTCACCTGAAGTCATTATTGATATTTATTTATTACTGGCTTGGTAACTTAATAGTTTCACAGAGATGCCTCAAGAGCAAAAAATTAAATTTATATATTTTTTTATGATAATTAACGGAATTATGTTTAAATTAAAAATATATAAAATAAGCTCACGCTCCTCGTTGGTGGTGTTTACTGTACTGGAGGTCGAGAAGCAGCTGTGCTCAGCACGGATCGGCGAGCTGCGCTAGCGTTGGCGACGCTCAGCAGCGCGCGGCTATGCAGTCCGAGCTGAAATATTCGGCGTAAATAATCACTACAATGTAGATTATAAGGCGCGGTAGCCTTTTGTAGAGTTTTCTATGAGAGAAATGACTTAACGAAGAAAATTTTTCACAAAAATAAACCGTTGTGGGTAAACGAGAAGTAATATTTTGAAAAATCCGCCTTAAATTTGATAAAAGTGTATATATTTAGTAATACGCAGTAGAAATATTCATATGGATTGCAAAGAAACAAACTATAAAGGCGAGCTTGTAAGAATATAACGAAAAAATATGTATGACGTGATATTGTAACTTCGACAAGTTAAATCTGTACTTTTACAAATTACACGTCATTTGCACAGTTATGAAACCCAAACAATGGGTAGGCAATAGGTTACTTGAGATAACAGGAAGTTTAGGAGTAAGGGAAGCCACTTAGCTTCTGCCCGATGTGTGGCAGTAAAGCAGTCGAGCTGCGACAATTTTTCTAAATAATTTCTAAACTTCGTTACTTGGCCTTTGACAGAGCTACGTCTAACAATTAATTTCGCAAAGCTCTTTGTATCGTCACCTGAAGTCATTATTGATATTCATTTATTACTGGCTTGGTAACTTAATAGTTTCACAGAGATGCCTCAAGAGCAAAAAATTAAATTTATATTTTTTTTTATGATAATTAACGGAATTATGTTTAAATTAAAAATATATAAAATAAGCTCACGCTCCTCGTTGGTGGTGTTTACTGTACTGGAGGTCGAGAAGCAGCTGTGCTCAGCACGGATCGGCGAGCTGCGCTAGCGTTGGCGACGCTCAGCAGCGCGCGGCTATGCAGTCCGAGCTGAAATATTCGGCGTAAATAATCACTACAATGTAGATTATAAGGCGCGGTAGCCTTTTGTAGAGTTTTCTATGAGAGAAATGACTTAACGAAGAAAATTTTTCACAAAAATAAACCGTTGTGGGTAAACGAGAAGTAATATTTTGAAAAATCCGCCTTAAATTTGATAAAAGTGTATATATTTAGTAATACGCAGTAGAAATATTCATATGGATTGCAAAGAAACAAACTATAAAGGCGAGCTTGTAAGAATATAACGAAAAAATATGTATGACGTGATATTGTAACTTCGACAAGTTAAATCTGTACTTTTACAAATTACACGTAATTTGCACAGTTATGAAACCCAAACAATGTGTAGGCAATAGGTTACTTGAGATAACAGGAAGTTTAGGAGTAAGGGAAGCCACTTAGCTTCTGCCCGATGTGTGGCAGTAAAGCAGTCGAGCTGCGACAATTTTTCTAAATAATTTCTAAACTTCGTTACTTGGCCTTTGACAGAGCTACGTCTAACAATTAATTTCGCAAAGCTCTTTGTATCGTCACCTGAAGTCATTATTGATATTTATTTATTACTGGCTTGGTAACTTAATAGTTTCACAGAGATGCCTCAAGAGCAAAAAATTAAATTTATATTTTTTTTTTTTATGATAATTAACGGAATTATGTTTAAATTAAAAATATATAAAATAAGCTCACGCTCCTCGTTGGTGGTGTTTACTGTACTGGAGGTCGAGAAGCAGCTGTGCTCAGCACGGATCGGCGAGCTGCGCTAGCGTTGGCGACGCTCAGCAGCGCGCGGCTATGCAGTCCGAGCTGAAATATTCGGCGTAAATAATCACTACAATGTAGATTATGAGGCGCGGTAGCCTTTTGTAGAGTTTTCTATGAGAGAAATGACTTAACGAAGAAAATTTTTCACAAAAATAAACCGTTGTGGGTAAACGAGAAGTAATATTTTGAAAAATCCGCCTTAAATTTGATAAAAGTGTATATATTTAGTAATACGCAGTAGAAATATTCATATGGATTGCAAAGAAACAAACTATAAAGGCGAGCTTGTAAGAATATAACGAAAAAATATGTATGACGTGATATTGTAACTTCGACAAGTTAAATCTGTACTTTTACAAATTACACGTCATTTGCACAGTTATGAAACCCAAACAATGGGTAGGCAATAGGTTACTTGAGATAACAGGAAGTTTAGGAGTAAGGGAAGCCACTTAGCTTCTGCCCGATGTGTGGCAGTAAAGCAGTCGAGCTGCGACAATTTTTCTAAATAATTTCTAAACTTCGTTACTTGGCCTTTGACAGAGCTACGTCTAACAATTAATTTCGCAAAGCTCTTTGTATCGTCACCTGAAGTCATTATTGATATTCATTTATTACTGGCTTGGTAACTTAATAGTTTCACAGAGATGCCTCAAGAGCAAAAAATTAAATTTATATTTTTTTTTATGATAATTAACGGAATTATGTTTAAATTAAAAATATATAAAATAAGCTCACGCTCCTCGTTGGTGGTGTTTACTGTACTGGAGGTCGAGAAGCAGCTGTGCTCAGCACGGATCGGCGAGCTGCGCTAGCGTTGGCGACGCTCAGCAGCGCGCGGCTATGCAGTCCGAGCTGAAATATTCGGCGTAAATAATCACTACAATGTAGATTATAAGGCGCGGTAGCCTTTTGTAGAGTTTTCTATGAGAGAAATGACTTAACGAAGAAATTTTTTCACAAAAATAAACCGTTGTGGGTAAACGAGAAGTAATATTTTGAAAAATCCGCCTTAAATTTGATAAAAGTGTATATATTTAGTAATACGCAGTAGAAATATTCATATGGATTGCAAAGAAACAAACTATAAAGGCGAGCTTGTAAGAATATAACGAAAAAATATGTATGACGTGATATTGTAACTTCGACAAGTTAAATCTGTACTTTTACAAATTACACGTCATTTGCACAGTTATGAAACCCAAACAATGGGTAGGCAATAGGTTACTTGAGATAACAGGAAGTTTAGGAGTAAGGGAAGCCACTTAGCTTCTGCCCGATGTGTGGCAGTAAAGCAGTCGAGCTGCGACAATTTTTCTAAATAATTTCTAAACTTCGTTACTTGGCCTTTGACAGAGCTACGTCTAACAATTAATTTCGCAAAGCTCTTTGTATCGTCATCTGAAGTCATTATTGATATTTATTTATTACTGGCTTGGTAACTTAATAGTTTCACAGAGTTGCCTCAAGAGCAAAAAATTAAATTTATATTTTTTTTATGATAATTAACGGAATTATGTTTAAATGAAAAATATATAAAATAAGCTCACGCTCCTCGTTGGTGGTGTTTACTGTACTGGAGGTCGAGAAGCAGCTGTGCTCAGCACGGATCGGCGAGCTGCGCTAGCGTTGGCGACGCTCAGCAGCGCGCGGCTATGCAGTCCGAGCTGAAATATTCGGCGTAAATAATCACTACAATGTAGATTATAAGGCGCGGTAGCCTTTTGTAGAGTTTTCTATGAGAGAAATGACTTAACGAAGAAAATTTTTCACAAAAATAAACCGTTGTGGGTAAACGAGAAGTAATATTTTGAAAAATCCGCCTTAAATTTGATAAAAGTGTATATATTTAGTAATACGCAGTAGAAATATTCATATGGATTGCAAAGAAACAAACTATAAAGGCGAGCTTGTAAGAATATAACGAAAAAATATGTATGACGTGATATTGTAACTTCGACAAGTTAAATCTGTACTTTTACAAATTACACGTCATTTGCACAGTTATGAAACCCAAACAATGGGTAGGCAATAGGTTACTTGAGATAACAGGAAGTTTGGGAGTAAGGGAAGCCACTTAGCTTCTGCCCGATGTGTGGCAGTAAAGCAGTCGAGCTGCGACAATTTTTCTAAATAATTTCTAAACTTCGTTACTTGGCCTTTGACAGAGCTACGTCTAACAATTAATTTCGCAAAGCTCTTTGTATCGTCACCTGAAGTCATTATTGATATTCATTTATTACTGGCTTGGTAACTTAATAGTTTCACAGAGATGCCTCAAGAGCAAAAAATTAAATTTATATTTTTTTTTATGATAATTAACGGAATTATGTTTAAATTAAAAATATATAAAATAAGCTCACGCTCCTCGTTGGTGGTGTTTACTGTACTGGAGGTCGAGAAGCAGCTGTGCTCAGCACGGATCGGCGAGCTGCGCTAGCGTTGGCGACGCTCAGCAGCGCGCGGCTATGCAGTCCGAGCTGAAATATTCGGCGTAAATAATCACTACAATGTAGATTATAAGGCGCGGTAGCCTTTTGTAGAGTTTTCTATGAGAGAAATGACTTAACGAAGAAATTTTTTCACAAAAATAAACCGTTGTGGGTAAACGAGAAGTAATATTTTGAAAAATCCGCCTTAAATTTGATAAAAGTGTATATATTTAGTAATACGCAGTAGAAATATTCATATGGATTGCAAAGAAACAAACTATAAAGGCGAGCTTGTAAGAATATAACGAAAAAATATGTATGACGTGATATTGTAACTTCGACAAGTTAAATCTGTACTTTTACAAATTACACGTCATTTGCACAGTTATGAAACCCAAACAATGGGTAGGCAATAGGTTACTTGAGATAACAGGAAGTTTAGGAGTAAGGGAAGCCACTTAGCTTCTGCCCGATGTGTGGCAGTAAAGCAGTCGAGCTGCGACAATTTTTCTAAATAATTTCTAAACTTCGTTACTTGGCCTTTGACAGAGCTACGTCTAACAATTAATTTCGCAAAGCTCTTTGTATCGTCATCTGAAGTCATTATTGATATTTATTTATTACTGGCTTGGTAACTTAATAGTTTCACAGAGTTGCCTCAAGAGCAAAAAATTAAATTTATATTTTTTTTATGATAATTAACGGAATTATGTTTAAATGAAAAATATATAAAATAAGCTCACGCTCCTCGTTGGTGGTGTTTACTGTACTGGAGGTCGAGAAGCAGCTGTGCTCAGCACGGATCGGCGAGCTGCGCTAGCGTTGGCGACGCTCAGCAGCGCGCGGCTATGCAGTCCGAGCTGAAATATTCGGCGTAAATAATCACTACAATGTAGATTATAAGGCGCGGTAGCCTTTTGTAGAGTTTTCTATGAGAGAAATGACTTAACGAAGAAAATTTTTCACAAAAATAAACCGTTGTGGGTAAACGAGAAGTAATATTTTGAAAAATCCGCCTTAAATTTGATAAAAGTGTATATATTTAGTAATACGCAGTAGAAATATTCATATGGATTGCAAAGAAACAAACTATAAAGGCGAGCTTGTAAGAATATAACGAAAAAATATGTATGACGTGATATTGTAACTTCGACAAGTTAAATCTGTACTTTTACAAATTACACGTCATTTGCACAGTTATGAAACCCAAACAATGGGTAGGCAATAGGTTACTTGAGATAACAGGAAGTTTGGGAGTAAGGGAAGCCACTTAGCTTCTGCCCGATGTGTGGCAGTAAAGCAGTCGAGCTGCGACAATTTTTCTAAATAATTTCTAAACTTCGTTACTTGGCCTTTGACAGAGCTACGTCTAACAATTAATTTCGCAAAGCTCTTTGTATCGTCACCTGAAGTCATTATTGATATTCATTTATTACTGGCTTGGTAACTTAATAGTTTCACAGAGATGCCTCAAGAGCAAAAAATTAAATTTATATTTTTTTTTATGATAATTAACGGAATTATGTTTAAATTAAAAATATATAAAATAAGCTCACGCTCCTCGTTGGTGGTGTTTACTGTACTGGAGGTCGAGAAGCAGCTGTGCTCAGCACGGATCGGCGAGCTGCGCTAGCGTTGGCGACGCTCAGCAGCGCGCGGCTATGCAGTCCGAGCTGAAATATTCGGCGTAAATAATCACTACAATGTAGATTATAAGGCGCGGTAGCCTTTTGTAGAGTTTTCTATGAGAGAAATGACTTAACGAAGAAAATTTTTCACAAAAATAAACCGTTGTGGGTAAACGAGAAGTAATATTTTGAAAAATCCGCCTTAAATTTGATAAAAGTGTATATATTTAGTAATACGCAGTAGAAATATTCATATGGATTGCAAAGAAACAAACTATAAAGGCGAGCTTGTAAGAATATAACGAAAAAATATGTATGACGTGATATTGTAACTTCGACAAGTTAAATCTGTACTTTTACAAATTACACGTCATTTGCACAGTTATGAAACCCAAACAATGGGTAGGCAATAGGTTACTTGAGATAACAGGAAGTTTAGGAGTAAGGGAAGCCACTTAGCTTCTGCCCGATGTGTGGCAGTAAAGCAGTCGAGCTGCGACAATTTTTCTAAATAATTTCTAAACTTCGTTACTTGGCCTTTGACAGAGCTACGTCTAACAATTAATTTCGCAAAGCTCTTTGTATCGTCATCTGAAGTCATTATTGATATTTATTTATTACTGGCTTGGTAACTTAATAGTTTCACAGAGTTGCCTCAAGAGCAAAAAATTAAATTTATATTTTTTTTATGATAATTAACGGAATTATGTTTAAATTAAAAATATATAAAATAAGCTCACGCTCCTCGTTGGTGGTGTTTACTGTACTGGAGGTCGAGAAGCAGCTGTGCTCAGCACGGATCGGCGAGCTGCGCTAGCGTTGGCGACGCTCAGCAGCGCGCGGCTATGCAGTCCGAGCTGAAATATTCGGCGTAAATAATCACTACAATGTAGATTATAAGGCGCGGTAGCCTTTTGTAGAGTTTTCTATGAGAGAAATGACTTAACGAAGAAAATTTTTCACAAAAATAAACCGTTGTGGGTAAACGAGAAGTAATATTTTGAAAAAATCCGCCTTAAATTTGATAAAAGTGTATATATTTAGTAATACGCAGTAGAAATATTCATATGGATTGCAAAGAAACAAACTATAAAGGTGAGCTTGTAAGAATATAACGAAAAAATATGTATGACGTGATATTGTAACTTCGACAAGTTAAATCTGTACTTTTACAAATTACACGTCATTTGCACAGTTATGAAACCCAAACAATGGGTAGGCAATAGGTTACTTGAGATAACAGGAAGTTTCGGAGTAAGGGAAGCCACTTAGCTTCTGCCCGATGTGTGGCAGTAAAGCAGTCGAGCTGCGACAATTTTACTAAATAATTTCTAAACTTCGTTACTTGGCCTTTGACAGAGCTACGTCTAACAATTAATTTCGCAAAGCTCTTTGTATCGTCACCTGAAGTCATTATTGATATTTATTTATTACTGGCTTGGTAACTTAATAGTTTCACAGAGATGCCTCAAGAGCAAAAAATTAAATTTATATATTTTTTTTTATGATAATTAACGGAATTATGTTTAAATTAAAATATATAAAATAAGCTCACGCTCCTCGTTGGTGGTGTTTACTGTACTGGAGGTCGAGAAGCAGCTGTGCTCAGCACGGATCGGCGAGCTGCGCTAGCGTTGGCGACGCTCAGCAGCGCGCGGCTATGCAGTCCGAGCTGAAATATTCGGCGTAAATAATCACTACAATGTAGATTATAAGGCGCGGTAGCCTTTTGTAGAGTTTTCTATGAGAGAAATTACTTAACGAAGAAAATTTTTCACAAAAATAAACCGTTGTGGGTAAACGAGAAGTAATATTTTGAAAAATCCGCCTTAAATTTGATAAAAGTGTATATATTTAGTAATACGCAGTAGAAATATTCATATGGATTGCAAAGAAACAAACTATAAAGGCGAGCTTGTAAGAATATAACGAAAAAATATGTATGACGTGATATTGTAACTTCGACAAGTTAAATCTGTACTTTTACAAATTACACGTCATTTGCACAGTTATGAAACCCAAACAATGGGTAGGCAATAGGTTACTTGAGATAACAGGAAGTTTGGGAGTAAGGGAAGCCACTTAGCTTCTGCCCGATGTGTGGCAGTAAAGCAGTCGAGCTGCGACAATTTTTCTAAATAATTTCTAAACTTCGTTACTTGGCCTTTGACAGAGCTACGTCTAACAATTAATTTCGCAAAGCTCTTTGTATCGTCACCTGAAGTCATTATTGATATTCATTTATTACTGGCTTGGTAACTTAATAGTTTCACAGAGATGCCTCAAGAGCAAAAAATTAAATTTATATTTTTTTGTTATGATAATTAACGGAATTATGTTTAAATTAAAAATATATAAAATAAGCTCACGCTCCTCGTTGGTGGTGTTTACTGTACTGGAGGTCGAGAAGCAGCTGTGCTCAGCACGGATCGGAGAGCTGCGCTAGCGTTGGCGACGCTCAGCAGCGCGTGGCTATGCAGTCCGAGCTGAAATATTCGGCGTAAATAATCACTACAATGTAGATTATAAGGCGCGGTAGCCTTTTGTAGAGTTTTCTATGAGAGAAATGACTTAACGAAGAAAATTTTTCACAAAAATAAACCGTTGTGGGTAAACGAGAAGTAATATTTTGAAAAATCCGCCTTAAATTTGATAAAAGTGTATATATTTAGTAATACGCAGTAGAAATATTCATATGGATTGCAAAGAAACAAACTATAAAGGCGAGCTTGTAAGAATATAACGAAAAAATATGTATGACGTGATATTGTAACTTCGACAAGTTAAATCTGTACTTTTACAAATTACACGTCATTTGCACAGTTATGAAACCCAAACAATGGGTAGGCAATAGGTTACTTGAGATAACAGGAAGTTTAGGAGTAAGGGAAGCCACTTAGCTTCTGCCCGATGTGTGGCAGTAAAGCAGTCGAGCTGCGACAATTTTTCTAAATAATTTCTAAACTTCGTTACTTGGCCTTTGACAGAGCTACGTCTAACAATTAATTTCGCAAAGCTCTTTGTATCGTCATCTGAAGTCATTATTGATATTTATTTATTACTGGCTTGGTAACTTAATAGTTTCACAGAGTTGCCTCAAGAGCAAAAAATTAAATTTATATTTTTTTTATGATAATTAACGGAATTATGTTTAAATTAAAAATATATAAAATAAGCTCACGCTCCTCGTTGGTGGTGTTTACTGTACTGGAGGTCGAGAAGCAGCTGTGCTCAGCACGGATCGGCGAGCTGCGCTAGCGTTGGCGACGCTCAGCAGCGCGCGGCTATGCAGTCCGAGCTGAAATATTCGGCGTAAATAATCACTACAATGTAGATTATAAGGCGCGGTAGCCTTTTGTAGAGTTTTCTATGAGAGAAATGACTTAACGAAGAAAATTTTTCACAAAAATAAACCGTTGTGGGTAAACGAGAAGTAATATTTTGAAAAAATCCGCCTTAAATTTGATAAAAGTGTATATATTTAGTAATACGCAGTAGAAATATTCATATGGATTGCAAAGAAACAAACTATAAAGGTGAGCTTGTAAGAATATAACGAAAAAATATGTATGACGTGATATTGTAACTTCGACAAGTTAAATCTGTACTTTTACAAATTACACGTCATTTGCACAGTTATGAAACCCAAACAATGGGTAGGCAATAGGTTACTTGAGATAACAGGAAGTTTCGGAGTAAGGGAAGCCACTTAGCTTCTGCCCGATGTGTGGCAGTAAAGCAGTCGAGCTGCGACAATTTTACTAAATAATTTCTAAACTTCGTTACTTGGCCTTTGACAGAGCTACGTCTAACAATTAATTTCGCAAAGCTCTTTGTATCGTCACCTGAAGTCATTATTGATATTTATTTATTACTGGCTTGGTAACTTAATAGTTTCACAGAGATGCCTCAAGAGCAAAAAATTAAATTTATATATTTTTTTTTATGATAATTAACGGAATTATGTTTAAATTAAAATATATAAAATAAGCTCACGCTCCTCGTTGGTGGTGTTTACTGTACTGGAGGTCGAGAAGCAGCTGTGCTCAGCACGGATCGGCGAGCTGCGCTAGCGTTGGCGACGCTCAGCAGCGCGCGGCTATGCAGTCCGAGCTGAAATATTCGGCGTAAATAATCACTACAATGTAGATTATAAGGCGCGGTAGCCTTTTGTAGAGTTTTCTATGAGAGAAATTACTTAACGAAGAAAATTTTTCACAAAAATAAACCGTTGTGGGTAAACGAGAAGTAATATTTTGAAAAATCCGCCTTAAATTTGATAAAAGTGTATATATTTAGTAATACGCAGTAGAAATATTCATATGGATTGCAAAGAAACAAACTATAAAGGCGAGCTTGTAAGAATATAACGAAAAAATATGTATGACGTGATATTGTAACTTCGACAAGTTAAATCTGTACTTTTACAAATTACACGTCATTTGCACAGTTATGAAACCCAAACAATGGGTAGGCAATAGGTTACTTGAGATAACAGGAAGTTTAGGAGTAAGGGAAGCCACTTAGCTTCTGCCCGATGTGTGGCAGTAAAGCAGTCGAGCTGCGACAATTTTTCTAAATAATTTCTAAACTTCGTTACTTGGCCTTTGACAGAGCTACGTCTAACAATTAATATCGCAAAGCTCTTTGTATCGTCACCTGAAGTCATTATTGATATTTATTTATTACTGGCTTGGTAACTTAATAGTTTCACAGAGATGCCTCAAGAGCAAAAAATTAAATTTATATATTTTTTTATGATAATTAACGGAATTATGTTTAAATTAAAAATATATAAAATAAGCTCACGCTCCTCGTTGGTGGTGTTTACTGTACTGGAGGTCGAGAAGCAGCTGTGCTCAGCACGGATCGGCGAGCTGCGCTAGCGTTGGCGACGCTCAGCAGCGCGCGGCTATGCAGTCCGAGCTGAAATATTCGGCGTAAATAATCACTACAATGTAGATTATAAGGCGCGGTAGCCTTTTGTAGAGTTTTCTATGAGAGAAATGACTTAACGAAGAAAATTTTTCACAAAAATAAACCGTTGTGGGTAAACGAGAAGTAATATTTTGAAAAATCCGCCTTAAATTTGATAAAAGTGTATATATTTAGTAATACGCAGTAGAAATATTCATATGGATTGCAAAGAAACAAACTATAAAGGCGAGCTTGTAAGAATATAACGAAAAAATATGTATGACGTGATATTGTAACTTCGACAAGTTAAATCTGTACTTTTACAAATTACACGTCATTTGCACAGTTATGAAACCCAAACAATGGGTAGGCAATAGGTTACTTGAGATAACAGGAAGTTTAGGAGTAAGGGAAGCCACTTAGCTTCTGCCCGATGTGTGGCAGTAAAGCAGTCGAGCTGCGACAATTTTTCTAAATAATTTCTAAACTTCGTTACTTGGCCTTTGACAGAGCTACGTCTAACAATT
The DNA here is from genome assembly GCA_905220595.1 of Spilosoma lubricipeda. NCBI lineage: Eukaryota > Metazoa > Arthropoda > Insecta > Lepidoptera > Erebidae > Spilosoma > Spilosoma lubricipeda. Next base: position 4,977,021 of record HG992295.1, read on the forward strand.
AATTTCGCAAAGCTCTTTGTATCGTCACCTGAAGTCATTATTGATATTTATTTATTACTGGCTTGGTAACTTAATAGTTTCACAGAGATGCCTCAAGAGCAAAAAATTAAATTTATATATTTTTTTTTATGATAATTAACGGAATTATGTTTAAATTAAAAATATATAAAATAAGCTCACGCTCCTCGTTGGTGGTGTTTACTGTACTGGAGGTCGAGAAGCAGCTGTGCTCAGCACGGATCGGCGAGCTGCGCTAGCGTTGGCGACGCTCAGCAGCGCGCGGCTATGCAGTCCGAGCTGAAATATTCGGCGTAAATAATCACTACAATGTAGATTATAAGGCGCGGTAGCCTTTTGTAGAGTTTTCTATGAGAGAAATGACTTAACGAAGAAAATTTTTCACAAAAATAAACCGTTGTGGGTAAACGAGAAGTAATATTTTGAAAAATCCGCCTTAAATTTGATAAAAGTGTATATATTTAGTAATACGCAGTAGAAATATTCATATGGATTGCAAAGAAACAAACTATAAAGGCGAGCTTGTAAGAATATAACGAAAAAATATGTATGACGTGATATTGTAACTTCGACAAGTTAAATCTGTACTTTTACAAATTACACGTCATTTGCACAGTTATGAAACCCAAACAATGGGTAGGCAATAGGTTACTTGAGATAACAGGAAGTTTAGGAGTAAGGGAAGCCACTTAGCTTCTGCCCGATGTGTGGCAGTAAAGCAGTCGAGCTGCGACAATTTTTCTAAATAATTTCTAAACTTCGTTACTTGGCCTTTGACAGAGCTACGTCTAACAATTAATATCGCAAAGCTCTTTGTATCGTCACCTGAAGTCATTATTGATATTTATTTATTACTGGCTTGGTAACTTAATAGTTTCACAGAGATGCCTCAAGAGCAAAAAATTAAATTTATATATTTTTTTATGATAATTAACGGAATTATGTTTAAATTAAAAATATATAAAATAAGCTCACGCTCCTCGTTGGTGGTGTTTACTGTACTGGAGGTCGAGAAGCAGCTGTGCTCAGCACGGATCGGCGAGCTGCGCTAGCGTTGGCGACGCTCAGCAGCGCGCGGCTATGCAGTCCGAGCTGAAATATTCGGCGTAAATAATCACTACAATGTAGATTATAAGGCGCGGTAGCCTTTTGTAGAGTTTTCTATGAGAGAAATGACTTAACGAAGAAAATTTTTCACAAAAATAAACCGTTGTGGGTAAACGAGAAGTAATATTTTGAAAAATCCGCCTTAAATTTGATAAAAGTGTATATATTTAGTAATACGCAGTAGAAATATTCATATGGATTGCAAAGAAACAAACTATAAAGGCGAGCTTGTAAGAATATAACGAAAAAATATGTATGACGTGATATTGTAACTTCGACAAGTTAAATCTGTACTTTTACAAATTACACGTCATTTGCACAGTTATGAAACCCAAACAATGGGTAGGCAATAGGTTACTTGAGATAACAGGAAGTTTAGGAGTAAGGGAAGCCACTTAGCTTCTGCCCGATGTGTGGCAGTAAAGCAGTCGAGCTGCGACAATTTTTCTAAATAATTTCTAAACTTCGTTACTTGGCCTTTGACAGAGCTACGTCTAACAATTAATTTCGCAAAGCTCTTTGTATCGTCACCTGAAGTCATTATTGATATTCATTTATTACTGGCTTGGTAACTTAATAGTTTCACAGAGATGCCTCAAGAGCAAAAAATTAAATTTATATTTTTTTTTATGATAATTAACGGAATTATGTTTAAATTAAAAATATATAAAATAAGCTCACGCTCCTCGTTGGTGGTGTTTACTGTACTGGAGGTCGAGAAGCAGCTGTGCTCAGCACGGATCGGCGAGCTGCGCTAGCGTTGGCGACGCTCAGCAGCGCGCGGCTATGCAGTCCGAGCTGAAATATTCGGCGTAAATAATCACTACAATGTAGATTATAAGGCGCGGTAGCCTTTTGTAGAGTTTTCTATGAGAGAAATGACTTAACGAAGAAAATTTTTCACAAAAATAAACCGTTGTGGGTAAACGAGAAGTAATATTTTGAAAAATCCGCCTTAAATTTGATAAAAGTGTATATATTTAGTAATACGCAGTAGAAATATTCATATGGATTGCAAAGAAACAAACTATAAAGGCGAGCTTGTAAGAATATAACGAAAAAATATGTATGACGTGATATTGTAACTTCGACAAGTTAAATCTGTACTTTTACAAATTACACGTAATTTGCACAGTTATGAAACCCAAACAATGTGTAGGCAATAGGTTACTTGAGATAACAGGAAGTTTAGGAGTAAGGGAAGCCACTTAGCTTCTGCCCGATGTGTGGCAGTAAAGCAGTCGAGCTGCGACAATTTTTCTAAATAATTTCTAAACTTCGTTACTTGGCCTTTGACAGAGCTACGTCTAACAATTAATTTCGCAAAGCTCTTTGTATCGTCACCTGAAGTCATTATTGATATTTATTTATTACTGGCTAGGTAACTTAATAGTTTCACAGAGATGCCTCAAGAGCAAATTTTTTTTTTATGATATTTAACGGAATTATGTTTAAATTAAAAATATATAAAATAAGCTCACGCTCCTCGTTGGTGGTGTTTACTGTACTGGAGGTCGAGAAGCAGCTGTGCTCAGCACGGATCGGCGAGCTGCGCTAGCGTTGGCGACGCTCAGCAGCGCGCGGCTATGCAGTCCGAGCTGAAATATTCGGCGTAAATAATCACTACAATGTAGATTATAAGGCGCGGTAGCCTTTTGTAGAGTTTTCTATGAGAGAAATGACTTAACGAAGAAAATTTTTCACAAAAATAAACCGTTGTGGGTAAACGAGAAGTAATATTTTGAAAAATCCGCCTTAAATTTGATAAAAGTGTATATATTTAGTAATACGCAGTAGAAATATTCATATGGATTGCAAAGAAACAAACTATAAAGGCGAGCTTGTAAGAATATAACGAAAAAATATGTATGACGTGATATTGTAACTTCGACAAGTTAAATCTGTACTTTTACAAATTACGTGTAATTTGTAAAGTTATGAAACCCAAACAATGTGTAGGCAATAGGTTACTTGAGATAACAGGAAGTTTAGGAGTAAGGGAAGCCACTTAGCTTCTGCCCGATGTGTGGCAGTAAAGCAGTCGAGCTGCGACAATTTTTCTAAATAATTTCTAAACTTCGTTACTTGGCCTTTGACAGAGCTACGTCTAACAATTAATTTCGCAAAGCTCTTTGTATCGTCACCTGAAGTCATTATTGATATTTATTTATTACTGGCTTGGTAACTTAATAGTTTCACAGAGTTGCCTCAAGAGCAAAAAATTAAATTTATATTTTTTTTTATGATAATTAACGGAATTATGTTTAAATTAAAAATATATAAAATAAGCTCACGCTCCTCGTTGGTGGTGTTTACTGTACTGGAGGTCGAGAAGCAGCTGTGCTCAGCACGGATCGGCGAGCTGCGCTAGCGTTGGCGACGCTCAGCAGCGCGCGGCTATGCAGTCCGAGCTGAAATATTCGGCGTAAATAATCACTACAATGTAGATTATAAGGCGCGGTAGCCTTTTGTAGAGTTTTCTATGAGAGAAATGACTTAACGAAGAAAATTTTTCACAAAAATAAACCGTTGTGGGTAAACTTATCGGTAGTAGAGCCACGCTGATCTCAGCACGAATGGGCCGGCTCGACCGGGGCGGTACTACCCTCGCACAGAAGACCAACCTAAAATGGCAGTTTTGGTGCTGTCGTATTTCGTTGGTGAGTGCGAGACCGGAGGCCCAAAGATGCAGGGGTGACAGTTATCGCGGTAAGTGTGTGAGCAGTGGAATGCTCGTAGAGTCATGTTGAGGGTGACGTGGATCGAACCGTCGGCCAGGGAGACCCGTAGAAACGGTGGTGCCGCTGGCCGCCCGCGGCATAGAGAGGGGCCCAACCGCGGCTAACCACCCTGGGAGGCTGCCCCGTCAGGTCGCGCATAATCCACGGAGTGGCTCGTCGTGCCGGTTGGTGACCGGACGGTGGGACCAGGCGACCACTTCCGGGAGGGTACGGGGGCCCTTCCGTCCGGCGGTTCGGTCACCGTCATGCCTCACCCTTCTATGACAATACAGCATTCCGAGTCTCAGTATTACACTTCCGCGATGACTGTCATGCCTTTTACGCTCCCATTCCCCTCCTCCTCTTTCTTTTCATGGCAGCACAGAAAAGGTACACACGATGCACAGCGGCACTCCATTCTCCCACCAACCCGCTTTTTGAGGTGGAGTTCACAAACATCCGTGGACTCCATGCAAACCTCAACGCCGTCCACCAGCATCTCGAGACGGCACGGCCGGCCATGCTTTTTCTGTCGGAGACTCAAATACGCCGCCCTGCCGACACGACATATCTTCATTACCCCGGTTACGTGCTTGAGGAGTGCTTCCTCGCGAAGGCTGGGGTGTGTCTTTTTGTCAGGGCGGATGTTTGTTGTAGCCGATTGCGCTGCCTTGAGGACCCATCCTTCTCCACCCTATGGCTCCACGTAGATATTGGCTGTACGAGCCGAATCTACGTATGCCTATACAGGTCCCACTCTGGAGACTCAGAGACAACTCGACTTTTTGAGTATCTCAGCCAGGCAGCGGACAAAGCGCAGGAGCAGTTTCCGACCGCCGAACTGGTATTTCTGGGAGACTTTAACGCCCACAATGAGTCCTGGTTGGGATCTTCCAGAACTGACCACGCAGGTCGGACTGCCCATGCATTCGCTCTCACGCATGACCTCACCCAGCTGGTACTCCAGCCCGCCAGGATACCAGACATATCGAGTCAAGCGCCTTCCTTGCTGGACCTACTGCTGACGAGTCATCCGGCGCAATACAGTGTATCGGTGCTCGCTCCTCTGGGATCCTCCGATCACTGTCTAGTTTACACTACGGTGCCTCTTGCTGCCCCACCACGACCAGTGGCAGCAAAAAGACGTTTATGGCACTACTCGTCAGCAGACTGGGATGGAATGCGGGATTATTTTGCATCCATCCCGTGGGCACAACGCTGCTTCAAAGACAAAGATCTGTCTCAAAGTGCGGCCGCCGTGGCTGGCGAAATCACTGTCGGAATGGAATACTATATTCCCTACAGTGAGGTCGCCAGCCAGACTACCCGTCCCTGGTTCAATCGCGAGTGCGCCCATGCTGTTTCACAAAAGCAATCGGCCCACCGCGCATGGACCAGGGCCTGCGCTAACGGCTCGCTTGACGTGGATCGACTAAAAGCAGCGTTTAACAAAGCCACTAGGAAATGCAAGAAGGCTTACAACAGAGCGGATGCCCAGCGCATCGCGCGGCTTGGTCAAGAACTCGTCGCATACCCTACGGGTAGCCGAAAGTTCTGGCGATTGGCTAAAGCCGTGCAGTCCAACTTTTGCCAGCCCTCGCTACCACCGCTGAAATATCCTGACGGATCACTTGCCCATCAGCCGCAGGAGAAAGCGAAACTGCTTGTTAATCTCTTTGCGGCTAACTCCCGTATCGATGACCGCGGCAAGCACCCGCCTACGATTCCGACCTGCGACTCTACAATGCGAGATATTCGCATCCGGCTGAATGATGTCCGTGCGGAGCTTAGGTCACTCGACGTCCGGAAAGCCAGTGGACCCGACGGTATCCCAGCGGTGGTTCTTAAGAACTGTGCACCAGAGTTGTCTGCGGTATTGACGCGTCTGTATCGCCTGTCATATTCCTCGGGAGTTGTTCCGGAGGCTTGGAGAGAGGCAAATGTTCAACCTATCCCCAAAAAGGGCGACCGCTCAGACCCGACCAACTACCGTCCGATAGCCGTCACCTCCATTATCTGCAAAGTGTTTGAGCGGATAATTAACAAACAACTGGTCCACTACCTAGAGGATCACTCCCTATTAAATGATCGACAGTATGGTTTCAGGCCGAACAGATCTACGGGTGATCTTCTAGCTTACGTCACACACCTTTGGGGTGAGGCTATTGACAGGCATGGAGAATCTTTGGCCATCAGCGTCGACATGGCCAAGGCCTTTGATAGGGTTTGGCACCGTTCGCTTCTCTCCAAGCTACCGGCCTTTGGTTTGCCCCCTAAACTCTGCAACTGGACTGCCGCATTTCTCCACCAGCGCCGCATCAGAGTCCTTTGCGACGGTGCGGCCTCCGATTTTCAATCGATTAACGCCGGAGTACCGCAGGGCTCTGTCCTGTCGCCCACGCTGTTTCTTCTGCATATCAATGATATGTTAGCCCTTGGCAACATTCATTGCTATGCAGACGATAGTACAGTTCATGGGCGATATTTCGGACACCCTGCGGCCAAACTTGCAGATATCGAGGAAAAACGACAGGAGCTTATCGTTCAACTCGACCATGTTCTGGGCCGCATTTTTCAATGGGGCTGTGAGAATCTGGTCGAGTTCAACGCCAAGAAAACACAGGTGTGCGCGTTCTCCGCCAAAAAGTCTCCATTCCTTCCCCTTCCCACTTTTCAGGACATTCAAATGCCATTACAAGGTAAGCTCGATATACTGGGCATGGATATCTGTCGAGATCTCAACCCACGAGAATACGTTGAGAGCGTCACTAAAGCGGCCTCGCGGAAGCTAGGTGTCTTAAACAAGGTGAGACGGTTCTTCTCGCCCGGGCATCTGTGTCTTCTTTACAAGACCCAGGTTCGTTCGTGCGTGGAGTACTGTTCTCATCTTTGCGATGGTGCCGCACAGTACCTGTTTGACGCTCTCGACCGGTTGCAGCGACGAGCTATTCGCATCGTAAACAGTCCCGAAGCCACAGAGTCCCTTGAGCCCCTGCAGTTGCGTAGAGATGTCGCCTCTATGGCAGTACTCTATCGCCTGTATCACGGAGAGTGCTCTGAAGAGCTCTTCCAACTGGTCCCCCCCTCACCCTTCCTTTACAGAACAACACGTGCCGGCCTTGGAAGTCACCGCTTCAGAGTGGTAGACATTCGATCTCGCACTCATCGCTTCGGTTCCTCCTTTCTGTGCCGAGCGATCAAAACCTGGAACTCACTTCCAGAGCACGTGTGTCCCTCCCACTATGATCCCGGGTCCTTTAAGCGGGGCGTAAAAAAGCATCTCACTAGGCGGCCATAGTGTGGGTCTCCATGCTGCAATGACCTTATTCGCATTGAGGATGGTGACCATCACTCTTGGAATCTGCTCATGCTTTCCATCAGGCTGAGCAGAGTCATTTTGGCGCAGCTAATATATATAAAAAAAAAAAAAAAAAAAAAAAAAAAAAAAAAAAAAAACGAGAAGTAATATTTTGAAAAATCCGCCTTAAATTTGATAAAAGTGTATATATTTAGTAATACGCAGTAGAAATATTCATATGGATTGCAAAGAAACAAACTATAAAGGCGAGCTTGTAAGAATATAACGAAAAAATATGTATGACGTGATATTGTAACTTCGACAAGTTAAATCTGTACTTTTACAAATTACACGTCATTTGCACAGTTATGAAACCCAAACAATGGGTAGGCAATAGGTTACTTGAGATAACAGGAAGTTTAGGAGTAAGGGAAGCCACTTAGCTTCTGCCCGATGTGTGGCAGTAAAGCAGTCGAGCTGCGACAATTTTTCTACATAATTTCTAAACTTCGTTACTTGGCCTTTGACAGAGCTACGTCTAACAATTAATTTCGCAAAGCTCTTTGTATCGTCATCTGAAGTCATTATTGATATTTATTTATTACTGGCTTGGTAACTTAATAGTTTCACAGAGTTGCCTCAAGAGCAAAAAATTAAATTTATATTTTTTTTATGATAATTAACGGAATTATGTTTAAATTAAAAATATATAAAATAAGCTCACGCTCCTCGTTGGTGGTGTTTACTGTACTGGAGGTCGAGAAGCAGCTGTGCTCAGCACGGATCGGCGAGCTGCGCTAGCGTTGGCGACGCTCAGCAGCGCGCGGCTATGCAGTCCGAGCTGAAATATTCGGCGTAAATAATCACTACAATGTAGATTATAAGGCGCGGTAGCCTTTTGTAGAGTTTTCTATGAGAGAAATGACTTAACGAAGAAAATTTTTCACAAAAATAAACCGTTGTGGGTAAACGAGAAGTAATATTTTGAAAAATCCGCCTTAAATTTGATAAAAGTGTATATATTTAGTAATACGCAGTAGAAATATTCATATGGATTGCAAAGAAACAAACTATAAAGGCGAGCTTGTAAGAATATAACGAAAAAATATGTATGACGTGATATTGTAACTTCGACAAGTTAAATCTGTACTTTTACAAATTACACGTCATTTGCACAGTTATGAAACCCAAACAATGGGTAGGCAATAGGTTACTTGAGATAACAGGAAGTTTGGGAGTAAGGGAAGCCACTTAGCTTCTGCCCGATGTGTGGCAGTAAAGCAGTCGAGCTGCGACAATTTTTCTAAATAATTTCTAAACTTCGTTACTTGGCCTTTGACAGAGCTACGTCTAACAATTAATTTCGCAAAGCTCTTTGTATCGTCACCTGAAGTCATTATTGATATTTATTTATTACTGGCTTGGTAACTTAATAGTTTCACAGAGTTGCCTCAAGAGCAAAAAATTAAATTTATATTTTTTTTTATGATAATTAACGGAATTATGTTTAAATTAAAAATATATAAAATAAGCTCACGCTCCTCGTTGGTGGTGTTTACTGTACTGGAGGTCGAGAAGCAGCTGTGCTCAGCACGGATCGGCGAGCTGCGCTAGCGTTGGCGACGCTCAGCAGCGCGCGGCTATGCAGTCCGAGCTGAAATATTCGGCGTAAATAATCACTACAATGTAGATTATAAGGCGCGGTAGCCTTTTGTAGAGTTTTCTATGAGAGAAATGACTTAACGAAGAAAATTTTTCACAAAAATAAACCGTTGTGGGTAAACGAGAAGTAATATTTTGAAAAATCCGCCTTAAATTTGATAAAAGTGTATATATTTAGTAATACGCAGTAGAAATATTCATATGGATTGCAAAGAAACAAACTATAAAGGCGAGCTTGTAATAATATAACGAAAAAATATGTATGACGTGATAATGTAACTTCGACAAGTTAAATCTGTACTTTTACAAATTACACGTAATTTGCACAGTTATGAAACCCAAACAATGGGTAGACAATAGGTTACTTGAGATAACAGGAAGTTTGGGAGTAAGGGAAGCCACTTAGCTTCTGCCCGATGTGTGGCAGTAAAGCAGTCGAGCTGCGACAATTTTTCTAAATAATTTCTAAACTTCGTTACTTGGCCTTTGACAGAGCTACGTCTAACAATTAATTTCGCAAAGCTCTTTGTATCGTCACCTGAAGTCATTATTGATATTCATTTATTACTGGCTTGGTAACTTAATAGTTTCACAGAGATGCCTAAAGAGCAAAAAATTAAATTTATATTTTTTTGTTATGATAATTAACGGAATTATGTTTAAATTAAAAATATATAAAATAAGCTCACGCTCCTCGTTGGTGGTGTTTACTGTACTGGAGGTCGAGAAGCAGCTGTGCTCAGCACGGATCGGAGAGCTGCGCTAGCGTTGGCGACGCTCAGTAGCGCGTGGCTATGCAGTCCGAGCTGAAATATTCGGCGTAAATAATCACTACAATGTAGATTATAAGGCGCGGTAGCCTTTTGTAGAGTTTTCTATGAGAGAAATGACTTAACGAAGAATATTTTTCACAAAAATAAACCGTTGTGGGTAAACGAGAAGTAATATTTTGAAAAATCCGCCTTAAATTTGATAAAAGTGTATATATTTAGTAATACGCAGTAGAAATATTCATATGGATTGCAAAGAAACAAACTATAAAGGCGAGCTTGTAAGAATATAACGAAAAAATATGTATGACGTGATATTGTAACTTCGACAAGTTAAATCTGTACTTTTACAAATTACACGTCATTTGCACAGTTATGAAACCCAAACAATGGGTAGGCAATAGGTTACTTGAGATAACAGGAAGTTTAGGAGTAAGGGAAGCCACTTAGCTTCTGCCCGATGTGTGGCAGTAAAGCAGTCGAGCTGCGACAATTTTTCTAAATAATTTCTAAACTTCGTTACTTGGCCTTTGACAGAGCTACGTCTAACAATTAATTTCGCAAAGCTCTTTGTATCGTCATCTGAAGTCATTATTGATATTTATTTATTACTGGCTTGGTAACTTAATAGTTTCACAGAGTTGCCTCAAGATCAAAAAATTAAATTTATATTTTTTTTATGATAATTAACGGAATTATGTTTAAATTAAAAATATATAAAATAAGCTCACGCTCCTCGTTGGTGGTGTTTACTGTACTGGAGGTCGAGAAGCAGCTGTGCTCAGCAAGGATCGGCGAGCTGCGCTAGCGTTGGCGACGCTCAGCAGCGCGCGGCTATGCAGTCCGAGCTGAAATATTCGGCGTAAATAATCACTACAATGTAGATTATAAGGCGCGGTAGCCTTTTGTAGAGTTTTCTATGAGAGAAATGACTTAACGAAGAAAATTTTTCACAAAAATAAACCGTTGTGGGTAAACGAGAAGTAATATTTTGAAAAATCCGCCTTAAATTTGATAAAAGTGTATATATTTAGTAATACGCAGTAGAAATATTCATATGGATTGCAAAGAAACAAACTATAAAGGCGAGCTTGTAAGAATATAACGAAAAAATATGTATGACGTGATATTGTAACTTCGACAAGTTAAATCTGTACTTTTACAAATTACACGTAATTTGCACAGTTATGAAACCCAAACAATGTGTAGGCAATAGGTTACTTGAGATAACAGGAAGTTTAGGAGTAAGGGAAGCCACTTAGCTTCTGCCCGATGTGTGGCAGTAAAGCAGTCGAGCTGCGACAATTTTTCTAAATAATTTCTAAACTTCGTTACTTGGCCTTTGACAGAGCTACGTCTAACAATTAATTTCGCAAAGCTCTTTGTATCGTCACCTGAAGTCATTATTGATATTTATTTATTACTGGCTTGGTAACTTAATAGTTTCACAGAGTTGCCTCAAGAGCAAAAAATTAAATTTATATTTTTTTTTATGATAATTAACGGAATTATGTTTAAATTAAAAATATATAAAATAAGCTCACGCTCCTCGTTGGTGGTGTTTACTGTACTGGAGGTCGAGAAGCAGCTGTGCTCAGCACGGATCGGCGAGCTGCGCTAGCGTTGGCGACGCTCAGCAGCGCGCGGCTATGCAGTCCGAGCTGAAATATTCGGCGTAAATAATCACTACAATGTAGATTATAAGGCGCGGTAGCCTTTTGTAGAGTTTTCTATGAGAGAAATGACTTAACGAAGAAAATTTTTCACAAAAATAAACCGTTGTGGGTAAACGAGAAGTAATATTTTGAAAAATCCGCCTTAAATTTGATAAAAGTGTATATATTTAGTAATACGCAGTAGAAATATTCATATGGATTGCAAAGAAACAAACTATAAAGGCGAGCTTGTAATAATATAACGAAAAAATATGTATGACGTGATAATGTAACTTCGACAAGTTAAATCTGTACTTTTACAAATTACACGTAATTTGCACAGTTATGAAACCCAAACAATGGGTAGACAATAGGTTACTTGAGATAACAGGAAGTTTGGGAGTAAGGGAAGCCACTTAGCTTCTGCCCGATGTGTGGCAGTAAAGCAGTCGAGCTGCGACAATTTTTCTAAATAATTTCTAAACTTCGTTACTTGGCCTTTGACAGAGCTACGTCTAACAATTAATTTCGCAAAGCTCTTTGTATCGTCACCTGAAGTCATTATTGATATTCATTTATTACTGGCTTGGTAACTTAATAGTTTCACAGAGATGTCTCAAGAGCAAAAAATTAAATTTATATTTTTTTGTTATGATAATTAACGGAATTATGTTTAAATTAAAAATATATAAAATAAGCTCACGCTCCTCGTTGGTGGTGTTTACTGTACTGGAGGTCGAGAAGCAGCTGTGCTCAGCACGGATCGGAGAGCTGCGCTAGCGTTGGCGACGCTCAGCAGCGCGTGGCTATGCAGTCCGAGCTGAAATATTCGGCGTAAATAATCACTACAATGTAGATTATAAGGCGCGGTAGCCTTTTGTAGAGTTTTCTATGAGAGAAATGACTTAACGAAGAAAATTTTTCACAAAAATAAACCGTTGTGGGTAAACGAGAAGTAATATTTTGAAAAATCCGCCTTAAATTTGATAAAAGTGTATATATTTAATAATACGCAGTAGAAATATTCATATGGATTGCAAAGAAACAAACTATAAAGGCGAGCTTGTAATAATATAACGAAAAAATATGTATGACGTGATAATGTAACTTCGACAAGTTAAATCTGTACTTTTACAAATTACACGTAATTTGCACAGTTATGAAACCCAAACAATGTGTAGGCAATAGGTTACTTGAGATAACAGGAAGTTTAGGAGTAAGGGAAGCCACTTAGCTTCTGCCCGATGTGTGGCAGTAAAGCAGTCGAGCTGCGACAATTTTTCTAAATAATTTCTAAACTTCGTTACTTGGCCTTTGACAGAGCTACGTCTAACAATTAATTTCGCAAAGCTCTTTGTATCGTCACCTGAAGTCATTATTGATATTTATTTATTACTGGCTTGGTAACTTAATAGTTTCACAGAGTTGCCTCAAGAGCAAAAAATTAAATTTATATTTTTTTTTATGATAATTAACGGAATTATGTTTAAATTAAAAATATATAAAATAAGCTCACGCTCCTCGTTGGTGGTGTTTACTGTACTGGAGGTCGAGAAGCAGCTGTGCTCAGCACGGATCGGCGAGCTGCGCTAGCGTTGGCGACGCTCAGCAGCGCGCGGCTATGCAGTCCGAGCTGAAATATTCGGCGTAAATAATCACTACAATGTAGATTATAAGGCGCGGTAGCCTTTTGTAGAGTTTTCTATGAGAGAAATGACTTAACGAAGAAAATTTTTCACAAAAATAAACCGTTGTGGGTAAACGAGAAGTAATATTTTGAAAAATCCGCCTTAAATTTGATAAAAGTGTATATATTTAGTAATACGCAGTAGAAATATTCATATGGATTGCAAAGAAACAAACTATAAAGGCGAGCTTGTAATAATATAACGAAAAAATATGTATGACGTGATAATGTAACTTCGACAAGTTAAATCTGTACTTTTACAAATTACACGTAATTTGCACAGTTATGAAACCCAAACAATGGGTACACAATAGGTTACTTGAGATAACAGGAAGTTTGGGAGTAAGGGAAGCCACTTAGCTTCTGCCCGATGTGTGGCAGTAAAGCAGTCGAGCTGCGACAATTTTTCTAAATAATTTCTAAACTTCGTTACTTGGCCTTTGACAGAGCTACGTCTAACAATTAATTTCGCAAAGCTCTTTGTATCGTCACCTGAAGTCATTATTGATATTCATTTATTACTGGCTTGGTAACTTAATAGTTTCACAGAGATGTCTCAAGAGCAAAAAATTAAATTTATATTTTTTTGTTATGATAATTAACGGAATTATGTTTAAATTAAAAATATATAAAATAAGCTCACGCTCCTCGTTGGTGGTGTTTACTGTACTGGAGGTCGAGAAGCAGCTGTGCTCAGCACGGATCGGAGAGCTGCGCTAGCGTTGGCGACGCTCAGCAGCGCGTGGCTATGCAGTCCGAGCTGAAATATTCGGCGTAAATAATCACTACAATGTAGATTATAAGGCGCGGTAGCCTTTTGTAGAGTTTTCTATGAGAGAAATGACTTAACGAAGAAAATTTTTCACAAAAATAAACCGTTGTGGGTAAACGAGAAGTAATATTTTGAAAAATCCGCCTTAAATTTGATAAAAGTGTATATATTTAATAATACGCAGTAGAAATATTCATATGGATTGCAAAGAAACAAACTATAAAGGCGAGCTTGTAATAATATAACGAAAAAATATGTATGACGTGATAATGTAACTTCGACAAGTTAAATCTGTACTTTTACAAATTACACGTAATTTGCACAGTTATGAAACCCAAACAATGTGTAGGCAATAGGTTACTTGAGATAACAGGAAGTTTAGGAGTAAGGGAAGCCACTTAGCTTCTGCCCGATGTGTGGCAGTAAAGCAGTCGAGCTGCGACAATTTTTCTAAATAATTTCTAAACTTCGTTACTTGGCCTTTGACAGAGCTACGTCTAACAATTAATTTCGCAAAGCTCTTTGTATCGTCATCTGAAGTCATTATTGATATTTATTTATTACTGGCTTGGTAACTTAATAGTTTCACAGAGTTGCCTCAAGATCAAAAAATTAAATTTATATTTTTTTTATGATAATTAACGGAATTATGTTTAAATTAAAAATATATAAAATAAGCTCACGCTCCTCGTTGGTGGTGTTTACTGTACTGGAGGTCGAGAAGCAGCTGTGCTCAGCAAGGATCGGCGAGCTGCGCTAGCGTTGGCGACGCTCAGCAGCGCGCGGCTATGCAGTCCGAGCTGAAATATTCGGCGTAAATAATCACTACAATGTAGATTATAAGGCGCGGTAGCCTTTTGTAGAGTTTTCTATGAGAGAAATGACTTAACGAAGAAAATTTTTCACAAAAATAAACCGTTGTGGGTAAACGAGAAGTAATATTTTGAAAAATCCGCCTTAAATTTGATAAAAGTGTATATATTTAGTAATACGCAGTAGAAATATTCATATGGATTGCAAAGAAACAAACTATAAAGGCGAGCTTGTAAGAATATAACGAAAAAATATGTATGACGTGATATTGTAACTTCGACAAGTTAAATCTGTACTTTTACAAATTACACGTAATTTGCACAGTTATGAAACCCAAACAATGTGTAGGCAATAGGTTACTTGAGATAACAGGAAGTTTAGGAGTAAGGGAAGCCACTTAGCTTCTGCCCGATGTGTGGCAGTAAAGCAGTCGAGCTGCGACAATTTTTCTAAATAATTTCTAAACTTCGTTACTTGGCCTTTGACAGAGCTACGTCTAACAATTAATTTCGCAAAGCTCTTTGTATCGTCACCTGAAGTCATTATTGATATTCATTTATTACTGGCTTGGTAACTTAATAGTTTCACAGAGATGTCTCAAGAGCAAAAAATTAAATTTATATTTTTTTGTTATGATAATTAACGGAATTATGTTTAAATTAAAAATATATAAAATAAGCTCACGCTCCTCGTTGGTGGTGTTTACTGTACTGGAGGTCGAGAAGCAGCTGTGCTCAGCACGGATCGGAGAGCTGCGCTAGCGTTGGCGACGCTCAGCAGCGCGCGGCTATGCAGTCCGAGCTGAAATATTCGGCGTAAATAATCACTACAATGTAGATTATAAGGCGCGGTAGCCTTTTGTAGAGTTTTCTATGAGAGAAATGACTTAACGAAGAAAATTTTTCACAAAAATAAACCGTTGTGGGTAAACGAGAAGTAATATTTTGAAAAATCCGCCTTAAATTTGATAAAAGTGTATATATTTAATAATACGCAGTAGAAATATTCATATGGATTGCAAAGAAACAAACTATAAAGGCGAGCTTGTAATAATATAACGAAAAAATATGTATGACGTGATAATGTAACTTCGACAAGTTAAATCTGTACTTTTACAAATAACACGTAATTTGCACAGTTATGAAACCCAAACAATGGGTAGACAATAGGTTACTTGAGATAACAGGAAGTTTGGGAGTAAGGGAAGCCACTTAGCTTCTGCCCGATGTGTGGCAGTAAAGCAGTCGAGCTGCGACAATTTTTCTAAATAATTTCTAAACTTCGTTACTTGGCCTTTGACAGAGCTACGTCTAACAATTAATTTCGCAAAGCTCTTTGTATCGTCACCTGAAGTCATTATTGATATTTATTTATTACTGGCTAGGTAACTTAATAGTTTCACAGAGATGCCTCAAGAGCAAATTTTTTTTTTATGATATTTAACGGAATTATGTTTAAATTAAAAATATATAAAATAAGCTCACGCTCCTCGTTGGTGGTGTTTACTGTACTGGAGGTCGAGAAGCAGCTGTGCTCAGCACGGATCGGCGAGCTGCGCTAGCGTTGGCGACGCTCAGCAGCGCGCGGCTATGCAGTCCGAGCTGAAATATTCGGCGTAAATAATCACTACAATGTAGATTATAAGGCGCGGTAGCCTTTTGTAGAGTTTTCTATGAGAGAAATGACTTAACGAAGAAAATTTTTCACAAAAATAAACCGTTGTGGGTAAACGAGAAGTAATATTTTGAAAAATCCGCCTTAAATTTGATAAAAGTGTATATATTTAGTAATAAGCAGTAGAAATATTCATATGGATTGCAAAGAAACAAACTATAAAGGCGAGCTTGTAATAATATAACGAAAAAATATGTATGACGTGATAATGTAACTTCGACAAGTTAAATCTGTACTTTTACAAATTACACGTAATTTGCACAGTTATGAAACCCAAACAATGGGTAGACAATAGGTTACTTGAGATAACAGGAAGTTTGGGAGTAAGGGAAGCCACTTAGCTTCTGCCCGATGTGTGGCAGTAAAGCAGTCGAGCTGCGACAATTTTTCTAAATAATTTCTAAACTTCGCTACTTGGCCATTGACAGAGCTACGTCTAACAATTAATTTCGCAAAGCTCTTTGTATCGTCACCTGAAGTCATTATTGATATTCATTTATTACTGGCTTGGTAACTTAATAGTTTCACAGAGATGCCTCAAGAGCAAAAAATTAAATTTATATTTTTTTGTTATGATAATTAACGGAATTATGTTTAAATTAAAAATATATAAAATAAGCTCACGCTCCTCGTTGGTGGTGTTTACTGTACTGGAGGTCGAGAAGCAGCTGTGCTCAGCACGGATCGGAGAGCTGCGCTAGCGTTGGCGACGCTCAGCAGCGCGTGGCTATGCAGTCCGAGCTGAAATATTCGGCGTAAATAATCACTACAATGTAGATTATAAGGCGCGGTAGCCTTTTGTAGAGTTTTCTATGAGAGAAATGACTTAACGAAGAAAATTTTTCACAAAAATAAACCGTTGTGGGTAAACGAGAAGTAATATTTTGAAAAATCCGCCTTAAATTTGATAAAAGTGTATATATTTAATAATACGCAGTAGAAATATTCATATGGATTGCAAAGAAACAAACTATAAAGGCGAGCTTGTAATAATATAACGAAAAAATATGTATGACGTGATAATGTAACTTCGACAAGTTAAATCTGTACTTTTACAAATAACACGTAATTTGCACAGTTATGAAACCCAAACAATGGGTAGGCAATAGGTTACTTGAGATAACAGGAAGTTTAGGAGTAAGGGAAGCCACTTAGCTTCTGCCCGATGTGTGGCAGTAAAGCAGTCGAGCTGCGACAATTTTTCTAAATAATTTCTAAACTTCGTTACTTGGCCTTTGACAGAGCTACGTCTAACAATTAATTTCGCAAAGCTCTTTGTATCGTCACCTGAAGTCATTATTGATATTTATTTATTACTGGCTAGGTAACTTAATAGTTTCACAGAGATGCCTCAAGAGCAAATTTTTTTTTTATGATATTTAACGGAATTATGTTTAAATTAAAAATATATAAAATAAGCTCACGCTCCTCGTTGGTGGTGTTTACTGTACTGGAGGTCGAGAAGCAGCTGTGCTCAGCACGGATCGGCGAGCTGCGCTAGCGTTGGCGACGCTCAGCAGCGCGTGGCTATGCAGTCCGAGCTGAAATATTCGGCGTAAATAATCACTACAATGTAGATTATAAGGCGCGGTAGCCTTTTGTAGAGTTTTCTATGAGAGAAATGACTTAACGAAGAAAATTTTTCACAAAAATAAACCGTTGTGGGTAAACGAGAAGTAATATTTTGAAAAATCCGCCTTAAATTTGATAAAAGTGTATATATTTAATAATACGCAGTAGAAATATTCATATGGATTGCAAAGAAACAAACTATAAAGGCGAGCTTGTAATAATATAACGAAAAAATATGTATGACGTGATAATGTAACTTCGACAAGTTAAATCTGTACTTTTACAAATAACACGTAATTTGCACAGTTATGAAACCCAAACAATGGGTAGACAATAGGTTACTTGAGATAACAGGAAGTTTGGGAGTAAGGGAAGCCACTTAGCTTCTGCCCGATGTGTGGCAGTAAAGCAGTCGAGCTGCGACAATTTTTCTAAATAATTTCTAAACTTCGTTACTTGGCCTTTGACAGAGCTACGTCTAACAATTAATTTCGCAAAGCTCTTTGTATCGTCACCTGAAGTCATTATTGATATTTATTTATTACTGGCTAGGTAACTTAATAGTTTCACAGAGATGCCTCAAGAGCAAATTTTTTTTTTATGATATTTAACGGAATTATGTTTAAATTAAAAATAAATAAAATAAGCTCACGCTCCTCGTTGGTGGTGTTTACTGTACTGGAGGTCGAGAAGCAGCTGTGCTCAGCACGGATCGGCGAGCTGCGCTAGCGTTGGCGACGCTCAGCAGCGCGTGGCTATGCAGTCCGAGCTGAAATATTCGGCGTAAATAATCACTACAATGTAGATTATAAGGCGCGGTAGCCTTTTGTAGAGTTTTCTATGAGAGAAATGACTTAACGAAGAAAATTTTTCACAAAAATAAACCGTTGTGGGTAAACGAGAAGTAATATTTTGAAAAATCCGCCTTAAATTTGATAAAAGTGTATATATTTAATAATACGCAGTAGAAATATTCATATGGATTGCAAAGAAACAAACTATAAAGGCGAGCTTGTAATAATATAACGAAAAAATATGTATGACGTGATAATGTAACTTCGACAAGTTAAATCTGTACTTTTACAAATAACACGTAATTTGCACAGTTATGAAACCCAAACAATGGGTAGGCAATAGGTTACTTGAGATAACAGGAAGTTTAGGAGTAAGGGAAGCCACTTAGCTTCTGCCCGATGTGTGGCAGTAAAGCAGTCGAGCTGCGACAATTTTTCTAAATAATTTCTAAACTTCGTTACTTGGCCTTTGACAGAGCTACGTCTAACAATTAATTTCGCAAAGCTCTTTGTATCGTCACCTGAAGTCATTATTGATATTTATTTATTACTGGCTAGGTAACTTAATAGTTTCACAGAGATGCCTCAAGAGCAAATTTTTTTTTTATGATATTTAACGGAATTATGTTTAAATTAAAAATATATGAAATAAGCTCACGCTCCTCGTTGGTGGTGTTTACTGTACTGGAGGTCGAGAAGCAGCTGTGCTCAGCACGGATCGGCGAGCTGCGCTAGCGTTGGCGACGCTCAGCAGCGCGCGGCTATGCAGTCCGAGCTGAAATATTCGGCGTAAATAATCACTACAATGTAGATTATAAGGCGCGGTAGCCTTTTGTAGAGTTTTCTATGAGAGAAATGACTTAACGAAGAAAATTTTTCACAAAAATAAACCGTTGTGGGTAAACGAGAAGTAATATTTTGAAAAAATCCGCCTTAAATTTGATAAAAGTGTATATATTTAATAATACGCAGTAGAAATATTCATATGGATTGCAAAGAAACAAACTATAAAGGCGAGCTTGTAAGAATATAACGAAAAAATATGTATGACGTGATATTGTAACTTCGACAAGTTAAATCTGTACTTTTACAAATTACACGTCATTTGCACAGTTATGAAACCCAAACAATGGGTAGGCAATAGGTTACTTGAGATAACAGGAAGTTTAGGAGTAAGGGAAGCCACTTAGCTTCTGCCCGATGTGTGGCAGTAAAGCAGTCGAGCTGCGACAATTTTTCTAAATAATTTCTAAACTTCGTTACTTGGCCTTTGACAGAGCTACGTCTAACAATTAATTTCGCAAAGCTCTTTGTATCGTCACCTGAAGTCATAATTGATATTTATTTATTACTGGCTTGGTAACTTAATAGTTTCACAGAGATGCCTCAAGAGCAAAAAATTAAATTTATATATTTTTTTTTATGATATTTAACGGAATTATGTTTAAATTAAAAATATATAAAATAAGCTCACGCTCCTCGTTGGTGGTGTTTACTGTACTGGAGGTCGAGAAGCAGCTGTGCTCAGCACGGATCGGCGAGCTGCGCTAGCGTTGGCGACGCTCAGCAGCGCGCGGCTATGCAGTCCGAGCTGAAATATTCGGCGTAAATAATCACTACAATGTAGATTATAAGGCGCGGTAGCCTTTTGTAGAGTTTTCTATGAGAGAAATGACTTAACGAAGAAAATTTTTCACAAAAATAAACCGTTGTGGGTAAACGAGAAGTAATATTTTGAAAAATCCGCCTTAAATTTGATAAAAGTGTATATATTTAGTAATACGCAGTAGAAATATTCATATGGATTGCAAAGAAACAAACTATAAAGGCGAGCTTGTAAGAATATAACGAAAAAATATGTATGACGTGATATTGTAACTTCGACAAGTTAAATCTGTACTTTTACAAATTACACGTCATTTGCACAGTTATGAAACCCAAACAATGGGTAGGCAATAGGTTACTTGAGATAACAGGAAGTTTAGGAGTAAGGGAAGCCACTTAGCTTCTGCCCGATGTGTGGCAGTAAAGCAGTCGAGCTGCGACAATTTTTCTAAATAATTTCTAAACTTCGTTACTTGGCCTTTGACAGAGCTACGTCTAACAATTAATTTCGCAAAGCTCTTTGTATCGTCACCTGAAGTCATTATTGATATTCATTTATTACTGGCTTGGTAACTTAATAGTTTCACAGAGATGCCTCAAGAGCAAAAAATTAAATTTATATTTTTTTTTATGATAATTAACGGAATTATGTTTAAATTAAAAATATATAAAATAAGCTCACGCTCCTCGTTGGTGGTGTTTACTGTACTGGAGGTCGAGAAGCAGCTGTGCTCAGCACGGATCGGCGAGCTGCGCTAGCGTTGGCGACGCTCAGCAGCGCGCGGCTATGCAGTCCGAGCTGAAATATTCGGCGTAAATAATCACTACAATGTAGATTATAAGGCGCGGTAGCCTTTTGTAGAGTTTTCTATGAGAGAAATGACTTAACGAAGAAAATTTTTCACAAAAATAAACCGTTGTGGGTAAACGAGAAGTAATATTTTGAAAAATCCGCCTTAAATTTGATAAAAGTGTATATATTTAGTAATACGCAGTAGAAATATTCATATGGATTGCAAAGAAACAAACTATAAAGGCGAGCTTGTAAGAATATAACGAAAAAATATGTATGACGTGATATTGTAACTTCGACAAGTTAAATCTGTACTTTTACAAATTACACGTAATTTGCACAGTTATGAAACCCAAACAATGTGTAGGCAATAGGTTACTTGAGATAACAGGAAGTTTAGGAGTAAGGGAAGCCACTTAGCTTCTGCCCGATGTGTGGCAGTAAAGCAGTCGAGCTGCGACAATTTTTCTAAATAATTTCTAAACTTCGTTACTTGGCCTTTGACAGAGCTACGTCTAACAATTAATTTCGCAAAGCTCTTTGTATCGTCACCTGAAGTCATTATTGATATTTATTTATTACTGGCTAGGTAACTTAATAGTTTCACAGAGATGCCTCAAGAGCAAATTTTTTTTTTATGATATTTAACGGAATTATGTTTAAATTAAAAATATATAAAATAAGCTCACGCTCCTCGTTGGTGGTGTTTACTGTACTGGAGGTCGAGAAGCAGCTGTGCTCAGCACGGATCGGCGAGCTGCGCTAGCGTTGGCGACGCTCAGCAGCGCGCGGCTATGCAGTCCGAGCTGAAATATTCGGCGTAAATAATCACTACAATGTAGATTATAAGGCGCGGTAGCCTTTTGTAGAGTTTTCTATGAGAGAAATGACTTAACGAAGAAAATTTTTCACAAAAATAAACCGTTGTGGGTAAACGAGAAGTAATATTTTGAAAAATCCGCCTTAAATTTGATAAAAGTGTATATATTTAGTAATACGCAGTAGAAATATTCATATGGATTGCAAAGAAACAAACTATAAAGGCGAGCTTGTAAGAATATAACGAAAAAATATGTATGACGTGATATTGTAACTTCGACAAGTTAAATCTGTACTTTTACAAATTACACGTAATTTGTACAGTTATGAAACCCAAACAATGTGTAGGCAATAGGTTACTTGAGATAACAGGAAGTTTAGGAGTAAGGGAAGCCACTTAGCTTCTGCCCGATGTGTGGCAGTAAAGCAGTCGAGCTGCGACAATTTTTCTAAATAATTTCTAAACTTCGTTACTTGGCCTTTGACAGAGCTACGTCTAACAATTAATTTCGCAAAGCTCTTTGTATCGTCACCTGAAGTCATTATTGATATTTATTTATTACTGGCTTGGTAACTTAATAGTTTCACAGAGTTGCCTCAAGAGCAAAAAATTAAATTTATATTTTTTTTTATGATAATTAACGGAATTATGTTTAAATTAAAAATATATAAAATAAGCTCACGCTCCTCGTTGGTGGTGTTTACTGTACTGGAGGTCGAGAAGCAGCTGTGCTCAGCACGGATCGGCGAGCTGCGCTAGCGTTGGCGACGCTCAGCAGCGCGCGGCTATGCAGTCCGAGCTGAAATATTCGGCGTAAATAATCACTACAATGTAGATTATAAGGCGCGGTAGCCTTTTGTAGAGTTTTCTATGAGAGAAATGACTTAACGAAGAAAATTTTTCACAAAAATAAACCGTTGTGGGTAAACTTATCGGTAGTAGAGCCACGCTGATCTCAGCACGAATGGGCCGGCTCGACCGGGGCGGTACTACCCTCGCACAGAAGACCAACCTAAAATGGCAGTTTTGGTGCTGTCGTATTTCGTTGGTGAGTGCGAGACCGGAGGCCCAAAGATGCAGGGGTGACAGTTATCGCGGTAAGTGTGTGAGCAGTGGAATGCTCGTAGAGTCATGTTGAGGGTGACGTGGATCGAACCGTCGGCCAGGGAGACCCGTAGAAACGGTGGTGCCGCTGGCCGCCCGCGGCATAGAGAGGGGCCCAACCGCGGCTAACCACCCTGGGAGGCTGCCCCGTCAGGTCGCGCATAATCCACGGAGTGGCTCGTCGTGCCGGTTGGTGACCGGACGGTGGGACCAGGCGACCACTTCCGGGAGGGTACGGGGGCCCTTCCGTCCGGCGGTTCGGTCACCGTCATGCCTCACCCTTCTATGACAATACAGCATTCCGAGTCTCAGTATTACACTTCCGCGATGACTGTCATGCCTTTTACGCTCCCATTCCCCTCCTCCTCTTTCTTTTCATGGCAGCACAGAAAAGGTACACACGATGCACAGCGGCACTCCATTCTCCCACCAACCCGCTTTTTGAGGTGGAGTTCACAAACATCCGTGGACTCCATGCAAACCTCAACGCCGTCCACCAGCATCTCGAGACGGCACGGCCGGCCATGCTTTTTCTGTCGGAGACTCAAATACGCCGCCCTGCCGACACGACATATCTTCATTACCCCGGTTACGTGCTTGAGGAGTGCTTCCTCGCGAAGGCTGGGGTGTGTCTTTTTGTCAGGGCGGATGTTTGTTGTAGCCGATTGCGCTGCCTTGAGGACCCATCCTTCTCCACCCTATGGCTCCACGTAGATATTGGCTGTACGAGCCGAATCTACGTATGCCTATACAGGTCCCACTCTGGAGACTCAGAGACAACTCGACTTTTTGAGTATCTCAGCCAGGCAGCGGACAAAGCGCAGGAGCAGTTTCCGACCGCCGAACTGGTATTTCTGGGAGACTTTAACGCCCACAATGAGTCCTGGTTGGGATCTTCCAGAACTGACCACGCAGGTCGGACTGCCCATGCATTCGCTCTCACGCATGACCTCACCCAGCTGGTACTCCAGCCCGCCAGGATACCAGACATATCGAGTCAAGCGCCTTCCTTGCTGGACCTACTGCTGACGAGTCATCCGGCGCAATACAGTGTATCGGTGCTCGCTCCTCTGGGATCCTCCGATCACTGTCTAGTTTACACTACGGTGCCTCTTGCTGCCCCACCACGACCAGTGGCAGCAAAAAGACGTTTATGGCACTACTCGTCAGCAGACTGGGATGGAATGCGGGATTATTTTGCATCCATCCCGTGGGCACAACGCTGCTTCAAAGACAAAGATCTGTCTCAAAGTGCGGCCGCCGTGGCTGGCGAAATCACTGTCGGAATGGAATACTATATTCCCTACAGTGAGGTCGCCAGCCAGACTACCCGTCCCTGGTTCAATCGCGAGTGCGCCCATGCTGTTTCACAAAAGCAATCGGCCCACCGCGCATGGACCAGGGCCTGCGCTAACGGCTCGCTTGACGTGGATCGACTAAAAGCAGCGTTTAACAAAGCCACTAGGAAATGCAAGAAGGCTTACAACAGAGCGGATGCCCAGCGCATCGCGCGGCTTGGTCAAGAACTCGTCGCATACCCTACGGGTAGCCGAAAGTTCTGGCGATTGGCTAAAGCCGTGCAGTCCAACTTTTGCCAGCCCTCGCTACCACCGCTGAAATATCCTGACGGATCACTTGCCCATCAGCCGCAGGAGAAAGCGAAACTGCTTGTTAATCTCTTTGCGGCTAACTCCCGTATCGATGACCGCGGCAAGCACCCGCCTACGATTCCGACCTGCGACTCTACAATGCGAGATATTCGCATCCGGCTGAATGATGTCCGTGCGGAGCTTAGGTCACTCGACGTCCGGAAAGCCAGTGGACCCGACGGTATCCCAGCGGTGGTTCTTAAGAACTGTGCACCAGAGTTGTCTGCGGTATTGACGCGTCTGTATCGCCTGTCATATTCCTCGGGAGTTGTTCCGGAGGCTTGGAGAGAGGCAAATGTTCAACCTATCCCCAAAAAGGGCGACCGCTCAGACCCGACCAACTACCGTCCGATAGCCGTCACCTCCATTATCTGCAAAGTGTTTGAGCGGATAATTAACAAACAACTGGTCCACTACCTAGAGGATCACTCCCTATTAAATGATCGACAGTATGGTTTCAGGCCGAACAGATCTACGGGTGATCTTCTAGCTTACGTCACACACCTTTGGGGTGAGGCTATTGACAGGCATGGAGAATCTTTGGCCATCAGCGTCGACATGGCCAAGGCCTTTGATAGGGTTTGGCACCGTTCGCTTCTCTCCAAGCTACCGGCCTTTGGTTTGCCCCCTAAACTCTGCAACTGGACTGCCGCATTTCTCCACCAGCGCCGCATCAGAGTCCTTTGCGACGGTGCGGCCTCCGATTTTCAATCGATTAACGCCGGAGTACCGCAGGGCTCTGTCCTGTCGCCCACGCTGTTTCTTCTGCATATCAATGATATGTTAGCCCTTGGCAACATTCATTGCTATGCAGACGATAGTACAGTTCATGGGCGATATTTCGGACACCCTGCGGCCAAACTTGCAGATATCGAGGAAAAACGACAGGAGCTTATCGTTCAACTCGACCATGTTCTGGGCCGCATTTTTCAATGGGGCTGTGAGAATCTGGTCGAGTTCAACGCCAAGAAAACACAGGTGTGCGCGTTCTCCGCCAAAAAGTCTCCATTCCTTCCCCTTCCCACTTTTCAGGACATTCAAATGCCATTACAAGGTAAGCTCGATATACTGGGCATGGATATCTGTCGAGATCTCAACCCACGAGAATACGTTGAGAGCGTCACTAAAGCGGCCTCGCGGAAGCTAGGTGTCTTAAACAAGGTGAGACGGTTCTTCTCGCCCGGGCATCTGTGTCTTCTTTACAAGACCCAGGTTCGTTCGTGCGTGGAGTACTGTTCTCATCTTTGCGATGGTGCCGCACAGTACCTGTTTGACGCTCTCGACCGGTTGCAGCGACGAGCTATTCGCATCGTAAACAGTCCCGAAGCCACAGAGTCCCTTGAGCCCCTGCAGTTGCGTAGAGATGTCGCCTCTATGGCAGTACTCTATCGCCTGTATCACGGAGAGTGCTCTGAAGAGCTCTTCCAACTGGTCCCCCCCTCACCCTTCCTTTACAGAACAACACGTGCCGGCCTTGGAAGTCACCGCTTCAGAGTGGTAGACATTCGATCTCGCACTCATCGCTTCGGTTCCTCCTTTCTGTGCCGAGCGATCAAAACCTGGAACTCACTTCCAGAGCACGTGTGTCCCTCCCACTATGATCCCGGGTCCTTTAAGCGGGGCGTAAAAAAGCATCTCACTAGGCGGCCATAGTGTGGGTCTCCATGCTGCAATGACCTTATTCGCATTGAGGATGGTGACCATCACTCTTGGAATCTGCTCATGCTTTCCATCAGGCTGAGCAGAGTCATTTTGGCGCAGCTAATATATATAAAAAAAAAAAAAAAAAAAAAAAAAAAAAAAAAAAAAAACGAGAAGTAATATTTTGAAAAATCCGCCTTAAATTTGATAAAAGTGTATATATTTAGTAATACGCAGTAGAAATATTCATATGGATTGCAAAGAAACAAACTATAAAGGCGAGCTTGTAAGAATATAACGAAAAAATATGTATGACGTGATATTGTAACTTCGACAAGTTAAATCTGTACTTTTACAAATTACACGTCATTTGCACAGTTATGAAACCCAAACAATGGGTAGGCAATAGGTTACTTGAGATAACAGGAAGTTTAGGAGTAAGGGAAGCCACTTAGCTTCTGCCCGATGTGTGGCAGTAAAGCAGTCGAGCTGCGACAATTTTTCTACATAATTTCTAAACTTCGTTACTTGGCCTTTGACAGAGCTACGTCTAACAATTAATTTCGCAAAGCTCTTTGTATCGTCATCTGAAGTCATTATTGATATTTATTTATTACTGGCTTGGTAACTTAATAGTTTCACAGAGTTGCCTCAAGAGCAAAAAATTAAATTTATATTTTTTTTATGATAATTAACGGAATTATGTTTAAATTAAAAATATATAAAATAAGCTCACGCTCCTCGTTGGTGGTGTTTACTGTACTGGAGGTCGAGAAGCAGCTGTGCTCAGCACGGATCGGCGAGCTGCGCTAGCGTTGGCGACGCTCAGCAGCGCGCGGCTATGCAGTCCGAGCTGAAATATTCGGCGTAAATAATCACTACAATGTAGATTATAAGGCGCGGTAGCCTTTTGTAGAGTTTTCTATGAGAGAAATGACTTAACGAAGAAAATTTTTCACAAAAATAAACCGTTGTGGGTAAACGAGAAGTAATATTTTGAAAAATCCGCCTTAAATTTGATAAAAGTGTATATATTTAGTAATACGCAGTAGAAATATTCATATGGATTGCAAAGAAACAAACTATAAAGGCGAGCTTGTAAGAATATAACGAAAAAATATGTATGACGTGATATTGTAACTTCGACAAGTTAAATCTGTACTTTTACAAATTACACGTCATTTGCACAGTTATGAAACCCAAACAATGGGTAGGCAATAGGTTACTTGAGATAACAGGAAGTTTGGGAGTAAGGGAAGCCACTTAGCTTCTGCCCGATGTGTGGCAGTAAAGCAGTCGAGCTGCGACAATTTTTCTAAATAATTTCTAAACTTCGTTACTTGGCCTTTGACAGAGCTACGTCTAACAATTAATTTCGCAAAGCTCTTTGTATCGTCACCTGAAGTCATTATTGATATTTATTTATTACTGGCTTGGTAACTTAATAGTTTCACAGAGTTGCCTCAAGAGCAAAAAATTAAATTTATATTTTTTTTTATGATAATTAACGGAATTATGTTTAAATTAAAAATATATAAAATAAGCTCACGCTCCTCGTTGGTGGTGTTTACTGTACTGGAGGTCGAGAAGCAGCTGTGCTCAGCACGGATCGGCGAGCTGCGCTAGCGTTGGCGACGCTCAGCAGCGCGCGGCTATGCAGTCCGAGCTGAAATATTCGGCGTAAATAATCACTACAATGTAGATTATAAGGCGCGGTAGCCTTTTGTAGAGTTTTCTATGAGAGAAATGACTTAACGAAGAAAATTTTTCACAAAAATAAACCGTTGTGGGTAAACGAGAAGTAATATTTTGAAAAATCCGCCTTAAATTTGATAAAAGTGTATATATTTAGTAATACGCAGTAGAAATATTCATATGGATTGCAAAGAAACAAACTATAAAGGCGAGCTTGTAATAATATAACGAAAAAATATGTATGACGTGATAATGTAACTTCGACAAGTTAAATCTGTACTTTTACAAATTACACGTAATTTGCACAGTTATGAAACCCAAACAATGGGTAGACAATAGGTTACTTGAGATAACAGGAAGTTTGGGAGTAAGGGAAGCCACTTAGCTTCTGCCCGATGTGTGGCAGTAAAGCAGTCGAGCTGCGACAATTTTTCTAAATAATTTCTAAACTTCGTTACTTGGCCTTTGACAGAGCTACGTCTAACAATTAATTTCGCAAAGCTCTTTGTATCGTCACCTGAAGTCATTATTGATATTCATTTATTACTGGCTTGGTAACTTAATAGTTTCACAGAGATGCCTAAAGAGCAAAAAATTAAATTTATATTTTTTTGTTATGATAATTAACGGAATTATGTTTAAATTAAAAATATATAAAATAAGCTCACGCTCCTCGTTGGTGGTGTTTACTGTACTGGAGGTCGAGAAGCAGCTGTGCTCAGCACGGATCGGAGAGCTGCGCTAGCGTTGGCGACGCTCAGTAGCGCGTGGCTATGCAGTCCGAGCTGAAATATTCGGCGTAAATAATCACTACAATGTAGATTATAAGGCGCGGTAGCCTTTTGTAGAGTTTTCTATGAGAGAAATGACTTAACGAAGAATATTTTTCACAAAAATAAACCGTTGTGGGTAAACGAGAAGTAATATTTTGAAAAATCCGCCTTAAATTTGATAAAAGTGTATATATTTAGTAATACGCAGTAGAAATATTCATATGGATTGCAAAGAAACAAACTATAAAGGCGAGCTTGTAAGAATATAACGAAAAAATATGTATGACGTGATATTGTAACTTCGACAAGTTAAATCTGTACTTTTACAAATTACACGTCATTTGCACAGTTATGAAACCCAAACAATGGGTAGGCAATAGGTTACTTGAGATAACAGGAAGTTTAGGAGTAAGGGAAGCCACTTAGCTTCTGCCCGATGTGTGGCAGTAAAGCAGTCGAGCTGCGACAATTTTTCTAAATAATTTCTAAACTTCGTTACTTGGCCTTTGACAGAGCTACGTCTAACAATTAATTTCGCAAAGCTCTTTGTATCGTCATCTGAAGTCATTATTGATATTTATTTATTACTGGCTTGGTAACTTAATAGTTTCACAGAGTTGCCTCAAGATCAAAAAATTAAATTTATATTTTTTTTATGATAATTAACGGAATTATGTTTAAATTAAAAATATATAAAATAAGCTCACGCTCCTCGTTGGTGGTGTTTACTGTACTGGAGGTCGAGAAGCAGCTGTGCTCAGCAAGGATCGGCGAGCTGCGCTAGCGTTGGCGACGCTCAGCAGCGCGCGGCTATGCAGTCCGAGCTGAAATATTCGGCGTAAATAATCACTACAATGTAGATTATAAGGCGCGGTAGCCTTTTGTAGAGTTTTCTATGAGAGAAATGACTTAACGAAGAAAATTTTTCACAAAAATAAACCGTTGTGGGTAAACGAGAAGTAATATTTTGAAAAATCCGCCTTAAATTTGATAAAAGTGTATATATTTAGTAATACGCAGTAGAAATATTCATATGGATTGCAAAGAAACAAACTATAAAGGCGAGCTTGTAAGAATATAACGAAAAAATATGTATGACGTGATATTGTAACTTCGACAAGTTAAATCTGTACTTTTACAAATTACACGTAATTTGCACAGTTATGAAACCCAAACAATGTGTAGGCAATAGGTTACTTGAGATAACAGGAAGTTTAGGAGTAAGGGAAGCCACTTAGCTTCTGCCCGATGTGTGGCAGTAAAGCAGTCGAGCTGCGACAATTTTTCTAAATAATTTCTAAACTTCGTTACTTGGCCTTTGACAGAGCTACGTCTAACAATTAATTTCGCAAAGCTCTTTGTATCGTCACCTGAAGTCATTATTGATATTTATTTATTACTGGCTTGGTAACTTAATAGTTTCACAGAGTTGCCTCAAGAGCAAAAAATTAAATTTATATTTTTTTTTATGATAATTAACGGAATTATGTTTAAATTAAAAATATATAAAATAAGCTCACGCTCCTCGTTGGTGGTGTTTACTGTACTGGAGGTCGAGAAGCAGCTGTGCTCAGCACGGATCGGCGAGCTGCGCTAGCGTTGGCGACGCTCAGCAGCGCGCGGCTATGCAGTCCGAGCTGAAATATTCGGCGTAAATAATCACTACAATGTAGATTATAAGGCGCGGTAGCCTTTTGTAGAGTTTTCTATGAGAGAAATGACTTAACGAAGAAAATTTTTCACAAAAATAAACCGTTGTGGGTAAACGAGAAGTAATATTTTGAAAAATCCGCCTTAAATTTGATAAAAGTGTATATATTTAGTAATACGCAGTAGAAATATTCATATGGATTGCAAAGAAACAAACTATAAAGGCGAGCTTGTAATAATATAACGAAAAAATATGTATGACGTGATAATGTAACTTCGACAAGTTAAATCTGTACTTTTACAAATTACACGTAATTTGCACAGTTATGAAACCCAAACAATGGGTAGACAATAGGTTACTTGAGATAACAGGAAGTTTGGGAGTAAGGGAAGCCACTTAGCTTCTGCCCGATGTGTGGCAGTAAAGCAGTCGAGCTGCGACAATTTTTCTAAATAATTTCTAAACTTCGTTACTTGGCCTTTGACAGAGCTACGTCTAACAATTAATTTCGCAAAGCTCTTTGTATCGTCACCTGAAGTCATTATTGATATTCATTTATTACTGGCTTGGTAACTTAATAGTTTCACAGAGATGTCTCAAGAGCAAAAAATTAAATTTATATTTTTTTGTTATGATAATTAACGGAATTATGTTTAAATTAAAAATATATAAAATAAGCTCACGCTCCTCGTTGGTGGTGTTTACTGTACTGGAGGTCGAGAAGCAGCTGTGCTCAGCACGGATCGGAGAGCTGCGCTAGCGTTGGCGACGCTCAGCAGCGCGTGGCTATGCAGTCCGAGCTGAAATATTCGGCGTAAATAATCACTACAATGTAGATTATAAGGCGCGGTAGCCTTTTGTAGAGTTTTCTATGAGAGAAATGACTTAACGAAGAAAATTTTTCACAAAAATAAACCGTTGTGGGTAAACGAGAAGTAATATTTTGAAAAATCCGCCTTAAATTTGATAAAAGTGTATATATTTAATAATACGCAGTAGAAATATTCATATGGATTGCAAAGAAACAAACTATAAAGGCGAGCTTGTAATAATATAACGAAAAAATATGTATGACGTGATAATGTAACTTCGACAAGTTAAATCTGTACTTTTACAAATTACACGTAATTTGCACAGTTATGAAACCCAAACAATGTGTAGGCAATAGGTTACTTGAGATAACAGGAAGTTTAGGAGTAAGGGAAGCCACTTAGCTTCTGCCCGATGTGTGGCAGTAAAGCAGTCGAGCTGCGACAATTTTTCTAAATAATTTCTAAACTTCGTTACTTGGCCTTTGACAGAGCTACGTCTAACAATTAATTTCGCAAAGCTCTTTGTATCGTCACCTGAAGTCATTATTGATATTTATTTATTACTGGCTTGGTAACTTAATAGTTTCACAGAGTTGCCTCAAGAGCAAAAAATTAAATTTATATTTTTTTTTATGATAATTAACGGAATTATGTTTAAATTAAAAATATATAAAATAAGCTCACGCTCCTCGTTGGTGGTGTTTACTGTACTGGAGGTCGAGAAGCAGCTGTGCTCAGCACGGATCGGCGAGCTGCGCTAGCGTTGGCGACGCTCAGCAGCGCGCGGCTATGCAGTCCGAGCTGAAATATTCGGCGTAAATAATCACTACAATGTAGATTATAAGGCGCGGTAGCCTTTTGTAGAGTTTTCTATGAGAGAAATGACTTAACGAAGAAAATTTTTCACAAAAATAAACCGTTGTGGGTAAACGAGAAGTAATATTTTGAAA
Organism: Spilosoma lubricipeda; assembly: GCA_905220595.1. NCBI lineage: Eukaryota > Metazoa > Arthropoda > Insecta > Lepidoptera > Erebidae > Spilosoma > Spilosoma lubricipeda. The sequence continues at coordinate 5,009,056 of HG992295.1, forward strand.
AATCCGCCTTAAATTTGATAAAAGTGTATATATTTAGTAATACGCAGTAGAAATATTCATATGGATTGCAAAGAAACAAACTATAAAGGCGAGCTTGTAATAATATAACGAAAAAATATGTATGACGTGATAATGTAACTTCGACAAGTTAAATCTGTACTTTTACAAATTACACGTAATTTGCACAGTTATGAAACCCAAACAATGGGTACACAATAGGTTACTTGAGATAACAGGAAGTTTGGGAGTAAGGGAAGCCACTTAGCTTCTGCCCGATGTGTGGCAGTAAAGCAGTCGAGCTGCGACAATTTTTCTAAATAATTTCTAAACTTCGTTACTTGGCCTTTGACAGAGCTACGTCTAACAATTAATTTCGCAAAGCTCTTTGTATCGTCACCTGAAGTCATTATTGATATTCATTTATTACTGGCTTGGTAACTTAATAGTTTCACAGAGATGTCTCAAGAGCAAAAAATTAAATTTATATTTTTTTGTTATGATAATTAACGGAATTATGTTTAAATTAAAAATATATAAAATAAGCTCACGCTCCTCGTTGGTGGTGTTTACTGTACTGGAGGTCGAGAAGCAGCTGTGCTCAGCACGGATCGGAGAGCTGCGCTAGCGTTGGCGACGCTCAGCAGCGCGTGGCTATGCAGTCCGAGCTGAAATATTCGGCGTAAATAATCACTACAATGTAGATTATAAGGCGCGGTAGCCTTTTGTAGAGTTTTCTATGAGAGAAATGACTTAACGAAGAAAATTTTTCACAAAAATAAACCGTTGTGGGTAAACGAGAAGTAATATTTTGAAAAATCCGCCTTAAATTTGATAAAAGTGTATATATTTAATAATACGCAGTAGAAATATTCATATGGATTGCAAAGAAACAAACTATAAAGGCGAGCTTGTAATAATATAACGAAAAAATATGTATGACGTGATAATGTAACTTCGACAAGTTAAATCTGTACTTTTACAAATTACACGTAATTTGCACAGTTATGAAACCCAAACAATGTGTAGGCAATAGGTTACTTGAGATAACAGGAAGTTTAGGAGTAAGGGAAGCCACTTAGCTTCTGCCCGATGTGTGGCAGTAAAGCAGTCGAGCTGCGACAATTTTTCTAAATAATTTCTAAACTTCGTTACTTGGCCTTTGACAGAGCTACGTCTAACAATTAATTTCGCAAAGCTCTTTGTATCGTCATCTGAAGTCATTATTGATATTTATTTATTACTGGCTTGGTAACTTAATAGTTTCACAGAGTTGCCTCAAGATCAAAAAATTAAATTTATATTTTTTTTATGATAATTAACGGAATTATGTTTAAATTAAAAATATATAAAATAAGCTCACGCTCCTCGTTGGTGGTGTTTACTGTACTGGAGGTCGAGAAGCAGCTGTGCTCAGCAAGGATCGGCGAGCTGCGCTAGCGTTGGCGACGCTCAGCAGCGCGCGGCTATGCAGTCCGAGCTGAAATATTCGGCGTAAATAATCACTACAATGTAGATTATAAGGCGCGGTAGCCTTTTGTAGAGTTTTCTATGAGAGAAATGACTTAACGAAGAAAATTTTTCACAAAAATAAACCGTTGTGGGTAAACGAGAAGTAATATTTTGAAAAATCCGCCTTAAATTTGATAAAAGTGTATATATTTAGTAATACGCAGTAGAAATATTCATATGGATTGCAAAGAAACAAACTATAAAGGCGAGCTTGTAAGAATATAACGAAAAAATATGTATGACGTGATATTGTAACTTCGACAAGTTAAATCTGTACTTTTACAAATTACACGTAATTTGCACAGTTATGAAACCCAAACAATGTGTAGGCAATAGGTTACTTGAGATAACAGGAAGTTTAGGAGTAAGGGAAGCCACTTAGCTTCTGCCCGATGTGTGGCAGTAAAGCAGTCGAGCTGCGACAATTTTTCTAAATAATTTCTAAACTTCGTTACTTGGCCTTTGACAGAGCTACGTCTAACAATTAATTTCGCAAAGCTCTTTGTATCGTCACCTGAAGTCATTATTGATATTCATTTATTACTGGCTTGGTAACTTAATAGTTTCACAGAGATGTCTCAAGAGCAAAAAATTAAATTTATATTTTTTTGTTATGATAATTAACGGAATTATGTTTAAATTAAAAATATATAAAATAAGCTCACGCTCCTCGTTGGTGGTGTTTACTGTACTGGAGGTCGAGAAGCAGCTGTGCTCAGCACGGATCGGAGAGCTGCGCTAGCGTTGGCGACGCTCAGCAGCGCGCGGCTATGCAGTCCGAGCTGAAATATTCGGCGTAAATAATCACTACAATGTAGATTATAAGGCGCGGTAGCCTTTTGTAGAGTTTTCTATGAGAGAAATGACTTAACGAAGAAAATTTTTCACAAAAATAAACCGTTGTGGGTAAACGAGAAGTAATATTTTGAAAAATCCGCCTTAAATTTGATAAAAGTGTATATATTTAATAATACGCAGTAGAAATATTCATATGGATTGCAAAGAAACAAACTATAAAGGCGAGCTTGTAATAATATAACGAAAAAATATGTATGACGTGATAATGTAACTTCGACAAGTTAAATCTGTACTTTTACAAATAACACGTAATTTGCACAGTTATGAAACCCAAACAATGGGTAGACAATAGGTTACTTGAGATAACAGGAAGTTTGGGAGTAAGGGAAGCCACTTAGCTTCTGCCCGATGTGTGGCAGTAAAGCAGTCGAGCTGCGACAATTTTTCTAAATAATTTCTAAACTTCGTTACTTGGCCTTTGACAGAGCTACGTCTAACAATTAATTTCGCAAAGCTCTTTGTATCGTCACCTGAAGTCATTATTGATATTTATTTATTACTGGCTAGGTAACTTAATAGTTTCACAGAGATGCCTCAAGAGCAAATTTTTTTTTTATGATATTTAACGGAATTATGTTTAAATTAAAAATATATAAAATAAGCTCACGCTCCTCGTTGGTGGTGTTTACTGTACTGGAGGTCGAGAAGCAGCTGTGCTCAGCACGGATCGGCGAGCTGCGCTAGCGTTGGCGACGCTCAGCAGCGCGCGGCTATGCAGTCCGAGCTGAAATATTCGGCGTAAATAATCACTACAATGTAGATTATAAGGCGCGGTAGCCTTTTGTAGAGTTTTCTATGAGAGAAATGACTTAACGAAGAAAATTTTTCACAAAAATAAACCGTTGTGGGTAAACGAGAAGTAATATTTTGAAAAATCCGCCTTAAATTTGATAAAAGTGTATATATTTAGTAATAAGCAGTAGAAATATTCATATGGATTGCAAAGAAACAAACTATAAAGGCGAGCTTGTAATAATATAACGAAAAAATATGTATGACGTGATAATGTAACTTCGACAAGTTAAATCTGTACTTTTACAAATTACACGTAATTTGCACAGTTATGAAACCCAAACAATGGGTAGACAATAGGTTACTTGAGATAACAGGAAGTTTGGGAGTAAGGGAAGCCACTTAGCTTCTGCCCGATGTGTGGCAGTAAAGCAGTCGAGCTGCGACAATTTTTCTAAATAATTTCTAAACTTCGCTACTTGGCCATTGACAGAGCTACGTCTAACAATTAATTTCGCAAAGCTCTTTGTATCGTCACCTGAAGTCATTATTGATATTCATTTATTACTGGCTTGGTAACTTAATAGTTTCACAGAGATGCCTCAAGAGCAAAAAATTAAATTTATATTTTTTTGTTATGATAATTAACGGAATTATGTTTAAATTAAAAATATATAAAATAAGCTCACGCTCCTCGTTGGTGGTGTTTACTGTACTGGAGGTCGAGAAGCAGCTGTGCTCAGCACGGATCGGAGAGCTGCGCTAGCGTTGGCGACGCTCAGCAGCGCGTGGCTATGCAGTCCGAGCTGAAATATTCGGCGTAAATAATCACTACAATGTAGATTATAAGGCGCGGTAGCCTTTTGTAGAGTTTTCTATGAGAGAAATGACTTAACGAAGAAAATTTTTCACAAAAATAAACCGTTGTGGGTAAACGAGAAGTAATATTTTGAAAAATCCGCCTTAAATTTGATAAAAGTGTATATATTTAATAATACGCAGTAGAAATATTCATATGGATTGCAAAGAAACAAACTATAAAGGCGAGCTTGTAATAATATAACGAAAAAATATGTATGACGTGATAATGTAACTTCGACAAGTTAAATCTGTACTTTTACAAATAACACGTAATTTGCACAGTTATGAAACCCAAACAATGGGTAGGCAATAGGTTACTTGAGATAACAGGAAGTTTAGGAGTAAGGGAAGCCACTTAGCTTCTGCCCGATGTGTGGCAGTAAAGCAGTCGAGCTGCGACAATTTTTCTAAATAATTTCTAAACTTCGTTACTTGGCCTTTGACAGAGCTACGTCTAACAATTAATTTCGCAAAGCTCTTTGTATCGTCACCTGAAGTCATTATTGATATTTATTTATTACTGGCTAGGTAACTTAATAGTTTCACAGAGATGCCTCAAGAGCAAATTTTTTTTTTATGATATTTAACGGAATTATGTTTAAATTAAAAATATATAAAATAAGCTCACGCTCCTCGTTGGTGGTGTTTACTGTACTGGAGGTCGAGAAGCAGCTGTGCTCAGCACGGATCGGCGAGCTGCGCTAGCGTTGGCGACGCTCAGCAGCGCGTGGCTATGCAGTCCGAGCTGAAATATTCGGCGTAAATAATCACTACAATGTAGATTATAAGGCGCGGTAGCCTTTTGTAGAGTTTTCTATGAGAGAAATGACTTAACGAAGAAAATTTTTCACAAAAATAAACCGTTGTGGGTAAACGAGAAGTAATATTTTGAAAAATCCGCCTTAAATTTGATAAAAGTGTATATATTTAATAATACGCAGTAGAAATATTCATATGGATTGCAAAGAAACAAACTATAAAGGCGAGCTTGTAATAATATAACGAAAAAATATGTATGACGTGATAATGTAACTTCGACAAGTTAAATCTGTACTTTTACAAATAACACGTAATTTGCACAGTTATGAAACCCAAACAATGGGTAGACAATAGGTTACTTGAGATAACAGGAAGTTTGGGAGTAAGGGAAGCCACTTAGCTTCTGCCCGATGTGTGGCAGTAAAGCAGTCGAGCTGCGACAATTTTTCTAAATAATTTCTAAACTTCGTTACTTGGCCTTTGACAGAGCTACGTCTAACAATTAATTTCGCAAAGCTCTTTGTATCGTCACCTGAAGTCATTATTGATATTTATTTATTACTGGCTAGGTAACTTAATAGTTTCACAGAGATGCCTCAAGAGCAAATTTTTTTTTTATGATATTTAACGGAATTATGTTTAAATTAAAAATAAATAAAATAAGCTCACGCTCCTCGTTGGTGGTGTTTACTGTACTGGAGGTCGAGAAGCAGCTGTGCTCAGCACGGATCGGCGAGCTGCGCTAGCGTTGGCGACGCTCAGCAGCGCGTGGCTATGCAGTCCGAGCTGAAATATTCGGCGTAAATAATCACTACAATGTAGATTATAAGGCGCGGTAGCCTTTTGTAGAGTTTTCTATGAGAGAAATGACTTAACGAAGAAAATTTTTCACAAAAATAAACCGTTGTGGGTAAACGAGAAGTAATATTTTGAAAAATCCGCCTTAAATTTGATAAAAGTGTATATATTTAATAATACGCAGTAGAAATATTCATATGGATTGCAAAGAAACAAACTATAAAGGCGAGCTTGTAATAATATAACGAAAAAATATGTATGACGTGATAATGTAACTTCGACAAGTTAAATCTGTACTTTTACAAATAACACGTAATTTGCACAGTTATGAAACCCAAACAATGGGTAGGCAATAGGTTACTTGAGATAACAGGAAGTTTAGGAGTAAGGGAAGCCACTTAGCTTCTGCCCGATGTGTGGCAGTAAAGCAGTCGAGCTGCGACAATTTTTCTAAATAATTTCTAAACTTCGTTACTTGGCCTTTGACAGAGCTACGTCTAACAATTAATTTCGCAAAGCTCTTTGTATCGTCACCTGAAGTCATTATTGATATTTATTTATTACTGGCTAGGTAACTTAATAGTTTCACAGAGATGCCTCAAGAGCAAATTTTTTTTTTATGATATTTAACGGAATTATGTTTAAATTAAAAATATATGAAATAAGCTCACGCTCCTCGTTGGTGGTGTTTACTGTACTGGAGGTCGAGAAGCAGCTGTGCTCAGCACGGATCGGCGAGCTGCGCTAGCGTTGGCGACGCTCAGCAGCGCGCGGCTATGCAGTCCGAGCTGAAATATTCGGCGTAAATAATCACTACAATGTAGATTATAAGGCGCGGTAGCCTTTTGTAGAGTTTTCTATGAGAGAAATGACTTAACGAAGAAAATTTTTCACAAAAATAAACCGTTGTGGGTAAACGAGAAGTAATATTTTGAAAAAATCCGCCTTAAATTTGATAAAAGTGTATATATTTAATAATACGCAGTAGAAATATTCATATGGATTGCAAAGAAACAAACTATAAAGGCGAGCTTGTAAGAATATAACGAAAAAATATGTATGACGTGATATTGTAACTTCGACAAGTTAAATCTGTACTTTTACAAATTACACGTCATTTGCACAGTTATGAAACCCAAACAATGGGTAGGCAATAGGTTACTTGAGATAACAGGAAGTTTAGGAGTAAGGGAAGCCACTTAGCTTCTGCCCGATGTGTGGCAGTAAAGCAGTCGAGCTGCGACAATTTTTCTAAATAATTTCTAAACTTCGTTACTTGGCCTTTGACAGAGCTACGTCTAACAATTAATTTCGCAAAGCTCTTTGTATCGTCACCTGAAGTCATAATTGATATTTATTTATTACTGGCTTGGTAACTTAATAGTTTCACAGAGATGCCTCAAGAGCAAAAAATTAAATTTATATATTTTTTTTTATGATATTTAACGGAATTATGTTTAAATTAAAAATATATAAAATAAGCTCACGCTCCTCGTTGGTGGTGTTTACTGTACTGGAGGTCGAGAAGCAGCTGTGCTCAGCACGGATCGGCGAGCTGCGCTAGCGTTGGCGACGCTCAGCAGCGCGCGGCTATGCAGTCCGAGCTGAAATATTCGGCGTAAATAATCACTACAATGTAGATTATAAGGCGCGGTAGCCTTTTGTAGAGTTTTCTATGAGAGAAATGACTTAACGAAGAAAATTTTTCACAAAAATAAACCGTTGTGGGTAAACGAGAAGTAAGATTTTGAAAAATCCGCCTTAAATTTGATAAAAGTGTATATATTTAGTAATACGCAGTAGAAATATTCATATGGATTGCAAAGAAACAAACTATAAAGGCGAGCTTGTAAGAATATAACGAAAAAATATGTATGACGTGATATTGTAACTTCGACAAGTTAAATCTGTACTTTTACAAATTACACGTAATTTGCACAGTTATGAAACCCAAACAATGTGTAGGCAATAGGTTACTTGAGATAACAGGAAGTTTAGGAGTAAGGGAAGCCACTTAGCTTCTGCCCGATGTGTGGCAGTAAAGCAGTCGAGCTGCGACAATTTTTCTAAATAATTTCTAAACTTCGTTACTTGGCCTTTGACAGAGCTACGTCTAACAATTAATTTCGCAAAGCTCTTTGTATCGTCACCTGAAGTCATTATTGATATTTATTTATTACTGGCTTGGTAACTTAATAGTTTCACAGAGTTGCCTCAAGAGCAAAAAATTAAATTTATATTTTTTTTTATGATAATTAACGGAATTATGTTTAAATTAAAAATATATAAAATAAGCTCACGCTCCTCGTTGGTGGTGTTTACTGTACTGGAGGTCGAGAAGCAGCTGTGCTCAGCACGGATCGGCGAGCTGCGCTAGCGTTGGCGACGCTCAGCAGCGCGCGGCTATGCAGTCCGAGCTGAAATATTCGGCGTAAATAATCACTACAATGTAGATTATAAGGCGCGGTAGCCTTTTGTAGAGTTTTCTATGAGAGAAATGACTTAACGAAGAAAATTTTTCACAAAAATAAACCGTTGTGGGTAAACGAGAAGTAATATTTTGAAAAATCCGCCTTAAATTTGATAAAAGTGTATATATTTAGTAATACGCAGTAGAAATATTCATATGGATTGCAAAGAAACAAACTATAAAGGCGAGCTTGTAAGAATATAACGAAAAAATATGTATGACGTGATATTGTAACTTCGACAAGTTAAATCTGTACTTTTACAAATTACACGTCATTTGCACAGTTATGAAACCCAAACAATGGGTAGGCAATAGGTTACTTGAGATAACAGGAAGTTTAGGAGTAAGGGAAGCCACTTAGCTTCTGCCCGATGTGTGGCAGTAAAGCAGTCGAGCTGCGACAATTTTTCTAAATAATTTCTAAACTTCGTTACTTGGCCTTTGACAGAGCTACGTCTAACAATTAATTTCGCAAAGCTCTTTGTATCGTCACCTGAAGTCATTATTGATATTTATTTATTACTGGCTTGGTAACTTAATAGTTTCACAGAGATGCCTCAAGAGCAAAAAATTAAATTTATATATTTTTTTTTATGATAATTAACGGAATTATGTTTAAATTAAAAATATATAAAATAAGCTCACGCTCCTCGTTGGTGGTGTTTACTGTACTGGAGGTCGAGAAGCAGCTGTGCTCAGCACGGATCGGCGAGCTGCGCTAGCGTTGGCGACGCTCAGCAGCGCGCGGCTATGCAGTCCGAGCTGAAATATTCGGCGTAAATAATCACTACAATGTAGATTATAAGGCGCGGTAGCCTTTTGTAGAGTTTTCTATGAGAGAAATGACTTAACGAAGAAAATTTTTCACAAAAATAAACCGTTGTGGGTAAACGAGAAGTAATATTTTGAAAAATCCGCCTTAAATTTGATAAAAGTGTATATATTTAGTAATACGCAGTAGAAATATTCATATGGATTGCAAAGAAACAAACTATAAAGGCGAGCTTGTAAGAATATAACGAAAAAATATGTATGACGTGATATTGTAACTTCGACAAGTTAAATCTGTACTTTTACAAATTACACGTAATTTGCACAGTTATGAAACCCAAACAATGGGTAGGCAATAGGTTACTTGAGATAACAGGAAGTTTAGGAGTAAGGGAAGCCACTTAGCTTCAATGCTATTGCTGTGCTGCGGTGCGACGTTGTATATGGCGTCTATGTCCGGCAATGCTGGTGTTTCCGATACCCGTGTAGGCTGTTTCCAAGGCTCTAGATGTGGCGCAGTGCTGACCGGCTGTTGACTGCGGCGCTGTGCTAACCAGCTCCAGATAGACCTTGGTACTGCAAACTCCCTTCAGACTTTTGTCCTGTCACGGTCGCCAATTATGTCTATTCTCTAGACACTGGAGCTTTGACGCTCAATAAAACGACACAATAATTGACCTTAATGTTGAAATTCGTTTTATTACAGTATTTTTTTACAATTCGTGTATGTTCGTATCGAATTTAGAATGGCAAGTACAAGTATATAATAGGAGGTAGTAATTTTTACTTTGCTTGAAAAGTCATTTATTTTCTAAGTACCGACACACTTTGAAGCGCCTACATAAATAATCATAATAAAAGGTTAAAACAGCAAAATATCTTTTAGAATCACTTGTGCCCGACGATCGGCCGGAGGATGACACTGATTATCACCGACAAATTAGGCAGTGGGCCATCGAACCACCATTGTCTCCAACGTCTGACTTACCATCTTCAGACGAATTTCTTGGTATTGTTAGGTCATTACCACTAAACAAGGCTTCGGGCGACGATAAAATATCAAATAAAATGATAAAAGAAGCTTGTAAACTCTCGGGTGATACGATTTTAACAGTTTTTAAACGTTGCATTGCGGAAGGAGTATTTCCTAGTGTTTGGCGGTGCGGTAATATTCGTATAATACCAAAACACGGCGATAAGCCGCCGGACGATCCTGGGTCCTATCGACCTATAACACTGTTACCATCGCTAGGAAAGCTTTTAGAACGTCTTGTAGTGCCACGACTTCTACCGGGTGGAGTTAAATTTCATGATAGACAATTCGGATTTACGTTGGGAAAATCAACAACAGATGCGGTCATATCTGTAAGGAAAACTGTCACCGAGTCAAGGTTTCAATACGTCTTAGGTATCTTCTTAGATATATCTGGCGCCTTCGACAACGCGTGGTGGCCCATGTTATTGCTAAAATTAAAATCAAGAGGATGCTTTAAAAATATTTATTCCCTTATCTCCTCATACTTCACACAAGGCACAACAAAATTAAGACCTGGGCATCATTCTGTGTCGAAGGCGGGGTGTCCTCAGGGCTCGGTGCTAGGTCCATACTTGTGGAATATAGGCTTCGACGATTTTCTTACAACACCTATACCACCCGGATGTACTCTAAACGCGTATGCGGACGACGGTTTATTACTGGTGGAATCTGATACTAGAGCGGGGCTTGAGAGTCTGGCTAATAGATGTTTGAACTTAGTATCTCTATGGGGTGTACGTAATCGCTTGACTTTTGCACCAAACAAAACCTTCCAGCTACTTCTGAAAGGAAACCTCAAATCACCGCCGTGTATTAAATTTCAAAATGTTACTGTTAAAAATAAAACCTCGGTTTGCTATTTGGGATTAGTTTTAGAAAGAAATTTTTCATTTATCGAACATATTAGAACAGTTAATGAAAAGTCTAAAAAAAGTTTCTTTGCTCTGACGAGAATATCAACTGCCACATGGGGTCTTTCATTTAATACATTAAAAATCATATATGGAGCTACTTATTTGGGTGCTGTTTGCTATGGTGCTCCCGTATGGGCCGATAGAGCGACTGTAGGTGCTGTCCGTCGCAAACTGCTACAAGGCCAACGACTTGCATTAATCTTCTTATGCAAAGCATATAGGACGGTTAGTACTGAGGCTTTACCGGTGTTGGCGGGTGTTCTTCCGGTCGATCTCGAGGTGCAAAGACGTGCAGCCATGTACTATTCTACAAAACAAAACATGGAATGCGATTTTTTGGGCGTACGAGACCGCGATAAAATGATAAGATTGTTTCAACAGCAATCCAATGTCTATGACGACCTAATGGATGAATGGCAACAACGATGGGACGAATCATCTAAGGGGCGCCACCTCTACCAGTTCTTTCCATCTGTTCGCGAACGGATGTCGAGGACATGGCTCGAGGTAGATCACTGTGTCGCTCAATTTCTTACGGGCCACGGTAACTTTAAGAGCAAACTACACTCATTTAAATTAGTCGATTCACCATTGTGTCAATGCTCAACACCCGATACTAGCTGTGAACAGTCGGCTCATCATGTTCTCTGGGAGTGTAGTCTTTGGTACAATGAACGTAACATAATGCTAAATAGCTTACAAATGACATCTGGGGCGGTATACTATGGGGATCTTGTGTCAACTGCGGTGAATTTCCGTGCGTTTAGACGATTCTGCCATACATACTATAGTAAGCAAATATAGCTCACTTAGGACCCCTAATACTTTATCCGTGGTGCTTCCCGGTTTAAAAAAAAGGTGTCTGCCTATTTTGACTTCATTTTGTCTCCCGCTTTGCTAAGGAGGGAAGTGGACTTATCATATTTCCAACTCCTCCTGTTTTTCTTCTGATTAATTTCGTTGCGGGTTCCAAGACAGTTAATATTTTTTCCTGGGACTTCCCGAGTGTCATAACTCGGTGTGTTCGTGGGTCACTGCTGTTGATCCTGGTGTACAGGAGTTACAGCGGTGGGCGTGTGGGTGGGATTAGTCCCATATTAAAAAAAAAAAAAAAAAAAAAAAATAATGGTTATGATGACTGCCAGGCGTTAACACAATATGTTAGTAGATACCGATTTGAATTAATAACATATTATCAATGACGATTCTAAATGAATACATTATACGTTCTTAATTCTCTGATATTCATATTTTTTTTGTAAAAACGTTGCAATTTCCATCAAAATATTTAACCACCTTCAACCACAAGCGGCTGTTTACGAGCCTATATTCATATGGATATCATATTCCTAATGAGATTAACTTTATGTACTGGTAACTGTTATAATACTCACTGAACTGCAAAAAATCCTAGATAAAATCAACTTTTCAGCAAATCTATTTGTCGGCATCGATACAGCAAAGGCAATACATATCATATGTTTAACGGTCACTCAACCATGTGGCAATCTAGTCCTTTCCCTCCCATCAAGGCCAGCGTTGGTACATATCTGATTAAAGTTCATGTGCATATAAAAACCAGTATTAGACCTATTTGTGTTACACACATGCGTTTATGTTCTGTTTTGTCGCGTGGATATAGTAGGGTGACCATGTTTTATACAAAAACTTGAAAATGTACATTTATCTATCTCCTGCGGGCGGTAGTGTCACGCTTCGGGTCGTTGACCTTGACTAATATCGGTTAGGTAACATGATGAGTGGGGTCAGTATGCCATCTTTATGGACAGGCCGACTCAAAACTATGATCCTTTGGTCAAAAAGCCAATCCATACTTTATTGTACTCGCATAGTTTTATTCAACTAGTTGTTGCCCTCGACTCGGCCCGAGGATATGTCAGTTATCGCGGGAAATAATAGCACATGTGTTATTCTGATGTATAAGCTATATTATTCTAAAGTTTCATCCAAATCCATTCAGTAGTTTTTGCGTCAAGACGTAACAAACTTTCGCCTTTATATATTAGTGTGAAGTGTGATTAATGTTTACGGAGTTAAAAGCATACAAGACAATTCTATAGTTTGTTTCGGCATTTCTTACCACCGCCTACTAGGTGAAAAGTCCAACTTGTAAAATATCAGCAAAATTTTACTTACTAAAATAAAATAGTTTGTTCCCTTAGTTGCCTTATACATCATCATCTTCCTAGCCTTTATTATTCCCAAGATTTGGGGTCTGCTACTAGTTCAACCAGTTTAACCTGAATTTCAGTTTTTTACACGGAGCGACTGGCATCGGACCTCCGCAACCCTCCTGAGGGTGAACTGAATTCGAAGGTTGAACTAGTTGTCAGTATATTTGAGGGCACTGACTTTCCACTAACGTTTGCCATAGATGTTCTGACAACCAGGACCGACGGCTTAACGTGCTCTCCGAGGCACACACAACTTAGTTACTTTATACATATCTCCCTAATTTATCCCATGAGTGCATGGGATAAATTAGGGAGATTACACTTTGTATTCCTAATCCAGCACGCGGAAACTAACACTTTAATTTTCAACCAAACTAAATAATCCGGTGTGAAATAGTGCTTGCACTGTATTTCACCGAGTGAGTGAGGATACCGGAGGCCCATAACCCAAACCCCCTCCCCCTATCTCCCCTCCCTATCCCCCAAAGGCCGGCAACGCACTTGTGACGCCTCCGGTATTTGCAGGTGTCCATGGGCGGCGGTAATCGCTTACCATCAGGCGATACGTATGCTCGTTTGCCCGCCTATTCCATAAAAAAAAAACCTTCAGCTGTAAAACACAAAAATTGAAAAATCTAATTAATTTGAGAATCTAAGAAATTTTTCCCCCAGCAGCACTACGAAATAGCGGGCACTGGGCGTACTTATTATTAAAATGAAAATACTATAAATGGACAAAATAACTGTGAAAAATAATTACTAAATTTGTAAATAGATATGTAGGTGTCGAACTAGACACCTACAAAAAGGGGAAACAAGTAGAACCGTTATTTTAACAATATTTTACTAACTTCACCTGTATGTTTGCTTGAGATCGAATTTTCTAGGCCGTGTTTTAGTTTTTTAAACTGTATTTATTATTTAAACTAACAGTAAGCGACTACCTCAGCTCATTGCCACCTGCTACTCAAAAGCTACAAGTGTATTTTCTAGGCCTTTAGAAGAATCAGCGGAAGGGTGAGGGTTTGACCTCCGATAACCGTAACACTGGTTATGAGTCTGTGGAGGAAAGGGGGTTATTTCATTTCCCTTTTACATAAAGAGAGGATCCTCCGATCAGGCGATTGGATAATGCCTACGGTCCAACGGTTGAATTAATTGGAACGAGAATTCCTATATCGCGATACAGGTTTAGCAGGTTAGTCGTGAGGTACTGTAGTTTGGCGTGTCTTCAATAGATGGCGTTATAGTTTCTTTAGTTGACGTATGTGGAAGACGTCACTAGTACGTGGTTATATTTGACAAAACGTGGCTTTTACACATTTAAGATTCTAAAACGAAGGGGTTTATGTAGAATAATATAATTATTATAGTAATCATAAGCGAGTCTACCCGCTCAAAGTGAGAGTTGTTCCTAAGAGAGCGCTCAGCTAATGTGGATATAACAGTAACGCTGCGCGATAGTGCTCTCACACCATGTCTTAATGGGCTATTATATTTTATGTTAAATTCAAACACTTCGCAAGGGAATTGGGTGCCCAGAGATTATACTTATACGTAGATACGTACAAATGAAGATACTGAGATACAAACTCATATTTTAGAAATTTTCACGTGAATATGACTAAAAAAATCTCATCTGATGTTGTATTTACATGAATAAATAAGAAATGATGACTGATTATTATTATTCTTTTTGTTACATTATAAATATATAATGTAACAAATAGATTTACAGTTTAAAATATATTTAAATACATATAAAAATATATTTGGGAATATATGCATAAATAGTGTTCCATCGGCATCCATCCAGGGAAACCTCACAATAGGTGCCGTATCGAGAAGTACCTACTGCTTTCTGCATCAGACTTTTAATTTAACTGTCTTACATGAGCATCTGAAGATGGTTATTATTATCTATACAATTAATTATTAAATAAGTATGATTTTAGATACGGTTACAAAACGCTCAAGTCTCTAACTATTTGAACTCACTGGGATCTTAAATTATAGTAAAACTGATCATCTATACATTTATACAAATAAATAAAATTGGAGTGTCTGTTTGTAATATTAAAATAAACAATTTTTACTAAATGTATTTGTATGTATACACGATAATTGTGCCAAATTTTATTTTTTATTTTTGTCAGTCTGTTTGTTCCGGTTAATCTCAGAAACGGCTGGACCGATGTTGACGGGGCTTTTACTGATATATATTCTTAATATTAATGAATACATTGGGGTGTCTGTATGTAAAATTAATTTTGACGTGACAACGTCTTATAAATTGGTTTGCCGGGTGACACTTCAAGAAACTGCGTTACGCTCCGCTCACGTTATGCGCTCACAATGAGAGCGAGTGAGAGGCACGCGTCCCTTCCACTCGGGCATGGTTAGCCCGCCTAAGAGCGAGAGAGACAGACATAAAAAGTTTATTGTATGTATATTTGTATATAAATACGTATGTATGTGTAAAGGTAAAAATAAAATTTTGTTAATATGAAATTCAGTGCGAGATTCTTTGTATAAATTAATGTTTTAAATATAATTCTTTGTATAAATAAATGTTTTAAATTGTTACTATTATTTCATCCTTCTTCCTACTATACGAATGAATATTCACATTAAAATTATTTTACCACTCAAAGTCGTTGTCACGTAAAACTTTCGCCCGTATACCGACTTTACAGGCAACCAATTTTTTTCAGATTAGTTTTGTCCCGCGGTTTTACCCGCAGTTGTTGTTGAACCGCGGGTAATACCGCGGGACACCACACAAATTATATATAATAGCTGATATTATATACATGTACATATAAACGTGAGGTAAAAGCTTTGTACTAATTTTTATAAAAAAATATGCGACTGATGATGAAATTTGGGTACAGTTAAAGTTTATATTGAAGAGGAATCCAGAAAACTAAAAATATAGAAAAAATCAACAGAATGAATTGTGGTTGAATTTCGACCACTGGGCGAATCAATAATTGTACCTATATAAACACGCAATACAATATTTTGTAAGCACGCTTATCATAGAAAATTAAGCGAATTCGGGGATGTAAAATTTACCTTAAGTATATAAACTCAGATACAATATGTGTTACATATATTAAAGTAACTTGTGTCATGGCAGGTAAAGTCTAAAATGAAAATTTATATTTATAGTATATTATTATTTTTTCAACAGATGTCGATAACTTGTAATCTTACTTTTCTCCTTTTTGTAACAAACCCAGTGAATAAGTACATTAGGCTAAATCATTACGGCTTCATCGTCAACTATGAGATAATTGCGATTGTAATTGGGCAATTCTTTGAAAATGTGCATATTACGCGGCGGATGATAAAGAATCTTCTGCAGTGCAAATATTTTTCTTTTGATAATACTAACCTATGAATATAAGTTTTACAGATCTAATCTAGACTATTAGACACAATATTTGTAAATAGAACTCATAGAAATTTGTTTCCAAGCATCCGAATTCTCATTACCATTCATGTCCCATTTAACATTTTCATTAAGTTTTTATTCAATATAGCTAAATCCCTTTTGAAGAATGTAATTATTGTTCAATATTCTAAAAAAGGGATTGTTTACTTAGCCCTATACATAAGTTGTTTTTTGTAAATAACATAAATTATTAAGAATTAATGCTCTTAAAAAATGTCCTCGGGTAACTTCATAATTACCGTTCAAAAATTTTCGCCTTAATTTACTACCTACAAACTTGAGAAATTATACCTTTAACTGCCTTAACAATTTGCGCCAGTCTGCGCTCGGCGTCCGGAAACAGTCCGAGTGTCAAAGACCGTTTTTTGGCGCCATATTGAGATGTCTCTCGTCGTAGTAGTGCTTTTGTCAAAATATAGTCTAATCACCATTTCCTGTTTTTATGGTAAGTATATGATTATTTTTTCTAATTGATTCGTTTATTTGAGTTGCTATAAGATCTATTTTTAGGTAAAGTATGTCATAAACTCATAATTCTTATAAAGAACTGTTTCATCAACAAAATGTTGAAATCCTAATTACCATTTGCATAATTACCGTCTTTTCCGTCACTCAAAAGAAAATGGTAATGATTAAATTGCAGAAATGGTAATTATAATATTTTTTTCAGTGTGACTTTTATGTTGTGAACCATCGAAAATAAATACTAACTGAGAATCTGTAAAGTTCTGAAAAAAAATTACGGTAATTACAAATCGTAATAACAAAATTCGTAATTTAAATCCGTATAAAATCTTTTATTTCAATGTTTTTAGTTGCGTTTTTTTAACTATTTAAGTATTTTTACCAGAAATTTCGCAATGCCGCGAACAAAAGAAGAGAAGGCCAAATTAGCTCGGAGAGAAAGATACGCTAAAATTAAGTCTGATCCAGAAAAATACGCTCGACTAAGAAGAGAAGGAACGGCAAAGGTACTTCAAAAGAAAAGATGGTAAGAAAATTTTAAGTATTAAAGATTTAACACCAACAGCTAAAAAGTTACAAATATAAAAAAGGCAAAAAAAATTTCAATAAATACTACCAAAAGAAACTATTACTGAAACGAGGACAAAAACTTATGGATGTTAATACTCCGAGTGATAGTGATACTGACCCCTTAAGAAATGATAACGATGAGGAACGTGAAAAACGTGATACAGGGCTACGAAGCAATTCCAGAACCAGAGCTAAGAAGTAACGAAACCTATCCGATTTTTCAGAACTTAAATAAGAAGATAAGAAACAGGAAAATAAGTATACTTTACAAATACTTTGTCAGAGACTTAAACAACGATTAGAAAGTCCAAATTCTAAAGCTCTGAGGCTCATTAATGACAAAACAAAGGTAAATGAAGTCTTAAAAAAAGGAGGAGGTTTCTCAATATAACCATATATATATATATATTTTATTTTGGTGGTACCATGATAAAGACATTAATATATGATGATGGCATCCAAGAGAAATCGAGTCGAACCTTGAAGTCGGTTTTATTTTTGTTAAAATTGTACTTGTTTTATATTGATAATTTAGTTTTTTTTCAACATTTTAAGACTGATAAATACATTATAGTATATTTAGTTTGTTAAAAATAATCTATTTTACATTAAAATTAATGCTATTGTCTTCTTGCTATTTGATTTATAATTACCATTTCTCATTACCTTTACCATTATCTAATTACCAGTTACTGTAAATATCATTACCATTCACTCAAAAATTTAAACGCTTATCAGTTAAAAAGTAAAAAACTCACTTAGTTCCCTTGTACAGTTTCATTATAGGTATGTTTGCAGCAATGTAAAATTCACTCAAAGAATGCGTTCTATCACAAATTTTTTACAATCTCCTAACACGAGGTAATATGCACATTTTCAAAGAATTGCCCAATTACTTCAAGTAATCAATTAAGTTATACACTCAAATCTCGTAACGTGTAGTAAGAGTGTGTGAATTGACGGACGTCGAGGCAAGTTAACAATTGCATTAAAAATTTCACGCATATTCAATCAATCAAATTACCAATTACACTTATATAGTTACGTCTAACAAGCCATTTATTTTTCTATGACATTTTATTTACTTTCTCACAATAAGGAGTGTCTCTGACTAAACTTTTTCACATTTCTAATAAGTATATATTTATACTAGCGGTGCCTGCGACTAAGTATGCGTAGAATAGTGACTTTGAGTAGCATTTACTCAACCTTTCATCACCCCTTTCATTCTTTTACAAACCTTTTTTCGCATTAATAAGTAACCTATGTTGTTTCTCAGCCTCTAGACTATCTGTGTACTAAATTTTATTTAAATCGGTTCAGCAGTGAAAGCGCGACAGACAGACAGACAGACAGAGCTACTTTCGCATTTATTATATTAGTAAGGATTCATGTACAAAAAGTCAAAGTAACTTTTTTTCGTTAATAAATGTTTTTTTCAGAAACAGACTTTAAGAAAGGATAGGTAAGTCCTCCACAATGTGATAAGACGACCTGATGTATGTAGTATCCCAGAACCCGTAGGATGCAGGCAGCACCCGTTGTTATGGAAACCTTGATTTCGACTAAGATGATGATGAAGAAAAAGCGAGGATAAGGTTATCAAATCACACAAACTCAAGCACGAAATTCTACCATAATAAACAAACGGTTTACTCGTCACAGCTCTAAAATAACATATGTACAATCGCATTGTTTTTCGTACCCAAGTGTTAGGTGTTAGTGTCACTCGACAATATGTTGATTTTTTTTTAATACAACTCCTGAATTAGAAATATACATCCTGTGTCGCGGGGTACTTTACAAATATATATGAAACAGACACAAAGAACACCCAAACTCAGAACAACAATTTGTGGATCACACAAAGTGTTGTCCCATGTAGGATTTAAACTCACAACACTTGGCGCAGTAAAACGCGGCGTGGCTATCATTTAAGCAACTAGGCCAACCGTGCAGTCAATATGTAAGATACAGGTTTATAAGGTAGATCGGCTGTTATTCTTCATAACATGAAACATAATTCACAATTATGATTATTAATAAATACATAAAGCAATATATGCAATTTGTTAAGTGCTCTGTGTATAAATTATTATTATTAATCACGGTAATTTGTGTTCGGAGCCATAAATATGTCAGTGTGACAGTGAGTTCCCCTATAATCTGAACGAACTGCCAGGTAAAGGTATATATTGATTTAAATAGTTTTTTCCGCAGCTCCGACCGTGTGTATATCGATTATCGCAATCAAATCATTAAATTCTAAATAAGGAAATTGTCTCTTTATCAGTGTTGTTTTGTGTCCGGTGTATGGAAGACAAAAAATCTTACTATTTGTTAAAAATTTAACAACCAGTGATCAATGTGAACCAGTTTATTGTGAAAAAACTTTCAAGATCCGTCGGTATCAATTTGTAAGAATTGACATAGACAGTGAGGCCGCTACTGAATCAAAAGCTCATACCCTCATTACTAATAGTGTATATCTGAAATTGGATCACTTAATTCCCCAATATCATTAATGCGAAATTGGCTCTGTCGTAGCGGTACAGACTTTCATTTAAGTAGACTCGAGTTCGGATCTCGGTGTCGGTATCAGTTTTTGTGATTTTATTTGATTACGAAACCTTTTGTATTGAACTTCAAGTAAAATACTACCGATATATATTTTAAGGTTCTTATCATTCTCACATGTCTTTCTACAAGTTGTATGACAGCGCCACACTACTGAACATCCACAGAAATAACTAATCTATAATACAGGATCTGCCGCTGAAAACACTTAATACATAGCCACGATCTGCATAATATCTATATACCTACCTACTTACAACAAAGAGATACAAAGTGCCGTGGTTTATTGTTGTGATATCTGTAGCATTGTAGGACTGTATTACAAATTTATTTAATATGCCAAGAACGACACGTACGCCACCTCCCACAGGCGAAACTATGGATCGGGATGTATTCAATACACCTGATACATATACTCACAACGAGCAGGAGTTAACCAAGATTACAAGTAGAAACAAACGCCTTAGGCCCGATTTCTCGCCGGAAAATAACTGGAAGTCGTTTGAGGATAAAATATCCAATATGCTCGCGGCATGGAAGTCTGAGCAAGACAAAATATTTTCAAAATTACGTTCTGACCTATTGGAGGTTAAAGAACAAAATAAAAATATTCAAGACACAAATAGCGAAATAGAAAAATCAATGGCATTTATGAATAACAGATTTGAAGAAATGACACAGACTATAAAGAGACTTGAGGAAGAACGTCAAGAACATCGTAATTACGTTTTAGAACTAGAGAAAAAAGTTTGTGACTTACAACATGGTTCTCGATCTTCCCTTATAGAGATCAAAAATGTACCACAGACCGGAAAAGAGACCACAAATGATCTTACCTCTCTAGTGATACGAACATGTAGTGCGGTACAAGCTGCAGTAAAACCTTCAGACCTGCGGGATGTCTACCGCTTACCTGGTATAAAGGGAATTAACAGACCTATTATTGCTGAATTCCAAAGCGTCCCGAAGAAAAATGAAGTATTACACGCATCACGTATATTCAATAGAGGCCTGCCTATATCTGAAAAATTAAATAGTGGCCATATTGGCCTTAGTGGTCCTATCACATCAGTTTATGTAACGGAACATTTACCGGGCAGCGTCCGACAGTTATTTTATGAAGCGCGTATGTTCTCTAAAACCTACAAGTATAAGTTTTGCTGGCAGCAAAATGAAAGGATTTTTCTTAGAGAACGAGAAGACACAGATATCATTCAAATTACATCTGTCCAATCACTTAAAAAATTACAAAAATGCGAGTAGTTTCATGCCCCTACTAACGATGTTTATGATAACACTGTTTCCGGGTGATTTATTGTTAAGATTGAACAATGTGATAAATTGTAAAGTATTCCAATTTGACAGATTAGTTTTAACTATAATTATTGTTACTTTTTCACTGCACTTGTTGTTTATAGTATTGGGCGAGTGTGTACGTTACGAAACTTTTCATTATAAAGCACATACTTATATTTGTTGCAATGATGATTATATTTATCATATTAATATATACTTATCACCACATATAAATGTAAATTATGTCTTGCTTCTCACACAACCGACTGCCATTTACCGCATTAGTAATGCAAAGACAATGATCTTGCTAAGATGTGTAGTTGCTTATTTTTACTGTGTCGCTATTTATTTGTGTATTAGTGTCAATCTTCTACCTCTTATGAACCATACATTTTATCATAAAAAAATATTTAAACTTTTATATTTACCATTTAGTTTAATGATGCATGTCTTTTGTTCATTTATTTTAAATTTTTACTATTACACTTACAAAAAACATTACATACATATTATATTTTCCCAAACAGTGTGTGTGAAGTGTTAAAAGTGAAGTACATAATAATACTTCAAATTATTATGGATTGTTGCGTTCATATCACACAATGACAAACACGATCAATAAATCTGCAACCATACACTGTACTCATCACATGTACTTTCCTCTCATTAGCAATAATTTCACACAAAATTCGATACCACAAATAATTTAATACAAAGTATCGACCAGTTTAATATTTCTACCCCTGTTTCTTGTGAACCGGAGGAATGCATTTCATATCTTCATGAGTCTAAACAGTGCCTAAATATTCTGCAACAGAATATCCGTAGCTTAAACTGCAACTTCCAGGAGTTACACATTCTCCTAAAACGACTGAAATTATCGTGTGATATTATAGTGCTATCAGAATGTTGGCTATCCCAGGTCAAGAATTTGCCATTTCTTGAAGGATATAACTTTTCTAAAACGAATGATAACTACAATCAAAACGATGGCCTTGTAGTCTATACAAAAAGTAATTTGAATTGTATTGTAGAGGAACCTCCTCTATCTGAAGCCAACTGCCTGACAATTAAAATACAAGATCACACAATATTAATTGCGATTTATAGGCCACCTAGTTTTGGAACACCTGATATTTTTATTGATTCCTTACATACATTATTGGAAGGTTTTCAACTTTCAAAAATATTGTAATAGTTGGCGATGTAAATATTGATCTTATTAAAACAAACCCTATTAACACATCATACATGGATACAATTACCTTCCATGGACTGCTTCCTGCCTCCAGTACTGCCACTAGGGGTAAATCTTGCTTGGATCATGTACTACTAAGTTCGCATACATTTACCCTAGGCACCTGTATCACGGATCATGAGGCAGTCTTACTTAGTTTAAAAACCATCGTGCCTATAAATAAACCCAAAAAACCAAAGATGATCTGTAAAATTGACAAGGAAAGACTGAAATCTGATTGTGAAAAATACGATTTTGTGGAAGTTTATCAGGAATCGAACTTGAATGCTGCAATGAGCAAGTTCATTAAAAAAATGCAGCTACGAGTATTAATTGCAAATAACTCGATAAAACGATTAACTCCTAGAAGTAAATTTATAATAAAACCTTGGATAACTGTTGGTATGTTGCGTTGCATACGAAACAGGGATAGGGTGCATAAAAAACTAAAATCAGATTCAACCAATGAAATATTAAGGATAACGTACTTAAGATATCGGAACTATTGCAATGGTTTGTTGAAGAGACTTAGGAAACAGTATGAGAGGAATCAATTAATGATGTCTAAAAATAATTCAAAAAGGCTTTGGTCTACTATTAAAACAATGACAAACAGCAATAATAAAAATCAATTTCCACTACAACTTTTATCAGTTTCTGGCAATCCAAAAGAGGCGGTCAACAAAACTAACTTATACTTTTCTAATATCGGTAAACGCCTATCTGATATGATTCAGCCTTCTCGCTTTCCAAACTTCAAGAAAGTTATTGAGCCTCCCGTTAAATCTTTTGTACTCCTACCAACCGACAACCAAGAAATTGAGAGAACAATCCTGCTTCTAAAAAGTGACTGTGCACCAGGTTGGGATCAAATTAGTGCTGAGATTCTTAGGATTACTTCCGGGTCAGTAATACCGGTGCTTACAGATTTGATAAATCGCTGTCTTGAGGCTGGGGTTTATCCGGATTCTCTAAAAAGAGCTGTAGTACTCCCAATTTACAAAGCGGGTGATAGAAGCAGTGTTAGTAATTATAGACCAATTGCAATCTTAACTACGTTATCGAAGTTATTTGAGCGCATTATTAATACCAGGCTTACTCAATACCTAGAAGACGGTCATCTACTTTCAAACTCTCAATATGGTTTTAGATCTGGCCGCTCAACAAATAATGCTGTGCTTGACCTTGTCAGCTTTGTGGTTAATAATAGATAAGTTGGATAATAAAAAGAAATGCTTAACTATATTTCTGGACCTTGCAAAGGCCTTTGACACTGTTTCTATCCCCTGTCTTGTTAAGACACTGGAAGCCCATGGTGTGAGAGGCATCCCTCTGGCATTGTTAACTGACTATCTGCAGAATAGAACCCAATGCGTAAAAATCGGTGACTACATTAGTGACGAATTGCCAATTGCATTCGGGGTACCGCAGGGCAGTATACTCGGCCCAACACTGTTTCTCTGTTACATCAATGAGCTCTGTACACTTAGTAACAAAAACTGTCGCATCTCGGCCTATGCGGATGATACAGCTCTAACCTTTTATGCTGATTCTTGGGGTGAACTTTTTAATGTAGCGCAGGAGGGATTCAACACAATTTGTCACTGGCTAATTTCACACTCCTTGACTTTAAACGAAGATAAAACAAAATTCATTGTGTTCTCTATCCAAAAACGAAGAGAAATAGCTGACCTTACAAACAACATATATGCACATAAATGTGATTTTCCTCCTGCCCCAGACTGTACATGTCCCAAGATTAACCGCACCAATTGCATGAAATATCTTGGGATCGAAATTGACGGTAATTTAAATTTTGAAAACCACATTCAAACTTTATCTAGTAGATTGCGAAAATTAACTTACATATTTTCAACACTACGCAATGTAGCAGACAAACAGACCATCATGTTAGTATATGAGGCCTTGGCGCAGTCAATATTATCTTACTGCATCACTACCTGGGGTGGAGCTTGTAAAACAAAAATCATAACTCTTGAAAGAGCTCAAAGAATGATACTGAAAATAAGCTTATCAAAACCTAGACTATTTCCTACTTCAAAACTTTACGAAGAAGCGCAGGTCCTTACGGTGTGCCAGCTTTACATAATGCTATCCATACTTCATAAACTGAGTGACGTACCAGAGGATAGAAGAAAACACATAGCTCAAACTAGAAGAAACTACGCGGTATGTAAGACGATACCCGTAAACACCTCTTTTGCACAAAGATTTTATCCATACCGAGGAGGCATGCTGTTTAACAGGGTAAATAAAATGGTTACCTTAACCAACTATTGCAAAACTGAATGTAAGAGTAGAATACTTAATTGGTTACAGCAACTTAATTATTCGGAAACGGAAAAAATCCTAGAGGTGCGAATATAGACTGATGTGTGCAATGTATACATATAGATAGACTACATTCTGTTGCAATTTTAATGTACTGCTTTTTTACTTTGTTGTAACATGTAAGCAATACTCGTCAAAATTGAATATCTCTTAATACACACACACACACACACGCACACGCACACCACACACACACTCACACATACACATATGCTTTCACGCTTTACAATACACTCACATGTTGACAGTCTATTCACTGTTCTGAATTGGGGGCCTGGAGATCTATAGCACAGGCCTCGGCTTAGTTTGGACTCCAGATCTCCCACAAATTACGAATTGCTTGTAAAAATTCTGTCAACTATACTGTAAACATGATGTAATTTGTGGAGATGAAATAAACATTTATTATTATTATTATTATCTCCTTTATTTCATTTATATATACATATTATTTACATTTTTAAATATAAATATAAAAACAAATACATTTAAAAATATAAAAAATAGTAGACCACCGACTTCGGGTACAGGGACCAAGAAACCGGTGGTTAGGGCTCCAAAGACAGGAACCTCCTCACAATACGAGCCGTGTCAAGGAGGACTGCCTTCTGCATCAGACCCTTGATCCAGCCATCTAACGTGAGCCTCTTAAGGTGTTGGTCGAGGCTCCTGGCAATTAATCCGTGAGCAGATACGATTATCGGAACAATGGTCGCCGAATCCACATTCCACATATCGACAATCTCGTGAGATAAATCCAAATATTTTATTTGTTCTTCTTTTTCGACTTTCACGAGATTCTCGTCATGTGGAACGGCAATATCGACAATCATTGCGCGGCGCTCCAATCGATCTATCACCACAATATCAGGCTTATTGGCAACAATAGTCCTGTCTGTAATAATAGATCGATCCCAATATAACGTAGCACGACCATTCTCGAGAACTGGGTCGGGCACATACCTGTAGTATGGCACCTCTGAGTTCACAAGATGATATTTAAGGGCAAGTTGTTGATGTACAATCCTCGCCACTTGGTTGTGCCTGTGCAAATATTCACCGTTAGCAAGACGAGAACAACCAGAAATAATATGCCTAATAGATTCCCCGGGACGGTGACATGCCCGACATATGTCAACCGTACCATCTTTCAGGATATATTTCCGATAGTTATTCGTCATGATAACTTCGTCCATAATCGCACAAACAAAACCTTCGGTTTCTCCGAAGAGATCACCATACCGTAGCCAGGACGTAGATGCTTTAAAATCTATATCAGGCCCATTAAGGCCCCGATAAAATCGACCATGAAGTTCTTTGCCCTTCCATACCTCCCTGCGATCATTAGTACTAAGTACTACAGGTTTGCGCCAATTCTCTTTAGCCAAAGCGAGTGGAGTGAGTCCGGTATCCACTGCAACTACATTGCGATGCATTTCCACATCAGTATGGAGAAAATATTCTCTAAGATTGTATATCTCGCGATTGTGTAGGGTCTTGATATTTAATAGTCCACGACCCCCAAACTTTCGCGGGATATACAATCTCATAACTGATGAACGTGGGTGGTGCATTCGAAATGTAGTCAGCAATGTACGGACTCTCCTGTCTAGGGCATCTAATTCAGTCTGAGTCCATCTAAGTATACCAAAGGAATACATCAGAACCGGCATGACCCAACCATTGTAGGCTCGCACCTTGTTACCGCCTGATAAAAGACTTTTAAGTACTTTTTTCAGGCGGCCAAAGAAGCGTTCCCGCAACGACTGTTTCATGTCAGATTCTGGTATTCCTAAGGACTGAGAAAAACCTAGATATTTGTAAGTTTCGGTTGCAGACAGAAATCTGAGTTTTGTGGAATCTGAAAGCTCTATTCCTTCAGATTCCACAATCACACCTTTCTTTACATGCATGACAGCACATTTGTCTACATTACTATTATTATATTACATTATTATTATTATTATTAAAAGAAGCCTACGTCCTTCCTCAAATATCAAAGTATCTCCGTGGCAAATTTCATGAATATTGGTGCAGCGGTTTAACTGTAAAAGCGTAACTGTTATACAGACAAGATAGTAGAGCCACGCTGATTTCAGCACGAACGGGCTGCCTGACCCTCGCACAGAGAATCAACGTAAAATGACATCGTTCGTCGTGCGGTCCTGTTTCGTTGGTGAGCGCTAGATCGGAGGCCCAATGATGCAGAAGTATAACCGCCATGGAGTGGGTCACCATGCTGCATTATTGCATTGTCTGCATTCGCAATGAGTATGATGACCACCATTTTTGGATAAAGCTTGTTCCTTCCGTCAGGCAGAAAAGAATCATTTTGGCAGGGTCATACATAAAAAAAGGCAGACAGATTTACTTCGGATTCACAATATTAGTTTGGAATATACCCTTCGTCAGTCATCATAATAAATATTTGAAGCTGTTATTCAATGTTGAGGTCACATGTAACCACAAACAGTTTAATTAAAATTTCGTCATTAACACTTTTGAGATGTTTCGAACTGCGTATTTTATTTACATTGCACTATTGTTTCGTGTATGATTATGGAAGTATGCATTACAATGCCAAGTATCTGCCTCGTTGGCGCAGTGGTAGGGCTGTTACCTGCCGCCACTTCATCCATCTTCGATTTCATTCGTCGTTGATTCGATGTTCGCAGACATATTTCGCTATTATTTTGTAACATCGAACCGAGGTACTTGAAATCAGTGCAGACCGGAATCGTTGTTCTATTCAATGACCCGGCAATAAGGCCGGAGAGACCGCCGAAATCACAGAACATCTATTCGGTTTTAGTTTTAGTTTTTGCGTCTTTGTTTCTAGTCTGCGCTGACCCTAGAACGCGACCAACACAATGTCGTCTGCAAATATCATGCACAATCAAGAAGCAGCCGATCTTATAAAGGTGCGAAATCCTCTGTACCTCGATCGAATCAATACCACAGTGGTGGATATACCACGAGGCTCAGTAGGCTGGAGTCTAGGGCGGCAAATTTTAGGGGCGGCAGGTTTGGCCCAATGTTTTTATTTCTTACAATAATAATATACGATCAAAGATACGATTGAAAGAAGTTTTGAAAATTTAACAATACTTAGGGCCAAATAGTGTGCCTATAGATTACCCTCAATTTAAAAAAATTGGTTGCCTGTAAAGTCGGTATACGGGCGAAAGTTTTACGTGACAACGACTTTGAGTGGTAAAATAATTTTAATGTGAATATTCATTCGTATAGTAGGAAGAAGGATGAAATAATAGTAACAATTTAAAACATTTATTTATACAAAGAATTATATTTAAAACATTAATTTATACAAAGAATCTCGCACTGAATTTCATATTAACAAAATTTTATTTTTACCTTTACACATACATACGTATTTATATACAAATATACATACAATAAACTTTTTATGTCTGTCTCTCTCGCTCTTAGGCGGGCTAACCATGCCCGAGTGGAAGGGACGCGTGCCTCTCACTCGCTCTCATTGTGAGCGCATAACGTGAGCGGAGCGTAACGCAGTTTCTTGAAGTGTCACCCGGCAAACCAATTTATAAGACGTTGTCACGTCAAAAAAATAGCACCGACCGAATCATAACATTCTCCGTTTTTTTCGCGAAATGAGATGAGAAGATGTTGCTGCCGCGACGATTGGGGACCTTACCGCGTCCCCTTCGACGCCTCCTTCGAGCGGGATTGGTACTTTCCCAATCACGCTCTGCGGTCTCCTTCTGGAGCGTAACACCCTCGCAGAAGGAGACCGAGGCTTCCCATCGCTAACCACTCACCAGCATTGTCATGATCAATACTGACGGTGACAGGTTTCACCAGATCGGTCGACCAGAACTCAGTGGCATGAGGCCCTGGAATCAGTGAGTCCACTATCCGGTTTGCCAACGACTAATTGTGTCTAAGTAAGAATCTTTCTTCCGAGCCCTCTTCGCCGCCTCCATTCGCGCGATGACATCTTAGCAGAAGGGTCTAATGCCTGCAAGGAGGATCCCACGCTGTTATGCCTAAAATAGGCAAATTACATAAGTCCTCCCTACAATCACAGTAAGAATAAATTCAATGGGTGGTTCTGGTAGATACGGTGCGGGAACCGCATTTGACTAACCACTTATACCGTTCTCTGAGAATGCCATTTGCGCGACCTTCTCTATGCGTCAGAGCCATAGTCACGACCAGTTTTCAGGTAAACTATCGGAAACACTCATCAAAGAACCATCCATTAGCGTCCGATAAGTCATGGAACGGCTAAATCGGAGTACGCTAGTATTATGGCGGTAAGATCCGTTCGAAACACGGCACCTTTTCGTACCAGCTGACGCAGATGATGTCCAGAAAACATACTTTGGAGATCACGTCCGGTCTGGTAACAGAGCAGGTGAGATTGAGTGAGGTTTAGAATCATCTTAGTCCACCTGGCCTGGGACTGGTCCAGGTTCAGCACTCAGTGCAGGTGCTGGAAATCGCTGAATGACCTCGAAGGTTAATTGCGCAGGCCTGGCGGTAGTAGCAGAAACAGGCTAGGGTGACATTAGAGGCAGGACCATGGTACCTTGGTCACCACTCACATACTGTTCAGGGAAAAGGCTGCCCACTAACCACTTCCTTCAAAAAGCTGGACGTGAGAGGCTGGGGTGAGAGGGAGGGGTGTGATGCGCCGAGACGAGACCTAAGGGAGTATCGAAAGAGGATATGAAAAGAGCAGGGAGACATTAAATTGTAGGTTAATAGGGGCGGCAAAAAATTTATAGCCTACTGGCGGCAAAACTATAAATCCGCCACTGCAATGCCATATACTTAGCGAGGCACTCTTTCTTCTTTCAAAGCCTACTACAAAACCTCTCGGGGTACTCTACCACATGCCATTTCTACATCAATAAACACTTTCTGCAAGTCTTTGTGCGCCTTTCTGTATTTCTCACTCAATTATCGAATTGCAAATATGGCATCAGTTGGCCCGGCAAAAACCCAAATTGGTTTCTACTTATTGCACTTTTCAGTCTCATTCTCCTCTCAATAGGTTTCTCTAAAACTTTCATTTTATGTGGAATGAGCTTTATTATTCTATAACTGCCACATTCCTGTACATCTCCTTTGATTTTAAAGATGAGAAGGAGAAGAGACAAGCGAACTTAAATACCGTTCATCCGGGATTACCTAATGGCATGTAAGATACTTTACGCTCATTTAAACCTATTTATTTTACGGCCAATGGGCGATGGCGTGCGGGGCCCCCCAAAGCGCGGGGCCCGTAGCATTTGCTACTCTTGCTACGTGGCTAATCCGGCACTGACTGCAGTGAGGGTCCGACGCTGCGACGCCCATGCGGGGCAAACCACCAGCGTGTGCTGGGCCGAGTCCTCACTGCAGTCCCAGTGGTGGCAGGCGGGACTCAATTCCCTCCTGGCGACCGAGTGCAGGTACTACCCGAAACAACCATGCCCGGAAAACACCCGCGTCAGTCGGAAGGAAAGGGTCCCGTGCTGCCGCCCTGCCCACTCGAGGATGAGCCTCCACTTCCATTCGTTTCCATTCTTCCATCCATAGTGGTCAACTCGGTCATCGTAACAACAGGGCCTCCCTCTTGTCCAGGGCCACCCAAGCCTAGCGCCTCGATGCGCCCGACCACCAGAGAAACACCAATGGCGGCCAGGCGCGCCGCCACCTGGAAGTTCGCCCCCCGGGCCGTGACCAATGTGTCATTGACGCCCATCCCGGGGAGGGGGGGAGACCCTCTTGAAGGACCCAGTCGTATCCCATGTTCCACAGGAGTGGTCCTAGGACGGACCCCCGCGGAACACCGCGCGACGTGGGTCTTAGTCTCAAGGCGCCCTCTCGGTCCTCGTACACGACGGTATGCTCCTCCAAATACTCTGCTACTAGCCGCCTCAGGTACTCTGGCAAATATACTGACAACTAGTTCAACCTTCGAATTCTGTTCACCCTCAGGGTTACGGAGGTCCGATCCCAGTCGCTCCGTGTAAAAACTGATATTCAGGTAAGACTGTTGAACTAGTAGCCGACCCCAAATCTTGGGAATAATAAAGGCTAGGAAGATGATGAGAGGTAAGCCAATAAGCTAGTAAGTAAAAACCAAAGAATATATTATTCACATTCTTTATTAAAAATCATTATTTAAGTATATAAACTCATTTTACACAACATTGTGCTTTTAAAAGTCCAGGTTTCGATTTTGGTCACTGGATATCAGTGGCAAGTTAGAGATATGGTTGTACAAAAGTGGCAAGTTTCTATGAAAGTTATATTAAACTATTATCTTACTTAAATGCTGAACAACAGGATACAATAAGAAGATAAAATCTAACATATTTTATTTGAATTTCTTCACTGTGGTCATTATGTCTGTATGTTATGAGGTCGGTTAAAAAGATAGGACATTCATAAGAAACTTGTAGATACAACAAACAACAGACGCAAATTATATTCGATGTCTTTCGAAATTAGTCGAGTTTAGTCTTATTTTATTATATCACAAAATATTTGCATTAAAAGGTTGTCTTTATTGTAAACATTATAAATAATTTGACATTGTAGTAAAATTTTGCGCGAATATTTTTTACGGACAAATATAAATTAAATATTTACATTTTTGGGACGAAGATGGACGACATTTATTTGAATGTTAAAGTTACATTAACATTTTCAAATGTTAAAAATTGTATGTTGTATGTGTCCCCATGGCTTTGAGCGAATTTATAAACACATCATTTAAGATTTCACTATTCATTTCAAATTAATATCAATATGTTGTATTGAACATAAAAAAACAAATGAAATAAATTGTTAAAAAGTAAACTAAAAAATTATTAAAGTATTCGTTTGACGAAAATAACTAAACGTTAAAATAGTTTTATCAATAAAAAATATATGATTAGTAAAACAATCTAAAATAGTGATGTTCAAGTATAAAAAAATGTTACTTTGTTCATCATCTTCGTTTCTTTCCAATCAATTCAAGTAAATAAATAAACGAATATTGTAGGTATTAAAATTTTACATTATAATTACTGGGGTTTAGAAAAATAGTTTCTTCTTGTCTCTTGATTATGACATTTTCGTAGTATATAATAAATCTAAGAATTTTGTTGTTTATGTCACTTTGTGGTATATATAATGAAGGCTAAAGGTTTTTAATTATCAAGCATAGTTAGGAAATGCCTTACTAGTTTCGACTAGTTAGACCCAACAAGGGTTGTTTCTGAATCGAAATGCGAATCGGATTCGAATCGGAGTGAAATCCGCATTTCACTCCTTGATAAAGAGTTCAAACTAAAAAGTATTAAAGCATCCCCGTAATCATATACATGTAAATAAAAACCTATATACATATAATGAAATCGTATATACTAAATATCATGTTAGTATGTCAAAAATAAAATCTATACACAAAATACATGTTCAAAAACTAAAATATTAGTAAAATCACTATCCAAACACACAGTCAAACAAATTATTAGTAAATATTTACCAATTTTTGAACATTATAAAATCACAGTTCAAAATTACGTTGATGGCAATCAAGTTCAAATGTTAAAATTAATTTCTACAAATATTAACTAGTAAAGTTAGGTACCTAACAATTAAGTATGTGATGCTTAGAAACTAAACAAGTGTACGTATGGTACAGTCTAAAAACTAACATTTGTTTTTGATTTTGTTCGACATCAAGTCTCACGCGTGGGCCCTAATCAGTTTTGCAAAAACCCTGTGTTTCATAATGTGACTTTAGAGTTTAGTCCATAAAGAAAAAAACCGTTTGGTTACAATAATTAACATATTATATTAGTAGCGATATTAGACGATTATGTCACATTTTAGACGATTTTTGGTTCAAATGTTTTTTTGTAAAAATATCGTCATTCGTTAGGGCCCATATTTTATTACCTATCTTATGGAAAACGCACATTAATTATATTTACATTATTTTATATACTTTCGCTACACCTAAAAGGCAACCCTCAACACCCACAGTGAACACGTGTTTCAAAAACACTTCTTTATCAATTACATCAAAGTTAACCAAACTCTTACGAAATTGACAGCCAAACTGACATGACACTTACACAATATATTATTTACTACAAACCTTCTAACATCACATCAACATTTTAAAAAGTTAACAAACAACAAATCGACTAATAATTTAAAACAATTTATGGCCAACATTATCGATTTTCGATATTCAAATGAAAGTTTCTATCGATTTTATATTGATGACATTTTTATTTTTTAATTTGAAGCCACCAGCGGCTTTGGCTCTCAGTCATAAAGCCACAGACTCTATGTAACTCTGGTCCTCGTAATTTTCTGCGGATAGTCTTAACGCATGTTCCTCACACAGGGCTGCTAATTCCTTGAGCCATTCGTCTAGAATGACCGCGTTTAGTATCGAACGAAGGGTAATGGATTGATTCCAATATGACTCTTGTGTAAATGTTGGACGTTTTTGTGGACTAGCGTTGGCGGCGTTTTGTGGACTATGCGCATGGTTTTGCGAAGGTGATGAAGCTGTCAAACAAATAAAAAATGTTTACTATGGTATTTTAATTTTCACTTCACAGTATTAAAACGAATCATCCGTTTCCTAGTACTGTTAGTAGTAACAGTACTACTTATACATAACTATGCATTTAGTAAAAAAATTATATTGCAAACAAACACTCTAATTTTATTTATTTGTATAGATGTATAGATTACTATCAAGCCATTTTTTTCGTGAGTGGCTTCATTTTGATGAGGGGCCCACCTTTCACGTTACAAAAACTTTCGATTGTGTTAGCTAACAGAGGTAGCAGGGACAAAAACGTTTGAGCGTAGAACCGGGAAAACATACCAAGCAATTAGTAGGGCAATGAAGCTGTTAAATTATATAAATATTTTCTTAGGAGAAACACACATTAAAAAAAACCGTGAAAATTGGCTAGATAGTTCGGAGTTCATCGTTAGTAACAACGTGACACGAGAATTATATGTAATAGATAACAATGTCGATAGATACTTACAAGACAATCTCCTGCCAAATATAGTAGACAAGCTATTTGAGAAGCTCCTTCGCTTGGACTCTATACGCTTAAAAGGTGATTCGTCCGGTCTGTTGTGCGCTGGCGATGCGTTTTGACCCTGAGCTATGTTAATAACAGTAATATTATTATAAAGAAGTAAAGTTTGAGAGGTTATAGGAGGTAATCTCTGGATTTACTGAACTGATTTTGAATTTATCACGATTTCCGATATACAAGCGGGCGGAACCGCGGCCATGGGCTAGTTTATTTTTACAAATTAAAAAAAATATTTACTTTGGCAATATTTACATACAAATATTCCTTCTTAAAAGACCGGCAACGCACTTCTGACGCCTCTGGTGTTGCGGGTGTCCATGGGCGGCGCTAAGCGCTTACCTTCAGGCAATACGTCTGCTCGTTTGCCCCCTATTTCATAAAAAAAAACTAAATCTAAGTACTTCTACTTGTTTATTTCGCTTGTTGCTTTTTTGGTTGTTACAAAATATTAAGCTTTACTTTTAAATACTTTTTGTTTTGTAAAGTTCCCATTACTTTACAAAACAAAAAGTGGAAAAAAAAACTAAATTGCAATTTTTGTGAAAACTGTAATTTTGTAAGATGAGATAAGATAAGTTTATTGGCATAAAACATGTGTTAACAAGATGTCATAGTATAAAATATAATTCAGTGCTTAAAAACATGTTTTGCCATAGCTGCCGTACAATCTTTTTATAATAATAAAAATGTCTCGTCATCATAATACATCACTGACAAATATTAAATAAAAACAATAATTAAAAATAAAACTTTAGTTTTATTTTAATTTTTTAATTGCCTGCCTCCTTGGTCTCGGGTTCGATTCCCGGGTCGGACCAAATGCTTGTATGATCTACAAATCTTTGTTTCGGAGTTTGGGTGTGTTCTATCTATAATATTTATGTATTTACAAAAAAAAAGTATATATGTATTTGTATCAGTTGTCTAGTACCCCATAACACAAGCTCTGCTTATCTTGGGACCAGATGGCGTTGTGTGTTTAGATGTCCGAAATATTTATTTATTAATTTAAAGTTTTAATTTAAATTTTTGTGACCTTAGTTTAGTAAGGTCACAAAATTTGAACAAATACACAAGACATTATGAGGCTTCATTCATAGTATCTCCCAAAAACCCCCCAAATAGTAGCCTTTCTGTATACATATTTCCTTGAGCTTATGTTTGAATTTGTTTTTTTTTTTGAGGTCTTTATACTGTGTTGATATTTTATTACAAATTTTGTAGCCCACAGCATTAATATAGTATTTGCTCATAAAGGTCTGGCCTTTCGATACTATTTAATCCATACCAACATTTAAATTCGAAAGTTAGTCTCTTACGTTTTCACGGTTAAATCGCTGCACCGATTTAAAATTTGGCATAGATATACTTTGATTCTTAAGGAAGGACATAGACAATAGCCTAGCCCAAAAAATAGTGATACATAACATTATCCTACAAGAAGAAATCCCAGACTCAGAAAAATATTTTTGTTTCACATATTGTTGTCCCGTGTGTTTCTCATATGAATACACCCAAATGTAACTCACTGTCGTCGTTACTCTGCGATCTCTTCACCAGCGCCATCTCTCTCTGTATAAGGAAAACTCTCGCTTTGTCCACTAGCTCTTCAGAATTAGGCAAACCCTCCGTCAACTCGTCCACTTCCTCCTTTAGTTTACTTAACGTCTGAAAGAAAAACCAAACCAATTAATAAGATAATTTATGATGCGACTAAGTATGCATAATTTAAAATTCATGTTTATAAAGTAGTAAAACGAATTAAACAATTCCAAAAAGAGATCTCTCCGGCGGGGAATCGAACCCCGGTCTCCCGCGTGACAGGCGGGGATACTTACCACTATACTACCGAAGACTTGTTTCAAGTAGTCGAAATTTACGTTCACATGCTGTAGAGGTGTCTGTAATATGTTGTAACATTACTATTGTAACGACATATCTATACAAATAAATAAAATTGGAGTGTCTGTTTGTAATATTAAACTAAGAGCTTTTTAATCAATGTATATGTATATATACACGATACAATAACCAAAAAGGTGATTAAAAAAATATATCTGTCCGTCTGTCTGTTCCGGGTAATCTCTGGAACGGCTGGACGGATTTGGACGGGACTTTCACTGGCAGGTAGCTGATGATCCAGGGAGTAACTTAGGCTACTTTTTTAGACTAACTTTGTCCCGCGGTGTTACTCGCGGTACAACAATAACAGCGGGTAACACCGCGGGTTTCAGCTAGTTTTGTCTAAAAAGAAAGGGTAGCGAACTCACTTGAAACAGCGAAGGCACATTAGGCTGCAGCCCAACATTGGGACACAGCATCATAGACGTCAGCAGAGGCGTGGGCAACGACGACAGTTTAGACAATACGCTGGTCACTCTACAGTTCGTTACCAAGTCTGATTCTAACAGAGTTGAGGTTTTCTTCAGTAAACTACTGATCAACGGGCCTGAAAAAATATTTTTGTAATTAAACATAAATAAATTTTGAACATTAGACACACAATGCCATCTACCCTTGATTGACCGATTAGTTTTTATTTTGTAAATGCATAAATATTATAGGTAGAATACACATAATCTCCGAAAGAAATATTTGCAGATCATACAAAGATTTGGTCCGACCCGGGAATCGAATCGTATTAAATGAAAAGTTATAAATTTATAATCTATATAAATAAGTAAGATCTGAGTGTCTGTTTGTAGTATTAAAATAACTTTTTTTTACTAAATGCATATGTATGCATACACGGTACATATACCAAAAATGTAGTTACATTTTTTTTGTCTGTTTGTCTGTCTGTTTATTCCGAGTAATCTCTAGAACGGTTGGACCGATTTTGACTGGACTTACATTCGCAGGTAGCTAATGATCCAGGGAGTAACTTAGGCTACTTTTTTTAGACTGACTTTGTTCCGCGGCGTTACTCGCAGTACAACAATAACCGCGGGTAACTCCGCGGGGTTCAGCTAGTTATTTAAATAAAAATTAATTAAGTTGAATTTTTTTTTTGTGATTATTTACCTACTTGCATTTACATTTTAGTGCTACATAAAAACGACAACTGACTAAAATGTAATTGAGTTAATTGCATTTTAGTAAGTTCTTTACAATAGTATGTCTGAATTTAACTTACCGACACTTGATTCGGCGCTGGCCCTCCAATTTCTGACCAAAGGTTCTCCGTTATATTCCGTTACCTCTTTCTTTTTAACGTTCTTTATAAATAGTTCTTCAGCAAATCCTTCACTATCCTCTCCTTCTTTATACTTAAAGCTTTCATAACCACTACTCTCACCCAAAGATGTGAGACTATCATGCTCTTTTCCTTCATTCAATACTTCACTCACTGGTTCATTCTTAGGTTCATCTTGTTCGTTTAGTGACGTCAAACTATGAGGTTGATTCTCGGAACTGTCACTTGTTTTAGTCTCATACCCACTGGTACAAGATATCAGGCTGTCTTGCTCTTTCGTAAGGGTTTGTGTATCCACTGTTTCTTTCGTTTCTTTCGTATTGTTGTTCGTTTCGCCTTTTTGTAATATACTGTCATATTTTGATGTCCAGTTTGAACATGCTAGTAGTCGGGTTACTATTTGAAATCGTGAGTCGCAAATGTAAGCGTGGTAGTTACCATATAATGTTTCGTTGGGATTCTGCAATGTCCATTTTTACAATAAAAATGAGTTTTTTATATAGTGTTTATATCTATACTATAAATATTATAAATTCGAAAGTAACACACAGTTTACACAGCTAAATCACTGCATCGATTTCAATGTAATTTACCATGGAGATACTTTGATTCCTGAGAACGGACGAAGGCTGCTTTTGTTCGCGATAACTGTCATGCACGCGAGCAAAGCCGTGCTCAAAAGCTAGTCTGGCTATAACTTACTTCTTCCGACTCCTTCCCAAACCAGTTTGAAGTTGACTTTAAATCTACTGGAATAGGGCTGAACTACGGTATTTTACGTTTAGCAACTGTTATCAGACTGCTTTCTAAGGAGTCGCCTGTCTTCAACAGCGGACTATTAAAGACTGTAGATGAGTTGAGTGAGGTTTTCGGAGCCTAAACCCCTACTCGATTCTGGAGGGAGGACTCCAAGGGCAGCACATGTGTATTACGTTTCATGTGTTCAGGGGCGCTGATAATCACACCAAGGGATTTGTCTGCTAGTTTGTCCTCCTATATCATAAAAAAAAAATACTTACTCCATAGTTAACTTTCGTTTCAGGGCCGAGATTACTCATCTGCAGTCCATCGTGTACTCCGTTTATTCTCCTCTCTTGATTGAAGTCCAGTACTCTTCGTCCACTGAGTGCCAGCTCATCGCAATATTGTTTCGTCTGCACAAATAAATAGTCAAGTAAATAATCAGAAATAAATTGGAAATAGTAAAAAAAATACTTTTAAACGAATGTTTACTAAATATATTGATGATCACACATGTGTTTTCGCGTATGGAGATAGAACCAACAACGTTCCGTGCAGTCGGAAGTGACGAAGCGACCATTTAAACCTTACACTCCTTAACCGCTACATTATTCTTGTAGTTTGTCAATATTTTATTGAAATACCTTACAGTAAAAATTATTAATTGTTCTTTGCATAATGCGTTCTTTATCATACTTGTACCTTAACACAAGAATCCTTTTTAGGTACAGAACGCTTAGCGAGTTTATTCCGAATATAAGTCCGGGAACGTGGTACTGCGTTTGGCATTGCGATTGGCCCGCATTGAAACCTTCGCTAACAACAATGTTAAACGGATTCTAGAACGGCCGTCTAGAGTCTAGAGCAAGTTAATGTTAAAACTCACACTAGGCTCTATAAGTTATCTTTTAAACACAACAAAAAAGTCTGTGGAACTCACCCTTTCCATAGGCCTAGAACAGCATTTAGGCGATAAATTTAAAAATGCCACAGCAGCATCCCTGTACTGCGAGGGCTCGGTGATCTTGTGCTTGTTGAGTGTTAGGTGCTGGCCATTGACCAGGTACTTATATACGAGGTCTATCATCACATCCTCGCAGTTCAGGTCGATGAGGGTTTCCATGAGCGCTAGAGACACCATGGACAACTGGAACCAGTATAACATCATTATTAAAATAAAAATATTAACAATTTTATTTAGTGACTAGCCGACCCACGCAATCTTGTTTGCCTCTTCTATTGCCCGTAGCGTGATAATTTTCCCCCGTTTTCGAAACATTTTTGATTGGTGCTCCGCTCCTATTGGTCCTAGCATGATGATATGTAGCCTATAGCCTTCCTTGATAAATGTACTATCCAAGACTGAAATAATTTTTCAAATCGGACCAGTAGTTCAAACAAACAAACAAACAAACTCTATACCTATACTCTATATCTATAACTATATATATTATATATAGTTAGATATAGTATAGATTAGTGAGAATACATATTGCGTTTTCGGTAATACAAACGCTAATTGCTCTTTTTGTGATTTTACATGAGAGTCAAATTAATATTATTTTTCCAAGTACTGTTGTATTACCCATATATATAATTTTGCTTATAGCTAAAAGTCTCCATTATTTTCTTCTCCATCTCTTTAATTCATTCGTAGAAGTAATATACCTTTCCTACCGTTGCTTTTCTACGGTTTTCCGTTCATATCGAACTCCCAATTTTCCAACTCCCTAAACTGCTTGGGTGGTCTACGTGTGTGATATTAAAATTATAGTTGACAAAATGTGGGCCTTCTTTAATTCTACTCTGCTTACCTTCTTGAGATATAGGCGTAAGTATTAATATGTGCTATATATTTAGTAGTAGAGACTAAATATTTTCTAAAATTTTGATGCTAACCTGCGAGTTTCCTTCTAGTCTTCTAAGGAGCACATCAATGACCCGCATTCCATCATACTCGTACACAAACAAGAAGTGCAGAACCGTCTTCAATAAGCCCCACCTGGTCACACATCGCAGTAGCAGTTCCAGGTACGCCATGGCAGCCGCTTGCTCGTTCGCACCACTCTGCAATGCGCCCCTTTTCGTCTACGGTGCGTACTGCGTTAGTAGGCTTTATTGCGTAGTGGGAATCCAGCGGTTGAGTGACAGTTTTCAAACAAGGTAGTTCAATAATCGATATGAGGTTTTATTTATATTAACGTTAGAGGATGTAATTAGGTAGCTTGTTAATTTAAGTGCAATCTAAAACAGGGTTAATCTTGTTATGACTAAGTTGCGTGTATAGATTTAAAAAAACATTAATCGACTCATTGCTGTTTGATGACAAAGTTCGAGAGAAAATAGATAAAATAAACTTTAACTGAGGCATTATCCAGAATATCTCTGCAACGTATGCCAAAGATATTGAATCTAACGGTGGATTAGAATCTAAAACGTTAATTGCTTTTACATTGTCTGCCCATATCTATCCAAGGACTGATGACTGTTGGAGTCAATATGTCCCATAGAAGACACATTGAAACAGTAAATGAAAGGTGGTACGAATAATAAAACTAATTGTATCAAATAAGAAAATAACGCCATCTAGTTTAGGTTAGGTGAATTACATAGTAATTCCGACTGCATCACACAAGTCAAACTCAAGATCATTATCGACTGCCAGATATGAACAGTGATCATTTTAAGAGTGGGGGAATTCCACAATAGTAACCCTGATATTTTTATACAACACGATTGAAGACTTGCATCATCTGTGACTTTGAAGCGGATAGCCGTAAAACTGTAAGCTCTACACCTGTTTTCAACTATGTATCCAACCAACTTCAGATCAGATCAGAGATAATCATATAGCCAGGATTTGCTTTGTCAAAACTGAGCCGGATTGTTAATCTGGCCTGAATCTACTGGATAGCTATGTCCGCGTTTCGGCTAAAGATTTGATATTGTAAATTTTGTTATTCTTTTAAGAAGGTAATGATAGTAGGTATTATTACAATTATCTATTGTACAAGTAAAAACAAGATGAAGAAAATGTGTAAAATACTGTTTGATGACAAAGTCCGAGAGAAAAAAGATAAAATAAACTTTAATTGAGGCATTATCCAGAACATCTCTGCAACGTATGTCAATGATATTGAATCTAACGGTGGATTAAAGTCCAAAAACTTAATTGCTTTTACATTGTCTGGCTATATCTATCCAAGGACTGATGATCGTTGGAGTCAATATGTCCCATAGAAGAGACATTGAAACAGTAAACGAAAGGTAGTATGCTCCCAGCCAGGGATGGACTAAGGCATTTAACCAGTATACTGAATGCGTACGACTGAGAAGCAAGAACTATGTCACACGCTGGGAGAGACCACGTTTAGGAGTGGACTACAATAGATTTGATTGATCGATCGAAATTTGTTCAGTTGAAGGCACTAATCTAAGAAGTTATTGATTCGAATTGAATCATTATTTTAGTATTACATAGCCTATTTATTGACGAAGGCTATTTGATCACGGTACGGCCAGTAGGAGTCGAGCATCAATAAAAATATTGTAAAAACAGAAAACACTTATTCCTTCTGACTTTGAGAAACGCAGACTAAGTTG
The DNA here is from genome assembly GCA_905220595.1 of Spilosoma lubricipeda. Lineage (NCBI taxonomy): Eukaryota > Metazoa > Arthropoda > Insecta > Lepidoptera > Erebidae > Spilosoma > Spilosoma lubricipeda. The sequence goes on from HG992295.1 coordinate 5,050,560, forward strand.
GGCGGTTCAGGTAGTAATTTATGAAAAAAATCACATAGAGTTTTATTACAATTAACTGGAAAATAAAGATTCGGTTTTTTGTTATAAATTAGAACTTTTTATTTGACCATTTCAAATGTCCATAATTTCATTAACATCATCTACCCGGCAGCAGCATAGACATCCCAAGCGGTACAAACCCTTAATTTTTCATAATTAACATCAATCACACACTCAACCTCCACCAACCAACTTCACACATCACACCCTAGCATCAATCGAATGACATGTTAATGCATGAGTATATCGATAAAGTAAAGTCGATAGCGATGAATCGATTAATGGATATTGTTACCGTCACTTAACCGCTTATCGGCATGACCACACCGGTGCAGTCCCGTGCGTGCAATGAGAGCCCACTGACGTGACGTCATATAACGTCATGTCGCACAAATATGATAAAGTTAATTGCATTAAAAAACAACAAATTAATTTTCCTTTAAAAATAGTTATAAAAATCGTGTTTTTTAAATGGTCATAACTTTATCGAAATAGGTGAAAGTGTTTATTGTTTTTCTGTAAACATTATGGTTTGGATTTTAACATTTATTTTTAGCTTTTATTTTTGTTTTTTAAAGATGGCGTCTGTGACATAAGCGGTCAAAGTTTCGTCACAAAGTTGTGACGTTAACTGCTATATACATATTTTCACTATATGTAATATGTGTTTCAACAATAAACAAAAAAACAGTAATACACTTTCACTTTAAAAAAAGCAAACTGCTATCCCATAATTGATTAAAAATATTATAAAATAGTTTTTAAACATACGTTTTGACAAAATGGGAGATGTCGTCTAAGAACTCTTATAACACGAAGAATAGATAAAATGAGTAATTATAAGGCGGTAGATGAGTGGAGTGAGCGCTATGTTGCGTCCGATTATAGCAATCTGCTTTGATCTTCAAAGGTTTGTCTAAAGCCGTCAAACTTTATAAATATATAAAAATATGTAAAATTAAATTATGAAAACCTATCCATTCATAAAATGTTGTAGATAGTAAATACACATGTATAATATCTGATAAAAGCAAATGACAAAAAAAAATCACTCAAAACTTTTTAAAACCCCAAGCTATACAAATCACGCTCGTATATATATATTTAAATTTATATAAATATAGCAAAAATACAAAATCAATCGATCACACGAACACAAAACACTAAAACAGCAAACTTTATAAAAATAATATCAAATATCTACAAAAATAAACATTTCTTAATTTTTTATAACATAACTAAGAAAACTACTACGAAGCTTAAATTACCGTGTGCTTTAAAATTGATTTAACATAATAATTACGTGTATTTATAAAAAAAATATCATAGGTACATTATTTTAATTCTCACCTGCCAGTACTGAAATAAATACTGCAGTAGTTAATTTTAGTCGTTTTTCATGTAATTATTATTCTATGATTCAAAAAAAAAAATCGACACTGACACACAATGCCATCTAGTTTATACCATAATAGATTTTAAGCATAGAAAGTATAGATACGTAGGACTGCGTTTTGTTATTGTAGTTGTAACTCAAGTTTTATGTTCTATGAAAAGAACATTATTTTTCATAGTTTTAAAAAAATATGATAATTACATAAAAATAGTAAGGATGATAAACTTTACAAACAGTAGAAATCTAATAACCATCCATTACATATTGCTAGCGGTACCCCCTTTGAGACAAAGCACTAGAAGTTACCTTTTTCAATAGACAATTGTGCTCATTCTGTTGTTACGTTACTAAACTTTAAATATCTCCTATTAAAAAAAATCTGCTTTATGGAAAGCATGGTAAATGAACTTTATTATAGTTAAATTATACATAGAAACAGATTTAATAATCGACATCATATTTTATATGTCATAATAAGTGCATATTTTTATACATAACTAGAGTTTGGAAAATGAAGAGAGTAAGAGATAGAGATAGAGAGAGAGAGAGATAGCATCAGCCATTCGGTGAACAGCAACAATAGAATTACATAGCACTGATCTTTAACCTACGCTTCGATTATTGTTTAGTTTTTATTAAAGTGACTATGTATATAGTATATAATAACTAAACCTACAATACAAATTAGATTGGCTGAAAAGTTTCCGACCTCAAAGTGATGATAGCTGCACTCGTTATTAAAAACATCACGGGGAAAAGTGTCTAGAGTACAAGGCGACTAATGTAGAAAAATAAAACGATAATTAAAAATACATTCTAGAATAAAACTCACTTGTACTTATTCCACTATTTTATTTTATTTTTCACCTGACCGGTTTCGCCTGACCCTTATGGTCAGGTGAAAAATAAAATAAAATAGTGGAATAAGTACAAGTGAGTTTTATTCTAGAATGTATTACAACAAGTTCCATCCAGTATAAATTAGATAATTAAAAAAATTTAGAAAAAAAACCGACTTCGAAACCTTGACCAATTGGAATGGGACCTAACGAGAAGTACCAGCTTTCAAATAAAAAATCATCTAAATTGCTTCACCCAGTCGAAATTTCCGAGGTAACGAGCATAAAAAAGTACAGTTTAATTGAAAAGAAGGTTCTCAATTCGACTTCCTTTTTCGGTAAAAATAAAAAAAAAGTTGTATCATCGTTAGGTCGTAAACTTTTTAAACCACTCACATATACAATTATTATCGAACAAATCTTTTCATAGACAAATCCCAGTTTTATTTGACCAAGCATCACACACAGTCAACGGACATAACTCACTAAACCCAGAACCATGATCATCAACGTACCTGTAAAAGAGCTGGGCCCATCACTGGGACGAGAAACCCTTGGTACAGCAGATCCAGTAGGTGCTTCTTTATCGATGGGTGGGCAACCTAGAAATATTGTTTATTCGTCATTATGATATTTTTTTGGAACAAATTACACTTTATCATCACCATCACATCATCATCGCTTTTAACAATTCACTGTTGGACATAGACCTCTCATTAAAATTGTAAATACCACGCTGGCCAAACGAGTTGTAATAGGGTTCAAGATTTCCTTCTTTTTGCATTGATATTGTCCTGCACAGTTAATTTGTACATGTTGAGTCGTTTTAAGCATGGATAAATATGTAAGGGGATATTGTTCTCATATACAGAAACCCTACTGTGTTACCCGCGGTTATTATCGTACCGCGGGTAACGCCGCGGGGCAATCAGCTACCTATCAGTAAGTCTCGTCAAAATCGGTCCACCAGCTGGACTCCAGCCGTTCCAGCGATTGACCGGAACAAACAGACAGAGAGACAAAAATGATATTTTGGTACAAACATATGCATTTTTATTCAGACAGACAATCCAATTTTATTTATTTTTATAAATGTATAGATATACATAAAAATGCAACATTCATGCATTAAACGGTGCAACATCCATGCATTGCACTTAACGGGAATCAAATACGCATTCGAATTTTCTACCGTAACATCCATCAGGAATGTTCTCATCACTTAACCAGAGTTGTGACTGAAGTGGTATTACTAGCTCGAAACGACTAAAACCATACGGTGTAAGGTACACCTGATATAAATGAATCTAATATTAATTCAGTGCTGGACACAGGGCTCCCTCCTTAGAAAGGTTTTGCATATACCACCACAAGGTTTGTGCCAACTAAATATTAAAATTATTTAATCAAGATCAGGAATTCAGTATATTTTGTCTATGGATTACCTGAGCAACAGCATTACAAAATTCCAAGGAGTCGATAAACAGCGTCAGTTTGTGTACTTGATTGACGTCATCGGGGGTAAGGCGGTAGATATCCTCGCTAAGCGTACGCGGCAGAAGGGAGTAGAGGCCGCTGAGACCTGCAAGCAAAAATGAACGTTATAACTAAACCTTAAGATTTTCTTTACTACAACACGGTTGGATATTCCATTAAATTGTACTAGTTATTTTAAATGCTCGTACTTTATATTTAGTACAAGTTTTTTAATATCTCTTAAATTGATTAATTGACTGTCTCGGTGGCGCACTGGTAACGTATGTGACTGCCGTGCTTCAGGCTTTGGGATCAATTCCCGAGACAGAGCACATGTTTCTATGATCTGCAAACATTTGTTTCAGAGTTGGGTGTTTTCTATATATAATATGTATGTATTTACAAAAAAAGTATAAATTTATTTATATCAGTTGTCCTGGTAACTGTACACACCTGTACATATGGACTAGATGGCATTGCATGTTAGTAAAAATAACATATTCTATTAAAAATACATAGTAAAAAAATTAATAAAAATAACATTCCATACACTATCATACTTATGACACACATACACAAATGAATGTATGTCAAAGTCAAACTAAAATGATGATTATTATTTGTCCATACTGTCATACCAAATGTCAAAAGTAGTCATGATAGAATCTTTGATTAAGAAGGTGTAATAAGCCTAGCCTACAAAAGAAACCCTAAAAAATTCTAACTAAAAAATTAAAGGATTCGACATCTGGGTGATTACTAGTACAATTATAAATATGTAAGATATCAAGAAGGAGAAGCTATCACTACTTAAAATAAAAGTATACCTGTAGCTAGTACTGGGCAGGTGTTCCCGGACAGCATGAAGTCAGCCAGCTCCGGGCATCTGGCGGACATCTTAGCACACAACAGCAAGGCGTCCCTCGCCGTTGACCCTGTGCTACCTTCGCGGTGGACGGACGATAGTAATAGACGGACTATGATAAATCTGAAAAATATATTCATTTTTAATGGTCCTAGTAACAAAATATGTGAGAATTATAGTAATTCAATGTAGGTACGTTTTTTAAAGTAATTTTTGAAGGTATTCTTTTTGAATTTAGAAGTGTAGTTTACTATTCTATGTTGTTTGGCATTAAGGTATTTAACAACTATAAACTTTTCAAAATGATAATTAAGACAATTCAATTAAATTTTGTTCTTGGGTTAAGATACATTTATGATTGGTGAACGGCTACAAAAAAAGTTAATTAAAAAAAATAAGTAAAAGATATCTTTATCTCCGTTGATTATTAGTTTATATATTAAACTACAACTAACTACACACACAAGTTGTGTGCGTAGTTAGTTGTTAATGTGTTGCAAAATGACAGCAGCAGTACTGTCGTGTTTCGTCGGTGAGTGTGAGACCGGAGCCCCAATGATGCAGAAGCATCACTAGCCCGCCATGGTGTGAGTCACCACGTTGCATTGTCTGACTGTGACCACCACTCTTGGATTCTGCTTATGCTTTCCATCAGACAGTAGTAGTAATAGTAGAGTCATTTTGGCAGAGCAAAAAAAAAGTAACTGCAATAATGAACTGACGATTTGACATCGCTGCAGTACAAGGCGTAATTATACGAAAATGAACTCAACAATCCACTATTACAGTACATTTTCGTATACTCGTGTATTTCGTGAACACACTTAGGCGGTCAATCGGTCAACGTGATGGGAAAGCATATCTTACTCGGCCTGTGATCCTTTTTGCGTGTGCGTCGTTAAGAAAAATAAATCAATAAACTTCATATTCTGCATCAACGCCACACATAGCTGGTTCAAAACTGTCACCAATTCAGCTGAAAAAAAATAAAATATTAAATTTATTAACGTCTTAACGCGCGTCTCCACCGAAATTGTTGGCAATTTCAGTGTTTCCAACTATTGGCAAAATCTCTTTAAAAAATCGCCAAATTTTGTTTCCATTGTGTCTACACCGAGTCGTCAACAATAAATAACTGCAATAATCAAAAATATGAAACATGGTTGCCAACATTTGTTGACAATTTTTGTTGGCTACACAAAAAATTATCAGCTATACGTGTTGACAACACAAATGTTGCCAACTTTTGGTCGGTGGAGACTCGGCTTTACTTCGATTAGTAACGAGATATATTGAGAGCCAGGGTGGTTTGATAAGTTTATGAAATATCTTTACCAATAAGTCTAGTAGGTATACTTACTCTCAACATTAGGCGGTGGCAACTCGTTTCTAAAACCGCTGAGCAGCTTGAGCAGTGGCCTTAACAATGGTTCGGCAGCTATCACCTGTATAAATAATAGTTATCTTAATGTAACATATTATTGTGACTTAAACAATTTAAGTTAGTGAAAATTGTATAGGTAAATTAGCCTCGCCTACGCTGCTTTGTATAACCGATACAAGATATAACAATACTAACGGATCCACCTAACTTTGTTTGCGTCTCTTTTCAATCATGCACGGCTCTTATTGGTCTCATTGTGATGTTAACTATCCTATCTTTGTCACGCCAGTAAAACACAAATCTAAAAAACAAACTAGATAGTTTCGGAGTCATATGTAAAGGCGCATATCCACCGAAATTGTTGGCAATTTCAGTGGTTCCAACTGTTTGCAACTCTTCAGAAAATCGCTAACTTTTGTTTCCATTGTGTCTACACCGAGTCGGCAACAATTTGAAAAACATTAACTAAGCGTCTACACAGAGCCATTAAATATTTGCAACAAGCCTTTTATGTTTACCGCCTAAAAAAGAAACACGATTCCCAACATTTATTGCGAACACAAGGAAAACACAGAAACTTTTGTCACCAACACGTGTTGACAACACAAAAGTTGCCAACTTTTGTTCGATGGAGACTCGGCTTATTACTCGTAGCTAGGAAAATCTCATTAAACCGACGAAAAACGGCGGCGGGTTGCACGTTAATTCTATAGTCGGTCACGTTGCATAGTAACTGATTGATATTCTTTAATCATAATAAAGGTAAAAGCGCAATGCAACTCTTTTAGATTTTTCTTTACAGTTTCAGAAAACATCGAAAGGTAAACGGAACTCTACCGTCATAGTATAAGACTGAGAGAGGTAAATATAGATTGAAGTGATTAAGTGTGAGACCTGAAATGCACCTTATAATGTTAGAGCAAGAATCTCTATTTGTTTAAATTATTTTACTAAGTAGAACTTCTTTTTTTATGTAATAGACGGGCAAACGAGCAGACGTATCACCTGATGGTAAGCGATTACCGCCGCCCATGGACACCTCCAACACCAGAGCCGTCACAAGTGCGTTGACGGCCTTTGGGAGAGAATGGGGGGAGGGGAAGGGGTATATCCTCACTCACACGGTGAAACACAGCGCAAGCACTATTTCACCCTGGTTTTCTGTGAGGTCTTGGTATCACTCCGGTCGAGCCGTCCAATTCTTGACTAAGCATTGCTCTCTCAGTGTTTAACTTGCTTATATTAATTCAGTACTAGAAATGAAAAGATGATATACCTGGGTACTATAATGGTTGATGAGGTTCCTGAACAGCTTAAGTTGTTCCAATCGTACGACATTTTCGTATCTGTAACAAACAAAAATGTCACATGTATTTTAAACGGGCATAGTTAAAATATTCCGAGTAGGCAAGTGGAGAACGTAGATAAGGAACTGGGGATTTCCAATGACTGTGATTAAATCATCATCATCATCTCAGCAATAATACGACCTCTACTGGATAAAGGCCTCCCGCAAGGCTTCCCACAACCAGTCCAGTACTGGTTAAATTTTTGTTACTCTAAATGTGACGTTTCTTCATCTTTTTCGTGTTTTAAAGGTGTAATATTCTTATAAACTAGCTGAACCCCGCGGTTATCGTCGTACCGCGAGTAACGCCGCGGGACAAAGTTAGTCTAAAAAGTAACCTAAGTTACTCCCTGGATCACTAGCCACCTTCCAGTGAAAGTCCCGTCAAAATCCGTCCAGCCGGTCCAGAGATTACCCGAAACAAACAGACAGACAAAAGTTTTTTAACTACATTTTAGCTATATGTACCGTGTATACAAACGTATGCATTTGGTAAAAAGTGTTTTTTTTTTAATATTACAAACAGACACTTCAATTTTATTTATTTGTATAGACTAGCTGACCCACTCAACCTCGTTTGCGTTTCCTGTTGCCCGTAGCTTGATAATTTTTCGCCGTTTTTAAAACATTCTTCATTGGTGCTCCTCTCCCATTGGTCTTAGCGTGATTATATAGCATATAGCCTTCCTCGATAAATGTACTATCCAACACTGAAAGAATTTTTCAAATCGGACCAGCGGTTTTTGAGATTAGCGCGTTCAAACAAACAAACTTCATCTTTATAATAAGTACAGATGCTTTGAGTCACTTAAATAAACCGAATCGGTTGACGTATTGGCAGCAATAAGTACCACTTGATAGACCTCTACCTCTTATAGACAGAGTGGAATACACAATGCGGAAAACACTATGACAAACAGTTGCAATAATAACTACTATATTAACTGGGGCTCACTTCACATCAAACGATTGCTAATAAATTTATTTAAAATTAGATTTCCAAAAACGAATCTTATGTGCTCCACTTTCAAGGAGGCCTGCATTATTTCTATAAGCTTTATATTTATGCAAGTTTAAGTTAAAATTGATTATGAAAATAAAATATGTATAAACAGATTACATAGAACCCAAGGTATTTGAGTAGTATTTTTTATGTAACAATAATAATTAAGACCTCGAATCTCATTTTTTATCTTCTTCGTCTGGCCTTTTCCCGTTTCTAATCGGGGTCGGCTCTCCTTATCCTTCTCCTCCAGAGATATCTGTTCTGGGTCGTCACAGGGTCCACTTTCTCTTCTCCGAGGTCCTTGCTGATGGTTGACATCCATGTAGCTCGGGGTCTGCCACGGCGTCTTGGTCCCGACTCCAGTTGCAGCACTTTCTTGGTCATGTGTTCGTCAGGACGACGCATGACGTGACCGTACCACCTCAAGCGCATCTCTTTGAGTTTCTCCGGTATTGGTCTCACTTTAAAGCTGCCTCTGATATATACATTCGGCACTTTATCTAGAAGTGTGACGCCTGCGGACCATCTGAGCATTCGCATTTCGTTGACGTGCACCTTGTTTACCTGCGCTTTTGTGATTGGCCAACACTCTGCGCCATAGGTCATTGCTGGCCGTACTGCGGTTTTATAGACCTTGCCTTTGGTTTTTATTGGCATTTGTGAATCGCAGAGTACACCTGTAAGTTCTCTCCACTTTTGCCATCCAGTGTTAGTGCGGTGCGTGATGTCAGCGTCTATGTTGCCATCGCTAGAGAGTACAGTGCCAAGGTATTTGAAGTGGTCAACGGTTTTCAGAGTGGTGTTTTGGAGTGTGATGGTATGGCTGACGTCGCTGTTTGAGAAGTTGCAGTGCATGTGTTCTGTCTTTTCTCTGTTTATCCTCAAGCCAGCGGTTTCCAGAGCCAATCTCCATTTTTCCAAAATTGCTTGCAAAGCCATCGGGTCTCCGTCGATCAAGACGATGTCGTCTGCGTACAGGATATCCCAGGGTACAGGACGTTGTATGTTTGCTGTCACATAGTTCATCACTATGTTAAACAGTAATGGACTGAGTGCCGATCCCTGATGTACCCCCACCTGCACCTGAAACTCCTCACTTAATCCTGCAGGGCATCGCACTCGGGTTGTCGCTCTGGTGTACATGTCCTTGATGAGTTCTATGTAGCACTCGGGAAGATTCTGGGAGCGCAATGCTTGCCAAATCAGTGGTCTCGGGACTCGGTCGAATGCCTTTTCGAGGTCGATGAACATCATGTGAAGGTCACTCTTCCTGGTTTTGTATGTCTCCATCAAGATTCTGATCGTATGTATTGCATCGGTGGTAGACTTTCCGGGCACGAATCCGCATTGGTTTTCTGTGATGGTGGTCAGTCTCCGTATTCTTTCATTGAGAACTCTCTCCCATATTTTAATGTATGCGAGATAAGCTTGACCGCCCGGTAGTTACTGCATTGCCTGATGTCACCTTTGTTTTTGAAAAATGGTACCAGGCAGCTCTTTCTCCACGCGTCAGGGATGCCCTCTGGATGGATTTTATTAAATATGGTGTCTCTCTCATTTTTTAATTTCTTCGAATCTCATTTTTTATGGTGTCTTTTTTTGTTGTATTTAAGTTAGTCAAGTTAAATACAATTTAACAAACAAGTTAAACAAAATTTATTTGACTACTGTAGTCACAGTAGTCAAATAAATTTAAATTTAACACAGAATATGAATATTTTTATTATTATTAAAGAAACGTTCCTCTTGTAGATGTGCATAGGATGTAGCCAATATATTTTGTCAACCGACTTAAAAAAGGAGTTTCTTAATTCGACAATTCTTTTTGTGTGGGTGCGTAACCTCATAACTTATTACTGGGTATACCGATTTTGATGATTCTTTTTATATGAGAAAGCTGGTGCTTATTAGATATGGCATCAGATATTAAATGATGATCATTGATAAATCGAACATTAGGCATAGGTATTTCAGATACGACGACAGAGATGAAAATATGGGAAGAAAAGGAAAGAAATAGTTATTGATCAAATTGATCAATTGATCAAACTAGTGTTAGTCTTATAAAACAGATGAATGACGCGTCTTATTGCAGTTGCTGCTAAATTTACTACTAAACGTGACGCAATTATCATAATAGGTCGCTTGTTTGCATTCCAGACAACAAGGGTGAGCAAAACATAATTAAATATCACAAGTAGCACAGATTAAAATAAACCATACACGCTATCTCGATTGCGATAACGATTAACTGTGACGGATACGATTCGAGTGTTAATAACGCATTCGAATGATTAAAATAAGTTTTATATTGTCTTTTTGTTTTAGTATAATTCTATTTGAGATAACAGTTCTATTGGTTTTGTCTGTTATTAAAATACGACGGGTATTTTCGAATTTGCTTGTTATTATTGCTTATCATGGATTGTTATTAATGAAACTGAAACTCTGTGGAAACTGAAAGTTATAGATCAACACACACAGGCAGGCAAAGATTTTGTTATTTTCATCTGATTTACCTTGACAATCTAGTACATGCTGTGATTTCTAACTGTAGTTTCAATTTAACGTTCAGAAATGTCACTTAGTGTCTTAATTGAATAAACGATTTTAAATTTGAATTCATCAAGCCTTCACCTTCGATTAATTTCGATTACCGCATTGTAAATAAATATGTATATGCATGTGTATGTATATATTAACTTTGTTATCTAGATGTTACCATGACTCTCCCAGTCATTGCCTCGGTTTGTACTCAAAAGGCGGCAACGCATTTGTTGTACTAACCAACTACCAGGAAAAAATCCTACCTATTTCTATGGCAAACAAGAAGAGATTCTAGCATTTCCTTCAAATTATAATATGGTTTCACTAATTGTTACAGGCTCATGCTTTCCATCAACAGTCAGTTCGAGGTACGCATATACCTTTAAACGACTTGGACCTCGACTTATTGCTAATTCCCAAACTATCTGTGTTACAGCTATGTCTGTCTTCCATTAATGTTTAACGTAGTTTAATAAGCATTTATACACCTAAAGAGTTATGTATGAACAGAATTATATAACAAAAACTATCCAAGTTTAATTTAAACCACTCACAAAATTTGGTTAAACACGGCGCTAATTTCAATTGTTTTTTTTTGTATTTACGAGGAACTTGGTCCCACGTTCATATTAATGTTTTTGATCTAATAATTTACACCCAGACAACATTTTAGTGAACTGATTATATCGCTGCCTTCGGTGTTTCAAATGGATGACGAAACTGAAGTCATCAGATGCTTCTAAAAACAATCTTTATAATTATCAGACCAAGAATTAGAAATTTGAATTTCATTTCAATGTTTAATATATATACAGTGATGTAGAAGTACTCTAAATATTATTACATTATTTGCATAAATAACTCACTTATGTATTTGCGGCGCAATAAATCACTGTTGCAACGAATCCAGTTGCATGAAGTTTCTCATCGCATTGTAAATTAATTCGTCAATTGAAGACGATTCCGTAAAGTCTATTTTCACCATCATCTCAGCCAAAAGACGCCACTGATAGACATCACACAGCGGCGTCCAGCAACCCTCACCAGATCGTCGGACAACCTAAGTCTATATTAGTCCGCAGAATTATTTGTGTCTTTTCGTTTACTATTTATGTTTCTTTATATAAATCTATTGACGATATAGTGACACCCAAGTCAAAGTTCTAGAACCGTTAATATCGGAAAGGTTGGCTAAACTTCGACATCCACTCACAAAATTCTAATTTAACGATCTATGTATTAACAAGAACAATTTCAACAAACATAAAACTGACTTCAAGGTTCGACTCGATTTCTCTTGGATGCCATTATCAGACCTTAGTGTCCTTATCATGGTACAACCGTTGCGATATCTCCTTTCCATTAAAAAAGAATCATCCAAATCGGTTCATACACGAGGAAGTTATCCGCATAACACACAAAAAAAATATTTATATACGGTCGAATTGAGTCCCTTCTCCTTTTTTTGAAGTCGGTTAAAAATAGTTTATGTAAAATAAGTAAACTTTATTAAAGCAAGCTTTATCACAACCCAGACAAAGCATCTAGAACTATTTAGATAATTACTATCAGTGATTAGCTACCAATGTCTGATAATAACTTGTACAATGAGATTGTTAGCGTGTATATATATTTATATGAATCATGTATCCTAACATTACACTTCGTATCGAATAATACAACATCATCATTAAAGTCTTATCGGTTTCGGAATTTTAAAAATATGGTAACACAATTATATATGGGCATTGTTAAAATAAGTTCAATTACATATCGATTCTCACAAAGCGACAAAACTAAGTAAAATGAGTTACGAGTTTGACTACGCTCTTTACTATGGCCTCACAAAACCTGGTGTTTAGCAATTTTTCTTTGATTTGCCGTGTGAGTGAGGTTTTCGGAGGACCAACATAGTTCCTCTTAAAACTTTTGATATAAAGATGCCTTTTTAGCATCTCAATAGGCCGCCATAGTGTGGGACACCGGTCACCATGCTGCATTGTTGCATTATCTGCAGTTGCAATGAGTACGGTGACCACCACGCTTGGATTCCCCTCACGCTTTCGATCAGCTAGAATAGAGTCAGTTCTATAGTCTCATTTAAAAAAAGAAACAAGACGATATCTATTTATACATATAGGTATATTAATTTTAAAAACTCTCCTTTTTTGCAATTACTACTAAATACAAAGTATGAATAGTATAAATGCACAATAATAAAAGTAGTCTATATCAATTGACTTAATATGAAGTAATAAACGTTGTGACGCTGAATGGTTTAACCAGAATCGATATCATGATAATAATTGGTCAATAACAAGTATCAAGATTTCGCGAATGAAATGAACATTTTAATGCAATTTGATGGAACTTTGGAGAATCTTTTACAAGATTGAAGCTGCACTTCCGTCTGTCTTCCGTCGCATATCCTACTAATATTATAATTGTGAAAGTTTAAGAATATTTATGGAAGTTCGTTTTTCTTTCACGCAAAAACTATAGAACGGATTTATATGAAACTTTAAAGTTACATAGCTTGTCCATCAGAATAACACACAAACTACTTTTTACCGCCATATCCGACATACACGCGGGCTAAAAGATAGCTAGATATATGTCCTGTGGTATCAATTTATACACCTAAGGAATATTTGCGTCGTTGTCAGGGCACGCAACAGCAAATATTTTACACTCTTTTGTTTTTTAATAGTACGAGTCATCTGATGCTCATTGGCCACCGACACCTATAGATGCGCACACATGACACACCAGGCTTCGAGTCTCCCTACCTTCCGAGTTGGGGATGACTTTGTTTGAAGTAATGAATGAATGAATTGCTAAACAAGGTTTTTTTTGAGGTCTTGGTTCCAGCGACCCATGTCTCCCACGCTAAAACAACAAAATAGTAGAGCAACGAACTCAATTCTTATCTTTATAATATATCTTAGTTTATTGTTCTAAGTCCGTAATTAGAAAAAAAAACTCAAACAAAAATAAAGTATACGCAATACGAGTATACGCTGTCTTTGCGTAATTTCTGCCATAATACTAAATACTCCGCTATAAATATTTATATTTTCTCCGACAAAGTTACAGCATAAAAAATGCGGTTAACTTTGAATTAAAAAATACCAAATGTCACAATTAACTAATAGTTACCATTAATAATATGTATAGAGGCCTTGGGATTTCCAGCAATAGTTAAGTTGGTTTAGCCCGGAGTGAGTTATGGTCATCATCGGCAGACTTCAACTGTTGGTCATAAACCTCTCCGTACCCTGTCACAATTGGTAGGTAATGACCCTGACTTGCTTGAGATCTTTATGTATGGCTTGCCAAACTGACTCCACTCTTTCTCATGGAAAGCATGAGCAGAATCCAAGAGCAGTGGTCAGAATACTCATTGCGAATGTAGATTTTTTTTTTGGAATAGCAGGCAAACGAGCAGACGTATTACCTGATGGTAAGCGATAACCGCCGCCCATAGACACCTCCAACACCAGAGGCGTCACAAGTGCGTTGTCAACCTTTGGGGGATAGGGAGAGGGACGTGGGGAGGGGTTGGGCCTCCGGTATCCTTACTCACTTGGTGAAACACAACGCGAGCGCTTTTTCACACCGGTTTTCTGTGAGGCCGTGTATCATTCCGGTCGAGCCGGCCCATTCATGCCGAAGCGTGGCTCTCCCACGGTTAATATAATGCAACAACGCTTTTTGGTGACTCAAACTATGGCGGCCTATTCTAGGTAGCGGTAGGTATATTACATAGATGCTTCTACATCATTGGGTCTACAGTTTCGCACGTACCAATGAAACATGACAACACGAATGCTGTCATTTTAGGTTGTTCTTCTGTGAGTGCGTAGTACCGCTCTGATCGAGTCGGTCTATTAATGCAGAAATCAGCGTTGCTACAGCTTATCTACATTGCCCAATTTATTCATCATTCATTATTATTTCAGCCGAAAGAGTCTACTGCTGGAGATATGTTCTCCACAACAACCGGTCCTATACTACCCTCGTTTCTTTCCCATCATTGCCTTTCTATCACACCGACTTTTCCTGTCACATTGAACTTTACCATGTAATCTCTAAAGTACCCGATTAACAAAAATAGGCCTACTCTTGGTGTTCAATATACCTCTGCTTCCCTCATTCAAGATACAAGAGTAAATTTATGTATACATATAATAATAGAGTCTTGTAAGTGTAAAGTACATGGAGCGTGACTGGTAATATAATAACCAATTTACACAGAATGAATTTTAACACGAGTAATTGATTATGATATCTATACGACATTGACGTGTAGAAGCCTATAGCCGCATCTTTCAAGTTTTCAAATATACCTTACATGTATATTGGCAACTAAAGTTGAATACGTTAAAACCTATCAATGCCTTTTATTGCACGAGAGGATTGTGTTATCAGGTAATATTGTTGACTAAGAGATAAAAGAGAAACGATAACATTAATTTACTATAAGAACAATCAAACTTCATTATTAATAATATAAAGAATATATATTGTGTACTCCGAGGATTTCTTAGTAAAAATACTAGTAAATAATTTATACTAATGTATAAAGCTGAAGAGTTTCGTTTGTTTGTTTGTTTGAACGCGCTAATCTCAGGAACTACTGGTCCAATTTGAAAAATTCTTTCAGTTTTAGAAAGCCCATTTATCGAGGAAGGCTATGGGATATATATCATCACACTACACACTTGCGTGGGTCGGCTATCATATATATACCGCTGGTAAGTGGGATCGGAACTCCGTCCGTGCTGAAACATTTCATGTGTAGGTTTATAGAGCCCTATTACAAAAAAACAGCCTATTTGCTTGCCTGAGTACGCTTGATACTAAGAAATTAAAAAAGAAATATGCGTCATTGGGCATTTAACCAAGGGGCTCTAGATAATTTCTACCAAATTCCTGTTCTGTGGAAAAACAAATGCTGCTATCTCTTTCTGCCGTAGGACATGAAGATATTTTAAACATACTTACTTGCCAGTACACACAGCCCATTCGTATAATTTGTCCAATAGGTTTTCACTAAGCAAATAGTCGAGGCAAGCGGCCGGACTCGTTGATGTATTGATTTCCCTCGCTCTTGCTTCCAGTACCAGTAGTGTGGTCAGCTGTTCTAAGTGGTTCACAACGCCTAAGACGTCATCATGGAGGTGTTGGGGCTGAAATAATGTTATTCATTGAATATTTACTGTAGCAGAACTGCTTTGGCATTTTCGGCCGCTTGACCTGCGTTATACCATGGCCGCGGCCCCACAGAAGACCAGTGTAACTTCTTCCACAATCAAAAGGATCAATCGTTTGAGTGGTTAATCGATCCGAAGGACCAATACATTGAAAGGATCAATTTCTGTATCTAATTTTAAAGGGGACAACGAAACGACGGCGACGCATTTGGGACCCTACAGTAGTAAGTGTTTAAGGTGGTAGCCACTTACTATTAGCCAACACGTCTGCTTGTTTGCACTGTAAAAAATGTCAGTGTCATGTATAATAAATAAATAGTCGTAATCTAGCGTAAATAAGATAATTATAAGTAACTGCGTAGTGTTACAAGCTATACTGGATCACATAATGAAAGTTCCCACGCACGTCTACCCATACAAAATTTCAATAGCAACTTTGGGGTCACGGTTTGCTGACATGGTATTCCTACTAGGTAAGCCTTTGTTGGCCAATAATTTCTAAGGCTATAATATAATCATATCATCATCAAAATATACGGATGTGTTGCAAGATCAGTGGAACATTACAGCCGTGGGAAGACCATGCTTCATTACGCCTAGGCCGGCTCGAACGTAGTCGAATATACCATGGCCTCACAAGAGAACCTGAATAGCATTATTTCCTTACTTTCCACCGAGTGTGTGATGTTACCCTAGATCCAAAATCCAAATGATTCATCACCATCAGCCTATCGCAGTCCACTGCTGCACATAGGCTAAATGACTCTACCCTGACTAATTCTAGCGAGAGGAGGGGGGCGACTTAAACGGCGGCAACGTAGTTCTGATTTATAAACTGCAGGTGTCTAGGTCATACTGAACTTTTATTAAAACTTATGTACCTGAGATTTGAGTATAATATCGTGCGCTTGTTGCCAATGTTTGCAGAAGGAGTTGTAACAGGCGTGTGGCTCGTAGTCGTGACGGGGGTCCAGGGATCGCGACAGCTGTCGGGCGAACGAGAGGCTCGTTGAACGGAGCCAACTCATCTTGACTATTTATGTGTTGGTCATCTGTAGAAGAAGAAACTGTTATGATTCAGGCAGCCCTGTTTATCTTTTATTTTTTTTGAAAGATAACTCTTGCATTAGGAATAAACTGTATGTCACGGGAGACTTTAAGCAACCATAAATGAAACGGACACAAAGAATACCTATACTCAGAATAACAAGTTGTGGGTTACACAAAGTGTCCCATGCGGGGTCCCACCCACAGCACTCAGCGCAGTAGCAAACGGCGTGGTGACCGCTTTACCCACTACGCCATCCGTGCAGTCAAACGCCCTGTTAGTCAGTGGTTAGTGATCTTGATTACAAAGCTAGAGAGTGTGGTTTTTAACCAGCTTTCAAAAAGGAGGAGGTTCTATGTTCCACTGTATGTGTGGTACCTACTATTACATTTTCGCTTGGCACCGACTTCAAACAGATTTTAGGTACCTAGCACACATAATTATACAACTCTTTAAATGAATTAATAATTAGGAAGACAAGAATTGACACATAGCAATTTATGAAGAGCCAGTTTATTTTACGCTTTTTAGTGTTCTTTTACAGGGAGTTTTCGTTGGTTGTTTTTTTGATACCTACTAAACCTAAATAATTGTGCGATGAGTGTAATTACTTCTTTCGTGACTGAGTAGTCAATAATTTATTTGGTATTAATTAATAAAATAAATAAATAAATATTTCGGACGTCTAACACACAACGCCATCTAGTCCCAAACTAAGCAGAGCTTGTATTATGGGTACTAGACAACTGATAAATACTTATATTTTTTTTTTTATTAAATACATAATATACATACAAACATTTGGTCCGACCCGGGAATCGAACCCGAGACCTCAAGAACAGCAGTCGCGTAAGTTAATGTTATTGTTTATCATTTATCATCAACCTGATTACGATATTGGACTCTGCCTTGTTTGTCATCAGGCGGCGAATAATAATAATTTCACACATCCCGCACACGGCAGTCTGATCGGTAGAAAATGATAATACGCGTATGTGTGTGACATGGAATAAGTTATTGTAATGTCACGTTATCAAACGATGTTGGAGACGTCCAAATCACTATCGTGGTTTAATTATAATGTATTTATAACTGTTTGTTTGGTGATAAGGATAGATTTAACCTTCACGTAACCGTAGCCATGACTTATAAGTATGTCTAATGAGTAATGATTACGTTTACTAACAATTACTACAAAGCTTTGAAAATTTCGCGGTGTGTTCTTTCTAAAAACGAACTTTTGGTACAAATACATTTTCTATGGTCTTAAAATATAGTTTGGCTCTGTGACAATTGCATTTTAAAGAGCTACATTTGAGAGGTGAATTTTTCAAATTCCTCGTTGGCGCAGTGGTAGCGTACACGACTGCTGCATATGAGATCTCGGGTTCAATTCACGGGTCGGATCAAATGTTTGCATGATTTGCAAATATTTGTTAAGGAGTTTGGGTGTTTTCTATATTTAATATGTATGTATTTACAAAAAAAAAGTATATAAGTGTTCTATCAGTTAATCTAGCTTTCATTGTACAAGCTCTGCTTAGTTTGTGTAGTAGATAGCGTCGTTGTATGTAAAAATAATGCTTTTGTTCGAAATCCAATAGAAAAGAATTGAAATGCTTTTCTATTGTTTCTTGACGAAAAGCGCTGGTTATATTAAATTCCTTACAGTAACACTATTACTGTTGTATAGTATGACTTTGTCCTTGCTTTACAATATGAAGGACAAGTGTAATTGGGATATTTAAATATTTATACCATAATAGTGTGACAATCAAGGCTAATAACATGTAGTCATGCTAAGAATTTTTATCGGTTTGTCGTAATATTGATTGAGGTGTTAACGTTTTCTTGGACACATATACCTATATGTACATTTTTAATCATCACATCACAGTAATATAATCACACTCACATCACACTAATGTATTAAGGCCAAAGTTTGTGAGTGTGTAAGTTTGTTACTTCTTCATGCGCAAACGGCTGGACCAATTTGGTATGCAGCAGACTACCACCATGGATTAACACATAGGCTACTTTAAAAAAATGTAGTGAAAACCGATAAAAACGCGGGCGGAGCCGCGGGCAACAGCTAGTTAATTATAGGCTTCACACATTTAACATACGGCTGTCTGATACCAAACTAAGTAGAGCCTGTGTTATAGCACAAAACTAGCTGAACCCCGCGGTGTTACCCGCGGTTATTGTCGTACCGCGGTTACTGTCGTACCGCGGTTTTTGTCGTACCGCGGGTAACGCCGCGGGACAAAAAAAGTCTAAAAAAAGTGACCGCTACCTGCCAGTGAAAGTCCCATCAAAATCTGTCCAGCCGGTCCAGAGATTATCCGGAACAAACAGATAGACAGACCGACAAAAATTGTAAAAGTGATATTGTGGCACATGTACCGTGTATACATACATATGTATTTGATAAAAAGTAGTTAGCATATAGAATATAGTAGCTGCGCCCTGTGATTTTACCCGCGCGTTTTGTTTCATTTCAATCGGATACTGTTCACTATTTCATTGGTTTCAATTTTGTTCTCGCGTAACCCTATTATTTTCTTAAATAAAAGTAGCCTAAGTTACTCCTTTTAACATCATTCTAGCCGTTCTGGAGATTAGACGGAACACACAGACAAACATTTTAAAAACTAAGGGCTATGTACCTACATACCTATTTGCTGTACGGTAATTTGAAATCAGACACTTCAATTTTATTTTATTTTTATAGATTGTATGCATTTCTTTTCAAGTTAGGAAACCCCCTCGGGCCGTCACATCGTTGGGGTTTGCGGCGGGGCGGTGCCTCGGAATCGAACCAAGTAAAACCACACGGTGTGCCACTCTGCGCCTGAGAAGGGAGGGATCCGGGAACTGCTGTTATTAAGACCTCCAGACCTCTCCCAGGTGCCCATGGTAACCACGCCGCTTATAAATATATTTTAATATTATTATAATGATAGATATATAGCTATATATAGATAATATTAATATAATATTATCTATATATAGCCATATATCTATTAATTCACCTTCAACTGGTGTTTATTTTGTTCACGATTACGCTAAATTCTTTACTCATTGTTGCCAACTTTTAGATCATTTTACGTAAGATATTTATGATGTCGGTTGTGAGTAAGTAATCTTTATATATATAATTCTTATGTGAGTGTGTATGTCACTGAACTACTCTCAAACGATTTTGATGAAATTTTTTGTGTGTGTTCAAGGGCATCTGGGAATGGTTTAGATTCACAATTTTGTCCGCTGGACAATGTTTTTTTAATTATTTTTTAATTTATTAGTAGTTATGGCAAAACGAAGTTTGCCGGGACACCTAGTATGTATATACTTTTCAAACATTTAGAGACTTTTTTTTTCTTAATGAATACATTGTATACATAACCATACCAAAAAAGTAAAGTTCTTACAACCTCTACTTAGAAAGAAGGTTTTAGCAAGTCCTTGTGTAGAGGTCACCTTATAAAGCTAACAAATTGTCCTTAAACCCTTTTAAAGGTGTTTTGAAGTGAAAACTTCTTTAGCCGCGTTGAGCACTTTTTGGTTGGAGAAAACCTTATGAGTTCGCGTCACCGACATGCTGACATGACATTTTCGAAGTGAAGACTTCTTTGGCTGCGTTGAGCATTTTTTGGTAGGGGAAAATCTTATGAGTTCGCGTCACTGACATACTAACATGACATTTTCAAAGTGAAGACTTCTTTGGCTGCGTTGAGCATTTTTTGGTAGGGGAAAATCTTATGAGTTCGCGTCACTGACATACTAACATGACATTTTCAAAGTGAAGACTTCTTTGGCTGCGTTGAGCATTTTTTGGTAGGGGAAAATCTTATGAGCTCGCGTCACCATGTCACCAACATGGTAATGTTTGATATTGATAATTTCAGTTTAAACATTATGAAATTTCTAATTTTACAAATAACATTCTACTAACTTTTGACTTCTATTGGCAGTCCTTATGACTGCCATTTTTTTTATGTATTAGTCTGCCAAAATCTCTCTGCTCGAGAGGAAGCATGAGACTACTATAGAAGTTTGAATTATTACTACGACTAAATAATCTATGTTATAAGGCCTAGATGTTTTGTGTCATAAACATTAATTACAATTTAAATTTGAGGTAACATTTAACAGAAACAGATTTCTCTAAAGTAAATAAACAACAATTTTAAAACAGTTCATTATAAACTCCAATTAAAGAATAAAAATATCGAGTAATTTGTTAGTTATACATATAAAAAATCATTTTAAATTTTAGTTAATTTTAAAATATTTTGTTGCATTTTTTTAATAAAATAAATGCACAATTACAAATGTATTCACTTGAAAATCTTATGTCCTGGAAGTAGTATCAATGCCAGTAGGTAAGTAGTATACTTTAACTGACTTCAAAAATGGAAAGTTTACCGTGCTGCATTCGCAATGAGTATGATGACCACCACTCTTGAATCCTGCTTATGCTTTCCATCAGGCAGAGTAGTCACTTTAGAAGGCTCGTACATAAATAAGTTTTCAATTGATTGTATTTTTTAGGACCAACAAACTTTTGCGGACTAGGCAGTTTAGCCGTAACAACATCACTTTCACATTTATGATATTTGATAGCGATAATCTTTTAATGTAAATCAAATTGAATGCTTATGATGAGATAGCATAGCTTAAGATTTTTTTGAAGAATCATTATAATTTAAAAAAACATCCCCATATATAACATATTATACCCAAGATTATTTGGGGTCAGCTACTAGTTCAACCAATTTTAACTGAATGTCACTTTTTCCTCGAAGCCAATGGCATCAGATCTCCGCAACCCTTAGGATGAACTGAATTCGAATGTCGTACTAGTTAGTACAGTAGTGTTGTACAAATATTATTATTGTTATTGTGTATAAACAAATATTTCGGACATCTAACAGACTACGCCATCTAATCCCAAACTCAACAATTGATATAAATTTTTATTTAGTAAAAATACGCACAAAAAAAAATATGAGCAATGGAAAGCAGTATGTTGGGTGTCAAGCGGCAGGACCATATAAGAAACACAGAGCTTCGTTCCAAAACTAAAGTTGCAGATGTGGGCAAGAAGATTGCCAGATTAAAAAGGGACTGGGTCGGACACGTATGTCGGATGAGTCCAGACCGGTGGGCCAAGGTCGTCGTCGAACGCTGGGTGCCTTGACGCCTATCGCAGAGACTGGCCGGAACTTGCCTTGGATAGAAGGAAGTGGCTTGTTGCAGGGGAGGCCTTTGCCCTGTAGTGGGACACGGAAGGCTTATAAAAAAATAAATGCATACTATACATATAAAACACCAAAACTCCGAAACAAATATTAACACATAAAAACATTTGGTCAAAAATCAAACATTCCTTAATTTAACGATTGTCATAGATGTTCATGACAACCGGGACCGACGGCTTCATATGCTCTGTGAGGCCAGTATTTTCAGTATTTAAATCATCTCATCATTTCATCTCTTTAACAGTTTCCTTTATGTACTTGCACAAATATTTATTGGTTGCAACACATTCGTATCAGGTATGGTACGTAAACATTACAACTGTAATTAACGGCGTTGGAAAAACAGCGGCCATGAGTTTTTATTGCATTTTTCAGTGCTCTGCTTGTTATATTACGAACTTGGCAGTGAGTGTATGTAAATCTAGAAGCAACAACTATTGACATTGAATGGAATTGAGTCATTCACAAAATACTACAACTTGCTTTTACCTATGGCTCTGCCCGCGTCCCTATATATCGACTATCGCGGTAAAGACCAATGAGCGCGCGCTTTGATTATCAAGGCGAGTTGGCAGATGTTACCCTGATGAGCTTTCAGTACATCATTACTGCACGTTCATACTTATACAATAAATTCGAATGTATCTCTGTCTGCTACGCTTTCACGGCTTAACCACTAAACCGGTTTGGATGAAATCTACAATAGAGAGATGTTTAATGCCTTTGATTGTTGAGGAAGGACATAGGCTGCTATTCTCAGGGGCGGAGCTGCGGGCAAATCTAGTTAATATATTGAGGTTATCTATCTATAGTTCAACCTTCGATGCAGTTAGAAATGTTAGGAAATTCTCATAGAACCACTGAGTTTGCTGTACCTAGGTTTAGTCAAAGTCTATATCTTAGTTCCTGTGTCCGTTGTCGGAGGAGTACCGTCGAACCATGGTTATCGGAGTTCCGTAGGAAGTCTGTCTATCTCGTAAATAATTAGTCATACAGTTATTTTGTTGAGCTGTACGAGAGTAGTGCGGATCTTTGTTACGCAGTTAATATTAACAAAAAGCTAAAGTAAGTAGTAGGCGCTTCCTTATGCAAAATAGGTTTTTTTTATTAATTTATGATAAACAAGAATTCGTATGAAACAATCATTGTTTAAAAAAGTAATTATATATTGTTGGGTACTTATAATTATGGTAATAAAAATAGAACTCCCGCATTAGGCATATACACCCTGTGTCGCGGGGGACTTAACAAACGTACATGAAACGGACACAAAGACCATCCAAAGTGTAGGACTTGAACCCCCAACACTTGACGCAGTTGAAAGCGGCACGGCGACCACTTAAATCAATAGGTCAACCGTATCCTATCTTGGGCACGCCAGCAATGTGATTTGCTGGCGTGCCTAATGCTAAGTACTCACATAGGGTTTTAACTCGATCGAGCAAACATGTCGAGTAAAAACCACGACATGGGCTTTCGTTCACACATTTAGCTTTCATCGATCGAGTGACGCATCTTTTGGCTCGCCGTTCAGCATTCACCGAACCGTTCGAGCCATAAGATGTCTGTTCAACAAAGGAGACGGTGACTACATTTAGCAAGTCTAGCAAATCTTAATTATAAAAGAATTAAAGAAAATGAAAAGGAGAAACGTAAAAGGAGGAGCCATCGAGCCGGTTCGATGCGAGCCTTCGAGTTGTGAGTTTTGCGGTCCACACGTTAATTTTTACTCGTTTTGCAGTAAAACTATCGAGTAAAACCGCATGTGAATACAGACCATGAGATATTGATAGTGTTCAATACCAGATGCATAGGATAAGGATAGGATAGATAGTAAATATCACACTTAAACCAAAAGTATAATTTAAGAGCTGAGCATGAGTGGTAAGAGGCGTAGACAAAGATGGATGTAGTATTTATAGCAGCACAAATTCGTATAGAATATGTATCTACTTGAGACACTATGCTGGGCTCACTTTCACACCATAACAGACCGTATGTATTGTATGATGTGAACATTTAATGTGTGAAATTCTAAACAATATCATGTTGTCTGTTGCTAGTGAAAATTTATTGTTTTCTCTTCATAGATTAAATTTATTGCGTTACTTATTATGTAATTTCTAACAACAGATCATGGTACCATGTAAATGAATAAAATGTCAAGGAAAATTCGCACATTTCATTAAAAAAATATGAAGTTCTGTTAACTGCAAACAATTAACACTATAGTCATAAGGAAGATTGAAAATAAATGTTAGTTTATTAATTTTTTTTCCTGTTAAAGCTTGTTTTATCATCGGCACTAAATTTGATAAAATAATACATTACTCACTTAACTGAAACATTTAAAAAAATACTGGAAACTGGACAACTTAAAAACTGCCAATAATTGTTTTGAGGGGCTGTATTTGACTAGCTGACCCACGCAACCTCGTTAGCGACTCCTATTGCCCGTAGCGTGATTATTTTCCCCCGTTTTTTATATATTCTCTATTGGTGCTCCGCTCCTATTCGTCTTAGCGTAATGATATATAGCCTATAGCCTTCCTCAATAAATGTACTATCCAACACTGAAAGAATTTTTCAAATCGGACCAGCGGTTCCTGATATTAGTTTGTTCAAACAAACAAACAAACTCTTCAGCTTTATAATATTAGTATAGATATAGTAACTACAGCTGTAAGGATGGATAAAAAAAAATACATGACATACAGTGGAACAAGGAACCTCCTCCTTTTTGTCTTCCCTTTTCTTTATAAATGGCAAACTGTGCCTAGGTCGACAATTCTGACGGTTTCAAATGTCATAAAAAGTGATTTATAAAAAAAAAAAGAATTTTGCAATCATCCCAAGTTTTCAAAATTAAGTGGACTGAATGTGAGGCTTTTAGTTGTGGTAAGTACACTCTAACAAGCAGGCAAGTGCAAATAGATAGAATACTAGCTGACCCACGACACCTCGTTTACGTCTTGTTGCCCGTAGCGTGATAATTTTACCCCGTTTTGTGAAACATTTTACATTGGTGCTCCGCTCCTATTGGTCTTAGCGTGAAGATATATAGCCTATAGCCTTCCTTGATAAATTTACTATCCAACACGACGAAATAATTTTTCAAATCGGATCAGCGCTTTCTGAGATTAGCGCATTCAAACAAACAAAGTTTTCAGCTTTAATATTAGTGTAGATGTATTAAATATACATTATTATATGGTATTATTATGTACAGATAACTTCTTGAAGTCGGTTGACAAAAAGAATTTATGCATCTGTGCTCTATCTTATCTCCTTTTCTTTTTGAATAATACTAGTAAATTGACACTTCAGCAATCAATCACCTTGTTGCAGTCCATTGCTGATAATCTATTATTTACTACCAATTCACCTTTAATTATAATTACTAGTTTTTTATTATAATAATTGTTATACTTATTTGAATTTTTGAATGTACATACATTGCATTGTAAGAAGATTCTGTGGTCTTTAAAATAGATGATAATTCCTGAGTTTATTTGTCCTTTTTTCTCAGGGCTAGTTGGGTTAAGAACGGCTATTTTATTTGAGCAGATAAGTTTAAAAAGAAAAGTGATAAATGATTCATTTCACTGCTGAACATATAATATAACTCTATCAGCAAACTATGAGGTTATTTATGCAGCTTTGTTGTTCTGGCTTGACTTTACATAATATATAACACTAGCTTTTACACGCGGCTTTGCTCACGCAGACTTTCATCCCCTGATATATCCCCTTAGGGGTGGAATTTCAAAAATTCCTTTCTTAGTGCTCACTTACGTTACATAAAGAACCTACATGCAAAATTTCAAGATTCTAGGTTCAGCGGTTTGGGCTGTGCGTTGATCTCTGGGTATGTCAGTCAGTCACCTTCCTCTTTTATATATATAGATTATGGTTATTTTTAAATTTGTTTTTTTTTTCAATTAAGGTTACAAGATAGATTTATTTGGTACTATAATCTTTTAAAGTAATCAATAATGGCAATTTATTGTTCAGCACTTTATTTGACTTTATGTAATACAACATTTGAGCCAGAAAAAGCTGCATCAACAAGAAAATGGCTCTAAATGAATGAATGAACACAACTTCAGTAAGCTTC
This sequence comes from Spilosoma lubricipeda, assembly GCA_905220595.1. Taxonomy (NCBI): domain Eukaryota; kingdom Metazoa; phylum Arthropoda; class Insecta; order Lepidoptera; family Erebidae; genus Spilosoma; species Spilosoma lubricipeda. The sequence continues at coordinate 5,077,108 of HG992295.1, forward strand.
AGTCTAGTCTAGGCTTTGTCTAGGAACAAAGAAAAGAGGCAAGTTTTAATAAAAATTTGCAATGATCTATCTTATAAATAGGCATAATGAATTTCTGTCTATGGTTTGGTTACCACTTGCATTATATCAGAAATAGAAATGAGGGCTTTAAAATAACAATATAATGAAAAAAAGCATCTTGTCCGGTAGATCTCAATTTCCAGAAAATTTTGAGTGCTTAACTGATTGCATATGGGAATCTTATAATCTTGACTGCCTCGGTAGCACAGTGGTAGTGTAAGCGACTGCTGTACTTGAGGTCTTAGGTTCAATTTTTAGGTTGGATCAAATGTTTGTATGATCTGCAAAAATTTGTTTTGAAGTTTGGGTGTTTTCTTTGTATAAAATGTATGTATTTACAAAAAAAAGTAGATATTTATTTATTTATACCTATATTATATTTGTGATGACATAAAATCATCAAAAACAAGTTTCAATTTCTTCTACAACCTTGTATAATTAAACTACATACATACATACTTCAATTTACTTTTTTAATATTTGATTTTTAAAACTATTTTCTCTTCTTATTTTAAACCTTTTTAAATTTGGAATGATAGGCTTAATCCATTGATGATTGAAAGTAGTTAGGTAATTGTATATATATTTTATTCAAATAAACTAGACTACATATTAATCAAGTTACGAAACAGTGGTAATAGATTTAAAAATAAAGTATTTGACTTTTGTCCTTGCTTGTTAAAGGCCTTCACCTAGTGCTTTGACTACAATTTATATTCATGATACGAACCAGTAGCGGGAAAACGTAGTAACCAGATTCCTACACACTATGTGTGTTCTATAGCTTATGATTGTTATTATGTGCAAGATTTCAAAGAGAAACAACACTTTTTAAAAAATATACAGGAAGAAGTGATAGCATAAAATCAGTCACGGCACAGTAAACCTCATATATACTATATTCAAGACCAGCAGGCAAATACATATGTAATGAACCTTGACATTACTACTTATTACTAATACAGTGCACAATCTAAACACAGCGAATTTGAGATATAGTTACTTTTACGACATCTTTAAGGACTAAACTAGGAAGTTATCGATATATACTTACCGCAAGGAAGATTCTCGAGTCGGAAATAGATGCTGTGGACCACAAAATAAATAAGAGTTACATGATACGCAGTACACTACACAATTTTGTCAACTAACACGGCAATGGCTTGTTTATAACACTTTTTAAGTATAAAGATAATATTTCTATTGTCACTGACGCCTTACAAAGTATTTTTTAACATAGCAGTTATAAAAAATAAAATCACAAATCGCAAAAAAAGAATGCATTTCCCAAGACAACCATGCATGAATGACAGCTAGTGATGTCACCTGTAGCAATAGCACCAAAACCAAAAGAATAGTGTTACCATAACCAAAATATTACAAAATTAATTTCAAAATCGACTTAACAAGCGCTTTACTTTCAATTTTATTTTTTTTTATTAAATTCTATTAGATTCCTTTAGTGAAGAAAGAAAAGATACAGTAGAATCTATCTTAAATATTAAGTCATAACTAATTATTGATTAGCGGTAGTGATAACTAGGAAATAAGCTCAATTCATAGCTTAAAACAATATTGCAAATGCACGCATGACCAATTGGTTTCACCAAGCTTCGGTGGTTGTCTTATTGGTAGCTTAAACCAATAAGACAACCACCGACCGACGAGGAGAGTTGCAATTATAGGACGGTGTCCATGCTCAGTTTTACAATCGATGAAACATATATGAAGATAACAAGTTTTTCATTACGCTTATGAATTTAATAGATATTAAGTTCAGTTCAGTTTTTATTTTAAAAGGGTGAAAAGACACTATAATAGCGATGGCAGCAATACTTTACATTAGTACTTGTGAATTGTAAGTAAATTAATTGTAAGTAAAACCTCTTAAACGATATTAAATTGAACAAATTCTTACATAGCTAATTTGTTATGTATTAAGTAATAATGCAGATATATCGAGATAATGGAAGGTCTACCTGAATCTCTGTTATACTCAGGTTAGAATAGGTAGTTTTAAGTTCTAAAAAGCTACCACTATGATTAAGAACCATGGAGTCGGCTTACATTCATCCTCAAATACTATATATTTTAGAATACGCTGAACTCTGTGGTGTGGTACGATAAGCTATCTATATTCTTTTTGCTATTGCTGCATAGTACTGAAAGTATTAAATAATATTATAGAATACAATTTTTTGCAACAGAAATGCAGAATCATAAAGGCGAACGATTAAAAAGGGCAAATAGAAATGCTAAACAAGTAAAAAAAATGTCTCAAAACAAGTCACAAACGTTGGAAGAAAAACGTGATTCAGCGACAGAGAATAAAACGAGTTTACCCGTTGTTCCTACTCCAATAGATTTCGACAACTTCATACCTTGGGTTTGCCGGGAGTGGAGCATACCTAATGATGTAATAGTTGTTCGTCCTACTCGAGGTAAATTTTTTCGTTAAAAATAAGAGCAAGGGTAAATTATTTAGCTTAAACAGACACACCATGTAGAACTACTCTCATTTCGGCAGAATATAAATAGGCAGTAGCAATAGTTAGTAGTTAGGTAATACGTTGCTCAAAAAATTTAAGAGGCCTAGTATGAGGTAAATATATTAGTCTTTATGTCTTAAAATATTATATTTAGGGCTTTACCAGTTACAGATTATATTCAAAAAGGCTTAAACTTGCATTTAATAAATGCAAATTTAAGCCTTTTTGAATATAATATTTATAATTATCTTTATTAACATAATAAATTGTTGATAAAAAGGAAAATTTTCTCCCTTGGATTTATACGTCTTCGTAATACCTAATAGACTGAGATCTCAGTCAGCCCAGAATAACGTCATTTTAGGAAAGATGAAATTTTTAGAGTCGGTAGTCTTACATATACTCAGAAAGGAATGGGTATTCACTAAGCTGAAAGTGGGACCGTTTTACACTTACCAGGTTTCAAAGGTGGGAAAAAACCATTCTAACTTAACTACGTCATTTTAGGAAGCCTGGACTTTATATAATATTATTAAGTATATTTTAAAATATTTTCCAATCAGCCAGACACAATCTGCGGTGCCTTTGACCTCCCCAGACTCGTTTATAGTTTATCGTTCGCACCACTTTGGTGTCGATAAAGAGATCATTATCTGACAACAACAAGAACAAGCCAAAGTGTTTGATGAATTCTTATTTGTGTACTTTGTTAAATAAACCTTGTAAAAATGTCCCAAAGTGGCATAACACCTGTGCCACATTTACGGCAGACTTACGCGATGTGTGTATTAATTGCTATATAACGTAGCGTAGGTGTTCATACTCCTCAACGATATAGAAAAACTTAGAACACACTAACTCGGAGTAGCCAGGAATTGTAAGAGATTGAAATTCACGCGTCAAAGTACATCTCACTTGTCCGTATGCGCTCAAATGATGCTCTAATGCTCTCGAGCTTTTAACAACAACTCGCACAGCGGATCTTTTAACAAGTCTTTTTTTGGTTGATGTCTATTTGGCCCTTCATATTGGTGTGGCTCCTGGAGAAATATTTCAAAATAGTTGTAAGTGTGTTGTTAGTTTTTAGTCTATATTGTTGAGAAGTATGAACGCCTACGCTCACTTATATAGCAATACACATGACGCTTATGTCTGCCATAAATATAGCCGAGTCTGGGGAGACCTTAGGCCCCTCAGATGGTGTCTTAGTGATCTTATTTATAATTCAGGCTCCCTAAAATAACATAAGTTAGCATGTCTTTTTTCCACTATTGATACCTGCTAACTGTAAAACAGCCCCGCTTTTAGCTTAGTGAGTATCCATTCCTTTCTGAGTATATGTTAGACTACCGACCCTAAAACTTTTATCTCTCCTAAAATGACGTAAGTCTGGGATGACTGGGATTTTGGACTCGGATGCAGTGGCGTCCCAAAGGGCCTACTAATGGTGATATAGAGCATAAACTGCCTCTATTCTAGCTTTTTAAACCTAATGAAGATGTCAAAAATGCCCTGTAGTTTTATTCTCGTACAACTCTGATCACAAAAACATTGTTTAACAAGTAATTAGCTGTTCGGTCTTGATTGCAGGATTAACAGATGCTTCATCTACATATATTATGTTTGTTTCGGAGTTTGGGTGTTTTCTATGTATAATATATATTCTACGTATTTACAAAAAAATATTAATTCAGTTGTCTAGTACCCATAACACAAGCTCTGCTTAGCTTGGGACTAAATGGCGTTATGTGTTAGATGTCCGAAATATTTATTTTATTTATTATAGACAGAAATAATATCAACTAGTTATGTTTTTTTTTTCAATCATAATACACTAATGTAAGAGTGGTTTATAGACTTAATTTCTGCGATTTTTTAACTATTGAACAATTGACAAGGTTGATTCATATTTATTTTTTCATTGTAGAAGCGAATAAGGATACCGAGATCAAAACGCGGCAGTCCAAGCAGTTAGAAGACACTTTCGAGGAACCAGAAAAGACGAGTTATCAAAAGTACCGGAGTACGAAGAGACTGAATTTTAATTCTTTACTTCAATCTGATGAAAAATTGAAAAACACACTTGTTATAGAGGCACTGTATAATACTTCAAACCAGCTTGAAGAGATATCGTTTGTGAAATGCTGGTGCGGTATTCCAAAAAAAGTTATTCGTGCAATTAATATTTGTCTACCATTTCACTCTAAATTATGTCGGATAAATGTTCGTAACGGAGGATTAACTCAGTCCTCATTACATGAAATCGCTAAAATGTTACCACATTCTAATATAACTACTATATACCTTGACAATGTCATCGTTCCTCAGGGTAGTTACCCGATACTTATTCACCATGCTTCTCAATTGAGCTATTTATCTTTAAATAGATGCAAAATAAACGACGATATCTGTAAAGAGATTGGAGGTAATTTAACGTTCGGTAAAGGCGCTTCAAGCTCTCTTAGCGTGTTAGATTTAGCATCAAACGATATCACCGATGTAGGAGCAGAATACTTGGGGAAAATGCTTCGAACTAATCGACATCTAGTGCATCTTAATCTAGCAGGCAATAAAATTACTGACGTAGGTGGAAAAGCCTTGATTACTGCCTTGGCAGAATTTAGTTTGACATGTGATGAAGTTTTAGAATTGAAAACTAAGCGTTACAAACGTCTAAGTGAAAATCCACCAATATTTAAAAAATCGTTGGAGGATCAAATTAGGACGATTTATGACCCATGCGAGACATTCAACGTTAGTATTCATACTTCGCTATACAGTGATTCGTCAAAACTGAAGACGCCAAGAACTCGCAGAACCAAACCAAAAGAAGTTTCCAGACATTTGAATAGCACACTAACCGATGAACTGTTGGATCCTTACACTATCTATAACTTAGAGTTAAGAAACGGATTGTACTTCACTACAGGAAACTTCGTTTTGTGTTCTTTAAATTTAGCATACAATGATCTGCACTACCATTTCTTAAAGAAACTTGACGAAGTTTTAGCATACCAACAACATACACAAAAAACTTTTCAGGGTACGGGACTAATTAGAATCGTATTAGAAGGGAATTGCATGCCGAGAGAGTGTCAAGAGCTCAATCGGATTGAGGCTTATTTGAAGTCCAATATAGAACAAAGACAACCTAAAACGGGTTCAAAAAAAAGACAATCGTCCTCATCCTCAAAAAGATATAGTAAGGCACAAATAAAACTTAAATAATACCTATATAACTAAGCTATTAAAAAGTCAGGGCTAAGTCTTCGAGGGTTTAGCTAACTTGCTCAACAACAACCTCATGGCTCAAGGCTGGCAAAGTAAAGGTAATTAATCTGGACAACATTTGATGCAAGCACATGAGACACCTAATTTTATATAGCTTGTGATGTCACAAGCCAAGAATAGAGCATCTGATTGTAGTTATCTAAAGTCACCTGAAAGCGGTAGGTAGCTTTGTCCATTTTTTGGTTTTTGTCCAATTATTTGTTGATTTTCGTAATTCTTAAATGTCACTAGTGTCAAATGATACTTTTTTTCTTTACCAAAATTCATAATTTAGATTATTCTTAATTTAGAGATATAAAATAACAAATAACTTAGATTTAGGAATTGATTACTTAACTCAACATAATGTTATTTAATGTAATATTAGTTATTACTAATAATACATAAAATTATATCTCACGTGGGAGAAGAGAACCACGTTTCGGCATGAATGTGCAGGCTCAACCGGAGTGATACCACGGTCTCACAGAAAACAGCGCTTGCGTTGTGTTTCATCACATGAGTGAGGGTAACGGAGGCCCATACCCTAACCTCTCCCTTATCCCCCTCCCCACCCCGCAAAGGTCGGCAACGCGTTTGTGACGCGTCTGGTGTTGCGGGTGTCCATGGGCGGCGGTATTTGCTTACCATAAATCAGTCTGCTCGTTTGCCTCCTATTTCATAAAAAAAGCATTCCTGATTTGAATGTAGTTAGGCAAATAAATGTCAGGTTACCTTCATCAACAACCATTAGTAATCCACTGCTGGACATAGGCTTTAAATAAAGGATATGTTGGCCTGCTATACCACGCTGATCAGATGGATTGATAAAGCACACTGTTTGTTTCAAGTTTTGCTTCTCTTCGCAGTGTTGTGCGTGGTTTGCTCTTACTTTTTTAGTCTGCTCTTACGACACCTATGGGAAAGATATGGGTTTTTTAATCCATCACTGGAACAGGTAACCTCTGTAAGCTAAAAATAATTTTCCAATTAGATTCGCTTTCCATATAGTTGACATTCGATTTAAATTTAACTTTAAATTTAAGTATCTGATGCTAAGATAATAAAGTTTTTATTTGTAGTTTTTTTTATTATTAGTTAAGTTGGTTTATTGGTTTCTTTTTAAAATCATGAAGAATGATTCGGTTATTTTATTTAACTTGACAACATAAATATTTAAGCTACATTTCATTATAAAGCATTAAGGATATTTTAAAGTTGCTTTTTGTTTATGTTTGCCTTCGATATTTATTTTTTGTTTGTAAACTTGCTTTTTTTTAACGGTGTGAAAGATCCTCGTGGATGTCTTTCGACCATTGGCGGGAAGCGAAGGAGTCTGTCGGGGTCTTGCCGACTAAAAATCATTCCAGTGTTCGTCTGCTAGCCAATATAGTCAGAGTAGCGATAACCGCAACTTCATTCTTGCACCATCCAAGACAGTTACCGTCACCATTTGCGACACCATTCACCCTTTGGTCACAGTTCTCTGGGTGAACCGATTTTGATGATTCTTTTTTTATTTGAAAGCTGTTGCTTCCCATGTGGTCCCATTTCAATTTTGTCCAGTTCTTGAAGTCCTTTTTATTTGTTAGAATTTGTGATTATTTTATTATTGCTAGGTATGTGAAATAACAAGTGATTGCCTGTGTGGTATTGGTTTTTTATATTTAGTATAAATGCAATTATGCGCCTTTCGAGACACTGTTTTTACTCTGAGATTTTTTTTGTCAGTGGTATTTTGGACCGTTTTGGCATATATATGTGTTATTCTCCAAAAACGTTATAATGTTGGCATCTGGTATTATTTAGGTGTCAAGAAGATATTTTGTTTTAAGTGCAAGATGGTAGTACCGCCATGGTATAACAATATAATTCGCCAGGTATGGCATTTCGAGATACAGTGACGAGACAGAAAGATCTAGATGACGTCAACATCCCCATCGCTGGTTGTGGTTGGTCAATGATATTTTATAATATTATTGTGGTTGGTTCATTTCGTGTTATGTTGCTATAAAGTAGTAACTGAATAGTGACAAGCCGCTCTCGGAATGCGAGACCTTGTTTTCTTAGACCATGGTAGTACCTACCTAAATATTTTAGTGGGTTACATAAATTATTGTATTGAATAATACCTATTATTTTAAGTTGTTTATTGTTGTTATTATTATAAGCATGCTGTTGTAACTGTATTATGTTAGTATTAATATTTTCGTTTAAAGTTGTATTTTAAGTTTTAATGTTGCGTGCTTTGTTGTCAAGCTTGTTACTCATAATGCAAATAAAACAATATAGAATGTATAATTTGTTTTTATTTCTTCTCTTGTCCATAATTTAAGCGCTAGCTAATTGTGAATGAGGAAGCCAAACTTCGGCATAAATGGGTCTAGGGCGACATCCACATACAGCGTAAACAAAGACATACCACAGCGCCATCTACCGAAGACACTCCGAACTACGGAGTAACTAATCCTGTATCGTGATATAGAAATTCTCAGGTCGATTAGCATATATACAACATCCCAACATCAATCGTTGGGCCGCGGCCCAACAGTCATAATCACCCATTCCACCCATCTTTTGTGTTCGAGGAACATGGCACCCGTAACTCCACAGGACGTCTCGGAGTGATATCACGGAGTCACTACTGATAGACTTTACCTGGACCTTACCCTACTTTTTGGCAATCGGCATTTCAACGAGAGTCGGAAATGTAACGAAAGTTCTCCCAAAATCGGGTGACGTGACGCATGCGCCGTATTTGAACAAATGGGCGTAACGTTTAAGCGGCTAGTACGGAATATCACGTTTTGCCATACATGTGGCATTGCAAAACTATTTTAGAATAGGTATAATCTGTAAAATAGTCTAAAAAATATTTATGTAGCCTGCTCGATTAGTCATATACTTTCAAAAACTATTGCTAACAGTCATAAAGTAAATTCAGACTAATTTTACACATATTTTTCTAAGTTATTATATAATTACTATACAATTACTGAATTAGTTAAACAAAAATGGACAGAGATAAGAACTTCGTTAATGTCTTTAATTTGGCATCCTCTTTGAACAATCTTAAATCAAGTCGTTCATCAGCGTCCGTTCTTAGAAGTAATTTCATAGAAGACCAAGTAGACTTAGCAGATGTAATTATAGCTGCTGCCAACAAATTTGAATGTCCCATTACCGTCGATGTCTGCAGACAATCTTTACCTAGTAAGCTATTTAATGATTATTGTCAAGAGCACCTAAAACCTAATGTAACTCACTCATAGTAACCGCGTGCAGGTAATTCTACAAGCAATCGTGCCCGGAAAGCATCTACGGATGCTAGATATCTAGCACCCGAAGACACTATTCGATAACCAATTTCTATGACTCTAACCAACAACTCTTAAGGTACCTGAGGCGCGTCCTAGTCTGGGCGGTCAAAGTCCGTCCATACCGGGGGTACCGTAAAGTGTTTTCAATTACATTCAAATTCTTAGATCTTTCTCAAAATGTTTGTAACATCTGTTTCTGTCAGGACGCTCTAAAATTCTGAATATTATATTTGACCTAATTTTAGTTACAAAGTTAAAGCCTATCTCTTTGTTAATTTTGATGATTACACTGTTCCATGCTTCACATTATCCAAATTGAATCAAAGTCGTTCTTATTTCTAAAATCGTGTTTTGAATTAAGTTAGTTTTTTTCTGAAACTTTTGTCGTTTCATTCTTATCTATTCTTATCTTTATAAAAGAGTTAATTTGATTTTATCCATAACGAATGTAAAACTTAAGTAGGTATGTAATCCCTTCTATTGCATAAATTAAGTGCACGGTAACGGTTAGAATTCATTCTTTAAGATTACAAATCACTTTTTACTAAGAAATGAAAATAAAATCGTCGGTATGATACAAATTGTGTGTCCAGAGAATCGATTTGCTTCTATGTGATAGATATATAGATAGAAGATAGTAGGTAGTAGGTACTTTCGTCGAATGTTGTCAAGTTTTTCTACTTCGGTTAAGTTAGTTAGGCCAGTTCACACTCAATATTTTTATGATATGTATTTATTTTGCTAATAGTAGTCCTCCAAGATGGAACTTTTTAAATATTTTTTGAAAAGATTTATCGATTCTGCATCCTTAACTTTTCTTGGTAATCTATACAAATAAATAAAATTGGAGTGTCTGTTTGTAATATTAAAATAACCGCTTTTTACTAAATACGTATGTATGTATACACGGTACATATACCAAAAATGTAGCTAAAAAAATTTTTGTCCGTCTGTCTGTCGTCTGTCTGTCTGTCTGTCTGTCTGTTTGTTCCGGGTAAATTCTGGAACGGCTGGACGGATTTTGACGGGACTTTCACTGGAAGGTAGCTGATGATCCAGGGAGTAACTTAGGCTACTTTTTTTAGACTAACTTTGTCCCGCGGCGTTACTCGCGGTGTAACACCGCGGGGTTCAGCTAGTGAATTATAAAGTTGTGCTCCCTCATATTTTATTGATTTCTTGCCGTAGATTGTTCTAGGCTTTGATAAATCAAGATGATATGCTCGTCTTGAACTACGAAGTTGCAATTGTGATTTATTCGTAAATGAAAGTTGCATATGCACATTACCAGATAAAATTTTGTGAATTACGGTACACATCTCACTATTCTACGTGAAGCTCCTGTATGACTCGAAAATTTTGAACATATTCTCTGAACGAGGTTGCCATGTCAAGTGACTATCCAAAATAAGGCCAAAATACTTTTCTTTGTTAACTTTACTTAATGTGTCGCCATTGATGGTAAGGGGCTTGTGGGAATAGAGTTTTTTTTGTTTTTAGCCGCAATGTGTATTTATATACACTTCATTTAATTTGGATGTTCTAAATTATTATTTGTTTCAGATTTAGAAGAACGCACCACGAAAAAACAGACACATCGTAAACCGGAGAGAAACTATAAAATAGGTACACCGTTCACACCTATGGTATCGAGCATGACTTCATCAACAGAAAATACTACACCATCTTCCAAAACTGAGACAAATAATATTTTAATAATAACAGCAGTGCACAACTTTAGAAATCGTTTAATTGAAATGGCAATGGAAAAATACAGATGTGCACAGATACCAAGAGTGTTGATGCAATTACTTCATGTAATCCTTCCAAGCTACACGAAGCTTACTAAATTCACAATAAAGGACTGCTTCATAGACAAATACACTATTCCAGAGCTGGAAAAGATACTGTCTGTTACTAACATTACAGATGTTTGTTTAGATTCTTCGTTTTTACCAGAAAGTAATTATGATGTTCTTTTAAATCATGCAACCTCTTTACAAAACCTGTCTCTAATGAGATGCTATATAAACGATACAGTTTGCAAACAAATAGTATCCAAATTACATTTTCTACAGCCGGTAGAAAATAAACTGCTAAGCTTAAATCTATCTTCAAACCAAATAACTGATGAGGGTGCAAAATTAATAGGAGAAGCACTCAGGAGTAATAGGCATTTGCGGTATTTGAATCTAGCTGACAATTTAATTACTGACGAAGGTGTCAGATTTATATTTGACGCATTAAAAGAGTTCCCGTTAACAAACATTGAATCATTTGATGCAAAAATAAAATATATCAAGTATTTAAGATACTCTCAAGTAATTTCTAATAAACGTTCAAAGGATTTGGATAATAATTCTGTGTCCAAAAGTAGGAAAACGTCTAGATTAAAATCATCGTCAATATCTTTAAGAACACAAATGAAAACTGTTAAAAGAAAAAGCAGTTCAGCGATGGAGAAGCGATCATGTTCATTTGAAGAATTTGGTGAAGTTTTGAAATCAGAAAATACGAGTTTAGACCTAAATGGTTGTTTTGAACACCCTTTTAATAAGTCTCTGCTAATTATAAAAGAAGGCCGCTCTTACAGCAGGGGAAATTTGGCCCTTAGTTATTTAAATCTAGCATACAATAATTTGATGTTTCCAAGTGTTCAAAAGTTGCTTGACGTATTAAAGTATCAGAAACTACATAGATATGATAATGGGATTGGTTTGATAAAAGTAGTATTGGACGGCAATAATCTGCCCGTAAATTGCACAGAGTTGAGCAATGTTGATGGTTTACTGAAGGAAGGTCTTCGTAAGCCTTCGCGAATTAAAACTGCTAAAGGTCTGAAACCCACCAATGAGCTGAAAGACAATAATAAAGTAATTCAAAATTCTAGCTAAATCAATGTAAAACGTTATAAAAATAATTCTTTATTGATTAAATTGTATATTGTGTATTTACAAAATGTGATGCCCTAAATCTTACTAGGACTTATGAATTTCACTTAATTTACAATCACTAGTTTTGGTAACTTTCAGTGGAAAACTGGTGTTTTAGTGACTTCTACTAATAAGAAAATAGTAAAATGATGATACTAACTACATATAACAACTAATAAATAACATATTTCTAAGGTACTAGGTACCTTACCTAGTTTACAAAGACAGCACCGACTTTCATTTGTCAAGATTGTGCTTAATACTGGCCCTCTTAAATTTATATTTATCCTAAAATTAACAATAAAATGCTTAGCGTTATAAATCTACATTTTGAACTTTGATCTGAGATAATATTATGTTCTTCTAATCCTTATTGCTGGCAATGCAAAGCTCACTTGGTTCTTGGTGGTAAATATTCTCTGTTAGGTGTTGGGGGCTTCCTTCCTCCATTACCTCCAGGAAAACTAGGGCCGTTGGGTTTGCCTGATGGGTAGCCTAGGTTTCCTGAATCGGTGCCAGGATATGGTGTAGTAGAGCTTGGGTATCGAGAATTGGAGATCCCCGGTCCACCCGATTGACCTTGAGGACTGCTGCCGTTAGAACCAGGTCCTCCATCGTTTGGATTGCTTCCCGAGGGACCTTGCGTGCCTGGATATTTTCCTGGTGTGCCTGGTGTACCGGGATAATTGTCTGGAGCACCTTGTATACCCGGATATTTTCCTGAGCTACCTTGTGTACCCGGGTAACCTCTTGAAGGTGTCTGTGAACTCGAATAGCTTCCTGAAGGACGTTGTGAACCTGGATAGCTTCCTGAGGGTCCTTGTGAACCCGGATAGTTTACAAAAGGTCTTTGTGAGCTCGGATTATTTCCAAAAGGCCCTTGCGGACCACTTGAAGGGACATTACCAAAGGTACCTTGTGTACCAGGGTATCTTCCATCTTGACCGCGGTTCGGGAACGAGTTTGTTGGACCATGAGGTCTGAAATCGTTTGGATAATTTCTGTTAGGCTGTGAGTTCTCTAGTCCCGGATAAGATGACCCCTGAAGTCCTCTACCTCCAGGATAGTATTCATTATAGTCCGATCCTAGGAAATCTGAAGCACCCGTTTTAGAATAATCATAGAGTTTAGCATTCAATTCGTAGAGACTTGGAGCAGTCTCGCAGGTAAATTGGTTCCACCATACACAAACAAAGTATTCTTGCGAAAATACTGTGCCATTGGGGCAGAGGAAATCATATGTTTTATTATTAGCGCAAATGTGAAAAACTTGACACCGGGTTTCGACATCAGCATAATATCCAGGGTATTGCTGAGCATCACAGTTGAAACTGGTCTCTGGGATGTAAGACAGGATGGGATAATCTGTATAAGGTTCACCGGGAATAGCTGAGTAGTCACCACCTTCATAGTTGCCAGTATTATCGATGAATTGTCCAAAATTTGAGCCAGGTTGTCCAGGATATCTACCTCCCTGATCACCAGATGTTCCACGTGACCCTTGAGGATAAGATGAGTCTCCTTGTCCAGGGTAACCCCTGGATGATCCTTGTGATCCTTGAGGATACGATGAGTCTCCTTGTCCAGGATAACCTCCAAATGGTCCTCGTGATCCTTGAGGATAATTGGAACCGTAGCTTCCTGGACTTCCTGGGGCAGTCGACGGGCCTCCAGGTCTTCTTGGATAGTTTCCAGATCCAGAAGACGAACTTTCGGGACCACCAGAGTAGTCGGGACTAGATGGTTTGCCGAATGGTCGTAGGGGTCCAGTGGAACCTTGGCTTGGGTACGACGAACTAGAAAGGCCTGGTCTTTGACTTGAAGGTCCGGTTGGGTAGCCTGTTGTAGGACCTACTTTGTCATCATTTTGCGGTCTGAGTGGAAATGGTGTAGTTGTGCTACCCGATGATCCTGGATAGCCGGGTCGACTTGGTGTTGATCCGAATGGTTTATCGGGTTTGTTGTAATCGTAACCGTTTTGAGCAGCTGTAAGAGCCAGTAGCACTGAAAATACAAAAAAAGAACAAAAACTTTACAACAATAACAGAAAAATGGGAAAACTAACGTAATAAATAGTATTTTCGTTAAGAGTGAAAAACTAAATGAAAATTAAATAACTTCAACTGTAGGTATCTGTACTAAGTGTAATGGTAGAATATTATAGCCCTCCGGGTACAAGTGAAGTCCCAGCGGCATATAATTGAGGCTGTGTTCTAACCACAAATAGTAATTGTCCTAAGTGATGTTACAGAAAGACATAATACTTTTATCCTCTAAAACAAATACTCTATTTGAAATAGATAGATAAAGCTTTAACTTAAAGTATTTTTGGTTTTAAAATTGTCTGGTGAAGTTAACACTACTGTTACACTGAACAGCTCCATTTAGAGGTAGGCTATACTCTTACCTATTCCCTATACAAAATAGGTTTTATCAATTTAATTTATTGTGTATTTTAACCATGCTTTATCACACATATGGGTTGAATGCACTGGAGTGATATCACATCCTCATAGAAACCGATGTTAAGAATTTATATCGCCATGCTGCACTGTTGCATTGTCTGCGTTCGCAGTATGGTGACCATCACTTTTGGATTCTGCTTATGCTTTCCATCAGGCAGAGTAGAGTCATTATGGCAGGGTCAAACATAAAAAAAAAAAAAAAAAAAAAAAAATTTATAAGAAGAGAGTGAGAAATTAGTGTGTTTACTATTTTAGAATTCACAATAAAATTCCTCAGAAGTTGATTGGTGGAGTTGGAAATATAATAATCAAGGTAGTAGAGTCACGCCGATTTCAGCACGAACGGGCCCACTCGGCCGAGCGGTACTTCCTTCGTACTGAAGATCAATCTAAAATGCCAGCATTCGTGCTGTCGTGTTTCGTTGGTAAAGCCTGGCCGAGCCAAGCCTAGAGGCTCAATGATGCATAAGCATCATTAGTCCGCCATGTGTGAGTCACCATGCTGCATTGTCTGCATTCGCAATAAGTATGGTGACCACCACTTTTGGATTCTGCTTATGCTTTCCATCAGGTAGAGGACAGTCACTTTAGCAGGCCCATACATAAAAAAACTCAAAGAAACAAGGAGCGAGAATAAAACTACATCTTATATCAAACGGGGAAGCATCACGGACACAAAAACTTGGGTGCTATATTTGATGTGCATAAGTGAGATATATTTGATTCCTATTATCTTTATATATATAATTCTTCTGTGAGTGTGTATGTCACTAAACTACTCTCAAACGACTGGACCGATTTTGATGAAATTTTTTGTGTGTGTTCAAGGGGATCTGGGAATGGTTTCGATTCACAATTTTGTCCGCTGGACAATGTTTTTTTAATTAATTTTTAATTTATTAGTAGTTATGGCAAAACGACGTTTGCCGGGACAGCTAATATCCTATAATATGAATTCACCCTAGTTGACAAAAGATCCTCATATGTTGTAGTTGACCAATTTTAACATTGATATAGAATATAATCATTATTCCTACGTCATATATTGTTAAATTAATATAATTTATACATAGCTAAGCCTGACCAGCTATGTCAGCATATTCCAGAAAGGAGTATATTACGATCACGTAGTATTTAGACATCCTTTATCTCGTCGTGAATAAGACGTGATTTAATGCATTATATTGAAAGATTTTAGTATATATATATATAATGTAGCTGTAAGTTGGTATAGAAGCCACACGTTACCATGTAACATTAGAGTATTATGGACCCGTGGCTCCTGTATAATAAATACTGCTCACATCGTTATTCATCGCCATTGTTACCTTGACAATTGAACAAGGAAGATATAAGTTCGCTATAATCATCAACAGCCAGAATTAGTCCACTGCTGGACGTGGACTTCTCCTTTGAAAGGACGTTTTGGCCTACTATATCAGGCTAGTCTGACGAGTTAGTATAAGGCTTGTCTTATGTTTTATTTTCTCTAGAATAGGAACGGTGTTACTCAGTAGAATGTCACTACTCCTATTAACCACGGCAGATATGGCATCTGTCACACAGATATAAATAGACTATCATAAGTAAAACTCCACAAGTTTTAATTAAAGGGAAACAAACACCATTCCGACGGCTTATCAGAGTACGAAATTCTGCTATTTGTTAACAGGTGTCGCCATTTTCATTAGTGGTGGTGGACTCGTGTTCGTTCCAATTTCAAACTAGGAAATGTTATATATCTGAAATAGTTTGTTACTACATTCACACCACTAGATGGTGTATCTTTCGTAAATCCCATCACGATCGCTGCACAACAATGGAACTAGGAAGATTCGGGTGACAAATATATCAAGACACTCGAAAAAGTAAAATATACAAGGAGATTAGAAAAACAACTTTACCATGATTGTCGTAAGCTCAAATTCAAATGGAGTTGTAAGAAGATGGGGCTAGCTTAATTGGTCGTATAATGTGCGAAAATGATGGTATTATAGTTTACCATTGTTCCTTCATATTCAAATTTCTTGAGAATAGCGCTCTACCAAACAAACTCATCAGTTTCATAATATTAGTATAGATGTATTGATGATAGTGATGTATTTAAAAATTCGTATTGTCTACCTATTTATCAGCAATTTAATAAACTCTCTGAATCTAAAGACTCACGAAAAATTAGCTTGATAGCATCTTGATAGATAACTTGCAAAATTTGTTCCGAGAATCCGGACCTTAACATTTATCGACTATTCGTATTGCCTTAAATGGCATTCCGCCTCTAACAGAAAACACCGAAACTCAAATATAAGTTTCTGATAATTAATTTAAAATGAACCCTGCAGCATATAAATAACTTTACTATTGAACTAAACTTGTTAGCATCAACCATTTTAATAAAAAGTTCAAACTAAATAAATACTTTTAATACTTACTGCAAAATATTGACAAACGTAGCATGATGTCGGTGCTTTACCTCTGCGTTAAACTAAACCTGAAAACAATAAAAGCTCCTTGAGTATTTTTCAACACATGTAACAATACTTAATAACTGTGTCTAATATCAAAAAATGCTCAATTCGGTCGAACGAAGTCTAAAATCAGATTTTATTGTAATTGTCAAGTTCCGTACCAATTCAAACATTGAATATAACTTTACATTTCAATGTTTCGTAACGTTTAACACAACAATTGGAAGTTTTCGAGTAAAGTGAACAGCTATCACAAACATACTTTTGCATGTCAGGCAGGCAGTTGAAAACACCAAAGTCTTTCAAAGAGGTGTCCGTATTAGCACTTGTACAAGCACTTAATGTTGCCCTCAGGTGTATTCCACAACAACTCGGTCTAAAACTGTCTGAAGAAACGTGACTGACACATCACTGCAGGCCAAAATACGGTTCTCACTGGCCCTTATTAAGGACAAAACAACGATGTTTGTACTATGGAATTTATGGTTGGCCTTACTGTAAAGGGCAAAGGATATATAAGGCCCATTATGTTATTATTTTACCTTTCCGAATACGAAAACTTGGACACCGATTTTACATAGTTCTCTAACAAAGCGACGAATTAAAGTTGATCTCTAATTAGTAAGTAATAGTTTAATTATAAAAATAGGTTAATTTGTGGTAAAGATTTTATCATAAATTTACCTATAGACCTATAACTTTATTTATAACCAATAAACATGCAAATGAAAATAAAATGTTTTTAGTTCTTTAAATTGTCCTCTTGCCTTGCCAAAATTTACAGCCTCGTGCTAAACTCTCGTACACAGGAGGATCTTTCAACTCCCAACTATACCTTAAGTAAGATTTATGAGAATATTGTCACCGATTTAGAACCTATTTAATAATAACAACAAAATGAATGACTTTTAATACTTCAGCAATGATATAAATATCGCACGCAGCCAATTATTCGCACGATAAGTATCTAAGAGAATAAATTTATGTTTCACTCAACGCCGCCGCCCTATAAAATACATAATAATAGGTTATAATTCAAATCGACGCTCGCATATTCAAATGTAAAACACGGCTCAATAATGTGCTTTCATTAAAAATACGACAATTGTGGTTTTGGTGTAAATGCTGATTTCTGTAAATTTTATCTTAAATTATGAGATTAGGGGGTTTCAAGCAAGACCTCGTCCTCAAATTTGAGTACTTAAAGACCCGATTGTTACTTTCATAGTGTTTTGGAAAATATTTAAACAAAACGTAACAAAAATTCCTTTCATTTAAAACATCTCTTTAACAAACGAAATTTAAGAAAACTTAACCGTTATCAACATGTTGCAAAAAAAAAAACAGATTTCAGTCATTCTGTTACCTATTCCTAAAACAATCAGTCATGAGTAGTCATGACGTGAGTCATACCCACGTTAGTTACTGTGTTACTGGATTGGTTCGTTTTAAATAAAATGTAGGTACATTGAAGTCTATTTCTTTATGGTTTGATTGTAAATTACTATCGTTTTGATAATGTGTAACAGTGCAAACGGTTTTGGCTCACTTGTTGGAAATTAAAACGTTCTCAGATTGAATAAAGGAAGAAGGTAGAAAGAAGATAGAAGAGGAATCAAAAGATTCCGCATGTTTCGTGGAATAAAGGAGTAAGACTGCTGCGGGACAAAGCAGCTATAAAAAGCGGGGGTCGCGTTTTCATATATGATTAGAAAGTCACTAGGATGGGAACATCAAACTGGCTACATGAAACACATTTGCATACATAGGCATTTTATGCTGCAATCTTTAGTTACGGTATTTTTAGGCACGCTATTATAATTTATTCCAAGATAAAAATCATTTTTATACCTTGAAGTTGTTTGTTATACAGAATCAGAATAAAAGTTTCCGCATGAAGTAATAAGCTTTCGTTATTCTGTTATCTAATATTGGCATAAAAAATAATCACTACGAAATTCAGATGTCTTATTCGTGACGAATTGCTAAAGTTATTGAAACAACAGTTTGTCACGCAATGCAATAGAAAACTGCACGCAGTAATTTTATTACATAGAGTTTGGAGCTTCCAATGGCCTGACCTTAACTAAATATCAGATCAGACTATTTGGATATTGTGAAACTACAAAGTATTATGTTACCTTTTAATGTAAGGTATTTATTCGCTTATTAAATGAAATTGTAAACTAAAAATATTTATACATACCTAGGTATAAAAGGTATTACTTTAGGATTACAGTCACTATAAAATTCCTCTGTATCGTTACCGACAACAACATAATCGAAAAACTGGCAACACTATAGAAAAAGTAAATTGTACATGCTAAACTGGTAATAACAAAAAATAATATCGAGTTTGAATTTCAAATATAAACGATATTTTTCCATTTTCGAATTTAAAATATTCGTTTAGGCGTCATCAAGTTTTTAGACAACATCGTGCTGCATTTTTTTTGTAAATTTCCTTTTGTTTGAATTCAGTCTCAAATTACATTTGGGATTTATTATTTAATTCACAAAATTGTTTTATATAATGAAGACGCGAGCTTACTACTTTGTGCGGAAATTGGCCAATAAATAGATTGCTTAAAATAAGAGGTGCCGGAAACTGAGTGTGCGAACCTAGCACAGATTACATTACGATTAAATGAAGATAAAGCGATCTGGCTGCGTGATGGGGCCCGTACAAACAATCATCTGTTGTTCTAATTTTCAGCCTGTGTAACTATTAAGTAAGACGTTACGGATCTCTGATTAAAGTGATCGTACATTTACATATTTTTCTTTAAACTCAGGCTTTTTGACAATAACCAGTTTGAATTATAGATATGAAACCCTAACTGGATAAACAAAGCCGTTTTGCCCCTATTTCTGTCAAAAGTTAAGTCTCAATTGGGGACAACTAGCTGTATCGCAATGGCGTTCCACTCAGGATTTTGATGGAAAAACAATGCGAAATTAACATGTCTCTACCCACCCTTTGGGTATTCAAGCAACAATATTTGTACGTACGTAGGTATATCATATATATATATGTTACCGTCAGATTGTCGAAACCGTTAGATTGTAATATATCTCGCGAGATTCTAAACTCTCAAAAAAAATGTGAATCGTAACATACTGCTTACAATTTGACGTATTATTTTTAGTTAGATTATAATTGAATGAAGTGAAACATCATCATCATCATGCGTATTTATGTAACATAAGCTATATTGAGCTGTAAACATGGAAGTCACAGAAGAATAGTATAATATATAAAATTCTCGTGTCACAGTTTTAGTTGCCAAGCTCCTCCGAAACGGCTTGACCGATTCTCATGAAATTTTGTGAGCATATTGAGTAGGTCTGAGAATCGAACAACATCTATTTTTCATCCCCCTAAATGGCAAGGGTCATCCATCCTTAAAATTTTTTATGGCAAAACGACGTTTGCCGGGGCAGCTAGTATACTATATATTACTGAAGTGCCCGTAACTATTTGTAGTGCATGGAAATCAAATCCATGACCTCTGGCTTGGCAGTCAGGGTCACTAGCCGCTGGACTAACAGAAATACAATCTCTTAATTTTAAAACAATGTGTAATGTTGAAACTTGTGTAGAATTTTTAAGCATCTTTCTCCTATTATTGTTTGCGCTCTGTGAAATTCTTGTGCATGAAAATGATTTAATAACGCTATTATATTATTGGCCTGTAACTGACAGAAACAAAGGCTAAGTTTTAATGTATATTAAGCGCATGAAGTAATTAAACTGTTATATGCCGTGATTTAACACAATTGTGTGGGAAATCTTGGAACTAGATCTGAGGTTTCTATTTCTGGTCTTTATCTGGACGTTTTAAAGTACGATTACTTACACATGATTAAGTACAATAATTTGTAAATACATATTATTATGTAAATCTAACTCTTTTGAATTATAAAACAATGCGGATGGTGACCACCACTCCTACATAAAAAAGAAAAGAAATACGCGTAGGGGAGGTATTGTGGCATGACGCAACTTTTCATATTTTTTTAATTGTATTGTTTTTATGGCTATATAAATATAGCAGAGTTTTTATAGTTATCACAATGCACTGCTGGATTTTGTATCCAACGATGGTATATTCTGCATTCTATAATAATCTTCTATAATCTGTATGAATAAAAATGAATGGCCAAATGTATTGCTAAGCGCGAAACTCGAGAACCGCTCGATCAATTAGTTTGTTTTTAGATTTTCGTTAAGGGACAAGGAAGTTTCTTATGGGAAGAAAAACGTAAAAACGTTTCATTTATTTTCTGCGACAGGCCAATAACTTTTGACAGAACGAAGTCTGTGTGTTTTTGTGTTTGGCTCATATTTCAATTATTTACTAAAAATTCAAGTTTGATTGGTATTTAATAAGAATAATATCTATTTATTATTAGTTTTCTCAAAATGTATTTCAATTGTAGTGTTAAGAGTAAACGTACGTAAAACTATCAAAAAAAGTCGTTGGTGACGTGGGACACCAGACAGGCACGAAGTTCCTTATCAAAACTCAGATGGCGCTATACTAAATTTTTCGTTCACAAAATAAATAAATAATTACGTTCACGCTCTTTGAAAACCACAAAATTGTCTTAATAGCTTAATTTTATTTAAAATTATTTATAAAAATATATAAAAGTTCTATGCAAGGTATAAAGAAAAATACTAAATTATCTGTCGGGACAGCTAGCTATAATTTTAAAAAAAACTTTGAGACATCTTAAATACGGCTGTCTAATTCCAAACTAGGCGGAACATGTATTGCATACTTATTTCTATATCAACATACCTTAGTATTTTTAAATTAATTACACTATGCACAGAACAGATCATTCTGCTTAACATATTTTTTTTTTTATTGTAGATAGGAATCCAACCGACGATAATAAGTAGATCAACAAGCCCGTCTAAGAATCCATTGTATTCAATTTATCCCAGTTACTTCCTCCAAGTCTACGATTTACTTATTCCAACTACAGCACCTACCCCAAAGGGGATTTGAATTTTGAAGAGATAAAATTTTAAGGTTTTACACTAGATTTTACGTATCCCTAATAATATAACCTCCTATATTATCTATTCAAGTCTACCCCAGTGTGTGTGATTGTTTGAACATTATTTGTAACAAAAACTTCGCATTGTCGGGAAGTCAGTACGTGCATGAATGAGAAATGAATGTCGACTTCATTGAATGCTGGGTATGTAACCAGATTTTTTATTATTTACAATTTTATTGTGATTGTAACTCACGGTGTTACTGTGGTGTTAGTAATAATTATCTGTTAATAAGTAATGTTACTATTGAAATGTTTAATAATTTTGTTCCGGAAATGCTCACGCCTCAATTAGAATGGCGGGAATCGGAAAAACTTGATTGCGAAAATAGACAGACGTTTCGATAGTTATGTTGCTTTATATTATTATATAGCAGTTGTTTTTAACCAACTTAAAAATAAAGAGGTTTCTTCGGTTGTATTTTTTACTCTTCAAAGTTTCATTTTTAACCGACTTCAAAACAAGGAGAAGGCTTTTCAATTCGACCGTATATTTTTTTTTAAGTGTGTTCACGGATAACTTCGTCGTTTATGAACCGATTTTAATGATTCTTTTTTTAATGGAAAGGAGATATCCCAACGATGGTACCATGATAAGGAGACTAAGATCTGATGAAGGCATCCAAGAGAAATCGAGTCAAACCTTGAAGTCAGTTTTTGTTATAATTTTACTTGTACAATCACTTATTGTTTATTAATAAACCGATTTATTAATAAACGATCTGAAATTATTATTTTTTATTTGGAAGAGTTATCTTAATTTCTGCCATAAAAATTAAAATAAGATGTTATTACCCTTTCATTTCTATTTAATTTTAGTCTGTTGAATATAGAAGTATCCAGATTAAAGAAGTAAGAAAATTTTGATATTAAACAAAACGTTATTTGTGCAACTACACCTACTCGTAAATGTTAAATGAAATAATCAACAAAAAACTCAATAAGGATAGTGCTGTGCCAACTTTGGTTAGGCCCTTGTTGGGTCTCTAAAAAGTATAGCTTATTCTAACCCACTCTATTTACCTACTTCTTTATTTTGTTATAAATAGGCACTTCATTAAATATGATGGTTATATTATCAAGTAAAATAATCAAAAGGCAAGTATCAAGAGTTATTTACCGGCTTCCAAAAGGAGGAGGTTTTCATTTTGTTTTTTTTTTAAATGTATGTTCACTGATTACTCCGTCAATTGTGGACTGTTTTTTTATTATACTTAACTAGAAGCAGTCTTCAAGTTCGAGTCGATAATATTTCTTTTTAACCGACTTCAAAAAAAGGAGGAGGTTTCTCAATTCGACCGTATATTATATGACTCCTGCAGCGAATTATAATTATCTGTATTTTTATATTGTACAATTCTGATATTATAGTAAAAGCGTATAGATACGTTTAGTCGTGTTATTTCCTAAAATTCAGGTACACTAATCCCCTGACTACATAAACCCCTAGGCGTCGTACTTGCAAAAGTACCTACGGTTGCCGCACATTGTATATATATATTTATGTGTGTTCGCGGATACCTTCGTCGTTTATGAACCGATTTTGATGATTCTTTTTTTAATGGAAAGGAGATGTTCCAACGGTGGTACCATGATAAGGACATTAATATCTCTGATCATGGCATCCAGGAGAAATCGACTCGAATCTTGAAGTTGGTTTTATTTTTGTTAAAATTGTACTTGTTGTAATAAATCTTTAAAATGTTTTTTTTCTTTCAAAACATATTTTTATTAAATAAGATTCACCGATCATGATAGACATAAGATTTGTTATTTTTCTTTAATTCATGAATTTTAATATGTAAGTTGTAAATATAAAATCGTTAAATTTTACCGCAAATGAATCCTTTTAATAATGACTGTTTAAGTAAAAATTCACGAGAAAAAGTTAGCATATTAGAATTGTTAGAATAATTGCTATTATACATAAAACAATACTACTTATACTAGTATTATAAATATGAAAGTAACTGTCTGTAACGCTTTCACGACTAAACTGCTGTACCAATTTTAATGAAATTTAGCGTAGAGGTACTTTGATGCAGGAGGAGGGACATAAGCTATCTAGTCTCTTTAGCGCGATAATCGACATACACGCCGGCGGACAGTCATTGCAACAACTAGTATACTAACTACTACATATATATATATAATATATATTCTTACGAATCAGAATGATATTCAGATTAGATGCCAATTCCGAGATAAGACAGGTTAAGAGCGATTTCCTCGGGCTCCAATTTAACATTCTGGTCTGTCTATCAGAATGTTTGATTAGAGCTTGAGGGAATCGACATGACAACTATAGTTTAAGTATATAAAGTAAGCCCACAGAACAAAAGAATAATATCTCCTCTTCTGTGAGTAAGCCTAATGTTTTTATACGCTAATGGTCTTTACAGGGTTAAATGTTTTAACAGAGGTTTTATTTCTCGTAGCATGGACTATCTCTGTTCTTTGATTTAGATCAGCTTTAAAATATGGTTGAGTTTTTGATAAATTGAATTAAGTAGATAGCCAACAGATAAGCACCGCTAACTACATTTTTTTAGTGAACTCGTTACTGACCTCTAGGTCATTTAATTTGAGGTAAACAAACTACTCTTGCTTTTATGAAAATTATAGGTGTAATTTACTTCATTAAAATAAAAAATTAAAGTATGCAGAGCCTAAAATTAAGAATGTTGAAAAGAGACTTTCTTTAACTTACTAAGCCAAAAAAAAGTGTCCATATAATATATTTACAAATAGATGTAATGTCACCACAATTTTCTAGTAATAAAAAAAAAGTGGCTGATTAAAAAAAGAAGTAAAAAGTATCGTCACTTCCTTGAAACCACAGCATTGAAACCGTAAAACTTCAGAAAACAATCGAAATTCAAAATTTAAATTAATCACGTATGTTCCCAAAACTCAAGCACTTTTCGTTTCAAAAAAAGAACTCACCGTGTGCGTACAGAGCGCTTGCGCGTGCGCGCGGACTGTGACGAGGACGTCGCAGGCGCATGTGCTTTTATCAGCGTTACTGTAACAACCACCACCGTATAAGACTCTTAGCACATGTACAAAGGGATGCATGAGTTCATAACGTTGAAGATCTCGTAATATGACAAAGAGACGATACGCCCTTTTGACACGAATGAAATTTTGTTAGAAAGCTCGTCAAATGTAAGCTTTTGACAGCCAATTATTAAAGAAACGTAATCTGAATGGTGAACTATTTAAAAGTGTCTAAAATGTTTTAAAAGTCATGCAGAAAGCACACCACATATTGCTTAATAATGATTAACGTTAAATACTACCTAAAAGCCATAAAGAGTATGCACAAGTACAATTTTAACAAAAATAAAACTGACTTCAAGGTTTGACTCGATTTCTCTTGGATGCCATTATCAGATATACCACCGTTGGGATATCTCCTCACCATTAAAAAAAGAATCATCAAAATCTGTTCATAAATGACGAAGTTATCCCCGAACATACATAAAAACAAAAAAATTATATATATATACGGTCGAATTGAGAAACCTCCTCCTTTTTTTGAAGTCGGTTAAAACAGTAAAACGATTCGAATAATACAATCACACTATCGAAAAGGTTATATTACAACTATTTCGTTCCACATTCAATATACATTTTTCATTAATATCTGTTTAGGAATTTGGGTGCTTTCTATGTATAATATGTACATATTTACAAAAAAAAGTATATTTGCATTTATATCATTTGTCTAGTACCAATAACACAAGCTCTGCTTAGCTTGGGCTGGATAGCGTTGTGTTAAATGTGTGTTAAGTGTTAAAAGTTAAATGTCCGAAATATTTATTTATTATTATATATAATTTATTACTACGTTAATTATATCTTCGTCACCCTCCTCTTTTCACAATTTTATTTGAGGACGGTATAATATGAAGGATTAGGGTTTGGGCAGATATAGGTATGCCTGGCAACAACCCTCATCAGTTTACTTCAAACTAATTTTCAAAAGTGGCATATGGAAAAAGAAGAACATAATTTGAGATCGGTAAGGAAAATAAATAGTGTGAGAGATAATCTTAGATGGAATAAAGTTACCTCACGCTTTGCAACTATCTATGGAAAATGGAAAACTGCAATAGGTTTATGAAGTCGAGTTTGCGTTCATCCTGTGATCGAAGCGGCTACATGGATTGGGCCATAAACTGGATTGTTTTTCGAATAGCAAGAAATAAATCCATCCGTCCATCTTTTTTACTACATTATTTCTATTAAGTAAATGTATGCAAACAGCGGCCGTTTCGTTATAAAGCAATATCTACCTGACAATATTTTGATTGTACAACCGTATGTAAATTTTAATTAGATGAATTCATGGATAGTTTTGATGTGAAAAAGCCTTAAAGATTACATGTACTTAAAACGTCAGGCAAATCAGAGGTATGTAATACCTTATAATAAGTGTAGCGTTAATTCCCGTAAAAACAATTGTTAATATATCATGGAACGCGAAAGTTTAAAAGTTATTATGTACTTAGTTGTTTTTTTAATTTTTGATTTCAAAATATTTTTTCTAATACGACACAACGCATATCAAACGTATTAACAATCTCTGTACATCTGATAACACGATTTATTAATTTGAATCTAGTCATTGAAACACCATTGAAGCTCTTTGTAACGTTCTACAAGTCAAGTTGTAATTTATCGACTTCCCAAATACAGTGGATGACCTGTGGTTACTGACCACGTTTGATGATTACATGAAATGCTTTGGTTAGCTATGGTTTTTATGTTAATTGTTTGTTTCATTGTTTTCAAACAAAGTTGCATGAAGACTAATGAAACTTGGTAATGAAATACACAATTATTCTAATCAGCGCCAATTTTGCTGTACAGAAGGTAAAGAACGAAAAGAAAGGACAGACTAATAAATTATTTTAAAATCGATTAATAATGAATCAGAATTAAAAAATTTAGGGAACTTTTAATATTTATTTAAATAGGTACATATCAAGTGATGTTATCATGATTTGAATGAACATATCGCATCTGCCGCCCTACTTTTATAAGCCTGAAAAAAAACACGATTGAGTTCGATCCAATATTTAAATGAACTCGCTACTATCATGGTACTAAGTTATGAATTTAAACTTCAATTCGTGCTAGCTAAGGGCTCCCACACATAACTACAATGCGATGCGATGAGACACCGCATCGTAGGAACCTACGATGCGAATTGTTACGATACGAATTCGTGCAGCAAAGCGTTGGTTCATGTGACAATACTTTCGACCAGATAGAGATATCCTAATGAGATTTTTGTATGAAATGGATGATGAAAATACAATAAAAATAATAAATTAAAATAATATAAATGATTTATGGATACAAGTAAATAAGATATTAGTTTTGTAAATGTATTAAAACAAAAAAAAATTATTAACAAATATTTTGTTTTTATTCTTCAGTATTTGAACCAAAATAAAATAACATCTCAGATCATGCAAATTATGCGTAGCGTATAGTTACCTAGTTAGATAACTTAACACTACATATGTATAAAATAATAATACATATTTAGGACATCTAACACACAGCGCTATCAAGTAAAAGTAAAGTTAAGAAAAAAAAACGTAGTGCCATCTTGTAAAGTCAGAATGAACCAAAAATTATGTCAATAAGTGTGACGTAACATCGCACGAATGCACCACGCAAAGTAGATCGGAACTTCTTGCGTTGCGAGCTCGCAAAAATGTGCGATGCGTTGCGAATTCGCAGTTTTGTGTGGGCGCCCTTAATCAAACTAGGTTGAAACAAAAGAGTTTAAACTTGATCATATAACTTTTTCTGTTTAAAACACAAAATTTTAGCAAACCATCAAATTTCACATTAGGTAATCTATCAATATAGACTAGGTGAAAACAAGATTTAATCCAAATAAATCATAAATCGCATTCGTAATAAATGATTACAGTCTGAAATCGCACTTTGGTCACATACTTATATCCGTTACCTACTTTTGACGGCTGTCTGTGTATTGGAAAATCAATCATAGCTTCTTGTTAGAGTAAATCAAGAGTTTGTAAATTTTGATAACTTATCACATTACCACCGTTATACTATGGAGACAGTTTCCACAAGTAGAACTTAAATTGGTGTATTAAATCCAAATTTCTATCTAAATCATTTAACTAATAAATAGAAAGTTTGTCGTCTGAGTCGTCTGTAATTACTAATCTAGTAATCATATCTTTCATTGGTATTTGGGATTGCGTGCCACAACATCTTGTCAATAATGATTTCTCGAGTCGATGGCATTTATTGATTAAAACGTGCTCTACAGAATTACATAAATTTCAATAGACATGTCAAGCTTTGATTTCGCATTGCCTTTATTACGTCACGATGGTCGGACTTAGACAGTCAAATAAAATTCATTTTTTTAAATAGATAAATTTTGTTCTGCCTTTTGGTACATTTTAGGGTTCTGCGCATATTTTTAAATAAGATAACCCTGATACGCACTTAACGTTTAAACTATCCGGTTGCCACAGGTTTTCACAAGACTAATGGTAAACATATAATTTTCGTACTTAAATTAAAATTTCATCACAGGTCAATAAATTTTGAGTTACTGCATAAATAAAAAAAACCAATAAATATTTAGAATTATTAATTGCTAAGTAATAAAAAATATTAAGAAAATAAATAATAATTAACCATTTGCACTCGAACATTTGCGTCACTGTGCAGTATAAAATATTGATAATATGTAACAAATGGCTGTTCAGTCATAGATTATATGAAAATCTGTATAAGTCCTTATTTAGCAAGGTGATTCTATCTATATTACGCGTGTAAGTTTGTATTGAGACTTTATTGTACGGAACCCTTTCAGATGGGTTGAATTCGTATTTGTAAGGTTTTAAATACACACTAGACACATGCGCCGTAAGTATGACGTATATGCGTTCTTGAAATATTTACAAAAATAATATTATTGTAATATCGCACCATATCAATAATTGCCTAGATCTATATATTAATACGTTAAGCCAAAACTTTATACCCCTTTTTACAAGAACTATTATGAACTAGCTTAGTCCCGCGGCGTTACCCGCGGTACGACAACAACCACGGGCAACGCCCGGGTTGAAGCTAGTAAAAAAAAAGTGTCCTCTCATTTACTCCTTATACTCCTCATCAGCTACATATCAATGAAAGTCCCGTCAAATCTGTCCAGCCATTCCAGAGATTAGCCGGAACAAACAGAGAGACAAAAAAAATTAAAAAATGATTTTAAAATTTATAAATAAGTATCGTACATACTTTCATATGCATTTAGTGAAGAGCTGTTAATTTGAAATTGCAAACAGACACTACAATTTTATTTATTTTTATAGAAGATATAGGAATGAATACAGGAACTGGATGCGAGTAGCCCAAAATCGTTCAGAGTGGCTTGCAATGGGAGAGACCTATTCGCCGCCCCTGGCGCCCTACCACCCTCAGAATTAAGAAAGTTTTTTTGGCCGAGATTTCGTTCGAGCCGGTACATACCTATATAATTATATCTCTCTCGGGGTGAAATTTGAAATACAAAAGAAATTAGAAGTGTCTGTTTTAATACTAATTTTATAGTTTTTTACTAAATGCTTGTGAAATTATAGATATGCAGTACTTACATCGAAATATCTATTTTTATAATAAATGCATAGTTGTTGGTTTGTTATGACTAATCTCTGGAACAACTGGACCGATTTTGATGGGACTGCCATTGGCAGATAGCTGATGTTATGAGGAGCAACTTACGACAATTTTTATTTTAGCAAAAATAGAATAATTAAAACAAATAAACAATATCCGATTCAAAAGGCAACAAAAACCGCGGGTAATACCGAGGTTCGCAGCCAGTCAAAAGAGTGTATTGAAGTTACTTCTCGTAATGAGATTGATTTCTTAATCTCCTTTTGACGTCCACCCACACGCTCTTACATTGATATTGTCAAGTGTTTTATACTTAAACCTTAGCAAATATTCAAGTGACATGTTATGTATATATATGTATACTAGCTGACCCACGCAACCTCGTTTGCGCCTTATTTTGCCCGTAGCGTGAAAATTTCCCCCGTTTTTGAAACATTTTTCATTGTTGCTCCGTTCCTATTAGTAGTAGCGTGATGATATATACCCTATAGCCTTCCTCGATAAATGGACTATCCAACACCGAAAGAATTTTTCAAATCGGATCAGCGGTTCCTGAGATTAGCGTGTTCAAACAAACAAACAAACAAACTCTTCAGCTTTATATATTAGTATAGAGTATAGATATGCTTAATAATAAATTAGTTTAACAACTTCAATAGCTTTCGCTTGAACTTGATTTATATATTTGATTGATTGATTGATTGAAGTTTTCAGGTGCGATAGTTGCTACATTTGGCCAATGACTACATTAAGACTCCGAATATGTCAATTAATTCAGATTTTCGAGTGCAACAGTACTTAATAGAGTCCTCAGCAACATATATGATCTTTATAGTTAATTTAAGTTATCTATAGTAAACTGTAGTGATGTTAAATTCTACGTATAGGTACCCACATCGATTAGCTGTCAACAGGTTAAAAATGACATTAACATTAATGGGTGTAGGACTTCGTAGTGTAGAATAAGAGAATAGCCATATTAACATTATCATTTGTAACCGACTTCAAGAATAGGAGGAGGTTCTCAATCAGACTGTATTTTTTACCGACTTCAAAACAGTCTAGAATCCTAGAAGGTATTGCTATTATAATGTTACCTATTATCCTGTAGCACTTTTCTTTTAATTTTAGTGCTCTTTGTTTGTATTGTTTGAAGTCGGTTCAAATTCTCTTTTAAAAAGATTTTAATAAAAATATTCAGCTAAACTTCGAGCTTTTCAATGTGCTCATGGCACGTTTCTATTATTAGGCAACATTAAGTATACCAACATGTATTTATTACGTCAAATGAACGAAAATGATATGAAACTTGTGCAACTGACGCTCAACTTTGGCCTGCGCTATCTAATGGCAATGCTTTGGGATTATGATTGGCTGTCTCATTTGTGCTAATGATATGAAGAAAATTAAAAAAATATTGAGAAATGAGTACCCACTGGATGATGATTAACTTTTATCAAAAACCTTCTCGTAGCTTAACAGTAGGAACTTCAAGCGGGGCGTGAAATCATCTCACTAGGCCTCAATAGTGTCGGTCACCATGCTGCACTGTCCGCGTTCATAATGAATCAGAATGGTGACTACCACTCATGCTCACCAGGCAGAGAAGTCATTTTGGAAGCTAACACATAAAAATAGTTATTTGTTATACGAGTACAAGAGTGCAAAGTTGCTTTTTAACCGCGTGTTCAATTTTGATGCCCGAGCAAGGGAAGGATTCTAAAATTTTTAAAAAAAATTTAATCCTCAGCGTTACCGAGAGAATCTTTTAATTTTGAACTTTTCATTTCACCTCATCGAGGAAATAATAAAATGACGTGAAAAAAAAGGCGCGGGTAAAGCAAATAAAAAAAATAAGTAACCAAGAAGGTTTTGAGTCTGAGTTCTTATCAAAATAAAAAAGGTTGTATGATAAATTCGGTACCATGGAGTTAAAAGTAAATAGGTTTAATGATGTTCTGAATTCACAAACTTAGTGCACACGATGTTCTAAATTCACTTTATCCTCTAGCGGAAAAAACGGCTTTTGTACTCAGATATCGAAGGGCAAAAATACTTTTTCCAAGATGGTGGGATGAATAAAAGTAATCTTTCTTTATATTGATTGGTCATCCAAATTTTTTTGTATTTAATATAAAATCATCCGCTTTGTTTAAGAACTTTTCGGCCAAGAACATTAAACTGAAGATTATGGTCGTAGACATTGGAAGGTCTGCTAGACGGAGATTTTCATCTTGGGGTTTTTAACTTTGTCATAGCTGGCTTTAATAAGAGTGAAGAGTGAATTACGTCGTGAGATTTTAAGGTATACCCATGTGCTCAATAGGTCACGTGATTGTAGTCGCTTCAACTTTGATATACCACTTCACCATTAGCCCGATGAAATAGTTACACGTAGTAGATTCCACACGAAGAAACAAGAAAATTCTAAAGAAAGCTTAACTTAGAAAGGTAAACAAAATTGTAAAGCTTTAAGCATTTTAATGTCATTCATATTTTATCCACGTTCATATAATTGGATACTTAGTGACTACTTACACGTAAATATGAGAAGATTCACCAAATATGCCACAATAAGGTCAAGTTCACACTGCGTGTGACGCAATGCGACAAAATTTCACAAACGTGATTGTTTTGCTTTTGACCTTTGTGGAATGCGTTAGTTCCCTGTTGGTTTATAACTATTGTAATAATTTTCATCATCAATCATTTCAAATTATTACTCTAACCGATCTTTCTGTAATTTTCTCTTACAGGGAGCTTTCCCATAGATTATCTATGAACTTTCCGATGTTGTCGCTCTCAACTGCCTCAGTGGCGCAGTGGTAGCGTACGCGACTGCTGTTCTTGAGGTCCGATTCCCGGGTCGGACCAAATGTTTGTATGATATGCAAATATTTGTTTCGGAGTTTAGGTGTTTTCTATATATAATATGTATGTATTTACAGAAAAAGTATATAAGTATTTATATCAGTTGTCTAGTACCCATAACACAAGCTCTACTTAGTTAGGGACTAGATGTCGTTGTGTGTT
Source organism: Spilosoma lubricipeda (assembly GCA_905220595.1). Classification (NCBI taxonomy): domain Eukaryota; kingdom Metazoa; phylum Arthropoda; class Insecta; order Lepidoptera; family Erebidae; genus Spilosoma; species Spilosoma lubricipeda. Next base: position 5,109,908 of record HG992295.1, read on the forward strand.
ATTTATTTATTTATTTATTCCTTTTGCGATACGACATAAGAAGTCGAAGATCCTACGTGGGAATATAGTCTAAATAATTACGTTGATGCCCACCTAATACAAAATTGAGGTACGGTGACCTGCTTAAGGGTACTCCCAGCATTCACCTCGAGTACCACAATTTCAAAGATACCCCAACCTGCGGGATGACCGTTTCTGAGGGTCTATATCGATAACAATGTCATTATTATAAATTGAAATTACGCGTAATATAACAAGGAGTCAAGCTGTGTAAACAATAGCCAAAGCAATTAGTTTTATATGTCTAATTACAATCGAGTGTGGTTACTTGATGGAAATCAGAAATAAAGTTTATTGGGCACCATAGCATATGATAATAATCTTTTTATAACGTTACATAGATTTGCAATTTATAACATCATAATATTCATTGTGGTGGTGTTTCGATGCGAGACGTGCTTTTATGCAGAATGATATCTCTGTCAAATCTATCGTTAAAACGTTTTGTTTGTCAAGATTTTGGAATGATAGTTGATGCATTTAAAATTAGTGACGAGTCGATGGTTGCAGTAGACGAAATGTGCTAGAGTGGAAGCCGCGATTAGGGAAACGTAGTGTAGGGTGTCCTGCCCTCCTAGCCAACTTGCTAGCGTTTTTCTTTCTGCAATCGTTAATGCCTAAATTCTGGTGTCTTTGGCTAATCTTAGATAAAGTATTAACCAATGACACACGAGAATTATCTATATCGTTAACCATCCATTAATTAACATCCATTAATTACCGGAGATGTTTTTAGTGGTTGTTGCCAGATATCATGAGAATTGGCTTAACCCCAGACCCCATCCTCTATTCTCACCAAAAGCTTCGTAGTTACTGTGTAAAATTTGAGAATTTTTAATGAAGAAACATAGTTTTATTAATACAAAACTATTTTCTCGTATTGTTTCTTGTGGAAAAAGCTTGCATTATATTTGCCGAAAGTAAGATTACTCGAGATTTGGCTCGACCAACCTAAACGCGTCACGTAATTAAAGCCTGCTTACACCAGTCGATGCAACCCATTTATACCGAAGGGTGGGTCTCCCACGATAACATTAGTACGGCATTTCTGGAGTTGCACATAACAGGAAACGTAATTTAATTATTCTCTTAAATTTAATAATTCAATAGTGGAACAAAATTGCTAGATTGCACGACTCAAAGATCAATAAAACCTAGCAAAAATCTTTTATTTCGTAACATTTTGACGAACGCATCTAGATTATAAGCTAATAAAAGCCAATTACTAAGTAGACCAACAGCAGAAACATAACGAAATCGTTCTCGTTTCAATAAGCTTTATTTTATCATCCGACATTGGTGCACGTAACTGTAGACTGTTTTCATTCTAGATGGCTGAAAGGGTTACAAGGAAACGTGATCGTTTTGTCGAGCGCGTGTTGCAATCTTGAGGTTTGAACATACTCAGATGTAACTAATAAGGTATTTCTTAATATTGGACTGCATCTGCGGAGCAAATGTAGCGTATGTGACTACTGTATATGAGGTCTCGGGTTCGATTCCCGCGTCGGATCAAATGTTTAAAAGTATTTGTATTAAAGTTCATGTGTTTTCTATATCTATCTATACTATTATATAAAGCTGAAGAGTTTGTTTGTTTGAACGCGCTAATCTCAGGATTTGAAAAATTCTTTCAGTGTTGGATACTACATTTATCGACTATAATATCATCACGCTAAGACCAAACGAAGTTGCGTGGGTCGGCTAGTAATTATATATTTAGACATAGAACAAATATTTGTGTTTGTTAAACAATTATTTGTTAAGCACTTAGTTTTATTTCAGTTTATCTGAACTCAGAATATGCCGTGACAAAGAGAAATACTATTAATCAAATTATGATTTTATAGCCTTACGAATTAATTATAATTAGGAAGAGAAATGACGGTTTATTTTGCATTCACAAAGAAATAATGAGGCGTCACCCATTGTATATTACATATTTCGTTTCACTTACGTCACCTAATTTTGCCTCCAAAATCTAGTTAGGGTCATAAAATTATACATTAATAGGTAGTTTAATTTAATATTCGGAAGTGGAATTAATTAGATCTGTCTGCATTCTATTTGCGAGGTGTGACTCCAACGAAAACATCTCATAACAATTGAATTGTTACGATTTTAAACTAGTTTGATATTTCACACGAATTTGAATTTTATTTCTTAAATTCTATATTTAAAAATGCATCGTTTACCAATTATGTTACAGTAATATAAAAAAAAAACTTGAATTATCTACTGATTGGCACTTGTATGTATATAACAAATTGGATGAGAGAAACGAAGCACAAAAAGATCCGTTAACAAGTTATATGATGAAATCTAATCAAAAAATCAAATTCTATGAGGTAATTCCTTAGAGCATAAAACCAATTGGTTGGTTTAATACTCCAAGGGTAATTCACGTTTTAATAGTTAAAATTTACAAACATCTTTCTTGAAATGGAAAGACGTCGTTGGGGAACAATATTTTGCAATTGATAAATTATAATTTCTTCATTATAATTTTTTACCGTCAAGTCTAGCGCAGTATCATCTATCAGTGAACGGACATAGTCAATACTAGCTGACCCACGCAACTTCGTTTACGTCTCATATTGCCCGTAGCATGATAATTTTCCCCCTTTTTTGTAACATTCTTCATTGTTGCTCCGCTCCTATTAGTAGTAGCGTGATGATATATAGCCTATACCCTTCCTCGATAAATGGGATATTTAACAATGAAAGAATTTTTCAAATCGGACCAGTAGTTCCTGAGATTAGCGTGTTCAAACAAACAAACAAACAAACAAACAAAGAAACAAACTCTTCAGCTTTATATATTAGTATAGATAATAAGTTTAAGCGATTAGGTTAGGAGATAATAATGATAAAATCATTTATTTTTCTCACACAAAAATTACAGAAATCAGTTATATCAAAAACCAGCCTCTCCTAACTCCCGGCAAGTAGGTATAGGTATAGAGGTTCTATAGAGTGTAACATTTATTTACATCTGCCGTACATGTGAGATGAATAAACGAAAGATTTAGTGTGATCTAAACTGTGAGTGAGAACGTGTTGTGTGTGTGTTGTGTGTGTATGCATGTGCGTGTGCGTGTGCGTACGTGCGTGTGTGTGTGTGTGTGTGTGTGTGAAGAGATAAATAAAGATTTAATCAATATTTCTAAAAGCTTATGCTACGTTGTGCGTAGATTAAGACACAGTTAAAGAGTTTCAAGCTGATAACTAAATGATTAACATAGAACCTAAACTGTTTGTGCTACAAACTAGAAATTGTGGGAGCTTATGAGTTCTCATGTTGTAAGCATCCAAAAATGGAGGATTTTTGGAAAATCTCGCGGTGTAAGATAAAAGAAAGCTCGTTTTTTTAAATTAAGAAACACAAAATAAAAAAAGTAGTGTAGTGCCATGGGACACCAGATAGAAACTAGGAACTTATCATAGAAACAGATGGTGCTATTCAAATTTTTGTAACAAAATAAATGACAATGAAGAAAAAGTTTAAATTAAATTAAAAAAGGTAAAGGAAAAGTTAATTATTATGATTTTGTTTTGTAAATACATACATACATATTACACATAGAAAACATTCAAACTCCGAAAAAACAAATATTTGCAAATCATACAAACATTTGATCCGACCCGGGATTCGAATCCGAGACCTCAAACACAGCATTCGCATGCGCTACCATTGCAACACCGCGGCAGTAATCTTACGTTACGGACACTTTTTACCGGCTAGGATCCCCCCGGCAACGCCCCATAAGGAACTTCGTTAGAAAAATAATGCCGTGGACTATACCTAGTTATTGTATAAATATAGTTATCTTCCCAACTCCCAATGAGTTACAACAGTTATTCATCAATAACTATAATTAAATGACGTCACTTGTCGACTCAAACTTTAACTGAAAGGTTAAAATTAGATCACAAGTATGACGCGGGCTAATGTCAGGATTGTCGCCCTTTAGGCGCTGTCCTACTAATCGTAATTATTACATTCAAATGCCAGACAATTATGAGAAAGCTGACTGATATTTAAATCTTCTTCTGTTGATGGCTGGTATTTAAAAATTTGACGTTGCATCTAGTACAGAGAGAGTAATAGTTGATTGTGATAAAACCTTGGTGCATCTTGAAGTCTGAAGTTTAATTGGATTTAAACCTTGACCCTTACCTTTCACGAGTTCAAGTCTGATATTAAGACATTTGTATTGACTTCTCTTCTGAAAAATGGTAAACTTTGGTTGCTTTTCTTGAAGTTTTTATTGTCTTTTTATATCTAGATTGAAGGGGGAATCAGTCTTGTAAACAAAGTGCTTTAATCTATACTAATATATAAAGCTGAAGAGTTTGTTTGTTTGTTTGTATGTTTGAACACGCTAATCTCAGGAACTACTGGTCCGATTTGAAAAATTCTTTCAGTGTTGGATAGTAGGTACATTTATCGAGGAAGGCTATAGGCTATATATTATCACGCTAGGACCAATAGGAGCGGAGCATCAATGAAAAATGTTTCGAAAACGGGTGAAAATTATCACGCTACGGGCAATAGAAGACGCAAACGAGGTTGCGTGGTTCGGCTAGTTATACTAATAAAATGACACGAGCATGCTTTAAGAAAATGGAAATACACAAGTTCGGAAATGACATCGTTATTAATACATAAGTAATAATATATCTAAATCTAAGCACAAATTTAAAATAGACTACGTAGAGTAATTAAAGTTAGATGTAAATGTTTTCTGAGTAGATTCTTAGATACCATAGATACAGTTTATTTAAGTAACTTGTATGAGTACCGAAGCTTTCTGCTCAATGATACTGTCATCTATTCTGTACTTATATTAATTAGTATCTATGAAAATATAGAAGACCTAACGATAGTTTGTGTTCAAAAGTTCGTAGGTGAAAGTTAGTTCTTGGTTTTAAAGTGTGGGAGAGCCACGCTTCGACATGAATGGGCCGGCTCGACCGGAGTGATACCACGGCCTCACGAAAACCGGTGTGAAATAGTGTTTGCGCTTTGTTTTACCGTGTAAGTGAGGATACCGGAGGCCCATACCCCTCCCCCCCTCCCCTTATCTCCCCCCCATGCCCCAAAGGCCGGCAACACACTTGTAACGCCTCTGGTGTTGCAGGTGTCCATGGGCGGCGGTAATCGCTTACCATCAGGCGATACGTATGCTCGTTTGCCCGCCTATTTCATAAAAAAAAATAGTGATTCCGTTTATTTAATACTTAGCTACTCAGTTACTTAACTAAGTTTACTTTCATTTCAAATACATTACTATCCTTTCTCCAAAGGGATAGAAATGACCCGCTACAAGAGATATATTCTATATTCAAATGAGAAAGAACTTCACAAGCGTCAAGCGGCAGACTCAAATCACTAAGACTGCATTAAGCCCAGCTCGTGCAATTGTACCTAAGGCAGGAAATATAAATAAAATAAATCTTGATTCTAACCAAATCATTCTTCTTCGAGGCATCTTATTATTCTAGAAGATAAATGAACAATTCTAGGGAAAATTCTCACAATTCCAGGGACTGTGTTAGGCTGTTTTAACCTACTACTAGACATTGATTGATATCTTCTTACAACTCATAAAGAACTACCTTATTAATTGCTACATTGTTGCTCCAAAACTCCCTCTCAAAGCGAACGTTGTTGCGACATCAATAACCAAATTACTACTGTTATTAAAATGCTATACAATTGAACAATAGATCTGTATCAACTGCGTATACTTAGGTGATTTTTTTATTCAATTATCACCTTGAAAACAATCTACTTGAGCTAGTATTGTACAATGTACAAATGTCTCAAAACAGATAACGAAATAACTAAACGAAAATTTGACTAAACATTTTATTTCGACTTTTTATTATCAAAAACGCAGTCTTAAAAAAAATCATATTAGCAATAATTTTTGTGCCTTTATTGTAAGTCAATCATTAGCATGTTAAAATTTGACTGCCTTGGTGGCACAGTGGTTAGCATAAGCGACAGCTGTGCTTGAGGTCTGCAAATATGTATTTGTTTCGGAGTTTGGGTGTTTGTTGTTTTCTAAGTATAATATGTATGTTTTTACAAAAATAAAGTATATTCTATCAGTCAATCAATTTGGAGCTAAATGGCGTTGTATGTGAATTATCCAAAACTATTAAAGGGCTTGTGTTCGGATGACAGTAGGTACCTAGGAGACCTAATTTCTACATATCGCTATTTAGCCTTTTTTAGTGTCAATGGAGTTAGGCCTTGTACTATCGTTTCCATAGTTCCGATTGAAACAAAACCTTGAAAATTCTGAAAAATAAAAAGAACTTAACTTGGGCGATTTATAAATACCTACTCATTAGAAATGCTAAATAGTAGTATAGTAGGAATACAACATACCAGAATACATCAGCAAACCCTTAGGCCAACTTAGTAAAATTAAAAAGTTGTTAAACACTTTTAACTGTGACCTTTTAAAAACTTTCTGAAGACGGTCACGATAGACTTCACAAAATAATTACATAGAATTAAAAGTAAATGTGATATGAATAGTTGTTACGTATTCAAAACAATTTTCTTGTCACAATATTACAATCAGGTGCGTTTGACCGCAGTTTCACTGTACTACCGACACTTTAACTTTTGTATAATTATATTTAATGAGAATGTAAGTTGTGTCTTTGTTCAATTTATAAATAATTTACATATATCTTCTAATCTATAAAATTCTCGTGTCACAGTGTTTGTTACCATACTCCTCCGAAACGGCTTGACCGATTTTATAAAATTTTATAATGCATATTCAGTAGATTTGAGAATCGGCCAACATCTATTCTTCATACCACTAAATGGTAAGGGTGACCCATCCTTAAATATTTTTTTTAATGGCAATATAATGTTTGCCGGGTCAGCTAGTATAAATATATATGTTTGTCGCGGTAAAGGTATGCTGCATGTTGAATATACATATAATCATGAATATTCTAATTTCCAGATGTCTTTTCTTGGTTTACAACATTATTAATTTTCATAGTACAAGTTCTGCTTAATTTAAAGCTAAGTGACGTTGTGTATCAGATGTCGAAATACTATAAAACAATCTGAGGGAGGATCACTTAAGAGTGGTAATATAAAATCAGTCTCGCCCATGCAGCTGTTTCTGAGTGGCGGGTGTGACTAATTAAAAGGTAACATCTAAGGAGGGTTTATATGTATTTTATAAATACGCTGGAGCGGGGATAGGTCCTCTACAAGGTGGTTCGACCATCAGATGAAGGTCACAGGAAGCCGTTGGATGCGGCCAGTTCAGAACCAGTCGTTGTGGAGAAAATTGAGGGAGGCCTGTATCCAGCAGTGGACGTCTTTTGGCTTAGGTGACCACGATGATTTTTATATAAGAAAAGAACAACTTCTCATAGCTTCGTGCGGAACCGGACGCTAGTTGCAGTAGACACCTATAGACAAAATTGTGACATATTTACATTCACTAAGAATCACCATAATTCCATGTCAAGTCAATTTATTTATTATTAGGTATAATGTTTACAGATGAGGGCTCTATGACACAGAAATAAGAGTCAAAGGCAATTTAAATGGAAAGGTACCGATGCAGTGCATTTCAAAACTATTGCAGCGACACGATCTCTGAAGACAGTATTTGTAGAATAAATAAGCTTTGAGCATGTATTATGATAGGTATGTACAATCGAAACTAAAAATGTTTTAGTTAAAATATAATATTATAAAGAGGTTGTATTTCAGGCAGTGTATCCCTTTGTGCGTGCTGACAAGTATGGTATTACCAAGCCAGCGTAAAGGTCAAGGTAAATCCTTCAGGAAGGCTGGACCAGACCTCCACTGATCTAAACTAGACAAAACAGAAGATGTGACAACGCTATCTTATTAAATGTCAGTCTAAAGTGAGTTCTTAATATAATGATTAAGTATATAATATTAAGTATCGATTTTCGATTTTTAGATTATGAAGCTGAAGAGTTTACTTGGTTGGGCGCGCATATCTCAGGTAGTACCTGGCTGACTTGTGAATTTAAAAGATAGTTTGGTTTTAGACAACATATTGTCGATAAAGAAAGAAAGTTATATAACTTCATGCTACGACTTATAGGAGACGAGTATTGTGCATTGTGAGTTTTCGCGGTGATCAAACTGATATAACTTTTTTACTTCTCAAGTGATTGAAATAATACAAACATAAAATATTAAGTGAAGTTTACCACAGCACATAAGGAAAAATGCACCCAAATTTTTTTAGACTTCCTTTATTAGTTTTTCTTGAACATGTTTAATGTACAGACCTGTTACTATTTTATTATATGTATAAACTATCTGAACCCCGCGGTGTTACCCGCGGTTATTGTTGTACCGCGAGTAACGCCGCGGGACAAAGTTAGTCTAAAAAAAGTAGCCTAAGTTACTCCCTGGATCATCAGCTACCTGCCAGTGAAAGTCCGTTCCAGAGATTACCCGGAACAAATAGACAGACAGACAGACAAACAGACAGACAGACAGACCGACAGATAGATAGACAAAAAAAATTTTAAATACATTTTTGGTATATGTATCGTGTATACATACATATGCATTGATTAAAAAGCTGTTATTTTAATATTACAAACAGACACTCCAATTTTATTCATTTGTATAGATTGTTATAAATTTTGTTAGGACAGTACAGTCAACTCTTGTCATCTGACTCATCGGCATGCGCATTGCGCGGGCGCATTATCTGTGCGATACAGCTTCACTCAGCGTCTGACACCGCGACATTTGCCGCTAAAATGACGCTCGATCATTACAAATATTGAAGTGTTTTTGAATCTTCGAAAATAATGAAACAATGAAGAGTAACGAACTGAAGTCAGATTTTATCGAGCTCAAAGTGCATTAGATAGTGTGGTTTCTATTCATAATCATTTTAAATGAATGTCCGTATTCGAAATATGTTTTATTTTTACAACTTGATTTTTACAGCCAATCTATACTAATACTAGCTGACCCACGCAACCTCGTTTGCGCCTAATATTGCCCGTAGCGTGAAAATTTCCCCCGTTTTTGAAACATTTTTCATTGGTGCTCCTCTCCTATTAGTAGTAGCGTGATGATATATACCTATAGCCTTCCTCGATAAATGGGCTATCTAACATTGAAAGAATTTTTCAAATCGGACCAGTAGTTCCTGAGATTAGCGTGTTCAAACAAATAAACAAACTCTTCAGCTTTATATATTAGTATAGATATAAAGCTAAAGAGTTTGTTTCTTTGTTTGAACGCGCTAATCTCAGGCACCGCGGGTCCAATTTGAAAAAATATTTCAGTGTTAGATAGTTCATTTATCGAGGAAGGCTATATAACATCACGCTAAGGCCAATAGGAGCGGAGCACCAATGAACAATGTTTCAAAAACTGGGGAACATTTTCACGCTACGGGCAATAGAAGACGCAAACGAGGCTGCGTGAGTCAGCTAGTCGATTATAAGACTCAGCCACGACACGATACGGTGAGACTGAACGTGGTTGCATCTGGCCTCAAGCTAATGATGACGGAGATAGGACTGAAGATACTTCAAGATTTTCTGGTGCACCATTCTTTATGAAAACGTTCGAAACCTTAGACGTTAATCTGCCAGCAACAATAACAAGAGAGTTGAAACCCTCAGACAGATTTTGGAACATTAAAGTACAAAAACAACATTTTAGGTACCACAAATTTAACGAACCCAAAGATTCTAAGCGTGACCATGTACCTTTAAGTATATGAACTCAGCGGACGCAAGTGAATGTGTGAGAATATTATTATTTCATACTGTTGCGATTTTCGCATTCGTAAGTAGATAATTGAGCCCATTTGTTACTCAATGACGGAATATAATATACGATAAAATGTCATAATTCTTATTTAAAATAATTTAGACCCGTTTTAGTGGAAAAGTGTGTATTTATACTAATAAAGCTGAAGAAATTGTTCGTTTGGTTGAGCATGCTAATCTTTGGAACTAGCTGGAATTTAAAAAAAATCTATTGTTGGATAGTCTACATCGACAGGGTATTATGAGATAATATTGTTTTAGTGGCATCCAAACCGGTATATACGTTTAGGAGCTATCATGCCACATACATACAATGGTAAAACTTATAACAGCTCTCTTCTTGCATCGGGAGTCAAAAATATAAATAGGGGTTTTTTGTCTATTTGAGAGACGCTGACAATATTTACACTACCACTACGTCATTGAAGAAAGGGGTTGTAGGTTGGAGAATTAACTCCAAAAAAATAAAACAGCTCTGTTATTTTTATTACATATAAAATTTAATTATCAAGTCAAAGGTAAACTCATGGTTATCACTAATAACAAGAAATATACACAGTTATATTTGGCGAATATCCACCAATGCCAATGCAATCACATTTGACTCTTACTGCAATAGCTTATGGCTGAAAATTGTTTTTTTTATAATTAGGTTGATGTTACATTTGATTACAATCAAAAGGTAGCTTTAAAACAATAGAAGATCTCCAATGAAACAAACGAAAATACTCAAATTTAATTTCAAACATTCCGATACAATATTTAATGCTAAGTTAAATGATATTAAATAATATTATTACATTATATTAACATTTAAGGCTACTAAATAGACTTACGTTATGGTAAGGCCTCTTAATATTAAAAAAATAATATAATGTCTTATTGACGTCATAACCTTCAAAGCTATTTAAATTTTAAGCAAAACAAAGTTTTATTTCACTTTTTGTCTTTACACAGACGTCACATATCGAATCGACCTTTCTTTCATTCCTAGTTTCTCAAAAAATATTTCGAGATTCAATATAAATTCGAGTTCTCAAAGTAAACCTAATTCCAGAGGAATAAATGTACAAGCTATTCATATTCGATTATTCATTAGTAATAAATCGATTCTGAACTGGATACAGTAGTATTAATAAGATAATTTTGCTATAACTAAGTTTTTTGACCGACATTGGCGTTAGGACTCGACTATAGAAACTGTTTACAATACTTAACCTTAAATTTTAGCACCACTACTTATGTCAAAATCAGGCTGACAGTGATATAGGTGGGAATGCCATATAAAAAAATAAAAGCATTTTGAATACTATAAAATCGTTTACAAACTTGTTTAAAAAATGTATTTTATATATATGTCGCAGATCTTGATACACTTTTTTTTGCCAGCTATTGCGTGTACTGTTCTACTGTTAAATGTGTTTGAATATCTGTAAAAATACTCTTTGCAATAATCCTTTTTCCATGGTAACATCAACTATGTTCGTTCGTTGTGCTTGTTGATATTATTAGGGACACAAAGATTTTAGAATAAGACAAATAAATATAAAATAATTTTGAGAACACTGGCTTTACTTTTTACTAAATGTCAACATTGTTTCTTTGGGCTTAGTATCGACGTTAGGCAAATAAGTTTTTTGCAATGGCTATACAGCGCTAGATATACTAGATAGCTAGATATATTCTTGATATGTCAGAAATATATTTATTTAATAGCCAATACACAAAACATAAATATCGAACAAGAGACGAGACATTTGAGATGTACCCGCATTAATCACAACGAATGTAGTGTAAATTGTAGTACATTCACGTTAGAAAATAGTGACGAATCAAAGGATACCCGATTTCTGAAAAATGAGGCCGCAAGCTTTCGTACAAAACGACAATATTTTGGGACCTTTGAGTCAATTAACCAAGTAGCATTCTATAAAAGTTTATAGAAAACTAAACAATTGTATGGGAATGGCGTCTTTAAACGTGGTAAAAACCAAAATATTAGCCAATAATAAAAGAGAATAGAGTCGAAACTCTTGCAACTTGGCTAAGAGGGCTTGGTCAAGAATCGGGTCTCGATGGATGAGCCACTTCTCTCTCGACATAAATGGACTATTGTTTTTATGTTTTCTTACTAATAGAACGCCATTATATCTACATTTATATATGTACATTACAGTGCACCATAACTCGAAGTCGATATTTAAAATATTTTTTTTGTAAAAATCATTTTTCTTTCGTCACAGATATCTGACAATGGCGTTCACGTGCTTAATTTTTAACTAAGTTTTTGGATAGTATTAAAAATGATCAACTTTAACAGCGACAGTATTCAAAGTGGTGGTGGCAGGCAGGTGTATTTGATCCCAGTCTGTGCTGAGATGTGCTTCGGTGTCTGTTGCTTTAATGGTAAGACCTAGGGATGGGACTGCATTAGCGCAGTGCGGTAACCGCAGGGTCACGGGCCTCAGGAACACCAGGCCTTGGGGCCCGCACATCACTAGTGGGGACAGCATCGCTTCACCTATAGTAACATTTTGATTAGTACAGGGTAATGGAGGTAGGTAACGCAGTTAATTTAACATAAATTAATATGACAACATTATGACAGTATTATTTGATACTCGCCATCTCATTTTATCTAGGTAGGTTAGGAGTAAGGAAGGAGGCGAAAAAACTTTAAAAGTCTTTGTTGAATTTCCCATTAAGTCAAAAAGTCATGTCAATAACTCATGTTAAGCTAACTGATTAATTTAAATGCGTTGTTTATTATTCAGGCATTTTAAGAGGCATTTTTGCATAAAACGTGTTTTTTAAGTGAGTTAAGATTAAATATAAATCTTTAATTACCTCACTTGGTAATTAAAGATTTATATTAAAATTTAATGAATTATCTTTTAAAAGGGTGCAAAAGTTTTAATAGACAGGAGACGATTGAGGGGTAATCGTACACAGTAACAACATCGATGGAACACACAAACACAAATCGCGACACATAGATGCAGATTAGTAGTAATGCAAGCAAGCAGGCATGGATCCACAACACGTAAAGGCAACAACAAAACATAAACACAAATACATATAACATTACTCAAAAATATTTAAAACATAAATCTGTTTCACAAGTATGATACTTATACATTACTTAGAACATTATGAGTTGTTACTATTTTGAAAACCGTAATATATAATGATTAAAATATATCGTTAACTAACAAGACAATGAGTTCGTTTGTACGCTTCACCAAACGTTCATCAAAAAAAATTGTATAATTTGTATTTGATAAGGTGGAATTTCTTTATTAAAATATTGTTTTCAATATAATTATTGCTTTTACTGAAAAGTTTTACTTTTTAACTTAATTTTCCAACAACTACATTGGATATTTTGTGTGATCTACGGGTAGTTTTGTCTCGTAATAATGTTTTCGTGTGTCAAGAAATGGTTGATTCGTATAGATCACAGGAAAAGTTTTAGAGAATGCATTCTTAATGCAGAAAGAAAATAAAACAGTGAATAAGAAATCTTGAAGTATTAAAATGAGAAACATAAAAACAAAAATGCGGAAAAAACGTTACAAGGCAATCTGTACAGTGCACAATTATAATTGTTATTAGAACGTACAATCACGACGGGTGTAAGTAGCACAGTCGACGCCTTCGATGCTCGATCTCTAAGTACGAGTGCATTGTTTTGCAGAAACTGCGTAAATATAAATAGAATACATGGTTATACAACCAACGTTAGTCTTATAAGTTACTTATAAATAAATAATTATGATACTATGTGATATAGAAGCTTCTAAATCGGTGCATGAATATATTACTAAACAGACGATAAATAATATTCAAATATGGCAATATTACAAGCCGTTAAAGATTAGGAAGAAATAGTTCGTTCAAAATCCGCGCATGCTGTTATGCAAAATATCATGCAATAATTATACATAAATAAAATATTCCGTATAACAAAAATCCACAACATCGAATCTAATTCGAGAACTAGTTCTAAACAATCACAATCCCCAATCCTGTGCATTTCAACGCCAATCCATTCGCAAAATTAATAAATGCCAATTAGTATGTGCAGACTATTTCACTACCAGTGTACGCGTGCTTTATTATAAAAGCCTGTTTACCGTTGTCCATATCGATCGGAGGTCCCCCCACACGTTGGCTCAGTCGCGGATCGGACACCGTAAAGTAGATCTTTTGCTTGATTCCCGGGGCGATTGCCTTTGGCGGTATTATTAATGAGACACCCCATTGTCTATCTTCTAGAACACCTCCTTCACTATCGAAAATCCCCCAGGTAGTATGCGGTGCGTCGGGTTCCACGTCTTTGGGTTTATCCTCAGTGGATTCGCTTTCATCAGATGTTGTTGCTATCACTGTATTTTGATTATGAATAACTGTAGTCTCATTTTGGCTGTTTGATATACTTTGGGAGTTATCTTGACTCGTTTCTGTACTACCTTCTAGTATCTGTTCGCAAAATGTTACGCTCCTACTTGGCTTGCTAGATTTTTCAAGCAAATCTTGTGATGTATATGGTGTACTTTGAGGCTTATTTTCAAAGTTCATGCTACACTCAGATGCATATTGTGTTTCCATAGACGTGGTAGACTCGTATGGAATAGGGGCAGTAGTTACTTTCAACGCATTCGAAATATGATCTGCTTTGCCGTGTAATCGAGGAGCATACATAGGTTCCCCTTTTAATATGCTACTTTCTATATTTTTAGATTTTTGCTTCTCTGAGTCAGTCTTCGAATCTGTTAGTCTTAGTTTTGAAAAATCAATTTCCTGGAAAGTCTCTGTATCTACTTTAGTGTTTTCAGTTTCTACTTTAGTCTGATATAGCGGTTCCCTACGAGACAAGTGATTCGCATCACTGAGCTCGTAAGGACTACTCCTAGAACTACTATGACTACTTCCTTGTTCATCTGGTTGTATCACTTCTTTTGTTTCCTGTTGTGATTCATAAATAACACTATCTTTTAAATCTCTTTTTGAAACATAAAGCGGTTCCCTAACTTTAGCAGCGTCGCTTTCATTAGCTTCTTTCCTAGTTTGATAAATCATTTCCTTTTTCGCTTGATTTCTTTGCTTTATTATTTCTAACTTTTCCTCTAGCCTTATACTGTAAGATGATTCTTTTTTAGCCAATAATGCTGCTTTCTCCCTCAAGATTTCCTGTTTGGAAACATAAGTACATTCAGCAGAGGCTGGTCTTCGCTCAGTTCTGATGTCCATTGCTTCAGAACGACTTGCATATTGGGAATCGGAACAACTAGATGTGACTTCAGCCCTCGTAGCATATGGTGATTCTGTTTGCCCAATTCTCGCCATCATTTCTGTTCTAGTGGCATAAGGAGGTTCACTCATACATTTACTCATAGGAGATATTCTCCCCGGAAAATTTACCGGTGTTTGTAGCCGTCTATCCGGTCTTACGCCATAGGAATTATTTTCAGTCCAAGAAGTACTTGGTGGTGGATCGTATGTTCTTTTACCATAAATAGGATCTTTACTGCTTTCCATTCTTTGCTTTAACAAATCTTCTTTAGTACTGTAAGGTGATTCGGAAAATCTTTGTCGTAGCATTTCCTCTTTAGTCGAATATGCACTGTCAGGTGTAACACGTGATCGTAACATATGTTCTTTGCTAGAGTATGGCGATTCACTGTATAGAGAATCAGATTGCTTGGCAAGCTCTTGCCTATTTGAATAAGGACTTTCAGTAAAGTCGCCTCGGGTTCCATAAGGACTCTCTCTTACAATTTCAGTCCTAGTCGTGTATGGACTTTCTCTAGCGATCTCACTTCTAGTAGCATACGGACTCTCGCGCAAGACCTCGGTTCTAGAAGCATACGGATTTTCCCTCATCATTTCTGTTCGGGAAGCGTAGGGGCTTTCTCTAACACATTCGGATTTAGTAGCATAGGGGTTTTCTCTGATACATTCTGATTTAGCAGCATAAGGATTTTCTCTCAGACATTCAGATCTAGAGGCATACGGCGATTCCGTAATAGGAAGATCTAAGGTTTGACGATTTCCATAAGGATTTTCAAAACTTTGGTTAGACATTTCTGATTTACTTGCGTATGGATTCTCAGAAGAAGTGTCATAAACGGAGGTATAGGTTCTACGAGGCTTAGGAATAGGATCATAAACTATACGATCTTTGCTTTGGTATACAGGTTCTGGAGGTAACGGCTGGGTAGGATGAAATGGTTCATGTTTTATTTGTTGTTCTCTTTGGTAGATAGGATCTATTTTCGTTATCAGGTTAAAGTTTGATGTCTGTCCGTAGATACCTCTCCTATTATACTCTATTAGGGAATTTTGTCTACGTAACAGAGGGGTAACTTTCGGTTCAGTTTCTATGTCACACATTGAATTTTGTCTCCTGAGACTTTTCACAACCGGTTTCATATCATAATCTCTGACGGTACATATAGATCCGTTTCTTTCATCGCAAAATGAACTTTGTCTCTTTAGAATAGGCTTTAATATAGGCTTTTCACAGGAAGACGAATTACTTCTGTATATCATTTGATTTCTAATTTGCTGGTTTCTCATATGTATACTCATATCTCCAAGGTCAGACTTCTCTCGTCTCAACATCGGCATTTGTTGGATATGAGGTCTCTGTTGTAAGTCGCTTTCGCAAAGTGACTTTTGACGCGACACCTTTTGGGAATTTTTCGTTTTCGAACGGAATAAATCGAGGACAGCGTTTTTAATGAACGATGGTTTTTTAGATAATTTCTTTTTAGTTTTTGGTGAGAACGTCTCGTCCCGCTCCATACTCGAGTTCATGGCATCTGATGAACTGCGGACACCCATAACCAAAGTCCCACTTAGTTACTCAATGACAAATATTTGGACACATCAGATTATCAACATTAGTAACAGGAAATACTGAGAAAATACTACAATATTGAAACCTCTGAAATGTCCGAATGAGTGTGACAATTTTCAATAAATGAATTTTGTGATTTTTGGAAAAGCATATTGAAATAATAATCATAAAGAATTAGAAGAAAATAATAAAGACGATACTATAAAGAGAAATATACATACTGTAAGAAGAAAATAACTATTTCAAGTAGGATCTTAAGAAGGAGAGATTGACCAAGAGATTTTAAAAATACATATTGAATAAAAAAGAAATGGAGATACTTAATTCAATATGCTTTTATAATATAGTCAAGTTGCACTAAAATGCAGACACGCACTGCCAATAGTTTGTTCCGAATCAAACAACAACTAAATTACATAATGTTATTTCAATATTACAATGAACAGACGCCCCGATATAGAGATATATGTTACAAAATATATGTATTTATATACCACATACAATACCATACTAATACTGTGGCCCGTCAAGACAATGTTAGTCGTTTGTGAAGCGATTGGTGTTTGCATGTTAGAGCAAATTGTATAGGGGCCTATACTGGAACTAACAGAATGTTTCTGAAACATGCATTTGGATTCAAGAGAGATATTTAAACATTTTATAAAATGAACGATTTGTGAGTTTTTATTGAAATTGTGTACAGTAAAATACAGCTAAGACGTAGTTTGTATAGCCACACACACAGAAAACTTACCTTATGTTATGCATGTGTTGTTGGGGTTTTCTATAAAGCTCGAATGCGGAACCTCTTTGCTCTCTGCTACCCGCTAAATCTATAAACAAATATAGTTTTATCGGCATAAATGTTTTGTTTGTCATCTGTGTTACTAATAATTTTATTTATGAGATACTAGTTGTCCCGGCGAACTTCGTAAAGCCATATTTACATATCTGCATCAGGGTCCCACATGCAGTGTACAGTCGCGGACAAAAAAACTGACTTTTCTCGTTATCTTTTCATTTTTTTTGTACACAAACGTTGTCCTAACCTAACTTAAATTATTTAATTTAGTGCAGTCGATCGGAAGTTATGCGCGTACATACATTTCGGTGATTTCATTTTTATATAATATATTTATAGATTATTGTGGTGCTTAAGAAATCTGGCAAGAAAAGATACTCATTCAGTACCGTTTATGCCTAATATTAGCAAAAATTAAAGGTTTTTACTGATTTTCATACTTTGTTGCTGTGAAAAGTTTTACCATTATTTTTTTGTTTGCTTCCTTTCTTTATCGTAATTTAAAATTAATTATTGTTAAATTAAGAAATGTATTTTTTAATATTGTCATAAGTCCTGTTTTGTTCAAATTTCATTAAAATAATGGCATTCGCTCTAACGCGTGTACTAATGTAATATTTGTATTTTATGATTGTTATTTTCGAAGAAATATTCATGGACTGTAAATCATTCATTACTTCAACAGAAATATAGTATGTACTACAACTATAAGTACACAAAAATCAGGTTTACCCCCCTCGCCTATAGATCTTTCACATCAAAAATTAAGCAATTATGTATATTTTGTAAAATAACTTACCTATGAGATGTGGGTTGTGTGGCAGGTTGATAGCGCGGTGGTGTGACGGAGGGCCTGAGTACGGGGGGGACTGGGGAGGCATCTGACCACCGTACATATTCTGGAACAAAAATTCAATGTTATGTACTGCACTCACATGGCTTTAGAGTGGAGAGAGAGAGAAAGAGGGAGAGAGAGAGAGAAAGTGTTAATACTTAGCACTCTCATTTTCCTGTGATTTTGGCGTTTCTTTTCGGAAAGAGACGAAAATGTGTAACAGGAACGCGTTACAGTAGAAAGCCGAGTAAGAGTCAACTCTTTTTATTATTTTTTTTTTTTTGTTATTAAATAATTATTTGTATTTTACTATAAACTAGCCGACCCACGCAACCTCGTTTGCGCCTTATATTGCCCGTAGCGTGAAAATTTCCCCCGTTTTTGAAACATTCTTCATTGTTGCTCCGCTCTTATTAGTAGTAGCGTGATGATAAATACCCTATAGCCTTCCTCGATAAATGGACTATCCAACACCGAAAGAATTTTTCAAATCGGACCAGTGGTTCCTGAGATTAGCGTGTTCAAACAAACAAACAAACAAACTCTTCAGCTTTATATATTAGTATAGATGATCGAAAGGCTTATGCTTGGATATTTTCTTCACATTTCAATTCAATTTTCTTTATTGTAATACATAAGTGTATGCGATATATACCTGTTGTTGGTAGTTATTGTGGTTGTGAGGCCTGTGCGCGGGCTGCGACATGGAGTGCTGGTGCGAGTAGTGCGGAGCGCCCGGGAACGAGCCCGCACCGCCCGCTCCCGACACGCGAGGGGGGGGTGCGCCGGACCCTGGCGCTGGCTCCATGCTCTGACGGTGGAAGTCCACAGTTAATAGTGAAACAACAATGCGCTTTACAACACTATAAGTGTAATTGAATACTACAATTTTGTTGATGCGAAACATTCTCATTTCGTGAAATGAAACGGAAGTGAGTAACAAGAAATCAGGAGAATTAATAAAATAGTTAGTACTTTTATGTTTTTTTGTTTTGCTTAAACATTAAGTACTAAGTATGTTTGTAGTACTAAGTGCTTAATATTAAGTACGAGTAATGTAACTAAGTAAGCACAGGACTGGTTTTTGGGAAAACTTAGAGGTAATTTTATGTTCAGCAATAGACATCATTCTTCTAAGATGATGAGAATTGATATAAATAGTTTGACCACGGCAAAATATGACGTCACAAGTTGTCATTCTATAGAATTCGTTCTAAATTGTAATGACACTATTTCACAAGAATATAATCAAAAGTTATAATTACTTATAATTTCGACGATTAATAAAGTGAAATCAACAAGTATATTATGAATTTAAGATATATAAGTTTATATACATTTAAATATACACAATAAAAGTTACCCCATTCCTAGGATGGTGTGAGTTGTCAGGCGGCCTGTAGTGTTTAGGTTTGGGTGGCGGGACGGGCTTGTACGGAGGCACGGGTGCTCCGCCCCGACCGCCGTAGTCCGCTTGAGACGCAGAGTTCGTACGGCCGCTATGGAACATATAAAAAATCAAACGTTTTAATTAAATTACATATAGCATGATTATAAAAAAAATGAGGACTGGCCCGTCAGTACAGCGGTTAGTAATCTTGATTGCTAATCAATCAGAGGTCGTGGGTTCCATTACATATACATATGTGAGTGGATTGCCTCATTGATCTAGCGGTTGACTCCTGATCTTGAGATCTCGGGTTCGAATTCCGAGTGGGGCCAAAAAGTGTTATCAAGTTTTTCTGATCATAGAAATGCCTGATAACGGAGAGAGCACGTAAAGCCTCAGGTCCTGCACTTGATCTCTCCCCAATCGTGTTGGATAACCGTCCCATCGGATTACGAGAGTGAGGGAACAGAGAGTGCACCTGTATTTGCGCACACACTTGTGCGCTATAATATCTCCTGCGTAGATGGATGGTCTCTGTTAAAACTAACCGCGCTGGAAAACATCATCATCATATATTGTGTGGTAAGCACCATCGTTTGTTTCATGTTTAAAATATTGCCAGTTGACGACAATACAATATAAGGTGACCACTATTACATAATTATAACTATAATTATATGAGATTTAATAATGGAAATTAACTCACACTGTGTAAAGACACCCGTATAAAAATAAAACTCAAGAAGAATTAAAATAATAAATAAATATTTCAGACATCTATCACACAACGCCATCTAGTCCCAAGCTAAGCAGAGCTTGTGT
This sequence comes from Spilosoma lubricipeda, assembly GCA_905220595.1. NCBI lineage: Eukaryota > Metazoa > Arthropoda > Insecta > Lepidoptera > Erebidae > Spilosoma > Spilosoma lubricipeda. The sequence continues at coordinate 5,130,513 of HG992295.1, forward strand.
TATGGGTACTAGACAACTGATACAAATACATATATACTTTTTTTTTGTATATACATACATATTATACATAGAAAACACCCAAACTCCGAAACGAATATTTGTAGATCATACAAACATTTGGTCCCACCCGGGAATCGAACCCGAGACCTCACGATCAGCAGTCGCATACGCCAACCGCAAGACCAACGAGGCAGTCATAAATAAAAGCCGCAGTAGTTTCCTTCATGAAATTAAGATACAGATTGACAGAAGGAAAAGCATATTAAGTAAAACTGAAAGGCAGGACTTTTCTATGGGACGGAGAGGACAAACGAGCTGACAGGTATCCTAATGTTAAATGACTATCATCGTCTATAGAAATTCGCAAGTCGAGAGTCACAAGTGTTTTGCCATATAACTGTTTTTACAACAACTCAAACGCTCCCCAGGTTTAAGTTTTGGTAACTTCACTCACAAAAGTAACAATTAACTGATAGCTCTGTTTATGACCGGTCTTATGTAAGGGCGTGGTATCAAGCGAAAAAATATCTAAAGTTATTTAAAAGAAAAAAACCCGACTGCGTCAATATCTGCCCCATTTTTATTAAATTCAGTTTTTTTTGTTTAGTATCACTCTCACGACTAAGACACGAAAAAATACATACATACTTACATTCACTCGAAAAACATAATCCTCCTTCTTTCGCAGTCGGGTAATAAGAATATACGTTTATTATTTATTTTTTTATGATATAGGGGCAAACAAGCGGACGTATCACCTGATGGTAAGCGATTACCCCCTCCCATGGACACCCACCCGCAACACCAGTGGCGTCACAAGTGCGTTGCGGCCTTTGGGGGATGGGGAAAGGGATCGTAGGGAGTAGTTGGGGTGTGGGGCTCCGGTATCCTCACTCACTCGGTGAAACACAGCACAAAGCGCCGGTTTTCTGTGAGGCCGTGGTATCACTCCGGACGTTTTCAAAAAGTAAGAAAAAAGCACAAACCTGTATTTGGCAAGGTCATTCGTAGGTACATTAGGTAACGAAGGTCCTCGGGCGTGCATTGGTGCATGCGGACTGTTTCCATTCATAGGCGGAGGCCTATTCGTCTGGGGGCTTCGGTACTCAGGAGCCCTATGTCACAAAATACACACTTATATAAACACACACTGTATTAAAAACAATATAAAAATTTAGGTTGGTTTGTCCAATCTGCAATAACTCTAAACTTTCTACACCGATTGGGTTCAAATTTTGACACGACACACAACAGGTTTCAAAGTTTATTTTTATCTATTTTTGCGTCAGTTTTGTTCCTCATTTCTCATAAATGTAACCACAATATGCCACAGCGTGGCAGTGCACAGTACTACTCAAACAGTTCTACTTTCTGTCGACAACCCACAATGTCCAAGGGTGCATGCAAAAAAAATGTATATATAAAAAATCTGCATGAAGTTTGAAAAGACTTTGGAACAAAAGAAAGGAGTTGGTACCAACTTGAATATAGCTACGTATCGCATCTTCTATTGTCTCCAAAGAATTATTTGTGAACGTGTTTGTCCATTGTTTGGTCTAACTTTTTGTTAAGACTGGGTTCATTGTTGTTTTAATCTCATATCGTGGTATTTGGTATTCAGATTTTAACTTCATTTCATTCGTAATGTCCCACTTGAATGATTTTTTGAAAACTTTATGCACAGAACATTCCTATCCATTCTATGTGAAAGTAACTCTGTCTGTCTGTCACGCTCTCACAGCTAAACCACTGCACCAATTTTAATGAAATTTTCATTGGAGATATATTGATTTCTGAGGAGTCTCGCCTGATGATAAGCGATTACCACCGCCCATGAACACCCGCAATACCGGAGGTGTTACAAATGCGTTGTCGTCCTTTTAAGAAGGAGTACTCTCTTTTCTTGAAGGTTTGAAGGTCGTATTGGTCCGGGAATACCGCAGGCGACAGTTCATTCCACAGTTTTTTTGTGCGAGGCAGAAACTGTGTGGACTGCCAACCATCTAAATGATGGTACTTTTAATCGCTATTACCGACATACACGCGAACAGAGCCGCAGGCAAAACCTAGTCTGTTATACCGGTCCTAAAATCAGGTCTTAAATTAATAGATCAGTTGAAAATTATTGATAAAATTTCGATTATACTAGCATTTGCCCGTGACTCCTGCGTGTATGTAGGATATCGCTTTAAAGAAGATTATATGTGCTATTCGGGTGTATGATATTACCTAAATTAAATTCGTTAGGTAATTTTTGCGTGAAAAAGTAACAATAACCTATCCTCTATGCGGTCGATCCATTAGTCCATATTTTATCTTATTTAGCCGGCCCATATGTGCCATGGCTTTCTCATGAATTAAGGTCAAAATACTTTACGCATGATATCATTAAACAGACAAGTCGTGTATTAGGACTTATTGTATGTCGTGGGGGACTTTACAAACAAATGTGAAACAGACGCCCAGACTCAGGACAACAGAGGATCACACAAAGTGTTATTCCATGTGAGATTTGACCCCACAACACCCCACCGGTCAACCGAGCAGTAAAACGTAGAAAAAATAATTCGATGAATTGTTACTTTAAACGAAACTCACCTATAATTGTTATCAGGCCCTCGGTACTCCAGCGAGTTGTGTTCGTGTGAGTTAGAATTCCTTTGCGGACTCTGCATCATGTTGCTTTGGGACATTGCGATTGGGTTCGGTGGTGGTGGAGGTTCCATTTTGCTGAAAAAGATAACATTTTATTGATATCTGTGTTGTTGTTATGTTTATCTGTCTGTGACGTTTTCACGTCTAAACCGCTGCATCATTTATTCATCTACTCTTTACCGACATAACCGAAATACACGCGGGCGGAGCTAGAACAATATATATGTAGGTATAGATAATTATCCTACTAATATCGTAAACGCGAAAGTTTGTAAGTATGGATGGATGGATGGATTGAAGGATGGATGGATAGATGGACGTTTGTTACTGTTTCACGCAAAAACTACTAGGCTATTATTTGCTGCAAAAACCGACATACACGCGAGTGGAGCCGCGAGCAAAAACTAGTATTTAATAATCGTTATGTAAATACACAATGTCATCTCTATTTCCCAGAGATGTGTCAGGATCGTAGTAAATGGAGATCAACTGTCTCTGCTTACCACTCTGGGAGATAGGCGTGACTATATTTGCAACAGTTTTTAAATGTTTGTTCATGTAAAAAATATAATGTCCGTAATAATGTTATAGGTACTTACATGGAGGGCGGGGCGACTTTGAGGTCGTCAGGCGCGTTGGGAGGTAAGCGGCAACCTGCACTCGCACCGCTGTTGGCCGCGACTCCGTACTCGTACGGGGACGAGCCCTCGTACGAGTTCTGCTGGGGGACACAACCAGACAAATCATATAAATATATCATCATTATCATCAACAAGCTCACCTAAGAAAGGACGTATTGGCCCACTATTCCAAGCTTACCAGAAGGGGTGGTTTTAAGTTTTGCTTCTTTTTGCAGTAAACAGTAAACATTAAAAAAATACATATAAAATTGATGTTAAAAAAATTATCAAATGACGGTAGGTGTGATCAAAACTAGAAATAAGGTTCAAACCACTCAGAGAAGAATGAAAAGAAGCTTCTTGAGCTAATTTAAAGATAAGGTGAAATGCACGGTCATTCGTAAAAAAAAAAACAATATAACAGATGCCTTAACATCCTCGTTGCAAAGGAAATGGAAATGGCTAGGTCAGGTGGGCGGACGAAATTGTAACAACAGCTGGTAGGGACTGGCTGAACATCGCCAATTATAGAGATAAATGGTGTACCTTGGAGGAGGCTTTGACCTTCGGGGGGTCCATGCAAAAATAATGATGCAAGTCACTAATTCATTTAATAAAACATACAAAAAAACAAGAAATAAAGTCAAGTAATAATTTAATTTTAATTTATAGCAGCTCCAGTAATTTAAATTTAATTTAAGCATGTAAAATTTAAAATACAGTTTTCAATTACATAATGTCTCTATTTAATTTGTTTTAAATAGGTAAACTAAGAACTAAGTCAAATTTTATTATTAGGTGTGATAAACTGCCTGTCGCCAAACCTAAATTCCGCATCAACTATCACAAAGCGCATTGTGTATAGTGATTACTAGATGTGACTACGATAAGTAATAAATTATATTATAGAATTATTACTAGATTTTGAACCCCATACTTAATAAACGATTTGTCGAATATTTGCTTGAAATCGGTTGAAATTGCAAAATGTTGGCTGTCCAAATGTGTAGCTCGTTACCTGGTTGTTGGGATGTCGATGTCTGTCGAGCGAGCCCTGTGAGTGCGCGTGCGCGGGCGGGGGCGCGGCGAGCGGGCCGGCGGGGCGCGCGCTGTACGCGGCCGCGGCCGAGTCGTCGCCGCCCGCCTCCTTGGCCGCGCCGAACAACCGCTCCTGGGCGCTTGGACGACTTGCCTGCAACACATTTCAATTACTAAACATATACCACAGATAATCTTCTTTTCTAACATAAGGCCTAAGTCCAGCATGGGATTATTAAAGGCCGATGATGATGCTACCTAATACACTTTTGGACATTATGTTCCATAACTAACAGAAAAAAAAAATTATGTTCGAAGAAGGCAAAAACATTACCATTTTTCTACTTTATTAACAAAAACGCTTTATAAAGACATAAAGTTCTTTTGTTTTTGAAATTTCAACTCAACTTAAAATAATCGACTCAAATTTTTTTTTTTTAATATTTAAACAAATATTTCTGATATCTCACTAACAACGCCATCTACTCCCAAGCTAAGCATAGCTTGTGTTTTGGATACTAGACGACTGATATAAATACATATTATACATAGAAAACACCCAAACTCCGAAACAAACATTTGCATTTCATACAAAAATTTGGTCCGACCCGGGGATCGAACCCGAAACCTCAAACACAGCAGTCGCATACGCTACCACTAACGTGCGCTAACAGCAGTCAAAAGACCTGTGTGCGTTTCCTACAATTGGATTAGACAACGTATTCCGACATTCGCCACATTTTAGAGTGACAACAACTTTCACTTGACAAAAATCACATAAATAAAGTATACTTACTGTTGGATTGTGTCTAAGGCTATGTCCAGGATGTCGGCCAGGCGGTGGACCCGGTAACAGCACCCCACCCGCCGGCCGCGTTACTGAGCCTCGCGGGGGAAGCTCGGGGACTGACAAACAAAAAATAAATAAATATTTCGGACATCTAACTAAGCAAAGCTTGCATTACTGTACTGGACAACTGATATAAATACATATGTATACTTTTTTGTAAATACATACATACAAATTATACATAGAGAACACCCAAACTCCAGAAGATCAACGTAAAATGACAGCGTTCATGCTATCGTGTTTCGTTGGTAAGTGTGATAAGGGAGGCCCAATGATGCAGAAGCATCACTCTTCGTACGAGCAAAAAGTATAGTGACCACCACTCTTGGACTCTGCTTATGCTTTCCATCAGGCAGAGTAGAGTCATTTTGGCAGGCCATACATAAAAAAAGATACAAATATTTGCAGATAATCCCTGGGAATCGAACCCGAGACCTCTTTAAGTTCCCTCTTTTCTTTTTGAAATGCTTACGACACCCACAATATAAATACAGGTGACTCTCCGTACTCTTAACTATCATCACTCGGATACCACACAAAACAAAGAGAGATTGCATTTGCAGTAAGTTCAAGAAAACACAACGCGCTAAAGTCAAATAAATATTATTTATTAAATGAATGTTATTTTTAACAACTAACTTCAAGTATTTCAAGCTAATTCTGATCGATATAATGATGCCATGATGACGACAATACAATGACTATATCGATATTGATTAAAATTGCTTTTGATAGAAGGTGAAAAAAAGCTTTTAGGAAATTTAACCTTGGTCTTTATAGCGCATAGACAACTTCTTATGCCTATTGTATATTTGACACAATAAAACACAATCATAGTTTCTATAATGAAATTACCTGTTCCATATAATGGTGAGTGTGGAGGCGAATGGGTCATTGGGTTGCACTGGTACGGAGGTGCCTCATTACTGCCGCTCATATGTTGACCCTGGTTATGACTCAGACCATTCGTGGTCGCACCGTTCGTGGTCGCAGAGAAGCCGTATTTGCTGTCTCCGTAACCGCCTTGCTGTTAATGCAAATATTTACATTTCAAATTCCCGATTCTCTAAACCTGTTTTACTAAAAAATCAGATATTTCACCAAAACATGGTGTTATTGACTTCACAAACCCCAATACTCCGTAAGAGGGAAAACATTACTAACAAAAATGGCAATTTATAAAGACATAAATAAAAATATTGTATTAATATTCAGGGTTATTATTACTATAGGTATATGTCTCTTTTGCTCCTTAATGGTTCATAGGATAATAAAACAATTAATCTAAATACAAACCGTATAAGGCGGGGGCACAGCATCGGCCATATGGTTCATATCGTCATCTCTGTCCATATTGTCTTGAGTAGTTGCTATGGAGGGGTCGGACGACGACTTGACGAGTCTCGGAGCCGGTGGCGGACTCACTTCCAAGTCACTCTCAGGACTCGAAGCGTACGATAGCCTGTTCTCTGTACTCGACGACATTGAGAACAAAAAGTCATCGGACAATGGCTCAGGCCTCTGTTTCCATCAATTTTATTTTCCGTTTCGCAAACATCCGCCATTTTGTGGTTTTGGCCATTTTGTTGTACAGCGACGTCCGGTAGGGTGGGTTATGGAATGGGGTGACAAGACAAGACAAATGAATGATTGCAAATTATAAATTACAGAAACTAAAAACGGGGTTTAGTGTCTGTGAATTATGATTAATGATATTTGGGTTCTTTACACTCGAAAATCGATATTCAAATGTCATAATTTTATAGTAAATTTCGTTGTTATATGATAATTTATCATTATTTAGGTGGAAGAACAAACGAATTTACTAATAATTCTTTGGCAAAAATCAATAATTTGGCACATGGCATCTTTTGAATACGAGTTTCTCTTTCCGAATATCGATTTTAAAAAAAGGTGGTATTTAACACTGGTAACGTGACAATATTTACAAAAAAAAAACACACTTTGGATAAAATCTTTGGCTAAAACTAAACCATAATCATACAAACATAATATAATAAATATTTAAAGATACACAAACAGTATAAGCAGATAAGCAGCCAATATACAAATAATAAGCTATTAATAGAATAGTGAATACTTGTGCTAAATCTAATATGGTAACTATGTCTTTGTTAGTTTTACTTTTGACCCTAAACATATCCTAAATGCTGCTCAGATATGGGTTTACTCAAAACAGGAAGAACATCTCTTTCTGCCTCATTCTTAGCCTCTTGTTCGATCTTCTCAATCTCCTCTAACTTTAAAGTAGGAAGTGACAGATTTTTAAATCTATTCAAAGACCTTTCGGAGACAGTTGGTAAAGTTCGAACTTCACTGAACCGTTCAGTCACCACAGCTGGTTTTTCACTGCATTTGCAATTAGGAATTCTACAAGTCTGCCTGAATGGTTTATCGAGAGTTTTGAATAGAGGTCTCGGCATTTCTTTTTGGAGTCGCGCCTTCCATTCGGGTACCTCATTTGTCTTTTTTATTTCATTATCTGTGGTAAAGAATGAAGCCGGTCTGTATTGTTCTGTGATTGGAACTACAGACGAAGGCCTAGGTTGTATTTGCACCGGGGACTTAGTAGTGGTAGTTTCGAGGACACTGTACGGTCTGAATGTTTGAGGCGCGTAAACATTCCCTTTAGAATAAAATTGAGAGACTTGGGGAGAGGCATTCAAAGGTGTTTTTAATTTTGGGCTTATTTTTCTGTGAGAGTAATTCTGCCTATCATCGTATGGATAATTTGCAAGGGTATGTCTGTTATTAGTGGGGTAAGTGCTTGGCACACTGTACGCGTTATTAGGCATGCAAGGGGTTAATGTTTCCGAATAGTAATAAGGCACTACATGATTCCTGTTAGCGTCATACAAATGGTCGTGATGTTTAGTGCTAGGGTTAAGGTTTAATGGAAGTAAGTTGTGGGGTGAACTGACGGGTCTTTGGGGTGATTGGGGGTACATGTTCAACGGGTAGGATATAGGGTAGAAGGCTGGGTACGGGGATGGGGGGACGGGGAAGTATATGTCCGACACCATTTCAACGTGCTATATCGCCGCAAGACAGAACAGAAACGAACTGGTTAATATAATGTATGTATTATGATTATGTGGATACATCATCAATTGATATGTGGATAAAACATAATATTATTTCTAAATAAAATTGTTCCTAAGGTACAGTGCAGAAACGGCACTTGTGAAAAAAGTACTAATAAATAGGATGACATATTTTATCTCTGTAGGTATCTAAACTTAATTCAAAATATGTTTGGGACTTTTCAAAAAGGAGCCTAAATAATCCGCGATTCATAAATACGATGAAATTAGTTTTTTTATTTAAGTTTATTAAAATTCATCAAGAGCTTATCATAAGGATATTTATTATTTTATTGATACTTTTTTAAAACTAACAATAAACAAAATTTTATAGTACTACGGGTCTGTGTTATTTACAACTTTAATATTGTTAGTTTAACGTTGCAAATAACACAAAACCCCTTACTTCAAATGTAGTAAGGTTTGCTTATAATATTTATAACTGAGCTACCCTTCATATTATGTTATTATACCCATATTTTAAGTAATTATTGACTTTTACATTTTTATCAGATACATTTTTCTTATTGATTTATTAGTAAACAAAACATGTTGTATCCACAATGTTCGCACATTAAATAAAGAACAAATAACTAGAAACATAGAGAGCACATGACTTTTACCAAATGCACCAATTTGCCTTTACCAAGCAACCATCTTGAAGCGTGATGCGTTAACTGATCACTGATGAATATATTTATTGTATGAATTAAATTAAGAAAAGTAGAAAATAATAAATAAAGGTATAGAACTATTAAATATTTGTTTTGTTATAATATTGTGATCAAAAATTTGTTCTAAATAAAAAAAAAGACAAGTAAAATTATTTAAAACAAAAAACCCGACTGCGTCAATAACTGTCATCTTTATTAAATTCAGTTTTTTTATAAAATATATAAGTTATCATATACATATATTCGTAGTGACCGTTAAAAAATCTGTATTTTTATGCCACACTCGGATGTATTTTGAAAACATATTTTTTTTAGATTACTTTTGGAGCCAAAAATTCTTAATTTTGTTTTTTTTTTTATTTTGATATACCCAGTGTCACTCTCACGACTAAGACGAATCTATTGACACCTCTCACATTTAAATACAATAAGCCGTGTAGGCTCTAGGGCGTACCAAAGAAATGTACACACATACCTCCTTCTTTCGCAGTCGGGTAAAAATATAATTTACTAAAATCGCGCGTAAAATTTAAAAAATAAAATACAATTCCAAATTTAAACAATAATACCAATAACCAAGAGAAATTATTCAAATTTGGAATAAGCTTAATATCAATTATCGAACTTTTTTTTGAATTTATAAGTGTTCTTACTGTTTTTTTTTTTTAATTTTGATCACATATATAACAGAACAAAGCTTTTTTAATTCTTAATGTAGTTGTAAAATTAATTCGTAAAGTAGGAGAAAAGTACTCACCTTAGTTTCCGACACCCAAAGCTGTTGCTGCTGGGTCCTCTGTATGAGGTCGTTCAGTTTACTGAACCAGGTGTTCTGGTTAGCTTCGCTTAGTGTAATGGTCTGTGTGAACACGTGACCCCACACTCGCTCCATGTGTTGGCATTGTTCTAGAAGCTTCTTTGAAGATTTGTGAGCAGACCTGGAATAGTATGTACTTACATTAAAATGAAATCAATAATATCGTAATAATTTTGGTTGTGATTTCCACAGTTTTAACAAAGATGTATTTGTATGATCCACAAATTATTGTTCTGAGTCTAGGTGTTGTTTGCGACTGTTTTTTGTATGATTGTGAAGTCCCCCGCGACACTGGATTTTTTTTTCTTTTTTTTTTTTAAAGACAACTCCCGCATTAGGAATAAACATCCTGTGTCGCGGGGACTTAACAAACATACATGAAACGGACACAAAGTACAGCCAGACTCAGGACCACAATTTGTGGATTACACAAAGTGTTGTACCGCGTGGGATTTGAACCCTCGACACTTGGCGCAGTGGCGTGGCGACCACTGAAACCACTAGGCCAACCGTGCAGTCCTAAGGGAGGGGTTGTTATTTAAAAAAAAATAAGAGAAATAAAATTATATATAATTACTTACTTTGGCAACCCAGCTCTCAGCTGTTTAATGATATGTTTGTTATCTGCCTTAAGGAATATGACTATAGGGTAGAACTGCGCGTAGTTGAGTCTGTCCACGGCGTTAGGCGTGATGTCTAGGAGAGCGTGCTTCCCTCTCTCCATGATACTTCTGATGCTGGACAACCGGATGATGCCGGTGGACTTCGTTTTACTGTCTTCTAGCGAGCTATCCATTTCTGGAAGAAAGAGAATATAGCATGAAAGTGTTTTTATGTGGTAAGCGACGAAACCTTCGTCCATAGACACCAGCAAAGCCATGAGTGATAAGTGCATTACCATTTTCTGCGTTCCTTCGTTAAAACTAGTGGTAGAAAGAGACAGGGCTTCGGTAATCTGTCTCATTCGGTAAAAAGCAATGAAATACCTACTTAAAATCCGTTTACTATTACATACTCTAATCTATGAGGCAAAAACATTGTACACCTTTTTACGAAATTAATGCGAACGGAGGAGTTTTGAAGGCACTCTTGAAGTTTATATTGTGAAGTAGTGTACAAAGCCAAAAAAACCCACATGGTCAAAACAATGGGTGACCACTATAACTATAATAATAACTATTTCAGACATCTAACACACAACGCGATCTAGTCCCAAGCTAAGCAGAGCTTGTGTTATGGGTACTAGACAGCTGATATGAATACATATATAGTTTTTTTTTTGTAAATACATACATATTATACATAGAAAACACCCAAACTCCGAAACAAATATTTGTAGATCGTACAAACATTTGGTTCGACCCGGGAATCGAACCCGAGACCTCATGATCAGCAGTCGCACACGCCAACCGCTAGACCAACGAGGCAGTCAGGGAAACTTCTTCCGGAGAAGACGGTCTACTCATAGAAGAAGTCTATATCTTTATACTAATATACTAACTAATATCTTTAAAAAAGTATGTTTAGGTGGCTAAATACTAACTACTTATACATATATTTTGTGCACGGTAGTGGTCCCGCCAAGACGATAAACGGTATTAATTTTAAAATTATAACCATTTAGGAACTAGAAAATAAATTCCTGGTACTCCGAAGGAATAAGTTTAAAAAAGTATCATCGTAGATATTTCCAGCAGTACTCACTTGGCGAGGAGAAGTTATCAGGGTTCTCGGTGAGGAGTCTCTCCCTAGCGATGTCAGCTACGGCTCCGAGTACGATGACGGGCCGAACGAAGCCGGGCTGTTTTAGCACCACACGCTCGTACGCCGGGAACTTGCTTATACTGTCCGACAGAACTACCTCATCCCAGTGCTCCTGCAAAGAATATGCAAATTAAAAAGGAAATAACTTCACCCCGACACGGAACAAATAATCGTTTATCTTCGGTGGGAACCGAAACGAGAACAAAGCAACGGCATGCTTTATTTGTGCCCTATGTGGCAGTTTGTGGAGAGACGCGACGCAAAGTTTACTTGTTTTATGGGCAATCACACGCAACAATCACACCGACGCTACGAACGATGAACGCGATCTATAAATGAGAAGTACATTATGACCAAAATCAAGTGGGACCCTTTTTGCGTATCATCGAGTCGTATCGCATCGCGTCGTATTCGTGGCCCACGTAGTACACCTCGTCAGACTTAAAAGTTAACTTAATACTAGCCCAAAAAATCCGCCAATAAAACTAACAAGTACAATGAATGGTGCAGACAAAACTAAAATACGTCCACTGTTGGACATATCTTCACCAAAGATAAAGTTCTCAAAGCTCACCTTCCCCAGACTTTTACTTCTTCTATGAGTAGACCGTCTTCTCCGGAAGAAGTTATGTTTTCCCTCGTTTCCTGACATTTCCTTTTTGTTAGCGTTAAACTGTGCAGTAGCTAACTCTTCAGCGCGAGCCTTGTTTGGGATTGTGCCTTTCTGGACCTCTTGGTTTGTACGACCTGAACACACAATTATTTAGAATAGAATTATTATTATTGAATAATATTTTGATTATGACAAAAAGATATATGATAGTAATATTGTAAATGTGATTGCATATGAATTATTTTGTTTTCACTTCTTAATGCTAAACAGATTTGCTACTACTTAATGCATAGCCTGAATGCACACTTTGTACATAAGCAGACTTAACACCTAAAGAATTCTCTGCAAGTCTGTTTATATATAGCAATGTTGTGGAGTAGTTGTTCAAAAATAAATCAATCCTTACTTATGGTGGCAAGTATATAGTATATATGTTCAAGGTTATTGTAATTAAATGTAATTAATATGTCAGTAATGTCATTACTTTTAAATCAAGTCCAAAAAAATGTAGTCTATAAATAAGAATAATGGGAAAACATTACAGGTATCGTGCATTACCTTAAGCCTAAAAACCTAAATATAATAAACCAAAAATGATTGGTCGTAGTTTTACATAACTAATACTTTAGTAAGTAGTAGCAAACAATGACAACAGATGTCACATACAGATATTTCATTTTTTCCAATCATTAAATTGTACTTATAATTGACTAGGAACTGACCTATCCTGTAGACTTGCCAAGCACCAACAGTTCCATTGTGTAACGTGTCGACGACGTGAAACACATCGCCACATCTGAACGACATCTCACCGTCCGTCGGCTCCGTGTAGTGGAAGTGTGTCTTTATGTGGAACGAATCACCCGCTGGAATGGATTAAACAATGTAATTAAGACCATATAATTTTAGTTAAAGTTCCATTATTATGTATAGTTCTGTTTCAATTGGCAATTAAAGAAAATAATCTGTGTACTCGGCAGTGCCCCACCAAGTCCAGTAAAAAAAACTGTTAGGTACAACAGATTTTCTCAAGTCATTTAACACTGCTTTTTTGTAAGCTTGCCACTTTCAGTCGCTCGCCGCTTGTCATGGGTCCAAATACCAATACAAAACAACATTTATTGTGATCCACAAAGTGACAGCTGATATAAATATATTTATATTTTTTTTGTAAAGACACCTAGAAAACATCTAAACTCCGAAACAAATATTTTCAGATCATATCTTACAAATATTTTTCCGACAAGTGAATCGAACCCGAGACCTCAAGCACAGAAGTAGTGAACGTTACTACTGAGCCACTGTATTCTTTGAGTATCTTTGTTCTAGACAGTTGTACAAATTATGTTTACTCACAGTGAAAAAACATAATAAATAAATTAATGCACAACCAACCTATTATAATAGGGATGATGATACCTTAGTCAAATTAGCTACTCTTTATACGTCAGGCAAATCAGAGGTATGTAATACCTTTTAATAAGTGATCGCGTTAATTCCCGTAAAAATAATTTTTAATATATCATGGAACGCGAAAGTTTAAAAGTTAGTATCTTTATCATCTGTCAAAACTATAACTTCGTATGGAAATTGCACTAAATGCACACTTGTGACGTCACTATTGTAGGCTACTCAATTGAAGGAGACATCGGTATTTATTTACAATACAGTCATCCACGTTTTACAAACTAATCTTAAATACACCTGTGCTTTGCTGTGTAAGTCTTATTCTAAATTGACATAGTTTTTGTACATATATTCGAAATATATAACCATCCTTTGAGCGCAGTTGGTTAAAAAGGACGTTATTATAAGAACTTACGCATCTGTCCGCTGGCAACGGCGTTATATTCATCAGGGGAGTGCTGCACTATGAGGTCGATCCGCTCCTGCAGACTCAGTAGAAACAACACAGCCTCCTCACGCGTTACGCCTTTCATTTCCATATCATTTACCTGTCAAACGACATTGATATTTATAAATAGATTCGAACCACCAACCATCTTTATTATTTCGAAAAAACGTGATAACTAGGAAAAATAGCACTGGCACAGATATACGGAATGAATTTGTATTCTTTTGTAATCAAAAATTGCGCCTACTTAGATGGCCAGAAGGCTAAAGTTGTAAAATAAATATTGTTAAACAGTATGCAAGCGGGGACAAAAAGCTATAGAATTCCTATGTATGTTGGCACTGTCGGCGGTACAAGATATATCAGCTTCGTCATCAAGCTTTGATCAGTGTTCGTGTATTATATTCTTTATATAGAATGAAGTCGCTTCCGTTGTCTGTTCGCTTAGATATTTTAAACTACTCAACGTATTTTAATGCAGTTTTCAGCAATAGATAGAGTGATTAAAGAGGAAGGGTAATGATAGTAATAAATAATAATAAATATTTCGGACATCTCACACACAACGCCATCTAGTCCCAAGCTAAGCAGAGCTTGTGTTATGGGTACTAGGCAACTGATATAAATACATATATATATATTTTTGTAAATATATTAATATTATACATAGAAACATCCAAACTCCGAAACAAATATTTGCAGATCATACAAACAAAAATGTCATAATATGTGTTATAATAATAATTAACATCACATATTTACCACCGCGTTCGTTTATTAGTCTTTCGCAATTTCCTGTAACACACTTCCGTCCCTTTTCCCTTTATCAGTTATACTGATTATGCAAGAAAGTGAAAGGAAAGATTACACATTATATTAAGTTTATAAAAAAACGTACATACCTTAAGTATTTTATCAGCTGGCTGTAAACCCTGGAGGGCGGCAGGGCTCGTGGGCTGTACCCCGGACACGAACACACCGGATCGGTTACCGCCGCACAGCCTTAGCCCAACCGAACCCTCTTTTTGGAAACTTATTAGCCTTGGTTCGCTGCTGTAAACGATCACATTATATGTTAAGTTGGTTTTTATCTGTACCGAGATTGTTTTTATATTTACCTTGGGTCTATTTTGTTAATCATTTCTCGTCAATACCGCACTGAGGCACAGTGAACAGTAGTGGACTTAGGTACAACTAGTTAGGGTGCGTCCATTAATTACGTGAGGCGTTTAGGCAGGGATAAAAGAAGACAACTCATTGCTATTCGCAAATAACATTGGCAAAAGCTCCACTATTGCTTATTGCAGTTTATTGTCATTCAGAGAAAAGGCCTAGTGCGAGTTTATTTCACGTCAAATCGATCGTAACGGCGACGGAGTCTGGCGTTGCGATTGGTTAATAGTTGAATGCGCCTGCGGGGCCAACTACTAGGGGTTATGGAACATTGATGTGTTACTTACGATGGTTTATTCCTCTGGTTGTTCATGGCTTCCTGTTCTTCATATATTTGTCGTCTACTGCTATAATAATCTGTAATGAAAATGTAAGCGTATAAGTCATTGCCTCGGTATTTATTTGATATATGATTAACGTTTGAATTTAAATACTATTCCTGTGACGTTACGATATCTATTGATACAAAAAGACTAAATGTATGTTTTTTACTTAAACAAAAGGTAACGTAAATTTGAAGGTTAATTATTTTATCTCCACAACTTATTTTGAGAGGTCAATCTCTAGTCGGCCATTCACTCAATGAAACAGTTGTTATGATCTGATGAAACCACACTAAATCATGAAGACGAAAGTTTTATAAGTGTTTGTGTATGTTTGTTACTTCTTCACGCTTAAATAGCTGGACCACTGTAGAAAATTTTCGTATAGAAGTAGCTGATTTTTTGCATCAAAAACTGTTTTCCCAGTATTTCCCTGGGATAAGATTTTGACATATAAACCGAGGTAAGTAAAATAAAATATGTTTGCTACCTTCATTTCTAGGAGGCGGTGGCCGGGGTGGTTGGTCGGGGGTTTCATGAGACATGGGGCCCCTTCTCGTGTCTCCTCCACGGACCGGAGCAGCCACGTAGAGGTTCTGACCGCTGCTCGAATACCCAGGGGAGGCCTCTGCAGCACCATACACGTTGTGTGATGTTGCTTCTAGAGAAAATCAACAACCTTTACTCATAAATGCTTTTAACTTAACGCCATGGTCCTATGTCATTTTCAATTTTAAGATTGTAACGAACGACGAACTTATAGATTAAATAAAATAACGTTTATAAATAAGGGGGAAAATAATTTCAAGTTGAAGTTACATTTTGATTAGTGTCAACGTGTCTTACTTAGACTCTAGTTTATTTAAACTTCTAAGGTTCTGGTATATACTACATTTTATTAAGTGCTTTATGTAGTGTGATGGCTTCTGGTAAATAATATCATATTTTAGATGTGGTATATCACAAGCTTAGAAGTTAACGTTTAGCCTTAAACTTGTAAAGTTGAAGACTTAGCGGTAAGCAGTTTCTGTGGCCTTAATCTTCTTTTATGGCCATGTCCATAAATTATAAAGCGGTACTTTAAAAATAAAAACTCCTTAAAAATAAGAACACATTTTCTTAAAACCTAATTCACAATGTTATTAAGACACCTCTATAAACAAAAGTTGAGTGTTCTTTTTCGACTAATCTTTTACACTTAATTTAAGATTAAAGTAAGAAAGAAGTAAGAAATTTTGTAGGATTTTCAAAAGATGCGTTATTAGACATATGCGTTTATTATTTCAGATTTCACTTACCAAGACTATTATAATTATTTTGGTAATTTCCATTCGTGACAGTTTCTTCCCTAATAAGTTCTCTGGTCACCACCACATTTAGTCGATCCTTACAGGACTCTATCAACTTCCTTGCTTCCTTGAGTGTGATGGCGTCGGTGACAGGGGAGTTGTTGATCCTAGTCACGACATCTCCTTCGCAAAGACCTTGGCCAGCTTGATTCAGCTGTTCTCGAGCTCGCATTGTGAGTTCTTTGATGTATAACTTACACCCTAGGACTACACCGAAATCTGAAAAAAAAATACATTATATTTCATTTGTATTCTTGTATTCTTCAGCAGTAGGCTGAAGAAAAGGAAAACAAAATAGGTTTTTATCCCTGTGCTGACGAATTAGGAATAAGATATAATGATATACTAAACTAGGAGAACTAAGGGAGCAATCTACGAAAGACAGCAGTACTGTAAAGAGCAGGGAAATTTAAAACAGTTCCTATACCAACTCATCCGGCCAACGTAGTATTTTAGGCTAAACCATCCGTTCTACAGAGAGGTCAATGTCCAATATCCAGCAATGACAATGTTTGTTACTCGTAATATGATTCGATATAGGTCGACATAGTCGCGGAGAATATGGACGAAATCTATGTAAAGTGCTAGTACTTTGCACTGTTTACACAGCTGAATTGAAGTCATCGACAAGTGGTCGTTCAAGAATATGAAAGTACAAGGAAAGTGACTAAAATTGTACCTGGGAAGTTTTAAAACGAACCATAAAATTTATACAAGAGGCAAATATTTTTTTTGATAAGTTTTTAGGTCAGCTACAAGTAATTTAATAAACGAGTAATTGAGTAAATTATATACAAGCTGTGGAACTACACTGAGACTAGAGCGCCTAATAAGTAGGTGCAGCTGTTTAAATATTTACCACTTCTGTTTATACAATTATTATTAACTCTACCCAGTTTTTTTGTGTATTTTATGAGCAAAACTAAAAATGCTCTAAAATTCATGCTATTAATCATTTATGCCATTTTTTTATGAAATAGGGGGCAAACGAGCAGCCGTGTCGTCTGATGGTAAGCGATTACCGCCGCCCATGGACACCCGCTACACCAGAGGCGTCACAAGTGATTTGCCATACTTTACTTCATAGTTTGTAAAATGTGGATATAAAATGCATGACAGCGGATACATTTATAAAATATTTTAGTAAGTAATTCACCTAAAGAATCCTACTTATTTACCTACTTGTTTTGTACGTTGATATAGTGAATAGAAAACAAAACATACCATTTACAACGAACATAAATGTACAACTAAACGCATGAAGATATTTTCATTGCTATAGTTATGCGTTTATTACCGCATTACTGCGTTATATCTGTTTACAAATATGATAAATACCAACCTTCTTTCTTCCCGTTTCTGGTTAGCGAAAGTTTGATGGTGGTGGGGGCGGTAGGGGGCGGTGCGGGCGCTCTTCGTCGCACCACCAGTGACACAGTCGCGCCACTGTCGCGCAACACTTGCACTGCACGCGCATATTCCACATTTTCTAGTGGGATACCATTTACTGATACTATTCTGTCGTTGACCCTGGAAACAAAGTAGAAAGACTTGCCTGAAATGTTTGAAAGGTTATTGTTGTACCGCGAGTAACGCCGCGGGACAAAGTTAGTCTAAAAAAGTAGCCTAAGTTCCTCCCTGGATCATCAGCTACCTGACAGTGAAAGTCCCGTCAAAATCGGCCCAGCCGTTCCAGAGATTACCCGGAACAAACAGACAGACAGACAAAAAAAATTAACTACATTTTTGGTATATGTACCGTGTATACATACACATGCATTTAATAAAAAGCGGTTATTTTAATATTACAAACAGACACTCCAATTTTATTTATTTGTATAGATTTAGATAATAATATTTTGGACTCACGTCGTCTACCGTCAAACTAAGCAGGGCTTGAACTAGGAAAGCCAGATTGACTGATAGAATACTTAAATACCTTCTTTTTTAGAAATACTTACATATTATATATACAAAACACCCCAACTCAGAAATAAATAGTTACAAATACAAACATTCCTGGTCGTTGAGCTGAGCCCATAGCCAAGTTGACATTCTACAAATGTAAAACTGTTTCGAAAACGAATCAAATGCATGAGTGACGTCATTTCAACGCTAAATTTCGTGGTCATAACAAATACATCACACTATTATTATAAAGGTGATAGTAAGTTCGTTTGTTACGCTTTCATGGGAAAACTATTAAACCGATTATCATGAAATTTTTTACACGTATTCTTGGAGGTGTTAGAAGTAACATAGGATTTTTTTTTATTAAATTTTGTTATTTTGATTAGTGATTGTAGAAAGAGAAACAACTGTACCTTCGGAAGGCCTCCTAGTCACATTACATTAATTTACATTAACACTGGACATAGGGATGTAGTTGCTAGTAAAGAATTATATTACTCACTGTAGCTTGTCCTCTGCAGGTCCTCCTCTTAACACATCAGACACGGCTATCGAGGGATCCCCGCTAGCAAAGTGTGGGTTGTCTCGACCGCCGGATACCGCAATACCGAAGCCATAACTTGGTACTCGGTTCAAACGAACGCGGTGTGTCTCCCAGCCAGCGCTGCGTTCTGCCGTCTAGAAAAAGAAAAATAATCGTTTAGTAAATTTCAATAGAGTACTATAGATTTGAACTCGAATTGGATCTTAACATGGAAAACACTCCATTAAAGACGGTATATATTTTGATCATGTGATGTGCTAACATTTTTTCTTTTATTATATAGGTGATTTAGTTGTCTTACAAACTACTAAATTTCGTGTTAGTAGTATATAATGGTCTAATCTATAGAGTTTCTCAAGTAGATACATTTAGGTACTTGCTCTAAAATGATTCAGTAGAGTACAATAGATTTCTACTTGAATAGGACCTTGACGTGGAAAAAACTCCACTACACCAAAATTTATGTTTGGCTGTATTACCATTTAAATACTCGTAATTGCTGCACTTAGTATTTAAAACAGATGAAATTACTTCCGATATCTGAAAAATATTTATGTATTTATCTATCACCGCTTGAAGTACACAATATACACATATTAAATTGAATATTTTGTGAATTTAACAAAATTTAAAACTACGCAAAAGGAAATACTCTCCGTACTCATAGCCACAACCACAACACATAACATTTGCAACTGCTACTATACGGCTTCAGAGCACACAGTCATGTCAAATAAGCCGATTGCTTTCTGTCGTAAAACATACGGTTATACTATTAAATGTAAGAATAAATAAATGTTTAGATATCTACATTAATAATCTATACTAATATAATAAAGCTGAAGAGTTTGTTTGTTTGTTTGAACGCGCTAATCTCGGAACCGCTGGTCCGATTTGAAAAATTCTTTCAGTGTTAGATAGTACATTTATCAAGGAAGGCTATAGGCTATATATCATCACGCTAAGACCAATAGAAGCGGAGCATCAATGGAGAATGTTTCAAAAACGGGGTAAAATTATTACGATACGGCCAATAGCAAACGAGGTTGCCTGGGTCAGCTAGTTGTATACGAGTACTAGCTTTTGCCCAGGGCTCCACCCGCGCATAGATCGGTTATTTCGACAAAAAGTAGCCTATGGTTTTCTTCAAGATCTAATATGTGTCTATTCAGATATACAGATAAAATTACTTTCGAATTTATAATATTAGTATCGATACGGGGGCATATGGTATGGCATATATATATGGTATGGCGGGTGCTAAATCAATCCAGCTAGAATTAATTTAAAAAAGCGGCCAAGTGCGAGTCGAATTCACCCATGAAGAGTTCCGTAACAGTAAGTAACATAATACATTTTTTTTTTTATATTTGTGTTGATTGAATGAAAGATAAACTGCGGTTTATGATTTACGACGTTTTAAAAAAAACTACTTACTAGATCTCGCTCAAACCAATTTTCGGTGGAAGTTTGCATGATATGTACATCATATCTTTTTTGTTTTATCATTCTCTTATTTTAGAAGTTACAGGGGGGGGGGACACGTTTAACCACTTTGGAAGTGTCTCTGGCGCCAAACAATTTAGTTTATAAAAAAATTATATTAGAAACCTCAATATTATTTTTGAAGACCTATCCATAGATACCCCGTAGATAGGCAGGTATGGGTTTAGTGAAAACAAATTTTTTGAGTTTCAGTTCTAACTATGGGGACCTCAAAATTTATTGTTTTTTTTCTATTTTTGTATGAAAATCTTAATGCTGTTTACATAACTTACTTACCAAGTTTCAACATTATAGTTCTTATAGTTTCGGAAAAAAGTCGCTGTGCCATACGGACGGACAGACAGACATAACGAATCCATAAGGGTTCCGTTTTTGCCTTTGGCACGGAACCCTAAAAACCAAAAACAAAAAATTTTACAGTTATATCTCTGTATTAGTATTCTAAGTAGTATTCTCAGCAGGATCTGATACAAGCAACGAGAATTACTCAAATGCAGTTCTCCTTAACCTGTTTCGCAAATATGAATAAACACTGGACTGGTTTATTCATAACTTGATTAGATTACTTAGCTTTAAAGTTCAGATAGCCGTTTAGATAAAGATTGCGGTTACTTTGTATGTTCGGTAAGTAATTTTTTACATATATGTAGGTAGCTTAAATAAAATTATCAATTTATTATATGTATATATATTACTCTAATCACTGTAAGCCGTGATTATAATAATACTATTTGTATCCTGTCACACTTCTCTGAGAGATTACTGTGGTTGCATTTGATGAGAAATGAAGATCGAAACTGCCCCCCAATCAAGTTTACAATCTACATAGTAAACTAACAAACATGGTAATGACATCTCTCAACGCTAAGTCACGTGATCAAAACAAAATATTAGCCAATAAAACAAGAGAACAGAGTATTGTAGAAAGAAATTTGACGTCCATTTCTGGCATCTCGGACAAGAAGGGTGACATGAACAAGTAAAATTTTCACAAAAAAACCGACTTCAAGAACGACCAAATTGAAATGGGACTACAAGGAAAGCACCAGCTTTGAATTAAATAAAAAAAATAACAAATGCACTATTTCTATATATACTCGATTTCTCTTGGATGCCATTAGATCTTACTGTCCTTATCATGGTACCACCGTTAGGATATCTCCTTTCCATTAAAAAAAGAATCATTAAAATCGGTTCATAAACGACTAAGTTATCCACGAGCACACATAAAAAGCATCACAAGGCCGCCATAGTGTGGGTCACTATGCTACATTATTGTATTGTATGCATGAGTATGGTGACCACCACTCTTGGATTCTTATGCTTCCCATCAGGCAGAGAATATATAAAGAGTATATATACATATACGGTCGAATCGAGAACCTCCTCCTTTTTTGAAGTTGGTTAAAAATAGATAAACACCATTTGTAACGCGGATGGTATATTGAGGCAAATTTTAGTACTCTGGTGCGGAACATTTTAATTCACCCTAACTAATAACATGAAGCATTATATTTAAATTATTGTAAGTTTATACATATTTTGGGTCGCTTTGCTGCGCATTCCTAATGAATTGTCAAATACAAAAAATAGTATAGTATCACTCAATTGAATACCGGAACTTCAGCTATAGTCTGTTACTTGGTAGACATAATGTCCGGGGCTTTTTGTGTCAATAAGCCAACTAACAAGACGAGAATCGAACCCGTGACACCGAATAAGCGTAACAGCACATTGACCTGCAAATAGAATTGAATGGGACTGAAAGCGTTATACTGTATTCATTTACATACCAATGACCTGTAAAGCACCGTTTACTATTGACTTGGAGAAATTATTTTGTTTGATTACATTAAACAAGATTGTATAACAATTTGACTACCACGGTGCCGCAATAGCAGCGTTCGCGTTCTGTTGTGCTTGAGGTCTCGGGTTTGATTCCTGTGTCGTGACCAAATGTCTGTATGATCTACAAATATTTGTTTCAAAGTTTGGGTGTTTTCTATGTAAAATATTTATGTATTTTAGAAAGTATATGTATACATATCAGTTGTCTAGTACCCCAATACATACTCTGCTTAGTTTGGGACTATATGTTGTTGTTTGTATCAGATGTGATGTGTTACTGAATCTTGTTACATTTCTCCTAAACGACTGATTCGAAGAAATGTAGTCCTAACTATCAAATAAACTTGCCGCCTGTTTAATACTTATGGCACATTCTCAGTAGGCATCTGCGCTTTAGTACTTCAAAGAAAATGTTTTCTAGGTTTAGACGAAGCAATTATATTGCGAGAAATGCGACTAGGAATTTTTACTACATTCTGCAGCGATAATGCGCTCACGCATGAGTCACCGTCGAGGCATCGAGGCACGAGTTATGTTGTGAAATAAAGGTCAAGCAGAGGTACAGAATAATAATACCATTGAATGTTTGTTCGTTACGGTTAAGTATTAGAAATACGAGCGGTAAAGTGAACCAGAAGGAACGAATTTTATTTGAACGTAATGGTTTTGGCTTATTTGGTACAAGCAATCTCAAATATGTTACATTTCTATTATCTACCTACATATAAGATGCCTTCAAAGAATTAAGGACAATTCTCTGTTTTGGGTTGCCCCCTATCCCTAACTTTATGGCTGACTTATGTATTGATAAATAGACAGATAAACGTGTGGTGACGGATAAGTATACAGAATGTTATCACTCATATTCATCCCATGGGTGTAAAAGGCGATAAAAGAATCGAAATCGAAATCGAAAAAAGAAGGAACATTTAAAACAAACCCTTTTGTTTTAAACGTTTGGAAACCCCCACGGGCCGTCACCCACCGGGGTTTGCGGCTGTGTGGTGTGTCAGAATCGGCTCAACTAAAACCACCCGATGTGTCACTCAGCGCCTGAGAAGAGAGAGATCCGGGAGCTGCTGTTATTAATACATCCGGACCCCTCCCTTATTTGAAACAAATCTTATACAACCTGTCTGTTCAGGGTGGTATAGCAGGTAAACCCTCCATGCTAGGACAGACCTATGTCTAGCAATGAACTATTAAAGGTTGTAGATGAAAAACAGATACTCTAGACCTGAGTGATACCACAGTCTATCAAAAATTAATGAAAGATTTAAAAAAACGGGCAAAAGTTTATCCTTGATCAATTTTACTCACAAACAAAGAGCTGTAGGTACTTTTACGGTTGATAACGTCTGAGATTTCAGAGCCATAAAGAATCACTTCATTCACTGTGTGGTTTTGAAAACATTGTCCATTGTCATGTCCATGTATCGAGCTGTCTTTGTTTTGTTTGTTTTGCAAAGATGTGATCTTGATATCATTGTTAGGATATATGATCAATATGGTTGCAAGCATTTTCTATTTTTTTTATGTAAAGTCTATTTTTAGTGAATTACGTCTTTCTAATTTGGCGCTGAGGCGCTCATAGCCCAGTTGCACTCAGTGATTAGAAACAATCAACGAGGGTAAGCAACGGGGGCGCGGTCAGTACCTGAATGGTTAACCGTTGATGACATGATACCATAAGCGTCTCCGTGATTCAGAGGTCACGGTAAGCAGTTATCATAGGATAACAGTCGTGAAGCTTAGTTGAAGGTCTTTGGACTGCTGAAAACATCCAACGGCAAGATTACGTAGCCACAACTTTGTCTTGCCAGTCCCTAACCCCTAGTTGGCCAGCTGTGGGACGCTATGGGTTGTTGATGTTGATGATCTATAAATTAATACGTAAAGAAAAACTTTGTACTCCTTTTTTACGAAAAACAAAATTAATATTTATTTGTTATACAAGAGTCCAAAGTTGCTTTTTAACCGTGTGCTCAATTTTGATGACCGAGTAAGCGAAGGATTCTAAAATTGAATCACGAGCGCAGCGAATGATAAACAAATTAGAAACCTGAGCGTCAGCGAGTGAATTTCATCAAAAGAGCACGTGGGGAAAAATCTTTGCACTCGAGTGCAACACGTAACTTTTCATCCCACCTCAGCGAGGAAATGACTAAATACAAAAAAGAAAAGGGCGCGGGCAAAGCAAATTAAAAAAAGGTTTTATGATAAATTCGGCAACATGGAAGTAGAAGTAAATAGGTTTAATGATGTTTTGAATTCAGAAACTTAGTGCACACGATGTTCTAAATTGAATTTACTTTATCCTCTAGACTCTAGGGGATACAAATGGTTTTTGCACTCAGATATCGAGGGGCAAAAATACTCTTTTCGAAATGGGGGGATGAAAATTAAATTAACTAAAAACGAAAACAACATTATTCGAACGGAAGAGTATGAAATTTAGCATGAAATTGACCATATTAAATAAAAAAATTAATATGGTCGAATTTCGACCACTGGGCCACGATTAGTTTTAGTAATAATCTGACATTTAAAACGTCGTTTGATAGGATCAAACTCAACGAATAATATCATTGATAAAACTCTCAATTTTTTGGGATATTTATTTGAGTTTAGAAAATTAGCACAAATAATAATACTATTATTTTATCGCATATTTACGCTGGTTGATACTAACTATGATACTAACAGCTATACAATTTTTAGTGTGGGTAGGTACCATAATTTTTGTCAATTAATATTTGACATTTAAAACATTGTCTGACAGGACAAAAGTTACAAATTTTTAGTGACATTTAGTTCAGAGAAATAACGAACAAGAAAATAAGCACCAATGAAAATTGAATATTGTAAATCAGTATTTCTAATATGTTGCTATTTCGTTTAGAGTCATTTTCCATGACCGGTGTTTTTCTTTCGTTACTTTTCCATACAAAATTCACCTCCTTGAATTAGACTTTTAAATTCGTTCAAAAATCGTGACGACTTTAGCCTCTGTAAATTCAAATACAACACTGCGAAGTTATTTAGAACGCACATGTCATTAATATTCGCTTTAGTAAAAGAACTATATGTAACTACTATTGTATTGGTATACACAACCTTGCTACCTACGCTGAACGTGTCTTAGCAAACACGTCATTGACTGTAGCAAAATACAAGGTACATGAACACTTTGTATAGCTTCTGTATTACGATAATATCGTCACTCATCTACACAGGGTCGACTGATCTAGGCAGATCCGGTGTTATGCTAACCAAACAGATGATAAAATATCAATAGTGATTTCCGCACAAAAAAAAAAGAAAAAAAAAGAAAAAAAAAGGTATAGTAGACTAAAAACTCCTTTCTTAGGAGAGGCCTGTCTTCAGCAGTACTGTAAAAGGTTGTTGATGAGAGTTAACCCTTAAAAGTGGGATTAAATAAACCAAAAATGTATACTATACTCTCCAAAGTTAGAAATATTTCCTAAATTGGTTCAGGACGGCATACTGAAATAACGAAGATAAAGAAACAACCAAATTGAGAAGCCAAATTTTAGTGAAGTTGTTTAAAAACAGATAAGTACACATTTAGATATTTAACATGTTGAAACACGTCCTTAAGTGATTCATCCCAACCAAAGGATGTCTTGGCTACTTTTTATTTCATAGTTGTTCTATAATAACACAAGCTCTACTTAGCTTGGGACTAGGCCTCCTAGTTCCAAGCTAAATGTGTATTAGATGTCCGAAATATTTATTTATTTTAAGGTACCTAAATGTTACCGTAATAAAAACAACCCATACGCTTATATAAATATTTAAATAAAATAAGAAGTAAAACTTTATACAATAGGAAAGATACCAGCATTTACAATTCCCTCAATTACAAGAAATAATTATTATTTACAACTGACATTATTTCTTGCTTGCGACCTAACTGTAGAGGAGTCTCCAACGCATGTAGCCAAGACATCCTTCGGTTGGGATGAATCACGTTAGGACATGTTTCAACTTGTTCAACATGCCAGAGACCGCATTAAAAATGGACCTAATTAAAACGTACCAGTCTACCCGTAATGCGGATTTCAAAAACAAAAAAAAACACTCTAAAGTTTAGTTTTTTTTTTTTTTTATGTGTCTCCGGCAAAGACAGTTTTCAAAACGATGACCAGATTACTGAGCTGACCATCAACATGAATAACTCTCCCAAAGAGATCGCGTTTCCAAATGAACTTGAAAATCCGACTTTCCATACAAACACGTTAAGAGAAGTTGAATTTTAAAATTCATTCTTTTATTTGGGAAAATAGTCGAGATCGATGGTCTAAAAGCCATGGTTTCGCAAATTTTCTTTGATGGAGATATACCTTGTATATTTACAACCGTAGAACGATTCCATCATTTATGAAAATTAATAAAAACAGTTTATGAAAAATTATTATAAAAAATCGAATCGAAGTTGGTGATCCTTGCACCTCGTGACGACTTTAAGCTCTGTAACTTCGGATACTATACCTATAGTTATTTGAGTTACAGCTATGCCTATGTGATCCCGGGCAAATCGTGGTGCTAATTTTTTGGTACCTAATAGTTTTGGCAGTTTATGAACGTTTGTATGTTCCACCGAAGCGCTAAAACTGTTGAACCGATTTTCATGACTGAGGTGTCCATAGATTCGTTATAATGGCTAGGGTAACACAGACTATTTTATTTTATCAAAAGTTTTTACGTGGGACATACTTTTTAAAAATTTTGTTGTGTGAAATTTAATAATTTTAAACATCTGTCAGCATGTAGACTGTGAGTATGTGAAACGTTAAATAGAAGTGGCACAAAACTTTGTATTTACAATATTTTACATAAAAGTAAACGTCTGTCAATAAAGTTCAACTTTCTATTTTATTTAAAATTATGAAAGTGGAAATAATTGTTATCAATTAAGTGCAGGTACTTAGATGTGTGCCGTAAGTACTACACTGTTTGAAGAGATTAACATGTTATAATAGATCTTGTATTTTTTTAATAAACATTACGGGTGATTAAGGACCAAAGCTAAATTTGCTAAAATTGCAGGTTAGTGGATGGCAGAATTCATATCATGCGACTGACCCGTATGCACATTTGGTCTACTACATGAGAAAAATATAATCATACTTGAAAAAAAAACAATTCGCACTGTATAACAATGTTAACATCCATGGAGTTATGATTTTTTTTATATAGGATAGAGGGTAAACGAGCAGACTTATCACCTGATATTAAGCGATTACCGCCGCCCATGAACACCCGGAACACCAGAGGCGATATAATTATACAGCACTAGCCGACCCACGCAACCTCGTTTGCGCCTTATATCGCCCGTAGCGTGAAAATTTCCCCAGATTTTGAAACATTATTCGTTGTTGCTCCGCTCCTATTAGTAGTAGCGTGATGATATATACCCTATAGCCTTCCTCGATAAATGGACTATCCAACACCGAAAGAATTTTTCAAATCGGACCAGCGGTTCCTGAGATTAGCGTGTTCAAACAAACAAACAAACTCTTCAGCTTTATATATTTATACAGCATGACATTATTATGTGAAACAAAAACTAAAAATATGATGACTGCATATGATATAGGAAGAATTCAAGATCAGAAGTTATTTAAAACAAAGTTGTTAAGATAAAGTAGAAAAGCAAATTTTTGATACAGACGCGGAAAATCATTTATTCACTTACATACTAAGATTCATCGTTATAATTATCAACAGTCTTTAATAGTCAACTGCTGGACATGTCTCAAGAGGCTTATTATACCAAGAATATGTTTAGTAAAAATAAAGTTCTCAATTTTATTTTAAATACAAAACAGTATAGTGAAAAATAACCACTAACCACTAGTCACCGACGCGATAGAACCAAGTAAATTTTTAACAAAAAAAACCGCCTTCAAGACTGGGCCAAATCGAAATGGGACCACACGGAAAGCCACAACACCAACTTTCAAAAAAAAAGAATCATCAAAATCGGTTCACCCATTCGAAAGTTCTGAGGTATCAAACATAAAAAGTACAGTCGAATTGTGTACCATCTCCTTTTTGAAATCGATTAAAAAATTCCCAACATAGATGGCTTAACAAGTATTCATGTTATAACTTACGGGGCTATGTTAAAAATTATTTTTGAAAGAGATACATACATACAATAAATAAACAAGACGAGTTCCCAAAATTTTGCCCTTTTACGGATAATGTTATACAATAACGTTAGGCAACCATAGGTCAAACTGTTACGCTTTTGGGTATGCGCCTACGCAGCACACACAAGATATGCTGTCGATATTATGTAACAAATATTGATATGGAGTATTAACCAGTTTCTAAGGTTTTCGTCTACTATATCATCAAAGTCAGACGGGTGGTTTGTGTTAAGTTCTTCTCTTTGCAGTTCTGCGTAGTTATCTCCTTCACATAATCATCATATCTACAGCCTATAACAGTCCAATGACACTGGCCTCTCTTAGCTATTAGTTTCCTTAGTCCACATTTACGCCACTCACGGGATGAGCAAGGATGCTCACACTCAGTATTCTTAAACCAACGCCACGCGGACAGTCACGGTCACTATATAACATTACACATCATATTAACAACTAGCTGAACCCCGCGGTGTTACCCGCGGTTATTGTTGTGCCGCGAGTAACGCCGCGGGACAAAGTTAGTCTAAAAAAAGTAGCCTAAGTTACTCCCCGGATCATCAGGTACCTGCCAGTGAAAGTCCCGTCATGAATCCGTCCAGCCGTTCCAGAGATTACCCGGAACAAACAGACAGACAAACAGACAGACAGACAAAAATTTTTTTAACTACATTTTTGGTATATGTATCGTGTATACATACATATGCATTGATTAAAAAGCTGTTATTTTAATATTACCAACAGACACTCCAATTTTATTTATTTGTATAGATTATTTTTAAGGGAATTAACGCGATCACTTATTAAAAGGTATTACATACCTCTGATTTGCCTGACGTTTCGACCAGGTTGCACCGGCCGTGGTCGAAACCGGCCACCACCATAATACCTTTTAATTATTGTAACGTTAATTCCCGTAAAAGTAATTGTTAAGATATCATGGAACGCGAAAGTTTCCAAGTTAGTATTACACATCATACTGCATCTTATAGTAGCTTTTGGTCACATCACGTCAACAGCCTCCAATGCTGGATATAGGCCTCTCCTTAATAAGGAGGTTCTGGCCAGACGGTTTGTTTCAAGCTTTTCTTCTCTTTGCAGGGCTGTTGTCCTACGTACTTTGTTACCTTAGTCAGCTCAGATTACGACACTCATGAATAAATAAATATTTCAAAGAAAAGGAGGAGGTTCTCATTTCGACCGTATATATTTTTGTACAAATAAATAAACATTTCGGACATCTAACACACAACGCCATTTCGTTCCAAGCTAAGCAGAGGTTGTGTTATGAGTACTAGACAACTGATATACATACATATTTCCCACTTTTTTTGTAAATACCTACATGGTACATATTATTAATAGACACCCAAACTTCGAAACAAATATTTGCAGATCATACAAACATTTAGTCCGACCTCAGAATCGAACCCGAGACCTCAAACACAGTAGTCGAATACGCTACCAGTGAGCCACCGAGGCAGTAAAGGGAGGTAATATTTCGTATCCTACGTGCTTTAGGTACTACCATATCTAGAGAGTGTCTATTCCACTTCGGTGATTGTTTGCAAATACAAACGTAAACTGCTTTGTTTACAACTATTTACAAGCCATTTTACATTCCATTTTACATTAATACAATGACATTCCGTACATGTGACCTGTTTGATTGTTGTTTGTACAATTATTTTATAATTTATTTTGAAACTATACCATCTCAGACAGCATACAAATCATACATACCAGGATTTAGATTAGACTAGCTGAACCCCGCGGTGTTACCCGCGGTTATTGTTGTACCGCGGGTAACGCCGCGGGACAAAGTTAGTCTAAAAAAAAGTAGCCTAAGTTACTCCTCGGGTCATCAGCTACCTGCCAGTGAAAGTCCCGTCAAAATCCGTACAGCCGTTCCAGAGATTACCCGGAACAAACAGACAGAAAGACAGACAGACAAAAAAATTTTTAACTACATTTTTGATATAATTATAGTGTATACATACATATGCATTAAGTAAAAAGCAGTTATTTTAATATTACAAACAGACACTCCAATTTTATTTATTTGTGTAGATGACAATTACAAATTCTATAGAAGTTATTAAGTAAAAACATATACTTGATACATTTTCTAAGCAATAAAAACAACTAATAAGACCGTCACGCTTGTTACGAATGATGTGATCAATACACCCAGAACACGGAGAAATAAATATCTCAAAGCTGGTCTAACAAAAAAATCCCGATTGAAAATCGAGATCATGACATTGGTATTTACTTAGTAGCAAAGAGATCACTAAACAATCACCATAAAATTTAAACAAATCTATTATAGAACTTAATTTTCGAAATTAGCTTTCAATTCAACTATACCAGTACGAAAAATAAATCCTATTGAGATCTTCCTCCATTTGAAGTAATTTAAAAAAGGTTTACAAAGAAAAGTTTAAAAATTAACCGACTAAGTAAAAACTATGACATTATTACGAATCTATTGGCACCAGTCATTAAAATCTATTCAGTACAGCGAAACATACATACTAACTTATACATACATAATTATTTCTACTGCCAAAACAATTACCCATCAGTTTCGCCGTAGTCGAGTAAAAATAATGGAGAAGTAGTAATCAACCGGTTACAGGTTCAAACTAGATTAACACAAGACAGGGATTATCTTGAATACTGGCAACATTACTCATTAGTACTCCACCCATTCGTATTTTGAAGAAAGCTTTTACAATAGTGCTTGACATAATTATAACAAGTGCTAAGTTGAGAATTTTTAAAATATGTACTTCAACTATTTGATTCAGTGATAAGAATTTGATAAATTCGATCCGTGTGAGCTTTTCTTACGGAATTTGAACTATTTATAAAAGGTATCTCCTGCAGCAAAGCGTATTTAATGGTAGCGTTCCCGGAAGGTTGGCCACATTGCCACGGTAACCAAAATCTTGTCCCTCTGACCAGTCTTCTGGTCAATTTATAAACAGAACGACCATCCAGGACCCCATGCCTCTTTAGCATCGCGACGCCGTACCAATCTATACTAATATACTAGCCGACCCACGCAACCTCGTTTGCGTCTTCTATTGCCCGTCACGTGATAATTTTCCCCCGTTTTTGAAACATTTTTCATTGGTGCTCCTCCTGCTTTGTTTGAACACGCTAATTTCATGAACCGCTGGTCCGATTTGAAAAATTCTTTCAGTGTTAGATAGCCCATTTATCGAGGAAGGCTATAGGCTATATATCATCACGCTAAGACCTACAGGAGCGGAGCAACAATGAAAAATGTTTCCAAAACGGGGGAAAATTATCACACTACGGGCAATAGGAGACGCAAACGAGGTTGCGTGGGTCGGCTAGTCTAAATATAATTACCTACCGATTAAAAATATCTAAGTTTTAGGCTATTTCATAGACAAAACCCAAACAACAAAACATTATTTGGCAGTAGCCAACGAGGACGTTTTTATTTTATACATATAATACGTTTTTATTTAGATGTTTATATTTATCGTGATAAATACAAAATTGAATACCTATACTTTTGTTAGTTTTATCAATATGGCATATTTGACCAAATGTCAAACGATCATAAAAGATTTGACACTTTGTGAAGGAGAGATTCCATCGATGACTCACTTATTTAACCGGACCTAAGCATCCATGCAACATAATGAAATATACATGTGAATAGGTATATAAAACAATTTTGAACAAAGAATTAATGAATAATGCACTCTAGTGATAAAGTTCAAGTCAGTAATTATGATTTAAGATTATAATGATTAAGCATTCTGAAACCTATTGTAACTACTAAGCTTTCTATGTAATTAGTAGGTTCCAAATATTGGATGTTTGTGTATGTAATTTAATGTAATATGTAAATATTCAGATTTTTTTTCGCGCTTTTTTTGTTTGTGGCAAGCGACTGTGGTAAAAAAGTTTTGTTTTATTTTCACGCCTTTGTAGCAGATGATTTTAGGTTTGCCTCCATTAGGTGATTCAAAATGTAGCTGGAGGAATGTGTGACTGTGTGACTGTGTCATTTAAACCTGAGATACTTCTACGTAAGCCTTTTTTTAACATTAATTAAGTATAACCATAGCAATACTGTACAGAAACTAATAGCTATGCGTATGTACGAGTATAATATCAAGTTATTTATGGTAATAAGATTAGTTACTCTTCGCCGGTCTCTCCGCATTCGATTTAACTTAATTATTGTAATAAATGTGAGATATTTCTGCTCACTTCATTTCAAAGCGAACTTATTTTATTTACAAACAAAAATATTAAAGTTCATTAATTTGAGACAAAAAGATGATAAAAAGCAGCACTAGTCACCACACAAAGGCCTATGATGATTTATTTTTCACCCCGCCACTAGATCTTATCACTGTTAACCTAAATAACTCATGCGATAAGAAACTGTGGTGTTAAAGGGATATTGCCTTGTGGGAACCCATATCTTTTTCATTCCATTCTAATTTAATAAATATAGCCGTAGGGTGTGAAAATTCCCAGTCAACTTACAAAACTCGCATCCTATGCCCTTAATTTGCATATTAATCAACAGGAACACGATAATTAAAACTAAAATCCCATAAAGCGAGGTTGTCTTGCAATATTTTATAAGATAATTCATTTAAGGAATCATAATCCACACTATCCATACTAATCTACTCTGTCCGTCTCTTACGTTTTCACGGCTAAACCGCTATACCGATTTCAATGAAATTTGGCATAGAGGTACTTTGATTCTCGAGAAAGGATATAAAATACCCTTTACCGGGATAACCGACATACACGCGGGCGGTCAAAACCTTTGCATTACTTGAACTAATAAGCATTATGTTTAATTAACCTATTTCTTTTTTCAATACCACGCTCATAATTTTTTTTTATTGTATTTTTAATGTAATTTTTGAAAACAGCCAGCAAGAAGAATGTATTCATTTACATCTATAAAAATTAAGTTGAATAGGTTTTTTAAAATATTGCCGTTTAAGTAATACATGGTCTGCAATTTATTCCCATAAAGCAATGCTAAATATAAGTCTCCCAATACCCAAATAAATGGTGAGACAAGACAAGTGACAGCGTGAGCATAGCAGACATAAAATTGTGTATAGAGAGGATATAAATCGCAGTGATATCATAATTATAATAATGATAGCATGAAAAGGTCTTACCTTTTCCTTCCTACTTCCCACATATTTACGCTATTTGCTAATGTATGAACAATATACACGTGTATGTTAGGAATTTTTTTGTATTTATAAACCAAGATCGAATTATTTGAAAGTCCTAGGACTCATAATAAATAAAAAATATGATTTATTTAAAGAGCAATAAAATTGCACATACATTTTCATGGTAGACTTGTAGATGTAATTAAGTGCATTCTACGATGTGAGTTATCATCAAACAAAATCTTTCTAGCACAGTTATTTCACCCACGCAATGCAATTAGATGTATGCAAGTAGAGCCTATCATTGTATAGTACCTAAAGATACGACGAATATTGTAGCCGGTATGTTTTACCTACATTAGGCATCTAATATTTTCTCTAAATCTAATTTAGTATAAATTAGCCATCTCATACCTGCAACTTTTCAAATCCAAAGTTATCCAACTTCATTGCTAGGCAATTTAAATAAAAGTCGCTTAACACATTCATCTAATACTTATTTCAAACTAACTCATCACTTCACTAAAACAACCAACTCTTTTCACAGCACTATATAAAAAATGCATAGACAACATTAAAAATATAACACAATCGAAACGCTTTTTGAATTTAAAATTGGAATATAAAGAAGGCTGTATTGCAGACGCGTCCACCGATGACGCCGTCTCGCGCGATATGAGATTATAGAACAGCCTTCTCGCATCGAAATCAGAAGGTACCAAATTCTTAACATTACAGAGTTGAAATGGACTCTATTCGTGTTAATTTCCGTAACTAGCACTCGTTTTCCAAACATGGTGGAGTAAACATCCATAAAGCTGGAAAAAGGTGTACTTATGCTAAGCAAATTAAGGTTTTATTTACGCATAAGTCAGTGTACGACCACGTATCCGATGAAAGTATTGATCAAACAATGAGAGTTTTAAATATAAATAACTTTAAATAGCGTTTCCGTAATTTAAAAAAAATACTTTATTATATTTTATTTTCTGTTGAAAAAGAAGTCTTGATTCGGTAGATTTATTTTGTAGGTTAAATATAAATCTGTTGTTGAGATGACGATTTCTAAAAATCGTCAACACAACAGATCAAGTTATCAAATGTTTCAAACCGACTTTGAGGTAATTTTTTTCATTTAGTTAAGAATCCATTTGCCGATTCCTTGGTTCTATTTGAATTTGAATAAAAGCCCACTTCTAAGGGTGAATATTAAGGAATGAAAAGAACTTTAATAAACAATTTATTAAACAGAGATTCAGTAAAGTCGTTTGAAATCACAAAGATTACGTTTAACTGTTAATTCAGACAGACTAGACAGTGCCGGGTTGTGTCCTACAGAGACACATAATACCTTAACGGTATTTACCTCCTTTGTTTGGGAAGTCGGTTATCACCTGAGCAGAACGATAAGCAGGTTGTATTTAATACTCTCTTTTATTTCATTCTGGTTAATAACCATTAGACTGAACTTATAATGCAATACACATATGGTAAGACTGGTAAGTAGTTCTTTCTACGCTACTCCTCCGCATTCCTCCTTCCTGTGTCGAGCGGTCAAAAGCTGGAACTCACGTGTTTCCCTCCCACTATGATCCCGGGTCCTTTAAGCGAGGCGAGAAAATGCATCAAAACTGTGCCGAATTCCATACTCGTCGCAAAGTTCGCAAAAAGTGGTACAAAGTTTTTGGTTCACGATTTAATAAATAAATAAACCAACGTTCATGACTGTTTTACTTAAATATTCTGCCTATTTTTAGGATAGAATAATACATAACTACTTGAAAATATTAACCTACACGTTAGGGATTTATATGCTTGCATCATAGAACTCCTCCGCAGCATCACCTACTAGTAAGGTTCCCACGTTTAATGGCAACGTTAATTATTTACAATAAATTACCTACTGCATCTACAATGCGATGGCTTTACAAATACCTGCTTAAAAATCTTCCACATGTAGGTGGCATAGTGGCATTATACGTTCACCTCGCTCGCAGCTTCCCACTTGTTCCTGTGCTGCGTGTTGTAAGTTTCATTACCAAATGTGTGAACCCCAAATTGCTGTTATGAGCACTAGCGGCCTTAGCCATTGCACCCTGGGATCATTGGGATGCCCCTGGGGATATATCATTGCATGCGGGTATACTGCTGACAGCTGACATGGAAAGCCTGTCCTAATTGAAATGTTGTGCAAGGCTCCTACTTGAGTAAAGCACCGGGCTATTCCCCTGCGGCCTGCGGGGCACTCCCAAAACCCACCTGTGATTCTGAGTTTGGGTGTTCTTTAAGTCCGTTCCAACTATATCTGTAAAGGCACTTGCAACACGAAACATAATCCTAGTACAATAGTTATTTACAAAATGGAACAAAAGAGAGGAAAAAATCACAAATAACCATACTTTAGAGAGTCGCAAAGTATGTACTACCATACACCGAAACGGTAAATTCTATACCGTTCTATTTTAATGCCCGGCTAATTAACCTAATATCGTTTGGTAAACATTGAGTAGTATAGATTTTGTTTGTATGTATGTACATGGGTCCAAACAAATAACTATCAAATTCCCGATATATCACGTGACAATACCAATAAAATTCCAGAGACACAGACATTGTAATTCACAAAGCTCTGGTGTCGAGTTCACAGTAAGCTGTAGGCACCCAACCACATCATTATTCAGCCAGCAATTCGTATACTAACGTTACAAAAACTACAAATGTCACACATATGAACATAAACTCCCATGATCTTTATTACCACGTGACAAGGTGCAATATTCAGTTAAAAAACTGTACTCTGGAACGCTGCGACAGAAACAATGGACATTCTATCCGAACCGCAGTCAATAACGCTATTTGACACTTTTGAGTTATTTCACTCTTATTGCCGCACGATAAGGTTTAAATTTAAAGACCAACGTATCAGAGAAACATATCCTAGAATGGATATTAATATCCCCATTATGATGCGTCGAGGTGTCTTTATCTAATGTATTATTGAATATCAAGTATAGGTATTTGGTATAAAAGTCGATAAGTATAATTTAGACGTTCTAAAATGGGTACTTAGTATGCTGTTCGGAATAAGGGGGACGTAAAGTTGAGAATAAATGGCGTTTCTCTAAATTAAAATGGGAGTTACCGTACGCGTCTACTGTAACGCAGTTTTTTTTAACAGTAATTCCGCAGAAATTTAATCATTCTATTAAATTGCCCGAGTTTGTAAGGTATTAATAAGGTTGGCGGATCTGTTAATTAGTCATTGCGCTTATTACGTGCTCTCGTTTAATGCGTGAGAGTAGGCGAGTGGATTTTTTTCTTTACTATGTTTTACTCGCGGTTGTTGTTATACCTTTAACACAACAACCGTGGATAACGTGCCCAAAAAAGTTACATAAGTGACTCCTTATATCATCAGTTATCTGCCAGTGAATATCCCATCAAATTCGGTTTAGCCGTTCCAAGGATTAGCCAGAACAAACTTACAGACAAAAAATTTATAAGTGAATTTTCATGAAATGCATTTAGTGTGTACCCATAGTACAAAGTCTGCTTAATTTGGGACTAGATGACGTTATGTTAGATGTCCAAAATATTATTATTATTATTTAATTAGCTGAACCCCGAGGTGTTACCTGCTGTTATTGTTGTACTTTTTTTAGCCTAAAGTTACTCTTTAGATCATCAGCTATCAGCCGGTGAAAGTCCCATCTAAATCGGTTCAGGCGTTCTAGAGATTACCCGGATCAAACTGACAGAGAGACAGACGGATCGACAGACAGACATAAATTGAAAAAAATGTTATTTTGGTACATGTACCATGTATACATGCATATGCAATTATTAAAAAGCAGTTATTTCAATATTCAAACAGACACTCCAATTTTATTTATTTGTATAGATAAAAGCAGAGCATAACATAAGTTTTAAGTCATAAACAACTTCAGATGGTGTGGTGTGGTTCTAATGATAATAATTTTATTACTGCATATTCACTTCTATAAAATACCCTATTGCTTAGCCTTTGGAATCACTGTAGGGTAACATCATCAGTTGGAGCATACATTGTTGCTTACTCCCAGATGACGAAGGGGTGTGATTTTATTAAACTACTAGCTGCCCCGGAAAACGTTGCTTTGCCGTAAAAAAATATATTAAGGGATATGAAAAATAGATGTTGGCCGATACTCAGACCTACTGAATATGCATATAAAATTTCATAAGAATCGGTCAAGCCGTTTCGGAGGAGTATAATAAGTAACACTGTGACATGAGAATTTTATATATTAGAGTAAACGCAACAGTATGCTTCTGATTATTGCTGTTCTTATCACTGTTGAATATTGGTTTCCTTAGATTTATAAAGCCAATACACACATATAGTCACCAAAACATATTGAATTTTTTAGTATATTAGTTTTAAGTTGTTGTGCGCATAGTGTTACTCGCAGTCTGTTGGTGTTGTATAGGTATAACAACAAGCATGGTTAACACTGCAGGGTGCAGAATATACATGTAAAACTTCCTTTTAAATCACTATCTATTGCTGAAAACTGCATTGAAATCTGTTGAGTAGTTTAAGTTCTAAGCAAACAGCAGAAGCAACTTTATTTTATACTAGCTGAACCCCACGGTTATTGTTGTACCGCGAGTAACGCCACCGGACAAAGTTAGTCTAAAAAAAGTAGCCTAAGTTACTCCCTGGATCATCAGCTACCTGCCAGTGATAGTCCCGTCAAAATCTGTCCACCCGTTTCAGAGATTACCAGGAACAAACAGACGGACAGACAAAAATTTTAAAAATACAGTTTTGGTATATGTAATGTGTATACATACATATGCATTTAGTAAAAAGTGGTTATTGTAATATAACAAACAGACACTCCAATTTTATTTATTTGTATAGATAGTATAAAGTATTACTTAGTACCTTAATAAAGTAAAGATGGTTTTGCTTAACAATACTGATATTCAGTACATGCATAATATATCTACAGTCAGTCAACTACTTACTAAGTTAACAACACCAGTTGTTTGAATTGAAATACATTCTAAAATTTATAATAGACTAGCTGTTGCCTGCGTTATTCTAATGTATAAGCTATATTACTGTTAAGTTTCATCCAAATTGGTCCAGCCCTTTGTGCATGCAGAAGTAACAAACAAACAAACTCACAAACTTTCGCCTTTAAATATTAGTGTGATAAACTAAGAGTAGCTAAATTCAACTTTTACAGTAGATTAAGATAAATAAAACATATATTATTGTCAACATTGTTTAATATCAGCAGATATTATAAGACAAGGATTATTACTAATAGTAATATCAAAAAGTACATAGCGTATGCTAGGAGTATCCAGGCATTGAAGATAAATTGGTGCCCTTAAAATTTAATAATTCGTCAGGATTTTTTTTTAATTGCTCAATTAAAATAGGTTTGTTAAATCTTATTTCATTATTATACTCTGCCCTTAGTAACCTTATTTTCTCACAAATCCTATTTCTATATGTGTCTTCTATATCTGGGTCCTTTAGTAATTCCCTTAATTCCCGTATTGTTTCAGGTAACCCCAATTCAGGATCCTGGTATTCAACTGCAATATTCCTGTGAGATTGAACAGTATGCACATTATTTGTTTTTAGAACACAAATATGGTTATGGGACACATCTACTGTTGATTGTCGGCCTTCATCGTCAAATACAATTTTCTTTTTAAATTCACAGTGACACTTGTCTTCATTACTTTCCGAATAAACAGTTTCCTTCATTACATATCCACTAGGACCCTCCTCGCTGTTCAGATTCAACAAGTGTCCATATTTAGATTCGATTTTCTTCATAACCTCTTTACACTTTGTGTATACTGTTTTCAGTTCATTTAAATCACTGGCATCAATCTCTGTAGCATTTGGATTATTGTTATCACTACCACTGGATGTTGTTGGTATTTCATGAAGTTTCTTTTGCTTTTTACATTTTTGTTTCTTTGTTGTTGCTTTGCGTTTTAAACTGACTATGGATTTTTCTACACTAGGAGCAGTGTAAGTTGTGTTTTGGTCAGTGTTTAATACTTCTTTGACATGATTTTTTACAATAATGTAAGATTTCTGCTCCGAAAGTGGCTTTCTAATGACGGCTGCTTCCACCGGTTTTTCACTGTCTTCGTGTACAACCATCATTGATAAACTTTACAATTAACTTATAATGGTAAGAGTGACTACTTTCTATTGTTTAAATTTCAAGAATACATTTAAAAACACGTGCACACAAAACACTCCCACACTGCTTGACATTGAGTGCTGACGTTTGCGACGTAGTGTAGTGACGCACACAGCGCCGCCATTTTGAGTGTTCGATTCAACTAATCGAGAGGCCACCATTATCGACTATTTCAATTAGTCAATTTTACGCTACTGTCAAGCAGATTTTAATAAAAGTTTTTAATGTGTTGATACCCCAGATGTTTAATATAATTGAAATGACTGAAGTCAGGAATTACTGAGCATTCTAATAGTGAGTTCTGGAAAATTATACTAATGGAAAATTATTAGCTTTATACATACTAATTTTGGTTAAGAGTGTTTTTATTTTTTTGTAACGTAGAGTCGCGTCCGCGGATCATACATGACATGTTCAAAGATGTAGACATGTAGTGTGTAATGAGAAATTGCCACGCGTCTCACAGTGCTAACTTTTAAACTTTCGCGTTCCATGATATTAACAAATAAATATTTTTACGGGAATTAACGCGATCACTTATTTAAAAAGGTATCACATACCTCTGATTTGCCTGACGTTTCGACCAGGTTGCACTGGCCGTGGTCACAGGCTGACTGGGTTCGCGGCGCACGCCCTCCGTCGTTTTATGCGTGAAGTAGAAGGAGAAGTTTGTTCGTCTACCCGCAATTTCTCTATATTTTTAAGAAATTTATTTCGCCATGTACCGTCGCATACCACACTAACAGTGTCCCTATTCTGTAAGCAAACCGATGTGCTCCTATTCTGGTGTTTATCCGACTGCGCAGAAAAGCGAGGTGGTATATTTTGTAATACTGGATTCCACGCTGTAGATAATTTAAAACCATCTTCTCGATTGAAAGTTTTATGTTTTTTAATTTCAATCGCTTCACGTACCACTCTTGAGTAAAAGTGACGTTCGGTGGAGAGGACTTGCGTGCGGTGAAATTCAATCCAGTGGTTGATTCCTGCATCAAGTGCATGTTCTGCAATCGCTGACTTGCTCGTCTGTCGGTTCTTCACAGCAGCGATATGTTCTTTGACCCTTTCAGCAATAGTCCGCTTCGTTTGGCCTATATACGAACTCCCGCAGCTACAGTCTATTTTATAAACACCCGGAGTTTGTAGTTGCAATGTATCCTTCGGTGTGCCGACGATGTTGTGAACTTTTATGCCTGGTGTGTATACTGTCGGAATTGAGTATTTCTTTAACACGGACCCTATCTTGTCCGTAATTCCCTTGACATAAGGCATATAGGCAGGTTGCCTGTTCACTTCTGGATACCTGCATCTTATTTTTGGTTGCTTCCGTCCTCTATTCACTTGATATCCGTTTCTTTTGAGTACCTCCTGAACATGTTCTAACTCCCGTTGTAAATGTTCAGGGTCACAGAGGTCATAAGCTCTGTTCTTGAGTGAAGTCACAACAGATTGCAAGTGCCGGGGGTGATGATGAGACGTGGCGTGTAGGTATCTATCCGTATGAGTAGGCTTACGGTACACACAGTGTGACAGGGACCCATCCGATCTCACGGTTACTTTAACGTCTAGGAAGGACAACGTCCTATCGGTCTCCATCTCATAAGTAAACCCTATTTTAGGGTGAATAGAGTTCAGATGTTGTACATATTGATCTACTTCTTGTTTATTTCCTTTAATAATGCTGAATATGTCATCCACGTAACGCTTCCACAGCTTAACGTGGATGACATATTCAGCATTATTAAAGGAAATAAACAAGAAGTAGATCAATATGTACAACATCTGAACTCTATTCACCCTAAAATAGGGTTTACTTATGAGATGGAGACCGATAGGACGTTGTCCTTCCTAGACGTTAAAGTAACCGTGAGATCGGATGGGTCCCTGTCACACTGTGTGTACCGTAAGCCTACTCATACGGATAGATACCTACACGCCACGTCTCATCATCACCCCCGGCACTTGCAATCTGTTGTGACTTCACTCAAGAACAGAGCTTATGACCTCTGTGACCCTGAACATTTACAACGGGAGTTAGAACATGTTCAGGAGGTACTCAAAAGAAACGGATATCAAGTGAATAGAGGACGGAAGCAACCAAAAATAAGATGCAGGTATCCAGAAGTGAACAGGCAACCTGCCTATATGCCTTATGTCAAGGGAATTACGGACAAGATAGGGTCCGTGTTAAAGAAATACTCAATTCCGACAGTATACACACCAGGCATAAAAGTTCACAACATCGTCGGCACACCGAAGGATACATTGCAACTACAAACTCCGGGTGTTTATAAAATAGACTGTAGCTGCGGGAGTTCGTATATAGGCCAAACGAAGCGGACTATTGCTGAAAGGGTCAAAGAACATATCGCTGCTGTGAAGAACCGACAGACGAGCAAGTCAGCGATTGCAGAACATGCACTTGATGCAGGAATCAACCACTGGATTGAATTTCACCGCACGCAAGTCCTCTCCACCGAACGTCACTTTTACTCAAGAGTGGTACGTGAAGCGATTGAAATTAAAAAACATAAAACTTTCAATCGAGAAGATGGTTTTAAATTATCTACAGCGTGGAATCCAGTATTACAAAATATACCACCTCGCTTTTCTGCGCAGTCGGATAAACACCAGAATAGGAGCACATCGGTTTGCTTACAGAATAGGGACACTGTTAGTGTGGTATGCGACGGTACATGGCGAAATAAATTTCTTAAAAATATAGAGAAATTGCGGGTAGACGAACAAACTTCTCCTTCTACTTCACGCATAAAACGACGGAGGGCGTGCGCCGCGAACCCAGTCAGCCTGTGACCACGGCCAGTGCAACCTGGTCGAAACGTCAGGCAAATCAGAGGTATGTGATACCTTTTTAAATAAGTGATCGCGTTAATTCCCGTAAAAATATTTATTTGTTAACGTCTCACAGTGAGTCTGCCGGTGGACAGCGAAATAGGTCGTCTTACGAAAGAATTCAACTCGGTCGGCATTAAAAAAAAAACTAATGTGGCAGGTCGGCCACGTTTATTGTTGTCAAAAGTTGATATGGTTTTTGTCAATACCTTTGTCGATGCCTTAAAGTGCTGATCGAGGAATAATAATATTTCATACTAATGTTTAAGATTCAGTATTCAGATGACATTTAACTAAACTTTAACGATACTTTTGAAAATTCTAAAGACCTGACATGCAACTGTAGCATGAAAAAAAACGTTATTTTAAAGTAACAAGCAATATTGTTTCAACTAATAACACAAATTATATACCAAAATTAAAAGCGTTTTAAAGCGCGATTCCAGAAGATTACTTTGTTCATTGCAAACGTTTAATACATCTATACAAATAAATAAAATTGAAATGTCTGTTTATCATTTCAAATAAAAAGCTTTTCACTAAAAACAGACACTGTTTACGATACTTACAAAAAACAACATTTTTTTCAATTTTTGTCTGTCTGTTTTTTACGGGTCAACTCCTAAACAGCTCAACTGATTTTGAAGGGACTTTTACCAGCTGATGATATAAGCAGTAGCTAAAGCTTTTTTTAGATTAGCTTCGCCCTGTGACATTACCCGCGGTTGTACACGTACAACGATAAACACAGGACTAAGCTAGCCATTAACTATATTCAAAAAATGGTATTCGGTCATAATCGTACTACATATTTTTGATTAAACTAAATCAATATTTTATAAACAAACAAAATATAACTGTTCCTTTAACTACTTATTGGTACCTTTACCTTTAACATATATAGCAATCACTGACTCACTGTACACGCAGCGCTTGGTAGGTACAACACGGCGGTTGGCACTACTGTGGCCATCGTTACATATCGTAATTTTTTGCATAGTGACAGGCAGATAAAACATCTACCGTCATTTTTTAATATTTTATCAATATTAATTTAATATCATTTTTTAATTGTTTACCAGTTTTAAGTTCTCATTTATTTTATGCGAATATTGTGTTAGAGGTTAGACTATAAGGTTCAAATTCATTCAGTAAAATTTTAATGAAATATATATATAACCCAACAGTTTTGCTAGAGTCGTGGAGTCCGCGTGTATGTCGGTTATCACATCACGTTAAAAAGTAGTAACTACCATTTGTTGTGTCTGGGTGTAATTTCT
Source organism: Spilosoma lubricipeda (assembly GCA_905220595.1). NCBI lineage: Eukaryota > Metazoa > Arthropoda > Insecta > Lepidoptera > Erebidae > Spilosoma > Spilosoma lubricipeda. Next base: position 5,174,891 of record HG992295.1, read on the forward strand.
CTATAAAATGTATGTTTTTAGAAGTTTACACAGGTTTTGCCTAGTTAAGGATCAGACGGCCATGTGTGAGAATATATCATCATCATCATCAGCCTATCGCAGTCCACTGTTGGACATAGGCCTCTCCACTTAGTTCGGTCCTGGGCTATATATTATTATAATATTCATAAAATAATGGCTAATAATAAACCAGTTGATAACTTACTCAGTACATGGCACAGAAACCTTTCATTAAATTAATAAGATAAGAGTATAAATTTAATAAAGCCTTTACAGCCATAACCATCAGACATCTCAATTTGAGCTTAAAAGTAGATTAATTTATATTAAACAGAAATTATTGTCAATATTATTTAATATCTGTCAATAATATAATTACATAGTAAAATTAATTATAGAAATACCAAATCATTACATAATGTATGCTAGTAAATACTATACCCAGGTAGTAAAGACAAATTTGTGCCCTTAAAATTTATTACGTCATCAGGATTTATTTTTGATTGCTTGATTAAATTACGTTTCTCATCTTTCATGTCAAATTTATGATATATTTTTAGTGACTTTATTCTTTCACAAATTCTGTTTCGAAATGTGTCTTCTAAATCCGGATCCTTTAGCAATTCCCTTAATTCCAGTAAATTTCGCGGTAACGTCAATATAGGCTCCTGGTATTGAACTGCATTATTCCTGTGTAAAGGTGTAGTTGTAGCAGTAGACACATTATTTGTTTTTTGAATATGATTACATTCGTCTTTGTTACTTTCCGAATAAACAGTTTCCTTCATTCGACATTCACTAGAACCCTCCTCGCTGTCTACATTCAAGACCTGTTCAATTTTCTTCATACCCTCTTCGCACTTTATGTATACTGTTTCCAGTTCATTTAAATTACTGGCAGCAGTCTTTGCGGCGGTTTTAATAAAGTCATCACTCTCACTAGATGTTGTTGGTATTTCGCCTTCATCATCACATACTATTTTATTTTTAGATTTACAATGACACTTACTCTTATTACTTTCCAAGCAAACAGTGTTTTTCATGACACATCCAATAGAACCCCCATCGTTGTCTAAATTCAACAAAGGTTCATATATAGAATATATTTTCTTTATAGCCCCTTTGCACTGCGTGTATACTATTTTCAGTTCATTTAAATCGCTGGCGTCAACCTCTGTAGCAGGAAGATTACTGTTATCACTTTCGCTAGATGATGGCATTTTTTAAGGTTTCTTTTGCTATTTATGTTTCCGTTTCTTTTTGCTTCCTTTGCGTCTTGAACTGCCTAATATATTTTTCTCGTTAGATCCAGAGTTATTTTTGTTTTGAGTAGTGTTTGATAGCCTTTTCACATAATTTTGTACAATAATATTTGATTTCTGTGTTAAGATACTTTCACCGATTTTTCCCTGTCTTCGTGAACAACCATCTTTGATAAACTATGCAATGGACTTGTTAAGGTGACAATTAATGCTTAGAATTAATAAATTTCAACATTTTTTTTATAAGATGTGGGCGCAATCACTAACAAATTGTTCGAAACTGAATACTGTTTACTGACATTTAACAGTTTAGTGACAAACCGAGTGAAGTAAAAGTAAATGCTCGAATCGACCAATCGATAAGATATATCGACTATTGTCGATGATATCTTTTTGGTATTCGTGATCTTCGTGGTATTCGTGGAATACCACGAAGGCGATTTTACGCGTTTCTTCTTCATTTATAAATATCAATTGCTGTTCGTTTGTACCGCTAAAACTGGAGAACGGCTGCGCAGATTTAGCTGATTTTGGTTTTGAAACGTTTGTCGTAGTCCAGTGAAGGTTTAAAAAGGTGGAAGTTTAAAACTAATTTAAAAATGTAAATTTAACGTGTACGAAGAAGTGAGTACAGCTAGTAACAAACAATTAAAGCTACAAAATGAACAAAACCCTAGTAACAACACACTAATAAAAAGTCGGGAATTATTGAATCTCTCAATCCATTATTATGCTGCTATCTGAGTGGGTCCAGGAAAGTTTTATTAAAGAAATAAGTACATTGATTATATTATAATAATAACAACGTGAAGCAAAAACTTTGTAGTTTGCACCTACCCCTTTTTACGAAATTATGAGCATGAAGATATAAGCTGTTGCCCGCGGCCCCGCCCACGTGAATGTCGATTATAGCGGCAGATAAAAACCTGTTATTCTGATGTCTAAGCTATATTACTGTAGTTTCATCCAAATCAGTTTAGTAGTTTTTGCGTGAAAGAGTAACAACACACATCCTTACAAACTTTCGCATTTATAATGTGTTATGTTAGGAGTGTTGAAATGCAGCAATGTGCTTACTTCAAAGTTGAGTTTACAATTTAACAAATTCTCTCAACTGGTCTGTTTTTCTAGGGCCCAGCGACACCATGCTGAGCTAGGTTAGAGTCCCAGAACCAATAATCATATGATGAGCATGACCCATTTCTTCAGTGTATTAATATAATAGTTTATTTTCAGAGTGCACTTGTTAAAGAATTTTTTAAGTATGTTTGTTAACAGTCAGGTTACCATAATATAGGCTCTGCCTAGTTTGGGATCAAACTTCTATTTATGTGAAGTGTTCTCAGCTGCAGTTGTACTAACCTCTCACAAAAGACCAACCATCTTTATTATATCCATGTATATCAGAAAAAAAAAACAATTGTCAAAATTTAAAAAAGGATTTATTCATTGACAAGTTCCTTATTTTTTCGTTTCTTTTTCTTTTTAGGCATGTAATCTTCAGTGGTGTGTTCTTCTACAATTTCCGTTTGTTTGTTGGATTCTTCAGTTTCATTTTTCGATACAAGTTCTTCCGAGTTCTTTTTCTTTTTTGACTTTTTTACTTTTTTTGTTACTATTTCACTAATGTCGTGACCAATAGCACCTTGATTGCTTTCATCATTTTGTACATTTTCAGATTGCGACAGCTCATCATTGAATTTTTTATGTTTATTTTTCTTTTTCTTACTCTTCTTTAAATTTTCGACATTATCATCTACTGAGTTTTCTTTCACACTTTCTTCAGGCTTATAACAAGAAAACCCCTGGAATTGATATTCTTGATTGTTTTCAGGCTCCTCATTTCCTATTCCAGAAAATCCTGTAAAGCCACAATCACTTCTCTCCTCATAATTTATGCTATTACAGTTCATGTTTACATTATTATTCGACTTTAAAGACGCTAATTTATTTTTAAAATAATCAACCATGCTGCCTTTATCTGTAAACACTTTTTCTGTATCTGTAGTTTCAACTTCTTCTTTTCCTATATCTTCTTGTTTATCTTCTTTTCTCAAGCTCTTTTTCCCAAAAATATTCGCTAAATCCTTCTCACTGTAGCGAGTCAAGTCTTTTCCTCGTGTGAACTTGTGATAGTGAACCCGAGCTTTACTTTTCTTTGATTTGACCTCAAGAGATACACCACTGTGAAGCTTTTCATCATTATTATCACCTGAAATCACAATTTTCAAATTTAGTTACTAATAATGCAATAAACATAATTTATTATGTCAAATTCAAAATCATTTATTCAATGAAGAAACTAAGTGACATTTATGAACATTAAATTGAAGCTACAGTTAAAAATCAGAGATGGACACAAACAGACGCCACAGCATGTCAATACATTGTCGATTAGTAGAAGATTGTCAAGGTAAATTAGGTGAAAACACCGAAATCTACTGCCTGCTTGTGTCAATCTATCAGTTTTATTTTTTTAAATGCGTAGAGCCTTATGAGAAGAATACTGGCAAAGAAACTCATGGCCACTCTTTTAGTATTACATGAAAGGTTAACAGTATGCAAGCTGTTGCTACTTCGATTTCATTTTATTTAAATGCTCCAAAAGCTAACAAACCAACAAAAAAAATGACTGTGATACCATTGAAGGTTTGAACCTATTAAACATAGAAATCATTCAAGGTGCACATCTATCTACTGTTAAATTGTCGAATATATTATGCAATAATCAGAGGTTCATTGTTTTTAAATAAATTACAAATAGATATTAAAATTACTTTTGACATTCAATATAGGCAAAAATTCTTGTATTGTAGTTTAAAAGTGTGGATAAAAATACTTACCATTGGACAAATTGGCTAATAACGAATTAAAATCGTCTTCATGCTTAGTCCATTGATCGTTTTTATCTTCAAAACCCAGTCCTTTCTCGTCATTCTTGTATCTAGCGACTACATGCTCCACAATACCATTTTCTTTAGCTCCTAACCCCTTGCCTTCGCTCCATCCCATCTTTTCCAACATACGCTGACCGAATTTATTAGAATCATTGCTCCAAGCGTTGTTTTTGGCACGTAAATTAATAACTTTTTGTTTACGACGGGGTGCTGCTAACATAGCCATGATTTCAAATATTAAAAAAACATTTCGCCCCGTGTGACCATGTGAAACATTTGTCAAAAAGACAAGATGGACGACTCGCGAACTGGCTACAACTTCATCATGAATGTTGCCACTTAGCATGAAAAAAACTACCAAAGTTTTAGATAATATTAACTGATAAATAATTCTAATAAAAAGTAATGACGAAGTAGCAACCTCTAAAAATATATGAAAATACTAAATAATAATGTACCTACCACGCACTACCATACATCATAAAGTGAAGTGAAATGGCTTAACCTGAAAAATACAACTTCTAAATAAATTTTATTGAAATTACGAAAGTGAACGTCTGTGAAGTTTACGTATTACTAGTCACGTTTAGTAACTCATTATACTATAACTTATTACGATTCTCGGAAAAATTCTTGTATATGGCAACATTTACGAGCACAAGAATGGTTGGAAGCGATGTGAAGTTCGTACTATCCATAATTACCAAACTATTTTACTTACTACTTTAGCTTTTACTATGTATTTTATTACGAATAACATTGTTTAAAACAATTTTACCACTTGCCTTATCTTTGCGGGTTGCATTTTAAAATTCTACTATTGCGGCTTGCGGCTTCTGAATGTCAATGTCGTAGTAGATTTTTGTGAAAAATTAAATTTAAATAAATTAACAAACCATGAAGGTAGCAAAATAGGGGTTTGAAGTTTGTATGGGAAATGAATAATTTATATAGTTGTTTATTTAGATGTTTTTAACCGACTTAAAAAAAAGGAGGTTTCGCAATTCGACCGTATATTTTTTTTTTTGTGTGTTCGGCCTTCGTCTTTTTTTCGTCGTTTTTACAGTATATGAGTTTGAAAAATAATATCTAATAGACTACTTTTTTGATTAAAATAAGTCTATAAGATGGCAAAACAGGAGATTAAAGTTTGTGTGGGAGATCAATTATTTTGCTACGTTTATTTATAATACTCTTCATAATCGTTCCCCCAGTGGATCAGATTACCTCTTCGAGATTCGACCTCTGAGTTTTTTGCCTCCTATCTTACCCATATTGGTCTACAAGAGTTTAGGAAAGAGCATTGAAAGTTACAAAACCATAGTCCATATTTTGAACGAGAGACCTAATTTTGCAATTTATTAAGTGAGTTATATTAATAAAATTATAACTAGCTTTTGCCTTCGGCTTCACCAGTAGCCTACATCCTTCTCCAAGGTTCAATCTATTTTAATACAGAAATTTATTTAAATCGGTTCAGCGGTTTAGCCGTGATTGCGAACAGACAGATTAAAATATAAAATGGGTTACTTTTGTTATGAAAATAAAAGTAACGTGTGAATAATTTTGATACAGAACACTAATAATTTTAATACAAAATTAATAACATAAATATTTAAATACAAAATCATTATATTTCTTACGGAAAACAGGCGTGGCTACTTGGCAATTTAATGGAGTAAATTTAGTGAAGTTTAGCTTCCCGTGTTTGATATGGCTCTTATGGCTAAAGAGGCAGCAAGGAAACGAGATAATATGAGTTCTTTACTATCTTCCAAAAACGCAGAAAGTGCCTAATAAAGACCTCAAAATGATCTACAGGTGAAAAGGGCTAGTCTTTTTCGCATTACTTTAGCACCAAGTAAAATTATTTAAAAAAAACCCGACTGTGTCAATATCTGCCATCTTTATTAACTCTCACGACTAAGTTCAATCTATTGACACCACTCAAATAAAAAAACAACTAGCCGTTTAGCCGTTTTTTCGGAGTTTGGGTGTTTTCTATGTTTAATATGTATGTATTTACTAAAAAAAGTATGTATATATATGTATTTTTATCAGCTAGCTTAGCTTGGGAATCTATAGCGTTGTCTGTTAGATGTCCGAAATATTTATGTATGCGACATATTCAAATAGTATTATCACAACTATTTGAGGATATTCTCTTATTGATCTTAAGTTTCTGCAACGTGAAGATAGTAACACTCGTTAATAATACAAACTAGTTAATGCAGTTGTAACTACCACACACAGTCCATAATTGGGTGTCGCAATATTCGACTAAGGAACAAATATAAACATGAGAACAGTTGGTACTTCAAATAGTAATATAACCCTCGCCAGATAGATCAGGCAAGTGTCCAATAGTCCAGGCAAAGGCTGTTGTAGATAATAAGCTTAATTAAAACTCTGTTATCTGAGAAAAGTGGTAATTTGGCCATAAACAAGATAATTTTGTTTTTAAAACTATCGCGCCATGCACGTGATACGGCTGTTACGTCACGATTTTGTACGAACGTGATCAAGTGGTGCACAATAAAGTTTTTCTGCTCAAATTTAACATCGTGATGGGAATTTGACGAAACGTAACAATCGTTTTAACTGGTAATACAACTGATACTTAAATTTTACTCAACGGAGTCTGTTCCCACCCTCATAATATTATATTCATGAATAGGTATTCCTAATTAAATCTATTTTTCCCCTTATGGGTAAAGATATGCAAAACTACAATATATGCTCCCATTTATTTACAACCAGAAGATTCTAAATGGCGATTGGAAACAATCATACATTTTCTGCAAAAACATTTTTAGCGGGCTCTTATAATATAGAAGGTGCTAATTGTCTAGTTCTTAGCCCCAGCAATTTAGATTCCGCGTTGATAAAAAACTGCCTTTCTACGGGGAGACTTATGGATATCCAGCAATGGACTATTAAATGCTGTTGATATGATGTTAATAAATCGGTCAGTCAAGGCGAGTCAGTATATGCATTGCTAATAGACTACTTTTCTACTAACTAAGAATGTAAGAAAAGGTTTGCTTAAATCCCGTAAAATTTTCAACGACAAAGCCGTAGAGGCTGATTTGATTTATGAAGTAGAATTCGTTATAACTTCTATCTACAGTGGATTTACTTCATCGTTAACTTCGCGGCCAGGTGCGAACTAAAGACCGGTTTATAAGAAAGTAAAAGTGCAAGCAGATTTTGAAGTTTTATTCACATATTACCCGTTTGTCACTGTGTCATGTAATTCTTTAATGAGTGGGAACTGTGTGAGTTTAAAATTGTTTTTATTACTTGAAATGGTTCATAATCATTATCAACAGATTCTATCACGCTACCCATTTGAGCAGCCAGGCTGGGTTGCTTTCATGTTTTCCTTCTCCATATAGTACGGTGCTGTTGTGCTTATTTTGCTGCCTTAGTGGAATGGACAGGGTTGATGACAATCCTATTCTTCCATCTATTCATCATTCTATCCATTACCACAAGGAGTATAAAAAACTTAAATATATACAAATAAATAAAATTGGAGTGTCTGTTTGTAATATTAAAATAACCGCTTTTTACTAAATGCATATGTATGCATACACGTAACATATAACAAAAATGTAGTAAATTTTTTTTTGTCTGTCTGTCTGTTTGTTCCGGGCAATCTCTTTTGATCTCTTTCAATCGATTTTGACGGGACTTTCATAGGCAGGTAGCTGATGATTCAGGGAATAACTTAGGCTACTTTTTTTAGACTCACTTTGTCCCGCGGCGTTACTCGCGGTACAACAATAACCGCGGGTAACACCGCTTGGTTCAGCTAGTCTAATATATAAAATTCTCGTGTCACAGTTTTAGTTGCCAAACTCCTCCGAAACGGCTTGACCGATTCTCATGAAATTTTGTGAGCATATTGAGTAGGTCTGAGAATAGGCCAACATCTATATTTCATCCCCCGAAATGGTAAGGGTCACCCATCCTTAAAAAAAAATTATGGCAAAACAACGTTTGCCGGGGCAGCTAGTATTTATATAAATTTATGTGTTCTAGTAATTTCCGTTGTCAATTGTTTCAATGCAAATTCCGTTTTATTACTTTTCATGCTACTTCGTGCAAGAGAAAATTTATTAAAGACGGAAGTACTCTATTGTCAATATTGTGCATCAGTGCATACACAATATTTTATTTTTGTTTTATATTATTAAAATGTATTAAACACATTACAAGGAAGTAAAATTGGTATATAGACTTTCACCCTACACAACGATTTGTTTTATATCTACATTGATGAAGGAGGAATGTTTTTTTATTCTATACTATTATATAAAGAGGTAAAGTTTGTGCTTTTGTGATTTTGTGAGTTTGTGATGTTGAAGGGGGTAATGTCTGGATCTACTGAACCGATTTGGAAAATTCTTTTACCAATAGAAGGCCACGTTATTTTTGAGTGATATAAATAAATAAATATTTCGGACATCTATCACACAACGCCATCTAGTCCCAAGCTAAGCAGAGCTTGTGTTCTGAGTATTAGACAACTGATACAAATACATATATACTTTTTTTTGTAAATACATACATATTATACATAGAAAACACCCAAACTCCGAAACAAATATTTGTAGATCATACAAACATTTGATCCGGCCCGGGAATCGAACCCGAGACCTCACGATCAGCAGTCGCACACGTCAACCGCTAGACCAACGAGGCAGTCATATAGGCTATACATATAATAACTCGAAAAGTGAAAAAACCTTCTCGTGGTAGCCGGATTTGCAAAGTAAATCGGAAAAAAAAATGTTTACCGCCCAATGAAGTGGGGACGCGTCAGCTAGTATTCGATAATTTGACAAAATTGGTATTAAAAAAATAAGCGACTCAGCAAATTTTGTTGCAGCTACAACACAACGGCCTATGTTCTACAGTGGACTGCGATAGGCTGATGATGTTGAATGATCTATAGAAATATAAAACGAATACATATTTATCCAGTTTAATGAAAAGAAAACTAACCATAAACAGTGCCATATTTTCTACGGACACCGTCTCGCTTAACCAGACATGGCAAGAAAGCTGCGGTGAAAAGCATTCCTATGAAAACGAGTGTTAATAAGTAGATAGTTAAAGTTACCCTCGCTTACTTGCTACATATTTCTTTCTCTCTAGGAAGATATCCTAGGGGGCACAAACAATTATGACACAGATTCAAAGAACACCCAGACACAAAAGAACAATTTGTGAATCTCACAAACTGTTGGCCCATATGGGGATTGAAACTACAACATTCCGCGTAGTAGAAAACGAAAAGGTGGCTGATTAAACCACCGCGTCATCCGTACAGTCAAATTTTTAAACGGGACGCTTTCTCCGGTCTATTGACGAGATATCAATGTTCAAAAACATCGCGGCTCATCTATATCTAATATCGGTTTAATATATGTACTATATACAAATATTAAAGACTTAATTTTCTTATAAAGTAAAGTTTTATTCTATGAACTGTGTTGGTACTCTAATTAACTTCCATTGCATTTTTTTCATGAATCTATCTATACTAATATATAAGATACTACTATATAAGATACTATATAATAAGAGTTTGTTTGTTTGAACACGCTAATCTTAGGAATCGCTGGTCCGATTTGAAAAAAATTTTCGGTGTTGGATAGTCCATTTATCGAGGAAGGCTATAGGGTATATATCATCACGCTACTACTAATAGGAGCGGAGCAACAATGAAGAATGTTTCAAAAACGGGGGAAATTTTCACGCTACGGGCAATATAAGGCGCAAACGAGGTTGCGTGGGTCAGCTAGTTTATAACTAAAATAAAAAAAAAAACTTAAAACTAAAACCCAACTACGACAAAAAAAGACGCTTAAAAGAATGAAACAAGTTTCAAAAGCCGTAGTCACGCGTTGTTAAAGTGTTATGGACTGTGGTACATTACACTACATGAACTACGGCTTTTGAAACTTAGGAATGTTACATAGTCCATAACACTTTGAAAACGCGTGACTACGGCTTTTGAAACTTGTTTCATTCTTTTAAGCGTCTTTTTTTGTCGTAGTTGGGTTTTAGTTTTAAGTTTTTTTTTATTTAAAATGTTTTGGTGCCTCTATAATACTTATAGTTGTGCAAAGTTTATTTTAAATAGGTACCATAGAAATATCACACTTATTGAATAAATACGGACAAAGGCACCAACAAATGCCAATAATATATATATATTTGAAATGTACAAGTTGCGCCCTTTTCAATGATACCAAACACGGCATATTTATTTTAAATTTATTTTTTAATACAGTACTTTGTGTCGGCTAGAGGGCGCTACATTCGATTTAGTGACACGTCATATAACCTCTAAGCAGTGGACAATCAAGACACTTCTAACGATACCTCATTTGTCTTATTCTGACTAGTTTAGAAAGAATGAGGGAACAAATAAGCATACAATAGAAATATCACACTTATCGAATAAATACGGACAAAGTCACGAACAAATGCTAATACTATATGTATTTTTGAAATGTACAAGTAACGCCCTTTCCAATGATACCAAACACGGCATATTTATCTCAAATTTATTTTTTAATACAGTACTTTATGTCGGCTAGAGGGCGCCACATTAGATTCAGTGACACGTCATATAGCCTATAACCAGAAGACGATCATGACGCTTCTAGAGACACCTCATTTGTCCAAATCTAATGAGTAGTTAAGGAGCTAGGAGGGAACAAATGAACATACATACATACATACATACATACATAGCCTGTCAAAATCATAACCCTCCTTTGGCTTTGCCGTAGTCGGGTAAAAAGCGGCCAAGTTCGAGTCGGACTCTAGATCTCGTTCAAACCAATTTTCGGTGGAAGTTTGCATGGATAATGTACATCATAATATTTTTTTGGTTTTATCATAATTTTATTTTAGATAGATAGAGATATTTTATATTAGATTTTATTTTAGTTGTAGTTTCGAAAAAAATATATTAAAAACCTCAATATCATTTTTGAAGACCCCTCCTGTAACTTCTAAAATACGAGAACGATAAAAGTAAAAAAAATATATGATGAAGGTACATTACCTACCTTCCTATGCAAACTTCCACCGAAAATTGGTTTGAACGAGATTTAGTAAGTAGTTCTTTTTTTAATACGTCATAAATCGTAAGCAGCAACATACCTTTGACTCAATCAATTCAAATACCAAAATAAAAAAACGTTTAATTTCATAAACATAAACCTTATGCATAAACCGTGAACCATTACTTTGCCCTTTACGGAATCCTTCATGGGCGAGTCCGTTTCGCACTTGGCCGCTTTTTATTCTTAGACATTATTTTTCTCAGTTTATCAACCCTATTATGAAAGGACCTTTTTTCTTAATTTGTAATACTATGCAAAGATTATTGCTTTACAATTGTCTATTTTAATTCGAAAAGCGAACGGCGCGCCACCGGCGTATATTATGTAGGTGTGTAATAGAAGTAATTTTATGTAAATATTTCTCAACCCATCTTTGTTTAAGAAGTGATTAAAACACTTAAAAGATACAACATAGTGACTCTGCAATTCAAATCAACGCCTAGAAAAGTGCAATAACAATTTAATTATCTACCAATGTGTTCATAAATTATTCTCATATTATAAAAATTACATAATTATTAATTATACATAATATGTATCTTTAAATATGTACATATTAACACTAATAATATCGCGAATCGTTTTATAAAAGAGGTAGAGAGAGTTAATAGAGAGAGTTGTTGTCGCTGGTCACCGTTGAGACATGTAGTTTATGGTAAATGGTAAGTGAAAACGTGAACACCTCAGTTGCGTGATAACATCTCTATATTTAAGCTGGAAGCTAATTCGTTTCCATAAAACAGTAGCTAGTAGTAATGATCAACCAATACATACATATAAGGGCTAGAAATTATAATATACGGTATTAAGCATAGAGCATTATAAGTGTCTGTGTGTGTCTATGGTCGAGATCAATCAGAGGGAAAAGTCCTGAGCAGTGGTATTCGCGGAAAGTTACTGCGATAACAATTTAGTTACAATGTTTACAAGAAATTGCTTCAAGATCTCAACAAAGGCAAAATTTTTGTTAAAATTTACGGTTAAACTGAGAACAGAAAATTCGAGGTCTAGACTTACTCGAGAAAAGTAAGATAGAAGAAATTCAATTACACTATTAAATTTTGGACGAATGCTAAATTAGAAGTACACAGATACAGAAAGCCAAACTAATACTAGCTAACTTTAAATAAAATAAAAGAAATCATGCGTGGCTTTGGAAATGGGCCAATTATAGTCAGGTATTCAATTTCATTTACAAACTAGTCTAAAAATGTAGACCAATTGAAAACGCATGTGACAAGTTCAATCAAATCAAATAAAGAACGTTCATTGAAGTACCATTACGCTAAGTATAGGGCAAAACGCACAAATATAGGTCGTCTGCAATACTTCCCGTCTAAATCTCGAAATAACTAAGATGCAAAATCGCTTCTTCAACTAAGTTATAATTTACGAACATTTGCCTACGTTCATGCGCTTATTTGCATTTTTATCACCGTCAAATTACGCAAAAAATCATGTTTCGTGTTTCCTTTACTATTTACTCTATTTTTATTGTATACTAGCTGAACCCCGCGGTGTTACCCGCGGTTATTGTTGTACCACGTGTAACGCCGCGGGACAAAGTTAGCCTAATAAAAGTAGCCTAAGTTACTCCCTGGATCATCAGCTACCTACCTGTGAAAGTCGCGTCCAAATCCGTCCAGCCGTTCCAGAGATTACCCGGAACAAACAGACGAACAGACAGACAGACAGACAAAACTTTTTTAACTACATTTTCGGTATATGTATCGTGTATACATACATATGCATTCATTAAAAAGCTGTTATTTTAATATTACAAACAGACGCTCCAATTTTATTTATTTGTATAGACTAGCTGATTCCCGCGGTTATTGTCGTACTGCGGGTAGTGCCGCGGGACAAAGCAGGTCTAAAAAAGTTACTCCTTAGATCATCAGCTATCTGCCAGTGAAAGTCCCGTCAAAATCGGTCAAGCCGTTCCAGAGATTACCCGGTACAAACAGACAGACAGACAGACCGATAGAAAGACAGACAAATATTGTAAAAAATGATATTTTGGTATATGTACCGTGTATACATACATTTGCATTTACTCGTAGTATAAATCGGTTGTTTTAATATTACAAACAGACACTCCTATTTTGTTTATTTGTATAGATGTCAGGGTTGCAAAACAAAGATGATGATGACAGTGTCGAAAGTCAGCGTTTATGCACCATAAATAGCATTCAATTATTTTTGATGTTGTTGATATCTGGCAGAAATTGTACGCAGCAAGTTAATAGAATATTAATTCCTTGTATTTTGACCTATCTACTAATCTTTATATAAAGATTTCGTGTTACGATGGATGTGCGCGATAAACTACTGAACGAATTTTTATAAAATTTTGTAAGCATCTGTAATTTGGTCCAACTTGGTAGATGGGGTAATTTTTATCTCAATTATTGTTATTTGTTATTACAAATTAAATGTGTCTATTTATCGGTTAGTTCCATAAAAAAATTATAGATGGCATTTTTGCATCTAAGTTGCACAGATATCCGGTAAATGGAGACGTATTACAAAAAAAATGTGACGGTACGAAGTTCGCCTGGTCAGCTAGTATCTATACCGATATATAAAGCTGAAGAGTTTGTTTGTTTGAACGCGCTAATCTCAGGAACCGCTGGTTCGATTTGAAAAACTCTTTGTTGTGTTGTTGTTTTGAAAAATGTACTATTCAACACTGAAAAAAAATATAGCCCATAGGCATAGACACATATATCATCACGATAAGACCAATAGGAATAGAGCACCAATGAAAAATACGGGGTAAATCACGCTACGGGCAATGCACGGGAGACGCAAACGAGGTTGCGTGGGTCAGCTAATAAAAGATGCCTAGGTTCTAGGTAGATATTCTAGTAGGTATACCTAGGTAGGTACCTACCTATACCTACATTCAAATGCAATCTTAAACTTAAACATCACGTTGTTTCGTATTAATATTGAGGCAACAATCATAAATATTCATTTGTTAAAAATGGTAGTTGTAAAATACAAATGTAATGTTCTGACAAAAATAAATCGTTAAGCAATTTTTAAAAAGTCTGCATTTCATAATTCATTCACATTTCAACAAGTCGTTGCTGTTTTCAAGTCTTTTCATTCAAGCTCTTCAAAATTTTTTTTTAAAATTATTTGTGACAGAAATCCAACTGAAAACACACCATGAATGTATGTTAATAAAGGTTGAATATCAGTGGAATTGGAATTGTGAAGTAGCATTAGCACTGTGTGTAAGTAAATTTAACAAAAATATAACGTAATCTTAAGATAACAAACATCAAAGTTTAACGCTCTCCGCTGAATCATGTATCGTTCTGAAACGATTGCTTACCGATAACAAAGCTTAAGAGTTAGACATCAACACGGGTTATCAAGTCAATATGATGCTTCGTATACACGCATGCCGTAAAAATACTGATAACACCGTGATAGCAGCATAAACTAAACTCTGAATGTAATTTTGCATATGTGGTAGAAATTGTATTTATTTATGAAGACTACCTGATAACACCGTGATAGCAGCATAATATCAAAAGTAAAATCTGAACGTAATTTTGTATCTGTGGTAAAAATTATATTTATTTATGAAGACCACTCTAACACAAAGTTTAACTAATTTCTTATTTATTTTATTAGTAAAAAAATAAAAACTGCCGTTTTTAGTAACCAAAGTATATCGTTTAATCTCGGAATAAAAAATAGTCCGCTACGCAGGATCTTTTTGAGTGGTAGATCGGTGTCGCCGTAGTCGCGGAGCACTATAAAGTTAAATCTTAATAAAAAACGATCAAAATTTAAATGGAAGTTTAAAAATAATTTCGTATAACTATTTAATTTATTTCAGATAATAATATGTCGGTCCTGGTACCAGTATGTACATTGTACAATGTTTGCCTATCCGTGGTCAAGAGTGGAGAATTGTAAAAACTTCGTTTTCAAACAAATATTTACATTAATGAATAGATATTGTGTGGGCAAATGGCTGACCGGGCTGTAACGTGGGAATCTTATCGTGTGACTCACACTATGGGTATGGCAGGCAACTGCAATTTGCAAAAATACATACAAATACATAAAAAGGAACAAAGAAGTCCAAAGATAATTTTTAAAAGACAAAACAGAAGCCAATCATTATAAGAGTTAACGGTGTAGCTCGGAGGCTGAACGGGTAGGTAACTTCGAGGCCGAGGAAAATAAAAAAAAGTAAATTACATATTAGTGACCCAACCACTTTGCAGTCGACAGCTGCGAATTGGCGCGAAACAGGTTTTTGGCGGGAACAATGACGTCACCTGACATGTGCCTTCCTTGACCGTCCAATCTTGGTTATTATTACATACTACTAGTTGTTGCCTGCGGTTCCGCCCGCGTATATGTCAGGTATCGTGGCAAATAGTAGCCAATATGTTCATCTGTTGTATAAGCTATATTACTGTAAAGTTTCATCCAAATCCGTAGAGTAGTTTTTACGTGAAAGAGTTACAAACATCTATCCATCCATTCATACTTACAAATTTTCGCGTTTATAATATTAGTAGGATATTTCGTGTACATTCTGCTATTGTTATTACTTATTACAAATAGGTGATATATTTTTTTTATTAAGAGTAAATTTAAAGACAATAGTTCTAAAAAAATATTTTTAAGTATTTTGACTGTATTCTAGTAGATACATAAAAGTGTCTATGGCCACAAAAGGTGGACACTAGTCGCGTTAGTCGTTCAAAGAAAGCAGTTAGTACGCGACGCTAAGTTGTTTGAGCGAAAGTGACCACTAATAGCTATACTCTATGTCGTAGAAGGGTCCAATGGAGCATCTAACGACTTAAATGTGGAAATAAATTTGGTTTTGAATCTTATGTAAGACATCTACATAATTTAGATGCATTCTGAATAACTTAATAGTGATTAGAAAGTTATTATACTTATTATGGTCAATTATATATTCTAATGTAGCGATTGGAGTTATTATACAAGAAGTTGGCAGTGCGTGTTGCCAAAAAATACCAAGTGTCAAAATTTTTCAAGAAGAAGAAAGTTTGTGTAAGAATGTTTTTTTTTAATTAGTACTTTTGGGGTTAGGTAAATAGAGACTGTATTTATGTAATGACTCGAAATAAATTTTCATTGTGGTACGTTAATGTGCGAAATAACTTCATTATTAATTTAAACATTCTTGGAAAAATACGTATTGCTATTTATTTTATGAACATTTACATTTAGTTGCAGCAGCTCGAAAGACACCTGAAAGGACCTTGAATTTAAATAAAAGTCCATGTAACATTTATTGAACATAAAAATTATATCTGTTTTGAAATTTCGTGACGGAAATTTAATTAGTATGGGTTTTACGACAAATAAACACGCAAATATCTGAAAACCATTTGGTTCCAAGTTCTCTTGTATACGGTTAGTATATTCTAATGAACACGCAATGCCAATAATGCTAACGATGCAGCGATGAACGGTATAATTACAAATCATTAAATTAATAAAGCTAAATTTTGAAGCTATATAACAACTCTTCTTCCTAGCCTTTATTATTTTCAATATTATTTGGGGTCGGCTACTAAGTTACATAAATATAAAAAAATAAAAACACTCGATAGTTTTTGTTGTATAGCGGGACTTGTTCGCGATAAAATTATTTAAAAGGGTACGATACGGACAATACCTTCTACAGCCCGACATTTCGTACGGGTTATATAGCTCGTGGTCTCAGGTACACTAAAAACATACTAAATTAGACTAAAATAGTCTAAAAACAGTTAAAAACACACTGCTTGGACAATATGGACACGTAATTTTGTTTGTATTTAAAATTCAAAATTATCTATGTCTATGGTTAAATTTTCAATTATTTCTAAATCTTTATATATTTAATTCTTCTGTGAGTGTGTATGTCACTGAACTACTCTCAAACGACTGGACCGATTTTGATGAAATTTTTTGTGTGTGTTCAAGGGGATCTGGGAATGGTTTAGATTCACAATTTTGACCGCTGGACAATGTTTTTTTAATTTATTAGTAGTTATGGCAAAACGACGTTTGCCGGGACAGCTAGTATACCTATATACTTGCTATGTTGATGTTTGCTAACCCTAAAACATTCACAAACTGTATGAAATACTAGGTGGTCTAAAAAGATTTCGACCTCAAAGTGAAGATAGCAACACTCGTTAATAAAAAGTAGGGAATGTTTTTGTGCTTGTGCGTCTTTACATTTACTTTGTGCATCATTGGGAACAGTGTGTTAGTTTAAGGAGACTGTGTAGAAAATTCTTGTATCACCGTTAGTTTGGAAGGTTTTTGGACCACGTATTTTCTACCAATCATTGATCATTTGCACTGCACACCTGCACTCGCACTAGTCAAAGTGAATACGGGCCTTTATGAACTGACTAGACGACTGTATACCTACCTAAAGCTAGAAACTCGTTTATAAGTATGAAATAGTTTTAAGATTGCACAACAAGTAAACACGGTCACAGACCACATAAATAGGTCCATTGTTCATTAGATCTCTCTTCTTTTGATTATTATTATATTCTCATGTCATTACATTATATTACAGGCAATGGAAAATGTCGTTTTTCAACGAAATAACGAATTATATAAGTAATATTGACAAAAACTTTATTTTACTTGTGGTATATCAATCGCAGGCAGCAATAAAATTTAATTTGTCTTAATTTTATATCGAAAACAAGAAATAACTGGCCTTCTAGCATTAACGAGGCAAGTTCAAACTTTTCTTAATAGTTTTTCATTGAACAATAAGTCACAATAACTGATATTGTTTAAAATAAATGAAATAATTGAAGAGTCATTGCACTTCATAGGTAGGTATGCAACAGCAAACGTGTTTTGCTTCATCGATACCTACTGAAGCGGTCGGCTTACCTGAGAGTCACTCCGGACATGGTTCAAATTATTCACCACTACGTTGTCCGTTGCTATTGGATCCATTTCTGTTAACTCATTATCCGTATAACCGAGATTCAGTCACACATATCACTTCACAACAACTTTAAAACACGTTCGTACCGACAACACTTTTAGTCACTAAAGAAAAATGCATCTAGGCACAGAAATAGTTCACACAGTTGTCTGACCCTCCCGAGTAAGGCTTCGCAGGCTTACTTTAAACAAACGAGAAACACCACCGCCTTTAATCAATAAACCTTCGTAATAACATTACGATTTCAAATACAAAAGTTTTCTCGGAAATAAAAGAGTTAGTTTCAAGTTTCGTTGAACACAACGTCTGGCCCGATCGTAAGGACGCCAGGCGGCGAAAAGTTAACCGTGCGTGATTTCTGGGGAACTCTCAAAAGCAAATGGTCATATAAGCTATCAATCTTTGCATACCAGAGTGGTGAAGTGAAACGGCCGGTCTCGTTTTTGTGTGAACCGCACCGAGAGTGAAAGGGACGACGCATCCGCAGGTACTTCGCCTTCAAGTGGGCGAACAGTATCTACAGGTTTTGCTCTCCCACTACAAGGAGGCACGGTGCGGACTCGGAGAGCCTCGGAGCTTGAAAGTTTAGTTCAAAAACATAACAAGCATTAGATGGTTGTCAAATTGTCACTTATTACACGCGTTATGAGAATTTAAAACAAAAACACGACCATAACCTTCAAATGATACCAGTTTTTATAGGTTACTATGTTTGACTATTAATATTTGTAATGCTCACTTTTTACATTTAATGAATGTTATGCATTCAAAGATGGTAAACACATTAAGTTATATTTTTAATAAATTTGATTTTAGTAGAGAATGGATTCAACAATATAAGTGATCGTTAAGTAGATTCAATAAATTCAATCGAACCGGTCCCAATGCATCTCTGGTGAAGGCCGCTTGAGCTAACCTCTACACAGGACACTCCTGCGCAGGGACCCACGCACACATCCATAAAACCATATAGAAAAGAGCCGTCACTGAGATGCTCGCAGGTGTAAAATACGTACTTTTCTTACCTGGTCTTGTAGTTGTTATTATTATGTACTCTTTTTTAATAATACAATAGATTGCAGCTTCACAATGCAATGTTAGAATCAAAGTGAACTAAAATTAAAGGCACTTTCGCCCTATTATTAGCTGTAAATTACCTTAACGACTGCTTGTAAATATCTGGATAGTTGGTGGGAGAGTCGGTTTTAAAATTACATTTATTACGTGGAGATACAAACCATAAATCCAAAAAAAATAGTTTTAGGGATACCTTTAATAATAAAAAGTTGGTACAATTGTTTAACTTTCTACATAAAACCTCAATTTTGCATCTGTTTAAAATGTCAAAAGTCGACACAAAAAAAAAAACAAAAAAATATCACAAACACTTGAAATCTACAAACACAAGATACGAGAAATATTACATTTATATTCTCTTTCAAAATAATTATAATTTATATTGAGAGAGAATATAAAATTAAACCTTAGGAAGATGGCATGAATCGACAAGAATATAAATTATTGATCACACTTACAGCTTTGCTAACATGTTTGGCTACGGTTATAGACAGATCTAAAAAGCCACCAGGAACATAACATTCCACCAAGGTAAGAAAATTTTCATTATTATCATTATCATACTATCGCAGTCCACCTGAATGGGCTTTTAACATTGCGCACACAACCTTACATTTACTTCTTCAAAAAATTAAAAGCAATAAGTAAACCTGATTGATCTTTCATAACTAAGACCCCATAGTGACCGATTCTTGAACAAAACACATTCGAAATCAAAATCAAATAGCTTTTATTTCAAGTAGGCCTTTTGAGGCACTTTCAAAACTTAATGACTCTAGTTGCTCAGTTCCAAAATGTGTATCAATTAATTAACTGCCTCGGTGGCGCAGTGGCAGCGTACACGACTGCTGTTCTTGAGGTCTCGGGTTCGATTCCCGGGTCGGACCAAATGTTTGCATGATCTGCAAATATTTGTTTCGGAGTTTGGGAGTTTTCTATGTATAATATGTATGTATTTACAAAAAAAAAGTATATAAGTATTTATATCAGTTGTCTAGTACCCATAATACAAGCTCTGCTTAGTTGGGGACTAGATGACGTTGTGTGTTAGGTGTCCGAAATATGTATTATTATTATATGTATTTAGTTCCTAAAAAAAACTACTGTACAAGTTCTACTTTAACGCTGTAAGTAGTTAAAATTATTAATAACTTTGGTATTGACAATTAATCAGAGTCCAATTTGTAAATATAGTTTTAAATACCCTTTGTTAATTGCAGAACAACAAATCTATACCAAAAAACAACCTTAAGATGAACATGGAGAAAACACTAAGCCTTTTTAAATTCTACTAAATCGATCACTCTACAGGAATCATAAACAAAAGTAGAGTAAAAATGAATAACGGAATAAAACCCACCCGTTTGTGGTATCTTACAGGGAAGAAGCATTTTATGTCTATGATAAACGGACGCTTGGCCGTGCAACCGAGAAATCAACATCCAAGAAATGACTATTTTAGACTAATGGCTTTACTTATGCCTAGTGTTTTTGGAATTGTCTATTCCTATTTAGAATATGGCCCACCCAAAGATTGTGTTGGGGGGAAAAAGAAGCCTGAAGAAGAAGTTAAAAGCCCACCGTGCCCTCCAATACCGTGCCCACCCATAGATAAACCAAGACCTCCAACTAAATGTCCTAGTTGTACAGAATAATATGACAGATAGCCGCCTGAATAATTAACAAAGAAATAAAATACAAAAGATTAGGTACAGAATACACGGTGATTGTTTTATTTCTGCTTCCAGATATATTTATATTAACTAGGAAAAAAGGAAAAGTTACTTTTGCTTTTTGCGCTCCTTCCTATAATCTTCCTTACTGTGCCAAATTTCATACTACTCCATTCGTACAAAGTGGTACAAAGTTTTTTTTACACGTATTAATATAAAGATAATGCTTGACTACTCGCCTATTGATTGACTGCCTCGGTCTAGCGGTTAGCGTATGCGACTACCAAGAGGAGGTCTCGGGTTCGATTTCTGGGTCGGGTATATAAATAGTGAGTTTATCTTACAAAAAGTTCTCAACAGTCCATAGTTTGGTAGTTGAACGGTGCTGTTTAGTAAAGAGGCTAGGCTGTTGATTGAAAGGCTAATAAGCTAGTTGGTTGCGACATATATAGGTATATTTAATACAAGTATGTTATATAATAGGAAACCTCTTTATTACAAGACTGTAAACAATTCAAACGTCACAATAAAAGGAGACAGTAATATGTCATGAATAAGCAAGAGTTAATATTTTTAATCACACTTTCCGCAATCGTATCATGTTTTGCAACAGTTTATGATAACGGCAGAAAACCGCCCAGACAATAACAATACACCATGGTAAGAATTTTATTAATAAACATTATATTCTGTGATTTATATTGTTATATTTGTTATCATGTGGCAGCAGACCCAATTCTAAGAGCAATAGCAAATGGGGCCAGACTCCAACAGCAAACTACCAACCACGGGAATCTAGACTGGCTCGTTGGTCTCGCGGTTGCAGAGTGCGACTGCTGATCATGAGGTCTCGGGTTCGATTCCCGGGTCGGACCAAATGTTTGTATGATCTACAAATATTTGTTCCGGAGTTTGGGGTGCTTTCTATGTATAATATGTATGTATTTACAAAAAAGAAAAGTATATATGTATTTGTATCAGTTGTCTAGTACCCATAACACAAGCATTGCTTAGCTTGGGACAAGATGGCTTTGTGTGTTAGATGTCCGAAAGTGTCCGAAATACTTTGCTAAACTTGAAAACTAAATGGAAACTTTCATGAAAGGTTCTTTTATATCTTAACTAGCTGACTCACGCAACTTCGTTTGCGTCTTCTATTGCCCGTAGCGTGAAAATTTTCCCCCGTTTTTGAAACATTGTTCATTGGTGCTCCGCTCCACTCTGCTATTGGCCTTACCGTGATTATATACATATAGCATATAGCTGGTCCGATTTGAGAAATTCCTTCAGTGTTAGATAGCCTATTTATCGCAGAAGGCTACAGGCTTTATAACATCACGCTAAGACTAGTTCTGTTTCTGGATGTAATTTATCTATAACTGATTGAGTCCCGCGGTGCTACCCGCGGTTATTGTTGTACCTTTACAACCGGGGGCAAAGCTTGTCTAAAAAAGGTACCCTAAGTTACTCCTTCTTACATCAACTTTCTGCCAGTGAAAATCGGTCCAGCTGTTCCAGAGATTGGCCGAAACAAACAGACTGACAGACCGACAAAAACTGTAAAAAATGTTATTTTCCACTTTGGGACCAGACCACCATATACGAATCTAATTAATTTACACTTTTTGACAAAGAGATATGGATACTCATAATGAAAATTTATTATGTTTTTAATATAATATAAATTTACAGAACAGATAAATTGTAACCGCAAGTATCAAGGCTGGTGGACTTTAGATACATACCATGTTTTAAAAATTATGTTGACTCAATCATTTAAGGAAACCATATCAACCTCCGTTCACCAGGGGACGGCGATAGGTTGATATGAGAACTAAGAATTAAAAATGGTAAATGGAATAAAACCTACCCGTTTATGGTATCTCACAGGAAGGAAACAATTCAAGTTTATGGTCAATAGCCGATTGTCTCTAGCACCGCCAAATGAACATCCAAGAAATGATTTTTTTAAAGTGATTGCTTTCGTCTTGCCTAGTACTTTAGGACTTGCGTATTCCTATGGAGTGTTTAGTAAAGCTAGAGGTTGTTCACGTGAAAAACAGAATATTGTAGAAGAAATTAAACCGCCAAAAACAGGTCCACCTCTGCCTTGTCCCGATGTGAAGCCACCGAAACGCGCACCAAAGTGTCCTAGTTGCACAGATTAATATTATTTTATGTGAAGGTTTGTTGATAAATTGAGTTTATAGTGTGAACGAATAAATTACATTTTAAAAATATTTCAGCTTTGTTTTATTTCCAGTATTTATTTTTTTATGCACTTGCACTCGCACTAATCAAAGTGAATACAGGCCCTCAGACAAAGTCACTTTGGCAGTCCCAAAAAATGTCTGCTAGGTGGAACAAAATAAATTTGAAACAATAGTAATCTATACGTCTATATCTATATTATATATTATAAATAAATAAAATTAAAGATAACGGGTAAAGTCAATTTTTTTTGTCCGCGACAATACCCTGCCTGTGGGGAGACGAGACAGCTACAGTGCAGAAAGGAGCATCAGTAGTCAGTGCAAAAAGTGACAATATTAAGTTTTACTTTGCGGCTTTCTCCGTGTGTATGTCGGTTGTAGCGGTAAAGCCTACGTCCTATCTCGAGAGTCAAAGTATCTCCATGAAAAATTTCATTGAAATCAGTGCAGTAATTTAGCCGTGAAATCTTGACAAAGACTTTTATATTTATGATACTGATATTTAAGTATGAATATAAGTAGTAGGCAGTAGTGGAAACCATGGTAATGTATACTTCATAATTATAGTTAGTGGAAAAACCATAGACAATATTAAAAAAATATGTCACCGATGCTGTCTAAACCCTGACATCTTTAATTACTCGACGGCATGTCTAATACTTGGGAAAACCGGGTTAAATCAAAGTTATAATAACAAATCTTCATATTTTTAAATCTTATATTTATGTGATGCAGTAGAAGTAAGAACTTTTAGAATACTATAGAATAATGGATATCCGAGATACGCTCAAATTTCTTTCAATGACTGTAACGATGACTGCTGGTGTTTTATATTCTTATGGACTTTTAAAGTTACCTTGGGTTGGATCAAATAAAAACCAAGCCGTTGATATTAGTTCGAAGGCTGGGGACTACAGAACCGATGGAGGTACACCAAAAGTTACTCAATCCATTACAGCGTTAAATGTACTTAGTAATAGTGACACAATTTCAGAAGTTAAAACATGAACCATGAGTTTAATTACCTAGACTGCTTAAAACACGGATCTCACGTAGTAGCAAAATATTTTGCAGTCGTCGGGAATTGAATTTGTTGGATAATAAAATTTTATTTTTGATTTGTGTTTTCTTTAAAACAACTTAAGAGTTTGTGAACAAAGTAAGAAGACTTTTTGTGTTTGTAGCTAATGGACTAGTTTTTGTTTTTCTTTGTGTTTGTCAAGTTGGATTGAAGGGAGATCTAGAAATTAAATACGGTCTGTGAGGAATTAAGAGGTATAGTCTCTTAATATATCAGAACACTATTGTAGGAAATACTTTCAACCGTTGCATAATGAACTGGCAAATACAATAAATGTCTGAGCTGAAACTGTATAATCAAGCAGAAGTACTTTGTGGCTTAACGGTTTCTGACTAAAATTTTAAGAGCATTTCATGGGGGATCCATGTTCAATCTAAAAGGATAACTGATTGTAGAATATACGTTATCACTTTGAGTTTTGAGTGAAGGCAGAATTATAGTAAAAGGGAAATCAGCCGGAAAACACTTTAATTTGTATGAGCTTGCCAAAGTGACTCTACTCTGCCTGATGGAAAGCATGAACACAATCCAAGAGTAGTGGTTACTATAATCTTTGCCAATGCAGACAATGCGACAATGCAGCTTGGCGACCCACACTATGGCGGCGTATTGAGATGATTGTTCATCATTGGGCTTCTGATCTTGCACTCACCAACGAAAGACGACAGCACGAATGCTGTTATTTTAGGCTGGTCTTCTGTGAAAGGGTAGAATATCCCCGGTAGAGCCTTTATTTATGTTATTACACATTTCAGAAGATTTTTTTTCATTTACACAAATGACGCAATATCTTAAAAAATGCAGATGTTTAAAAAATTAACCGTCCTTGATTTTTTTTTTTACTTAACTATTTTTTAAGTCACGCTCAAAAAGGGTTTGTCCGACTTCCATAAGATATTATCTTTCACGATTTTGAAAGTGTTATTTGTTTTTTTTTTATATTGACAATCTCAACACTTAAGTTAACCATACAAGTTAGGGCGTTCATGACAGGTTTGCCTGTACAATTGAGCTTTACAGGTAAAGCAGAGTGTGTATGTTATACAACAGTGCAAGAATGTCCTGTTCTCAGCTCAAGCATTACCTGATGGGTATAACTGTGCCGGTACATCTCTAAAGTACACCTTACCGTGTATTGCTACATTAGTAGTAACAAACAGGTAAGTAAAAAGTAAATACTGTAGCTTCAGTATAGGTATCTTCTTCTATCTTTATATTTAATGCAAGTTTAAATTATCGAACGTGGGCCTTGATTGGATTTTATCAATTTGTCATGAATCATGTCAATTAACAGTTTACGCCCCCAGAAATGAGAACCAGGTGACGACTGGTTGATAAATTAGATATTGGTTGCGGTATATAATACGGAAATATGGGACATAGCATTGAACTGAATCAAAATAAACAGTGAAATAACTCAGACCTAGTACCTACAGGGAGACGTCACTATCAGTGTTGCCAAGTTTAACTTTATCACTTTTTATGCAGTTCTATTCCCCGATTTAAACAGGATAATCGCATTGTGCTTAATTAATTATTTAATAATTATATTAATAAAAACAATAAGAATAAGAAAAATAATACAATTGTAACTCACGCTGTCATGGTTTAAAATGGAAATAAGATATTCCCAGAAGTGAATGAATAATTTATTATAGGCGTCCTGACAATTTATTGTCAATTTCATTTGGGTATTTTATATCCTACTAATATTATAAATGCGAAAGTTTGTAAGGATGGATGGATGTTTGGATGTTTGTTACTCTTTCACGCAAAAACTACTGAACGGATTTGGATGAAACTTTACAGTTATTACTAAGCTAAGCTATTACTAATTACCAAACTAACTAACTATTACTAAACTAAGCTATATTTAGCTTATACATCAGAATAACACATAGGCTACTATTTGCCGCGATAGCCGACATATACGCGGGCGGAGCCGCGGGCAACAACTAGTGTATAATATGTATGAATTTACAAAAAAAAAAGATAAGTATATGTCTTAATATCACTTGTCTAGTATCTTTAGTACAAGCTCTGCTTAGTTTGGGTCTAGATGGCGTTGTGTGTCAGATGTCCAAAATATTTATTTATATTTAGTTTATTTAACCAAATAAAAAATATATTTTTCAGAGAATAGGTCTTTTTAAGGCATTTGATACTAAAACTAACGTGTTATTTTAACAACTGAAGCAGAATCAAAAGCAAACAATATACACAGCTCTTTCAGAGCCTCATGACGAAAAAAAAAACCATCTTCATATAGCTTCTATATATAAATGTATAATCAAGTCAATAAATCATATATTTCTATTCATAAGTGCCTGTAAAAAAGTGCCTATTTAAATAAACTATTTTTGACTTTGACTTAAAAATCGATTGCTGTTCGTTTATCTCGCTAAAACTCGAGAAATGCTGGACTGGGATTAAGCTAATTTTGGTTTTTAAATGTTTGTCGTAGTTTAAGGGAAGGTTTAAACACTGCAAAGTTTAAAAAAAAATTTGCACATCCAAAAGTCACGTGTACGAAGTAGCGGGCACAGCTAGTTATAAATAAATAGGAAATAAATAGATTATTTCCAAAGGGTAATTAACTGGCATCTGTCAAATTAAACTACGAAGTTTGCGTATCAGCTGAAATGTCGCGCACTTGCTAGAGGGTCACCGCGTCCGTGAGATGGCGCTGGACACCTTATAGGGTATCACAACCGAGCATAGAGGTAGGAATAATAGGATTAGGATTCCTTATAGAAATGGATTTTTATACATAAATAATAGAGGTTCTTCGTATTATAACCTGCACTTGGTGATGCTCCTATGCCTCGTTGAATAAGTTAATATTTATAAATTTATAAGAATTGAAAAGAGTTCATAATAAATAATCTGGTTAACGGCAAAAATAGTAAATTTTCGTTGTTACATCTAGTAAGGAATCGTGTTTTCAAAGTCAAAGCTAAGTCTTGCATATAAATATTGGTTTCAAAACCACACATAAATTAATTTAACATAACTATGAAACGCAGAGCGCCTCGCCTTAGTCTTAGTTTTGTCATAAAGGAAAAGACCATTGCGAAATTTTCCAATGTATACTTTATAAACGTAGGAAAATCATACATTCTAGTATCAAACTCATTTGTACTTATTCGACTATTTTAAATAAATTGACACCGACCGGTTTCACCTGGCATTCTCAAAGATTTTTGATTCTTAAATGTATTGCAATAAGTTCCATCAAGTGTCGACAATCGAGAGTATAAATTACGGAAAATCATGTTCGTTTACAGAAAATTTTAAGAACTTACTGTTCTTTGAATAAACTTTATGGATTTCACTTGTCCACTGATTTCTCAGTAACAGGATTAAACAGTAAAAGTACAAATGCCATTAGAAAAGAAACAAAACCTTTTTCCTTCTAGAAATGAAGCAAAAATTACAACTGCTGTCAAAAAATTTACTGTCATTTAAATCTGAAAGCACCCAAAAGTTTCGTAGCAATTTATATATGTCACCACAGTAATTAATTTAAAAATGAAATAAAAATACAAATTCCTGTTTGATTATGGTCCGAAGGAGTATATTAACTGACGTTTTAGTATTTACAGTATCTTTCTATTCGTCTTATTATGTATCTAGGTATCTCATTGATAGGTATCGGGCACGTCGTGTGACTAATAATAAGTAACTGTGAAAATTATTTTATTAGACCAAAGGATATCATTATTTAATAAAAATGTAAGTTCACTATACATGTTTTTATAGTTTTTTAAGTATTAAGCGACGAAGGCCTTAATATGTTGATTAAGAAAAATGTATTTGCAACTCTGGATTTGACGCAATAACGCATCATCGTCAACGATCAAGGATATTTGCCTTTTTAGTAAGAAAAAAAAAATGTTTTTAAATTCAGGTGATAAAGCTTTTATAATAACATAGTGATGGAAGAAGTGCTACATAGGTACGTCACGAAGCAGCTAAACCACTGAACCATATGATGATCAATTTTAGAGTCTCACATCCAAAAAAAAGAAAACAGTGACCACAAAACAATTAGGAAGGCCGAGTTTTTATGAAGACGAATTATTGTTTTGAAATAATTTCAAACTACAGAGTGTCACCAAGTCACCACCCCTATTCATCTCGTAGGTGACGTAAGAGCCGATTGGGAACAAACTATGCAGGACAACAGAATTGCAAAGAGAATAAACTTGTCACAACCCTTTTTTTATTTTTTTTTTCGTTTGGAAGCCTCCTCGGTTCGTCACCCCTCCGGGGTTTGTGTCGGGGCGGTGTGTCCGAATCGAACGAACTAAAACCACACGGTGTGCCACTCTGCGCCTGAACTTGTCACAACTCTAACCTAACCTCAAAAACCTCCATTTTAAGGAAAGGTCTAGTTTGCCTAGCAATGGGCTACTAAAACCTGTTGATGAATCACAAACGAAGCGTTACTCAATGGTAACTAGTTAAATGCGTTCTACATTATTCATTGATTCCTAGCATGGATAGTTGTTTTATTTCTCTTTGCATTTCGTGCTTGAGTGGACCTTGATGAAGGCAATCGACAACATTTCTCCTCCGATATCGCATTCTATATGTTTAGCTAATTTATCTTCGTAGAGAAGTATCGATAATATTTCCAACAAATACTTTAATTACAGATGTAATTTGGTTCACAAATAATAATATTTACAGTAGATAAATAAAAAATTTATTAGAACTGCAGCAAATGTTTAAATACATATAAATCATACCCTTTTTCGTCTCTTTCTCCCAGGATACGTGTTCAAAGGCTGCGGTGGTGGTATATGGTAGAAGTAAGGCGGCGTGTACAAAACATCCTCCATGCCGGCTGATATGGGCGTCCCCCGTGAAGGCACCAAGGAACGTACAGTCCCATACAAACTCCTGTTACGCCTTTGATTACCGTACATATTCATCATCACAACAAATTCACATTGGCTTTAACCGTTTGTTACTTTTGCACGTATACGTAAACAAAGATTATTTAAAATGGCGCCGAAATTGACAAATCTTTAATCTGTGTTATGTTAAAACTTATTTTTAAAAATAAAAAATAAGCTACCACAAGGCCGTTTTAATTTTGGAAGGTGTAGTACGAAATGTTCTAAATGATAAATATTTTTGGTAATATTTAAATCATTAGGATTTCGTTTTTATTTGAAAATAGATGGAGCGCGCGGGTGTCCAGTGTTGCTGTTACACCGTGAAATGCGTGTTTGTTCGAAGAATGCCCAGTTCCAGCATGTTCACTGTAATTATGTCAGTTTATCAGTTTTTTTCTATTGCATACAAAGAGCGTGCAGACTCGCGAGAGCAACGTATCGACATATTGAATGTTTGATTGTGAACAAAAACCGTAGCACGCAGATTCGCGCACCGATACACATCACTGGGTTTAAAAAGTTGTCATTAAATTCATTCTTATTAATTACTATGATTATATTTTAGTTTGTGTTCAGTTTGGTTTATTGAACGGCATCTATGTATTGTTGTTTACTTAGCTTGTTTACTGTTAATTATACTTTCTAGTAAAGCTTAGGAGAATTTTGCCGAAATATTCCTAAGAGTACCTACTGTGCTCAGAGTTCCCTTTTTAGGCCTTCTCGGTGATTGAAATTATTTTTCACTACGGTTTTAAAATCAGTAGGTATAGCTTCTTAACTTTCATATCGTGGTCTTTTAAGTCTAGATCCATAAATGTATCAGTATTACCACTGACGAAATTAGTATATTGTGTCATTGGTATTACGAAAAGTTTCTGATATACCTCGGGTGTACCAGCGAGATAATATTTCTCAGGACTCATATCTTCCTATGCTTATTTCTATATTAATATTATAAAAGGTTAGTGAAGTTGTAGGAGGTAATCCCTGGATCTACTAAACTGATTTTGAAAATTCTTTCACGAATGGAAAGCCACATTATTTGTGAGTCATAGGTTATGTAGTAATGCGAATAATGATTAATGCGACATGCAGGATATCGCATAATAAACGCAGGCGGAGTCTCGGGTAATAATTAGTATTATATTACTATATTATATTATATATTGGTCCATCTTTATTTTAGTGCAAAAAATGTTTTCTTGTTGTAATATACAAGAAATATTCAGGCTATAAAGAAGAACAAATCTAATAGACTTATGTAGCAGTCTTCATTTACATTAAATTCGTAAAAAGTACTAATCATTATTTTGATGCAACTGATAGAGGATGCACTACTTTTTGGAAGTCGCTTCCATAAACCGATAGAGAAACATTTCTATTCAGAACAAGATTTTAAAATTCAATAGACATTATTATAAGAGTCGTCGAATTTCTACACATCCACTATATTATTATAACAACAGTTTTGTTTTATTTTTGATTAAAAACTGATCTAACATTGGGTCACTTTACATTTCACAAGACAGAGTACGCCATCTAGCGAAGACAGGTAAAAACTAAGCAACGGAGTATTAATGCCTCGTTTGAAAGCAGCGTCACACCATTTTTCATCTGATTCAATGTTGGACAACTAGATGCCGCGACACGTCATAATAGTCTTGAATTTGTCAAGTAACTTCAAAACACCAAATTACAAAAATGGCGGACCAACGGGATAGAAAACCCAAATAATTTTACAATGTAAGTAACTCAGCGCTTTCACGATCCACCAACCAATAGATTTACAACAAAATGGCTGTTAGAAACCTAGCTAAGGTATTTTTCGCTGTGCTTTTCGATAAGGCACATTGTGCCGCTTTTGTCGGTCGTGATAACGGATTCGGCAACAACTACGTTTGGGCAGCTTCGCTAGAATCTGGTCTCCAGATAGCCACTAACCACAAGAAACCGTTGATGGTAATCATTCACAAGTCGTGGTGCCATGCCTGCAAAAACTTAAAGACGAAATTCGCCAATTCAGCAGAAATACAGACACTGAGCAAACATTTCGTGATGGTCAACTTACTGGATGAAGAGGAACCAGAGAATGGTTTTGCACCGGATGGATCATATATACCAAGGTAATAAAACTTCATTTTTTTGGTACCTATGATGTTTAATACTTATTTTACTAAAGAAGAATTAAATGGCAAGGTGATGTTGCCAGTCCTATCGGAATCTTCAATTAGAGGATAAACATATAAGAGTATGCTGGTTTTTTCGAGCTCAAGTTTTATTTTAAGACTTAGAAATCCTTAACCTTAGGAGGATACGATTTATCCATCTCTTTGCCTTAACATTTGTCTTATCTGAACACGAATATATTCTCAGGGAAGGTTTGCATTAGATACACGTCACGAAACTACCCAAAACTTTTTCTTGAAATTGAAAACGGGTAAATGAAAATAATAATCACACCCAGTTGTCTGAGACCAAACTCAGCAGAGCTATGGTAATCAGATTTGTACGAATATAATGAATTATGTATTTCTAAATATTTCGCTAAATCATTTGAGATCAAACGACATGATCGATTCGAATAGATATCGCATATTAGTCAAATAATAAATATTTTTAATAAGCTATAATTGTTAGCAAATAACGTTTTTGTTACTAGAATAAAGCAATAAATGAAAGAACTAACTATGATACTTATTGCAGAATCCTCTTTATATCACCAAAAGGGTCAGTAGATCCTGAAATCTTTAACGAAGAAGGAAGCAGTCAACATAAGTATTTTTACAGTAAACCTGAACAGATCGCTAAGTCTATGAAGAAAGTCCTGGAGAAATACCAGCTCAATGCTTTTGATGTGTGATAAGAGTACTTACTTATTCTTTATTTCTATGAATTGCAAAATTCGCCATAAGGGAACTCGTCTTTCGGGGTTATTATAATGTATATTTTGCTTACAGAATGGATCCTAACATATAATTGTCAAGTCAAACTAAAAACTTATGATAAATTTATTGGTTCTGGATGTGAACTTTATAACATGGCGATTTTGATCAGGACAATAAAATAACTGGAACTACTATCTTTTTTATTCCTAACTCTAATCATCAATTGGCCTGACAGAACTTTTAACTGACTGACTGACTAGAAAACCCTACCTATCCATTATTTTCAGATAATGTAAATAATGGATCCATCATGGATCTGGTCAATGGATCTACTGAGAGTAAACCCTCTTATCCTTCCTCAGCTTCGGCTTCAGGAGTTCAATAATTAAACTTATTTGATAAATACATACTGAAAATGGTTGCGCGATCGTTGAAAGAATTAAGAGAGAAATGAAGAACACAGGCTCTGCCACATTTGACTATTAAACTGCAGAGAGTGAGGTGTGTGTACTTAGTAATAATATTAACCGACTTCAAAAAAGGATGTTATCAATTCGACTGTATTTTTCGAAGTCGGTTCTTTTTTTGTTAAAATTTGTGATTTGTGACGTTTATACCATCGATCACAATAATGAGAAACTGGTAGCGAGTTACTGATATTTAGGAGGAGAATTTTTGGTAAATTAAGAAAATGCCATCAAATCGGGCCAAGTTAATGTTATTTAAATTCTCCGTTACAAATTTCTGCAGTTATTTTTTCTATCGCAAACGAGTTCAAAAATAAATATTTGTATGTACTCACATCCTCGACGACAGGTTCGACGTACATTTCCACGGTGTTGTTGAGAGGGGGTAATGGCATCGGGAGGGGTGATGCCGCAGCCGAAGACCTTCGCGAGATGCTGTTGCAGGAACATTGTGACACGGAGCGACGGGAACGGGGAGATTCTCTGTAGACAAAATGTGCCAAGTTTATTTTATGCTTATTTATTTACACTTCTTTACATAGGTAGGTTAAAATAAACTCGCTTTTTATTTTTGTGCGCTTAGATCTTTCAAAGCATGCGGATTTTAATGCGGTTTTCACCAAGAAAAATAGAGATTAATCGAAAATTTATTCTTTACGCAGAAACGGCTGAAAACAAATATTGAGGTAATAACATCATATGATGTAATGATATATATTTTTTAGTTTCTGTCACTTTTTAACAGACTTCGCATGTATCACAAGAGTAGTCGTCATTAACAACAACAGTCTTCAAATATTTGTAGATCATACAAACTATTACAAACAATTGGTCGGACTCGAGAATGGAATCCGAGACTTTTTGCACAGTAGTCGCATACACCACCACTGCGCCAGCGAGGCAGTCGATAGTCGATATTTACAATTATCACAAAGGTTGTATCAATATTGTATCGATTGTATTGTAGCGTATAATAGGCAAATAATTTACCCAAATCGAATTAATTGATATGTAGGGTGTGTGGGAACTAGGTTAGAACGACAAGCTGTTTGTTATCAATAACGTCTAATTAATGAGGAGACGGTAATTAATGAAATTGGCATGTAGGTATGATGTTTGTAGGTACGTACGTATCTATTAATGTTTCTGTTTAGAACATTGATAGGTCGGACGGATCTTGAAATGACTATCAACGATTTTATAGTTTCGACTTGCACTCACATTGATTTGAAAAATATCAATACTTCTAAATACATATACTCGTATGTATACCTAAATACAGAATAAAATTTTAGACGTGCACGTATTTATTATCCAGTCGAGTGGGACCTCTAGTCGCAAATTACGCATACAATTAGTTCTTTTTTTCGATCTTCCGAGGATATTCAATGATAAAATGGTCCTATTTTTACTTTATATATCAACTGTCATTAAAACACGAATTTTTAGTTGTAGTAAGTGGCTAACTTCGCAAATGAATATCGGTAGCTGAGGAATCGAGTGCGTTGTCGGCCGCTATGAAAAGTCTTTTTCAGTCCATCGCTGGACATGAGCCTTGATTTACAGCGAAGGTTTTGACCCTAGCACGCTAGTTAAACGGGTTATATAACGTTTGTATCAAGTTGTCCTTCTCTTTGCAGTTGCTGGCCTGCGTAGTTTGCTTCCTAAGTCAGTTCCTAGTAAGCCTACTGAATTCCTACTGAATTCAACACGAAAGGGCCGGCTTGACCGTGGCGGTACTACTCTTACACAGAAGACTAATACAACAGCATTAGTGCTGTCGTGTTTCGTTGATGAGTGCGAGATCGGACGCCGAATGATGCAGAAGCATCCTAATAAGGCCGCCATAATGCCGTTCACCATGGCAGTATGATGACCACTACTTTTGGATTCCACCAATGCTTTCCATTAGGCAGAGTAGAGTCACTTTGGCAGGTTCATAAATTATATAAAAAACTCTTAGGAGATGAATAGAGTGATGGTATTTTTAATTTGTCTATTTCCTTACCTTCTGCTTCTCCGACACACGTGGTGCGACGTCCGCTCACATCTGCACCTGACTGGTACGAAGTATCCCAGTTGTGGTAAAGGAGATGGCTCCATGGAGTCACTGGAATCACTCCACTCCGGCTGGCTGAACGGGCCCATGTCGAGAACCGACGGCATTTTACCTCCGAGTTTTTCTT
Source organism: Spilosoma lubricipeda (assembly GCA_905220595.1). NCBI lineage: Eukaryota > Metazoa > Arthropoda > Insecta > Lepidoptera > Erebidae > Spilosoma > Spilosoma lubricipeda. The sequence continues at coordinate 5,209,666 of HG992295.1, forward strand.
TTTTAAAGTTGTGTTAAAACCTTTTTGATATTTGAAGATATAATTTGAAATTGGAGTTCTTTTTCTCTATGGTATCTTCTGATATTCAGTAGTTTTGTTTTCACTGTGCTCTTTTCATCTTAATAACTCATATTATCTTTTATTATTACGTCAAATTTGACTGATTACTGTTTTGTTTTATGTTCACTTATTTTCTTTTATTTGCATTTTAAGAATTCATTTCTAAATAAAGTTGAATTATTTGTTTCTAATATCACAATTACCACCCTTTTACTATACGCAAATAAGATTTACACGAATGTTTAGCAAAAAACTGTTTGTTTGTCTATTTGCTCAAAGTTCTATTAGCACGCAACTGCAGAACAGATTTTCATGTGAATCTCACCAGCTGTTATTGTAAAGAGTTACACCACTTTTTTAAATAAAATAATAAGGATTTTACTTTAAAAGCCATTGAAATTTTGCTACACTGTACTACTAAGTTCATCAAAATTTGCAACTATTTTTATTTATAAAGTATTTTTATTGTTTTCTAAACTATTATATGTCTATTAAAAACAATAGTTTTTTTTTACTACTGAGTCTTTTAACACTTTTTCTATTTCAAATGTCACAACAACAGATAAATTTAAACTTAAACTTTAAACGTTTTGACAAAGGCTTTCTTGAATCACACGTCTAAGTACCACGATACATATAGACGCTATAACCTATTTTAAAACATGATTATAGATAATGCCGCGGGTGCGTACGCCACCAATTATAAATAAACTAAATGATAGAAATGATAAGATAAAACCAAACAAATGCTTTTTGGGTTAGGACGTATCGCGAACAATTTGGGACAGGCCAAGCCTAGTATTTATCAATTTCTACAATGTAAACAGTATATTAGCTATGTATAGAAAGGTAATCTATACAAATAAATAAAATTGGAGTGTCTGTTTGTAATATTAAAATAACAGCTTTTTAATCAATGCATATGTATGTATACACGATACATATACCAAAAATGTAGTTAAAAAAATTTTTGTCTGTCTGTCTGTCTGTCTGTCTGTTTGTTCCGGGTAATCTCTGGAACGGCTGGACGGATTTTGACGGGACTTTCACTGGCAGGTAGCTGATGATCCGGGGAGTAACTTAGGCTACTTTTTTTAGACTAACTTTGTCCCGCGGCGTTACTCGCGGTACAACAATAACCGCGGGTAACACTGCGGGGTTCAGCTAGTTTTAATTATAAATTAAATTCAGTGATATTATAATCCCTTCCAGAACAAATAATAGTGTACTTATCAATCTTGTAGACGTCAATCGTGACGTAATCACCAATTGTAACCGGTATGACATTGTGTACAAGTGCTAAAGATTTTTACCCGACTACAGCGAAGTCAAAAGGAAGGGTTATAGTTTTGGCAGTCTATGTCTGTATGTCCCACCGTAGAGCCTAAATTACTGAAACGATTTCAGTAAATGGTCAACAGCTATGGCTATATATCTAAACAAATAAATAAAATTGGAGTGTCTGTTTGTAATATTAAAATAACCGTTTTTTTAAGAAAGAATCGAAATTATCTTTTTTAGTCAATCCTGAGAACGTCGTTTGACTTGACGAATGGTTATTTTTAGTTTGATTTGTGGTGTTGTGTGGAGAGGTTATAGAACAGCACCTATGAATAATGTAAAATCTGGTCTTGGTTGCCGCAATACAACCCTCGAGCTTAGTGCGGAGACCGTCGATAATTTCAACTCAAACCTGTAATTTGTGTAAGTACAAATCTATATAAATACAATTGGAGTGCCTGTTTGTAATATTCAAATAACCGATTTTTACTTAATGCATATGTATGTATACACGGTACATATATCAATAAATGTATTGTTTTTAATTTTGTCTGTCTGTCTGTTTATTCCGGGTAATCTCTGGAACGGGCGGACCGATTTAGACGGGACTTTCACTAATAGGTAGCTGATGATATAGGGAGAAATTGAGGGTTCTTTTTTTAGACTAGCTTTGTCCCACGGCGTTACTCACGGTACAACGATAACCGCGGGTAACACCGCGGGGTTCAACTAGTATAAAATAAATTACGTAATTAGGATACAGTTTTTTAAACTTTTGTGGTGTCAACGGAACCCTAATTCTATTTTCAAAATAAAATTAGGTTATGTTATTCTTTACAACGTTAGCTTATCTGCCAGTAGAATTTCTAGAGGTATCAATCATTTCAGATGTAATGCGTCGTGATTAAGATATTCGTCATAAGAGACCTAACTGTTTTAAAATGTAGTCGAAAATATTTTTCAAAGGTTTACGGAAAAGCATTTGTTGACAACGTATAACATGGATTGCGAAATAATATATGACGATAAATAAAAATCTATAAACTTTCTCAGACGTGACTACTTTTGTATTTATTTCTTCCATTTTTATTTAAATAAAGAGCCTACCAAAGTTATTCTATTCTGCTTGATAAAAAGTATTAGAAAAATCCTAGAGTATTGATAACCACTATAGTCATTGCGAATGCAGACAATGCAACATGGTAACCCACACTATGGCGGCCTACTGATATGCATTTTCACGCCCCGCTCAAAGGACCTGAATCATAGTGGGATAGAAACAGATTGGCACAAGAAAGAAAAACCGTAATGTTTAGCTCGAGAGCATATGTCTACCTCTCTAAAACTGTGTCTTCCAAGGCCTGGACGTATTGATATGTAGAGAAAGGGAGAAGATGGGACTAGTTGGAAGAGCTTGCTCCTTAAAGGTATTACACAAAAACATTGTACACGCAATAAAACTAAGTAGTCTCACATCTTCATTATACATATTTAGATAAGAGTTATTTATTTAAACGCAGGATTTGGATGGTTATGACGAATTCTAAAGATAAAAACAGTTCAAAATTCTTCATTCATGCTCAAGAAAAAAAACCTTAATGTCCCATCTTAATTACATTATGGCGGTTTCCTTTGTGAGCCATGTTCCTGAGCGCCGAATAAAAAAAGTGAAAAAAAAACGTAGGTTTGTGGTATGCGCGTGCCTTCACGTTCGGGAATAGAAAAGGCCGTTGATTTTTGGACGAAACACGAGCCAGGCAGCCATCAAATATTTGTTTTAAAACAATAAAAATAGTGCAGCTGTTGTTTCTTAGCACAAAAAGTACATTTTAGGAATAAAGCTTATTTAATTGTTAACATGAGGCTTTGCATAGATGTCAAGAATATCTCTATGTTAGCAGATGTTTGTGGCTAACACATGGTAAAAAGGCTAAATGGTTCTGGATGAAATTTAGTAGGTATAGATATTGGAAATAAAAACGTTTGTGTTGATATTTTTACAAAGACATTTTATGTATTAAAATTGATTTTCACAATTTGAGTGAAACCGTGAAAAACAGTAAGTAAAAGTTAGTTAGTATTATGTTTGTTGAGACGGCGACTATGCAAGAATTGGCACCATGGTAGAAATGGTAGCTTTTAAGTGAACTTCATTATGGTATAATCTTACACTCAAGTTAACTAGTATAAGAAAACGGTTTTTATGAATATAATTCATTATCATCATCATCATCATCACCATCAACATTTCTTTGATAGTCAGCTGCTGGACATAGGCCACTATTTAAAAAAAAGGTTTTGAGGCGTGCGTTGATACGATTTTTTTATAGTTTTCCCTATCTTTGTAGTAATATTCTCGTTAGTCGTCTCTTACCACACTCATTGGATGAATAGGTGTGGTGACAATGTTTAATTTTAAACTGTCACCTCATGAATATAATTCATTCACATGAATGAAACTGTCACCTTCCTCGTGATGAAGAAATGTACACATTACATCACTTCATTCATTAGTATAACCTAACAGTTGGCTGTTACAGAGCACACATACATACAAAATCTCATAATTAAATCACCTGCTTGAGCTTTCAGGAAGTACAGTCAGCAACAAAAGTCCATAAAGACAATAAATTTATAGCACGATAATACGAAACAAAAGCGAAAAGAAACGACTGTAGTCTAGTCTTCGTAACGTGGCGCCACAAGCGCTTTTATTTGTACGTTGCGCACTTGCAAACAACGCAAACAAAACGTGTAAGCGCCTTGAATTCCATGGCGCTTACTGCGAATAGGTATACGAAGGTGATCGCTCGAAAATTATCCTAAAACGCTGCAGCGTAACACGTAAATTCCAAATTTTTCTGTATAAAAAAGAGCATAAAACAAAAAATAACAAAATGCAAAATTATTTCACTTTACAGTCAAAGTTTTACGTGTGACTCTTGGGAAAAAGACATTTTATTTTCTGAGAAAAAGTCAAGACATTTTATATATTAATTAATTCAATTTAGTCCAAATGCTAATTTCTCTGCCGAAAAATTTACTTTTTAGAAATTCTGTGTAAAGTAATAAAATGCTAAGTATTTTTGTCGCTGAGTATCCTACTATATACTACTATGTAGGTATATATTCAAACGTTGTTATAACCAATTATCACTTTCGTGTATCTGTCACATGCGCGTGTAAATAGAAAAAGAAAACAAACTTGAATGGAAATTTATTCTAAAACCGTGGTCACAACTGAATGAGATAGATAGACATTTCTGTAAATTATAGCCTCTTAAAAGTGTATAGACAAAAGATGATTTGTATTTATGAATACCGAATTCAACACTAATACAGACTAAAAACTCATATTACTGGACTCTAAAATAAACGTTCAAATACGAACAAACAAGTCATAAGCAAAGATTGATTAAAATTATATCATACTAGCTGTTGCCCGCGGCTCCGCCCCCGTGTATGTCGATTATTGCGGCAAATAGTAGCTTAAATGTTATTCTGATGTATAAGCTATATTCCTGTAAAGTTTCATCCAAATCCGTTCAGTAGTTAATGCGTGAAAGAGAAACAAATACACATCCTTACAAACTTTCGTATTTATAATATTAGTAAGATTGCAAACATAATAAATTAAGAAAACAACCTTTTTGTCACCACATAACTAACAAAATTTCAGTGAGTAATATAATTAATTCTCATTCTTTCAATTCATCTATGAAATTATACATATTGCATTGGGAATACGTGTTCATTAAAATTCTCAATGAGAAAACATTTGTCTGCACGACTGTATCTATTTATTGATTGTAAACGTTTCTTGCAAATAGTTATGAATAAATTAAAATGTAATTACGTTAGTCGAATTCTTATTTAAAGAACAAGACGACATGGTGGTCAAAATATTTAACAATTGTTTTAGTTATATCTGTAACGGAAACCAACTGCAAGTCAACTGGCAACTGTCAAATTGAAACTGAAGTTTCTAGGTGTGGTTCTCCACCCCTCCTCTTCCTACTTAGCTCGACCGGTGTACGCACGCATCTTATAATCTATACAAATAAATAAAATTGTCTGTTTGTAATATTAAAATAATCGCTTTTAAATAAATGCATATGTATGTATTCACGATACATGTACCAAAATAAATTCTTTTAAATTTATTGTCTGTCTGTCTGTTTGTTCCGGATAATCTCTGGAACGGCTGGTCCGCGTTGTGTTGTTACAAAAACGGGGGAAATTATCACGTTACGGGCAATAGAAGATGCAAACGGGGTTGCGTGGGTCTACTAGTGATGATAAGCCTTCTTTTTCTTCTTTTGATGAGATGGCAACCAGCTGGATCATCTATTTCTGCCAGTTCAAGTATTCTTTAAATCTAAAGTCTTTTAGGTCGAGTTTTTTAGGTCTTTGTCGTGATGAAATCTATATTACTCGTAATATATAAAGCTGAAGAGTTTGCTTGTTTGAACGCGCTAAGCTCAGGAACCGCTGGTCCTATTTGAAAAATTATTTCAGTGTTGGATAGTACATTTACCGAGGAAGGCTATAGGCTATGTATCATCACGCTAAGACCAATACTGACAGCTAGTGAACGGTATAAATACAAAAAATGATGATGATATGAAATGAGGACCGTTTCTTGATAAAATAATAAATGAACTCCATATGATAAGCAGACGTTTACAAATAAAAAAAGTAATGACAAAGTTTTAATATTCAAGTAATCTATTTCTTTTTAGTTTTTAGGTATATTTTCCTGAAATGTTGGATATCAAAAAAAAGTTATAAATTAAGTGTCATAAGACTCATAAATTAAGTGTTTATATTATATTCTTTAGATTTGGAGGTTAAAATATTTATTTCAAATTACAATAAAATCGACCTTAAATACCTATTACACTATTATACAGAGACAATTGATAGATTTATTTTAAACGGATACAGTTTTGAGAATACGTTTCATAAATTACTAAGGAAAAAGTATATTTAAAAAACTTTACTTCGCGACATTACTCGCTAGTAGCGCAGTAGGTAGCAGTATTGGGCACAAAGCATACACATTTGTATGCGACGGTTGCAGTTCCGTTTGTTTAATCGTGGTGTCCATTGTAACCATTGTAAAGCCTTGTTTCGCCCCTTCTCTCTGCCACAGATAAAACATATGGTAAGTAAAAAGTCTCTACTATCATATACAGCGATTGTGCAATAGGGATATTTAAACTGATCAAAAATTCTTGTTAATTGTTATTATTAAATTAATTTAGATGTTTTAAAATCTTAAATTGCTTTTTAAGGTAATACATTATTTTTTCGGTGGAAAGAGACGGAATACCATAGAGTTATAATAACTCTATGCGGAATAGGTACACCATTTTTTCGCTTTGCTGCATTCTGTGGAAAGAGATGGATGGACGTACACAAAATGTAGTCTGGAAATAGCGCGAGCTTGCCCACTTCCTGCTACATACTTTCGTCCCTGTATTTGATTTGACTAATCGCGACTAATTGCCTGTCAGATGGTAAGTGAAAAGTCAAGTGTTATTCGATTTTATGCAACTACCGTAAGGAACACTATTTTTTTCACAAATTTCTATAACCGTTGTTTCAAAAAGGTTAACAATGTAATTCATTTACCGATTAACAAGTTTCTTACTTATGCTGCGAAATCGATAACTATTTGCTAATCCGTTTGCCATGTAATCAATTGTGATGCGAGTTTAATTGTGATTTTAGCGGTGAATTTCGCAAACAAGCTTAGTTCTACGATTTTATTTTCTTTAGATAATTTGATACGACAATAAAATAATTTTCTATTGTGTTTTAGCAAGAGTGTAACTATTAAATATAAGCGGTTTCGAATATTCATAGTTCTTATTTTCTTATCTTTATAACTTATTTTATTTTACACTTTATCATTGCATGCTAAAATCTTGATTTATGTTAATACTTTTATTAACTTAAGTATCAGAAACAAAATTATTTATTGTACTAATTCTTCACCCTGTACATAAATAACTCGGAAATTTGAAAAACAGGAGTGGTGAGAGCAGTTTACTTAATATCTATAGCCGTTAGTTTTTAATAGGATTTTCTCAGCACCTAAGAATTTTTTCGATTTTCGAGCATTTCAATCGATATTGAAAGCACTAGATACCAACCATAGACAACGACAACAGATTATAGAAAATAGAGGTAGGTATAAATATTTTGATGTTTATGACATTTATACTTCATACTGTCACGATTCATGTTTAATTTTCTACCCGTTCGTCTTATTTACAATGGGAATTCATTTCAAATTTGAATCAGTTGCGGGTTTGACTGCGTGAGGTCCCAAAAAATAAACGTCAGTCATCGTTTAGGAGTGTAGGCGTTGTTTAAACTTCAAATCTTAGGTCTTACACAAGGCCCACGGGTGCTGACCGTTTCATTTTGTATTTATTATGTTGCATTTAAGTTAGTTTGCTACACAGATGACATCATTACAATATATTTGAGAAATTATATCGATCAACTTTTAAGAATTGAATAGTCTTTGAAGCAGTTTTTTTAATAAGGCATATATTTAATATAGGCATAGGACATATATATTCTTAAAAAAAAAACATTTTTCTAACAAGTGCAACATATAAATTATTTGTTGATTACTCGGTCCACTCGATCCACTCAAATAGGCAACTCGTTAGGTCCGTTTCGAACTGTCAAAAACATTCCAAGGAATTAAGAACTATTTTTATGAAGGCGGTTACAATGAAAATAAACAAATGCACAGAGTATTTTCTTTTGTTTCTCGCCTCTTCCATCTACAGGTAAACTAGAAATCATTTTTATCCTGTGGTCTAACATGAAATCTGCTTTCACCTCCAATATTGTAAGAGACATATTATGCTTAAACATTTTATACAACCATTCTACAAGCGATTCTAAGCGATAACAATAATAAACCTATTTAAAATTACATACATTACAAGTGTCATGCTAACTAATCAGCATTCTACCCACATTTAGATAATATCTAACGGCTTAACGTTTCTAGCTTGTGCAAATTGCCGCTGAATTCAAATTAGTGGTCGTGCTAAAGTGAATGTTCTTAAAAAAACTTTTATGAAAATAATTGTTTTTGACTTGTAAGTGTGTATTTTATCCGACGGGAAGAGTAATAAATAATTTTAGCAGTCTATGTATCTGTTTGTATATCATATGGTACTAAACCGATTTAAGTAAATGAGTTGTCAATAGATTCGTTATATTAGCCCGGGTGACATTGGCTACATAAATTTTATCAAATGTTTTTACTTATTCTAGTTAGTTTTTTTACTATTTCTTGTTATATTAATAAAATTGTTCCGCACAAAAAGAGATGAGAATTTCATTTAGATACCATACTACACTTTAGTTTCATATTTAGTTGTAGATCGTGTTTATTTTGTTTATCTTTTCTTAATATTTCGGACATGTTACACACAACGCCATCTAGTCTCAAACTAAGTAGAGCTTGTACTATGGGTAATAGACAACTGATATAAATACAATATATACTCTGTTTTGTAACTACATACACATTATACATAGAAAACACTAAACATCCGAAACAAATATTTGCAGATTTTACAAACATTTGATCCGACACGGGAATCTAACCCGAGACCTGAACCACAGCAATCGCATACGCTGCTACTGCGCCGTCGAGGTAGTTAAAATTTACTGCTTAAAAACTCATTTTAATTTTAAACTGCATGTGACACGTTTAACAATACATAACAATCGAACGCAACGTTGTGGTTTCGACTTCAACGTGGCAGTTCATCACTTTTATTGGGCAATTTGTGTCCGTTAATTGTCTTTCTGTGCAGTCCCCGTAACATTATGCATAATGGTAATTATCTATGGGAATTTATATATAATAAAAGTAAATCGTAAAGGTTATAAAGGACGTGTAACTTTTGACTACAGGGTTGGCAAAAGGGTTTAAGCGGTCACCACGCCGCTTTCTATTGATCTGAATGTGTTGAGGGTTATAACCCCACATGGGACAATACTTTGTGTGATCCACAAATCGTTGTCCTGAGTCTGGGTGTTCTTTGAGTTCGTTACATGTATGTTTTTATGTACACAGGATTTATTCCTAACGAGAGAGTTGTTTTCTTAAAACATAAAAAAAATATCGTAGTATCAAAGCCAGGCGAATTCTTTCTTCACATGAAGCAGCTGTTAAAGTACATTGCAGAAAATATAAATGCAAACTATGAAAACTAGTGTATGAAAAGTCTCTCAAATCTGTTTATTTGTCTATTATTAATTTGACTTTTCAAAAATGTCTTCTGCTTTATGCTGAACATATATGATGTTATCATATCTGATTTCGGCCACGGCAGCCAGTGTTAACGGAGACCAACAGGAACGGAAAACACAGATGCACTCTCGGTTCCCTAACTGTCATAATCCCATGGCACGGTTATCACGCACGGCACGGATTTTGAAGTAAAAAATTATGATGATAAATATTACAACGTGTCTAAAACGTAACTGTTTGGTAAAAATGTGACAATAGATGATAATAATACTTATATGATGCCATCAAATTACCGGATAACACGAATACAGCATTAAGGTAAGGACGTACGAGACAGACATTGGTTCACTAAGTTCTAATGATCACAATTGTTACTTCATTGTACGTTAGATCATCAAGATTACCTAGTTGTACTCGTATTTAACCCTTCAGATCACATTACATCAACAACTCTTAATTTTTCACTGTTGAAATGTATACAAATATATAAAGCTGAAGTTTGTTTGTTTGTTTGAACGCGCTAATCTCAGGAACCGCTGGTCCGATTTGAAAAATTATTTTAGTGTTGGATAGTACATTTATCGAGGAAGGCTATAGGCTATATATCATCACGCTCGGACTAATAGGAGCGGAGCACCAATGAAAAACGTTTCGAAAACGGGGAAAAATTATCACGCCACAGGCAATATGAGACGTAAACGAGGTTGCGTGGGTCGGCTAGTTCACTTATAAACGGTGTAAAACTCATAAGTATCCTTCTTATTGTAGCCTTAGATTGTAAAACATGGGCGTTTTAGTCATACTTTGTACTCACATTTTCCAACTTGTTCAACATTTCAATCCAAAATAGACCTAACTTTGTTAGACATCTGCCACATATCAAGTCATCTCCTTGACCTTTATTCCTTAAGAAATAAGATTAAAAATGCTCTAATCCTCATCATATCTCTCTGCTGGTAACTTTAGCCAAGACATAATTCATCGAACATTGTCTTATTGGTAAAAATGGTGGACTGTTTGGCAATTGGTTTTGTAGAACGATTGGTCTGGCCTTTCTAATGAATGTACGTGCATGTACAAGATTTAAATTTTCAGGGACATGTTGTGTAAGTTAAGCGAATACTGAATTATTCAAAGCGAGAATTTAACTTGTACTTAAAAATATATTTCTTTTGCAATTCTAAGTAAAAAAGTTGTTTGTTTTAGGAAAGGCGGTAAATGCTGATGCATTTAGATAAACCAACTATAGAACTGTGGTAAGAGAGCCTTAGATTGTATTTGTAAGTTCCCGAAAACCCATAGAGGTGGTGACTCTCTTAAAAATTAAAAAAAATCAGCCTAAGCCTAAGATATTCTACAAATGTAAACGTTATTAGAAAACTAACAAATGCTTGGGAATGACGTCATCTCAATACTCACCACATGGTGTAAACAAAATATTAGCTAATAATACAAGAGAATAAAGGCGTTAGCGAATGTAGAAAGAAAGTCAACGAAAAACACTTGCAATTTAGATAAGGTGACCCGGTGAGCGTACTTACTAGCAGAAATACCTATGAAACAAACATGGTTTAACATAACCTTTGGAAATTTGTTTTTACTTAGTTACTTACTTAGCTGTAATTCTAGCAGGACCTTCATTGGTCCAAGTGTAATTGAGATTGTTTTAATAATTTCAAGAAGTGTTCTGTTTTTTAACCGACTTCAATAAGGAGGAGGTTCTCAATTCGACTGTATTTTTTTTATGTTGGTTACCTCAGAACTTTCGACTGGGTGAGCCGATTGTGATGATTCTTTTTATATTTGAAAGCTGAAGAAAAATATTTCATTTATTTCCAGCTCTTCAAGTCGGTTTTTTTAATTAAAAAAAATTTATATTTGGTTGGAACTCAATTTCAATTTCTACACTAAAATAATTAATTCGAATGTAACTCTGTCTGGTACTCTTTCACAGCTAAACTGCTGCACCGATTTCAATAAAATTTGGCATGTACCTTGTACGTAAATACTTTGCTTCTTGGGAAAGGACAGGCTACATTTTTGACATACACGCGGGCAAGGCCACTTGCAAAAGCTATTACTTGTTTTAAATACAAACAGCTTAATACTTGCTTATGAAATATATTAATTATATTTCAAAACAATTAATACTGATAATAATATTCAAGTCCATAAGGACACCGTAAGTGTTTACTTGCGTCACTTGTCACGCTCGCGAAAAGCAGTTGCTGTAGCCAACATTGTTATGTTTCGCAAACAAGTTCTTAAGTTTCTTACTTATTTTTTCAGAACTTTTCATGTTAAATCATTCAATATTATAAATAACAGAAATGAGTCAGACGTGTCTCTAATATCAATGTATGTAATCATCAAAAAAGTATGCTATTGATAAGGTTAAGAAACGGCTAAAGCTATAAAAGGTTGCCTGGTAAAGCTTGCCTGTAAGAGATAAAGCAATAGAAGAGATTAAACGTAAGGATGGAGAAGGAAGGAGGACTCTTAATGTGTAGGCCACGAATCCTTCTGTTCTTTTTTTTAATGTTAAGTATCGCATATAATGTATTCTATATACCTACATAAGTATGACCTGAAATTATCGGCGGTAATAGAAGTAAACAGATTGCCTGTAAGATAAACCATACGATTGGAGTACTGTTTTCTTTTGTATGTTTCCTATTTGGAGTCTATTTACATTTTAGTAATCCTAGGAAAAATTGTTGCGAAATTACCGCCATCTAAATTTTATTCCAGCTACTGGTACACTGGTAAACGACTGAGGACCTGCTTAATTTTGCCTCTATACCTGTTACATTATTATAACAGCTGAATTACTTCAAAGAACATAAGAGCAAAGGTAAATAAACTAATAAAGACGTTAGACGTCACCACGTGTGGTCAACCCGCATGCGATGATTGTCGTACTCAGTTAGAAGTTTGTGTAGTGAAAATAATTGCAAGGTTTATAAATAACTAGCTTTTGTCAGTGGTTCGACCTGCATGCATGAGTATAGCTTTAAAGAGTAGTCTACGTCCTTTCTCAAGATTCAAAGTATCTCCACGCCGAATTTAATTAAAATCGGTGCAGCCGCCCAAGAAGCGTAATAGACAGACAGACATAGTTACTTTCATATTTATAATATCCTTATAATCCCACACGGGCTCTGGAACCCTAATTAGGCAGAGCTTGTACTATTATTACCAGAGGTTTGGTAAACGCACCTACTTATTTATTTTCAAATATTACATTCATATTATGGATAAATTATATCTGAACACAGAATGAACACAACAGATAAATCAAGTATTATTTAAAACGTATATGTATGTACATAGATATATTTTTTTGAAAGAAAAGGTCGGAAGCAAATGTTTTTTTTTTTCATCTGGGCCAAACTTAGACAAAGAATGGGCCAAAGGAATGTAAAAATCTGTCAGGCGCTTTGTAATATACATTACAACGGATGCTATGATTCGTGTACTTATCTATACAAATAAATAAAATTGGAGTGTCTGTTTGTAACATTAAAATAACAGCTTTTTAATCAATGCATATGTATGTATACACGATATATAAAAAAAAATGTAGTTTAAAAAATTTTTGTCTGTCTGTCTGTCTGTCTGTCTGTCTGTCTGTCTGTCTGTTTGTTCCGGGTAATCTCTGGAACGGCTGGACGGATTTTGACGGGACTTTCACTGGCAGGTAGCTGATGATCCGGGGAGTAACTTAGGCTACTTTTTTTAGACTAACTTTGTCCCGCGGCGTTACTCGCGGTACAACAATGACCGCGGGTAACACCGCGGGGTTCAGCTAGTCAACAATATATAACAAATATATATAAAACACAAAAAATATATAACAAATGCTTGTAAAAGGGCATTTGACAAGTTACGTCATGGACGTTGAAGGACCTAAGCAAGGCCGAGGTAGACCATCGTCTACCTGAACGGGTACAATCTATACAAATAAATAAAATTGGAGTGTTTGTTTGTAATATTAAAATAACCGATTTTTACTAAATGCATATGTATGTATACAAGGTACATATACCAAAAATGTAGTTAAAAATTTTTTTGTCTGTCTGTCTGTCTGTCTGTCGGTCTGTCTGTCTGTCTGTCTGTTTGTTCCGGGTAATCTCTGGAACGGCTGTACCGATTTTGACGGGACTTTCACTGTCAGGTAGCTGATGATCCAGGGAGTAACTTAGGCTACTTCTTTTAGACTAACTTTGACCCGCGGCGTTACTCGCGGTACAACAATAACCGCGGGTAACACCGCGGGGTTCAGCTAGTAAGTAATAAATGTCCTAAAGAAGACGTACTACTACCAGAAATGACAAATTGCGCTCGATGGTAGTAGAGCCACGCAGACTTCAGCACGAACGGTCCGGCTCGACCGGGGCGGTACTACCTTCGCACAGTACAGCGTAAAATGACAAGCTTTCATGCTATCATGTTTCGTTGGTGAGTATGAGACCAGAGGCCCAAAGATGCAGAATCATCACTAGGCCGCCATAGTGTGGGTCACCATGCTGCATTGTTGCATTGTCTGCACGAGCAATGAGTATGGTGACCACCACTGTTGGACTCTGCTTATGCTTTCCATCAGGCAGAATAGAGTCATTTTGGCAGAGCCATACATTAAAAAAAAGGAGGAAGACTAGGATGGCCGACCCCAAAAGATATAGCAAATAAAGCATCGAACAAAAAAGAACGAATATTAGGCAAGCCCCGACGCAGTTTACTGACATAATAACTAACAAACATAAAGTACACCTACACTCGAACTAATTTTATTTTAGTAGTTGGAGTCGAACGAGCCACAATCGAAATGATTAAGACATAAACCATTTCATACGTATGCCATAACGAAACTTATAAAATGGTTTATTAACGGGAATATTAGCCAATTCTAAGTTTATATTCCCAGTAACAAAAGACCCTATACATTCTAAACCACGGGAGGCAAAAGTTTCCCTTAACTGTATTTAGTTGTCCACTGCTGTACAGAGGTATTTCTTTAGAAAAGTACTTTTGGTCTGCTATATCTTGCTACCCTCGCTAGTCATTAAGAAAGACTAGCTGAACCCCGCGGTGTTACCCGCAGGTATTGTCGAATCGCGGGTACCGCCGCGGGGTAAGCCAGAGAAAGTCCTGTCAAAGTCGGTCCAGCTGTTCCAGAGATTACCCGGAACAAACAGACAAACAGACCGTCATACAGACAGACAGACAAACATTCAAAACAAAAAAAATTTGGTTCATGTACCGTGAGCATTAAATTTATTAAAAAGCGGTTAATTTAATATTACAAACAGACACTCCAATTTTATTTATTTGTATAGATGTTAAACATTAAATTTTAGTCGTTTAGAATCACCGTTTGGGTGGTAAATGTAATAAATTAAAACTGCATCACAAATCAAAGAAGAACTTGCACTACACAAAAAATAGTAGGTATACATATACTAAGTACGCTTGGGCCTGCTCGACCGGAATGATACCACGGCCTCACAAAAAACTGGTGTGAAACAGCGCCTGCCTTGTGTTTCACTGAGTGAGTGAGGATACCACACACACTTAGGCTTACACAACCAATCTCTCCCCCCCATTCCCCACAGGCCGGCAACGCACTTGTGACTTTGGTTTTGGCGACACGCCTGCTCGTTTGCCCCCTAAGCCATAAAAAAAACTAAATCAGAAAAGAACTAACACTGCATAGTAAATAGTAGGTAGGTGTTTATACTAAGTAGAAGTCACCCACTATAATGGCAGCCATTAATTTCCAAGATCTAAAAATAGTTTCTGAGAAGACACAAAATAAACCAATCAACACGTTTCCAAAACCAGCAAACGATATTTTTGGATTTAATATGCTCTTAACTTCATATAAATCTCCAACGAACGAAAACCAAGGAATATAAGGTTAATATTTGACTTTAAATAATGACGTGCATTTCTGTTACCTACTTCTTTTTAACAGCATTAGAAGTAAAAATAACTCTTATTTGCGTTGCCCACGGGTTTTTGTTGATTTTGAATCGGATACCGTACACCAGTGCCGGATTAAGCCAGCGCGGGGCCTGTAGCAAAATATGGCCAAGGGGCCCCTAGTTTGCTTAAGGTTCTCAAGTTTATGATGATTTGAGATACCAACGGTTCTCGTGGTAGGTACTATACAACCTATGCCTACGGTTTATTGTAAGGGGTCCCACTAACATCCTTCGGAACCCAAGCGAACCTCGCCTGCCCGCGGTGCAGTCCACTGAATAACGAAGAAGGCTCTGGCGACCCGCCAACACGCACTAGCGGATTAGCGTGGCGGGTTACGGTCCTTATGTGATGATGGACAAAGGAGCACGGCCCCTAGTGCCCTGGGGCTCCAGTTGCTAGATTGACGTTAACGGGCGTCGGTCGAGCACTGGAGATCTCTAGTAAGCAACGTGGTATATATCACGAGTGTGTCTAGCATAGTTGCGTACCTGATACTCAAGAGTATGAAAAAGATACTCGTTAAAGGTCATACAGGTTTACGCACCGACCTTGGTGCACCCGGACGACGAAGTGGAATTTATGTATGAGGACATCAGTAGTACCATACATACTTTTAAACATACCTCACTTTTGTTATGGGGGATTTTAATGCAAAACTGAGTAGGAGGGGCAATGACGAGTTGAAAGTGGGGCAATTTGAATGTGGGCAGAGGAATTCCAGGGGCCAGAGATTGGCTGACTTTCTGGAGAAGGAGGAACTGCTTATGGTGAACTCCTTCTCCAAATAGCCACCGCATAGGAAATGGTTCTGGATGAGTCCCGACAGTTTCACGAGGAATGAGATCGACTTCATTATGTCTACATAGAGATAAATATTCAATTATATCTCCGTGACCCACAGGGTGAAAACCGTAAGCGATCACAGAATGGTTAGAGGCACGTTGAATATCAATGTCCAACTGAAAAGGTCTTGACTAATGATGTCCACGCTCCGACCTACTGCAGCTCAGATACAAAACCCCGAGAGCTTTCAACTCAAGCTCGCATATCGCTTATCTGGCCTGGATTGCGTTTCTGTGGACGAGGTCAACAACAGGCTGGTAGAAACTGTCTACGAGGTAGGGAAAGATATCCCTCAAAAACTATCAGATCACACTCTTATGGCAGAACGACGCTCATTGTCGCTGCAGACTTCCGGAACGCATGCGCACGCAACACACACGTGAAGCATATCGGCAGCTCAATAGATATAAATAAATAAATAAATAAAGATAATCAATAGATAGATAGATTATACAGAAGACCGAGGAGTATAATTTGCCACTATGCTTAGCGTTCGTGGACTTTGATTCGGTCGAGACTTGAGAGATGCCACGTTGACTATCCGTACATCAAAGTGCTGAAGTGTTTGTAAAAAAATGTCACCTGTCCGAGTACATGACCAGAGCACAGAGGCTATTCCGTTGCGGAGGGGAGTTAGGCAACGTAAACTCTTTACCAATGAAATGGAAAACGATTGCAAGCTTCTGGATTGGATTGAAAGGATTCAGCATCGGATGCTCGGAGTCCTCAATAC
The DNA here is from genome assembly GCA_905220595.1 of Spilosoma lubricipeda. Lineage (NCBI taxonomy): Eukaryota > Metazoa > Arthropoda > Insecta > Lepidoptera > Erebidae > Spilosoma > Spilosoma lubricipeda. The sequence goes on from HG992295.1 coordinate 5,226,867, forward strand.
AGTGTCTCCGCGAGTGGGCCTTAAGATAATAAAATAATAAAATAAACTTTATTGTACACCAATTGATACAGTTATATTTATAAACTAAACAATATAATAACCATGTACAAATGGCGGCCTTATCGCTAAAAAGCAATTTCTTACAGGCAACCTTTGGATGGACAAATCAACTGTAGAAACACAAATTCATGGGTAGTTTGGTGTTTAAAATAAATAACGAAACAAATGAACTTCTTTCAGATAAAATATCATAAATAGAAATATAGAGATTCTAATACAAACAAATAAAACATATAAAATAGTGCACAATATCCTCACTTTTATAATAAAGAATAGCGAGTGATGAAATATCTTTAACAGGTAATAAATTACGATAAGAAATGTTCTTTGACCATTTTTTTAAATATAGGCAGAGATTTGGCACGCTTTACAGCTATTGGCAAAGCATTCCATAGTCGGACAGCCTGTACAGTAAACGACTTATCGTAAAATCTGGTACAATGCGTTGGTACTGCCAATTCCAGAGATTCGGATGACCTCAAGGATCTTGAATGTGTGTCACTGAGAAAAACAAAGCGTTTTTTTAAATAAGGTGGAGTGCACGGATGAAATAGAATACCATAAAGTATGGAAAGAATATGAGCATCCCGTCGAAGGCGAATTGGGAGCCACTTAAGCTGGTTGCGATATTCAGATACATGGTCATATTTGCGTAGTCCAAATACGAATCTAATGCAAAAGTTTTGAAGGCGCTCAAGTTTGTCGAGTTGCTCCTCCGTGATATCGAGATAACTGACATCAGCATAGTCGAGTATGGGAAGAAGAAGGGATTGGGCAAGTGCAATTTTCGTTGTCGTCGGGAGAAAATTACGAAGTCTTCGCAATGACCCTGCCGACGCAAACAATTTTCGACTAACCTCACGCAGTTGGGGGCCCCAACTTAAAGTGTTATCAATATAAATGCCTAGATTTATAACACAAGAACTCGCAGGTAATGGAATACCGTTAAAGGTTATGTTCGGTAGTTGAGTCCAGTCTATTCTTGATATCAGTCTGGGGCTGCCCACAACAATAAGTTGAGTCTTCGAAGGGTTCACCACAACTCCATAACTATCACTCCACTCACAAACGCGCGCTAGATCTTGACTAATATTAGAGAAGGCCTCTGGTAATTTATGTAACGGTGCTTGTGTATAAATTTGAAAGTCATCTGCATAAAGGTGGTAGGATGAGGATAAAGACTTAGAGATAGAATTAATAAATATGGTGAAAAGTAAAGGAGATAAAACGCCAAAACAAGATGAACATGGACAAGACGAAAGTCATGTCAAATGTCCATGTTTAACCCATTTATTACTACCCCGGTCTTACTGGAAGGCTCGGCTCTCGTAGTTGTTGATGAATATGTCTATCCAGGACAAAAGGTCCAATTCCACCTTCGAGAAAGAGGTCAATCGACAAAGCCCAATCGGCTGGGCTGCGTTCGGGAAATTACGTAGAGTCTTTTCGTCCAAAATACCACAGTCCTTAAAGACTAAGGTTTTTAATTAGTGTGTGTTACCAGTGATGACCTACAGTGCCGAGACGTGGTTTCTTACTATAGGCCTTGTAAGGAAGCTCGGGGTCACACAGTGAGCTATGGAACGGGCTATGCTTGGGGTCTCTCTACGAGATCGAATCAGAAATGAGGAGATCCGTAGACGAACTAAAGTTACCGACATAGCAGAGCAAGTCATCAAGCTGAAGTGGCAGTGGGCAGGGCATATAGCTCCGAGAACCGATGGCCGATGGGGCTAAAAGGTTCGAGAGCGAAGACCACGTGACGGCAAACGCAGCGTAGGAAAGCCCCCCGCAATGTGGACGGACGACCTGGTTAAGATTGCAAGGACTCGTTGGATGCGGGCCTCTACCAACCGGTCGAAATGGAATTCAATAGGGGAAGCCTACGTTCATTAGTGGACTTCTTACTGCTGACATGATGACTTACGATTTAACGTAACGAAATCAAGTTTTAGGTGGGAGTTAGGCATAGCCTAGATGCTTCGTGTTTAAGGCATGCAATATATTTTACGCTTATTTAAACTTATTTTTTTTATAGGCAGACAGGCGATGGAGCGCGAGGCCCCCCAATTCGCGGGGCCCGTAGCATTTGCTACTCTTGCTACGTGGCTAATCCGGCACTGCCGTACACTATTACGTTGGTTCATTTGGCTATTTCTGTTTTTTCTAAACTAAAAGTAGCCTAAGTTACTTCTTATAACATCAGCTATCTGCCAGTAAAAGTCTCATCAAAATTGGTCCAGCCGTTTCAGAGATTAGCCGGAACAGGCAGACGAAAATTTTAAAATTTGATGTTTTGATGCAAGTACCGTATACTCTCATATGCATTTAGTGAAAAGATGTTAATTTCAAATTACAAACAGACACTTTAATTTTGTTTAATTGTATAGATTATTAAATTTGCATACGTTAAAAGTAGCTTAGTTTGTAAGGTTTCACAATTGTTAAGTAACTAAAAGAACAATCTAACTTAGTTAACAATTTTGGGATTAGTTTAGTCTATGGTATAAAAGAATATTTTTTGGGAATTTAAATAAAGTACTTTTGAAGTCGTCTGGCTATACTTAACAACCGACAAAACGTCTTGGTATTTTTTTGAATTCTCGAAACAATACATTAAAGATAAAAAAGTTTCAAGTTGCTAAAACATATCTTTATGAAGTTTTTTTTGCAAATGTTATGTGCAGCGTAGAAGCGAAATAGCCGCTAACTCGCTAAAATACTCCCAGGACTGGATTCGCCAATTCACGAAATTGTAATTTTTCGCAATTTCAGCTTGCCTAAAAAACCTTCTTAAAATTCGTTATCAGTTCTCCGTCTGTCAGTCACAAAAAGTTTTACTATATGTTTTAGTTTAAAGTTTTCTGATAAATACATATATATCTAAGTCATATTCACCAAACTATCGTTTATTTGATCAAATAAACGATAGTAGACATATAAAAAAAAAACAAAAAAAAATCTACAAGTTCTGTAATATAACGACACTCATTTTGGATACTACAATTTGGATGTATTTCAACGTTAACTCTCATAAATCTAAAAAACCAACTATATAATAAGTCTTAATAATTAAGTTCCTAAACAAATACTTTCTAACTAATTTTTACAAAACAATAACATCGTTTTGCGTAATTCATTGACTTGTTTGGCTCACACCCAAATAATAAACAAAATTAATTCACTACTTTAGCTTGATAGATTTATTAACGATAAGAATAACAATAAATTATTATTATTATTATCTTTCAGTTTATATTTTCATCGGTAATTTACTTTTTGCGTTTTCATGATCGCACTAACGGTTTACAGTAGATTCACCGGCAGGATACCTACTGGCTATCTTGCCGGTTAATCTACTGTAAATCGGTAACCGGTATTCGGTTCATGAGCATCCAGTAATCTGAAGATGTCCGCATCATTTCAAGAATTGGTTTACAAACTACAAAACAAAATGTTACAATTTAAATAACTGTTCTAGATATTAACACACCATTTATGGTAGGAAATATTATTATCGTTCGTTCGTTCATTACTAGTATCGTATGTGACTACTGTGCTTGAGGTCTCCTGTTCGACGCCCGGGACGGATCAAATGATTCTATGATCTGCAAATATTAGGTTCGGAGTTTGGGTGTTTTCTCTGTCTAATATGTATTTACAAAAAAAGTACATATGTTTTTATATCAGTTGTCTAGTATCTTTAGTACAAGCTCTGCTTAGTTTTTTTTTTGGGACTAATCCCACCCACACGCCCACCGCTGTAACTCCTGTACACCAGGATCAACAGCAGTGACCCACGAACACACCGAGTTATGACACTCGGGAAGTCCCAGGAAAAAATATTAACTGTCTTGGAACCCGCAACGAAATTAATCAGAAGAAAAACAGGAGGAGTTGGAAATATGATAAGTCCACTTCCCTCCTTAGCAAAGCGGGAGACAAAATGAAGTCAAAATAGGCAGACACCTTTTTTTAAACCGGGAAGCACCACGGATAAAGTATTAGGGGTCCTAAGTGAGCTATATTTGATTACTATAGTATGTATGGCAGAATCGCCTAAACGCACGGAAATTCACCGCAGTTGACACAAGATCCCCATAGTATACCGCCCCAGATGTCATTTGTAAGCTATTTAGCATTGTGTTACGTTCATTGTACCAAAGACTACACTCCCAGAGAACATGATGAGCCGACTGTTCACAGCTAGTATCGGGTGTTGAGCATTGACACAATGGTGAATCGGCTAATTTAAATGAGTGTAGTTTGCTCTTAAAGTTACCGTGGCCCGTAAGAAATTGAGCGACACAGTGATCTACCTCGAGCCATGTCCTCGACATCCGTTCGCGAACAGATGGAAAGAACTGGTAGAGGTGGCGCCCCTTAGATGATTCGTCCCATCGTTGTTGCCATTCATCCATTAGGTCGTCATAGACATTGGATTGCTGTTGAAACAATCTTATGATTTTATCGCGGTCTCGTACGCCCAAAAAATCGCATTCCATGTTTTGTTTTGTAGAATAGTACATGGCTGCACGTCTCTGCTTAGTTTGGGACTAGATGGCGTTGTGTGTCAGATGTCCGAAATATTATTTGTTCTTTCGTTCTTTTTAACGTATCCGAAAGGAATGACACAACCCACACATAAAGGCTTGCCATAAGACACGTTTGATTACTCATGAAATTATTTTGGGACAAAAAAGTATGTGTCACGTAACCTCTTGTTAAATCAAGGCAAGGTACAAGTAGCTTTTTTTGTTGTTTTTTTTTTGGCGGTCAGACAAAAAATGGTAAAATTTCTTAGAACGGTACTGTTGTGTTGTCTCTGGTCCTCGATGTGTACGCCTACCTATTGCTACGATGTGATATGGGTGATTTATTTATTAATAAGCTGTCTATTCAGGTTAAAGAATACATTTGTTTTTAAGTGAATTCCATATTTTTACTGTTTTTATTATCTGTATTTGTAATGGTTCAGAGATGTATCTAGTGAAACGCCAAACGGTAAACTATTCTAGTAACTAAAATAATCAATAGTTTTTACCTTAAACTAACTTAACTGCTTCCAAATTTTGCTTTAATGGATCAAGTGTTCAGAAGGACTGAATAAGTTGTTCAGAAGGAGTAATTTTCGTAATGTTTTGACAAATTCGATTGGCATTTTAGATTAGAAGAATTGCTTATAATAGTTTCAATCAAATTAGTTTTAAATTAAAACAAAAAAAAACACAATTCGAAATGGGGTTATCAGTTTAGGAACTATGATGCTTCGAATAGACACACTGATACGCAACGCGACGAGTTAAACTAACAACACCTTTCACCTAAAATGTAAATACGACGAACGACTATAGTATTTCGTATAGACTGTGGACAGTATTAGTAAGAATCTCTTTATATATACATATTATATATATGTATATGAGCCTGCCAAGGTGACACTACTCAACCTGATAGAAACCATGGGCAGAACCCAAGCGTAGTGATCGCCATACTCATTGCGACTACAGACAATGAAACAATATAGCATAGTGACCCCCACTATGGCGGCACGTTGAAAAGCTTTTAAAAATATAGTAGCTACCGTGTTATTTTCTAAACTCCTTGCTGCTACCGAAAATCAACATAATTCTATTTTAAATTATGTTCACGACTTATTTTTTAAGTTTACACTTCGTATTGAAACACGATAACAAATTGTGATAACGTTTGTAGGAAACGTGACCGTCGATTCCATCTCGAATCGTCTTCACAATAGTCTTTGGCCCTAGTTAACCTTTTCTGACTCATTTTAGATGAATGCCGCCCAAACGTGTGGGTCATTACGAAGGTTTTTGCCTCCGACACACTTTTTACAACCCTTAGAAAAAGGTCGAGTTCTTGAATGGGTTTCTTATATCAGGAGATCTTACTGCTTTTCCTAATTCGAACCATTGCGAGGACTTATTCATTGGAAATTGAGAAATGAGAAGAGATTGTACGTCGAGTAGAAAAGGTTTCTGAAATTCTTTGGTATTAGGATTTACAAAACTTGTAGTTCGTTTACTATTAACTGTGATAAAAGTAAAACTCTTTTTATGTAATTAATTAGATGAATGGATTGAAGAATGACCTAGATAGGTAGGTACTTTTGTGATTGTGTTTTATATGAGATTTTGAAATATGTACTAGACTCAATTTCTTTTATTGTCAGCAATTTTAATCCCTACTATCTATACTTATATTATAAACTAGCTGAACCCCGCGGTGTTATCCGCGGTTATTGTTGTACCGCGAGTAACGCCGCGGGACAAAGTTAGTCTAAAAAAAGTAGCCTAAGTTACTCCCTGGATCATCAGTTACCTGCCAGTGAAAGTCCCGTCAAAATCCGTCCAGCCGTTCCAGAGATTACCCGGAACAAAAAGACAGACAGACAGACAAAATTTTTTTAACGACATTTTTGGTATATGTATCGTGTATATATACATATGCATTGATTAAAAAACTGTTATTTTAAGATTACAAACAGACACTCCAATTTTATTTATTTGTATAAATGTATAGATTCGAAAGTAGCTCTGTCTATTTGTATGTTACACTTTTGCGGCTAAACCGATTTGGATTGGCCTTGGAGAAGAACATAGGCTACTTTTAGTCGCGTCCACCGACATGTAAGCGGGCGGAGTTGCGTGCAAAACATATTTGTGTATAAATATTAATATTATTTTAGATGATTTTAATTTGAAGAACTTACTTAAAACTTTATGAAACATCGAGACATTACATCGATTTCATCGTCACTTTCAATGACCATATCAAGGGTTCTGAGGAGTCCGTGACGAAGTGCGTGAGTATAAGGTTAACCTCGATCACGTCACGATTCCACGGTCATGTCCACAAATGGATGACTGATTATAATGACTAAATTATCCATGCTGAGGCCATTGGTCCCAGCTATCACGGAATCCCGTGAACTAATACGCATTTAGTGATAGGGAAATGCCGTCATCGTTAAATTTGCCGTGGGAGAGTCATCCAAAGGGGCCGGTGTAAACAGAGAGATATTATGGCTTCACAAAAAGCCGGAGTTAAGCGATTTTTTTATACTTTTAACCGAATGACTGAGGTTACCGAAATACAAAAGCTTCCCCTCCTCTCAAACCAAGAAGAGAGGGGCTCAAAAGGTGGGAAAGCAGTTGTGAAACATGATCCGTGAGCTGTCCATGAGTGGCAGTAGTCCTTAACCATCTGGTTACGCAAGTCCTGTCACTCCATAAAAAATAAAAAGATTGACAGGACGTCATTTGACATTAAGTGGTTTCGCAATATGATGTTATAATCACTTTTTCTAGTTTATATCGTTTTTATCGTAACATAAATTACATATATCCTGTAGTTTCATTTCTTCTAATTATTTACGAAAGTAATAGTTGAAAGATGTTTTCTATGATTTACCTAACAGAAAATTTTCTTGTGTGTGCGAATTATCATCAGCTACCTATCAGTGAAAGAACAAACAGACGACAAAGTTTTTTTTAACTACATCTTTTGTATATTTACCTTGTATACGTACATAAGCGTTTATTAAAAAGGGATTATTTCAATATTACAAACAGACACTCCAATTTTATTTATTTGTATAGACTAGCTGAACCCCGCGGTGTTAACCGCGGTTATTGTTGTACCGCGGGACAAAGCTAGTCTAAAAAAAGTTACTCCTAAGAGTAAGTTACTCCTTAGATCATCAGCTATCTGCCAGTGAAAGTCCCGTAAACTCGGTCCAGCCATTCTATATATTAGCCGGAACAGACAGACAGACCAAAAATTGTAAAAAAAAATATTTTGGTACATGTATCGTGCATACATATGCATTTATTAAAAGTGGTTATTTTATTACTAGCTGTTGCCCGCGGCTCCGCCCGCAATTATGTCGGTTATCGCAGCAAGTAGTAGCCTATGTCTTATTCTGATGTATAAGCTATTTTACTGTGAAGTTTCATTCAAATCCGTTCAGTGGTTTTTGCGTGAAGAAGTAACAAACATACACACTCACAAACTTTCACCTTTATATATTAGTGTGAAGTGTGATTACACTGATTACAAACAGACACTCCGAGTAGTCATTTACAACTCTTATGGTATTTCTGTGTCTCGTATTTTTATAAATACAGAGGTATAAAATACTGCGAGCGACATATTTCCTGAGTACACTCTCATCCTTAAACATTTCAATTAAACAAGTCGATTTTAAGTCTAATTTATAATACGTAGTTAACATTGTTTGATAGATAATGAAATCACATAATTACTCAATGAGTAGAAGTGACGAAGTTGCGTGGGTCACCTAGTATTTAAAAAAAATACATGAAACACAGAAACGCGAGTTGATTTTATTAGGCAGTTGTTAAAATTCATAGTGTTGCCGGTTGCCAAATACTTTAATATTTTATCTTACTTTGTCTCCAAAAATAAAATACTCGTATAATTTAGGTATTACGGAAATGACGATGTCAATAATTTATAACTATGTTTTTAGTTGAAAAACATTCATGGTTTGATGTTAATTTGGATCAAAATGAGTGAATGTTATTAAATGTTAGCAGGTTTATCCGTTTTATGGCAAACGTTAGCATTATGTTAGATTAGAACATAGACTAAATAGAATTCTTGGCCGAATTGTGAAAAAAATTGGATCGAAGTAACTCGTTGGCTAATAGTGATGTGCCGGATTTCCGGAACCATATTTTTTTTATTTTTAAATATTTAAAGAATTAGTCGAGACATGTTGCTGCAGTCTGCTGTCGTTCTAAGTGTATTCGCATCAACAGATTTTTACTCGACTTTGTTAGAAAGAGGCTTATGTCTTTGGAGTGTGTGTATGTACATTACAATTGAGGTACCTATGATTTTTTGCCACACTGTAAAATATACGTCTTGTGTGATTTTAACTTTGAGACGATTAGATTCTCATTATTATATGTATATATCATTTCCTCACTATCATCTCTACCTTGAACATTTATGTACCTATGGATTTCTGAATATTTTTTTGTTCCTTTTTCAATCCCTTTTTCACGTGGTCGGGTTATTTTTTTATAAATATTTACTTTCAGTAGGTAGATTCTTATCAAATCACGGAAGAGCGTATAGGTACGTAGGCTTACTAGCGTTACTCGGATCGCTAACTCCGGATATTACACCTACGTTCAAACTTGATATTAATCTACATCGGTTGGATGTCAGATGATTGCGATAATCTCAATACCACAGTGTTGGATTTGATACCTAATTGACTTATAATAAAGTACCACCGATTATGATGCACATATGTATATCATGGTGGATTGTAATAAAAGGTACTCTTTATTTCTTAATTTTCCACCCATACATGGCATTTCCTCTAAAATTTTCATTACTAAAATCTAAAGACTCTTTTAATAACACTGATTTTTCCGATTTGGTACCTGAATTGTGGAGTACTGTTCCTCCTTCGTGTGAAAACGATTTGAAAAGAGTTAAAACACAGGTCCAGTCATGACATAGGCAACATGTTCTATTTTGCTACAATCCTCATTTTGAAACATCTTTAGATTGTCCGACAAAACTATAAAACTAATTCAAATCATCGCTAATGAAAACTTCAGAGTTCAATACTCAAAACGCTTCTAAACATTTATGACTAACTAAACGCACTGAGTTTAGATTAGTCACACCCTAGTATAGTCTACGTTTCATTTAGTAACTTACTACAAAAAGATGCAAGAAATACGACGGGGCAAGCTATTTATGGATAAAGTAAATAAACAAATCTAAGTTTAGGGAGCGAGAAACAAGCTTTTATTGTAAGAAGTTAATAAATGCGTGTAAATTTTAAAATCAAAGCGTTGATGGATTAAACTGTTTTATAGTATGTACAATTAAACAGTTTTGCTGTAACTTGAATAGTATCGTAATGACATATAACTAGCTAACTCACGCAACTTCGCTTGCGTCTCTTTTCAATCATGCTCGGCTCCTATTATTCTAAACGTTGTGGAAGCTTAAGCAGAAACCAAGAGTGGTGGTCCCCATCATCATCAGCCTATCACAGTCCACTGCTGGACATAGGCCTCTCCAATTGCACTCCATACTTATTGTGAATGGAGACAATGCAACAATGCAGCATGGTGACCCACACCACACACCATGGCGGCCTAATGATGCATCTGTATTATTTTTTTATATTTGTTACCTCAGGCCTTTCGACTAGGTAAACCGATTTTGATGTTTTTATTCTATTCTCATTTCAATTTAGTCCAGTTTTTTCAATAGTGTTTTTTTGTAATTTTTTGTGATTATTGAAAAACCAGTAAATGTTGAATGTGGAGTTTAGATATCGTTAAAAACAAATGTATACCACCGTATTATTTTTAAATGTTATTATCGCAAAAGCTCCATTATTCCCGGAGTCGGAACAAATGCCAATTAAGGGGCCTTATCAATCCATAGGTTCCACACCACACAAGCTATTGCTTGCTAATTAAAACTTAATATTAACGTGCTTGTTAAATGACTCAAAAAAAGAAGATGTTATATGTTACAATTTACATATCTTTCATTGAATTATATAGGAAGCGGTGGAAAATATTACATCATTATCAAGAATCTTGCTGTCGTGTTTCGTTGGTGAGTGCGAGACCGGAGGCCCAATGATGCAGAAGCATCACTAGTCCGTCATGGTGTGGGTCACCATGCTGCATTGTTGCAATCGCAGTATGATGACCACCACTCTTTGATTCTGCTTATGCTTTCCATCAGGCAGAGTTGAGTCATTTAGGCAGGGCCAAACAAAAAAAATGTTACGCTATCCAAATTTCCAACTATCTCATTTCTCAATTAATATTTGTTTAGCTTTGACTAAACTAACAATAACTTTGACAATTATTATAAATTATTTATAAAATGACCCTCATCTCACCTCTATTCTTTTATAATTTATTTTTGAAAATCGAATAAACATAACCGTCAATTTGTCTAAGCACCCGCATTTATTGAAATAAATCTCCACAATTGGAACAGGAGGGTAACATTAGCCTGTATCCGACCACGCGGTTATCTAGATAGTAATAAAACTTTATTGTCTTGTTATCAGTCTCGAATATTATTTAAAAGAATTGGTATTCTATCTTAAAAGAATAGAGATCAGATTTGATTGACACATTTTTAAGTAAAGCATTAATCTCCGTTCAAGGCCCCTGTGCCCCTGTGACTCCGGTTCAAAAGGTTTTGTAAATCATGTCTTTACACATGTTGAATGTGAAATGTACAATGTTTGTTGACCAGAAAGTCACCAAACTGATATTTATAAATTACAGAAGTAAGAAGTGAGAGTTTGCAATCACTTCTTCAAACTCTTCTTCTCATACAAGAGTGATACATGAATGATTTTGAGCTCTCACTCCAGTCTGTAGATTGTTTATTTCAAAGCTACATGCAATTTCTGTTCAGTTCGCGCCTGCGTCTATTGCGCGTAGAATTAACGTAACATACAGTTGAATAAATATTTAGATTTTGTAAGAGGAAAGTATGTTTTTTTTTTATGTTTGTCCCTACCAAAATGAGTCTTCTCTGCCTGATGGAAAGCATGTGCAGAATCCAAGAGTAGTGGTCACCATACTGCGAATGCAGACAATGCAACAATGCAGCATGGTGACCCACACCATGGCGGGCTAGTGATGCTTCTGCATCATTGGGCCTCCGGTCTCGCACTATTGAAAACTTTAGATAAGTAAGACAAATTTAAATTAAGGATGAGAAATAAAGCCTGTTTACCCGACTGCGAAAGAAGGAGGGTTATGTTTTTCTAGTGTATGTATGTATATTTCTTTGGCACGCCCTAGAGCCTTAATGGTGTTAATAGATTCGTCTTAGTCGTGAGAGTGACGCTGGGTACATCAAAAAAAGAAAAAAAAACAGCAGCATTACTCAAAGATGGCAGATATTTACGGACTCGAGTTTTTTTTTTTAAATTACTTTACATTTGAACTTGGAACGAAAGGATATTGGCAATATAGAAACGTATGTATATTGCGCATGTCTTGCTCTACACTAGCTCCACCCACATGTATAACGGTTATCGCGGTAAAGAGAAGCCTATGTCCTGATTTAGCAAGGTCTGGAAGAGATTTTATTCTTTCTGTATAGGATACTAAAATAAAAAGAGGAGTATTCATAGTCTGAGCTTATTTCATTACACATCCATAACTAGATTGAGCAGGCGTGGCTGCTCTCCGCCTAGATATTTGTAGAAACTACTCAGTTTATCGCATCGTTAACTTAAGTGGTTATAGGTAAGCAGAGGTGGTGCTATTTTTGGGAAATATTTCAAATTTTAGTGAAGATTTTACAGTTTGTTTTATTACTAACGTTATTATTAAAGAGAGACGTCTCAGTACTTTTGGAATTAATTAGAATAACATGGTTTTTAGGAATCCATCATTTCATTGAAGTCATTTTCCAGCCAGTTGGAGTATAACTCGTATTCTTACGAGTTTTACCTTTTGAGCTATCGACAGTTCCTAATACATCCAATATCGCGTCATTTTAGTCAAAAGTGCCACGAGCGCACGACTGGCGTGAAATCCAATTCGGGTTCGCTGAATGTTTAGAAAGTTTTTTAAAAACCCGAATCGGGCGCGCTGTCCCTACCAAAGTGACTCTACTCTGTCTGATGGAAAGCACGAGCAAAATCCAAGAGTGGTGGGCCTATTGATTTGCTTAATTTTTCCTTTTTAACTACTTTTTCTCCTTAAATACTTCCTAATTTCCCTTCTAATATGTAAAGATGATGATTGAATGCAATAGGCTTGCGCCACAAAATATAAGCATAACGAACTATATAATTGACAAATGTAGACTTGCAATGGTTATGTTTGGTACCATATTTATCACATACCTACTATATTTGTCAAAAATATACTTCTAAAACACAAAGTTAAAAACAAAATCAGTTGAACGAAAGTTAAGACGTCATATAAACAATGATTTAATATAAAATATGACAGACACTGATAGTTTACAGTTTTCATTTCTATACTTTTTATGAATCCAAGCGGATGACAGTTTCTTGTTAGCGATTTATTTTCATCACATAACAATTTTACCGCCTTTTTTATGTCAAACATCTTCCGGATTTAAAGGGAATGACCGTTTGACTTACAATTTATCAAATCTACGTCGTTTCGTACGACTTTTTTTAACGGCTTCAAAAAAGAGAAGGTTTTATGTTTTTTTTTCTTTTGCTTGTGTGAAGATAAAAGGTTACATGTTAATAACGAGCAAATGAGGCTTTACGTAAGAATAAAGTAGAATTTGGCCATAGAGTAATTTAATTGGAATAGCAAAACGCGGCCGCAAGCTGGCTGGCAACTTTTGAAATCTGAATGACTGACGACGGTTTTTATTAAAAATGAACCCCGCGGTGTTACCCGCCGTTATTGTTGTACCGCGAGTAACGCCGCGGGACAAAATTAGTCTAAAAAAGTAGCCTAAGTTACTCCCTGGATCATCAGCTACCTGCCAGTGAAAGTCCCGTCAAAATCAGTCCAGCCGTTCCAGAGATTACCCGGAAAAAACAGACAGACCGACAGACAAAAATGTTTTTAACCACATTTTTGATATATGTGCCGTGTACACATACATATGCATTTAGTAAAAAGCGATTATTTTCATATTACAAACAGACACTCAAATTTTATTTATTTGTATAGATTACTGACCCACGGTGGTCATCTTCTGCCCGTGTGATGACGGATTAGGAAAGTAGCTTAACCCCTACTTATTTTTTCTTGTTTATGTCTGTAAGTAAACAAGACAACATGAATGCAAAAGGAAGGAAAACTTGAAACAAACCCAAAATTATGCCAATCCAATCCGTATGACCAGATTGGTATAGCTATCCGAAATCTACTTTCGAAGGAGAGGCTTATGTCCAGCAATGGACTATATTAATAAAACTCTCTCTCTCTCTCTCTCGTCTCTCAAACGGTATAAATTGCCACCGCTTAGGACTACCTTTCATCGCTATCTAACTCTTTGGGTACATTATACTTATGTTTTACAACCAGCCCTACAATGAGCGATGTAATGTTTTACTAATGGAAAAGCCGTATTTCTTGGAGTTGGAATGAGTTTTATTGTAGTAATAGTGTATGCGTCTATTCGGTCACCTCACTCGGTTACTCATTCATGTACTCGCTCACTCATTCAATGTGATGTGCATTGAATGAGTGAGCGAGTCAAATGTAGGATGCTATAGTGGTATTAGTCCATACTAATGTTATAAATTCAAAAGTTACTCTCCCTGTCTTTCTAGTCAACTCACATTCAATGTAACTTAGCATAAAGATACTTTAGTTCTTGAAGAAGGGCATAGGCTGCTCTTTACAACGAAAACTGGCATAAACGCGGGCGGAGCCGCGGGCAAAGCTAGTAATTGAAAATAGTACAACTCTACGACGTGATCCGAAAACGAAACCCGCACTAGTGACTCGTAATGTTATTTTCGTGTCACGTGAATCACTGTCACAGTTACTAATAGGCTAAATGTATGTTAGCATGGATTCTGTGTTTCTCATTTATATTTGCTCTCAATAATTATACTTCTACGAGTATTTATTATATCCGGAGAACTCGAAATAAATCTTAATATTATAAAGACAAAGAGTATCATTATTTTTATTTAACGCGCCAATCTTAAAAACTACTAGTTCCAATGAAAAAAACCTGTTCATTATTGACCAATACGTGTGCAGATATTTCAATTTTATGGCCTGGAAATCACTATATATTATAAAACAAAGTCCTCCGCCACGTCTGGCTGTCTATCTATTCGCGATTATATACATATTTTTATGCTATCTGTACTATTAGTACAGATAGCATAAAAATATGTATAGATATATAGTATAATATAGTATAAAAATCTATAGGGATAGAGTGGTTCTTGAGGAAGGTTTTTGTATATAATTTGTAAAATTTTTTAGTAAATTGGCCAAAATATAACGATATTTGTAGAAGACGTCGGAAAAAGTTAAGCCGCACACCTCAGAGAAACATGGCTATATTATATTTTTTGTAATATACCCGTGCGAAACGGTGGGTAGTACACCCGCACGGGTAGTGTTACATTATAAATATCAAAAATTCAATAAAAAATTTGAACACATAAGGTATATAAACTCTTCAGAAACAACAACAGTAGTGCAGTTGCAACACGACAACTTACAAACATATCTACATACATAAGTTACAGTGTGCCGCATCGATAACGTCTTAGTTTACGTTTGAGCATGATTCATAGGCGCAGCCGGTCAGGCGTGTGCCAAAATCACCACAGTCAAGCCGTCTAGTACTCAAAATGTCGTGTATATTTGTTTATCTCTAGAAACAAATGATACAAGAGTAAACGGATATTTCAATACAGCAAGAAGATTAAATCAAAGTTAGGATTAAGAGTAAGCCGATGTCGATGTGTTTCGGGACCGGGACCACAGCATCAGAATTCTCTCTAAAGATATGGTAATTAGTTTTGAGTAGTGTACTGGCCACTAATAAAATACAATTTTATTGATGTCTTGGAAAAGTACGGTCAACAAAAATTTTAGAAAAAACATTTTTATAAAATAATAAATATTTATCTATACTAACACTATAAAGAGGTTAAGTATGAGTTTCTGGATCTACTGAATCAATTTTGAAAATTCTTTTACTAATAGAAAGCCATATTATTAGTGTCATAGATTATATTAAAAGATTTTTTGGTGGCAGTCGGATTTGCTTGGAAATGTTTAACGTCCAACGAAATTGGCGTGGGTTTGCTAGTTTTAAATATTTATATTACAAAACTGGCAGTCTCCTGTAATAGGCTGTTAAATTTTGAATTCAGTTTTTGTAATCTAATATTTTAAAATATGTACACAAGATTTTTCGCAAAAGAAGGGTGTCTATTTTTCTTTTTTGTTTGTTTTTATGCCAGTATCTTTCTTCAACATTTTTTTTTGCTGATATTACTTCCCCTTTTTTCTTTTTAATTGCTTTTTAATTAATGGTCCCAGTATACTACTCCAAAATTACTATTATCTTATGGGGTAAATCGGTTCCGAAAGCCCCAAGAGCGACCCGCCCCGGCGCCAATACCACGGGCTTGAATCCCAGAGCGTTAATTCTTTGAATATTAACTTAGTCAATGCTATGTGTTTAATTCCCTTCCCCAGGGCTTCGTACTTACAGTAAGTAATTTCACCTGCCTTTGGGGCCCATAGACAAAGCCTGTGAATCAAAGAACTATCCTCTTGGGAAAAGTAGTTAAACTTAGAGGCGATACACCTCTTTTTTTATATTGTTATATAAAACTCATCATGGAGATGTGTAGGCTTCGTTGACGTCTTAAGCAACGAAGAGGGCCCTCTGTACACTGTCACGCAGTTCCTGGTTTCTACAAATACAACACTCCTACGGGATCTTACATTCGTTGGGACGACCGCACGACAATGACAAATTAACTTTTACAAGGCCGTTCTGGCGGAATTCAAAACTCGTGTATTTATTAATCAGTTTACCAAATACTAAGCGACGCTAACAAACACCGAAACTCTATTTAATCAAATCACGGACCGCTCGAAATATATATGACTGTCTTTTACCGAATTGTATCCAACAGCCCCATGACATTATATCAGTCCAAAGACAATCACACAGTGTTGTCATTGCAACATTATAGTTAACACTACATTTACAAAATAGTCGATTTGGGGTCGAGGTCGAAAGGTAGGTACTTAATTATAAGACGTTAAGTCTCGCTCGTTAAAATAATCCCTACTGAGCCTGTAACAACGAAACTTTCTACGTCTTTATTAGTAAGTAGTATTAAGGCGTCAGTATTTTAAAACTGTTCACGGAATTACCTCGACAACTTCCTTAGCAAGTTATTAATATATCTATATACTTGTAAAAATATTTTTTTGTTTGTTCGTATTTCAGGATAGGATAAAATTCTGCATACAAATAGCCTGGGGAACACTGGGACTGTAATATTATGTAACTAATGGATATAATTTCGTCTACAATAAAAAATATCCCCGGGGACACTCCTTATAAACAAATCTTATAATATTTTCATTGGTAATGCCGTTCTAGTATCCTACTAATGTTATAAATGCGAAAGTTTGTGAGGATGGATGGATGTTTGGATGTTTGTTACTCTTTCACGCAAAAACTACTGAACGGATTTGGATGGAACTTTACTGTAATATAGCTTATACATCAGAATAACACATAGGCTACTATTTGCCGCGATAACCGACATATACGCGGGCGGAGCCGCGGGCAACAACTAGTATAAACATATATGTTGATTAATTTTATACGACTGAACGCCAATTTACCTTCTTCAAGGAGTTTTGGGTCAAACAGGCGTTCAGTCATTAAAGAAACCCGATAAACCCTTTGGAAATGTAACACATTGCACCGATTCCAAATAAAATGAGAAATAGTGCAGGAAGAAGATGGTGATGACCGTTAATGACGGGACAGCCCTATTTCCACTTCGGGAAAACCCGACGCCTGCGCAACCACTTTACAGGGCTACCACATATTTATCAATATCGATTTTTTATTGACCGATAACTTTGGTCTAGTCAGAAGATCGAGAAATTCTCTAGCTTGCTTCTAATATGTAGACATACAGTGTTCTTAAAAAAAAACTCTACCCTTGTTATAATAAAAACTAGTTGACCCACTCAACCTCGTTTACGTCTCTTATTGCCCGTAGCGTAATAATTTACTTCTGTTTTTGTAACATTGGTGCTCCGCTTCTATTGATCTCAGCGTGATGATATATAACCCTCGACAAATTAACTATCTAACACTGAAATAATTTTTCAAATCGCACCAGTAGTTCCTGAGATTAGTGCGTTCAAGCAAACAAACTCTTCCGTTAGTTATTTACTGAAAGTAGCAACCCTATTAGAAGCTATGTATATCTGTCGGCTGTCTAGTGTCTGCGTGTTGACATCTAACGAATGTGTAGGACAGGTCTATGGGGAAATATGAGCTGGAATATGTGAATCGCCTACTACTACGCAAGTGATATTATTTTTGGATGCTCTTCTAAGATGACGGCGGGGAATTGCGTATCAGACAATTGTGATTGAAATGACCACATAGTTATGATTTGTTTTATTTTCTCCGCTACGATAAACGTACGTTTTTAATATAAATTAGTATAACTGTGTTAAAGCCTCTATCATTAGTATTCGCCCTTGAAGTGCACCTACCTCACGTTTTCTCTGCATTGCCCAACCGGTTGACTGGCAGAAAATGCCTTAGGCATTAAGTCCGCCGATGCATGTATTTGTGAATAAAGATATAAATAAATCATTTCCTTTTTTCATATTACAATAAAAACAAGTCCACGAGATATACATGGTCCACACTTTTAGGAACCAAAATCACAACGGGCAACACACTTAACACCACGAGCTTATCACTCTCCAAAGCCGACACAGGTCGTTTGCTCTCTTCTAGTTTAGTTTATTTTATATCCCTGATAATTTACAAAATAGAAACTTTACTTTAGATCATTGGTTTCGTTACATCCGTAACCAAAGATAAAAAAAATGTTCTGAAAATAATTGTGACCAAATCTTAATTCTTACAAGCAGAAGTTGTCTGACACAACTATCGTTATTTTGTGCTCTCAGCTCACCAGCTGCTGCTGACAAAATGACAGATAAGACTGTTGCTTGAACAAATTATAACCTCTTTGAAATATAAACAACAGTTAACATAAAACTCATTCAACAAAACGAAGTAAATTTTAGCTCTTAAAATAATATACAGGTCAACATACCCGTCTGTAAATACATGTGTTCTTACTTGTTTATGGTTATTCCATAATTGAATTTAAAAACAAAGGATTTTATTTTTTAATAATTTATTTGTAATATTCACCTCCTTTCTTAATTCTTAAATTAATTTCCTACAATTCATAAATCGTTACTTGACTATTTGTTGGTATTTTTAATTATTGCAATTATTGGTATTAATTAACAAATAAACAAATAATTATCTGAATGCGTACCATGATAAAATGACAAAAACGGTGTTCTTAATGATATCGATAACTGGGATGTAAAAAAAAATTACCAATCAATTAGGTACTACATTGTCTTTTACAGACAGCATTATAGGTCCTAGATGTTATATTTTTACCTAAGATATACTTAAGGAATAAAAATGTCCTAGTAATGTAATTTGTCATAATAACCACGTCTCATTTGACAAAAGCGATGTGTTTATATGTGTATTATGTTTAATGATATGGCGGGATCTTGTTCATTCATTAAATTGACATGCGCTGTAAACACGCCTCTTCACTATACATTATGATTATACTTTATAAATTGTAGCCAACAAACGTCTGGGTGGGAGAGTACACGGTATTAATGTATCATGACATCATTTTCATCAAGGTTATATAATATAACTAGAGAAGTACGACACCAACAGGACAATTAAAAAAAAATCAAAGCTATTGTCTACTTATAATCGACTAAAGAAAATAAGAATCGAGACTGAATAGAATTTGCACAGACATCTGCATAGTTTTTTATAAAATGATGATTTTGGCCTATTATACGTTTAAATTGAACGGCTATCCTGGTTAAATTAAAATAACCCAGTCTAAGAAGTAAATTGGCATAAACAAAGTCCTCGTTAATCCATCATTAGCAAATTCCGGTAGCAAATGTTTTCGCATCCGATGCTGTTTCGTTCAGGTCAATGCATTGTGTATATATTTATAAATAAACCATTTTATTCAAATAACTTCTTGTTGTATGTATAAAATTAAGACTAATTTATCAATAGGTCAATCGATTGTATTTTTTAAATGTCAACGAGTTAATAAAATGCAACGCTGCAGTTATTTGACCTTAATTTTAAAATGACTTTGAGAATCGAGACTAACTTTAACTTTTTAACTCACTTATTTGAGACAAAAAAATATTTGTTACTTTTATGCACTTTGATACTAATTATCTATTGATTATTAAACACCGTAATATTTAGTTATCACTTCACTCACTCTCACTTTTTAAAGTCGATTAATTCGTGCACACATTTAAAATTACTAAATTCGATACATTACTCGTCCGCACTAAATAAAGTATGAATTTCTTTTTTTTTTAATCTAAATTCAAATTTCGAAAATTTTGTTTCGTACGCGTCAGTCAGCGACTCAGCGAGGCGGTCGCGTCGCGACGCCCGAGTCGACTGGCTGGCCGCTTTCGGCTACTTGCCAAAGATTCCATGCCTGAAAATATATTTGTGTAGATATGGTTATTTACCTTTTTGTCACTGAATCAGCATCATTTTTAAGCATTTATAAAATTACACTTGTATGAATTGTGAAGCATTCAACTATATTACTATAATGTTAATTTCTGTAAAAATGACTACTTTTTAGGCGCCAAAATGAGAGGTAGTAGTAAAACAAAATAAAGATTATAAAATATATTTTAGGCCATAATTAATTACATAGATAAATGAAAAGTTCATAAACACTCAATTGTCATGTCAGGCAAATACACAATAACACACCTCATATAACGCTAACTTTTCGTTGCAGTATAATAATATATAGACTGTAGTATTACTGTTTATATGTTTGCAAAACAGAGTATAAAATTTTACATAACCTTATAACTACTTATAAGTAATTTAAAGGAAAACCGCAGTATTCCAAAAGCTCATAAAACTAATAAAAGTTCTGAATTCAAACGGTTTGCAATTAACAAGACCAACATAAATTGATCCATTAGACATAGAAAACTGAACCTTAACTTTTTCTAAATAAGTTTCATATATTAGATAGCATAGACTACGTGGGTGGGATCTAACTATATTTGGGGCAGAAATTGCACGACCCAGCTTGCACCAAGATCGACCTAATTGTTGACTGGCATAGAAATAATGGCAGAATTGACATTTGTGCTTGAATGGTATAGTAGTTACTACCTGCGCATGAATAATTTGAAGACTCTTTAGAATCCAAGCGGGAAATGAAGGCATAACTTAACTATCAATTTACAATTGCCAATGTCAAGTTAAACTTTGCGAAGCCAATTTGCTGAGAAAAGTTATACATGTGTAATAAGATTTTAGAATTACTATAGATTTATACAAAACTAAATGCTATATTCCTCTTTGAACGTTTCGGAGTGGACTAATCTTTTCAAAAGGGCACTAAGTAATGCAATCTTGCCCTACAATCTGCCTGCCGGATGCTTACTATGCCAGAAGTTATAGATTCCCTACTTACATGACCGTGCTCATCACAAACTTATATTTTGTCCTGTTTAAAATCCAGTAAATCCAAAATTTAGATCAGTTACACTTTATTTGCTAAAGAAGCAGATTTATTTCAACAAACGGATTTTATTCAACCGTCATTGCTGGAGCCAAATGGCAAATTACGAATGTGTAACTTAGTTCCACAAGAGGAAACAAATTCACCATAGCAAGGTATTAGATTAGAGTGACATTACTTAGACGAATGACTTAGAGTTTAGACCATTTAGAAGAGGTGAAATATCGAGTAGGATAAGCTAAGACCACTTTCTTCAAAATGTCCAAAGTTTTATCGACCCAAAAATCCCATTTCCTTTGAGGCACCGCGTTACGAAATGCTACGCTAGAGTGATACGTGGGTCCCAAGGAGCTGTAACTAACTGCAAGCTTTCGAGATGTGGTTACTCGTTGTGCGGAATATGTTTAAAACACCGTGGACTAGTTTTACATCCAACTTAAAAATGCTGGAGCGAGCCGGGGACAAGAGGGAACTGATGACTATTATAGTGAAGAGGAAAGTGGCGTTCTTTAGACACGCAACATGAATTCCTAAGGCTTCTTTTAGAAGAAAAAAATACAAGAGAACCAAGGAAGTAGACAGATGATATCGTGGCCTGGACTGGACTAAAGTGTCACCAACTAAAAGAAGCCGCTCATGATCACGAGGGATACCGTCTGCTGACCTCCAAACTGCATTTTGAGGATACCCCATGATGATGAGAGTAACATGATAACTTTGTGGAAAATATAATTTATTAAGGACTAGCTTTGACCTGCTGCTCCGCCCGCAGTATGGAATATCCTATGTCCTTCCTGAAGAATCAAAGTATTTTCATCATCATCAGCCTACCGCAGTCCACTACTGGGCATAGGCCTCTCCAATTGCACGCCCCTTTGGTTCGGTTCTCAGCTTCTTTCATCCAGCTCCTGCCAGCCGTCTTGCGCAAATCATCACTCCACCTGGTGCGTGAACGTCCAACACTACGTCCTATTTTCATGCTAAATTATATTGAAATCGGTGCAACGGTTAAGCCTTGAATGTGTAACAGACAGAGTTACTTTCTAGTTTCTAATATTAGTAAATGGGATATAATTTATTGTATGTTTTTAGAAATTTAGAAACATGTTTATCAGTATCTCTGTAGTTTAGTCATCTTAGAGGCCTTACCTTGTTCGATAAAGCTAGAACTAGGCACAGCTTAGTTACACAAAAAAATAAATTTAGTCAAGCCACCCTATTTGTAACACTGCCAGCACTTGACCTATTTAAGGAACTGCACTACACTAATAACATTACTAAGAAAGTCTTTTTCACAGTTGAATAGATTCGCTATAACTTCATATAGAATGTAATAGTCAAAGTTATTCATACCCTCCCATGCAAGTTATAGGAATGTCTGTCAAGTGAAGCAGAAACACCATATATACTTTATTGCGTGTATTGTGACTGTTCTTATCTTTATATCAGCGGAATTCATGTTATTTGAAGTTACACGCTTGAATTTAGTTAATCAAAAGTAAGGAAACCGATCGAATCGGTCCTGCGACCACGTCATTACATGACTTCTTAAATTCATTACACCAATTCGGGTAAGATTATTTGATAAAGCCTTGTTCAAAAATCCTTTGTTTGTGTTATTTTCACAACTTCATTCGGACTCGGAAAATATATATTTCATTATACCCGTTGAACCCATTTTTTAAGGCCCATCTTCACCGTCACAATTAAAACTACTGAAAACGAAACCATTGGCTCTCTTTTGGTATTATTAAGTACCCTTTACAAAATATGTATTGACTAGCTGTTCCGCGGGGCTCCGCACGCGTTAAGGCTGGTTATCACCGTAAAATGTATGTCCTTTCTCAAGAATCAAAGTAACGCCAAATTGCATTGAAATCGACGCAGTGGTTTAGTCGTAGAGTTACTTTGGAATTTATTTTGTTTTGTATGCAATAAGTGAAAGTACTTATTTTTTTAAACTTTTTTATTTCTGTTATTCAAAGTAATCACCCATGCAATCGATGCATCTTTGCCAACGCATTGGCAGTTTATTGACGCCCTTCTTGTAAAAATCAGTTGGACGCGAGGCAACAAACTCTTCAAAGGCATTTTGTATTGCCTCTCGGGAATTGAATTTTTTACCCACTAAAAAGTTGTTTAAATTTTGGAAAAAGTAATAGTCGGTAGGTGCAAGATCTGGTGAGTATGACGGATGAGGGAGAGCTTCCAACCCCAGCTCTTGTAGCTTGGAGACTGTCTGTTGGATGGGACAGTCTGTCCCGAATTCCCGAGAGGCAGTACAAAATGCCTTTCAAGAGTTTATTGCCTAACGTCTAGCTGATTTTTACAAGAATCATATAATATATATGTATATAATATCAATAAACTGTCAATGCGTTGGCAAAGATGCGTCGATTGCATGGGTGATTACTTTGAATAACAGAAATAAAAAAGTTGAAAAAATAAGTACTTTCACTTATTTTTACTTACATACATGCATACAAAACGTCAATTTCATAGGTAAAGACCTATTATTAGTAAGGAAGTATGGATTTGGTAGTTGAAAAAGTTTTGGATAATATTATTTACACACACACACAGGGTGTTACACTGAACATCATAAAAATATAGATAGGTAAGTACCTATCTATATTTTTATAATGTTCAGTGTACATGTAGTTGTTATTGTAAACAGAACTTTGAACCTTTTCAAACAACTTGCTTAGGAAGCAGTCTCGTATTACAAACGCGATTAACTGTAAATGAAGAAATACCAAGTAATAGCCAGTACTCAATTACATATTGAGTAACAATACGGACTGTTTGTGTTTAGTACGAGGCACGTGCGCTAGCGCAGTTCGCACAACATCGATCAATAAGTAAATTGTGTTACTTTCCTTTGAGAATTTAACACCTGTATTACGTGTATTACGACACTACTTATCGTATATGGACTGGGTGACCATTGCGAAAAATAGTAATTAAATATTCGATTCGAGTTTTGTTGTCTTGTTTTAGTAAGAATTTGTTTTTTTTTTTGTTTATTCTAGCAATGGCATTGTCCAGATAGCTCTTTACTACACTCAAGAATTATTACATCACAATAATAGCCTTTAATAGTCCACTGAATAATATATCTTTCCGAAATATTTGTTTGATTTCAGAGTTGTCAGTGTTAAGGAATGTTTGTCTGTCGCTCGCATATCCTATAGAGCAATAAGCCAACAAAGAGACAGTGTATCTCTTTAGAGATGCGTCATTGTTTAACAGAAACATACAAAACATACCTAATACCTTAATGACTTAAATAAGGTGACAGAGTGATGATCGAGAACAAATCATTCTATTATAAAAGTAAACTTAAGCTAGTTTTTTTTTATAATTACTATAAAATAGTGCTCGCCCATTAGTCGAAATATGACCATATTTTTTTAGTTTTATGTACTCCTCTATAGTGCCAAATTTCATACTCTTCCGTTCACATAATTTTCGTAAAATGAGGTGCAAAATGTTTGCTTCACGTTTTAATATATAGATAGGTACGAATGGACACCCAGTGGTCGAAATTCGGCCATAATTTATTTATTTACATATTTTGTTTTGTTTTTTAGGATTCCATAGCCAAATTGCAATCCGTATGTCACATTCACTTTTCCCGAAACTAAAAGAACTATAATGTTGAAACTTGGTAAGTAGATGTATTATATATAATACATATATAGTATATAATAATAGAAATAAAAACAATAAATTTTAGGGGTACTTAGGACTGAAACTCAAAAAGTTTTTTTTTATCAAACCCAAACATCAAATCCAAATGTCTGGGTAGATCTTCAAAAATGATATTGCGGTTTCTAATTTTTTTTTTCTAAAATGAATAGTTAGCGCGAGAGCCACTTCCAAAGCGGTAAAATGTGCCTCCCCCACTGTAACTTCTAAAATAAGAGAATGATAAATCTAAAAAAATATACTATTACCATGCAAACTTCCACCGAAAATTGGTTTGAACGAGTAGAGCCTTCAGAAGTTTTACGGAACTTCAAACCAATTTTCGGTAGAAGTTTAGTGTACTTAAGTAGTATTTTTTAATACGTCATAAATCGTAAACCGCAATTTACCTTTCATTCAATCAACTCAAATATAAAATATATATATTATGTTACTTGCTGCTACAGAACTCTTCATGGGCGAGTCCGACTTGCACTTGGCCGCTTTTTTATCTTTCTGCACTCAGTCTCTCAGTCAACTTTAAATGTGCCAAATTTGAAACTCCTCCGTTGGCATAATTTTCGTAAAGAGGGGTAGCTACAATATTTTTGCTTCACATATTACTATATACGTTATATATAATAGTTTTATTATCTGGAGAACATTTTCTTCAACTAAGGCGGAATGGGAGAACTTGTCTTCTAAAAGAAACTAAGTATCAAACTGTTTAATTACTAAAGTTAATGTAACATTACACATTATGCAACAGAATCAAACGCCTGATAGAAATCTACAAAGAAATAAACCACCTACGTAACGAATTCAAAGGGTATTGTTTACTTTAATATCTATTACATAAATCCCGCCAAATACTCGTCACAATAGTCATCCGGTGTCCATGACACTATTTAAACTATTAATAGGTACTATAACAATGTTCCGCCATTTTGTGCTAAATCTGATAAAGCATGTGATTTAATCAATGACAATAAAACACCATGCAGTAGGCTACTTTGTAGAGTGAATAGCAGATGAATAAATAGTATTATTTAGTGATTTCTTAATTAATCTAGTGATAGGTCTAAATCTCCTTTCTACGCTGTGAGAGACTGTTGATGATGATGATGACTTAATCTAAGAGTATTAAAAACTGCAAACTTTGAAATGCGTTATAATATAATGGTATAATATAAATATAATCTGCTAATGTATCAAATGTGCGTGAGTTAATACAAAATTAAATTAATTTACTTTTTAACCTAAAATCAATATTTTTCGATTGAGCATAGACTAAACATTTTTCTATATTTTAATTGTGGAATTCCCAGAATCTTTCAATAGATTTTTTTTTGTAATCGAACAGGAAGTTCCAAATTCATAAGTTCAAAATAGACGAAACAAAAGTGCATAGTGTTGCATACTTAAAAGTTAATCCTACCATTATTGTCTGTGGGTAAATATCGTGTTCAACTTTTAACGATTCACACAATCGGACGTAAAAAGCATATAAACGGTTGGCTTTCATGATTAGAGTTTATTACAAGCAAGACGTACCGTGCTAATTGTGGAAAAGAGGTTACAAACCTGTGTATATTGTGGTTCATCACCATATTATCTTTGATGTTATCACTGTATCCTGAAACAAAAAGAAACATAATTAGTATACTTTAGTTTTTTGTAGTATCGTTCATAATTTCCCATCGTTTGAATTCTGAATCCTTAA
Organism: Spilosoma lubricipeda; assembly: GCA_905220595.1. NCBI lineage: Eukaryota > Metazoa > Arthropoda > Insecta > Lepidoptera > Erebidae > Spilosoma > Spilosoma lubricipeda. Next base: position 5,253,728 of record HG992295.1, read on the forward strand.
ATATTAGATAATTTTGGTTATGAAAAAAATCCTGAAAGCGTGGAAATGAGCAAAGTGATTTCTTAAGAAAGGTCAACTTTATATTAATTGTTTTATCGTGAGATCCACAAATTGATTTTCTGAGTTTGAATGTTGTCTGTGTCCGTTTCATGTAGGTACATCTGTTTGTTAAGTTGCCCATCACACAGAATATATTTTCCCGCATTAGAAGTATTCCTCGTCTACTATAATATTCCCAAACTAGTCTTTTTGAAGTTAAAAATATATACCTTAGAACCAAATATTACGTTAGCATCAATACACACAATAGCCCCTTAATTCTATTCAACTATGTAATTTTATTTTTGAGTAAAAGCAAGGTTTTCTGTGAGGCCATGGTAGCACCCCGGTCGAGCCAGCCGATTATACTCCGGGCTGTTATTAAGAATTTCTTGTAAGAAAAATCCAACAACACTTTTGGCCCGACCTGGGAATCAAATTGATCAAATAATGCGAAACAAAACAAAAGAAGCGTAAGAGATTGTAGAAAAAGAATTGAAGCAAAACATTTGCATCCAAGCGATTATAGAAATAATGAAAACGATTTTAGCCAAGGTGCAAACGTTTCTCTTGTATTATCGGCTGATATTTTGTTTTGACCACGTGACTTAGCGTTGATTTGACGTCATTACCATAATATATTTGTTAGTTTCATCCATGTATCATTGGTTTTCATCTAAAGTTTACGCTTGCAGAATGTCAACTGGGAAGGGGGGCTCCAAACTCAATCCAAAGAAGTCTATTTACAATCAGTAATATAAAAAACAAGTATGTACTTGTTTACTTTTGCCAAACAATGTTAATTAGGATGTTTCGTAAACAAAAAACAAAACAATTGTTTAGATTTCCATCTCTTCTACAGTCTAATCGTTATGTTCGTTTCTGAAGCTTTTAAGTAATTGTAAACAATGTTGTTCTTGTTAGTAACTCCATTAGGAGCTTTCAGGAGTTTTCAGTAACTTCGTTTAAGAATAGAAAAGAAATCAACATATCCATTATTATTTATTATTGATGAACTGGACGAATTTTTTATTTGTTTTTAGAATCACTTCTAGATATAAGCTTCTCTTATTCAGTTTTGTTTTACATATAATCTACATTTTGTATTGGTGGATAGCTAGAAGCATTGCTAAATAACAATGGCAATCATTAGTAATAGAAAAAGACCGAAGTTATGGTCACGAGAAGTGTCGATAAGTCGCTTATTTTTACGTTGATTAAGCTCTATGTAGAATTAAAAAAAAAAACATTTGCATCCCCGTCGCACATTGTCAATTTTTTTCTGGTGCAAAAGCTTATATTTTATATAAATGAATCAAAAATATCTTTATTAAAACAGTATACGAAGCAATTTACTTAAGGACCAGATTTGCATTTATTCATGTTAATGTGTAGACAAAGCATTGTATTCAAATTAAAAACAAAATGTAATAAATGTTGCAAGCGACAATGGTTTAATATCCGTCTAATTATGGCCACACCTTCTCGGCGAGCGAGTTACTGACCGGCAAGCACTTTGGTCACGGGTGGATGCCAGCCTACCATAACATTTTATTATCTAATACAAACTTGAAACAAATTCAACCATTACTAATCGTACAAAGTTCAAATTAAAAGTAACAAACAGGGAACGGGAAATAAAAATCTATGTTTTTCTTAGTACCTAAGTTCCATAGACTAAGTCAAGGATCATTGGATTAAAAAAGTAATGGAATAACTCATCACAAAAATTTATATTATACCATTAACATTCCGAAGAGAAAATGCACCCATAAAATTAGAAGAATAAAGATAGAGAAACTGTTATTCAGGTAAAACCGGCTGAAATAGTAGCCGACCCCAAATCTTGGGAATAATAAAGGCTAGGAAGAAGAAGAAAGATAGACAAATAATAATAATGTAATATTCTCGGACATCTAAGCACGCATCACCATCCATCCTAGTTTCAAACTAAGCAGAGTTTTTACCATGAAAGCTAGATTGACCGATTTTTTTTTCGTAAATTTCTACAATTCAAGCAATGTGGTTTCTTACGTGCCTTCATTTCTAAAGGTCAAGAAATTCAACTAACATATATTATTAACTACTATGTTACATAATATTATGGTCCTGCCATAGATAACTTAGTAGTTCTAGCAGCTTTTGCAAATGACAGATGGCGGGCAGATAAAAGCCAAAGACAACAGATACAGATGATAAAATCTACATTGGTTCTTCCGACGACAGATTTGTAACAAATCGTTTTTGATGCCTCGCGTCCGGTATACACAGATATGGTGTTCCGTTTCATTGATCAGCAGGAATATCCTAGAATAGATTCTATTGGGTGCAGTAAGTGTTATTTATAGTCAATTTATTTATCAGAAAGCCACAAATGACCGTACTTGAGGCCTTTAAATTGTTAATCGGTTCTTACGTCACGATTTATTGCTTTGCATGACTGCTTATAGCACATCCATCCAATAAAAAAAATATATTGAAATGAGCTACTTAACTCTTATTTTGGTAGTAACTGAACTGTAAAAGGAGACAGTTAGACTTTACTTTAGCATAGAAATAAGATGGTAAAAAATCGTTGAATGGCATAGATACTGTTTGATAGGTACAATGGTGGCAATAAAAATCAACCTTTGGTACTCAATTAAATTCTTCATTTATTAAAATCAATGTTCACAAGTTATTTACTATCAATTTCGTAGTTGAATTACCAAAGTAATCACACAGAGTGGAAAAAAACACATAATATTTAAATTTGGCAATTCAAGTTTGAATTTCTTTTCAAAGATATGAACTTTAAATAAACTCTAAATTGACCCGACGTTCTTGCTCATTGGTTATGTTTAGGTGTTTATATTGGCCTACAAAGGCCAAGCATTCATAGTACCACCCGGCAACTGCAGTGCGGCTGGTCTGATCAATCGGCTCATTGATTTAATAACCAATATTACTCACGAAACCATTGAACTGCACGAAGATGCAACGGGCAGTGATAAAAGTAAATTATGTTAATGTTTATTAGAAATTGAAGAAGTATTTTGGACTACAATGAAAAAACCTGTGATAGGAAAACCCTGTTATTGTTTGCTTTTTTACAAGCTTTGTGTAAACTTGCAATGTATGTATGTATGTTTGGATGGAATCTTGCAACTAGGTTTTGAAACGGATATCTTCAACCGATTTTGCTGAAATTTTGCAAGCATGGCGAAACAATATTATAACGACATGGAGCTGATCTGGTGGTGGCCATAGGATCTCTGTAAATAAACGTCGCAACATCATCGAGTTTGGACACGTTTGATTCGTCTCGAGGCATTCTAGAAAAAGCTTGTTTTTAAAAAGCTTTTTAATTTCATATATTAACTCCCAAACTAGAAGAATATCCTCGGTCGCGGGTGACTTTACAAACATACATCAAACAGACACAAAGAAGACTCAGATTTAGAACAACAATTTGTAGATCACACAAAGTGGTGTTCCATGTGGGATCGAACCTAGAGTACTCGACGCAGTACAAAGGGGCGAAGAGACCATCCATGCAGTCACGTAACAAGACATATGTATGGTTATAATATTCTCAGTATTATCATTTTTCTGTCCTGTAACTATGGTTTAGTTAGGATTGGAGTTGGAGCTATGTGTAACATTGAAAAGGGTTTTTGATGGTTCCATTTAGGCTTAACGCAAGCAAAGGACGAAGGCTACAGGCAAACAGGTATTGTGACAAGGAATACGAAAAATTAGTAATGGTAAGAAGCTAGGGTAAAAAAACATAGTGTACACCTGTGAGTGGTTTATCAGCCGTTATTTAGAGTATAGAGGCGCAACATTACCTTAATTAGAGGTCACAAGGGCCTCACAGATTAAAACAATCGTATGAATCACAAACAGCGTCAACATATGTTTTATGATATTTTTTATGTACTGTTGAGCAATGATACTCGTATGTTACTTTGAGAATAAATTCAGCAATTCTAGTACTTCCATTAAATTCTAAAACTTTGTGATCAAATAAAATAGGTTGCAATTTATGCCGTTTGTACTTTTTAATAGGTGATCTTCTAAACAGAGAATTCGATCCTATATTTATGAGTACAAGGTACGCAAAAAATATTAATCTAATGATCGGATTGTATTCAAAGTCAACTATTTCAATAAAATAAAAAAAATCAGATATGTTTTACTATTTTTGGAATATATCGGATATATTATACTTCAAGACCAATTTCTGTTACTGCATCTAATAAAAGATTCAACATCTCCTAATGCAACGTACCTAAAAGTGAGTTCAATAAACTTAGACTAACAACCACACTGTAAACAAATATGGCCGCCCGACTCAAAGTTAGCACTATGTTCGGCCTTATTACGGTTACGTTTGCTTTTGACGGCTCGGTTATTAGTCAGTTATTAAGTTGAACTTTGAGCTTAATTAGTTCAGAAACTGCATAACAGTTGGATAGTTGAACCAGACAGTTTATATTTCATTGGAAAGTCTATTATTTTAACTCTTTACAGTAAAACAATGGACGATATTGTGCAGCGAATGTCACGACGACATTAAAAGTAATAAGTGTGAGAGTGAAACGAAACTATTCTCCTTATTAAAAAGAAAAAAATCTGGTGATGTTGACATTTTTATTTTAATTTGACAGTGTAGGTACACGGTTCGATATATTGTTGCGGGGAAAAAGTGCTATAAAAACATCGCATCGCATATACATGAGACTAACAATTATTTTTGTTATGTTAATAAATGTAGAAAAAAAAAAAGAAAGTACAAAGGGAAAGTTTCCAAATTCAAAAATAAAGACAAGACAAACAAGAAAGTACCTACAAAAAAAAAGTGTCATAAATCCTTAACCTCATAAAGTCTACCAACACCAAATAGCATCCACTGTTTGCTTACACTCACATTGGCAGGTGACCTATCGTAATTTACTGGGCATTGTTCCAATCTCAGGTTAACTGCCACAAAGAAACTCAAGAAAAGTAGTAGTAAAACTAAATTGACTTTTCCTGATTCAGACAATGCAATGAAGTAACATTCTGAATATACGACGTGGAAAGAAACTTTAAGACCGGATCGTCAATTTACGAAAACTTGGTCAGGAGTCCCATAGTCTCATGACTTTTCCCAATTCTAAGAATATGGGCTTATATTAGGCCTCTGGTCGTTTGAAGACATAACGAAAAGTACGCAAACTGTTTAAGAGCTGATCTTTCACAATTAATACATCTATCTACATTCTTCGTTCTTTGTGTTTGTCATAGTAAGTGCAGTTTTACGATTGTAAATGGCGAAAATTATGACGGTTGATCAATCATGTTGTCAACTGGTGTTACTTAGGGTGATCAGTACTAAGGGCATCTCTTGGTACTCTTTACGAAAATACTGTACTTATTGAGGTTATACAGCTCGACAGACAACAGACATTTCAAAATATTGATGTGCTCGAGTAACTGCTCACTGCAGACTAAATATTTCATAAATTTATTTGCATCACTTTCCTATTTACCTTTCACCTTCCTCTTTTTCCTGTTTAGTTTCTAAACTATCTAAAATGGCTTGCCCCGGATATATTAATAAGTTATTATAATAATGTTGCAATAAATAGTAATTAATAAAGATTGACATTGCTTCGAAGTCAGATTTACTGGCCTTATTTATTTAAAAAAATTGTGACATAAGTAAGAGTAGTGTAGTGTCTTTTTGACATACCTAATTACCTAATTGATGTAATATTTTTGTTTTCGTTATTTCTTTGTTGCCTTCTTGCTTTATCCTAATTCACTTAGTTCATTTCTTCTTTCAATCGTTACTTCCTATTTTTTATTTTACTACCTATACTATATCTGTTTTTCATCTCAATGGAATACTAGTTTTTACCCGCGGATGCGCTGACGTATATGTCCATTATCGAGTTAAAAAGTGGCCTAGATCCTTTTTTAAGCATCAAAGTATCTTCATGCAAAATTTCATTAAAATTGGTGCAGTGGTTTAGCCGTGAAAACGTAACAGACAGAGTTACTTTCGGCTGGACCGCTATTGATAGGACTTTCAGTGGCCGCTGCTGCAGCTGATGATATAATGAGTTACTTAGGCAACTTTTTTTAACCACTGCCACTGAAAGTCTCGTCAAAAGAGGCCCAGCCGTTCCAGAGATTAGCCCTAACAAACAGACAGACGGACAGACAGACAAAATTGTAAAAAATATTATTTTCGTATATGTACCGTGTATACTTACATATGCATTTAGTAAAAAGCAGTTATCTTAATATTACACACAGACACTCTAATTTTATTTGTTTGTTTGTGTGTACTATCTATGTATATATGTGTAGATTTCAGGGTAATACCTAATGAATCAAAGTTAATATTTTTAGTGCTTATTGTAAATCTGTTACAAACACATGGCACATTGTGTAAAGCCATTTATCTTGCTCATTCTAAATATGGGATACAAAGGAAAAACAATATGTCGACTGAATTTTAAACTCGGCAAGTGTAAAATATTGTACGCGCCATGCATTAGTTCGTTATTTAGTTTATTTGTAACAAAAAATAATATTTCTGTACAACTTTGTTTATTGAAAGTGTTCAGAGACTAAAAAATCTATTAGCTATGGTTAAAGGAAGGAAGGGACATTAAAAGCGGAGCATTGACCACTAGCAGTACGGACGTTGACAATAAAATGCGGCTAATATGGTAGTAGGTTCAATCATTGATCAATAATATATTTTTTTTAACACTTTGGGCATTTTTTTATTTAACACGTCTTCTCGTAATTAGAAAATCACTTACATAAATTTGTAATAATATACGTCATCATTATCTCACACACGGTCGTATGATCCAGAACTAGACAAAGCCTGTACTATCCTCATCAGACTGTATACTACTACCGTCCCATCGGATTATAAGAGTGAGGGAACAGAGAGTGCACCTGTGTTTGCACACGCACTTGCGCACTATAATATCTCCTGTGTACTTAGCTAACTATCTCTCTCTCCACTGAGACAGGCCGCCGTGTTCGAAGTCGGCAAAGAGAACATCATCATCATACTTCTAAATACATACATTTTAGAGATAAGTTACATCCAGACGAAGAAGAAATGGTCGTGTTCATTACACAAAGATTTGTCCTGGATAGGAATCGAACTACAACCTCTGGCTTAGTAGTTGGTATCGCTTACTACTATATAAATAAACAGGCCCGTCAGAATAAGAACGAACATTGATTTCTATAGTATTATAGGTATGGATAAGCATTCAATTGATTTTAAACAGACTTCAAAAAAGGAGTAGGTTATCAATTTGACTGTTTTTTTTTATGTTTGTTACCGTCATAACTTTCGGTAGGTGAACCGATTTTGAAGACTCTTTCTTTACTTAAAAGCTGGTGCTTCCCTTGTGCTCCCATTTCATTGGGTCCAGTTTTATTAAAATTTGTGTTTGTTAAAATAAAAATATTGTTACTACGAGTACCTCGCGTCGCCTACGCCTCGTTTTCAGGCATTCTCATGCGATTTGTTTATTACTTAGGATTAACATATCTAAGACAATTTACACAGTTTTATAATACCGAACTCAATACAGTTACAATTAGCAGAGGAGAGAGACTTCTAACATTTTTAAACAAATTAAGGTCGAAAAGTCGTCAGGACGCGACGCGATCCTGTTTCCTCCCTTTTAATTACATAATTTAATACCGTCCATCTAAATAAGTACTCACTCATTCTGATGAGCTAACACCATCCTTCTTTCATCCCAGATCGAGTTACAGGAACTCGATATTTACAATTAGTACCACGATACACAAATTCTGAACTCACTACATTTTCACTTTGCTTATTTTTTTATGAGGTAGTGGGCAAACGAGCAGACGTATCGTCTGATGGTAAGCGATTACCGCCACACCGGAGGCATCACAAGTGCGTTGCCGGCCTTTTAAGAAGGAGTACGCTCTTTTTTTGAAGGTTTGAAGGTTTTGGTCCAGGAATATCGCAGGCTCATTCCACATTTAATATCGAGAAGATTTCGTTTATAATATTTGTAGGATGGAGGATGGTAGTGGCCTCGGTTTTATGAAATCAGACTCGTTGTAGATCTAGGTGGCAAGTTGTGGCTTCCTGCTACAACCACGTAAGCATCGTGTGACCTTTAGAGTCTTCTAGAAGCTCCGCTCCCACGAGATATTACCGTTGTGGTATTTGGCCACACCTTCATATGTAACAGTACGTCTAACCACACATATTACCGATGCATTTATATACTTGTAATACCACTAGAGTCACTTGAATTATATAAATTTTACCACATCCCCTTCGCTCCCCAAGCCTCTAAATAATTCTGATATTCTTTATCTAAATATATAAAAGAGGAAGGTGACTGACTGACATACCCAGAGATCAACGCACAGCCCAAACCGCTGAATCTAGAACCCTGAAATTTTGCATGTTGGTTCTTTATATAACGTAAGTGAGCACTAAGAAAGGAATTTTGGAAATTTCACCTCTAAGGGGTTAAATCAGGGGATGAAAGTCTGCGTGAGCGAAGCCGCGTGCAAAAGCTAGTTAGGGAATATAACTGCAACTCAATATAACTACTGTCATACTCCAGCGTGGTGTCTGAAATTTGAGAGCTGGGCAGTCCAATTCGAAAATAATAGTAGTAGGTAACATCTTTATATGAATTAAACTGAATTAAACATCATTACATTATTATTTACTTGCATCATAGACACGAAGCGACGACGTATTAACTTTTAGTTGCTCCCACATTGACCACAATTTCCTTTGTCGCGGTTCGTCACTGAGCGGTCTTTTGTTCGTCTTGAATGAGTTCGGAATTCATTATTATGTGTATAGGTACCATGTTGCCATAATGACCACAACTAAGTGGTCAATGCACTTGAAATAAATAGAGCATTTGCATGCAATGACCGCCCTCTCTTTGTGGCCGAACCGAATTTCCAGGGGTGGTAAATTTAAATTATAGAAGTGGTAACTAATAATTCCTAAAATGAGGGCCGATGAAGCCATTGTAAGCTTTTCGGCAATAGTAGTTACAGATTTACAACCCTGAAAAAGTTAGCCTACTGTTTAGACTATTTAATTAATCTATACAAGCAACATCCTTCTCTTAAATCTACATTAACTAACGGTAGGTTTATTTCTCGGTAGATTTTACTAGGCCATAAAATCTTAAGAGTACTATTTCAAAATTGTTGTATTGCGAGTTTTACAGTTATGATAGCTTTCGAGGGACAGTAATGCTAGCATACCATAACTGTCAACTAAAACCTCTATCTGAGGCAATTAAGGTTGTGAGTATAAGTATAATTAATATTTTTATGCAATCTCGTAATTAATATTGTCATTTGAGTGATGTTTGTCAATTTTCTTTGAATATGAATATGAAAACAGAAAGTCGCCTATTTTTTAAGCCCACGTGTTTATAAATGAACCTTTTGTACAATATTAGGCACGTTTACAAACTGCGTCACAATTTCCTAACAGGAAAACCAATAACTTCCCATTTTTTAAATGTTTGACTTTCAAACTTTTATTTCACGTTGTTTGCTCTTAATAAGATTTCATACTGAATACCTACTGAATACCTTTATTAAAACACTCTATACATTTTTTTTATTATTAGCTGCCCCGACAGACTGTCGCAGTCCAAAGAAAAAAAAAATTATAAATAAATAAAATAAATAAATACTTCGGACATCTAACACACAACGCCATCTAGTCCCAAGCTAAGCAGAGCTTGTGTTATGGGTACTAGACAACTGATACAAATATATATTATACTTTTTTTTTGTAAATACATACATATTATACGTAAAAAACACCCAAACTCCGGAACAAATATTTGTAGATCATACAAACATTTGGTCCGACCCGGGAATCGAACCCGAGACCTCATGATCAGCAGTCGCACACGCCAACCGCGAGACCAACGAGGCAGTCGTTGTAATTGTAATTGAATTGAATTTATGACTTAACGAAAATACCTACTTTTAAAAACTTACCGAACTGCTCGTGCGCTTCTTAAGTTAAGCGCTTAGCAACACATTTTCCATTCATTTTTATCTAAATAGACCTCTTACCACAAAGTACGTTAACACATGATCCCTCTAAATAGTATATGGTTCTTTGTGAATACTTACTTAGATACACTTACACCCTCAGAAAGGAAGTGCATGTCCAAACCTATCAATTACCACATGAGCAATAACAGCGGGTGAAGGACCTTTCAGAGTCGGGTACCATTAATACTAGCAAAATTCTGTTAATCTACTGCCTAACTCCTTAAAACACATACATAAATACTTCGACCATTGAGTTCCATTATAATATTTTTTTCGCGTTTCATTTCATACATATTAAATGCTAACTGAACCCCACGATTACCCGCGGTACGACAATAACCAAAAGCAACGCAGCGGGGCGAAGCTAATCTAAAAAAGTACCCTAAGTTACTCCTTATATCATCAGTTACCTGTCAGTAAGAGTCCCGTCAAAATCGGTCTAGCCGTTCCAGAGATTAGCCGGAATAAACAGACAGACAGACCGACAGACAAAACTTGAAAAAATGTAATTTTGGTATATGTACCGTGTGCGAGTATACATACATATATATGCATTTAGTAAAAAGCGGTTATTTTAATATTACAAACAGACATCTAATCTAACAGACACGCCATGTAGTGTCATAGCAAGCGATATACTTAATACTTAAATATTTTTTTTGTATATACACACATAATAAACATAGGATACACCCAAACTCCGAAACAAATATTTGCAGATCATACAAACTTTTTGTCCGACCCGGAATCGAACCCGAGAGTAGCATACGCCACCACTACGTCACCGAGACAGTTATATCCTGATAGTAATCTACTGATAACCGACTAACAATTTATACTGTCCGGCTCTTTAATAAAAATATATATGTAAATTCAAACTCATTATGCCATAAAGCATTAATACGAACGTGTAACTTTACGACGAATATCCATCACTGGAACCCCTCGCGGCACCCCTATCCACGTTACCAAAGTGTCAGGGATTAAATTACCGTGTTGTATTGTCTCATCACATCACTAACTTGTTTTTTTTAATACGGCAATGTAAACAAAAGGGCGGCAACTCCATATAGAAGGTATAGCGTGTGTGACGTTCTGGAGTGACTGATTCAATTAAGTTGATGTTTGATGGAAGGGAAACTATAAATATCAAGTTATTATTTTTATATCTAAGCATAAAACATTTTGAAAAGCGGTTTATTGATAAGCTGCAGATTTTTATCAAATAAAAAGATAAATTAAATACGAAATCCGCTGAAAAACTCAGGAAAAATTACATCTTTACTAATGAAATGAAATGTTGATGAACAAGTACAATTTTAACAAAAATAAAACCGACTTCAAGGTTCGACTCGATTTCTCTTAGATGCCATCATCAGATTTTAGTGTCCTTATCATGGTACCACCGTTGGGATACTTCCTTTTCATTAAAAAAAGAATCATCAAAATCGGTTCATAAATGACAAAGTTACCCGCGAACACACATAAAAAAAAATTATATATACGGTCGAATTGAGAAACCTCCTCCTTTTTTTGAAGTCGGTTAAAAAAGAATCACAAGTGAATCTTCATTCACTTTTCCAATTGTCTGTTGTCCATTTTGGCGTCAAGCAAGAAACTAAGTATTAAAAAATTCAAAACGTACAAAACGAACTGTCAAGTCAAACGTACTGGCCAGTACCATAATACCTTCGGAGATCGACGGCTTTAGAATCCATTAAAAAAATAACTAATTCTAAACACGCCTTCTGCAATGGAACTAACGTGGACAGTCATAAAATGTAACTTTTATAACCGTCGCGTGTTAAATTAAACTGTTGCACTCTGGCAACACTGGCAACTGTCTAGCCAAATGTAAATTACATAATATATTCGTAAATCTGAAAAATATTTTTTTCAGTTTGTGTATTTTCCACGTATGCAAATATGTATGTTTTCACAAAAAGAAGCTAGCAATGCGAGTATTCTATCAGTGAACTTAGCTTCAATACGAGCTCCGTTTAGCTTGAAACTAGAGCGCGTTGTATGTGAAAAGTCTGCAATAGTATTATTAATCACTAAATATACTACAAAGCATTGTAATACATATGTAACGAAGTAGAAGGCCAAACTTCAAGGCTATAAGGTTACATAAGATAGTCAGAGTCCGCAATAGTAATTAACGAAAACATCAAACTAGGCAATAAGCGCAGTCCCACAAGGGAATATTAGAAATTAGAGAAGTTAAAATGAGTTAAGAGGTTAAACCATTATTGAATTTTTTCAGTCTTCAATTTCTATATTTTTAAGTAAAGTTTTCAAGTTTTCCCTGCAATTTAGCCGAAAAATACCATATCTTTTTTACCTGACTATAAAGAAGCCAAAAGTCAGTGTAATAGTTTTGGCAGTCTTTGTATATATACTTACACAGTGGCGCTTAAACTACTGAACCGATTTTAATGAGATGACTATAGATTCATAATAATGGTAATAGTTTTAAAGTGACTACATTAAAATTATTACCATTATTATGTTAACCCGACTGGGTTATAGTTTATTTTACTTTAGTTTTAGTTTACGTACATTAAAATATTAAGTCTTTGGATGACCCAGCTTTGTTCAGAGTTTATTTTTTTGGTAAATTTTCCAAAAGTGAATCCTAACTAGATCGATTCATCGCCCTTGAAACCCCCTGTATAATATATTTCATCAAAATCGTAGAAGTCGTTTCCGAGATTCAGATTATTATATATTTATACTTAAACAAGAATTTCTTGTTGAAAAATAGTATAAGATAGATTAAAAACGAAGCTTAACTTAAAGCTTTTTTCGTTTAAATATGAATCATGAAAATAAAATCGTAATATAACCCTTGTGTAATCCTTTTCAATCCGGTACCGCCAAATATAGACGAATGTATTCATTTAGCCTGTTTCATTGCTTTAATAAATAATCAGGTCGTCTGAATCCAGACTAATTGCTCTGAATTTTTAACTGAATAAATAAATAGTCCTCATTCCATGTAGTAGAGGGTACTTACTTATTTAAATAACTTTGACACTGAAGACCTTTTAGTATTGGTACTTAGTGTAGTAATCTATACTAATACTAGCTGTCCCGGCAAACGTCGTTTTGCCATAACTACTAATAAATTAAAAATTAATTAAAAAAACATTGTCCAGCGGACAAAATTGTGAATCTAAACCATTCCCAGATCCCCTTGAACACACACAAAAAATTTCATCAAAATCGGTCCAGTCGTTTGAAAGAAGTTCAGTGACATACACACTCACAGAAGAATTATTATATATATAAAGATTATATGGGGTAGCTTTCAGGGTTTTTAATTACTAGAGATGAAATCACAATACTTTCTTAGTGTTACATATATATATATATATATATATATATATATATATATATATATATATACTAATATATAAAGCTTAGGAATTTGTTTGTTTGTTTGTTTGTTTGAACACGCTAATTTTAGGAACCGCTGGTCCGATTTGAAAAATTCTTTCAGTGTTAGATAGTCCATTTATCGAGGAAGGCTATATGCTATATATCATCACGTTAAGACCAATAGGAGCGGAGCACCAATGAAAAATGTTTCGAAAACGGGGGAAAATTACACGCTACAGGCAATAGGACGCAAACGAGGTTGCGTGGGTCGGCTAGTGGTAATATATGCGGAAAGATAGACCGACGACTTGAAGAAAATGGCTGGCACCGTAGGGGTGTGGACTACCTAAGACCTGGTTGGCGCTAATTGGGGGATGCCTTCGTTCAGCAGTGGACAGCGGTAAGCTGAAGTAAATAAGTGATAATTGTAACATCATAATTGAGTTGTTTCTCCCCGCGGCTGTGCTCGCTTGTATGTCGTTTATCGCAGTAAAGATAGCGTTTGTCTTTCCACAAGAATCAAATTATCTTCGGTACGTATATCTTGGAATCGGTGCAGCAGTTTAGCCTTGAATGTGTGACAGACAGACAGATAAAGGTCCGAATTAGTCAGGATTTGAAAATGTCTTTTGCAACCAAATTAAACTTAAAGCGCTTCAAACGTAACAACGCTTTTGAATGAAGAGAATTTGGCAGTATTCTGTATTTATTACTGACAATTTTTAGAGCTCTCATCAAAACTTATTGTAATACGAGTTATATACAAGATAATTTTCTAATTAACTGCATTCTTCTGAAAGGTACAAGAATGAGCATTTATAAAGGCACCGCATTCAACTCTAATTAATAAATAGTTTATCATCCTATAAAAAATAATTTTACTGAAAGTAAAATGACACATACATATGTAATTTTACAATTTCAATCGAATTTTTAATCTCACATTCACAATTCTAATTTAATTTTCGACTAGCAAACTATTAAATTTCTGTTTTGATTGGCCAGTTAACTGAATAGTAGAACCGTCTCATCTGTTAACATTGCGTGCAACTTCTAATATTTTTTTTCTGTATTATGGAGTTTCAGCCAGCATCATAGAATAATGGAGGATGTAAAAAATGAACGAATTTGGACAGTAGTGGAGAAATAATAATTTCCCGTGGGACCGTATGGACTGATTGCTATCAGAGAGAGTGTGGTGAATTTTTATTTATTCAAGAAGCGTTTTGTATTAAACTTCATAAAACTAAATTATATTATTATCGTTTGGTTTATTGAAAGTAAAAGGATTGTATTACATATATGCTGAAAGTCTTGGTAAGAAGTAAAAACCCCAATTGATAAGTTGCAAGTGTTTTTCTTTCTGCAATCGTTAACGCCTAAATTCTCGAGTGTCATTGGCTAATACTTTGTCCTAAGCTGAGTCTCCACCGAACAAAAGTTGGCAACTTTTGTGTTGTCAACATGTGTTGATGACAAAAGTTTCTGTAATTTCCTGGTGTTGGCAACAAAAATTGTCAACAAATGTTGGGAACCGTATTTCTGTTTTTGGCGGTAAACATCAAAAGAATACGCTTGTTGCAAATATTTATAGGCTCTGTGGAGACGCTTAGTTGGAATGTTTTTCAAATTGTTGGCTACTGGGTGTAGATACAATGGAAACAATAAAATTGTCAACAATTTCGGTGGATACGCGCCTTAAGATTACTTTGTCTGAAAGCAAAACGCTTGCAACTTGGCTAGGGGAGCTGATCATAATATGAATGTTAAGAAGTACTGCCTTCTCCCGGCCTACGAGCGCCAGTTTTTCTACCACTTAGTTTGCCAAAGAGTTAACTTGTACACTTTACTTAGATGTAAAATATAAACAACAGTCTACGAAACAGTTACATAAAGAACAGTAACATATAATTATTATGTATTTTATTTTTATAAAACAAAAAGTATAAAACTCTAAAACCAGAATAGGTACGTAAAGAAACTTGATAATAGACAATGTGACCCGTGCCTTCATCATGAATCTATTAACACCTCATTCATTGAAATTGGTATTTTTTTATAATCAGTAATTTAGGCGCTACGGTGGAACATACATCGACTGCCAAAACAATACCCTTCCTTCTGGCTTTGCCGTATTAGGATGAAAACAGCATCCGGGTCACGATAGACATTTGAAACTTAAAAGTAACAAAAGCGCTGCCTGCCGTTTAGGTGGAATACGCTCTTTCCTTAACAGTTTGAATGTACGAATGAACGAACAAAAGTTTGAATGTACGAAAGAACGAATGAAAGTTTGAATGAACGAACTTCAAACTTTTAAGAAGCGCTTCAGGAATACTTCAGATCAGTTCTACGAGATAAAAAGTTTCGTACGTCGTAACATAAACACTCTATTGCTTCTTCTTTGATAAAATGGCAACCAGCCGGATCTCTCGGATCAGCTATTTCTGCCAATGTCAAGTGTTTATAGTCCTCAAATCATAAGTCTTCAAGTCTTTACGTCTTCGTCGTGACGAAATAAATGTACATATATAAAATATGGATGAGATGAAATGGGGACCGTTTTTCGAAAAAACAAAAAACGATCTCCTAAACACTCTATTTTTATCTCAAACTATACCAAATATCAGATGTCAGTGTTGTTTTTAAAAAGATAGTTTTGTTTGTTGAAAACTGCATGCATGGGATTTGCCTTAATATGACATGCTGACTAACAACCTGACAGCGAGGATCACTCATTTACAATGGAAAGATTTTTCTAACCCATTATTAGAGCAATTTTGTACACGTACCAATTTTATCATTGTTATGTACAAGATTACAGAAAGTACGCGCTATGATGAATTTGAGAAAACTCCGCCCTCAGGAATTATGATACAGTAATTAAACGTACAAATACCTTCGCTTTCATAAAAAAAATCCGTTATGTGCGAGTCGGACTCGCGCACGAAGGATTCCGTATCATTATCTGTAGATTTCAAGCGTCTGCTTGTTGCCGTCATTACTATCGAGTAAAAACGACAAAATAATCACGTTTGTTGTATGGATGATATATTTCTGTTGCAAAAACAGAATAAAATATTTTTTAAGGGGGACACAAATTTATTTTATTCTGTTTTTGCAACAGAAGTAGGTACATCGTCTGTAAAAATTTCAACTGTCTAGCGTTCACAGTTCATGAGACGCAGCCTGGTGACAGACAGGCGGTCAGACACATAGACAACGCGGTCTTAGTAATAAGGTTCCGTTTTTACCCTTTTCGTACGGGACCACAAAAACGGGTCTTTTCAATTTTATCAATGTGGTTCCCATGTTCGTCATTCGACATCAAAATTCTTTACATGCGTAATTATCACAATTATCTATTAACATACAATGTTCGTCGATCTTGATCTCATTACTGGTAGTTCCAAGTTCACGGTGCGTGGGATCGATGTCTTGGGAAATAAACGAGTTCGTACTTACACATAAACGGAAGTTTCCTAGAAGCTAACTGAATCGTTAATTACATGTTTGTCAACTATGACATGTGGTGTGGAAGTACGGTGTTATTGAGGTATTTTCGATGTATTTTCACAGTTCAGATACTATAATCTTCTGAATATTAACACTATTAAATAAGGTCTGGCGTCTTTTCTAGTCGTGAGTCTACTACATACGCAAGTATATTGTGTTAAGTTAAATAGATCAAGAAGCAGACAACACAGAAGAAAAGGAAAGCTTGAAACAAACCCATCTATCCAGGGTGGTACAACAGGCCCAAAACTTCTTTCTAAAGATGTATTGCCAGTCAGATGTTGACGATAATGAAACGATAAAATTCTCACATGGGTTTATGGTATCTATGTCGCATCGCAGGCAACTACCTTAATTAGCCGTTCAGTTTAGCCACTTTACTAAACATCGCCATTCAACTAGTAGTTAGGTCAGGATAGGTTTTTGTTCCATTCTTAAAAAAAAAATCTGTTTCGTTCTTAAAACAAAAAAATAACTAGCTATATAGCTGAACGGCGCTGTTTAGTTAAGAGCTAGGGTAGATTAGGTTGTAGTTGTAACAGTTCCCAGGTCGCTCTCCTCCCAGGCGCAGAGTGGCACACCGTGTGGTTTTTTAGTCGGTCCGATTACGACACATAACCTTTCGTAAACCACAGTTTGGTGACGCCCCGTGGGGGATTGCACACGTAAAAAAAGAAAAAAATGTCTGAACGTAAAAATTTATTAGCCTGAACGGCTAATTATCATCATCAATCAAAAACTTTTCTTTCTTTTAAAATAAACTTTGGAATACTTATTGTTTATCAAGAAGATATTTATTTTAAACAAAATGCTATATTACTAATGCTATTAAGTTCAAAATTCTATAAAACTGGTTTATCTTGACCTGTCATCCTGCTACAAAACTCTATACAATAAGAATTCAACTAATATGAGTTAACGAAATCCAACAAGTCATTCAATACGATCAAAATTCGACCGCCAAGCGATTTCCACTATTTGTAACATCCTATTCTACCTGCAAAGCTCTTACGTGACATACATACAGACCTTATCTGTAGTAGGTTCATTGAATAAAACGACCGCATTACTTCAAAGAGACATCATAAAGCTTGTTCAATGAACTACAGATAATCTAGTTACATTCGTCAAAAGAAAAAGTTTGGATTTATTTTCGATCAGTAATTTACATTCCTATCAATCAAGTTGTTGAACATGTGTTCAAATGGGCCTTTGAAATACTGAAAGTGTATTAAATATGTATATTCATTTTTAGTTTAAAAAAAAAACCAGTAATAGTTTGTACCACAAAGATCATTCTTGCCTAATTTCTAGTTAAGTAATAGGTATCTACGTGTTTAGATAGTGCATTCCAAATTAGGACAATATTAATTGGATTATTCTATAATAATTCATAGCAATGTCATTATAAGGCTGTATAATTTTGTAAAAAGTTTTTGGCGCCTTTTCTCTGTTATCCACATATCTAAACTAAATTACTAATATAAGATATTCGAAAGTAACTCTGTCTCATGCTTCCATGGCTAACCCGCTGAAACGATTTGGATGAATTTCGGTATAGAGATAGATTGGACCTTGGAGGACGACATAGGCTACTTTTGTCGCGATAACCGACTAAACGCGGGTAGGGCCCATGGCAAAAGCTAGTTCTATCATAAAATATTATATCCTTACAAACTTCAACTCTAAAATGTGTGTAAACATACATTAAGTACTAGCTGAACCCCGCGGTGTTACCCGCGGTTATTGTTTACCGCGAGTGACGCCGCAGGACAAAGTTAGTCTAAATAAAAGTAGCCTAAGTTACTCCCTGGATCATCAGCTACCTGCCAGTGAAAGTCCCGTCAAAATCGGTACAGCCATGCCAGAGATTACCCGGAACAAACAGACAGACAGACAAAAAAAAAATTAACTACGTTTTTGGTATATGTACCGTGTATACATACATATGCATTTAGTAAAAAGTGGTTGTTTTAATATTACAAACAGACACTCCAATTTTATTTATTTGTATAGATAAGTTTCTAAATGTTTCAAATATATTCCATCAATCTTTGTCAAGTGACGAAAGGACGTCTAAGTTGTAGGAGATGAGATACTAACATATTAAAATTAAGAGCAACTTATTCGTTTTTCTTTGAACGCGATATCTTCGCCAAAGAATCAATTTCCTACTTTTTCAAATAAAATTGGTTGTAATCAAGGTCGACCTCATTTACATTTGAAGAAAATATATTTTCAAATATGAAGACATAAAAGGATCAAGTAATGCAGATTATTACATGTTATTATAATTAAGGCGTATTGAAGTCGGTGTTCTTTTTTTAAAAGTTAATTTTATCTATGCCCTTCAATCTGTGGTCGACGAGTCGACGAGACGGTGACCCCGGTATCGTTCGAGATCAAGGACTTCTTCCTACTTTATGGTATGTGTATTTAGGGTTGCACTACAAACGGCAGGTGGCATTTTAACTGTAATGTTATAGTACTGAATGCTATGATGTAGTGTGTCCCTGCTTTAGAAATTACACATAGCTGTTTCTTTTAGAATCATAGACGAATTAAAATCTATGTCGCCAACCGTTTATTTCGTGTGACATTATTCTGATCTGAATACAGTTTTTAATTAGTCGCGAATCAGATAGGGTACCCCTCCGCAACGCTCCATAAGGAACTTCGACCCAAAAAGATTCAAAATCAATTATTAAAGCATAGAGCCTTCTACAATTATTTACAATACGATAACTGACAAATTATAGATCCAAACACATAAAAATATAAAATACGTTCTCTTAGCAATTACCCCTAGTATAGGCCGTAAAATACAACTTGATCTCGGTGACAGTTGTAACTAGTTTCATTTTAGAACTTACGAGGTATATTTCAGCCTTTCAGGTGCCAATTTTTATATTTATAATGAAGGTATTCCACTTCATTTCATTCACTTCACTTCGATTTCATATCCATTTATCGCAGAGACCAATCTTTATTTTAAAGACTGTAGTTAATATCATTCGTCATAACTTGAAGCTGTAACTATAATATACTATTACATTTGTAGTATTTATTAACATAAAACTACAATTACGTATTTAAATATTTACATACGTATTTCAAAAATATTTTACTGTCTACGCCACTAACGTAAAAGTAGAAGAAATAGCTTATTTATATTCTGTATTCACACGGCGCCATAGACACTGCGGTTTTACCTTTAATTTCGGTAAGTGCTGTACAGACAGATATAGTTTAGGCGTCTACTCCACTCCTTAATGGGGCCAATTCTATTCTTGCGTCACTAAACTAAAAGTTCTCTAAAATTATCTTATATTAGTAAAATGATATTCTTGATGTGTGTATTTAGATAATGTCTATCTTTCGTCATAACAAATTTTAGCCAATCTTCGGCGTTTTGACCGTCGTTTGACGGGACATAACTTATTGATTGTGTGTTTTATTTCAGTTTAAAGACACAGAAACAGTCTAGTTGCCAACAAAATTGTACAATTGCTAAATTGGAATCGAACAGTTCAACAATTAATTGAGATCAATGAACGGACTTTGTAAAGCGGCGGTTTTCTTTCTCGTTCGTTCAATTGTGCCCTTTTAGTTGCACAATAAAATGTAACAAAGGAAACTGTGTTCTAGCCGTTCAAAATACTTACGTAATTTAAAATGTAACATTTAAGCTTGATGCTTAAGCGTTAGATTTTTGTTAAACAAAAAAATGTGGTGGTACCACACTTGGTGGGCAGTAGATTAATATTTGTGATAGGTTTTGTATTGAGGTAATGAAATCGGAGAATTGAACAAAAACTGAAAAGATGTACGCGATTACATTATTATCAAAATTTCTGAAATCGTTTGTGTTTGCTGTAGTGATTGCGTTGATAGACGTACCACCACTTTTACAACCACATTGCAATTAAAAATTACTGTAACATAAATAACAATCAAAGTGAAACCTCTTCGCTAAAGTGCCTAAACATTAGCAAAGACGGAACCCTCCGACTAAAGAATTCGCTAATTCAATTTACGCAATTATGTAGCTATTGAGGTGACCTAATCTCTGCCAATCCAGACTCATTGTACTCATTAAGAGATTGGTGCTCTGGAAAAACAAGATGGCGGTTACACGTCGGAATATTTTAGACGATTCTGCTGACGAATAATTGAGTTTATAAGAAAAGAAATAATTAATCATAGCAAGGACATTTTAAGTTCAAAATGACCCCTTTAAATCCCAGGCTAATTTTTAACTTTGGCATTTTGCGGGTATTTTTTGTTATCAATTAAAAGTATTTTAGAAACAACTACTGATCTGTTAGTTCGCCTCAGGGTTGTGGAGATCTGACGCCAGTCGCTCCGTGTAAAAACTGACATTCAGGTAAAGCCGGTTGAACTAGTAGCCGACCCCAATTAATTTTTGAAATATTAAAGGCCACGAAAAAGAAAAAGAAGAACTACTGATCTGTTAGTGAACTTAGAACGTTCCGTATCACATTTGTTTCCCAAAAGGGCTGGACTATCACGTTTCGAGGTCTACTAAGGATGATGGTTTTATCCACAGTGTTCTTCTGTGTTTAACGAAAACAAGGAATTTCCCTCCTTTGAAATACAGTAGTATGTTATTTTTTTTGTAAGGATTATAATGTTTTGGCTTCTTATAGGATTATAAGACAGTCTTTAAGTTATAAGACTTCGGCAGTAACTTAGGATTATTGCAAAATTATAAAAACAGTTAACATTCGTTGTGTTTCTCAGTAGTTATATATCTTGATTGAGATGTTTAAGAAGTTTCTTTAAATAATCTTTATTACATACAATTGTAGTACACATGGTTCGTCGTAATATCTGTCTTTTCTGTTTCATAAGCGTATATTGAGGAACGACTGTGTTATAAATGTGTGTGTGTGTGTGTTATAAAATAAATAACAGAGAACTTCTTGTTATTATTCAGTATATTCTTGCAATTCCTGTAATGATCAGAAACCATTGTATACGCACAATAGTGTATTTGTATTGTAACGGTATAAGTATCTAGCAGTAGTATTGAGAATGAGTTTGAGCATTATTATTATTTATGAACCATTGTGTTCTTTAAAACGTACAGAATTTGTATCATAATTTTTATCTAACATGTTCTATTACCCTTTGCTATTTTTCTGACCTTTTATCAGTTCCTTAAAATTTAGGTACTTGGCAACTTTATCAGTATTTCTGAGTCAGTACAAACGTATCAATAGTCATCGTCGAGAAACAATGTAATAACATATTTCAAAGATTAATAAGTACCTAATACTCATTAAAGAAGCTTGACTCATTTTACTAAATTACAGTAGAAAAGGAGTGTAACAGTTACAGAGTACTGGTTTGTGTGTTAGTACTCTGCGAATTTTCAGATTCAAAAATAGACGAACGAGAACTCAGAAGGCCTAGTGTGAGGTCAAAACGTTGTCACCGCGATGATCAAGTTGATGTGGAGTAAACTCACACTAGACTCTCTGTTGCGATTGGTATCGTTGTATCAAGACACCAAGACTCGATAAATAATAATTTTTAGGTTATCGACATTGTTTTACGTAGATACAAAATAAGCACAATACTTCGAACAAAATATATTACTACTAGTTGTTGCCCGCGGCTCCGCCCGCGTATATGTCGGTTATCGTGGCAAATAGTAGCCGACGTGTTATTTTGATGTATAAGTTGTATTACTGTTAAGTTTAATCAAAATCCGTTCAGTAGTTCTTGCGTGAAAGAGTAACAACAGTACACTTTCACGTTTATAATATTAGTATAGATTAGTTTTCTAACCCCCGTGCTTTCCGTAGCAATATTTAAATGCATTTTTTTTCAATCATCGACACTTACAAACTGGATTACCACGGGTACTATCCAAAAGAGATGGAATAAAGTGTTCCCAGTTATACAGAGTGTAACATTTTGTTGGCATAGTTCTACCGGTAGTAAGTATATTTATTCAGACAAAACATTTGAAGTTATTTAAATGTTCAGAGGAACGAAAGCAGGTATGTTTTAATTTTCGAAACAATGTGTTGTGTAATTCGGAGTACTGAAAATTTGTGTATACACTGTAAAGAGTAGGAAAATAACTTGTCCACTCTGTTCAGTCTAGTTATCTTTTTTTTTGTTTTTTAACCCTGCCAAAATGACTCTACTCTGCCTGATGGAACGCATAAGCAGAATCCAAGAGTGATGGTCACTGTGGCGACCTCCACATACAGCGGCAACAAAATCATATAACAGCGCCATCTACCGAAGATACACTGAACTACGGAGTAACATACAATACGAAGAAATTACCAATCCTGCATCGCGCAATAGAAGTTCTCGCGCCGATTAACATATATACAACATCCCAACATTAACCGTTGGGCAGTGGCCCGCCAGGCATGATCACCTCGCCTGGTCGGAGGATCCTCCCTTTGTGTTGGTGGGACATGACACACCCGTTCCCCCACAGTGGTGACCCCGACGTGATTGGAAGCAGCCTTCGAAGGAGCAGATTCAGCAGCAGCATTACCACGCCACCATCTCGTTCACTCCCACAGCAAGTCTCAGCCAGCCAGCAACCTCGGCCTCAACAGGGATACACCACACGCATGAAGCGACCGCTCCAGCCTGGTTACCCCCCCTACGGCCTCATCAGCGTCTAGGCACAGCACACTGCAGCTACGGTTCTTGTAAGCAGAGCATATCTCTCCCGTCTATGCAGCAGCCAGCCACTACGCAGCAACCGCCCCGACTCACTGGGGACCTCACCGCAGCACCGCGCACCGCACGCCGTCCCGACTCACTGGGATCAGCGGACTACAGTCCCGACTCACTGGGACTAGCGGCATTCAGTTCCGACTCACTGGAACTTGCGGCACTCAGTTCCGACTCACTGGAACTACACTTGGCACTGGCAAGCTCCGCAACAGAGCACAGACAGCTGTTACAGCACATATCGACCTCCGGTCTTGGAGGGGAGTGATGTGGCGACCTCCACATACAGCGGCAACAAAATCATATAACAGCGCCATCTACCGAAGATACACTGAACTACGGAGTAACATACAATACGAAGAAATTACCAATCCTGCATCGCGCAATAGAAGTTCTCGCGCCGATTAACATATATACAACATCCCAACATTAACCGTTGGGCAGTGGCCCGCCAGGCATGATCACCTCGCCTGGTCGGAGGATCCTCCCTTTGTGTTGGTGGGACATGACACACCCGTTCCCCCACAGTCACCATACTGCGAATGCAGACAATGCAACAATGCAGCATGGTGACCCACACCATGCCGGGCTAGTGATGCTTCCGCATCATTGGGCCTCCGGTCTCGCACTCACCAACGAAACACGACAACATGCACGCTGTCATTTTACGTTGATTTTCTGTGCGAGGGTAGTACCGCCCCGGTCGAGCCGGCCTGTTCGTGCTGAAATCAGCGTGGCTCTACTACCTTGAAAACAAATCTAGTGTTGGTCTGCCGCACTATGGAATGTTTGTACAGTGTAAGTTCAACTTAAACTGGCAACATAGGTATCGATTGTTATATAATCACAAAAAGGAATAGAAATAGCGTAGTGGTTTTAGTGGACCTTGATGCTTTCTACTGTGCTGATTGTTAAGGGTACGATACCCAAATGGAACACTTAATGTTCTATCCACAAATTGTTGTTCGAGTTTGGATGTTCTTTGTTTCCGTATGCGACTACTGTGCTCGAGGTCTCGGATTCGATTCCCGCGTCGGACCGAATGTTTAGATGATCTTCAAATATTTGTTTCGGAGTTTAGGTATTTTCTATGTAGGTATAATATTAGCATCTACGAAAAAAAATTAGATATGTATTTATAAAAGTCGTCATAGTTGTCATGAACATCTATGGCCAAATATTTGTTTCGGAGTTTGGGTGTTTTCTATATGTATAATTTGTGCGTATTTACAAAAAAAATGTATTATGTATTGGTATCAGTTGTCTAGTACGCACAACACAAGCTCTGCTTAGCTTGGAACTAGATGGCGTTGTATGTTCAAATTTCCGAAAATAAAAAATTATAATGTTCTAAGAACATGGTCCAGGAATCTCTAGTCGAAGTTTAATAGGTACCTTAAGGTAAATTAATTAGTTGCGCAAACAAATTTCTTGAGGGAAACGGAAAAAACTACTCGATCTCGTTCACATAATTAACAGTGTTCCTTCTAATCGACAACAATACCTGTTCAGTAATTCGTTCGTTGCAGTCTAACCATTAAATCAACACCGTTAACGATTGATTTTTATCTTAAACTTTTTATAGCTCACTGATCGGATACTCGCTAATTAGGTGAACTGTAAATTAAACGTGAACTTTGCTTTTAATTAAAGCGTTTCGTTTATTTTTTAGGTATGAGCCTGCCAGAGTGACTGTACTCGCCTGACGGAATAAGCAGAATCAAAGAGTCACTCACCATACTCATTGCGAATGCAGACAATGCAACAATGCAGCATGGTGACCAACACTATAACGGCTTATTGAGGTGCTTTTGCATCATCAGGTCTCCGGTCTCGCACTCACCAACGAAACACGACACTTCGAATACTGTCATTTTAGGTTGGTTCTCTGTGAGAGGGTAGTATAGTAGTACCGCCAAGGTCGAGCCAGCTCGTTCGTGCTAAAAACAGCATGCCTTTGTTGGAACGAAGTTCCTTATCGCGCGTTGTTAAAGGGGGCTATACGGAAAAAAATCTCACGAAAAGTTGTAACGACACTTTTTGCTATAGTAAGCCATTGTAAGCCGTGCGGCCTGCGCATGTTTCTCTGTCTGTCTCTCTCTCTCTCTTACAGAAAGCAAGCCAGATATTTTCATTTCTATTTCGCATTGAACAGTGTGCGACGATTATTTTTTGTTGAGTATATACAGGTTTTTTGTACATAATAAATAATAAAAAATAATAACAATAATGAATCCTGACAGTGTACTTCGTTCCATTCGGGTGTCCTTTGAGACCTCTCAAGTTTTTTTACTATCTACTTTTAAAATTTTACGGGATCAAAGACTGTCAATTATGATCTAGAATAAGTCCTTACTCTTACTAAGGTCTTGATCCAGACTCAGTTACTTCATGTGAACATGGTCAATGTTAATGAACGGAATAGGAAACGGCGCGGTGGCATTCAGATTGATTTATAATGTTCAAATTTTTATAACAAATTCACTTTGTTTAACTGTGTATACCAAATACAGAATGCTGTGTCTTTAATGTATTTCTGTTTTATTTCATCAATAAAATGATATCATAAGTACATTCAAGATGTCTTGAATATCATAAAACCTCTTATGTGAAGAACGGAGGGATTTGTAGGACTTTTATAACGAGAAGTGCCGATTCAAATGTAAGGCGTACACTTTTGAGTTGACGTCATAACATTTAAAGTGCGCTTTTGTAAGATGACTATTGAGGGAATTTCTATACAATAAATAAAACTAGCGTCAGCTTTTCTCTAATTGCATACGAAAGTATCGACACTTAATTTTTTTTTTATCTCTTTGTTCCGGCTAATCTCTGGAACAGCTGGACAGATTTTTATGAGATTTTCACTGGCAGATAGCTGATGATATAATGAGTAACTTAGGCTACTTTTTTTCACTAAATTGCCACGCGGCGTCACCCGTGTTTGTATTGTAAAGGTACAACAAAAACTGCGGATAACACCGCGGGGCTCAGCTTGTCACCGGAAGACAAACCCTATTTTCATGTGTGTAATGTGTATATTAACATTTAAAAATGTACAGTCCATGACATTATGGATTTAAATTTTACTTCATACGATTCGAGACTGTTAGAACCTTTTTTCGTGTACTACAGGTATCCATGGACGGCGTCCTACCTAAAGGTCACAGGCTGTACCCAATAAATACCCATGCGCTGAAGACAGAATCAGAATATGGGGCAGGTGATTGGGTCTTCGGTAACTTCATCCATTAGTCAGAGAGAGAGAGAAAATCTAGAATTAATACGATAAGTACCTATTACGATAAAAAGAGTGTTATTTAACTTAGATTAAAAAAAGTCTGTCTAGACTGTTGCTTAAAAGGCGAGATCGCAAAAAGTCCCGCCAATTAATAGTATCATAGTATGCAAATAGTAAAATGTCAAGTAATTGCCAATTTACACAATTTGTGGTTTGCGTTTCTCCTGTAATTTGCTAACCACAGATGACTCAAGGTCGAGAAATCGATTTCTATAAAATGAAAATTAAACGATACAATACTTTATTTTCTATAAGGATTTTAGGCATTGCAATATCTACACCGAAGCTGAGGATTGAACCAAGTGGCGTGAATTGGAGAGGCTTATTTCCAGCTGTGGACTAAGACAGGATGATTATATGATGATGATACCTACACCGAATCTTTAAAGTTACATTAGCGGCAACATAAGTATACCTACAGCTTACATTTAGGCACATATGTTTATAATATAATCAATATCCGCAGTTGATAACCTTTCATACACTTTATCAACACCTTTTAAAGCCCACTGCTAGATCAGTGAAGCTCTCCTTCGAAATGAATTTTTGTAACGCGCGGGAAAGACGGGGTTGCTTGACACTTACCTATAATTTTCTTTTTTCTTTTAAATATACGATCCGCGAATCGAATCGTCGACTGCCAAGAAGTTTCAATTCGGCTGGACTCTTTGGCGCTGCGTAGAGATGTGGCTTCGCTATGCATCTTCTACCGTACCGCATTTCCTATGGGGAGTGCTCCGAGGAATTGTTCGGACTGATTCCTGCCGCCTCTTTCCGCCATCGTCTTACGCGCCAGCAATTTCACCCTCATCTATAAGATGGCTGGCTATAAGTTCACAACTGTGCGGTTTTCTAGGAACTTTCTGCCTCGCACAACAAAACTGTGAAATGATCTGTCGCCTGCGCTATTCTCGGACCAATACGACCTTGAAACCTTCAAGAAAAGAGCGTAGGTACTTCCTTCTTGAGAGGGTGGCAACGCACTTGTACGCCTCTGATGTTGCGGGTGTCGATGGGCGGCGGTAATCGCTTACCATCAAGCGATACGTCTGGTCGTTTGCTCCCTATTCAATAATAATAAATAAAATAAATATATGTAATTGTACACGTATAAGCATCGCTTAATACTGAATCATCATTATCATCATTTTCCATGGCAGTCCACAGCTCGACATATTTACTAAAAACTTTTTGATTTAGGCTTTGTAGTATCTGGGTTGAAGACGGATGCACCAATGTCATCTATAAAATTAGAGATATACTACGTAGGGAATACATATAGTCTTAAAAATAAAAATAAAACAATTTCATTACATATAGGTAAGTAGGTTTATTCAAGTCATAAGGAAAAATAGTCTTGGGATTTTTCCTACGTTTAATGTCTCATTTCGCTGATCAGCAAAGGTCAAGTTATTTTTAATTAAGTACAGCTAAGGAAATATGGTTTCTATACAAATAAATGTAATATTCACCAACATGATTATATCTTATTGACACTGCACCTGTTAATTCTTCTAAATCCGGGTATTTGAAATATTTATTTACTGTTTTGTTTCTATTGAGACCGGAATTTATTTATTTTATACAGCTCCCTAGTCCAGTTGGGTTCTACAATTAATTTAAACCTCAATAGAAAACTAAGAAATGTATGGAGATGACATCTCTCATAGCTATCTAACATAGTCAAAACAAAATATTTGCCATAATACAAGAGAATACAGTCGTTTACCGATTGTAGAAAGAAGCATGGCTATGGGGACTGGACCCTAATAGATATATCACATAGTATCATTCAAATAGTAGGTACGTTATAGATAAAATGTAAATTTATTCATTTTGTTCACAAAGTTACGCTTTTGAATGTCAAAAGTACTCAGAAGTTCACATACATTTTCATTTACTTTCAATATATATGTATCTACTACGCCAGGTTTGTAAAGCAAAAGATTCAGTTAGCAACATTTGCAATTCTTTCATACATTCATTCATTATGATATAAAGTTGTGTAAGGTTTTTATTTATTACCAAAAGAAGATGTGAGCATCCAAATGAGTCAAAGGTTACCATTTAATAAGTGGGAAAAAATAGGTATTTTTGTTTATGGTACGGCATACCATTGGGTAACTCTTGCTTTGGAGAGCACGCTAAGCCGTCGGTCCCAGTTGACATGAACATCTATGGCAATCGTTATTGGGAAGTCAGTGCACTCAAATATACTGACAATTAGTTCAACCTTCGATTTCAGTTCGCCCTCAGAGTTGCGGAGGTCCGATGCCAGTCCCTCCGTGGAAAACTGATGATTTGGTAAACCTGGTTGAATTAATAGCCAACCCTAAATAATCTTAGGAATAATAAAGGCTAGGAAGATGATGATGGCATAAGTAGGCAAACAAGCAGACGGCTCGCCTGATCTTAAGTCACCACCATCACCCATCAATACATGTATATATGCGTATTCAGTTCGCCCTCAGGGTTGCAGAGGTCCGATGCCAGTCGCTCCGTGGAAAACTGATGATCTGGTAAAGCTGGTTGAATTAGTAGCCGACGCTAAATATTTTTTTGGAATAATAAGGCTAGGCTAGGAAGATGATAATGGTATAAGTACGCAAACGCAGTACGCTCATATAACTCTCGAGTTGTATGTATCGATGGAGTAGTATGTAAGGAAATAATAAATGCGTTGCCGTCCTTTCAGTTCCTTCCCCAGAATTATAAGGAGAGAGGGAGTTGGGGCTCTGTCTCCAATATATTAATATATATAATCTAGCGTTTCACCGTCCATGTCGGTTTTCGCGATAAATAGTAGCCTATATACTTCCTCAACATTATTGTAAATTCCATTATAAGTAAGACGGACAGACAGAGTTACTTTTGAATTTATAATACTAGTATCTGATATAAGTTTGTTTAGATGTGTTTAATGTTACACTTTATCTCGAAATAAGTAATAGCTACCATGCGTAAAGGATTAAAAATAACAGAAAATAACAATGAAAGCTTTCATAACCGACGACATATTCTAGCTTGATAACAAGCCATGAAGACAATTCCCATGGTAAGTTCACACGCGGCGTCACACCCTGTGAGCAATGGCGATGTAATAGCTACTCAAATTGCCCCAGGGTTGGCCGGCCTTTGACCCTGATCGCATTACTATTAATACTAGATAAATAAATAATATTAAACTACTAAAGTATTCATTTCTCAGTAAACGTTATCTTCACGGCAGTGACAAACTTTTAAAGAATAATTAACTAATCAATTAACTTTTCAAAGAATCAGATAAAATGCGCCTAAATCATGAAGATTTGTAAGATAGTTATATTTTTACTTCATTTGGTTTTTTTTTTAATTCGGACGATAATACACGGGAAGTAGATAACATACACTCTAAAATAAAATAAATTACCTAATTTAGAAAAATCGGACGCACCGAATAACCGAATCTATATTCTTTTTTAAAGTCAAATGAATACTTACCATGATTTTAATATTTCACAATATCAACACTACTGACATGTACATGACAGATGTTTTCAATAATTTCGTACTTTTTTTTTTTCAAAGTGAACATCTGCTTCCCGCCAAATTTATGAAGTACCAATAACATTCGCATTTTAAATTGCAAGGCAGGTGCTAATACTTCTTACGTGTGCAGTTAGTTTACGCTTCATCATGACATGTCATTATAAGGTAACAGCCGTTATTTTATATTCAAATATGGTGTTGACATTTACGCCCGTTAAGTTTTATAGCTGGCGATGATTAGTTTCCTCTTAAATGTCCTTTTTTATTTCGTTTTTAAATTATACAAGTAATCTTACTGACAAAACAGTTGCTCGTAAAAGTACAGTTTAAATTTACCAACATCTTTTGCTATAAAAACCTTATATTTAAACTGAAATCATTTTGCACGATTTAACGATGTTCGTGAAGATATCTCATCCTTGTTTTAATATTATCTCGTTTATATTATAAGTACAGGAATTAACAAACAGATATTGAAGGTCCAATGATGCAG
Organism: Spilosoma lubricipeda; assembly: GCA_905220595.1. Classification (NCBI taxonomy): domain Eukaryota; kingdom Metazoa; phylum Arthropoda; class Insecta; order Lepidoptera; family Erebidae; genus Spilosoma; species Spilosoma lubricipeda. Next base: position 5,284,819 of record HG992295.1, read on the forward strand.
AAGCATCTCAATAAATCGTGGCTCACCAATAGTCACCATGCCGCATTGATGCATTGTCTGCAATACATATACACAATGAGTATGGTAACCACCACTCTTGGATTCTGCTCATGCTGTCCATTAGGCAGAATATTTTTAGCACCTGCTGTTAGGTTCATACATAAAAAATTACACTTTTGAACTAGCACTTGGGTTAACTCATATTCATTTTGTTGCGTCTTTTAAAGACTTTTTGCGTTAACAATCGAAGTTCAGCAATATCTTTAGTAGACATAAAGCTGACCTCAACCTAAGTTAGAAAAAGGCTCGGAGGAAGAAAAAAATATTTTAAAGACTATTCCTTCAGTCTTCGACGGGTGATCGTAAGAATTTACGATTAAACAAAAATGTAAGCGACTAGTGACTAGTGAACTAGTCATCCACCGTCTCTTTGTTTTTTTTGCATTGAATGCAGAAGGATCAACCAATGGCAAGCCGCCGTCGATTGCCCACACGTGCGATGCTTATTCGCCATACACTAGGATAAATAATATTAGCTTGTAGTTAGAATTTAAATAAAATAAATGTTTGGTTTACAACTGTCAATATTTATTTTATACTTCCGGTATTTTATATGAGAGGGTGTGTGCTTAATGCTAGTTTAATTTACCAGTTTGAACTAGTAAATTTGTGTGTTGCAGAGAAGGATGTTGGAAGGTGAACGGAGAAGGTCTTCTGCACTAAACAAATGGGCCACCGTCCAAAGTGACCGGTAGCTAAAGAAACAGTTTCAACACGACATGACATTATAATCTCACATTATACTGATTAACATTGAGTAAGTAAACGTCTAATAGAACAATGCTCATCAAATCACATTTAATATCTATACAAATAGATAAAATTGGAGTGTCTGTTTGTAATATTAAAATAACAGCTTTTTAATCAATGCATATGTATGTATACACGCTACATATAACAAAAATGTAGTTGAAAAAATTTTTGTCTGTCTGTCTGTCTGTCTGTTTGTTCCGGGTAATCTCTGGAACGGCTGGACGGATTTTGACGGGACTTTCACTGGCAGGTAGCTGATGATCCGGGGAGTAACTTAGGCTACTTTTTTAGACTAACTTTGTCCCGCGGCGTTACTCGCGGTACAACAATAGCCGCGATTAACACCGCGGGGTTCAGCTAGTTAAGATATAAAATAAACTATACAGCATAACAAGCCCTTTACCTGGATTTGTATAGCGCGTTCAGTGCCGAATGGGATTACCAGTACTCCAGCAGGTGCAGGTATAATAAATAATGTACTAAACACTTGTTTAGTCGTAATTATCGTTTTGAACTTCGTAATACTTACATACAATAAAAACAAACGGTAAATTAATTTTCATCTTGTCTCCAGGTAATTTGACTTGAAATTCACTTCTCTCCGAAAACCACAGAGAACCATGGCAAATTATTTTTTGAATTGCTACCGAAAAGTGTGTCGAGTTTCCATGTATAACAAACGACATATGATAGACTAGCTGAATCCCGCGGTGTTACCCGCGCTTATTGTTGTACCGCGAGTAACATCGCGGGACAAAGTTAGTCTAAAAAAAGTAGCCTAAGTTACTCCCTGGATCATCAGCTACCTGCCAGTGAAAGTCCCGTCAAAATCCGTCCAGCCGTTCATGAGATTACCCGGAACAAACAGACAGACAGGCAAAAAATTTTTTAACTACATTTTTGGTATATCTACCGTGTATTCATACATATGCATTTAGTAAAAAGCGGTTATTATAATATTACAAACAGACACTCCAATTTTATTTATTTGTATAGATAAATTAAGTACATTAATATTCCATGTTGGCGGACAGCCGTGTTCATAATATTATAACTTCTGGCCTTGACACTGAGTCGTGGCTTTACAAATGTTTACTTAGAATAAATAAGACGTCATAAGTAATTACTGTATATACATATATGGAAACTTGTTACGTTATATAATGCACTAGCCGACCCACGCAACCTCGTTTGCGTCTTCTATTGCCCGTAGAGTGATAATTTTTCCCCGTTTTCGAAACATTTTTCATTGGTGCTCCGCTCCTATTGGTCCTAGCGTGATGATATATAGCCTATAGCCTTCCTTGATAAATGGGCTATCTAACACTGAAAGAATTTTTCAAATCGGACCAGCGGTTCCTGAGATTAGCGTGTCCAAATAAACAAACAAACAAACTCTTCAGCTTTATATATTAGTATAGATGTATAAAAAGCTGGTCAAAGGATATAATCTACTAAACCCTTGAGACCCTGAAATTGACAGTGAAAGTGAGTGTAAATTGGAAACAATCACATGTAAAGGTATAAATATAAAGGAACTTTTATGTCACTTGACGTATAAAAGTCATATATTATTATGCTTACCTCGATTTTGATAATTAATTTGAAACAAGTTTAATTTGAACAAAATGGCTAAAGTTGGCAACACTTGCCTTGACTTATAGAACCTGGAACTTTTAGTTCTCAAAATACAGGTTGATCTCTGCGACAATTATCACTAGTGTCATTTTACATTTATGGTGTGATTTTTTATGTTATGTGATGCAAAGAAAATTGCTTGCTTAAGTTATTTTGTCGGATTCGTAGCCATCTGTCACGAAGATCAAGCTATATTGTAAAGACTGTAACTATGAAATCATTTCATTATTGATTTGAATCAATCAAATCAATCAATCATTTAATTATGTATTCCCCGAATAAATATAATTATATAACAAAAATACGCTGTATAAGTGTCTATTGACAATATCTTGCACTAATGAATGCGTAATCAGTATTTTTAATCCTTAAGGTATTTTGGGCTTAGTAACTAACGACGTAGTATGGAGAATCTGTCTTACAGCAAAACCACGGTTTGCGTCCTTGAATGTAGTCTATCTCCCGCAATCCACACTTTTCATGTTCTCGAAAGTATTGAGAGACGAGTCTATATCTTACTATATTTATTCATTCATCAACTATTTTTTATAAGTTAAAAGTGTGCAACAAGATATTGAAAGAACCAATCATCTTCGGCTGTAGAAAAAGCAAACCCGAATAAGACGTATAAATGCCAATGCATTTATCATATCATATCTAAATGTTTTTTGTACACCACACTTATAACTTGTTAAAAACATCTACTTACTATATAAAATTAGGGATATAGAAATTAAAAATACGTAATCATTTAAGTGCTGCAGACTGCGGAATCTGTTATAGGTGTGTATTGGTACGTGAAATAAAAAAAAATATAAACCTTTTTCAACAAATTTGCGACAGCCTGAGTTTGGCTACCAGGATCATTCATTTTAGCCACTACGTACCAAAACGAACTCGGCAGGCGATACTATGGGTTACCACTGTATTACACACACGCAAAAAGCTGTATATTATTTAATATTATATATACCTAATAGGGAACACCTCGACCTATCATTATCAGGATGTATAACAACACTGTATTACATTACGATAAAACTCATTGCTATACATATATCATAACTTGACTAGGTAGATAGATTATAACTCAGACTGTATCTTAAAAAAAAAATCTTAGTTCTAGCTCCGTAGCTTTTACCGTTACAAGTCATACAAAATATAACTGTTTGTTCCACACATAGTTATTTAAATAAACAAATTACCAGCGCTTTGAAGGTCTTGAAAGTCATGTAAAACCTCGAACTATTATGTCATAGCAGTACACGACAATACGTTCAATATTGTTACTAGGATTAAGATTAATGATTTAAAAGCATTACATTTTAGTCGTAGACATGTTAAAGAAATATTATGGGCTTGTGTGTTGAACACTGTCGTTTTTTGTGTCGGTTGACACAAACTAACGATTTCTCGGTAAGTGAAGAACACTGTCTCGTGAAATTCTTAGAAGTACACTGACAGAATTGTATCAGGTTCGTTGTACTGACACACGTAACGTTCAATACTGTAATAGATCTTATAAATGTACTTGTATTGATAGTAGTATTTACAAAATATAATAACTGAAAGATTTTTAGTAGATACTTATTTATCCACATACAATCATACCCATAAAAGACACGCTTAATGATAATCGGGCAATTCAGGACTTAGTTTAGGAAATGTGTAATATTAAAGGAATAGCCTATGTTCTATTCCAGAATATCATCTATCACTGTGTTAAATTTTAGACAGATCAATACAGTCGTTCTGACGTGAATAAGTTAACTACATCGTTAGTATAGAAATGCTAGGATATAAAATGTATGAGACTTTTATAACCAAACCATACAGTTATGGTTAAGTTATAAAAATATCTGGGTTTGGACCTGAAATATATAACAGAGGTTAAACTTGTAGCATCTACTTAACCTATTTTTATATTATATACTTAATTCATTTCATTAATCTAATTTGGCCGCAAGCAATCAAAATCCCTTGCGTCGAATAGATTAACTTCACGCAGCCCTTATTACAGACTAGCTGACCCACGCAGCTTCGTTTACATCTCCTATTGCCCGTAGCGTAATAAATTCCCCCCGTTTACGTAAAATTATTCATTGGTGCTCCGCTCCTATTGGTCTAAGCGTGATGATATTTAGCCTATAGCCTTCCTCGATATATGGGCTATCTAACACTGAAAGAAGTTTTCAAATCGGACCAGTAGTTCCTGAGATTAGCGCGTTCAAAAAAACAAACTCTTCAGCTTTATATATTAGTACTAGCCGACCCACGCAACCTCGTTTGCGTCTCCTATTGCCCGTCGCGTGAAAATTTCCCCCGTTTTTGAAACATTCTTCATTGTTGCTCCGCTCCTATTAGTAGTAGCGTGATGATATATACCCTATAGCCTCCCTCGATATATGGGCTATCTAACACTGAAAGAAGTTTTCAAATCGGACCAGTAGTTCCTGAGATCAGCGCGTTCAAACAAACAAACTCTTCAGCTTTATATATTAGTATAGAAGTACAGTTTTGTATTTCAATTCCTACTAGGTAATTAAAACAGTATAAAAGCCTTATAAGTTGTGATTTACAAAACATATTGTTGAAAACAAAAATAGGGACTGGTAACTTAGAACCAAACACAAGTAAGTTGTATTCCATAGACTAAAAAACTGCTAAGTTCATGGACCAATAAACCAGAGGTCAAACGTTGTTGTATGTAGAATAATTGCGTTGTATATCATTTATTTAGTCGAATGCAAAGACGGTTTTATTCTCATTCATGAATAAAACCCGTACCTACTCAATACCAGATTGATCCACATATCTAGGCGGGGTCAATTTCCGAACGCACCCGCATACACTAAACATACACAGCTTAAAATCTATTACTTTTAGTCAACTTTAATCCTTGTGTCCTTGACATAAAGTAGAAAGGTTAAAATGAAACAAATTATTGTCTCATAACAATTTATTATCTTCCCCTTTGGACGGTGGTCATGCAATTTTTCAATCAAACCCGAATTGGTTGTTTCGTGCGAAGCAGTCATTTCTTTGTTAGGTTACATTTTCCGCAATGTGATTAAATTTACCGTTTCGTTTAAGATTAGTCATAGTACTTAAATACCTTAGTAACTGTTTCTGATATTATACTAGATTTAGCCTTCATCGACGTGACAGTCAATTTCTTTTGTTACGAATAAAGTGTCAGTATATTTTTCATCCCACCATCTCGGAAAGAGTATTTTTGCTCTTCGATATCTGAGTTAAAAAAAGGATAAAGTAAAATTGAATTTAGAACATCGCGTGCACTAAGGTTGTGAGTTCAAAACATCATTAAACCTATTTACTTTTAACTCCACGGTGCCGAATTTAACATGCGATCTTTTTTTAATTTGTTAAGAACTCAGACTCGGAACCTTCTTGGGATACTTTTTTTTTATTTGCTTTCTCCGTGCCATTTTATTTTCACGTCATTTTCATTCAGTCATTTCTGACGCTCAGGATTCTATTATTTAAATCACTCGAATCCTTCACTTGCTCGGTCATTCAAATTGAGCAGCCGGTTAAAATGCAACTTTGCACTTTTGTATAACAAATAACTATTTTTACGTTGAAAGTTAAAATACTGTTCCTGTTTGTATTTTACGGTTTTCTTGTACTTAGTTAAGTATAATTACGTTATTTCAAGAAAATAAGTAAATTATCATGATCAATGTTCCTGCACTGTAATTGTTCATTCTTTGATTGTATCAATAGGTAGATACCCATTTTCTTTTTCCTCACATTTGAATGACCAGAAGATAACTATAGAGCGTAGACACAGAGGATAAATCCTTTCTTGTTTGAAGTCCGGTTATAATAGATATTAACTTATTTTTGATTTTCTAATTATAAAATTATATCAGATCAGAGAGGAGTCTACATCTTGTTAATTCCTAACTAAATCAAAATCGAAAACTTTTTATTTCAAGTAGACCTGTTCGGACACTTTCGAAACGTTACATTAATGAGTCCAGTTGCACGGTTAACAATTTCATGCCTATGTAGAAGAACCGGCAAGAAACTCCTTATGTAAACTCTTTTAAAATTAGTTTGAATAGGTTAGTTTTACAAAGACACTTTTTGGTTGCTAGCTTTCTGCTTATGCCATCAAAATGTGTATTATTATCATCATTATTACCTGTTTGCTCTTTATCAAACTACTAGCCGACCCACGCAACCTCGTTTGCGACTCCTATTGCCCGTAACGTGAAAATTGCCCCCATTTTTGAATCATTTTTCATCGGTGCTCCGCTCCTATTGGTCTTAGCGTAATGATATATAGCCTATAGCCTTCCTCGATAAATGTGCTATCCAACACTGAAGTAATTTTTCAATCCGGACCAGTGGTTCCTGAGATTAGCGCGTTCAAACAAACAAACTCTTCAGCTTTAATACTAGTATAGATTCTGGGTCGTTTAAATATGTGACATCGAAGTTTGTTTCGTTTCAGGGCGGGCGCTAGTCCGACGCCATCCATTCAGTGGCGCCATACCTCCTTAAGAATGTAATTATTTTCAAACTGACAATAGAAAAAAAAACTTAAGAGGTGTCAAGGGACACCCGGATGGAACGAAGTTCACTGTCAGGTTTCATTATTTTTATTAATTTTTATTATTTATTATGTACAAAAAACCTGAATATACTCAACAATTACTGTAGCAAAAAGTGTCGTGACAACATTTCGTAAGAATTTTTGTGTCGTGACAACTTTTTGTAAGATTTTTTTCCGTCTAGCCCCCTTTCACAACGCGCGATAAGGAACTTCGTTCCAAAATGGATATAGTGGGATGTATAACGATTAGTGCCAGGGCGCTTGTGTAAGAGCTAGGGGATTGAGTGTGTAGTGGATTTTGATAAGCCAGTGGTCTACCTACCTAAACATCTAATAAGTTAACTGGTCAAAAACTGTCAAGAGTTTTTTATAGGCCAGTGCTGTGTAAAGGAGGTTATGGCCCACTGTACCACTTTGGCCAGGCGGGTTGGTATGGGGTTTGTGAGAAATTTTCCTTTCCCTTGCAGTACTGTTGTCCTAGTCTTACAACACCTGTGCAATGAATAGCGGCGGTGATACTCTGTATCTTAATATGCCATTAATAATACAGTGCTAACTCAGACGGTAGTTGACCACGGGGCATTGACACGCAACTTAAATAAAGAATGCTTCTTGACACAAGTGGTATTTGGGTCCCCCTGAATTAGAAAGGGGGAAGATTGCTCACCGTTTAAAATGCAACGAAAAAAATATTTACATCAGTTTTTACGAAAAAATGCAAAATATTAGGTAAAAAGTAAATAACAACTTTTTTAGTTCATGTTGTCATTTTGCAACATACAAAATTTACCCATTTCAAGTTTAGATACGATTAATATTGAAATTAAAAAAGAAAATATACTTAGCCAAATAAGAAATGTAATAAGACATTTACCGATAAACCAAACTATAGCCGTCATATAATTACTAGTTGTTGGCGGCGGCTCCACCCGCGTATATTTCGGTTATCGCAGCAAACAGTAGCATATGTGTTATTCTGATGTATAAGCTATATTACTGTAAAGTTTCATCCAAATCCGTTCAGTAGTTTTCGCGTGACAGAGTAACAAACATCCACCCTCCCATACATACAAACTTTCCCGTTGATAATATTAGTATAGAGATATACCCACTTAGCAATTTCAGTTAAAGGTATGTAGTTGCAAAATTCAATTTTTTTTTTTAAATAATATTAGAATATTCTCAAAAAATCTCATCAATCTCGTCAAAAGCTCTGTCTAATCTATGTCGGCTCTGCTCACTAATCGAAGTTTGCAATAATCCCGGTATCATCGCTGAGTAGATACCTACTTCCCGTATTTATTTAGTAGAATAGAGGCTCTAAGCTCTTGTAATGTGTAAGTACTAATAAGTCTCAACGATCCCCTGTGATAAAGATAAACGTAGTTTTTCGGCAACAAACACGAAAGAGACAGACAGAGAAGACATTTACAACGCTTCTACTGTAAAATATTTTTCGTTTCTTTACTATAAATTCAAATCAAATTCAATAGAAAAGTAAGTGTAAATAGAAAGGAGACTAACTCCTTTGAATATCGTTTCCGTTAAATAAAGATAAGAAACATTGGCTAATCTTTCGTCTGTATTTATTTATCTGCAGATATGTAGCAATTCTAACTTATTACTCATCAAAACTACTGATCGTCAAGCATTTCCGGAACTTACCAAAATTAAACTAAACTTTACTCACCATTAACAATGAACCGGTGTCTGTCGTTGAGAAGTTCCTTGTTCAATTTCGGACATTCCTTGCTCAGAACAACACACAAATCATTCAACTTCACACCGCTTTGTTTACCAACAATCTCAATGAAATAATTACACTTATCACTGTCAGCCGCGCCGGTTATTAACTCGAAATCGTTTAAATTAAAAATGCCTTTTTTAACTAAAACGTCTAGAATATTTGTATCGCATAATTCTCGTAACAAAATATTTTTGTGTCGCAGCAAGCCGGCACGTACGTCACCGACCGCAGCCATCGTTCAACTAACTAACCAATAGCGGGTTGACTGACGGTGAAGAAAAAAAACGCCATTCAATCGCCCCATTCAGCCAGGGAACAGATGCGAGCGTGTAGGTATGCTCCACTTGGGTATCTTACCCTTGAATGCTCGTGTATTTTTTAAAGTTTCTATCCTCTACTTACATTGAGTGAAAAGAAGAGATTAGAAATAAATTTTAATCTGTTCTGATAGGAACATTATGTTATAATGAGATTCATAGAACGCAGTTAGTAGTTGTCAAAGTCAACATTTTGATGTATTGGAGTTTTGAATCCGAAGATAAGAAGTATAAGTTTATAGACATGTTCAAAAAGTAACCATTCCATTCACTTTATAATGTTATTATATGTACCCTGTACCGTGTATAATACGTGTAATCGTGTATTAAGTCTCTCATGTAACTCTTACGCGAATCTTGTACCTATTGTTGTTAAATAACATGTTAGCTAGTAACTGACCAATAATGCAACTAAAAAGTTACATATGTATTTGAATGAAATGAAATGGTAGGTGAAACATTTTAGAAAACGAATACCTCAGGGCACGCGACAACTGCTGAACCCCGCGGTGTTACTCGCGGTTATTGTTGTACCGCGAGTAACGCCGCGGGACAAAGTTAGTCTAAAAAAAGTAGCCTAAGTTACTCCCGGATCATCAGCTACCTGCCAGTGAAAGTCCCGTCAAAATGCGTCCAGCCGTTCCAGAGATTACCCCGAACAAACAGACAGACAGACAGACAAACAAACATTTTTTTAACTACAATTTTGGTATATGTATCGTGTATATATATATATGGTTTAAGATCTTTATTTCTCACTAAGAATTAAAATAAATTCACTTACATGAGAAAAACACTTAACTAATAACAAAACACAAAAAAGGAACGCACAGAAAAACATAATTTGTTACATTTATACAAAGTAATTTATCAAACTATTACAAATACATATATGAGGGTATCAAAAGAATTATACATTTTTGAAACACTTTAGAAACACCCGCCGGTAACGAAAGTGCGAGCCAGCGCGTAAACAAAAGATGTCCTGCATCTAGATGTGGCATAGACGGCCGTTCTGCTATGTTATTAACGTTGTTATGAATTTTATTAATATTGATTTAGAAATACCTTATAAGATTTTTTTTTATTTATTTATTTAGAAACATTGTTAGCTTTTCTTTAAGATATAATGTTTCACTAATTTTTTAAAGGTAATTGTAGACTTGGAGTCCTTAATGTTATTTGGTAATTTATTATAAAGTTGCGCACCCTCAAAAACTAAACTTTTCTTTCCATAATTTGTACGGGGTGAACGTAGAATAAGATTGTTAGCATTACGGAGTAGTCGTTTTTGTATCGTGTGTCTTTTAGAAAAGCTTATATTAGAGTGAATATCCTTGTTCAATATTTTTCTTATTAGAATACATGTATTGTATGCATAAGTTTGCGAGATATTTAATAATTTAGTCTGTTTGTACAATATTTTGCTTGGGGTTCGATAATTATAATTAAATAACACTTTAACTAATTTATTTTGTGCAGTCTGTATTAAATTTAAATTTGTTTTGCAAGCCGTACCCCAAACCTCAATTAAATAATCAATGTGTGGTTTAATAAGGGAATTATATATTAAATATTTGACGTTTTGAGGCAGAAAACTTGCAATACGCCGAACCGCGCCCGTGAGGGATATAAGTTTAGACCTCACCTTGTCAATATGCGGCTTCCAGGTTAGGCGATTGTCCAATATTAATCCGAGATATTTTTCGTTTGTTTTTCTATTAATTGTAAAGTTATTAATGGATGGTTCTTTAAAATCAGTAATTTTTTTGTTTTTTGCACTAAATATTACGTAATTTGTTTTGTCAGTATTAATGGTGAGTAAATTATGCATAAACCAAGTATTTATTAAATCCAGATCACTCTGGACATTGTTTATTATACTATTCATAGATTGACCAAAGTAAAAAAGACTTGTATCATCAGCATACAATGTTATATCAGCTATTAGACCAACTCCATGAATGTCATTGATGTATATTAAGAACAAGAGTGGTCCCAATATAGATCCCTGAGGCACACCATACGTAACTAATCTAGGAGTGCTTTGAATATCTTTTATTTTAACTATTTGGCGACGATTACTTAAATACGATTCAAATATTTTGTGGGCATGACCTACAATACCTATATTTTTTAACTTGTGTAGCATGATTTTGTGACTGACCGTATCAAATGCCTTTTTTAGATCGATAAATACATCTAATACTATTTGTTTTTTATCAATTTGCATTTTGATTTCTGTTACTAAATCTATTGTTGCCGATAGTGTATTCGATTTACCTCTAAATCCGTATTGTTTTGCATAGAGGAAGTTTAATGATGTAAGAAATTTATTCAGTCTGTTATACAACACTTTTTCAAATATTTTTGATACTATGGGTAGTACAGATATTGGACGATAGTTACCAGGGTTATATTTACTTCCAGCCTTAAAAATTGGGGCCACTTTAGCTATTTTTAAACTATCAGGAAATACTCCTATCATTAGGCAAGTGTTTATACATCGAGTAAGATTTTCAGCTATTAGATTTTTCACGCAGGCTATAGTTTTTGCAGTAATTCCATCAATGCCAGAACTAGTGTTCAGTCTTAAATCATTAATTATTTGTATAACTTCATCTGTTGTCACCGGCTCCCATTCGCTAATTTGATTAGATGAATTCACTTGATTTTTCAGGAGGAAGGGCTGACTCTCGTGGAAATTCTTAGGTATCTTGTTAGCTAGGGTATCCCCTATTGTTGAGAAGAAATCATTGAAGCATTCACAAATTGCCCTTTGGTCTGTAATTATATGTGGCTCAAATTCAAGTTTCTTTGGTGTACCGGCATAGATAATTTTATTATTGGCTAAATTATTTATCAGACGCCACATCTTCGCAGGATTTTTTGCACAGTTTTTGAAAGATTTATAGTAAAAGTTTTTTTTGGATTGTAGTATTTGTCGTGTCACTAAATTTCTAGTTTGCTTAAATTCTTTCTCCATTGATTCGTTTTCGTAATTTTTCTTATGAAGTTGCCACAGTATGTTTCGTTTATTTATATTAGCTATAATGTCTTTATTAATCCAATCCTGGTCTGGTTTGTTTAAGGTTTTGATCTTAATATTGCTACACTCCTGTACACATTTTAATAATAGGCATTCAAGGTCTTCATAGCTTTTAGGTTGTTCATTTTCGATGAGATTTTCTACACTCTTGTATAGTAAATTGTAATCTAATGCCTTATAGCTTACTCTTTCAGTGGGTGGTGGTTGATACTGCTTAACTTCGAAATAAATTTGCTTATGATCCGACATGGGGGAATCCACAATAGCCAAGTGAAAACCAGTATATATACATATGCATTTAGTAAAAAGCGGTTATTTTAATATTACAAATAGACATTTCCAATTTTAATTGTTTGTATAGATTACTAGTTTTGAGCGTAGGACCGGGATCACGTACCACGCAATTTATAGGACAACTAGCTGACCCACGCAACTTCGTTTGCGGGTTATATTGCCCGTAGCGTGAAAATTTCCCCCGTTTTTGCAACATTTTTCATTGGTGCTCCTCTCCTATTAGTAGTGGCGTGATGATATATACACTATAGCCTTCCTCGATAAATGGGCTATCTAACATTGAAAGAATTTTTCAAATCGGACCAGTAGTTCCTGAGATTAGCGCGTTCAAACAAACAAACAAACAAACTCTTCAGCTTTATACATATAGATATAGATGTGGCTGTTACATTATGTATATAAATATTAACTAAGCGACTGTTAAAAAATAACTTGTAAAATTTGTTTCGATGATCCCGGACTAGTACGTTTGGTAATATCTATCTATACTTATAAAATAGTAAGTCCTGACTGACTGATTCATCATCGCCGAGCGTAAACTATGATAGTTAGGGCTATGAAATTTGGTGAGTAGGATCCTTTTATTGAGTAGACACGCACTAAGAAAGGAATTTTGGATTTTCTACCCCTAAGGGGGTGAAATAGGGGTTGAAAGTTTGTATGGAAGTCCGTCATTTTTTAAGTTAGAAACCTGAAACTTTACTTTTGGGCTGCTGATTAAAAATGAGTAAACACGTATTTCAGCGTTTTTGAATATTCAACCCCTAAGGGGTGAAATAGGGGTTGACATTTCGTACATAGGTTAGTCTGGAAGTCCGTCATTTTTAAAGTCTGAAACATGAAACTTTATTTATGTGTTACTGATTTAAAAAGACTAGAGACGTATTTGAGCGTTTCTGAATATTCTACCCCTAAGGGGTGAAATAGGGGTTGAAAGTTTGTATGGAAGTTCGCCATTTTTTAAGTTAGAAACATGTAACTTTATTCATGTGCTAATGATTAAAAAAGAGTAAATACGTATTAAAGCGTTTCTGGATATTCTACCCCTAAGGGGGTGAAATAGAGTTTGACATTTCGCATATAGATTAGTCTGGAAGTCCGCCATTTTTGAAGTTACAAACATGAAACTTTGTTTTTGGGCTACTGACTAAAATAGAGTTAATACGTATTTAAGCGTTTCTTGATATTCTACCCCTAAGGGGATAAAATAGGGGTTGAAAGTTTGTATGCAAGTTCGTAATTTTTTAAGTTAGAAACATGTAACTTTATTCATGTGCTAAGGACTAAAAATGAGTTAATACGTATTTAAGCGTTTCTTGATATTCTACCCCTAAGAGGTGAAATAGGGGTTGAAAGTTTGTATGGAAGTTCGACATTTTTTAAGTTAGAAACATGCAACTTTATTCATGTGCTAATGATTAAAAAAGAGTAGATACGTGTTTAAGCGTTTCTTGGTATTCTACCCCTAAGGGGGTGAAATAGGGGTTGAAAGTTTGTATGGAAGTTCGTCATTTTTTAAGTAAGAAGCATGAAACTTTGTTTTTGGGCTACTGATCAAAAATGAGTAGATACCTATTTAAGCGTTTATGAATATTCTATCCCTAAGGGGTGAAATAGGGGTTGACATTTCGCATATAGGTTAGTCTGGAAGTCCGTCATTTTTGAAGTTCGAAACATGAAACTTTGTGTTCGGGCTACTGATTAAATATGAGTAGATACGTATTTAAGCGTTTCTGGATATTCTACCGCTAAAGGGGTAAAATAGGGGTTGCAAGTTTTTATGGAAGTCCGTTACTTTTTAAATTAGTACCATGAAAATTTAATTTTGGGCTACTGATTAAAAATAACTAGATATCTATTTAGCGTTTCTGCATATTTTACCAATAAAAGGGTGAAATAGGGGCTGATTTTTCTTTATGAAAATCAGTCACATTTAACTTAGAAACCTAAAACTTTACTTTTGGGTTGCTGATTAAAAATGTGTAAATACGTATTTCAGCGTGTCTGAATATTCTATCCCTAAGGGGTGAAATAGGGGTTGACATTTCGTGCATAGGTTAGTCTGGAATTCAGTCATTTTTTAAGTTTGAAACATAAAACTTTATTTATATGCTACTGATTAAAAAAGAGTAGAGATGTATTTAAGCGTTTTTGGTTATTCTACCCTTAAAGGGGGTGAAAGTTTGTATGGAAGTTCATTATTTTTTAAGTTAGAAACATTTAACTATATTTTTGGGCTATTGATTAAAAATGAGTAGATACCTGTTAAAGGTTTCTGGATATTCTACCCCTAAGGAGTAAAATAGGGTTTGACATTTCGCATATACGTTAGTCTGGAAATCCGTCATTTGTGAAGTTCCAAACATTAAACCTTTCTTTGAGCTACTGATTAAAAATGAGTAGATATGTATTTAAGCGTTTCTGAATATTCTATCCCTAAGGGGGTGAAATGAGGGTTGCAAGATTGCATGGAAGTCTGTAATTTTTTGAGTTAGAAACATAAAATGTTATCTTTGGGTTACTAATTAAAAACGAGAATATGCATATTTAAGCGTTTCTGGATATTCTACCCCAAAGGGGAGAAATAGGCATTGGCATTTTATATATTGGTTAGTTTGGAAGTCCGTAATTTTTTTAATTTAGCAGCCTAACAACTTTCGTTTTTATGTTTCTGATTACAAATAGATGAATACTTATATCAGTAGATATTTATGCGAATTTTGCTCCTAAAGGGGTTGCAATATGGGTCGAATGTTTGTATGAAAGTTTTTTTAAATGGGATAATGATCAAAAATAAATAAATAAACTCATTTAAAAACATGAATAAATTACTGATACATTCTTTTACACAGTTTTAATAAAATGCATATAATCAACTTCCACGCGAGCAAAGCCGCGGGCAACAGCTAGTACTAATATATAAAGCTGAAGAGTTTGTTTGTTTGTTTGAACGCGCTAATCTCAGGAACCGCTGGTCCGATTTGAAAAATTCTTTCAGTGTTGGATAGTACATTTATCGAGGAAGGCTGTATATCATCACGCTAAGACCAATAGGAGCGGAGCACCAATGAAAAATGTTTCAAAAACGGGGGAAAATTATCATGCTACGGGCAATAGGAGGTCTGCTAGTTTCTTATGAACATACCCAGTGCCGTCTTTACCATAAGGGCACTCGGGGCACGGGCCCAGGGCCTCCATTCTCAAGGGGGCCCCGAGGAACCGAAATTTTTTTCTCAGACATATTATTATGTTCTCGTTATAAATTTTCGAACATATTACACTTTTTTCACAAAAAAAACAGGTAGTAGGTAGATTAAAATAAGAAATAATAAACATAATTACTAGGCTTTCAATTTTTATATTTTTTTCGGTTAAAAAATGAAAGCTTACAAAGTTGTGACTCTTTCATCTTTATTACGATCGTTAAATCCTAAAATCCTTTTTTTTCTCTGTCTTTAGCGCTTTGCCTGAATTTAGTCATCTTATTTCAGTTAGTTCAATTCAGTTTTTAATTAATTAGGTCAAATGTAATCTGCAGTTAGCAAACTAGCGTCTTCAGAAGCTAGCATGGTTTCTGACTGACTGAATCATTTAGAAACCTAATTAGAAACGCATTTAGGAAGGTGTAATCGCATTTAGTTACTAACTTCAATCGCCACGCAACTGTCCGTGCATGAGGACGTATTCTTTTGTTTGGTACTCACTCACTCATCTTTTTATTATTGTGCCAGACATTTATAAATAGTCCGTGTTTCAGGGATATTTTTGTCAGCAAGGGCTAGAAAATTAAAGAACTGAATTATGATAAATTTTCATACGAGTTTTCAGTTGTTGCAAGAAATCTTAATGTTACTACTAATCTTTCTTTTGCACTTATAATGTCTCGTAGCATAGTTCTTGCTTTTGAATAAACAGTATCACAAGATTTAATAACATATTACACGATTTCGAATCTATTCGTTGATTATTTCTGACACCAGTAGCACACGTCACCATAGTTGATTAAAGGGACGACTAGAGACTGCACAAGCGTTGATTTAGTTTTCACCAGGAGTTTTTTAAAAGGTATAATGTCCTCAGGACGTTGGTAACCCAACTAAGCCAACAATTAAGCGAATCCTAAAGCGCTTATTGCATTTGGCTGAATTTAGTCTTCGAAATTCAGAAGCAACTTAAAAGCAAGTTAGGAGCTTCTGATCTTACTGTCCTTATTTAGTTATTAAATCAGTTAAATTTGCAAATATTTGTTTCGAAGCTTCGGTGTTTTCTATTTATAATTAATGTGTATTTACAAAAAAAGTTTAGTTATTATCTATTTATATCAGTTGTCCAGTACATATAGCACAAGCTCTGCTTAGTTTGGCACTAGATGTCGCTATGTCCGAAAAATAATCGTTAATGCATCATCTATTCTTTTGTATTGTTGTTATTATCCGCCGCCGGCAAACCGGGAGGCGCATTATTTTTGAGTGGGCCCGATAGGCGCGCCTATCAGCATCTCATGCCGCTCTGAGTGTGGTCGCGGATGGTCGGGACGGATTTTCCCCTCCATCCGCTTTACACAGCGCTTTAGTGGCCAACTGCGAGGAGGCGACAACAGACGCGTGTTCTGTACGTCGCCTAAATTAAGAGTTAACACCAGACGGTGCCCGCTTCAGTGCGGACAATCGCTGGCAGGGGTCTGGATGTGTTAATAACAGCAGTTCCAGGACCCCTCCCGTCTCAGGCGTAGAGTGGCACACCGTGTGGTTTTAGTCGGTCTGATTCCGACACATCGCCCCGCGGCAAACCCCGGTAGAGTGACGGCCCGTGGGTGGAGTTTCCACACGTAAATTTACAACTTGTATACTGCTGCTGCTGTAAAAAGCCCACAGGTGCGAAACCAAAAAAATCAATTACTATAAAACGGAATGGAAACTAATTGCAGTTGACTTCGCGAGCGGAAAGAGAAAACCCGATACTTCTGGCGCTCAAACGGTTTTGATAAAGGTGCACTAGTTTGGCTGAGAGCCCGACACATATGCATAGAAAAGCCCCAAAACTCACAGGGTTCGTACAAGGTGATTAACCGGATTAACGACGTGACCCGCAGGATTCAGCGACAATCGAGTTCAAAGTAGTGCATATCCACCACCTGGCTAAATCTGACGTGGTAACAATAGCGATGCGATCTTACGAAAAATGAACATTCCAGAAAAAGACTTGTCCATCGGTTTAGCCGAGAAAGTTCTAGTTGGATTGATGAGGCACAGAATATATACAGCGTGAGGCACACATAGTGTCGAATATGGACTGATTGTTTTTGGTTGGCTTGTTTACATTTAACAGCGTTTTTTTCTGAACTGGGCTGTTGAAATTTCCCGAATGATCTAGTAATAGTTTAATCTAGTATGAGAAGGCAGTTTAGTTTGAGCTTCAGAGAGACAAATATCTGAGTGATATAAGTTATTAACAGGGCGATCTCGGCAGTCATTAGGGGCTACAAAAGTATATATGTATTTGTATCAGTTGTCTAGTACCCTATAACACAAGCTCTGCTTATCTTGGGACTAGATGGCGTTGTGTGTTTAGATGTCCAAAATATTTATTATTATTTTATTTATTATTTATTAGTCTGAGTTATTCTGTGGTTTTAAGAGTGGTTATAGAATAAAGTCTCTTTTACATGACAGAAGGCTGAAAACTCAAATTCGTCGAACCTGAACACGTAATAATAAATAGATGTTTTTGTTTAACATAGAACCTGAAAGAAACCACTACTGTTATTGTAACCAAAAAACTAACAGCATACACGATTTCTCATAATAAAAATTATCACACTAGAAAGAAGGTTGGCATAATACATTTTCTTTAATTTCCAAAAGGGCCCCAAATTCTTATGTGCCCAGGGGCCCCAGCTTAGGTAAAGACGGCCCTGAACATACCTACCTACTTTAATTTTCAAGGAAGCACAAGTCTAGCTCAAAGATGTTTTTCATTATTTTAGTTCGCTTATGCACGCGATCATTTTGAACTTTATTATCATTTTAACATTTATTTACAAGCTTTTACCAACATAATGTTAGTAAACTCTTTGTTATAACTAAGTCCGAGCACAGTAAAGTTCGTGTAATAATGTCCGACAAACAACTATTGGCGAGACATCCGCATCCTCTTTTCAAACAAAGCCAAACAAGTTTATTTATGTAGGTCAAAAAGTAACACATATTCACTTCAGAAGTTACGATTGTTATAAACCCGCACTGAAATAAAACTTCTCATGTCTGGGTTGATATCCATACCTACTAATAGGTATTATAATCATATCATCACTCTAATTTATAAAGGCGAAAGTTTGTGAGTGTGTATGTTTGTTACTTCTTCACGCAAAAACTACTGGCCGGATTTGAATGAAACTTTACAGTAATACAGCTTATACATCATCACTCTTCACTCTAATATATAAAGGCGAAAGTTTGTGAGTGTGTATGTTTGTTACTTCTTCACGCAAAAACTACTGGCCGGATTTGAATGAAACTTTACAGTAATATAGCTTATACATCATAATAACACATAGGCTACCATTTGCCGCGATAACCGACATACACGCGGGCAAGAGCTTAGTCTATACAAATAAATAAAATTGGAGTGTCTGTTTGTAATATTAAAATAACCGCTTTTTACTAAATGCATATGTATGTATACACGGTACATATACCAAAAATGTAGTTAAAAATTTTTGACTGTCTGGACTTCCACTGGCAGGTAGCTGATGATCCAGGGAGTAACTTAGGCTTTTTTTTAAACTAACTTTGTCCGGTGGTGTTACTCGGGGTACGACGATAACCGCGGGTAACACCGCGGAGTTCAGCTATTTTAAAATAATTTTAAAACTAACTCTGTCGGTCTGTTCGTTACGTTTAAACCGCTGCACCGATTTCAATGAAATGTGACATGAAGATACTTTGATTCTTGAGGAAGGACGTCTGTTGCACAGGTTCTAAGGTTAAGATATTTAAATATTATTGGCAAGTTCTCATTTTCTACGTTTCCTGGCATTCGAGAAGGAAAGACATTTTCCTACTTTTTCTGAACGATAATACACTAGCCTCCTATTTCATAAATTTGACTATATTATAGTGAGCACAAAATATACGCTTTAATACGCCTTTGTGTAATGTATGTTTTAAAGATTTCCTACATCTGCCAATTATACTTCACTGACCCTCGCGGTGTTACGTCTCGAAGCTACTTGAAAAAAGTAGCTTAAGTTACTCCTTATATCATCAGCAGTCTGTCAGTGAAAGTCTCATCAAAATCATTTCAGCCGTTCCAGACATTACAGGCGAAACAAATTGACAAAAAAAAATTTCTTTTTATGTAAGTAACACCGTATATTCTTTCATATTTTTCATTGCAAGGCTGTTAATTTGAAATTACAAATAGACACATTCACACATATAGATGTTTATGCATAACAAATACCGTTAAGAACAGTGTGTGTTACCCAGAATAACACAGCACTAAAGTTATATTACAAACTAGCTGAACCCCGCGGTGTTACCCGCATTTATTGTTGTACCGCGAGTAACGCCGCGTGACAAAGATAGTTAAAAAAAAGTAGCCTAAGTTACTCCCTGGATCATCAGTTACCTGCCAGTGAAAGTCCCGTCAAAATTCGTCCAGCCGTTCCAGAGATTACCCGGAACAAACAGACAGACAGACAAAAATTTTTTTAACTACATTTTTGGTATATGTATCGTGTATACATACATATGCATTGATTAAAAAGCTGTTATTTTAATA
This sequence comes from Spilosoma lubricipeda, assembly GCA_905220595.1. Lineage (NCBI taxonomy): Eukaryota > Metazoa > Arthropoda > Insecta > Lepidoptera > Erebidae > Spilosoma > Spilosoma lubricipeda. The sequence goes on from HG992295.1 coordinate 5,305,047, forward strand.
TTACAAACAGACACTCCAATTTTATTTATTTGTATAGATTATTGCAACACTTATAATGCACTTTAACAAGTTAAAATAAGATTAAGAATTGAACTGGCTTGTAGATTTTCCTTATCGCTTATATCAATAAGCAGGAAGTGTGAAATAAACAAATTCGAACGAAACTTGATTGGAAGATTAATTATTTAAATGCTCAGAAAAAAACGTTGGTTAGCGCGTCTCTTAACTACGTAGTCATCCTAACACATTTAGCATTTGACGAACTGATTCAAGAAAGAGAATTTTTGTGTCAAATCTTACAGAAAAATACATCTTCTCCTATAATGTCTTTAAAATATACATCGGGAGTGGCGAGAGCTTGAAGAAGGATGATTATGGTGTCAAAACCTGCGAGTAGGTAGGTATTTTAATGGTTTTTTCGTTGATGTTTACCTAGATGAGAGAGCGTTAATATTACGTTAGCCATGTCTGTTACGTCATCTGTATCAGCTTCTTATAGAGATTTAATGAAAAGTGTCGTAATACTATTGCACTTATTGTTGAAGTCTTGAACCTCAAATTGCTGCAGACTCCTCGATAGTTCAACACCTCGACATCATCGTCATCAACAACTTTTAATAGTCAATTGCTGAACACAGATCCACTAAGAAAATATAGATAACGCACGGGCTCGTTGTTATTGAAGCAAAAGAAGTTGCGTCGTTCCAGTTCCACACTAAGAAACTACGCTACTTTTCGTCAGTATCGTACAAGTGCACGTGTACGATACTGACTAAATATAGCGTAGTTTATAGCATAGTTAGTGAGTTAAAGCGCATGTTTACTTGGAACTACTCAGTTTTTAACCGACTTCAACAAAAGAAGGAGGCTGTCAATTCGACTGTTTTTTTTTATGTTTGTTACCTCATAAAGTCATAACTTTCGACTGGGTGAACGGATTCTGATGATTCTTTTTTTATTTGAAAGCTGGTCCTTCCTGTGTGCTCCTATTTTGTTTGTGTTGTTGTTCCAGTTCTTGAAGTCGGTAATTTTTGTTAAAATGTTTTTATTATTTTGCTTCCGCAAGAACAAGGCTGTGCGTTTACCTTTTCTTATTGTATTTGATCTGAGCTGCTGAACAAATCCTATCCTAAGTAAGGAAATTTTAAAATAGGTACTATTTTCTCAACAGCTATGAAGTGGACAAGTTTTTTACGTGTGAAAACCTCCATAGAACAACTCATTAGACCTAGAGGTATATAATGAAATCGAAATTATCTGCAGGCATTTAGGATATAGGTAGGTACTTAATATAGTACGAAGAAAGTCCAGATAAATTGCATAGTCACATTTAAATATCTTACACAGACTATTGACCCATTTTTTTTCAAAAAATGCTATTTTTAAAGATAGGCAGATATTTAAATATCATTTATATTTCGCGGAAGTTTTATGTTATTTTAAAGCAATTAAAACGCATCTCATTGATAGAATTCAAGGTAGTGAAAAAGGAATTCATTTATATTAACGTGGGAATGTAATCTATAGATTTGTTAATTATGTCTTCCTTTATTAAAATACATTCATGAACTTTGTTTCAAATTCATAAAACCTAATGATAGACAGACAGAGGTACTTTGAAATCTGTATTAGTATGGAAGTATGGATAATAATTAAATGACTAATTGACTTGGACAGATGTATAATAATTTAATATCAAAAAGTGTAAGTTACCTCTTTTCCGTGTGACAAATGGGGTGAAGTGGATGTAAGGTTTACCTTCTGTGGTGTCATGTGCCTTTCCTTACTACATAGGCTGGACGCTATAGATATCAATAAAGCAGTAGAGTTCATTTTCAGCTGTATGAACTTTGACGGTGGCTTTGGATCTAAACCTGGCTCTGAAAGCCATGCTGGTAAGTATATCTTACCTTCTAGTTTATGGTTTTAGTTTTTGATTTTAGTTAGTATAGTTATAATTGTATGAAGTTGAGAGTTGTACATTGATGGTATTTTATTTATTTTAACCGACTTCAAAAAAAGGAGGAGATTCTCAACTCTACCACGTATATATATTTTTTTAAGTGTGTGCACGGATAACTTCGTCATTTATAAACCGATTTTGATGTTTTCTTTTAATGGAAAGGAGATATCCCAATGGTGGTTCCACGATAAGGACACTAAGATCTGATATGGCACCCAAGAGAAATCGAGTCGAAGTCGGTTTTATTTTTGTAAAAATTTTACTTGTCATTTCATTTATTAGATTAGTAAAACTTTGGTTTCTTAGGTAAAGACGTTATTTGTTACTCATGCCTGAATGAGCACCAGCTTAAAATGAAACCAGTCCATTCAATGGTTGCCTTGCCTGTTAAAAACTGATCTAATCAATAAGGGGCCTTATTGCTTAGAGCCTTAGAGCAATTTTGTAATCACACTTCACATTTTTTGTTAGTTTTATGACTGTATATTGTTTGAAAACCCTGGTATGTATTGGTATGTAATAGTATCTATCAATATTTAAGTTTTAAAACATTCAATTTAATTTGTGTACCCATAATAACAACAGGTGCTTTTTAACTTTTATATATTATCTCATTTCTATGTATGGACATATTTCCCCAGGTTTGTTATTAGCATTTTTTATGGTAGGTATAAGCAAAAGTTATTATGAAGGATACGAGACAGCAAAAATCGGATCAGGTTAATAAATTAAATGTATACTAATACTTATTACACTACTCACATTATCACACTTCACACTAATATTTATAGGCGAAAGTTTGTGAGTGTGTAGGTATGGTTGTTACTTCTTCACGCAAAAATTACTGAACGGTTTTTTTATGAAACTTTATTACAGTAATATATATAGCTTATACATCAGAATAACACATAGGTTACTATTGTCCGGAAAATTAAGAACCTACCAAGAGCTTGTGCGAATAAAAAACATTTCCACTGAGTACAAAATTTTAAATGCGCCAATTTTTAATGATTGATACTTGCCAAGGCACTCTAGTACATTTTTTTTAAAGAAGGGCCTTTCAAAACCTACAAGCTTAAAAAAAAAATCATAGTTCAACAAATAGTCCTAATGCTAGGAAACTTGGGGCAATTGTGTAATTATTTTTGACTGTAATTCTAGAAGTGTTATTTAAGGTTACGGTTTCAAAGTTTAAATGGACAAAAATAATAAAAAATTAACCACAATAACCGAAAAATGGTTACAGTTTGACCAAATCTCTAGGTTTTTTTTTAAATGCTCATAGTTTTCAAACTGCATGGGATAGTTTTTTTTTCTCACGATGGTTACAATCAGTTCTGTCACCCCGTTTCGGCTTGACGTTGAGTTCTGGGACATATTTTTCATAGATATTTCATTACTTCAAACTTAGAGCATATATATATGGAGGGGCAGCTGAACGAGCGGAAAGCGTGATCGGAATAGAGAGAGAGAGAGACTGAGTTTGGTTAGCGTCTGTCTCTCTCATGCAAGCTTCAGATTGATTGATGGACGCACATACCAATTTTCATGACTGATTTGGCGGGAAATACACCAACCTATCAATTGAAAAATGTTCAAAATTCTTTCGATGGGGTGCTAAATTTGTGCAGGTCAAAGGCTTGATTCCCGTTTAAAATTTTTAAATGTGTACATGTATTGAAAAAAATATATTTGCCACTTTATTGCTATATGTATTTATATTCTAAGTTTTACAAATTCAACCAATAAACCAGCATATGATGATAATTTATGAATGTTAACCTTTTTGTTGTTTTGTTAATTTTGTATCACAATACTCTGTGGTCATATTGTTTGTGTCTGTTTGACGTATACGACGTTGAGCTAACCTATTTCTGTTTTGTTTTAGTAAAAAAGTAAATAATTGTGAGTTTAATGGTGGAATAGAGACGAATTAAGATAATATTCTTTTGAGATTATTAAAGTGTTGCAATGGCACCAAGGAAATATTCAGTGAATGGTAAGTAATTGTCACACTAAATATGTACTTAAGTATTACCGCATAGCGATTTATATTAAAGAATTTACGTTATTAATTTGTTATAAACTATTAATCGATTCTATGTTTCTATAAGTCAGACATACGAATTAATATGACAATTAACTTTTACTCTTAATTATGTATTTTATTGCTAGACACAGATTCAGGCTCTGAATCTAACAGTGGATCGAGTGGAAGTCGTAGTCGAAGTCCCAGCCCAGCACCTTCAGGGAAAGAAGGCAGTCAGTCCAGGTAATTTAATAAATAGTTGATAAAATATTATGCCACTTATAAATTCACTTACATTCCTACATGACACGGAAGCTGTCACAGTTCAAAATGAAGTTCTATTTAATGTATAGAACTCATTATATGGAATCGATTAGTTAGTAGCCTGTTCTCTAACTGAAATTCAATGTAAAAGATCAGACGTAACTATAGGTAGTTACCATAACTACTCAAAACCAGTGTTGTAGTAGGACTACAAGACTGGTTTTGAGTAGGGTTGAGAAATCCCTTAATGTGGTCCTTTAATTTGTGTACGTAATTTCAGATCTGTATCTCGCAGTCCACACAAATCAGGTAGTGAATCTCCAAAGTCAAACCACTCGGCTCAGTCCAGAAGATCTTCAAATGCCTCAAATGTTTCTAGAAGCAAATCAAACTCACCACAACGGTCCAATAGATCCCGGTCAGGGTCTGCGCAAAGCAACAAGTCTGGGTTTTCCAGTCCAAAGTCTAATACGTCTGGGAGCCCAAAACACAGAGCTTCAAGATCTAGGAGTGGATCTGGCAGTGTAAAAAGCCGATCAGCTAGCCCAAAGTCGGGGCATGGAAGCCCAAAGTCTAGGTCACAGAGCCCCAAATCAGGATCTCAAACTCCAAAATCTCGTTCACAAAGTCCCAAGTCGAGATCCCAGAGCCCAAAGTCCCGTTCACAAAGTCCTAAGGCAGGTTCAAAAGCCAGATCTCGATCAAAGTCTGGGAGTGACAGTCCGAAGGCGAGGAAATCAAGATCGAGGTCAGGAAGTGCATCTTCAAGGTCTAAAAGCCCAGTAGCTAGGCAAGATGTTCAGGACAGCAGGTCAAATTCACCAAATCTAATGATTGATGACGAACAGGCTAAAAACAAGTCAAAAAGCAGATCAAGGTTTGTATCTGTTTATTATTTTTGCAATTAGTTATACTATAAATCAAGAATCAAATCTTTCAGATTAAGCTGTATTATGCTTCTCTTTAGAAAGGATGTTTTTCCTATATAACATACTGGCCAGAGGAGTTGGTTAGTTTCAAATTTTCCTCTGTAGTGGAGGTGCAGTGCTGTTGTCCTCCGTAGTTTACATTTTTAATCACACAATGAATAGTGTAGGTGACATTATGTATTCTTAATTCATAACTTCATAGATCTTAGATCGTCACCACAGGGATTGTGTGGTCTTGATTATCTTGATGGATAGTATTCCTGATCTGTAACCATTCAAATGATGTTCTACATTTACTTATGGTAAACAGTGTAAAGGCAGATGTCCCCTTAGGTAAATTTTTATTTATACTTCCTTACTTACAGATCTGGTTCAAGACATTCAAGATCGAAGTCACGAAGCAAATCCAAGTCAAAAAGTCGCTCCAGGTCACGCTCTAAGAGCTCCGAGGGCCAAGTTGGTAAGTACAAAATGGTCCATCAAAAAATTGATAATTTGTATGACTCAGAGGTTTAAGCAGTCTTTTTTTTGTTATATTTGGCCCTGCCTAAATCGCCTAAGATGCCCCAATGCGTGCGTCTCCCGTATAAATGCGTGGGTCTGCTAGTCTTTAATATTAGTCTGGAGTGTCGAAGTTAACTATTTAAAGGCGTTTCTTCAATAGACTACGTAAAACCTTTGCACGCTAGTAATTTATATTAGCGGAACATGTATGTGCTCTTAAACTTATAAAATGTAACCACCATGTTTGAAGCAAATATATGTATTACTAGCTGAACCCCGCGGTGTTACCCGCGGTTATTGTTGTACCGCGAGTAACGCCGCGGGACAAAGTTAGTCTAAAAAAAAGTAGCCTAAGTTACTCCCCGGGTCATCAGCTACCTGCCAGTGAAAGTCCCGTCAAAATCCGTCCAGCCGTTCCAGAGATTACCCGGAACAAACAGACAGACAGACAGACAGACAGACAGACAGACCGACAGACAGACAGACAGACAAAAATTTTTTCAACTACACTTTCGGTGTATGTACCGTGTATACATATATATGCATTTAGTAAAAAGCGGTTATTTTAATGTTACAAACAGACACTCCAATTTTATTTATTTGTATAGACTAGCTGAAACCCGCGGTGTTAATCGCGGCTATTTCTGTACCGCGAGTAACGCCGCGGGACAGAGTTAGTCTAAAAAAGTAGCCTAAGTTACTCCCCGGATCATCAGCTACCTGCCAGTGAAAGTCCCGTCAAAATCCGTCCAGCCGTTCCAGAGATTACCCGGAACAAACAGACAGACAGACAGACAAAAATTTTTTTAGACACATTTTTGGTATATGTACCGTGCATACATACATATGCATTAAGTAAATAGCGGTTATTTTAATATTACAAACAGACACTCCAATTTTATTTATTTGTATAGATTATTATCACGCCCGGGACTCGGCTAACTGAACGCTAAGCCGCCGGTTCCGGTCCGGATGTAGGAGGTTGACCTTTTTGTATAAATGGTGGTTGAGGACTTATAAAAACAATGCAGGAGAAAAGTTTGTCTATTTTTACGCGAAATGACAGTAAATATACAATTATTTTTTGTTATTTTACTTTAAGGTGACCAAAAAAAACGCGCAGTCCTTTCTGATTCTGAAAGTGATGATGGTTCTAAAAATACTTCGAAACGGAAGAAGGACTCTGACAGTGGTTCTGACACTAGTAGCAAGCCTAAGAAGAAGTCTAAGAAGATTATTGACACAGATGATGAAGAAGAAGGAGAGAAGAAGGATGGAGAAGGTGGTAAGTAATAAAAGATACTTTATGTACTTGCTGTATTGGTTTTATTTTCTACTAGCTGAACCCCGCGGTGTTACCCGCGGTTATTGTTGTACCGCGAATAACGCTGCGGGACAAAGTTAGTCTATAAAAAGTAGCCTAAGTTACTCCCTGGATCATCAGCTACCTGCCAGTGAAAGTCCCGTCAAAATCGGTCCAGCCGTTCCAGAGATTACCCGTAACAAACAGACAGACAATCATTTTTTCAACTACATTTTTGGTAAATGTACCGTGTATACATACGTATGCATTTAGTAAAAAGCGGTTATATTAATATTACAAACAGACACTCCAATTTTATTTATTTGTATAGATTTATAGAAATAAATAAAATTTAATTGGGTTTTCACTAAATGCATATAAAATTATGCATTCTCTCTCTCTGCTTAGTTTGGGACTAGATGGCGTTGTGTGTTAGATATCCGATCTTTTTTTATCCATCCATCGGGCCAGGTAAATTTTCTTGGTATAATTTGTTTATGAACTAATGTTACTGATATAATATCTAATTTAACATTGTTACCACAGTGACGGCAGACGCATTGTTCGGTGATGCGTCCGATATAAGTACTGATGAGGAAGGCGGTGATGACAAGGCTTCAGGGCGTTCTCGTTCGCGCTCTCGCTCTCGCAGTCGCAGTCGCAGCCGCAGCCGAAGTGCCAAGGGCTCCGATGACGAGCGTCGTTCTGGAGATGAGGCTAAACGAAGCGGAGACGAGGTAAGAATATACAATTAGTATTATTAACTGGCGCTCATAGCCCGGTTGCCCTCGGTATTTGTGTCTAATCACAGAGGGCAACCACGCAACGACGGCGCGGTCAGTACCTGGATTGGTGACCGGTGGTGGCATGATACCATGAGCGTCTCCGTGATTCGGAAGTCACGTTATGCAGTCTGTTTCGGTTGTTATCATAAAAGTCGTGAAGCTCAGTTGGGGGCCTTTGGTGGACTTAAAAATATCTAATGGCAAGATTATGTAGCCACAACCCGCACTCGGCCAGCGTGAGGACGTATGGCCTTAAACCTCTCCTGAGAGGACACCCGAGCCCAGCAATGGGATGTAATGGGTTGTTGTTGTATATTATTAACAGAGTCCGTGGTGCAGTACCGTATGTGACTGCTGTGCTGAGGGCTGGGGGTTCGATTCCCACATCAGAAGTTTATATGATCTGTAAATATTTGTTTCCGATTTTAAGTATTTTCTATGTTTCATGAACAGCTGCGTTTGCTTGTTTGCTGTTGGATGATGACATTGATGTTGTTGGAGTGTTATTATTATTATACATATTATGTAACGGAAGTAAGTACCACTACATACAAACTAACAAATTCTACCAATAATGAACAGGAAAACCGTGAAAAACCAGAAGAAGAAGAAGAAGTAGAAATACCAGAAACCCGCATTGATGTAGACATGCCTAAAATTTTGACCGAGTTGGGCAAAGAACTGCACTTTGTCAAGTTGCCTAACTTCTTGTCAGTTGAGACGAGGCCTTACGACCCTAACACTTATGAAGACGAGATTGATGAAGAGGAAACATTGGATGAGGAAGGTAGAGCTAGGTAAGCTGAATTTCTATCCTGGAGCATCTTATATTTTTTAAATCTTCTGATCATAAATAACTGTACTGTAATAGTACCAAATGTAAAATTAAATTAATCAACCATTTTTAAAATAACACTATCTAATTGTATGTTACGCTGTCGCGTTAAACCGTTGAACTGATTTTCATGAAATATGGTATGAACATATTTGGTTCATGAGGCAGAATACAGTTTAATTTTTAGCGCAATAACTGATATACACGTGTGTGGAGCCGCGGACAAAAGCTAGCGTACTATATTGTTACGAAGAAATAGTATTCCAGAACTACACACAACGCCTAAACGTCGCGAAAGTTCTCGTTGATTTCTTGAGGCACAGAACAATGAACCTTACATCGATATACATATAGAAATTAATTGTCATGCGGTTGTTTCGAGTGCATTCGCCGGCGCGTTCTTGGTACCGGTCAATGACCTTGTATGTATGTACTTGTATGTGTAAGTTGTAGGTAGTAGAGTTACGCTGATATCAGCACGAACTATATACTGTGGTTTTAAGAGAGTTTTTAATAAAGTATGTTTTAGTCTTTTTATGTTAAAAGGTTTATTTCTTACATCCATTGAACCCGTAACAATATTATAAGAACATTTTTTTAAATGTCTACAGTGAAGTCAAAAGCTAGGATAATGGTTTTGGCAGTCTATAACGTTTGTATGTTCCACCGTAGCGCCTTAACTACTGAACCGAGTTTAATGTTTAAGGTTTCATTAGATTTCTAATAATGGCCAGGTGGCAATCTATATTTTGTACATAGTCTAATTATAGTTTGATGTGGGTGTTGATTACAGGAAAAGCAATGCTTAAAGTTGTATGCTGTACCTGATTTTGAAAACTTGTTATTTTCAGACTTAAACTAAAAGTGGAGAATACAATTCGATGGCGCACAGTGTTCGACAAGGAAGGTAACGCTGTCAAAGAGTCCAACGCTCGGATGGTGAAATGGTCGGACGGAAGCATGTCCCTACATCTTGGCTCCGAAATATTTGATGTTTATAAACAACCTCTACACGTAAGTATAGTAAAACATTTTTGCCCTTAAGTCAATTTAAAAAAGTATTTCGACATTTCAACTTTTTTTATTGGCACTATATAAATCTTTGAATTTCTACATTTTCTTCTTCCTCAGGGTGATCACAACCATCTGTTCGTACGCCAAGGTACGGGTCTGCAAGGCCAGGCGGTATTCCGCACGAAGCTGTCCTTCCGACCTCACAGCACCGAGTCGTTCACTCACAGGAAGATGACATTGTCTCTAGCTGACAGGTCTACCAAGACTTCGGCTATCAAGATACTCTCACAAGTAGGCGCTGATCCAGACGCCGATAGGAAGTATCAACTCAAGGTAACACTCGTAAAATTATTCTATCTTAGGAGTAAAATTCATTTGAGGATTTTTGGTGATTAAATATCGTGTTTTTAGCTGTTAAGTATATTGTCAGTGAGAAATACCTAAATAATAAGCAGGAAAAACCTGGCACTGGTGTTAAAAAGTTTTGCTTTGTATTTCGCTGAGTGAGTGCCCAAACCCTTTCCATCTCCCTTTATGTGTAAAAGGAGCGCACCACATTTGTGTGTGAGTTCCATCAGTTGACAAGTCTACTCATCTGTACCAGTATACAAAAAAATACACCCATCATTGAAATCAGTTGATATAGTATTACAAAAATTATGAAATACGACAACACTGAGTGCACACCAGATAGTAACATAATAATTCCAAAATTCATAATGATATTTGTAATGCAGAAAGAAGAGATGGAGCTCCGGGCAGCCATGCGGTCTCGCGCTTCGACCCGGCCCAAGAGGCGGGGCGCAGCCCGAGGTACTGCGGCACAGAGAGACGACTCGGAGGACGAGGGCGGAGTCTCGCTCGCCGCCATCAAGAACAAGTACAAGAGCGGACAGAAAGGTACGTACAAGCGTTTACCTTATTGAGCATCAGCATCAACAGCTTTTAATAAATAAAATAATACAAAATTTTAAGAACTGGACCAAATTGAAATGGGTACACACAGGAAGCACCAGTTTTCAAATAATAAAATAGTCATCGAAATCGGTTTACCCAGTCGAAATTTCTGTGGTAACAAACGTAAAAAAGAAATACAGTCAAATTGCCTCTGCTTTTTTGAAGTCGTTTATAAAATGGTGAATGGTGTTTCTTTTTGGTTTCTCGAATTATCTATATCTATACTAATATTATAAAGTTGAAGAGTATGTTTGTTTGAACGCGCTAATCTCAGGAAGCCTGGTCCGATAAAAAAATATTTTAGTGTTAGATAGCCCATTTATCGAGGAAGGCTATATATCATCACGCTAAGGCCAATAGAAGCGGAGCACCAATGAAAAAACGTTTCATAAACGGGGGAAAATTTTCACGCTACGGGCTACGGGAAGACGCAATCAAAGACAAAATTTAAAATTGTTTTTTACTTACATATCGTGACCCAGGTTTCTGAACATAGATTTTTTTTTTTTGTAGCCTTTGAGTACCGTAGAGATAAATTTAAATCTTAACCTTTTATAGTTGCTACTCCAAAAAATGTACTCTGCTATTCCCAAGTTCAGCAAGTAAGCACTGTCTATTTTCTCTCTAGCTTTGTTTGTAACTACGTTAAATTGTTTCTAAAACAGATAATTATCAATTATCATTAGCTTTTCTAAAAAGAATAATTCATGAAAAAATATATGAATGTTCCAGCTTCAGCTGGCGCCGCGATATACTCGTCAGAGTCTGACGGTTCGGACGTGGAGACCCGTCGCGCGAGACGCCTGGACCGCGCCAAGGCTCTCAAAGACTCGGACGATGAGGGAAGCGACGTTGCTGCAGACCACAACACTCCTCGCCGGAACAGCGACGCTAGTGGATCCGCCAGCCACAGCGGTAGCGAGTAGACAATCCACTACTCACTTCTACATTTTCGTACTCCAGGATACGTATACCGACATGAGATAAACTTAAGGGGAGTCTCCAAAAATCTCTTCTGGACATAGATTTCTCCGTAGAAAGGAGGATTTGGTCAACTATACTGCGCTGACTAAACCCTCCGCTATATTTCTACATACTATTTGAATTCAAAGATACGTATTTACGTACCGACACGAGAAGGCGAAACTCGCCAGCTTCAGACAGCGAATCTACCAGCCACATCGCTAGCGAGTAGACTATCCACTCCTCACTTCTACATTTTCGAACTCCAGGATAAAACTCCCCTTCCTTTCAAAAATCTCGGCTGGAAATAGGCATCTAAGGAGATAATGGAGATAAAGGAGGTTTTGGCCGACTTTACTAAGCTGACCAAACCGTCCACAATAATTTTAGATACCATTTGAACTCCAGGAAACGTATACCAACATGAAACGGATAAACCCCCATTCGTTTCTGATATCTCAGCTGGAAATATACCTCTTCTTATAAAGGAGCTTTTGGCCGACTTTGCTAAGCTGACCAAACCGTCCGCGATATTTTTAGATAGCATTTGGACTCCAGGAAACGTATACCAACATGAAACGGATAAACTCCCCTTCGTTTCCGATATCTCGACTGGAAATAGGCCTCTCCTTATAAAGGAGCTTTTGGCCTACTATTCTGCGCTAAATAAACCCTACGCTATACTCCTGCACACTATTTGGACTCCAGGATGCGTATACCGCAACGAGACGGATGTTATCAAATTCATTTTCAAAACCATTCTCATCAACAACCTCCGAATAACCCACTTCTGGGTTTAGGCATCTCTTTAGCATGAAAGGTTTGGGCTACTACCATCCTGACCAGACTTGTTGGTACAGGGTTTGTATTTAGTTTTCCTTATCTTTGCCGTACTGTTGCCTGCTTAATTTACTCCCTTAGTGGGCTCTTCGGCACCCACGGAATGAATAGAGGTGGTAACATTTCGTATTTTTCCATCCAGGTACTTATATATCATCATTCTTTCTCTAAAAGACTAGTGTGAGTTTATTACCCATTAACTCGCTCTTATCGGCGAGCGAGTTCAGCACTGGGATTGGTGAAGAGTTCAGTGCGGGATAGTCGCCTAACGTAGTCACCATTAGAGTTGATGTGAAATTACCCCACCCCACAGTCCCTAAAATATACCTTGATATCTGACACATGGCTACAAAAACAACGAATGAGTTTAAAAATTCATGCCTAAAATGTACCTCGTATGTTCTTAAATGATATATATGTCACCGTAAGATTGCAAAATCTAACTTGCGAGATTGCAAACAGTCGAAAGATTGGGAACTGGAACATACTGCTTACAAATTAACGTATTCTTTTTATTAGTTACATTATAATCTATCGAAGTGAAACCGTCAAATTGTGATATGCTATGCGACGAATTGCATCTCGCGCCCTGATTGGTTGAACAGCATATCTCCCACGCTGCCACATTTGTTTATTATTAATTCGTTTATTGCCGAATGTTAAGTATTTATGTGACTGTAAAGTGATTTCATATTGAAAATACTTCACAGCTTTAGAATTAGTTACATAAAATTGTTGTAGCAGTAAAATGAATTTGTGATTAATTAAAGAAGTACTAACCTTTTTTTTTACGTGTGGAAACCCCCTCGGGCCGTCACCCCGCCGGGGTTTGCGGCGGCGGGGCGGTGTGTCGGAATCGAACCGAATAAAACCACACGGTGTGCTACTCTGCGCCTGAGAGAGGGAGAGATCCGGGAACTGCTGTATTACGACCTCCGGACCCCTCCCGGCAAGAAGTTCTAACCTAACTTAACTTCATAGCTATTGATCGACCTACTGTAAGACAAACCAATCAGGGACAGTTGTAAGCAGTACACAGTTGACAATCTATCGAAAGTTTACAATCTCGCTAGGTAGATTGTAATCTAACGGGTTTTACGGTGATAAATACATCTTTACTCCTCAAAAAGAATGGCCATCCTTTTCGCATTTTGGAAACTGGAAGTTATGGATCGACACAAGCAGGCAGTAGATTTTGGTGTTTTCACCTAATTTACCTTGACAATCCAGTACAAGCTGTGGCGTCTGTTTGTGTCGATATATGATTTTCAACTGTAGCTTCAATTTGACGTTCATAAATGTCACTTAGTGTCATAACCCCTAAGGTGTCCACGGCCTTTCATTGGCCGTATTAAAACATGGTCTATTGTGTCACCGGCCAGCCACTGGCCGGTCAATGGCCGCGAGTCGGGAATTATTAATAATAATAATGGAATTATTAGTGACACTCAAGCTATGCTTATGTCAAAGTGACGTGACACATGAGGGATTAATTGAATAAATGCTATTGAATTTGTTACTAGTGCCAACTGTCACTGAGATCAAGCTATATTTTAAGGACTGTACCATGTGTATAGTGAAACTATTTCCTCCACTCTGTGTAAGGCTCTCGCTGTAAGATATGACTACTCGTATAAGCAAGTTGTATTGACCTCTGTATTATGTGAGATTTCATGCAGTAATTGAAGTAAGATATTTGAATTACCATTACATTGGAATCAAGGAGTTTTCTAATGAGTGAAGTATACTTTGTATAATTTGGTTTGACTTGTAAATATATATATGTTTAAGTGGTAAATGCATTTGTTTTATTTCTTCTATCTGAAATTATTCGAGGTATCGAGGTGGATTGGGATATTAACTAAATATCACATTTAGCTTGTTAATAAACATGTGTTAAAGACAAGTAAAATTTTAACAAAAGTAAAACCGACAACAAGGTTTGACTCGATTTCTCTTGGATGCCATCATCAGATCTTAGTGTCCTTATCATGGTACCATCGTTGGGATATCTCCTTTCCATTAAAAAAAGAATCATCAAAATCGGTTGTCCCTATCCCTAGTATCTATACATTAGCCAGCTGGCATAGTATTTGAGCTAGTACCTTTGTAAAACCACAGGTCAATAAGCCCAATAATCTGAAATTGCTATAGGACAATATACAAACCACTTCAAAGTCTGTATTTATCACAGTTCTGTTCCTCATTTCTTATCGAAACAACCACAATGTGGCACAGTGAAATGTGGCAGGTTGTAGCCAGTTAAAAATAAAACTACAAACAATTATCAAAATATGTCATTGCTTTTTTAAACTTTCCTTCTTCACCATTGTTGAATTCATACTAAATCCTTCATTAACTTCCAGCATAACCTCACCTTCATAGATAATTCTGCCCACGCCAGTTATCTTCCAAATACCTTCATCTTGTTTAGTTAGGTTCGGTATCGTGAACCCACATTTATTGAATTTAGTTAAGTTTCTGTTGTAAAAACGGTCGTATGTACTCCTCGGTGCTACAATCTCGCAAGACTTTATATCTGGGAACGGGTATGGGAAGCTGAGATTAAAGGTATCCCCTATGTTCAGTCTTGGTTTCGCTGGCTCTAAGGTGACAAATGCTGAAAATTAATAAAAGCATTTGTAAGTATCCGTTTTCACATTGTCGGACTTTTGTATATATAGCTGCATAACTGCCTCGGTGGCGCAGTAGTAGCGTACGCGACTGCTGTTCTTGAGGTCTCGGGTTCGATTCCGGGGTCGGAACAAATGTTTGTTTCGGAGTTTGGGTGTTTTCTATGTATAATATGTATGTATTTACAAAAAATAGTATATAAGTATTCATATCAGTTGTCTAGTACCCATAATACAAGCTCTGCTTAGTTTGGGACTAGATGGCGTTGTGTGTTAGATGTCCGAAAAAAAAAAATACTTTTGTTGTTTTAATCCGACTTCAAAGACTTGTATGTTCACCGATTACTCCTCAATTGTGGACCGATTCTTTTGATAATGAGAAGTGTACCTAAGTTTGTCTTACACACACTCATTCACACAGATATAAAGCATTGCATCGTGCAATTACCAGTCTGCAAAAAGTTGTATTTTTATTTACACAGTAAAGAGCTATAGGTACTAATATTATAAACGAGAAAGTTTGTAAGTATGGATAGATGGATGTTTGTTACTCTTCACACAAAAACTAGGTACTGAACGGATTTGAATGAAACTTTATAGCTTATACATCAGAATAACACATAGGCTACTATTTGCCGCGATAACCGACATACACGCGGGCGGAGCCGCGGGCAACAACTAGTCTATCAATATATACCAAACTTACTTGTTATTTCCATTGTAATAACCTGAAACAGTTCAATCCAGTCGTCATCTAAATCTTTAGTATAAGTACTTAAAACCCAGTTTCCAAAATCTTCCTCCAAAAGCGGTCCTATCAGAAACTCATTCGTGTCCAAACTTCGAAGCTTTTGGTCAAACTCATCAGCATTGTATGCACCATAACTGTTTTTTTGCTTTAAAATTGAATTCGAATTTTCTAGAAAAGTAACTGTTATTAAGTCACTTTTTGAGCTGTTTATCTCTTTAGGCACTTGCAATTCTATTTTGGTCACATCTCCGTTTGGTTTTGATATATAGTATTGGTCAAAGTTATTAATTATCGGCGCGGATAATCTGACTATGTCATTAAGCAGACACGGAACAATAAGTGGTGTGATGGGTATCTTTATCTTGGCTGGAAAGAAAGAAAATAATGTACATAAAATAATTCGTGATAAGTAATACATATAGTACAGGATCCCCGGAACAAATTTAACAAATTATTACTATCAAGCTAATTTTTCGTGAATGTCTTCATTTTGATGAGGAGCCCACCTTTCACCTTAAATTTTGAATTGTAGTAGCTTACAGAGGTAGCAGGGACACACAAAACTTTTGAGGGATAACGTACCAACAGACATTTGATACACCATTATCTCAGGATCAAATAAAAAAAACAATATCTTATGTAGGTGATGACTTTAATAGTCGATAAAACAGATGCTATGTGTAGGTAGGTACTTGTAAGTATACGTAAATTGTAACGTTTGTCCTTGCATGTGTGTATGTAAGGGCATTTATTACACTCAATACATTCAAGTATATAACATAAATGTGCGTTTAACTTTGGTATAGCACGATTTTTTTAAATTTAAATTATCTGTTTCCCGCGGTGTAACCCGTGGTTGTTGTTGTACCTGCCTCATTCTACACGTTTTCAGGATAAAAAGTAGCCTATGTGGTATTCCAAATTATAATATTTCGAATCGACTGCCTCGGTGGCGCAGTGGTAGCGAATGCGACTGCTGCGCCTGAGGTCTCGGGTTCGAAGCCTGGCCGGTTCAAAAGTTTTTATGATCTGTATTTGTTTCGGAGTTTGGGTGTTTTCTATGGGTGACAGCTTAACTATAATATTAGTTACACGTTGTTGATGACAGATGGTTAGGACATTGGACATTGGTTGGAGACTGCTAAAGTGCTAAAAGAATTGCACTAGAGTTAACGACAATGACAACATTAAACACACATTGTAGGTATTCTGATAGTGGTACTAGATAAGGTATCATAGATGGAGATGTGCCTCTGTTTCGTTGAGAGATGTTTAAAATACGTACGCTTAACTGCCTCAATGTCTTTTTTTAGATATATGAGTCTGCCAAAGTGTCTCTACTCTGTCTGATAGAGAGCATAATCAGAATTCAAGAGTAAGGGCACCATGTTCATTGTGAATGCAAACAATGCAACATTGCAGCATGGTGACCAACACTGTGGTGGCCTATCTCAATAGGCCATTATGCTTCTAAATCATAGTGCCTCCGCCTCCGGTCTCGCGCTCACCAACTGAACACGACAGCACGAACACTGTCATTTTAGGTTGGTCTTCTGTTATTGGGCACTACCGCCCCGGTCTAGCGGCTCTTAAATGAGCAGTTTGTACTGAAATCAGCGTGGCTCTACAACCATAAAACTGTAATGTAAACCGGTGTCACAAAACTAACTTCAAGGTTTACTAGAAGATAAGTCACCAGTGGTTTTGGGAGTGTCTGGGTAAGTACTGATGTATCAGGATGTTTAAAATCGAATGTAAGTAATTTCTATGGCAACATTATGGTTGTAGTAATTTTCTTGTATAAATTGTAGTCACCGACCTTCTCACAGACTAACAGAAACTGCCCTAGTCAGTATCGCGTCGTAAACTTTGATGCCGCTTCAAGTGTGCATTCTACCAAACTGGGTGTTAGTAGAGCGCGTTAACCAAGCCCATTTTCAACGTCCCTCACCTGAACATGGCCCTACAACGCTAAAACAATTATAACTCATCGCTAAACAAGTTTAATTTTCTTATCTTACAGTTAAAATAAGTGCAGAAGCATATCTTGTCAGTAAAAACAGAGATAAAAAAATACATGCATTTTGTGCTATTTACTAATGTTCTTGAAAGATAACTTTTTTATCTTTCTAGGTACTTAATGTAGAAGCAACGTCATTTTCTGGCCCATTTAGCTATAAACAGAGGGCCTAGTATGAGTTTATGATCGTCAAGGTGACCGTTGCGATTGGTCCGAATTTTAATTGATGATGATGATTGATTAATGAATACTTTAGTATTCACATAACGTAACATCGAACGCGTTTCACTTCGAGAGCGAGTCTATGTGAAATAAACTCGCACTAGGCCCTCAGAATGAAAGTAACAGAGTTTATCCAAAAATATATACCCACTCATTTCTTTCTACTCCATCAATGGATTAGTATAGATATATAAAATTCTCTTGTCACAGTGTTAGTTACCATACTCCTCCGAAACAGCTTGACCGATTTTTATGAAATTTTAGATGCATATTCAGTAGTCCTGAGAATCGGCCAACATCTATTTATCATACCCCTAAATGTTTTTTTACGGCAAAACAACGTTTGCCGGGGCACCTAGTACTAGTATAGATAGACAAGTAAGTATATAAGTATGGATGTAGTATTTTATACCACAAATATTGAGTACTAACCTACAATTACTAGCAAACTATTAGATACTAACCTAAGAAAGTAACATAACCCTGATGCTGGATGCGAGAAGCCGAGGATAGAACTAAGTGGCGTTCAATAAGAGAGGCCAATGTCCAGCAGTGGACTGCGATAGGCTGATGCTGATGATGAAGGTAAAATATCTCGATAGCCTCAAAAATCAGTTTGTGTACAATGATAATATGTTTAATAATAATAAAATACTGAGTAGAAGGGTGAAAGTTGCAATGGAAAAACAACCCTAAAAGCATTAGATTAAACGTTAGCAAAGCAATTTTATCTATACTAATATATAAAGCTGAAGAGTTTGTTTGTTTATTTGAACGCGCTAATCTCAGGAACCTTCAGTGTTGGATAGTACATTTATCGAGAAAGGCTATAGGCTATATATCATCACGCCAAGACTAATAGGAGCAGAGCACCAATGAAAAATGTTTCGTAAACGGGGGAAAATTACACGCTACGGGCAATAAGAGACGCAAACGAGGTTGCCCGTGTCGGCTAGTTTATTTATATACGATAAACAAAGGTAGGTGTTGAATTTGTACCTGCTGAACACGATGTCTAAACAGTCACAGCTATTAACAAGACCGTTGATTGATTTTAAATTCGTTTTGCTTGATAAAGTGGTACTTAATTACTACTTAAATTTGTAGGATGTGGTTAGTGATGTTCAGCCTTAGTAACGAAGCGATTAGAAATCGGATGGTACGTCTTTTTCTCATTCCACCAGCAGCCTTAAATACTCCCTCTTAACATATACCTCTCCTTAGAAAGAAGATTGTGGCCTAATATATTGCTCACGCTGCCTGACAGGATGGTATAGAGTTTGGTTCAAGTTTTCCTTCACTTTACATTGCGGTTGTCCTGCGTAATTTGCTCCCTTAAATCGGCTATTACGCCACCTACGGGATGAATAGGTTTTTAAATTTTACAAAACGAAAAATTCCTGCCAAATGAATCTAAATACATAGTTCTTAAAATCTTGTGGTTTCAAGTCACAGTCATTGTTGGGAGATGGTATTTCTTTCCGGTATTATAACTGATGTCTTTAATAAAATGAATTAAATAAATGCATTGAAAAGTATATTTATCTAAACGTGAATCTTAACCATTCAAATTCCGGCTCAAACTCTCAAAAAAAAGGGAACTGCAGTCTTATCCTATGATTCTGTTTCTGTTTCTAAACTATCTACAGACGGACCCAAACACATTTACAATTAAATCAATATTTCTAGAAACAATTTGCTTCGCCACGTATCGGGTCAGACACACAAAGTAAGTTATTAATTTAGATCTACCATTAAGATAAGTTCACTGATATGCACACATAGTTAAAGAAGAATCATATAATTATGTATAAAGATTTCACAACTGTCACAATCACTCGGAGAAATGAACAGACACTCACCGTCGATATCCTTTACGTTACGTTCAAACTTGACCCTGATCGAAATAGATGGCAGCACTTGTAACACTAATAAGAGCAACAACCTCCTTTTGACGGAGTCGGCAAACGCGTTCATGTCCTCACTGGCGAACATCGACTGATAATGAATGGGTCGGCACAGCTGTTTGTGTAAATAATACCTACGCTATTGCAATTATATTTGTTGTTTTAAGTGCTTTGTGGTTTAGTGATGATATGGTTTACTTATGTTTTATTGATTGGAAGGTGATTATTTATGGAACACACGGTAATCATAAAATTGCACTAAATTTGTTACACGTTTTTAAAGTTTCATAACAGCAAACGTCACGTAATAACAGCAAAGATTTTTTGCATGATTATTAATAATTTTTGTGGTGTGTTATTTTTACTGCCCTTGATTGAAGCAGAGACTGGTTGAGTTTTGAATGGCTTTCAGCTGACACTATTTGGCTTACGTACTTATTAAATTGTAATTTTTTTTTAAATATGCGACTGCTTCGGTGGCGCAGTGGTAGCGTATGCGACTGCTCTGCTTGAGGTCTCGGGTCCGATTCCGGGTCGGACCAGATGTTTTTATGATCTGCAAATATTTCTTTCTGAGTTTAGCTGTTCTCTATGTTTAATGTGTATATACAAAAAGTATTTATGTATTCATATCGGTTGTGTTAATAATACATACATACACTCGAAAAACATAACCCTCCTTCTCTCGCAGTTGGGTAAAAAGGCGCGTAGTTCCAAGTCAACAAACAAGAACAAGGTGGTGCGTTATCTACCTTTTTTATATGATCTGAGTGCTCAGTAGTAACCGAGTAATTGAATACATTGCAAAATTAAGCAAACTCTACCCAGGTCAAGCTTCGAATGGGTGACCATTTTAGACTAATTGAGACCATTTCGTGGCCCGGAAAAATCGTTAAGCACTCGGTCCTAGTTGCCATACGATCATCATAATTCGGGTAATTGGAGCCCTAAAAAGTCCGACAACAATCTTTCTACAGAACTTCAATTTCACCTAGAACCTACTATATGTACCTACTAGTATACGTAGTATAATAGTAAGATAGATAGATAGATAGAAAACTCTTTATTTCTACACTTTTTTACATATTTACAAGAGAGTACATAAGATGACCAATATATAATGTAATAAAAAAAAGGGCGGCCTTATTGCCAAGAGTAATTTCTTTCAGGCAACCTTAGAATGGATTAAAATGTATAGGACAGACAGTAGCAGTTGACGGTGCAATTAATTATAAGAGTTATTTAAGTTGTTATCAATATAATCCATATATTCACTTATACACACATACATACAATATACAATTATAAATATACACAAATATACAAACACATATGAAATATACACTAATTACCACAATCATTTGAATATATCACATACTAGCCGACCCACGCAACCTCGTTTGCGTCTCCTATTGCCCGTAGCATTATAATTTCCTCGTCTTAGAAACGTTTTTCATTGCTGCTCCGCTCCTATTGGTCCGAGCGTGATGATATATAGTCTTTAGCCTTCCTCCATAAATGTACTATCCAACACTGAAATAATTTTTCAAATCGGACCAGGGGTTCCTGAGATTAGCGTGTTCGAACAAACAAACTCTTCAGCTTTATATATCAGTATAGATGAAGATGATAAACCTATACGTCACACCCTCATTCGCGACTGAATAGTAAGGCCCGTATTCACTTTGAAAATACGTGTGGACCGCGAATTCACTGTCCACACGTATTTTCTAGCAATCATTGATCACCTGCATTTGCACTCACACTAATTAAAGTGGATACGGGTCTTTAGTAGTAGTTTAGGTGGTAGAGCCACGCTAATTTCAGCACGGTTGTTCCGGCTCGACCGGGGCGGTACTACCCTCGCACAGAAGATCAACGTAAAATGACAGCAGCAGTGTTGTCGTGTTTCGTTGGTGAGTGTGAGACCGGAGCCCCAATGATGCAGAAGCATCACTAGCCCGCCATGGTGTGAGTCACCATGCTGCATTGTTGCATTTGCAATGAGTATGGTAACCACCACTCTTGGATTCCATTTATGCCTTCCATCTGGAAGAGTAGAGGCACTTTGGCTGCATACTTATAAAAAAAAAATACGATTACATTGCTAGCAAGCACACGCAAAGGAAGCTCTCAAAGTAATAATTTGTCTCCTAGACTAGACTACTATACTAGATAAAATATATCTATTAACATTTTAATTAATTTATTACATATCAAAAACTCTCGGGTTGTCACTGGAGTAAAATGTAGTTTCGTTTATAACCAGAGCGGCAAGTGCTAATATATTGCTGCTTTATTATGTCCATGCTTTATTATGCCCATTAAAATCTTTGATTTAAGCTCTAAGCTTTAGGAAAAACATAAAATTTACACTGACTATTTCTACTGTTACTTTTGCAGTTTACTTACAACAACAAAGTCGACCCATTTTTAAAGCAATTGTAAATTGACAAGTTTCACTAAGTCCCTATTGTTGTACATTCCTGCCGAGGCAAGCGCTGCCATCGTTTCCTATATCTCCATCATACATTTTGCACGATCCCATACAAATAGCTTCGCTCATTTGAATTTAAACTATGTCAATCAATCGGCTAGCAATAGGTTTGCAAGTCACTAACAGTTGGAGGTTGTATGAATTAGAGCAAGCATACGTATGGGTCATAATTATGCGCAGATACGTACACTTTATTTTTATCGTGATTGGCTACTAAAACGAAGTCTCGATTTTTATTACATTTGCTGGCAACACAATCATATTTTTAATTAAAATACTTCTTTGTTAATAAATTTTGTTCTAGGATGATTTTTCTACTTAAAGTACACGTTTTATCGTTTTAGTTGATCGATATTTTCACGCGATAGAAAGTAAATTAAGTATAACGCAACAAAACAAGCCTAACCACATAATGCTTACCAGCACAATAAGAGTGTTTTTATCTATATAAATAAATAGAAATGGAGTGTCTGTTTGTAATATTAAAATAACCGTTTTTTACTAAATGCATATGTATAAACGGTATATATACCAAAATAACATTTTTACAATTTTTGTCAGTCTATCCGTCTGTCTGTCTGTTTGTTCCAATCTCTGCGCCGTCTGGATTTTCACTGCTAGGTATCTGATGAAAAAAATATAAGGAGTAACTTACACTACTTTTTTTAAACTAGCTTCACCCGCGGCATTTCGCCTGGCTAGTTATATATATGTGAACCTCCCAAAGTAACCCTACTGAATGAAAGGCCAACTTCAGAACAGGGTCCAAGAGTAGTGGTCACCGTACTCATTGCGAATGCACACAAATATAACAATGCATCATCCTACACTATGTGCGGCCTATTTAGATGCTTCTGCATCATTGCCATTGGGCCTCCGGTCACGCACTCACCAGCAAAACACCACAGCAAATTAATGCTGTCATTTTAGGTTGGACTTCTGTAGTACCGCTCCGGTTTGGCATGCCCTTTCGTGCTGAAATCAGCGTGGTTGTATTATTTTATTGTAGTAGCTACATTTTTAAACAATAAAACTTGGTAGATACTTTTCGCATTTTATAACTTTACTAGCTACTGTTAGTATTACCAACTTTGAAAATTACGAACTTAAAATAAAACCGTACATCCTTCATTCACCTCTTTAGGGGTAAAATTTCTTTAAATTATTTCTTATTGGCGAGTAAGTAGTTTTATAATTATGTACAGATACTAATTAATATTTTCTGTCTGTCTATTACGCTTTTACGGCAAACCGTTTAATCATTTTCAACGAAATTTGGTATGGAGATACTTTGATTCTTGAGTAAGGCCATATACGCGATAACCGACATACACGATGTAAAAATATGTTTAAAGTAATGTAGATAGTTAGATATAAAGTCTATTGCCCGCATTTTGTCGAAATAATACAATGTAATAGTGTCAATAGAGATATGTCAGCTCATTAGCGTTGATGGTATCTCCCGTTATCTGATAAATGGAATGTACGGCCGAAATTACATCTACGAAGGACGAAAGAATTAATGACAATTGTATTTAATACTAGCTGAACCCCGCGGTGTTACCCGCGGTTATTGTTATACCGCGAGTAACGCCGCGGGACAAAGTTACTCTAAAAAAAGTAGCCTAAGTTACTCCCCGGATCATCAGCTATCTGCCAGTGAAAGTCCCGTCAAAATTCGTCCAGCCGTTCCAGAGATTACCCCGAACAAACAGACAGACAGACAGACAGACCGACAGACAGACAGACAAACATTTTTTCAACTACACTTTCGGTATATGTACCGTGTATACATAAATAAATAAAATAAAAATAATAAAGCTGAAACCCGCGGTGTTACCCGCGGCTATTTCTGTACCGCGAGTAGTGTTGCCCAAATTCAGTCTTGGTCTTGCAGTCTTGGTCTTGTTCTTGCGTTTTTGCAAGACCAAGACCAAGAACAAGACCGCGTATTTTTAGCAAGACCAAGACCAAGACTGACCGTGCAAGACTTGAGCAAGAACAAGACATAGCCTGCAAGACTCTTGCGTCTTGCAGCTAGGACTTAGCGCTATTTCACTGAGTAGTTAGGTGTAACAGTTTGGTGTATAGGTAGGTACGCTTAGGAATTCTATGAGACGCAAAAAACTGTATCAAAGAATATGAAAAACTGGACCTATGCGCATTACGACTAATACCATAAACATAGCGAATAAAAAAATATCTATTAAAATCAAACTGAGTGCATGCATAGTTATGTTTTAACCATCGGCACTTTGATAATGCGGCATCAAAGGTTTTGTACTTACTTCTCAAAGAAATTTGCCGCTTTTCGGAAGTACATGGTTATGATACACGCGCCGGCGGCTTCTTTTGAAATCTAAAACAATCGTTGTCGCCACACCGAAATCATAACATTTGACACTATTTGATTGCCGCCATAGGGCGTAGGTATACTCATGCAAAATAATTTCCTAGTAGAGTACCTACAGGTGTTCCAAAGAATAAATAAGTTTCAGAGTGCTTAGAATGAAAATGAATACATTATACTGATCACGCAAGTAGTATTATGATTAGGATAAAATAGTAAGGATAGGTAGTAGATGTCATATTAATTCATTCTAGTAAGTATATATTATAATATTGATTACTTATATGGTTTTAAACTAATTACTTAGGTACTATTATTGTACATTTAGTCATTATATTTCTTAAGTTTTTACAAGAAAAAATAGCAAAAAAGTGTTCAAATATCATCCGTTTAATAAATATTGTAGCCACTTTTAAATATACTTGAAACGTGTAAAAAAATTCTACAAAACTAATAAAATAATATAAAAAGCGTAGGTACTTACCTACTAATAAAATAAAAAGCCTGCGATAAGAGTTTTGTATTACTTACCAGCCCGAATATCTCTGAGAGAGATGATGAGAGTAAGTATTTACTAGCTGTGCCCGCGACTTCGTCCACGAGGAATAGTAACTTTGGAGGTATAGTGACGTTCAGGACTTATTTATTTATTTTAAAACTTCTGTCATCAAACATACAAACGAACTCTTCAGCTTTATAATATTAGTATAGATGTACGCCAAAACATTCACTTATATGTAAAGAATAGTGATTGGCACTAATTCTATTTTATTCACGCGTCGCGTCTGTACAAGTAGGTAATATTTAGTGTGTGTTTGTAAGCCGCACTTCAGTACCTGCTGAGAGGTTATTTTCTAAAGCATCATTAGTAATTAGAAAACATAGAAATAGGTTAAGTGATGAGTCAGCCAGATGGTTACTTTGTATTAAAGTATCATAACCTAATGATAAAGCTGTTGATTTGTGTTGTATTTTATTTTTTATTCAAATAAATGATAAATCGTAAAACTCTTTTATTAAATTTCTTATAAGTTGAGGGTTCAATCTCTTTCTAGACAGATAAGTATTGTTCTTTAAAATACAGTCAAGTTATTGTAATTAATTTGTTTTTTTTACATGTTTTAGCAAATGTAAGCTTATAAATCATAAATGTTTATTAAGAAACAGTTACTTCCATGGAAAACGACATATAGGTCAGTTGATTTTTCGAATTTCTTATCAAATCTTCAGTTATTTATTAATCTGCTTGATCTTTACTATGGCTATGTTAATTCAAGCTCAGAATGTTCCAATTCTAATACGTTTTTCTAAGATTTAAAGTAAACTTTAATAAATAGTAATAGACTAATAGGTAATTGCAAGACTTGCAAGACTCTTGCTGCAAGACCAAGACCAAGACCAAGACTGGGAGCGCAAGACCAAGACCAAGACCAAGACCAGGTGTATTGGCGCAAGACCAAGACCAAGACTGGCTAAGTCTCGTCTTGTTCTTGCATTTGGGCAACACTAACCGCGAGTAACGCCGCGGGACAGAGTTAGTCTAAAAAAGTAGCCTAAGTTACTCCCCGGATCATCAGCTACCTGCCAGTGAAAGTCCCGTCAAAATCCCGTCCAGCCGTTCCAGAGATTACCCGGAACAAACAGACAGACAGACAGACAAAAATTTTTTTAGACACATTTTTGGTATATGTACCGTGCATACATACATATGCATTTAGTAAAAAGCGGTTATTTTAATATTACAAACAGACACTCCAATTTTATTTATTTGTATAGATGGTAATAGTAAAGTCAAAAATAAGAATACACGACATATTTACAGTTCGTTTGTTTGCCTCGGTGGCCCAGTGGTAGCGTAAACGACTGCTTTGTTTGAAGTCACGGGTTCGGTTCGCGAAATGCTTGTATGATCTACAAATAATTGTTTCAGTGTTTAGGTGTTTTTTCTGTATAATATGTATGTATTTACAAAAAAAAGTATAAAAGCATTATGTCAGTCAATCTAGCTATCATTAGAAAACTCCTGCATCACTAATATCTCTTGATTGGGAGATAATGCCCTGAATATTAACTCTGGATAGATGACTGGCAGAAGCTAAATGGTAGCCGAGGATCGAACGAATAGGCGTACAAATGAGGAGGTCCATCAATGAACTGCAATAGACTGATGATGTATGTGTCCAACCAAATCCTATTCATCGCATGGGTAGGGTAGGGAGCAAACTAGGAAAAGATCACTGCAAAGAGAAAGACAACTTGAAAAAAAGCCTATAACAACCAGCGTGGTAAGTATACTAGGCCAAAATTCCTTCCTTTCTAAACAGAGGCCTACATTAGACTATTCAACAGTGGACTACAAAGAAGAATTTTTAAAATCAGTTCGCAATTGACGGAGTAATCGGTGAACATACATAAAAAAAAAGTAAAAACTAAAACCCAACTACGACAAAAAACGACTCTGAAAATGTATGAAATAAGTTTCTAAAGCTGTAGTCACACGTTACGTAGATATGTACCATAACACATTTACAACGCGTGACTACGGCTTTGAACTTGTTTCATACTTTTTCAGCGCTGTTTTTGTCGTAGATGAGTTTTTACTTTTTTTTTAAATGTTATGGTGCCTCTATAATATTAATTTCTTTGCAAAGTAAATTTTAAATAGGTACCACAGAAAAATCACAATTAGTTGTACCGCGGGTAACGCCGCGTAATAGTAGCCCAAGTTACTCCCTGGATCATTAGCTACCTACCAGTGAAAGTCCCGTCAAAATCGTTTCAGCCGATCCAGAGATTACCCGGAACAAACAGACAGATTGACAAACAAAAAAAAATTAAACTACATTTTTGGTATATGTACCGTGTATACATAAATGCATTTAGTATAAAACGGTTATTTTAATATTACAAACAGACACTTCAATTTTATTTATTTGTATAGATTACGATCACATTAAATATTCTAACCAGTAATTAAATTCCAATGTTATAAAAACAATTTTGATGACATTATTATCACTGAGTGTATTCTAGTGATATAGTGATGATATTGGCTGACCAGTTCTATTTAAACTGAGATCCCAGTCACCCCAGATTTACGTCTAAAATGACGTAAATCTGGGCTGACTGGGATTTTGGACTATTAATGTTTTGTCCATATTCGTTGAAAAGTATGAACGCCTACGCTAACTTATATAGCAATCTATAAACATGACGCGTATGTCTATAGAACCTCTGTTCTATAGACATACTATAGGCGCTTCTTTCTATAAACTTTAAACGAGTATGGGAGTGTTTGGCGCATCAGATTTGTCTGGTTTATTGGAAAATATTTTAAAATATTATACTTAATGTTATAGGTGTATGAAATTTTGCCTTCCTAAAATGACGAAAGTTAGCATTTTTCCACCTTTAATACATGCTAGTGCTAACTGTAAAACTGCCCGCTTTTATCTATATAGTATCCATTGATTTCTGAGTATGTGTTAGACTACCGATCCTAAAAATTTCATCTTTCCTAAAATTGACTGTGCGACTACTGATCATGAGGTCTCGGGTTCGATTCCCGGGTCGGACCTAATGTTTGTATGATTTACAATACAAATATTTGTTTCGGAGTTTGGGTGTTTTCTATGTATAATATGTATGTATTTACAAAAAGAAAGTATATGTGTATTTGAATCAGTAGTCTAGTACCCATAACACAAGCTCTGCTTAGCTTGGGACTAGATGGCGTTGTGTGTTAGATGTCCGAAATATTAAAACAAAATTACGTACGTCTCTCTGTGGTGACTGGGATCTTCGACTATATTGTTTTCGTTTCGCCGTAGTTGGGTAAAAAAGAATCAAGTCGCCATTCAATAATCGTTTATTAAATGTATTATAAATATAATATAAACTATGCTTAAAGACCTTTTCTCTTTCGTACCAGAAATAAATCCATTTTTTTATATACATGTTACATACTATTTAGTTTACCAGTCATCGTAATTATCAAATCACTGACAACTAGTTCAACCTTCGAATTTATGTTTATGTAGTAATGCCAGTCGCTCCGTGGAAAAACTGATATTCAGGTAAAACCGGTTGAACTAGTAGCCGACCCCATATCTTGGGAATAATAAAGGCTACGAAGATGATAATTATTGATAGGGAGGTGGGGCGTGCTGATTAGTCATTGGAGGCTTCTTATCCATGCTCTTATTGAAGTAACTCCTGACACTCTGGTTTAATTGACTGGATCTTTTAAATGCCCGATCCCTATTTTTCTTAGGGAAACAAGCACCGATTGCGGCCAAGATTAATATGCAAACGAACACGATTGTCAACCAGAATATAACACCGGAGAAGCCTGGAAGAGATAAAATAAAAAGTTATTAACGTACACATACGTGAAGCAAAAAACGAGGTGATAAAAAAAGATGCGATTGGAGGAATATGAAATTGGATACAGTTGAAGTAGTTATAGAGGATTTTTAGCTCTATGTACTCCGCATAAAGCTAAATAAGTAAGTAAAAGTAAAGTCAATCAGCATTGTGGTCAAATACCGACCACTAGTAGTCGCTAATTACACAATTTGACTTCACACGGGTACAATGTATTGAAAATATATTTATAGAAAATAAAAATAGGGAGTATTTATATTAAATCGGTTCGTGTCCGGGCCGCGGTGTATACGTAGCCACGAATGTGAAACCTTATAAATGTACATTTTGTATTATTGCACAGTGCAAAATCAGTGTCCCGGCTGGGCCTGTCTACTAATAAGTTAAACGACACTGGGTTTGGCCCGGTACGGACACGGTCCGGTCCAATATAAATCCTCCGTAATTCTTCTCTTAGGTTTGCAAAAAGTAAGCTTTTCGACATCAGAGATAAAAATATACCTAAGTCTAAACAAATTTCAGACATCATCCTTTTTTACAATGATAAGCAGGAATAACTATACTTACGACTACGTGAGGTCGTAACATTCATCTGGTTAACAACGGTCGTCATGGAAATCTCCCCACCGCCTTTCATTGGTTTAACTACGATGGTCCATGGTTGCAATTCTATGGCGGTAGGGTTATAAACGTAAAGGATGCAGGAACCTTTATTTAGCATGTGCTGAGGTAGATAGTACATGGTGGGAACGTTTTCTGAAGTGAAACCTGGTAACAAAAAACGAAATTAGTTTTACCTTTTGAAGAGTATTCAAACCAACTTAAAGTTTTTGTAAATTAACACACATTTTTCGTTCCTAAACATCGACTAAATCTGGAAATCTTTTTTGTGTTTAATTTTACAGGAACACACTTTCACATCACTGTTTTACTTATCATAAACCTAGCTAGTATTATTTACTATGCTAAAGCCCTTTTTGATTCACTAAGTTGTTACCTATTTGAAAAAATACATGACATTCATACACGTCCTAAATTGTACCTCTAAGTAATATTCTTTGCATAGGTACTCTAATTTTAACTCACCTTCTCCATCACTCCTTACAAATCTGCAATAATCGATGGTTTGTCCATCGTGGATAGTCGCTTGTACTACGAATTTTTGTGGTGATTCCAAGAATTGCTTTACCGTCATCTTAGCTGTACAAGAAAATGTAAATTTTTATATGAGAAAATGTAAAATGTCGACAAAAACCCTGTACCACCACGCTTCACCAGCGTGGTACAGCAGGCTACAACCTCCTTTTCTAGGGAGAAGCATATTCCACTCAATGATGATGCGAGTATGATTTCAATAAGTTCCCATAGAACTTGATTTGATGACCATGTGAATAAGAGATGAATATGTTTTCCTAGATGCTTAAATCACACAGGTTTTAATTGGAGGATTTTTGCTTTAAATGTGTGTAGCAAAACAATATTAGGAAACCACTGCTGACGTGATCATTGGTAGCACTATATTTTTGATTTGAAAGATATTATGTTCATAGTAAGATTTTTGCAATTTATTCCCTATTAAAACTGTGCTGCGATACAGTAAGAAAGAACTTATTGAAAAAAATTAAAACCATTTCTTTTTTAAATTAAAAAATCATCTGCACCTCGAAGCGCCAAAAATATAACGTTCAATGGCTAGAAGAAAACTAAACTCAAGACTATAGAGCGTCTCTAAAAATATTCATCAAATAATTGAACTAATTTTGTTTGTTGTACCTCTAATAGTAGCAAAGACACTTTCCCTCAGTTCAGGAACCCCACTCGTGAGCCCAACGTGGCAGAACCACGGGCCCTCTTCGCGGGTTGATAAACTTTTGAATCTAATACCACACTCTCCTGCATCCAAGCCTGCTCCTACGTATTCGAAATTCTCCGAGCGTGACATTCCTGAAATAAATGTTCGCTTAATAATATCGAAACATGTTACATTTTTATAATCTTAGCTTGTGTATAGTTGAAAAGGTGTACTGAATCTTGTGTCTCGCTCTTTCATCCAAAATTTTTAAAGTTGCGTTATTGTCGATTGATTAGTATAGAGATAGAGTAGAGTTAGTATAGTATAGAGACTAAAAATGCAGGAGGGTATCAATTTATTCTATAAATCACGTCAAGCTAATTGGATGCGAGCTGAGCATAATTTTTTTACGTCTTCTTATAAAATAACGTGTCCTGACTGACCTACTCACCCGGTGACCAGATATCATGAGGCGTTACACCTCTTAATACACAACTTTTGTGGGTATCTTTATGGGTGTCTTGACGATATCCACACATTTGTTCCGTACCATCACACAATATTCCGTTTTATTGTTCAAACACACTCCTTGTGAATGTTCCGTACGATAAAGTTCCTTACGAGAGAACTGAATGTTATTTCCCGAATAACGTAACAAACGGCTACAAGCGTCGCGGTTTATAACAATTCTAGTACTTAGGCACTCGTCTCACGCTGGCATTCAGCGGACCTACAAGTATTTTATAGTTCACAAACACGCGGGTCGACCGAAAACCATTCTCGCATTTCGTTTTAGTGACACAGTATTTCCAAGTACTCGAGGAACCGACATTACTTCCGACGTACCGTAACAAAGTGAGCTCAAACACTCGTTAATTTATAATAATAGCTCATCAAAAATACGGTTTTACAATCAAGTTCTCGTGGAAGCCGTTTTTCACAATCAATTATGGCCCGGCGCAAAGTTTCTAGTGAGTGATTTGACATTTGACACTACTAAGCATATCTGATAAACTAGTGTTTCCATTATTATACTATAGTTTATACTACTTATAACAAAATTGATGATTTGCTATTCAACATTATTACTTACTTATGAATAACTTATTTATTGTATTTATTTGTATCCCTCCCCCATCCCTCTAGCTATCCCCCAAAGGTCGGCAACGCACGCTTGTGACGCCTTTGGTGTTGCGGGTGTCCATGGGCGGCGGTAATCGCTTACCATCAGGCGATACGTCTGCTCGTTTGCCCTCTATTCCATAAAAAAAACACTGCTTATTTTCTATACAGTACTTACTTGGAAAAACATTGTAGATAGTTCCGTTAGGTGCTCTGAAGTAGCAATAACGTAAACTAGTAGGAATGGAACAGCTCAGGGTCACGGGATCTCCTTCAAAGGATTCCACGTTAGTGCTTCGTAATGTGGGTTCTAAAGTAAAACGAAATGGGGTTAGTACAAAAAGAGTAAATCATACACTACATAAGGAGTTGTCTATTCAAAAATTTTATTGTATCAACGGATTGATGACTCTTTAATCCATGGGCCTTGTAACCGCTGCAAAGAGAAGATAAACTTGAAACAAACACAGTACCAAACCGTTGTAGAAACACATCATATTATATTTGATAACATTACACACGTTATATACCACATTATGATCTTAAAAACAGCGTATGTGACTCGGCACACCAAACTTTCTAAGTGTTTTTTTGCTCAATTTGCTCAGAAAGGTGGTATACCACCTTTTTCCTGCTATTTTTACAAACACAGTAAAATTATTTAAAAAGGATGATATAAGATTGGAATTGGAAAGCTTGGAAACACTTGTATAAACGATAAGTAGCCCCAACTATGCTCCTCTATGGTTTGAACTCACTAGTGATGATGGTATCCGAGGGTTTTTCTTGATGCTGAAGGCCTTTGACTGTCAGGAATCCGTGGTGGGTTCCAGTTGAGGTATCCAAACCGCAGCGCCAAATGCCCAAGTCTTCGAATGTTGGGTTCATAAGGCGGAGTATACAATCATGACTGTCAGTATTCGCTTGGTAGCTAAAACAACACATGTTATGTCAATCAGATACTATCGCTAAGTCAATTTGTTTTATAAAAAAAAGTTGTACAGTCCGAGCTTGAGATCAAAGTGTTTTCGCTTATTCTTTTATTTATAAGCGATATTTTTAGTAGTACTAGTATAGTACAATAAAATTATGTTTTTGTCTGTAGTTTCATCCTACGCGACAGCAGTTTCATCCTCATCACTTAGATGGTTGGCAGTCCTCAACTATGCGCTTTTCTAGACACTTTCTGCCTCGTACTGTGTACAAAACTGTGGATTAACTGTCGCCTGCGGTATTCCCGGACCAATACGACCTTCAAATTCGCCGCACCGCAGCGTATCGGAAGCGGAAGCACACATAAGAGCGAGCGCGTGGAGGAGGACAAGGACAAGACGCGTCCTCTTTGGCTTGGCGGCCTTCGCCTGGCTCTCTCGTTCAGCGGCTGCTACCCAGTCGCCTGGCCTACTTCAAATTCGCGTATAAAAATAACCCCTCTTTTATATTATTAAGGTCTTTTATTTAGTTTCACCTGTCCCGATGTTTGTCTGTAATCAAATCTTGCAAGTGAAATTTAATCCACTTCCCAATTTCCGATTGAACTGAAATTGGAGATTTACCTTTAGCTCTGATGACACTGCAATTATATACGATCGGTATCATTATTGATCCAAAATGGCCGCCGTAACAAAATGACGGCGTACATATTTCTTAACAACCCACACAAAATATTTTGTTAAAAGCTATCTTTTTATTAACAAGTTATAAAAGCTTGTTTTAAAAAAGCTTTTTAAATAAATTACTTGTTTTAATACTCACTTTACGTTAGCCTTCCTAAACATGTAGTTGTCTTCTCCGACTCCATGAGCAGCTACCAGGATGTTGCCTCTAGGGTCTCGAAACTTGCAAGCGTGGAGCTCGTGACGGGCAGGCAAGGAACATGTAAGCTTGAGTGAAGTACGTTTTTCCAGCACGGTTGTTGTAACAATCGGGAAACTAGCTACAATTTGTCAAGTATTATATACCTAGTTTACTTCATCAAAATCTTTATTTATATACTATTTATATCTATATAAAAAGTTAAAACACAAAATAGCTAATTGAACAGTTGAGCTCGTAGTCCTCCAGGGTTATTGACAGGTTTAGTGACAATTTATATTGTATTCCAAAGTTTTTTTTTAACTTTAGGAAATTTATATGGACTGGTAGTAAAGTAAGTTAATTCTTTGCCTTGTACATGCTAGATATACCTGACAACTTATAGGTACGTTAATGGTGCTAATTCTGTTGTCGACTCACTAAACTAAAATTTCTCTAATCTGATCTTCTATTCTCTTATTTTAGTAAAGCTATTTCGAAAATGCTTTTTTTTTAATTATGTTTTTATTTAACGTTTACTTTGCGTGTAATGAATCTATTTAAGTGGCATTACAATTTTGATGATTTAAGCTGTTACGTTTAGAATGTCGTTTAACAGGACAAAAGTCAATGTTAGTGATTTATAGTTTAGCTTAGAATTTTCGAAAAACAGATTAGAACCGTTTTCATGTTTAACTTTAAATACGCGTATAGTAAAAAAGGTTTATGAAGTAGGGGTATAAAATATTGTAGAGCTACGAGCCAAAAGGGTTAAGAATTCACAAAACAAAATCGCCCCCGAGTATATACAAGTATTTTTGGAAAATCTTAGCCTTCCAAAATCTTAGTCCATACGCCAATTTTACAGAGGCGTATTGTTGATGTTCAATATTTTACCTATCTAACGTCAAGGAATAAACATTATCAAATTTATCGTTCAATTTCTAACGCAGTAATTTCCTCGCACCTCATTTTATATTTCGATATCTCTTATTAGATATACACTGATTGATTGAATAAAGAAAGATTAAATATTTTTTTTAAATACATAATTATTTTATAGTTCTAACATTCCATCGAAAATTCTAGCTAAGTGCTACGCAAGTTTATTTATATTAATTTACTTCTTTATATTTATATTTTTGTAATGTAACGATAAGTTTACTGTTTTATGTTATGTAATGTAGTACTATCTGAAATGCGTAACACAGTCTGTAAAGGAGAACAAACTTTTCCCTTTTTTGTAAGATTGTTGATGGACCAAGTGGCATTGCCTTTGTGCAGAAGTCTACGAGTGATGATGATGATAGATAATTTGCTACTCTGACCTTTCGTGCCATTAAGCAATAACATCTATATATTAGATATGCGGCGGCGAAAGGAATCGCAAAAGTATGTGTGCGCGTAACTTTCGATCGACTGCACCAAATTGGATAATTCTTTCTTCTATGTGTTCATTATGGTTAAGACAAGGTTTTCATTAACTATACGAAACTGTAGCGGGCGTAATTACATAAAAAGTTTTTCAGACATTTAGAAAATATAGAAAAATATGACGGTACGAAGTATGCCTGGTCAGGTAGTTTCCTATAATTGTCAATTTTCTGTCCTTTCAATATATTCCTAATTTTTTCATTAAAATCCAAAATTGACCGGCAATAACTTTGCCTCCTATTACGGCAGTAAGGCGAAAATTATGGCAGACATAATGAAGGGGTCTAAATACTTCTCTGCCTAAACTTTCTGCAGGCCTTGAAATATATTTTGATTTATGTTACAAATGGAAACGAATGTGACCTGACTGAAGTAACATTGAAGAAGTGATTTTAATTTGTACCACCTATATACAAACCATTCTTAACATAAAAATTCACAACTAAAATGTATCTCGTAAGTTATAAAATGACACTAGCGACAAATGACCTCTGACCTAGAGGCCAAGTTACTTTTTATGTGTGTTACGTGGATCTATGTATGTACCAGTATGTACATATGTATAACAACTTAAGTTTACTTTCAGTCTAGATTCTAGAATAGAATAAAATCGTGGTCTTAATGAAAATATAGCACAGCCTTACCTACTAAATAAACGTTGACATTAAAATTATAGCTTTGTAGTCGTAGTGTTCCTGGTTTACCGATCTGCATCGTCCAATTTCCTCTGTGGTTTACAGTCACTCTGTCTACAATGATCTTGCATTGTCCGAAATCATCAAACACAATGTTTCCATTGACATCTTTGATTATGCAGTATACAGCGTTTTCAGGGCCGACTGATATGTCTACCGAATCGCCTACGGTCCATTGTAGATCGTCGATAGAAAGAGGGGTAGAATCTGTGTAAAAAAAGGGTTTATTTAATAAATATGTAAAAGAATAATTTAGGAGGACTGGAGAAACTCAAAACTTTCGGGGATTAAGTCTTTAGTATCCTCGCTCTTTAGATCTTCATATACGAGCCATATGAGCCGAAGCATCACTTAGATGGCTTTCAATAAAGCAGATCCCGTATTATATATAAAAATTATTCATAGTTATGTCAAAAGGATTCGTCAAACACTGAAATATTTTAAATGGTCTTAAAGTAAAACAGAATCGAGCAAAGTAAAATAATAAAGTATACAAATGCTTTTTTAAATTGTGCTTACAAGAGCACAATTTATAACCAATAACCTCCAAATAGCTGAAATAACCGCGGGACTCAGCTAGTTATTAATAAATCAATAAGGACACTCTTTATTTTGAGGTACTTTCGTATGAAACTTTCGGAGAAACCAGATAAAATTTTGTAGCTTTTTAAACTATGGGCTTCCATAAGACAGTTCTTGAGGTTAAAAAAAGCATTTATATCCTTGCTCTTTTAGGAAGCCTCATCTGTTACCTCCCTCTGATTGAAGTAATTCTATACTTTTTTTAAATACCCTTCATAATTAAATCCTTTAGAAATAGTTACCTAAGACTTCAACGTCGACGCTGCCCCTTCGTTTAATTCTGGCGCCATACTCAATAATCCATGTTCCATTATGAGTTTGATTAACATCCCTGATAATATATCCACACGCAAACGGGTAAATTGGATCAGATTCTACGTTCATAACTTCATTGCCATCAGGCCCAATGAGCGTGCAAGTTTCAGGGACAGTAATATCATCAGTCAAGTGTAGATATAAATCTGATCCTTCTCTGATATGCATATCATTATGTAGTACAAAGTTTTCTGCAACAATACATTTGGTAATGAAGCTTGTTGTATGTTATCAATTGGTAACATTGTTTTAATCAAATTTATCTTTTACGTGACTTGATACGCATACATTTTTTACATCATTACGTATGTTTACCTTCAACACGGATGGTAACTGGCAGCCTTCGTTCAATATGATTGGATAAACTTGTTGCTCTGGCTAATACAGTCCAAGTGCCGACCATATTTTCCTCAGCTACATGTAGAATGACGCCGCATTCTACAAAGTTTTCATTTATGATTTCTACATTGGGGACGTTAAATCCATCAATAAAAGCATATTGTCGGCCATCTGGAGCAATGATATGACAGCTTTCGGCTTGCATAGTGGATACTCCGTTGACTACAATTCTATGGGTCGTGTCGATTTTAGTATTTAAATGTTGCGCAGGTAAATACTGAACAGTCCTTACAATATCTTCTTGAAGTGGGTTTTCAGGATCTATAAGTAAACAAATTTATCTAAATAAGCTGTAATAAA
Organism: Spilosoma lubricipeda; assembly: GCA_905220595.1. Lineage (NCBI taxonomy): Eukaryota > Metazoa > Arthropoda > Insecta > Lepidoptera > Erebidae > Spilosoma > Spilosoma lubricipeda. The sequence continues at coordinate 5,342,632 of HG992295.1, forward strand.
TTAGATAAATTATACAAGTGTACAACAATTTTGGGGATTCTGAACGGAACATTTAGCTATAAACATTGACATATACGTATTGGCATCAAACTCATAAAACCGTTTTTTGTGGAGAGTAATAACACAGATATTTGACTCACCTTCTTCTATAATTCTGAAGTTCTGACGTATTTCATTGAATAGGACTCCATTTCTGAGTCTCAGAGAGATCTGCCACGTACCAACTGCCTCTTCGGTGATCGGATCAAAGGCTATTTCACAAACTGGTGCTGTTTCCAAGGTAGTGAAATGAACTCCTCGAGGTTTGCCGGAGTTGTTTTCGTTTATACTGAATGTAGCTCCTGACGGTGCTGTGTAAATACAGTCTTGCCTATCGCCTGCTCGTTGACGTACTTCAAGTGACAAGTCAGTACCAACATGTACCAAATGATTTTGGCTTGCGAGAACTGTGACGTTGTAAGCTTGTGCATGTGGATTGTTCTTATCTGCAATTTACTAATCAGTTACTACTAATATACTATTTGTGAATCAAAAATGTATCTATGTAGTTGTTGCCATCGAGTTTTCAAGGTTTCGGTGCTAGTTTTTTTGTTTTTCAGGTTTTTGAAATGTGTCTTAAATATTACTATTTCTAAGATTTGTTCACAAAATGAAAATAGCAGGTTAACGTGAAGCGTCCGAAGTAACGCGAAGATTGATCGTTGATCAGCATACGGGTCACGTGACTGTCATTTGAACTTATTTTTTAACCGACTTAATAAAAGGTGGAGGTTCTCAATTCGACTGTATTTTTTTATGTTTGGTACCTCATAAATTAGGACTGGGAGAACCGATTTTAATGATTCTTGTATTATTTTAAAGGTGGTGTCCCATTTCAATTGGTCCAATTGTTGAAGTCGGTTTTTTGTCAAAATGTTTGTTACTGCACTGTAAATTGCAAATTTACGATAAAATAATGATCAATTCGGTATGTTATTTGTATTTCGATCTAAATAGCATTCAAGATTTCTTTGCGATTCATTATTATTATTTATTGTATCTGTATAGGTGTCGTGATAATTCACTAATTGTACCTTTACAATTTAGGGCTCCCACACATAAGTGCGAATCCGCAACGCATCGCAAATATCTGCGAGCTAAATATCGCAGTTATGTGTGGGAGCCCTAAATTGTAAAGGTACAATTAGTGAATTATTTATTCACGATGTATATCAAACTCACCATTATCTTCTTAGTAGCGTTAGAAGTGTTGATTTACCTAACTGAACTAAATATATAAAATAACACAGTAGTAATAAATTCAAACTTACCAAAAAGGTTGAAAACCAATGGAAGACGAACTTCTGTTCGTCTAAGTATGGAATGAAATGTGCCATAAATAAGCCATGGACCCAACATATCCTCAGTTATATCTTTGATGACGACACTGCACAAGTTACCAGTATTTCTTATAATGTGAGGATAGTTGACCTGAGTTGTTAAAGCCAAGTCTTCGCCAGCTGGAGTAATGACGTGGCAACTTTCAACATTCCCACTTTCAGAGACGCCAGGATTGACAGAGCCACCAAAGTGGACAGGATGTGTAAACTGTGTTCGGTCGCGAATTTCCCAATTTCCAGTTCCTATAAAAGTAATCATCATTAATAAACAACCCGTGACGTCTCACTGCTAGGCTCGGGTCTCCTCTCAGGAGAGGGTTAAGACCATACGTCCCTACGCTGGCCAAGCACGGGTTGGGGACTGGCAAGACAATGTTGTGGCTACGTAATTTTGCCGTTGGATGTTTTTTTAGCCGCCCAAAGGCCTCCAACTAAGCTCCACGACTGTTATCCTACGATAACACCCGGGACCGACTGCTTAACGTGACCTCCGAATCACGCAGATGCTCATGGTATCATGCCACCAGTGGTTACCTATCCAGGTACTGACCGTGCCGTCGTTGCTTACCCTCGGTATTTTTTTCTAATCACCGAGTGCAACTGGGCTATGAGCGCCTCTTATTATGAAAGTAATATATGTAAGGAACATAATTACGAGAAAAACAATTGTAAGACTACTTAAAAAGTGACAACGTCCAAAGGGTTTTTACCCGACTACGGCAAAGCACTTGTGACGCCTCTGGTGTTGCGGGTGTTGAACACCGCTTCGCTTACCATCAGGCGATATGTCTGATCGTTTGCCCCCTATTCCATAAAAAAAGCCCCAGGAGCCCAGGATGGGTAATAAGCTTTTGCAGTCTCTATATATTCCACCGTAGCTCCTAAATTACTGAATCAATTTTAATGCATGGTTATCAATAGATTTGTAATAGCGAAATTGAGATAAATGATAGCATATTTTTGAAGTCATTTCAAAAGTAGTTAATTTGCAAGTTAGTGAGTTAATACTCTTATTAAAATTTTACATTGGCTATTACTTTTACTACATCTGACTAACTATTATTGTATTATTAAACTAGCTGATCCGGTGAACTTCGTACTGCCATATTTACGTTCCCGTCGAAAAAAAAATTAACTCTTGCCGTTTTTTTTTATTTTTCTTGTACACAAACCTTGTCCTAACAATAATGAACGCATAAAAAAATTGCTGCAGCTGATCGGAAGATATGTGCGTACATACATTTCGGCGATTCACTTTTAAATATAGGAATAGTACAGTCCACCTAGCCGAGTTGGAATTCTACAAACGAAACCATCATCTTCCTCGCTTTTATTATTCCCAAGATTTGGGGTCGGCCACTTTTTCAACCGGTTTTACCTGAATATCAGTTTTTACACGGAACGACTGGTATCGGACCTCCGCAACCCTGAAGGTGAACTGAATTCGAAGGCTGAACTAGTTGTAAGTATGTTTTAGGGCACTGACTTCCCAATAAAGATTGGCAGGCTGCTATTAAGATTTCTTGCAAGAAAAACCCAACAGCAGTCTGACCCAGGAATCGAACCCGAGACCTCTTGATCTGCAGTCGCTTACGCTAACGAATAGACCAATGAGGTAGTTCTACAAACGTAACCGTTAATAGAAAACTAAGAAATTTATGGGAATGGCGTCAATTCAAAGATAAATCATGTTGTCAAAAAAAACATTAGCCAATAATGTAACAGAATATAGTCGTTAGCGATTCTAAAAATCGGACAAGTGCGAGTTGGACTCGCGCAGGAAAGTTTCTGTACCATGTCTATACATTTCAAGCGTCTACCTGTTGCCGTTATCAATATCGAGCAAAAAAATCACGTTTGTTGTATGTTGAGTTGTTGATTCCCCTCAAATATTGATTCTATTCTGTTTTTTAGTATTTGTTGTTATAGCGGCGAAAGAATAACATAATCTCTGGAAATTTCAACTGTCTAACTAACACGGTTCGTGAGATACAGCCTGGTGACAGACGGACAGCGAAGTCTTAGTAATAGGGTCCCATTTTACCCTTTGGTTACGGAACCCTAAAATGAGAACGGAAAGGGAAAGAGGGTAAGGAGCTGAACTTAAATTGCTTTTTTTAAAACTTTTTTAAAGAATGCAGTTTGTCACTATCTGTTACCACAAATTACGCTACCGATTAGGTATACTTCAGGCTTGATTTTAACATTCATATTAAATAGTATATTTTATGTGTTATAAGTATGTCGAGTAAAGACTGTATCAAATTCTATATCCATCAAATGTAGCAAATACAGAAAAACTCCTTCTCCTATTACTGTCCGTTATAAACAACTAGCTGTTGCCCGTTTAATATCAGTTTTCACGGTTTTCGGTTAATCCAGGGTGTCAGCCTCCCGCATGGCAAATTTCATCAAAACTGGTCCAGTCGTTTGAAAGTTCAAGTTACACACTCACAAACTTTCAGCTTTATAATATTAGTGTGATTTATTAACGATCAACTGTCAACCTTCGACCCTAGTGACCGTTGGTGCTAATACTCGTACGATACACGCACTTTGTTTAAATTTATATAATGAAATTAATAATAGACTTTACAACTTAGCCGACAAAGTTTCAAGTCAAAATGTTTTTTTCCTTGAAAGCCCAGGACAGAAAAGACTCTGAAGTTCACAGCCATTTCCCAATTTGTACAATAAGCATCTAATTCCTAAAGTGCCTGTGGCAGCGATAGGCCTAGCTCCCTCTTAATACTTATTAAGTGACTAAAATCTTAGTTGACAAAGTGAGCTTTTGGGGATAAAGGCGAGAGTAAATTTACCTTCTATCCAAAGATTTCTACACATTAAATATTCCAAATGTACTTACTCAACGCAATGCTGGCAGGCTGACAGCGGATTTCCTTACTCTCAACTGATTGTCCACAGAGTGTCCATAATCCGAACATATCTCTAGTGTAAAGATCGATAGTAACTCTGCAGGAAACGAAATTGCTGCTTCTTCGAAGCGTAACTCCTTCCATCGGAAGAAGATTAGCTCTAGTGAAATCTCCGTTAGGAGGACGTATGTAGCACTCTTCTTCAAATGATTCTTTATTCAAGGATATATCTACTGATGCATCTTGCTGTGTGAAATGGTTGATTTGATTCAACATCCTAATATCATCTTCATCGAAGACTAAAAACAAAAGTAGAAAGAAAAATACAAGTAGAGGTGTCATAGATACATTTAAATTTATGCAAATATCAAAGAGCTTCGATTCTTTAATTTGTAGAGAAGTTTCCAGCCGACGTTTCTGTTATCATAAGGAACTGCCAAAAGGTTGTCCACAAAAAATGGCTTAAATACTTCAGTAATATTATTGCGCATAGCTCAAAAGCGAAATATTTTTCTTCTCCTTGTTACTTAACAATTATTAACGGTTATTAAGTTATGAGTAGTAGAGTAGTAGTGGATAGGGGGTTCGATTGTACCACTCACTGTAGATAAATGTGTGATGAGTACAACAATGAATAAATCTTTATCCGGGTGTAATTTAATATATCTATATTATTTACGTGTTTAGGAATCATCAATAAACATCAACACTTTGATTGTCATATAACACACTATGCTGGCCATACCAGACATAATCAAAACATTTTTATTATGTCCGACAGAACTCATAAAAAAAAAAGAAATCGTCTCTTCTGTTCAATCTGTACTCAAGTCTAACCGTAACCTTATCAAGTAAAGTCAAGGCAATATAAATGTATATCTTTCGAAAATTCATCATATGCCTGACACGGTCAATATTAAAGAGTATTTTAAAATATGATCATATTCAGATACATCATTACAGAGAAACTAGAAGAGAACGAATTCGTCTATTCCCATTAATAGCTAGAGAGCATCATATGATTAGAGGGGTTGAACGAAAGGGTTAATAAGAAATGCGTTTGGTTGAACTGTGAATATAATATAATTATCTATGGGGCGGATAAGTCTGAGTTGGAGCTTATTACTGATTAAGTTACGATTAATTTTATTGTTGATTTTGATGATAATGAACTTCAAAAATTTAATAAGGTATTATCATGCCTATCTATATTAAAATATCTATTATCTACAGATAAGTACTAATGTTTAGGGATACAATTGTTATCTTAAAAGAAAGGATCTAAAGAAAGAAATATATTAGCTTACCTTTTTCAATAATATCGAACGTTAGACGTTTTTTATCAATTATTTCCCCATTCCTAAACCTGCCAATGATTTCCCATTGACCGAATATATCTTCAGTAACAGGATTGAAGTTGATTCCACAAACGCCACGTTCATTAATACCTCTGAATTGTACTCCTTTAGGTAGAGAAGATGTATCACTACTCCTTGTGAATATCCGTCCAGAAGGAGATGCGTAAATACAAGTTTCAACTGAACCCTCAGCGTGAGTTACGTCGACAGTAAGGTCAGAACCTAATTTAACTCTATGCTCTTGACTTTGAAGTGAAATTTTATTGTATTTATTAACATCATCTGTAATAATTGACATAAAAATAAATAAATAAATTTCTTTAAGTATCATTCCGTTTAGTTTTTAGTTACAAGTAAATAATACTTTTTTAGACTTACCGTAAAGTTCCAAAGTAAACGGCTGTCGAATATTTCTTTGGCCAAGCATTCCATGATCAAATCTACCATAAACAGACCAGTCGCCTAATGTATCTCTTGTGACATCTTTGACGACGACACTGCACGGAGTGTCTGTAGTCCTTTCGATGTGGGGATAATTCACGTCTAGTGTCATAACCAAGTCTTCGCCATTTGGAGTAACAACGTGGCAGGTGGACATTTCACGTGTCTGGTTAACATTAGCATTCACAAGATCGCCGATATGTACTCGATGTGTTTGCCTTTGTAGGGGGCTAGGAGGAGGAACAATATTCCCGTTGCCGATATCTAGGAATTGAAATAAAATGTAGAATATTATTATAATATTGATCCCACCAAAAACATTTTCATGTAAAATGTTGCCAAGACGACTGCATATAACTTAACATGTGAAAAAGATATCAGATATTATGTAGAGCCAAGCTTCTGAATCTACACGCCCTAACTCTACCAACCCTAGCTTCACAAACTCCGTTACGCTACCGTCACGAAAGCGAAACGAACGCCTTTTGTTTGTATTGTAATTTACTCAGTAAGTTGTAAACCAAACTGTTAACTTAAGTGCAAAAAATATCTAAACTAGATATTCACGTCATAGAATGCAATAGACCAAATCTAAACATTATAATAATTTTGTATGCAAAGATTACTTCCTATCTTATATGGTGTCGTCATATGATGCTTTCGATACCGCTCATGATTATATTGCTATAAAATATTCGCTACTCGTTGTAAAACAAGAAACGTATTTTTCATAATTATCCGTAGCTGTTAAATTTATTACTTGTAAATTTTGAAATAAGTTTATTGGACGATTGCACTGTTACTCTACCGAGGTTCAGTGCAAAATATGACATTTATAAGTTGGCCCTTGTCTTGTTACAAATTATTATTGAGATATCGATTAAAGATAAATTAATTATTACTAGTGGTCGCCCAGAGGTCGAAATAAGACCATAACTTTTTTTTGCCTTGTAAACTTGAGCTATGAAAAATTACATACTCCACCGTTCGCATAACTTTTATAAAAAGGTGTGCAAAGTTTGTGCTTTACTCATTATAAAATAGATAATCACAAAAACAAAAAAACTCACCCCAAATAATAGAAACAGGTTGGCAACGAACTCTGCCGGATGTTGTAGATTTACCACATAACCTCCAATATCCTAATAATTCTGTAGTCATAGGTCCAATAGTGATCCTACACGAGACGAAATTACTTTTGCTTTGAACCTTTACTCCTTCCTTTGCAAATGTATCAGTTTCGGTTAACTGTCCATAAGGAGGTTGAACAGAGCACTCCTCTTCAAAGGATTCCCTGTTCAGAGAAACATCTATAAAGCTGTTCCTGCTCACGATATGAGAAATTAGATCGAAATCAGCTTTTTCATATTCGATAACTATTCTATCAGCATTTTCGTCGTTCGATGCATGTACGGTACCTAAAATATTGACGATATTTATTAGTTCATCGAAATGAAACTAAACCATTGTACTTTTAGTTATGTAGTTGTAGTGTGTAAGAAATTTAATTGACATTAAATTACGTTCCTTTGTTTATATGACGTTATGGAATGAAATTTACATAGAAATACAGGAGTCTAATCAGTATCTCCATAAAATGATTTAGTTGGTTTATCAGTCACTTGGTAGAGTTGGTAGAACACATATGCCACGATTTATATGTTTTATTTATTTATATTTTATGTGCATGAAAAGGTATTAAGTTCCCCTTTATCACGCAAAGAGGAACTTAATACCGTAGGCATTTTATACGAGACAAACTCAAGGCTATGCTGAAGAAACTAATGATAAGATTTTGTAAAAAATGTTTTATGTTATGTGAAATTGATATTTATTTTAGAAATATACATAGTTTACAATTATACATAATTTTCTATCAATGTCTGGTAATTATATTCAAATTTTAGTTAGTAGTAGCAGTATTCATTTAAAACGCTAACAGAAAATTTAACTTACATAAGTATATTTGTGATTTTTTTTTAATTTAATAAGTTACAAGCTGCAATGGTATTAATAGAGTAAAACAGCTTACTGTTTTATTTTTATTAATATTAAGCGAAACATGGAGAGGGTTTTTAAAAAAAAAACACTTAAATGGTATATACTTCTTCCCGGTGATTTAAGAAACACACAAAAAATTTTACGTGAAACGTCCAAAATATGTTGAAAGGAGTGAAAATAAATATCTACTCGTATGTAGACCAAGAGTAAATACAAAATAAAATATTTATAGTGAACTATTATTCAGTTTCATAGTTTAATCATCTCTATGATTACCAGGGGAGCAATATTATCACTCATCAAAGCTGACACGACAAGGCTACTCCGCAGTAACATTAATACCGTACCTTAATTGTAAAATATTACAAAAAATATAAAAAGACCTGAATAATAAATAAAAGGTATAAAATAATATCTTGAGGCTTCTTTTCAGAAAATTGCCAGTTGGATGTCTCATCACAAGAACCAAAAAATGCCAACTCAAAATAGTCATGTAAATTTAAGGACAACAATTTTTTTTAAATTTTGTAAAATTGTATTTTGGTGACGCCGGACCATAATTTTTTTTTTGGTTTATTTAGAGGATTCGAACACTTTTAAACATGTAAATGAGTAAGGCAATTGAATGCTTGAATTATAAAAATAGTATTCATCGGTGAATTTATTGAATTAAAAATTTAATAGTTGCAGTAAATCCTACCTGTGATTAGGATGGCCAGCGCCAACCCGAAACACAACCTCATTTTGATAATAGTTTATCTAAACTGTGTCATAATCATCGAATGTACACTATTTATTGAACAATTACACTAATTTACTGCGTAACCGATAAGAATTTTGATCGCCACTTCTTGATTATACCATATGAAGAAAATTACAGACTGGACTGGTCATTATGGTTAGACATCGGGCAGAAGGCTCTTATAGGATCTGCAATTTCCAATAACTGCTCAAATGCCTCGTGCTTTAATGTTGTTCGTTTCGAGCAATGACTTTTAAGTCTTTGTTGATTTGCTATTTTGAATGAGTACTTTGTAGTTTCATCCTACTAATATCCTACTAATATTATAAATGCGAAAGTTTGAAAGGATGGATGGATGTTTGGATGTTTGTTACTCTTTCACGCAAAAACTACTGAACGGATTTGAATGAAACTTTACAGTAATATAGTTTATACATCAGAATAACACATAGGCTACTATTTGCCGCGATAACCGACATATACGCAGGCGGAGCCGCGGGCAACAACTAGTAAGGAATAAAAGCCTTTAGGTTATGTTAGATTAGTTGCTCACGAAAATTCTTTAACACATCATAGACATATCCTACTAATTGCACAAATGTGAAAGTTTATGTTACGTTTGTTACTATTTTACGTAAAAACCAGTGAACGGATTAGATTAAACTTTACACTAATATAGCTTACACACCAAAATAACACAAACTCTTTAATAAGAGTTTGTGTTATTTTTACGCGTTAATACGCGATAACCGAGTACTAGAAACCGGAGCTGCGGGTGAAGCTAATACATAATTTCAACTTAGGGCTCCCACACATAATTGCGACGTGACGTGATATTCTTGAGATGCATTTACGCGAGCTCGCAGGTATTTGCGATGCATTGCGAATTTGCAGTATGTGTGGGAGCCCATTTTTTTTTGACCTGTGTAATCCCCCTCGGGCCGTCACCCCGCCGGGATTTGCAGCGGGGCGGTGTGTCGGAATCGAACCGACTAAAACCACTCTGCGGCTGAGACGGGAGGGATCCGGGAACTGCTGTTATTAACACATCCAGACCATGTGAGGGCGCCCTATAATAGACAGCCGACCTACGCATCTTCAACTGTGTCCTTTTTCAATAATGTTCGGCTTCTATTTGTCTAACCGTGATGTTAACTATCCTATATTACGCACGCTAGCACACATAAAAACATCCTGGAAATCGGTTAATAGTTTCGGAGTTCATCGTCGCAACAACGTGACACGAGGATTATTTGATAAGTTTTTTTGATTCTGGCGTGATTGTACTTTATCCTACTTCCTTCTTACTGATATTTTAGTAAAGTTTGTCAGGATTTTTATGGAGTAGTAAGGAGTTATGTATGTTTGTTACGTAAAGATAACTTGAATATAGATATAGAATGTCTCAATAAGAGTGCACTTGATATTAATTTGATGTCTTTTGTTCTTTGAGCATGTGGCAACTCTGAAATTTTGCAGGTGTAACATATGTTTATTCCGATTACAAAAAATGCAGCGCTTTTTCGAAAAAATAACGCGTTTTCATTGTGAAAACTTATTACAAAAGTTTGCAATGTTAGAATGGAACCGTTCGCACACAAAAGCTACTGAACGGATTTATTCTAATTTATATATACACCAGAATATCACATAATCTTCTGTTTACAACGATAACCGATATATATATATACGGGCGGCGACGCTGACAAAAGCTATAGATTATAAATACTTACTAATTTATCTAAACAGTTTGAATATTAATGAATACGATAAAAAATGAATTCATATGCATTTATTTAAAAGCTGTTAGTTTGTATAAAAAATGTTAATTTGGTACATGTTTCGTGTACACATACATACATATGTACACATGTTGATGTTGTCTGTCTGTCTGTTTGTTTGGCAGAACGGCTGGACCGATTTTGTTGGGACTTTAACTAGCAGGTAGCTGATAATTCAGGGAGTAATTAAGGGTACTTTTTTAGACTATCTTTGTCTTGTGGCGTTACCCGCAGTTGTTGTTGTACCGCGGGTAACACCGCGGGGCTCAGCTAGTAATAATATTTATTTAATTGACTAATACATATGTTACAGAGTAGGACATTTCATTTAAAAATAGTTATTATGCAATACTTAGACTAAATTACACTATAATCTTTGCGCTGTAACATGGTGCGGGAGACATTTCAGTAACATTTCGTTTCACTCTTGAAAGTTGCCGCGATTTACAAATTATGACTTAGTATTTCAGCTGTACCGCATTGGTAATATATTAAGTCATTAATAATTGTAGTAAATTAAATTAAACTAATCAGAATCGTCGTACAGGCAACTGTCACCCGCACCATGCTACAGCGCAAAGAGTATAGTGTAGAACTAAAGTCATGATATTTAATGATACATTTTTCGCATTAGGGTTAACCTGTGTTTCAGGCGATCGCTTGACTATAATTTGTAAGCTCGTTACTAATATTATTTTTGTTATTATTTAAGGATTTAATCTAAAAGTTACAGATTGACATAAAATATTAAATACTACAAAATTGATAATATTGAATACTACAAATGTGTACACGTGAGAAAGAAAATATCCAAATTGTTGTAAATTGTTACTTCAATGTTTCCAAAATGTGTTCTGTGTAAGCATAATTAAATTTACCTAAATAATCGGATAGCATGATCTTACATTTTTTATTATTTATGGTGTATAAATAAATAAATATTTCAGACATCTAACACACAACGCCATCTAGTCCCAATCTAAGCAGAGCTTGTGTTATGGGTACTAGACAACTGATATAAATACTTAAATACTTTTTTTTTGTAAATACATACATATTAAACATAGAAAACACCCAAACTCTGAAACAAATATTTGTAGATCATACAAACACTTGGTGCGACCCGGGAATCGAACCCGAGACCTCATGATCAGCAGTCGCACACGCCAACCGCTAGACCAACAAGGCAGTTATATGTATAAATTTGATTTTTTACATATCCCCACATAAAAATCTAAAGGGGAGAGAACTGGTAATCTCGCAGGCCATCTGATTGTGCCGGCTGTTCGAATCCAGGTATTAAAATGGTTATTAATAAGGCAGTAGCTGGGTATTCTGCTGTTATAGGTTGCAGCACCATCTTGCAGTAGAATTATTTGGTTTCGCTCTTCCTCGGGGAAACCAATTAACATTTTTTTTTAAATATTTGGATTTTTATGGATAATTGGAACAACCCACACTAGTGCTGAAAAGGTATAAGCATAAAGGTTATCGTGATGGTTGGCGCAAAAATTGTATCCTGGAGATTGTGAGAGACTTTTACAATTTTGTCAAAACATGCTGAGAGAAATTGACCGTGACGCTAATTTTTTGAGTAACATTGTATGGTCTGACGAAACCAAATTCCTGTTTGTGTTCATGAAACTAACAGTCAAGTAAGATTATCTTTCAACGTGTGGTGTTATGAGAAATATGATTTTGTTAGTCCACATGTGCGAGGGTCATTTAAAAACTGTTAACTACCTTGAAATACTGGATCCCCTTTAAGAAATTTCGAGCCACGCTGATTCCAGCACGTTGGGCTGGCTCGACCGGGGCGGTACTACCTTCACACAGAAGATCAACGTAAAATGAAAGCGAGCGTGCTGTCGTGTTTCGTTGGTGAGTGCGAGACGGGAGGCCCAATGAAGCAGAAGCATCACTACGCCGCCATAGTGTTGGTCACCATGCTGCATTGTTGTATTGTCTGCAATGAGTATGGTGACCACCACTCTTGGATTCTGCTTATGCTTTCCATCAGAGTAGAGTCATTTTGGTAGGCTAACTAATAAAAATTATAGAAGTTGAAATAATGTTGGAGTCAGATGAACAGTAGTATTCTGGTGTGGCCAATAGTTAATTCATGAGCTCATGAGATTTCTTTTGCGAACCCCCACTTTTTGGGCTCGCTAACAAGATAGAACAAAGAAAAAATATTTACACGAGTGGAAAAAAGAACTTATTCTTCGTAAATTTGCGCTTTCTAGGTTCAAAAACTCTCTGGTGTCTCTAATCACTGCAAGAAATAATATAGATATTTGAAAACTTTTCAAGTTTCTTTGGCGATTCAATTCAAATTATTTTTCTTTTACTTATAATACTACTAAAACTTATACGTTTTTACCTAATACTTCGATAGAAAATCTGTCCTCGTCAGTTTGAATGTTAATCGTTCATTGATAAAAGACATCAGGGTCTATGCATCGACTTAAGTGTTTATCTATGGTCGTTAGGAAGATAAGTATGTATGTATATTTTTTATCCACATACAAATATATCAAACAAAGAATAACTCTCGTCATACCTTTGAAGGCCTTTATCATTTCATTATTTTCTGTGACTAATTGACGGTGCAAAAAATTTATTGGACTCATTATAATCAAAGCTCATTTTTGGTTAGGATTTTGTATAATAAATAAATAAATAAATATTTTGGACATCTAAACACACAACGCCATCTAGTCCCAAGATAAGCAGAGCTTGTGCTATGGGGTACTAGACAACTGATACAATTACATATATACTTTTTTTTTTGTAAATACATACATATTATAGATAGAACACACCCGAACTCCGAAACAAATATTTGTAGATCATACAAACATTTGATCCGACCCGGGAATCGAACCCGAGACCTCATGATCAGCAGTCGCTCACGCCAACCGCTAGACCAACGAGGCAGTCAGATAATATATTTAACTTTTAAATAATGATCGTTTCATATTATAAGGTACATTTCCAGAGGATCCATTGGCCAGATCTGATTTCAAGAAGTGGATAAGTAAAAATTATTCTATAAAATACACTTCGGAGACTAAACCTATCACCACCATTATTCATCTCATGAGTGTCCTAAGAGGCGACTAAGGGAACAAACGGCAGGACAACATCAATGCAAAGATAAATATTTAAAATTTAGAAAAACCCCTACCACCATACTCCCACCACCATATCCCATAACGATTTTACTGGCGCACTTAGTCGAGTAATCATACGCTAAAAATGCTGTACATCACTTTGGAAAAGAACTGATACTCTTAAACTACTGGACCGATATTAACCAAACATAGCTAAGAAACACCGCAAGAAAATTGGCTTTGTCTCTTTTATTGGAGGTTACGATTCTCTAGATTTTGCTATTCTTTATTTTCTTTGTGTTTTGAAGGGCCTTCAAGGTTTTGAGGATCAGTCTTGTGACCAGAGTATGATAGAATCCAAAGCACTGGTTTTGCGTTTATTGAAAAACAACACAATCAAAACATTCGATCGACATGTATTCATAGATAAGTCTGCACAGCGACAGGCACCATTTGACACTCATATCATTAGATAGATTAGGTAATTAGGGCCTGCCACCAGTAAATTGCTATTTACTGGAAAGATTGGAAAGTAAAATTGGTAAAATAATATGGTAGGTATATTGAACAAAAACAAGTAAAATTTTACCAAAAAAAACCGACTTCAAGAACGACCAATTTGAAATGAGACTACAAGAAAAGCACTAGCTTTCAATTAAAATAAAAAATAACATATGCACAACAAATTTCGAAGGTTCCTCTGGATTTCTCATGGATGCCATAATTAGATCTTAGTGTCCTTATCATGATACCACCGTTGAGATATCTCTTTTCCATAAAAAAAAGAATAATCAAAATCGGTTCATAAAGGATGAAGTTATCCGCAAACACACATAAAAAATGCGGTCGAATTGAGATCCTCCTCCTTTTTTCAAGTCGGTTAAAAATAACTTTTAATTGCAAATTATAACTATCAGCTAATCTATACTAATATATAAAGCTGAAGAGTTTGTTTGTTTGTTTGTTTGTTTGTTTGTTTGAACACGCTAATCTCAGGAACTACTGGTCCGATTTAAAAATTTCTTTCAGTGTTAGATAGCCCATTTATCGAGGAAGGCTATATATCATCACGCTAGGACCAATAGGAGCGGAGCACCAATGAAAAATGTTTCGAAAACGGGGGAAAATTTTCACGCTATGGGCAATAGAAGACGTAAACGAGGTTGCGTGGGTCGGCTAGTCTATACTAATATATAAAGCTGAAGAGTTTGTTTGTTTGTTTGTTTGTTTGTTTGTTTGAACACGCTAATCTCAAGAACCACTGGTCCGATTTGAAAAATTCTTTCGGTGTTGGATAGTCTATTTATCGAGGAAGGCTATAGGGTATATATCATCACGCTACTACTAATAGGAGCGGAGCAACAATGAAGAATGTTTCAAAAACGGGCAAAATTTTCACGCTACGGGCAATATAAGGCGCAAACGAGGTTGCGTGGGTCAGCTAGTCAGTTTATAACATCACTACACAATTTATCTATACAAATAAATAAAATTGAAGTGTCTGTTTGTAATATTAAAATAACAGTTTTTTAATCAATGCATATTTATGTATACACGATACATATACCAAAAATGTGGTTAAAATTTTTTTTGTCTGTCTGTCTGTCTGTTTGTTCCGGGTAATCTCTGGAAAGGCTGGACGGATTTTGACAGGACTTTCACTGGCAGGTAACTGATGATCAAGGGAGTAACTTAGGCTACTTATTTTAGACTAACTTTGTCCCGCGGCGTTACTCGCGGTACAACAATAACCGCGGGTAACACCGCGGGGTTCAGCTAGTAAGAGATAAAAGCTTGTCGCGAGATTCATATGTAGATAAACATGTAATTTTGTTGTGAAAAAAATTGTGTGTCCGTGTTATTTGTGATAAGTTAAGATTTTTATTTACTTTTTTTGTAGTTACAACCCTTTGTTTTTTTATGGTAGGTACATAATCATGCACGTGACCAAAGTGACTTCATTAATATTACGTAGCGTTAAGCACTTCTTTCGTAGCTGTTTGCCGAAAGGTTAGACGTATCGAATATCTCCAGGCTTTATGCACGTGACGTCGTGACCAAAGTGAGTTCGTTCACATGGCGTTAAACAATTATGTCGTAGGTTTTTCCCGAATGAGTTAGGTTAGACGAACCGTATCTCCCAACGTTTATTTAGTAGGAAGAGGACACTTAGGATCTCCATGGGCGAAATAATCGCGGTGATATTTTTTAACTCGTGTCATGTATTTCTATACACTCGACGCGACGATAAGCTCAATGAGTTATCGCTTGTTCGTCAAGATTGCCCGAAGATAGAAAAGCAGTTCTGTCGCGAATCTGTCGTGCTTGGCAAACCGGCAATACACATTTTTCTCTAATTGTCACTATCCATTAACGGTAAGCACTCACCATCTGGTAGCCCATCTGCTCTTTTAATACTTGCTTATGCAGTATTTGCTTTTAATTTTAATCCATTATTTGCAGATTTTTTGAATTTACAATTATCTTGAGACGGATCCGTACTTGATCTAGGTTCTACACTTGGGTGAAGCACTAGTGTTTGGGGTCCCATGCTCCAACTGATGAAAGGACAGTCAAGAAATAAAGAAGTGCACAGTGCTCAATCCGTGTCCCATCTGGGCTCGTCTACTAATATTGGAAGCTGTCCTCGGCCCGCCGTGGACAGGGTCCTGTCTATTATATCCCACTGACATACATTATTTTCCTAAAAGAAAAGTCACTCATTAAATGGAATTAAGATAAATAGATATAAAAATTTAGGCAGGCGTTTCTACAATCGACTGAAGATTTGTTTTTTCAAATTGACAAGACAATGCAATATATACTTGACAATAAAGCTACACTTTATTTATATAATACTAGCTTTTGCACGTGACTTCGCTCACGCAGACTTTCGTCCCCTGATTTACCCCATGAGAGGTGGAATTTAAAAAAATCCTTTCTTAGTGCTCACTTACGTTATATAAAGAACCGACATGCAAAATTTCAGGGTTCTAGGTTCAGCGGTTTAAGCTGTGCGTTAATCTCTGGGTATGGCAGTCTTTTATATATGTAGATAATTATCAGATATCGAAATTATTGTGAGTATACCTTTTAGTTCATTTCATTCTAGCTGCCAAAGTTTAAAAAGTTAAGGATTTATTTTTTTACAAATACAATAACGCTCTCTTGGAATAATAATAATAATAATAAATATTTCGGACATCTAACACACAACGCCGTCTAGTCCCAAGCTAAGCAGAGCTTGTGTTATGGGTACTAGACAACTGATATAAATACATATATACTTTTTTTTGTAAATACATACATCTATCTATACTAATATATAAAGCTGAAGAGTTTGTTTGTTTGTTTGAACACGCTAATCTCAGGAACCGCTGGTCCGATTTGAAAAATTCTTTCGGTGTTGGATAGTCCATTTATCGAGGAAGGCTATAGGCTATATATCATCACGCTGCTACTTATAGGAGCTGAGAAACAATGAAGAATGTTTCAAAAACGGGGGAAATTTTCACGCTACGGGCAATATAAGGCGCAAACGAGGTTGCGTGGGTCTGCTAGTACTAATATATAAAGCTGAAGAGTTTGTTTGTTTGTTTGTTTGTTTGTTTGTTTGAACACGCTAATCTCAGGAACTACTGGTCCGATTTGAAAAATTCTTTCAGTGTTAGATAGCCCATTTATCGAGGAAGGCTATAGGCTATATATCATCACGCTAAGACCAATAGGAGACGAGCACCAATGAAAAATGTTTCAAAAACGGGGGAAAATTATCACGCGACGGGCAATAGGAGACGCAAACGAGGTTGCGTGGGTCGGCTAGTATTATACATAGAAAACACCTAAACTCCGAAACAAAAATTTGTAGATCATACAAACATTTGGTTCGACCCGGGAATCGAACCCGAGACCTCATGATCAGCAATCGAAAACTCCAATACAAAATGTTAGCCGTAAAATATTCGGCTCTGCTGCTTGTTTGAGAAGACTACGCAATTTTCTATCAACTACCACTAACATTATAAAATAAAAATAAAATTTGAGTGTGTTCTTTAAAAGTAAACTTTACTTGAAATAGACAAAATATTAATAAAAAGTAATTATACAATTAGAACTAAGTAGCTACTTATTTCTTAAATCTTTACTAATATATAAAGCTGAAGAACTTGTTCGTTTGTTTGTTTGTTGGTTTGAACACGCTAATCTCAGGAACCGCTGGTCCGATTTAAAAAATTCTTTCAGTGTTAGATAGCCCATTTATCGAGGAAGGCTAGAGGCTATATGTAATCACGCTAAGACCAATAGGAGCGGAGCACCAATGAAAAATGTTTCAAAAACGGGGGAAAATTATCACGCTACGGGCAAAAAGAGACCTAAACGAAGTTGCGTGGATCAGCTAATCTTACTATCAAATTACAATTCTAGACTAGTTAAATAAGATCAAAATTTCAAATTAGTGATTTGTCTGATCAAGATAAGACCTGTGTTTCAGGCAAAAGATTGAGCTTGCACGATCGACTACCTCGACTATGCCAATGTCAGCTGTCTCGACCTAAACGAAGACCAACTGGATAAAGTTGAGAAGCTTCAGAATTCCTGTATCAGATTAATTTTTAGTATACGAAAATATTGATCACATTTCCAAATTTGGTACAAATCTCAAGTGGCTCCCAATCGTACTTCGACGAAATACAAATAATCCTCTCCCTATTATATACTGTTCTATTAAACTCTATTACATTATTCTACTTAAAGAAACGTTTTTTTTTCGTGACACACAACTACCTTAGAAATATCAACACACTCCTGAGCTAACAGTGATGAATCTTTCACAGTGATAGCTTGCCCGCCTGCTCTAACTAAAACTTGATTAATCTGATTTACTTCAACTAATTAATATTTAAAATAAAACCACTTTCAATGCGACAATCTTTATACGCCTTACTTGAACAAGTTCGAACATGTTTAGACATTTTCATAGCTTGTGGCGTACAACCACAATCGTATTAAGTTTAGAAACTTGTTATGTTACAGAAGACATGTTTTCAAATCCGTTGTGTTATCTGCATTTGTAAAAATATTACACACAAATCTCACAAACCTCGCGAACTAACAAAGTTCACCACTTCGTAAGTAATATTAGTATGGATATAAAACGTGATTGTTCAATTTTTATCAGCTAGCTAGATGATATGTTTCAATGTGCGGCTGATAACAATCGCCGATTATTTCACAGTCTGTGGCAATTTGTATAATAATGAAGTTGTTTTTTGTTTTGACATTCGTTACTCTATTTACAGGTATGTTTGTTTAGATTGCTTTCTAGTGACTCTTCCTGACTTTGTACAGTGGTTTACGTACATTTCTGAATATGTATATGAATGCATCCGTAAGCCGATACAATTTTTTTGAAACAAATGAGCATTGTTTTCCTATTTACTCAAAGATAATCTGAATTAGATTTTATTCTATTCTTAAACCTTCTTAGAAATAATCTTTATATATATAATTCTTCTGTGAGTGTGTATGTCACTGAACTACTCTCAAACGACTGGACCGATTTTGATGAAATTTTTTGTGTGTGTTCAAGGGGATCTGGGAATGGTTTAGATTCACAATTTTGTCCGCTGGACAATGTTTTTTTAATTAATTTTTAATTTATTAGTAGTTATGGCAAAACGACGTTTGCCGGGACAGCTAGTAACTTATATAAAAGCGCATCAAAACCCGTATTACAATTTAAAAACAAGCTTGCAAAATCGAAATAGATATGGTTATTCGACTTCTGTTCTGGTATTAGTACCTATCCCTCTGCTTACATTAACATCATCAAGGATAAGAATTTTATCACGATGATCTTCTCAATGAATTATCTCGCATTTTTATGTAATAGAGGGCAAACGAGCAGACATCTCGCCTGATGGTAAGGGATTACCGCACGCAAAGGACAGAGGCCAGAGGCGTTACAAGTGCATTGTCGGCCTTTTAAGAATTGCTACTACCAATTTGTCAATTCTCCTAGTCGCAAACAGGTTATTGTTTTTTTTGTATTGTATTGTTTAGTTAGTACTGTTGATATACAGACAGATGAATATACGACACAAAAAGCAATACTTTTTAATTCATGTTCAGAGTCATGATCTTTTAATACGGCACTTAATACAATAAAACCTTTTCCTAAAGTGTTAATATACAAATAAGAACATCCAACCACACATCTTTATCTTAGGTAACATAACTAAAATTTACAAAAAAAAATGTTGCAGATATAGCATACAGTACAGTAAGTGATAATGAAGAAACAAAACCACAGGAAAACGAAGCAGAAAACGATGACACTACTAATAAACCCCTCAAGATATATTGGCTGAAAGACATTACCCATTTTGCAAGAAAGGAAAATGTGATAGACATATCCTTAGATCAGAAACCTTACGCTGAAGTTTGTTTTATACAACCCCCTAACAACTCGATGGTGGAAGCATCCTTGTTCAAAATGAAAGGAGTTACAGTTCAGCACAGAAATGATTATGTCGCGTGCACGATAACTATAGGACCACTGGATGATTCTCTGATTGGAAGGTGGGAATTATGTGGCATGTCTGAATACTATAGTGAAATACGATGCCAACCCGCTACGATTTTTTGGTGTACGTATTATAAACCTTTTTTTAGTTATTCAATGTCTATAAATAAATCAATATTTTCGATATTCAAGTACAGTACCTGAACTAAGTACTAACTGACAGAATGCTTTTATACTTTTTTTTAAATACATACGTATTGTTACGAAGAAAGATTATTCGCAAACGTCTATTCGCACACAATACACACAGAAAGTACTCGTTGATCTCCTGAGGCCCGGAATAATAAACCTTACATCGCGTGACGCTATGTATATACATAGCGTCACGCAACGTCACGCCAGAGGCGTCACAGAGGGGCCTCCGGTGTCCTCACTCACTCACGAGTGTGAAACCGGTGTGAAATAGCTCTTGCTATTTCACACCGGTTTTCTGTGAGGCCGTGGTATCACTCCGGTCGAGCCGGCCCATTCATGCGGGTCATTGCTTACATGTTTGGTACAAGTTGTTTCTAGAATGCGTTACTAGTAATAATATGGTTATAAAAAGAAACTCTGGCGGGCGGCAGTTTGGCTCAGTTCAGTTTGAGCAACAGTGCGATAAATATTGGAGTATTACCAGTGATTAACCTAGCGACCTCGTCGACAATCAAGGATTGTCGAGAAAATACTCTTAAAATAACAATATCACTTAGAATTCTAAGTGATATTGTTATTTTAAGAGTATTTTAATAAAGTCTCTTTTACACGTCAGAAGGTTTATTTATGAAATCCATGAAACCTTAACACGTAACAATATTATATATTATAAAAGGCCCTAACTCCGGAACAAATATTTGTAACTAGCTGACCCGCTTAACTTCGTTTGCGTCTCTCCATAAGAAATATTTTTTCCCTTTTTCCAAACATTTTCGGTCGATACCCGGCGCCTATTGGTCGTAGAGTAATGTTACATGGCCTAAAACCTTCCTCGGTAAATAGGCTGTCCAACAAAAAAAGAAGTAGCAAAATCAGTTCAGCTGTTCACGCGTGATGTCGTGACCAAGGCAAATAGGGATTCATTTATTTATATATATATATATAGATGGTTTTTTTTTTAGATTATGAAGGAGATATGTTCTGATTAAGTATGGAACAAAATATCAGTTGTATAGCCCACGGCTCTAATGAGGGCTACTTATTGTTTTTATAGCTTAGCAATTATTTCTGGTTTATGCGTGTAAACACGAGATTTCACAAAACCATAAAGAAAAATTGGTTGCCTGTAAAGTCGGTATACGGGCGAAAGTTTTACGTGACAACGACTTTGAGTGGTAAAATAATTTTAATGTGAATATTCATTCGTATAGTAGGAAGAAGGATGAAATAATAGTAACAATTTAAAACATTTATTTATACAAAGAATTATATTTAAAACATTAATTTATACAAAGAATCTCGCACTGAATCTGTCTCTCTCGCTCTTAGGCGGGCTAACCATGCCCGAGTGGAAGGGACGCGTGCCTCTCACTCGATCTCATTGTGAGCGCATAACGTGAGCGGAGCGTAACGCAGTTTCTTGAAGTGTCACCCGGCAAACCAATTTATAAGACGTTGTCACGTCAAAAACTGTCTGGATTGAAAATTCTCCGAAGTTTTCGAGCGAGCTCATATTATTACCAAAACATTTCTGTAAGAGCAGACTACAAACTTTTTAATCAACCAATAGTTTGGTTGGTTTCTTAATCAGTAAAAATGGGAGTGCACACATTGTAAAGATTGGGTATCGACCGATAAGTAAGCCAAAAGTCAAACTATCGGCCGATTAAAAAGTTTGTAGTCTGTGGGGCTCTTAAACCAAAGAACGTTTATTTATTACAGATGAGGATAAACCACATAATGAAGACTTTATTATAACTGTACTGGAAAGGCAAAAGCATTTAGTTCAGGTAGGCAATAATCTTACTGTAGAAGTTTCGGAAGAAACTGGTATTATGGAGAATTGCGTTTACACATCGCCTGCAGGGTCTGTAATAAATAATACCAATGTGCCTTTAGGTGTAACTTTAGGCACTTCCGATACGATTTGTCAAATCAACTTTAATCCAATTACTGAACAAACAAGCGGTGAATGGCAGATTATTGGCAGCTTTAGAAATGGAACGCTGCTCGATGAAATACGTCTTACTTTCGATGTTGTAATAACAGGTACCGGTTATAACATTTTTTTTTAACTTTTTGAATATGTGCTAGTGGTCAGAATTCGACCATAATTGATTTAGTTATTATTTTTACCATCCTCCCCCATGCGAACTTTAACTTTATGCCATATTTCATACTTACCCGTTCGCATAAATTTCATAAAAAGGGGCACAAAGCTTTTGCTTGAGATATTAATGTGTAGATCTCTTTTAAGCGGGAGCACACTACATGGTAGTTCACTAAAATCTTTATTTAAGATTATGACAATAAGATAGAATGACATAAACTGTTTATTTTGTACAAAATCTGCTGTTGTGTAAAGCAACCTCTTTTCTTTTAGAAAACTATAAAATTGACGAACGCAGGTACATCAGGGAAGGCCAAGATATTTATCTACATCTGTTTGATGAACTCAAACCATTCGCGCCCGAAACTTGTATGCTTTATGGACCTAATGGCACTGAATACACGAAAACTGAAATTGATCCAAAGTACAAATCCATAAGATGCGGTTATATACTCCGAAATGCGGACCGAACTCATAATGGAACTTGGATCATAGAGTATGGCTACAAAATAAAAAGAAGAGGGAGTATTGATATACGTGTCATAAGTAAATATAATATTTTTTTATATAACTTTATATAATAGTTATTTATTATACAAGAGTGCAAAGTTGCTTTTTAACCGCGTGCTCAATTTTGACGACCGAGCAAGCATTAAAAAATTAGAATCCTGAGCGTCAGCGAGGAGATCAAAAGAGCACGAGGTGAAAAATCTTTGTACTCGAGTGCAACATGTAACTTTTCATCCCACCTTAGCGAGGAAATAACTAAACGCAAAAAAACATTCAAATTCAGCAAGTAACAACTACAATTTTAACAAATGTAAAACCGACTTCAAGTTTCGACTCGATTTCTCTTGGAAGCCATCATCTGATATTAATGTCCTTATCATGATACCACTGTTGGGACATCTCCTTTCCATTAAAAAAATAATCATCAAAATCGGTTCATAAACGACGGAGTTATCCGCGAAAACACACAAAACAAAAGAAATATATACTGTCGAATTGAGAAACCTCTTCCATTTTTTTAAGTCGGTTAAAAAAAAAACTACACCAAGAAGGTTCCGAGTCTGAGTTTTTAACAAATTAAAAAGATTGTATGATTAATTCGGAAGGAGGTATGGAGGCAGAAGTAAATAGGTTTAATGATGTTTTGATTTCACAAATTTAATGCACCCGATGTTCTAAATTCAATTTATTTTATCCTCTGAGGATAAAAACAGCATTTGCACTCAGATATCGTAGGGCAAAACTACTCTTTCCGAGATGGGGGGGTGGAAAACATATAATAAATTCGAAACTAAACCGCTTTCCGGTTTCTTCGGAGATATTTTAGTTCTCGGGGCAGGGGATACGCTACTCTTGTCCGCTATAGCCTGTAGCTGATATACACGCGGGCAAAAGCTAGTTTTTTTTATATATTATTATTATTATTTACTCTGCCTGATGGACGGCATAAATGTAATCGAAGAGTGTGATCACCATCCTCTTTGTGAAATCATAGCACAATGCATCAACCAAGAAAGAAAAAACGTCTTATATACCTTATCTTGTATTGTACACTACATAATTATATACTATATATGTCTTTTATCTTCAAAATATCAAGAAATTTGACTTGAAAATAGGGAATTTAATATAAAAGTAAAAGTTCATAACATGGGAAAGAGTAAGAAAAGAAGTGTCTGTTTGTAATTTCAAAATAACAACTTTTACTAAATGCATACAAAAGCGCCGAATATAATTGATTGTCTCGCAGTTGTTTCGAGCGCATTCGCCAGCGCAATTCTTGGAACCGGTAACGACCTTGTATGTATCTAATGTATCTACTCGAATGTACTAGTAATAAAGGAGTGTAATATTAAAAGACGACTCACCGACCACAGTTCAGTTTGAGCTACAATGCGACAAATATTGACGTGATATCGATGATTAACCTAGCGACACCAGCGACAATAAAGGACTGTTATTGAAGTTATGCTGTGATTTTAAGAGTGTTTTTAATGAAGCCTCTTCTACAGCCAGAAGATTTATTTCTCAAATCCATCGAACCCTAACACGTAACAATATGTATGTTATCACAGATCGAGAAGAGTTGAACCTAGACGACATATACTGGACCGTTGGTGAATCAGTAAACTTAACAATCGGACCAAAAAACGCCGTGTATTGTAAGATCTGGAATTATAATCAAGTTCTATTTGACGATTTTGGCAAGTGCAAAATAGTTTTGGACAGAGTGGAGATGCACCACGAAGGGCACTGGACCGTCGGAGTAGTATTTCCTGGCACAGTACGTCTTCGGAATATACATGAATTCGTAGTTCGTTTACGGAACAAAGGTAACAAGTTATTGATTTTGTATGATATCAACTTGTTTTAGCAACAATACTGGAAATTACTGAGAGCTATATCTAGCACTGTTAGGTAAATGCTCTTGATACTGATAACGATGTCTTAACAACCTGACGGGGCCATCGCACCAAGTGCCAATGCTTTCTGATGTCCCTTAAGTTTGTAAAGAAACATTGTTTGAAATCTGACTAATTTTAATATGGTTATTTTGAATAAATGTTTGCATTTTTAGCCGACTACAGATTGTATGGCGCCTAAACTATTTACCCAATTTTAATGAATGAGGCGTCAATAGATTCTTAATAATGATCTGGGTAGTATAGACTATATATGATACTACTATAAATATTTTATAAAAGTTTACACTTAATTTGATTTTAGTTTTATATATTTTTCTTTAACACGTGAAAGATTAAAAATATAAACGTTAAACTTCATAGTTTCAGACAAAAAGGCGTTGATAACAAGCACCGTGGAAAGGAGTAACTCATCAATAATGTTAACGTGCTCAGTGCCTGTCCAGCATGAGGTTCATGGTTGCAAATTTCGGGGCACCAGAAATGAAGTTCTGATCGCTGCTCAAGGAGTTGGACAGGATGGATACATGTTCAATCAATCTAAGTTTGTCAAGTGGGTTGTGAATAGCTACCAATTAAAAAAATCAGTCATATCAAGCAAAAACGAGCAAAAATCACGTTCGTTGTAGAGCCCCCTCAAATGTTTATTCTTCTCTGTTTTTTAACAAAAAACTACAACAACTGTCTAACTAACGACAGGTAGTAGAGCCACGCTGATTTCAGCACGAACGGGCCGGCTCGACCGGGGCGGTACTACCCTCGCACAGAAAATCAACGTAAAATGACAGCGATCATGCTGTCGTGTTTCGTTGGTGAGTGCGAGACCGGAGACCCAATGATGCAGAAGCATCACTAGCCCGCCATGGTGTGGGTCACCATGCTGCATTGTTGCATTGTCTGCATTCGCAGTATGGTGACCACCACTCTTGGATTCTGCTCATGCTTTCCATCAGGCAGAGTAAAGTCATTTTGGCAGGGCCAAATACAAAAAAAAAAAAAAAAAAAAAAAAAAAAAAAAAAAAAAAAAAAAAAAAAAAACTATTGTTGTATGTTTATCAAATACAACCAGTACACACGCACGTACACACACAGAGACGGACGGACAACGGAGTCTTGGTAAAAGGGTCCCGTTTTACCTTTTGGGTGCGGAAAAAAGAAAAAATAGAAATTAAAATATCTTGTGCGCTTAAATAGGGCGACAATTTGATTGTTGACAAAGGGCTAAGGTTCATATTATCTAAATATGTATATTTATATGACGTATGTATTATATATGTGTGTAAGTCTATGTACATAGTGTATTTTTCACTGATTATTATGTAACCTCTGTGAAGTCCTTACAAGATAGCTACACCGCCCTAAACTTGCCATATAAGATAATGCCTTGGACAAAAAGTGCCGTCGATGTATGAAGTGCAAACGTAATGAAATTAATAAATTTATTATAATTAAGGTCACTTGTTCATTCATCAATAAGTCTCTCAGTGATTTTTTTACAAACATATTTGTTTTCTATTTCTTCAGTTACGAATCCCAAGTTAATCGTCACAACTGTACGCTTCGTATCATCAACCCATCAGTCTACGAGCTGGGCATCTGGCGTTGTGCTTTAGACACCTCTACTGGCACCTACTATGGGTTCCTCAATGCAATATTCCCTGAACTTATGCAAGATCTTGGATCTGTTCATGACGTCATCACTGGTATGTCTTTTTGCCTGCCAGAATGACTCTACTCTGCCTGATGGAAAGCATAAGCAGAATCCTAGAATGCTTAACCATACTTACACCATGCTAACCATACTTATTGCGAATGCAACAATGCAGCATGGTGACCCACACTATGGCGGCCTAGTGATGCTTCTGCATTATTGGGCCTCCGGTCTCGCACTCACCAACGAAACCCGACAATACGAATGCTGTCATTTCACGTTGATCGTGAGAGGGTAGTACCGCCCCGGTCGAGCCGGCCCGTTCGTGCTGAAATCAGCGTGGCTCTACTACCTATTGTAAATAAATTTCTCTGTAATCAACTTAGTTAGAAGGTACCAAAGCCACGAATAAAAAAGCACGTATGGGCCGTCTCGATCGGGGCAGTACTATCCTCTCACAGAAGGTCAATCTAAAATGACAACATTTTTGCTGTCGTGTTTCGTTAGTGAGTGAGAGACTGGAACCTCAATAATACAGAAGCATCTCAATAGACCGCCATAGGGTCACCATGATGCTATATTGTCTATATTGTATTGTCTGCACACCATGATCACTACTCTAGGATTCTGCCCATATTTTCCATCAGGCACAGGCTCATATCATTACAACTACTTTCTTGGCTTGTAATTAGTTTCTGAAATTAAAGACAGATTTAAATTTATTTTAAACGACAAGTACGAAGGAATGTTAATATCCTTACTTATCCCTCACATTGTTATACTAACTACATAACTAGATAAGGTCAGAATCTCTTACCAATTGTTTATTCCTCTCTGTTACCTAGAACCAGTATTAAGAAGTAGAAGTCTTCAACGTATGGAGGGAGAACCAGTGACAATGGAATGTTCAACCTCCTCAGCGCTACGTTACTGCTACTTCAGAGCGGGTAATGGAACTGTCTACAATGTTTTCCCAAGTAAGTATACCTTGAATGCCAAATACATATACTTAATTAGCTTCTGCACGCGGCTCCACCCGCGTCTGTCGGTTATCGCGGTAAAAACCATAGCGTAATAGCATAGTCAATGCCCTTTCTAAAGAATCAAAGTATCTGTATGCTAAATTTAATTGAAATCGGTGCAACGAGTTATCCGCGAAAGCTTAACAAACCGACAGAGTTACTATCGAATTTATAATAGAAGTATAGCTGGATTATGATCATGAAATACTATTTACCGTTATCGTCTATGAATCCTCTAACATTATCGCATACATCCACTGAAACACTAGCAAACATTTTATAAGAAGAAAACACGTTTTAAATTATTATCTAATACCTTTAAACGAGCAATTCTTGTATACATTTTTATTTTTGGTCATTTATTCATAATTTTTTAAAATAAATATACACATTTTCCTCGCCAAGCTACACAACTTGTTGGCTAGATACGCTCGTTAACACATCTGAATCTCAGAAACAGCTTAAACGATTTTCATGAAACTTTTTATACATGGGGTTTCGGGAGCGATAAATCGATATAGCTAGGATTAGTTTTTAAAGAATGCCGTTTTGTTCGGGTTTTCAACAATCAATTATAATCAAAGTACATCTAGCGCCATCTATTGCGACATGAGCAAAATTCAAAGGTTCAGAATAAACAGTACCAGGGCATACCAAGAGAGGGCGCCACTAAACTTATTGAAAAAAATACCGAGCAAAGATCGATCATCCAGGTACTAGGTACAAATGTTAGAGAATTAACCTTTAAGTAGACTTTAAAATTCTGCAACCTAATTAAAATTAAATTAATTAAATATTTAACTTTAAGATTACAGTTTTAAGGTAATTTTTTTTTCTGTATGAGCTAAGAATGTTAACTCAACATTATAGTATACCTATCATCAACAGTAAAAATTCTATGAGTCTTCTTTTTACCCGACTACGGCAAAGCCAAAGGAGGGTTATGATTTTGACAGGCTATGTATGTATGTATGTATGTATGTATGTATGTATGTATGTATGTATGTATGTATGTATGTATGTATGTATGTATGTTCATTTGTTCCCTCCTAGCTCCTTAACTACTCATTAGATTTGGACAAATGAGGTGTCTCTAGAAGCGTCGTGATCGTCTTCTGGTTATAGGCTGTATGACGTGTCACTGAAGCTAATGTGGCGCCCTCTAGCCGACATAAAGTACTGTATTAAAAAATTTATTTGAGATAAATATGCCGTGTTTGGTATCATTGGAAAGGGCGTTACTCGTACATTTCAAAAATACATATATTATTAGCATTTGTTCGTGACTTTGTCCGTATTTATTCGATAAGTGTGATATTTCTATGGTATACTTATTTGTTCCCTCATTCTTTCTAAACTAGTCAGAATAAGATAAATAAGGTATCGTTAGAAGCGTCTTGATTGCCCGCTGATAACAGAGTATATGACGTGTCACTGAATTTAATGTGGCGCCCTCTAGCCGACGTAAAGTAGTGTATTAAAAAATAAATATGAGAAAAATATGCCGTGTTTGGTATCACACGAAAGAGCGTTACTTGTAGATTTCAAAAATATATATATTATTAGCATTTTCTCGTGACTTTGTCCGTATTTATTCGATAATTGTGAAATTTCTGTGGTATCTATTTAAAATATACTTTGCAAAGAAATTAGTATTATAGAGGCACCAAAACATTTTAAATAAAAAAAAGTAAAAACTAAAACCCAACTACGACAAAAAACGACGCTGAAAAAGTATGAAACAAGTTTCAAAAGCCGTAGTCACGCGTTGTTAAAGTGATATGTACCATATGGTACATTACACTACATGGACTACGGCTTTTGAAACTTATTAATGTACCATAGTCCACATCACTTTAACAACGCGTGACTACGGCTTTTGAAACTTGTTTCATACTTTTTCAGCGTCGTTTTTTGTCGTAGTTGGGTTTTAGTTTTTACTTTTTTTTATTAACTTTAATTTAGGGGAACTAGTAAATTTCTGTCACGGATCATGCAATATTGAAAACACATATTAAACATTTTAGACAATTAAATCTTGACTGTTTTAGCAATGCAAGTTGAAGACAATTACGAGTATATTGGAGCAGGCTTGGATGCTGGCGAGTGTGGGATCAGGTTCAAAAGGTTTTCAATGGAAGAGGCTAAAAATTGGACTTGTCACGTAGGTCTGTTCAACGGTACTACTGGAGAGCTGAGCATGAATGTTTATCCCGATATCACAGGTAGGCTTTGCACGATACTCTTTGAAATTCTCGATTTTTTTCTTTACAGTTACATGCATGTGTTTCACAAGTAAACCTTCCTCTTGAATTACTCTGTCTTTCGCTGGAAACTGCATTAAAATCTGTTGACTAATTTAAAAGATCTAAGCGAAGAGACGACAGCGTAAGCGACTATTATATTAATATGTCTGTGTATATTAAAGTGTCTTTTGCACGCGGCTTCGCTCACGCAGACTTTCATCCCCTGATTTACCTCCTTAGGGGTGAAATTTCAAAGATTCCTTTCTTAATGCTCACTTACGTTATATAAAGAACCCGTATGCAAAATTTCAGGATTCTAGATTCAGCGGTTTGGGCTTTGCGTTGATCTCTGGGTATGTTAGTCACCTTCCTCTTTTAAATATATAGATAGACTAGCTGAACCCCGCGGTGTTACCCGCGGTTATTGTTGTACCGCGAGTAACGCCGCGGCACAAAGTTAGTCTAAAAAAGTAGCCTAAGTTACTCCCTGGATTATCAGCTACCTGCCAGTGAAAGTCCCGTCCAAATCCGTCCAGCCGTTCCAGAGATTACCCGGAACAAACAGACAGACAGACAGACAGACAGACCGACAGACAGACAAAAAATTTTTTAACCACATTTTTGGTATATGTATCGTGTATACATACATATGCATTGATTAAAAAGCTGTTATTTTAATATTACAAACAGACACTCCAATTTTATTTATTTGTATGTATGTATGTATAGATGTATAGATGTATAGATTAAAAAAGGGTTTGTCATTAATCATTTTCATTCTTATTATTACTTAATAATTTACATTTTTAGTATTTTTTTTATTTTACAGGTTTACTTTTACATTATTTACAGATATAATATTAAGGTAGATTTTGTTTTTTACTTTTATATTTGTCAGTTTTTATCTTAAAGCTTCACTGTAAACTACGTTGGCAGTGGTATTTGTAGATGGCAACAAAATATATTGATTTTCAGGAGATCCCACTCGAGAAAGGGCAACATATAGTTGTCCATGAGAAAAGCATTCTTTTCTTAGCTCGATGCCAACCATCGAAAATGTTTGACCCTGGGACTTATTTATTGTGAGGGCAAATGATGTTTTTAGAGGAAACTGTAACCTCTTAAAATATATAGGCAAGTCCGTAGGAATCATGGGGATCCGCGGTTTGTGGGCGAGCTGTCCGGCCGCGGCCCCGGTGATTATAGTGGCTACTATGACGTTCTCCCGCAATTCCTTCACCAGAAGTCTCGTGCCATTGCACATGCTGGGAGGGCATAGGTTCCTCAGCAGCATTACGGGAGTGCCTACCTTTAATTGTAGTTCGTGGGGCGGCAAGCCGGAAGGATTCAGGGAATTAAAAATTCTTGTGGATAGTGCACTGTACCTTCGATGTTGCATACTGTGTCAATAGATTTGTAAGATTTAAATTCACCGGGTACTTTTTCCATAATAATTTTGTTAATCTCATTAACCGATTCATTTCGCGGGGATACTATCGCTCTCGAACAGAGCCAATTGAAATTTCTCTCCGTAAGATTTTGTATGTCCGGATATATTGTGTCCACAAGAATTTCTAGACTCTGAACGACTTGACCCAATTCGTTATCCAACAATACCTGGGGACTGTTTGCAACCGGAGACGGTAATTTTCCGTCTCCAAGTTTTAGAAGTTTTTGTGAGAAATTATTATCGTCATTGTCACTTAAATGTGCTCTCATATTTGTGCGCAGATTAAGAGTTTCAATCGATTGCCATAAAGTTGATGATTTAAGGCAAGCTCGAATAACGTCAGTCCGAGTACCTTTTGTTATAACTGGTAATGTTTGACGAAAGTCTCCAGCTAAAACAAACGTCACGCCCCCCATTATACGGTCTGAGCTTAGGATGTCTCTCAGCGTGCGCTCCACGGCTTCCACGTGCGCCCTGTGGCTCATGGTGCACTCGTCCCAGATGACCAGCGAAGTGTCTTGTAAGAACTGCCCCAGCGGACCGTTTTTGCGGATCGAGCGCTATGGCGGTTTTGTTTACTGTTTGAATTTTTTAATTCATAATATCTTTTGAATGGAAAGTCCAATTTAAATAATTTAAAAACTATTTTATAGGTAGTTAAATGGTCTTGACCATAAAATAATTTATTTGGATAAGGATTAATATAAACACATAAATAGCATGGTTTGGATTTGGTTAGCATTTTCATTAATGTTTAAAATGAAAAAAGTTGTTGTAGTGACATAACTACAATAGTTGGACATATGCTACCGCGGAGTTTTTTGTAGACATTATGATGTTCTTCAATATTGTTGTACATTATTTTGTTCTATCGCTAATAGTTTCGGCAGCGCATTCGACGAAAGACATTTTAAGACTCATTTTTCTACACCTTCGGTTACATTGTTCAAATTTTACCAAGGATCCCTAATTTTTTTCAAAATGAAATGTAGCCTATGTCAAATTGGAAGAATGTAGCATTCTATTGGTGAAAAAATTTTTTAAATCGGCCCAGTACTTTTTGAGCCTATTCATTACAAACATACAAACATACAAAAATAGGTACAAATCTTTCCTCTTTATAATATTAGTGTAGATAGGATAGATATGTAAAGATTAAACTACTCTACAATACTAAACGATTAATAATAAACACGATTGCCATTCAACATGGTAATGCTGCTAGTCTTTTGGGAACGCTACCAGTAGGCGAAGATGTGTAGTATTTTTGACGCTTGAATGTAAATATTGTTAGGTACTGTTCTTTTTAACTAAGTATATGTACATAGGTTTCTATATTAAACGTATAATCGTTTTTTTCATTCCATGGGTATCGTGAGATCATGTAAAGGGAGTAAACTACGGAGATCAACAGCGCTGAATTGAATGAATTGTACTCGACTGGACAGCGCAGTACAGTAGGACAAAACGTACTTTTTCCAAAGAGAGCTTACTTAGGACTCTATTTAGAATGGCTATATATTAAAGGCTCTTGACGAAGATGAAACTTTCAAAGCTTATCTTTAATTCCTTTCGTTTACTGTTTCTACTAGATCCTTCGTTAAAAGAAGTAAAGAAAGAACTTACCTTACTATTACAAAAGATACAGAGTATTGTGGAGAATCGGAAGATAACTTTTCTTATTGAGAAGTCTTTAATTAATAGTTTAATAAAATCAATATATTTATAGTAAAATCACTGCCAAAATATTCCTCTGTCATTGTGTAGATATTATTTTTCGATCTGATTTTTTGATAATTGGGCTTATATCCTCCTAGTGATTATATTGTGATTTATAAGTGTAATATCTTTATCAAACAGCCAAAATGGCAGTTCGTCACTACTGGAAAGATTCTTCATTGGTTGTGGTGGACGCGCGTGTCTTTAACGAACAACCTCTTGACTACTGCAGATTCGTAAGGAGTGATGGACTAGGTGAGCTCTTATGGTTTATTGTAAAGACGGAGATATATCTAGCTTGGTATTTCATTAAATTTCTGAATGCTTCACATAAAAGAAATAGAAAACAAGAAATTATAATAGAATTGTTATCAAAAGCTTCTATGTATTTGAAACATAACTCGATTTCATCTTACATTGAAAGAAAATTGAATTTATTTTATTTACAATTAAGTTTGTATTAACCTTTACATGGTTATGAAAAGTACATAGTTATATGGAGTACAAATAAGTTTAAACCTTAATTGAACTGCCTCACTGGCGCAGGTGTAGTGAATGCGACTGCTGTTCTTGAGGACTCGGGTTCAAATCCTGGTTCGGACCAAATGCTTGAGTGATCTACAAATATTTGTTTCGGAGTTTGAGTTTCTATGTATTATATGTCTGTATTTACAAAAAAAGTATATGTGTATTTGAATCACTTGTCTAGTACCCATAACACAAGCTCTGCTTAGCTTTGGACTAGATGGCGTTGTGTGCTAGATGTAAAAAAAACAGCATCAAAACTGTACTATTTCGTCTACGTCATCACAACGTCTTCTCCATCAGGTTTCATCTCAGACAATCTTCCACCTGGCTATACAATGGACAAGTCGATGTATAGAGGATTCTGCATTCTGTACATTAAAAACCCCGGCATCGTAGACTTACAACCATGGACAATTGCAGCCAAAGTCACTGCATATGAAGGCGAATTATCTAAGACCACTAGCGGCAAATTAGTTATTGTGGAACAATTACAAAGTAGTAAGTAAATAACTTTATACACGCCAAATAGTAAAATCTTTATGGTTATTTGGTTATAACAGGTTTCTTTTTAATATTATAATTTTAATATTATAATAACAGGTTCGTTTCACCATTCTCGTGCTACGATTACCTTTCATCCATAAAATTTATCAGTCCTACTAGCCAAGTCAAATAGATAAGAATAACGTCTCCGAACACTAAGTCACTCGGTCAGAACAAAATATAATTATGCGTTAGCGACTGTAGAAAGCAACATGGCTGTGGTGGCAGATCTGATGATAATATGTCGTAGATGGATGACTCTTAATGATTAAAGAAAATATCTGTTTATAAAGTGAAGCATAAATCAGATGTAAATACTGTGCAATACAATTTGAAATTACTTCTCATCCCTTCTTTATAGAAAGTTCTCTGAGCTAGCAGAACTAAGGAAGTCTCTCTGTTTTTTGACGATGTTTACGAGACTATTGACACAAGTGAGATAGTGTAGTGGTCCAAGGACTGAACCCTGTGCCGTACCTTCAGTTACGTCAACTGATTCACTAGTCACGCCACCAACTTTTACCATGTACTTTCTACCATTCAGGTAGTCCTTACACCAGCGCCGCCGTAAAAAGGTCTTGTGAGCGGGATCGGGCATAAATGTGATCAATACAAGATTTAGTTTATTAAATTATTATGTTTTCATTATACGATTCAATTCACGTGTGTTGTGTGATACCGCATACAACGCCTATGCCATACAGAATGTTATTGTATTTATGCTTTACAGGGTGTCCTTTATAGTTTTAAATCTATGTTAGTGTCACCAAGAAAATACAAATCCGTTGTATCAGTGAATTTATTCAGTGTAGCTTGTAGTTTTGACGATGACCCTATTTTTCCACAGTGAGAAATAAACTTTTGCTGGAACTTGGCGGTCGGTATATCGCGCACAAGTTCGCTGAATATTTCGAATCCGTGGTGACAGTAAACGATATACTTTCGAAATAGATGGTCTTTACATTCATAATAGTACAGTTGTGTTTGTTATTTCATATAATATTATACCACCACCCTTTCGGCAAAACTTAATATAGGCACCTCACAAATTATTACTAATCTATTGAGATCTCATTCATTAAAAGAGGTTTAGTAATTCTTTGATCTTCCTTTTGGCTTTACCGTAGTCTGTAAAAATTGACTGTAGGTCAAATTAGTTTTTAAAAAGTATTTTGAATTTTCTTTTCAGACACCAGCGATGTTCTCCCATGGCTATTAATGATTACAGTGTGTTTAATCGCAGTCATAGCGGCGACAGCTCTTTTATCAAAGAGGAATAGAGACTGGGTATGCAGTAAAGCTAACCGGTTGAAAGAAATCTTCAAAAGTTCTTCGAACAACGGGAACACGAGAGAGGAATCTTTGCTTCAGCATTAAGAATGTTATTTAGGGTGAATTGACTTATGTTGTAATAAGATCGTCACAATTATAATTTGAAATGATGATTTTAAATACAAAAGCTAAGACTCCTTAATTTGAACTTTATTTTTCCACAGTTTTTGTTGCTTAAACAAAGTTACTGTTACTTTGCATAGAAGAAATACAAATCCAACTACTTGAATTTGTATTTCCTCCAATGTAATCTCACATCATTATTGGCGTTTGATGAGTAAAATGAAAATAAAGTATCTAAAAAACCACAGGATTATTATTATATATTATTGTTAAGTCCACTACCCACAATAATTTCATCACGACGAAGACTTAAAGACTTGAAGACTTAAGATTTGAAGACTATAAACACTTGACATTGGCAGAAATAGCTTAGCTGATCCGAGAGAACCCGCTGGTCGCCATTTCATCAAAGAAGACAACAATACATTATTTTCTAAGATTATAAAAAATTCTAATTAAAAATCAATTGAACTCTACCATAAGGATACAGAATGTGTGAGAAATTCTGTTAAGTGTTTCATGTGTAACCTGAATTTATCTTCAAATAACAAAAACTTTCATATGTACTTTTGAATTCTAGGTACCTGTGAATATGTGCCGCTTTAGTGGATATACGTTTGCGAAAAGCGTCACGTAAGTGTAAAACTGGCAGCTATAGTTTTAAAATCCTCGCTAAATAATTACACTTAAATTATTACAAGACAGGATTGAACATTAACTGAACTGAAATATAATGGACATCTCTTAAGATCCGAGGACTGTGAAAATAGTTGGTAGATATAAAGATACAGGTCATCACCATCACTTTAAAAATGTTCTAGCTTATTATACCTCGCTATAAACAGGTTGTATAGGGTGTTTCAAATGTTTTGACTCCTTGCACTATCCTTGTTCTATGTAGCATGCTTCCTTTGTCAACTCTAGAGGCTCTGTATTCTTAATGTGCCCCAATACGGACACTAAAACCTACAATTCTACTTATTGACTGTGATATTATCTGTAGGTATATACAAAAAAGGCAACCGTTATTGACTGACTGATTTACAAGGCACTGCTCAAACCATTGAACAGTTTGCAAAGAAAGGCACACATACAACCATAATGAAGGCGTGCGCTAAGAAAGTAATTTCCAAAAGTCAACCCCTAAAGGGGTAAAATGGGGGTTCAAAGATTGTATGGAGTACCATGATTAATTAATCATTACCCTCTAAGAGGTATAATGAGGTTAAAAAGTCTTTGAAAGAATATGGGTATCGTTTAAAGATTTATGGCCGCTAGCTATGGACATATGTGTGTGTGTGTTTGTATGTCTGTGTGTGTGGGTGTGTGTAGTCCCTCTGACGAGGAAGAGAGCGTCCAATGGGCGACTTCATAATATATTCTTTATCTCTGCCTCCATCATCTTATTCGTTATATTACTTACTACCTTTCAGTCCTGAGGTAAGAAAATAATGTTGTCCTTATAATCTTTCTGAAATTGTAATTGATCAGTATCATCAACAGCCTTTAACAGTTCGCTGTTGGACATTCGGCGTTATTCAATGTTTTCAATTTATTACCTTCAACATTTATTGCCAGATACAACAGTTCTTTATAAATTTTTAGTAATTCAGATTGTTATTTGTCATATAACACTACTTAACAGATAAGTATATAAAAATCTGATATATAATTTGACACAAGGGTTGATATTAATATATTAAATTAAGGACTTTATCAGTAAGTAGTGAAACTGACCCTTACTGTTTATGGCTTCAATGTATATTCTATAAAAATAATTTTACCAAACGCTGCTAAAATATACC
Source organism: Spilosoma lubricipeda (assembly GCA_905220595.1). Lineage (NCBI taxonomy): Eukaryota > Metazoa > Arthropoda > Insecta > Lepidoptera > Erebidae > Spilosoma > Spilosoma lubricipeda. Next base: position 5,379,948 of record HG992295.1, read on the forward strand.
TTCACGTACTTTGATGTGTACCTATACCAAAACTCTTCAGTTCATTGATCAATTAAAGCTTATGGTCGTGTTACCTCCCTGACAAAATTTTTCATTACCTCCTCAGACCTCCCAAGCAACACCTCAGTATTGTAGATAGAGTGACCATGTTTTACACTTATTTTACATTTCAATCCGCAACTACGTTACTTGGTTATAAGACTATTATTTCATTATATGATTTCCTAAAAGAGTTTAATGAATTTGTGCGTTTATGAGAAGATATATTGGATCAAATTGAACATTTACAGTGTCGTCATCATTTTCTTCTTGTCTTCAGGTTCAGTAAATTATGAGACACTGAAAGTTCAGTTAATTATGAGTTTGTTTGATCGAATGGTTTGGCTACTCTACGACAGGGGCATCCAATTACCCGCTTTTAATTTATTACTGACTAGCTGAACCTCGCGGTGTTACCCGCGGTTATTGTTGTACCGCGAGTAACGCCGCGGGACGAAGTTAGTCTAAAAGAAGTAGCCTAAGTTACTCCCTGGATCATCAACTACCTGCCAGTGAAAGTCCCGTCATAATCCGTCCAAACTTTCCAGAGATTACCCGGAACAAACAGACAGATAGACAGACAGACCGACAGACAAACAGACAGACAAAAAAAAATTTAAATACATATTTGGCATATGTACCGTACATATGCATTTAGTAAAAAGTGGTTATTTTAATATTACAAACAGACACTCCAATTTTATTTATTTTTATAGATACTGCTCCGCTTTCAAGTTCTGTATTAGTAATTATCATATAAGGTATATATATACTCTGAATTCATTGTTAAGAGTATTCAACAGCAAGTAATAATTAAGTTTTAGAAAAAATCCCGTTATCAATATAAAAGAATGTCACCATCGTCTCACACACGAACGAGCGTGTCGCATATGAATGGCTACAGCTGCGTTCACGTGGAAACTATTTAGTGCAGTGGTCCACATGTTCATTGGATCCACCCCTGACTTTTACATTAGATATTACTTGTTAATACAAGACTTTCTGCGTGAAACTCGGGGAACTGAAGAGCTGCTGTAAGACACATTATTTACAATTGAGCCTCCTTGCTAAGGAGAGGCCTATTTCTAGCAGCGGACTATTAAAGTCTGTTGTCTACCTACCTAAACAGTTTATTTAAGTGTTGTTACTGGATATAGTGTCTTGAAATTTCCAGTAGTATTTTTAACTGAATTAGCTCTTTTTTTTGCTTATTGTTCATTTGAATATTACACAACCACTTTAAATAAAAATAGTATCGTTTGAAATTTGCAATTCATTTCAAGCTGACAGTTTGTAATACAAAAATCCATTATCATGACTGACACTCAATGAATACACTGAATATTGAGGTGGACAGCAACAAACAGCATCCGTATTTCACCCCTTTTCATGTTTTTCATGCCGAATTTCTGCCATTGTTGCGTATGCCTGCTAAATTTGATTGATATTTAACGTTTGTTTATCTAACTCCGTTTGTTAAATTCTTATAAGAACCGGTTGACTTGCCTTAAACAATAGCAGAACCTGTTTCTTTTTTGTATTATTTTTAATGCAATGTGTGAGGACTGGGAGATAAAATTGAGGGTTCGGTATTGTTCATTTCAGTGTTATTTTATTGAGAGAAACTGTTACAGTGAATCAGATATTATTTTGACATATTTACAGGAATATAATAAAAAGTAGTAGGGTGTGTATTTTATTAGATCAGCGTTAACTGCATACTTACTTACGTGAAAAGTAAATATGTATGTATATTTATGTAGCCCGATTTGTAGTCTAAACGACTTAGGGAATTTTACTTTAAAGGTCTTGTAAGATTCATCTTAGTTCTGAGAATAACGCGGTTGTAAATTGTAAAATATATTTTCATGCACTCGACTTTTTGTTTCTTTTTTAAATTATTGACTTCAAAAAATCAACCTATCGCCATTCACTGCTAATAGAAAGGATCCCTCAAACGGCAAGATCGAGCGCCAACTATCCTGATTTTTGGCAGTCCGCATGCATCAGCTGCCAGCCACTTTCTTCAAATCGGTGGTCCATCAGGCTACGTTTGCGTGTATTGGTAAATATGTTCTTTTTTTATGGGACTAATTCTGCCCACACGCCCACCAATGTTACTCCTGTAAACCAGGATCAATAGCAGTGACCCATGAACACACCGAGTTATGATACTCCGAAAGTCAAAGTCAAAGTCAAAGGAAAAATAAAACGGTCTTGAAACCCGCAACGAAATTAATCGAAAGAAAACTGGAGGAGTTGGAACTATAATGAGTCCACTAGTACTGGTAAATAGTACTATTTAAGATCGATGTTATATTCAAATAACATCAGTAAAAAGTAACTACATATTTGTTTGAATAAATAGCAATACTTCCAACATCCAAGTTAATTGCTTCCCTCGCAAAAACATGTCGTTCTTGCCACAATGTCCTTTCGCCTTTTCTCCCAAGTCAAAGAAATGTGTACGACCATGGCATACGCAATGTGCATGTGGAGCGAAACTTAATAGTGGAACTTGATTTTACAATTTAGTAAAACAGTTTTTATAACGACGAAATTAAAGTACACATTTTGTTAGTGTAAATATATGGTTGTTACGTCCTTTTGATGTTCGGGGTAAGTCAACCGGCGCGTCGTTCCGTGCCTAACGTCATCAGTCAGTCACTGAGTTGCGTGGTGCGAGCGCGCGTCGTCTGCATTTCAAACTTATTATCTAAATAACAAACAATAATAGTTTAATCTATTAATTGTACATCGACCGTGTAAACTATACAAGCATTTGTGTTATTTAGTAGTGATACTTCATTAACTTTAGTGTTTGTGTCTAAATTGTATCGCAAGGATTACAGTTTTATATGTGAGTATATTGATTTTTGTCCTGCTACGTGATAGAATATTTATTTCATCGATTTAATATTCTTCATCCTGTTTAGTTTCATTTATATTATCGTATGGATTAATTTCGTTTATACTTTAAATTTTAGGTTGATAGTTTGATGAGAAAGCATGCTGTGGCCGCAATTCCGTTACTTATATGTTCTTTTGAACTTGTCTGACTACTATACAGTCAGCCATTTCTTTGCCGTTTGCTTTACGAGTGAGAGTATCTCATTTCTAAATTTAATAAATATTCATATTATCGGCCTCATTTTCTATTTAACAAAAAGTTTTGTATTCAATATTGGCATGATTAATGTTGTTTATGTTAACGAGATCATCCGCGCCGTCTGTGACTCACGTGCGGTTAAAGTGGTCTATTTACTTATAAGTAGTCGACAATATAGGTATATCAATTACGGAACTTCTGGACTCAATAAACAATCAGATAATGTTTCTTGTGAGGCGGTTATAACACTTATAACTGAGACTCACGTAACTACAACTTAAGATAAACTGAGCTTCGAATCTCTAAACTTGAATACAAATACTTAAAAGCCTAAAAGATCTATAATGACCATACAGTATTTAATGAACTTGTATGTATTCAACACATGAATTGGAGAAGATACAGTGAACACGTACAACGGCACAGGAACAAAATATATGAACACTAATGCCGTCTTACAACAAAATTGTAGTTGGAAACGGTACATTATGCTAAGTCGTTGACTGCAAAATATACAATACTTTCTAAGGACAATATATTACACACATTTATCAACAGAAGATGAATCACGCGTTTTTGTTTTGTTGGACAAGTCCTGCTGTATAATTTCGTTCTGGAAAAGGTTAACCTACTTTGGAGGTTCAAATAAATAACAGTAAAGTTTGTGTGCTGTGACCGTCTATTTAGATCAAAATTTGAAGAAATTTCATTCAGAATTAATGACAGATTAAGAAAAAAAAAACAAAAATCAGTCATAACAGAATCCGTAGGGAAATTAAAGAATGCCAACATAACAATCGAACTGACGATTTACGCGTCTTGTTCTTGTTTTTGATACAGAAATGTATAAATAAATTGAAATTTTACTTCACCAATGAATGATCCAGTATATCACTTATTTGATAGTATGATTGTTCATACATAAAATTAAGTATTGGCCATTCATATAGGGATGACTAAACATGTTACACAAAGAGAGTTTACTTTACCCGTGATAAATTGAACGTCATAATGGGTCACCCCAAGACTCTCCTTGGGGTGGATCGTTGTAATGTTTACCCTAATGCAGGAACAAGCTTTTAGACAGAAGTGATAAAGATGGTTCTTTTATATTGTTGAAATAATTACTTGCAATGTTAACTACAACTTTTGACCATAATAGAGCATGTTCCTGAAAAAAACTCCTAATATACCCAGTCACAGGAGGAATTTTCAGCTCAATAGATATTGGTTTGATTACCTCATGTTTGATATTTTCGTATAAAGATAAATTCCAAATATATTAAATAAAACTCAAAACACTAATAAATTGTGCAATTTTAATAAATTGACAAGATTTTACTTGCTCACTGTTTGGTGCTTTGATAAAGAGAATTTAATGTTTACGTTACCTATAAAAGTTTACAAAATTGCAACATTTGGTTGAACAAATATCGCCTGCTTATACTATTATTTGTTAAAGGACATCTTAAGTGATTATACGATGAAATATTTTTAAATGAAATACGCAAGTGTAGGTTCGACATAGAAAACGCATCTAAAATTTACTTTGCTATAAGATGTCCATGTATCAGGTTGTTCTGAGCATTTATACCAATCTTTTTCTATTTAGTGTAACGAAAGAATTACTTAATACAGTTTTTCTATAAGATTATGGTGTCACTCCGGCCGATTTCTCCGGTCAATCTCTCCCAAGAAAAAAACATATACATTTTTACTAACTAGACAAGATGCTTATATTATACCCATTTTAATACATTACAACATGAATGAACTACTTCTCATAAGAACCAAAATACTATAAAACATTAAAAATGAACATTGCATAACGTATACGAAGTACTTCTGTGGTAGTTAAGATATCAAACACTTAATAATAGATTAAATAATGTTAATAAAACAACAAAAATAAGTGAAAAGTATAATTAATAAGTGGAATCGCGAATGTAGAGAGCAACACGGATCAATTATATTTTGTATCGCGGAAATGCTTTTGGGTTAATGACTGGCAGGAAACTGCAGCAATGGCAGTTATCTTAAGTTGACTCTGTCTGCAGCATTCGAAATAGTAACGACCTTAAATGCCGGATATTTTACAAGTTATAATCATTGGCTAATGTCTTTTACAACGCGTACGAAACTCGATCGTGAAATACAGAAACTTGGTCTATTATTTATTGAATTTGTTGTTCAAGTTCAATCCATGTAAAATTGATTTGAAATGGTACGAAGAGAATCAATATTTTGCATATACCACTCTGTGATATGTAAACTCAATGCCATGAACATTTAAGATGAATAAAAAATAATTACTTACATATTTTCACCATACATACCTTCAAACAAAATGACTAAACTTCACTTCTGGTATGAAAATTCGGCAGGAGGGCCTATTTAACTGTAGTTCAAGTTTAACTTTATTATTTTATCGACAAATTTCGAGATTCTCGCTTCTGTGTTCTTAATATCCGCATCATCAGATATGATAATACACACGCCTCCCGAGATGGGCAGAGAAGATAGAACACCATTTACCGCGGTCGTGGCATATATCACGCGCCTTATCATTCGTGATTAAGGCTTTCATATAACAGCTCGTCTTCCTTACTTCACAGTCGATCTAGTCAATATGTTATTTATGTAAAAGAAAATTAATCTTCGGAGGCTATGAAGTAAAGATAAATCTAAATGTATCTAGAGTCCACTGTAGTTTCCTTGAACTTCCTTACTGGTTTTCCCCGTTCACTACATGGTTTTGACCAGTTTGATTTAAACACGCAATTTTACTATTAGCTCTGCTAAGGTGATGACCAATCGGAGTTTCCATCTATCAAAAAACCGAGTCATAACATTGACAACAGAATCTCACAAAACGAGGTGTTTGCCACCAATTGTTTGAATATGCCTTCAATAAGTCGACGAGATACTGGCCTGGTTCAGTGACGTGTACAGATGAATTTCGGATAGTTTATCTGACAAATAGTTTGACACAACTTATATGAAACTTACGTCAAATTAACTGTCAACGAAGTTATCCGAAACTTATCTGTAACCGGTGAAACATGGCCTAAATATTTTGACTTTATACTTTATTTAAAATTATCTTACATTTGAGATCTTAACAGTGATAAGTTACAGTTGTTTTTCTTAGTAAACAACGAATTCTTGAAGTGTTTCTTGTTAATTAAGATAAGCGTTTTATTCTCATAAGACTAAGAGTAATAGGGGTTGTATATACCAGTAAATACTGAGGGGGGAATGTATTGTTGGAACTATGCTCACATGAATGAAGTCTTTGTTAACTATTTGATGTATACTTTGGGAACAGTTCTATTTTCTGGATGTAAATGATCTTTCTATGCTTTTGTCAGCCTTTGGATGCGTATAGGTGTGATTGTTGGCTTTGTAATCCCACAAAAAAGTCAATTTCGTATATACACTACTCAGGAATTACTACAGATAACTAAGTGTAAGCATTTTTATAAAACCTAATATACTAACCAGAACTAACTCCTATTGTTCTTATGCATTGGCATACTCAAGAGCAATAGGAGCTAAAAGTTAAACTTACAGGAATTACATTTTATAGAAACCGGTAATGACCAGTTCTTAAAAATCTCACATTATTAATTATGCTGATCTTAGAAGGAAAGAGAAGTCTAACACCACTATGTTCACAATCGTAGAACATCCAAGATATATTTGTAGTCTATGACAGTGCACCTTTGCCAATCCATATCCATCCTAATATCTGTAATGGAACTTTGCAAAGTAAGTTAAGTCGAGAATACATTGGTCAAGTTGTCTGTATTAGTCGCTTTACGAAACTGTAGTGTTGCTAAGTCAATAGAGTCGCGCGTTTATATCGATTTGTTACAAGTTACAAAAGCGAGGGACGACAAAGTTGCGATGAAAATGCGCTTTTGACGAGCTATAAAATTCGTCATGTGTCTGGCAGAATTCACTGAGTGTTGTTAATGAAGTTGCAGTCAATCTGTATGTAGTATAATTTTGTGTCGTAACCTCTCGTCGTAAATCTCCTTATTATTTAATATCCAATAGGCTTGTTACACCACGTCCTACAGGCACTTAAGGTTTATAGTAACCATACACCATTATGACGGCTAGCAACATCGACAGTATAAAAATCTTCTAAGTCACATCCTTATTTGCATAAGCATCGTTTAAAAAAAGAACTTCTATAACGATGCCTTGATGATAATTGTCTATGATTTTGTATGATTAAACTTTTTTTTCATGACGGTCACGCAATGAGTCACGTCTTTTATTTAGAAAACTTAAAGTTTGTTATGTAGACATTTTTGCTATATCTGAATGGTATAACATTAAAAAATATTTGCAATAACAGTTGATCCATTTTGACATCAATGTTAATTTCTTACCTTCTTCTGAGACTTAGAGGTTTTCTGTACTTTAAGTTGGAGTTGATCGTTTTCAATCATTTTGAACACTGATGATTATCTAAACAAGCCAGAATACTGAACAGAAAGTGAACTTCAAACTTTATTTTTCTACTAAACTTTAGTATCTTTACACTAATAACTATTATAAATCATTTCTTTGAAATGTACGTCAATGACAGTGGGTCTGTTCTCAACAATAGTCTTACAACGTCACACATACTGTTCCATTGTTACCGAGGAGTAGTGCGTGCACAAATTTTATAATAATCATTTTATTGTTCAATGGTACGGATAGTAACGCTCGTATAACGTAAAACTATGTATTATATTGTTCTTGGGAATTTGTACCTTATGACGTCGTTATAACTCAGAAAAACCAAGCAGATAAATTAGCTACTTATATTTTAATATCTCTGGAATACATACTTAGTATTATATATTCGAAAGAAACTTTTTCTGTTATGCTTTCTCGGTTAATCGCTGCACCGGCTTTAATAAAATTTGGCATGGAGACACTTTGATTCTTGGGGAACTCCGTGATAACCGACAAACACGCGGGCGGAGTCGCGAACAAAAATTAGTAAATAATAAAAATAATTAACCGGATTAGTGACCTTGACTTCTAAGCCTAAATCTTCGACTCGATTCCCAAGACAAATTGTGTGACAAGAACAATTTATTTAATAAGTCTCTATCATTTTCAAATAACTGACTTTTAATATTTGTCTTAAAAATAATAAAAAGTATGTTTAAAACTGTAACAAATATATATTATCACAATCTTATATCATACCTAACTTGGGGACTGTGAAATAATTTATTTTAACCATACCACAAACTTCCCTATTGTCAACCTAACACGTTGATTTGTTATTAAATCCTTACGCAATTGTTTATTTTGACAATGTGTTGTTGTAATAATTGATGTAATGGCCCCGTCATCTAATCATCGAATGTTCAGCGCGCCAAATTATGTTTTTTTTTTATAGAACCTGACTCGTATCTCTGGTTGACAGAGACATAAACTATATTTATTTGTAAATGGAATGATTCTGATACTTATATATTTAAATACTACATTGTGCCAGGACTTATTTATTTTTTCTTTCAATATCGTGAGATCTATGGTATCAATTTTAAAGGCGGTATTCTTAATAGATACGTTACAAAAAAGAAAACTTGTTTAGACTTTCACATGACGTAAATTTTATAAAGCCGTAATTGATATAGGTAAACCATAGATAATCGATATCGTTATGCAGTTTTTATGACATTAATAACATTGTAGTTAACAACAATATTGAAAGAAACAATGGCTTGAGTAAACGCCTATTGTTAATTTTATATACAGTTGTTCAAATAAAGCAATAAAATTTAAAATTTTCAAGTCGATTTTTATTACAGTATTGTAAGAATTTCTTATAGTGCCTGTACTTACATTTCACAAAATTTTATTTTACTTCCGCATTCTTTTAAGCGAATGTGTATTTATATATTTGATTATTTCCTAAGTAATCGTATTAATATTCTGGAATATGCTACTCAGTTGTCTAGACTAGACCTAGACTAGACTAGACAAACTAAACAAATCTTGAACTACAGATACAGTTTTTTTTTATAGACATAATTCCCTGCAACAGACAATTCGAGTTTCAGGTCCATACTGTTCCTTAGCAATTCCGAATCGATCCATTTCTGTTTACCCTTCTAGTCTATTCAACTTTCTCCTTTAAAAAGTATACTATTTTCGTCAATAGTCTTCATCCTATTCCGTGAGCAAATTACATTGGACAAACTTGTTTGGTACTTCTGCCTATTTTTTAAGGGAAATAGAGACGTGATTATTTACTAATCTGTGTATTATCGTCATCAACTTATTGCCAAGTGCTAAATGAAGGCCAACGTCAACTATCGCCATCCCTATCTGTATATCATGCTTCTTCTTTAGAAAGGAAGTTTTGGCCTGCTATACACGCTGGCCAGATAACCTGGTTCAGAGTTTGTTTCAAGTTTTCTTAATTTGTGTGGGTATCATCAACCACCCATAACGTCCCACTACTAGGCTCGGGTCTCCTCTCAGGAGAGGGTAAAGGCCATACGTCCCTTCGCTGGCCGAGTGCGGATTGGGGTCTGGCAAGACAACGTTGTGGCTACGTAATTTTGCCGTTGGATGTTTTAAGCCGCCCAAAGGCCTCCAACTAAGCTTCACGACTGCTTAACGTGACCTCCGAATCACGGAAACGCTCATGGTAATATGCCACTAGCGGTCACTCATCCTGGTACTGACCGCGCCGTCGTTGTTTACCCCCGGTGATTGTTTCTAATCACCAAGTCCAACTGGGCTAAGAGTGCCTTGTGGGAATGCCTAATCTTAATTCAGTTAGACATAATATATCGACGTAAATACATAGGTATCAATGATTAAACCGGCCAGTGCTGTTGTCTTTTATGATTTTACAATGGTTACCTAATGAATGGCTAACTTTGTTCTCTACTGCAATAGCTGGCATGATTCCAGGTCCTGACTGAGTCCATTATTGACCGACCGAGATAGCTACGAAAGTGGAGTGTTTAATAAACATGGTTACAAAACTACTGTTTAATTTTAGACTTGGCCGTCTTTTAAAAATTTTAGTTTGTTTGTAGCTGTATTGGTTTTATACATATACGTTTAGACATATTATTTTTATTATTAACACAAAATGGTGCTTACACGTCCATATTTGTAATAATTATTGTCTATATGGCATCATAGGTTAGGGCATAATCTGTGTCAGTCAATAGCCCAGTTACTAAATGAATATCATGTAACATATTGACCTAATATGTTTAATAATTAGAAGGGATAACTCGAAGAACTAAAACTAAAACTGATTTATAGCCTCTCTATCTTTTCCCAACTTTAAAGACCATGTAAAGGTTTTTAAATGTTTACACAGGGAAACCAGAGAGACAAATCTAAACTATAACAGAAAGAACGCATACTTATAAAATGTGGATTTTGTTGAATAGGAGTCGCTCGATATGGAAATTGAAAACTAGCGGTCGAGATTCGAAAAGTATTTAGGTTTTGGTAGTCCAAATACTTGAGGAACATTTTATGCCACTTATTTTCGCCTCAAGACTTTAAGAATCCTAGAATTGACCATAAACGTGAGAGAAACGGCGGGAAATGACCAGTACTTGATACTAACAGTAGGCTATTGTCAGTTATTGAACGAGACGAGTCTCCAATACCAGACTTAATAAGGATATGACAATAAGCCATAGCACCAACGTTATTCACACGCACAAAGTGCTAATCTATATTTATAGCAGCTTTTGGACGCGACTCCGACTGCGCGGGCGTTTATCTAGAAATAGAAATTCTTTAGTAACATTTTGGACATCTTTTGTTATAAAAAGTATTGTTTCTATTCATATCACTTTTATTATGAGCGGTCCAGATCCATGGTTGTCGATGTGGAGACGAATCAAAAAATATGTAGACTATAGTTGACTTCGCATGAATGTTGAAAGTAAGAGCCGACTAAAAGAACGAACGAACGAGGGACAAAATGGCACTGCAAATGAAGGAAAGTCAGTAAAAGTTAGTAAAGAGAAGGAGAACTTGAAACAAATTGTCTAAGACAAAACCTCTTTCTTAAGAAGATGCATATGTCCAGAAGTGAATTATCAAAGGCTTTTGTTAAGTGTATGTGACACCTGCCAGATCTATGTAAATCGAAATTAGACGCGTCTTAATAAGTGTAAAACCATTAAAATTCTTGAACTTAGTAAATCAGGTAGGTACATAAAATGTTTCGCTTTACATACTACGGATGTTAATGGGAATATACAGTTACGAAATATATAGTATATATTCACGTTAGCGTAATATTATAATTTTAAACTAGTCCATGGTAGTTTTATTGGTCGACTTTCCACTTATATTTAAAAACCAAATCCTTCATTCATAAAGTTGCACACGTCTGCACGAATGCTGTCTGCAGTTGGTCTTCTGTGAGATGGTAGTTCCGTCTCGGTCAAGTCGGTTCGTTCCTTAGACCATGGCTTGGTGGTATAGAAGTACTGTATTCTGTATACGTACCTGCGCATGGCCAAGTAAACTGCCGGCACCCGAAGTAGTTTTTAGGTCCCTTTGGTGATAGTGGGACGCGGGGATTGTAGTAGCACCGTTCCGAGCAATTGAACGTTTCGAGCAAGCGATTGTGTTGTCGATTTCCTTTGTTTTGATTTGTAGCATTAGTGAACTATGCATGAACTTACCCCCACCACTCCAAATTTTGGCCAAGTTAGATGCCGGCACCTATATCTGATGTTTTCATACTGTCTATTCCTTCGATTTCTGCTAATACAAGATAGTCCTGTTATCCATTCCATCATCTGGGATCTTAAATAAGCTGGAATAGGGGCGATGCCTATCTTGGTTTACAGACACATAAAAATGCAAACGCGATTCTCGCTCCCCCTTTACGCAACATGCGGAACTCCTTTTTTTTTCTGAAGTCGGTAAGAATCAGATAAACAGACCCCTTCGGCGATTTATCACTGGCATATAACTAAGTATGAGTCATATATCACACCTAGTAAAGAAAACATGAAAAATTAAAAAACTAAATATAATCGATACTGGTTTTATATAAACTTTGGATAATATCTACATGACATCATCTTATATTACTATAGTTAGTTATTATAGATCTATGTATATACATGTGTATATTTGTTAACAGAAATATTACAAAACATACCATTGAAGACCCTGCAAAACATAGACATTTAAACAGTCATTTTAACAGTATAAAATACAACGTGAACTTTATAAACATTATCATAAAGTTTATTTTGGATAATTTATATATTTGATGCAGTGAAATATTTTCTTTTTTTTTGCAGTGAATTTTTTAGAGTATAACTTGACAGCAAACATTAGGTACTCCTTGTAAATCCTTGTAAATTGACTGCCTCGGTAGCCCAGTGGTAGCGTATGCGAATGCTCGGGTTCGATTCTCGAGTCGCACCAAATGTTTGTATGATCTGCAATATTTCTTTTGGAGTGTTTTCTAAGTACAATAATTAATAAGTAAGTATTTACAAAAAAAAGTTATATGTATTTTTATCAGTTGTCTAGTACTACTACTGAACTAGCTGAACCCCGTGGTGTTACCCGATGTTATTGTCGTATCATTGGTAACGCCGCGGAACGAAGCTAGTCTAAAATAAAGCCCAAGTTACTCCTCAGATGATCAGCTACCTGCCAGTGAAAGTGCTGTCAAAATCGGTCCAGCCGTTCTTTAAAAAATGTAGTTTTGATACCTGTACCGTGCATACACACTTATGGATTTTAAAAAAGCGGTTATTTTAATATTTAAAACAGACACTCCAATTTTATTTAGTTGTAAAGATTAACATACAACAAATTCACTAAAACCATGCGTGCACGCACATACATGCACTAGTAAAAGCCAAAGTTGTTGTGATGTGTGTGTGCTTAATTATGTTTAGCTTGGTTTACTTAATGTGATACTTATTTGTGTGCAAGTTTTATTTTGAACCGTAATTTTTAAATTAGAAAGTGTACCCGTTCGTTGCGATGATATCATTAATTATTTTCAAACCTGTATAGACATTTAAATTAATCGTTTACAATAGTCATTTACATGTTAAATGTTGAGTAGTTTACAATAACAAAAAAATATTATTAATATTTTAGAACAAAAACAATGAAATAGTAAACAATATCGGATTGAAAATCAACAAAACCTGCGGGCAATAACGCGGATTCTATCTAGCCATAACTAATATTATAAATGCAAATGTCAATTTGTTTGTTATGCTTTCACGTTAAAGACCGTTTTGAAAACTTATTTCATTAACGATAATATAATTTATATTATCGTTACTTTTTACCGCGATAAGTTTCATAATAACCTCTCCAATAAAACTCAACAAATAGTGTAGAAAACCTCCCTATTGAAATTTATAATTTCTTAATCTACTTTAGAATTATCTGCCGTAAATAAATACGTGGATGTTTCAAAACCTTACTATATTACAAGAGTGTGTACGTTATTATTATACAAATAGTAGCGTGGCCTGGAACAATTCACGTTGCAATGCGAGTGCGGGAGGTGGTTACTATGGTAACGAGGGGTACGCTATTTTCATCCCAAGAACTTTGATCTTGCCAACATCTTTGCTATAGGGCTGTCAAAAGTACGAAACCTTTAAAAAAAACATAAAAATACGTAGAATTTTTTCAATTTTCAAATGACAATATTTATTTTCAATAATTCAGTCATTAGGCCGTTTATAAAAAAATATATTTTAAAAAATTAAAAAGAACACTTGGATACACACATACTTGGACTCACACAATCAAACACAAGCACACACACTTACATTTTATTGTTTAAATTATTCACAACAGCTGTGATCAAAAGTTTCACCTGTAGTTCTTTATTAACGCGACACTTTTTTTAAATAGGTACAGGTAGCTCTGGCAATGCAATTAAGTTTCTTCGAACTAAAAGCCGATTTATCAAACAAATACATTTTAAAAATATCAGTTAAATACTTATCTAACTATTACAGCTCTCGAGCTCTAGTAATTTATTCAACTAACTAATACGAAGTAATAGGCCACAGAAACCGTTGACGTAAAATGTTTGTAATACGAACTAACAAAACGGCCTTGTCTTATTTATATTTACTGGACGTATTCGTTTACATTATTGATAGGTAACTACGGAACCCTATAGTGGGCGTATACTACTATTAAATAGATAACATTTTCAGTATAATATAAATCACGTTGATAATTAAACTGACAACCCTGTTTGCTGTTCGCAACTGTTTCGACAATGCAATGCGTACTATCAGGTCACGAAACTGAGCCAAATCCTCCGTACATTTTATACCTGTGCCTGGTCCACAAGGACATTTTATTTTATAAGCTGCGAGAATGCTTTTAAATGAACGGATCAATCATATTGACATACATATAATTTATATTTATTTATGATACAAGAAGGCAAATAAACTATGTAGGTACTAGAAAGTTGCAGCGTTTGGGTCCCAGTCCTAGAATTATGTCATTACTAGCCGACCCACGCAACCTCGTTTGCGTCTCCTATTACCCGTAGCGTGATAATTTTCCCCCGTTCTTTGTAACATTCTTCATTGGTGCTCCGCTCCTTTTGGCCTTAGAGTGATGATATATAGCCTATTGCCTTCCTCGATAAATGGGCTATCTAACACTGAAATAATTTTTGAAATCGGTGCAGCAGTTACTAAGATTAGCGCGTTCAAAAAAACTAACTCTTCAGCTTTACATAAATTATATGTTAGTATAGATTCCTATCGAGCCGACCCACGGTTTTCCTCCAGTTCTCTCAAGTTTAACATATTTATTTTAACAGCCATTAAAAGTCCTCTGCTAGACACAAGGGGAGACGTTTTGGTCTAGCATAGGGGTTGTT
Source organism: Spilosoma lubricipeda (assembly GCA_905220595.1). Classification (NCBI taxonomy): domain Eukaryota; kingdom Metazoa; phylum Arthropoda; class Insecta; order Lepidoptera; family Erebidae; genus Spilosoma; species Spilosoma lubricipeda. Next base: position 5,395,004 of record HG992295.1, read on the forward strand.
TCCTTCTCTTTGGAGTACGCCTCTTACGACACCCGAGGGTAGAATTGGGGTAGTGACACTCTATATTCCATCACCATACGCAGATATTACTCTTAACCCTCACCAACTGGGTTAGCAACTTAGTACCCAGAAGATAGTGGTAAACCGACGAAGTTTAACCTACATTACAAAAGGATTAATCACATAGTAATAAGCATGAAACAACAAATATGCCATTTTCCTGTTACATTTCGATTTGAACTTAAACAATTTTAATATTCCCCTGTTATTATTTCAAAACTAGAAAGTTGTGTGATTTGATTTTGAGCGCCCATCTTAAATGTCACAACATGGTCAAAGATCAAGCGTTTCTAGTGATGCTCAAAACCCATGATTAAACCATCTTAACACTGACTCTCTAATTTGTTCTTCGCCGTTATCCATTGTTGTGTTTCATTTTTTATTAGGCAAGCAATTATGGGAGCAAAATTTTGATAATAATTTTTATAAGTAAAGTAAAAAATAAATAGTCTTAAATAGAAAGAAAAAAATTGTAATTATGAAAAAACTTTTGATAACATTTTGTATAGCCTATGTCACCCGGGATTATGCCGGGTTATGAATCTATTGACACCTCATACATGAAAATCGATTCAGTAATTTAGACGCTACGATGGAACATTCAGACTGCCATAACTGTTATCCTTTCCTTTGGATTCGCTGCAGTCGGGTAAGAACAGAAAAAAATGCTTTAATTGGCACATTTTACAAAGTTTTATATACATATTTACATAAAACCGAATGCATGAATTTTGTTTCTACATATGAACTAAGTGAAAGAATCCATAACTTGAATAATAAATATTTCGTCAGTGATGATAATAATAAACTGTAGAATGTTTATTTGATCTATATTAGATTTTTTATGTATACTAGTGTGTAACTTATATCTATATGTTTTAATGTTTTTATAATGGTTTAATGTCTTTAAATACAAGCCTTATTATTGAATGATTCTTGGTAAAACAATTCAATTACGTCATTAATTGCTGCATTAGTCTGATAAATTATAATGTGATAATAACTTTCATTGTATTCAACTTTACATATGTAGCAGTAATATTATGCATCATAGATAATGTTCAGAGCCCATTAGAATAGTAATGTAAGCAAACATTAACGCGGTAACAATTCAACTCTACATAATTTTGTATCTCCATTACCGCGTACGCTCGCTCAAATCGCTGAAGTCGCTCGCTTTATTAGAATGTATATCTATTTTCCTTTTAGTTTAATACTCTTTGAATTAGAAATCTTACTATTTAAATGCACTTTAACTCCAGAAATGCAAGTATCTTTCGAGTATATGCCATATGGGTTAATTAATAGCCAACTAAGATGCAGAAAAATAATATATAAGGTTATTTTGTCATGAAATCTTTGATATCATGACAGAACGGGAACTAATGCGATAGGAACTACAAGCAAAAGTAAACAAATAAATTTTACTGCGTTAAGAGGAAATAAATGGTTACTGTTGTCTTTACAGTTCATTGACAAAGACAACTAAGAAAAGAATTATTATTTGTGTACTATTATTATTCATACTTGAATATTACTTGGTATTATCGATGGATCAGGGTTTTAGTATTATCAGTCATCAAGTCAAGTGTTATCAGAACATTAAAAAAGAGAGTAGGTTTAAGTTTTTTGAATGAACTTCGTCCTATCTTCGCTTTTATCGTCATTGTTTATCAGGTGACATCAAAAGAACAGAACATCATCCCTGTGTTGCCAGATTAAGAATACCACCCCTATTCATTCCAACTAAGAGCGTTTACGCAGGACTACAACACTACTAGTAGAAAGAAAACTTAGACAAACCCTTATTTTACGTATGGAAACCACTACGGGCCGTCATCCCACCGGGGTTTGCAGCAAGGTGGGGTTTGCATCGAGGTGGTGTTTTGGAATAGAACCGACTAAAACCACACGGTGTGCCACTCTGCGACTAAGATAGAAGGGGTTCGGGAACTGCTGCTATTAAGGCAGCCGGGCCAAAATAAATTTCTAAAAAAGAGATGGTCCAGCACTGAATAAATTAAAGGCTTTTAATGGATTATAAATATTCATAAAAATTATTGGATAGTAATACTACCGTTACCAATAAGAGCTTCTCATTAGGGTAATCGACTGCTTAATAGATGACGTCATCCGTCCTTATTTCTTGTCAACTAAGGAAATTTTTATGTCACACACTTACGAAATCGTATGCCAATGTTACATAAGAATGCAATAAATACATGCAATAACAATAAAAACAGCTTACGTGAATACGATATCCGGTAAACTGAATACAATAAAATAAAATAATTACCACAAAACATTATTTATTTTACGTCAACAACGCTTGTGTTCATTTATGTATTCTTATTGTACTATACAAAAATAAATAAATAAATAAATATTTCGGACATCTGAACACACAACGCCATCTAGTCCCAAGATAAGCAGAGCTTGTGTTATGGGGTACTAGACAAGTGATACAAATACACATATACTTTTCTTTTTGTAAATACATACATATTATAGATAGAACACACCTAAACTCCGAAACAAATATTTGTAGATCATACAATCGAATCCGAGACCTCATGATCAGCAGTCGCCCACGCCAACCGCGAGACAAAGGCGGCAGTCGAAAAAAAAAATTCGAATATTAATATATAAAAAATAGTAAAAATATTCACATATTACACATAATAGTATATACATATACATAAACTCTATACATACATACAAATAAATAAAATTGGAGTGTCTGTTTGTAATATTAAAATAACCGCTTTTTACTAAATGCATATCTTTGTGTACACGGTACATTTACCAAAAATGTAGTTAAAATATTTTTTCTGTCTGTATGTTTGTTCCGGGTAATCTCTGGAACGGCTGAACCGATTTTGACGGGACTTTCATTGGCAGGTAGCTGATGATCCAGGAAGTAACTTAGGCTAAGGGGGGGGAGGTTCAGCTAGTACTTTTATAAGTGAACTTAAACCATACTTGAATTGTCTTCCAGTAAACCTTTATCGGAGTAAACAGATGATGTTAAGAATAAACAATAATATATATAGACTGAGACCTTACTGATATGTTTAATTACAACTTATAGATAGCCCATTTATCGAGGAAGGCTATAGGCTAAGACCTACAGAAGCGGAGCACCAATGAAGAATGTTACAAAAACGGGGGAAAATTATCACGCTACGGACAATAGGAGACGCAAACGAGGTTGCGTGTGTCGCCTAGTACTATAATAAAAACCCTTCTATTTTAGAATCTACTTAATAAATTAAGAACATGGTTTCTGGTATGTCCTCAATCTATTTTTACTGCCAAGGCAAAGCAGAACCTATGTTGCATATTTGATAAATAACAGGCGGTAAGGAAGAGGACAGCACAGATATCTAAGAAAGGACAAACATGGAAAACGATGTCGTGTTACACCAATGATAAATGAAGAAAATAAAGTAAAACAGGTTGACATTTTACTTGTAACGTATTCGTTAATCTATATAGCGTGATAATAGAGTGAGTAGACGTGACGCTTGAGCCATATGCGCCGTTACGAATGCCCTTTGTGCTGACAAAAACATGGCAATATTCAAGAGTATTTTCCTCCAACAGATAAATGTTCTTAAAGTGTTAAGAGATAGAGGTATGGCCTGACATTGGTTAAATACTCTTCTGTTTAGATAGCGCACTCACTCCACTTGTTACTATTTTTATAGATATCACACAAAGCGGCAAAACAATGAACTATAGAGGGTAACAGTTTATAAAAACATATCTATACATACAAATAAATAAAATTGGAGTGTATTAAAATAACAGCTTTTTAATCAATTCATATGTATGTATACACAATACATATACCTGTCTGTCTGTCTGTCTGTTTGTTCCGGGTAATCTCTGGAACGGCTGGACGGATTTTGACGGGACTTTCACTGGCAGGTAGCTGATGATCCGGAGAGTAACTTAGGCTACTTTTTTTAGACTAACTTTGTCCCGCGGCGTTACTCGCGATACAACAATAACCGCGGGTAACACTGCGGGGTTCAGCTAGTTTTAAATAAGCAATGAAGAAGAACTTTCTTTGAGAATACAGTTTCACAGAGACCTAAAAATGAAGGTAAAGCGAGTTAGCTAGAATAAGGGGTTACCTTAAGTCTCGAATGGAAGACTGAACTTGAGGTAGTAGTAGTAGTAGTTCGTAGTAGAGCAGGCTTACAATAGACAGGTACGAGCGTGTAGGGGCTCTTTAGCTATCACTACACTGTCCTTGAAACACTCTGTCCATTCCTTAAAACCGCATTAAAATCCGTTACGTAATTTGAAAGTTCTAAGTGTATAAGATTCATTTTGTACTATGTAAAGATTACATACATCATTTTACTTATCCTAAATATAATCCATATTTCTATTATGTTACAATCGAAGAAATGAAAACAGTTTTATAAACATCGGAAACATTGTTTTTTAGTATTAGCGGGCAACGCTAATACTAAAAGGGGATCTTGCTAATTGATAGGAAAATAAGAACATAGTTGTCAGTACGAATTAAAAAGCCATATAAAGCCGAGTCTCCACCGAACAAAAGTTGTCAACATGTGTTGGTGACAAACGTTTCTGCAATTTCCTTGTGTTGGCAATAAAAATTGTCAACAAGGGTAGTACCGCCTTATCGAGCAGGTCCGTTTGTGCTGATATCAACGGGGTCTACTAACTTGAAATCATCCTTGTCACATCCTTATATTAAAGTGAAACAGACTCAGTAAGTAGGTTCTCTTACCTAATCTGTGGCATGTTCGAAAACAATGCCACGTTCCACGTTGACTCATAAACTCACAACTTGATAACACGCCGCGCCGTGGTGACTGCGTGCTGTGTATGCGCAAACGTGAACTTACTTTATATTTTTTACAAAAGTCGTGTCAGGTATCTTGATAAGTTAAAGAATATTATAGATGAAAATAAGGAGTACAGTTGATTCTTTAGATCACTTTAATGGTTACTATTAAAGACTGTGGAAGAAAAAAGTTCGGGACCAGACAGCCATGTGTAGATGTGAGGTTATTACACTTATTATTATTAAAGAAGATGATGAATGAAACTGAAATCTTCACCATCAACCTTTGTCTTAACTCTTGAAGACCACAAGAGACTTTGTTCACTAGGGATAAATAAATAAGTATTTCGGACATCTAACACACATGGCCATCTAGTCCCAAGCTAAGCAGAGCTTGTGGTATGGGTACTGGACAACTGATACAAATAGTCATATATACTTTTTTTTGTAAATACATACATATTATAAATAGAAAACACAGATGATTTGTGAGGGTTTTTACAAATGCATCGAGTCAGGATAACTATTTGTGGATCATTCCATATTTAGTCCTGTGCAGGAATCTAAATTACAATATTCGGGGTGGACCTAGCGGCAGTGCAACTTTAACCATGCGGCCACGGTATCATTAGAGAAATTATTCAGATTAGATCCAACATTTCCTGAGATCATAAACAAACGAATAGTATTCAGTTTTATGGTATTAATATAGATATGTTTAATGATACCTTCGCTATTTGTGAACAGGGTTTAACAGTTAGTTTCTTGAACTTCAAGGTAATATTTAACCTGTTACTTGTATAGAGAAAACTTAGTTTAAACTCAACACGCTATAAGTTCACGTGTGTCAATCTTTACATAATGATGGCTTCGTTCATCGCGCTTTCAATACTCTTTTGTTAAACATGTTGATAAAGCAAGAAATTAATAACATTGTGAATCAATTAACGGTATATATCAAAACAATGATCTTCGTAGAAAGTTTCGCAGGCTTATTTAAACACGAGTTCGATGACCAATCAAAACGTAACTTGCACGTTTGTTGCGTTAAGAGAAAACTAGCTTATTCCCGCAGCTTTGCTGGTATTGACATAGTGTCTAGTAACCCAACAACATAAATGCAAAGTTTTCCGAGGAGCGATTAAGGCTAGAAAGTGTAACAACACATAATCAAACTCACAAACAGCCATGAATGATATCATCGACAATGCAAGTCTTACCATGATAAGGACACTAAGTTCTGATGATAGCATCCACACACACACAACGGTGGCGTTGGGATATCTCCTTTCCATTACTTTAAAAGAATCATTAAAATCGGTTCATAAACGACGAAGATATCCCCGATAAATATATAAATAGATATATACGGTCGAATTGTGAACCTCCTCCTTTGAAGTCGGTTAAAAAGAAAACACATTTTCTACATTGAGGATGGTGACCACCACCCTTGGATTCTACTGGTGCTTTCCAACAGGCAGTCATTTGGCAGTGGAGTTAGTGGAAAGATTATAATTATATAGTTATTCAGAAAAAGCCTCGTATGGTCTATGACATTTATCTTTTTATGGTTGTTCTAATTTTTATGTGAAAAACTTTAACAATTATGACTTTTCTTAAATAGTTTGTTGAGCCTGTTATACGATCTAATATTTCTACAAATATAGATCCTACAAAATAAGAATTACCAGTGTTTCCATGCAGTTTAAAAACCAGTACCTACTACTATTGAGTTTTACAATATCGCTGATTTTCACGATTTTCGCTGTATTGAAGTACTCTACCATTGCCAGAACGTGTTTAAGTGTCTGAAGTCTTCATGTGAGGTGGCATAACTCAGTCTAACTTATCGATGCTGTGTCAATATTTTTTAGGTTCTTTGGCCCGGTCTCGAATGGACAAGAGAGATATTTTACTTAATTGATTTAGTAAACACTAGCAACCACAAAAAAGAATTTTGTTCTGTGCTAGCATCCCGCCCCGGCTTAGCACGGGTTCATTACGGAAAATATAATAGAGCCTATGTGGCTTAACTTTTGCCGACGTTTCCAACAAATTTCGATGTATTTTAGTTAATATACTCAAAAAATGTACAAATTAAATAATATGAAAAAATTCATCAAGATTACTCTATAAATTGGTAAAAACCGCATAAAAGTCCGTGCAGTAGCATTTGAGTTTATAGCGAACAGACAGACAAATGCGGCGCGGGACTTTGTTTTATTGTAATATAAAACAAAGTAATGTTACTACATTAAGTTAATTTATTTAATAAGGTTTATTTATAATTAAACTCGACGTTCATTGGTTATGTTATTATGTGTTCAATAGCTAAAATACTACTTTTATATAACTTTAACTATTTTTTCAATTAAACTACAATGTTCATGTAAAATGCAAACGAATGTAAGTGATGTTAACTATCCTATCCTAGCTAGGCACGCTAGACAAACACATTTAGAAAAACATAAAAATCGGTTAGATAGTTTCGAAGTTCATCGTGAGGTTTGTGAGTAATAACGTGACACGAGGATTATTTTGTTCATAGATAACAGGAGTATCACTTCAAATTCATATTTAAAACAATTAGAATATCACTTTATAAAACTAGAAGTTATATCAACATTATTGAGCAGCAAATAAGTTCCTTTTTCGAAAATAAAACAAAGTAAACTTAAAATAAAATAAAAATGTTTATTTGACACAAAGAAGAATACGTTCACAATAGATCCATTATTGCTAGACATAATACAGTATGTATTTTACAAATAAATATAAAATGATATAATATATAAAATGAATACACGGTAGTGTTGCATATAAGTAAGATTGTTATCTGTTGATCTATAACCACTCATTTAATATTATTTTGAGCCTTGTGAGGAATCGGGCAAATAAACTCACGGTCATCCTTTTAAATCATCAAATAGTTTTATAAAATTCAATTTAATATACTATTCTTTCCTCTGCTGTTACGTTATTAATATTCTAAGTGAACATTGAAAGTATAGACTAATTGCATTGTTGGACAAAACTCAATAAAATAGCATAACAATATGTACGCTAACTTATTAATTCATCAACCAAGCATCCACCACCAACCAACCAGCTGGCTAGCATGGTATTGTAGACTCGTTGGTCTAGCGGTTGACGTATGCGACTGATCAAGAGGTCTCGGGTTCGAATCCCGGGTCGGGCCAAAAGTGTTATTGAGTTTTTCTGATTCCATAAATACTTAATAACAGCTCGGAGTTTGGAAGTTGGGGTCTGAACCCCCGTGCCTCGGAGAGCACGTTAAGCTGTCGGTCCTGCGCCTGATCTCTCCCCGATCGTGTCGGTTAACCGTCCCATCGGATTATGAGAGTGAGGGAACAGAGAGTGCACCTGTGTTTGCGCACACACTTGTGCACTATAATATCTCCTGCGTAGTTGGTTGGTCTCTGTTGAGACTGGCCGCCGTGGCCTTATTCGGCTAGGAGAACATATATATATATATATATATATATATATATATATATATATATATATATATATATATATATATATATTGTAGACTATAACCTCCTTTCGAAGGAGAGACTTATGTCAAGCAGTGGATTTATTAAAAAATGCTTTTATTTTTCGCTAACGATCGGCTAGACTAGACTCACTAGACTCTTCGAACTGTAATCGTTATCTGAAAAGCGAAATAATAAAGGTTAATTTGGGCTAAGCAAAACGCACAGGAGAGAGGAGAGAGACTTAATATAGGAGACTCCTTTGAAATAAATGTTATCAAAACGCTTGTAAATAAAATTCATATTTGTAATAAAATAAACTAAAAGAGTCCTACCCAGGTCAGCATATGGATGGGTGGCCATTTCTTAACATGCAGAGAGCACCGCAAGCCGTCGGCCCCAGTTGATATACAGCAATCGTTATGGGTAATTGGAACCCTCAAAAGTCCGATAAGTCATTTTTCATCGCCTATTACTTGGGTTATGGAGAAGATGATGACAGATGGGACTCGATTCACGTAAAAAATAAAAAAATTGCCGTATAGTCGCAAACTTCAAGCCGATCCCAAACTAGTTGGGAAAATAATAGTCATCGTCAAATCTTTCCATACTTTTAAGCAAGCCTAATCTAACAGTATTCTGATCTCATCCCGCATGACGTCATCACGGAAACGGCAATCAAATAACGATCACGCTTCACTATTCATTCAAGAACGCGATTGTTTGAATCTTTTGCTAAACACTTACCGCAGCCTACCATAGACAATCTCACGGTATATTATCCTTTCTTCGCCATTGTTCGTGTGATTAATATGGCAATAAAATAGATTAGATAAATCTTTGGTATTCTGAGGTGATTATCTATAAATATTGTCTTCCGCTACTGAGAAAGTTATAACGGTTTTCCATCCGTTTGAATTTTAATAGCTAGGGTTGCTATAAAACATGTCATTATTTAATTACTCCTTTTTAAATCGCTCAATGTGAACCACACTTTCGCTTTTTTTCTTGTAATTAGAAAATTCATTTATAACGAGGTTTTCCTTAATGTGTCAATTATAATACGGATATCTACTGCTAGTACTTACTGCTGTCAAAATAAAAAAATATCCGCTGTTAAATTTTGATATGCTGTCTAGACTAACAAGACAGTTTCAGTTTTTGATCATAAATATTTAATCCTCAACTCAGTGATAAAATACATACGTAATTCAACAAAACGGTAGTAATATGCTCTATAAAAAGTTCAATGTATTTTTGAGTGTAAAATCCAAATGTGTGTATGCTACAGTTACGCAAGCAAGTTATGCTTCCTAATTTTCCAATGTGGACTATGAGAGACACTGTGAAGTGTGAGTGGTCATAAATTATGTCCTGTCCTGAGTGATGGAGTTTGTTTGTTAACGCCAGCTTTTTAATATTCCGTGGCATCATCCAGGTTGAGTCGCCCTATAAATACCTAAACATCGCCATCCCACAGATACAGATGGGCAGGGTTGGACGTGGCCATTTTCACTACTTGATCCGTCTACTAGTCTCTACTCTAACACCATACAAAATGCCTTAATAGCCTCGAAAAAACTTGACCGAATATTGGTCACTAAACTCCTTTTCTGTGTTCCTATGTAATACTCGAAGCTGTGACTATAAACGATCGATAGTATAGTTGACCCGTTTTTCTTAGTCGTTTCTATATGATGAAGATGTTCTCCTAGCCGACTACGGCGGCCAGTCTCAACGGAAACCAGCCAACTACGCAGGAGATATTATAGTGTACAAGTCTGTGAGCAAATACAGGTGCACTCCTTCTCTCTCATAATCCGATGGGATGGTTAACCGACACGACCGGAGAGAGATCAGACGCAGGACCGACAGCTTTAAGTGCTCTCCTAGGTACGTTTCTGTATAACGACACTTCACCTAGAAGACATCACATGACACTTCATCTAAACTAGATACATGGTATAAAAGTAGTGAGAAAGTATTATTGAATACGTATCTCTTCTGCAGGCGTAATAAATTACGATAATCTAAATCAAACGGATAGTACATTTTAATAGAGGCGGAGACGTTGTCCGTGGGCAAAGTTATAAATGGTAGAAAGTAAAACGATATACATAGTTAAAAACAATACAACGGTAAAGATTAGCAGATTGTAGACTATTACTTCTCTGCAAAGTTGTAGGTCGAAGTCTAGCCTTATATTAAAAACGAAAATGAATTTCTGGGGCGTTATGGTGTTGAATGTTTAATAATATAAAGTTGTAGAAAGAAATTGTGTGAGCTACAATAATCTACTAACCTACTCGATTACCCCCGAGCAGTTTACCATTAACATAATTATGAATTGTCGAATGTCCAATAACAAAAACCTATTGGAAATTGAAACCGTCAGAGGATATCATTGTTCATTTGCATTTTTAATGCGTTTTATTCTGGCACACAGTTGTTGTCAAAAGTCAGAATCGATTTTAATACCCGCATGTATTCAAATTCAAGTTGTATTGCATCTTCTATACGTGGATACATCTTGTCTATTTATGCTGACCTTCTATCCGTCTTGTCTATTTATGCTGCGGTAGCTGCTTCAGGGTCAACATTAGGAGGGAGAGGGTAAGCAGGCTTTACAGTGTTGCATGTATAATTATTTGACACTTTTGCATCAAGTGGTCAAAGAATCTCAAAAGATGTAAGAACAACTCGTTATGTGTAAATCAATCATCAAGGAGATGCCTATGTCCAGCAGTGAACTATTAAAGGCTGTCGATGTGATGATGATGATGATTTTTAAACATACTGTCAATCGATGATAAGATCATGAGAGTTCGATACTTTTTCCTCTATTTTGTTTTTAAAAAAATCAGGACAGTTTTAATAAGATCCAACGGATAAGACATGGCAGGTCACGGCTTCTTGTTGTTTTTTTTTTTGCTTCAATCAACAACCCATAACGTCCCGCTGCTGGGCTCGTGTCTCCACTCAGAAGAGGGTTAGGGCCATACGTCCCTACGCTGGCCAAGTGCGGATTGGGGACTGGCAAGACAACGTTCTGGCTGCATAATCTTACCGTTGGATGTGTTCAAGCCGCCCAAAGGCCTCCTACTAAACTTCACGACTGTTATCCTACGATAACAGCCGAGACCGACTGCTTAACGTGACCTCCGAATCACGGAGACGTTGCTTATCTCTAAATAACTTTATATATATTCTTGCATATGGAACCTTGTGCACAAATTGCACTGACAATATCTCAAAACCGTGGGAGTAGGCAAGGAAGAAACTTGTCCATCTGCCTACTAAGAGGATTTACTGCGAGTGAATTGAATAATAAAGATATTTATAGCCACTAAACCAGTTTAATATTCAAACATTATCGTATTGTTTTAAAGATATGGTCGCGTTTACACTGGTGCCGGAATACCAAAACGTTGGATTTGTGATCAAGAGGGTGTAGCTTTGAACCCTATTCAGGAAACTACTAACTTTCATTCATATCTAACGAAACTTCATCTTTATTAACTAAGCTATATGAGCCACCAAGAATATTTATTACTTGCTGTAAAAAATACTCAATAACTTGCTTGTACATTTTATTGATAGAGATTAAATGTCTAGAAAAAGATGGCTAGAAATCTAAGAGTTGAAGGTTGTATGGCATCACAATCAACTTTATTTAATCCAATGACAAATGCTATTACAAAATTCACAATGCAACGCTTAATTGCCCATCTCTTTGTGAATTTCCAACATGGCAATTCTTGATACATTTGCAAGTAGAGTTATTTGCTACACTTGAATAACATGTTTATATTATTATAACTGACACATTTGTCAATGTCATGGCATATATGTATTAGATTGTTACAATTTTTTTTGCGAAATTGAGTTGTTGCTTCAACCTAATTCATATATATATTTGAGTCAGAAGTCTATATGATATTTTTTTCTTTATAGAAAGACAACACTTGCACTAGGAATAATTCCCGTGTCGCGGTCGCGAGGGACTTTACAAACATACATTAAACAGACGCAAAGAACACCCAGAATCAGAACAACAATTTGTGGATCACACAAAGTGTTGTCCCATGTGGGATTTGAACCCAAAACACGCGATCGCTTAAACCACTAGGCCAAACGTGCAGTCAAGTTTAAAAACTATAATCAGACTTGGTACGTAAAAACAAGACTAGACTATCAAATATATTACCTTTTGTTTTGGCTTTGCCGTAGTCGCGTCAAAAGAACAAATCTATACTAATATATAGAGCTGAAGAGTTTGTTTGTTTGTTTGTTTGTTTGAACACGCTAATCTCAGGAACTACAGGTCCGTTTTGAAAAATTATTTCAGTGTTAGATAGCCCATTTATCGAGGAAGGCTATATATCATCACGATAAGACCAAGAGGAGAGGAGCACCAATGAAAAATGTTTCAAAAACGGGGGAAAATTATCACGCGACGGGCAATAGAAGACGCAAACGAGGTTGCGTGGGTCTGCTAGTATCGTATAATTGTGTACAAAATTCATGTAGCAAGCTTCCACGAAGAAAATATTTCTGAAAATTTCAACCTCTAAGGGAAGGTAAAATATGGGACAATACTTAGCTGGTTTCATATGAAGTAATTTAGTTTTATATTCAGAAGCATAACGTGCTGTCTGGCGGCCCTACTGCTGAGTCACTTTAACTTCAACTTACAGGTTCTTCACCTCGCGTCGTACCTACTTACTTTTTGCTTCTGGCAATTTTCATATACCTACGTTTAATATAATTATGTTTACTATAGTCTTATTATATAGCTTGATCTCTGCGACTGTTGTCACTAGTGTCAGTTTAGAACTTATGAGGTTCATTTTAGGTGTAAAGTTATAATGCACTGTACTTTATCTTCTATATACATAAAAATAAATCACTGAAATTTATTTTTATATTTATTTAATTTTATATATTGAAATATATTTAAATTTATGTAGGTACGCGCATAACTTAGGTTTGTATTTAAGAAAATTATAAGAAATCCGTAAGTTTAATTTGTTGTACTCCACGACTGTTCTACCCTTGAGGTTCTGAGGCAGACATGAATAAGAAACACAAGCTGTTAGGTAATTTAGAAAATAATTGCGCAAAAAAATGGCGGTAAAAGTTCGCCGGGTCAGCTAGTTTGTCATAAAATTGGCACATAAAGAATGAAAATATAGGTGACTAGCTGACCCACGCAACCTCGTTTGCGCCTTATATTGCCCGTAGCGTGAAAATTTCTCCCGTTTTTGAAACATTTTTCATTGTTGCTCCGCTCCTATTAGTAGTAGCGTGATGATATATACCCTATAGCCTTCCTCGATAAATGAACTATCCAACACCGAAATAATTTTTCAAATCGGACCAGCGGTTCCCGAGATTAGCGTGTTCAAACTAACAAACAAACAAACTCTTCAGCTTTATATATTAGTATAGATACAAAAAAAATCGCTTGTTCAAAGCTACTTCTTCTGCTTCGTAGCCATTTGATACAGAGATCAAGCTGTATTTTAAGGACTGTAACTCGTTCTACTTTATAGTTTCAGATTTGCACTAATTAATATGAAATTTATATTAGACTAGAACAGTTATGTGCTAAATGTATGAACTAAGTTAGCTAAAAAATGCAGTGTTCATAACGGGAGTTTATATTTTTGGAAATTTATAGTGCATGCGTTATGGTATAAATGAGTATTTAGAATGCCTGGGTAAATAAAGTAGAGTAAATTAGCTTTTTTTAATAGTTTTTTTTTTTGCTTTCAAAATGTCAACTGATTTCAAAACATCTCGTTCAACCTTGTTTATATGATCTGTGTTAGCGCAACCCTACATGATACAGAAGGCAAATCTGAACAATATTTACTCGACTGAAGGTTCAATCTCGAACGTGCGGTTATTGAAAATATGTTATCAGTGTTTATTTATGTTGTTAGATGAGGTCGCCGCGGGAGATAAGGGCGCGATCACGCTGCCATTTATGGAGTATACCCACATCCTCTTGGGTATCAATTAAGACGATGTACAGTAGGGTTAGCGTTGACTAGATTTACCTAAGAATTTGTGAAGCCAAGTCAAGAGTTCTTGTCTATCATTTCTTCTTCTGTCAAACTGGAGAAATGCCTGATACAGGATATCTAAATCATTAAGTTAAACAACAATATTTTGACGATCGTTGTTGTTACGATCTGTACAAAATTTAAAAAAAGTACTTACTTCTTACTACCGTATAATAATAAAAAATGTTTGATCAAAGTTTCAAGTGTTTCTAAAGTATATTAACATTAATAATAATCGACTAAATCACACATTTTGTGTCTAATAACAGCACCAAACTCATGAATTTTCTCAGCTGAGATAATTCTCAATTTGTAAGATTTTGAACTCATAGTTAAGTGGCACTTAGCAATTAAATGTCAACACATGTATATAAGTAATTACGTTTTATTTTGTCCCCGTGTGTTACTTCAATGTATAACCCAGTAAAAAAAGTCAGTTACTGTGTTTTTAACAGTTATTTTTATAAGTATGACGATTCTGGCAATTGGTATAATGGCAGTTGTATGTCGACCACTGAAAGCTGAAATGTCATATCATAAATAAATGCCGGACATCTAACACACAACACCATCTAATTTCAAGCTTAGCAGAGCTTGTGTTATGGGTACTAGACAACAGATATAAATACATAATTATGTACTTTGTTTTTGTAAATACATACATATTATAGATAGAAAACACCCCAACTCCGAAACAAATATTTGCAGATCATTACGGTCTGTAATCCATAAATATCCAATTTGATGCCAAAAAGTAATTTAAAATTAAGAAACTGCAAAGGTTTATTTCGTCGTTTTTTTATATTATTAAGTTTTTTACATTAAGACCGACTGCAAGATAAAACAATTTCACTTTTTACCCTTAACGCATCAGTTATCTAGTTTATTTCTTCAAAGTTGTTGTTTTCTGGTCACTTCATAATAACGAAATCAAACTATAATCTTTACCAAAAACCATCAAGGTAACAATTTAATCCATCTCGAATAGCGTTAAATCGATAACAGGCGCGAAAACGTTAATCGACTACACAAAATAAATCAGAATAAGGTCGCGACAGGTCGCTCGGTCGTGACGACTTTCGATTAGTTAACGACAATCGATTTTAGAGATATAATGTAGTTGAGGGATTTCGATATTCAAAATCACTGAAATCGGTTTCACCTTCAAAGTAATTACGACATTAGTTGACATAATGATGCAAAAGAACATACGAATTAAGGAAAGAGAATTTTAAGCATAGAAGTTGACACGGTTGGGTACAAATAGACTATGTATTTAGATACCGACATAAACGCGGACAGAGCCGCGGGCAAAAGCTAGTATTAAATAACCTTGAAGTATAAAATTACTCCGTATTTTATTTCTCAGTCCCGGATAGGAACATTGCAAACGTGAATGTACAACTAAAGTAATCAATCAGTGACTAAACATTTAGTTAAATACTCATCCTCGAGTTAATATAACACGATTATTCATAGTGATAATCTAATGACTTTTGTTAATAAACCAACGGTCTACTTTCAACTTGGGCACCCAAGTCCGTAACCCGATCACCCATCTCCAATGAGTCGGACAATTAGAGAGCTTTCCCTTTCTTACTGACCATAATGGTTATGCTTCAGTGATCTGATACACTTTCACTTAATTTTAACAACAAAGGTTATAACAAAGGGCTGAAGTAATAGGCTTCAATCAGAAACCAGTACGGCGTTTTTTTTTTTAATTTAACCGCGTAAATAAAGAGGTTATAACTCGACTGTCTCTTCTCTATTTTAACTAGAGATATATTTTTTAAAAGAACTGTGATAATGAATATTATATTTGAAGGTTTAAAGATAAATCCAAACTAGATGAATGTTACTCAAAATAAATATTTAATAATATTGAATATTTAAAGCGCTATAAAATACTTGTTTCATGGAGAATGTTTAATTCACGTTGTGACCATAGATTATTATTATTATTATAGCCTTTTTACAGTAAACTTAAAATTTAATAATTAAAATTAAATGTAATAAATATGAAAAAAGCTTTTTATATTTATAACCCGATGTCAATTTAATACCAAAAGACCGGATCTTATATAAAATGGTTTCATAATGATCTTATAAAAAATATGAATGTTTCTTAAACTTAATTAATTCGATTTAACATATGATGGCTTAAAATCTTCTATTAATTTAATAGTTTAGATTTTTTACCGGATATTATAGAAGACTAATTATGTTATAAATTAATAAAACATGTTAAGAATCGGACCACATTTATTTTTCAACATTAATAATACTTTTTCTTTAATGGTCCAGAAAGCATTAAATACAATTTGTTAAAATATAAACTACAAATTTAACGAGGTACTAATAAATTGAAAACATGTCTAAAAATTTAATGTTTTCTAAAATGAAAACAACTTAAATGTAGTGTGAACAATTAATGATAGATTTATATTGCCACATAAAGTCGTACGTTATGCCACACATTAATAAAAAAAAAAACATACGTATAATTACTACATAAGCACGCATCGTAGAAAATTCATTTCAGTATTACCCAAACAGCCAATTTGTTTTAGAAACATCTAACCATAAATCTCTGAAATTAGTTCCTTTTGCATATTTATAATTTTTAATATCATCAGCTTAGAAAAATATGAAAAATGCCATCGAAAAATACCACACCAAAAAAAGAAGATGGTGAATCGGAAATATACCTTTAAATCAATCCTTTCTCTTTTTATGTTATTGAAATACACATTTACAAAAAGTTTTATATAGCAGCAGGTTGTATCTAGGCCAACATGTCGGATGGAATACGCTTAGCACAGTTTCTCATGTATATAAACTATCAAACATAAATTTATAAATAGAAATTCATTCCTGCCTCACTAGTTTGGTCCGAACAAGTGAATAACTAATAAGGCGACACGAAATAGGCCAGTTATAAACACAGCAACTTTACGTGTGCTGCAGACAGCAGCAAAAATAGATTTTGAACTCGATGTGGGGAAGTGTTATAAAATTAATTGAAGTTTTAGTTTAAATCGTTTCGAAGTTGAGTCAGTTATCTCAGAAGAGACTAAAGAGTAGACAACATATATCAGCATAAAAAGTCCAGTTTAATGATAGAACAGAAATTTATTCAGTGAAGTTTATAAGACAATATGCAATCTTTATCAACATAATTTTCGGTTAGAGACTAGCGTCGCAATTGATGCAGTAAGTAGATGCTAGAAATAATAAGAGCTTCGACTGTAAAATATGAGAATTTCTGCAGACCAAAACCTGCTTAAGCTGTTGCTGAAATGCCCCAACGCAAACGTATCGTCTGATGGTAAGCGATTAGACACTCGCAACAACAAAGGCGTCTCAAGTACGTTGCCGGCCTTTGGGGGATAGGGGGAGAGGTTACGATATGGGCCTCCGGTATCCTCACTTACTCGGTGACACCGGTTTTCTGTGAGGCCGTTGTATCACACCGGTTGAGCCGGTCCATGCATGCCAAAGCGTGGCTCTCCCAGCCACGGTAAAATGCTACTAAACTTTTCCAAGTTTTGTCCGTCTAATTTAGTGGATCACTTGACGGCGATAGGCTTGGGTCATGTTTTTAACTCCGGCTAACAAAGTATGCGCATTTGACGATTCAAATGTCTGCTTACTTCTTCAGCAATATCAGTGTGCATATACGTATGTATCTTTAGACGACTCTTTCACATTTTCTTTACCCTTTAATCATTATATGTATATGTCTTCCATGATCTTCCCCATCCAACTATCTGTCTTCGTAAACTTAACTTTTCTGTAGATAATGTATCAGTTGACTACCTGAAGTTATCTTATCCACGATACGTCCTAACCTTGTTCCTGACATGGGATAAGGCTTAAAAGAGTCGTCAGAGATAGGTATTTTGATTGAAGATAGTGTTCATTTGAATTGATAATCCCTCATAGAATTTCTTAGTAGATTTTTCTGATTAGATTTGGGTTAAGTTAAACAGTTTTCTGTATTTAAGTACGAAAACTAGCCAGGTATCTACATCACCTGCATACAATTATTGTTGTTTCACGTATTCTATTTTATCCTAAAGCCACTAGTGATTTCTATTTATTGAGGACGCAGGAATTTCCATCATCATCTCAGCCGAAGTATATTTTTTAAACGTTATTTTCATGATGAAAAGTAGCATGTGCCATCCAATATTCGGTAACCAATCAACCTGTCGCTGTCCACTACTGAACTAACGCTCCCCAAGGCGGCGCTCCTTGGTCTGACTGTCCTGGTCTTGGGCAGCCCACATCCATCCGTTACCAACCACTTGAACTGCAGCTTAGCATTAACCTATATTTTTATAACATCAGAATAAGCATTTCTGTAGTTATCGGTTCTCAAGGAATATTAAATGCAAAGCAAGGTATAGATTCGTATAGCATCGTTATTTGTGTTTAATAAATAAAGCAATTAAAAATAAGGAAATTTAATAAATCAAAAATGCACAACGTTAATTTAACTTCTTCTTCTCTTAATTAACTTCTGCCGTCACTCCCGGTGTGCAACCCCTTGTTTTTTTAATTTATTAGAAATATAGTATATGAGTATCCATGAATATCCATAAAATAATACGAGTATCCATGGCTAATATTTTTTTTTTTTGAGAAGTTTTGAAAACTTGATACATATACCGTTGAGACGTAGCCATTTAAAGTATATCACTGTCAAAGCAGCGTGGTTAATTCCGTACTGGTAGTCACGATAAGAAGCTAAGTCGTAAAGGTTATGTCCAAGTGTTATGAGCTAGTAAAACCGGTCTAATGTGTCCGGTGCGTTATGGCCGACCACCAGGAGAAAATAAATATGGATATAAAAAGTTTAGTTTAGTGGTACAGCAACACTAATATATAAAGAAGTTGAAGAGATTTTCGTTTGTTTAGGAGAGGTAATTAACTAAGTTTACTGGATAAAGTATTCATTAAGTAATGTGTTATGAAATGTCAAACTGACATTGATCATGAATTTGTGATATTGATTTCTTAGAAATCGTCAATTAATTGACCTTCTCAACTATTCCATCTAACCTAAATATACAAATGAAATTGTCATTAGCAGTGTTTACTTACTTACAATTTACTAATTGTGCTAGACCTAAACATAAACAATTATAAGTATTGACATTGTCATTATATCTTTTTGTTACAGATACCATCAAAGGAAACATGCGATTATCGTTATCTTCGCAGCGCTCATCTCTAAAGACAAGTGACGTCATATAAAGTATTAACACTGAGTACTTTCTTCAGTTTGCAGTATCAGTTTAGACGAGTATCGAATCGGTAGCTAAGCGTACATCACTACAGTTTCGAAATTTGAAATTATTTAGTGTCGCTTTTCAGCGGACTTGGAAGTAGGACTCGCGTGAATAGTGGACATTATAGTTTTTTTTAAAATGGCAAGCACCGGCAGTGAAATTTGGTTGCAATGGTTTGCGTGCTGCTACCAACCTGCTGCGCAGGCGCAACGCACGCGCCGGAGAATAGACAGATCTATGATCGGCGAGCCAACTAACTTTCAACATACGGGACACATAGGTAAGTTCTAGCTATATGTACATATTATTATTTCTAGTAAATGTTACAAAACGTAAAACTTGAAATTTTACCATACCAATTTGTTTTGTGTTTAGTATTTAGCTTAATTGTTTGAGTTTTTTTTAATGTTTTAGACTGTTATTGTCACTAACGGGGTACTCCTCTAGTTAAAAAATTCTGATGTTCAAAGATTTGTCTTTTATTTGAGTTAATTAGAGCATGTAATATGTAGAAACAATACAATAAAGAAATTCCAGCGATATGCTAACAAATATTTTTATGGCCGTATATATATATATTTTATGTTTGTTCGCGGATAACTTCGTCATTTATGAAACGACTTCGATGATTCTTTTTTTAATGGAAAGGAGATATTCCAACGGCGGTACTATGATAAGGACACTAAGATCTGATGAGGACATCCAAAAGAAATCGAGTGGAACCTTGAAGTAGGTTTTATTTTTGTTAAAATTTAATTGTTGATATGACTTTTGATAGTTTATTTATTATGAATCTAGCTCGTTAACGATAACCGTTAGTTTCGTTGTAGTTCCATAGACTATTCGTGTTAATATTTTAATTAGTTTTTTTTATTGAAATTTTACGATTTCGAGTTTAACCGGTTTCCTTTTATGTATTTTAATTATTTTTTGGTAATATTTTTAACTGGTTCTAAATTATACTTGCGTATGTATTTATTTGCTATGTAAATTTATGCATTTCCTACCGCGATGATTCACGCTTGTGAGTTCCAGTGAAGGAGGAATTCTCCGAAACCATTTAATGAGTTACATTAACAATAGCGATACTATTAAGTGTGTTATGAATTATGATAAAAATTGTTTATGAACGCATTGTTTTTTACCACTGGCATGCTTCCCATCAGGCAGAGAAGAGTCATTTTAGCAGGCCATACATAAAAAAAAAACAAGATTCATTTCTAAAAACAAAACACCCTTTTGCCCGTGAAAAACATTTTGTTTCTGACTAAAACGTGATATAGGTATTGTTATAGTATTAATACAAAATTTAATGATGGTCAGATCAACGGTACGGCATTGCATGTGCGTCAACCAGTTAACATAGATTGACCTCCGTATTATTTATGTAAATAAGGAAACTTTTTAATAAAACGTGCTTCTATTTTTCTCTACTAAGGTACCGCAAATTATTCGATTTATAAAAAATTTGCATAATTTTAGTTAACTTGATATTTTGAAAGGAGCAACTTTAGAAAATGTATTTTAGGATCACAAACAACTAACTTATTACACTCACAGTACAATATAAACGGAATGAAAAAATACTAAGTTTTGTAGGTTCGACCCCCGCATGGGACAACATTATAAGTAATCCAGAACATCATAATCAAGATATGACGAGCGTTTCGTAGGCGTGCGCAAAGTCTTTCACGAGTCTACTGTTGATATTCCACAGGATTATATTCATCATGCGAGAGTTGTCTTTTATAAAACCAACAAATAAACGCTAACTACTGTCCAATAGTCAGTATCAGACATTGTCTAGGTCATTGCAGCTACTGAGAAGTTAGACTACACTCATATACTTCTTTGTGTTACTGCCAAGTTCTGCCATTAACATACTGTACATAAACCTCTATGAGAACAATTTCGAGAGGGTTGGTTCTCGCGCACCGCCCTCGCGTATTAGAAAAAAAAGTGTCAATTTATCCTAACGAGTTTGCATTTATCCTTATCAATGTGTACATATGTATATCAGCACTTGAACTTGATCAGTATAAGCTTTGGTATCGATAATTCGATAACGAGCTGTCACTCAATCGATTATTCGACCTTGGTAATGGTCGTCGACCTGTCGCTACGGCTATATTATAATAAATTGAGTATGTAATTGACTTTAAACCATTAAATTAATTAAGTTTTTATTTGTAAGTTTACTTACATAGTAGGTCAAAACCTGCTTTGTAGTAAGAGGTATATGACTGTAAATTATGTATACTTCATTGAAGTCTTTATGATTATGTAGGTAATTACATATTCAAATGTCAACACTAAGATAACTAGTGTTGCATAAACGAACATTCGCATTCGTATTAACATTACGACAATTTAGAATACACATACCTATAGAATATTTAAGTTAAAATCACTTTAATAAAACTAAACGAACCCAGCCTAACAACAAGGACACTTTCCTTTAACGACGCTCTTAAAAACCAAGAAGTATCTCACATTACGAAACTAAACCTTACGTAATTGACATAACGACTGTTTTAATGTGCCTACATCCCTACTGCACTGTTACATAAAAACACTACTTTGTATTCCACATGACCAGTGCTCTCCTAATTTGGTTACGGATGGATCGGAGACAGCTTGTACTCTTTATGGTAAGCTATTCAACCATCAGGCATTCAGCCCGATCTGCAGGTCAGATAACTAGCTTTTAAAAGGAATAGAACCTCCATGCGTGCCTAGTATGACATTTGAAACTTTATTTTTAAATCAAACTGGCAGGTATCAGCACTACTAACGTCTGCTTGTTATGTTTCTAGTTCTGTTAAATAGGGCTGACTCTCAAAAAAAACTCGATCGACTAAAGAAATATTTGAGTTTAGAATAAATGACCTAAAAAATTGGCCTCCTCAAGTCCTGACTGAGATAAAAACTGATTGATTTATCTGATTTAATTTAAATCACTAGTGCGTATTTTGCATACGCACTAGTGATGTGATATAATACAAGTGACATGATGAATTATTGTAATGTCACTTATCAAAGAATTTATTATCTGTCCTCGTGGCTCACCTAGCACACTAAGTTCGCAATGGCCTTAAACTTTACCAATGTTAATCTTGTTTTTGTATAAAAATAATAATTGTAATTAAAATATACCTAAATACATTGTTAGTTATATTTTGAACCTTTAACTCATTAGTTAATTTTCTTCTCAATTTATTGTTTGAAAGGCATTCCATTGAAACAGTGAACTGTAAAGAAAATTTAAGTTTTTAAAACTTTATATTCAACTGTTTCTTTAATAGATGAAGAAAGAAAACGACAATACTTTATCCTGGACTTTTTAAGTAGTTGTAAACATAAAAACGATACTATCTAGTTAGTCATGATAAAAGTGATTCAAGAAATATTTTAATTTAGAATATAAAAAAAAGATGTTTCCACATAAACATATTTAAATAATACTTAGTATAACAATTATTTCAATTGCAACATTCAGATACACTGCAATTAAAATGATTTTCTTTAGCCATACGTCACTGTCCACGAGCGACATTCTCAAACAACTATTAGAAATAATTTGCTACTTGCAGCTACATACCTGTCGAGCCAGTTCCCTCTTCAGTCCTGTTTAATCCAGGCATATCTAGTTAAAACCAATCAAATCTAACCAATCTATACTAATATATAAAGCTGAAGAGTTTGTTTGTTTGTTTGTTTGTTTGAACACGCTAATCTCAGGAACCGCTGGTCCGATTTGAAAAATTCTTTCGGTGTTGGATAGTCCATTTATCGAGGAAGGCTATAGGGTATATATCATCACGCTACTACTAATAGGAGCGGAGCAACAACGAAGAATGTTTCAAAAACGGGGGAAATTTTCACGCTACGGGCAATATAAGGCGCAAACGAGGTTGCGTGGGTCAGCTAGTTACTGATATTTTTAAATGTTGCTTTCAATTTATCGCTCTACGATTGTATCGATTGATGTATATAATCGATATCAAAGCTTGGAATTTGTGGCAAAATACACTGGAATATACTTAATTAATAAAAATAATAGTAACTAACTAAGTAATAAAAAAAGTAGTATTATTTAGAAGAATTCTAGGAGGTAATAGACACTGTGTTGTTGCCATATATAAGTACTAGATAACCTATTGCCACTGATAGAAGTGTCTAGAAAAGTGTGTCTATATGTACTGTCCTACTCATGTAGACGAGGATCTAACTTATCTATACAAATAAATAAATAAAATTGGAGTGTCTGTTTGTAATATTAAAATAACAGCTTTTTAATCAATGCATATGTATATATACACGATACATATTCCAAAAATGTAGTTAAAAAAATTTTTGTCTGTCTGTCTGTCTGTCTGTCTGTCTGTTTGTTCCGGGTAATCTCTGGAACGGCTGGACGGATTTTGACGGGACTTTCACTGGCAGGTAGCTGATGATCCAGGGAGTAACTTAGGCTACTTTTTTTAGACTAACTTTGTCCCGCGGCGTTACTCGCGGTACAACAATAACCGCGGGTAACACCGCGGGGTTCAGCTAGTTGACTATATATTTCCTTGTTTGAAACTCGTGGCAGTATTTTGATGTAATTACTATAAAGCCTGCAGGTACTGTGAGTACAACAAAAAGTGTAGGGATTACAAAAAAATTAAAACATAGTACTAACATAAAATCTATCCATTTTGTACTAAAAAATCTGTTACATTTTGTAATGTGTTTTTTTAATTTTGTTTTTATATATTTATAACAAATGTGATACATTTAGGTACATATTACTGATATTACATAATTTCGCCAAACTGCATGACAGTTTGTTGGCGAACACTGTGCGTTCATTTTTACAATATTAAATATGTAAACACATTTAAAACAATCTGCACATTTATGTTTCAAATTACAGACACTATAAAATTATTTTATCAAATAGATTTTTTTAAAACCTAAGTAGACTTTAAGATACATTTGATAGTAGTAATATTGCTAATCTTCAATTTGATCATTAAACATTTGTAACAATAGTTCTTTTAACTTTTTCTTAAATATATTTAAGTTTTAATATATTTAAGTGTGATTTAAGACTAAGTCGGTTACTGTTTGTTTTTGAACTATTTAGATTCAAGCCGCTTAACTGGTCTATAGATATCTAATAAAGCGCTTTAGATGCGTCAATGGACAAGATGGCATAACTATTCGGTTTAGACTGGCAACATAAAAGAATTTTAAAGGATTTTTACCCTCCAAATTCTAGCGATTTTATCGTGAAGTTGTCAAAGAAGAGTTTGGCGACTTTCATGTACAAAGAATAAACATAAATGACGATTTATCGACCTACAAAGGCACTTTGAATCCTGAAACACGCTGTGTAAGTTTTCATGTACTTAAATATACATATACTTAAATAAATATTGGACCGAGACTGTTGGATCGCCAGGCCAGATCTCCTTGCCTGATCAAATAAACCTTAGTGTTGGAGGAACGTAAAACCCTCTTCTCCACACGACCTTCCATGCTGCGACAGAGGTTTTAAGGACATTTTATAGAATCATTTCTATCATATTAATGTTCAAAATGACATAAATACAGATAAAATCGATATATTTAGTTCATAGAAGTCTGTCGGTGTTATCAGCTGTACGTGTTGGCGCTCATTATGCGTGAACTTTAACGTATCACTTGAATACTAATAGGGAATTTGAGCTGGTGAGAATTAATTATATTGCTTTGTGTGATAACGTTGGTTAATCAATTGTAAACACGCTTACACGAAACTAATACCCAAGTTTGTTATATAAATACCAGGAATGAGACGAATAACCGGATAACCGGATATTCCACAGATTCGAAACAGTTTCAAAATCAATATCTTGTAGCATAGTGGTGACCATTTTGTATATTACACATTAAAATAAGGTAAATCTAAGCCAACTTAGTAGGCAGTATTAAAATGACTCCTCGAGGATTGAAGCGTCATACAAACAGAAGCGGAATGTCGTTGCATTTTAAAATTAGAACATCCGAGACGGTTGTACGCGTATTATTTATTCGTAGTGTGCGGTTAAGGATGAACAAACGCCATTTTGAAAGGCCTTGAAATTTATTTTCCCAAAAGTACATTTTAAGTATTTTAACTTGCGTCTGATAAACAGCACAAAATAAATAATATTGACGCTTACTGTGAGTCTTTTCTTTTTCACTAATGTATTTCATAAATTATAATAGGTATTACAATTAACAAACAATTACTACTATTTAGAAAAAGTCAGCCGTAGTCACGCGTTGTTAAAGTGTTATGGTACGTTTCTATGTAACGTGTGACTACGGCTTTTCAAACTTAAATATGTGTATCTCTGTATACTGATAATTGTGTCTAAGGGTTGTTTGTTTGTTTCTTCAATAATGTTGTTTAATCCAGTGTCCTGTAAATCTTGTTTCATGCTTTTTCAGCGTCGTTTTTGTGGAAATTGGGTTTTAGTTTTTAATTTTTTTGTATTGAAAATGTTTTGGTGCCTCTATGATATTAATATATTTTAAATAAGTATCATAGAAATATCACAATTGTCGAATAATTACGGACAAAGTCACAAGCAAATGCAAATAATATATGTGTTTTTGAAATGTACGGGTAACGCCCTTTCGTAGGATACCAAATACGGCATATTTCTCTCAAATTCATTTTTTAATACTGTACTTTACGTCGGCTAGAGGGCGCCACATTAGATTCAGTGATACGTCATATAGCCTATAACTAGCAGACGATCATGACGCTTCTAACGAAACCTTATTTGTCCAGTTCTAATGAGTAGTTAAGGAGCTATGAGGGAACAAATGAACATACATACATAGCCTGTCAAAATCATAACCCTCCTTTTGCTTTGCCGTAGTCGGGTAAAAAGAATTTAATCCGTTATATGCAACAAACACTCGCTTAATAATCCTACTTAATGTTATAAATGTGAAAGTTTGTAAGGATTTTTGTGTGTTTGTTACTCCTTCACGCAAAAAATACTTAACGGATTGGGATGAAACTTTACAGTAATATAGCTTATTCATTAGAATAACACATAGGGTACTATATACCGCGATAATCGTCATACACGCGGGCGGAGCCGCGGGCAACAGCTAGTCTTACATAAAATATTGATATTTTAATCACTATCCTGCAAAATAAATCGTTTGTTTTTTCCTTCAATAAATTTATAAGTTATTTCGAAACAATAACATCCAACTTGAGGATATTCATCATGAGGTATTTGAGGTAAACCATTGGTAATATTAATGTTTATAACAAATAAAACTAATGGTTAAATGTTAGGTACTAGTCAGGAATACGTTACTTTAAACGACATAATAATAATATCTTCTCTTCCCTTGTGTAAGAGAAGATTTGTGAGCTGGCAATATTCGGAATTACAAGGCGAATTTTTCTCGATTCCCTCTTTACCCAGAGACCAACAGTAATCAAGTCTTCCTTCATCGATAAATTAAAACACAGTATTTTTACCAAAAGAGAGCTACGCTTCGGCATGAACGGGCCGACTCGACCGGAGTGATAGCACGGCCTCACAGAAAACCGGTGTGAAATAGCACTTGCGATGTGTTTCACCGAGTGAGTGAGGATACCGAAGGCCTATACCCAACCTCTCCTCTATCTCCCGAATGCCGGCAACGCACTTGTGACGCCTCTGGTATTGCGGGTGTCCATGGGCGGCGGTAATCGTTTACCATCAGGCGATACGTCCGATCGTTTGCCCGACTATTCCATAAAAAAACAGTAAGTAAAACCGTACGGTACCTATTTAAATAATCTTTACTCAATTTTTTTAATCTTTACTTACATACGAGTACATTTTATGTTCTAAATTTGTAGGTGCTAAAAAATTATAATAAAACGAAATTTAAATTTGGAATCCTCACGAATGCTTGCCGTGTTTGTTGTCTACACAAGGAACAGCCCTAACTACAAGTTTAAAATAAACACGAGTTCGGCGGCCGACTCCGTGAGCGAATGACTCATTCGATTCTAACGCGACGAATACACTTGCGCCCGGCCACTGTCTTTATCGCTAACTTATTGTATGTTGTTTTGTAAACTACTCAATGGACTCTATACAAATCTATTTATTTCATTATGCGTAATTTATTGGTGCTTCTTTTAACCACATCATACTATTGGTTTTTGCGGTGTAATACCGACGTACGACCGACGCTACCCCTTTTTTTCCATAAACAACTTATTAAATTTTTTTCGGGATACGATATTTTTATGTTCTCCTCCTAACCGATCCTTCACTCTCAAACCGATGGGACGGTCATGGTTATCTAACATGACCAGGAGAGATCAGACGCAGAACGACGGCTTCAAGAGCTCTTCGAGGCACGGGCGCTAAGACCCCAACTTCCAAACTCTGAGCTCATATACAACATCAAGCAACATACGGTATATATTCCAAACTCATACGGCATAAGTACTTTGATGTCGATTAAAATTCGTCAAATCAATCCCTGTTAGGCTTATACGTCAAAAAAAACAAATAATGTGTAACATAATAAAACAATTCATCACAAATTAAATTACCAACACACACCACACATTTTAATATCATCATAAGATATAACCTACATCCCGATTTTGTATCCATTCAGCATTTATTACGAAACCACATATTAGGCCGCATGTGTTCAAAGTGGCCTGCGATAATTAGTATTAACCACTTCATACGCCATTACAGTTGAGAAATAATTGACTTCTCAATTATGAAATGTGTTTGAATGTGAACAATCTTTTAAACTAACTATCTTTAATACGCTATTGTGTTGTGAGGGGTCTACTGGGTATATGATATTGTCCTCAGTCGGAGTTTAAGTTTTGAAACGTAAATTTTGAAATAGTGAAATGGAATTTTGTTTACTTAAGTTTTATATCAAGCCAACAGAATGTTATCGTCTACGAAAAACAGATTTATAGAAACGTGGATATTTTTAATCTGTATTTTAACACGTGAAGCAAAAACGGAGTATGAAATTGGGGCACAGTTAAAGTTGATGTTTATATGGAGGAAGAGGGCAAAAAGCTAAAAAAATTAAATAAAATAATTATGGTCCAATTTCGACCACGCACTGGACGAAATCTAGTCTCATTGAATTCATTTTTGAAGTGGAGACTTCTTTAGCCGCTTTGAGAACTTTTTGGTAGGAGAAAATCGCGTCACGGACATGCTAATGTTTGATGTTGATGATTTTATATATGAATTTTACAAATAACTTTCAAAGTTATAAGTTTTTACTTCTATCGGCAGTCCTTATGGCCATCAGTTAGACATTGCTAGACATCAAAAAAGGTAAAAATATCCTTGTTCATAGAAATACAATCGAGAGATCGTGATGAACAATTCTGCTCGCTATTCGCGGATGTCTGTCGTCCCCAGCCGTCTCATACATCACATATCACCTTGGGTTAAGTTTCTCATGGACGTGTGTGGATTTGTTTCCGTAATCTAATAACTGTTTTATTTAGTTACGCGTTTTATAACCTACTGAAATTCATTAAAATGCCTTTATTTAAAGACATCTCAACAAAAATAGAAATAGAACAACGTGTTGTCAGGTTCAGGAATTGAACCTACAACACTTGGCGTAGTAGGAACCGGCGTGGCGACCACTAAACCACACAGTCAATGTAATGTGATGATGTTCTCCTAGCCGATCACGGACACGGCGGCGAGTCTCAACGGAGACCAGCCAACTACGCAAGAGATATTATAGTGCACAAGTGTGTGAGCAAACCCATGTGTACTTTCTATTCCCTCTCTCTCATAATCCGATGGGACAGTTAACCGACACGAATGGGGAGAGATCAGGCGCAGGACCGACAGCTTTACGTGCTCTCCGAGGCATGGGGAACATAGGAACAATGTAATGTAACAGTAGGCTAAAACCTCCTTTGTAAGGAGAGGTCTGTGATGTCCATCAGTGGACTGTATATAATAGATAGATGAGTGACCCACGAACACACCGAGTGTCATAACTCGGTGTGTTCGTGGGTCACTGCTGTTGATCCT
Organism: Spilosoma lubricipeda; assembly: GCA_905220595.1. NCBI lineage: Eukaryota > Metazoa > Arthropoda > Insecta > Lepidoptera > Erebidae > Spilosoma > Spilosoma lubricipeda. The sequence goes on from HG992295.1 coordinate 5,424,836, forward strand.
GGTGTACAGGAGTTACAGCGGTGGGCGTGTGGGTGGGATTAGTCCCAAAAAAAAAAAAATAGATAGATGAATATAACTTGAGTACTTTGAAACAATTTTATTAAATGACGACATAAAATTGTTTTAATGTGTAAATAAAACTTCAGACATATTTTAATTACAATATCATCAACAACCCATAACGTCCCACTGCTGGGCTCGGGTCTCCTCTCAGAAGAAAGTTAAGGCCATACTTCCCCACGCTAACCGAGTGCGGGTTGGGGACTGGCAAGACAACGTTGTGGCTTGGATGTTTTTAAGCCGCTCTAAGGCCTATAACTAAGCTTCACGACTGTTATTCTACGATAACAACCGGGACCAACTGCTTAACGTGACCACCGAATCACGGAGACACTCATGGTGTCATGCCACCAGCGGTCACCCATCCAAGTACTGACGGCGCCGTCGTTGCTTACCTTCGGTGATTGTTTCTAATCACCGAGTGCAACTGAGCTATGAGCGCCTCTAAGTTATAATATACATAAGTGTAATGCGTGTGACTTTGTAAATGTTATGTGAATACGTATTTTAAAGGTTATGTAAGAATTTGTTAGAAACAAATCGTTTACATATTTAATTATATTATCATTGAACGTTGTTGCGGGTACGAGGTTATAACAGTTCTAATTTGCATTGAAATAAACACATACGTGTATCTAACTAGTCGGACAGGCTAAACTTGCATTCTTCATTTCCAGTAACAAATAATAAATGAATCTGTCGAAAGTCCTTTCGTACAATCTTGAAACTATCAACCTCTATGGTACAGAATGGATACCGACAGGCTACAACAAACTCGCCTGTCAACAAGTTAATTTAGAAAAGGCCTACCCAAGCACTTAGTCGAGTAATAAATACGCCAAAAATGCCTTACTACATATTGGAAAAGAGCTGATACTCTTGCACTGCTGTACCGATATTAACCAAATATAGCTAAGAACCACCGCAAGGAAACTGGCTTTCAAATGAAAAAAAACCGCATCGATTTCAGTCCATCCGTTTGAAAGCTACGATGCCGCAGACAGACATCGACGTCAAACTTATAACACTCCTCTTTTTACGTTGGGGGTTAAAAACAGGTTGAAGGATCCAATAGTTTTTCCAAAATTGATGCTAAAACATTTCTAACAAGTCTTAGAATAATGAGACTTTGAATTCAATAAATATGTTCACCGCCGAACGAAATAAGAGCATGCGCAATACATCACGTAATCTATTTCATTGATGTAACAGACATCAAACGCCAGCGATAAAAACGTTCCAATGGATTTGTTATCAACACGAAAATGGAAAAGTCTAGAAAAAAGTTCCCGGCGAAGTCATTAGACCTTGTACCATCCTACTATCACATCACACTTCACACTAATATATAAAGGTGAAAGTTTGTGAGTGTGTATGTTTGTTCTTCTTCACGCAAAAACTACTGAACGGATTTGGATAGAACCTTACAGTAATATTGCATATACATCAAATTAACACATAGCCTACTATTTGCCGCGATAATCGACATAAACGCGGGCGGAGCCGCGAGCAACAACTGGTCACACTAATATATAAAGACGAAAGTTTGTGAGTGTGTATGTTTGTTATTTCGTCACGCAAAAACTACTAAACGGATTTGGATGAAACTTTACGGTAATATAGCTTATACATCATAATAACACAAGCTACTATTAACCGATATACACGCGGGCGGAGCCGCGGACAACAACTAGTAGAACGATATTATTATTAACCTATTCAGGCAGAAATCTTCAAGTTCAATAATGTCAAATCGGTTTTAGAAAAGAAAGAATAGCTTTTAGGTTGATCGTTTTCGATATGCTTCGAAACTATAACAATTCTATCTTGTCTATGGAGGTCACAAAATCGATAATCTTTTTTTCCTGTCTATTTCCCAATTTTATTACTTGGGTACCTAGTGGCAATTATATAACATTGCAAATAAATTTAGGATATTTTAGGGTCGAGCGGAGCATTGGTGTCGACCTTTCTGACGCCAGTCCTCTGGCGAAAGAAAAAAGTCTCTTACAAAATCAAGGTTCAAATTGAAGCAAGGAAAACGGATAGTGCAACGGAACTAGAATAAGAGTTTTCACAAAACTCGGATTTGAAAACAGAATCATTCGGGACCTTTCATATCGGTATGACTGCCTCTACCAAGATAGAGACACTCACTAACCGCCCGAAATAGCTAATAAACTTCAATATTATTGTACTATGAGCCCACAATTCTCTTATTAATATGATATTGTCTTTTTAAGGTCGCGTATTGACCTCGACATTTGACTCGGCTGCAGCACAAGGTAATTCCGAAAGCTTAAGTACTATATAGTTACCTGTTTATTGTTTAACGATTCGTTTATCAAAAGATTAGTGCACAATTACCTTTTAATATACGGTGACCATGAATGTTTGTTCAAAAGCTTCTGTTTTGTAGTTTCTTGTTTAACTTATGTTTTCAAGATTCGTCGTGATTGCATTGATCATATACGTCTATTCGCTTTATAAATCAGTTGTCTTTAGACTCCTGTTATTCCAATAAAAAGATCTAAAACACCTTGATAGTATGAGACGGATATATGAACATTTAAAAGGTTAAATCATCGATCGTTACAATAAAAGGAATCAGAATGTATTTCTATCTATGACATTTCCACATTTAATTAACAAGTAAGTAGACAAGTTAGGAATAATTTGTTAGTTTGTAATTTGAAACTCGTGTTATAAATGCAGACAGAGCTGATAATTTAAAAGTTTGGTGGTGGTTCCTCAGCATATTATATTCATCACCATCATAAAAAACCCGTGTTATATATTCGTCCTATGTATATTTTAAAAAGTTACTAACAATGTATTTGTCTTGTGGTTAGCGTAAGCGACTGTAGATCAAGAGGTCTCGTACGATTCCTGGGTCAGACTGCTGTTGGGTTTTTCTTACAAGAAATTCTCAATAGCAGCCCGGAGTATGGAAGATGGTGGAGATTTCCGCCCGTGCCTCGGAGAGTACGTTAAGCCACCGGTCCCGATTGTCATGAACATCTATGGCAATCGTTATTGGGAAGTCAGTGCCTTCAAATATACTGACAACTAGTTCAACCTTCGAATTCAGTTCACTCTCAGGATTGCGGAGGTCCGATGGCAGTCGCTCCATAGAAAAACTGATGAATTTCAGAATACCTGTTATAGGTAAAACGGGTTGAACTAGTAGCCGACCCCAAGTAGTCTTAGGAATAATAAAGGCGAGGAAGATGATGAATGTATTTGTCTTGGCTCTATTCAATAAAAGATAAGGAACTATTAAAAATAATCGATATCGGAATATTTCCTATCGCTAAATGCTATCTACGTGTTAAGGAAACATGTTGCTCACAAAACTCTGTTGCTCATTTATCTATGACAAGCCTAGTCAAGGTCTATGTTGGAGAGGGTGATTGTCTTTGACCGTATTACATTCTAAAGGTCACACAACAATATACATAGAAGTCGTGCGAATGCAGTAGCAATAATATCGGTTGAGTGGATTTTTTGTTTTATTTTACAGGAACAATTTTGTTAATTTCAACAATCATTTGACGATTTTTGGAACGAAGTTCCTTATGGCGCATTGCGAAAGGGAAGCTAGACGTAAAAGTGTAACGATAGTTTTTGCTAATTACATATGTGTATATAATATATATATGTGTGTGTATGTACATGTACATTTTTTTTCTTTTATTTTAATAGCGAATTAACTAAAGCATCGACTACTGAGGTACAAACTATAACTTCGTTCCATCCGGGTGTCCCTTGACACCTCTCAAGTTTTTTTTATTTAAAAACGTTTCAATATACATACCTGTTTCTTAACCTCTTGGAGCTCCTTAAAATTATTGCAGAATTCTTATGATTAAAGAGATTTACATAAAGACATGATAAGTATTTTGCTTAGTGTAATGACCTCTCCACTGACGTGAAATTATTTGTTATGCCCGCTATTTCCAGGTTACTAAGTAGTTAACGTTTTATATCCTACTAATATTATAAACGCGAAAGTTTGTAAGTATGGATGAATGGATGTTTGTGACACTTTCACTCAAAAACTTCTGAACGGATTTGGATGATATTTTACAGTAATATAGATTTTACATTAGAATAACACATAGGCTACTATTTGCCGCGATAACCGACATATATGGGCAACAACTAGTTTAAAATAGTTAAGACTACCGACTTAATTTATTTTTGTGGCAAAAATTTAGAGCCGAGAACAAACAAACAAACAAACTCTTCAGCTTTATATATTAGAATAGATAACTGCCTCGTTGGTCTAGCGGTTGACGTATGCGACTGCCGATCAAGAGATCTCGGGTTCGAATCTCGGGTCGGGCTAAAAGTGTTACTGGGTTTTTCTGATTATAGAAATACTTAATAATAGCTGGAAGTTTGGAAGTTGGGGTCTGATCCTCCGTGCTGTCGGTCCTGGGCCTGATTTCTCCCCGGTCGTGTCGGTTAACCGTCCCATCGGATTATAAGAGAGAGGGAACAGAGAGTGCACCTGTGTTTGCGCACACACTTGTGCACTATAATATCTCCTGCGTAGTTGCTGGTCTCCGTTGATACTGGCTGGTCTCCGTTGATACTGGCCGCCGTGTCCGTTATCAGTTAGGAGAACATTATTATTATTATAATTACAAATTGCCAACAGGCCATAATGGTTATTGTCCGTTAAGATTGAAATCCCATTTGTTGGATGAAATATGTTCTACTTTATTAGACTATTCCAAATTCGATTTTTAATGTTTTTTTTTTGTTTTAGACGCATAATAGTTCTCACACTCATTGTTACAGCTTTAGAATTTAAATTCAAATTCAAATTCAAATTCAAAATCATTTATTCAATTAAGACACTAAGTGACATTTATGAATGTTAAATTGAAGCTGTAGTTAAGAATCATAGAACGACACAAACAGACGCCACAGCATGTGCTGTATTGTCGAGGTAAATTAGGCGAAAACACCAAAATCTACTGCCTGCCTGTGTCGATCCATAACTTCCAGTTTCCAAGTAAAAGTACTTTTAAAAACCATCATGAATTTATAAAAGGTATAAGCTGGCAAAATTAAGTAGTGCTTTCATAGTAGCTTTTCTGGAGTTTCTTTCTTAATTTATCTACCATTTTTAGTTTAGTTAGTATAAACATAGTCTATGTGTTGAATCAATGATCGAGCAAAATTGCATTCATATCCGTTCAGACATTATGCCGCGACTGAGTAGGTACCTAACAACGTAACAAACTTTTGCAATTCTAGGTAATAGTAGTAAATTAAACAACAATTAAAACTTATAATTGATTATTTAAATTATTAATTTTATGTGTTGCTGAACATAACTCAAAGTTAATTATGATATATTCCGACGATAATATTAATACAACAATAGTTTGATAACATAATACGGGATATACATCCACTACTTAAGTGCGCATCGTAAGCAATAAAAATAAATTTAGGTAAGTCCTCGTGTAATTTGGCAAGCTCACGAACTCTAGCGATTAAAGTAGATTTATTTTTGGAGAATCGCGCTTTGTTCCCGAGGACTAACATACCTACTTTATTGTGATATTGCAATGCCATTACATTAGCATGTGCAAAATTTTGTTGGCAAGTGGTATACTGTGAAGAAATCGTAATCTATTACAGAGACAAAAATTTAGCAAGCTGGGAATTACCAGTGTATTTGTAGTTTAAAAAGACGTTACCTACAGTAATTTTAGCTATACAATTCATTTGTGAATCTTGATACTGGTATTTTAATATGACTTGTTTAAGGAATATTGTAGGTAATCTATACATCTACACAAATAAATAAAATTGGAGTGTCTGTTTGTAATATTAAAATAACAGCTTTTTAATCAATGCAAATGTATGTATACACGATACATATAACAAAAATGTAGTTAAAAAAAAATTTGTCTGTCTGTCTATCTGTCTGTCTGTCTGTCTGTCTGTCTGTCTGTCTGTCTGTCTGTTTGTTCCGGGTAATCTATGGAACGGCTGGACGGATTTGGACGGGACTTTCACTGGCAGGTAGCTGATAATCCAGGGAGTAACTTAGGCTACTTTTTTAGAATAACTTTGTGCCGCGGCGTTACTCGCGGTACAACAATAACCGCGGGTAACACCGCGGGGTTCAGCTAGTATCTTAATAATTATAATGAAATAATTTGATTAACACATCGTACAAAGTATCAGTACTGAAAATCTTTTTGAAGAGAATAAATAACATTCAAGTATCTTACAGCAATTAAGGCGTGACAACCTAGCTGTAAAACTTCTTTCTTTAATGTGTCTTAAGGCTAGCTAAATGTAAAATGTTAACATTTTCAGTAGATATCTAACACCTAGTTCTGTTCAAAACACTGAAATCCTTGGTAATGACTTGACTTTAGAAACAAAACTCGTTAAACACGAGTCAGTGAACTCACATTTTTGCCTAAAATAGCTCTCTCCCAAGTTGCGCATTCGACACATACCAACCGTCTATACTCCTGGCTGCACATTATTTTTTAAATCACGATGTTAGCAAGCTTCGATCAATAATCTATCTATACTAATATATAAAGCTGAAGAGTTTGTTTGTTTGTTTGTTTGAACACGCTAACATCAGGAACTGTTGGTCCGATTTGAAAAATTCTTTCGGTGTTGGATAGTCCATTTATCGAGGAAGGCTATAGGGTATATATCATCACGCTACTACTAATAGGAGCGGAGCAACAATGAAGAATGTTTTAAAAACGGGGGAAATTTTCACGCTACGGGCAATATAAGGCGCAAACGCGGTTGCGTGGGTCGGCTAGTAATACTATTATTGATCGAAGTAAGCAAGCAGACGGCGCACGACACGGCAGAAACTAATTATCATATTTGCAAATACTGTCGAAGTGTCGATTAACCGCACGGACAGACTTTATTGTGTAACTGTGATAATCAGAAAAGAAGTGCTAGCTAAGAAATAACTTTGTAGGTTTTTAGTATTATTTTAAGGGGGGGATTAATTATTGAATAATTGTTAACATATGAATTGTTCACGTTCCAGGATCTACAGACGTAGACATCCCATCGTCGCTGCTGCACTCCATGCAGAATCAGATGCAGAGCAAGGGTGGCTATGAGATGGCATACGGCGTTAAGGTGATTATCAATTTAAAAATAGAATTATTTAAAACAAAAAACCCGGCTGCGTCAATATCTATTATCTTTTTTAAATTCAGTTTTTTATTATTAAAATAAGGTATATCTATATATAATCGTAATCACCATTAAAAAGTCTTTATTTTGATAACACATTCTGTGTATTTTGAAAACATATTTTCTTATGATTACTTTTTAGCGCCAAAAAGCTTTTTTTTTAATTTTGATACCCAGTGTCACTCTCACGACTGAGACGAATCTATTGACACCACTCACATAAAAATACGACAACTTGTTTAGGCTCTACGGCGTGCCAAAGAAATATACATATATACATATACATACACTCGAAAACATTACTCTTCTTCTTTCGCAGTCGGGTAAAAATCATATTACCTTATTACCTTTATCTCTTATGGCAACTCTCATGTCACCTATTTGGAGCAAACCCGAATATGCTATTTCGGACTCGAATAGTCTCTAACTTCAAGTGTTCAGTCGTGATGCTGTTAAAAGAAAGTGAAATACTAGCCATTGAAAGTGGGTTCTAAATAATAAAGAAAATCATTTAGTTAAAGTTGAGAAAATGTAGGTGGTAACCTAATTACAGAATTCCGTGAAATGTAGCTCTCTTCATGATTGCTTTTTTTTATTGAGTGGCGTACTGATATTGTTTAAAATCTATCAAAACGAAGCGAAAATTTTATGAAACGCTTGTGACAATCTCTGACTCATCAATTTATGTAATACTAGCTGAGTCCCGCGGTGTTACCCGCTGTTAACGTCGTACCGCGAGTGACGCCGCGGGGCGAAGCTAGTCTAAAAAAAAGTAGTTTAAGTTACTCCTCATATCATTAGAAATGAGAAGTAATAGGAGGATTATGGATGTGAGGGAACAGAGAGTGCACCTGTGTTTGCGCACACACTTGTGCACTATCTTGAGTAGTTTGCTGGTCTCCGTTGAGACTCGCCGCCGTGACCGTTATCGGCTAGGAGAACATCATCACATAAACCAAAAACGTATTTTTTACAATTTTTGTCTGTCTGTTTGTTCTGAGTAATCTCTGGAAGGGGTGTACCGATTTTGACGGGACTTTCACTGATAGGTAGCTGATGACAAAGGGAGTAAATTATGCTAATTTGTTTAGACTGGCTTTGTCATGCGGCATTACTCGCGATGCGACGATAATCGCAGGTAACACCGCGGAGTTCAGCTAGTATTAAATAAATAGTGAGGCAAAAGAAAAATCTGAATGATAGTATCCATTATTATCAGCATTTCCCAGACATAGGCTGACTTATGCCTCTCTTTGGAAAGGAGATTTTAAGCTAATATACCACGATGGCCTGACGTGATGGTATAACTCTTGTTTTAAGTTTTCCTTCTCTTCTCTCTAATGTTATCTAGCGTATTTTGACCCTTAGTCGGATCTTACTACACGTACTGGATGCATAGAGGTGGTTATACTCCATATTTTTTATCCGTCACCAGCTCACCACACGATAATAATATATACAAATAAATAAAATTAGAGTGTCTGTTTGTAATATTAAAATAACCTCTTCTTACTAAATGCATATATATACACACGGTACATATACCAAAAATGTAGTTAATTTTTTTTTTGTCTGTCTGTCTGTTTGTTCCGGGTCTCTGGAACGGCTGGACCGATTTTGACGGGGCTTTCACCGGCAGGTAGCTGATGATCCAGGGAGTAACGCTAGTAGTAAAATATTTACTAATGTTTCCTTTTTTACATTTCAGGTTTATTGATCCACGCCTGACGCTCGCATGGACTTTAGTGATAAAACTAAGTGAAGAAATAAGTGAATATGATCTAAAAACAATATTTATTAATTAATACTTTAAGTGCTAAGATTTTGTTGTGTAAATAAGATAAAGAACCGAATTCAAAAGTTTCGCGAGTTACCCGAAATTGAGTTACGTTTATTTACTTGTGTACTTCCATTTTGTGTAACATCAAATTTGTTTAACGAATGTATTGTTCCTTTTTACTATAAGACGTGAAAATAAATGTACATCGTGTGAAGATATTTAAAATAGTAATACCTTAACCTCAGATCAATAAAGATACTTTTTATTGGTCGAAGAACTTAACGTAGGTACAGTTATAGAAAGGTAATTTGATACTAAAATATACTTCCAAACTAAAATATGTAGAATTGATTTCATTACCTCAGTAAATAAATATATACATGTAACAATAACAGTAGGTACCTATTTTATTATGTTAGTCAAAAGGAAAATGTCACAGAATATGAAATTACTTTAGAAACATATTCCCGCGCATTTTTACAACTGAGTTCCAATTATATATATGTAGGTAATTGATATTCAAATATCAATTAAATATACTGTTCCTTAAAAATCGGTAAGTATTTATCGTAATAAAAATCGATTGCTACCTATGTTTTACTTATATAAATCAGCATAATTTATGAATATACCTTTTAATATTATATCTGTAACTAATTAAAAAAAGTGACATTACAAATTCTTATGATACAAGTACTTTCTTATGGACGGGTAAAGTCAACATCAAAATATTATTTGTATTTATAAAACTAGAAGATATGTGCGTAGTGATAAAACGTTAAATCAAGTCAATTACTGATAATCCATATTATGAAAATAAATGTAATGTAAAACTAGTTTTTTGAATACCTAGAAATCCTTAAAAATTACCTTCGTTACTTGTTGCAAATGCCTCAAAGTTTCTTCCAACTTTCGGAATCCATACTTGTAATCTATATTAATAGGTATATGTAGACATATTTTAAGTTATACAAAATACTATGACTATTATATACTTCTTATTTGTAGACAAATATATGTGTTTAGTATGTAGTAATACTTTTGCCAGAGTGTTTCCTTGGCATCCTAAGTCCACATATTCCGTCGAAACTGCCTTTGTAGTGCATATTCCTCACATATGACCTATTTACTATAATTATGTCGTGAAGTAGTTATATATTATTATTATTGTAGAAAATAGCACTTATTGTGTGATGTAATTATGATCAAACGAGTGTGGCACGAGATTTTTTTTAAAGTCGTTAGTCGCATAAATTATGTTTCAGGTTATGCAATAATAAATTCAATAATCTTTAACGATCTACCGTATGAAGTGCAAATATTGCAAATTATTTGTAATAATAGTCATTTCAAATTATACAATTGATACAACAATTATTTCATGTTAATAATAATTACATAATAATCATAATTATGTCAATAGCTACTGACCAGATAAACTACCGACTTCGAAATTCTCTCAGATTTTTTAAATATTAATAGGAATACAACCAATTAAAATTGAACTTGTTACGGAGTTAAAAACAAAGTGGTTTATCGTCCATGACCATGATTCCGAACACGTTTTTAAAAAAATGTGTACAAAATTACACCAACATTGAATGAACAATTAAAATAATTTAAGGACGCTTTTGCGGATGTTACCTTGACTTGACTTACAATTTATAATAATTTATTAATAAAAATATTAAACTTTATGGGTCTTGTATTTGAACGGATATCCGTTCAAGTACTAGACCCAAAACAGACGTTAAAGGAATGAATTATTATACATTGCAAATTTTAGTAAAATCATCGGACATCCACCCACATGTAAATTAATCAATATACCTATATTATTTAATTCGAAATTGCATGACCCATATAAGTAAAAGAGGTTTCTCTTTTTATTCTATGAAAAGTATTCATGACTGAAATAATTAGTGTAACTAAATTTTATTATTAAATTAAACTATCTGAGTAGTGACTACAATAGTATTACTAAATCGGTAAAAAGGTTGTACCTAGATACAGAATGTGGGAAATAAAGGCAAAAATAGGCATGAAAATGGGGATTATATTTCTGTTATATTTAAATAGTATATCTCTTTTACTCAAACAGGTGCACTAAGCCTGTTTACAAGTAGATTTCACAATTTAAATGCAGTAGGTATGCCATTCTATCCTACTATTTACTCGGTCGTGATTTGTTTGTCTCTAGAAACTTTATAATTGTCTAATATTGTCTATGTCCACTTTAAATAAAAAAAACTACAGTTAAAAAGAAAATTGTCTAGTAAAATGTTATTATTGTATTGTTTGAATTGTCTCATAGATAATAAGTCTAAATAATTTATAATGCTTTTTCTAATCATTAGAATTAAATTAGTTTTAAGATTGTCCCTACTGTCAAGGTCTTCTTGCCCGAACGAATTTGGGCAAACGAATGACTTAAAACAATGTTTTCTGGAGACTGAAATCGAATATATATTTTACACATAATATATACATCTGTATATACTGAAACTGACACTGTTCTCTAAAGTATGAAGGGTACTTGTCTTATACTTTTTGAACACAAGTTTTCATTACCTACCTACAGGAATTTAGTAATTAGTAAGTTAGCATACAAGTTTAGTAGGTTACCTAGTGACGCACAATCCAAATTACTAAATAATTATAGATTTCTGCGACTGAAGTGTGCAAAAAATATAAGCCAGTACCAATAGTTGAATTAAATAATAAATTTTGTCATTTTTTAGCTAAAACGACAAAGTTCTATTATATAAAACATTTATGAATGTACACATTTAGATATTTAATACATTGTAATATCCATTTAATAACTTGTTCTACATAAAAGAATTACGAAACCGTTTCATCGTTTTATTTCACCGAGCGACGGTTTTATATCGAAAGCAGATGCAGATCTTAATATATGACGATATCCATACCAAGATCACTCTTCTTGCTTTTAGGGCCGTTCTTCTATAGTAAATCACTTTTTTTGGTCAATTTGATTTCGACGTGAACCGCGAGAGAGCCTTGATTCAGCCGAAACCAAATATTGCCTTGCATTTAAACTAAGGCAACCATGGATGCCCAATTACTTGTACGGAGTTATCATTCTTCTTATGTCCTTTGCTAATCGAACCTAATTAAACTAGAAAGAAGTCAATGTCTGTACTTTAAAAATATAAAGAAAAAGTAATTAATAGTTCTTTTGAGTTCTTATTTTTACTATTTGTAACAAATTTTCATCTGAACCTTATATCGTTCCGCAAAAATTTATTAAAGTGTTCTGCAAAGATATTGTACAAGGACTTGTTGCCACAGACATTTACTACTAGACTAGCCCAACATTGGCAACAACAAAAAAAAAGTAATAGTAGGTACTAAGGTATCGCACTCGCCGCTGCCGGATAGCAGCTCTTCGTGTAGAACAAAACAACCCAAGCAGGCAGACCCGCGCGGGCTGCCTATGGTTGTCTCGAAATATAGCGAGTGTGTTCCTACTATTACATTTGGCTTGGCACCGACTTCAAACAGATTTTAGGTACCTAGCACACATAATAATAATACTATTTAAATGAATAAAGAGTTAGGTATAGACAAGAATTGGCACATTGCAATTTATGAAGAGCCAGTTTATTTATACAACCGTTTCTCAAATAAAAAAGTTAAATAAGCGTATAGAATCAACGCGATAACTGACATACCTATACGTAGGTTTAGTCGTAGGCAAGAGCTAGTCTAGTCTAGATGAGAATAAATAGCGTATTCAAGTTCAATACAGTTATTTGTATAATGTTAATGGTATGTGCAATACTCATATTATTTTGTGTCGTGTGTGTAAACATTAAAATCACATCCGTGAAAAATATTGTGGTTGAAGGTAGCTTTACTATACCTATATATATATACTATACCGTAAATAACGATCTCTTCCAGATTTACTTTCTAAGAATACCCTTTGGTTTCAGTGCTGTATCTGATATCTGCGATACCAAAAATCATAAAAGCTATGCGCGAGATAGATATCCCATTTAAGCTTACTTATAAATAAATGCATAATCCTACCAAATTCGATATACTTACATATATCTATGACTATTGTACCTGCTTAGATTACAAGAGCAGTACACGGTAATCACTTTATAGGCAAACACATTTAAAAACGGCGCTCAACACGTGACTACTTACCGGAGCTATATCCCGATTTCGTTTCATGTCTTTGAAACCTACAATGTAGTCATAGACAAAAGAAGTTAATTTTATAAAAGATCTTATATGTTTGAAGTTAAAATAGAACAAAAAATTAATTTGTAGTAGGTATCAAACTATTGATATAGAAATAAAAAAGAAAAATGCTCTTCAATCCTCAGATAACAATCATCCGTATAATTTTTTATCTGTCCTGAGTTCTGTCATGAATTCATATTCATTGTCAAACACTCATCTATGTTTGTGGTCACTATTTTTGTTCTTGATGTGAAAATAACATAAAGTGAAAAACCTTAGCACTGTTTCTCCGGTGTAGATTTTTACCGAAAGTTGACTTTGTGATCCAGATTTATTTAATGTTGAACGTGCGCTAGATGGTCGACACTTAATTAAACACGATATTTAGAAAGTAGACAAGCGTGTGTATACAACCAGTCTTACAAGATATTGCTTTTATTTATAATTCATTGGAAACCCCTACACCAAATCTACAAAATGTTAGTGCCATTCATTATAGTCGTTATAATAATTATTACTTTGAAGATTTCACAAAAGTTAAGCCTTAAAATGTATGTAGCCGATAATAAAATGAAAGATAAAGTTGTTATCATAACGGGCGCAAATACTGGAATAGGATTTGTTACTGCATTGGAATTGGCGAAACGAGAAGCCAAGGTAATACTCGCTTGTAGAAACCCACAGAAAGGGATAGCGGCGAGAGACAAAATCATACAATCCACAGGAAATAAAAACGTAATTTTTAAACCATTGGATTTAACATCTTTTAAATCAGTTGAAGATTTCGCTACTGACATTTTAAAAACAGAGTTAAGGCTAGACGTTTTAATAAATAATGCTGGTACTGGCAAGCTAGATAATTCTTTAACACGCGATAAGTTGCCAATAGAAGCTCAGGTCAATTATTTTAGCCCATTTTTGCTCACGATGCTTCTGTTGCCGTTGTTGAAGTCATCAGCGCCTAGTCGTATTATAAATGTGTCATCGATTATGCACTATTTCGGAACTATTGATTGGTTGGACCAACAAGCTAAGAATTACTGGCAGCATATGAGAGTGTATTCGAACTCGAAACTGGCTAATGTGCTTTTTACTAAAAAGTTAAGCGAAAATCTAAGTGGAACTGGTGTCACTGTAAACAGCTTACACCCTGGAGCAGTCAATACTGATATATTCAGGAATCAGTGGTTTTTCGTCAAGTTTTTACTCAGTATCGTGTTCTTGACTCCTTTCCAAGGTGCTCAGACGTCGATATATCTAGCCGTGGCACCCAACTTAAAGTCAGTGAGCGGAATGTATTTTTCTAACTGCATCGAAGAGACTCCTTCTGTGAAGGCTCAAGACCATGAGGCGGCTGATAAATTGTGGAAGATGTCAGAGAAGATTGTTTTTCGGGACAAGAAATCATCTTAACTTGTATTTATAATGATGCCTAAATTTAGATATAATTTATTGACAGATGATTATGTTTTATTCCATTGTTTCGCATGCCGCCAGTTTCTGTACCAGTAGTTCTCCCAATGCATAAGTTCCATTTCACATCATTCGAAAAGGAAATATAAATTCGTTTCGAAATTTCAGTAAAGAAAAACCAATAAATCAAAAAAGCTAGGTACACACACAAGTCATGTCATCGACTTAGCCATGAATTCGTAACCTGCTAAATATAGGTACTCAACCCGAGAGTAAACTTTGCAACAGATTGCTGTTAAAAAAAAGAATGTTACAAAATACATAAAATCATTTTCTTATGCAGAGCTGTTCAAAAACTTTGCTTTACCTTAAGTGGAACTTCCACTTAAGGTAAAGATTTCGCTCTCATAAAGAACTAACAAAAGTATGTGACGAGTGTATCATCATGCAACGGCCGACATACGTTTCCGAACTAAACGGCTCTTCCTGTGCCGAGCAGTCAAAACCTGAGACTCACTATCACCACACGTGCTTCCCTGCCACTATGATCCCGGATTGTTTAAGTGGGCGTTAAAAAGCATCTCAATAGGCCAACATACTGGCCCCCCATAACATACATTCAGTAAGTTGCGTTACTTGACCGCATGAGTACTTTGTATTTATAACAACAAGGGTAGCATAGTGTGGGTCACACTTCCGCAATGAGGTGACCACCACTCTTGGATTCTGCTCATGCATTCCATTAGGCAGAGCAGACTCATTTTGGCAGCATTTGTATAAAAATATCAACCGTCTTAAGCTTTCCAGCGCTAAACCTTACAAAGAAGGAAAATATTGTAATATATTTTTTAATGTTATCAATAAAATAAAATTGACCTTCGACCGAAGATTATTGTCAGTCATAAATAGTTTTAAAAATGACGTATTTATTGTTAGTACAAAAATTAATTCTGTATTAACTTCAATGTTAGATAGAACGTGATTAGTTTGTTAAAGTTACGTACCAACCCTTGATCCGGTATAAATAAAGTAAGTACCTAAGTTGTTTTGTTCTACACGAAGAGCAGCTATTCCGCTCAAGGTCACGCGCGGTGAGTGGGTACCTTGACGGTATCTACGCGCTACATATTATCCTCTAACTCCTAAAGAGTTGTACCTTCAACCTAAATAACTTGAAAGAATACGAGTAACGCTAACATTCATACACATGACATTTAAAGATTTCTTCCAACTCGTAACTGTTAAGGAATTGTATCTTCCTTTATCAGCTCATCATCTATGAAGACTACCAGGTGTAAATACTCCAATTGCTTTAGAAAATATATGAAAAAACTGATTCCTCCGTCAATTGCGGACCGATTTTGAAAATTATTTTTGTATTTGAAATTTGGTCCTCATGAGGTCCCATTGCCACTATATCCAGATCTGGTGATGGAATCCCAAGGATATTGAAGGAAACCCTCAAATTTGTTAGGCACGTACCTACTATGTTACATACATAAAAAAATACCAATCGAGAACCTCCTCCTTTCGGAAGTCGGTTAAAAAATAACCGAATTGGTAGAGCAGTTCTTGAATTTTACTTTATACAACAAATTTGGCGATTCATGTTTATAAAGATATACAGTCAACTAGATGTAGAGTCCTTACCTAGGTGCTAAATACTAGATGATCAAGATGATCTGCTAATTGCATACTAGAAGGTCTAAGGTCGACTGGCAGAATATACCAATGGCATTAAGTCCGCCTTTACTACATTTCTGCAGAAAGTATAATAAATAGCTTCCAAGAGACCCATTTTGGGAACGTATTTAAATTAATTTTCAATTCAACTTCGTCAGTTCGTCTGCGTCTACCAAAATAAATAATGTTTGCCACTTTTTGTAAGATTTTTAATTAATGCTCGGATGCCCGTCACTTGTTCGATCCTCGGCTTCTCACGTCCAGCTTCTGCTGGCGTCTTGCGCAGACCAGCACTCCACCTGGGCTGAGGACGTCCTACACTATGTATAAAATGATTATTAAAAAATATTGTTTCGTAAGATTGGTAAAATACAATGGGTTTCTCTTTGTGCACAACATTGATCGATTGATGTATTTGAGTCGTCATCATAACCGCAATGAATAGTCAGCCCCATATGAGCATATTTCGAATGCGATTGATAGTAAAAGAAATATGTAATATTGTCATATAAGTCATAAGTACCTGGATGACCGAGCTCTACTCTGTATTTCTTTTTTTGGTAAATTTGACAAAAATGAATTCTAGCTAGATTGATTTATCGCCCCTGAAACCCCCTGTGGGTATGCTAAATTTCATGAAAATCGTTGTTGCATGTTTCATGAAAATTTGTCGAAAAGGTTGCCTGTAAGAAATTGCTTTTTAGCGATAAGGCCGCCATTTGTACATGGTTGTAAAATTAATATACTCCTAAATGTAAACTGTTTATTTGGTGTACAATAAAGTTTATTCTATTCTATTCTATCGTTGGAGCCGTTTCTGAGATTCAGATTATTTAGGTATTTACAAGAATTGCTCATTTAAAGGTATTAGATTAAAGGCATTAGATAAATGTTATACAAAATAAGTCAATGTAATGTAATTTACATTTATATCATCATTTTCTTAGCCTTGATTATCCGCAAGATTTGGGGTCAGCTACTAGTTCAACCGGTTTTACCTGAATATCAGTTAGTTTTTACACGGAGCGACTGGCATGAACCACCCTGAGGGTGAACAGAATTCGAAGGTTGAACTTCAGAAGGTCAGTATATTTGATGGTACTGACTTCCCAATAACGATTGCCATAGGTGTTCATGACAACCGGGACCGACGGCTTAACATGCTCTTCGAGGCACGGGCGGGAAACACCGCCATCTTTCATACTCCGGGCTGCTATTAAGCATGTCTTGCAAGAAAAACCCAACAGCAGTCCGGCCCGGGAATCGAACCCGAGACCTCTTGACCTGCAGCCGCTTACGCCGACCACTAGACCAACGAGACAGTGTAATTTACATTTATACTAGGTATATAAAGCTGGTATCCTCCAATGACTTAGTTCATCACGTAGGGTAGGCAGCGATGTCCATGCGCACATTAAAGTTGCTTAATAGGTATTTAATAAGATGTTAAAATTTTGCTTCTTATGTAAATATAGTTTTGAGTTGTTAAAAATAGAATAATAGAAAGTTAATAATAGTTTTATCTGTTAATGAGCATATCTCGCCAACAAGCTGTGCAGCTAGGCGAGGTATTTAATTATGCATATCGAGGAATTTAATTATGCATATTTTAATTAATAAATGATTCGGTATCGTTAATGTAACGATAAGTTAATATTTCGGGTTTCAATTATAATTCCCTATGCTTACCGAACACCATATTTTCAGACAACGACCACAGTTTTTCAGTAGCTGTAGTGGAGTTACCTCTCTGCAATTCGAAAAGTATTTGCCGCTAACAGAATCCAAACTGGGGTCAACAGCTAAATAAATAGATGTATGTGCTCCTTGTTCTGCAGTCAGATTGATAAAGCACGCGAACCATAAGTCGGTAAAACGGCGGTTTCTGAACAAACCACTTGAGATTGTGCTTGGATGCAAACACTTTGCAGTAACTCTCGTATTTTTCAAGAGTTTTCGCTAACTTCGTATTGGAATAAACGCGTTCCACATAACGACCTAAGACTCAGCATTTTGTTTGTTTATGCAAACTGTCAACGTTGCCGAAAATGTAGAATATTGACAAAACGTATATAATTTGACTGGGCCCTGATGATTTCAGCAAATGCAACAGAAGTATCTTAAGTGAAAATGGGCTGAAATGGTTTCCTTGTGCTTCTATGGGCAGTTTGTCCTCCGTCAGAAAATTACCCACGTTCAATATTCCGGCGTTGTTGATCAAAATATTGAGCCTCGATTCACTTTTCAAAACGTCATTAGCAAAATCTCGAACTGATTTGAAAGACGAGAGATCTAGTTGCTTGAAAATACATTACATACATACTTATAAAATACTAGCTGACCCACGCAACTTCGTTTACGTCTCTCTTGTAAAAAGTAATAATCGGTAGGTGCAAGGTCTGGTAACAATGGCGGATGAGGTTGGACAGACTGTCCCGTCCAACTGACAGTCTCCAAGCTGCAAGAGCTGGGGTTGGAAGCTCTCCCTCATCCGCCATACCCACCAGAGACCTTGCACCTACTGACTATTACTTTTTCCAAAATTTAGACAACTTTTTAGTGGGTAAAAAATTCAATTCCGGAGAGGCAGTACAAAATGCCTTTGAAGAGTTTGTTGCCTCCCCCGTCCAGTTGATTTTTACAAGAAGGGCATCAATAAACTGCCAATGCGTTAGCAAAGATGCTTCGATTGCATTACTTTCACTTATTGCATACAAAACGGCAATTTCATGGTAAAGACCTATCAGTTAGGTTAGGTTTTTTTAAGTGGTCCCGGCCAACGCAGGGTGTTACTGCCTTACTGCTTTCCCTAGTTCCTCAATGCGTAACACGGCCGCTAGTTAGAGGCAAGGCTGTTGATTGAACGGCTATTTTAAGCCAGTTGACTGTGACCTCAGATAAAGAATAACACTAGATAGAGGATATTTGACCGGAACTTATAAACATGTTCTTTCTCCTTTTTACAAAATCAAAGTGTCATCTGCTTGAAAGTGAGAGGTATAGTGTCTCAAGTGGGTCAAAAACTATCGAATGTCGCCAGTTTGACTATAAAATTCTTAAAATTCTATTCATTGATATATCACTACATAGTGATGTACTTAAAGTTTTTTGTCCTATCGATAGAAAATTGCCAAGAGAGTACCAGTCGCCACAATAAACACAAAAAATGGTCTATTATATTTAGTTTCTTAAATACCATAATTCCTTTTTAATATGATTGGTAATATTAAAATTTCTTTATAAATATAATTTGTATTTATGTGTTTTTGACCGTCTCTATGTTTAATTTATTTTATGTATGTCTTGTAAAGTCTCTGGTGTTTGTATGTAACAAACTAAAAAAATATTATAGTATTGGTTATTTAAGTTGCTTATTGGCATGGTAGTTATGGCAGTTGGTTATTTAATTCTTTATAAAATGTGATCTATAGAAGAAAACAATAACGTTTTACTTTTTGTATTATTAATTGGAAATAATAATATTTAAAATAAATCGGATATGACATTGGTAATGTGACCTAAGTTTGAGCCACCCACAGTAAAGAAATGGAACGAGGGCAAATCGATCAATGGGTTCTTTTATGGTTAAGACGTAAATTAGCCTTGCAAACAGGCAGAACAACCTCTACCGGAGCAGCTAATTCCTAATAATCAATAGGCGACTAGACAATACCTAATATTGTTTAGTTTTTAAAATGTCATCATTTTTTATAAGAAACCTATAGCCTTATTGTGTACGTGAATTCGGCAAGGCAAAGAGTATGAACAACCGAACAATCACATGCAAGAGGAAAGATGCGATGTTGATATTGTCTGACTGTCTGACAGGTCGAATTTTCTTAAGCAATAAGGCTGCGAGTCTGCAGTTCCTATTTGTTTACAACTAAGGATCTATTATGTATTTAAATAAAACAACCAATATTTAGCAGTTTAATTTGATTGATGATTGTTAAGTGCACAATTGTCGTAACCATGACTCATCAGTTGAGGGAACATTTCTGATCTAGTACATATCTCAAACACTACCGTTCGGTTACAAACAAGATTCTTCGAAGTGACCAGAACATTTTCTTGTATACTGTGTAGGCTTCCATTTATGGTATTTTCTCACATTTTATTATCTTATATTATCCGTTTATTTTTTATTCCGTATGCATATGAAACCTGTAAGCAAATAATAAAAAATACATATTACGACTTTAAAAGTAAAATTTCATTGACAAATAATGCATTGATTTTGGAAAATTCGGATATTGAGAAATTCTTTCTTTTGACATATTATTATAATATTCCGTAATTCTTAATGACTGAGACCGAAACAGAGTCTAATTAGGTATTATATATTTATTTTCTAAATGTAACCACCTCCATTGTTTTAATTTCATTAAACGTATTATAAGCGACAGCACAAATAATTCAGATTGTTTTTTTGAAATCTTGTTTTTATTTCATTACTCGTTTTATAAACGGGCCCTGAAGTTACATGTGATTAAACTTTTACTCTATCGATAAAAGGTACGTCCCTCTGAAGTACATGTTATGTCAAAACGTATCAATAATATTCTTTTTCAATTTTCATTTCTAAATCGGGAACTGTTATTTAATGTAGAAGCAGATGCGTCTATCTATTTATATCAGGACAACTATTTTCATTAACACTTCCTGCTTAAAATGCTTTTTAACAATTAAATACCAATGAATTGACTTACCAATAAAACGATTTTTTTGCATTATTTTCTTTCAAACACCAACTCTATTAGAGCTACCGGGCACAGTACATGCCATTATTGTTAGCAAAACGAAAACCACACTTATAATATAATATTATTCACCACTTGATAAAATATTTGACGAAATCGCAAACAAACGTGTAACCAGCTTAGTGACAATCAAAATGACGGTTTTCAGGAAGTGGCGCGCGGGGTTTAAGACGTTCGGAAAAGCTATTGCTGTCTCTTTTTGTCACATGAGATATTTCCATAAAAAGTGTTGAGTACAAGATAGGCAACTATATTCAACTTAAATTTGATCCATCTAGGGTATTCTTTATCTGAGACTGTGACAGTAATACAGATTAAAAACCAAGAATGAGATCTAAGGTTAAACACATTTCGGAGTAAGTAAAAGAACTGAAGCTTTTAAAAGCATTTATTTCAGTTACTATAAAAATAACCGTCAAATCACTTCATGCATACAAATCATCAAAAAGTACAGGTAAAATTTCATCCTAAACTTAAACCACAGACTTTCAGGTATACTTATTTACCGTTTTGTATAAACTTTAAATAATTTAAAGAGATTTTTACAAAAAATTTATGCATTATGCCAATCATCTTTTTCGGTGTCTATGGTCTGACCGAGCAGCGCTCGGTTTCGAAGGTTTATCCTTATACCTCGTATCATCTGTAAAAAATTAGTTTACGAACATTAGGTTTTAATTTATTACGTAAAGCAGGAACACGTATCTAAGGAATTTTTATGTAATAAATAAATAATAGGTAGTACACTTGTAAGGTCGTTTGTCGACAAGGTACTTGGATTAATCGTACCTTATAAATAAAAAAAAATATTGTTTTCGTTAAATCTAAAACACTTATTTTAAGAATTATTTCAAATTTGTCAGAATGGATGAAGAAGAACTTAAAAGGGCTATGGAGAACTTCACTGTAAGATTGTAAAAACCGTGATTATAATGTACCTAGCGAGATTGCAAATAATTGATAGATTGTCAACTGTGATATTTGATTTGATTGGTCGGTTTTTCAGTGGGTCGTTCAATGGCCATAGAGTTAGGTTTGAACTTCTTTAATTAATCACAAATTAATTTTACTGTCACAAGAAAAGCTGTGAGGTATTTTCAACATGAAAATTGATTTTATGTTGAAACACAAAAATACTTTACATTCGGCAACAAAGACGAATTAATAAACAAATATGACGGCGCGGAATATATACTGTTCAACCAATCAGCGCACGACTTACAATTCGTCTCTTCGTACTCTTTGCAATCTCGCGACATAGATTACAATCTAACGGTTTTGACAATCTTACGGTAGCATATATGCTACTATGTTCTATGTATACATAGAACATATCATTACGTGACAGAGAGAGAGAGAGAGAGAGTAGTGAGTGAGCGTACCTTTACGGCGGTGGCGCTTGTCCTTGTCCCGGTCGCGAGAGCCGCGTGAGGCGCGCGAGTCGGGCGAGGAGCGGCGGCGCGGGGAGTGCGGGGGCGCGTCACACCACCACCACGCGGGCGGCGCCGACGAGCGGCCACGCAGCGGGGACCCGCCCCGCCCCGCGCCGTACCCCGCCGCACCGCACATCCCGCCTGCACCTACCGCACCCCCCACACCTCCCGCACCTCCCGCTGGCGCAGCCAACGGCGCTTGCGGCTGCTGGTTTAGTCAAAATAGCATTCGCGTTAAGAAAATAGTGACGCTGCAATCAAGCGCTGCCCCCTGACCAATCACGTTCTTCGACGAAAACTTAAAAACTTAGTTGGTCAAGATGCCAGGATTCATTGACATGAATATTAATAATCACTTACAATCACACAACGCCATCTAGTGTGAAACTACTAAAAACACCCAAAATAAATTCTAGAATATTTTTGCACAATCAAAGAAAACTGGTTTGACATAGGTGAAAAACCGCATCTCTGTTTAATTTTAAAATACTACTCAGACCAAGTAAGATTGATTAATTAAATATTACCCCAGGATATCCCGGAATCCTATAAGACTGGGGTACCATGGAGCCTTCGCCCTCTGCACACAACAGTGGAGGCGCAGCAGGCATCCGAGTTGGACTCTCAGGTGTCACCAACTGGGAGAAGTAAAAAGTTTACTACATGAGTATAACAACGTTGATAGTACAGCAAAACGTCTATTAGTGTAGGCACCTGTTGCTTGAGGCTGTTGAAATCATTGCTTATGTCACGGTATCGCTGCAAGCACTCCTGCCACATGGTCGCCATCTCCGCCATTTCAGAACGCTGCTTCTTAATTTCCTCCTGCAAATTGATACAACAAGTACGTGAGAAACTGAACATTTATAACTTGAAATGGACTATTTTTGATTATGATTATTTCGATACTCTAAGATTTATAAAGAATTTAAAATATTGCAAATCCATATCTGTCGGCAGCATTGCGTACGAAACTTTCTGCCCCTTTTTAAGATTTATGCGAATGGGGGAGATTGAAATTTGAAGTTTAAATTTAGGAAGAGTTCAGAAAATTAAAAAAAACGGCGACCACTAGTGTGTGACTGAATGAAGATTAGATATTTTACTCGCTTGAATTTCTCTTTGGAACCAATTAATGAAATATAACTAACTAGTTGTTGCCCGTGGTTCCGCCTGCGTATATGTCGGTTATCGCGGCAAATAGTAGCCTATGTGTTATTCTGATGTATAAGCTATATTACTGTTAAGTTTCATCCAAATCCGTTCAGTAGTTTTTGCGTGAAAGAGTAACAAACATCCATCCAAACATCCATCCATCCTTACAAACTTTCGCATTTATAATATTAGTAGGATATTTAGAAGTCACTAAAATAAGGAGAGAAATGACGACCGATAATTATGGCTAGTGACTAGATATGTTACCATGAGCCTCGCATCTGTGTCACCAACATCCCTGGCAACAGTCTCGTACCGTCGCATGCACTCCCACCACAAACGCATCTGCTCAGTCGCCGACTCTTGAGCATTAGCTGCCGACTCCTGCATATAGTTAAACAATCATGATTCACCTACTAAATCAGTTTACAGAAATAATCACAGTAAATTACACCCAATCGAACAACAATATTTTAGTCTGTGGTTAACAACTAACTGTTAATCTTTAATAAACCAATTTGCCCTTAAAAAATTAACTTTCTATTGGTCCTGTTGGTTTAGTAGCCCTGGGTTTGATTCGCATTAGGTCCAACTAATCCACCAAGTCATGGTTATATGTATTAGTTACTGTACTGTGTACTGGCCAGAGTAAAAACTAACAAACGGGAGCTAAGTAGCTTAGGGTTTAGGCCTAGTTATAGCTCTTTCCAGATATTAAAAATCTATTAACTCTTTGCTACATAGTTTATGGACTACTTAGCTATGAAAAGGCATCAATCCGTACGATTAAAAAAACCTAATGTAAAACATAATTATGTTATATGGTAAGGTAATGATCTAATTATTTACCTGAACGTTTTTATCTTGCCCTTGCGTCTGCGATATACCTTTGAAGCATCGCATCAGTTCCTTCCACAGTTTCATCATCTTGTCCATAGCTTCGCGTTGTTCCGTTATTTGTTGCTGTAAAAGATGTTCACATAATGTTGTAAGCAGTAATACGCTTAATTTAAATGTGAATTAAATAATTTTCCTATCAATCTGAACCTTAATTCTCTCACACAATTATTTTTGAACTGAACATACATTTATTTACATGTGTTCGAAATTTGCAGTAGCGGTCAACATCGTTCTAAGAAAACAACAGTATTATACCTTCACAACCTTCAAATAATTGCTCCTACCACTGATGGTACTTGTATCTCCATCTGCCACACTCAACCCCGAATCTCTTTCTCTTTCAGAGTATCTATCTCTCTCCCTATTATAGTCATCTTCCCTTGAGGTTACAGAATTCCTTTCAAACCGTTCAAAATTCTTTCTCCAACGTCGATCTTTGCCCGTAATACTATTCATTCTTTCACGTGGATCCAAAGGCTTGTCGTCATAATACTTCGACGATTCATCGATTCTTTTTTCTCTCTCTTCAAATCTTCTCTCTCTAGGATCAGTACGGGCCGACCTTCTAGTTCTTTCATTCTCATGATAGTCCCTACGGACTTCGAAGCTCCTACTGGTTTTATGCTCACAATATTTTCTATCATCTTCATAATGCCTTCCCCTATTATCTACATCGTAATCCCGATAGTCCCTGCTCTCTGGTTGTCGTCTATAAGGGTTTATGCAGCTTCGAGTTGGTACCATCGGTAGCACATGTGGATATTCGCGACTTCTGTCATCTTCCATGTGAAGAGTTCTCGATCTAGCCATGTCCAGTTTACTCTGATATCTAGGCGGCTCTTTGTAATAATACATACATTTTTCTTGATGAGATCTATCCGTTTCGTTAGGTGAAACTATTTTTTCATAACTTCGCATCCTGTTCGAGCAGTCCTCCTGGCTACGTATTTTATTAGCAACTAAATCTCTGGACCTGGTGTGACTGTTTAGTCTGACTGGCTGTCGATCAATTTCGTACGGATCATGGCCAGAAATGACTTCGCATTGCAGGGATTTGTGACTTTGGGTACGTACCTATAAATTAAAAAGATTAAAATCACCGCTTAATCACATCATATTCTATTACAAGGTCCACACCCAATCTATGTGTAGTAGAATAGAATAAGTCTATTGGGTGCCAGATTCTACTCGCAAGCAGCTTTACATTAGTTACCGATTGTTTGGCTACTCGTATTTGATTTGCCGGTATTTTTGCCCATTTAATATTTCTATTATTGAAATACTATATAATGAAAGTTTTAATATAAAATTTTGGTATTTTCTATATTTACTTATAATATATATATATATATATATTTACTTATAATATACTCCCTTCCAAGTTCTCAGAATGATTTAAAAATGAAAAATCTACATACAATTTTGAACCTGGACTAAATCCCTTACTTATCTATTATTCTGTTTATATTTAAATATGAAAACATTTTACAAAGTTACGTAATTAATTATATTATATCCAAAATATATAATTTTTAAACTCGAAACGAAACGACCAACGTCTTTTTTTCATACCCCACCAACCGGTTGTGAACCCACCCCAATTTTTTTATTTTATGGCAAAACAACGTTTGCCGGGTCAACTAGTGTTCATATAAAATGTAATGCTTGTTATTAGGAGCATATTCTACGTCCCGGGGGACGACAAACATACATGAAACGGACAGAACAAATACAGACTTACACGATATATTGTCCTAAGTTGGATTTGAACCCACGACGACACTTAGCGCAGTGATAATACCCTACATCTAGCAATACACCCACAGTAAAATAAATATTTTAACAGTAGGTACAATAATTACCAGAGGAGATTGAGGAGCATTGCTACGAGTATCCTTGTCGTTGATTTGTGCACATATTTTGGCAAACGTCTCGAAAAGCATAGTTTGATTGGCGAGAGCAGAAGTCACATCCTTAGATTCTCTAAAAAGCCAGATAACAATGTTTATGAAAAAAAGTAAGAAGAGTTAGGCATTTTAGCCTACATTTATTACCAGTTTCAATTTAGACGTTTTGCTTTATTTATGGGCAATTGGTTGGGCGATTCATCTTGTTCGAAATGTGCTTCTTGAATCATGACGTGCATAAATAAGTTTATAGACTACTAATAAATACTTTTTTTTTTTTTAATCAGGTTATGAATTAATTTTGATATCAAAATACCGAAAGGTATATGGTATGCCTATGAATAGAAATAAAGAAAAGAACATAATAGACATTAGAAAGGAAAAGATTGCAGGTATGATTTATTTTACTAACTTATCACGATCTCTCGATGGCACATCATCCCTGTGTCGATGATGGTGACGACGTCGATCGCGGTCCCGGTCTCTATCACGATCGCGGTCATGATCGCGATCCCGATCGCGGTCTCGATCACAATAACGATCATTATCCTGTGCGACAGATATTTCGCGATCATGATTTGCGCGCTCCTCGCGTCGCCGAGAATGACGTTGTCTGTAAATATTGATTATTTCTTTTTGTACGAAATTCACTAATATTAAGCGTAATTTAACTACTTTCATACTTCAATTCTACAAGGTAATTGCAGATGATGGCGTAAAGTCTAATCATCGAGAATTATCAACAGCCTATCGTTGCAAACTGCTGACCGAAGGGCTCCTATTATCCATCTACCCTAATGTAAATATAAATAATTCTTCATTTGATTAGGGGTTATGTAGTTCGGGTTCCGAGTAACAGTCAAGTCCTTTTTTTATGGAATAGGGGACAAATGTACATGCATATCGCCTGATGGTAAGACCCCCTCTCACACCGAATCAGACCTTTACACAAACCATTAATAAGAGACCATTACAAAATTCTTACTTCTTTTTATCTCTCTTGATGGCTTCTTCTAGAAATGCGTATATAAAAGAATCTTGGTCTTGCGGTATGGATTCACAAACTCCATCTCCTTCCTGAACCGAAGAATATCACAGGTCTAAGTAGACATACAATAAGACAAGGTGAAGAGAACTAAAGGAGAGGTAGGTAGGTACAATTGTTGCATTGCATCGCTGGGAATAAACGTCTGTCATTTGTCGTGACTTCCAGAAAATAATTACAAGGTAATGTGATGAGACTACATTGTCCCATCTCTCACTTTTCCGCCGCCATTTCATACAAAGCTGTCCCAGACGCGAATTATCAACCCGATATCCTAAACATCAAATTAAAAGTAACCTGTAAATATCTACCTCTAGTGGAGAGACGGAGCGTGGAGTAGAAACAAGCCCGGCCTTCAGCGCAAGAGACACTCCCTCGTTGCTGCAACATAATACTAAAATAAGCACACAGAAATAATCCGTGAGCATGCCCCAGTTACCTGCATAATCGTTCCGTGTATTTGAAGTGAGTCTAGATTTGGAAAGTACTGGGTTCAATGATAGTCGGAATGCAACTGTCTCAATCTATTTAAATAAATAAAATTGGAGTGTCTGTTTGTAATCTTAAAATAATCGCTTTTTACTAAATATATATGTGTATACATACATATGGATTTAGTAAAAACCGGTTATTTTAATATTATAAACAGACACTCCAATTTTATTTATTTGTATAGATTAATAGACTACAACACTGTTTCATTTACTTCCAATTGCTCATCAATACAATATTTTTATGCGGATATAAATATGACTTTGTAACGCAGTCATAGGATGTAATTTTTACAGATTTTAGTTGGTTCGATTCCTGGGTGTGGCAAGCGAATTTTCGGAAGTCTTTGAATGCAGTTTCTATTTTTTTTCAAAAATAAAGGAATATTTTCTTTGCGGAAAATTTTCCATATATTAAGAGTAGGTATTTCCCCTTCAGGTGGCATTACAAAATTACATCCTGTATATATCAACCCAACAGTTAACGGTTTTAAAGTAATTCCTACACTATCCCATTCCACTAATATTATAAATGCGAAAGTTTGTGAAAATGTATGGATGCTTATTACTCTTTTACGCAAAAACTACTGAACAGTTTAGATAAAACTTTTGTTGGTGCTTATATATCAGAATAAGACACAGGCTATACCATTTACCGCGATACCCGACATACATGCGAGCGGACCCGCGACAAAAGCTAGTTGGTTACAGTTTGAGAAAAACTATAAATGAAACAAAATCCTGAGGGATTGGGTGTTAATGATTAAATGATATATGTAGGTATATACGTACGCGGAGGACTTGTGATGTCTCCGCCGTGATCGCGACAATCGATGTTGGTCGACAGGCGAACACGTGTGGTCAATAGGAGAATGCTCTTGAGATGGACTACTATCTCTCTCTCTATAAATTAAAAAGAAAATAAAATCATTTTTTTTTGGGAAATGAATATTTTGATACCATGAAACTACATTAAGGTTAAATTTGAAAACAGAAGAATAGTAGGTATATAAAACATTACATAATATACTACTTTCCAACATAAATCACTTCATAAAACATTATACTTTTTTAAGTATTTGTCACGTGGCATTTTACTACTACAAGAACACAAGTTTTTGTTAAAGAATTGGAGAATAATTGGTTCAAAGTAATAACAAGAAATAAAAATTAACCATTTATGCCAGTATAACTGGGGGGTGGGAGCATGGAGATGAAACAAAGTATAATACATAAAATAGGAAGACATCCTTCAAACATCAGCTCGAATCTTGGTAGATCTTTTGCACCTTCTACAATACTTATTAAATAAATTTTAATTTATACAACCTTTTAGGAACATGATTATCTTGACGTATACCCTTCGCTGAAGTTAGATCTGGCAAACTAATTTTTCCTGACGGCACAGGACAGCTTGTATGTACAGAACCCTGTTATCATCAATTACCATTTACTATTATAACTTAAGAAGAGCTAATAAATGCTTGCAACATTCATACAAAACGTGAGATGCGCGAAGATATCATTGTTATTATACTTTTACAAATTACACAATATGAAGAACAATAAAATTCAGTATACGTGTGTAACACGATTACATTTTTCCATATTGAATCTGTTTTCAAATAAAATGATACTTACTATTGCAGAGTCGTCGGTTGCTACAGAGTTCGCATCGTTGAACCCATCATGCTTCTTCCTGGACCTTTTACGCTGCGATGCGTCAAATACTTTGGTAACTTTCTTACTATCGCACGACTGACACTCCATCGGATAAAATCTAATGGATCTCGGAACATTAGAAATCTAAAAGCTTACACTAATTTAGACTACCGATCTCATTACTGCTTCAATGATCAATTTCAATATTTTTAAAACTTTAAAAAGAAATAGAAAATTTTATAATTAGGTAACCAAAGATGAAATTGTGTATGTAAAGTCAAATAAAAGAGATGTCATCGCTCACTTTTGACCTAAGAATATTTTTAAACTTTCAAACGAAAATAGAATTAATTAGCAAGAACATTATATGCCAGGATTATTTCTGCATACATTCATGACATTGGAATATTTGCTCTTTTGGCAACACTTTAATGAAGAATGTTTCATTTCTTTCAACCTTTCAACAATCTTGTGGTTTCAAACTCTATGGTCCCACATCAGCAGCTTTTGTCGGCACCTGACGGCAGAGTTAGACATAGGCCTCTTTTTAGGAAGGAGGTTACGACTGTATTTTATTCTATCTGACTTGTGTTTAAACCGTTTAAACCCATTACTAATCGATAAATATTTTACCAATGCCTATAATATAATAAAACAATACTGATCAATTTCTATAATTAACACTACTAATAATATAGTTTAAGTCTTACGAGCGAGCAGTAACGTGGGCGAAAATATTTAGAACATCACAGCGTTTTCATATCTGTGTGATCGAGCGTTTATTTTTTATTTATCATTTTATTCATCTCAAATAATTAAAGGAAACAATGTTATACTCATCTTTTTGCATATTTAGATAAAATTATTCAGCCATTAGAGATAGGACTCTTGGTAGGAAATCAGCAACCTTTGATTGAGCTGCAATAACTGTCACAGGAATCAGAATTCACCGTAGTTTTAAAATTACACTGTCATCATCACAAAACTCATCACCGTTACGATTTGTACCTTACCCATTCTCCTGGTGTAGTAGCGTGAGACTGTTCGTTTTACATATTATGAAATTTACGTCTGTTAGAATTGTATTGCATATGAAGTCACATCAACAATTATGTATCCTAGCGTTCACAACTAGTTTTGCAGGTTAGATGGTCCATGGTGTAGCAGCTTTTATTAATAATACATTTTTCCGGAAAAGGGACTAATAGTTTTTTGAGTTAAAAATTAAATACTGTTACGAAACGTCAAAAATATTCGATAAAACGTTATCTATACAAATAAATAAAATTGGAGTGTCTGTTTGTAATATTAAAATAACCGCTTTTTACTTAATGCATATGTATGTATATACGATACATATACCAAAAATGTAGTTAAAAAAATTTTTGTCTGTCTGTCTGTGTTTCTGTCTGTCTGTCCGTCTGTTTGTTCCGGGTAATCTCTGGAACGGCTGGACGGATTTTGACGGGACTTTCACTGGCAGGTAGCTGATGACCCGGGGAGTAACTTAGGCTACTTTTTTAGACTAACTTTGTCCCGCGGCGTTACTCGCGGTACAACAATAACCGCGGGTAACACCGCGGGGTTCAGCTAGTGGTCTATAATTATACATTGCGGCACAGAAAGATGAAATTTACCGAAATAACCATAAGCTCGAATTTGGATTGATTCATTGTGATTGGATGTTGGCTTATTTACGTTTCTCGGAACTGATCTTATAGGAATGTTCTGTGGCAGTTGGATTTTTCGAGAATTATCCGTTCCGTGTTGACCGCAAGTCAGTTCAGTTTGTGCTCCATCGGTCTAAGTGAATTGATTCTCTCTAAGTGTCTAAGTGAAGTGATTAACTCAGCGATCAGCAACTCGGTGATCATTAAAGACGATACTTCCGAATTATTATTTAAAGATTTTAAGAGTTTATTTTAAAGTCTCTTTAAGTCGTCATAAGGCTTATTTTTTTTCAAATTACTCGTACCCTCGTTCGAGTTCGTGTAAGGCCGCGTACACGAACTCAGAGGGAGCGAAGCAGGCAGCGGCGCGTTCTAACTGTATAGACTTAAACAGGATTGTTCACGAACACAGGTGAGTGTGGAGGGAGGCTGAGAGCGGGCGACGAGCGGTGCGCACCAGTGTAGTGGTGTCAGATAAGGATGGATTAAAATAGTAATCACCTGTGATTAATGATTTTTAATTTGGTCCAATGCAATGTTGTGATTTTTCCAAGTTTATTTAATTTATTAATATTTTATTTGTTGTGGTACAATATTTTGATCATCTTTATTACTTGTAATTTTGTTCGTTTGGTTGATGATTTTTTTTTTCGTTGTGCTTTCTGTGATCTCCTATAATGGGAATTAGTATAACTTTCTAATTTGTCAATTATAGTAAATTATTGTGTTTGCATATACGATTAATCAAGAATTTTTTAAAGCTTGGGCTGTACGATTTTAGAAAAATACATTTAAAATACATACTTATTTATGATGCTATTACATAAGTAAGCACCCCAATGAAACAAAATATATGAAACATTGACCAATTTCACTTACTATTTGAAATCATTAGTAAGTTTCTGTGACATCTGTAATCCGTATCAAGCTATAATTTACAAGGTATAATTTCTCACTAGTTCAAATCTTCGAATTCAGTTCTCCCTCAGGATGGCGGAGGTCCGAAACCAGTCGTTCCGTGAAAGAACTGATATTCAGGTAATACCAAATAATCTTGGGAATAATAAAGGCTAGAAAGATGATGATGAATTTCTCATATCACAACGTTAAACCGCTCCAGTTGGTTTCAAAAACGAGTTAGCGTTCCCGCTCCGCTTCCGCTGCCGCTCCGTTCCCCGCTGGCTTCGAAAACGCGGCCTTACACGTACCAGTATTGGTTAGATCTACTCAATATTCCATGCCCTTCCTCGAAAGCGTAAAAATAAATGCATATTTAGTAAACGTATATGTATTCACTTTTGCTTTATTATCACTGGTCTAGATGGTGACATCTCGTATGTGCAAACTAATCAATGAATCACAACTATTTTACAGTTACAAAACAATTTTTTCATTATTTCCTTGAATTTAAAGTAATATACATATGCTTAATAAATTTTAAAAATAAAGAATAAATAACAAATTTTTATCTTCTTAAACTAAAAACACAATCAAAATAAATGGTAGTTACGCAAGGTCACATCTAGACTGACGTAATGTAATAGGTTCGAATGCTGTCCTCCACGACAATTCCTATAACTGCTAAATTCAGCAGCCAGTGACAACTTTAATCTTGTCTATGTTAATGTGAATTGCTTCTACTAGTGTTAGAATTACTTTAATTAGAATGTATTGTTGCCTTCATTGGATTCAAATTATTCGATTGACAAATTGTTCAAGCCGTGCTTGTGATTGCAATAAGCAAGTTGTCTAATACTTTATAGTATCAAGGAAATTGTTATTCTCAATATTTCAACAAGTTCAGACAAAATTCATGTATGTTAATGGTTACATTGCAGGGCTCTCATAATTATTAATAAATATTTTGAAAATGTCTTTTCGTTACGAATTAAGATTACCAGAAAAAATTATAGCCTTTAAGAATTATGCGCTGTCGTTTATAGTTCGATGCTCAATCAATTTAGTTTTGAAATAGGTATACAAAATCAAAAATGCCAATTCATGAAAAAAAAATAAAAATTCAGATTCAATTTCAATATATTATAGATTATTGTAATTCACATTAAACTTAATTAAACTTATAGCCCACATAAGCTCCTCTCACACGTTCCACTACGTTTTCTCTTATAGACAAAGGCGCTAAAGGTACTCGGTATAAAATCTCCATCATAAAACCAATAAACAGATTCAAGTCCCATTTTATTATAAAAATCAAAATTACGTGTTATAATACATCTTTTCACAATCGAACAATAGAAATCGATTATAGCACATTGACATTCTTGTTGTAAATAAATCATCATGGACATAAATAACAAAATCGGATCGTACAGCCTAACACTTGAGACACCGCTACAACGAGCTCGGAGTCGCGAGACAGTCACGGAAGTCAGAGGCGCGTCCGAGCACCCGTATCACTATATGTACACGTCACGTACCCACAGGTAACAGTTCATCAGTCGAGCGGGCGCTAGTCCAGCGCGCCCTGCGAGCAGTGGAACAGCACGTCGGCCAGCTCGTGCGCCACCTTCTGGTCCAGGATCTGCGACATGACGAGCGACAGCAGGCGGCGCTCGTGGCGCCGGATGAGCGGGCGGTTCTCCGCGTGCTCGGCCAGGCGCAGCAGCGTGGCGGCCGCGCGCCGCAGCATGTCCAGCGACGTGCCCATGGCGTCGGGGTTGTCGCGCAGCGCCGCCACGCCGTGCTGGTTGGCCACGCCCAGCGCCGTCTGCTCGGCGCGCTCGATGAAGGCCACGAGCTGCGCCACGGCCGGCGCGTGCAGCGCCACGTCTCGCGCCGCGCCGCCGCCCGCGCCCGCCAGGTAGTGCAGCAGGTTCACGGCGAACTCGCGCACCACGGGCCGCTCCGGCCGGCACAGGTCGCGCGCCAGCCCCGCGCACAGCGCCGCGATGCGCCCGCGCGGCGGCGTGGCCAGCACCAGGTCCACGTTGGCGTCCGTCACGCACAGCTTGCACAGCGCCTCCAGCGCCAGCCGGCGCGGCGACAGCGGAGAGCCCGCGCCGGCCGCGGGCGGCGCGTCTCCGGCGACGGCGGCCGGGCACACCGCCCAGTGCAGCAGCCCGTCCAGAAGCGGACGAGCGACGGCCTCCGGTTGGCCCGACAGCTCCACGCCGCCGGCGATGTTGGCGCAGCAGACGAGCGCGTCCTCGCGCAGCTGCGCTAACGCGTCCCACCACCACTCGGCGCCGCCCCGCAGCGAGGAGCAGCAGGCGGAGGCGTCGGAGTCGTCGCGCGCCGCCCGTTCGTAGGCGCGCGCCCGGGCCGCGCGCGGCGCGTGCTCGTGGTGCAGGAGGAGCAGCTTGCCCGCGAGCGCCAGAAATGCACCCGAGCGCGAAAATTCGGCCTCGTTGCCGGGAACGAACGTGAGACCCCGCAAAATGTTCGACAGAGCTATGCAGCGGCGCGCCAGCGCGTCCCGGGACTCGTCGGCGAGGTTGAGACTGGGCTCGTCTCGCGTGTAGCACTCGTCCTCGTAATCTTCTAGCCGCCGCCGCTTGAGCACGCCGGCCGGATCCCGCACCGCCAGCACGGGACGCCTCTCGGGTTCCAGATCCATAGGCTCGGGTGCCAGATTATCACCTTGATCCGCCGGAGGGGCGGGTGGAGCGGGTGGGTCGGGAGGAGGTTCGGGCACGGCGGGTGGGGGCGGTGAGGGGGCTCGCGCGCCGGGCATGACGCGGACGAACGGTAGGTGCAGAAACTCGCTGCGGAAGCACGGTACGACGTGCGCCGCCCCGCCAGAGTCTCCACCGAACTGCCAGGGTTCGAGGACGTCCTCCACGCGCTCGTAATCTTCGCCTTCGTCGTCGGGCGCAAACAACTCTTCGTCAGGTTTGTAAACGACAGGATGTCGACGACGAGACTCTAAAGTATAATTTTCTCCGGATAAAACTCGCACTCGGTCAAGGGGGTCTGGCGGCTCGCGGGGTTCTTTCTTCGTTTTTACGGGCTTCACGACGGGTTCGGGGCTCGGAGGCGGCGCATACCAAGGCCCTTCGTCATTAGAGGGCGAGTCAAAAACGTCACTCAGGCTCTTGTGAAAATGCTCCAGAAGTAGATCGAGGAGTCCCGGCATGTGCTGCAGCCCAAAGTAACCTATACAATTATCATCGAAGAGAAGTATGTTGAGTATGTCTAAAGCCCAACAGGTCTCGGCGAGCAGACCGGACTTGAGCGCCATCATAATACGCCAGGCATCGACGGGCGCTACGTCGGCCTTGGTCAAGCGCCGGCGCTTTTCACTGGAGGGTAAGGCCGCCTCTACGCACTCGGCAGGGAATGTCAGCTCCCGTTTTAACTGCCCCGCAGCATTTAACGTCGGCGCTGAACTCTGCAAAGACATATTATGGTTTAGTTCTGTAATTTGGAGTGATAGGATAGCAATATATTTCATCTGTCGATCGAGTCACTTACGAGTGAAGGTGCCGCGGAAGAGGAGTACGTGCCGTCTTGCGTCGGCGGCCGAGGAGCTCCGCCCCACGCTGGTGCACCGCCAGGCTACAATGTAATAAGGATATTTTAGGATAAAAATTGTATTCTAGTGAATAATTACAAAAATTTACTTTATCGTAACGATATGTATGATCTATCTCTATGAAGAGACGCAAAGAAATTGATGAAAACCAATTTCAGCCGAGTGCCATGAAAGCGAGAAAAAATTCCAAAAATTACGCGTCAAACGTTCTTTACAAGATAATAATTCCATCCATACTAATATTATGAATTTGAAGTAACTCTGTTTATCTGTCATAGGCCTACCACACACGCAAGTATCAACACTGTTTTGCCTGCGTAGTTATAACTGTGGTGATACTTGTGCGTGTGATAGGCCCATTACGCTTTCACGGCCAAACCGCTGAATCTGGTTTAACTATCACTGGGTCACTAACCAACAGACCAAGAGGCTCGTCAAAGAGGCCAAGAGAAGGATAGGAAAGGAGAAATGCACACATTAGCAACATGATATATTTACCGGTGGTTGGTACGGCGGATGCGACCATTGAGGTTGTGGGGCCCCTGGCTGTGGACGCCAGGGAGCGGCGGGTGCGGGAGGCTGTGGAGCGCGAGGGTAGGCCCCTCCCCAGGAGCCCCCGAAGCGCGCAGGTGCCGGGGCTCCAGGGGCGGCACCTGCACCCGCCCCGGCCCCCGGGGCCCCTCCGCCCGCCACTGCGTATTGACCTTCTCCTTTCGCGAAGTCAGGGTGCCGTCTAGGTGCACCTCCGCTAGGGACAGCTCCCGCTCCTAGCTGCTTTCCGCCACCGTACTGTGAATATGCACGCTTATAGATCAATGTGTGACATTATCTGTTTGGTAACTCGCCCTCCAACCTCCAGTTATGACCCCCTGAGTCAGACGTGGATTCACGGAGTAATTTGAACAATTTGTCTTTTACTTTCAAAATAAGTACGACTTAACAGAATATGAAAACTAAGATAAAATATTATATACTAATTCGCAATAAAGAAATACAAAATTAATAAGATTTTTCATTAAATTATATTCCAAATTATATATCCATCATCTTTTTCTGTTTTTATTGCCTCAGACAAATCGATCAAACAACGAGTCAAGATATTACAGAAAGCGACATTTATTGTAACTTTGTTACACTAGCCGTGCACCCAAATGTGTTGACTGTAAGATGATAAGTTCCGTACCAGAGTCGATCAAATATATCGTGATCTATAAATTGTAATTTAAAACTGGAAAAAAATTAGACTTTATATCTGATACTAGAGACCGCGTCATTTCCTCTTTCTTTTCAAAGTGGTTGACACTATCGCTAGTATAACAATTTATAAAAAAAATAATTCCATCCGCGATACATTAGATCGAATAGTCACGTAAATAACAAAGCTACGATATAGTTAACTTACAGCTAAGCTTACATGATTTATGTGAATTGTATGCATGCACAATGATTTAGTGACCAAAATTGTTCTGGTATAAAGCCACCACCACACACTCTAAACCTTTACTTCCATATTTTGATTATTTTTGTTAAATTTTGAAGGAGCTTAGCGGACGAATTCGTTTTATACAGCCGTCGCAGTAACGAGATCCGCGACGGTGACATCGGAAAAGCCAATTAATCACACCGCAAGCCAAAATTTTGTTAAACAAAAATAGAAGAAAAAAATTAACAGTGATAGCTAAAAATTTTGTCAAACGAGTGGTATTATTTAAAAAAATGAAGCCAAAACCACGAATGAGTTTTGCCCCTCGCATCGATACTCGTCTCTTATGCTGGTATTAAATAGTCAAATACTTTTAGTTTTGAAAATAAGGTATTATATAATTACTGTATGCAGACGAGAAAACATTTGTAATAGTGTCTTTGCTGAAGCGTTTACTCGAAACACTTTATTAAGGAGTATTCAACATTAGTCTCCCACATTTTTTTTTATTTGAACAGGAGTCATTTTATATATATATATACATACGTTTACAAATGAAGTACCTACTATTACATCAGATATATGTACGATCGTGGATCACAAACGCAGTCCCACCATAGCGTTCATATTTTGTAAGCTAGTCCGGTCTAAAACAAAACTAACCTGCAAATATGAACATCACTGTCGAAGTGCGCTTATGACCCTCGACTGCACAGAATACTCATTTAGAGGATCTGAGCAGTACAGAATACTCATTTAGAGGATCTATGCAGTACAGAATACTCATTTAGAGGATCTGAGCAGTACATTTCTATGTGGTGGGTTAACAGCGTGTGTTTTGAGGGGACGTTCTAGCGAGTATCGGCGCGGGGCACGCGTGACCATATCCGTGCGGGTGAGAATGAACCGATCGCCAATCGATGGGAAGCGGTGTTGAGTGCGTGGTACAAACGGGGCGTCCGTACGTAGGGTCTGGGGCTGGGCGGCAGCGGCGCCACCAGCTGCCGCGCCAGCTGCGAGTTCAATAAGCTACCGCCCGCCGCGCCGCCCGCAACGCCCATCTACCGCAAACACACAGCGTCACTCTCTGCTCCTCTACATCTACCTCATCTACCTCATCTACCTCCTACGCCTCCTCCTCCTCTGCCTCTCTCTCTATCCCAAGTCTACTTGACTGAGCTAGTGGATCACGCGTACGAAGGCAATTCGATCTCCTTATTATATACACATTCAAAAATAAAACGGAAATGTGTCGGATTTTCAAATTTAAGTCTGTTACTTTAGGAGGAAGAGAAGAATTACATTATACGAACCACGTAGGTATTTCAAAGTTCCATAAATTTAGTACAAGTGTTACTAGTAGTACAGTGTAGAGCAATAATAATTATAAGTAATTATTCAAAACTACTTATAGCCTAAAATACAGATTGGCCTTGGAATAAATAAACTCTAATACAGATATTAACCGAGAACTCATTACTGGCATTCCAAGTTTTAAATAATAGTTGATCCTGAAAAATTACACAAGTAGTAGAGTCCATCCACGAACAAAGTCAAATAGACAGATCAGGAGCCGGTCCAATGCTAGCGCGTCGTATTATATTGTAAGTATTCTAAGAAAAATAATTCGACACACGGCATTATACTCGGTAAACTGTTTCACTATACCTTAGAAAATTATAATGTTAATAATATTTCAAATTATACTTAAAACAGGTTTGACACTATCTGAACTTACATTTTGAAATTATATATATATGATAGGTAATTTTGTACCAACAAATCAAAATAAGTGGAAATAACATAATCTAATGTTACTATTGATATACACTCCTTACATGCTATATACATGCAGGACAATAATTATATAAATTAACTAAATTACTCTAATTCAATATTAAGATAAATCTATAAATTAATACATAACTTGGAGCATACTCTTTCTCAATCTTTAAACAGCATAATAACACACAAAAAAAGAAATCATGGCATTTTCTTCAAAGTATCATCTAAAATTACTTTAAATATAAATATGTAGCCTACTTAATTCTATATTCATGCCACATAAAATTTGTTTGAGTCAACTTTAAAATCTTAAACTTTTAAGAACAATTTACTTTAAAAAAGTTTGCTCAAACTGTAACTCGTACAAATGACATTTTTTAACATAGTAAGTTAGAATAACTATAACAATGATTCACAACTGAGGTAACTTAAAAAAAAACTAGTTATGGACTCATTTTAGAGTTTCGAATTATTTGATTTTCAAAATATGTAAAGATTCGGCAATAGAAAGTCATGTGTACGGTAAATTAAAGGACTTGGTGCATATACAGATATAATTAAGAATTGACGGTTTTAAGCTATTATGGCAACTACATCAATATATGTATATACTACGCGAGATACGAACATACTTATGTAAAATTGTATAACGATAAAACAATTGTATTTAACAGGTAAACTCTAGTACTAGTTGTATCAGAGAAAAAACAGACCGCATGTTATATATTTTAGAATGGTTGATCGTGAGGGAAAAAATCTAGATTGGTAGAAAATCTCGTCACATTATACATATATATGCACTTAAGACGTCATGCCCTGTTTTATCGGTTACAGCTAAGTTTAAGATAGCTATTGTGTCAAACGATCTGTCAGATAAGCTATCCGGAACTAGTCTGTAACAGGTGAAACAGGCCCTAATTATAAATAGTATAGGGACCGCTGACTGCGAAGTAAGATATTGGTCAGACATACCTCATGCGGTGGCTGCTGCGGCGAGATGGGCGGGTGCGGCGGATGGGGCGGATGTTGCTGCGGGTGCGGCGGGTGCGGCTGGTGCGGCTGCGGCTGGTGAGGGGCGTGCGGCTGGTGAGGGGGGTGCGGCTGGTGCGGCTGGTGCGGCGCGTGCGGAGGATGCGGCGGATGCGGCGGGTGCGGCGCGCGGTAGTACTCGGGGTAGGGCTGCGCGGGCGGCGGGGTGGCGGCGCCGGGGGCCGCCCCCCGGTAGGCCCCGCCGTACCCCGCGTACTGGTACTCGCCGCCGGAGCCTCCGCGGTATCCCCTGCAACGTAACACGCAACATGTTATTCAACTATACCGACGTGTACCCTAGTACATAAGTCTATTTCGTATAAAACGGAGTTACCGATAGACGCAAATGTCTTCAGATAGTTTTCATTACAAAAGTCTACATCGATTAAAACCCCAAACCCCGTACAGCTATTATATTGTTCCACTACGCACTACTCCACTACGCTTTAATATGATCACAATAAACAATGCAACATACCTTTCT
Organism: Spilosoma lubricipeda; assembly: GCA_905220595.1. Lineage (NCBI taxonomy): Eukaryota > Metazoa > Arthropoda > Insecta > Lepidoptera > Erebidae > Spilosoma > Spilosoma lubricipeda. The sequence goes on from HG992295.1 coordinate 5,465,441, forward strand.
CCTTCGGGGCCGTACGTTTGGTAAACAGGCCTATTTGGCTGATAAGGAGATCCGTATTCGTACCCGTATCCTTGTTGGTAACCTGCTGATAGTATGTAAAATTCATTATAATCTTATAGATGGAATAATAGTTTACATAAACACTACACTTATTTACAACATGCTTTTGACAACCACATACAAATATAATAAAAACATGCAAAACATACATACAACATTGATCTTTAGTATCACAAAAATACTTTATAAATTGAATATAATATGCAAAACTATACATAAATTTAGCCAGAACAAGCTTGAGTGAAAATCATTAGTATTTTAAAGAAAACATTGTGTTATAGATACATACATTAGGATAGAATAGGAAAATATATTCGAAAGAGTTAGTAATGAATACAACAGTAACTCAATATAATAAACGTAATTATATAATTAACATATTTCAGTTATAGTTATATGTATGTATTAATAGAAGTAAAAATGCATTGTGGTTGTTAGAGTCAAAACATACAAGCTTATTAGGTTATAAGCTTGCTGATATATTTATTTACATAATTGTTTCCTAGTATTATTTTTTTATGTATTTAAAATATGCTACACCTATTGCGTTTGCTACCACCAATATCATTTTGGACAATATACTATATGTTTGTTGGCTAAAAAATCATTTTTTTGTATTTTAATGTTGCTATTGTATTCGAGGAGTAAAATATGATATAATTTCAGTTAGTATACATGACGAACTCTGACGAATACACAAAGGTTTATACGTGTCATGACAATTATGAGGAGATGTGCACAGTGTTAAGTACCTGGGGGTCTCCTGGGCCCCGGCGGCTCGTCGAACGGGTTGGAGGCGGCGAGGTTGTCCCCGCCAGGCCCGCCGCCTACAACCATACGTCTTTATACCCACACGCACCCGAGAGGAAAACTAACCACCTCACACAAAGGCTCATTTACACGAGAACAAATGATTCATGTACATAACATGCTTTGAGGATGTCTGCAGCTTTTATAATAAGTAAGAAGGGTGTGCCTTTAACTGAGCAGCACACAGCTAGCTACATTTATTCCTGGCAAAATAATTTCCTGGACAGCACGACAATTAACGTAGCGGTAATTTTACTTTAGAAGTATCCATTGTGAATATACCTATGAGTGTAATACAATCTAATGAAAATATATTTCCTTAAAATAAGGTATTAATTAGTACTTTTGAGTAGACATATACCATATCACATTAACCTTTCTAAAAATTATATTTTTAAACATCAAAAGACAGAGACGAAGTTTGGTGATATGAAGTGTTAATTTTATGGTTAATATGCTCTGAAAATTTTGAGTTGAAAGATAGGATAAAATATATTAGCCTCCATTTCTTCATTAAACATTTTTGTTTCTAAACGTATTTTTTCTGGATTTTTTTATCTTAAAATGTGTTTCAAAGGTCTCGCCCTGTGTCAATACAACGGGAATAAAACGGTTATTAGCAAGGAGCTTAGAAAGAAGTAAATGAAAATGGTATGGTCGTGTAAAACACTTGACAAAAAGATTAATTTTGTGTATTTTCATATGAAATGAGCCTTGGTATTCATGTGAGCAGTGGTAATTCCACAGCAATATTGTCATACAGTATGTACAGCAAAAAGCAAACTTATTTCAACTGGAGGTCATGTTAAATTCCTCACAGATACGACAGTTAGGGTTAGTGGTAAGCATAGTATGAACCGAATGATAGGTTAAGTGTATCACCACTCAAGAACGTTAGAGTTAGTTAGATTGCACAAATAAAGAAAACAAGCACCGAGTGCTGTCCTGCCCGCACGGTACGGTCGCCTGGCGCTCGGCACTGACGTGACAAAGTGTCTGACATGTACAGTTACATTAGTGCACATTCGCTTTCTACTAGATCTAGGGAGCTTATTTACAGAGGTCGAAACTAACGCTGGGAATCACATTGGCTTTGTGAATGCTGTCGAAACAAAGTTGATGTATGATTCTTTACTTTGATGTCTTTCGATGCTTAATCGACAGCATTACAGAACTCGCAAACAATGTGCGAACATGTGCTCAGTCACACAGTGCCACTACAGTCGAAGCTAACGACTGTCTATCAATATTAGCATTGCCAGATTCCTAGTATAATAGATCTATGAACATTTTAAATAATGTACAACACCTTGAAATCTGGTAACACTAATACACTATAGTATTAGAATAAGTGAAGCGGCAAACAGTTAACTGTGAAAAAGTAAATCATTTCATGAATTATGAGTAAATGTACCTTGCGAATGGTTTGGCTGTGGAGGATATCCTGTATACTGGCCACCATAGCCATCCATGGGGGCGCCACCAGCACTACTGCCGCCCCCACCGCCGCCTGGGAATGATTCTTGGGAATTTGATGAACCTGAGGAAACATAAACATCATCAACGCTGTTGAATTTGTAAATAAAGTTAAGTCCGCACTCGGCGAAGGCCGGTATCGATTGTACAGATAATTATTATTAGATTTTGACCATATAGTTAAAAGTACAAAATTTAATATTATTCAAACATCAAAAATGCTCAGCATCATGATCATAATGAATCTTGATCTTTTAGAAATACTTTAGGTATACTGCGTTATAAATCTAATAAATAGTATGTGGCTCACCTGCACTAGACGTACTATTCGATTTGCCACCTTTCTTCTTAGTAGACGCCTCAACTTGGTTGATGATCGGCTGCGGGTCGATGCCACCGCGGTCGAAGTGGCATTCGTACGCTAAAAGATTTTTCGTATAATGCTTGCGTAGCGTGTAGGCGGCAGACGACGAAGCGCCGATGCCTAGCAGGCCTGCGATGTCCTTCCACGTTTTATTCTTCGTCACCTATGAATATTTGCAATAATAAGTACAACGAAGTACGAAACGAAGTCACTTTTGCAGTTTTAAAGTAAACAAATGGACACGAGGCGACAGTTAACTAGAACATAAAGTGTGAAGGTTTAGTGCCCATTGGAAAATGCGATAACTCGCGCGTGTTAACGAGTCTAAGTCTGACCATGTCGGCGATTTTTCGATGCTGAGATTTTCTTGCGATGCAGAGCGACCGGCTCGCACGGCCTGGCGCGAGCGTGTGAGCGGACAGCGCTGGACTCGCATAACCATTGAATGATAAAAATTTATTAACTATCGTTAAAGGCCCAGCGGGTTTACGGCGTCTATTCACATAAAGTGCGCGGTACATGCACTAACATAAATCCTAGCCGAGGTCTATTAGTCTCAGTTGCATCGATGCGCTGCGTTGTTTTACTAGCACCACTAAAGTGATACTTGAGAATACGAATGTTTATAAATGTTAGTGTTTAAAACTGTAAAACCCGATTGAATTACACACACCGTTCGTCCTCTATACATTTATTTGCTTGACTTTTATAGAGCGGTTGGCAAAATGTAATGTAATTTGTAGTATAAACGGAAAATTTATGCCTATTAAGTAATATAGGAAAAGCTGTACGTAACTCGAGCCGGTCCACACTATGACCTGCAACTACACCAGGGTTGCCCGACGGCAGAGAAAGTTAGGATTGTTCCTGAATTTTACATTCAAAGCTAAACTCAACTGATGAGTGCGTTTTCTGCTTTTGCAAATAAAATCAGAATAATAGATTGTCAAGTAGACTTTTTGCAGGCAGTATGACAATGTTGCATTTAAGTTTTGTTATAAATAGCAAAAGAAGATATATATAACATGCTTAAATGAGAAGTAAAGCAAAGAACCACGCTTCGGCATGAATGTGCCGGCTCGACGGAGTGATACCACGGCCTCACAGAAACCGGTGTGAAATAGCGCTTGCGCTGTGTTTCTCCGAGTGAGTGAGGATACCGACGGCCCATGCCCAACCCCTCTCCACATCACCCAAAGGTCGGCAACGCACTTGTGACGCCTCTGGTGTTACGGGTTTCCATGGGCAGCGGACACCCGTAACACCAGAAAAAGAAACCAGCACCAAAAAAAGAACACAACATAAATTGTTTTACCGACAAGTGTTTCACTATGTGATAGATGGACGTATGGAGGTACCGTAATAATGATACATCATTTATTGTTTATTGAACCCTGTTGTACAATACCAAACAAAATAAACATATTATTTAATAACACTATTATCCTAGAAGTACAATATTTCTTCCTATACAAATACTAGTCATGTGAATCAGGAATATCCTATTTAAAGAACGGTGGTTTAGAAGTATTTTCATGGTATCGTTTCGTTCATAAAAAGTCGACACATAACTAAGGAGCATCAAAGACTGATCAATAAAAACATACACAGTGTGAGCCTTTTTATATAAATTACCTGCAAAACTACAATGGCGGCTTAGCGAGATGCTTTTTAACGCGTGCCTAAAGGACCCGTGATCATAGTGAGAGACACGTGCGCTGGCAGTGAGTTCCAGTTTTTAAATGCTCGGCACAGGAAGGAAGAACCAAACCTCGTGAGCCTCGCGGCAAGTGTGAGGCACATGCTCTAATTTAGTGTGTTAGTATATAATTACAAGTACTCGTAAGGTGGGACAGCGTATGTCGGTAAAACGCTCTACAAAGCAAACAATGCGTACTCGTGATGGGCGAACACGCAGTTTGGCAAAGTGTGTGCTTAATACAAGTGACATTTTCATGTTTGAATCGGTGATGCCTGCGAACTGTCGTGATCAGCCTAAATATGTTATTTAATTTTTATTATCCACGCTTTAAGACTGTGTCATGTAAAGGGTGTGTTCTATGTACCTGAACGAGATTTTATTTCCCTTGAGACACATGTTTTGCCGTAACTGACAATTAAAGTTCTTTAATTTTTATAATGTGTACGCATAATTAACGGATCCAAAATAAGAAAACTTAGTATTGACAACGTTCCATGCTTTGCCTTGTTAGCAAAGCAGGCACAGATAACAGACACTAGACAGAAGTGACAATTAACAAAGGCCAGCTAGATATATTTCCTTACCTCGACGAAGCCTCCACGGTCACGAACTAATAGATACAGTCTGTACAAGTCCAGCGGTTGCTTGGATATAGTGGGGCAAGCGGCGATGGGGGTCCGCCGTTCCTCCATGAAGGCAAGCAGTCGCTCCACCCAGCCACGCCGCTCAGGGGCGTCGTCCATTTCGTACAGCTTGCCCAACGAGTCCGACTTCTGGCACAGACATATCCCATCACACACCCGAATCATGTCGGCTAGAGGCTTTCACCGTGCGACTTCTACATTTGCAATTATAATCAAGATTTTCGCATGCAATACATTCAAATCGTTTACAATAAGAATCAAAGAAAAACGATTTGACTTTTTTAACAAATAATACCTAATATTTCTAAATTTTTAAATCAAAATAAAATTTGGTAAATCAATTTTTTTAAGTTACCAGCATTGACTGCAAAAGTCGCACAGTTCGATCGTCACAAGCCAACAGTGTCATAAGAAAACTAAGCACTCATTTCTATTCTAAAATATTTACACTACATTATAATATGTATTTCAAAAGCTTTAGCCTTAAAACGGATGCTTAGTTTTAAATTAATTTCTGGCAATATAAGTACATTAAATATTTCATAGTAGAGAGTAAATAGTATGTGATGTGAGCTATACATATTGACGGCAATAGAACAAGCATTTAGACTGAGAGTATTGTGTGTTACCGGGCCTGACGAAGACTCGCCTATTCGTCGCCTTGAATTTTCAGCCTAGAATAAAAATATCCACTAATATAATAAATCTGCATCGTTCCATATCCAAACTACTTTCGTCAGCCCCGTTCCTTCTGTAAAAACTCCTTATGTTACTTATTATATACAAAACATATTGAACCAAAACACGTTGTTTAAAATACTATATGTATATATTTATTTTTAACATAAGGAGTTTTAGCGATAATACATTCCAATACAAACCCATTTCAATCAACTACAGAATAAAAGCTCGAACACAGTATACGAAACGGGGACTTCGAGTATTTCCATGCAATTGATGCACAATGCATATAAAATATTATTTTAAACAGGCATTAAATATCATGCCATATATGTATTAAACGTTCTAAATCTAAATAATTATTCGCGCGTCTTCACTGGTACAAGTCACTACACGACAAAATGTTATTTAGACGTTCGAATTGCAACTTAGATGTTTAGCTAAAACATTTGGTACAACAAAAAAAAAAATCTTCAGTTAAGTCGAAAAGTTTCTGAATTGTTCCGAGTAAACATTTCCACAACCATAAAGAAAAGATGTAGCAGGAAGCAGAGAGTAAATAACTAAATGTATCTCAAGCACTAAGCTGCAAGTTCGTGTTGGAAGTTATAACTTTAAGAAAGAATACAAGTATGTAAACAAATGCAATGAAGTTATTTTTATTCACTAAAAGGCAATGCATTTTGTATTATGCAGATAAAGTTCGACTAACATGCAATTTGTAACACGTTATTTAAGGGAAAATATTAATCAATATCGAGCACTACACATGCTAATGATCTTTAACTTGATATAAACCTTTGATCTGTAGGACTCCGGCGGTATGTGACTGTTAAATACCTGAAATACATGATAAAATGCAATGCCTCCCTTTCGCTCACACAGTATGTAAGATGAGAAAACAACACAATCAAAATGTATGAATTGAACCTTTTACAAAAATTATAAAAGACCATGATGAGATATTTATTTAAATCGAAATAAAAACACTAACGGGCATCGTTCACACAAAATGTTCGTCGTAGGTATATGTTCCCTATAAGGAAACTATCTTAATATTTCATGGATTTGGTGTGATCGACACCGCCAGCAGTCGTATGTTATAGATTTCACGTAAATGCGATTTTCAAAAACAAAACTATTACCATAGAAAAGAGAAAAGAGTTTATAAATGTAACTACATATTTCCTGCTTAAATATTTGTTCTCATTGTGGTCAGTATTGAAATTAAGTTAAACGGAGAATATTTCATCAGATACTATTATAAAAATTAGTCACGTGTCTATTACTCTTTAAGAGAATAAATATTAGGATCAAGAATAGAAATTCATTTCAACTATCATAAATAATAATCGACACAGCCAAAAGAACGGCCAATCCAAGTAATCCAAGTATCCAGCACACTAAAACGAGTTAGCATCGTCAAGTCTATTATGGATATAAGAAACTACATACAAACTTAATAAACATATATAATGCCTAGAAGTTACTGCACTACTAGGGACTTCAAGACAATCATTGGCACAATCACAGTTCATGCATTGCACAGAATATGATTACATGAAAGTCTTTTGTAGGGGTTTAGTGTGGTGGACACTAATGTAGTCTTAAAGCTAAAATGCCGTTAGATAGATTAAATAAATAGCAATTAAAGAAATTTCGACTGTAACAAACATTACAATAAATATTAACCAGCAATCAAGATAGGCATTACAGATTACTTATGAATGAAGTTAAGCATTATTAGACACATTTAAGCTTAACAATGACACTTCATAACATTTGATCCGTTATATAATTTGGTTCCGGTAACGGCATTTGCTATATTTCGAAAACTACTAAAGCTACTTGAGTTCTGGTTACAATTACAATTGTGTAAAACAGTTGATATTGAGCAAATATTGTATAACGGCATTTTAACTTCAGACGGCAGAGTAGTGGGACTGTCTGCGCGATATCGTTCGGTGACGAGACTCACGGGACTAGAAGGCGGCCGCGGCCACGAGGAGGGTGACGCGTCGTAGTCATCGTGTAGTGAGGAATGCGAACCGCCGCCCGGCGAGGGAGAGGGCGCTGCGCTGCCTGCGCCGTACTCCTTGCGAGACCCGCCCTTACTCGACCCTGACCCACCACCGCACGGTTCCTCTCCAGATGCTGTAACAAAATATAACAAATTCTATTGAGTGATTCGCCAGAGACAATAATGCAAAAAGGGGGCAAGTGTTTCAATTAACATTACTTATTGTAATAGTTTAATAAAGAAAACTCATTTTTAAAACTAGTACCATTTAAGGTCACATATATAATTATACATACATGGTATATATATAAATATGCATCTAGGATAGGAATGCAAAAAGTTAATCTAGAAATATCATGACAACATTTATTATTTTCAGAATTAATAGACATGAATTCCATTATAAATTACCTATAAACGTACTTCTTTCCCCAACTGTAGGGCAGCAAAAGATAGCAGGTAATTCTAGTATTACAACCAGAGTATTCTAGGTCTACCGATAACTATAAATCATTATATTATATAAATTATACTAAATCAGTCTCATTTACAGTATTTGGTAAAGAATGCCTTTGGCATGAAGTCCTCTATTGTAGATTTTGCGCATGAAGTTAATAAATAAATATGAATAAGATAATATCCCGACCCGATAAGGTCCCGTGATCTATCACTTAAATCTGAAATACTGTCAATAACTAGCCTATCATGCGTTATAAACAAAAGCTAGTAAAGTTAAAGCTTTGATTGTTCTTTTTTAAAATTTTGTTTCAAACAAAAGATGGTACACACCCGCCGAAGCATTACTGAGCGTGCTTTGTTGGCTGCCTTCATCTAGCGCCGCTCCATCAGGTCCAGTGGTTACGAGTGCCGTCGCGGGTGCTGCAGGCCCGTTGTCATGTGGTTCCGCGGGTGCGGTTGGTGGTGGCATGGCACCTTCAGGTGCACCAGGACCACCCGGTCCGCCTGGGCCTGGCGGGCCCATGTGCCGGGGTTGCTGCTGAAATATCACAAACGCAAATTTTGTAATTTTTTTATAGTACGCAAGCAAACGAGAACACGTATCGCCTGATGGTAAGCGATTACCGCCACCCATGGACACCCGCAACACCAAAGGTGCCACAAGTGCGTTGCCACCCTTTGGGGGAAGGGGAGGAGGATGAGGGGACTCACTAAGTGAAACACAGCGCAGGCGCTGTTTCACACCGGTTTACTGTGAGGCCGTAGTCGACTCCAGTTCAGCCGGCCCATGCATGCCGAAGCGTGGTTCTCCCGCGGTTAAATTGTATTATAACAATTGTATTACAACAATTTTGTCAACATGCATTTCCCAAAACATTAACTAAACAATTTTTGTTTCTATATTTACTAACGAATAGGATTTTATTTAGATTTCTAGTTCTATTTTGAACCTATGTTTTGTGCTTAATCACGAACGAAGTTTAAGGCTAAAACTTAAAATATTAAAAATACACACTCGAAATGTGTAAATTGAAAAAAGTATACGTAATTATTGATTTCACCAGTTATGAAATAGTAAAGTTAATAATTCGCTCTGAATTCCTAATGATTCATTTGTCAAAATTAAAGAGTATTTGCTTGCTGTATACATAGTATTCATCGGTGTATAAATAACGTACCTTAAGTGGCGGGTAATGCTGCGGTGGATGTGGTGGGGGCGGTGGACGATATCCATACGGATAAGGATGATGGTTCCTTGGCGGGTAGCCATATGGCTGTGGCGGTGGTGGGTAATGTGGTGCTTTGTAAGCTGGATGATGCGCGTATGGTTGCGCCACCATAGCGCCAGGTGGCGGGCCGGCTCCTGGAGTCGGCGCCCCGGGCACCCCGCCCGCTCCGGGACGCGCCGTCGGCCCGCTGCCGTCCGATAAAGACGACGACGTTCGCGGCGGCATCGCTACGTTCTGCGTGCCTGCAAAAGAAAAAAACTTTAATCAAGGTGGATGATCAATAATAAACTCCTCTTGACTGTCTAAAGCACAAAGAAACATAATCTCTACTTGGATTAGTTGTATATTTTGGTTTTGTTCAATCAAAATCATATATCCAACTAATCCACTATACTATATATAAATCATAAAAAACTGATAGCACAAATCAGTGAAATCCAGATAACTGGAACATTAAGGAGCTTTCCAAAATATTTCGTTTCAAGAGGTCCTAGGACCTAGAGGACCTAGTGTCTCAGATTTCCAGGTATCAATAAATATCTGTCTCATTTACTGAAGGTCAAATTAATCAATGTTAGAATAGAGATTTTTTTAGTGAAAGAGGTGCGATTATTCAATAAAATAACTAGGTGTGTTTGTGTAATAATACACGGTATTATTTAGTCTGTATCCTTTTCTTTTTGTTTGTTTTTTTTTTTTTTTCTCTATTTCTTAATGTAATTTAGCTATGAATTTTGTGTTCGAAATAAAGTATTATTATTATTTTTATTAAAAATTATTATAAGATATTATTTACATTTTTAAATATATAAAAAGGCAAACGAACGTTATTATTAAGGAAGAAACGTTTTTGTTTCGAAGTTGCTTGACCCATATTAGCAAACGCTCTTCATGTTAAGGTTATTGCAATAAACGTACACCTTTTAGATTACCTTGTCCTTCAGAACATTGCGACTGAATTTTATCTTTATTCAGAAGGATTTTTTGAAGAGTACTCCTATGCACATTAAATTTTAAACAGGTTTCACTGCGTGTCATTCCACTTTCAAAAACGGATATTATCTTTAATTTTTCACGTACTGATAAACGTTTGAGCCTTCGTTTCGTCATTTTTCAAATAACCATCCGGATTATAGCAAAACAAAACAAAAACTGGTAGTTAGACAGTTGATTAGCGAAAAGCGGAATTTGTGGGTAGACTAAGAATTAGTAAACAAAAAGGAAATTTATATGCGTAGTGTAAGTTACAGAGGTGATAATTATTTTTTTTCTCAGTTACAGAGGTAAATGTCTATAAGAAAGAAAACCATTTAAAAATGTATTCTTCAAAAATTCTAAAAAGGTAAAATGTTCTATGTCAATTAAAGAGGTAAGTAGAACGATAAAATCGAAAGATCATTCTGGGTTTAATTCTATATTATAGAGGTTTGCTTTGTCCCACTTACAGAGGGGTACGGAGGTTTCTCACTTTAGCAGATTCAACTTAACCAAGTTCTACTGCATTAGAAATGAATAGAAGTAATTGCAAATGTGTTAATGAAACGTGCACACGAGGTGTGCAGGGAGAACAAACAACAGACTGTATCGGTTTTGTGATCGGCGGTGGCCTGCGGGACTTGCACATACAATTTGAATAATACAGTTAACGAGAGCTCGCCTAAGCCATCCGTGCCATCCATCGAGGGCGGGGAGATGCATCCAATCACTTTCGATTTCAGTTTGCACGTGAGCAGCATGCGTCGCTAGCCTGTGAATTCTTGCTGTACTTTATTGCATCCGTATATGTGCATACGACATGCACGCAACGCATTGACCGAGGCCGAGATACGAGCTGCAATGATTTGCGACGTCGAAAGTGGTATTTCAGCTTTTATGTAGGTCGATTTTGACTTGGTTATGTTAGTGTTACGTGAGAGAGCCTGGCTTACAGCCTGGTTACACACTTAGTGTTCACTGCAATAACATCGATGACGAAAACTCCGCTTCGTAATGAAACTACTTAGTATTAGATTGGCGGTTGCGCCCTTTAGAATGTTTTAGTACGTTTAAATAAAGATAAACACGTGCGAGGGTCTTCACTTTAATCTCATCAGTGGCCTATTTATCGGGCCATTATATTGTGTCGGTACGATCAGACGGACGGCAGACAGCGAGGCGCCGGTGAATCATAGATAACAACTTTGTGCCATACGCGCCCACCTATGTATATATACATTTATTTGTTTACAGCGACCTTTAATGAGTGTAGCGCCACGGTAATGGGGTCGTCCCGGCTCGACTCACTTCCGACCAATGTCTCGTAAAAATAGTCTAACGTTGATGAATGTAAAACGGAATGCTAAGGTCGACATTTCCAACATATAAAGCGACAAACTCATAAAATGCAATAAACAACTGAAAATAAATAATTTGAACAAGCGCATACATTGAAATAGCTAACCAGTTAATTATTATTTGTCTGAAGGTACTAGTAGTAATTTAAGGCAGCCAAATTAAAGACGTTTATTTTACGCCTTTTAGTGTTTCTAGGCAGGATTTTTTATTTAGATGTTTACTTTGGAGTCGACTTTTTTAATGTTTAATGAGTTAATAACACAGTAAAAGTACTGTAAACTTTACAACAATTTCACAGCAGACATTCAACAAAACGGCAAGTAGCTGGGTGACATAAACTTGCCTTGCTGTTCTGTCAATACCATTTTTTTTATGGAATAGGTGGGCAAGAGGGCAGACGTATCGCCTGATGGTAAGCGATTACCGCCGTCCATGGACACCTGCAAACACCAGAGGCGTCACAAGTGCGTTGCCGGCCTTTGGGGGATAGGGAGGTGAGATATCGGGAGGGGGTTTGGGTTATGGACGTCCGGTCCTTACTCATTCGGTGAAACACAGCGCAAGCACTATTTCACACCGAATTTCTGTGCTGGCTATATTTAACTTTTTTAGGTAACCTTTTGGACCAAACAAAATTACGTCTGATATGTAGTATTGTAAAACAGGATTCAATATATATCGTACTAATTGTTGCCTGCGACTCCGCCCGCGTATATGTCGGTTTTCGCGGCAAATACTAGCCTGTGTTATTCTGATGTTAGCTTATACATTACTGTGAAGTTTTATCTAAACCCGATCAGTAGTTTTTGCGTGAAGGAGTAACAAACATCCATACATACATACTTACAAACTTTCACGTTTATAATATTAGTACAGATAACTCACATATCCTCAAGAAAGTCTATTGTGCAACGATCAATACTTGAATGAGCCCTCACAATCATGTTATAACTTACTGTTTTTAACCGACTTCAAAAAAAGGAGGAGGTTTCTCAATTCGACAGTATATTTTTTTATGTGTGTTCGCGGATAACTTTGTCGTTTATGAACCGATTTTGATGATTCTTTTTTAATGGAAAGGAGATATCCCAACGGTGGTACCATGATAAGGACACTAAGATCTGATGATGGCATCCAAGAGAAATCGAGTGAAACCTTGAAGTCGGTTTTATTTTTGTTAAAATTTTATGCGTTATTATTTCAACTGCCTTATTAACTAAAAAGTACTTGTATTGTTGACATTGCTACGCTTGCCTTGTACGAAATTAACGCTTTTTGAGGTAACCTTTTGAAATAAATTACGTATAATACATTGGATTGGAGTAACGCTTGTTAAGGTAAATTGCTTTCAAGTTGTTAACTTAACACTTTCCTTTGCATAAACCTGCCTTGGTTAAGCAAAGGAAAGTGTAACTGAAATTTTTGCCACAGCTCGCAAAAATTGGCAGCTGTGGCAAAAATATTACTCATTATTACAATTTTGAAGAAATTGAGTAAAATAAGTAATTTTATACCAAAAAAACTATCAAACTTGCTTTGGTCAATAGAGGCTTGATGAACTAGTAATTCCAACCGTGTATACTGTGCGTAAATACCTCATTTTGTAAAATTCAAGTAAGTCTTAAGCAACAGAGGCTGGTTGTCAGTGCTTAACCAGCTCTGTCAAGGTCAGGCCCGTCACCGCACGATGTCGAGGTAGCCGTACAGCGTGCGTAACGCACCCGCAGCCAAGGTCTTTACTTTCCCATTCGACAATAATTCCACGCCTGCACGTGCAAGGTCTTTTTATGACATACCGTTAACGATAACTGGGTTTTTTTTTAAATATTACTAGATATTCCCTCCAAGACAATATTTTTTGGAATTATAGTTCTCATAAACATCTTTCTGCCACATTTTGACGGCAGTCATAATTGACCTTCATTTATCTCGACTGCTCGTGTGACCCATAACTTCATAAAACAAAAATACATAGCCGGAGTGATAGGCGGCCTCAAAGAAAACCGGTGTGGAATAGCGCTTGCGCTGTGTTTCACCGAGTGAGTGTGGACACCGGCGGCACATACCCCAACCACTCCCCATATCATTTCATGTACAATTCATCCCCCAAAGGCGGTCACTAGTGCGTTACTAGTGACTTTGAGCCTTCTTATAAGGCCCACCGTGAATGACCACGTTTCTGTACCATAGGTCATTACTGGCAATACATACTGGTTGAAAGTTGTTTTCGTTTTGAGACATTGTGGTATCTGAGACGAGAAAATGTCATACATCTTTCCGAACGCCGACCAACCGAGTTGGATTCGACGATTGATCTCTTTCTCGAAATTGTCCTTACCTAGTTGGATAGTCTGTCCTAAGTATATATAATAATCAACAACTTCGAGTGTACAGTCTCCAATTTTCACTAGAATGGGTGCGACATGGACATTCGACATAATTTTCGTCTTGTCCATATACATTTTTAGACCCACTCGTTTAGATAGACTACTGAGACCATCGAGCATCAGCAAATCGAAGGTGGGTGATTACTCGCCATTAATGTTGATGCCAAGTCCATTCCGGTCAAGAAGTCTAAAAACGTCCTGTATGTACCGGTAGTCGATTTGGTACCGCTGGAGAGACTGGAGCACAGCCCCTGTTTCAATCGAACCAAAAGCTTTTTCATAGTCTACAAACGCCAAGCACAGTGGGAGGTTATACTCTTCAGATTTTTGTATAACCTGTCGCAGTTAAACCCAATATGTCCCAGCTTAACCCGCTCAATTCTTCCTACAATTCAATTACTTTCACGTCGGTTCCCAATGTGCGCGTGTTGTAAGTTACCAGGTCCAGTCGTCGTTTATGGTAGCACGATCATTTCCGGAGATTCTTCGCATCCCCTGCCACGTCATTTCCTTGGCCGCTACCGTAGCCAGGAACAGCAAGCCCACCGGCGACTAGGGGCCGTTTCTTTGTTGTGCTTGCCATAAATAAGGGTGGGAATTGCCGTAATTACCACTCTTGGCATACGGGTTGGCGATCGCAGTGAGATGGTATTGTACACAGTAGGATGCTGCTGCCCATCCTCTGGTATGTTATCGGTCGACTATTACGACACCCACGGGAAGAAATGGAGTGGATTTATTCTTAATTCTCAACACACGGTGGCTTAACCGGCAACACACGGTGGAGGTGTGAGTTGTTTGTTGTTGTGTCCTTTTCCTCCTTGAGAGATTTATGTATGTCTATATATTAGTGATCAACGATGAAGATCATTATTAACTCTTTTGAAGTGATTAACTGTTAGGTACAATTATCGTTAAGGTGATTGCGCAGTATCCGGGCTCCAGTACGGAAGCAACCGGGAATAACGCTAAGACGTTGATGATAATGATGATTGCACAGTATCCGAATTCTGACTGAATTCAGTTTAGTAAGCATTTTTTAATCGTTCAAATGGAACAGACTCCAATGGCATTAATAGAGATTTTTAAAGATTTATTGTTTTTAAACAAAAATTAATGTTTAATTACACCAAATTAACATGTTTTTTTTATTCGAGATGTTTTCTGCTTTCAATGGCTGTATTTCAGGAACTAAATGACGCAGATGGCTCGATAACTAAAAGCTATCTGATAACAGAGGATAGTTCACAAGAATATATATCGGACATTCTGTCACACAACGACGTGTAGCAGGAGATAGAATACTCTTAAACTTATCTATACTAATATATAAAGCTGAAGAGTTTGTTTGTTTGTTTGAACACGCTAATCTTAGGCACCGATGTTCCGATTTGAAAAATTCTGTCAGTGTTAAATAGCCCATTTATCGAGGAAGGCTATAGGCTATATATCATCACGCTCGGACCAACAGGAGCGGAGCAGCAATAAAAAACATTTCGAAAACGGGGGAAAATTATCACGCTACGGGCAATAGGAGACGAAAACGAGGTTGCGTGGGTCGGCTAGTTTCTTATAAATATATACATACTATACACATATAACACCCAAACTCTGAATCATACAAGTAAAATTTTAACAAAATAAAATATCGACTTCAAGAATGACCAAATCAATCGATTTCTCTTGGATACCATCATCAGGTATCCTAATCATGGTACCACCGTACCTCTCCATTAAAAAAAAAAGAATCATTAAAATCGGTTCATAAACGACTAAGTTACCCGCAAACATACATAAAAAAAAAACACATACGTTCGAATTGAGAACCTCCTCCTTTTATGAAGTCGGTTAAAAATGAGTAATGGTTGTTAGTATTTCTGGAGTATCATTGCTGCCTATGTTGAATAGTGTAAGTAACAAATAATATTGTGAGACTTAAGAACAAGCCAGAAATATAAACACGACCGGAGACAATAGCCTTAACAAGAGCGGCCTAGTTAAGACAAACAGTGGCGTCGCGGGGACGACGATGGTTATTTCTCGACCCATTTATAATGATCACTACTGTTAACGCGACCAGAGTCTCGTATACAAATTATAACACGATTCCTGAAAACTAGCACATAAAATCAATATACATATATTATGCACTTGTATGTAATGTAAATAATGTAAAAATGGCGTATTTAAGACAATATTACCTACGTCAAGAACAGAAAAAGAAATAGGAAAATAAAATAATAACGTATTTTAAACCGTGTTCAGCAATTTCATACGTACGGTTGACTAAATTTCATTTAATCAATATCGAATGCAGCAAATTGTCACAACGACCATTACTAACAAAACATATCGGAATGGAAAGTTTAGACATGTTTCATTGACAAATAAAATCTCGTTTTCCATTTTGATTTCATGACGATCTGGAATACGGGACTAAGACGTTGTAAGGTAATTACGCGTACTTTATCAAGGGAATGTGACAGGCCAACTACCACTCACTCGTGTACTAAGTAAATACATACGTTAGGTATACTGTAAACAAGGTTTGGCCGAGAAAAGAATATGCACACCATTAGCCAAGGGGGCAGACGGAACGGGGTGAATGAGCTGTCGAACCCTCCGACCTTGACTCGCTGAGATTTATCACTTTTCCGGGGTAATCTGAATACAATTAGGAGATGGGCAGCGAGAGGGACCGCAGACATGCAACAGGTTCCTGATACACAACTTTATTTGCTTTTCAAGATTTTTTTTAAAATCTTTTATTGAGAATAGTTTTCTTGTATATATACAAGAAAACACGTACTTTCGAATTAGTAATACACTTTAAGTGTATTCGTAAGTGAGTCGACGTTGAGGTACTTTGACAGTGGGACTGATTACAGTAATTTTCAATTTATTAACTAATATTAGCAATCGCCACACTGAGATTTATTAAATATGTACATGTCATTGTCTTGTCTTCAGTTAATATCTTTTGATTCGCTTTTAAGATATTAATGAACCACTATACAACAGTATGTACAGAATGTATAGGCCAAGGGAATTGAGAAGCAATAATTCTATTTAAGTACGTACTAAGTAATAATTCATTTGGCATGTGAAATACGAAATGTGGAAACAAATTGTTTACACCGACAATAGAGAATAGTTGACACAGAACATCATAAATAATAATAACGACCTCCACAATCCTTGCACAAAAAAAGAAAACCACGAAAGGAATGCTTACGTAAAAACGATCAAAACAAACATTATGGCGAGATCGGGGCAAAAAGTGATTTTACCCTTTTTTTTAAATGAAGAGGTCGTCGGCCTTGCCAAGGACGCGAAAGCACGTGGTCGCACAAAGAGGAATTCGAGTAAAGCGATAAATATTTGTATGTACCGAACTCTCCCCAGAATTACCATGCACATGTGAGCGTATCGCAAACGCAAAACCTATACATACAAACTAACATTGTCGACTGTTAACTTCGTAAAGTTGAACGTAGTATGTGGGTTAATAAAATATGAATGCAATAAGCAAATAATTTATATTTAGGCAAAGGGAACTTTTGCTTATAAACATTACATCCTCGTGTTACTGTAACTAAGATTAGCACGACACAGTTACATAAATGTATTCAAGCAATAAGATGATACGTTTAAAAAATGCCGAAGTTGCATTGCTGAATATCAAGCTTAGTATAAGTTAATATAGGTTTCAAATGTCACGGAGAAACAGTGAGGAGCAGCGTTCGACTAAGTCCCAAGAGTCAGCCTTATCTTAGTTGATGGCATTCCACTGCTCGGCGGCAGATACGCACGACGGACTACTGCGAAACGCTTTTAGCGCCCGTATACTGAATAGAATAACCAATATTCCAGCCAGAGAATTATCGCCCAGAAGATGGTACAACACACGGTCGAATATTCTATAACAGTATGAATAGGTACACATCGCGGAAAAGAAACCTTATTGGTCGAAAATTAAAGTCGTTTTCGAAAGTCACGTTGTATGCGGGCGTCAAACAATACGCAATTCACCTTCGAACGCCTCGGGTTGCGGTATTGCGGCTTCATTGTGTTAAAATAACGATGGAACTTGGATTGGAAATGAGCACAATGCGGTCGATAAATAGAATTTTAAATTTTATTTACAAATCTATTCAGGAGATTACATTAGTTATTTCTTATTTGTTTTAATTTTTAACACTTGAAAATTCATACACCACCTTGATATTAACCTATAACGACTTATTCACGTCACAATGTTTAACCACAAAGCGTATACAATTACTATTTTGCACACAGATTTATTTTATAATTTTAAAATAAAAATAAAGACACGAGTCATTGTTAGTGTATTAGTAGATAATACATAAAGCAGAGTATTTTTCCTCAAACGCTTCGCCTATAATTTTCTAGCGCGAGACTTCACATATTCACTCGAGTGTTTGTCGAGAGTCAAGAAGTCGGACGAGCCGAACAGTTGACGTCATGCAGTCATGTTAACCTTCCACTACTCCACCAGCTCGTGACAATTTACTCGCGGATGCGGAATACATTGCTGTACAAGTCGTGGCCGTCGATTTCACTGAGGTGTTCGGCAAGCATTGGACTTAGAACTTGGTACGATCGCTCACAACGCTTAAGGCACATTGTGGGGGTGTATTGCGGTCATATAACCGGTATTCGAGTGGCGCGGCAGTCGCCGCTTGGCCGGTCTCCGGCCTGATGTTTTGAGAAAGCCACGTTCGGCAATCGACGACGTTAACAAAACACGATTGCCTTTGCGGTAGCTTTTCCTTAGGCCAAATACCAAATTGATTTTTATAGTACGTTCACACGAGGAATGTTTATTTTCGGACTTTAAATACAGCAATCAATCGGGACCAACTGAAATAACTGTAAGAAAAGATACTTGACCCCCTCTTCAGGTTTACGAAAGATTATCCAATTTGTATTCCGAAAACGGTGAACGAGTAAACAGTTGAAATGAAACTATTTATACCATTTTGTCACATTTGGACTAAAACCAGTGTCAATAATGCGAATTCGACATTCTTTTGATACTGGGAAATGATTCAAGGAATTGAAAATTATTTGATAAGGAATGAGGAGACGAAATCTTGACAATGCAGCAATTGTTTTCCTTGTACCTATATCATACTCTTATATCATTTTCCTGTGATTTTTGGAACCCCTCTAAACCATAAGCCAATCAACAAAAACTAGAGATAAATTCATATTTTTTTCCTAATCCCAAGTAGTACTTAAAACATACTAATTTGAAAAAAAAATAGCGTGAAATAAAACAACCGAAATTTAATAGTTTCAGTAGTCACCACCTATCGTAAGTTATTGAACATGCCTGAATACATTTACAATGCAATTTGCATTCCGAGTTTACTTGAAATAAGTGGACAAATCACATGGGCATTAGACCATTAATATGAAATATGGCTTGTTTTATTCTCAATAAAGTAGGTAAGTATGTAAGCAAGTAGAATGTAAATGAAGTAACTTCAGTAGTCGTGTGTTGAATATGCCTATCATATTCTTTCAGTAAGTGTAATTCTGTAAGTACTATGAGATTTACGACTTTACCTTTACGACGATACCAAAGGTAAGTAGAACCACGCTGATTTCAGCACGATCGGGCCAGATGACAGTGTTCGTGCTGTCGTGTTGCGTTGGTGAGTGCGAGACCGGAGGCCCAATGATCCAGAAGCATCACTAGACCGCCATGGTGTGGGTCACCATGCTGCATTATCTGCTATGGATTCTGCTTTAGCTTTCCATCAGGCAGAGTAGAGTCATTTTGGCAGGCCATACACATTTCAGTTCAACACTATCTTATGTATGTTCCCCTGGTATTCTCTTAATTGTACATGTTATTTAAGATAAAAATCAGGAGAATTACGCTTAAGAACGAAAACATCTTCCACTATGCACCTTGATAGATATAACATTACATTAACAAGTAAGAATTTTATGTTATTAAGTAAAACGTCTACTGAAATTTGAAAATCAAATAATAAGGTACCTTTTCTTTAACTAGAACAAACCTAATCAGGAATTCTAGAAATTGACCAAGAATTTACGGTTATTGAAAGTCAACCCTTAGACCTCATTACAAAAGCTAATTGTTCCATTGGTGAAAAACCATTCAAGATATCAAGGATTTTAAACTTATCTAACGTCATTTTTTGATTCGAATACCTAAAAATCGTAGAGAAATATTTCTCATTATTTTTGATATAAGATCTTATTTTCGAGTCTTGTACGAATACTGAAGGTGAAGGAACCTGAAGACTAAATAAAGAGTCAATCTCTCAAATATCTATACAAATAAATAAAATTGGAGTGTCTGTTTGTAACTTTTCAGCAAAATAACAGCTTTTTAATCAATGCATATGTATGTGTACACGATACATATAACAAAAATGTAGTTAAAAAAATTTTTGTCTGTCTGTCTGTCGGTCTGTCTGTCTGTCTGTCGGTCTGTCTGTCTGTCTGTCTGTTCCGGGTAATCTCTGGAACGGCTGGACGGATTTTGACGGGACTTTCATTGGCAGGTAGCTGATGATCTGGGGAGTAACTTAGGCTACTTTTTTAGACTAACTTTGTCCCGCGGCGTTACTCGCGGTACAACAATAACCGCAGGTAACACCGCGGGGTTCAGCTAGTTAATATTATAAATCTACGGGTTCGCAACTGCTGGATTTAGGTATTAAAATTCATGATTATTCAACATATTCTTGAATGGAATAGTATTGCTCGAAATTAGAATGGCAAAGTAACTTATATACACATATATGAACTTGTATACACGTACTAAACAAAATCTTGAAAGTAGGTAAGTATATAAGATACGACGTTCCCGGTAGGTGAGTCTGTCAAGGTCACTTGGGGGAAGCCCTATAGGGTGATTCTTAGAATCGCTTCATTTTGATCCAGGTACATGTAAAGTGAGTTGAACGCCAAAGTTTTAAAGAAAAGTGATTCTCATTAAATTCGTAAAGCTCGATTGTCTAGTATTCGATATGTATAAGGCTGCCAGATGAAAACAACTGTGCCAAATAACAATAAAAGACAGGGTTCCGTTTTTTATGAGGCGTATTGTTAGGTAAGTAAGGTTGTTAATAGTAGTCGTTGGACATCCGGCACATAGGATCGTCTCGTCGACCTTTGGGGTGGAAGGTCCTGTTTTGCGTGTTCGTCCCGACCTGTGGGGGTAAGTTTTTCACGAGGCCCTATATACCGCGACCACCCTGACTCGTACATAAGGTGGGTGGGCTGGGGTGGTTCGCGCCCGCAAAAGGGGCAAAATACGGCGTACTCTGGGCGCCCGCTCTATGTGGGTCAATGTCGGGAAAGCCCGTGTCTACCAGTGACGGTGACGGAGTATGCACAACGAATCTGATCAACGCACCCGTGACAAAACAAAAGATACTATCATTCCTATAATGTAAAAGCCCTTACTGGATAACAAAAAGGTTCAAATTGAAACGTTTGAGCGAAGAAATGCAATCGCAGACAGCGTCACCCTTGCAAGCATACAGTTGTATATGCGTGTACTTTCATAAGTGATAAGGAACCGACTTTGTTTACAATTATAACAGTAATTAGTAACATTATACTCTTGTATATACGAATTTTTGTGGTAATAAACACAATAAGTGCTGGCAGGATACTTAAAAGCAAATACTGAGAACCTTCGTCAGAAGTTATAACCCGTTTTAAAGAAATATATTAGCGAGAAAGTCCCACGTACCAATAGATGTTAAATGGTAACGATATCTACCCTTGGGGAGATAGATCTGCTGACTGATTTCTTTGACTACTGCATATTGTTTTTTGTCTTCGGTATTTCTTGTATTTGGTATATTTTATATATCTACAGAATCATTGGTTTATATTAGTTGCTTTTAAATCTCCTTGAGATACGTATGACATCTCTCTGTGAATATCAAAGGTTAACTGAGTTGTTTGGGACAAGCTTCACCTTTTACAATTTAAGCAAGAAAACCAATCAAGGACATTCCAGATTTCTTTGTCAACAGATTGTTAGATTTTTAAGGGGCTACTTAATACGAATTGTCCGATCTTGATAAAAATCAGTTTATTTACTTATTCTCAATCTTTATCAATTGCCAAAAGTGCGCTTATCAATAGGGGTAATACCGCCAAAGCCGTAATGCGCAGTCTTTATCGAATTCGTCCACCTCGGGTAGAAGAATATCCAAATCACCACACAAATAATATTTTTCAATACTTGTAAACAAAAGAAAGCACAAATTTCTACGTAAAGAATTTCTCACAGGTGGTGATGGATTAAAAATAGGTATTATCACAGCCCCGACCAATCCCTCTGCCCAACGTTGTATAGTAGGTAAACGTGGTAACTTTCTAAGGGTTGATTTAAGTCGAGGAGTGGTCTGATAAAGGCTGTTGATGATGTGATGTGAACAATTGCATCAAAGACTCGTACATACGATCATGATGTTTGTGTACTCACCAACAGCCGGTGACATGGAGCGAGATCCGCTTGAGCCGGTTGGGCTTGGCGTTGGTCTCAGGTGCGGTGTGGTAGCGCGCCCCGCGCCGCCGCTGCCGCCCGAGTCATTGCTGTTCTGACCGGTCAGATCCTGAAACAATACATAAACATATTCAGTAACTGTAAATGTTATCAAGGGAAAAAGAGTTCCTGTGTTTAGAAATAAAAACCCATGTTTTAAAAGAAAAAATGTGTTCCCAATACAATACACTTTGAAATTATACTGATAGTGGACTACCTCAATCAAGAAGAGAGGTTTGTAAAAAATAACCATAAATACTAATTAAAACGTTGATAAGCTATGCAAAAAATAAATTTTATTAATATTATTAATTTCATGGGATATTTTTTTAAATTATTATTTTACTAGCTGAACCTCGCTTGTTACCCGCGGTTATTGTTGTACCGCGGTAAGGCCGCAGGGCGAAGCTGGTCTTAAAAACCTAGCCTAAGTTACTCCTTATATAATCAGCTACCTATAAGTTAAAGTCCGTTCAAAGTAGGTCCGGCCGTTCCAGAGATTAGCCGGAACAAACAGACAGACATAAATTTAATAAAAATGATATTTTGCTATATGTACCGTGTATACATATATATGCATTTAGTAAAAAGCTGTTATTTTAATATTATAAAAAGACAAATTTTATTTGTATAGATGTATAGATTTATGTACACATACAGAAAGTAAACATGACAGTGAAGATGAGTCAATCTTATTTCTTGTGTTGATAATATTACTGTCCAAAATTTAAATTTATATTATATACCTACAATATACAAAGATATTAACTAAATATTTGAAACTATAAAATTTCTTGTGATTCACCTTTTCCTAAGCTGTAAATGAAGTTCTTTGACGTTATCTGTATGACAGCAAGACACTTAAAAATATAACGTATCACATTACACTTATATTTTAAAGGCGAAAGTTTGTGAGTGTGTATGTTTGTTACTTCTTCACGCAAAAACTACTGGACGGATTTGGATGAAACTTTACAGTTGCTTATACATCAGAATCTACACAAATATATAAAATTGGAGAGTCTGTTTGTAACATTAAAATACTTTTATTAAATGCATATGTATGTATGTATACACTGTGCGTATATCAAAAATGTATTTTAAAAAAAAATGTTTTTCTGTCTGTATGTTCCGGTTAATCTCTGGAACGGACGGGCGGATGGACGGGACTTTCACTCATCAGCTACCTGACAGTGAGAGTCCCGTCAAAATCGGTCCAGCCGTTCCAGAGATTACCCGGAACAAACAGACCAGACAGACAGACCAGACAGACAGACAGACAGACAAAAAATTTTTTAACTACATTTTTGGTAATTGTACCGTGTAATACATACAGCATTTAGTAAAAAGCGGTTATTTTAATATTACAAAGAGACACTCTAATTTTATTATATTTGTATAGATGTTTATAAACTATTTTAAATAAAATAAAGGTGTTAAGACAATTTTGTGGTTTTTAAAGAGCGTAAACGAAAAATTTTGTAGAGCGTCATCTGTAAGGTGCAAGTATTTTTATATGTTATGATAAGGAACTTCGTTCCTATCTGGTGTCCCACGACACCACACGACTTTTATTTTCATCATTAGACTTGTTGATTAGGAAAAATATTAAACGTTACAACATCCTCAAGTTTACAAAAGCAAGTCAATGAACATCTTTAATAGGAACTAAGTATTCTATGAATAGGTGCATATTTGAAAGAAAAACAAAGTTGAAAACATGTAACTTTCTGAACAATGAAATACATTAAAACCAACGTAGGTGAAACGAGTGTAGTAACAATTATATTATATCAAATGACATTGCAAAAGTAATGTTCATTAACATAATCCTCGCAATAAAGTTTGCATTCCTGTGAGATGCCTTGACAATGCAACCACAAACTGTTAGATACAACAATAGCGCACCGAGTCAATAGAACACGGCCACTTGCGGTAATCGTGCAATAAATCAAAGCACAGAAAGAATCTTAGGAAACAATACGCTTTACATCGAATATCAAAATAAAAACAAACTGGTTCGGGCTTTGACTAAAGTTGTAGTTTACGGTAACTAAGCCAGTTACATAACGTAATGCAATAGTCGTTAAAGTACAATGCACACAACGAGTTATGCATCATAATGCAACTACAAACGAACCATAAAAGCTCAACTGACTTTATTAACCCTATACACAGATGACATGACAATCATATGATATTACGTACCGTTTCAAAGCAGTAGATGTTCGCCTTTCATAAATCAATCGGAAGTCCTTTTCTATTTACAACAACAACAACGTAAGCGCGATTAGAGCCAAAGAGAGAATAAACTGTCAAACGTGAACATAAATGTGAAGCAGTTTAAAGCTAAAACTCGAGTCTTGGAGCGTATTACAGAGAGAGTGTCGGTGTTCGGTGCAACGCGTTCACAACGTTCGAACGGGCTCGCCGAGGCAACCGAGGCAACTCACGACCCCCCGCTGTCGAGGTTAGCTCGCCTGCGAGAGGCTCCGGCGTCGATCAGACGAGTCCGGCTCATGGGGCGGGGCGCGGGGTGGAGGGAAGCGGAGCGCGATAACTGCGGCGATGTTTTTGCCGTGCTCCAGCTCGCTCGCTCGGCGCACCAGGCGCGTTCTTCATTTCGTACAGAGTCCATTATCTCTAAGGCTGTCCCTCTCGCACCCGTTGCTAGCTTCGTCGCGCCTCGCCGCACCGGCCACTGTTTTATTGCCAGCCGACGATTTTAACGTGCGCTCGCAACGTCCGCCGGAGCACAAAAGTTTTTATGGAAATTTCATTCCGAATGCGCCTCGCTCTCTTGCTTACTCGGGAACGTCAATATAAAAGCACGATAACGAACGGACGAGTCAATTAATTATTATTGTTGGAAGCTGACGGGACGTGCTGGGCGGTTCTATCTAGATACTGTTACTGTAGTGCTTTTAGTTGTATTAACTTGTAAATTAAACTTGAATTGACGTTTTCCATTACCCACAGGTAAGGCTGAACGACATTTCAAAAGTTCCCTTCAGTTTACAATTAAAGCTAAACCATCATCAGATTAAAGTTATGCAATTACGTAATTTATTTCCTATCAGTGAAGAATCCTAATTCATAACGATGGGTCATAGTAATTTTTTTGGCGCGTCAATAACACAATTTTCACGTTTCATGCATACATGGTAGCTTTTAATTACATAAAAGTAATGACACAAACATTGTCAATCTATACTAATATAAAAAGCTGAAGAGTTTGTTTGTTTGAACACGCTAATCTCAGGAACCGCTGGTCCGATTTGAAAAATTCTTTTTAGTGTTAGATAACCCATTTATCGAGAAAGGCTATAGGCTATATATCATCACGCTAAGACCTACAGGAGCGGAACAACAATGAAGAATGTTACAAAAACGGGGGTAAAGTATCACGCTACGGGCTATAGGAGACTCAAACGATGTTGCGTGGGTCGGCTAGTACCTAATATACCTATACCGTATCTTTGACAATGTGTGTGCAAAATTTCGTTGTGAGTTTTTAACTCATCAAGAGGTATGAGAGAGAATGGTAATAAATGAAAAAATATTTAGAAGTATTTGAGTTAGAATATTATCTAAATATTACATGCCTGATAGATAATTACTCTTTTTGGATTTTTTTAAATATTTTTTCCTTTTAATAAACTACAGACTTAACATTTATGTTTGTTAGATTATTGAAAAATATTGTAAGCAATTTTATCTAATGAAGCCTCTAAATATTTGAATAAAAAATACGAAGTAAACAATTCGATGAGCTCGATAAGGTCATGCCCCGTTTTTTGCAGTTGTCATGGTTTAACACTCGTCCTGTCGTAGTTAATTGTAGACTGATTTAACTTGTTAGAACATTTTGTTTGCAGGTGTCATGAGTTTATTTTAATTATCAATGTGGTTGATGACTAGATAAGGAGTGTCAGTAGTAGACGTCTAGTAATAATCTTACAAAACGATGAACAGCAGCTGTCTGAGTGATTGGTACACGACACGTCTATGCGATACGTCTCCATAACACGAATGAA
This sequence comes from Spilosoma lubricipeda, assembly GCA_905220595.1. Classification (NCBI taxonomy): domain Eukaryota; kingdom Metazoa; phylum Arthropoda; class Insecta; order Lepidoptera; family Erebidae; genus Spilosoma; species Spilosoma lubricipeda. The sequence continues at coordinate 5,492,213 of HG992295.1, forward strand.
CGAGATCGGCTTAAATTGACCGACTGCACTTGGCCCAAATCCCGACGCAAATAAACACAAAATCGCTCTTGTTGGTATACGTCTACACAATGTGTGCAGGCTGCCAGCAACGCGGCACCGCGGTAAATAGAGGGACTAGCGCTTGCAACCACACGCCGACAACCTACCAAACAACTAGGTAGCTACATCTACCTAGATACACCTTATATAGGTGAGATGGTGTGGGAACGAGGCGACTACGATCATGAAACCCGCTATTGAGTTGGAGAGAAAGGCTCACGTGGGCTCACTACAATGTGCAGTACTTATACAGGGTTTGATACGATACATAGATTTACATTAAAAACGTATGAAAATCAAATCTCACCAAGCACTTCTAACAAAAAGTTGTGAGATCTTTTGTTAGTTTGTATTTTGTTAACTTAAACCCTTTTATAGTGACCTTTCAATATTAGTCATCATTATTACATTTTGTGATTACTTACATTAACTTTTTACACGAATGTTTTTGAATGGATAGCAATTCTGTTTGTAAATACATACATTGAAAGGAACATCGTTATGGTCTGTACTGTCCGAACTGTATGTCTAAACTACCTGTATCCGCTATTAGTCTACCTGTTTAATACACAGTAGCAAAAGGAATGAAATATTGCATATATAGTATTTTATTTCCCAAGCACTTTTAAAATTGTCACAAATCACACCTTGGAATAGGTAACTGCGAATACGCTGATGCTTGTTTAAATATTTTTCTTTGATAAAAATATGTATTATGATTGCACAGGGCTTATTATTTAACTAGCTGAACCTAACTACATTTTTATTATATGTACCGTGTATACATACATATATGTATGCATTTAGTAAAAAGCTGTTATTTTAATATTACAAACAGACACTCCAATTTAATTTATTTGTATAGAATAAAGTATTCGAACCACAGATGTTCTACAACTCGTGTTCTCTCACCTCGTTACATTCATTGCGAATCATGTAGCAATCACTCATGATACCTACATAGATTTTGCGTATTAATATCTATCTGGTAGGCTAGGTCAGTAGCACGGGAACGTACCAAAGTGCTTTATAAATAGCCCGTTGATAGGCGTCCGTACTCATCAATATAACCACAAATACCCTGACTCACAATTCTATGTCATCATGCAGACTATTCACTACCAATTTTTTTATAAAGTTTGATGATCAGATTATGCAGTGAATCAGTATCATGTAAGGATACATAATACATGTTGTGTTATTCTTCGAAATTTAATCTCGAAATTGGTAGTGACGATTTGGATGTTTCCTTATTAAGTTCAAGTTTAATAGAATCGTTAATCTATACAACTGCAACGGTACACGTGTTGTAAAAAGATATAAAAATAAACAAGAATAAGTCAATTCATTTGTTGAGATGGATGTAAAATATTAATGTCATATGGGACATGTCGAGATTAATCGGCGTAAATGCGTTTCAAGACCATTCAAGAGTTCAACGACCGGCGTGCGAAAATGTTGTCGTAAATAAATAATTCACAAGGCTAGTGTTCTCGGTTGGGGCACGTGGTGTCGGCCACGTGTAGTAGGTACGTAAACATTTACATTACATAACCGGCTCGTCAACGGCGCGCTATTGAGAGCGAAATGCTGTGCAACTCTTACAAAGCATCGCACCGCACTCCGAGTTAACCTGCAGCTGTGCCAACGAATATCACGCAATCACTAGACGATGAAATAGATACCCTTTCAAACTTCTAAAACTTTCCTTAACTCTTAAAGAATAACAAAGTGTCTTCAACAGCCCTACACAAATGAAAAATGCTCTTCTTGAATATCTAGGCTATCAGTTCATGAAAATGCAGGAAAGCTGTACAAGCGCATACTTATGCATGTATCCATGTTTTGTCTGCAATTTTAAAGTTCACACTACAGGCGTTCACAAGTCGATCCTTCAGCAGTCGATCTCGATACCTAAGTACTCATAATGAATAAATCTTGCAAAGAGAATCTAGGTTGACAAAGATGTTATAAATATACGTTGTATATTTAAAGTGTGCCTACAGTAATCTTCAACGACTTGTACAATTGTGTAGTGCCCAGCCAGGTGCACCGGGGACAGTGCTAAGGTCGTGACCCTTCCCCACCGAGCCACCTTTTTTTGTTAGGTAGATTTGCATAGTATTTACATGTATACTTTTTAATCAGTAGAAATGTGTCTAAACTCTAAACTTGTTTGAATTACGTTGCAAGTTCAACAAAAAGTTATGCAAACATCATCGAGGAAAAATAAGCAAGCAAAGTTTAAGAAACAATTTTATTCCAGTTCAAGTAATATTATTCAGATATATGTATATTTGGTAATTTCAAGAACCGACTAGCATGAAATTAATAGAATCGTGGAAAGGCAGCAAAAAGTTGGGGAATTTAGTTTAGTATCTACCTGGTGTGATATACCTACTTGTGTGTGTATTTGTGTAAAATAGACGGTTCCGCAACGAAGGCAAGTGGTACACACTTTATTGAATGTCTTTATAGGCCACCTGTTACTCGGGTCGGTGACGACGAAACAGCTGATCGGGCTCGGCGAATTATTATTATTGTTGTCGGATGTCGGCTCTGGCTTATTTATTTGTGACAAAGGAGGTGGGGTGTCGGGGAGGGGGAAGTACCGATGCTAAACTTTCACCGCCAACTTCTACTATTGTTCGATTGTAACGAAACACTAAGCATTTATAAATACATATATGTGTCTGGAAAAATTGCAGGAACACATTAATCAAACAAAAGTAAAATCAAGATTGAATATATCCACATCGAAAATAAATTTTATGATTGTTTTTTCCTTAAATATTTTTCGAACGACGGCATACATTACACCGGGGAAGTCCCGAAAGTCGCATACTGGCCTGATTGACATGGTCATATCTCTTGCACTTCGATGAAGACAATCTAAATGTTTTTACGTCAGTTAACTGGCATAGCTACATATTACTGGCAATTTCTGTGAATGGAGTTTCATGTAAACAAACAAAATATTTATGAAATTTCATCTATACTAATATGATAAAGCTGAAGAGTTTGTTTGTTTGTTTGAACGCGCAAATCTCAGGAACCACTGGTCCGATTTCTTTCGGTGTTGGATAGTCCATTTATCGAGGAAGGCTATAGGGTATATATCGTCACGCTACTACTAAAAGGAGCGGAGCAACAATGAAGAATGTTTCAAAAAGGGGGGAAATTTTCACGCAACGGGCAATATTAGGCGCGAACGATGTTGCGTGGGTCAGCTAGTCTTATATATAAATTGCCCTATTTGAAAAAGCATAATGTAGGAGGCATTGGGTTTATTCTTTAAAAACATAGTTGTAGTTACAACTACAGAATGACGATCTCCGAAAACGTATTTTATATACGTAAAATTTCCATGTAACATGAATTAGTTTATGTTGAAATATTTCATTGTCCGTGTGGTGCCGGATTAAGAATACGGAGAGTCGGTGAGTCACCAGTCACCACCCCTATTAGAGAGAAAACTACGCAGGACAAGAACAACAACACTGCAATTTGAAAAAAAAAAGACTACTTGAAACCTGTTATATACCAACCGTAGGTTACCTGGCTTCACTCACTACTTTGGTAGGGTCTTTTTAATCTTTGTCTATATACACTATACGAATACAACAGTAAAATCATAAAGAAAGAAGTACATAGAACATACCTATTTACCGCAGCATTTAGAAACAATGTGCCGTCAGTACCACCACTCACGGCACATTGTTTCTACCCGACTACGGCGTAGCTTCTAAAGGAAGGTTAATATTTTTTTGAATGTATGAGAGTCCCGGAGCGCTATACTGAATTAATTTTAATGAACAAGGTGTCCATAGAATCGTAATAATGACCCGAGTGACATAAGCTATATAGAATAAATCCTACTAGTATTATAAACGCGAAAGTTTGTAAGTATGGATGGATGTGTTACTCTTTCACGCAAAAACTACTGAACGGATTTGGATGAAACTTTACATTAATATAGCTTATACGTCAGAATAACACAAAGGCTACTATTTGCAGCGATAACCGACATACAGGCGAGCGGAGCCGCGGGCAACAGCTACTTTTATTAATATTTTAGTCGGGTTATAGTTTTTAAACATTTTCTTGTTTTTTTTTAGAATATAACTTTGGTTTTGTCATTATTGACACGTTTCTTTGTGTTGTTTAAGGAGTTAGTATAAATCGTCAAAGTACAGTAAAAGTAAGTAGTAGAGTAAAAACTCCAAAACGACTATGCATTCGTTAACCCCGGTAAAATAATACTTTATACTACTTTCAGACATCAAACAGACTGATGGCTCTATTTTTATTCTAGATTTTTCCATAAAATAAAAATTAAGTAAATGAATGATAGGTAGAAGGATGATGAGGTAAATCAAAAGGGTAGTTTCTTGACCATACAGATTTTTTTATGTGATGTAAAGTGAAATTATAAGTAACCATCCGTTGCATGTTACGTCAAAAAACTGATAATTATTTATCACATATATGAAACAAAAGCACACCTCTGTAGGCAATTAATTTAATCTTTAGGTATTTATAACATCAATTGACATGAATGGAATTTAACATTTAATATACACATTTCTGATAAGGAAATATAATATGTATAAGTGGGTCAATGTCAAACAAAAAATCTACCATTGCGAATTGATAAATAAAATAGTGCCGTGAACAAAAACACTACGCTTTTATCAGGTACCTATATCAATCAATATAGAAAAAAAATTCAACAAGAGGGAACAATGTGAATGTCCAATTAAACGGAGCTCGCACACGTCATCGAAAGGTGTTTCCCGAAGAACGCACACACACATGGACGATCAGCTGACTGCTCCGATTTTAACCCACACCACAAAGTCGACTGTTAGAGAACATAAATAATGACGGCCCACCTACCTAGCTATACGTAACACACATCGTATAATTTGTATGAGCCACCGTCGAAAGAGGAATGTATGATACGCCGACGTTTTCTCCGCCATTATAGTTTTAACGACGAGATGAATAAAATCGACAATTGATTTGTCATATAGCACTTACGACATTAAGAAAGTGGACAGTAGAGCGTGAGATTGTATTAAATAATCAGAAACACATACAAGTACAAGCGTTATGAGAACACGACATGAGCAATCATAACAATGAGCTTTACTAACGATTTTGCAAGAACGCTGAAGAGCTTTTTGAGAACGTACATTAATGTCAATAATTATTATCTCATTCTATTAATACTTTTTGTTATTATAGTTGTGAGACTAAGTGAGCCATTTTTATGCGAACATAAAACATAATTAAATATGAGGCTGTTATTTTAACAAAATAATATCAATAATTATTATCTCATTCTATTAATACTTTTTGTTATTATAGTTGTGAGACTAAGTGAGCCATTTTTATGCGAACATAAAAAATAATTAAATATGAGGCTGTTATTTTAACAAAATATGATTATTTCTATTTTAGTCTGACTCTTTCTCGCTTTTAAGAGTATCCAAAAACTATAGTGTTGAACAAAAATGTACCATAAAGATTAGGTTAGTAACATAAACAAAGCCTAAAAATTGGAATGTATAACATTATAGTAGAGGGTTTTTGAACCACTTAGTTTCAAAATAAAATTGGTCAAATATACTGAGACACATTGTTTGTACTTGTTCATATCATAACATACAATCATACTCCAGGCCCTTAACTCACGCAGGCTCTTAAAATTTCAGGAGTGTTTTTAACAAAGAAACTTGGATAGGTACTGAAAAATTTAACAAAAATTGGCCGATGATGCTAATATTTTACAAAAGAGATTTGACTTTATAAGAAAGAAGTGATTTAATACTGATTTTGACTAGATAGTTATATTTAATGAAAATGAATTTTATTAATCCTATCATGTACACCAATCCCGTATCGGGATGTGGAACATAAGGGTTATTTTATGTATCAAAGAACAACGCGTCGTAAGACTCACAGTACCCGCCTGTCGCTAGTAGTACTTCACAATCAAGCAAAGCACCATTGTATCGCCACTGCATGTTACATAATTTAAGTGTAATATAACATCTAATTGGTACTAAAAATTCTGATGCGCTAATTAAATCAGTAATACTCAGAAAGGTGACTAAATTTAACTTTAGTAAAGTGTCACTCCATTCACGATGTGATGTGATGTTATAGCTGTTTTCTAATAAATCCATTTTTCTCATAAATCCTTTAAACTACAACTAAGCCAAAATAGACTATGCTAACGTTGATACACCGTATTCCAAAACTATACTTAAAACTCAAGAACAATTAAATGTAAATACAATTTTTTTATAAAGATTGTGATTGTGTATATAGAGATATTGTTTATGAAATAGAGGCATAACGAGAAAACAGGTTATTTACGGTAAGTACCTACAGGATGCCATGTACACCTGCAAGTCCAAAACAAGTGCGTTGCCCCTTTGAGTGACCCTTCCGTCAGAATTAAGAGCGAGGGGTGGAAGGACGGCCTCCAGTAACCATACTCCACTGTTATGTCTTTATGTGAAAACCAACGAAGTAAGTGATTGATACCAGTTTACTGTCAGATCATGGTATGAATATACCACTCCGGTCAAGCGGGTTCATATCCATCCATCTCCCACGTTAAAATTAAGTATTACTTTAGCTGTTTATTACACAACTACATCACAAGTTTTTGGATCATGCAAACGCGTAAAAGCAAAAAAATTGAAGATAAAAGAAGAGTTAAATGTAGGCAATTCTAGAAGACATCATTTTTCACCCGATTCTTTACTTGAAATTCGTTTTAAACCTTTGATTATATGGGCAAAATTTAGACTGATATGTAATCAAACAGTCAAGATTTACCTGCTGTATTATGTTATTTCCTGATAAGGTAGGACACATTTTCACAGCAGTAAGCAAGAATTTCTGCCGGCGAAATCACATTGAGTTTTAGTAAATTTTATAGATGTGTAAATAAAGAAGAAATAAAACATCTGCAATAAACTTGTATCTCCTGTTTTTTATCGTATAAGAGGCAAACGAGCATATACGTGATTGATGGCAAGTGACTATATGTTTATTGAAGTGAAGTGAAAATATCATCTGATAAAACGTGATAAGATATACTTCGTCTTTCATTAAAGTTTAATGCAATTCAAAAAGAATAGGAGCGTCAATGACCTATACTAATACCTAATAACTGTGGCTTGTTTATAACGAAAAAATAATTTGCGTAATACTAAAATTTGGACTTTATTCTTAATTGATTAAAATCATTATGTAAATAGTTTAGATTAGAAGATCGGTATGACAACATTGAATGGTTTCAGTCTCAAAATATATTAACTCATAACTTAAATCTGCGGCTATAAAAAATGCTTGAAGTGCAAATAGTTGTCGTGGAACTTGACTCACGCTGGATATGAAAATTGAGTTACCGTTAATAACATATAACTTTTTTAATAAGAAATACAAAAGTTTAAAGATTCTAATGAAAAATAAACAACCAATTTTCGCAAACATTCCATCACTGTCACACCTCAATGCTTCGAACAAAAGCCTCTGCATCAAATGCAATAATAAAAATACCTATATATTTTAGTCCTTTAATTTTAACATAACTGATTGCATGCATGTGAGTTTTATATTGTAATACTATGTTGAGTATTCTTAACATATGTTATTTATACATAAAAAGTATATTTTCTCATTTTTTGCACTAAATGTGCAATAAAATAAAATATGTCTAACCTAAATTAAGAGAAATCAACATCAGAATCCAAACATAATTCTCGCGCGTTTAAGGGTTAAATGATATAGTCATAATTATGGGTAAATAAATAATCTATCCATGATGATGGTTTCGGTTTCAATTGGACACAACATCACAATCCAATATGGGAAATATGACACACTAATTTCCACTTCTATTAACATCTGTTACAAAACAAACTATCAATGAAATGTTCATTCAAGTGATTCTTTTATTCTAGCAATAACAAAAGGTTAATTTGTAGTAACAGGTATTAACAATTTTATTTTGTATTTGTAATAGGTATATTATTTACTTATCGAGTTCCATTGAGTGATTCATTCATTCAGTAGTGAATTAAATAACATTTTGCTAAAAGTATTACACAACTGATTGTTCTTGTATAGATGATAAACATTTAGGCTGACAGCAATAAAATGGAAAGATGATAAACGTCATTTTATTCCAGGTTTATAAGCTTTCATAATAAGAAACTAGTGAATAAAAGTTGTTTACACCTACTGCGCGGTATTAATTCTGTTAAGCAAAGAAGTATATTTATATATGATTAAAATAATAAATTGTAACGTCAAAAAAGGTAAAATACAAGTGGCAAATTATATTTTTCAAAACTTTTTATTTCAATAGGTTTCACATTCAGATCAAATAAAAAAAGGTACTGACGAAAAGTAAAGTACTAGTTTTTTTTTTTATTTGAAAACTTCAGAGGACTGCGACCGTATAAATGCGCCTACAACGGCGCCGACGGCAAACGAAGTTCAGGCATATAATGCAGCAGGGAAAACCAATTTTTGTTTTGAAACTCCACAGAGGAATGTTATGAAATGACTATGATGAGGATAGTCAAAAATACTGTGATTTTATCAATTCAAATCACAATCTATGGAATTTCTGTTTTGCGTAAATCCTTATCACCTCTTTTAACTGTGCTTTGACACCAGAAGTGGAAAAATAAACGACAATTTGAATCCAAAGCAAGTTATACAGTCGCCGGTCTTATGATAATAAAAACAAACATCTAGCCAGTTCGCCACAAAATAGAACTGAATATTGAGCCAACGCACACAGGCGCGCGAAGGCGGTCGGATGTCACACAAACGCAGACATTCTCCTCATCGGCACACCCACACACACAAGTACTGTAGATAAGAATCGTCCCATTTTACATTGAGTCATGCGGCCGCGCGATACTTACTGTGTTCGCAGGCAGCCTTATGATGACAGCCGTCTTGAATCCTTTTCCCGATTACACCAAGGCACAAATTAGGGCGAGCCGCGCACATGCACTTCTCACACACACAAATGAATTTAACGTTTGTCGAAAAGGTGACAGTTTTACCCTGAAGCGAAACGTTCAGAATCATCGACCGGCGCCTGTTATAGGAACGGAACCGGGACGAAGACGGTGGAAGCTACCAGAGAGCGAGAGCCTCGTGTGGAATATTGTACGTTCGATTGCGCTAGCAGTGCGCGCGTTTCAGTTGGCGCACGGCGACTGGCGCAGGCGAGGCGTGCGGTGCGACGAAGCGGGCGGGCGAGCGATTTCACCGGGCTGATATTGCGACGGCACGCCGAGCGCTCCGACCCATATGTATAGCTACCAACGAGCGAGGGCACGCCAGCGAATGTCGAGCGGGGGGTCGCCGAGCACCGAGCTGCACGCACTCAACCAAGTATCCAACTCAACCAGTTATTTGTTGGCCTGAGTCTTACTTTGTATCAAAGGCACGTAACAACTTTTTTGTGAAACATTCAGTTATTATTTATTCACTGCGAGTCTTAGAACCCTATGAATTGTTTGAAAGAATAATAAAATATTGGAATACATGAGATTATTATCAGACGGTACGGCAAATTTGTCTACTTCCCAACTTCTAAGATACACATGGAAATCAAGCGTTGTTTGTGTAAGCAAGTGTAAAGTGTAAATACAGACGTATTAATATCATCAATTTATTTTCCAGGCAGGTAGGTAGGTATACAGTTACTGTTCAGTAAATAAGAGAGCGTGAACTTATCAATGATAATTCAGTTTCGATTATAAGTTACTACAATAATAAGAGATAATTCACAATGAACGAACTGAAGTCAAAAGCCGTATAGGTATAGCTTCTAATAACTAATTAGGAAGTTATTGATCGCCGTGCGAGCCAATACTACCGTCAATATAGCACATCTCATTACTGTCGCAGTGCAAACAGTGATGGCCTATTGGGAATGCGGGTCAATGCATATGCGCACTGTGTCCAGTTCAGTTTCCTCATATTTATATATTTGTTATACACATCAATATGTCCACGCTTGTTAATTTGTATACATAACGTGATCTATTTTGATAAGTCCTTAATTAGTATTATCTTCAGTGTACATTAACCATCATGTCACAATGAGTACTATCTAGTAGTACATAATACAATGTTTTTAGTCATAACTGGTATTACTAAATTTGGTTATCTCTTTACCTTGTACCGTAACTATTATCCCAAAACAAGAATTTCAATCAAGTAAATCCTCTGCCGTGCCTCTAAATCAATAGATATATATCCTATACTAGCCGACCCACGCAACCTCGTTTGCGTCTCTTATTGCCCGTCGCGTGTTAATTTTCCCCCGTTTTTGAAACATTTTTCATTGGTGCTCCTCTCCTATTGGTCTTAGCGTGATGATATATAGCCTATAGCCTTCCTCGATAAATGGGCTATCTAACAGTGAAAGAATTTTTCAAATCGGACCAGTAGTTCCTGAGATTAGCGTGTTCAAACAAACAAACAAACAAACAAACAAACTCTTCAGCTTTATATATTAGTATAGATATACAAATAAACATAATTGGAGTGTCTGCTTGTAATATTAAAATAACCGCTTATAAAATAATGCATGTGATACATATACCAAAATAACATTTTTAAATCTCTGTCTGTCAGTCTGTTTGTTCCAGGTAATCTCTGAAACGGCTGCACCGATTTTGACGGGACTTTCACTGACAGGTAGCTGATGATCCAGGGAGTAACTTAGACTAGCTTTGTCCCGCGGGTTACCCACGGTTACAACAACAAACGCGGGTAATACTGTTGGGTTCTGCTAGTTATGCAATAGAGCTCCGAAGTTACTACGTACCTAATGTGAACTTGTACGTACGAGGTCTTCGGTACATTAAGGGTGAGTAGGTTATTTTCCAACTTACTTTCTTGGAGGCCGAGCTCAGCAGCTTTTGTCACCTCTTCGCAGGTTCCACCATGAAATATGACAGCAGTATCGTTCGCGTAACTTAATATTTTACCCTTGTTTACAGACTGCTGGCATAGGTCATTTACGTAGATCAAAAAGAGGCTCGGAGAGAGGCAACTGCCTTGCGGCACATCGTATGTTACACCAATCTCTTGAAAGTTATGAGGTAGGTAACAAACATAAAAAAGTCGAATTGATAACATCCTCCTTTTTTGAAATCGGTTAAAAAGTCACAGCGCCTTAAAAATCCATAAAAGGTAGGTATGGCGAAATTGTATACTGGATTAAGGAATCAAATACCTAACGCGATAGAAGATAGTAAAGCTGATGGCAGTCATTATTCATCATTCAAAAAACGTCTATACACAAAAAGAATGTTTACTTACCTACCCCTTTTAAAAAATTTGAACTGGAATCATAATATAATGTAAACTTTAAACCGTAAAACCAATCATGCATTTAGTAAATCTATACTAATACTAGCTAACCGGGCAAACTTTATTTTGCCATAAAAATATTTAAGGATGGGTCACCATTTAGGTGTATGAAAAACAGATGTTTCTCAGACCTACTGAATATGCATATAAAATTTCATAAAAATCGGTCAAGCCGTTTCGGAGGAGTATGGTAACTGACACTGTGACACGAGAATTTTATATATCACACAATAATCACACTAATATATAAAACGGCGAAAGTTTGTGAGTGTGTATGTATGTCACGCAAAAAGTACTGAACGGTTTTGCATGAAACTTTACAGTAATATAGGTTATATATCAGAATAACACATAGGCTACTATTTGCCACGATAACCGACACATATACGGGCGGAGCCGCGGGCAACAACTAGTAGACTATGTTTTAACTAAGAAAAATGGTAAATAAATTAAGAAGGCGTTTTTGCTAACTTATACCTTTTATAAATTACTAGCTGAACCCCGCAGTGTTACCCGCGGTTATTGTTGTACCGCGAGTAACGCCGCGGGACAAAGTTAGTCTAAAAACAGTAGCCTAAGTTACTCCCCGGATCATCAGCTACCTGCCAGTGAAAGTCCCGTCAAAATCCGTCCAGCCGTTCCAGAGATTACCCGGAACAAACAGACAGACAGACAGACAGACAAAAATTTTTTTAACTACATTTTTGTTATATGTATCGTGTATACATACATATGCATTTAGTAAAAAGCGGTTATTTTAATATTACAAAGAGACACTCCAATTTTATTTATTTGTATAGATGGTTTGATTCAACATGGTTTTTAATGATCCTTTTAAATTTTAAAGGTAAAAACAATCGAGGGTGGGAACTATTTTGCGCCTGAAACAAAAAAATGTGCATCATAATCGAATTTGGAATAGTCCTAATAAAGTAGACGTAGAGGTAAATACAAGTAAAAAATATTTCGTGCAACTTGAGTATTTCTTTTGTCGAAATAAATGCTTTCAAAATTTAACCTCTTTTAATTTCCATATTATTTTATGTCAAATATATTGTTTCAATACGTTACGTTTCTCAAGACACTAAGGAAAATATGCAGCAAAGGTAAAACGTTGTGGCGGCACCTCCGAATCAAATTTATCGTTAATTTCGATATAGGAACCTGTTCTGTAAAGTGCCGGACCGACCGACTGAGGGCTGAGTAGTCAGCCCGTTTTGCAAAATAAAAGAAATATGTTTTAGTGGGTTAGCAAGCGTGTTTACGATCGGATTCCTCGGGTCTGATTATACCGCCATTAGTTACATAAGCGGCCTGGTCCGCAGAATAATTAGACATTTGTCTTTAATTCGATAGTGTTAAAAATATTTTATCATGTAATGTGTGTTGAATTCGAATAGATTTAACCTTTTAGCTTTATGTTGGTGACGTATTATAGTGATTTAAAAAAGACAAGAACAGCTATTGCATGAATTATTCATATATTAAAAACACTATATCGAGGAGTGTCTGTGCTTCTTGGCATATGAAGTGATTTGAGCTTGCTTTAGTATATTTAGCAATATTAAAAAAGCAAGCTTTGAAAATAAAAATTAAATGCACTGGAGAAAATTATTTGATTTCCAATGCTGGATCTGTACATTAATCATCACCTTCCGTCAAGCCTTTTCCCAATTCTAGGGACAGTGCATTTGTACCATTCCAAAGAGTTTTAGTGTGGTGTCTTTTAGGGTAGATCGGCTACCTGACGACGACCCTTCTCACGAATTTGGCTTTTTGATGGTTCAAAGGAAGAAGATGCAATGGATAGTATAAGGAGGCTACGAACAATGAGAGCCAACAATCTCAAAGGGAAAACATAATTTTCACGTTTCGTTTTCATTATCAATATCAAAATTCTTATCGTTTTAATCATAAGGAAAAGGAAAATTGATAAAATTATACAACACTGGAGCCTGTAGGTATATCTGTTGCGGTGCGGCGTGCGCGTTTTATCCAACTTAAGAACACGACACAGTATAAAAAGATACATGTGGCGCCATCTGTCGGTCTCTGAACGAAACTGTGACCGGATGCACGACCAGTTTAGTAGCGACATCGAACACCTGCGGGCAACAGACACCACTGTTCTGCCTGCCTATATTATTTTGAAACCATTGATACGCCAGCAGGTATACAAGTTAAATACGCTTATAAAGAAGCATTTAGTACCTATACATATTTCTACAAGGTTTTAAAATACCATATCAGATAACAATTTATGAATATAGTTACATATTTTACAGCAAATGCTGTTTTATATAATTGCCTACTATTGCCTATATAAATATCGCAACACGGGTATATTATTTTAAGTATACACTATAACGGAGACATCGAACGGATATCTTTCTAATGAAGCAATTGCAATGGCCGTAAAAGCAATATCCTATCGCTCTTATACTTAGTTGATCTTTTGTAAGAGGATGACATTTTTGATAAGCCTAGTTTAGGTTAAATAGCTACGGCAAAATCTCTATAAAATTGAACGAGATGCTAAAGTGGAAACGATGTTCAATTTGCATTGCGTAGGCCCGCATGCCGAAAGTCGTTTATTTTTACCTTTTGCACGTATATGTATGCATGGAGCATCCTTGGTGTCCTTGTTTGGCGAAACAATACGCAGTTGTTACGTAAGTTTAAAAGACGCGTCAATGGCATCTCGACCCTGCCTCTGTTCTCGTCACTGACCCACATTACTCAGTCGTACCACGCAGTTATAATAACGGTAACTTTTATTCATTACATAACATTGCACTGGCAGTGATTACGTCACAGTGTAAGGTGAATAAATTAACATTAATTAACTACAAACTAATAAGTATTTATGTCTAGTTAAAAATAGTAGCGATAGGTCAAATGACACTTTCCGGGGATGTTTCATTACTAAAATTTTGATATCGTAGTAGATAATGATAATGTTATAAGTGACAAGTGACATTTAGGCACTGAATTCAAGACTTTCCTTCAATACTGTTTTCTGGTTTCTTCACCCTGTCTTTATCAGACTGCATGATAATCTCAAATCGTTTCGAAGATATTGTATTATTATATTCAGGATTTTTCATAGATATGAAAGTCCTGAACTCTGTTCCTTTGTTGTTTTTTAACTTTCGTGGTGGTCACTAAATTTGCGATGTTCTGGAAAAGAACATACATTTGAGGTTAAAGTTTAACTGCAAAGAAACAGGATAAGACGATTTTCAGCAGAATATTTGTTTACGACAATCCGACCTGTCCAAAGGAACACAACTAGACGAGTAAGTTCTAAATCAACTCACTGTAGCACGAATTTTGGATGATGTAGAATAGTACTTTATCATCCAAAATTTGTGCGAAAAAATGCTGTTATAATTTGACAATGCGGATTTTTTTTGGAAATAGAAATAGAAAATGCATAGATTTATTACTTTCAAGGGTTACGATGGACTTTTATGACTATAGTGATTCTAATGAAAGGGGAGAGTTTAACATTGGAGGTTAGTATAAGGACTCTCATGAAACTGTATCCGCAACATTAGTGTCTTGTGTGTCATCAAGATGATAGCTAGTAGAAATGGACTTTTGGAAATTTGAATAAACATCACATCTAGCGTATAACAAAAATCAATCACTGAAAATTTAATAAGCAAAACTACAACACCTTATCTTTGTGAGTTGAAACAGATAAGTAACGTTGGACAGAAACCATACGTACTTCCCCGGTGTCTTTGTATAGATCTGCTACACAAAAGAGATAAGGCGACGGTTTAAAGAGCGTGCTAGATGAGTAAACACGTCACGGTTATTATTTATAGCGTTGAGAAATGCCGAAACATTGAATGAACTTTTCTTTTCGTGACGAGAGGTGGGCGTGTGTGCGTGTCCCGGTGTCGATGTAGGCCACTGCCAAGGTCGAATGTTTAATATAAAGTCTGGCGCCGGGACATTAAAATGGTCGGGCCCTCCCCGGACCCCCCTTATCCTCGGGCAGGCGGTCGCAATCGTTGCACTCGTTATTTATTATCTGGAGGCATCCCCCGCTCATGAACGCCTTCAGTCTTCGTTGCTACACATTTGTATATGTATAGGAGAGGTCGGCCACCCGGGTACGGTATATCGACACCATAATGAATTTAATGAAACACCTATTGAGTAACGTTAAGGATCCCAGAAACAGCTGACGTTGCTAAATTTGTACACTGACCTACGAGATTCATCATTCGATTCAATAGAATTTCATAACAATTTTGGTATTCGATGACTGCTACAAACGAATAAACGTAAATTGTAGGCGTATTTACGTTGAAGGTCGTTTATCAGAACAGAAGTAAGACGTCACATTATCGTCATAATATGTAACGTAATAAATAACCGAGTCAATATTGGTATACATACATAATCATTACACGTAACATTGTTTTACATATGAATGAATACAAACACGGAGGTGAAGGATCGGTAAATAGAAGGTTCCACGCGCTTAGTACACAATACTACACATATATACATATATATATATATATATATATATATGTATATAAGACTATGCGAACAGTTTCGAAGTGTAAGGATTATGTACCTATTCATAACAGAATATATCGATGGGAATGAATAGCTCCCGCTGAGTCGTCATCAAACAGAATTCACCGCGTAGAAACTTAGTACTCTCGCTTTCTAACAAGAAGTGCTTGGTTATTGCGGTTCATACATAAACAACTAACACAAAACGTAAATGTGTGCAATGATGTTCGCCTAAAATATGTTCGACATCAGTTTATCTTGAATGAATGAATACAAATACAAACACGAGTATGCACGTACATTAACCCATATAAAAGTTCATAATTATTAAATCGTCTGGTAAATGTTGGGGTATCCCCCGTTGGATGGCTGCCAACAGGAAGGGGCCATCTTAAAATAAATTCAGAATAATAATGCGTTATGCGAGGTAGATCGGGAGACAGGTTGACTTTTGTTTAAATTCCTTCGTAATGTCCATTGTATTTTCAAAAACTGAAGGAATAAAAGATTTAGTATTGCAAGAGACTACGACGATGGTTTAAAACTGTGCTCATAATTTAGTCTGTGCTGTGCCCGCCCATTGCAATCAGATGACATCACACTTTGCACACTTCAATTCACTAAGCTACTTGACGCAACACCGTTGCACACCACCCGTGATCAGTCGCCTCATAGGCAATTTTGTTCACTGCGTGCACTCGTCGGTTTATGAGTTTCGAAAAGAAAATACAGTAAGAATACTTGTGTGCTAACTACTAATGTAACTACAAAAGCATAATGTTTTAATTATTAAATTTGAATGATTCACGTGTACCCTGCTAAGGACCTGCTTTAGTTTTTGATAGAAAATATCTAAGACACCAATTATGGGCATTTTATAAAGAAGTTTCTACATGTTATAAAATTTTATTAAGAAATCTAATTTCCTAACATATTCTCTCTAAAAAATGGAAAGAAATCGTATTCCTACTATAATTTTCATGATCACTACTACAAACTGATAATATTTATTTTTCATACGCCTGGCGCAGTAATTTAAACTGTTATTGTAGCTCAACAATGTTTTAAAAGGGTATATTCAATTCACTATATTGTATATCTTAAAACCAAAAAAATTACCTACACAAATACTTTGGAACAGTTGTGGATTTATGTTTCGACTTTAAGCTTAAAGCTTTCTAAAACTTTTAATAAAGTATACTATTATGGGTAAATACTTAACTTTTCGATAGGCGTCAATAGGGTCTGCCTCGTCGGCGGCGTCCACCCTGAGGCACCCAGCGTTCGAAGACGACCTTGGCCCACCGGTCTGGACTCATCCGATATACGTGTCCGGCTAAGTCCCATTTTAATCTGGCAGTCTTCTTGCCCACATCTGCAACTTTAGTTTTGGAACGCAGCTCTGTGTTTCTTATATGGCCCTGTCGCTTGACACCCAACATACTGCGTTCCATTGCTCTTTAGCAAACCTTGAGCTTGGACTGACCCAAGACCTAGTTTGGGCGCCAAGGCGACCAAGTTGTAGCTGAACTCCGCGGTGTTACCTGCGGTTATTTTTGTAACGCGGGTAACGCCGCAGGATAAAGCTAAGCTAGTCTAAAAAAAGTATAATTGCTTTGTCAGAATCGAGAACTAATTGCCCCGTATGGCGGTAGTATCAAAAACGGATGAACGACAGTAACCGACAGCTATTAATATGCCTATAAATAATTAGGAATTGTGTAAATAACAGATGTGGATCACGTAACCCGACTGTTACAAGGTACCTTAATAGCGGTGGCGTAGCTCGCAAAACGTCACAAAACAGCCCGTGATTGATGGTTGCGGTGACATTCGTTACGTCATAGGGTCGCGGGGTCAATGTCGTCACGATTACAATAACCAACGATATGTACTGGGATGTAAGAATATCGCAGCTGACACTTGTTTTTGTTGTTATGTTACTTTTACTATGCAGGTGGATGTTTTTATTGTGTCTGTAAGCATTTTACATTCCATTTCATTTAAAGTACTCTAAGAGTGTAGGCAGGCATATGTAAGAGAAAATTATCAATGAAATATAATAAAAAAGAGGATTATACATTTCATTTAGGCTAAGAAGATACCGGCATATTTATTGTCTCAGATTTTCATGAGTGTCTGCTCTACAAAACGGCACAATACATCTCCTGGACCGACACTTATGAATCCAATACTTTTTACTTAAGTGCGAGGTGTTTCACCTGGATTGTAAATTGATAATTTAAGAGAGCATATTATTCGTTATTCAACCTTTTTTTCTATAGAAAAGCGTTACTTCGCATAAATTACCCATTTCATCACAATTTGAGTTTTTGTGATCGTTTTAGGTTTATTTACGTAATATTAAACATCTCAAACGTCTTTAAAGTCGTATTTTCAGTTTTTTCTTTTTAAAAACAAACAACTTAAAAGCGTATCATAACACGTTAACAATAGCATAATATCAGCAATGCATGTCCTTTATATATTGAGCCTCTTCGTCTTAAAGCCTCTACTTCGAATCCTCGGCAGGTGTGGTCAGTTGTATTATTACGAATAATAATTTAAAACTTTATTAACAGATCAATGCAAGTAAAATAATCTTTTCTTATTACGTTATGTTTTCTAAGTAATTAACGACATTAAAAATAAATCACGACGCCGTGTTACTGTGTTGTTAGAATTAATAAAACGAGAGGGTGGTCTCAGGTTATGTTACATTACGACCTCCCTGCACGGTGGCTGCTCGACCCCGTTCTCAGGACTTGGGCCGGCACTATAAAACGACACGGTCGCTTTTACGACAAACATGAACAACACACATCCGCATATTGTAACGTAATAACGATGCAGTAAAGGTCTGCGATACGATGCGAACTCGACTTATTCAAGTATTCTATTGACTGAGAACAAACCTATTGAATTACATTACGTACGGTAGAGAAAACTATGCCGTCTTACGTTTTCATACAACGGTTTGATATTATTTACATCTATAAACATCACAACTTGTATAGTGATACCAATTGAATAACAAATACCTTTTTTATATTTTCTACATTTATTTTAGAACTAGCTGAACCCCGCGGTGTTACCCGCGGTCATTGTTGTACCGCGAGTAACGCCGCGGGACAAAGTTCTAAAAAAGTAGCCTAAGTTACTCCCCGGATCATCAGCTACCTGCCAGTGAAAGTCCCGTCAAAATCCGTCCAGCCGTTCCAGAGATTACCAGCAACAAACAGACAGACAGACCGACAGACAAACATTTTTTTAACTACATATTTGTTATATGTATCGTGTATACATACATATGCATTGATTAAAATGCTGTTATTTTAATGTTACAAACAGATACTCCAATTTTATTTATTTGTATGTATGTATAGATTTGCCTATTCCGGGTATTCTAACTATAAACAGTTAGTGGAGTTTAAAAGAACACTGTCAGTACCGTAATGATGTTTGTGGGTTCATTTGTACATGAAATTACATGAATGGTATAACAAAATGTGTAGAAACACGAATAGAATAAGGAGAAACACGTCGAATGCTGGAAAATTATATGAATGAATATGTATTGATATGTATACACGATACGATACATGTACCAAAAAATATATTTTTAAATTTTTGTCTGTCTGTTTGTTCCGGGTAATCTCTGGAACCGCTGGATCGATTTTGACGGGACTTTCACTGGCAGGTAGCTGATGATCCAGGGAGTAACTAAGGCTAATTTATTTTTAGACTAACTTTGTTTATTCTTACTAGCTTATTATTATTAGCTTATTTCCTTTCAGTTGTACAAGTCGTTCATATAGATTACAATCAAGCAGGATTTGATGTCGCGCAAACAAACAAACGTAACATCTAACGGCAAGATTACGGAGCAACAACGTTGTTTTGCCAGTCCGCAACCCGCACTTGGGCAGCGTGGAGACGTATGGCCTTAACCCTCTCCTGAGAGGAGACCCGAGCTCAGCAGTGGGACCATATGGGTTGTTGATGATGATAGATGATGTCTGCGAGAGTATAATAAGGTTAAATAATTTTTTACGGACATTATGGAACATTGCAACATACGTAAATTAACTCTTCTAGGAGGTCTGAACTTAATAGGGATTAATTTTCTTGATACGGACTAAACTTGACGTTGTTCTCTCTATCTCAGATTTAAATCTTATAAGTTCATTCTGGCACGGATCCCACCGGATAGAAATAGGTGCGGACTTGCAATCCCCAGTCAAGTAAGTCCACTTACAGAGTATTACTCATCGAATGTTATTAAAACATTTATTTGGTATTTATATGGGACTCGCATGGAAATAATATGGTTAACTGACGTAATTGCCATATTAAAGACATTAAGATCTAATCGTTATTGGCAATATCGTGAGTTTATGATGATGAATAATGACGGAAGACGGTAAAACTCTGTCTAATCAGGTATAGGGTAGTAAAATATGTTAATATAAACGTTTCATAAGAACATAAAGTTGACAAAGTAACCACATTGGTAGAGGCAAGGCACGCAACAGATAGCTGAAACACGGTGGCTCGGCTGTAGTCCCCTTATGCAAGCTACAAGTACATACATTCCACCCGATTAAACACAAAGAAAATACATGCCAAAACCTTTTTAACATTTTAATAAAAAATCATGTAATTTTAATTCATTACATGATTTTTTTATTTGGATTCATAGTTGTAAACGTTCAATCCTCATAAGTCAGTTTTAGCCAAGTCCGAGCTAATTGGTTTTCCTTGTCTTCAAAAATTGATAATAGTAGGATTTATTTTTGTATATGACTGTTTTTCACATTGCAATACCTTATTATTTTTTCACTGGTGTCGTATTCGAAGATAAAATAAGTAGATATCCGTATATGTGTGTGTATATTATGTGATATCGTAAGTTTTAGTATCCATAAAGTAAAGTGGTGTGCCTTTTCTGTCCAGTTGGCTTTAAATATTTCACTGATACGTATATCGCATTGCATGCGCCTTGAGTACGTAAATCGAGCAGCGTTTTAGTGCACGGGTATCACGAAGTTGTTCGTTCGGTTATGCGACGCCAGGTCCAGTTTACTACCATATTACCGGCGAGCGATTCAATGTTTTTACAGCCCGATTAAACCGCTCCCTCGACCTGCGGGTCCTGTAATTGGGGTAAATCTTTTTATTATACCTTACCCTATCCTACTTTACCATTCAGATAGCAGTTGTAGCCTCATAAACAAACAGAGTTCGAACATAACCGAAAGTAAAAAATTATCAGAAAATAAATTACAGTGCTCTCATAAATAAATGTATGCGGTTTATCATTCCAACATGTATTGTGATAGATTACCTACAATATCGAAACATTTTTAAAATTCACGTAATGCAAAATTGAAATAACACAGAAAGGCTTTATCTGCTCTGTGAGTCGTATAAATTATTAAAATGCAACAAAACGAGTGGCCAACCACATTTTGTTCACGAGCGGCCTCGCGGCGCATTATCGAAATCGGACCGCAATAATTACATTTGAGCCGAATGCGGCCGCTCCATCCATCTGTCCAAACGACTAAATAAAATATACATCAGCGATTAAATTGTATCAATGAAAAAATATATTTGTTGTCTGGATAGGGAACATTTAATTAAACGTGGTATTCAAATAGAACTGTTCCAATCACTACTTTAAATTCTAGATAGGAACATATTCATGTTGTTTACTATACTACTTGTTTACTATATATCAATTAGTTATTTTTTTGTATGCTAAGTCTAGATAAGAGGGATTATGATCGCCTGTATAGCACTGAGTTGAATGTACGAGCAATTCAGAGGTGTAGTCAAACATGTAGACTAAGCGGGCGAAAGTAGAAAGAAAAATGAGTGAAGGACGGTAACAAAAGTAAATAGAGTGCTCTGTTGAACTTGGGTGCTCGAGGCGCACCAGGGATCGATTATGTAGCAAGCACCCTTGGTTTATTCAATTAAAATGGAAAGGTTATCCACTCGTGCATGCAATCTGGTTACTACACACTATTTTGAAAAAAGACCCTGCCTGACAATCAGGTGTATACTTATTGAATTCTAATAAAGAACGACAGAAGAGAAGTACAATAGGCAATTTGTATATAATTCTTTTGTGCGGGGAACCCGTTAGTAGTTAAGACATTTATTTATGTTGGTCCAAAAGCTTATAGATAGATAACATACATCTTAAAAGTACTCCAAACAGGAATTCCTTTTTTAATTTTGAGCGACAAACAAAGTACTTGCTAAATATACTTAATTTGTTAGGCACATCTCGTCGTCCTAGAAATTTCATGTGCAAAATTTTCAGAGTAAAATGTATTTGCTTTGTTTTTGCATGCGAACGCACGTCGCCTGTCGGCTGATTACACTCCACGCTGTTACCGTCATTCATTTGAGTCTGCAGTACACCGCCCCACTCAATCTCGTTTATTATGAACGTGCAGCGGGCGAGCAACCCTGCCTCTCGCTTTTTATATTTGAATATTTCGCTCTGTGCATTACTGTTACATTGTTAGGAAACATTTTTTACGAGGTTATGATAGTGCATATAGGTACCTATGACATCTTTTACATACGTTTTTAACCTTGTCATTTGTCATTCTAGAATTCAATTTTCCACCACTCTAGCAGTTCCCAATGAGGTAAATGTGTTCGCTCTGAAGTAGTGATTGAGATATTCTTAACTTTAATGTAACTAAGTTTTGCTCAAAGTGACGTTTCAGGTAGAAAATTAGTAGCTGAAGAGAAAAATGAACAATATAATGACTGACAACCTAAATTTAAAGGCATATATTTTATTGATTTACCTTTAAAAACTAACCTTGCTAAGGACTCTTACAGGCTGTTGATGTATAATTAATAATTACTAAAGTAATGACTTTATATTTATTTTACTTCAAATATGCGACAAATCATCATCATTCACACTGTGTAATGAACACAAATAGGTGCCTATATCATTATAATTTTGACAATACAATATCGAATCACACTTCACAGTGCAACTGAGGTATGGAATTGTAAAAGAACATTTTTACAAAGTACTTCTTTATTCGAGTCATGGGAGCGAAGCGGCACATTTCTCCAGAGTCGACATTCACAGTGCCAACGTAAAGTTGCATAAATAAATAACTCGAATTAGAACCCTTCACGTAGCTAGCAAACGTTGAATGCTCGCGACTCACGGTGAATAATTTCTTACTCGCTTTTGTGTTCAACATCTCAGTAAATGCTTGACATTTAACTGACAATTGATGAATTTTATAGGGAAATGTTCGTAGAAAAAAAAAACATATATTTGTCGGAGAACGAGTAGTTTTCTTAAGTTTTAATTTGAATTCGTGTTTATTTCAATCGATTATTCGAAACGTCAAACTGTGCATCGAGAAACATGGCAGTTTGGGTGGAATCTGTGGACGGTGTATGTAAAGGAAGAAACTGATTATTTGTTGTTAACGATGTGATTATTAAGTCTTAGTTTACTTACAGCTTGATTTAATATTGTTGGTTTAGTTTTAGTCGATTCTGTAAGCAATATTAAATGTTACTAAAATGTGTGCGGGTAACACCGAATATAGTGGTAGGTGTCACCACTAGTTAAAACGAGCAGCCGGTATAAAAGAGAGCGGCCGCACGAGTTGCGGGACTACTAACCTATTGGCTCTTAAACTAACTACCCACCGTTTCGTATTGAAGAAAAATAGAATCGACAGATCAGTTTAGTTCGAGCATTGTATCAGGAAGGACAAGCTGTAAATAAGCTAAGTACATAGTCTTCTTAATTGTTGTAATTGACTATTGATAGTTTGTAACTAATAAGTTAAGATGTAACTTTCAAAAGAGTGGCCATGAGTTTCTTTGCCGGTTTCTTCTCATAAGGCCCTACGCATTTGGAAACTGGAGGTTATGGGTCGTCACGGACGTTCAGTGGATTTTGGTGTTCTCACCTAATTCACTTTGACAATGTTGTGCCGATCTATGATTTTAACTGTAGCTTCATTGATTCAATAAACTATTGGAATTCTATACTGTCTTTGGCTGTGCAAATAAACCCTACCTACCAACTTGTGTAATAATGAAGATTGATTACTAGACTAGACTAGACTTGATTAAAAGCGATTTCTATTGCTTTAAAATCATGAGTGCCACTTGACAAAATATCCAAGTGACGTCGGCAAAGCTGACGTCACCATTTCATAAAAACCGCTTCGGCCGATCCCCCACACGTATGACTCCGACATCAGAAGTGGGATTACCTGTGATACCCCTAGAGATTACCTGTGAATTGCTCTATGGATTACCCCTGTGGACCACCTCTAGAGATTACCCCTATGGATTACCTGCGAATTACCTGTGAAGTGAATTACCCCTGTGGACTACCCCTAGAGATTACCTATGGATACCCCTATGGATTACCTGTGAATTACCCCTAGAGATTACCTATGGATACCCCTATGGATTACCTGTGAATTACCCCTGTGGACTACCCCTATAGATTACCCCCTGTGGATTACCCCTATGGATTACCCCTATGAACTATCCCTATGGATTATCCCTATAGATAACCTAGAACGGATCAGGAACAAAATACAGGGCAGACTTTTATTATTTTATTTTCGTTTACCCTACGTTAAAAAAAAATCTTTTCGATACGTAATTAATTTGTGCTATACGAGAACTGCCAACTAGTGAGAGAACTACTCCGACTGTAAAAGTGAAGTGATGTGTGAAAAATACAAGCGCTGTCAAACCTGTGGCAAAATCATGTTTACGTAATCCAGTAAAGATTAGGACAATGTTAGCCGTGACAATATTGCTAACACATAATCTGAGATTTCAGATACTACCTCGCCTGACAGTCGAAGGAAACCAAAGCGCAGAAGACGATTACTTGAACCTTATTCAAGTGTGGTGTCATAGATGCAGTTCTAATATGAATGCCAAGGCAAACGATTTGCAAACCGAGTAACCAGTGAATGTCAGCTCCATCCAACCAGCGCTAGTTCAGCTCCAAGAAAGATTTGGTGAGAAGTTTTCATTTTGTTTCAAATGCTCTTTAATAAGACAAATTCTGTCAGATAGATTTCTGGGCCAACGACAATATAGTGCAGTACTATTATTGAGGGTAGGTAACGCCCGCCCTTATTGTAACATAGTATTGTATGGTCCACGAATTGTTGCTCTGAGTCTGGGTGATCTTTGTGTACGTTTGTGAGGTTCCCCGTGATACAGGATATTTATTCCTAATGGGAGAGTTGTCTTTTTAATAAAACAAGAAAAACAATAAATTCTGTCAAGAAATCCGGGTTGAAGAAATGCACTGAATAGTATTTCCTGTAGTAGGTACACGATTACTGTATTTCAAATGACATAATTATTTAAAGAAAAGAATGAAAATCTGCTTGCTTTACGCTTTTCAGTTGTAATTTTTGAAAAGTTCTTAAAAATAATAAGGTCGTTTCTATTGGTGCCTACATTCTCTTATAAAATGAGGATTGCAATCAAATGAAATTAGACCCACAGTATTAAGGTCCTTACGTGGTCGCCGATATACTAGAGGGAGACCGCGAATTTGCTGTACACACATATTTTCTACCGACCATTGATCATCTACACCCGCGGTAATCAAAGTGAATACAGACCGTCAGATACCCACTAGTGAAGTCCCTATTGATATGTCCGATGAACATGATGTAGAAAACAATGATCCTTGAATAGTTTATTAAATTAATCGAAGGCTTTATTTCTGTTTTGATTATATTGTTGTGTACAATTATTTAGAATGTAGTGTTGGTAGCCTGGTTTCACTACCTCCTTAGGTCTCGCTGGTCATTTGTAGCCGTAGCTCGTGCAGTACTTATCTGTAGAGAGTGCGCGGTGCGCATCTGGCTATGCGAATGTTAGTCGCTGGTTAAGTGACAATAAAAAGATCTCGATCTCTGGTTAAGAGTTGAGCAAAAAGCCGCTGGTGAAGTGGTGATACGCAGTTGCTGGTTAAGCGACAAAGTCAAAAAGTCTTAACGCTGTTACTGGCTGTTAAGACAGAGGTGCTGAACCTTGGTTAACAATCATCATTGTCTGTACTAAGATTTCTGTGATTATGCTGGTAGAGACATAAATGAGCACTATTAGAACAGAACCTTATCGTGATATCTCAAGTGAATAGAACTGATCTTATTTAAAAACTAAAATCGTGAAGTCAAAATAATTTGCTATCTTTGAAATTGGACTGTATCAATCTTTAATTTTGGTCAGGAATAGCCGAGAGGATGGATTCAATGTTCAGATGATTCCTCAGTTAATAAACACGTAGACGTGTAAGTCCATCAGAATGCCTGTGTCGGCAAGGCAATACCGGCCGAATAAATTGAGCTACTGTGGTTGCTTTTTCCTTTGTTTACAGATGACTCACACGAGGACGTGTGAAACATCAGGATGGCCGTGTCGGAGAACGAGTAGTTTTCTTAAGTTTTAATTTGAATTCGTGTTTATTTCAATCGATTATTCGAAACGTCAAACTGTGCATCGAGAAACATGGCAGTTTGGGTGGAATCTGTGGACGGTGTATGTAAAGGAAGAAACTGATTATTTGTTGTTAACGATGTGATTATTAAGTCTTAGTTTACTTACAGCTTGATTTAATATTGTTGGTTTAGTTTTAGTCGATTCTGTAAGCAATATTAAATGTTACTAAAATGTGTGCGGGTAACACCGAATATAGTGGTAGGTGTCACCACTAGTTAAAACGAGCAGCCGGTATAAAAGAGAGCGGCCGCACGAGTTGCGGGACTACTAACCTATTGGCTCTTAAACTAACTACCCACCGTTTCGTATTGAAGAAAAATAGAATCGACAGATCAGTTTAGTTCGAGCATTGTATCAGGAAGGACAAGCTGTAAATAAGCTAAGTACATAGTCTTCTTAATTGTTGTAATTGACTATTGATAGTTTGTAACTAATAAGTTAAGATGTAACTTTCAAAAGAGTGGCCATGAGTTTCTTTGCCGGTTTCTTCTCATAAGGCCCTACGCATTTGGAAACTGGAGGTTATGGGTCGTCACGGACGTTCAGTGGATTTTGGTGTTCTCACCTAATTCACTTTGACAATGTTGTGCCGATCTATGATTTTAACTGTAGCTTCATTGATTCAATAAACTATTGGAATTCTATACTGTCTTTGGCTGTGCAAATAAACCCTACCTACCAACTTGTGTAATAATGAAGATTGATTACTAGACTAGACTAGACTTGATTAAAAGCGATTTCTATTGCTTTAAAATCATGAGTGCCACTTGACAAAATATCCAAGTGACGTCGGCAAAGCTGACGTCACCATTTCTCAAAAACCGCTTCGACCGATCTCCCCGCTGTGACTCCGACATATTTTATACTTTATGGAGTACAGTTCTGGGTTGTTTGGTTCTTCTAGTATCTCGTAGGATTTAAAAAGAACTTGATTAGAACTTCAGTTAATTTAACTTTGTGAATGCTTAAGACATCACACTTAAAAGTTTGTGAAACTTTGTGAGTGTGTATGGTTGTTGTTACTTCTTCACGCGCAAACGCCTGGACCAATTTGGATGAAACTTTACAGTAATATAGCTTATACGTCAGAATGACACATAGGCTACTATTTGCCGCGATAACCGACATAAACGCGGGCGGAGCTTGTTTTTAAATAAGTGACAAAAGATACATCATCAACCTGACACTGCTGTACACAGGCCTCTCCAATAGCACGCCAGTTAGTTTTATCCTCGGCTTCTTGCATTCGAAAAATATACATCCATATTTTTAAAAAAGACAGGCCAAATCAAACATAACTGTTCATATCATGATTTATAATCTATATTCATCTGACAGATCCCATTATACAAGTGGAACAGCTGATCCTTTGAAGACGAACAACAACAAAAAAGTCGTAATCAATGTGATTTCAAAATTCCCCATTAAAACATTTGACAATAAGAACCGGGTGGCGGTAGGGTCGAGAGCCGGAGCTCGGGTTGTTGTTACAATTGATAGGAGCGGCGAGTTTCAAGTTCCCCTCGTTTTCGACTAGCTCGGAGCACTCGGTACATTCATTACAAAAAGCGTCACATCGCGGAACGGGCCCCGGTTTAATAATTTCACTCATTTGGGTTCCCCCGGGCGAGTCGGCGAGACAATGCGCGCCCGCCTAACGGTATCAATCAACATCAAACAACCCCGCTCTATCTCTACAGTTTTAGGGTTGAACATTTTGAGCATATATTACTTTATTCAGATTAAGCAAACATACTAAATCCCACGTTATTTTGGTCCACGTTTTTTTTAATAGTGCCTGAAAAGTATTAAATTTACTTTAAGATACTTAAAAATAAATAAACTATTATACTCATGTGGTTTTTTTTATACACACCATTTTTTTAAATGTCATCATAATTAGAGCGTTTCGTTAATATTGTAATGTGAATAACACAAGTTTAAAAAAATATTTTAAGTTTGTTTACTAACGTTAATTTTATAGCACTTTCAGGAGTTAGTTAGTACAGTACTACAATACTACTCTTTAATTAAAAGTAAATTGTGAGATTAAACATTTGCACAATAGCAACAATTCAATTCAATGCTAATACATATTAAATAATTTACTTCTCTAAATTACGAAGTCAATATACACTCATTAAGAGTAAGATATAACCCATTTATCTCTAGAGTAGCAAAGAGTCATGATATCATTTCAGTATAAAATATGACAGCCCTAATGTGCTCCAAAGTCTGTTTTAAACGATTCTTTTTATCACAAAGTCGTTATGCATGCACGCCGACGTCGATAAGCAACAGCCCCGGGATCTGTACTCGTCTCAATCCTCGCAAACACATTAGTAGTAGGGCACAAAACGTCCATGACTCATCTTCATCAAACAGCGGAATGGCCCAATAATGCTCAAAACAAACAGTCACACCCACGCAGATCACACAATTAAAAATAAACTGTGTTCAAATTGTAAACACGGAATTAATTATTAGTATTTCTATAAATATCAAATCTTGTAGTAAAGCCGTATTTATTTGCTCCGTATACTTTGTTACATTGAAGGATATTGTTTTATGATTACAGCCGCACATAAAAGGTAGACACTTGTAGGTGATTACTTCTAAGCGTTCGTGAATTCACGATGGAGATATTTTTATTTGAGAAAACAAAAAAAAATCGGAACTCACAGAAAATTTAACATTTTCATATTTGTTTTTGTAGTGTGTTTTATTAATAGAACCGAAGCATGATAGCAATTGATATTGCTGTGGAAAAGGATTTGACAAGCTCTTTCATATAAATTAATTAGTTCATTTTAAAACCGCTATCACCTTAACTTTTTTAGAATAAAATGACAAAAATATTGGTGTAATAACGCCTGAATGCTGTTATTCTTTACAACATTTCTTAAGAGAGATATCATACGTAAGAGATTTGGAAATTAAGAAAACAAAAACCCATATGAGTGCACTAGTATGACTAATAAAATTTAACGTTATTATAAAAACAAATGAACGATCTTTAAACGTAGCAAACGTCTACAGACGTTCATTACGTGCAGAAACCGACATTGTACTTTGTTCTTTACGTGACCAGCTGCTTACATTATTCAGCCATTAGTGTACAAAACACAACACAGTGTGACGTCGGTGCCGAAGAGAACTGCGACTTTTAGAAAATGAACTAAATATACATTTATAAAAATATACCGATGTTATTTTAAAGCTATATTTTAAGCTTAAATAACACGCAACGACGAATGAGTAAATGTACTGGTTTGGATATAATGAGATCACAAATTAGTGGTGATTAATTTTTAAAAACTTGACAGAGCTCGTGATACTAGTTTACTTGATAGCTTTTTACTTTTTAATACTCTTTGATTATTTGCTTGTACAGTTAGTAAATAAGGGTTCCCTTAATTATTTGCTTGGTAACATGAATAACTTCTCAATTCTGTTTTTAATAATATATTGTCACTTACCGAATCCGGATCGTGTGCGTTTGGGGTGGACGGTTGTGGAGGCCTTGGCGGTGGTGGATACCCCTGTGGAATAAAAGAGGTTTAAATTTTTTTCATCTTCAATTTAAGTAACAAAGGGTGCTAGGATCGGAATCAGTTTTCTTTCCTATTCTTTTTGTTGGGCTGTTAATGCTTGTGTTAGTACATGTTGTTGTTATTGTATCTCCATAGCGATTAATATAAAATTAAACGTATTTAAGTGCTTTGCCTGTTCCTTATTACATATTTAAAAAATATTAAACTGAAACAAAAAGTCGTAAGATAAGTTTAAACTTGATAAGTACATGTTGGTAAATTTATATTAATAGTTAAACTGTTCTTCTTGATCTTTAGTGTCATATTTTTACATAATTAGATTAAAATTAAAACAGTACAAGAACAATTTTAACAAACATAAAACCGACTTCAAGGTTCGTCTCAATTTTTCTTGGATGCCATCATCAGATATTAATGTCCTTATTATGGTAGCACCGTAGGGACATCTCCTTTCCATTAAAAAATAATCATCAAAATCGGTTCATAAACGACAAAGTAATCCGCGAACACAAATAATATATATATATATATATATATATATAGATATCTCTTTTCGGCCCTTGTTGATCTGACGCGACGTGGCGTCAGTTAATTGTTGATCTGTTGGCGATTGTTGATCAGCAACAGGTTTTGTTGATCTAATGTATATTCCGGCGTACTAATGTGGCTCCGCTCTGGATCAACAATTGCAACCCCTCTGCTGGCAGAATTACGAACTATTTACATCATTTTTATACAAATCCACACCAGCTATTGTTGATCCGATTCAAATGGACCAATGAGAGGCCACCTTCTCCACGATTGGGTCTTTTCTATGGTATACTGTTTCCACTTTGCTTTAGAATGAATTAACGAATTAATGCGTAACGTATTATTACCTGGAGCCTTCAAACAAAAAAAAGGTACGTAATCAGATATAGTTAGGTACTATTTAATTTTACCAAAAGTAAAAAAAATAGTTGATACGTATATAAGCCTTTCTGGATAGTCTACCCCTAAGGGGGTGAAATAGGGGTTTAAAGATTGTATGAAAGTTTGTCATTTTTAAGTTAGAACATAAAACTTTATCTTTGGGCTACTGATTAAAAATGACTAGATACGTATTTAAGCGTTTCTGGACATTCTACCCCTAAAGGGGTGAGATAGGGGTTTAAAGATTGTATGAAAATTTGTCATTTTTTAAGTTAGAACATGAAACTTTATCTTTGGGCTACTGATGAAAAATAACTAGACACGTATTTAAACGTTTCTGGATATTCTACCCCTAACGGGGTGAGATAGGGGTTTAAAGATTGTATGAAAATTTGTCATTTTTTGGATTAGAACATGAAACTTTATCTTTGGGCTACTGATTAAAAATTACTAGATTCGTATTTAAGCGTTTCTGGATATTCTACCCCTAAGGGGGTGAGATAGGGGTTTAAAGATTGTATGAAAATTTGTCATTTTTTAAGTTAGAACATGAAACTTTATCTTTGGGCTACTGATGAAAAATAACTAGACACGTATTTAAACGTTTCTGGATATTCTACCCCTAACGGGGTGAGATAGGGGTTTAAAGATTGTATGAAAATTTGTCATTTTTTGGATTAGAACATGAAACTTTATCTTTGGGCTACTGATTAAAAATTACTAGATTCGTATTTAAGCGTTTCTGGATATTCTACCCCTAAGGGGGTGAGATAGGGGTTTAAAGATTGTATGAAAATTTGTCATTTTTTAAATTAGAACATGAAACTTTATCTTTGGGCTATTGATGAAAAATAACTAGACACGTATTTAAACGTTTCTGGATATTCTACCCTAAGGGGGTGAGATAGGGGTTTAAAGATTGTATGGAAGTTTGTCAATTTTTTTTAATTAGAACCTGTAACTTTATCTTCGGGCTACTGAGTAAAATAACTAGACGCGTATTTAAGTGGTTTCTGGATATTCTACCCCTAAGGGCGTGAAATAGGGGTTGAAAGTTTGTATCAAAGTAAGTCCTTTTTTAAATTAGAAGGAGGAAACTTTATTTCACGGCTACTGATTAAAAATTATTGGTTACATA
Organism: Spilosoma lubricipeda; assembly: GCA_905220595.1. Lineage (NCBI taxonomy): Eukaryota > Metazoa > Arthropoda > Insecta > Lepidoptera > Erebidae > Spilosoma > Spilosoma lubricipeda. The sequence goes on from HG992295.1 coordinate 5,524,400, forward strand.
TTTAAGCGTTTCTGAATATTCCACCACTAAGGGGGTGAAACAGGATTTGAAAATTTATATATATAATATATGTATTGTCCTCTACTCGCCAATTGTTGATCAGGCCGAAATATGCAATAATTGTTGATCCACCTTTTTGCTACTATTTCTAAGGAAGTGTCCAGTGTATCGTCTTACAGGCGCAATATAGTATTATTCGGCTTGCATCGTTGTGCTTAAGTCTACGGCAAAATCTCTAGATCTATTGACTCGGCAATTGCAGCTCTAATAACCGTCATCTTTTTCACATATGATACTTTGTTGATCACTTTTTTCATACTTGATGATACTTTATTGATCAATATACACAACGTTTGATTAACATATGCCACGGGGACTAATATTCTAAAACAGCTTGGTATACACGAAGTAGTCAGAGCAGAATTTCAATATTCATTCTGGTTGGGATTTTTTTTTAAACGTGGAACCACTTTCGCGTTGTAAACCCTCCTAAAACTACCTACTTGAAAAAGTTTTTTTAATTGTTTTGTTGGTCTAGGAAATAAAGTTTCATTTATATACCTTAAAAAATTTACTTTCACACAAACTTTCGACCTTTATGTTACCCCTCTAGGAGTAGAATTCCCATCATGCTCATTCCATAAATGCTGTGATATAAGTATTCATTTATTTGTAATCAAAAGTCTACTTCGAGACTTCGAGAGTCTATATACGAAATATGAACCCCTATTACACCCCTTAGGGTTAGAATCTTCGGAAACTCTTAAATACGTATTAACTTATTTTTAATCAGTAGCCTAAAGATAAAGTTTCATGTTCCTAACTTAAAATGACGGACAAACTTTCAACCCCTATTTCACCCCATTTGGGACAGAATACGCTTAATTACGTGTCTAATCATTTTTAATCAGTGGCTCAAAAATAAAGATTCATGTTTCTAACTTAAAAAATGACGGACTTTCGTACAAACTTTCAAACCCTATTTCACCCTCTTAGGAGTAGAAATTTCAAAATTCCTATTTCTATATATGGTATTTATAGAATCAGCCTCTAACTCCACAAGAATACAAATTAAGGTCTACACGTACGTGTAGCATTAAAATCACCCTCTAATCCCTAACTCTTGAAGAGTTTAACCTTCTACCATCAGTTCACCTAAATTACTTGAAACTACATTACTAAAGGTCTATGGATGCATGTGAAATCGAAGGATATCCTCCAACTCCTAACCGTTGAGGAGTTATACTTTACATCATCAGCTCATCATCATGAAATGATGACTACCAAACGCAAATATCAGTACGCAAACATAGTACGTGCCTACAAAAAATGAGCATACCTTTTCGAAAACAAAAATCATTTTTAAAATTGGTCTACAATTGACGGAGTAATCGGTGAACAAAAAAAATAAAGTACATACAATGGAACATAGAACCTCCTCCTTTTTAGAAGTCGGTTAAAAACAGCAGTGATAAGATATTACTAAAAATATTTTTTTTGAAATTTCATTCTCTGTTAGTTTAAAAAATATGATTAAGAAAATAATAAGCTTTAATTAATTATTTTTGCATGACTACAAGTATCCGGATGTCGATTTATTCTACACTAAATTTAGTAAATTTGTTACATTTTGTATGATTTTTTAAACGATAAGTTTTAAAATTGCTAGGCCTCTTGCTCTTGTGGTTAGTGATAAGTTTTAACATTGCTAGGCCTCTTGCTCTTGTGGTTAGTGATACTGACTGCTGAGCGCCTGATACATACTTATTATAAGAGTTGCGTTAATTTATACCTTTCTCAGGTGTGCAAATTTTGGTGGTGGTTATTGTTATTTTACGGGGTTACAAATACAGCAAGTAGAATTAAATTTGGTTAATTTAATTAATAATGTCACAAACAAAAACCTCAATTAATTATAAAAATACAGTTACTGTTAGATTGTTATACATATAGTGACAATGGTGTAACTTTCTGAAAAATCAGCAGAAATGTTTTTTTCCTTCATGGTTCTTTTCGATCAAGTGTCTAGATTACACTATAATTTATTCAATTTTTTTAATTGTAATTGAAAAGTACAAAAAAAAATATTTTAGGTGATATCGTTTGAAGAGTTAAGACTTGTTCATTGAAAATTTCCTTGTTTTTCAGTATCTAGTTTCAACAATTCCTTAAATATTAATATTTTAGAAGTTTTTAACGAAAAACTAAATACCTTGCTTTCCTTTTCTTATTTTGTTAATAACAATCGCAATTTTTTATGCGCTAATAAATTCTTAAAAACATTTTTCTAGACGTCATGACACTCATTACGAATCGAATGAGCTATCGCACATTATTTTTAGGAGCTTTATTATAACAATAATATATACTTGTTCCTTTCTACCAAGGTTGCTGCTCCGGCCCCCGCGTTTTAAAATGCTAGTGTACGCGGCATATGTTGATCAAAACGTTGTGTATATTGATCAACAAAACATCATCAAGTATCATAAAGTTGACCGTTATCAGAGCTACAATTGCCGTGTAAATTGATGACGAGCTAGAGTATTTGCCGTAGACTTTAGCACAGCGTCGGAAGGCGTATAATACTTATATTGCGTGTATAAGATGATTGACTGGTTACTATCTTAGAAATAGTGACAAAAGGGTGGATCAACAATTATAGCGTATCTCGGCCTGATTAACAATTGCCGAGTGGAGGACAATATATATATATATATACGGTCGAATTGAGAAACAGCCTCCTTTTCTTGAAGTCGGTTAAAAATAGACTACAATGCTATAAAAACTATACAGTAAAAAACGATGAAAACCACGAGAAATTTAGTCGGACACAGTAGCCAAGTATACACAATACAGGCTCCATAATATGTTTAGGATTTCAGATTACTGATGAGATACACACATGCACATTATAAACGTCGGCGAACGACACAACGCAGTACACCGCCCCGTCATTTCAATGTCGTTACGACTGCGTCCAACTGCACAAGCTATGTGTACGGATGACTGCGTTGTATATTAACGGTCTTATGACCATAGAACCGCTTGGATGCCTCCGGTCACGTCAATGGACATCTAATTGAAACCGAGGCAGACTGGCGCCAGGTTTAACTATTCTGCTCTTGTATGCTGGTAAGTAGTAACAGATAAGTTCAAAATGAAAACAAAAATAAACATAGTAGTAAACCAACGAAGTGTTTAACTCAGTCGGCGGCGATTCGAATTAATTCGCAATTTGAAACAAGCGACGATAGCAAAAAGTTCACAAGCTTAAGCTGAAAGTTAGTCTCGTTCGCTACTGTAAGCCGAAGGCCAGACTTTTCGACTAAAAACTGCTCTCTCCTACCTAGTAAACACTTAGTGTAACTAAAGAGGATGTAATATAATTGCATGTGAATGCATAAATTTCTGATAACAATGATGTAATTGAAAAGGGACATTAGTCCATTATACATTCAGTTCATCTTGACGTTGCCGCTCGACAGTCGCGAATAGGATGTTCGAAGGTTTTTTTTCGGCTCTCTTTGAATTTGCCTCTAAGTCTGAATGGTCATTAGTCCGGAATGTGCACTTCGTCTGTAATCCAGTAGGCAACGAAGTTCCAAACTTATAATGAATTGCAAACAAGCTTGTGAGATGGTCAAAGTATCATCTCTCATTATTAGAAAGGATGTGTTTGTATGTACAGTTATGTTTTACAAATGCAAATATTTCTATATGGTAATTATTTACCATATAGTGCATTAACTCAGTGATTATTCACTAAGTTAATCATTCATCACATTTTTTGCACCAAGGAAATAAAAATGCAATAGTTTTTATAATTAGTAATTAAATTTATGGTGAAATAAAGGCAGCCTTTCACTTTACTTGAATTACTAACCCCTTTATATAGAAATCATTATCGCCAATGATTAATCAATATAATTGAATACGAACAAAACAATTAATTCAAATTTGTCAAGTAAAGAAGGACCATAAAAGACACATCATAACTGAACAGTCAATGACCATAAATTGCATGTGTTAATTTATCTATTTGCAATATACCTACGCAACAGCCATCCCAATCATCACAACCGCCACTATTTCAGTAAGCCTGAACGAATCACGATCACATCCAAACGATTTAAATAAACCCTTATCATAATAACAGCGCAGTTAGTAGATGAATCTCACAAAAGACAAGACAAATGTCAGTTTCTCTTCTCTTTACAATTGAATTGCATTATTTTGCGGAGATTGCAAAAGGGGGGAGCGAGCAGCATAATTTATCCAAGTCGGCAATTCCCGACAGCCCTGCCACCGTGACTCCGCCGCAGGAGAGAATGTATGCCCCACCGTCAGCGCTTTAAAGGTTTCCAACGGCGAGCGGACTGCCACACTAAAGTTCGGAGAATCCGGAGCATTTTGCAGTTTGTTATTATGAAAGCGAAGTGCTGCCAGCGATAAGTTGCTCTTTATGTACGGAGAAAAACAAGGACACAGCGTAAAGTCGCTTCTTAGTAAATATTGGAGTTAGTTAGTTACAAAACTAACTTATCTAACAAGCGGAGACTCGGAAGCAAGATATACGTAAACCGACAGCGTAGATAATAAACATGTACATATGATTATTAGCAATATTTGTGACTCATTAGTATCGCTCAAAACAACGCATGCTCCAACTGCCTATTAAATCAAACATTAAAGTTGAGAGATTATTAAAAGAAAATCTCCTTAGGCTAGATGCGGCACTTGAGAAAAGTCAAACAATTAATCGCACGGTCTTTGACAAATATATTTCCTTGACAATAAAATATACTGAGTTTTTACTGGCGGAGGCGAGCACGGACTAGAGAACGGGTAGAACTGTCTCATGCAACCGGCGCGCCTACTGTGGGGGAATATTAAACGGACCGTACCCCGCCAGCCATGCCAATATTATTATCTTGCCATTCTGTTTCAGTTCCAGGATCCAATATCCAGTACAATGCAGTACCAACCGATGTCATAGCAAAGTAAATGTTGTGTGTCATTATTATTCGATGTTTCAACCATGAACAGTTTAACTGCAAGGCCTCTTATAAAACTACTGTCAGTTGGTACTAGAATGCTCAATATCGAATATTGTTTGTATAATATTTGTGCCTCTCTTGTGTATTTAATGTTGCTTTCATATGAAAGTCCAGTAAAATATAATTAGCGATTCCTCATTACCGCGCGGCTGGCATGGCCCCTCTGGACGTTCGTGCGTCTGCTGGCTTATGGTTATTAATAACGCTGGCCGCCCGTTCCCCCCTCTCGCTCCACACCGCGGCCCCCTCAAGCCCCCACGCCAGCCCGCGCTGCTGCCGCTGCCGCACGTCTGACATTTTAATTCCGGAGCCGCGGGTATAAGTACTACATTGCATATTTTTTATCGACAATTTTGTCGACATCCTAAACCCACTTCTCTACTTTTATAGCTTGTTAATAAAGCATGATTTGATATTTAGCATACAAGAAAACATTATTGTGTTTACGTACAAGTAACATTATATTTAATGTATTCGTAGGTCAGGAGTTGATAGGAATGTCAAAGAAATGTTTAAAGTTCCGAGTACTAATTTACATCTAAAAGTACAGAACTTATTTATCTACAATTAGGCTTCCCAAACATCAGTAGTAGAACTAACAACTTGCTTTTAGTTGCTAGTAAGATGGAAGAATTTAATAGTGATAATTTTGACAATATTTGATTTAATTTAATAAAACCATGAGATTACTTATGACTGACTATACGCATGAAAACCAAACAACCAAAACAAAAATGATTTGCTGCTATCATCTAACTACCGATCTCTTACTTTAACTTTCCATAACTAAACTGTTTCTTGAATGTATGCTATTATCATTGTGTTCTAGTTGTCACGGGAATAACGACAAGGCGATATAAATTTTGCTATACATTCCGAGAAGTCAGAGTCGAGCGTACAATAATATCGAGTGAGTCAGTGAACATCACTAGTTACGAATGCTACAATGGCGGTCGGACGAGCGCAGGTCGAGCGCAACATGGCTGCCTTGTAGGCGGTTCGAGTGAAAGGGACGGAGCAAGCATCGACTGTCGCCCTCCTTATCGCACTCGTACGCCATGCTCGCATCGATCTCCACTCTCTGTGTTCGCCCCCAGCACCAGAAAGGCGGAACTAACAAAATTACAAAGCGCTTTCGAGCCGCTAATCATAAAATAAGATACGACGTTTCATTTCGACCGTACAACTCTCGAGTGATCACGATGCTGGAATGGCCCTTGACTCTCAAAATTCTCTACTGACATTGTTGAGTATTAACCGAGCTCCGCTCGCCGATAACTTAGTAAAGCCTCCGACTGATTTACATCGTTTGCTAGAATGGTTGTAGTTCGTACGTAAGTCCCCGTAAACATGTTAATAGACAAAACCATGGAGTTCCAGGACCTTAATAAAAAACCGAAAAAGATTACTCTATGCCTAAGGACTAACGGACAGATCAAGTACTGTTATTGAAGACAAATAGAACAAAGGCATAAAGGTATACATCTCTACAGAACTGGAGCGCGAGCGGTACGTTCGAGTTTATGTGGGTATAAATTGTAGCCCAAGCCTTGCGGGAATCTAGCTCTAGAGCTCTGTATAAATATTGACAGTAGACGCCGGCTGCCATGAATAAGGAGTTTTTGTTCTGATACTTATAATCGAGTTTCTGTGTGTCAGATTTTCTTTAGAACGTAACACAATTTAAGTAGTAGTCTTTTTATAGCATTACATGTATAAATAATCGAATGTAATTATAAAAATAACTTTATAGCAACATTTTCATTTGCACAAAATAGTTATTTGGATAATAAGCGATCAACTTTTATCTACACAAATAAATAAAATTGGACTCTGTTTATGACATCAAAATAACCGCTTTTAAATAAATTCATATTCACCAAAATAATATTTTTTTTTATTTTATCTGTATGTTTTTTCCGGTAAACTCTGGAACGACTGGACCGATTTTCACAGGACATTCACTGGCAAGTAGCTGATGATCCAGGGAGTAACTTAGTCTACTTTTTTTAGACTAGCTTTGTCCCGCGGCGTTACCCGCAGTTGTTGTTGTACCGCAGGTAATACCGCGGGGTTCAGCTAGTTATCAATAAAAGAAAAACTAGTGAGTAAGCCAATCGAGAATGCAAAGTTAAGTTTTTAAAGAGAGAATCTGGCAACTTGTTTAGAGCGTTCGGCGCGCTCACGTGCAAAGCTGCCAACATGTGCTACAACTCCTTTATATTGTGGAGACTAGTCGCTAGACTGCCCACGTGCGAACCATACGCCCGCCGAGCACGGACATAGAAATATGTAAATCGCACTTCGAGCCAAAAACGCGGAGCTTACATTCCACGTCGAATGCCGATACCGGCTATGATGAACCGATTATCCAAGAGGCAAGTCACGCATGTCATGACACGAATTACACATCAAACAAATATTTTCTTCCTCAAATATAATTATAGCTTTTCCCACGGATTTATTTTATCACGTATCTATTTGCTACATCGAGAAGCTCTAAAAACAAAATAATTTACAAATTACGTTGGGAAGTTATTATAAAATAAACTGAAGAAGTAATAAATTGCATGTTTATTGAGTCAATTTTAAAGTATATCGTACGTGGAATATCCATACAATTCCCTTATTGAAGTTATCGAGCGAGTTAAGTCTCTATAAGTTCTAGTTTAGGACGTCTCTTGGGACTATTATTGGGGTCGGGCTCTGATGTACAATAAAAGTAGGACAGGCAGTTAGTCATACAAACTAATACTACACGATTTACAAACTTTATTTGTAGTTATAATTATCTTATTATATAAATTACTAGCTGAACCCCTCGGTGTTACCCGCGGTTATTGTTGTACCGCGAGTAACGCCGGGGGACGAAGTTAGTCTAAAAATAGTATCCTAAGTTACTCCCTGGATCATCAGCTACCTGCCAGTGAAAGTCCCGTCAAAATTGGTCCGTTCCTGAGATTACCTAGAGCAAACAGACAGACAGACAAAAAAAAATTACTACATTTTTGGTATATGTAGCGTGTATACATAGGTAGGCATTTAGTAAAAAGCGGTTATTTTAATATTACAAACAGACACTCCAATTTTATTTATTTGCATAGATTATAAAAATAAACGAATAACGGTGTACTAAATGGTATGTAAAAAAATAACTAAACCACGACGCCCATATCCAAGAAAATAAATAGAAAACAAAATAACAAAACAGGAAAACAAACATAACAAAGTAAAAGTGTTCCATGTGAAATAAAGCATGACCATAGACAGTTTATTGAAATAGTTATGGTTTAGGATGGTAATTTAAAAAATTGCTAACAACGAGGGGTTCCGTACATTCGGCAAGAGTTTAATGTAAAACGATAACAGTAAAGTTCATAGCCAAAGTTCCATCTACAGAGTTCCGCGGATTACTATACTTTCCTTACATTTTCGTTCGAGATATACAGATCCGTATCTGTGTTGCTGACACCAATATCAGCTGAAAGTGTAGAGAACATTACAAATAAAAACATATATTTATTTGTTTAGTAAGCGCTTCTAGACACGTTATAATAGTGACTCTTTCCAGCTGTCTTGTAACATAAAAACATATTGGAGCTAGTGTTGTTTTGATATTTTTAAGTCAACGCAATTTTCTTAACGTCATGTCATAAAATAGAAGCATAAATACAATTGGATATGGCATTACGCGTTATGGATAATAATACATTATTAATGTGAGCAGAATCAAAACCTTCTTAATAACTATGAAAGACGTGTAACAATCTTTTGAGAGGTGAAAAAAAACCACACAATAGCAGGCATTTGATATCATACACGAATATTTATTTTATCTTCTTGGTAGGCATCTTGAAGTGTTTGAATGTAGTTGGTGATAGAGCGTGTCGCTAAAATTATCAAAAACTTACGTCGGCAACGCTCACCCGTGATATCGATGCGATAAACGAAATGCAAACATGACGTGACAGCCTCGCACACTCAACTATGAAAATTTTTCTTCATGTAAAGTTTGAGAAAAATATGATGAATATATTATGTAGTGGTAATATTTTTAAAGTTACACTTAATAGTTAATTTATAAACATCATAATCTGCCATTGTGATAAATTTTTTGAACGTGTCATTAGTACACAGCGCACTGTTTAGTGCATGGCGAAAATAGTTATTAAGAACAGAAAAGACAATAAGTGTTCCAATGTAATGCGGGGAACAGTGCCTACAACATGAAATAGTTCACTGCTACAAATGATAAGTTTAGGAATGGGACTGCGCTATAATATAGTTGTTAGAGGTGTGGCGATCTCACCATACAGCGCAACAAGATACGTCGAACTACGGAGTAACGAAGGAAACCAAGAAACTACCAATCCTGAATCGCGCAATAGAATTTCTGGCTCCAATTAGTATACAGACAATTACACAACATTTCAACGTCAACCGTTGGGCCGTGGCCCGCCAGGCATGATCACCTTGCCTGGTCGGAGGATCCTCCCTTTGTATTGGAAGGACATGAAACCCATTACTCCACAGAGGTATGCTTGTCCGTTGTCCGTTTGAAACTCAGAATTAGAAACCCTGGTAGTCCGTCAGAAAAGAAGTTAATACGCTGCAAAGAACTGTTTTATTATATTTGGAGTACCACGACAACGAGAACCTTGTACGTAGTGAGATTGAATAAAAAATAGCACTATGATTCAACATAAGAAATTTGCTTTCTTAGCTCTTAGAAGTTCTTGTCGTTTTTATTGAACTGAACAACAGTCACTTCTTTCATCAAATATATTTAGACAACAACACTAAGTATCCTACAAAATTTAATACATATAAAGGTTTATTTACATGATTATCCAACTGTTTAACGGTTAAACACGATGAAAGATACAAAGCTGTTTGTGTTTCTATTTATGTGAATACGTAAAAGGGGTTCCCCAATTTGGGTTTTATAGCTGGTATTGAGTGAATTTGTAATTCAGAGTCGGCAGAACTACAGAACGTTCAATGCTCGTGAACCAACTACTAGTTAGAACTACCTTAACTGTTCAAAGTGTGTTTCATGCAGTAAGATTAAAATTTTACGTTAGGCTAGAAGCTGATCACATGTGGTATATTTTGCTAGAATAAACTTCAGTTTCTTTTGGCAAGTTCTATTACGGTGAGTTTGGAAAGTATTTTAGTCGGTCGACATTTTTTTTGGAAAATAAAACAAAATTGTGATATGAATCATGGCATGGTAGTAGTAAACTTTTTCAAATTTAAAGCTGTCTTAGAATGCATTACCTAAAAATATTTCTGGATTTGTCTGTTAAAGTTTAATAATTTATTAAATCGCAATCCTACACACTAGGCACACACACGTTTATGTGAGAAGTGATAACAGTAACTCAGTTTCATAAACAACATTGCAGCAGCAAATGTAACCTTCAATAGAATACGGATATTCGATTCGTAACGTCGGACATAAAAATATTTTACTCCATAGAGATTTATGAAGGCAATCGGTTCAATCAGTGATTGTCAGTTGCTTGTCGAAACAGTTATTCTAAACTTGTTTTATTCTAACGCCTATATATTGAGATATATATTTTTTGCAGATAAAACTAATTAATGAACGTGTCACTTCCACATTTATAGGATTTATTTAAATTACTAATTCGTATAGTAGTTTTAGTTCGTTCGTCAGCTTCTTTTTTTCAAGAAAAAGAGCAAATTGAATTCTAGTTATAAGAAATCATCTGAAATACACATACAATGAAACAGTTTTTACATTTCCTTTATGGAAACTGTTTACGTTTTTTTTTACTTTTTATTTATAAACAAATGGTAAAAAGTTGAAAATAAACTGAGACCGCTAAAATTTAAAATGAATTACAATGAAGACACACATTTTATTTGCACAATATGATTTATTATTTCAACTAATTTATTGATATTATTTGAATTACATTTAAGAATGAATTTATTAATATAATAGTCACTGTATAAAATTTATTTTATTTTTTTGTATTTTTTTTTGTGAATTGGATAAAGAAAATTGGCAACCGTTATTGGTTTACGCAATGATTTATAACTTATAATAACTAATTTATTGATATTATTGGTATTAAATTTAAATATTGATTTAAAATGACATGTGAAAATAATTTATAAATTAAATAGTTTCCTTTTATTAACTAAACGACGATTGACAACTTTTGTGTTGGATTGGGCAAACCTATAGTTGTAGTTCCGAACTTGTACCACAAAGTTTTTGTATTAGCCTTGGTATCAAGTTTCTTCGAAGTTTATTCTGCATTATTGATAAGCGTAAAAGTTTTTTTACTATTCTTGAACTACCAATGTTGATAACTTAGTTATATTGAAGATAAATATAACTTGTCATCTGATACAGCTATACTTTGCATGAGTATTTCAAATATTATTAAATAATGAATAATTCGAATATTCATTCTTATCTATCCTTTCATCAATTATTGTAATCGATTACCTGCTACTTCGTCCGCGTGGAATATAATCCACACAATCCTTACAAAATCAGCTTTCTGTCTGTCACTGAAAGTCCTGTCAAAACTGATCCAGACCATTCAGAGATTAGTCAGAACAGACAGACAGATAAAAAAAATAGAGTAGATGTACTTTTAAATGCATTTAGTAAAACGCTGTTAACTTCAAATTTCAAACAGACATTTTAATTTTCTTTAGGCAGTATTGATAAAAAGTTAATAAAAGAAAGACGACCTAAAGGTGTTTGACAGAATACTTTGTATCATACGTCGATCTTGTCTGTCACAAAACGGTCAGGAAGTAACTTGAAGTAATAATACTTCAAGTTACTAAAACCTTAAAGATAACTTTAAGGTTTTAGTCTTAAGTCAAAGTTGTAGATCGTTCGTTGATGTATATCTAGAATTAAACACAGTTCTATAAATAAAAGTAGTCCGACTCACTATAAATGAAAACTTTATATAATTCAGCTAAATTGGATTAAACCAAAAGCCTACCTCAACATACTTCAAAATAATAAAGTTGGTGAGAACGAGAAGACTTACAAAGTACTTAACGAGACAATACCAATAGTAAAGTCATCACAGTGAAACGCTAACAATCTAATAAAGGCTAGCACAGAATTAATTTATCCATTGTTGTAACTACATCATAGATTGTATCTATTGGTTTCTAATATATAAAATCTATAATAAATGTAATTATTATTGTGAAAATTGTTAGTCAAACATACAGTAAACATAGGAGATTTAAGGGGTAAGCGTAGATTTTGTCAAACAATCCAATTTTCCGATAATGTGTATGCGAATAGTATGTTATTATTCCTTAACTGTTATATGTTTATTAAAAAAGTGAAAAAAAAGTTGCGTGTTTTTTTCTATGTCAATAATAAAATATGTGTAGAAATAATTAAACTTAGCGTAGAATTGTATTACTGCAATAATCACACAATAAAAGCATCGTGACAATACTAAACAATGTGGGTATCTTTGTGATTGTAAGTCGACTATATGCCACAAAAAAAAAACAGGCACGTGACAATATCATCTGTAACATTCATTTATCTAAGGAATTCGTTAGTTATAAAAAACAGAACAAGAGATGTGACGTTTACTTTGTTGGCGTGATTATTATATGTAAGCCGACTGACCGACAGACAGGCGGACATATCAAAGCTATAAAGAATTCTACTTAGGGCTATTAAAAACGAATGAACTTAGATTTGACGAACCATATCGTGACTTGTGTTTTCAATTGATAAGTCTGTTCCACTCACTTTTATTTGCTAAAGATGTCATTTTTATTATATGTAATAGAATCTTATATCATTACACCATTTAATTGCAGAGCGATTACCAATCTTTTGGTCTTTATCTTAATGACGTTTTTGACAGCAGGGGACATAAATCAAGATCAGACAAGAATTTAGCAACACAAATATTTTGCAGTGAAAACTTATTTAGCGGCGTTGTGCACTTTAGCAAAAATATTTTTGGGATGGGTCAAAAATGTTAAACTCGCGACAGGACCGTGACCGACCGTAAGACGTGAGTACGGCAGTGCAGGGTGCTTGCGCGAGTGTGCATGGTGACAGCTGATGGCTCGACTGTCAAATATGACATGACTGTAAATATTTTTATAACATCACAATCAGCATTTTTTTAAAGAGCAAAGAGGTTCAATCCAGGTGATCTTAAACGAGTTTGATTATAGTTTTGAGTTGAGTTTTCACTTCTATGGGCAGTCCTCGTGACTGCTTTGTGTTTTTTTTCACATACCATGAAAAAAGAAAACTTTATATGGTTTTTTTAAAACATTATCCTTGCTATTCCTTAAGTACCTATTTTGATAATACCCATTATATGAAATAGCATAGGGTGAACATCAATGTGCTTTATGCTTATGACCACCACCCACGCAGCCAGACAAGTTTCCCATGAGTATCAGTGTATCACAAGTGCCCGCTAATGGAATAAGAGTGGGGGGAAAAACATCACAATTTGTAATTAAAATTAAATGCAAAAGAATAAAATCATTTGAAAGTTAACTAGTAACGAAAAATGTTGTTTTTTGGTGTTGAAAAGTTTCTGATCAACTTACATGTTTGAAACTTAATTAAAAGAGTGTTTGTAATAAACTATCTTCATTAGAAATGAGAAAATAAGGAAGCTCAATTGTGTATTCAATGAATTGCAGTACAAATATGATTAAGGTCCTACGTGTTCGATCCCAAATCGACTATTTTGTAGATGTAGTATTAACTAAAATGTTGCAATGACAACACTGTATGATTGTATCTGGTAAACGATTAAACCGTGATAATTATATACACGAGCTTTGAATTCCGCCAGAACGGCCTTTGTAAAAGTTAATTTTCATTGTCGTGCCGTGTGTAGCCGACCGCCAGGAACGAATGTAAGAGGTTAGGAATCGGAAAGCCGCCCGATCCCGTAGGAGTGTTGTATGTGTAGTTACAGTTTGAACTGTATACCGGTGATTGATCTGTGAGTGTTTAGCTTTATCTCTCATGGGCTGGATATGGCTATTCATTAAGGTATCCCTCCACTCCGAGGGTCCAGCACTGGTGTACAGGATTAAACAGTACGTGTAAAACATGTTATTGATTTTAATTTATCGTTATTTTACTCCAGTCGAAAACAGAATACGACGCTGTGTGTTACGACAACTTATCCCATATCGTTAATTTATTAAATTATATTTGTAAGTCCATGAATCATTAAACTTGGAGAAATGGAATTAGGTAGTAAGTGGTATTGCAAAATTATATTTATTATTGTAAGTATGTATTATTGTATATCCATCCAAAGGTTGCCTGGAAGAGATTGCTTTTGGCAATAAGGCCGCCCATTGTACACATCTTCTTGAATTTTATAAGTGTAACAATTTGTAATTGGTGTACAATAAAGTATATTCTATTCTATGTAAATCTTTTACAGATATTTATACAAGTCGGACTTTAAGAGGCGTCAGAAATTCATTCCTAAGACTCGCTTGAGCAGAAATACCGAAACAAACCACACCACGCTACAAAGGTGTTATTTTTATGTAACTATGAGTTAAGTAGTTTAAAGTATCGTGTATAGTTCGTCCGTGTGGTCCGTTAGAACACGGAGTATCAAAACCCTAATCATCCCATAGTTGTCGTAAAAGGCAACTAAGGAAAAAATTACGCAGAACGAAATCTCTGTAAGGAGAACTTGAAACAAACCCTATACCAATCTGTACCTAAACCGTCAGAACAGCGTGGTGCAGGAGGTCGAAATCTCCTTGCTAGCAAGAGGCCTCATAAGGCTGTTGATGATGATTGGGTTGTTGTTAGCCTGCTGGACTGATGGTAAATGACCTTGTTTGCTGGCCAGAGATTCTTGTTGTAGAATATTTTAGTATTTTTTTTAGCAAAACTGTTTATAGTACAGGCTCTATCTCGTTTGAGGGTCAGATGACCGCATGTGAGATGTATAAATTATTGTTTTAATACCTGATGAGGCGGAGGTTGAACTCCATGTGGCGGCATATGTGGAGGGTGCTGGGAGTCTTGTGTTGGAGACATTGCGCCGGGTGCGCTTTGACCAACACCAGGGCTCGGCGCACCAGGCGGTTGTGTAGGCGGCTGAGGTGAACCGCCTCGCTCATAACCCTGGGGAAGTTAACAATTTCATTAATCATGTTATATTTTTACTTATAATTTCAGTAAATATAATATGCCAAAGTCATTTTGTCTGCTGCTGTGCTAAGGAGGGAAAGTGGACTTATCACATTTCCAACTCCTCTTGTTATTTCTTCTGATTAATTTCGCTGCGGGTTCCAAGACAGTTATTTTTTTCCTGGCTTACCGAGTTTCATAACTCGGTGTGTTCGTGGGTCACTACTATTGATCGTGGTGTACAGGAGTTACAGTGGTGTGCGTGTGGGCGGGATTAGTCCCATACCAAAGTCATTTTCTTTTTGTAGACCTAGGTGAGGCAGATTTGTCTTGGAAGAAGCTAATGAGAAAAATTACTTGTTTTCTTTAAAAAAAGGCAACTCCCGCATAACATACACAGAATGTATGTTACATTCTGTGTCGCGGGGGACTTTACAAACATACATGAAACGGACCCAAAGAATACCCAAACTCAGAACAACAATTTGTGGATCACACAAAGTGTTGTCCCATGTGATTTTGAACTCACAACACTTGACGCAGTAGAAAGCGGAGTGGCGACTGCTTATACCACTAGGCCAATCGTGTAATGACTCCACCAATGATGTGTAATTTTGCTGAATGGCGAAAATGAAGAAAGGAAACCACATTTTTCTTACAAGTATTTACGACTAACGACATTATTCAATCACATTATATAATCATTATCACAGTATATATCACACTAATATATAAAGGCGAACGTTAGCGAGTGTGTATGTTTGTTACTTCCTCACGCAAAAACTACCGAACGGATTTGGATGAAACTCTACAGTAATTTAGCTTAAACATCAGAATAACACATAGGCTTACTATTTGCCGCGATAACCGATATTACACGGGGGCGGAGCCGCGGGCAACAGCTAGTTATTCAATGACAGTCCAACAGCCGACCGGGCAATAAATTGCATTTGACAGTCCACTGCTAGAAATAGGTTCATTAAAAAGAAAGTTTCAACCTTCTCTATCATCTACTATAACAATCGCGAATAGCATTAAAATTCTGCCATTATATTTCTCAATGAGACATAAATGCAAAATGTAACCGGTGTTGCAATAATGACTCGAGTACCAATTGAAATGGGAACACTCAATTAATCACTGTCGACAAAGCCCCGTGTCCTTGGCCGTGACTCAGAATAGCGAGTACGTTCACTCTAATTACCTACCTTTTTGTTATACACTCGCGAACTTCTCAGATATTCGTCGAGTTCCTAAACTAATAATGTAAGATTCATAAAATATTGGAAAAGTTAAATGAATGCGACTTGTATATAATTAAGGTTTCTTTTCTAAAGAGAGGCCTATGTCACTGCTACAGAGGCCTATGCCACTGCTAGAGTAGCCTGTTGGTAAGGTTTCTTTAATGAATTTCAATTTTCAATTATTATATTATAATATTTCTTTTTCATACTACAACTATCCTAGTTCTACATAAGATATAAGTAATGTAAGTACGAACTCTATCACATAACTGCGATGCGATATCGCATCGTAGGAACTTGCGATGCAAATTGCTGCGGTACGAATTCGTGCGGCAAAGCGTAAGTTCAGGTGACCATACTTTTGGCGATAGTCAGCCGTATTGGAGGTGTTTTTAGGAATAGTGGCACATTGCAAAAAGATTATTTCATTGCTGTTATTGTTGAAAAAGAAGATTTTGGGTTCATCCATTTATTACGAATATGAATGCTGATGGGAACTATTTCACTCGAAAATACTATGCTTTGAGACTAGAAGATTTTTTGTTATAAATTTAGAATGAGCATATCTTCATCTGAAGAGCTATTTGAGTTTATTATCACCATCTCTACAAAAACGATCGTACACGGGAAGATTTCCTGTTATGCTTTGGATGTACTGGGACTGACTATTAGGCAAAGTAAAATATATTTAAAGTATAAAATATAATTGATTGCTTGTTCACATTTTAATATACACTATAGGTGAAATAAATTATCATTAGTAGAAGGTGAATTAATTTGATCTTCCCGTGCGTTTAATGATTTTTCATTTAGTTTTTTTGCGTCATTCCCTTACGCTGTTCCAGGATGGACTACAATGGAGTCTACAAGTGTGATGTAATATTACAGGAATGCACGATACGAATCACTTCTGAAGTTCTTGCGGGGCATTCGTACGAGCTCGCAGATATTTCCGATGAGTTGTGAATTCGCAATTAGGTGTGGGAGCCCTATAACTATCATAAGTTATTTATTATGTTACATTCCCCGATGGTTTATGGTAAACGAACACCCAATGGTTAATTATTTTAAAATTTTCTAGACAATAGAAATTTTTCAAATCCATCTTGCCAATTAGGCTACCATAATAAACTAATTAACGACTTAACTTAAAAAAAAATCCTACTAGTATATATTAAAGACCGTTCTAAACTTCTTCTTTAGATGAAATGACAACCAGCCGGATCTCTCGGATCAGCTATTTCGGCCAATGTCAAGTGTTTAAAGTTTTGAAATCTTAAGGCTTCAAGTCTTTGTCGTGATGAAATTAATGATAAAAAATAAATGTGAATAAGATGAAATGGGAAAAAACAGCTTTGCCGTAGTCGGATAAAAAGAATACCGTTCTAAACTAAGAAAACTGTTTGAGGAGTCAAAAATCAGTTGGAGGTGACATTGACCTTTCTATCATTTGCATCTAGTTCTTTCACTTTTTCTTCTTATTTAAATCCTAATAGCTATGTCCACTTCCAGTTTTCCAAAATAGTTGTAATAATTACTCTTTCCCAACTTTATTTGGTGTCGGTGCAATGAGTTTTTTCTTCCATTGCCCTCTATTACTCGCCAGTTCACTGTTTATTCTTTTCCTGGCGATATCCTTTTGTACGCAGTCCATCCATTCTTCTTTGGTCATCTTCTGCTCTTATATCCGTCGACTTCCATACTTAAAATTATCTTAACTACGTTTTGCTCATCTCTACGCATCACATGTCTATACCAGGATAATCTGTTGCTTCTCAACTTTTCATCCACTGGTGCTACGACAGGCGTCTCTCATCCGTTTTCTTCATTGGCCAACACTCAGATAGATGCAGGACGGCAGGTCTGATGACCGTTTTATAAATTTGTCCCTATAACGTTAAAGGGAACCTGGGATCGCCAATTGTTTCCGTTACCTGCTGCCACTTCATCCATCCTGCATTGATTCGATGCTGCACAGACCTAGGCATTATCTTATAACAGCGACTCGAGGTACTTGAACTCGGTGCCAACTGGAATCGCTGTTCTATTCAGTGACACGGCAGCGGCGGCATAATATTCTGTTTGAATTCTGCTGATTTTTAAGCCAACATTCTCCAATTTTTGCCGCTATATCGCTAATTTGAACTGGATCTCAGACGCCTCCTCACCGATCATCACAATATCATCTGCAAATAGCATGCACCATGGTGTCTTCTCCTGTATGTTCGATGTCAGAGCATCCATTATTAACAGATAAGAGGTACAGGACAAGAGCCGATTATTGACACAAACCAACAGAAACACTGAATTGGTCAGTGCTACCTGCAGTCGACCACAGTCACATAGGTGCTAGATCCCCTGTACATAGCTCGAATCAATGCCACATACTTAGCAGGTACTCTTTCTTCTTTCAAAGCCTACCACAAAACCTCTCGGTGTACCCTATAATACGCTTTTTCTAGACCAACAAATACCATACGCAAGTTTTTGTGCACCTGTCTCTATTTCTCGCATAGTTGTCGAATTGTGAATATTAGCATCTGTTGAACCACAGCCCGGTATAAACCTAAATTGGTTTTGACTTATTGCATTTTTCTAAATAACTTTCTCCCAAACTTTCATACTATGTGAAATAAGCTTTATTCATCTATAGCTGCCACATTCCTGTACATCTCCTTTGTTTTTAAAGATGGATACAAGCGAACTTAAACACCATTCATCAGGGATCACCTCTTCCTGCAGCAACTTATTGAAGAATAAAGTCAACCACTGATGTCCGTCCTCTTTCATTATCTTTCATACTTCAACTGGTATACCATCGGGCCCAACAGCTTTCCATTCTTTAAACTTCGTACTGCCATTGTAACTTTATCTATAATAATCTTATTAGCTAATCCCGTATTCACTTGCACATCATTCAACATTCCGATCCATTCAAAGCGGCAAAGTTTTCGCTTTATTTTAAATTATCAATCCTAACATTGTTAGTTACCTCATGGTAAAAATTCAACACGCAAACTTTTCCATGAAGTCAATTGTAAATTGTGGTAAATTCTTTTGGAAAACACTACACTACCGCCTATTCTAACCTAACTGTTCATGTATGCTATTTCATATATTACTACAAATTATGTTCACACACATTTAACTTCGTTGTTATATAGCAATCGGGCACGTGCAAGAGCAGGGTCGTCGACCACCGATGGCCTTGGCCGCGCATCTATTATGCACACCCGTTTACTTGCAAACGAGTGCACCGCAAATGCATCTACGCCTACCAGCCTAACTAAATTTGAATGTATAATAAACCTGCACGAAAGAGCTCCACTACTATCGGATGACGTAACGTGATTGGTCGTAAAGGCAGTATTGTTCTACGATTCTAGTTTTGTCGGCGGTTTTGGTGCACATGTTCTTTAATTAATTGAACATTTTGTAACTAAACGTACCTATTTAATATTGTTGAGAAATTTTAGCACATTATAACTATTTAACTTTATCAACGGTTCTGTGTTATTTTCAATCTTTAAATAAGGGGTAAGTGTTTTAATAATCAACTATTTTAATGCAGTGTTTTTTTGTTAATGCCTATGTTCATTTATTACCTTAAGAAAATAACATTTTTATAGCTGTACAGCTGAAATTGTAAGTATAGTAGGTATAACATATTTATATTACAAGACGTAACCTACTACAAAATTAAGTGTTATCTCTATACAAGAGCTATCAGTTTGATTTCTTTGCAAGTTAAACAAATTTCGAAATATTCGAATAATAAACTAGCACTAGATGAAGTTTGTCCTAGACAAAGATCTTGCCGACCGACAATGCAGACATTCATTGCACCAGACAGTCGCAGAATTGCTTTCACTCGGCAGCCAGTTTCCGCGTCACGTTTCAAGGTTGTAGATAAGTATGGCCTGATATTTACTAATCCAGGTCAAGAGAAGTCATTCACTTTTTATATTTCTCCCTACCAGCTGGCGATAATTGAATAATAAGAGATGACGTCATCGGTTCATGGCCTCCTATTATGTATTTATTGTTTTTGATAACGAAATAATCCGTTCGAACGAGTAATTAACATACAGTAGTACATTCCAACTATTTAGTTTTTTCAGTAATGCGTGTAATGTATGACGTTTACATAAGAAGGTAGCGTCCTTACTCTAAAAAACTATAAACTTAAATAAAAGTAATATATCTGATTTTGATTATTTACATATATGTATATATTTCAATGAAGCTGATTAAAACTGCTGAAATTACATAAGATATTAGAATAAATTGTGGCATTTCGAAGTCCACACTGCGCGAGTGCTTTCAAATTTAAACATAATACAGCTAGAGCTCTCCTTTTTCTGCTTTTCAGCAATGGTGCTAATCGTGCAATGACTACTTCATTATGGTATTTGCCGGAATCAAAACCGGGACCTGGCTCAAAAAATGAAAGCTCGATAAGGTTTACTAAAACCATGGTTAATGAAGTCGAAAACGGTTGATATATGTTAAGTCTGACTTGCGAGTAAATAGATTTCAACGAGTGACAATTAGCTTCAAGTTAGATTGCGACAAGGCATAGAAATTTGATTGAAAAGAGCAATGCTGTAATCAGCTTAACGTGGCTCTTGCGTAATGGGCTTCGACTAAAGGGACGCTCGCTGCTGCGTAATTGGATATGCTACGCTCATTTGCTGGTAAAGCCGAAACCTATTCAATACCTGACAATGTACAACAGGCTATTGTCACGCCCATTATCATCAAATGGACGAGATGATTTAGGACACAGTGATATTACAATTAAAGCCTAACAGTGACAGTTATTCATTAACTTGGAGAAAAATATGATGAAAGCTCTTTCAATATAAATATTTTAATAGTTTACAGGAATGCTAAATAAGCTTCCAAAACAAAATACAAAGAATTGTTTGAACTTTCACTGAATAATAATTTCGCGGTAAAAGTTTGTCGAACAGAGCATAGCAAGAAATCGAGACTAATACCTCACAACTGAGTTTCAGTCGAACATCCGCGCCAGTCGCCAACCAATCCATCAAAGGAGGGTGACCGGATCGGGTGTGGGGTGCACCCCCCCGTACCCACATAAATATTGCGGGTAGGTGAGTACAAACCCTTTGACCGAGTTCTGTTTACTTTCGTTTTCGCTCAGCTGACGGGCCGCCACCCCGTCGTACGCCTCCACTATTATTATGATAATTAGAGATTTACCAGCATGATATTAACTACAAATCCTAATTGTAGATAGTAACTAACAACAAGCCGGAGTGCGTGACCGATAGATCAGAACTATCAGTTAATTACAATACCTAAACACTTCAAATTATATAATTCTAAAAACAATTCTATCTGCCTACATCACCTTGATTGATATTATGTTAAGACTTATTAGAAGTTTATGACTTTTGGGTGGTTTTGTGGACGTCAAGTTTTTTAAAGTCACCCTCAGGTGCGAATGGGGGTGCCCCCGAGAGCACTCAAGGTTGCAACGAGTGCGGACGCGGTAGACAGGGCGTAGACATGCATTATTAGGTGGGTGCCGGAACACCCGTGGGAGTTGTGTGGAGGTGGAGGGTGCGCGTACGTCATCACCTGAGGCGCGCCCTTGAAACCGACGTCGCATTCATTGCACCCGGATGCGGGCTGTATCTGTGAGCCCGCAATACTCGCACTTAAGAAACACCCTGCCTTTCTTCCAGTAAGTGACACAATTTCTTCAGCACGTCAAAATTTACGAATTTCGACTATTCTTCTGCATTTATTATTTCGTGCTTAGATTGGACGTATAAATAATGAGCCGAAAGGGAAATAAGTACGGAATAAATCTCATGTTCAGTTCAAATTAAGAGCTCAATATTTGTACGTTATTTATCTAATGTAACTATTACTGGATATAGATCAATTTTGTGTCATTTGGAAACGTTCTAAGAATTGAAGGAAAGTATTATAAAATCTGGTATTTTCGATTCGTAAACAAAAAAACTTTATGCCAAATGAGAAATAAAGCTACAATCAAAAAATCTTGAGTAACTTTAAGATAATGATAACTTCTGGTTATTATTAAAGAATTCCCAAAACAAAATGCTATAATTTGAAAGAAGAACTAAATTTGGATCTTTTTTTAATGTTATAGGTGCGGCAAACGAGCAAACGTATCACCTGATGGTAAGCGATTACAACACCAGAGGCGTCACAAGTGCGTTGCCGGCCTTTGGGGGATTGGGAAAGAGATGTAGGGAGGGGTTGGGGTATGGGCCTCCGGTATCCTCACTCACTCGGTGAAACACAGTGCAAGCGCTATTTCACACCGGTTTTCTGTGAGGCCGTGGTATCACTCTGGTCGAGCCGGCCCATTCATGCCGAAGCGTGGCTCTTCCACAGTAATGGATGCTGAAACTGAAACTGGATGCACTAAAATTTCATTAGATCTTGGGAACCTTTTTTACTAATATTAAGATTATATTTTCAACTAAAGAAAATTTCAATAAATGACCATTTTTTTGTCTCTCTTGAAGCGTTAAACTCAAACTTTCACATATTTTTAATTAATAAATAACTTAATCAACAATATAGGTAAAAAAAGTATAGATTTTTAACTTTAAAAAATACAACTATGGTAAACTATGTCAATTTCGTTCGCCTACCGAGAGTTCTATACAAACATTATGGAAAAATAAATAGACTATCCTCCTAAACTACAACTTTGTCACTGAACTTTCAAGGTAACAAAATAATCAAAATATTAATCCATTAAATTAATAGGAAATTTAAATGCATTCGTTTTAATTTTGAATTGCTTTCCAAGTTTGAATAAATATGACGATTGAAATTTAGTTAGTGACTAATAAAACGTATGCGACGTTACAAAACGACAAACAACCTCTTGGTTAATGCAGTGGTAGAAACCCGCCCGATATCTCTATACATGATGGCTCATTGGGAAGCTCGAATAAGATACGGTTACTGAAAGTTCAAAATAACGTTTCAAGATACCCTCAGGAGCGAACCTACCTTAGGTATGTCGATATCATACCCTAGTAATTTTTTGGGCGTACGAGACCGCGATAAAATCATAAGATTGTTTCAACAGCAGTTCAATGTCTATAACGATCTAATGGATGAATGGCAACAACGATGGGACGAATCATCTAAGGGGCGCCACCTCTACCAGTTCTTTCCATCTGTTCGCGAACGGATGTCGAGGACATGGCTCGAGGTTGATCACTGCGTCGCTCAATTTCTTACAGGCCACGATAACTTTAAGAGCAAACTACACTCATTTAAATTAGTCGATTCACCATTGTGTCAATGCTCAACACCTGATACTAGCTGTGAACAGTCGGCTCATCATGTTCTCTGGGAGTGTAGTCTTAAGTACAATGAACGTAACACAATGCTAAATAGCTTACAAATGACATCTGGGGCGGTATACTATGGGGATATTCCGTGCGTTTAGGCGATTTTGCCATACATACTATAGTAATCAAATATGGCTCACTTAGAACCCATAATATTTTATCCATGGTGCTTCCCGGTTTAAAAAAGGCGTCTGACTATTTTGACTTCATTTTGTCTCCCGCTTTGCTAAGGAGGGAGTGGACTTATCATATTTCCAACTCCTCCTGTTTTTCTTCTGATTAATTTCGTTGCGGGTTCCAAGACAGTTATTTTTTTTTTCCTGGGACTTCCCAAGTGTCATGACTCGGTGTGCTCGTGGGTCACTGCTGTTGATGTACAGGAGTTACAGCGGTGGGCGTGTGGGTGATATTAGTCCCAACACTAACTCGACGAAATCGACGGGGCACGGCGGGAATATGGGAATATACTGTAAAGGCTCTTAGTGATGCAATCGCTGAGGCCAAGGCTCGGTCCTGGAAAGAGCTCATCGCGGGACTGGATTGGGATCCATGGGGGCCACCATACAAAATGGTTCTGGGTAAGCTTAGACCACGGGTTCCTGCACTGACGGAAACTCTGGACCCGGAGTTATTTGGAGGAGTGCTAGACACACTCTTCCCAAAGTTCCAGGATAGTCCCCCGATACCTCCGTCACAATCGGACCGGCATCTCCGACGAATGTGAGGTGACGGAGGGTGAGCTGGATCGAGCTGAATGGAGTTCAAGGTCGGGCGTTGGTAATAGCTCTGTCGGTACTGGGAGACAAACTGAAGCAAATTTTCACGAAGTGCCTGCTGAACGAGTTGGGAAAATTCTTTGAGAGTTATCTGTGATAGTATCGCGCGAGTGGGCCTTAATTTGTCGGACTGCCCGTTTGGACTCCGACAGAGGCCTTCGACAGTGGACACTATAAGATGTGTCCGCTACATATCGGAGCCGGCAGTCCGATCTGAGGAGGAGGAGGGGTTGGGGGGGTCTTTGGCAGTTAGCTTGGATATTGTCTACGCTTTAGGCACCCTCAAAAGCCGGGCAATTATGGGAGCCCTTGAATATCACGTAGAGCCGCCGCCCTACCTGCGGGCTATCCAAGTGGCATATCTGCGCGACAGGATTGTGAAGTTTATCGATCGGAACGGGATGGAAAATCAAAAGGAAGTAAGTTGCGGGCTTCCTCCGGACTCTGTATTTGGCCCGTTGTTATGGAATCTCGCATATGATATAGTTCTTCGCACCAGTCTGCCCTCTGGCCTAAGTGTCGTTTGCTATGCGGACGATACCCTAATATTGGCTAGAGGGTCTCGTTTTGAGGAGGTGCTTCTGCTCGCCGAGCAGGGGGAAATTGTGTTTAAAAAAAATGGTGAGCTGTAGCTTAAGTTCAGGTAGGCCAGTACATGAAGTACCTTGGTTTCATCCTGGACAGTCCGTGGAGCTTCGAAGAGCATTACGGGCGATTAGTCCCCCGAGTACGAGGGGTAGCAGGGACGTTACATCGTCTGCTGTCCAATATCGGAGAACCACGAGAAGAAGTTCGCTGTCTCTACATGGGAATCGTAAGATCCATGGCCCTTTATGGGGCGCGCGTCTATTCTAAAGATTTGGCGGGTTCCTCCCGTTGTAAGCTTCAACTCAGGAATCTGCAGCGGCTGATGACCATACAGATCGTACAAGGCTACCGCACAATGCTGTGTAGAACGGTGTGAGGCACGACAGTGTCCCGCTCCAGGAGTGCTTCTGGTCACCCCGGGATGTACCTCAGTCGTGAGGTACGGCAGTGGGGGACCCCAGAAGCCGCCGATGTATTCCTGGAGCTCTTCTCGACTGCCGAGGTAGGCCGCCGCGGGGTTGTCCTTCCTCTCCCCACGGAGGGTACGGTGTGAAAAAGATTCCTCGCGTAAAAAAAAAGGCATTGAGCAATTACCATAAATACATTATTATCACGCTACGGGCAATAAGACGCAAACGAGGTTGCGTGGGCCGGCTAGTTTTTATATATATATAAAAATAACACTATACTGAAACTTGACCAAGGATGAACGATTTTGATTATTGATTTTGATTATTGATTTTGAGGCGACATACCTTTGGAATATTTTTATAGTAGGCTAAGGATCGTTTATTTCGGTTTTCCTTACATCATAATTTATGCATTATTATTATATGTCTACATATAAGCCTATAAGCATACAAGATAAAGTTGCCTTATCGTGACGAGGGTTGAACATGTACTTACATACGAACAGGACTTTCAGCATTTACTACTATAAACTGGGCTCAGCCTACTTTTGGTCCTCAGAGCAGTCCTTGACGTCAAGTAATATAATTATAATTTACACTAACATTACCTAAGAGGATATCTTTTGTAACGTATTCAATCAAAGGTGATAAGTAAAACCTAAAGCTAACTTAAAAATATTAAGCTTTCGTTGCAGGTCTCTAAACTAAGAAAATAAATAAAATAACAAGAAGTTGGTAAAGTAAGGTCATGCTCATGCTGTTCCATTGGAGCTCGAAATGCTCACCCACTGATAAGAATTTCGAGCTCCAATGTTAGTTTATTAATCTACTGCTGAAAGAGGTTTGGTCTACTAAGCACTACTGCCGTTTGACAACACACAATTTCAAAGTATATAGAGTAAAGTGACATAAAGCGATACCATTTTGTAAGTTCATAATTATTTAAAATAAATCTAATTGAAAATAATTACTTAGCAATAATCTAATTTTATAAATAGTCTCAATAGTACAGCACTAAGACAAAATTTATGCACGTAGACAAACAAATAAAATGCTCAGAGCGTTAACATAGCTAATTTTGCTGTATAAATGTATATCTAATTACCGTGTACAATTGCCAACTCTCTCTATTTATTTAAGAAATAAAGATGTCTAATATTGATACGGTCACTCTATATAACTGATTGGGTAATAATTAGATCTCCCAACTTTTTGCTGTAGAAGAACTGAGTTACGAGAGTCTTGGAACGATATTCGTTATGGGGCGTTGCGGAGAGGTAACCTAGTCGGCAAAAAGCGTCCGTAACGTTAAATAAAAAAAGCGTAAGATTCTATTTGTTCCGGGTAATCTCTGAAACGGCTGGGTCGATTTTGACGGGACTTTTACTGGCAGGTAGCTGATGCTACTTTTTTAAAATTAACTTTGTCCCGCGGCGTTACTCGCGGTACGTCGATAACTGCGGGTAATACCGCGGGGTTCAGCTAGTTTGTAAGACAAGAAATTTCGTTCCTATCTGGTGTCACCACACGACTTATTACCCGACTACGTCAAAGCCAAAGGAGAATTAAAATTTTGACAGGTTATGTACGTATGCATGTTCATCTGTTCCGTCATAGCTCCTCAACTACTTATTAGACCTGGACAAATGAGATATCTTTGGAAGCGTCTTGATCGTCCGCTGGTTATTAGCTATATGACGTGTCACTGAATCTAATGTAGCGCCCTCTAGCCAACATAAAGTACTGTATTAAAAAATTAAAATGCCGTGTTTGGTATCATTGGATAAGGCGTTATTTGTACATTTCAAAAATATATATGTCTCAGCATTTGCTAATTTAAGAAATTAATATTATAACAGCACCAAAACATTTTAAATAAAAAGAAGAAAAACTAAAACCTAACCACCACGCTGAAAAAATATGACACAAGTTTTGGTGCCGTTATAATATTAATTTATTTACTTATATTTAGATTTTGTACTTTGTACTTATATTTATACTTCATATTGTGTGTATTAATTTATTGATAAGAAAAACTTTCTTTATCGTAAGTTTATTAAAAGAAAACAATTCTATACACTGTTCTAACTAAAGTATGTACTAACAGGATGAAATCTCAGGTATGTTTTGTTAAAAAAAAACTTATGTTACACTCTGTTATTTACATTTTCAAAACAGGAAATTCAGAAAGAGTTTGTTTTAAATTAATATACATTTGTGGTTGATATTTAAAATAGTATGTCTTAAGTTTAAAATTCGTAAAAATTAAGCTATAAACGTAATACATAAGTAACTACATGTTAGTACGTTGTTTTCGAGTTGTACATAATTGAAGTATTATGTTTATCAGTATTGTAGGCGGCAATATCTATAAATACATGCTGTGATAATAGTGTTACAAGAATACAATACAGCTATAATCGTTATATTAATTGTTTAATAACAGGTTGAGTCAATCCACTGGATTAATTACTTTTTACTGAAAGTCGATTGATGACATTTTTGGCAAGGAAATAAACATCTCCTAGTAGTGTGTTGTTGAGAATGAAGTGTGTTATTTATTGTAGTACAATAATTGCTATGCTTGACTTAATTATTTTATTAATATTTCAGTGAAGTTCACTAATTACGCAAAATAAATAACTAACAGTAAGAAAAACTTATAAAACCACATAACAATATTTTTTTATTGTTTTCTTAATAATGTTATGAGTATCAACACCATCAACTACTTATTTCAATATCGACACATTCTATTAGCGTTTACAAAAAGTGTTACACAAGTAGTTGTCACACAAAGAAAATATTACCAAGTAAACATACCAAAACAGAAGCCTTGGGTATTATTGAACAACCGGATACCAAAGACTAATAGATGGTGTTTATCATCGCGCCAAGAATACGCTTTTAAAGGTATCTTTAATACGAAACGTACAAGGCGTGTTTTGAAAACGGCCTTGTTCATAGTGGAATCATTTCTAAACATCGATTTCTACACGAGTTCGCTCCAAGAGCCCTGCTTCAAACGTACCTCTGGCTCCGTTGCACAACGAGCTTACGTCAGCGAGCGCGCGAAGCGGCTTACGTCATTCGAGCATATCTTGAACATCCAAGCTAACTTAGAACTTATGCCTATGGCTTTTAGAGTCGTATTCCTGCGAGGGGGGATTAAGAATGATAGAACGTTTATGTTCACGTGAGTGGATGAGGCTCCGACGCGCCGCCGTCGGCTCAACGATTCTAAGAAACAGTTTCGAGGCGGTTCTCTAGTTTCGAACTTGAATATGAATCTACCAACACGACAAGCATGCCTATATTCGTTTTCTAAGAAGACGCAGTCTTCAAAATTCTTTAAGAGATAATTTCTACGTTTCTTTCTAGTAAAAAACTTTCAAAGCAGTAGTATAACGAAACCCATTATTTGTGAGGTGTATGGTCATTGATACATATTTAGTTATTTTTTGGCTAGATTTTGCAAGCAATACATGAATTGTTTCACATTAAACGGGCCAGTAATAGATATACCTCCTACTACGATTAGGGTGTTTTGTCTTCAGGAATGCGCGATATAAAGTAGCAGTTGCTCAGGGCAAAGAAGCAGCAGCAACAGCAGCAGCAGAGCAGAGCAGACTGCGACTTGACCATACTCGAGAAATTGCAGACCCTTTTTATCTCAGAAACTCCCGAGTCAAGTTAAAGTGGCATACTGAAAGAGACCGTCGAAAGTCGAGCCTTTCTGCAATACAACTACACTATAATGCCAAGAACAATCTACAAGTTACAGTGGAGAAATTGCACCTGATAATACATTGTTCTGATTACTATAATCTCATTGACTGATGTATAATGTGTATATTGGACAACATATCCAATGTAATTTCACATCACAATCCCATCAATCGAAATGTCTTGAGGACAATGACCCCTTCTCTGTCATTACACATATTCTAGGGCGTATGTATACACATGTACAGGAACATCAATCACTATTAATCTGCGGCATGTAATGCAGACACCTGCATGTATAATTTATCAGCGGTGCCATTTTTATAATGGGTAATTGATTGCTGTTTACCCAAATGGTTGGATCATCACGAAAACATTAATGAATGAAAACACCCTTTAAGTATAATGTTTTAAATTGGAAATCGATCAACATGTTTAATTTATAATTCGTATGCGTACAAAGATTATTCTATTACGAGTACTGTAATTATAAAATAAATTTTAAAATAGTGTTGTTTCACAATAGTTTTATCAATAAGCTGAGTTAGTTATAACAATATAATAAATCTTGAAGTAGAACACAGAATACCATGATTCCGATATATGTATGTAGTGATTTAAATTTCTTATTAATTCATTACTGTTGTTTCAGAGCACGTCAGAGGTTAGATAACAATTATTATGTGCTTATTAATAAGCTTTATATTCTCAAGAAGCAAATGTAATCTTGCTTTAATTGAAAAAATAAATAGCTAAAATAATTTTAATGATTTAACTATAACAAAGTTTTACTTTGGCTGTAGTTGGTGAGTGAGTGAGTGAATTTTAATGTACCTACTTAAAATTATCGTTATTATACACAGTTCAAAAAAATTAAAAAATTATAACCAGTTTACTTAATTATATCTCATTTATTCACTATCAGTCAAAAATTATTATTATCAGCTATGTTGTTACGTAGTGGAAGAAAACATTTCATTTATAAGAAATGTAAATGAAAACTTTGTTTTGCGTTACTAATTGGCTGAAGATCATTATTAACTATCTGACTTAAGTAGCTACTTTTCTTCATATTTATTAGTCTCTTTCGGTTTCATTGTAAGCAAACAAATTACCAGATAAAATTTAAAAAAATCCTTAATTTTAGTGGTTAAAATAGATTTGAATTAAAAAACTCTACAGTTTTAAAATCTATACAAATAAATAAAATTCACTGATAGGTAGCTGATTATATAAGGAGTAACTTAGGCTACTGTTTTTAGACTAGCTTCGCCCCGCGGCGTTTGCATCGGTACAACAAAGATCGCAGGTAATGTCGCGGAGTTCAGCTAGTTACAAAATAAAAATCGAATGTATAGAAATAAATCTAGTTAAATAAATATGATAAATTCGAAGGAAAAGAGGCGGACGGATATGTGGAGATCAATTGTCTCTGCCTACCCCTCAGGGAAATAGGCGTGACTCTCTGTAATGTCAGTGAACAACACCCGTCACATCAGTTATTTTCATCCCGAGTATCCTACGGCTACTACACACAGAAAATGACTATAAATACAGGTGAAACTGCAACGAGTAGCTTGGCAGTAAAAGCAACGTGTTCTACCGAACAATATAATCACCAGATCACTTGGGAGCTAAACATTTCAGAAGTTGTTTATCTAAGTGTTTCAGAGTGTTTAAATAAAAATTAAAAGTATTTTTAATTCACAGGAGAGGTACTTTCCTTCACATTTATTAGGAGTCTTCGGCAGAACTTTGATTACAGACTCAAAGGGCAAATTATTTAAGTAAGGTCGAGTGCCGTTATATATACTAAAAGCAACTTCTTTTCCTTAAATATAGGCTCTATGTCAAAATAGTATTTTATTTAAAGATACGATATGATAAACGGCGCGTAGTATTGTAAGAGCACAAATAATAATAATCTCTAAATAAAACCAATCGATTGCCTGATTAAATAGATATAAACAGTATTGAAAAAAACTGAATAATGTGGCAGATATATATAGAGGCAAGTGATTTTAAATACTTTTTCATATCAGGTTTTTCCATACTCAATAAGTAAAACAACATAGTGTTTGGACAATAGTAGTCCTAAAAGTAAAAAGGAGTCGGTTATAGTAGGGGGTTAGCAGTTTCTGACCATAACAATGTTAACTGTTCAATTTAAATAAGGTATAAAACAAATATATATATATGAAAACAATTTCACAAATCCTTTATTTTAAGTATGGTGACAAACCTGATGTGGCGAGAACGGCGGTCTTGAGTTAGGTGCACCCGGGGGACCTGGTGGCGGTGGGTACCGCTGAGGATATGAGCCTGGCGGCCCGTAACCACCCGGGGGCTGTTGTGGTGCGCCTGGGGCTCCCGCATATTGGGGGCCTCCGTAGCCCCGAGGCGGCTGAAATAAAATAAAAATAGGTCAGGAAAATTATCAAAAAATTTGCTATCATCAGATAAGCAATGTAATATTAATATTTTACTCAAATATCATAAAAGTTTAAAAAAATGCCTTTCCCGTTTTCTTTTATTTTTCTTGTACATAAACCTCATCCTAACAATAACAAACACATAAAAAAAAAATTTGCAGTCGATCGGAAATTATGCATTCGGGCGCTTTACACAACCGCTTTTTTGAATAAACCAAACTAAAAAGTAGAAAATAATTCTAGAGTGATAAATAAATTATTTCAATGTAAGAAACCGTTATTTGTTTTCTATTTTATAGCTGGATAGGATAATGGTATGATTATCAAATTATTGTATGTATTGTCACCGATAACTCCATAACTCCATTAAGTCTAAATAAAATATGTTTGAGGGTCAAAATCAAGTCCCAAGGAGTCGGTTACCAACAAACATACAGGTGATACTCATGAGAGGCGTGTAATTAAATGTACACATAGTCGAATGTTTGCACCTCGGTAAGTGTTTCTAAGTAATTTTTAACCGAGTAAGAAGAAGCCAAAGGGAAGGGTAATAGTTTTGGCAGTCTATGTAGATATCTTTGTATGTTCTTACAAAACTAAAACTTCTGGGCCGATTTCAAATAATAAAGTGTCAATAGATTCATAGTAATGTCTCGGGTGACAATCTATGTAAATCAATAAAATTACATAAATGTTATTGTACTCAAATTGTATACACTACGCATATCAGTAGTCTAGCTTATATGACAACCGATTTAGTCAAGAGGAATAGAGAAGAAGACAGTTAAGTCTTCTTTCTATAATTGTACCCCAGTTAGAAACTTGTATCTATATTATTATTATGCTACAAGCAATGTCACAAGTTTGTTTATTAGATTAGAAATGAAATTACACAGTCGCCTGTGTTCCATTATCCATTGTAAGTGTTGTTAGTAATGTTTTTGTTAGCGGAACAACATTTTGAAATATTAATTTAATTTTGCACATAACGTTCATAAAATGTATTGAATATCTAAATGAACATCACAAACAACAACGAACGTTAATTGATTAGTTTTGTATGTAAAACGATTTCATGTTTGTTTTTACTATTTTCGATAAAAGGCGTCTATGAGTTACAGGACTATCTACAATTCCGAACATATGACGTTGAAAAAAGAATAGTTTAAGTATAACCGTAAAAATTTCTTCCATAACAAAATTTTCAACTAAATAAGCTAGAGATTTAGAATTTTTAATCCTAAAAGTAAAAAGAGCTAATGTGTTCATAAAATAGATGCGCTTTTACTGTTCTATCAATTTTCCGACAGATACCGTGACTAAATAATTGACGTCCGAAATAATTCGCTGTGCCAACAAAGTCGCCCGCTTCAGTTTTCAGCTTTCATTTTGTTCTATGATGGAAATTCAATTATTCGTACGAGCCCCACTCCGACGAGGCAAACGAGCGAGCGAGTCGAGATCTGTATTACGCTTTGATCAATGTTTTACGTCTTCAAACTAAGGCCTTGTCCTGAAGGCTTCCGGATGTAGTTTGACTAGGAGATATGAGACTTGTGTTCGCCAATTAGAGTTACATTTTTACGAACATTGGGGTGTTTTATGGCGGATTCAATGATTTATGGGGGCGGTGTGCTGGGGTGCGGCACTCGCAGGGTGTGGTGAGGGTTGCGCAGGGTGCGGGAGGCGGAGGGCGGCGGCGCGCCATTGGCCGACTCGGCATCGATCGAGCGATGAGCTCGAAGCGGCCCGCCCGCGCCTGCCAGCCTCCACCTACGTTAATAAGTAATCATCCGACCCCGCGATACCTCAGCGAGTTTTCCGGACAGAGCTGGAGCCTCAGAGACGGGCCTCGTATCTCCAGTCGGCTGGAACAAAGAGCTACCGCATAGGGCGACATCCGTATTGATTTATGCAGTAATTGACCCGCGGGTAGGTGCGCAGTCCGCGCACCGCCTCCACCCTCTACGCACCTATTATATTTGCTTTCATACGCATTCATACACACATGAATTACTAATACACACACTATCAATGTATGTATACTACAAACATGAACGTAAACCAAATACTTAAGAAACCAACCTAACGAAGAACAGATCAAATCACCTTTTTTAATCCAAAAGAAATAAAGTGACCTACTGGCTCAAAGCCGCCTTCAAAAGGTTTATGAAAAGTTCATTTAAAGGCATGAAAAAAGAGTTTATATAGTCACGAGTGAAGCCCGGGGATCAGCTAATACAGCAAGTCAGGAAAGCAAAACAGACAAAACCGCTCTGTAATCGTTAAGGTTGCGGGCTGAATATACGGGAAGGCTAACCACAACGAAACGTAATGTAAAAGGTATTTCATTTTAGCAACGGGCGCGGAAATCAGTCGGGCTGTGGAGAATGATTTCGAGATAGAATATAACTACATTGGGTGAAGGTAGCTAGGTAAATAAACAGAATCACATTCATGTGTAGAAAGTAAAAGTTCGTGTTTGTTGGTCATTCAGGTATCAATCTAAATGTAGTAATAATAAATAATAGTGGACTTAACAGACATTGAGATGAGATACCGCGCAAACGCGCATTAGACAAACTTTTGTTTGTAGCCGGGTATTTAATTAATGAACATTATTATAAACAGTAACGTGCACCTATGTTTAGTTTTTCGAAACTTGCAAAATTTAAAAACGGGAAATTAGTAAATAATAAAAATGTAAATATTTCTCAAACGAAATCTGTTTAAGAAAGATTTCTCAATTCAAAGAGCTTCACTTGTAATACAACAAATTCATGAACGAAATTACACAACAATATAATATGTGCGTGAGCATTGTAGTAAAGTCAGCTGTTAAGTGTCGCATCCACATAAATGTAAAACACCTTTTACGAATAAGGAATGTCAATGTAATATTTTATCAACATTACGTAATGTTTTACGTAGTAGGTATACAAATAGAATCATTATACAAATGCTTCTTCAGCCTCTAGCATGGTAGCTCGAGTAAACATCTATATTTGGAAATTGAAAAATGCAGTAATTTAATCTTATAAGCCTTAAATATCTAGGTAAACCACACAATCTAGTTAGATAACTAGTTATACGAGTGGAATAGTATGAGACAGCGTGTCGCGATAGTCTCAAGTTAATTGGCATAATTTAATAAGGTAATATGGCAGATATTGCAATATGTGTGAAGTGCATCAAACGTGCGATAGCGCAAGTGTGTAATGCCGTTAGGAATGTGACCGGATTCCAATTCAGCTAGCGGCACGACAGCATTCACCCACTTACATTGCTATTATGTCATTATCACGGGCTTAAACATTAACCTTTATTATGAATAATTAACTATTATCTTAACTATGCCGCTGAGAGAAACTAAATATGGCCTGTACTCACAAAATATTTCGAAAACTGCCGTTCACCAATACTTATTTCGTGGAAATAGCTAACTGATTGCTTTCGCACGAACGCAGTTGGTTTATTGAGTGAAAAATTCAACATCCCACGGATGCGCTGCCGGGAAGTTAAATATAAACCCTTAAAGGTTCCTCTAGTGCAATGTCTCTATCGAATCAAACAATTTAATCTTTATAAGAATGCTTATCAACACACATATTTATTATACCGATGTCGTGAACATAATGAACTTTATCATTTAACAGTTTTTTATGAAAGTAATAACTTAAAAACGAATGTAATAGAAACTAAATTATTAATAAACAATGAATAAAATTCGAACTTTTATTATTATTTGTTATTGAAAATATCGTATTTAGTACAATTTCATAATACTTGGCAACAAATAGTTGTCAAATATTACAAATACGATTAATTTGAGGAAAAGAAGACATCGACTTTAAAGTTTGAAATGGCAGGTTTATAAGTGACTACGATATAATACTAAAACAATATCCTATTAGAAATAGGGAACATTTCATTTCATATTTTGGATTCTATGTTCTAGTGACGTCTTAAGTGTTTTTTTTTAAATAGATACTTCGCATTCATTTACCATGATAGATTCTAAACTAATATAATAATAACTTACTGAACGAACAATCAATTAGATGAGGACACGTTACCGTAAAGTATCTTTATTCTAAAACTTATTCTCCTATATTGTGCTCTCTTCATAGTCGCCGATTTTATGGTAATGAAGGCTTTGCCACAGATTAAACCCTAGGGATGGTCAGCAATAAACCAACCAGTAAAGCAACCGGATTATCTAATCAGTAATAATCTAGTCCACTTTAAAGCTTATCTGTTTCCGTCGAAACCTATAAATTTAAAATATCAAACGTACTTTAGTTTTTCATATTTTGAGAGGCCTGATATGCTATGAAAAACTACTAATCCAAAAGAATTGAGAATGAAAGCCGAATATATAGAACGTATATTTTAACCAAAACAACTTTTGACCTCATATATTTTGCCTAGAATAAATATCGACTTCAGATTTGTAATATCCTTTGTTTTCAAGCTACCGTGTTCTGTTCGTGTTCAAATTGCAAGTAAATCATCTATATAAACTTGCTTTATCGAAGATCGCATCCCCAAAATCATTTAACACCTGTAACTAATTAATAATGAAGTTTACGGTGTTGCTACAACGGTTTATTGAAAGTGAAATCTGGGTAGTACAAAACCTGTGACCCGTTAGTGATGCTTGGGAAATCAGTGGCCAAAAACATATGGGTGTTTTTGTATGATTAGAGAAAATTCTTTTTACATTTTTTTAAGCAAAATCGCGAAACGTAAGTTGAATAATTTGCACCGCCTTGCTCAAGGTAAATGAAGTAAAAAATACCTGAATACGTCATAAAATTTAATACGATCGTTACTATAGGAACACGGTAACTTCTACTTATAATTGTCACCACATTTATTCATATAACAAAAGTAACAAAACTACTAGTTCTGTAATTAATAAATTTATTTTTAATTTTTTATGTTAGGCCCTGCCAAAATGACTCTACTCTGCCTGGTGGAAAGCATAAGCAGAATCCAACAGTGGTGGCCACCATACTGCGAATGCAGACAGTACAACAATGCAGCATGGTGACCCACACCATGGCGGGCTAGTGATGCTTCTGCATCATTGAGCCTCCGGTCTCGCACTTACCAACGAAACACGACAGCATGATCGCTGTCATTTTACGTTGATTTTCTGTGCGAGGGGTAGTACCGCCCCGGTCGAGCCGGCCCGTTCGTGCTGAAATCAGCGTGGCTCTACTACCTCTTTAATTAAAAAAAAGGCAATAATACGGGAAATATTGGTTAACAAAGTAGAATAGCTTTTAAAGAATCGAAGGACCTCAATATCCGGGCTTCAATAATCTATACATCTATACAAATAAATAATCTATACAAAAAAAAAATTTCAAGGTAGTAGAGCCACGCTGATTTCAGCACGAATGGGCCGGCTCGACCGGGGCGGTACTACCCTCGCACAGAAAATCAACGTAAAATGACAGCGATCATGCTGTCGTGTTTCGTTGGTGAGTGCGAGACCGGAGGCCCAATGATGCAGAAGCATCACTAGTCCGCCATGGTGTGGGTCACCATGCTGCATTGTTGCATTGTCTGCATTCGCAGTATGGTGACCACCACTTTTGGATTCTACTCATGCTTTCCATCAGGCAGAGTAGAGTCATTATGGCAGGGTCAAATATAAAAAAAAAAAAAAAAAAAATTGGACTGTCTGTTTGTAATATTAAAATAACCGCTTTTTACTAAATGCATATGTAAGTATACACGGTACAAATACCAAAAATATAGTTAAAATTTTTTTTGTCTGTCTTGTCTGTTTGTTCGGATAATCTCTGGAACGGCTGGACCGATATTGACGGGAATTTAAATGGCAGGTAGCTGATGATCCAGGGAGTAACTTAGGCAACTTTTTTTAGACTAACTTTGTCCCGCGGCGTTAGTACAACAATAACCGCGGGTAACACCGCAGGGTTCAGCTAGTTAAATATGAAAGAGTAGTTTCTTAATGAATTCTACTCATAAAAGCTTTACTAAGAACGGTGTTTATTAATGTTTTTAAAACCCTTACCTGTATGTTTGTTTTGAAGCGTGTTTCTTTCTACTATTTTTATTTGTTATAATTTTTTGCCATATTATATTTTTTCATGGTTCCACGCTCGAAAGGACTATTTGAAGCCCATTACTAAACTTTTGCCACTTTATCCATCTGTACCTATCCGTCTCGGGTAATTATTTATTTAATTAATCTTCCTGTAATTACATTGCATAAGGCGGACTTAATGCCATAGACATTATCTTCCAGACGACCTTTGGGTGGTGCAGAGCTTTGTGTAGTAGGTTTCGTAATAAGTAGACAATTGAATTGCCACTACAAAATTAAATAGCAAATATATATAATATAAAGAAGAAGTAAAATCTAAAACCGTCACACGTTACGTACTAATGTGTATGTAATGTAATGAGTAGTCTTTACATTTCTTTTATTTAAAATATTTTGGTGCCTCTATGATATTAATTTCTTTGCAAAGTATTTTTAAATAGGTATCATACAAATATCACAACTATCGAATAAATACGGACAAAGTAACGAAGAAATGCTAATAATATATATTGTTTTGAAATGTACAAGTAACGTCCTTTCGGCACGGCACACGGCATATTTATCTTACTTTTTTTTTTAAAACAGTACTTTATGTCGGCTAGATGTGCCACATTAGATTCAGTGATACGTCCTATAGCCTATAACCAGCGGACGATCAAGACGCTTCTAACGATACCTCATTTGTCCAGTTCTAATAAGTAGTTAAGGAGCTATGAGGGAACAGATGAACATACATACATAACCAGTCAAAATCATAACCCTCTTTTGGCTTTACCATAGTCGAGTAAAACTAATCTCTCTAGTCTAGACAAATATTTCAGTACTGCCACAGTAAGTTCTCGTTCTTTTTTTACGAAACTATTGATGCGTGTGAATTCGATTCGCGGTTACCGGTTTTTCTTTGTTTTATAGTTTTAAATTATTTGAGATAAGAAAACATATGTTTTAACTATTTTTGAAATTATCTAGTAAGACTTAAGCAGTTCAGTTATTTTTTTCTGTAAGCAAATCGGATAAATAAATAGCCATGCCTTTGCTAATCCAGTGTTGAAAAGAAAGTATGGTAGAAAATTAGACCTTTATTAGCTTTTAGATACCTTACTATTTTTTAAGAATGACTATTGAATTAAATAGACGTTCTAGGATCACCGGATTCCAAAATTATTTGTTTAACTTTCCCACTAGTATGACTTATTCCAATTTTATGTTTATTTACTGTTTAAACCAAGAGTGGTGACGGTTATAAAGTGGTAAAAACTCTTAAGATTCGGTAACTGATCGATTTAAAATGGGCATAGGTACATAATTTTACTTTAGTTTACTTGTTTAGTCATCTGTATCAAAACAACATAATCTATGAAACGTAACAAAAAAATTAATACATGCCTTAATAAAATTAAGACCAAAAACTAGTAATTCGAATTCTTGTCAATCAAGTAAACTTTTTGTCGTTTTTAAAGATCAATCAAGAAGTTCAACAACACCGGTAACAACCAAAAGCCTTCAAATTTTCAAAAGTTTTTGTAAATGAATTTTTTTATCAAAAGCTTAGTGAGATAGTAATACAATTCTCAGAACGCTATATAGACCGAAACAAATTGTTTAAACGTCAAGGAAACAATATTATTATGTTTAAAAAGTAAACACCATTTAACGGCGATGTTAATGACCTATGACTAATACCAGAGGCCTGTAATGTATAACATTGGCATTCGTACAAACAACAGTGGCAGTCGGTGTGCGCCGACGGATACGAACAAACATTACATAACTTTGATTGTGTTTGTAAAAAGTTGGGGATTCCCTCCACTACAAACGCATCTTGCTTACACAGACACAAACGCAGATGTGTGTGTGTGTAACCTTGCCTTCCTTTACATATTAAACGCCGTCGGGCTATCCCTTTGCGTACCCACACAAAAAAGACCCACCATAACTATATTGTTAACAGAAAAAGAGGAAATGAATGAGTTTGACTGTTACCGTTATTATTATTATCTCCTTCATTTCATCGCGCTCCTGTGAGAAACGATAAAGGCCCACTGACCGGTTCACTTTTTATACGTGTCGAGTATCAACAATGGCACGTAAACCGTATTCATCGAATTATCTGTTTCTACTTCCGACCACACGTGCTTTGAATAACAGCTATAGTAATCTTGCAATTCTATAACAGGTATATGTTAAATGTTTACGCTACTTATTCAAATAAAATGTTATTTTCCTTGAAATACATAATGGCCGTGTTTGGTATATTTTATCTATTAATGTTTAACCATTTATACGGCCAGCATTCGAGTAATCACGCTACTAAAAGTTCATGATCTTGTAGACGTAAAAGAGAAATGTGTCAAGACCAAGATATTTAAAAACGCATTTTTATTACCTATTCCAGTCACCAAGTCCCAACTTGGCAGCGCTTTTCTTTACGAGTTTGTGAATTATACGTAACAATGTAAACAAAGTAGGTACTATAATAATATAATCCTTGCATTAGTGTTGCAAACGGTAACGCGCACGATTGCGTCAGCATCTGGCGTCACGGACTAGCGGAAGGCAAATACGAGTGTCTATGTATTTAATCATAAGACTCTATAAATAGAAAGAGCATTACGTCGTGTTATGCGGTTGGTTACGGAAAGTTATTTCGGTCTGAGCCGTCACGAGCCCTTGTGAATGTCAAGCTCGCGGTAACTAACTAGGTGCCACTGTGAAACGTCGCTAGGGCAACAGGTGGCTTGCACCGCGATCTTACAAGTAAACATTTGCATGCACTCAAGAATGCCATTCAACAGAAATGTAGATAGTGAAATGCATTCGGGAGTTACGAAACTTCAAAACACCTACTGGTATAAATCTTTTGATGCAGGTGGTGTTTAAATTCTATTTTCATGTGAAACACCTTCATGCACTCGCACTATCGATGACAGTTTTAACTATTTGGTACCCGTCGCTGATGTATAATAACAAAGTTTTTACAAATCGAAGAGAAAGAATAAGCTATCCAAATGGCAATAATTTTGAGCCATAAAAAAGATATTAAGAGAAGTAAGAAAGATAACTTTAGTCATATCTCTTAAATGTGAGTTTACTTTTTTGTTTGGAGCCCGATACGGAGATACTTTATACACGCGGAGAAACTGTAGACGATAGAACTTTAACACAACTACTGATACACTTCAGTGACAACAACAAGACTGAAACTGAATATACAAATATACTTTACATAACGTGACATAAACCTGTTACAAGATAGCTACAAGAGTAAGAAATCGTCAAAGTAATGCATCTGCGATCGCATTCATAGCATTTGCAGAGGACATGAAAAAATTAAACTGTACTGTATTAAACTATCATAGTTATGTAATCGACCGCTATTTTATTACTGATTCAAAATAAATCGTGAAACAGTTTAAATCAATAAGTATTCATTTTGTACCTAGAGAATGGGTTCCATGATAATCCGACAAATATAAGTAATTCAACAGTAGCTAAAGAGCCCTCCTGTAATATGACGAAGAACAGAGAGCGTGCGAATGAACATACTTGTAACTAAGTACATGTAATCTGTACATCTATACAAATTAATAAAATTGGAGTGTCTGTTTGTAATATTAAAATAACCGCTTTTTACTTAATGCATATGTATGTATAAACTGTATGTATACACTATACATTTTTGTCTGTCTGTCTGTCGATCTGTCTGTCTGTTTGTTCCGGGTAATCTCCGGAATGGCTGGACGGATTTTGACGGGACTTTCACTGGCAGGTAGCTGATGATCCAGGGAGTAACTTAGGCTACTTTTTTTAAACTAACTTTGTCCCGCGGCGTTACTCGCTATACAACAATAACCGCGGGTAACACCGCGGGGTTCAGCTAGTACAAAATAAATAAACAAATTGTTGCAAATGTAAACGAACAAACTGTTGATTCTCAATAGGAGGTATAATCCGTAGAATCAGGAGCTAGTCAATAAGAAAGTAAAACGCCGAAATGAGACAGATACAACACAAATAATGTACAAATTATCACAAACGTAAACAAACGAACTGTGTTACTGACCTAATAAGGCGACCCCTTTTCCAGCCAAGACGGTTCAATAAAGAACTCCCTTTAGGTACGTACTATCTGGAGTAGGTACATAAGAGTGGCGGTCGTGACCTTTTAATATATACCTACAATGTATAGACACTCTCCCCGCTGAACGCAACTACCTACTGACGAACGTTGCAAAGAAATTTACACCCCTCGAAGGATAAGGGATCTTTGACGACTTGTAAACAGATAGTTAGGACGGCTGGATGGCTCTTCCTCGCAAAACTATTAACATTTCCATTTAAAAAGAAAGATATGTACGTTCTAAAGCCATACAGCCCTAGTTTTTTTGTAATTTATATCATCATCAATCAACCTATTGCCATGCTGCACAAAAATGTTGGTAATTTCGTTGTTTTTAATAATATATAAAACAACGAAAAACCCAGGGGTATCCCTGTAACCTAGGTTTGTAGCAAAAATATTAGATCAATATCAGGACAAATTCTTTATAATTTCTTCTGCTTAGTCAATCCATCCAAACTACAAAACACCGCAGTTTCGCAAATCGCTGTATTGGTTTACCGATAAAGATTTAACAAAAGTCACATGTAACAGTTATTCAGTGCAACCTCGTTAGCAATATCTATACAAATAAATTAAATTGGCTGTCTGTAACTTTAGAATAACCGCTTTTAACTAAATGCATGTAAATTATGTACACACTGTACATACAGGGTCAATTTTTGAGACGGGATAGTAAGGGCAGGTACATTAACCGTTATAGTTACAGGAAAACGCTTTTAGGAGACTATCTATATATTTTTAAGATATTCTGAACTGCATTTAAAGATTTTGGAAAAAAATGTACAGTCAGCAAGAAAATGGTCATTTTAAACAAAAACTTTTTATGATGCCAATCGATCCTGTTTCTTACAAGGATCAAAGGCTGACCGACTGAGGTTTGAGTACTAGAAATGTCAGAAATCGCAAAAAAACTTTTCACATGCATTTCGGAAAAAGAGTGAATATTCAAAATTAACCCAACATTTGTTATGGGTACATCCGTCATAATCCGCTAAAAAGTTATAATTTCAAACTTCGAAATCGATTCAGGCCATTCTTATGTTTGTGCTGAGAAAATTCTAGATTGTTAGTTGTAATTAGTGTATTTACTTCTTGTTAAAAAATGTCTTTAAATCGCAAACGTTTGAACTTAATTCAATTACTAAATTAAACGTTTGTAAATAATAGGAACACGGAATCTGAATTGGTGTGATACGTGAATAAGTATCCATTGCGACAAGTAAGATCAAGAAAGCCAATTACAAACCTTTTGAAAAATCTCAAATATGGTTCATAAACAACCCATAACGTCCCACTGCTGGGCTCGGGTCTCATCTCAGGAGAGGGTTAAGGTCATACGTCCGGTACTAGACAACTGATATAAATACTAATATACTTTTTTGTAAATACATACATATTATACATAGAAAACACCCAAACTCCGAAACAAATATTTGCAGATCATACAAACATTTGGTCCGATCCGGGAATCGAACCCAAGACCTCTTGAACAGCAGTCGCGTACGGTACCACTGTGCCACTGTAACAAATATCTACTGATCACAAAGTACAAGGAGTAGTTTGTTGCCATATGGCAACAAACTTTTTTATAAAAAAGTTTTGTATGATATCATGAAAGTTTACTTCACAAATAAAATCAAAGTTACGAGTTACGGAATGAACACAACGTAATCATAACAATTGGTTATATTGAAACTCGAAATGAATCGCCCTATATATGAATCGCAGGTCAAATCTAAATTTAAACAGATGTATGTTCATATAGGTACGGCAGTCATTTACCTTTCCCGCTGCGCTCTGAATGAAGTCCTTGGCATTGGCCCCTTTCACATACGAACAAGTACACACATTTATCGATGTTACGTAACACTGTTTGCATCATTAATGTTGGCTAACGTTGAGTTTATAAAATTTTAGATCGTAAATACTGTTATACGTGATTTGAAGTTCGCGGACGTGTTATTTACGTCTGCGTATTAATTACTCTCTGGTACAACATATGAATGAATTAGATAATCTGTTTATGAAGGTAATTAAAACAAAAGTAAGTCAATGATGATATCTACCGATTCTTAGTATTAATTGAAGTGAGTCACTATCCGTCACGCACACAAACCCGAAGTGATAATGT
This sequence comes from Spilosoma lubricipeda, assembly GCA_905220595.1. Taxonomy (NCBI): domain Eukaryota; kingdom Metazoa; phylum Arthropoda; class Insecta; order Lepidoptera; family Erebidae; genus Spilosoma; species Spilosoma lubricipeda. The sequence continues at coordinate 5,568,516 of HG992295.1, forward strand.
GCTTGACCTACACAGACCTCCCTTGTTATTAATCCAACATTTTGATTTCAACCGACGACCGGCGAAGGGAGCTGGCAATTACGTGACGTCATCACGGTTTAACGACCCCATTACAACATTCTACATATTGTATGAATGAATGCAAGCCGCGTGACGAGCGGTGACGTTTTTGTTCGCCAATATGTATATCTGCTAAATAAGACTAAGGTCTCGAAGTGACTCTTGTTTTTATTAACACTCATCGAATCCATTATCAAACATCATGTATACTGATATTAACTGAACGAGATTAGTGATGTGCGACCACTGCACTGGTGTGACAGTTTTTATCTTAAATGCATACTGTTGCGCCCAAAGAAACCGCCGGAATGTCTTTTGTGTATTGTCATCAGTGACAACAGATGTTAATTTATCAGGAAAAGCACATGAATGTCGACGTTTGTTTTGCGAGTTAAATATTTGACTAAAACAATATGTGAATATCATTGACTTTGTGTAGTACCAACATTGCCGACGGCTCAGTTAAAATTTAATAGAAGTCAGTTAAACAGTCGACGACCCAATGCGGTAGATCGGGGCCGTCCCCATTATACAACTATAGCACAATGACACGATTATCGGTCGGCAAGCGGGACCGAGACGGTTCGCATTGATTATACGAAATCCACATCACGGACTCCGAATGAACGGTCTCAGTCGGCCCATTCATCTCGTTTTCATGTACACACCGCTTTTGCGATGCGAAAGTGAGAGCGAAATTACTCGGCCTGCAACTAACTACACACTGTAGCGCATATCCCTAAATATAACTGGAATAGAATAGATGTTGGCCATTTTCAAGTACATTATAATGGATTAGAATTTCTGTTTTCATATATAGGGAATGATGAAGTTCAACATTTCATGTTACCATTGCCTATTTGTAAGAGACTCAGAAGCAAAATATCACACTAGGAATATTGATAGATTACCATTTTCTATAGATTCTTGTTATGGTTATCTAGGTGCCGAGTACTCCCAAATTGGTGTGCATCTCCGCTTTGCCGTCTTGTAATTGAACAACCCTATGTAGGTATATACGTTTCTACGTTCAGCAGTAGACGGCGATTGGTTGAGGACATGTAGGTATATCCTAGCTTACTAATAACTTAAAACGCGCGAAACATATCACAAACAGATCAGACACAACTTAAGTAATACTTGCAAATAGACTAGAAAAGTATTTTGAAGCTCAGAAAACCATAGTATAATGTGTAAGTTCAGTATCGTTGACACTCGAGCGACCCGATGACGGTGGATAGCCTTCCTTACATAAAGATGGATTAGAAAGAACACTTCGATTTCATGGAAAACAGGATACCAAATGTAAGACAATTGTTTATGTAGACAAACACACACATATTCACATCACACACAGCTAAATCTAAATATAGCGAGCGCCGATATCAGCGGCTCGCCCTTGAACCAGTCGCACGGAAACATTTTATTATTATTACCGAGCTGTCGGCGAGCACGAGTATGTCGGGTCGTCGACCCCACCAACCACGTGTCTCCTTATCGACAACTATCTAACACGATTGTGGGTAAACAACATGCCGAGATAAATGACTAATTCCACAATGGTTGCTTATTTGAGCCATTCATAATAATCAGCGTAACGTCATACCTATTTAGTAGACAATACCCGAGTGCGATACAAGTATCACGTTGAATTTTCAATGAGCTTACTTAACCCAAGTCAATCAGGTTAATTTTATCCTGTTTTTAATGTAATAAAATCTTTTGCGAAGGCACAAGACAAGTACTATTTACCATGCGATATTTCGAAACAATATTGCCAGAAACATATTTCAGATCCATGAAAAGATTACAGGATCTCGACATGCAAGTAGCCCGTATCCACCCCAACGAAAATTTAAACTAATATGGAAATAATAAATCGCCTAATTGTACAAAGCCGTGACGGACAGCAGAACGTGCATATCGTGGGAAGTGGAACATTGTTACGTAACCGGTATTTGTTCAATGGCCAGCCTACACGGGAACATCCTTACAAATGCGTACGACCTTGAATGTGAACTCGAAAGTGTAAACAGGCACGTGCTCGATGCATTGTTTTATGGCCGCCGGTTGTGAAATACCACAAACAACAACGTTATTTGCAATATGAGAACTAAGATGATATCCCTCATTAACATATCAGTATTTGGAATTCTTAGAACAGTCGATAATTTTTTACTCAATTCTAACGACGATAAAGACATAATGAAGACAAGAATTCTTTAACACTTGTGAAATGATATCTTATACTATTTCAGAGCAATTGTAATGTGATGAGCAGGTCAATCAGTCAAGTCTTTATAAATACTTAACTATCCAACAATAACTTACTAAACAAACTTATTGTCACCAACATTATTATTACATTAATGGAAGTACAATACACAATCCTTACAATATCAACATGCAACAATTTTCTTTGCAAAGGATAATCAAACATTGCAAATTCGAAAAGTAAAGAACTGGTACATAAACGAAAAGCTTTTCAACCTCCCCATCAAGCCGGCAGATACACTTGTCACATGTCATGTTCCATTCACGTTGATTCCGTCAAACACACATCCCACATTCTACGTAATATATGTACGGAGAGCGGCATGCGGAAAGTCGGTAAAGCCTTGCGATTCACCACCCTATAGCTCGTTTTGGAACTGAGAGGCAAACGCACAAATCTCCGCCTGGAAGCGAATAATATTTGCCTACACATCAAACTTTCACTATCGCCGTGTGCTTTCGTTTTTATATCTACAAACAGCGGCGGGCAGGCTTTGTTATTTCTACGTACTTTTTTTTTTCATTTTGCGTCTGACATCCTAAACGATGTTGTCGACTGCCAACTAGCAATAAATCGCTGTAGTAATACAAACAAAACATTAACTCATATTATTGGTTTATGAGATCGTAGTTACTTTCACAAATGCAATATAATGTTTATTGTACTAATTACTCAGTTTTTTAAATTGAGATAGTCGTTTACATTACCATGTGATAAATCTGTTGACTTGAAAAAAAAACTTGTTGTTGTTGTGTTGTTGTTGTACTCCTATGTAATGTACATTCAATGAAATAGTAATTGACCACAAGTACTGGATAATTTTACTAACGCCAAAATTTTTACTAACGGTTAAAACGAACGATACCTAAAACGCTTAAGACAACCAAGTTGGTTCTGTAAGGCTACAGAGTGACTGTGTAAAAGAAATATGTATAAAACATAATGTACATCCACTCAAAAAACGTAGTCTTGGCGCAGTCGGATACAACCGTAGCTATATTATAAAACTACAATTTGTATGGATATAAAAGAGCGCCATCTAGCGTCGACCATGAGAAAATTGTCATTATACGCGAATACGAAAAAATACTCGTACATTATGAGACGATTCTGGCAAATAGCAAAATAAATAGGTAATAAGAAGAAGTTAGCCATCCATTAACTATGGTTGACATAAGTTACTTTTATTTTAAAGGTAAACACCTGATAAATAAATCGAAAATGAAAGTAATTCATCTAGACTTGAAAGTTAAGATGAAAATTGACCACAGACAATGCTCCTGAAAGAGTAAAAAACTTCAATTCCATTATTAATTTTTCTATTTTAACAAGTCTAAACTAGAAATATTACCCTTCTTACCTTGTTTATTAGACAGAACATTTTCTTTTACAACTAACTTCCCAAGTTAAATTAAAATCAATAAATTTTGTGATTTTGGTTCAAGATTCTCTTGCTCTTAAACTGTGGCTTCATAAAATTATTCACAATTGTCATAATTTTATACTTTAGTGAGATCAAAAATAGAATTAATGAATTTTAGTACTTCTCTCTCTACTTCTTTAGAACTTCTCAACATGAAAACAGAATATCCTAAGCTAATTTATGGGGTTCAAGTTTTCGCTTTTATTGACCTGTCATCAAAAATTCATCAAACTAGTAATGGTTCTAGATGCTTTCGGTTTCTCAACAAGTACTTAAGATATGCAGTTTAGTGGTTTATCTCATTGTTAGACAACTAAACTTGGTAAGTTTTGTCAAAACTTAGTGACACTAGTCATTTTCTAAAAATATAAACGATAATTATAAAAACTTATTATATATTAGGTTATTTTAATAATAAAATTAGGATTGAGTTCCCCATTGGTCTAGTGGATAGCGTAAGCTACTGCTGATCAAGAGTACGATTCCAGGGTCTGACTTTTTCTTACAAGTAATTCTTAATAGGAGGCCCAGAGTATGGAAGATTGCGATGTTTCCCGCCTGTGCCTCGGAGAGCACGTTAAGCCGTCGGTCCCGGTTCTCATGTCCCGGGTTGACATCTATGGCAATCGTTATTAGGAAGTCAGTGCCCTCAAATATACTGACAACTAGTTCAACTTTCGAATTCAGTTCACCCTCAGGGTTGCGAAGGTCCGATGCGAGTCGCTCCGTGTAAAAAAAAACTGATATTTAGGTAAAACCGGTTGAACTAGTAGCCGACCCCAAATCTTGGGAATAGTAAAGGCTAGGAAGATGATGATGTGCAAAATACCAAATTGAAATGCAATATCATATTCACAAATCATCACTTCATATTAATTTAAAATGCAATTAAGGGACAAATGTATGTAAGTGTTTCTCTGCTATTTGGAAAATCGTCTAAAGTCTGTCATATGCAAATATTAGTAAATGTTTTCCATTTATGTTAATAAAATGAAGGGCAATTTGTAAATTAAATAGATATCTTGCAAAAGGCCACTTATTTATTTATCTTGTTTTTGAAGGACGATTTTCTGCAAAACCATGACAGGGGACTGTAAATAACAAAATAATAAATAAAAACAAGTGTTTTTAATTATAATAATAATGAAAGTCTTTATTTTTCTTCATTGTTCTTAAATATGTAATTGTTTGAAGTATAATATCAACAGTATTAAAACAAATTTTACTTATTCCAGAAACTAGCACTAACAGTCCTCCATAATTTTTATCATTTGCTATTGGTATTTCTACGTTTTTAAAAATGCATAGTTCTTTTTAAATGATTTATTCAGTACTTCACCGAAAACTGCCTTTTTAAGTACCATATTCTATAAATAACAGGGGACTGGCAGACCTACTTAAATACTTAATGAAACAAAATCATTTAAACATATCAGATTAACGAAAGAAATGTGGCTACATCAGACAGAATTTTAAAACTCTTAAAATAATTAAAGGCTTTCCAGAGGGAATGTTTTCACTAACGGGCGAGACCCATGGTTCGTCAGTAGACGCTGACGTAGCACTAAAAAAATTACCACCTACCCACTTAGCTAGACAACAGACTGAATAAACTTAACACCGATTGCGTTTCGTTTAACGATCTAAATATGTCGTCCTAAAACAATTCTGAGTTCTTCACGGTTTTTAAGTTTAATTTGGGTTCTGGGCCTCCGGTATCCTCACTCGGTGAAACACAGCGCAAGCACTATTTCACACCGGTTTTCTGTGAGGCCTTGGTACCACTCTGGTCGAGACGGCCCATTCATGGCGAAGCGTGGCTCTCCCACAGTAAATGTCTATCTGTCCTTTCGTCTAATCTCTGGACCGATTTTGACGGGACTTTTACTGATAGGTTGGTGATAAAGTAACTTAGGCTACTTTTTTTAGACAAGCTTCGCCGTGCGGCGTTACCTACGGTACGACAATGACCGCGGGTAACACCGCTGGGTTCAGCTATTCTATTCTATCTATTAGAGTGTCTGTTTGTAATATTAAAATACCTGCTTTTTACTAAATGCATATGTATGTACACGGTACATATACCAAAAATACAGACAGACAGACAGATCGACAGACACGACACTACAATTTAATTTATTTGTAAAGATTAGGACCTCTCCAATCTAATTATTGGGGATGTATGACCTTAACCCTTACCTAGGAGGAGACCCAAGCCCAGCAGTGGGATGTTATGGGTTCTTGATGGTGATGATAATCTAATTATTTCTATGATGCGAATAATTTATCTATACAACAATGACATGAATGTTTCAGATATGTTCACACATTTACATATTGATGCAAACATTTATGATTCTGACTGTACTTTTACCTTTTTATACATGTGTGTATGAGGTATAATCATCTAAATGAAATAAGATTGAAAACAATTATTAGCACATCTTGTGTGTAGTTGTGTTATTATCACACCATGATCTAAAAATATTTTTTATTTAACCAGAAAAAGCTCCAACTAGTAATATCAATTACTTTTAAGTTTACAACTTATTAAGAAGTTCACTTCCAATATTTATTTATAGACTTGAACTTAAAATAACATTAACTTTTTGTGTCCAAAAACAAACTTGTTGTGAAAATTTTCAAAATTATTAAAAATGAATTATGTAAAGCGTTTCATTAGATGTATGTGTTTTTTCAAAACTTACTCGGTTTAGTCATAAATTATATTATAATATACCTTAATGAATTTTTTATTATTAAATTTAGATTTTTCTATATAAATTTAGAAGAAAAATGCATATTGATTAATTTGATGAACAGCTATCTCTTGAAATAAGTACACATGGTAAATGAAATACCTAGTCAGGTTCATATGTCTGTGCGTGTTATCAAATTCCTATATTAATGTTAAAATTTACATGAATTTACATGTATAGTTCATTTCTTTACTTACAAATTAGAAAATGTTTATTTTGAAACCAATCTGAATTATTACTTTCAACTTCTCTTCAAATAAATAGTTAATTAAAATAACTGGTACTTCATACCAGTACTATATATCAGATATTTCATGTAAATTTGCTGTCGGTCACTGGTACAAGATCACAATTTAGCTACTAACTAAATTATTATAAAAATATGGAAAAGAGGATATGTGGTAATGCCACTTGACCCAAACTACCAAGGCGCTAACAACAGAATTCACAGAATGAAAGTTGCACTGTGATAAGGAACAGATGCACCTCTGATACCAGTAAATTAGTCGCTAAACATGATAAGTAAATCTCATAAGATATATTCATTATTTCTTAATATTGCTATCCTGTTAGTCATTAAATTTTATACATATAAAGATGCAGCCGACAACACACAAGTTGTTATTCTGATGGATATTATCACAACCTTACTTAATGATAACAAAAATATTTATTAAGGAGTAACTTGACATTTTCATATTCAGGAATCAATGTGTGGTTACCAAAATAAATAATATATATAGTGTTTTAAGCACTCTTGTGCTGATTTATGATGGCGATGATAAATTCTACTGTGAAATAGGAAATTCCTAGAATTAAACCCATCTCACTCATAACTTGAAAACCTGTGTGTCAAGGCTTCCTAAAATCTAATAAGTGTCAGATACATATTACCAAAAAATAATTGTAATATCATGCTTAAATAGAAAATAGTAAACTTACCGTAGAATTTCTATATGGACTTTGTGGATTATAAGGCGCCATAGGCCTGTGCTGCGGCCAACCAGGAGTTGGGCCATAGCCCGCTGGAGGCTGCTCATAACTATTAGGATAACGGTGCGGCGGTGCCCCACTCGACTGCAATAACGAGTTGAGCGTAGGCGTGGGGCCGGGCGCTTGCGACACTGATTGTCCAGGGAAAAAGCGCGGTTGTTGCGGAGGAGGCCGTGATTTGCCGGGAAATCCAGGCCGAGACGCATAGTAAGCTTCCGCACTTTCAGGATACCTATACTGGCCGTACTGGTCTGTAACCGGCCTTTCACCGCCTCGATCGTGACCGGGCACGTCGCCACCGTCGCGTGGCTGCCCCGGTTCGGCCGACATCGGCGATTTGCTCTTTGTGTTCACGACGCCATCGGGCGGAACGCGCCCGACGGATTTGTCGGTGCCGTTTTGTAACAAAGCGTTCCGAGATTCACTGAGCTGCTCCGATGGATTCTGCTCAACGTTCGCTTCGCTACGCTGAGTCTCTGCCTGCGTCGCAGCCATGTTCGGCTGTCAACGGCCGTCCCTGCTTACACTGGCTCTAGTGATCGACCGGCTCGCTTACGTTACATCGGAATCGGGCGTCGGATTACAAAACCGCGACGCGGACACTTCCATCACTAACAAGACGCTTAACTTTACACAGATTGTAACGCGAAACGGACGAAATATCGTTCACCGACGCACACACATCGATCACATATCTACTCCATTGGCGTAAACGAGGTTAGGGAAAAGGTTACATATCTAGCAGGCGCTTTTGTCACTATATAACTAAACATTTCATATCACTATCACGTTTTTAACACTCCGTATGCGTTCACTTATGACAAAACTCATTCCCAAACTCGCAACCAAGTAAAATACTCAAAAACAGAACAATAGAATCACGAAACTTCCAAAATTATTGGCGTCCGCCATTACGGACTTGAAATTCTGCGCTTGACGACGCTTCTGACTATGTTCACTCTGGTTACAAAAAAATAAATGGGATAAAATTTATAATCATAGATAACATAAACTAACTTTTACTAGGTTTTGGGTGATTTTAGGATTCAATTCATCTAACTTGTTAGTTAGTTATTTTCTAATTCAAGTATTTTATCTTCAAAATTGTATGTGCATGTTTACATTTTCGTACTATTGCGACCACGTAGTTACTACAGAACTACCAACATAAAACATGTTATTCAGTGACATGTTCCGCTGGCGCCAAGGCTTTTGTGGCTATGTTCATTTCAAATATTAAAACTTTTAAGTTTGATTCGTATAGCTTATATCATAATTTTAATTTTTACTAGTATATAAATTGATATTGTAAAAATATATAGTATTATGATTAAAACATATAACATAAGTTTTAATAAATTTTTAAAGTTTCACTTATTAAATATGTAGTTTCCTTTTTCAATACCAACATCATAACATCCACCATTATGACGCATAGAGAATAAATAAATGTTATCTGACTGCAGATTAAACATCAAGCTACAAATTATAACTAAAAATTACGAGTAATAATCAGTTATATTTGTTTTTGATAATTGACTAAGACTTTTCTTCTCTGTTGACATTATATAATTTAACACAGTAATTTAACTCGGCGCGACACTTTAGCGAATATGATGATGCCTGTGATTGTCATCTTTTGACCTTCTCTAAAATTAGTCGATATCTGGCACTTCTTTAAATCTGCCTTTCACCAAAATTTTTCTGGTTATTCGCATCAGACATAATATAGCTAACATACAAAATAAATAAGCATTATAAATTCTATTGCGTAACTTGCGTTTCTTCTACGTTCAGACCATAGAGTTCGACTAAAGATTTTAAGACTCATTTGTCCTTATTCAATCTTGTATTTTCTCCAATCAATAAAAATAATATATCTTTCAAACCCTCAGATCAAATTAAAAAGAAAGATAACGCACGGCCTTTGTTCTTACTGAGGCCAAAAAACGCGGATACTTCCAAGTAAACACACGAGTTAACGCGAACTTATACAACAAACTACGCTACTTTTCATTTGTTTCCTACAAGTTGTCGTGCAGTAAGTTTACTAACAAAATGTTGTCTTGTGCAACTAAATGTTGTAAAAATTACACAAAAGTGAAAAAAAGTCTGAAAGAATAACATTTCACATATAAATACACACATAAGACGTACTGAGAGTGTTGTCAGAAGTTCGTATTCATAATAGTAAAAGCCGAGAAATGTAGGTAAATAATTTGTAGGTAAATTCATAGTCAAATAATGAAGTAGAGAGTGAGACATAAGTTTTACTTAATTTTTTTAGTCACGTACTTTTTTTTATGGAAGAGGAGACAAAACGAGCAGATGTATCACTTGATAGTAAGCAATTACCGCCGCCCATGGACACACCCGCAACACCAGAGGCGTCATAAGTGCGTTGCCGGTCTTTGGGGGATGGGGGAGGGGATGGAGTACGTGCCTCCGGTATCCTCCCTCACTCGGTGAAACATAGCACAAGCGCTATTTTACACCGATTTCTGTGAGGCCGCGGTTTCACTCCGGTCGAGCCAGCCCATATATGCCAAAGCGTGGCTCACCCATTATAAGAAAGAGGTTTATTTTCACAAATTAAAAATTTTAATGCAATTTCCAAGGACACTTTTTCAAAAGTGGCAACACTTCAGTCACACAATATTTAAAAAAATGGCTTCACTTTTTAATCTACCTACGTTAACTACCTTCCCTGTACCGAGTTCAAACCATATAATATTTAAGTTAAAATGTTATTCCTACGCAGATGACTTTTAAGAGCAATGTAAATTCCGTTAAGAAATTCGTGTTCTGGACTTTAAATCGAATTACTACACCCGCGTCTTGCCAGATACAAGCGGAGCGTGATATACAAATTGTTTCATTATACACGAATTAAAGTTTATTATTTTTATACACAGTTTATTAAAGTAAATTTAGTAAATGTTAACGTTTTGAGAACTGTACAGTGGTCTGAGTTCTGACTGAACCAAAAAAATCAAAATCCGATTGTAACTGGTTCTAGTTATGACGTCTCTTGGATACAGTTTCTCACATATAGTAAACATAAGCTTGCTTATGCATAATTGTAAAGTTTCATCCAAATCCGTGCAATAGTTTTTGCGTGAAAGAGTAACAAACAAACATCCATCCATACTTACACACTTTCGCGTTTATAATCTATACAAATAAATAAAATTGGAGTGTCTGTTTGTAATATTAAAATAACCACATTTTACTAAATGCATATGTATGTATACACGGTACATATAGCAAAAGTGCAGTTAAAAAAATTTTTGTCTGTCTGTCTGTTTGTTCCGGGTAATCTCTGGAACGGCTGGATGGATTTTGACGGGACTTTCACTGGCAGGTAGTTGATGATCCGGGGAGCAACTTAGGCTACTTTTTTAAGACTAATTTTGTCCCGCGGCGTTACTCGCGGTACAACAATAGCCGCTGGTAACACCGCGGGGTTTAGCTAGTATTAAAATATAGATTGTAACATTCCGAGCACAAAGTATAGACGTTCCTCTCACTTAATAAAGTACACAAGTTCCATGGGTTCCATAAAGGAAGGGACGATGAAAGGATGACAGTTGGAATTCCTTAGTCAGTTCTAGTAATTTTTAGCCCATTATTATTATTTTTTTTAAGCTTTCCTGGACAAGAAATTCAATTTTTTGGGCCCCGCCTAAAAAATTGAATTTCTTGTCTAGGAAACTTCAAAAATATTCATAAGAGACCTAAAGAACACTCAAGGACTCAGAGCAACAATTTGTGGATCGCAATCACACAAAGTGTGGGTAACAGTAACACACTTAATATGGGGATTGAACCCATAACGTAACAGTGCAGTAGGAAGTATGTGTGCAGTTTTAGGACAAAGAAGAGGTAGTTTATAATAAAAAAAGAAATACACATTTTAAAACTTGATTTATTTTCATGTCTTCGTTATACAGTATTTGTTAATTTGCTTTGCAAAAATATTGTTATTCTTTACCAATGTTACAAGACCAATATGCTTTACCTGAAACACTTGCTACCGGCATTGTAATGAACACAAGATTATATTGCTACTCTACACTAACAATACATTTTCGTAATAATAATAGGTAAAAGGTACATACATACAAACCAAGGGGTGGTGACCGCACTACTTCGGAATAATACATTTCTATACATATAAACATCTCGCAACATAAACATTTTGAAACATGCTAATTTTAATTGAGCGAATTCTATTACATAAATGCCAAATATATATCTTCATTTAATTATAACGTAAAATAGCAATTCGAAATAAAAATCTATAAAAGTACACATAAATTAGTTATGGCATAAAATTATTATCTAAGTAAAACAAAATTTCAAAACTAACCTAATTTAAGTACAAAGATCACGCTGTTAAATGAATAACAACAAGAAATGTGATGACAGATCTGGCAAATGATAAGCTCGAATTTATTTATGCAAGTAATATCATTATTAACATAAGTTTTAATATATATGTACAAACAAGGAAGTTTCGTTTTCTTGTTCTTCTAAAAGTTTTAAACATCCAATATCCAATTAATTTGAGTCTGCTGGTGTATTTTTGGAATTATTCGTGTGGTAACACTGTTTTTAGGTTTATTTTTGATGGATAAACAATCAAAATTACGGTTTTATGTCTTTAATTTAAAATAACTCATTAAATAATCTTATCAAGTTTAGATAATTTATCAGAGAATATAAAGTTGTTTATCCACCTTATCAATAATGAAAACAGAATACAGTATTTTTGTATGGATATTATTAAGATAAAAATAAACAATGCGGGATATTGATATTCCCATTGTTGATGCGAAATTTGATTTTTTTTGACATTACAAGAACATATTTTTTAAGTCCGACTATAGGGCATTTGTTTATAGTTGTCCGAGTCAAAGAGTAAGACCGTACGTTATATTTTATTCCGGTTTTTTTAAACGTGACACGACACTTTTGCGAATATAAAGCTTGCGAAATAGACGCATTGAAGATGTCGAGTTGCGAAAATCCAGCCCGCGAGTATTAAGATGAAGATAAAGTTTGACTCACTGGGTAGCTGTTTTAATTTTTTTATGTCGTAAAGTTAAATCAAACATTAGTAAATATTGAATAAACGTCACCATCCCGATCGAAACTCTGCGAAATGTTTCGATATCTTTAAACAACAGCAATGGAATAAACAAACATCACGTTTTCATTCACGTGTGTTTCTGGGACTGTCGACTAATTGCGGACTTGACGGGGTCGTTTATTAATCATCATGGTGTTTTAGTGCTACTGGCTACTGTGTCAAGATATCACTTAGTCGAGCTTTCCCGGAATGTTCACGTGTGTCTTTATGAATACTGCTTACAAATGATTTAATGATACATAATATATTTTAATTTGCAAATAAAAATTTGATTAGCTTCGATAAATATCAGTGTTATTTATACGTTACAAAGAAGTGTTAGATAGTTAGAAGTGAAGCTTATTTACACAATTAGAAAAAAACCGGAATGTATCTCTACACTGTCAATAGATGATGAACCTTCTCATTTAGAACAATTTCGATATGCCACTATCCTTTTCATACTTTCCGTATTAATACTGCAACAGTCTGAATGTTACTTCCTTAACTTACATTTAATAAGATTGAGTTTATAAGGCATTTTTTTTATTATTAATACCATTTCTTTTTAAAACATTACGGGGCAGTAATATTTTAGAAGTAAATGCGTTGTGTTAACACCAATCGTATTGTAATAGGGCTCTTATACACAGAAGCGCAGTCGTCTATTACTAAACCAACTTCATTATTTCTTTGTAACGAGTTGAAATTTCATTTGTGTATTTTGATTACAATGCTTTAGTGAGTACTGGCTCTTAGGTTGAGTTATGTCTAAAGTTGAATCAAGCGCACCATGATGTACTCGAGTTATTTTTGAATTCATTGACCTGGGTGATTGGTTCATTTTCAGATGGCCCCCTCAAATAGGTGTTAAAACACTGTACAATTTATGATTAAAGTCATTGTTTATGCAACGATCAAGAAGACCCGAACTCGTCCATCCACGAGAGGTACTTCTGTATGTCGCCTTTTGAGACAGACTTGTTGCACTTTGAGAGTGCTTCCATGAAGTCTTGTTTGGTGACGGGGAGGTCGAGTTCCTCCTTGGCAAGTTGTTTGATCTGTTCTGGCTTCAGGCCGGCTATTTTGCGACGCATCGACATCATTGACGCGTCCCTGTAATATAAACAAAGACAATTAGTAGATACTTAAAACAGTTAATACAGATTAATTATTTTCACATATTTTTTTTAGAATGAAAAGAAAATTATAACATGCCAACTCCAAAAAACAAATATTCAGGGCACAAGTCGTATTTGAACTCTGTGTATCAGTTGAACGCTTGAATATGTAGAGTAGTAGACTCACGCTGATTTCAGCATGGTTGGGCCAGTTCGACCGCGCGGCACTACCCTCGCACAGAAGATCTACGTAAAATGAGAGCAGCAATACTGTCGTGTTTCATTGGTGAGTGCGATACTAGAGGCCCAATGATGCAGAAGCATCACTAGGCAGCCATGGTGTGGTTGTCACCATGCTGCATTGTTGCATTGTCTGCATTCGCAATGGTATGTGTATGGTAACCACCACTCTTTGTTTCTGCCTATGCTTTCCATCAGGAAGAGTAGAGTCATTTTGGCAGACCCATACCAACAACAACATAAAAAACATACCTGCAGACATTAGTGATATCTGCGCCAGAATAACCTTCGAGTTTCTTCGCGATCCCACGCAAGTCTACCTCGGGATCGACCTTGACTTCTCTGAGGTTGATCGCCAGCAGAGCTTCGCGACCCTCTTGCGTCGGTAGAGGGATGTAGATGCGCTTCTCTAATCGCCGTCGGAGTGCCTCGTCTATGTCCCAGGGGAAATTAGTTGCTGCTAGTACCATCACAACCTGGAATAAATATCCTAACAGATATAATAAAATCAAATATAGTTTGGACAAAATCTATTTTTCAGCTGGCTGTAGTTGATTGGAAAATAAATATATTTTTATTAAAACATTATTATAATTGGGTATATGACTGTATAGTAAACAAATACCGATGTCTCCTTCATTAAAACGAATATTACAAAACATCGCGGAAAATATTATTGCATATTTTTATTTCTATAACAAATTTGAATCAAACAAGTACAATTTTCACGAAAATGCCATCATCAGATATTAATGTCTTTATCATGGTATCACCGTTGGAACATCTCCATTCCATTAAAAAAAGAATCATCAAAATCGGTTCCTAGAGGACGAAGTTATCCGCGAACACACATAAAAAAAAATATATATACGATCGAATTGAGAAACCTCCTCCTTTTTTTGAAGTCGGTTAATAAACATTGAAATATATTGCTCAATTGAGTAGTCTTAAACAGTGACGTCACAAGTTTGTATTCCCTACATTTTTCATACAAACTTATCCTTTGACAAATAATAAACAGTAACTAATGTCACTGAGGTGTTATCTACCCTATTTACTGACTCTGAGCTCTACGATTTTCTTATCTTCACAGAGTATATATTTTTTAACGATTATAATTGTAATGTTAAATAACGGATGTTTGTATTCGTTTTTCCATTCGCATATATGAATCAAACGTTCTAGATTTTTTAATTTGTGGAGGTTATAGGGGATATTTCAAGAGATATATTTAATGGCTCGGGTGACAATACCACACCTGCGAACTCAGTTTAAAATTGAATTTAAAGTTACAGATTTTTGCAGGAGTTTGTGTCGGATCATGTGTCATATAGTAAAACAAATATTGATTGTGAAATAGTATTTCATTTAAATTATGAACTATAATAATAATAACTTTTATTTATTAAAATTGTTACGTGTTAAAGTTCGATGTATTAACTTTCTGACGTGTTAAAGAGACTTTATTTAAAAGCACTATTAAAATTACAATATCGCTCCGAATAACAATCCTTCACCGAGGTCGCTAGGTTAATCATTGATACCACACAAGTAAAGCGAACTGCAGCCCGCGACACACTCTATTTATACTCATATAATTATTAGTTCTTCTTTCGAGAGATGTCTCGTAAATACGGGGTCATTCACCGTATCAATAACGCGCCCGCCGTCGAAATCGTTGCGCAACAACCAATCGATATTGGACGCTATATTCATAGAAATAAGGTTCATTATTTCGTGCCTCAGGAGATCTACGAGAAATTTTCATTTACTAAATAATTAATTGAATGTTACAAAATCGATACAAAAGTACTTAAATATAAGAGAGGATTTTTTGGAAACAAAAATACTGATATCACTTACCTACACTTTTAACTACAAGTAACCTCAAACTAACTATAAACTGTATTTAATTCACCTTAGCGGGTTCATCAGTGGCGGAGCCGAGTCCGTCCATCTGCACGAGCAGTTCGGACTTGACGCGGCGGGACGCCTCGTGCTCGCTGTCCGAGCCGCGCCGCGAGCACAGCGAGTCTATCTCATCGATGAATATCGTACTTGGAGCGTAGAACCTCGCCTGGAAAAATACACCAATACTTTTATTTAACCTCTTACTCCACTGAGAACTCCACTTATCTAAGATGATAGCAGTCGTATTAACGGAAAACGCAAGACTTATTAAAGAAGATTTATCGGATCGATTTTAAAATCAGTCGATGCGATCAATCGTATATCGATTTCAGTTAAATTAAGGTCTTTTAAGGTTTTTTCAATTCAGTCAGTTTAAATTGCGGTAAGCATAATCTTATGAAGTCATGACTAAATACCTTAACCAGGTTCAAGAACCAATTTCAATGTAAACAAAATATTTTTAATTTTAATTGTACTTTTTAAGTGGAAACTTAATTTTTCTAAAAGAATTCGGGAAAATCATTTAATTATATTAATAAATTTAATTCTTAAAAATTTTAGCAATACATTGTAAAGTTGGATACATACCATTTCAAACAGCAATCGGACCAGTTTCTCGGATTCACCTCGGTACTTGGATGTGAGTGTAGAAGACGATACGTTGAAGAAAGTAGTCCCGCACTCGGTAGCCACGGCTTTGGCCAGCATGGTCTTACCGGTGCCGGGTGGTCCCACCATCAGAACACCTTTCCATGGCCGTCTTATGCCCTGTTGATTAGAGATTTTATATAAATACTAATTGAGCCCTGCCGTTATTATTGTATCTATCTATACAACAACAACCGTGGGTAACGCCGCGGGGGTAGCTACTATAAAAAAGTAACCTAAGGTACTCCTTATCTCATCAGCTATCTATCAGTGAATCCTGTATACGCTACGACTGCCTCGGTGGCGCAGTGGTAGCGTACGCGACTGCTGTTCTTGAGGTCTCGGGTTCGATTCGTGTTTGTATGATCTGCAAATATTTGTTTCGGAGTTTGGGTGTTTTCTATGTATATTATGTATGCATTTACAAAAAAAAGTATATAATTATTCATATCAGTTGTCTAGAACCCATAATACAAGCTCTGCTTAGTTTGGGACTAGATGGCGTTGTGTGTTAGATGTCCGAAATATTTATTTATTTATTTATTATTTATTTATATGCTTCTTATGAATTTAGTGAAAACCTGTTAATTTGAAATTACAAACAGACACTTAAACTTTGTTCACTTGTATATATGATTTATATCAATTTACTGACTTATTTTTTCATCATAACAGGATTTTAGTCAGTTTCAGTTCGACATTACCGTCCCCCATATCCCCGGCGGTTATCCGAGGGAATTTTTAACACTAAAAAGGTACAATGTTTCAAAAATATAGAAATATCCATAGATTACATTTATTTTTGTTTAGAATAGAGTTCTGGAGCAAGATGTCCACTCTTACCATTGCTCCATACTATTAAGAATACTATTAAGAATATCACAATACTTACTTTGAAGAAGTCCGGCATCCACATAGGCAAGACTACGGCCTCTTCTAGTAGTCGCTTGGCCTCTCTGAGGTCCGCGATGTCATCCCATCTGATGTTAGGATTCTTTTGTACTATGTCCCGTTCTGGAAAATCGGAACATTTATGCTTAAAGGTTTCTCTTTTGCTTCAACATCCATTGCTTGCTTAACCACAGATTAATTTATCTGATTTCAAACATTACTTAGGTACTTTAAGAGTGGGTCAAACTCACTTCCCACTTACATCAGATTTGGAAATGTTCGATTAGATAAAGTTTTTATCTTTTTAATTTCTCTTTACATTGTTTATCCTTAAGACTGACAATATTTTCTTTGCTTTTATTTTATTACAGGAAGGTGTATTGTAAAACAGTGCAGAAGGTTTTGACTGGTTTCTTTTATAGTCTCGTATCTGTGTCATAGAATATGGATGACCACTGATACGACTATGAGTAGATAATATATAAATGAATCGACACAGAGAAGTTAAATACTAAGAAATAATTAAATCGAAAGTTCCTGAAAGATAAGAAAATAGTGTTTTTAGCGAACAATCAAAGCTCAAAGTAGTTACGATTGCATATCAAGTGACCTAGTTCAGTTAGCGCTGCCATTACATTCGCGGGAACCCGTACTTGGAGCGAAACTGTTAAGTAATAAATTCATTGAGTATTTATTCTGCCATTCATGACGATAATTACTCAATTTTAATTCAAATCAATACTGTTTGTACAATTTTAATTTGTTTAGTTTTAAAATAAACATTCAATGGTATTTATACGGAACTAATTCAACCTACAACGACTGGGAAAAGCTATAGATCAACAGAAGCGATCCAACGGAAACATTCCGGAAGTCCCTAACAAATTCAAACTGTCATGGAAGCCGTACGATATGAATCAGAAAAAATAAATTAGTAATTTAAAAAATATAAGTAATTTACTTCATTCCCTAAACATTCGCGGTTCGTCTATAGCCTAACTTTAATGCAAAAGCACAGTTTTAACGTTACCGAGAACTTCTACGAGATCACCATCAGCTGCCGAAGGCGGTTCAAACCTTCTTTCTTCGTCTTTGTGTTTCTCATCGTCCGTGTCGCCATTGTTGTTGTCTCTGTCCTGCCTATCCTTGCCGCTGGAGTGGTCTTTATTGCTGTTGTCCTTGGTTTTAGCTATAACAGACATAAAAAATACTATTAATTAAATCTAAAACTACTAGAAAAACTAACTACTCTTGAGATAGTTGTCCGTGTAATGACGGCTTAAGAATTCAGACTTTATCCTATGGGTGTCAAACAAACATTACACCAATACTTCTGCCCTGGCACATGGTATAGTACTCCATAACTTTTTTTTGTTTGGTATGCCAAAATTACTCTACTCTGCCTGATGGAAAGCATAAGCAGAATCCAAGAGTGGTGGTCACCATACTCATTGCGAATGCAGACAATGCAACAATGCAGCATGGCGACCGACACCATGGCGGCCTAGTGATGCTTCTGCATCATTCTTTTATAAGGTTCAAAGCAACACGTTCTATTTGAATTAAGAATTGCGAGTGCCTGTTTTAATTTGGCCAAGAGAATAGCTTTTCCATAATAATGAGAAGGTAATTCAAAATAATAATTTTCAATAGACACGTAACGAGGTCAGACATTACACTAACGACTTTTGGTCCTAATAAAATATACATAGCGTGGAGTGTTGAACGCAACAGACCCTAAACAATAAAATATAATATTATGCTCAGTCTCAGCTGTGAAGTACGTGACAAACATTTACACCGTCTATACTGTAGTACCGAGTTTGTACCGAGTTTATCGTCTATGACGTATATTAATTTTTATCAAGATTCATTAAGTCTGAGAGCACGTTCGATGTTATGACGTTGTCTATCGGCACGTAGATTTTTACGATAATATGTTTTAAAATGCATTTACTGAGAAACTCGTTGAGAACCAAATTGGTTTTAACATAAATCACTCGGCGGTGGAGTTCTATTAAAATATGCTGTTACATTTTGGAGTTCGTCCTAAAGATGGCCCCTGATTCTTCTCGCAGTATGTGGTTCGGCTACAGTTCATCACGATGCTGTTCATCATTATTACCGCATTAGTGTCGCTTTTGGGGTCAGTGTTTGCGGAGATTTAAGACAAATCCGGTGGAATTCTTGGAATATTGAATGAATAGCAATCATTTCCTTTTACAACAGTACAGTTTGGGACAATAAAAATGAAACTATATGCATCTATACGCAGTAGAGTATAAAGTAGATTAAGTATGTATTAAGTATATTTGGTTAAATATTGCGCTTTTGTTGTATCGCAGCTTTTTACCCTTCCCAGAGATGAGAGAGAGAAAGGGAGGGATTTTGTATCTATACATACAAATAAATAAAATTGGAGTGTGTTTGTAATATTAAAATAACCGCTTTTTACTAAATGCATATGTATGTGTATACACGGTACATATACCAAGATAACATTTTTTTAAATTGTTGTCTGTCTCTTTGTTCCTGGTAATCTTTGAAACGGCTGGACCGATTTTGACGGGACTTTCACTGGTAGTTGATGATTTAAGGAGTAAGTTAGGCTACTTTTTTAGACTAGCTTTGTCCCGCGGCGTTATCCGCGACAATTACCGCGGGTAACTTATGCAGTAACGGTACGTCAAATAACCCGTTGACGATGATTTTGTGAAATTACGTGGCTGATTATACAAGACATCATACATTTGTAAATGCGATAAGAGACGTTTTATATGTAAATAGTTATCTGTATGTAATACATATCTATAGCAACAAGCCCGCATCTCTTCACTTCACGCTGACACACTTGTAATATTAACCTTCGATATACATTTCACACACTGAATAGCGCCTAAGGGTTTTATTTTAATTAACGTGAACCCCTACTTGAGGTTACAGGCCTCCTCTAGAGATGACCAGTAGTCTGTATCTAAATCTTTCTGCATCTTTTCTTCTCCACAGTGTCGCTAACTCTAATAGGCCAATAAAACTTTGTATGTTTATTAGAGAACTTTTCATAAGAAAATCAGCACCATTCTCATCCTGTTGTTTGCCATGTCGACTTATTTTCGATAGGTCTACATTCACGATCTTTGCATTTTCTAGCGCATTTATTTATCCTATTTATCTCTAAAGGGTTTTGGTCTTATATACCCGACCAGCCGTCTCGGGAGATTGAGCTAGAGAGCTTTCTCTACCTAATGTCAAATACTAAACCTTACATTTAAGTTTATTCACCAAACATTATTTTACCTATTATATCATGTTTACAAGTGGTTAATATAGCTACTTATTTTAAAATAATATCTACTTAAAATTGTACAAAAACGATTATAATAAACAAAACACAACAGTATACATACAACCTTTTCAGATATGTATTGTTATATAATCATCTTTCTATGTAAGAACTAGCTGAACCCCGCGGTGTTACCCGCGGTTATTATTGTACCGCGAGTAACGCTGCGGGACAAAGTTAGTCTAAAAAAAGTAGCCTAAGTTACTCCCCGGGTCATCAGCTACCTGCCAGTGAAAGTCCTGTCAAAATCCGTCCAGCCGTTCCAGAGATTACCCGGAACAAACAGACAGACAGAAAAAAATGTTATCTACATTTTTGGTATATGTATCGTGTATACATACATATGCATTAAGTAAAAAGCGGTTATTTTAATTTTACAAGCAGACACTCCAATTTTATTTATTTGTATGTATAGATAGATATATCGGTAATGTTTTCGGATGATACTTATTTAATAACGGTGTTCAATTAAAAATCTAAATAAAGACTTTAAATAAATAAAAAACGTTACATACTAGTACATTTGTTATCATAGAAATAGTAATTTCTTTGTCTGAATAACATTCATTTCGTACTGATTCCCAGGCACATAACTTACGATATTTTTATCTCAAGTTCTTTAAACGTAGGTAAGAATTAATGTTACGTATGAATAGAGCGTTACTACACAGTAGCTGTTATAACCAATAGTAATTTATTGAGCTCTTTAATAACTGTAGTCAGCTTACCATCGTAGAAAAAAAAATCTTATAATAGCGTTCTTACGATAGACACGGTGCGGTGTTAAATTTATTGTTCAAAGCATTCACTATTGGATTATTCAATTTTAGATTACATACACTACGCTATAATAAGTATTTGATGGATTCATAGCAAATACAATTTGTGTGGTGAGGGATTAAAAATATGGATTGTCACCAGATCTATCAGTAAATTTTTTACCATGGAGCCATTACAAGAGCCACGCTTCGGCATGAATGGGCCGGCTCGACCGGAGTGATACCATGGCCTCACCGAAAACCGGTGTAAAACAGCGCTGGCGCCGTGTTTCACCGAGTGAGTGAGGATAAGGGAGGCACCGCACTCGGGACGCCTCTGGTGTTGCGGGTGTCTATGGTCGGCGATAATCGCTTACCATCAGGTGATACGTAAGCTCGATTGCCCCTTCTTCCAAAAAAAAATTCGGCTAAGGGTGCATACTGTTCCAGGTAAATGGGTTTCAAAGAGAAGGAAAACTGGAAATGAACTCGATTCTAACTAGTTTGGCTACGGAGGCCAAAACCTTCTTTCTAAAGACAGAAATTTGTTAAACAGTAACCTATTCAAGGCTGTGAATAATGATAGCATAGACATAAAACAAACTGAACAATTAATAGAATAGTATTCAAACAACACTAATAGGTGATGTGTGATAAACTTTCATGTAAATAGCAAGTAAAAGTGAATATTTGTGTCGTGGAGAAATCGAAGTCGCGAATTAATCTTAATTTAGCATATCGATGCTATCGCATAGAAAGTCAACTACCAACGAAGTTTGTGAATAACTGTGCGATACTGATATAGCAATTATATTACAAGCCAAGATTTTGTACAAGAGAAATATTGTAGTGTTTTATACTGTTTAAGTAAGATGACGAATAAATGCAAGGTCCGTGCCTCGGAAACTCGGAGTACACTTAAGCCGTCGGTCACAGTTGTCATGTACATCTATGGCAATCGCTTTTGTAAAGTCAGTCCCCTTAAATTTATACTGACAACTAGTACAATTCTCGAATTCAGTTCGCTCTCAGGGTTATGGAGGTCAGGTGTCAGTCGCTCCGTGGAAAAACGGATATTCATGTAAAACCGGTAAATACCAAATAATCTTGGGAATAATAAGGCTAGGAAGATTATGGGGAACAAATAATACAAGACACATCTGCAAGCAAGCTTTTATGGAATAAAGGAAAAAAATAACTGCAAATCAGAATGTCAATTTTTGTAGTAAATTGTTAATAAGACTAGCAGAATACCGTTTCAACTCTCGATCACAATTCGACATAATCTCATTACAGCCAATTTCGGATGTATAAATATTTACTACGAGAATTCATTTTACGACATTTATGAGATCGAGATCAGATCGATTTGAATTTTGAACGAATTCTTCTTACGATAATTGACCTTCTGAACATCACGATTATCAGATAGTAGCTACACCTCATGTAGAAATGTTTTCTGGTAATACTAACTTTACTTTTGCGTTCCATGATATATTAACAATTATTTTTACGGGAATTAACGCGATCACTTATTAAAAGGTACGTTTCGACCAGGTTGCATTGGCCGTGGTCACAGTCTGACTGGTCATTGTAGACGTTAGGCAAATCAGAGGTATGTAATACATTTTAATAAGTGATCGCGTTAATTCTCGTAAAATTATTGTTAATATTTTCTGATAATGTTTACGTTGGCGAATATAAAAAATATAATATTATAGATATAATATGTAAGATATTTAAGAAAGAATGAAATACAAAATTATTATTATTAGCTAAATATAGACGCTAAGTTTTCAATGCTTAAAAAATATTTTGTTCTGTAAGTTGACAGGTGTTAGTTTCCAGATGTTATGTTCTTACTTGTTTCGTTATAAGATAGAAGCGACTTAAAAAAAAAGAAAATAGAAAAAAACTAATCATAAGAAGAGGTTTTTGCGAATAATTAATTTAATGCTTTCGTCGGTACAATGCTATATTTCTAGGTGCTTTTCACACCTTGTTCATTTGCTAGACGGTATAAATCTTAGCTCGATCGTTTCTTTGAGCTATTCGATATGCAGATGAGTAATGGACATGCGACCTTCGTCCACAAAAGGTAATTAATTAAAGTGTAGGTAAATTCGAAACATGTTTTGTGGCCATATGGTCGCATATGGGCAGTGCAATCGTAACGTCTATTGCTTTAGAATCAGTTGTTTATGTAGATTGATTTTAAAACAACAATTATTTATTTACAAATCACGAATCTTGTGACTTTTTTTGTGGCTTAGGGGGGGGGGGGGGGGGGCAAACGAGCAGACGTATCTCCTGATGGTAAGCGATTACCCGCCGCCCATAGACACCCGCAACACCAGTGACGTCACAAGTGCGTTGCCTTTGGGGGATGGGGTTAAGGTAAGGGATTGCGGTATCCTCACTCACTCGATGAAACACAGCCCAAGCGCTTTTTCACAACTGTTTTCTGTGAGGCCGTGCACTCCGGTCGAGCCGGCCAATTAATTCATTCACTCCCACGATATGAACTATAATTGTAAAATTGATTGTGAAATGATTGGTGTAAATGCAAGTCTGTTTACAGAAGTATATACACTTTCACAGTCCTTTAAATATAGCTTAATCTCTATGACAAATGGCTACAAAACTGATGAAGAAACTTTCACTAAGCGAATGAATTTTGTATCTACACTAATATATAAAGCTGAAGAGTTTGTTTGTTTGTTTGTTTGTTTGAACACGCTAATCTCAGGTACTACTGGTCCGATTTGAAAAATTCTTTCAGTGTTAGATAACCCAGTTATCGAGGAAGGCTATAGGCTATATATCATCACGCTAAGACCAATAGGAGAGGAGCACCAATGAAAAATGTTTCAAAAACGGGGGAAAACTATCACGCGACGGGCAATATAAGGCGCAAACGAGGTTGCGTGGGTCAGCTAGTCACCTATATTCCCATTCTTTACATACCAGTTTATATTATACATAAATGTCCCTCGTAAGTTCTAAAATGACGGTAGTGCCAACTTACAAAGATCAAGCTATATTTTTAAACCACTTATAAAAAAGGAGGAGGTAGACCATTTTTTTAGGTGTGTACGCTGATAACTTCGTCGTTTAGACTTTGATGATTTTTTTTTTTTGGAAAGGAGATATCCCAACGGTGGTACCATGATAAGGACACTAAGATCTGATGATGGCATCTAAGAGAAATCGATTCGAACCTTGAAGTTGTTTTTTTTTTTTTGTTAAACATGTATAAAAAACGGGCAAATACATAAAAAGGATCCTTACCGCTGTGTGCTTTATTCCCTCCAATTTTAGGAATTCTTGCGTCAGAAACCTTTCGTTGAGAAGTGGTTGCGTTCCGATGAGCTGGCGTCTTTTTGTGGTCATTATTTCGAGCGTGTGCATTCCGAGGGTTGGCCCGCGCAGACTTCATAGTAGGCGGTCCTCTGAAGAACAAAACAATTTTAAGTACCAACAGAGCATAACGCTTAACAACTATTATTCGAATTATCAGCTAATTATATTATGCATTGTCTAAGTCTAAACAAGAAGCAAGAGGTTAACTGATAGCGTGGTGGATATCACCGTTTTATCATGTTAAGGCTGAAAACAATAGATTTGCATCTTATTTATTTTAAGAAAGAGTTTAACTTCGCTAATAGATAGCACTGGTTTTTGTGGTCATTTCGCGAAATGGATCAGTTTTATGTGTAGTGTGTAGAAAATAATCCTATGTTAGTTCGTATTTAAATTGAAAATAAATAAATAAAAAAAAAAATATGTATGACCCTGCCAAAATGCCTACTCTTCCTGATGGAAAGCAGAATCCAAAAGTTTGGCTACCGTACTCATTGCGAATGCAGATATTGCAACATGGTGACCCTCAAGTTGCCTAGCGATGCTTCTGCGTCATTGGGCCTCCCCGGTATCGCACTCACCAACTAACACGACAACACGAACGCTGTCATTTTACGTTGATCTTCTGTGCGAGGATAGTACCGCCCGGTTCGTGCTGAAATCAGCGTGGTTCCACTATCTTGGTGTATTTCTTTTAAGCGTGTTCAAAATGTTCATACACCACAATATAATGATTTTGGACGTTCAGAACCAGGATCATTACGATCATAAATAAGCTAGACATGATCTCCCATTAGAATGGACTATGGACCAGAGTAATGCTATTTTGTAAAGGCAAAAGCTTCAGTTATCTGTACAAAAATTTAATATCGCTCAAATTGTTTCAAGTTCACAAACATCACAAAATTATAAGAACTGTGTCATGCAGTTACTCGAACTTCATTACATCTGACGCCTTGTTTGTTAACATAGCTTGTGTGTGTTCTGGGTATTTGAGATATGTATGAACAATTCAATGGAGTGATGCTTCCGATATCAATAGGTTTGTTTTTGAATGAATTTTTACAACTCGTGGTCGGGCATCACATTTTAAGCTTGTCTTTTGAACCCCGTAAATAAAGCAACAATAATATAAATTCGTGATTTATAAAATCGAAATTTCACATTGGAAGGGAAAATTCTAAAACACATTATAAGAAAAGGTAACAAATCAAACAATATGAAAAGTCTGACATAATTGAAAGGTGGTGTAAAACGCAGTTTATATAATGTCTAGATTTATTTTAAAACTAGCTGACCCACGCAACGTCGTTTGCGCCTTATATTGCCCGTAGCGTGAAAATTTTCCCCGTTTTTGAAACATTCTTCATTGTTGCTCCGCTTCTATTAGTAGTAGCGTGATGATATATACCCTATAGCCTTCCTCGATAAATGGACTATCCAACAACGAAAGAATTTTTCAAATCGGACCAGCGGTTCCTGAGGTTAGCGTGTTCAAACAAACAAACAAACAAACTCTTCAGCTTTATATATTAGTATAGATATCTGCATAAGAATACACTGTAATTGGGCCTGAAATTTCATAAGTAGTTGTCTAGAAACAAGTGTGTCATGTTAAATTTTAAGCTTAAGCAACTAACTATTTATTGGCTTCACATAACGCTCCTAACGATTCACCATACGTTTCTGAAAGTATTGGTTAATGCTAGCCGTGTTAAAACTTTGTAAACTTTGAAATTGCAATCAAATAAATTTTGATAGACTCATACGATTTCATGGAATAACTGTCTGTAACACATATCTACTTCGTTTGTGATGTTCCTTCATAGACATGAGTCACAAATGCGCAAACTTTCAAACTATCGTGTACAAATCGAGGCAATACAATCAATGTTCCAAAAAAACAAACAGACTTTATATTTTCTTCTATCATTTTTTACTAGTTGCGTTCCACGATGTTGTTTTGATGATCTCTACAACAATAAGTACGGGTAACATGGTTGGACGAAGCTAGTTTACAATAAAAGTAGCCTAAGTTACTCCTTATATTATTAGCTATCTGCCAGTGAAAGTGCCATCAAAATCGGTGCAGAGGATAATAAATATGAATTAAATCTTGTTCCTGTTAATGATTACACTTTACGGTTCATCTTGGAGTTAAGATATTTTAAATGAACATCTGTTTTTGAACGATTGTCGTGTATCAAACAGCTGCTTCTGAACGTAAATCCGATATTTATGACGCAATCATGATCAACCTTCGATGCCTACGCAGGTTACGAAGTGAAACGAAGATGTTTCTAATCGCTTTTATAACAAACCGTTACTGTGGTAATTAACATAAATGGTTTGAACACATTGTCTTTTTGTAAGATGGAACAGATTGATTGTCATTGTTATGTTAGCAGGATGGACCTAAAAACTAGGTAATTAATCATTTTACTGCCTCGGTGGCGCAGTGGTAGCGTATGCGACTGCTGTGCTTGAAGTCTCGGGTACGATTCCCGGGTAGAACCAAATGTTTGTATGATCTGCAAATATTTGTTTCGGACTTTAGGTGTTTTCTATGTATAATATGAATGTATTAACAAAAAAAGTATATATGTATTTATATCAGTTGTCTAGTACCCATAGCACAACCTCTGCTTAGCTTAAGACTAAATTGCGTTTTGTGTTAGATGTCTGAAATATTTATTATTTACTAATTAAAAAAAATCTTCTGCACTAAATGATATTGTACATAAAAAATTACTTGCCCTGAGCAATTGATTGATTCATCATCAAAAGTCTAAACCGTTTAGGGCTACAACTTAATGGCAACTTATACGAACGTTGTGCGGAAATTTTTCATTTTCTAGCAAACACACATACAATACCTACTAATTACTATTATTTACAAAATTTAATAATAAACGGTTTGTATATTATGGACCTTTATGACTGTAGCCGAAGATATTTATGGATGTTTGTTTGTCTGCTTGTGATATTATTGATTCCAAGACGTGGACCAATTTGGAAATGCTTTTGTTATTAAACAACCGGTTTACCTAGTCGTTGCTTATTATATGTGATAACCGGTTTAGATCTACTATGCTTTAATTGTGTATTATATATACATATATATGATACTAGCAGACCCACGCAACCTCGTTTGCGTCTCCTATTGCCCGTAACATGATAATTTTCCCCCGTTTTTGAAACAATTTTCATTGGTGCTCCGCTCCTATTGGTCTTAGCGTGATGATATATAGCGTATAGCCGTCCTCGATAAATTTTCTATCCAACACTGAAAGAATTTTTCAAATCGGACCAGCGGTTCCTTAGATTAGCGTGTTCAAACAAAAAAAGAAACAAACTCTTTAACTTTATAGATTAGTATAAATTTCTTGGTTAGTTGGGTGTCTAGTAATTTGGTTTTTATGGTAAGAATCAAGTGATTTTCTCTTGGAACTGCAGGTAGTTTTTCTTTCAAAGCTATGTTAACACAGTATTACAACTATGTACAATAGTAGTCAATTCTGGCAAATACATGTTGAATATTATCGCCCAATTTCGGTGCTTCCAGTTGTCTCTAAAATCTTCGAAAGAGTTATTTACGCGCGTCTGGAAACCTTCTTGAAATCAAATGACTTTCTCTATGGCAGACAATACGGTTTTCGTCCACTTTCAAATACCCTTTCGGCCACTATTGACCTGATTACTAAAATTAAGAATAACATTGATAAAAAACAAATAGTGCTGGGAGTTTTCATTGATCTTAAGAAGGCATTCGATACAATAAGTCACGATATATTATTGCGGAAGTTGTTCGATATGGGCATTGGAGACAAAGCTCTGGGAATGTTAGCATCTTATTTAAATGATCGTGAACAAATAGTAAAAGTCGGTCCTCACCACAGCTCCTCTAAGCCTGTTACCTATGGAGTTCCTCAGGGTTCCATTTTGGGACCACTTTTATTCCTAATTTATATCAACGACATATCCCAGATAGGTCTTAAGGGTGAAATTTCACTTTACGCAGATGATACCAGCCTCTTTTATTATGGCTGTTCTGTTAATGCTATAACGCCTCAGATTCAGCATGACTTAAATGTGTTAAATGATTGGTTCCAATATAATTTACTCACAATAAATACTAAAAAAACAAGCTATGTCATTTTTGCTGCCAAAAATAAAAAAATAAATAATGATATACCACTGGTTATAAATAATGAAGCAATCCAGAGAAAGACAAATGAAATATATCTTGGCCTTACTCTAGATACTCGCCTGAGTTGGAAACCTCAAATAGATAAAATAAAAAATAAACTAATTTCACTAACGGGTTGCCTATTCACTATAACTAAATGTCTGCCTTACAAAGTTAAATACCTTATATATAATTCGCTAGTCAAACCGCATATTGACTACTTAATTGAAATTTGGGGAACCGCGTGTAAAACTCTTTTAGATGACTTGCAACGCACACAAAATAAATTAGTAAAGGTTCTTTTTAACTATAATTTTCGCACTCCTACGAAAAAAATATACGAGGAAACCAAAATTATGACCATAAAGCAGACTTATATGTACTACACGTGTATTTTGATACATAAAATATTAAATAGGAATATTCATACAAACTTATCTTTTACAACAAACTATACTCGTCAAAAAATGAAACTAAGAAACGCAAGTCATATTGTGACTCGCCCACCTAGAACGAACTATGGTAAAAAGAATATTGAATTTGAGGGTGTGAAAATATACAATAAATTACCGTTAAATATATTAAATGCTAAAACACTGACTTTATTTAAAAAATCATTGAAAAATCACATAATGGCTACGTACTAACGCCTTTTTTTTTCTTTTTATTTCACAACGCATTTAAACAAGTACATATTATAAAATGTACATCTGTGTATCTAGATATATAAGAACATAAAGTTTTCAGAATTATTTAAATATGTATAATAATAAAATTAGCAAACAGTGTAATAAGAGTAGGAGATAATAGTTACCTTACGAATGTCCTATCTAGTTGAAAAAAATATTGTACATCTTTGATTCAGCTGCTTGAGTTAATCGTGTTACTGTGTTCGAGTATCTTATACGTTCATCTTGTGCAAAAAATATTTTACTACCCACTTTTGTTTTGTATAAAACGCTCAATTGATTCATTTGTTAACACTTTTGTATGTTTTCTCAGTAAGTGAATTTTGTAAATTCTTTAGAGAAATAAAGATTCTTTAACCGAAAAAATATGATAATCATGAAAATTGTTAACATGTGGTGGTATCTTTTAGCACTATCGTGCAAAATTATGCCTCTCATCTCAGACCGGCAAACATTATAATTAACTACAGTAAAGATTTATCTATACTACAGAAGAATTCTTACAAAAAAAAATATCCATCAGGTCTGGTCGTACGTTCAGTAACATCAAGGTTGATTAAGAAAGTATCTGAAGGGATTTGACTGCACGTAGATAGGATCAGCAAGAAGAAGTTACCGGTGCATACAGTAAATAGCTAAGTGTATCACTTAAACTTGGAACAAGTGTACCTAACACCGAAACTGCCTGAACCTGTTAAGCTTGCAGCAGACGATCTTATGAAAATCATGGCACTATTATGAGACATGTAACTGCATTACCAAAGTAAGTTCGCATAAATATACAAAACCGAGTTCTACTAACTTGTGTTCAGCACTGATGGGCGGTGGCCATGCGTTCGGGTCTCTGTCCGGTGGCGGCGGCCATATATCTGGGTCTATTTCATGTGGCGCGGGACCCCACATTTGATCCCTCGTTGGTAGATCTTCGTAGTCTGGAACAAATTAAATATGGTAAGAAGTGTATAGTAAGGAAGATGATGTAACCTGATCTCTTGACTTCTGACACATATTCACTCGAACTTTTATGGGTATAAACTCTTTTAGTTCACATTTATTCAAACATAACAGAGTAATTTGTTGTTGTTTTCAGTTTATCGGGATTGTGCGTTCTTGGAAAATACTCTAGGAGTACCAAATGAAATGGCAGCTATGCAACTTCAAATCTATTATTCACGTAAAGATTAAATTTCCAAAAACGCCCAACCTGACATAACTCTTCAGTTTTTTAGCTAGGTTGAATAACTGCCCAGAAAATTACTGCGATATATGACAGGTCACCCAAAACCATTTATTTTGCAATAATACTCGCGTATTCGGCAGACTCAACAAAAAACTTTTTAATAAATCAATGAGCTAGTTTTATGCATGCTACAGTATTGCGTATAAAAAGTTTAAAGCTTACAAACAATTATGTGACCGTGACGATCGTATTAGCAGTTTTTTGCAGTCTGTTGTAAACAAAAAGTAGTTAAGTGGATTAGTAACATTATCCCTGACCGTTACAAAGTTCTGAGTGTTCTGACATAAACAAGATGAAACCTAACAAGTAGGTCCTTTCGATCGAACAGCTTTGATATTGGATACTTGGCGTTACGTCCACTGTCTGACACACAAAACCCCAGGTGCTGAAGCAGAATAAAAGGATAGACTTAAATCTATTGATTTAATCCTATATCAAGAGAGGTAAGTTCCCTTCTAGGTCGTTAGTGCAAAAAAAGACAATCTATACAAATAAATAAAATTGGAGTGTCTGTTTGTAATATTAAAATAACCGCTTTTTACTAAATGCATATGTATGTATACACGGTACATTTAGGGTAAATGTGGGATGGTTGCCACCCTTTTTGAAATAGCGGCTTAACTTATAGAATATGAGTATTTTCAAATTATAAACGTTCGTAATCAGTTGTGTACCTATTAATGAAAAAAGTATTTAGAATAATTTTACATAAATCTATTTTGTTTGTTTAGTAAAAACGAAATACAAAAGTCTTATAATTGAGGATAGATGCCTACTGTGTGGGTTAGATGCCACCATAATATTTTGAACTGTAGGATAGTTGCCCTATGTAAATATTTAAACATTATTTTGGATTTACCAATTTTAATTAACATTAGCTATTACATAATAACAAACCTCTTTGGTTTTTTAAAAATGGAATCAATTTAAGTTTCTATTTAAAAAATATCAGCGTCAACATATAAAATTGCAACCTCCTTACGTTTTGAAATCTTTGAAATATATGTTTCTATTAAAAAAACTGCATCATTGGGCCTCCAGTCTCCCACTCACCAATGAAATACGACAGTACGAATGCTGTTACTTTAGATTGGCGTACTGTGAGAGGGTAGAACCACCTTGGTCGAGTCGGCCTGTATGTGCTGAAATGAGCGTGACCCTACCACCTGGAGAATTGATTCATTTATACATGAAATCCATTTTCTTTGTAAGGAACACCAGAATCATAATATATCGCACATTAATCAGTCTCCTCTGAAGCTGCTCTTGACCTTTCTTTAGTCAACCATCTTGGTGCTTTACTACTCTTGCACGGTATTTTAGCAGTAGTTTTACCTTTGATTTTCTTAGTAGCAATGATTTCTTAATAATTTAACACTGCAGCTGACTGTTTTCCCCATTTCTATAGAGTTTATAAAATTTTCTGAACAGGGAAACTATTTACGTGGTATATCTAACTAAATTATAGATGAAAAGAATAGATGCCTCTTAGGGCATCTATACTCACAGAAATCTTGGCATCTATCCTGTTTTGAAGGGATAGACGACCATCAATTTATTACATAAAACATGTTGAATAATATTTAAAAATTATTATTTAATACATATACAGTTAAGAAAAACAAAAATATAGGTACTTACTACATAAAATTAAAAGTTTCGAGCGCAATCAAGTTTGAGTCAAACCAAATCTACAAACTTTTTGACGGTTAAAGTAAGTTTTGCCTCACAACTCACGATTCATAGTTGCCACTGAAGCGCTCGTTACTAACCGAGGGACGGGCGGCGACAAGCTTTCAATTAAACAAAAAATTGCGAATCTAATGTTTATACATGTCGCTACGTGTTAGACGCGGCATCTATCCCACTGGGGCGACTCTCCCACATTTACCCTACCAAAAATGTAGTTAATTTTTTTTTCTGTTTGTTCCGGGTAATCTCTGGAACGGCTGGCCGGAATTTGACGGGTCTTTCACTGGCAGGTAGCTGATGATCCAGGGAGTAACTTAGGCTTCTTGTTTTAGTCCAACTTAGTCCCGCGGAGTTACAACAACAATAACCGCGGGTAACACCGCGGGGTTCAGCTAGTAAAAAATATAACTCGTAGTAGGATTTCAAGTAGTAGAACTTGATGCATTAAAAACTTAAAAAGACTAGCAAAAATAATGAAAATAATCATCGAGATATTACGTAGTTACGTACATAATCTCGATGGAAAATAATAAACATAATTGCGGCAAAATAAAGTTTTCCTGAGCTTAATCGGAATATTGGAATGTATAATGTAGTTTATAAACATTTGTCCTTTGAGGCAAAATATATAGACCTGTTACAACGAATGTTAGATATTACTGGTATTCTTTGTTTTTCTAATTAGTAGAGTTCGGCAGTAATATACATTGTTTCAAGAAAAAAAATGTAAAATTTCACATAAAACGTAAGACTGCAAAATTTTATTCTGTGAGAAGAAAATTCCTTGGACTATTGTGTATTCTTGTGCAAGATTTTAACTTTTTGTAATTTAAAAAACTAAGCAGAAATATGCATAAAAAGCTCTCTGAGAGGGTGATGCATTACATTTTTACTTTTTTTTTATATTATTAGTTATTTTCAGAATTTCGTAATAAATGGATCTCATAGATGTTAATATTTGGAGTTCTTTAAAATAATTCGTCGGGTTGGGAAACTGTTTCGGTTTGCCGATCTTAGTTTTTTCTTTGTTTTCAGTGGTAACGTAATTATACTTGTAACTTATGAACAACCCCTTTAGCAAAATTGTGTTTCTCATCGATTATTTTTCTACTCTCTAATGCCTCTATTATTTTGTATATATTTTGTTTTGACTACGTGATTAGAGTTGAGAGACGTCATTCCCATACATTTGTTAGTTTCATATTAACTTTCATAGAATGCGACATGGCTAGGAGGTTAGGTAAGAACATTTGAGTAGTAAAAGTCTTTATTTCAAAGCTTCAAAAGCACAGAGCTCCAGGGTGCAGGTATTCTCTTTAGATTAGAAGCGATATTAGATACGTCACAGATTAGATATGGCCTACCGCAATTGCATGATGACGAGGAAAAGTTATCGGAATAAGAAAGTAGGTTATAGTCAGAAACCTTGGAGATTAATTCGAGGAGTGAACTCGAATGACTTACACTAAGAAATTCGTGGAAAACATTGCATTTCATAGAGTAAATGTACTTGAAGTATATTTGTTTGTTCTTTCAAACAAAAAATAAATAAACAAACGGAATGAAAAGTGTCAATGTAAATTGTATTTAATGGCTTCCGTTCATTGATGACTTTTTCATGTAAGAAGACAGACGTAAAAAACGCCTTGATTATTTATTTAATTATTTTACTTTGTAAATGTACTAAAATTAAACTAGCTTTAAAGATTGATGAATTTTACTGCCTCTGGTGCATCTGGCGGTATTTTAAGATAATTCATATTATTTAAAACCTGTAAAAATGTGCACTAACTTTTAATGAATACATATCTATTATTACTACAAATATTATTATTATAATAAAAACTAATAATTAATTACGATAGTTTATCACCATTAATAATACTATTCTGTTGCTTTAAACAAAATGCATGATATAATTACAGGGTTTTCCTTAAAGAGGAACAATGGGTTCGCATATTTATTGCTTAATTCCTAGAATTGTAAAATGTTTCAGAACTTAGCTGCACTTTTAAAAATGGAGATCATTAAAAGAGTTTTTATCGATAGCTATACATAGCAATGATTCCCAGTGCAGCAGTGCAATACACTCGCTGCTTATCATCAAAACACGCGAATAAGGTACAGGGTAAACTTCCTTGTTGATAGACACATTTAAATCAATGCTCGGGTCGGGTTATAGTTTAACCCTGGATGTCTTAATAACAGCTGTTCCCGGATCCCAATCCGGGTTCCAATCTTATACGTAGAGTGGCACACCGTGAGGTTTTAGTCGGTCCGATTCCGACACACCACCATGTCGCCAACTCCGGTAGATTGACATCAAAAGGGGTTTTCACACGTCAGAAAAAGGGTTACAATATAACAATCTATTCATTTTAAACGAAATTCTTTTTCTAACCAAATAGGACCAACCAGAAAAGGAATGAAGCAGTAAAATTCTTCAAAATATAACAAGGTGCATATTATATTTTACGTAATCGCATAGAACAATTACAACGTTATCAGATACGCGATAAGCTACAACTTTATTTATAAATAACCTTTACAAGTAAAAACATTCGCTGAAAACGAACCATTGTACGAAACGAATTCTAGACATAGAATAGTCTGTGAGGTTAAATTTAATAACTGTTTTGAACTGTGTGAGCGCGGTCAGCTTAATTACTAGGTACCTCACATACTGAATTAACTTGGTTGGTTTTAAGTATAGTAGTTTAATCTATACTTATGTTATAAATTCGAATATAACTCTGTTTGTTACGCTTTCATGGCTAAACCGCTGCCTCGATTTCAATGAAATTTGGCATGAAGATACTTTGATTCTTGAGGAAGGACGTTGGTTACTCTTTACCGCGATAACCGACATAAAAGGGGGCGGAGCTGCGAGCGAAAGCTAGTATTAAGCTTTATAAAGTCATTTCTTCAGCTTCCTGTGTCCAAAGCATAAATATATTATACGTTATTATTATAAACTTTTTTTACGACTCTAGTAAGTGAATGTCTCAATGGATAATATAACTATAAGTATTTTATTAACTCACCAACACAAACAACACATTACACATAATATTTAATACTAAATACTATTTCGCTACAGGAAACTGTACAGTACTAGTAAAACTCCCGCAGGAGGGGGCGTCTGGTCACTTTCCTTAATCGGTCAACAGGAAATTTACCTTGGCGTTCCCGTTATAAAATGTTTATGAAAAGTACAAGGCAAAGGTTTGTGACACGACCGGTTATAAACGTATAAGACGGCTTCTTAACTGTAAGGGCACATTTTGATGGTCCGTAAACTTAAACATTATTTCCTAGTGGGTAGAGTTGATATTATCGTTAGTGGACATGAGAGCGGACCGATCAAACGGTTTCACGACAATTTCCAAGTTCAGTTTACTTTAACATTTAATGGATAAGAAAAAAATGATGAAATTTCACCTTTATGTAGTTGACCACGCACGTTCTTTTCTTGTTAATAGAGTTTTTTTTGTTCTTATTTGATCTTGTTTTGGTTAGGATCATTTTATTGTCATTCTTTATGCATAACATCAGATCTTTCGAGTAATGAGACAGAAAGATGCAGAAGTGAGCTTTACTTCAATCAACTAACGAAGGCAAACGGCGCTACAGTAGCCCAAATTGTTTATATTATATATGGAACTACTGTAATTTTAATTATTTTTTTAACTTTAAGAAGTACTTTGGCAATGTGGAAAAGCTTTTATCATAAAACCGAACTTTACATTATCATCAATAGCCTTTAACAGTCCACTCAAAGACAGAAAGATTTTGGCCTACCATACCACGCTGCCCAAATGGATAGGGTTTGTTGATGTTATTGTGCAGGTTCGTTTGCTCCTTCAGTCCCCTCTAACGACACACACGGGATGAATAAGGGTGGTGACTACCCATGAACGTCGGCACCACACGAAGAACAATTGCTTCATATAACAGTCTGAACAGTTGTGTAGTAAGTTGTAACATAAAACTTGTTGGACAACTTTCAGACATTAAGATGATTGATATGCTGTTTGTCTCGAAATTAATTAATTAACATATGACCTGTTTGATGAGTTGAAAGATGTAAGAGAAATTCACGGTGTTTAAAAAGGTACTTCATTTTAATAAAACTAGTGGTCTGTCAGTGATCGAAATTCGAGCATAATTCATATTTTGTTTTTTTTTTTGCTTTCTGCGCTTCTTCTCATTATGATCTTGTACCCTCACTTTGTCCATCTAGTGAGATGCTTTTTCACACCCCGCATTAAGGACTCGGGATCATAGTGGAACTGTGGAATGGATAGGGGTGCGTTGATAGTTCCACTTTTTGAGTGATTGACACAGGAAGGAAAAGCAGAACCGTTTAGTTCGAGAACATATGTCTACCACTCTAAAAATCTGACTTTTTGAATGATGAGAAGAGTATTATAATAATAATTAATATTATTTAACGCATATATTAAACTTTCCATTACATTAAAACAGTTGACTAAAATCTATACTTAATCCGACTAAAGCAATTACACGCAGCCTACGTGTAACAAATTCATTATCTATAAAAATCGATAGTAAAACGGGTTTTATTTTCGTGGATGCGTAATTGAGTTTATTGTGATTTAATGGGTTAAAGGGAAAGCCGTTAGTTTTATCTCTCTGACAGTTATGGTGGATTACGCAGTGGTTAAGTGGTGCGTTTACGCGTCGGTATGCGTGAAGTTAGGCAAACACCGCAAAAATTTATTACCGCAAACAGGCATGTAAATATGTATTTTTTCAATTTCCGACGATATATTTAACAAAATTTATAATTTATGAATAGAACTCAAAGAGAAGGATATTTTAAATTTGACAGTTTTTTAAATTTTGCAATAAATTTAACTGAATTCAAGGTTGATTCCATTTAACTTCCATATTTAAGGGTTAAAATTAAAATATAAAGAATAACAATTACGCGCCGATTTCGTAAAACTTTTTTTAGTTCAGAAATACAGTACATTTTACTACATCCCACACTAACCATTCAGAAAAGGAAAATTATAAATACCATAGATCTTAATGAGAGTGAAACGGAGCGACACAGCTGGTGATTAATAAAATAGATTATTTTTGGAGAGTATCTAATTAGAACATATAGATGAAGTTATACAGAAATAAAAGACGTATCTCGTTAGGGAAGCTGTATTTTATTTAGTTTAAGACTTAGGGATGTCCGAATCATATTATTATGGACAATGAATAGAAATTAAAGCGATTAATCTGTAGACTAAAACATTTATACGTTTCAAAAACTCAGGAATTACTGCATCAATTGCGCTCAAATTTTGTCACACACAATTAATGCAACCTGTTTGAAACAGGCATATATATCAAAGGTAAAATAATCTACTACACTAATAACAGTATGGTATCCATTAATATATTCTCCGAAATATTTATTTATATTCGATCCTCTATCGGTAGTAAAAATCATCATAAGACATCGTGTGACGACAATTTAACAGATGTATTATCTGCGATAGTAAGTAAATTTTTCTACGAGCCAGGCTATTGTCTTGTACCGTTATTGTTTGTAACAGTAAAGTATTGGTCAAGCTTAACAATAGGCATCGACTGTGTGTAAAGCGATCGTTGTAGAAAGAATCGATAGATTCATTTCTTCTTTGAGAATTTTAAAGATAAACATATCTTGCAGAATGACAAATGAAATGGCTTCATAAGTACTTATTTGATGGAATTGACGGAGTTCTGAAGTTAACTAACAAAAAAACAACGGATAATTACGAAGCTTCTCCTTTTCTTGAAGTTGGTTAAAAGATTGTACACTGCTATATTAGTCTACGACGTGTTGATAGTTAAACTGCAAAATCAATTATTATAAAGCATGATTCACTTATAGCACCATTTACTGATTCAAAAAGCTAATGAACGTTCATTACAGGCGGAACAACAACCCATACCACTGATAGCCATAACATCGCCCTCGGAATAGTGAAAGGGGAATAAATAGATGCTGTAATAACTATTACCTACCTTGCAAAACGGTCCGCGTGCATTATTGTATTATTAGGAAGCAGTAAAGTTTTAGTTGTATTATGGAAAGTAAAAGGCCGATCAATAAACAATCATCATCTAAGCTATAAAGCATATCCGTAATGAATTCTCTGTATCATTTATATGCTCAAAACGTGACAGATGTTCATAAAGTAGCCCAAACTATTCATTCAAAACAGCTAGTGCCTGATCCTGATAGGAGAACAATTTAAGAGGTATAGCAAAAAAAACTTGCATTTAACTAGAGGGTCAAAAAGGGCCACATAGACGTTTATTGATGAACCTGTAACATTAAAAAAAAGTATATATGTATTTATATCAGTTGTCTAGTACCCATAACACAAGCTCTGCTTAGCTTGGGACTAGATGGCGTTGTGTGTTAGATGTCCAAAATATTTATATTTATTTATTATTTATTAAGGACAAGAGACACGCCCCTATTTATCCCGTTTATGTCTTAAGACCCGACTAATGGAACAGCACTGCAAACTACCCCGGGACAATAGCGCTGCTATTGTCCGAGGCTCAATACAATAGGCTACGATAGCTCCTAGTTAACCTCCCAACGCAAAAAGTTGGGTGTCATAAGCTTGACGTCGATGTCTGTCTGTGGCATCGTAGCACCCAAACGGATGGACTGATTTTTAAGCAGTTTTTTTTTCATTTGAAAGCTACTTTCTTTGGTGGTTCTTAGATATATGTGGTTAATATCAGTACAGCAGTGTAAGAGTATTCGCTCTTTTCCAAAATGATGTAAGGCATTTTTGGCGTATGATTACTCGATTAAGTGCTTGAGTTTTAATTTACTGATTGTTCAGGTCTGTTGAGGATGGAAAGTAAAAGTCCAATTAATAAAGATTATAAATAATGTTTTGTTAAAACTCCAAATACGCACGTCCGTTTTTATTGCTTTTCATTCATCTGCGAAGCTGACTACCACTTCTTGTCTCTTATTTTTTTTTTCTTTATTATTTTAAGAATATCTGTACATGGTGTGCATGCCAATTAAATTGTAACTTATTAATTTATAATACAATATAATACTATACTTATCTACTTAACATTAACTCCTTGCCTTGACGTTTCTGACAGAGGTGTTGAAAGCAGTTCATGAAACATACACATGTTTATTATCAAGGTTTCCCTTGCCGCTTGAAATCGAACACATTCTATCTACAAGTGGTGTACATCATCTACGTTTCCACATACTGTACTGTTTGGAGAATCTGACACACGCATCAAAAACAAGAACTTGTTTGATGGGATGTGTCCTGATCTCAAACGAAGTGCAACAACAATAGACAAATGAGCTGGGTAATAAAGGTACAAAATCATATTATTAACTAGTGTTTGGATCAATTTGAACCCGTTCGATATCAAGGATATGCTGATAAATTCTCTGTGACATCACCGTCAGTTACGGATTTCGGTAATTACCCGCATTTGGTATTACTTTATTCGTAATATATTTCTGTCAATTTGTATACTTGAAAGTTTAAAGCTGGTTTTACAACTGCCGAACAAGTGCATTTATACATATACTATTCCATAAATATGCTATAAATATGGGTGCTCCAATCATGACAGATGTTCATCAAGTAGCCGAAAACTATTAATTTAAATTGGCAATTTTTGATTCTAATGGGAAAACTGTAAGTACAATCTGTGTGGTGACGAATTCAGAATTCAGACTGTCACCACCCTTATCCATCGCTTGGGTGTCGTAAGAGGCCACTAAAGGACTAAGAGTAATAGCGCGTTTAGGACCTGGACCAGAGTAATAATAATTTTGCAAAAGATATTTAAAATTTATTAAACGTGTATGCATCCCGTATATATCGTAAGACAGCTGAAGGCGCAAGCTACGCAGGAGTAGGAAAACTTGAAAGAAAACCTGCTATATGCTAACCAGTCAGGGCAGCGTGGCATAGTAGGCTAAAACCTCCGTTCTCAAGATAGGTATACATATGTACAGTACATCCAGCAGAGGCTTTTGACCATGATAAACCAAGTTGTAATGCGTACACACAACCACCTAAAACCCGCACATATTACGCGACTATTTGTGGTCGAAGTTTGAACAGAAAACGAAAGTACTCAAACAGCCGGTTTGAGATAAAGTCGTCAGACTGGAAGCTTATTTCCATAGATTCAAATTAAGTAATAGTGCTCCAGTCAGAAGTTGATGTAAATTTTTATGGTAAGTCCTATTAGCGGCAAGTTGAATAAGTTTCACTCCATAAATGTATTCTTGCATAACAAGTAATGTTATTTTTTAGACGTTTAGTGCAGTTTTTATGTACACATGCCTGCATAACTTCAAGGGCTTATGTTGGTAAATATATACGCTTAATACAAATAAGTAAATACCTTTTTATGCAATTGAACACTGCGTACGGTCTATCGACCATGGTTTGAGATCGATCGACCAAACTGTGAGCTTATTCTGAGAATTTCATAACAGAAAAACTCGATAGCAATTTGTCTGGTCCGTTAGTCGAACCCGGATCTAGCATCATGGTAAAGCGTAAAGTTCATTTCATAAATAAAAAATAAAATTTGTGGTAGTAATGAAATCTTTTGTTTTCTATACAAATAAATAAAATAATAAAATTGGAGTGTCTGTTTGTAATATTAAAATAACCGCTTTTTAATAAATGCATATGTATATATACACGTTACATATACCGAAAATGTAGTTAAAAAATTTTTGTCTGTCTGTTTGTTCCGGGTAATCTCTGCAACGGCTGGACGGATTTTGACGGGACTTTCACTGATAGGTAGCTGATGATCCAGGGAGTAACTTAGGCTACTTTTTTAGACTAACTTTGTCCCGCGGCGTTACTCGCGGTACGACGATAACCGCGGGTAACACCGCGGGGTTCAGCTAGTTAAAGGCGAAACCGGTCAGGTGTAAAAAAGAAATAAAATAGTGGAATAAGTACAAGTGAGTTTAATTCCAGAATGTATTACAACAAGTTCCATCAAGTGCCGACAATCGAGAGTATAAATTAATAAATGTTATTGACGAAAAATTTGTTTATTTACGGGCAAAGTGAAAACTCAACTCGACTCACTTTTTGACGACAAATGATGATGACGAAACTCATGGGATGAATAGGGGTGGCGAGTGGTGACACGCCATATTCTAAATTCAATATATTAAGAAGCTGAATTAAAAAAAAACCCCTACGCAAGCACCTAATCGTGTAATGATACGCCAAAAATGACTTACATCATTTTGAAAAAGGGCTGTTACTGTCACACTGCTGGACCGATATTAACCAAAGTATGTTACTAAATAAATCAGTCCATCCATTTATGAACTACGATGCCACAGACAGACAAGAGACGAGAATTGAGGACGTTTTTACGTCGGGGGTTAAAAAAACTAATGCAATATTTCTAACTAAACAATATACTGTCTTCTACCTATGTCATTTTGTTATATTAACTTCTTTAGTTTGTATCTATCACAAGTTATACAGTTTTGTCTATTAGTAGATAGTTGATACTGTCGCTCATTTGGCTTTTTAGTGACTCCGTGGGAGAGCTACGCTTCGGCATGAGTGGGGCGACCGGAGTGATCCATGGCCTCACAGAAAACCTGTGTGAAATATTGCTTGCGTTGTGTTTCACCAAGTGAGGATATCGGAGGCCCATACCCAAACCCCTCCCCTATCCCCCCCCCCCCCCCCCCAAAAGCCAGCATCGCAAGCAAAACTATTTTAGACATCTGATTCTTAACATATATGATTAAAGTTTACGATCATTAAACTTAAAGCAAACGATAAAAACACACA
Organism: Spilosoma lubricipeda; assembly: GCA_905220595.1. Classification (NCBI taxonomy): domain Eukaryota; kingdom Metazoa; phylum Arthropoda; class Insecta; order Lepidoptera; family Erebidae; genus Spilosoma; species Spilosoma lubricipeda. The sequence goes on from HG992295.1 coordinate 5,611,102, forward strand.
TATAAAAAAGAAACCGACGTCTTTAATACGGAAGTTTAACGTCTTTTTATGTGTTTTATTAGTAGAGATTATATCTAAATTCAGACTTTACTTCGCGAATGGGTCTCAAGTCAGAGTCATGTTGAAGTTGAGTTGTTATGAGTCATGATAAATGCAAAAATTATTTATGAATGTCAGATCCAGGACGATTGGACAGAAAAATGGTGTGGAAATACACACAGCATACATCACTCTTCCGACATCTTCGGCATTCTAGTGTATAATCTTCATCATTTAATCATCATCTTCCTAGCCTTCATTTGGTGTAGTATATTCAGTATCAGTATATTTGAGGGCACTGACATCCCAATAACGATTTTCATAGATGTTTATGATAACCGGGACCGAAGGTTCAACGTGCTCTCGTAGGCACGGGCGGGAAACACCGCCATCTTCCATACTCTGGGCTCCTATTAAGGGCCTACCTCCCTTTAGATGCGTAAAAAAGGTTGCATTCCAAAGACTACACCTCATTAACGGCTGCATCAAAAGATTGGAAAAAAATGTATGTTTACTGTCAATTCATGTTCAAGAATGTGGCTAAAAAAATTTTAAAGTACGATATATAGTATTGTCATAAAAAAATATATAACAACACGCTATTTTGTTCGCTTATTTGCTTACTGCTTTTAAACGGCTTTGAAGCTAAAAAATATTTTTATATAGAAAAATTTGTGGTTAAATTTGCTATAAATTGGCCATTACTTATATTTAAATCAATCAATATTTTGTAAAGGAAATGTTAAATATTGAGATTTCCAAAGTTAAAAGTGTAGCGGGTCTCTGTGCGGGCGCAGGCGGCAGTCGTGCGTTGGCATTCAGAGGGGAAGGCTGTGTCGTTCGCTGCTCCGCTCGCGCTATCGACTAACTATGCGTATACATTTGCTTTTTGCAAGTGTTTACGTACTTTCTGGGTTAGTGTGCATTAGAGACTAACTCGCTGTAATGGACTGAAAGTAATCGTGCGCTTGGACGCTTTGATGTTTTGTGGACTATTGTTTTTGTGAATTTATAATTTTTTTTCTTTTGCTTGCATTGTACATTGTGCTTATTTCAAAATAGATATTTATCGCCTCGTTCGCTCGCTCGCTAATAAAGCTCAATGCAAACCTCTAAAGTCATCTATTTTTAAGTTTTTGTGTCTGTCTGTCTATTTGTTCTGGAACGGCTGGACCGATTTTGATGCGACTTTCACTAGCAGATAGCTGATGATATAAGGAGTAACTTAGGCTACTTTTTTTAGACTAGCTTCGACGCCGCAGCGTTGCACGCGGCTACATCTACAAACGCGGATAACACCGCGGGGTTCAGCCAGTAATAAATATTTCGGACAATACTTTTGACTGACAATAGTTTTAAGCTATTTTTGTAAATAAATACATATTAAACACTAGCCGAACCCCGCGGTGTTACCCGCGGTTATTGTTGAACCGCGAGTAACGCCGCGGGACAAAGTTAGTCTAAAAAAAGTAGCCTAAGTTACTCCCCGGATCATCAGCTACCTGCCAGTGAAAGTCCCGTCAAAATCCGTCCAGCCGTTCCAGAGATTACCCAGAACAAACAGACAGACAGACAGACAAAAAATTTATTAACTACATTTTTGGTATATGTACCATGTATATATATATACATAGGCATTTAGTAAAAAGCGGTTATTTTAATATTACAAACAGACACTCCAATTTTATTTATTTGTATAGATAAAGAACACCCAAACTCCGAAACAAATATTTACATATCATACAAACATTTGGTTCAACAGGGGAATCGAACCCGAGTCCGAGAGACGTACAGCAGTCGCGTAAGGTACCACTGCGCCAATGTAGAACATGTAAAATATTATCTATACAAATAAATAAAATTGGAGTGTCTGTTTGTAATATTAAAATAACCGTTTTTACTAAATGCATATGTATGTTTACACGGTACATATACCAAAAACGTGTTTTATTTTATTTTTTTGTCTGTCTGTTTGTTTGTTCCGGGTAATCTCTGGAACGGCTGGACGGATTTTGACGGGACCTTAACTGGCAGGTAGCTGGTGATCCAGGGAGTAACTTAGACTACTTTTTTTAGACTAACTTTGTCCCGCGGCGTTACTCGCGGTACGAAAACCGCGGGTAACACCGCGGGGTTCAGCTAGTTAAAAATAAAATCATGATAGTTATCTGTAGGAGACGATTTTATTTCAATTTGTGGACATTGGTGACTAGGGAACCCTATTCTATGGATGACCTGACACGCACTTTCTGTTTTTTTAAATTAAAAATGCTACTTTTAGATTCAGTAATATGAATTTTTTTATTAAAAAAGTATATAAGCTGAATAAATAGTTTATCAGATTATTTACTCTCCTCTATACAAATAAATAAAATTGAAGTGTCTGTTTGTAATATTAAAATAGTCGATTATACTAAATGCATATGTATGTATACACGGTACATATACCAAAAATATAGTTAAAAAAATTTGTCTGTCTGTCTGCTTGTCGGGTAATCTCTGGAACGGCTGGACGGATTTTGACAGGACTTTCACTGGCAGGTAGCTGATGATCCAGGGAGTTACCGCGGGTAACACTACGGGGTTCAGATAGTATCAAATATAGTTTGATCGGTAATTTGATTAAACTATTTATTTAAATGCTGAGCCTGAAACTTCTAGTCCGACTCTCACATGGCCGCTTTTTTTTGTACTTAGTACCTACCAATGATAAAATGTTTTAATTATAAATCTTACTAAAACTTTTAAAAATATTTTGTTTTTTATGTTAACATTATAACCATTTTTAATCATTATGTTTTGAAGTTTAGGCAAAAACTCCGGCCAAACGCGCATGTCTGCCCCGCTCCCTAATCTTTGATCATCGTTTTGAAGTAGCGCGTGCGGTACGGAGATATGAATGTGTGCTTTGCAGATGTGATAGTATGCGTTTAGCTTCGCCCAGACGCTCAAGGTTATTGAGGCTACTATACGCCTTAAGCATTTCTTGTAAAAAATCCAACAACATTCCGACCCGGGAATCTAAGTCTTGATCAGCAGTAGCTTACGCTACCCACTAGACCAACAAGGTAGTTTATATATAGTATACATTATTTAATGATCTATTGTTATTAGCATATATAAATTGTCTGAGTGTCATTTCCATTCCCACACAAGACAACACGTTGTGTGATCCACAAAGTTGTTTGAATTCTAGGTGTTTTGACACCTCTGAGAGGCAGGACATATTCCTATCGAATAAACTATCCTCCAAAAAAAGTACGGAAACAAGCATGTTTTAAATTCTCCTTTTTAATTAAATGTCGCCCTTTTTAGTTAGACAGTTGATTATCATTACACGAATTCGTTTTCTTGATGGCACAAGTCATTAACGTACTAACGCAAAGTGAAAGTGATATTGCCATTGGTTAACCATCCATCACGACATCGGGTCGGATTCGGCCTATAGTAAGCGCAGAGTTATATAGGCCTTTATAATTAGTTGGATTTATATTTTAGCGAACTTATACACGCTAATCTCCACATACTAATATCTATACATCTATGCAAATAAATAAAATTGGAGTGTCTGTAATATTAAAATAACCGCTTTTTACTAAATGCAAATGCATGTATACACGGTACTCGGTACATATACCAAAAAAATAGTTAAAAAATGTTTTGTCTGTCTGTTTGTTCTGGGTATTCTCTGGAACGGCAGGACCGATTTTGACGGGACTTTCACAGGCTTTGCACAGGCACTTATGATCTAGGGAGTAACTTTTTTTAGACTATCTTTGTCCCGCGGCGTTACTCGCGGTACAACAATAACCGCGGATAACACCGCGAGGTTCAGCTAGTTACAAATATGAATGAATGAACTCTGTGTGATTTGGATGTAATTTAAAAAGAAAACCCTCGATTCTTGAGAAGGAAATTTAGCTCTATTTACCTCGATAAACGACAAAAGTTAGTGTTGTACATATAGATCTAATTACGAAGAAAGCATGATTACAACAAATTTCAAGCCACATCGAGTAAAAGCACAAACGGAAGTTATAAACAGTATCCATAACAAATGAGGCTATACATATCCCTGATAATAATTTAAAAGACACAAAGGAACCAATCAGAATGAAAATTTAAAAACACAATAGTGACGAGTTATAGGTAGTCATTGTGGACCATGAATGGTGACATAATTGACGACACGGTGGCCTTTATCGGCACAGAATGGTTCCAATCTAAGGTCATAGTCGATTACTTCAGAGCCCAATGACGTACATACGTTGAACTTGTAAAGGGTTGATTTAATGGACGGTAACAAATTGTCACTGTTTCGTTTGTCTTTCTGTCGGTTTAAGTTAAATTTAGATAGATTCTATATCATTATTACAAATTTTCATAACAATAGCGTCTACATACAATAAAACCGACCCCAATCGAGTGCCCGATAAGTCTTGAATATTTTTGAAAAAAGGATTGTTACAGCAAAGTAGTAGAGCCACGCTGATTTCAGCACGAACGGGCTAGTTCGACCGGGGCGGTACTACCCTCGCACAGAAAATCAACGTAAAATGGCAGCCATCATGCTGTCGTGTTTCGTTGGTGAGTGCGAGACCCGAGGCCCAATGATGCAGAAACATCACTAGCCCGCCATAGTGTGGGTCACCATGCCGCATTGTTGCATTGTCTGACAACATCACTGTTAATTTTTTAAAAGATATTCCAGTTATTTCTAATATTTTATTACCTTAAAAACTTCATTACCATTTGACTGTTTTCTCAAATTTTATTTTTATTTTGTTAAGAATTCTAGAGTGTGGAATTCAACGTGAACTGATCTATGTTATCACAGCAAGTTGTAAATGTTTAAGAGAAAAACAACAACAGGATATGACATGAACAATGATTCAAACAGTTAATATTTCCGCTGACTTTTAAATGATCTTCTTCGTGCTACTATTAATTCAAATTTTGCAGAAGGGATTCCCGTATATGTAACATTTGCAACTAGATAACTCAAAAAACCAATTTATCTGTGTGTCCCTAAATGAATATATCTCTCGCAGATTTTTTTGCACCATTTTTAGGGCGTAGGCAAATGGCAAAAAACGAAATCCTTATGGATTCGTCATGTTTGTCTATCTGTCTGTCAGTCCGTATGTCACAGCCACTTTTTTCCGAAACTATAAGAACTATACTGTTGAAACTTGGTAAGTAGATGATATGTCACTTTATTTCAATTAGGTTTCCGTTAATGCTGTTGTTGGAACAAGTAAATTTTCGTATTCCATGATATATTAACAATTATTTTTACGGGAATACGGAAACGTCAGGCAAATCAGAGGTATGTAATACCCTTTAATAAGTGATCGCGTTAATTCCCGTAAAAATAATTGTTAATACAAGTTGATAGTGCCTAAGTAAATCAAATGAACTGTATAAAATCTTAGATATTTACAATTGATAAATACAATTTCATAAGTTATAATTGTTTTTATTTCACTTCTAGCTTTTCCCACCGTTCCGCATGAATATCGGTTATCGCGGTAAATAGTAGCAGTATGTCTTTTCTAAAGCATCAAAGAATCTCCGTTGTAAATTTCATCCGAATCGGTTCAGTGGTTTAACCGCGGAAGCTTACCAGACAGACAGACAGAGTTACTTTCAAATTATAATCTTGTATGGATTTTAACAAAAAAAGAAGTTGAACTACTACCAAAACATGAAAAAAGATACATAGAAAGGGCAAGGTTATGTTACCTACTGTTAAAAGAAATTCATACGTGTCAGAGTTTGCAATTACTAGAAACATTAAAGAAAATATATTATTAATTCAAATGAAAAGAAGAAAGGGGTTAAAAACCTGTCAATAGTCCAATTCAGGAGCAAAAAGATATTTTAACGTTCATGGCCTTGATATTCGTAGGAGTTCATTAAACCACAGCGTTGGTATAGACACCACTGGAGTCATCAACCCACATGACATGGAAAGACTTCTACGAAATGTATATCACTTATAGATAGGTTGGTATACATGATTGGCCTATTTGATATTAATGTATTATTGATTTATATCATATTAATATTATAAATGCGAAAGTTAGTAAGGATGTGTGTGTTTTTTTTTACTCTTTCACGTTTGGATGAAATTTTACAGTAGTATAGCTTATACATCAGAATAACACATAGATATAGGTACAATCGACATACACGCCGGCGAAGCCACAGCAACCGCTAGTTGTTAATAAAACGTTTAGTTTAGTAAAGAAATAAAATGTATTTATAGATAATAATATGAGAAGGGTTTCTTCGCATTCATAAATATAACATTTTAATCCTTCAAATCCTGGTTTCTTCATAAAAGCACAATCATGCTCACTTCTCTTCAAGTTTACGTTTCCTTTGCCGTGTTGTGCTGCGTAGTTTGCTTCTGAGTTAGGTCTTACGACACCCACGGGATGATTAGAGGAACATTCCGTATTCTTAAACGGACCCCCTATGGATAATCTATCTATATCTAATACCTTTAAACGAGCAAGCTAGAATTTGGCAGGCAATAAATCGATCTAGCACGGATAGGTACATTTTTGAAAAATTTACCAAAGAAATATCGAGCAAAGCTCTGTCATCCAAGTACATAATTTACTTTACATCTATACTAGCTGCGCCTGCTACTTAGTACACGTGACACTTGGATTTTCAAGTTTTTTATTTATTCACCGTTCAAACCTTCCCTTCAGCTAAATCGCTCCAGCCGTTATCGAGTTTTAGCGAGACAAACGAACAGCAATTGATTTTATGTATAGGATTACTAAAGAATGAGATATCTGGCCGCGTGAAAGTCTAAAAGTCGTTATGTACTTTTCATTGTCTTTATCAAAAGTACTTGCTTGTATCGTAAATAATGTTAATCATTGATAATAACGCATTGTAATTTCATAGTGAAAACCCAATTACAAATAACTTAAAATACTTTTTTTTGGTATCCTTTTAGTTATTTAATGTTTATACCGACTCTATATGAATCCAATCATTTATTTTAATCAGAAAAATAAGTATGTCTTAAACAATAACCATTTTATAAATGTAATAATTATAAAGTCATTTGGGGTTTATAGTTAATTTTATAGAACATGTGTCGTTCTATAAAATTAACTATAAAATATACACCACTGAAGTCGACATACCAGTATTGCCCCTTTGCGCTATAAACCTGTCTCATTCTTGCAGCAGATCTAGGCAGACAGTAATTTATTGTTCATTACTGGAGCTGATCTAGTAATAATAACCAGAAGTTCTATGACCGTGTAATGAAAATTGTACTCGGTATGTAGGTTTGTGTCGAAAACAAATAATTTAATTGTATTTATTTCTAAGAATGTGATTATAGAAATCCTTATAGTACTTTTATCATTCGAAGACTTATTCCTAGAAAGTGGCAGTCTCTTATGGATATGACTCATATAAAAAGCTTAAGCTCAGGGCTAGTCCAGTTAGGAAAGGCCGAACTGCTAAAAAAAAACGTTTAACTTGTAAAAGTGTTTACGTAACCTAATTGCAGAATAAATGATTTTATTTCATTTCATATTGATTACGATAAATGCAAATTACAACATTATTTATACTATATTATTATAAAGCTGAAGAGTTTGTTTGTTTGAACGCGCTAATCTCAGGAACCGCAGGTCTGATTTGAAATATTATTTCAGTGTTAGATAACCCATTAATCGAGGAAGGCTATATATCATCACGCTAAGGCCAATAGGAGAGGAGAACCAATGAACAATGTTTCAAAAACGGGGGAATATTTTCACGCTACGAGCAACAGAAGACGCAAACGAGGTTGCGTGGGTCAGCGTTGTTAGCGTTGCTTTCTGGTTCTGCTTTCAGTTCGTTTGCTATAAAAGTGTTTTTTATTTTTTTTTATTTTTCTAAAAGCAAGTATCAGGAAAGACACCAAATCTTAACCTCCATATTGATTACGGGTACAGTATCACGTAACATCTGTATACACTATGCAATCACAAACCGTAACGTACATCCTATAGCCTCTGTCTTCCTTTACTACAATTGCAAACAATTACCTTTATCTTAAATTGTTTTTAATCTTGGCCGTAAGAGATAAAATACTTACTTCCTGTGAGCGGTGTGATAGCCTTCTCCCCATCATGTTGAAACATTTGCAGTGTCGCCACCGTTGCCTTTAACTGCTCGTACTCGCGGGCCATTTGCTTCTGAACCTGCAAGAGTAACAGGTGTTGTAATCACACTAATATTATAAAGGCGAAAGTTTGTGAGTGTGTTTGTTTGTTACATGTGACATACACGCGTGAAGATCTGCGGGCAACAGCTGGTGTTCTCTACAAATAATAAAATGAAATATGATAAAGATATTTATAACTATGCTGACTGACCGCAACTGATTCTGGGTCTCTTTTCAATTATACTCGGCTCCTATTGGTCTAAGCGTGTTGTTAATTATCCTATCTTAGCCATAGGCACACCAGCAAAACACCCAATTAAAAAAAACCTGTAATCGGTTAGATAGTTTCGGAGTTCATCGTGAGCAACAACGTGACATAAGCACCATATATGTATAATTAGATCATAAAGCTCAAGACATACAGCACAAGTACAATTTTAACCAAAATAAAACCGACTTCAAGGTTCGACTCGATTTTTCTTGGATGCCATCATCGCATATTAATGTCCTTATCATGGTACCACCGTTGGGACAACTCCTTTCCATTAAAAAAAATATCAAAATCGATTCATAAACGACAAAGTTATCCGCGAACACATACATAAAAAAAATCCTACTAATATTATAAATGCGAAAGTTTGTAAGGATGGATGGATGTTTGTTACTATTTCACGCAAAAACTACTGAACGGATTTGGATGAAACTTTACAGTAATATAGCTTATACATCAGAATAACACATAGGCTACTATTTGCCGCGATAACCGACATATACGCGGGCGGAGCCGCGGGCAACAACTAGTACATATATATTCGGTCGAATTGAGAAACCTCCTCCTTTTTTGAAATCGGTTAAAAATAGTAATATTAGTCTGAGGATTAATGGAGAACAGAACAGAACGCTAGCGATTGTTGGTAAGATTATTCCTTAACTGTACGATTCAGTGTTATCTAATGAAGTAAATAAATTAACCGTTCTAGAACTGTTCCGAGTTTCGGCGGCTTGGTCTTGTCGCAGTAAAGTTACAACAATTAGCAGTAAAACTTCACAAATTGCCAAAATTGTGTTCCTGAGCTGTCGAAAACTTTGCAAAGTTTTCTCTAGATACTTTTACTAAATAATGTTTGTGCGTGTTGAAACGATGTACCTATATTATTGATATCAGACAACAGATGAGCACACCTCAACGTTGCTATGAAATTAAAGTAAAAAGGAATTAGATTTTTGCTTAAACGAAAATCGCTTAAATACTCATGCTCTGTTGTACAGACCGGCATACAATACAAAAATTATACGTTTGCGCCAACACCTATCATCATTGTCTCAAACGAACTGATTGGACTTCTACACTAGACTAGTACAACTTAGAGCTCACCCTTCGAAGTCAATCGACATGGGTGCAATAAGTTTATCGACCTTAGTTTTGTCCAATTGTATACCAATGGCAGACATTTTTGATAAGAAAATGAAATTCTGTCCAAGCATTGTAACAGACGCAATGTTAAGTGAGAAATCTGAGAACGAAAAAAACAGGGTACACGGAGAGTAAGCCTCACGTTGCCGCGTCGCGCCGTCGAAAGCTACAGCGAATATGGGTATACAATATGATTAACAAAGATGTCTTTATTTCAATAACAAGTTTACAACAAGTACTTGACAGAATTATCTCTATAAAAAGAAGCCAAGTATAGAAAGCTTAGCCTCGGGATATATTAAATGAACTAGAATCGCCTGTGTGGGCGATAGTCGGCATTCGCGAGTCAATATTATGACACTCCACTATTAGTTATTCAGAGACGCAGACAAAGTCATTAAATTAAGCGCAATCGCAATTAGTTTTGAAAGTGCCAAAAGGTTCATATACCTAACCCAATTCCTAAGTGTCCTAAGATTAGTGGCAATTTCCTTTCACTCGTTAAGTCCATTGATAAAAGCTATACTTTCGATGAAATAAACATTGTTAAGTCTCAAATTAATATAAACATACCATACTCGTAGTATAAATAACAATAACTTGACATCTATCACAAGTCTGTTTGATTGCAACCTAGAGAGAGTTTGTATAATGGTATTCCTATATATTTTTTTTTAATTTGAGATTAGTTACATTTAGATACAGAACACATAATTACATTTAGATATATCGCCTATGACACCAGAGGCGTTTTTACTAATATATTAACACGTCAATCTTTAAAATCAGCTCAGCACTTACACCACGGTGGAACGTACAAACTATTATCCTTCGTTTTGGTTTCGCCGTAAAAGTATTTATACTTTAAATATTTCTACTGTATAGTGTGCGGGAGCAGTTTTGTTTTATTTTAGTGCACTTAGAGCTGTTAAAGTTGTTAAAGCGTGTGGCATGAAACAATTTTACTCGTAGTACTTACTAATAATTTTGAAACATTAACAAAAAGCCAAAGAATTATTATATTTATACTAGCTGCCCCGGCAAACGTCGTTTTGCCATAATTTTTTTTTAAGGATGGGTCACCCTTACCATTTAGGGGGATGAAAAATAGCTGTTGGCCGATTCTCAGACCTACTCAATATGCTCACCAAATTTCATGAGAATCGGTCAAGCCGTTTCGGAGGAGTATGAGAACGAAAACTGTGACACGAGAATTTTATATATAAGACTACTATTATAGAATTATTATACCAATAAATACTACAATAATTCACACATTTTCAAAGAAATTGAATTTTAAATAATAAGTTAACCTGTTTGTTTGAGGGGGCTAAAAATTTCTTAAGATTTCTGGTTCCTTGGAGACCCCAAAGTCAAGGAGTATTTTGTGATTCCAATAAAAACCTCCACACCGCGGCGGTCAGCTATAGGTTCCCTACTCTAGAGAGGACCTATGACTATGTGATTTCAAGTCCTTCTTTCGAACCAATGCCGCGCTTATCTAGACTCTTTCTAAGAAAAGGTTACTTAGAAAAAAAAAAGTGTAGGCATTCGGTATACAACGATTACCTGTAAAAATTGGAGAACATTTTAAATAGTATCATAACAATAACCTAAACTAACTTTGAATCAATGAGATAATTTATAAGCAAGTCTGTATTTTTCTATACACATACCTTAAAATTACTAATATATAAAGCTGAAGAGTTTGTTTGTTTGTTTGTTTGAACACGCTAATCTCAGGAACCGCTGGTCCGATTTGAAAAATTCTTTCAGTGTTAGATAGCTCATTTATCGAGGAAGGCTATAGGCTATATATCATCACGCTAGGACCAATAGGAGCGGAGCACCAATGAAAAATGTTTAAAAAACGGGGGAAAATTATCACGCTAAAGGCAATAGGAGACTCAAACGAGGTTGCGTGGGTCGGCTAGTATAATAGTATAGTTTAAGGTTTTCATAAGTAAAAATCTACAGTTAAGTTTCAATAGTCTAGGTTGATAAGAAAATAGCACGACTATAATTAACCCAAAAAAATAAAAATATAATGAGCAAAAGCATTTTTGTATGCTCTACTAGTAGGTAATGTCTCTTTAAGCCAAATTTCTAATCTTATCTTTAAGGTGACACAGTGTAAACAAATAACAAACATGTAGTCACACCGTATCAGAATATTTAACGAGTGCAGAAAATTCCGAATCATTTAAATCAATGATTCGGAATATTAGAATGTTGGTTGTAGGCGTGAACAACCTTGTTATGTAAGGTTTAATACCTTATGTTTTATTTCGTAAATGTCTTGTTGCGATTCCGAAACTGCTTATATTAATAAGTGTTTCCAGAATTTCCTTTTGTATTTCCTTACTATCATATTCATCAGACCTGTTATTCTTATATTAAAAATTAATTATAGTTTGGTAGTCTTACTAAAACTCGGGGATGGCTGAATCGATTTCGGTGTTGAATTTTTTTATAGAAGCTTAGGGAAAGTTTAAAAAAATGCGAAAGAACAATTTCTTTTTAGATATGCAGTCTAACTAAGTTGTACCTAACTAAGTTGTGTATAAATTTTATTATATGAGTGATGAGTATGTGTGTGCACAAATGTATCCCATCAAAAACATAAATGTAAAAAAGGAGAGCCAAGTTCAATACAAAAATTATGCTTGGCTGTGGGCTTCGTCGCAAAAAGGATAGAGATCTAAATGAGTGTAAGTTCTATGCAAAATCCAAATATGTATTTATGGGAACAAAATAACATTATGAACAAGTATTAAACTCTATTTCTTTGCTTTATTGGATACCTATAACAATTGCAGTTATTTAAAAATGTGTGATCTTAAAATAGGTTAGATTTGACTTGACCAGTTTTCATTACATCAGTAATTTTATAAAGTTATTCAACATCTATGTATATATTTCTTTTAATTCTGATAAAAACTTGAATCGAACCCGAGACCTCAAGTGCTTGAGGTGCAGTCGCTTATGCTACCACTTGCGCCACCGAGGCGGAGCAGTGTATAAATGGTTTTCGTGTTCAATTCAAAGATAGATTTCCTTGTCAGAATACATTATAATGGATATTAATAACGATCAACTGATTAACTTAACATTCAACAACCATTTTAATCTATACTAATATATAAAGCTGAAGAGTTTGTTTGTTTGTTTGTTTGTTTGAACACGCTAATTTCAGGAACCGGTGGTTCGATTTGAAAAATTATTTCGATGTTAGATAGCCCATTTATTGAGGAAGGCTATAGGCTATATATCATCACGCTAAGACCTACAGGAGCGGAGCAACAATGAAGAATGTTACAAACACGGGGGAAAATTATCACGCTACGGGCAATAGAAGACGCAAACGAGGTTGCGTGGGTCGACTAGTAATATTCTATACGTAGTAAAGAAACAGTCCCCCAAAAAAAACCTCAGAAAGGTTCGAATTTCAATTCCATCACGTAGATACAACTTTTTATAAAGTTCCCATAGGAAAGCTTTTTTTAGACTAAACACCGAAGTCGACGGACACCGCAGTATTAGTGGCATAATTAGTGTCAAGTTCTTGTTATTATGCCATAACTGAAAAGACTGAATGCCTTGAATATCAATGTGAATAGTAGTGAACATTGTCCGCATCCAGTATGAAGATCGATACAATTCACGAATATTTTAATTAATGTAAATTCGAAAGTAATTCTCGTCTGTTTGTTAGTAACGTTTTCACGGCTAAACTTCTTAAGAAAGGACATAGACTACTTTTACCGCGATAATTAACACACACGCGAGTGAAGCCGCGGGTAAAAGCTAGTTCCTTGCACATTTGTATGATAGTTAACGGTTATCTGAGCATGTATACCTACCAACCTTATCTTGGTCGGACATATTTCCTTTCCAAGTAAATCATATGACCCTTTAGTTAAAAACCCCTACCCTTTTAGTTACATTATATATGTTTATTTTAAATAAACAAATAGTCTAATTTAAGTAAGGCTTCAAATTAGAATATTTTATGATGCATGTAAATCATAACCACATAATACATGCAATAAAAGTAATTTATGTATAAAACACACTGAAGTAAAATATTTCACAACTACATTAACTTATTAATCATTTATAATTATGTAATTCAAGACCGGTTCAGTAATGATTTATTTTTTTATTATTATTGGTTAGTAAAAGACGTATAATAAACAATTAATAATATAAAATAGGTAGATGAGAATAAATTACGAATCCTGACTAAAATTTAGTTAAATATTTGTGTAAACATCTGAATTTACGCAAATATACCAGTAGCCCAAGATCGAACTAAGTGGCCTGCACTGAGTGGGTCTATGTCCAGTAGTGGACTGCGATAGGCTGATGATAATGATGATGATGAAACGTATAAATAAATAGCTTTTCACTAAATGCATATGGAAGGTACTTACGGAAATCACTAACATTATAATAATAATAAATAAATAATAAATATTTCGGACATCTAAACAAGTTTCAATTTTTTGTGTATCAGTGTCCTTGTTAGTTTAATCTCTGAAACGGCTAGATCGATCTTGACGGGACTTTGACTAGCAGAAAGCTGATGTTATAAGGAGTATTTTATGTTACTTTTAGAAAAAAGGGGTAACGTGAAAATATAAATTACTTAAAACCAATGAAATAGTGAACATTATCCGATTTAAAAGCAACAAAAACCGCAGGGCGCAGCTAGTAACAAATATATACATATATACAGAGAACCATATAAAAAATATACATACATCAAACGTGAGCGATTTTTCTCGATGTGGACACAAAAGTGAAAATACGATCTCTCACCACTATTATCACACAATGTTCTTTCACAATAAAAATCTTAATCACTTCCCACACAAAAACTAAAAACGGTTGGGTAACATCCGGCCGACATCACACACCATAACGTGTTATTTTCACCTAATAAGAGCTTAAATACCTTGATCTACTTATGAGGACTCACTTTACTTAATAAGAAAAAATACAGCAAAACTACAACTACCCACATAAATTGATAAAAAATTAGGACACGGCACAACTTTTCAGAATTATCAATCATGTAATATACGCCGTAACGTCACGAAAATAATGGCGTAAATGGCATGAATAATAATTTGACAGAACGACACAGTTACACGTACTTAATTGGACACCCCAAAGGCGCGAGTGCACGACCGATATACCGCGTTCGTCGACCCTAGCGTCGTGTCGTCAACACTTCAGCCCGCTGACACGCCGAGACAACACACGCATGACATTATAAAACAAGGAACAACTTCGACAATAGAACAAACGGTTGGCGGCTATCCAGTCACTGAATTAGATTATGTGACCTAAACTGAAGCATGAAACCTGGATGTTTGCATGGATCATAAACTTCTGCTATTAATCTCAGAGATTCTCAGAACGAATTTATTAATTCTTCAATGAGTCCTAGAGTACCTCTCATCTTTTAAACAGACAACTCCCGCTTTGGGAATATACATCCTGTGTCGCGAGGGACTTTACAAACATACTTGAAATAGACACAAAGAATACCCAACCTCAGAACAACAATATGTGGATCACATGTTGTCCCATGTAGTTTTGAACCCAGAACATTTGGCGAAGTAGAAAGCGGCGTGGCGGCCGCTCTAACCACCAGACCAACTGTACAGTTAGATCTTACAATATTGTTACGTTTAACTTTACATTTGTGGGATCATAGAGCCAATCAAATATTAAGATTAAATCCAGTACATAATGTAAACCTATTTAATCCTTATAATTTATAACGTAGAAATTACCAAGAATAATAGTAATGTGCGACCAAAACATTTGATGGTATTTTTTAATAGAAACGAAGGTCATTCTTAACTGGTTATGTACACTGTGATAAAGATAATAAAATGAATTTAAGTATATATTGCCGTCATATATTTACTAACCTATCTTAGTGCAAGTGTATTTATTGCATTTATGGAATTATTACTTCAAACAAATAAATACAGCTTTATTATTAATGTTGGTTTTATTACACAGTTAAAGTCAACCCCAATATTTGAAGGGCATGGTGTCTGCCTTTCATTTAACTATTTAAATAAATGATTTCTTGAAATAACATTTTTATGCACGTACATTTTATTTTTAAATAAAAACACTTTTAAGAAAAACTAAACTGAAACAAAAACAAAGTGGAGATTAAAATCTACCTTATAGTTGTTAGGCTAGATATCTGGTAAATTAGAGATTGAGGTCAAGTCGTAGATAGTCTAGAAGCGTATATTGTGGTACATGAGCGACTACAGAGTTCTCTTTATACTGATTTATTTGTGCTATCACACACAAAAATTAAAAGATTAATATACTATGTTCTACTATGAAATCGTTTGCTTAGGAATTTCCAATAATCTCCAGCAATATGTAATGAAGTAATAATTGTGCAAACTAGGAGATGCAAAAACGAAATAGTAAAAGTGTAACGATTTAATCATTATAGACTTCTTATCATTCAATCGCACAACTTACGTTCCATTCAATTAATATGTAACCATTTCTTGTAGCGTTTTATAATCGAAGAATCTGGTGCATTTTTTTTTGCATTTCATTAATAACGTGTGTTTTCTCGTTCATGCGCGTTATGTTGTAAAAAGATAAAATGGAAGAATTTATAAGTATAACATTTACTTGCAGTTTTCAATGGTAATAGATTATGAGATATTCCTATAACCGGTTCCTAGGATCTATTGTTAAGGCATCATCAACGCTTGTAAACAATACACAGTGGTCGCAATGCAACCCGTCGTAACCTAAACCTCTTATCCCCTTATTTTGTTGGCGTAAAGAATTTGAAACACTTTTGTGACTCTTAAACTACAGGTCAGGTATCTAAGGCTTTCCTTATAATCAAGCTAATATCACGTGATTCGTCTGCTCCTTTGCCCCGCTAAGGCAGTGGTCCCACCGCCGACGATGAACGAGAAACTATGAACGAGTCGGCGATCAGCGGGCAGCGAGTGTGTAGTTTCGACAGTTTTGTCGCTGGGTTATAAACGAGTGTTTAAGAGCGATTACTCGCGCCAACACCACATGCCAAGACACTGTGGATGAGTTTTTTATTGGATGTGTTCGTCAATATCAGATCTCTATCGTTAAATACATCATCGTCGTCGTCTGAACTAGACAACAATGAGAGTTGCAATGATTTGTTGATATCCATACGTGTACTTTAACCGCACTGTATAGAAATAATAAAAAAAAAAAGTATATATGTATTTGTATCAGTTGTCTAGTACCCCATAACACAAGCTCTGCTTATCTTGGGACTAGATGGCGTTGTGTGTTTAGATGTCCGAAATATTTATTTATTTATTTATTTAATCAAGCGAGTGAGCATCGCTGAGCGAGTATGGCTGCTGAGCGAGTTTATCTTTGAAAAACTCTTATCGCTCTGACAAAACTAGTAAAGCGAGTAGTAGCTCTGACAAAAGTAGTAAAGTAGTATTTATTGTACGTTTCTTGAGCGCGAAAATCCGCCGATATTTAGTCGTTTTCCCGCCGGCGGTCGGACCACTGCCATGCTACTTTAAAAATTGGGGCGTTCTGAGTAAGGTTTAATTTGATTAAGCACCAAAATAAATATTTTCTAAGACGGTTTTTTATAGTCTGTTCAATTGTACACGCTATAATACCGTATTTGTAATTAAAAAATACCAACACCCGAACCGTATAATTTTTACAACCGTCTCCAAACGACGAACGTGTTTATAATCACGAATGATTTTTGACTCCATGTCAAACAAAAGGTTTTTGAAGATTTAGTATAATACAAGTTTATGTATGTACGCTTGTAACTTGTACTCATTAGTATTTATCTATTCGTTTAGAAACACGCTTTGGCAAGTCCAGTCTGTATAGTAATTACGGTTTTTGAATGCAAAGTTTAGTCGCGTTGGTAGTTAGTTACATACATGGTTTTATTTGAGAAGACAAAGCAAGTGTATCTGTTGAAGGCGTTTATACACTCTTGCTGTTAAGAAAAGGGTACATGAGCTTTTCATGTTCCCTATTGATAGAGTATATGGTATTTATACATAAGACCGACTTCTTAAATAAAGAAATACTCTATTCTATATCTATAGGGTACATGATAAGCTCATGTACCCTTTAAGAGAATAGAGGGTATTTATACATATGACTGACTGATTTATCAACACAGAGCCTAAACTATAGAGTAATAATCTTCAAAATTTGTCACCTGATCCTTTTAAGTTGTTAGCACCCACTACGAACGGATTTTTATCAAATTCACCCTTAAGGGGGTAATAAAAGGGATGGCGGTTGTAGTGAATACGAGCGAAGCAGCAGGCAATAGCTAGTATGTGACCTATATTTTAAGTAAGTCTTGATAAAAATCAAGTTTCTATGTAAAAGTAAAATGTAACAGGAAAATTTCAAGACTAATAATACGCTTTGCAAGAAACATCTTGCGAAGCAAGTTCTTACTTTTATCGATATAAATCTTTTTGGAATGAGTCAATTCAATAAACCGGCCGAATCTTCTCGGAATCGAAGTGCAACGTGAACCAGTTTGACTTGAGGATATTCCTGCTAATCCTCTTACAGTATTGATTATATTTTTATTACTTGACTAAAGGTTGCTACATGTAAAATTTTAACAAAATAAAAACCGATTTCAAGAACTACCAAATCGATAGATTTTTCTTGGATACCGAAATTGAGAACCTTCTCCTTTTTTGAAGTCGGTTAAAAATATTAGACGCCGCAGAGTACATGTATTTAACTGTGTGTGTGCGTTTCTTGCGATGACGTTGCATTTTTAGCACACAATAAGTTGGTTTCAAAACACTACAATAGACGACATTTGAAAAATGCAGCGTCTGAAGGTGTTACGAAGCTTGATAAGTCCTACAGAATTGAATACTGTTCTTAATAACCCGCAATTGTTTGTTCTACAGTCGCAAAGTATGCACTAACATAAAATACCTGTTTTTATTATTATGTATTTAGGTACGCAAGAAGTCATAAAAACAATAATTGCATTTCAAGGAACCTGTCGAGCAAACTAATGCAAACGCGGTGATAGTCAAGTTCAAAAGAAGTCACGACGATCATAAACAAGCTCTTTCAGATCATGACTTGATGAATACAAAGAACAAATTGGAGACGAGCAAACAAAGGCTTCCAGTCGGGCATATGACACGACGAGCTATTATAACGCGTGAATACAAAATAAAACTATGCTTTTCCTACATCCTACTAATATTATAAATGCGAAAGTTTGTAAGGATGGATGGATGTTTGTTACTCTTTCACGCAAAAACTACCAACGGATTTGGATGAAACTTTACAGTAATATAGCTTATACATCAGAATAACACATAGGCTACTATTTGCCACGATAACCGACATATACGCGGGCGGAGCCGCGGGCAACAACTAGTCTATACAAATAAATAAAATTGGAGTGTCTGTTTGTAATATTAAAATAACCGCTTTTTACTAAATGCATATGTATGTATACACGGTACCTATACCAAAAATGTATTTCAAAAAATTTTTGTCTGTCTGTCTGTCTGTCTGTCTGTTTGTTCCGGGTAATCTCTGGAACGGTTGGACGGATTTTGACGGGACTTTCACTGGCAGGTAGCTGATGATCCAGGGAGTAACTTAGGCTACTTTTTTTAGACTAACTTTGTCCCGCGGCGTTACTCGCGGTTCAACAATAACCGCGGGTAACACCGCGGGGTTCAGCTAGTATATAATAAAATTAAATGGATGCCGCGTCTTTCTGTCTATCTGAACGCGATAATGTAAAATTATGGGGTTTATTAACAATGAAAAATGTAATAATCTTTATAACATGATTTGACGGCTATTGCACTTGTTACTAAAAATCATCTTATAGGGGTGCGCGTAAGACGCGTACTTCGGAGTTTTAATGCCCATTGCCATTGGTATTTATGGCTGAATAAAAGTGGTGAAGGATTTAATGGTTCCTGTGCTACACAGTAATGGTTCAACCAGATTCCTGTATTACGTAATAACGCGACTTTTATAAACGGCCACTTATCTATATTCATTTATCTCGAAAACGCAAATAAGTTATATACTCTTCTTAAGTATGTATTTAAAATAACGATCACGTGTGGTCACAGGTCGCTTTGAAACTGGATTAAAATATCCAAATCATTACATCATTTTTTAAGGAAACTCAACCATTTACAAAAGCCCGTCGGATTTCACCGCTACAAAAACCGCTTGTTTCTTTATCGATTGCAAGGACACACAACAAGAGTTTTACTTGTAGTTATTTCTGTATTAAAAGGACTTATTGTTTAAATTAATTGACACGTAACAAACGCGTGATCAATCTTCATCTGCATCTATATTTGTGCATCTGTTTTCTGTAAGCGTCGTCTATAAGACGTGTTTATAATATTTAATTTACTATCAATTATATCACCATCGTGGTTGGTATATTAGCGTAACATTTAAATAATATTACAAATGGTTCTAGCTTTAATTTTTGTAGCTGACCGCTTGGCAGGCATCAGGAGACCGAATCAAATCATTTTCACACAGGAGAAAGAAAGACAGTAAAATATAGGACGTATAAGTTTTGGGGAACAAAGATTGTGATTCTGTTTGTTCCTAATAGTAATAGTGGTCGCCCAGCGGTCGAAATCCGACTATAATTCTTTTTTTAGCATTTTGTACATCTCCTCCGTATAAATTTCAACTATGCCAAAATTCATACTTCTCCGCTCGCATAACTTTCGTAAAAAGGGGTACAAAGTTTTTACTACACGTATTTACATAAAGATAATAAAGTCGTTGGTGGAGACCGTAAGACAAAAGTTAATCACCTCACGACACAGGGAATCCTAGTGTGGGGACCAGAGATATTTCTTTTTTTTGTTCAATAGTTATGTCTACTGATAAATTATGTACAGTATTTTGTGAACAAACATTTGTATAAATAAAGATTATTATTATTATTAAAAAAAAAAAAAAAAAAAAAAAAAAAATTTCAACCCCTGAAGGAGTATCTTAACCATTCAGTGCATGATTCTGAAGAATATTAATTATACAGGGACTATTTTTAAACGCAATAGGTGGGATAAATAATACTGATACCTTTTGAAACTGCGCCACAAAGAAGTATTAAGAATGAATAACCCAGTTAAAGTTAATCATGACAGTTGACAGTGAACTATATATATATATATTGAGTTCAATGTATTTCTGCCGTAAAGCGAACTAATGTAGGAGGTACCGCAAGTACCCGATGTGATAACAGTGTACAAAGATCTGGAAGAGATCTGGTTACCAGTATGAACTGGTTAAATTAATTACACATAGTTTTATATGTTACTTGAATATATCTATACTAATATTATAAATCGTAATTTGTAAGTATGGATTATTGTTTGTTACTTTTTCACGCAAAAACTACTGAACGGATTTGGATGAAACTTTACAGTAATATAGCTTATACATCAGAATAACACATAAGCTACTATTTGCCGCGATAACCGATATATACGCGGGCGGAGCCACGGGCAACAATAAGTATTTATATTTGTTAGTTGGAAAAGGTTCTTCACCCTATATCGGAGACCACGGCTCAGAGTAGAAAAATAAAGAGTTCAGTACATTGGCCATGACCGCGGCTACTGAATAATATAAGGTCAAACCAATTGCAGCGGTCGGGGTCAATTTACAGTAATAAATATTATCACAATACCTTTATCAAGTGTATGTAAGGGGTATCCTAAACTTTGAAATGGTTATTTTACCGTTTGTTAGAATAAATAAACCGTCTCTGCAATTTCTCTCGCGTTCATGGTCACTGCATAGTATCCTAATGTTTTCAGCGTGATGTCACATAATCTAACTCGATGAACACGGAAAGATTAATAAAGGATATTTATATAAATCTGAATCAGATGGGGTGATTTTTTGTAAGAGGGAACGTGTTCTTATTTGGCGGTTGGATAGGATGTGTGAACAATACATACTTGGATAAAAATAAAAACATTATTTCGAAGCTTTATTCATTTTTATATAAAAAATAACGGTTTAATCTTACTCTTGTGTATAGTTTCGGGAATGTCCGACTAATTTTGGACTAAACATAGGACTTTTTCACCAAAAAGACAATATTATACACGTAAGAAAAGCTGGTTATCGTCTACAATGGTACACTATTATAATCCACATTAATATGTATGATCTACAAATATTTGTTTCGGAGTTTGGGTGTTTTCTATGTATGATATGTATGTTTTTTACAAAAAAAAAAACAGTATATATGTATTTGTATCAGTTGTCTAGTACCCATAACACAAGCTCTGCTTAGCTTGGGACTAGATGGCGTTGTGTGGTGATAGATGTCCGAAGTCCGAAATATTTAATACTAGCTGAACCCCGCGGTGTTACCCGCGTTTATTGTTGTACCGCGAGTAACGCCGCGGGACAAAGTTAGTCTAAAAAAAGTAGCCTAAGTTACTCCCCGGATCATCAGCTACCTGCCAGTGAAAGTCCCGTCAAAATCCGTCCAGCCGTTCCAGAGATTACCCGGAACAAACAGACAGACAGACAGACAGACAGACAAAAAATTTTTTAACTACATTTTTGGTATATGAATCGTGCATACGTACATATGCACTGATTAAAAAGCTGTTATTTTAATATTACAAACAGACACTCCAATTTTATTTATTTGTATAGATTACAAATTCGAAAGTAACTTTATCTGTTATGTTTTACGGCTAAACGGCTACACCGATTTCAATGAAATTGAGATGGAGCATGGAGATACTTTGATTTTTGAGGAAGGACATAGACTACTTCTTATCTCAATAAGCAATACCGGTGCGGGCGGAGCCGCGGGCTACAGCTAGTATACATAAATTAAAAGGTAATAAACAGTTAGATACAAGGTATAATGTATTACACGGTATTACTTAGCCATTGTGTATATAAATATCTCCTCTTAATGCTAACAGCTGTGGGTGCGACCTTCACACCGTTATTTAATTCTTAAATATAGCCTTAATACGTCCATTAAGGCCATATTATATTAAAACTCTTATTCATTCGTAATTTTATTGAAGTTTCTCTCAGCTTAGTAATAATTATTTTGTGTACATAGATTTGCAATGAGTATGGTGACCATCATTCATGGATTCTACTCATGCTTTCCGTCAGGTAGGGTCACTTTGGCAGCTCAAACATAAAAGAGGGTAGAACATGTAAAGTACTTACAATAAAAGGGATCTTGATGCATGCATATTAGTAGACGATTTTTGATTCTTTAGATGACCTCCTTTATTCTTGAGAGAATAAAATGAATTCCCATTTGCTTTATGTTTATATTTGAGCGTGACTTGAATAAATATTTTCTCAAATTTTCTGTCTAGTAATTCATCTATACAACTAAATAAAATTGGAGTGTCTGTTTGTAATATTAAAATAACCGCTTTTTACTAAATGCATATGTATGTATGCACGGTACATATACCAAAAATGTAGTTAAAAAATTTTTTGTCTGTCTGTCTGTCTGTTCCGGGTAATCTCTGGAACGGCTGGACGGATTTTGACGGGACTTTCACTGGCAGATGGCTGATGATCCGGGGAGTAACTTAGGCTACTTTTTTTAGACTAACTTTGTCCCGCGCCGTTACTCGCGGTACAACAATAGCCGCGGGTAGCACCGCGGGGTTCAGCTAGTAATCTATAAAGCGTAATATTTGCGCAACAAAGTTTTAAGGTTATATTTCAGGATCTATAATATAACGTTTGTTTAAGACATACAATTAACACGGATGGCATAGTGGTTTAAGAAATCACCACGCGGTTCTGCCGCTTTCTGCTGCTCCGAGTGTTGTGGGTTCAATCCCACAGGGGACAACACTTAGTGTGATTCACAAATTGTTGTGCTGAGTCTAGGTGTTCTTTGTGTCCGTTTTATGTATGTTTGTAAAGTCTCCCACGTCACAGGATATATTCCTATTGGGGGGTGTTCTATTTGGAAAAAAAAAGTTAAATAGAAATCGGGATTAATTAGAAGTTCACTTCTCTTGCACATAATCATGCACAGAAGCGCAATGACCCTGTATATATAGATACTAGAAAATAAAACCTCATATTGTTGACAATGAAATGAGTAATTTTCTTAGTAATCCCACCCACCCAGACACGTGCGGACATGGTGACTAATCGTCTGTCAACCCTCCACTACACGTAAGTTAATTAAATACATGCATACGAATTCATACCATGATAACTTTCTACTCACAATTTTCTAACATCGCAATCGAAAGGCCGATTCATTCGATTTTAATTAGATTCGATATAATCAATGTATCACCTTTCACGATTATCTCAGTTTTTCACTTCCTCCTTCTGCGTTAAAGTAAGATCGGATTCTACAACAGTAGGTATATTTTTTTGTGTATGTATTTTTGTTGTTCTATGTACGTAATTTTAAGTATAGATGTATTGTTTACTGATTGTGTTATAATCTTATCGTAATTATAAGATATTGGCGAAAGTTTGCGTAGTTTGTTTTGTTACACCTTCACACTGAACCGGCTATACCGATTTTGATCAAATTTGTAAATGACCTAACTTTATATCGAAAAATGTAGTGTTCCCGTGGAATGACTAGTAGATATTCAAATATATACACGTTTTTATGTATTTGAAAAACCGCGGGGCGCAGCTAGTCTTAATTATACATCTGCCAAACAAGTCTTAGTATTACCAAAAAGCTGCCTCATGAAAATGCCTAAGGCATAAAATCCGCTTCACACAATATATTTACAAGAAGTTAAAAAGGAAGATAAACATATATCTATACTAATATATAAAGCTGAAGAGTTTGTTTGTTTGTTTGTTTCTTTGTTTGTTTGTTTGAACACGCTAATCTCAGGAACCGCTGGTCCGATTTGAAAAATTCTTTCAGTTTTAGATAGCCCATTTATCGAGGAAGGCTATAGGCTATATATCATCACGCTAAGACCTACAGGAGCGGAGCAACAATGAAAAATGTTTCAAAAACGGGGGAAATTTTCACGTTACGGGCAATATAAGGCGCAAACGAGGTTGCGTGGGTCAGCTAGTATTATATAATATATAAAGCTGAAGAGTTTGTTTGTTTGTTTGAACACGCTAATCTCAGGAACCGCTGGTCCGATTTGAAAAATTCTTTCGGTGTTGGATAGTCCATTTATCGAGGAAAGCTATAGGGTATATATCATCACGCTACTACTAATAGGAGCGGAACAACAATGAAAAATGTTTCGAAAAAATTTTTCAAATCGGACCAGTGGTTCCTGAGATTAGCGTGTTCAAACAAACAAACAAACAAACTCTTCAGCTTTATATATTAGTATAGATTATATTACCTTGGAGTAGTTTCGTTCGTAAAATTCGTTTACATGTATTATGACGACAGGTGTATGTAAATTTACTATGTTGACACATTTAAGTCATATAAGCTTATCAACTCAGGAAATTGATTATGACTAGTAGATAACCTAGAGTTTTTTTTGACATTTACATCATGTTGTGAAAACCAGACTAGATATGAAAACTTTGTTCGACCTATTTTCACAATGAAAATGTCGAATTGAAATAATACAATTACTAGTTTGATATAATATGTTTGAAGATAAGACATCAAACTTGCTGGATTTTATGTTTATTTTCCACATTATCACCTAAAACCTAACAGCTTTGAATATATTGACATATCAAAGAAAACATCTGAGACGTTTTGATTCAATTTTACAATTAGCGTGCTGCCCCAGAAGTGCGCGCCACGGTATCACTTTTGGGGCAGTAACTGCTTACCTTGGACCATCTGCACGCCGTAGGCGGATGGACCAGGTACGTCGGGTTGGTCCGTTCCTACTAGTAGCTGAGATGGTGTGGGATTATTGATCAGTTCCGAGTCCGATATAACCAACAGTAGGTAGTATCCGAGAGATTTTCGCAAAGACAATAAAACAGGGGTACCTCCTCCTCCTCCTCGCGTCGTTAACCTCACTACTGAGGGTCGTGATTACCCAGGAGTGGTATGATCTTTTGCCGTACAGCTGCTCGCCACTCGTTCATCTCCTTGGCCGAATGAAGAGCAACGTGTAGTTTGGTGGTACAGGGGTACCTAAGTAGTTAATATTGATCATCGGTTGGTGATGTGATTGGTTGATCAACACTCGGTTCTAGCCTACTACATCACGCTGAGCAGGATTTATGTCAAGTTTTCCTTTTTTTCTGTGCTGTTTGCCCCAGAGCTTCTTCCCTAGTCGCTTCTTAAGACACGACACCCACAGTATGAATAGGGTACTCACACTTCTATTACACTTACTTATACTTACACTTAATTCATCACTACAAGGCTAAGTGAATCAATCTGTCATTAAAGTACGTACTCAAATGAAAGAAAAAGCCACAAAAAGTGTCATAAAAGAAAGTTCGAGAAACTTAACAAATCCCAAGTATCTGCGTATGCGCAGTTGTAGTCATTATAATAATCATGTTGGTATGCTAAAACTGCCAAATTGAACGTAGGTGTTCAGTGTTCTATTGACCTCTTAAAGGAAAAAAAAACCAGCTTTCTATTGAATAGCAAACTACGACGATATTAACTGGAACGAAAATAGAGATTGATTGTTTTCAGTTGGTGTTTACATTGCACTAAGCATCAGGCAGAATAGAGAGTCATTTTGGCAGGCCATACATAAAAAAAAAAAAACAAAAAAAAAAGCCTCAGTGGCACAGTGGTAGCGTATGCGACTGCTGTGCTTGAGGTTCGCAGGCAGCAGTGGACTAATAAGTGTAAGTAAAGTATTGATGTGATACAAATATAAGATTACTTGCCCTGACAGAGTGACTGATTCTAGGCCATTAGAAGAGCGTAAGCCACTGTGGCTACGTATGTAGGTATATTCTTAACATTTTGACATCTGATGATTTTTTATGTTTTTGATTTTATCTTGGTGGATAAAAACTAACAATTTGGGAAATTTCACTTCTCATGAGGTAAAATAAGATATGAATGGTAGCAAATAACCATGCAAGTGAACCAACCCCAGGTTATTTATAATACAAATAAATCAAATTGGAGTGTCTATTTGTAATATTAAAATAACCGTTTTTTAATAAATGTAATGTATGTATACACGATACATGTACCAAAATAACATTTTTACAATTTTGGTCTGTCTGTCTGTCTATTTGTTTTCTGGGTAATCTCCGTAACGGCTGAACCGATTTAGACAGGACTTTTACCTTGCAGATAGCTGATGATCTGAAGAGTAACTTAGGCTTCTTTTAGACTAGCTTCGGCCCGCAGCCTTACCCGCGGTACGACAATAACCGGGGTAATACCGCGGTGTTTAGCTAGTAAAAAATATAATCGTTTAGGTATAACTAATAATAATGTCAATAATAGATAAATAGAAAGTTCAAATGCAATCGGGTACACTTATGGTTTAAAGGCGGTTACTTCGTTTTAAGTAAATATACGATTTTTTATTTAAACCTGTGCTTCTGCGATTTAGTACTTATAAAAAACTAATTGATTGTTTTACCAGAGATTATTGGGGTCCTTAGCCTTACGTTTCACATGCTCGAAAAACTAATAAGAGTGTAAAAACAATACATTAAACTCTAAATGTGTTAGGTTATCAGATTCAGGTCTAACAAAAAAGAAACATTAATATTGAAGTCTTTCAGATAAAACAACAGACAACAATAATAAAGATAAAAATAACATGCTTAAGTGGACATAAACATTGGAAACTGTTTAATAAATATGCATGTGTCAGGTGAACAAGAAATCATTTGATTTGTTAGGATTCTTTGTCACACACACAACTCACGCACGCACACACACATATGACATGCAAGTACACAAACACGGTTGCAGTGACTCAGTACTCCTCATAAAACGCATGATATACAATTAGGGAACATCTCAACAAAGATATGAGATGGACAATTATGATATATATCAGCAAGTGGCACATTATTATGTGAAGTTTATGACAAGCTCTCCGAGTTCAATTGCTAAATTAAGTTCAATTTATGTGTTTTTATTTCATGAAAATGAATTGTAACAATAATAATCTAGAAACTAACAGGATGATGTTAAGCAATAAGTGATTCTGTACACTTTTAGGATAATATAAATGACGGTAGTACGGCCATTTGTTCCTTTCTACAATTTATGTTTTTTCTTTATTCTTTTTATAAACATTGGAACTTATACCAAACTATCTGGCTAGTATGAAATAGTAGGTCAAACCTTCTTTTCATAGAGATGCATATGTTTAACAGTAGACTAGTAACTACTTTTTAAAAGATTGGTAAAGGTGGATTGGCGTGAGGCTTTTGGCCAGCCACAGAATGAACAGAAACTCTTTACAGTGTAACCTTGCTGATGCCTCTTAAATTTGGAACACACCAGAAAGATAATGATATAAGCTGATGTTGCCAGCTTTTGTATTCTTTAACAGTATTTTACTCTAGTCTCTAGTATGAATACTAACAGTACAATTAAACAGTTATGTATCTAAATATCTGCTGTTAAAAAACTGTGGTTTTGGTTTGATTTCTTTAATAAACAGTTAATTTGCATACAGCTATAGCATTTTATTTTAAGATGGGATAGTAAAAATTATTCCATAGAATTCAGAACTATGTAGGTAAATAATTTTAGACAAAATATTAATTTCTATGTAAAAAACAGTTGCCATTTATATTGTTAAATCTTAACAAAAATTCATAAATTGCTTAGCTAACTTAAAATCAGTAAGTATCTTATGATTGTGTTGTTCCAAACTCTATCCAGTACATATATGTTCAATTGTCCTGATTGATTCTATCTTTACATTTATTATGCATCTCAGTGGTCTCAATTAAGAATTAACATTTTTTTTTACTATTTAACATATTTATTTTTGTATATTTCTATAATTGAATTATTAATTTAAGAAATTAATTATTGTTCTAGTGTTGAAAATTATTTGTAATTTATAGATATATATTTTTGTACTATATATCTATTAATTATATATAATTCTCATGTCACGTTGATGGTCGTGATGAACTCTTACACTATTATCTAATTGTATTTTTTTAATGTAGTTTTTGCTGGTGTGGCTCAGATTTAATACTTAACATCATACTTAGACCAATAAGAACATGATTGAAAAGTTACGCAGAGGAAGTTGCGTGGGTCAACTAGTGTTTATTGAGAGTCCGATTCCAGTACATTTCAGAGTATGTAAATATTAATTTATTCAATATTAATCAAACCAAGTAAATTAGGAATACTTCAAACTTTGTTTAAAATGTACTTTGACTTATATGGCCCTGTATGATGATGTAGGCACCTGAGAGCATAGATGTTTTAACCGCAGTTTTATTAATTTAAACTTAGTATCACTCTCGTAACTGTGTAAAGATTTATAGACAGCAATTACGCATTTGGAGAATTAAAGATTGGAAATTTGAAGCAATGAAAGAAGGTAGTAAAAAAAGATGAATGTGGTTTACACAGATGGTTTTGTGAGTGTTAGCAGAACTTGAGAAGAAGTGAGTCTGTCCACCTGAGACCGGCTCACTTAAATGATGTCAAGATTCAGATTATATAAAGATTTGCAGTAGTCCCTCTATTCTTGGATCCTATTGTTTTAAGTTATAGGACTATCTATCATTATGTTATGCATCCAGCATTTAGTCGTACAGTCAGTGGTCAGTAGTCACAGATTTACGATTTACTAGTAATGCGCCACAGCTTTTTTTTAATGGGATAGGTGTAGTAGACGTACAGCTTGATGATAAGCGATTACCGCCGCTCATGGACACCTGCAACACCAGAGGCGTCACAAGTGGGTTGCCGTCCCAGTTTTGCACGGGTTCATTACAGAAAATATAATATAGTCTATGTTCCCAGAGAAGATGTGCACCTTAATTTTTTCTGACATCTTCAACAAATATTGTCATATTTTAGCCAATATACTCAAAAATTATATACAAAACTTTCCTCAAGAATCACTATCCATTGGTAAAAATTGCATCAAAATCCATGCAGTAGCTTTTAAGTTTCAAGCGAACAGACAGACAGACGCAGCAGAGGACGTTGTTTCATAATATGTAGTGATAAGTATTGGATTCTACAATTTGTTAATTGCAAGGAAGTAATCATACTAATATCATACTTATAACAATCTTTATTATTTTTTAATAGTGGTACCTATACAGAGATAAAAGAGATCACTTTGATAATTGAGAATATTAGATAAATCCATCATGAAGGTGGCTTTCAATTATTATATTAAGGTGCATCTCCACTGAAATTATTGGTAATTTCAGTGTTTCCAACTGTTGGCAACTCTTCCAAAAATTGCCTACTTTTGTTTCCACCGCGTCACCAACAAATAATTTGAAAATCATGCCAACTAAGCATCTCCACAATAGAGGTATTATAGAAAGTATAAATATTTACCTCTAAGGACTTCACAAAGTCAATAAATATCAGCAAGAAGCATATTCTTTTGATGTTTACCGGCAAACACAGACCAACATTTGTTGACAATTTTTGTTGCCAATACAAGGAAATTTCAGAAACTTTTGTCACCAACATGTGTTGACAACACACAAGTTGCCAACATCTGTTCGGAGACTCGGCTTTATACATATAGCTGCAGTGCTTTGCTGTGGCACATTGGAAATGCATTGATGATAAATGAAGCACTCAGCTAACATGAAAAATAGGCACAATAGGCATAATTTTGACCTAAATAGATATAGAAGTTTTTAAGTTTTTGAAGCATAATTGGGTTAACATTTTTAAAATATAGTGTTAGGGTTAATGTTTAAATGAGTTTGGTAGAAATATTGACTTGGTTGTAATAAATAGATTGTAGAATACATTTGATGAGAAAAACTAAGTGTTTTGTAGTAACCATTAAATATTACAATAGTATTATACAGTATTGAATGAGTAATTGTAAGTTTCTGTGCATATAATTTTTAAAAGTTTTTGTAACAAAGGTAATTAGTTATTTAGTTTGTAGTCTAACAAGAGAGGTAAAGGAGTGCTCTAAAGAAGTCTAAAGTACTTATTGTTAGACTACCTGCTTTAATTAAAAATTCTTAATGCAAAATCACTAGACTTAATACAAAGTGCTTACACATTATAATATACAAATACCAAAACTGTGCTTCTAGAATACAGAGAGAGACATTTCCTATATGAAAATTAGATTTATTATAATAAATATTGAAGTAAAAAGGTTTTTAATGTTAAGTTAATTAGAAAAGATTGACCCCAATGTTATTCTAAAATCTAAAACTGTATTGACATGAAATAGTGTGCACAAGTAACCTAAATTCGGATATGAAAAAAAAAAACAAACAAACTTATATGGCAAATTCTTATAAGAATGCCACAAGTACCTAGCCTTCCGACTTCCTATCGAAGGCAGTGTTAATTAGCGCTGCTTATCATATAAGGAAATGTTCACATTCAAGGTAAGCAAGCATGGAGCAACATGATGAGGTGGAAAAACATAGCAAATTTTATTGGTACTTACAAGTTGCCACTTGGACTTGCGTGTAGGGTCTGCAATGGTAATCAGCAGCCTGTGGATCATTTGTACTGTGCCTTCGTAGTATACCAGTGCCGACTCGTAGTTACCCATCAAAGCCATCTCCCTGGCCAACTTAGTGTTTTCGCAAATTTCGCCAACAGAAACTGCCATTATTGTCATTCCCGCTGCGTACACGTAACTTATCCACAGTGAAAAAGTTATGGTTCTTTACAGAGACCTCTTATCCCTTTTCGTAGATTATAATCGCGTGTGACATCCAATGATACGAATGTAACACTTTGCATTTTCACAACATAACCCACACGACATCCATTGTTTTTGTATTGTTCACTTTTAATAGCGCAAAAGTTTGTTGATGTGTGATATTACTTATCTCATGGTTACTCTGAATTTATAAAAATAAAACCATATTTTTAAGACAAAACAAACTGATTAATTTTGTTCGACAATTCACAATCACAATCTTAAGTCAACTGCCAACCTTTAAAATCAATTGGCCAATGACGAATTGAAATGCCAAGATTCTAGCAGTTGTCTAACCTGTATAAATAGAAAAGGCTGTTCTCGTTTACAAAAAATCATTTGACGTCTCTATTCTTGAAACATTAATCGACTAAAAACTAGCCACCTTTGTCACTTTTAATGTGCATAAAGTATAAATAAAAAAAAAAAAAAAAAAAAAATTGTTCCTAATATCCAGCATTCTTCTGTGAATTCAGAAGATGAATCGTTGATAGTTATTTCCTAAAAGTATCTTCATTCAAGACAAGGTTTAACATCGCTCCTTCTACCAGTAGAAGACACCAGGGCATTAATCTTCAGCTACCCTAGGAAGTGAACTCATGTAGAACTGAAAGCTGACTGACCCGTCTTTTGTGAGACGGTCAATGGGCATAGGAACACTGGGATGATTTTTCGTTGTTAAGAGTTCGAGATACCCCTTCGCACCCGATAAATGAGCATGGATATTCATTAGAATATTACACCCCGTTAACAAAAAAATAAAAGGTTCAACACGACCTCTCATCATTAATTCCAAACAAAATCACATGAGCACATGGGTCAGAAATACGTTCCCGGTTTCTAAGAAAAGAATCACTTTGTTTTCGAAATCAAAACTATTCTCAAAATCTGCGCACATTGTGCTTTTATAGCCGCAAACAACTGCCATCTGACGAAAACATAAATGTTTAATTTTATCCAGAACTAGTTGAAATAGTAAAATTTCGAAGTGATTGCTGAGTGCTACTATGTTTATGCCTGAATCCCTAAAACTTGGAACACTTTACTTCTCTTCTCGCTATATCTACAATATCAGAGAATAGTCAATTTCTTCCACATTCTATACAAGGTTGATATGACAATACGACATTAAATAAAATCGTGAGCTATTTAAATGTTTTAGTTTATAATAATAATAATAATAATAAACCTTTATTTCAGACCAATGTCCATATATATGTTAGTAAATTGGTGTTAGTAACAATAGTGCTTAAGTTGAGAAGTTAGTGTTATTAGTATGGGATTGGATGGGAAAAAATCTAATAAATTAAATACGCTAAATAATTAAAACCAATAAGTACCATTGTAATTTACCATTACCATTTGTAATTTAAGTTCAATAACCAGCGTGATTAAACGAAACGGCAACAGCGCAAGCGCCTCGGACAGAACAGAACAGAACAGCGCGCGACGTAGCCACAGCTTTTGTTTACGATTACGCATGCATTTTATTGGATACATCGTGTAGTAAATTTCTGAAACGGAAAATATTGTCTTGTCGCAAAACTACAGACTGATTTTATTAAAATTTTGCAAGTAGACTTGTTATACGTGTAGGTATGTCTAGTTCAAATAAATGTATTGTTATTTCCACCTGTATTTGTAATACTGGTTAATATGTACAAATAACTACAACAAGGTTTAAAGTTTAGTTTATGAAGGGCTAACTTTTAAGAACAATAAAAAAAACATCGACTGTATCTGGATTCCATTGTTTACTATTTATTGCGGCTAATTGGATTTACTGTGGCTTAAAAAAGGGGGTAAAATGAGACAAAATTTCTAACAATAAACATTATATTCGTAGTTCTAGATATACAACATAGTACGAAACATAAATATAATCTCCAGTTATACAATATCATGTCATTATACATTTAACAGCTCTTCGTGTGGGCCATTAACAATAAGTATACGGTCAAAAATATCCAGCTGTTTTTACGCAGAGTGCAACAGACATATATGCGAAACAAAGACAACCCTATCCAATAAAGTAGCCTTTGAATAATCAATATATGCAATTTATTGCAACACATTCATACTTAAATCACAAAATTAAAACAGTTTTGTTACCATCAGTATGAAAATACTAAAACCTTGTGTTGTTAAAGGAAGAATATCTTTGTTATTACATATTTATATGAGTCAAAACTTTTTAAATAAAATACTATTTTGATAGATAACTTTTTACACTAGCATTTACCTAGCCTCATGCAAAATACTAAAGTGAGAATTTGTGATTGCAGTTAATCTAACAGATAAGGAAGCAGCAAGTTGCAGGCTTAAACCAAATTGAATTGATAGGCTTAGGTCACACAAAGGGATTGCAATTCGGTAACATAGGCTACCTATATGTTAACCTACAAATTAAAATACTTTTCCGTGGTAATAGCATTTGCTTGAAAGTGTTTCATTCAAGTAGGCACAGGTCAGATAGTAATCTATAAAATAGTATATTATTTAAAAAGAGTCTACATAACAAATTATGAGAAGAAATATCACTGGTTTATTTAAAAAAGTGTACTATCGAAATACTTCTCCAGTTTAATATCGGTTCTAAATATTTTAAGACATCTTTTATATGCACCTGGATAATTATTTATCAACTATATACAAAAAAAACATAGCTACTCTTTTATAAAACAAAATCTTTGATGTACAATATGAGAACCTAAAGATAATTATTTATATAAACCATATTTATTAATTTATAAAAATCTATTCTAAGAGGATGATGACAATGATGATGACAATGATGATGGTGATGAAAAAACTATAGACAAGCATTAATAACAATGACAACACTAAGTAATGTCAAAATGAATCAGTTGACAGTAAAAAGAAAGAAAATCGTTCTAACTTTTTAAATTTCTTATAACACAAATATGTCACACTTATTGAGTATGTTCTTTTTCTGTCACATTAAAATAACACATGACATTTTAATAAAAAAAACAATAAAGGAACGCACTGAGATATTTTTAAACTTGTTGTCAATTAAACATGGTAACACCGCTTAAGAAAATACAATGTTCCTACAAATTTAGGTAACACTCTTACACAACTTATTGCATTGTTATGTAGATAAACTATAATGTAATTATTGCAAAAATGTTGTATGGATCAAACTATTCTGACTAATTTACATACATCAAGATACCAATGAAAACAGTAGACAAATTCTTGTTTATGGAATCCAAAGTATTTGTTTCATTGCGTCTTTTATTTCGTATTGGCCAGTCTTACTGCGGAATTCTAATAGTTTTTTAACTAGCAACTTTACAGATAAGGCATTAACAGATACTTAAAATACCCTTTCTGTAAGTGAAAGTGTTTGAATATTTCTAGTGTATTTATAATATTGAGTAAAAGAGAAACTAAAAATAATATTACACCTTAATCAAAATATGTGCACCAATTAGAACTTAAAAAATAATAGTAACATAATATACAAAGATAACTAAAACTATTTTATGTCGTGTATTTTGGAAAACCATTAGAGTTTGAGTGCGACCATCTTTAATATTTCTAGCACCAAATATTTACAACTTACAAAAGACGAAGAAAAGACGAGAAACAGACTAGGTAGATTTAATCGTTGTGGCGAAATATGTTATGGCGATAATAGAAAAACAATGAAATTAAACCTTTCAAAACTCATTCACAATATATTTTTAAATATCTTCAGAAATCGAAACAAACTTCGACAGGAGCAAATATACATGTCATATTAAATTCTATATTACATATATTATATTTCTAACACATAGTTAGTATATTTAGATCTAAAATGGTTACAGATCTAATATAGGAGTGTATAGCGTCACAAGCGTTGGATGTATCCCTGTAGTGTTGCTGAACAAAAGCGATCCACACTCCTTTGTTATAAGGTTATAATTATAGATACACAAAATTTGGTGTAGTTACCAAATCTTAAATATAACAGAATCGTCGGGAAACATAGTTTGCCTTATTACAAACAAAGACTAAAGAAAATCTGGGTTTAAGGAATAAAAAAAATGTTAAAATCTATAAATTTCGTTAGTCCATATTTTAAGAAGGTATCTATATAGGATATTGGCAAAGTAATTTTTAAATAAAGGTCGAGTAAGATAGCGAGCGGGGCGGAACAGGGACGTGGCGGTGTGAGTGTTATCTTTTGATTTAACTGTCCCATTCAACTCGCTGTGTGGTTTAGCTTTATAAGTTATTTTCTTTTAGTTATCTTTATCCTTTTTCACATTGAACACATCAAATTTAAGAATTATCTCTACAAAGACTAACATCTACCAATCATTCACTATAATTTGCTAATGCACATCTAAAACACAATAAAGGAGTAGCTAATTCTTTATGATGTAGATCATCAACGTGTATTAGTTTTAGTACTGCTATATACACCCGAGGAAAAAAATTAAAAACTCATTAATTGAAGCCCGTAGACACAAATCTAAGCCCATGTTCAGAAGACGAGTCAACGGGCGTTTACAACTACATGTAATTTCGTTCTAGGAGTAGACATGCTAACGCGCGTTTTTACATGTAGTTGTTAACGCGCGTTGAGCGCTCGTCATCTGAACATGGCCTTATACTTTTAAATGAGCATTCTTGTATATATAATCTGCATCTTGGATTGGAAACAGCTCCAACGATTTCGATGGGTTTCGGGGGCGATAAATCGATATACCTAGGATTCTGTTTTAGAAAATTTATCAAAAACAATCCGAGCAAAACTCGGTTCTCTAGGCAATATATATTGTAAACGAACATATTGGTCGACATATTCTCCGAATGCCATCACCGCTATGCAACATCACTGCATAGAGAAAGAATACTTAAAACAAACTCTACAATCTCGTCTAGCCAGGGTTAAAGTTAAAACCTCCTAGAAAATAAGAAGCCTATGGTCAACAGTGCACTATCAAAGCCTGTTAATCATGATGATTAACCAGGTAACCAGGTAAAAACCTGTTTATTCAATTTAAATTTCCTGTCAAAGTCCTTGATACGTCCATATATCGCGAGCTACATTATTAAGTTTATAGATAGGTTCCTGAATGTAAATTTTTTTTGTTAGTGCTCGTTTGTATATCTGACTAGCCTTTACTATTCCCAAGATTATTTGAGGTCGATCCGACCCGGGCATCCTGAGATCTCTTGATCGGCAATCGCTTACGCTAACCGTTAGACCAACGAGGCAGTCCAAGTTTGTACTTCAATGAATGAGTTTTCTATAGATTATTAATATACTAACACTGATTCTATGATTTACTTTGCATATATCTCTCATATTTAGAGTATTTATCCTGATACCTGTTTTTATCAGCTAGCTGCTAGAATGCCTCACACATAACGCATATAAGTAGGTAATTTTATAATATATACATATACAACCTTACGAAGCATGAGTTATCACATGTATGATGGTCCGACTTATCCACATAGAATTTCGTAAGCATTTACATATTTATACTTTTTTGTTATTTTTTTATATTTCATCATTGCCATGAAAATATTTTTTAGATCAGATATAAGCTTATAGCTTTGATTATAATATTTTACGCTATAGAGCACGAAAGGCGTAAAGGGCAAAAGGCAAAAAAACTGGGTTTCTTTTTTAATAACATTTAGCTAACACCATCATATTTTATATCCTGCCTGTACCATCCTAAAATTTAAAAGTTACTTACTCAAAATATAAGGTATATTTACTAATCGACGATTACTAAGATGTGACTTCCACATTCCGCAATAAAAATATACTACAGCGCCATCTATCGAAGATAAGATACACCTAACTGCGAAATAACTACAAATCCTGTATCGCGATATAGATATTTTCGATTAGCATATTTACAATAACGCGATATCAACCGTTGGGCCGTGTCCCGCATGGGGATGAAAAAATGTACCTTTTGTGGAAGGCCACATAAGGTAAAATTTTTTACGGTATTGGGGGCAAACGAGCAGACAAGTCACCTGATGGTAACCACCATCGCAATTGAAGAAGATAATCCCAAGTGCGCTGCTGCCTTTTTAGTCTTATCCTCAGAATCCACACCTCATTCAATCGGTGACAAGCAATAAAAGAATCGCTTTTTACCAGTTTTTATGGCGCCCTTTTGAGATGTATATAGTGTATATACAGCGTCGGGCCCTTAGTGACCTTTACGCCGATTGGCTAAAATAAATTACACGTAATCTAATATTCCTTCACACTAGCTTATTTATGCTGTAATTTACTGTCACATAGAATTTGTAGCATTCAAAATATAAGTATAATGTCAAAAAGGGTATATTATAAATATTGACTTTAAACATCTTATACACATCTGTTTAATCCTAAACTAGGTAAAGTCTGTGTTAATGTTATTAGATAGTTTATAAACATACTTTTCTTAACACACCCAGGAAAATAAGAAATAACCATATTAACCACACAATTATTTGACCTGAGTAGAAATCGAATACATGACGTGTATTAGCAGTCAAGATCACCACTAGACATTCAAATAAATATATGCTACAGTACAAAACTGGACGCATTATATAGCTTTTATTTCTAGTTATATATATGAGCAGGCCAATGTGACTACTCTGCCTGATGAAAAACTTGAGCAGAATATAAGAGTGGTGGTCACCATACACATTGCGAATGCAGGCAATGCAACAATGTAGTATGGTGACCCACAGTATGGCGGCCTATCGAGATGCTGCATCATTGGGCCTCTGATCTCGCACTCACCAACGAAACACGACAACACGAATGCTGTCATTTTAGGTTGATCTTCTTCATAATAGGCAATCAAAGCAAGCTAGTGTGCGGACCATATTATATTTTAATTAGTTTTTTTCTAACATCAAACACCAATGTACATCAGTTAGTCGTTAACGACTTTGTAGAACTATATCGTTGAGCTATTAACTGGTGAAATTATACAAAAAGCAATAATGTTACAAAAACGCAATGGACGTATTATTTCACAATCTAAGTATCAATTTACAATCACTCTACATTTTTTTGGAGTTTACTCCTCAAGAAACGATTTTTATATTTAATATTTTTGCAGATTTTCAAATTTTAAACAGAACTTGTATTATGGGTACTAGATTAGTGATATAAATAGATATATACTTTATGTAAATACATACATATTATACATAAAAACACCCAAACTCCGAAACAAATATTTGCAGATCATACAAACATTCGGTCCGACCCGGGAATCGAACCCAAAACCTTATGTACAGAAGCCGCGTACGCTATCACTGCGCCAACAATTATGTGAGGAGTACAATCTAGCGTTAACTGAAAGTGAGGCGTTACGTTTTCACCATTCAGTTCGGGTGACAAATATCTTTCATGGATTAGTAGCCATATATTTCATTGGAATGATATATGTAATATTAATAATTTCTTATTTTAGTACTGATTGTTTTCTCTTAAAGCAAACAACTTTTATATCAATTACTCATAATAAAAATGTAACAGGTCCAATTCTGTAAATCAAAGATATTTTGAAAAAAAAATTTGGTGCTCTCTATAATAAATACTGAAGTCAAAACGGTATTTTTTTCTTTTTTGTCTGTCTGTCTGTATCTTGGCCGCGCATCACGCCGAAAGTACTGAATGGATTCATATGAAACTTGGCATGATTTGAGTTCATACTACGAGGTAGGACGTAGGACACTTTTATCCAGAAATTCAGCACGGTTTCCTGCAGAGAGGGGATGGGATGGAGATAGGAGGAATTCAATAACACAGAGTCCGATTTCATTATTTCTTTTTGCTAGAAAGCAAGTACTTTAAATATTGTTACGTAATCTATTTATTTGTTTATTATACGACTTTAGTTTGTATTTATCGGTTAGTTCCATAAAATCCTAATAGATGGCGGTTTGGCATCTAAGTTGCACAGATATCCGAGATAATCAGAATTTTCAGAAATGTAGAAAATATTTACAAAAAAAATGTGGCGGGTTCGTTTCGGTTTCGGGTATTCGCCGGGTCAGCAAGTTGGGAATATACAAATTGTCGCGGGGACTTTATTAACATACATGAAACGGCCACAAAGAAGACAGTCATTTTTGGATCACACCAAGTTGTCCTATGTGGGATTTGAATTGACGACACTTGGCGCAGTAGAAAGCGACGTGGCGACCGCTTAAACGAAAAGGCCGACCGTTAATATGCATAAATATTTATATATACTTTGATTATTTTTAAGACGCTTTCATTTATTCTCCTTTTAAATAATCTACACAATAATAGCTCTTAAGGAGTAAACTCCAGTCATGCGTCAGAGTTAAAACTGACACACACTTCTTTGTTTAAAGAACTTTAGACATCTCACACATAGTCGTTTCATTATAAATCAGACAGAGTCTATATACTATGCTTAACCAGATTGCTGGCACACCTATTTATATATTACTAAACACATGATCAGTTTTTCAATATTTATAGCATATGGGCAGTGGGATTCGTAAAGTAATAAGTAACAAGTAAATTTTTCTTAAAATAAAAAACCGACTTTAAGAACGACCAAATTGATCCATTTCTCTTGGATGCCCTCATCAGATCTTAGTGTCCTAATCATGATACCACCGTTGGGATATCTCCTTTCTATTAAAATCGGTTCATAAACGACGAAGTTCTCCGCGAACACACATAAAATAACATATATATGGTCGAATTGAGAACCTCCTCCTTTTTGAAGTCGGTTAAAAAGGGACATTTTACGTTAAAAGGTTCATTATGTCGGATAGTCGCTTACACATTACAAAAAACCGGAATGTTACTTTTAAAAAGTTTTAAATTAAATGGTTATGTATAATATGTATCTTTTACAAAAAAAGTACATAAGTATTCTATCAGTCTAACTGACTGCTTAGTTTGAAGTTGGTTTAAACCCACGACACTCAGGGCCGTGGAAAGCGAGGATACAGTTACAACCACTACAAAGACTGATTAGTTAAATATTAAACAATCACCGGTTACCAAGAAAAGTTTTAACAAAAAACGAATTCCACTGTTCATTTGCCTGGTAAGCTCTTGCCTTGTACAGTACATTAGCAACTTACTCTCAATTGGGAATAAGTTCGAGATGTTCCTTTGGCATAGGAGGTAATACGTGAACTTGTTTCGCTTTCCCAGCGTGGTACACTTGGCCAGGGCTGAACGGCTCCAGGCGAGGGTGCGCTGAGATATCTTTCTTGGGATCTAAAAATAAAGAAAACAAGAATTAATATTTCTGTGGTTTTCTACATTCCGATTAAATGTTTGGGTTTTGATTCCTGTTTTTTTTTAAACAGTTATGTGTACCGTTTAAAGCTGGTATCATCAGCGATTAATAGATAGTTCACTAGGCATAGGCCTCTCCTTAGAATGAATGTTTTGGCATATTATACCAGGCTGGCAAGACGGGTTGGTATAGGCTTTGTTTTAAAATTAGCAATGATATCTGTAGGAGGGGAGGGGGGGGGGGGGCGTGACACTCCGTATCCTTATCCGTCACCGGTTTTTGTTTCTTTTTAAAGATAACTCCCGCATTAGGAATTTACATCCTGTGTCGCAGGGTACTTAACAAGCATCCACGTAACGGATACAAAGAAAAATCAGAGCAACGATTTGTGGTTTACACAAAGTGTTGTCCCACATAGGATTTGAACCCACAAACACTTGGCGCAGTAGGGAGCGGCGTGGCGTCCGCTTTAACCACTAGGCCAATCGTGCAGTCATCATCTTCCTAGCCTTTATTACTCCCAAGATAATTTGGAGTCGGTTATTAATTCAACCGGCCAACCGTGTAGTCAAAGGTTACTTATACAATCCCGACTCCTTCAGTATTGGACTCCAGTGTCCGCATTTGGATATTTCCGATAAGGAAGATTTCACAAACCACCTTTGGTATTAGCAGCGATGTATTTGGACAGCCTGACGGTAGGGAGCGGCAGGTAGCCGGCGACCAACGGCATCACGTCCAGTGTTACAGTCTGTGGCTCTGCACTGTTGGATTCCATTGTAACTACACCTGGGGGACAGCAATAATTCATATCTTATTATCGACTTCAATGAATAGTAATACCATTTTTCTCGTAAACCTAATTCCTCCCATAGTGACCTACGAACACACCAAGTTATGATACTCAGAAAGTCCCAGTTAAATTATGTATATTGGAGGCGTGGAAATATAAGCTCTGTCTTCTTAGCAAAGAGGAAGACAAAAATTGAATGAAAATAGGCATAAACCCTATTTAAATGCCTCGGTGGCGCAGTGGTAGCTTACGCGACTGCTGTTCTTGAGGTCTCGGGTTCGATTCCTGGGACCAAATGATCTGCAAATATTTGTTTCGGAGTTTGGGTGTTTTCTATGTATAATATGTATGTATTTACAAAAAAAGTAAGTATGTATATCAGTTGTCTTAGTACCCATAAGACAAGCTCTGCTTAGTTTGGGACTAGATGGCGTTGTGTGTTAGATGTCCGAAATATTTATTTATTTAATATTTAATACAGACTCAAAAGAACCGTTAAGACCAGAGTAATTGGTCAGAATTGCCACTTGATCTGTAACATACATGTATAATAGTAGAAATAGTAATATACCTGCAGTGCGTCCTAGAACTGCCCAC
Organism: Spilosoma lubricipeda; assembly: GCA_905220595.1. Lineage (NCBI taxonomy): Eukaryota > Metazoa > Arthropoda > Insecta > Lepidoptera > Erebidae > Spilosoma > Spilosoma lubricipeda. The sequence goes on from HG992295.1 coordinate 5,653,316, forward strand.
ATCGTCTGATCAGCAAGAACTTCATACATGAGTGAAGTATATTCAGTTTCATTTACCTGCAAAAGTTGTTTGTACAAACTAAATACTATGTTCCTCAATAATAATAACTTTGTTAACTCTACATTATACATTCAGTCAAAAAAGTAACGGTCATAGATGATTTGGTAATGGTTCCAAATTCATTTCTTTTTGTTTCTTGTTACATTGGCATAACCGCTTTCCATTTTGGCGCGGAGTTTGAGTTGCATCTGTTATTTATATTAAATAATGCGCTGTTTTTAGTTATCATATTATTATCTAGTGTGTATTGCGAATTTCATAATAGACAAAAACATAGAACTAAGAGTTGGTCTTAAATTTTGCATCGCCAATGGAATTTCGTGTTCGGAGCCACTGAAAATGTTACAGAAGGCTTACGGTGAATCCACTTTATCTTTACTTTGTGAAAGCATGTATTTTTCACTGTGGTACAAAGCCTCCAAAGGCGGTCGAAATGCGATGGAAGATTTGCCTCACTATGGTAGGCCATCAACGTCTGCAACTTAAATTAACATCGCAAAAGTGAAGGAAATAGTCACTGAAAATCCTCATTCAACTTTAGAGAGAGATAGCCGCTGAACTTTCTGTATCTCATGAGTCGATACGTACCATTTTAAATAATAACTAGCCGACCCACGCAACCTCGTTTGCGCCTTATATTGCCCGTAGCGTGAAAATTTCCCCCGTTTTTGATACATTCTTCATTGTTGCTCCGCTCCTATTAGTAGTAGCGTGATGATATATACCCTATAGCCTTCCTCGATAAATGGACTATCCAACACCGAAAGAATTTTTCAAATCAGACCAGCGGTTCCTGAGATTAGCGTGTTCAAATAAATAAACAAACAAACAAACAAACTCTTCAGCTTTATATATTAGTATAGATGGGTATGAAACATGTTGCCGCTCGGCTAGTCCCAAAATACCTGAATTTTCTCCAAAAACTCAATTGCATGAGTGTCGCTGAGAACATGCTAGAATGAGTCAATTCCGACCCAACAGTGAATGGTATTGTTACTGGTGACGAGACGTGGGTTTACGAGTTTGACATGTAAACTAGTCAACAAGCTTCGGAGTGGCGCCTTTCAACTGAACCGAAACCGAAAAAACCACGCCAAAGTCAGTCAAAAGTCAAAGTCATGTTGATTGTCTTCTTTGACTCTCGCGGTGTTGTGCTCTTGGAATTTTTGCCGGTAGGTCAAACAGTAAATAAAGAATATTATTTGGTATTGAAGAGAGCAAATTCGACGAAAAAGGCCAGATTTGTGGAAAGAAAATTCTTGGATTTTCATTGTGAACTAATTTTTGATTAAACACTCAACAAGTAGCATCGAGCAACCACCATATTTACCAGATATGGCTTCAGCCTACTTTTTTCTTTTTCCTAAACTCAAATTATCACAACACCGGTTTTCAATTAAAAAATGAAAAAGGGAGAATTCGCAACGAGAACTAAACTCCATTCCGAAAACAACATTTAAAAATGTTTTTATGGTTTGATTATTCGTTGGTGTTAGTGTATCGTTTTTGAAGGAGCATACTTTGAAGGTGATTAAAGATATTTTGGATGAATAACTAACGTTTTTTTATTATTGATCTTTTCGCGGTACTTCCTAGACAGAGTAGTATATAACTTGACTATTGTGAAAAGTAGCATTTAAAATTAAATTTGGAAATTCTGTGTCTAACTGAATTTCCATTTCGTTAAAATATAATTTAGAAGCAATCAGTAATATCTGATCAAATAAATGAACTTACCCTCTGTAAACTCAACTGCAAACAGCACATCTGCGAAGCCCTACAAAAGTCAGCACCTTTAGTCGGCTCCAGCTTAGTCCTGATCACAAACAGTGTTGTGTAATCCTGTATGTCGAAGCTACAGCTGAACGGTCTACTCAGCCCTTCGGCGGACAGAGGACGATAGCGTACGGAGAACTTGGCCTTCAACGGACCAGCTTTGACCAGCGGGTCTTTCTGGAGTTCCCACATGAATGATGCTGTTGTACCATCGGAGGCTACCACCTAAAAAATGGTAAACATATAATTTCAAATACTTTTTTATTGATAAGATTAAAATATAAGTGTGCAGGATCAGGTGTAATGTCCCTCCAATACTTTAACAGGTTTGATGATTATTTCTGTTATTAGAATGACAAACAGTTTAATAGTAATTAGCGCGATAATTTTTATTGCGCAACACAGGAGGATTAGTTACTAAGCAGTTTGGCAATGTCTTTCCTAGATGGCGTTAAAGTATAAAAATGTCATGATACTAAGCATAGATGAGTGAATATATTATTTAATCTTAAAACATTGTATCATGTTCGTATAATATAAATAATAATAAATATTTGGACATCTATCACACAACGCCATCTAAGTCCCAAGCTAAGCAGAGATTGTTTTATGGGTACTAGACAACTGATACAAATACATATATACTTTGTTTTTTTTTTTGTAAATACATTCATATTATACATAGAAAACACCCAAACTCCGAAACAAATATTTGTAGATCATACAAACATTTGTTCCGACCTGGGAATCGAACCCGAGACCTCGCGATCAGCAGTCGCACACGCCAACCGCGAGACCAAAGAGGCAGTCAAATATGGTATATATGAGGAGCCTAACCCTTTTATTTTTTAAATATGGGCTTGCCAAAGTAACTCTGCCTGATAGACAGCATAAGCAGAATCCAAGAGTAGTGGTCACCATACTCATTGTGAATACAGAAAATGCAACAATGATGCGTAGTGATCCACACTATAAAGGCCTATTGAGATACTTCTGCATCATTGGGCCTCCGGTTTCGCACTCCGACAAAAAACGACAGCACGAATGCTGTATTTTATTTTGACTTTGTCGTGTTTAAAAAGTTGTCTTACGTGAAATTTAAACATTGCCAGATCAGAGGGCCTAGTGCGAGTCATCGTTACAGTGACGTATCGTATGAAGTATTCCGTACTAAAATCTTCACCAATTGCTACGACGACCGCGGCGTGAAGAAACGACTTAACGCAAAGTAAACTCACACTAGGTCTTTTGAGAGGTAGTAATATAAGAATTAACAATAAAGTAGACATTTTCACCATATGTTCAGCAGTTTTAGGGTTCAAATCCGACACTGTCGTGTTTCCATCACACTCTAGCTTCGCTTCAGTCAGCGCGAACTGCACTAGATGCACCACATTTGATTTCAGGGTGACGTTGACAAACTTCCTTGTGTTGGATGTCAGGAGGCGCCAGGTTGCTACCATTGGAGGGCAGAAGTGGAGGGGAACTTCTGTTAGAGCTTCCCACCACGGACAGGTTAACCAGACCTAAGAAGAGAGTAAAGTTAATCATCAGAATTGTATTTATTTTAAGCAGTAAGTTCTTCTAACAACAGCTCCTGTATTCGATATTTATAAGGACTTTACAAACATACGTGAAGCGAACACAAAGAACACTCAAGATAACAATTTGTGGGTTACACAAAGTATTATCCCACGTGGGACTTGAACCCACAGGACTTTAGCGCAGTACAAGCGGCATGGCGGCCATTTCAACCACTGGGCATTTCGTGCAGACTCAGTACAATGTGATGTGCACATAGTGGCATAGTTTATTACACAGTAATTCTCGTCCTTAAAGTAAGCTAGCATAAAGAACAGAATCGAACTCACCGTGTGTTCAACACTCTTTTCTTTTTTCGGTTGTAGAGTTGCAAACAATTTAAGCGGCACCCGTGACGTTTGAAATGGCTCCATGGCAGGTATTTTGATGGATAGTTCTCGAAGCATTGCGGAATCATCTTCGGCAAAGCGGATGAGAAGACCCGAGGATGTTTTAAGAAGTATTGTTGTGTTCTAAAACAATCGTAAAGGTATTGTAACAATTTACTACACAACTATGACTAGTGACCGATGATAACATACAACAATGCCATGGTAATCGAGAGGGGAGGAAATCAGAAAAGGTGGTGTCTTACCGTACTTACTGCCCTTTATCTAATAACAAAATACACTCCCAATTTACGTACCCGTATAAAACCTAGATAAAAAGAAGTTCATTTCACGTACATACCAAATAAGGAATAAAAAGATAGCCGCCTTTGATTTATTGCCCTCTCGATAACCACGGCATTACAATAATCATTTAAACCTTGTTTAAAGATCTCATATAAGAAAGAGGTATGTAATCTGAACAAATAAATATGTACTATCAGTAAGAAGTAAATAAATAAATAAATATTTTCGGACATTTAACACACAACGCCATCTAGTCCCAAACTAAGCGGAGCTTGTATTATGGGTACTAGACAACTGATATAAATACTTATTTACTTTTTTTTTTGTAAATACATACATATTATAGATAGAAAACACCCAAACTCCGAAACAAATATTTGCAGCTCATACAAACATTTGATCCGACCCGGGAATCGAACCCGAGACCTCAAGAACAGCAGTCGCGTAAGCTACCACTACGCCACCGAGGCAGTCCGTAAATGCCGTAGATATTAATATCAGGTTCTCATCATCATCAGCCTACATAGACCTACTCATTGCACGCCACTCAAATCGATTTTGGGACTTTTGCATCAAGCTTCTGCCAGCCATCTTGCGCAAAACGTCACACAACACACCACATGGCCTCCACATGCCAGTTTCTAATTATTTTTTGACACATTTTAGTTTAATTACCATTCCTCGAATAGGAGTGAAAAGAATCGCAGAAAATAGTGCAATAGTTTGAATGTATGTACAAAAGAAACACATGAATAATAATTATATATTAACCTCTTCAATATGAGAGCTCCCACTAGTCACCACTAACTCCATAGCATGTTCCAATCCAGCCACCAAATCCTTTTTTGGTTCCACTTTATTCAAATACACATTAACACCTTGAGTGACCACCTCAAATCCAACCTTAGTTCCAATGAGAACATTGGACAAGAATTCTAATTTTTCTTCCACTAAAAGTGAGATTTGTCCCAGTTTAAACATCCCACATTTTTTTGCTAGATATTCTAATGTGAATTCATTCGTTCCAGGTTTGAGAGTCAACCCTTCGACTGCAAAACTGTGTTCATAGCTACATCTCGAGGTGGCGGAAGGTTTTCTATATTTGCAACTGTCTGAGCGTTTTAGGGTTACTTTTGGGTTTTGGCAGTCAACTGTCGCTTTTTGTAGCGACCTATCTTCTTTATAGTGTAATTGGGCACTAATTTGTAAAGGGTTTAATAGTGGGTTTTTGGGTTTTAAGTCGTCCAGTCTTATACTGAAATATGAAAAAAAATAAGGTTATGTCTTAGAGATATGCATGTAAAAATACATATATAATTGGTGGACAGTTAAATAAATGATGGGATTAGATATTATGTAGATACAATACTGTCTATATAAAGTTAGATTAGAGATTTTGGTTGGATAATTTGGATATTCTTCTCTGGTTTCCGGAGAAAAAGTATGGTACTGGTTTCACACATCATTCATCCAAACATTGTGCAAAAAAAAAGTTCTAATGAAGTATCAAATGGATTTATCAAATTCATTCTAGAAGCTGGAGAAAATTTTAAAATCTTTATATGTTAAAATTACCTTGTAATTAAGTTATTAATTTCATTGTCACTTCCCACAAGCCCCCGTTTAGGGGAGTTAGTCTGCGACGCTACACTACCGCTACCTAAATCAGTCTTATGTCCTTTGACCAACTTCTTCTCTTTCTCATCTTTACAACACTCTATACTTATCGCTGCCTTACTGCATCTCACTTCCTTGGGAAGGAAGCTGATCACCGTCAACCGACACTGAACTTTATTGTCAGTGATATAAATCCCTCTTTCCGATGGCATTAAACTAGCAGATACGACCTTAAAGCAGTCATTGAGCTCAGTCAGTACAGTATCCGTCTTCTTTGATAGCTCTTCTCGTATGCACTTCATCATTTCCTCGAAGTAGAAGTTTCTGACTAGTATTTCTAATTCGGCGGTGCTTGCTATTGTTGCCGAGAGCTTTGCATATCTGAAAATTGAACATCGAATTGTGATATTTTATCAAAATAATAATTTGCGCACATGTAAGTCTATATACTTTAAAAAAGACTCATTCAAAAATATCTAATAAGTTTCAACCAATCAATAGGAGTAATATATTTTAACTTTAAAACTTCTTGAAACCATTAATGACTGCCTCGATGGCGCAGTGGTAGCGTACGCGACTGCTGTTCTTTAGGTCTCGGGTTCGATTCCTGGGTCGGATCAAATGTTTGTATGATCTGCAAATATTTGTTGTCTAGTACCCCATAACACAAGCTCTGCTTATCTTGGGACTAGATGGCGTTGTGTGTTTAGATGTCCGAAATATTTATTATTTATTATTATTTATACCCCAAAAAATAATACGATTTTCATTAATTGGCTCTAATTATAGTTTGGAAAACTATCATTTAAAAAATACCTATCCGCGTCATTCATTTTCTTAGCTGCTGCTACCAACTCAAGTCTAGTCTGCGCTGCCAAGTCTTTCCATCCCTGTTCCTCATACGAGCGTAACGCGTCCATTAAGAACACTACTGCCTTTCCTGTCTCACCCAGCTCCGAATAGAAAGAGGCCAAGTCTCGACCTATTAGACGGGCGAACCTGAAAAATTAACAATCATAAATTCCTTTATAGATATAATTCTGATAATGACATTGGGTCCTTTTCAGAGGAATTTCGATTTACTTACCTTAATCTACCAATATGCTTATAAGTTCCCATCGCCAGCTCAGCAAGCTCCAGATAATACTGCTGAAAGCAAGTCTTACTGCACAGCGCTTCCTTCAATCTGTCCGTTGGGGTGGGATGTTGATTGTTTGCCTCGTTGTCCCCCATACCAGCTGACAGCATTACAACCAGGTGCAGCTGTTCTGAGGATGGATCCGGCGAGCCTGGTAAGAGGCCACATAGCTTTCCCAGTTCGTGTAGCTGAAATATAAAAAAAATCGTTAATATTGTATTTTTAGTGATGTGCCACAAATATTAACAGTGGAAACTCGAATAACCGGACTAATTGTTGTCATTAGGGATTTAGCTAATCGAAAATCCGGATAATCGAACGTATGAAAAAAAGCCGGTTTTGCGCACGTGTAGCACGCAAATAAATAATGTTATGTGTTAATTACAAGCGAAAAGTACATGTCAACGAAAATCGGAGTTAATTAAGAAATTATCGATCCCTAGGGGCTTGCGTAAATTCGACTTGTAGTACCTACATATGTTTTTGTAACTTAAACTAAACTACTGGACGGTTTTTGGATGAAGCTTTACAGTAATATAGCTTATACATCAGAATAGCACATACGCTACTAATTGCCGCGATAACCGACATACACGCGGGCGAAGCCGCGAGCAACAACTAGTATTTAATAAGCCGCGGTTGGTAGTCTGGATAATCGCAAATCCGTATAACTGAGGTCTGGATAATCGAGTTTCTACATATCAATAATCATACAAGTATGTATTTCCTTTAAAATAAATAAATCTAGAACTTTATAATCGCCCTAAAATATAATAATGTTAAAGATTCGCCAAAAAGTGGATTCGGATACTGGACTTGAGTCGAGGATACGGCAAGCCGGTACTTCACTATTTCTAAACCGATATTCTATTTTTTTAATAAAACCACTTTCTTTGCTATTTTTGTGACGTAACGGATATCAGAAATATAACTGCCATCATCTATTCAGTTTTAAATTTCATACAATTGAAGCATGATTCATTTTTTTGATGTTTAAAATTAAATTGCAAATTATTGAGTCATAAAATTACTATGTTCACATTTCTTTCATAAAATTACAGACATATATTTTAATAAATTAATATTACATATTTGTATTTCATTTTATTCCTCAACAATCTCTTTTCTAATAAATAATACTGCTGCAGTAGTTATTACTAGTATATGAGTCAGGGAATTCATTATGTTTATTATCAGTATTTAGCGACAACAATAAACAATATGTATTGTATTTTATATATTAAATACAGGATTAGTAACGAATCATGTTTTGTACCATATAGTGAAGAATTAAGCATACGCAGTATCATACTCTTATCATTCCCGTGGGTGTCCGTAAGAGACGACGGGAGCAAGCTACGAAAACAGGATTGCAAAGGGAATGAAAACTGGACACAAACCTAAGGTTGAAGAATAAAGTGACTTGTCTGAGAGGATTCTTGGGGCTTCGATTCCTGGTCACCTTCCTCATCACTAATTGTTTTAGTGTAAAATGTCACTAGCAGGTCATGGAAGCTCACTTCCTTTTAATGTCAAACAGTTTGGTTCCGGACTGTTAAGTGACTAGACTGTGTGAATTCTAATTATATAATAAACGAAATCCATCCAGAATACAACTTTTATTGAAGCAACCAATCACAACATGGTGTCAGTGGGCTGTTAAAGGCCGTTGATAGAGGATTCATAAGTTATGATGATAACAATAAATAACAAATACACATCATAGATCACATAGGCCTCTCTTTAGCAAGAAGAAAAAAATATAACTAGCTGAATCAGCGAACTTCGTACCGCCATATTTACTTATCTGTCCCGCTTTCCACAGGCGGTGTACAGTCGCAGACAAAAAAATTGATTTTCCTCGTTATCTTTATACAAAACTTGTCCTAACGAAAACGAACACTTAAAAAAAGAATGATTTAATATGGTGCAGCCGATCGGAAGATATGCGCGTACATACAATTCGGCGATTAATTATATATAGATAGTATAGTATATATTAAATTGTATTTTAACACGTTTTTATTAACTTCTTTTGTATGTTTGTCTGTAACTGACTTTTGAAATCGTGTTTTCTTAAATTCATCATCATCATCATGGGGTGACCTTCAGAATGAAGTGAGCCCAGCTCTCGTCCAGGCCCTGATGACATCTATCCACTTTCTTAAACTAGAATATTTAAATTCACAGAAGTAAGTAATTGAAAGTACCTTATCCTTAGCATTATGCAGGAGCGGTGCCTGCATAGCAGTGCACATGTCCAATGCGTTGTTATTGGCTGCTAGTCTCTCGCAAGCTCTCAGCGTCTCTGCACAGGCGAGCTGGGCCCAGCACGCTGCAGCGCCCTCTACTGCACTGGCGCCGAGCAGTTGAAGCTCCACGAGGGTGTTGTGGACAGTGGATAGACAACGGGATGCTATCTGTAGTAGGCAAAAATACGTAACTTAAGACTATGGAGTCCTCAACTTACTTTTACTGCCCGTGGCAGGAGGTTCATCCTCACTTTTATTGCCCGTTGCATGATGATCTAAAGCCATTACCGATAACTGGGCTATGTAACACTTAATATATTTTTAAATCGGGCAATAATTCCTGAGGTTGGCGCGGTTAATCAATCAAACAAACAAACAAACACTTCTAGACCGGATTTATAATTGAGTTTAATTTAGAATTGTTCAGAAAGCAATATCGAAATTAAAAATATTTTTTTTATAACATAATATACCGAGTGGCAAATATAAATTATTTTATTCACTACAGTGCAGGTTATATAAATTAATATATTAAATATGCAAAAGAAATCATTATTAAATTAGCAGAAAAAAAAAAAAATTCTGTTTAATACGTATGCCAACTACAATGTCAACGTAACAAATAATTTCATCGCATAAAAAAGTGTGGATGTCAGTTCCGACGCACGACCGTAGTTTACGTCATGGGCCACGGCACTAGCTTCTTCGCTTTTGTACGTAGTTGAACGAAACGTGTAGGCGATAGGCGCATATGTCATTTTGGTCACGAGGAAACTATCGCTGCAGCTGAAAAAGCGCTGCAGCGTAACGCTTCACTTTCTCTATTATACTCTTCATATTTTCATACTACGGGCTAATTATGAAAACCTTGAGAAGTAAACTCCAAAAAATCATGTTATATGATAGCCATGACGTAACAAGATATTTTCTCCACACTTGACCTACCACAAGTAGTAAATACCAGAATATTGTTGTTCCTAATGGTTGAATACACGTCACGGATGGGCAGCCATGGGTAAAATATTGGTTTTTAATCCATACAAGTATCGTTTTACATATCATTATCGTACCTGTCAGTTCATTGTTAATTTATTATGTGGGTGATTTACTATTACGAGGAGTTAATATGTGATTTAGCATAGTCTACCTAGTTAGTTAGCGAACCTGAAGATACTACAGATTGTAAATCTACATAAATAGATAAAAGTAGCTGAACCCCGCGGTTATTGCCGTACCGCGGATAGTGCCACGAGGCAAAGTAGCTTAAGTTACTTCCTTCATCATCAGCTACCTATCAGTAAAAGTCCTGTCAAAATCGGTCCAGCCGTTCCAGAGATTAGCCGGAACAAATAGACAGACAGACAAAAACTGAAAAAAAAATTTTGGTATATGTACCGTGTATGACATACATATGCATTTAGTAAAAAGCGGTTATTTTAATATTACAAACAGACACTCCAATTTTATTTATTTGTATAGATTGAAATACCTGTTAGTAATTTAAAATTAACAGTTTTTAACCGACTTCAAAAAAAGGAGGAGGTTTCTCAATTCGACTGTATATATATATATATATATATATATATATATATTATGTGTGTTCGCGGATAACTTCGTCGTTTATGAAGCGATTTCGATATTTATTTTTTTAATGGAAAGGAGATATCCCAACGGTGGTACCATGGATATATATAAGGACACTAAGATCTGATGATGGCATCCAAGAGAAATCGAGTCAAACCTTGGGGTCGGTTTTATTTTTGTTAAAATTTTACTTGTTCACTAAATGAATATGAAAGTATATAAGGTACTGTTTCAAAAAAAAATGTTTTTAGTATTTGTCGGTCTGTGGAACATACAAAGACTACCAAACCTTATTCCATTCCTTTTGCCCGTGTCTAAAAAGTACACAATATTTCATTCTTTCTATAATAAACAGCGTTCAATACACACAATCTAAAGTGAGTGTTTTAATTAGTAACCATCTGAAATAACAATGTTGGGAAACAACATTGGCATTAATTGACACAATAATTACTTAAATACTTGCGTTAAACGATATCGTTGTGCGTGTTTTAGAGCTCTGTTTGTCACAAAGAGAAAAGAAATAATGAATCATCTCCCATTTCGTCTATCTGTGAAAATGTCTCACTTAAGAACGCTTATGCCGCGTCCGGACGCTTGCCAAACTTCTACAAACCGTAGCAAATTTATGGATAGAGTGTTTGCCTCGATTTGTGTTGGCTTGCAAGCGCTTGCAAGTTCCGATCCTGTTTCGATTTTTGTCATAAATCAAAGGGAATTTGCCGCAAGCGCTTGCGACGTGTCTACACGTTTGCGCGCACTCAGTCTCGTTTGTGTATTGGTGGCGAGCAGATCAGCAGAGATACGATTGTCTTGCGTAAATAAAATCCTCCAAGTGCGAGTCGGACTCGCGCAGGAAGGGTTCCGTCCATTATCTATATATTTCAAGCTGTCTGTCTCGTTGGTCTCGCGGTTGGCGTGAGCGACTGCTGATCATGAGGTCTCGGTTTCGATTCCCGGGTCGGACCAAATGTTTGTATGATCTACTAATATTTGTTTCGCAGTTTGGGTGTGTTCTATCTATAATATGTATGTATTTACAAAAAAAAGTATATATGTATTTATAGCAGTCGTCTAGTACCCCATAACACAAGCTCTGCTTATCTTGGGACTAGATGGCGTTGTGTATTTAGATGTCCGAAATATTTATTTATTTATTATTTATTTATATTTCAAGCGTCTACCTGTTGCTGTGACCTATATCGAGCAAAAACGACTGTATGGAAGCCCCTTAAATATTTATTTTACTCATTTTTAGTGTTTGTGGTTATAGTGGCAACAGAATGAAATACTAACTGTTAAACTTTCGCGTTCCATGATATATTAACAATTATATTTACGGGAATTAACGCGATCACTTACTCACACTACACTCACTAGGTCAGCCTGTGACCACGGCCAGTGCAATCTGGTCGAAACGTCAGGCAAATCAGAGGTATGTAATACCTTTTAATAAGTGATCGCGTTAGTAATTGTTAAAACAGAATGAAATAATGAATATTTCAACTGTCTAATTATCATGGTTCGTAAGATACAGGCTGGTGGCACACGGACAGCGAAGTCTTAGTACCTACTACTAATATTATAACTGCGAAAGTTTCTGAGAATGTATGGATGTTTATTGCGCTTTCTCCCAAAAACTCATCATGTTTTTAACCTTTATTATTCGCTATATTATTTGGGGCTTACGTCTGCGCGTAAGACTTTTTTATCGCACTTTTTTAATTTCAACTTCATTATCGTTTGGGAACTGTTTATAACCGGCAAAATCGTCTGGCCATTTTCAGGTATTATTGAAATTACTTAATGAATACGAAATATGAATTTCAGATTGCCTTTAGAATATTTTTCGGGAATTGAAAAAAGATACTTTTGAAGTCGTCTGGCTATAGGTACTTAATAATTGTCAAAAACGTCTTGTATTATTTTTTTTTGAATTCTAGAAATAATATTTTTTGATTTTTTTTTCAAATGTTATAAGGTGCGCAGAAGCGAAATAACCGCTAACTCGCTAAAAGACTCCCGGGTCTGGATTCGCCAATACACGAATTAGTCATTATTCGCAATTTCAGCTTGCCTAAAGAACCTTCTGAAACTTCGTAACAATTTTTTTTAATAATATATGACTTGAAAGAAAATTGCAATATACTTTTTATATTATGTTATAGATATTGATATTGGGACTAGATGGCGTTGTGTGATAGATGTCCAAAATATTTATTTATTTATTTATTATTTATTATATTTAAAGTATTAATACTTTTTTACATTATTTCTGTAAAGGTCCGTGAGTCCGTTAAGATTTATAAGCTTCTTCGTAAGGTGGCCCTACAATCGTTTTCTAGAAATCATTATTGCCAAAAGTTTTACTATTTTATTTATGTTCAATACCAGTACAAATCTACGTAAAATGTAAAAAACTAATACACATGCAATGCATATAATAATCAAATCTTTACATACCTCCCAAGGTTTGGAAGAAGGTAATAACATGGCACTTTGACGTTGAAACAAGTAGCTTCTAAAATCCAACAGTGAAGCCTTCCGTTTTATTATCAGCTCCCTCAAATGCTGCGGAACTAAGGCAGTGAGTCGTACCGCCTGCCAAGAGGTCACTGGTTGCTTAAACGTGTCAAGCCATTTTGGACTCTCCGTCACATTAGAATTGAGCACAAATTGGGAAAACAAGGCATCTAATTCATCATACTGAACTAAAGCCTCATCATACAAACCTAGCATTTCTAATACAAATGCTAGCTGTTCCTGAAAACAAAGAAATATAATTTGTAATTCATCTATATATATAAAACTGAATCCGTATTTGCCTTGGTCATGTCATCACGCATGAACGCTGAACCGATTATGCTAATTACTTTTTTCTTGGATAGGTTTTAGGCTATTTAACATCACTCTACGACCAATAGGTGCCGGGTATCGACCAAAAATGTTATGAAAATGGGAAAAAAATATTTATTATGGAGAGATGCAAACGAAGTTGACCGGGTCAGCTAGTTAATCAAGAAAAATGCCCAGATTTAATTCAAATAGAACTACTTTAATCTTAGACAAACAATTTGTCTTTATCATCAGCCTTTATTAGTTAAGTTCTTAGAATGAATGCTACTCTTTGCACTGCTGCTTTCCTATGTAGCTAACTCCCTCTGTTGGCTCATATAACACCCACCCGTGATGAATATATCGGTGGTAACGCTATCTATTCTTAATCCATTAAGAATATTCCAAAGTGAGCTGTAATTATTTAGTTTCAGTTTAATACAAAACAGATAGAACAAATTTTTTAATTACCTGCAAGATGAAATATTTACAAAAATCCCACTCTGGATCATTCCGTTTCTCTCTCTGTTCTCTCATATGCTCTTCAAATTTTATAAGTGACTTGTTATACGCCACTAATATAAAATGTCTTATTTTTGCTACCAGTGACCTCCATGACTCTGCACTCCTTGCTTCCGATTTTATTGGATTTATAACGGATATAAATCTATCTTCAGTCTGCTTTACACCGAAATCACCCTTAATTTTATCCAAAACGGTAGTTCTGGGTAACAGTTTGTTTGTTTTCCGTATGTCATAAGTCTCTACTAATACTATCATCCAGTCCGTTAGACCATCGAGTTGTTTGTGCCATGTCTCTATATCTTCTCTTAGTGTTGTCTTGTAATATTCTATATCCTACAATTTAATATAGTATATGTTTTGGCATTTGATTATTTTAATATTTTGCTTTTGTGAATTATTACTTAAATTTCTACATTACTTAATACTATCTGATAGTAAGTGATCTAGATACATCCCAGTGTATTATGAATTTAATTTACATATTTATTAATTTTATAATATTATAACTTTGAATAAAGTACTTCAAGGACTTATTCACTATAACTTATTTTTCTATTTTCATTACTTTGTCCAGTTTTTTTACAGCTACCATTTTGTATAAAAACTTTCAAGTCGCTAATACATAATATTAGAATTATACTAATACTTTATAATATTTATTGTAACAACACTAGCAAATAACTTTTCTGTAATGATGAAATGAAATTATATCAACGTGTAAGAATCATTATGATTACAGTGAACATGTTGCAATAATTAATGTATATAATGTGTAAAAATAAGAGTTCAAAAATACTAATCTTAATGGGATTTTTTTTTCATTTAATAATATACAATTTTACAAACCACACAGTCAGTCCAGTAAATATGAAGTATGGGCTTTTTCAATAGATTTAGTTCAGATAGAACCTTGTCTTTATTGTATTTAATGAATGATGCTTCTAGATAAACAGATTTGGTTGCCCGACCATATGACCGCCTCCATTCACATGAATCCTGAGGTATAGCTGCCACTAGCGGAGCCTCTAGAGTGCAGAACAAATTCCAGTCTCCTGCGCCTGTTAATCAGTTGTTTAATAATATACATTTATACATAAATGAAAATATATTCATATGACATTTAGCAACACTTACATGTTACAATCGGTTTGTGTGTCATTCCTTCACGGTCACCTGTTAAACTATCCACTCCCTTCATTATTTATCCACTTTTCATCATCAGCGCAATCCGTATATTTTGCGGGCATGACACAAATAACAATCCGCTTATTAGTACGAATGGAATCCACCCACTTTATTTGGAACTACATAACAGCAACTGACACATTGATTACTGTTTAGTAATAACTACCCTCGCTAATTAACTGATTTGCTTTTTTAGTAATTTTAATTATTTTAACTCCTTTCGACTTATTTGAAGAAATTAAAAAACTGGAATTTGTCAAAGCTCGCTGTCATCACCCAACTCGACAGATAATTACGTTTCGTTTTGTTGTGTAGACCAGCTACACAATGTAGTGATTTGAGAATACAATAAAAAATAGGTATATTTTTTATTCATTCAATTATAATAATATTTTATAAAGATTTGTTAAATTTATTTAATTTAAAAGGATACTATTAAAATAAAATTAATATCATGAAATTATGATTAGCCGCAGAGCTGAATACCGTTGGGTTAAACGGGTTCTTGAGTGGAGAGTAGTGGAGACCGCGTCTCGGCAAACGTAGTATAGGACGTCCAAAGGCCAGGTGAAGTGATGATCTTCGCAAGGCGGCTGGCAGGAGCTGGATGCGAGAAGCCCAAGATCGGACCAAGGGGCGTGCAATTCAAGAGGCCAATGTCCAGGCCAGCAGTGAACTGCGATAAGCTGATGATGATGGATCATAATTATTAACATGGTAATCATTACTCTGTGGTATTCATATTGGATTTTCAATGATCGCAATCATAGATTTATTATATTATATAATTATAATGTCTATGTCTCAGATACTTTTTCTGAGGTAATTACTAGAGAATCTAGTAATTACCTATAATTACTAGACAATCTAGACTAGACAATATAAAAGCATGAAATGTCTATAAAGTTTAAATCAAATCATATAGTGGAAATCGTTTTATTTTTCCTGTCGGAAAACGGTCTCCATTTCATCTCATCCACATTTTTTATCATTAATTTTATCACGACGAAGACTTAAAGAGTTGAAGACTTAAGATTTGAAGACTTTAAACAGAACAAAAATATATATAAGTAGAAGTGATAGGTGTCATAATTTACAGCGGAACGACTGTCGCCAAACTTAGGCAAATGAAAGAACTATTTATTATTGCACACTAATAACGAATTGTTTTGATTTGATATTTGTATTTTGCTCAAAACTAGCCTACAATACATCAAGTCACACGTTTAATAATATTTCTTCTCGCGTAATGTTGCGATTTATTTTGCCATAGGAGAAGAAGAACTTACAACGTTTCGTAATCTTGAAAGTAAGAATACTTCATTGCAAGCTATTCAAAAACAGATGGCGTTATTCTAAATGCACGCAAGTATAACATTCATATTTATGAGGAATAAATTCGATATTTGTGTCATTCTTCGACATATACCGCTACTCGTTTAGCGTTGTAGAACATATTAGAATATTATCAATAATATTGATACCTAACTTCTGTTTGGACTGTGCAGAATATAAAACATAAATTGAAGGAATCTGAGGAGGTAACATTATAAAGGTAAGGAAGCTAAAAATAAGTACTTTCATGATAATGTTTATTAATTTTAAGAATCTGTATTAGAATCATAATTCTACTAATCACATCACTCTGATATACAAAAGCGAAAGTTTGTAAGTGTGTATGTTTGTTACTTCTTCACGCAAAAACTACTGAACGGATTTGGATGAATCTTTATAGTAATATGTCATGCTATGGTCATATTATGCCGCCAAATCCCCACCCACCAAATCAGTCATGCAAATTGGTATGTGCGTTTACGAATCAGAAGCTTGCATGAGAGAGACAGACTCTAACCAAAACTCAGTCTCTCTAGCTCTACTCCGATCACGCTTGATACCTGTTCAGCTGCCTCTCTATATATATTTGCTCTAAGGAATTGACCATTGTATTGTCTATTACTATTTTTAATTTTACTAATACATGTATGTCTATGGACCGCAAAATGTCGCTCTCTGTTTTGGTTTCATCTCACAATAAAAGGAATTAATTTTGTTAGCTTATTATAAATAGTAATAAATAAAATCAGAGCAATTAAATGCTTTTATTTGTATTTATTTAACGCGCATCTGGTGTTACAATCAGGTAATGTTTTAGATTCTTTGATATCATTTTATATCTAATATCGTTACGGGAATAATTTCTTTTATTTTCGATTTATATCTCACTTATTTGCATGTACAGTTGAAATAGCCTTAATTTAGAATTCTATTTCGAGTCTTAAATTCCATTTTTTTTGATACAGTAATAGACTTGCATTTAGTTTTAAAGCTCCTCCACTTTTGCATTATGATTGCAAATTACTTATTTTATCTGTATGTAATAATTAAAAAGTGATTGTAATAATTTAATAAATTGTTGCTTAACATTTTAAGGTAACTTGAACTTATTGATTCTATTTCTGAATTCGAGGTACTCTCTGTATTTGAACTATTGTAACCTATTGCTTATTATACTTTGTAGCCATGAACACCACGGCACCGACATCGGCAGACGCATGCCTGAGCATTGTACATTCGCTGATGTGCCACCGACAAGGTGGAGAAAGTGAAGGGTTCTCTAAGAGAGCCATTGAATCTCTTGTTAAGAAACTGAAGGAGAAGAGAGATGAGTTAGATTCTTTAATTACAGCTATTACTACCAATGGGGCTCATCCAAGCAAATGTGTAACTATACAGAGAACACTTGATGGTAGATTGCAGGTACTTATATTATATAAAGTCTTTTTTACATAAAAAAACATTTTTGTCCTACCCTCAGATACTAAACGTAAATTTAGCAACTAAAATCTTAAGTTTGTTGAGTAAGATATTCTAAAATATGTCAACAAGATGCTTATTTTGACCAATCATATAATCTGTAATTTCCGATGAAGCAGTTATTAGAATCCACAACTTCCTGATAGTGATAACCGATGTTGATTTGTTAGCGAATGTTGAGTAGCTGGTGATGAAGCTGGCAAATATGTTAGTGTATGTTTGCTATAAAGTTGTGTGCTGATAGACCTTAAATGTGAATGATAAATTAATAACTTGGAAAGCGAAGGTAGTTGTAGAACATGGTGAAAAATTTTATGTATGGAAAAAGATAGATTTGAAAGAGGCTATACAGTAAACTAATGAATGATAAGAAAATAGGAGAAAAGACAATGCGTTAACCATAAATAAATTATGAGAAGAAGGCAACAAGAGCTGATGAATGCCATAAAATTCTTTTTCTATTCAGACTTCTTAGCCAAGTTACAAGTGTTTTGCATTAATTCTCTTTCTACAATTGCCACCGCCTCTTTTCTTGTGCTTTTGCCTTTATAATTGCCTAATAGTTTTAACCCACTTAAAAAATGGAGGAGGTTCTCAATTCGACTTTTTAATGTTTGTTACCGCTTATGTTAGTAGATTTATGTCCAGCAGTGGACAACTTTGGGGTGGAATAATGATGATGATAAAGGACAGTTTTTTTTTTATGGTATAGAGGGGCAAACGAGCAGACGTATCATCAAATGGTAAGCGATTATCGCTGGACACCGCAACACCAGAGGCGTATAAGTGCGTTGCCGACCTTTGCCGACCGAGGGTGGGGAAAGGGATGTAGGGAGGTGTTATCCTCACTCACTTGGTGAAACACATTATTTTTTACACGTGTGTACATTAAATTTTAGACCTATTTGGTCTCATTTAGAAAGATAATGCTATTGATTTTCTACCCTCTGATTGTAAACATTTAGATGTATCGTGCATCTGTCAAAAACATCTTTTGGTTTGACTAATAGATGTATCTATAGAAATTAAAGTGACTGCTTGTACTTGTAAATTAACAGATTTTTACTAAATGAGTATGGTAGTATATATATCTGTATATGTATTTACATCAAAAAAGCAATTTTGAAAATTTTGTCGGTTTGTTTTGGCTAATCTCTGGAATGGCCAGACTGATTTTCTGTAATTTAAGACACCTTAATATCTTAGGTAATTACATTACACCTTTTATGTATGCAAACAGACTTATTAAAATTTTACCTATGGTAAAGCTAAAAGGAAGCATAATTTTTGACAGCCTATGTATGTTTGCATGTTCCACCATAGTGCCTAAACTACTGACACCAAAAAAGTATGTGATAAGTTTTGTATATATGTTTTGTATTGGAATGAATATGCCAATCAATTCATCTATAAGGGAGAAATATTACAGTTATATTCTTATTTATCTGTAAAGTTTGGTATTAAACTCTATGTGGTTTTAAAAAATGAATACAGATCTATTAAAAAGCTATGTTTATTATTGTGCAATTGTAAGGCAGTCAAGTTTTTTAAATATTAATTTATCCCTAACCAGCATACGCTTGTTTTAGTATAAACTAACTAATCTGGTGAACTTCTTACCCTCAGTTTCATTCCGTAAATATATTTTCTAAATCTCGAGAAACTTATTCTGGTATTTACACCCGCTTCAGCCCACCCCACAGGGTAGTGTATAGTCCCGGACTTATAAAATATCATGCTAACAAAAAATTGCTTCTAACAAACCTTATCCTGATAATAACAAACACATCTAAAAAGTATTAACCAATTTGGTGACGTCGATCGGAAGTTAGGCGCGTACATACATTTTGGTGGTTTATTTTTATTTATCTGGATACGAAAGTTTGTGAGGATGTATGGAGGCTTTTTTACTCTTTCATGCAAAAACTACTAAACAGATTTAGATGAAACTTAACAATATATAATTAATAATATAGCTTATACATCAGAATAACACATATACTGCTGGCATAATCTAGACTTCTTTTATTACATGCTAGCTGAACCCCGCGGTGTTACCCGCGGTTATTGTTGTACCGCGAGTAACGCCACGGGAAAAAGTTAGTCTAAAAAAAATAGCCTAAGTTACTCCCCGGATCATCAGCTACCTGCTAGTGAAAGTCCCGTCAAAATCGGTCCAGCCGTTCCAGAGATTACCCGGAACAAACAGACAGACAGACAGACAGACAGACCGACAGACAGACAGAGAAAAATTTTTTTAACTACATTTTTGGTATATGTACCGTGTATACTTACATGTGCATTTAATAAAAAGCGGTTATTTTAATATTACAAACAGACACTCCAATTTTATTTATTTGTATAGATGTATAGATAAATCATTCTTCATAGAAGGATACTGTTGCGTCATATATTTTTTGCCACAAGTTGTACAGTATAAGACTTCATTGTACTTAAGGTACACTAAAGAACTTGGTTGAATTACCAAATAACGGATGACTTATACCTACTTGCTAGTACATATGATAAACGAACTACGCATTACTCTGTGAATGGATAACCATCGAAACCAGTAACAATCTTATCTTAGACTAGCGGGTAACACCGCGGGGTGTTACCCGCGGTTATTGTTGTACTGCGAGTAACGCCGCGGGACAAAGTTAGTCTAAAAAAAAGTAAACTAAGTTACTCCCTGGATCAGCAGCTACCTGCCAGTGAAAATCCCATCAAAATCCGTCCAGCCGATCCAGAGATTGCCCGGAACAAACTGACAGATAGACAAAAAAAATTTTAACTACATTTTTGGTATATGTACCGTGTATACATACATATGCATTTAGTAAAAAGCGGTTATTTTAATATTACAAACAGACACTCCAATTTTATTTATTTGTATAGATTCTAAGTAAATACGAAATGAGACCCTTTGGGTCATTGTGGTCTTAGTCTTGATTTCTCCTACGAGACTTATGGCAATACCCTTACACTTTTTACCCGACTAGTAGATCCGGCAGTCCAGTATGTTTCTGTGTTTTACCGTAGTGACTAACCCTAGACCTTGGATCGGAAAAGTGTTACTGAGTTTTCTCGGAGTTAGAGAGTTATAACAACTCGGAGTTGGGAAGTTGGGGGTCTTAGCCCCCGTGCCTCGGAGATCACGTAAAGTCGTCGGTCCTGCGCCTGATCCCTCCTCGGTCGTGTCGGATAACCGTCCTATCAAAATATGAAAGTGCATCTGTGCACTATAATATCTCTTGCGTAGTACCTGGTCTCCGTTGCGACTGGCCACCATGGCTGAAATCGCCTAGGAAAACACCAGTGTCTAAACTACTGAACTGATTTTATTTTTTAAATTCTTTGAAATTACCAAAGGCCGGGAATATGGTGATATAACTATTTTTTTTCTTTTATTAGGGGCAAACCGGCAAACCAGCAGACGGATCGCCTGATAGTAAGCGATTACCGCCACCCATAATTACCCAAATATGTAGCTAATAGGTAAACAAGATTACGTATAGCTCGTTTAAAAATGTAAAAACTCGAATATAGGAACAAGATTTAAAACACGTCGTAAAAAACTATTTCCTGTCATAGATACATTTAAATGTAGTGTTAATTATTTTCGGTGCGTTGACTCTATATAAATACATACATATTCATACGTAGTCTGGGGGCTAAAACAGGTGTCCTGCTTCACATATTTACAAATTTTACATTATCATACCTATTATTGTACTACTTAACAACTGCCTCGTTGGTCTAGCGGTTGACGTATGTGACTGCCGATCAAGAGGTCTCGGGCTCGAATCCCGGGTCGGGGCAAAAAGTGTTGAGATTTTCTGATTATAGAAATACTTAATAACAGCTCGGAGTTTGGGAGTTGGGGTCTGAACCTGTACCCCCGTGTCTCGGAGAGCACGTAAAACGGTCGGTCCAGATCTCCCCGGTCGTGTCGGTTAACCGTCCCATCGGATTATGAGAGAAAGAGAGAGAACAGAGAGTGCACCTGTGTTTACGCACACTTGTGCACTTTATTTATTTATTTATTTATTTAAAACTTTTTGCACATTTGTACATTGGCGGCTAGCATATATGTCGATTATCGCAGTAAAGAGTAGCCTATTTCCGTCCTCAAGAATCAAAGTATCTCCTTGCCAAATTTCATTGAAATCGTGTTAGCCGTGAAAACTTAGCAGACATCATCATCATCATCATCATCATCAGCCTATCGCAGTCCACTGCTGGACATAGGCCTCTCCAATTGCACGCCACTTAGCAGACATAGTTACTTCCGAATTTATGGTATTAGTATGACTATGGATGAAATAACAGAATATAAAGTTATGTTTGTACGACCGAAACTATAGGTTATTTCTTCATGCATGTTGAAGTTGTGGTTCTTCAGGGTTTCCTTATTAATTGCAGGTGGCTGGTCGCAAAGGATTTCCTCACGTAATATACGCTCGTATTTGGAGATGGCCTGATTTACACAAAAATGAACTGAAACATGTCAAGTTTTGTCAATTTGCATTTGACTTAAAATGTGACTCAGTTTGTGTAAACCCTTATCATTACGAAAGGGTCGTGTCTCCTGGAATTGGTCAGTATTATCATTCAAAACAGTATTATTATTATAATTCACAATAAGAATTGACTATTGTACTCAAAACTGGTATTGACTAGCCTAGAATAGTGTCTAGACTGGGCTTAAGCTCCTTTGTGAATTGTGGTTGACATTTTGTAGGATCGAGAGTTGCATTCCTTAAATCACTGCTGCGGAGGAAAGATATCTAATGCTCTGATAGGATCCCATAAACTTTGAAGTATTCTCGTGAAACAACAACATATTTTCAGATTTATCAGGACTCACACTTCAGTCAGGCCCCAGTAGGTTAGTAAAGGATGAATACACAGCAGGCCTCAGCGGTAACGGTATGGATATGGACACAGGGGAGATGGTGACGATACAACACCACGCCACGAGTCCTCGACACCATCACACAACGATACCTCATCACCATCAGCAATTTCAGACGGCTAACATCATCATAAACCAGGGACAAAGTAAGCATGATTGATTTCGATACACTACGGTGTGTATTTTATTATCGTATTGTGATTTTCTGGTGTAGTTAAAAATAAACCATTCATGACTTTAAAAGTGAAATGAACGGGGTTGTGAAGGCTTTTGTCAAATGTTTTTGATTCGTGTCGTAGATTGAGCCTTAATTTTATTTTTGCTGCATGATAAATTTACTTTGCATTTTGTTAGCGCCCGAGGGCGTTCCGAACATGTTCTCGCCGACGCACGCGCCTCGAACACCGCTGCGGACTCCTGCGCCGCCCATGACACCGCTTGGGCACCTGCCACAGAGGCCTCAGATGCTCGGGCCTCACGGACCACCTCAGATGGCGCCCGCTCCGCAGCTACCAGCTGGACCTCAGATGACACCAGGCCCAACGCAGTTAGCTTCTCCCCGTCTAGCGGCAGCACCCGCCCAAATGTCACCAGCGACACCGCAAATACCTGGCCTGAACAGGCCCATGTCGTTGCCGAGTCCACAACACCAGCTCGCAATGGCTCAACAGCGTGCGGTCGCCCCAAAACTGGAGCCACCAGACACAATGGATGCACGCCAGATGTGGCTGCCTAAACGAATGAACCATTGTAAGCTTCTCGATTTTGATTTGCACCTTATGATTTAATTTAATTTCACATTTTATTTCTAATAAGAAGTGAGTTTACGTAAAGGGAAGCTCAGTAACATTATGAAAAACTTCATTAGTTCTGCAATACTGGTCTGCCTTGAAGCGAATATCGTTTAAGAAGAATCTTTTCTATATATTTTTGTTGATTGGAATTCACTATGTTTTAGCTACAATGCCAGTCAGTATGTCACCGGGTGCGACAACTCCTCAGCTTATAGACAACACGACCACAACATTCTTCGCTCAAGAACAAACCTCCAGCGATGCGACTCAATTGACGCAAACTTTGCCCAGTAAGTGCCCACATTGAACTTGTTTTAACAGAAATGTATGTTCAGTGACTTTAATAAGCCTGACAGGAATCGAAAATATTAAATCCAATGTGAGATATCGAGAATCCTCTTGAAAGTGTAACCTGCCTACCAGTAATAAAACAGCTAATTATAGAACTAAATGAATCCACTAAGGACCGTATTTTAAAACGCGTCTTAGTCGTGGATCTAGTTTTAAGAAGAGATTTTATTATTGAACGTCTCTTAAGTCAAGATTCACTGATCGTTAATCAAGTGAGTAACGATCAATGAACAGCTTATTTTAGAACGATGCTTATGTCAAAATCTGGTCTCAAGAATAGATTTTGACAGATGTGATCTCTGTTCACCTGAGACAAGCTCAATCTAGTCTCAAGTGGTAATTTAGAAGGGCTTTTAGGGGAAATAAACGTATCATATGATGATTTTTCTGGATAACAACGCAAGATTCACTTTACCTTGCTTTATTTACGAAAAAAATACATATCATACACATTTCAATTCACTTTAATTAACTTTAAATTGATATTCCACTCACTTTAAATACATATTTAACCACTTGTTTCAATTAATATCACTCACAACCTTTTGGTTTATGACAAAAAATATAACAATATTTATAAATAAACAACCAAAACGTAGATATACAATTCAGCATGACAAGTATTAATAACAATTTGAATGTTCCGTTATAGGTAATATCTAGCCATTTGGTTTTAATATTTATAATATTTAATTTAGTGCGATTTGCTTCTTATTCTTATGTTTAAATTGATACACTAGTCAATAGTGTATTATGTACACACTAATAACTAATAATATTTAAATTTTATTTGTTCATTATATTTTGTTTAATATAATTTGTGACACAGAACAATAATTTCGATAATGCAGAAACGTAATTGAGAACAGACTGTTGAGTTCAGATTGGTTACTGAGGCCCGTATTTTAAAAGGCGTCTCAGTCGTGAATCTAGTTTTAAAACTAGTTTTAAGAAGAGATTTTATTATTGAACGTCTCTTGAGTCAAGATTCACTGATCGTTAATCAAGTGAGTAACGATCAATGAACAGCTTATTTTGGAACGATACTTATGTCGAAATCTCCTCTCAGGAATAGATTTTGACAGGTGTGATCTCTGTTCAGTTGAGACAAGCTCAATCTAGTCTCAAGTGGTAATTTCTCTCTCTATTTAAGGGGAAATTAACGTATTTTATGATGATTTTTCTGAATAACAACGAAAAATTCACTTTACCTTGCTTTATTTACGAAAGAATTACATATCATACACATTTTAATTCACTTTAATTAACTTTAAATTGATATTCCACTCACTTTAAATACACATTTAACCACTTGTTTCAATTAATATCACTCATATTTGTCATAAACCTTATGGTTTATGACAATAATATAACAATATTATAACCTCTAAAGTGTCCAACGCCATCTCTCGGCTGCGGTGATACTCTAGCAGTATTGATAACAATTTGGACGTTCCGTTATAGGTAATATCTAGCCATTTGATTTTACTATTTATAATATTTAATTTAGGGCGAGTTGCTCCTTATTCTTATGTTTACATTGATACACTAGCCAATAATGTATTATGTACAAACCAATAACTAATAATATTTAAATTATATTTGTTAATTATATTTTGTTTAATGTAATTTGCTGCGTGACACAGAACAATATTTTAGATAATGCAGAAGCGTAATTGAGAACAGACTGTTGAGTTGAGATTGGTTTTGAGTAGAACTCAAAACGCATTCTATAATAAGAGTGACGCTTGAGATTTGATTGTAACTTAAAACTCGTTTCAGCTGATCGGAGTTCAACGGATACTTGAGACGCCTTTTAAAATACGGGCCTGAGACTAGTTTCAACTGAGTAGAACTCAAAACGCATTCTATAATAAGAGCGACGTTTGAGATTTGATTGGAACTTAAAACTAGTTTCAGCTGATCAGAGATCAACACATACTTGAGACGCCTTTAAAAATACGGGCCTAAATATAGAACCTCATTTGGTAATTCCATTTACAAAATAATGAGAGCAATAAGTTTTGCATTACAAAATTTTACGTTTCTATTATTCATGGTGAATTTAGTAGTTAAGCGACAAAGACTGAAAATGGTAATGCTGACAGCGGGCAGATTGAGTATAGGCCATTCGCTTAGATACTGTCACTTTGATCGCGCCGCAGTCGCCCGCTCAGATTTTCATTAAAGCAAAGCCGTCACAAAATCAAAGTCTTACACCCGCTTGCATTCTACACCCACAAGTAAGTTTGATTTATCAGTTTACGCCGTTGTATGAATAAATATATTCGATTTATAACAATAACAACAGTTGTTGCGGGTGTACCGACACTATCTAAACGAATGAACTGCATAATAGTTAAAACCTAAGATATCACACAATGTGTTACATAGACTAGCTATATATTATCATCTGTTCAGGATATGTGGCTGCTCTCCACCTGTTGTGCCATTTTCTGCCCGCTGTCTGCCCCATATAATATTGTAATTTTACTCAACAGCAAACGTCCAAGGTAATGGCGAGTTTTTAAGTATATTAGATTTAGTTTGTTAGTTTGTGTTGCAGCGGGAGCAGTGTCTCCAGGATCTGGAGAAGGTTCCCAACAGAACGGTTTCACAACAGACGGCAGTCCCGCACCTCAGCCAAGTCCATTACCTCATCGCACTCAACATCAGCAGCAACAAGGTTAGAATTTTTTTTATTTACGATTTAATTTATGCTACGAAGGTTTCTTAAAGAAATTGATGTTGAGATGGCAAAGTTATTGTTTTCATTTTCAATCATACTAGAACAAGCAGTTATCTAAATGTTAACTAGCTTTTACTTGCGGCTTCGCCTACGTGTGTCGGTGATCGCGGCCTTTGTCCTTCCTTAAAAATCAAAGGAAGGAAACTTCATCTAAAACGGTTCAGCGATTTAGCCGTGAAAGCGTAACAGACAGAGAAGTGCGGAATTCTAAAATTTTAACATCAGCTCGACCGGCGCAGTACTTACTACCATCTCATAAAAGACCAATCTAAAATAATAGCATTCGTGCCGTCGTGTTTCGTTGGTGAGTCAGAGGCCCAATCATGGAGAAGAATCTCAATATACAGCCATAGTGTTGGTCACCATACTGCGTGTCTACATACACATATAGAGCACACTCTAGATAGTACAGTATTTAAAGAGGTATAGTATTATAGTATTGGTATATAATAAGAAGTGTACGTGTCGGCAGGTACGTGGACGGGCAACAACACGCTGACGTACACGCAGAGCCTGGCGCCGCCGCCCGCCGCGCCGCCCGCTCCCCTCGACGCGCCCGCGCACCACCACCACTACTGTTAGTCCACACACCACCACATCACCACCCCTTCAACCACCCCACCATCACCACTTCAACCGCCCTTTTTTTTTTTTTTTTTTTTTTAACGTGTGGAAACCCCCTCGGGCCGTCACCCCGCCGGGGTTTACGGCGGGGCGGTATGTCGGAATCGAACCGACTAAAACCACACGGTGTGCCACTCTGCGCCTGAGACGGGAGGGATCCGGGAACTGCTGTTATTAACACATCCGGACCCCGCCCAGCGCCTGCCCGCACTGAAGCGGGCACCGTCACCTGGTAACTCTCTAATTAGGCGACGTACGGCACACGCGTAACGTCGCCCCCTCGCGGGTGGCCACTAAAGCGGATGGTAGGGAAAACCCATCCCGACCATCCGCGCCACTTCAACCGCCCTACCAACACCCCTTCAACCACCCCACCAAAACCCCTTCAACCACCCCATCAACATCCCTTCAACCGCCCCACCAACACCCCTTCAACCACCCCACCACCACTCCTTCAAACCACCACCTTCTTCTACAACATTGATTACATTTTAAACAACAAATAAAAAATATTAATGAATATCATACATAGGTTTATCATATATATCTCAGACTCGTTTACATAATATACTAAGATACATACATACACAATGCTTACCAGACCTTGCTGCAAGTAATGGACACAAAAATTTACTTTATAATTCAATCAAACTCTCATATATTTGTTTTTTCAGATAATGGCAACCCAGGAGGTTTATTGTCGAGCCAACCTGCGCCTGAGTATTGGTGTTCTGTTGCATACTTTGAATTGGATACACAAGTAGGCGAGACGTTTAAAGTACCCTCCAGTAGACCTAATGTTACTGTAAGTAAATATTGCTCTTAAAAATATTTGACTTTTGGAGATCCATGCTTCTACGAGTATAAATGTAGCTTCTCGCAACAACAAGAAGTCCCGTTATACAACAAAAATTGTGTCAACGTTCCGAAAGCTCAGATAACTGTTTCTGAGCTTTCGGAATGTATTGATAATTACTTTTTTTTTTCCTTTATTGTTTTATATGTACCATGTAAACTATACAATACGTTTTATAATCACACTAATATATAAAGGCGAAAGTTTTTGAGTGTGTATGTTTGTTACTTCTTCACGTGAAAACTACTGGACGAATTTGGATGAAGCTTTACAGTTAGCTTATACATCAGAATAACACATAGGCTACTATTTGCCGCGATAACCAACATATGCTCGGGCGGAGTCGCGGGGAAAATCTAGTGTAAAAATATTTGTAGAACTTTTCTAGTTTGCCTAATAGCGGAATATAACATTTCAGGTGGATGGGTATGTGGATCCTTCAGGAGGGAACAGATTTTGTTTAGGTGCACTCAGTAATGTTCACAGGACAGAACAGAGTGAGCGAGCGAGGTAAGGCACTTGACATCTCTTTATTTAATCCACAGACCTGGGTAGTAGATAAATAATCTCATCTATAACAAAATGGTTAACTCTTCATAATTTTACAATAGCACTTCAATGAGGGGCTTGTGACTAAATGGATACAAGTAGGTTAGAATATTGTAAGGTTAAGCAATCATAGCAAGGCCAGTCCTTATATGAGTGACCATTCTTAAAACATTGAGACATTTTCATGCCTCGGAAAGCGCGCTAAGCCATCAATCCCGGTTGCCATACAAATACCTATGGTAGCCGTTGCGGGTAGTTGGACCTAATTATTTGGTCTAGTATTTTGGTTGTGGAGACTTCATAGAAGTCGAACCTCGTAAATATTTTCAAGTTTAGCCGTATCGTATTACAAGCTGAAAGCCATCGTGGGAGAACCACGCTTCGGCATGAATAGGCTGGCTCAACCGGAGTGATACAACGGCCTCACAGAAAACCCGTGTGAAATAGCACCTGCGCTGTGTTTCACCGAGTGAGTGAGGATACCGGAGGCCCGTACCCCAACCCCTCTCCATATCCCTTTCTGGCAACGCACTTGTGACGCCTCTGGTGTTGCTGGTGTCTACGGGTGGCGGTAATCGCTTACCATCAGGTGACACGTTTGTCGTTTGCCCCCCTATATAATAAAAAAAGCCGCCCCAAACCTATTTTGGGAAAAAACTCAAGAGAATTATAAATATAGCTCTTCGATCTTAGTGTACTGAATGCAGTAAAGGTAATCAGTAGACAAATATTTTATTTGCAGACTTCATATCGGCAAGGGTGTGCAGTTGGATCTCCGAGGAGAAGGCGACGTTTGGTTGCGTTGTCTCTCCGATCACTCCGTGTTCGTGCAGTCGTATTACTTGGACAGAGAAGCTGGGAGGGCGCCCGGTGATGCTGTCCATAAGATATATCCCTCCGCTTGTATTAAGGTACGATAATATGGATACAACTTTTTTTTGTTTTTAGGAAGGTTTTAGTAATCCGTTTAAAAACGCACGAAATTTTTTTTGAAAGTTATTGTGGGTAGGTTTAAATTTTGTAGAACTTTGATGATTCGAAGTTGCTGAAATTGTTGGGATTCTAACTTCATATTTTGTTATTTTATCTCACCTGAGCACAAGTGTACAATCTCATTATATAAAAATGTTAAAATGATTTTTGTATGCTTCAATAAACTTAAAAGATTTTTCATGGATTGTGCGTAAATTTTGACACAATACACAATTCGCTTTAAAGATTGTTCTTATTGATTGTTGGCTCATTATGTGTTACAGCGATGTGGCAGGGTATTTATAATAATTTATAAAGTGACTAGTGATCCGTCATTACTTTTTTTTAACTATAATATGCATGTTTTATACATATAAACCATATTTTTGACCTACTCTAGCTAATGATGACAATCCGTTAGTTACTTTAGCAGATCTAAGTACGTAAGAACAAAAAGCAACTTTATTTTATGCTATGTCCTTTTTATTTTCAACTGTAATGTGTTTTTAACCGACTTCAAAAAACGGAGGAGGTTTCTCAATTCGACCGTATATATATATATATTTTATGTTTGTTCGGGGATAACTTCGTCGTTTATGAACCGATTTTGATGATTCTTTTTTTCTCTGTAAAAATTTTACTAATTGACTTCCTTTTTCTCATACAAAGTTTGATAATATATGAATATAGCTGTAAGATTTTCAACAATTTTAAAAATACAAAAATGATAATAATAATAATCATTACATATAAATGTCCTATGTCCCTATAAATTCATAGATCTTTTAAACTACGCAAGGGATTATGATGCGGGTTTCTTTAATAGATAGTGTTTCAAGATGAAGGTTTTTATGTATAATAATAATGCATAATATAGAAGGGAAACACTGATAATTTTCGAGGTTTCTTATGTTACGTAGCAAATAAGCACATTGCAAACGCTGGTTGCACTCTAAAATAATG
This sequence comes from Spilosoma lubricipeda, assembly GCA_905220595.1. Lineage (NCBI taxonomy): Eukaryota > Metazoa > Arthropoda > Insecta > Lepidoptera > Erebidae > Spilosoma > Spilosoma lubricipeda. The sequence continues at coordinate 5,684,094 of HG992295.1, forward strand.
TACTACAGTAATGTACAACTTATATATAGTCTATATGTCTATGCCTTAGAGAAAACCCACAATAATAATTTTTTATTCCTTTCTTTTTACGAGAAATAATGGCTTATTTACGAAGCGATTTTAAGCAATACAGAATGAATCCTTATACAAATAAGTAAATTAAATACACTGTGCATTTAATATAGACCAATATGGCCCCTTACATTATATAATATAAATGAATATATTCCAAGATATTACAGATTTAAAATGCACGAATCGTGTCGTCAGCGGGGCATCTAAAATCCACACGTGCGAAGCCGCGGCGGGTCGCTAGTTTTATATATAAAAATCAATTGCTGTTCGTTTGTTTCTCTAAAACTCGAGAAAGTAGTAGTTTTGAAATGTTTGTCGTAGCCCAGGGAAGGTTTAAACGGTAAAAACTTAAGAATAACTTTGTAAATCCAAATGTCACGTGTACAAGACAAGTAGCGGGCACAGCTAGTTATAAAACAAAAATGAACTAAGCAGCATGATGAAATGTAGTGGTAAAATGAGACGTGTGTGTTCAGGTGTTCGACTTGAGGCAGTGTCACCGGCAGATGCAGTCGCAGGCCGCCACGGCGCAGGCGGCGGCCGCGGCGCAGGCGGCCGCCGTCGCCGGACACATCCAGCCGCAGCACCCCACTATGAACAAGTGTACGTCCACTCACCACTCACCACTCACCACTCACCACTCACCTGTCAATCAACAGCCAACAACAATCCACTGCTGGACATAGGCCCTCCTTATAACTGTTTTAATAGTACATACACAGACACAGGCTTCCTCTCCGTAAAAAAATAAGTAAATAAACCACGCCGGTCAGGCGGGTCGGCGTAGAGTTTATTTAAAACTTTCCTTTTGTTTTTACAGTGATTTACTCTCACGAAGTTTGCTCTCCTGGTTTACGACACATAATTGTGGAATTACACTTCGCTTTAATTTCAGCTTGAAATATATGCAACACTAGCTGTGTCCCACGTTATTTCCCGCGGTTATTGTCGTACGGCGGGTAACGCTGCGGGGAGAAGCTAGTCTAAAAAAGTAACCTAAGTTACTCCTTATATCATCAGCTACTTACCAGTAAAAGTCCCGTCAGAATCGGTCCAGCCGTTCCAGAGATTAGCCGGAACAAACAGACATACCGACAGATAGACAAAAATCGAAAAAAATATCGTGTATACATACATATGCATTTAGTAAAAAGCAATTATTTTAATATTACAAACAGACACTCCAACTTTATTTATTTGTATAGATAAAACAATATTTCATAAGTGAGATAAACTATGATTCTGTTACCTACGTATATAGTCCAGCAATGTGGTGTCTTTCTACTAAAGACAATTTTTCATTATTAATGCTAAAAAAATCTTATTAATTTCTGTACGAAATATACTTATTTCTAGTCAACTGAAAACTTTCCAAATTGTAAATGAAATCAAACTGTAAAACAAGTTAAAATTATCTATGATGGGGCCGCTTGATTGTGTAGGTTTGTCAGCAGCGGCCGGCATAGGCGTGGACGACCTGCGGCGGCTGTGCATCGTGCGTCTGTCCTTCGTCAAGGGCTGGGGACCCGACTACCCGCGCACCTCCATCAAGGAGACGCCCTGCTGGGTCGAGGTGCACCTGCACAGGTACTACCTACTCCACTTACTCATATATGTTAGCTTACACTACCCGCGCACCTCCATCAAGGAGACGCCCTGCTGGGTCGAGGTGCACCTGCACAGGTACTACCTACTCCACTTACTCATATATGTTAGCTTACACTACCCGCGCACCTCCATCAAGGAGACGCCCTGCTGGGTCGAGGTGCACCTGCACAGGTACTACCTACTCCACTTACTCATATATGTTAGCTTACACTACCCGCGCACCTCCATCAAGGAGACGCCCTGCTGGGTCGAGGTGCACCTGCACAGGTACTACCTACTCCACTTACTCATATATGTTAGCTTATACTACCCGCGCACCTCCATCAAAGAGACGCCCTGCTGGGTCGAGGTGCACCTGCACAGGTACCTACCTACTCCACTTACTCATATATGTTAGCTTACACTACCCGCTCACCTCCATTACGGAGACGTCCTGCTGGGTCGAGGTGCACCTGCACAGGTACTACCTACTCCACTTACTCATATATGTTAGCTTACACTGCCCGCGCCCCGCCATCAAGGAGACGCCCTGCTGGGTCGATGTGCACCTGCACAAATACTACCTACTTCACTTACTCATGTATATAAGTATGTTTATAAGCAGTTTGATTACCAAAGTACAGCCTCTACCTAGTTAGTCTAAAGGATGTGTAAGATTATTATGATTATTTCAAGTTAAGTATATTCTGAATAAATCTGAATGTTTTTGCAAAAATAGTATGCTTAGAACAGTAACTGGAGTAATTTGAAATGAACATGTAAGCTACCCTACAAATCACGCAAACCAATTCACTCTAAAAGGGTCCAGTAGGGTAACTGGCTCATTGGCACTTTTATATAATTGGAATATATATATAATAAACTGGAATTTTTATATAACTTTTTCTTTTTCTTGTGTACAGAGCACTACAGCTCCTCGACGAGGTGCTCCACACGATGCCCATCGACGGTCCACGGAGCACTATCGAGTAGGAGTTGATCGGCTTCTTTTGAGGCCTTCGAGCGAACACCGACGCACCCACACTAGTGCTAAGTGCATGGACGGCAGTACACGTCGCCGATAGACTACGTAAAGTGATTGTGATTTGTTCGTGAATTTGTGTTTACACTCACGCTATCCGGAATGGATTATATATGTGAAATTGTTCAGTGAAGTTTGTGTCTAGTGTAAAATAAGTGGTAAATTCTGTTTTACATGCTAATGGGGTCGCTAAAAATATAGTTAATATTAGTCAAGAAATAGAATATAAAGTTAGAAATTTTAATTCTGCTTTTAAGAATTCTAGATTCTAGTAAGGTTATAATCTTAATTAACTAAAATTGCATTAGAACTTGTCTCTTTTACATATTGCTACATGCAGATTTAGTTGTCATGATCTGCATGGACAGTACAATATTAATTTAAAAGTTGGAAATAAATTGTATAAACAAATTGCCTGCCAAAGTTAGTTCAGGTCAATTATTCATTTAGAGATTTTATGAGCTGGCAAATACATTACGCCTCTAATATTCATAAGTAAATCTCTAATCCATTTTTATCATCTTCTGTAATTATATACAGGAGTGACTTATTTACACTGAAGATGTGAGGGTTGTGACAATAGGAGTTAAATGAAGTCCAATTAAACTAATAATGCAAACTTAAAATAAGATTTACCCTTATTTTGGACAGAGTGTAGTATGTGACAGTGGACTTACTTATTTTACACAAGACAAAGAAGTATTAAGATTATGAGTTTTAATGGAATTTCTACTGTAATATGAACATTTAAGAGTAGTTTTCCAATTACAATTCAATTGATTTGACTGACTTATAGTGTAGTGTGACAAGCTTCTCGAGTGTCAAGCACATGCCATATGAAGTAGCATTTATTTAGTTATTATTTTATTGTGATTTTATTGTCAAAATTACACATTTGGCCGACTGTCTTCCAAATTTTTTTTGTCTTCCGGCGGTTTTATTTTATGGTATTTGTGGTTGAAGTTACTGAACAAATTGATGCACATAGTGTGGAGAGTGAATCGTTCGCGAATTAAAAAAAGGTGAACTAATAATTTATGTCTTGGTCTTATTTATACTAACAGTAAGTAGTTTCTGTAAAATAAGTTATTCTAATAGATTTGTATAACAGTATTGAGATGGAACAAACTAAAGAAACATTGAACGGATCTCAGTAAAATATTTTTTCACAAATCCTAAATGTAAGATATTAGTATTTATATAAAGAAAATAAATATATACGAACTATAACAGACTTGGGTTTGATAATCTTTATCTAGTTACTTCGAGTGGGTTCGATTCCTTAGTATTTGTGTTAGCAACAGCAATACCAAATTAAGGCATTTTTTTTTTATAAAAATAGGCAATGAAACAAAACAAGACATAATTATGGTTCAACTTGAAAGAAGCCAAATAGGATTTAGCTTTCGTTATCGAGTAAGCTAAACTGTCGCGTTTACGTAAGGTAGTTTTTATTGTAATTTATGATTATTGTAATGTTTGTTTGGTAGAAGAGTGAGATGCGCGGTATGGTAAGGCTGTATTTTTGTTAGTGTGATGTGCCTCTTTAGTGTAATTGCATCTATCACCTCTGCTCATCATCATCAACGACATAGGCCTCTCCTTGGCAAGGAGATTCTGACCTTCTATACCATGCTGGCCGGAAACAACGAATAATATTAAATCAATTTATCTATAAAAATGCGCCGTATGTATAACCTTGCTTGATGCTACAAAATAAGCTTCAAGCATGTTTTCAAATAGCTAGAAACCAACCAAACTAAGGCTCAAAAACTAAAGAGAAAGAAACTTTTAACGCCTAGAAATATTGAATTGTGATATTCAATTTCGCTTATTTCATACTAAATTGGAATATTTACTTCGCAAGCTTATATCATGACTGTAGTAGCAGTTCTTTAACGAACTTGTTGTTTGTGCACTGACCAATCGAAAAAAAAGAAAAGATAAATCGTTTTGTCGCCTAAAATCGATTGCCTTTCAAAGGTTAATATATGTGATAGCCTTAAGGGTTTTGATAGGTCGCAGTTTTTAATTTACAACCCATTCTTAACATATACACTAGCTTAGTTTTACGTAGATTCTACTACAGTCCAAGAGTCCAGAATGTCCAAGTCTCGTAAGTTGTGATGATGCAATTCCTCTAAGCTTTAGATGATCTGTGATGTGCTAACAAAACGTGTGTGAGTGATGCGTGCGCGCTCGACGTCGGCTATCGTCAACATTTCCCATTGAAACATTACTATTTTTTGGTGAATGTGTAGATAAGATATTAAAATATAAGAATAAAATGACATATTTTGTGTACGAAAACGTAATTAGTTATAGTTGTAAGTTTATTAATGGTGTTTAAAAAAAGTATATGAGTTTTTCTTTGTCGTTTGCTTAAGATTTGCTTTAATTATTATTACTTGGCAGATTAATAATTATCTCGTGTTGAATCATTTTATACAGTTACTGTTAGTTATTCGATATCTTTTTATCATAATTATTTAGATTTTTGTTAAGATGATGGTCACCCAGCTTGGTTGGAGATCAACTAATATAGCGTTTATAAATTGATTCTAACAGAGGAAGAATATTGCTTGCAATTTATACACAAAGTACTATTGGTTTTAAAATACGTTAAATTTTACTTTAGTACGAGTTATCATCACAATATATTATTTATGTTATTGCTTGCAATTGTTTAGTTTATCCATCGAAATTTTACAATTTTGAATGTTGTTACCAATGTTTTTGTAACGAATCAGATTACGCAAGTTTTGTAAATAGTACAAGTTATTGAGAAATATTCGTTTTGTAGAACACCATAGTCTCGTAATACATATTAAGGTTACATGGCGAGACGGTACTTATATTCATTAAAATTATTCTCTTGGAAGGCTTCTCACACAAATTGTGTATCAAAAATACCTCTTTATCGTGATCAAAAGGATTCAAAGGGTCTTAGATGATATTATTATGCAGTAAGTTTTTAAACAATGTTGAAGTTTTGAATAATAATAAAGATATTTGTCAAATTCTACATAATACAGTTATGACACTTTGGTGTTTGAGAATGTTCTGAAGTACAAGTTTATTGTGAATCATTAACACATAGTTAGGGTCAGCGCATACGGACGGAGTGTCGGCAAAGAAACCAATTCAGTGATAATTTAAATCCAACCTAAAGATATCAACAATTGTATTTAAGGCAACGAAATTACACAACAGTTGATGGATGGATAATAACAGCTCGCCATAATTTTATTTCGTTGTTGAATTAGTCTCTTCACCGCCACACCGTCCGTCGGCATTGACCCTTATTGGAGAATATACCGAAGTTATCCAAAGTTGAGAGTAATGTTTGTTGTTCATATTGCGACCATATTGAACGTAGCTTTTGTAAATACAATGCGTAATATATCTTATTGAGAACAAGTTATTGATGCGTTATGTCACCTTCATGTTTATCGAGTCATGTGCCCGTTTGAAAAATAGTATTTTTGATTTAATAATCGAGTGATGTGATGTTATTGTTTATGATCAGTTTATTATAGGTTTTGGCAGCTATTCTTTTTAATATTAGGGGCCCAGTGTTTTTAGACGAATTCACAGACATATTAGTATGAAATAGCTTGAACAGAGTATGAGCTTATGTAACTTGTATCTATGAGTTTGTTTCGGTATTTTTTTCTTTTCTTACTTCTTGAATACAGTTACACTGGGTCTCTAATTTTAACAAATCATGTACATTTCAAGGTCGAAATGTTTTCAAGATGATTCTAACATACAATATCCTCGCAATATATAAAAATATTGATATTAAGAAACTGCCATGTATTTTTTGACGTGACAATGTTGTTTTTCACAAACTTGTGTTTGTTCAAAGTTGAGGGATTGACAACACCGCACACGGTGTAACCTAGCCTTTAAGCACATAGTTAAGAGTGAAACTATGAAAGAAATGAATATAAAGGTTATTCCTCTAATTGTAGTTTTATTTTCTACCCCATCATGAAGACATGATTTATCAAAGATGGTAGATATGATTATAATGACTTGACTTTGATTTATTAGTACCTTCATGGCAGGTACTGATTAAACTCCCACTAGGCCGAGATTGAGTGAACAAAACTCACACTAGGTCCTTCGAAATCTTCACTAATCATAAAAGCGAACATGCATGCTGTCAAAGCGAGATGGGAATCTCGCACTAGACCCTTAGTTCATTAAGCTTCTCTTACATTTCAATTTCTTTTAGCAATAATCTCTAGCACTCATGCCGGACGTTTTCAAACATCTGTCCTACTGAACCGACTTGTTTGTGTAATTGTCAACTTGCCTTAAAATATGTTTTGAACAAAAAGTTAAATATTTATCATATAATAAACAAGCTGCGCCCCTTTGTATTACCCGCAAAATCGGTTCCGCCGTTCCAGAGATTCAAAGGAACAAAAACGAAATTTTAAAAATTACATTATATTAATGTTAATGCACCTCATGTATGTACTTTACACGTTTTTCACTAAATGCACATGGGTGCATTGAGTGAAAAACGTGTAAATTGGAAATTGCAAACAGCCACTTCAATTTTGTTTATTAGTATATATTGTCACTTGTCACATAAGGTTCCGTTAACAATGGTTCCAGAAATCACCATAAGGCATTATTACTATTCCTTTTACAAGCTCTTGTGCACAATGTTTTTTATGATGTAGGGAAGGGAAAACCGTTTGACAGGTATTACAGGCAGGTACATTGAACAAAATAACTTTAGCAATTGTTTACTATATACACATTTAAAATTCTTAATGGAAATATGACGGTTTGTAATGTTGGAACTGTTAAAAAAACGTTCATTGATTGTTGCTTTGAGATTTAACAAAACAAGCTTACATAAAGTAATCTTTTTCACTTTGGAAATTCCATTCATCAGGATTTCCCGGTTCTTCACAATAGCTAGCTATTTATTCAGTTCTGAGAAGCAAAAGTAAGAGACCCAAATATGTACATACCTTTACAATAAAAAAAAATAACTTTCTGATTCTGTATTCGAATATCCATCAAACAGTGAACAGTGGCGTCCTTAATAAATTCTGGTTATAATTATTAATAGATACCTACTCAACTAAGTTTGTCTATGCTTATTCTAATCTATATTTAAAACTTTATTGTTATTAAAAAACAAATAGCGTAAGTCATAAGAGAACAAGTCGAAGATAATAATAAAATTGTTATTCTAAACTAATTATAACTTATAAACTTAAATGAGATGACAAGGCCGGTATTGAGGATCTGGATGAGATGATTGAATTCTCCAGGGATTGAACTAGATCCAGTTAGTTCATTCTACATCGACACCATCATCGTCGGCGAAAGCGTTCGGTGTTGCGATTGTAGATGAGTTTACAATTTTACCTCCGGTTCGCAAATTCAACTAGACGTGTAGTTTTTACTGCCACGATTAGTGGGTGTACGGGTGTACCTTTTCTTAAGACGGACATACGAGCACATGCGTCATTTGATAGTGTACTGCTGTTGCCCGTTTTCACCTGTAACTCAATGGTTACAAGTGAGTTACTGTCCTAAAGTTAAATTCCATATACATTAACTTCATAGCTATAACTACATAGCATAATTAATAGAAGAGACGATGCAGAAGTATCTCAATAGGCCGCCATAGTGTAGGTCATCGTGATGTAATTTTGCATTGTCAGCATTTGCAAATTTATAACTATCTTTTTTTTAAAGTATTAGCCTGCTAAAATGATTAGAAGTACCTAGTGTGGTAGTCACCATTCTCATTGCGAACACTGACAATGCAACGTGGTGACCCACACTATGACGGCCTAGTAAGATGCTTTTTCACCTCCGCGTTTAAAGGACCTGAGATCGTAGTGGGAATATATTTTTAATTTAATTTTATTTCTGCACAATTTTTTTATCGCCTGATGGTAAGCGCCGCCGCCGCCGCTAATGGACAATCGCAACACAACACACACCGGTGTCACAAGTGCGTGGCCGGCCTTTGGGGAATGGGGAGAGGGATAGGCCTTCGGTATCTTTACTCACTCGGTGAAGCACAGCGCGAGCGCTATTTCTGCACAATTTTTTTATCGCCTGATGGTAAGCTCCGCCGCCGCCGCTAATGGACAATCGCAACACAACACACACCGTTGTCACAAGTGCGTGGCCGGCCTTTGGGGAATGGGGAGAGGGATAGGCCTCCGGTATCTTTACTCACTCGGTGAAGCACAGCGCGAGCGCTATTTCACACCGGTTTTCTGTGAGAGTTACTCCGGTCGAGCCGGCCCATCATGCCGAAGCGTGGCTCTCCCACGGTATTATGTATTATATTATATAAGTATGACTAATTAGGAAGTTTTTAACCATATTTAATGCATATACCTAACTATTTACACACGATAACTTTGAAACTGTAATAGATCTGGCTAGTTTCATTACTTTGGTATGTTACCTATCGTTATTCGTTATCGATTATTGCGAATAATAGGTTTATAATAGGTAGTATAGGTAATAGGTTTTATAATAGGACCGCTAATCCCTTATAACTTGGAGCACGCCACATCATTGGTCACTCCACTATAAATACTCAGCGACTCACTCCCGCGCATCGGCACCATTCCAATCGGCCGAGAACACCGCACATCTAGCTTTTCCAACAGTGAGCACAGAGGCACTGCGTGTCATTTCGCAATACCTATTAGTACGGATGTTGTATACTACAAGAGACACAATTTTTTCGTGTGTATAGTTGGAGCAGTGTCTTATGGTTATTTTGGTGTGACCTGTGAATCGTTCTCGACACTGGCCCTCACATTTTTTCATATCTTTATTTCTCATCGACTTGTAATATCGTTTAGCATGTCGCCGAATCTTATAAAAATACATAATTTTATTTTTCAGTAGCTTCTGTTAAATAAGAGATGAAATATATTATATAACCAAATTAAGCTTAATTCCAATAGCAGAAACAACGAGTTAAATTTTAACAAAAATAAAACCGACTTAAAGTTTGACTCGATTTCTCTTGGGCAATCAAGAGAAATCGAGTCAAACTTTTAAGCCTATTAGAAATGGCCATTATGTCACTTCTTGAAGATAAAAAGTAAAAACTTTAATTAATTAATTATTATAAACGTGTTCAAAAACAGTACATTTTTAACCGACTTCAAAAAAGGAAGAGGTTTCTCAATTCGACCGTATATTTTTTTATGTTTGTTCGCGGATAACTTCGTCGTTTATGAACCGATTTTGATGATTCTCTTTTTAATGGAAAGGAGATATCCCAACGGTGGTACCATGATAAAGACACTAATAAAGACATGAGAAATCGAATCAAACCTTGAAGTCGGTTTTATTTTTGTTAAAATTTTATTTATGTATGTATGTTATGTGTGTATGTAGTTACAAAAAAAATGTAAAAATGTATTTGTATCAGTTTTCTAGTACCCATTACACAAGCTCTACTTAGCTTGGGACTAGATGACGTTGTGTATTAAATGTCCGAAATATTATTAAAAAATATTATTATATTACTAAATATACGGTCGAATTGAGAACCTCCTCCTTTTTTGAAGTCGGTTAAATCGGGGAAAATTCGATAAAAGAAAGGTTTAGGTTTGGTGTGCTTTTTGTAATACATTTGAAGTCTATGTGTCACATATTAATTAGATACCTTCCTAAGTAAATATTTTTTACTAAAAGCTAAAAAACGTTTTATAGAAATAAATTTGTCGTAATGTGATACATCAAACGAGTGATGGTTTTTATTGTTGTGTTCTTAAGATTTGACCTGTTTTTCTTTTCAACATTTAAAAATATTTATTTCAGTTGGAATTCTTTAAATAAATATTAGGGATAGCAGAGAAATCTTTGAAAGCCAAGCTGAAACCAGCATTTTAGGCTTAAATGTCTAATTACCAGGGAAAGTCTTTGGAATCTGTATTGAGAAAAAAATTTAAGAATTTTAGGATCACTTTGAGCATTCTTGCATGTTTCCTTCCTAGGTGGTTAAATTTAATTAAATAATAATCAGACGAATGTAAAACCGATCCACCACTCAATCTGCCACTTTTTTGTGTGTGCAGAAATTCCCCTGGATACCACCTACTGATGGTTATATCGAAGTCGGATCGACCAAAAACCGCACGCCGCACCCTCTCGGGTACTAATAACCGGGGAACCAGGAGTGCCTTAGAAATAAAACCCCTGGAAATTCACTGAAAGGTCATCGTCTCGATTGTCGATTAACGCAAAATGGGGTATGGGCCTCCGCTATCCTCACTCACTCGTCGAAACACAGCGCAAGCCCTATTTCACACCGGTTTTCTGTGAGGCCGTGGTATCACACCGGTCGAGCGGACCCATTCATGCCGATGCTCTCCCACGGTGCATATTCTATAATAATTTTGCAATCAAACTAAAAATGCAGAATACAAAAGTTATTTGTTAAAATATTTACAAATGTATCGGCGAAGTGGAACGTGGAGGAAATATTCCGAAATATTAGATAATTTATTTTTAGTCGTCGAGGCCGACCCTGTTTACCTTCGTGTTTTACAGTTTACGATTTCGTGCTATTTCACAGCTTCCCTAACGTGCGCCGGGAAATATTTTCTACGTTTTAAATTGGACCTGTCCGTTCAGGGACTCTCACTTCTTAGTCTGGTTAGCAGGAAGTTGTAAGTTCGAAGAGATTAGGTTTACGAATACAGACTACATCCTTTATTCATCCCGTAGGTGAATTTAGAGTCGAGTAAGGTAGCAAACTACGGAAAATAGCACAGAGCGAGTAAACATTTAAAAGAAAACTCGATACCCACCCATCTGGCCAGTATGGCATGGTAGGCAAAGAGCTCTTTTCCTTAGAATATCTCTATGTCCAGCTGTGAACTATTAAAGCTGTTGAATAAAGAATTTCAGATCACACAAACATTGGGTCCGACCCGGGAATCGAACCCGACACCCGACAGTCTATGTATAATAAGTTTATGTATGGAAGAAGTCCTAAGAAGAAGAAGCTATTCCTTTAAATATATTTTTTATCGGTAAATTAAATGGGTATGGTAGATGGTTTGGGTGTTATCTATCTATAATATGTATGTATTTAGAAAAAAAGTATTTATGTTTTTGTATCAGTTGTGTAGAAACCATAGTATAAGCTCTGCTTAGTTTGAGATTAGATGGCGTTCGGTGTTACGTAGTTGTAGATGTCCGAAATATACCAAATCACGTTTTTACCGGCAACAGTATTGATATTTGCGACAAGCATCTTGTACGGACAGTATTGCATAAAATACCAAACCACGAATAGATCAATTCAGGTTTGAGAGTGATTCACGCAAGTTAGGGTCACATTGCGATAAACCGATGCCAGGTATTTCCGATTCGCTTGTGGTAAACTGATGTAAATATGAAATCGTTAATGAAGGTGAATTGTATTGACATTGAGGCGAAGTGAGTCACTTTTGTTTATAAAATGCAGTTCTGGAGAGTTGCGTTTTATTATTTATAACTGGTAAAAACCTGAAAACGGTAAACAAAAAAACAATTTTCTTTTTAATATTTGCGCCCCTAGCATTCTAGGGAAAACTCCTTTGTCGTCCAACCTGAACCTCATTTTAATAAACTCATACGATATGGTTGATAACATTAAATAATGTACACATTTACTTTTTTATTTAGTTTCTTCTAGGTAATTAAATAGGCAGATAATAAATGTACCTACGCGAAAATTAATGTAAAAGTTGTTATAGTGGTATACTTGGGTATACTGGTAAATATGTACTCGCAACATAGCACAATCAACTTTAAAAATAAAAAAAAGATTAGGTGCAATGATTAGGTGGAATGCACACGGTTTTACAAATAACGATATTTTATCCAGAAAAAGAAGTTGCGTAAAAAACAGAACATCTAAATTGGCAAAGAAAACTATTCTGAAGTAAACAAGACATCCCACGCAAGGTAAAAATCAATAATAATACCCGCACGTCAGAAACCCATGCTTTAAACACTACATACTAGCTTTTGTCCGCGGCTCCCCCCACGTGTATGTAGGCGACAGCTTGTCGCATTAAAGAATTATCTATGTCCTTCCACAAGAATAAAAGTATATCCATGCCAAATTTAATTGAAATTGCTGCAGCGGTCCCGTCGTAACAGAGAGACTGAGTTAGTTTCGAATTTATAATATTAGTACAAATGCCAACAAGTTTGTTCTGTGGGTACTACTGCAATAAAGCTGTAGCTGTCTTCGGATTAGATGATTCTTTGAATATTAACTAGACAATTAATTAAAATACGCTACGACCACACGGTATGTTAAACAACATTTATTGATATCAGTTTGACTATCATTTATATATTTATCTATAAATCTATTTCAGTTCCGCAAACTTTTTGTGTTCAAGGTACATTAATGAAAATAAAAAATTTTGGGCACCATAAATGAAAAATTAGTTTATAAGTAACTACTAGCTGACCCACGCAACCTCGTTTGCGCCTTATATTGCCCGTAGCGTGAAAATTTCCCCCGTTTTTGAAACATTCTTCATTGTTGCTCCGCTCCTATTAGTAGTAGCGTGATGATATATACCCTACAGCCTTCCTCGATAAATGGACTATCCAACACCGAAAGAATTTTTCAAATTGGACCAGCGGCTCCTGAGATTAGCGTGTTCAAACAAACAAACAAACTCTTCAGCTTTATATATTATATATAATATATAGATATTAATCCAAATTGATTATTAATCAACAACACAATGTTACTAATTAGCCAACAAAACAATATATATTCTTTATCAACAATCTTAAACTTTTAATTGCAGATTATTTATTAATTCTAATTTTATTATTTAATTTTAATTGAGGATATCTATACTCAATACTCAAAATCATGGTTAGCATTAAAAAATAATCTAAATCTAATAATATAAAGGTCCAAATTTGGAGAAATCGTTGAAAGGGCAATGCTTTCATGTCTTCATTGAATCGTCTTGAGGCGTTCCCCTTTTTTGTTTTAATTGTCATAAGAGTTAAAAATCCTAATTTACATAAAAGGTCCTTGCAAATCGCAAAAGTTATCCCATTCCAAATTAATCTTATTGAAATATTCTTCTGTTACTTTAAATATTTCTTTTCCAGTTGCATGCTTTGGCAGTAGCAGAAGAAATAAAAAGTTCTCAGAATTACTTTATATTATAAGCAGCTTTTAGAATTCACTTACAGACCCGTGGGAGAGCTAGGCTTCGACCTCATGGGCCGACTCGACCGGAGTGATAAGGCCTCACACGAAAACGGCGTGAAACAGCGCTCGCGATGTCTTTAGCCGACTGAGTGAGGATAGCGAAAGTCCATCTCCACCCCCATCCCCCTCCCGGCAACGCACTGGTGTAGCATTTGTTGCGGGTGTCCATAGGCGGCTGTAATCGCTTACCATCAGGCGATATGCCAGCTCGTTGGCCGCCTATTCCATAAAAAAAAGACATGTCTGTGAGTGAATTCTGAAAGCTGCTTATATTAAGCACAAACCTGGATAGAAACAGGGCGAAAATTATTACTTTGGAGAGAGAGTGACTTAGACCTTACGCCAATTAGAGGGGAAATTTCCGGACTGGTTAGACCAAATGAAGACCAAATTAACGTTTAACACTTAGCTTGAAGATTCAGCTTAGTAGTGTTTAAAAAATGACAATTGATATCATTCAAACTAATAGTGCCTTTGAACTCGGAATGTTGTTGTTTTGCCAATAAATTGACTAAATTACCACTTACTGAAAGAATCCTACTAATATTATAAATGCGAAAGTTTGTAAGTATGGATGAATGTTTGGGTGGATGTTTGTTACTCTTTCACGCAAAAAGTACTGAACGGATTTGGATGACACTTTACAGTAATATAGCTTATACATCAGATTATCACATAGGCTACTATTTGCCGCGATAACCGACATATACGCGGGCGGAGCCGCGGGCAACAACTGGTAAGACTATATTTAAAAAAATGTTTCATCCACCTAATTTGCAAGCCACTGATCAGTCATAGGAGAAGTAATTTCTTAGTCTGTGGCCGTCAAAATAATAGTACCCTAGATAAATAATAGCAAAATTTAATCACTTCAATTACGTTTGTTTAAAGTGTTAACTTTAGCAGGAGACAGCTACTTATTTATTTTAGTTTTAAACAAAATATTTATGGTAATGTTCATATTTTTACTGTCACCTTCCTTCGTGTATAAACACGATATATCTAATAACTAATAATAAACAAACAATATGTGGATATTATTAGTTGAAAACAATCAAACAATTCGTACCTACTTACTTTACTCCTTGTTTTTACATAATTAGATAGATTTTTTCTAAATATTTATTTAGTAAACATGTAAATCGTCAACTTATTGATAAATAGGAAATGTTTTTTGTTTATTTTACGTTTAAATAATCTAAATAATAAATAGGCCTTATAAATTATACTTTCACGCGTAGGCTTCAAAATGATATTACAAGGTACTTCAATTATTTCAATAAATAGTATCAATCATCGGACTTTTACTGCAAAGTTGTTAGGCTCCAGAAAGAGACCGATGAATTTGGATTTGGGATTTGGAGAGGGCCTATCCCGAGCGAAGAAAACGTCGGCGGCGATAGGAACTGTTGACGGGACCGCGGACTGCTAGAGAATGGGGAACTCTGGTGGCAGATTGATAACTGTGGTTGGGACAGCGGCCTGATTGCTTAAATGTGCAATCGGGCTATCACGCCGCGATTGAGTGGGGAAAATAATTTCCCCCGGGACAGGGCCTGATAAGGCATGGCTTCGATTCGAGGAGAACCTGAAATAACATGGTGCGGGTCCCCCCAGAGTAGGTTGCCAGAGGCCGGTCGCTGGGGTGTTTTTTGTAGAAACATCACAAATTCATGTCTCCTGTGTCCTCCGAGGAGCCGGACATCCGAAGGGATTTTTCCAACAACAAAATAAGAGTACCCTAAAGAGCATGAAGCTTTACCTACACTTGTATCGCGGGTCTTTACCTCTACGGCGTGATTGTAGTAAAAAAAACGATCTATGTTCTATGAGGTTGACAGTACAATAAATAAAAGTTTAAAGCAAAGTTGTTGTCATATTATATTTAATATTTAACAATTTGGAATTGAATTTAGTTAAAACAGGATTTTTTATAAATTTCTTCACCACTTTGTTATTCAAATCTTTTATGTTTTTATTTATAAGTTTTTAATATAAACTCACCAGGACTAGACCATTAAGACGATCTTCCCCCAAAGTGCCTCTTAGGTAAGCTTTTAATCGCCGAAGGCTGCTAATCGCTCGCTCTACTGTGCAGGCTGTGCTTGGTAGAGTAACAAAAAAATCTTTTTCCGTATCAGGACAGAAGATTTTCGCTTTTTTTAGAACACCATCAACATCTCTCTGATGATCTGATTTTCTATCGAGTGATTGATAGCTTGCATTCTTTTTTCTATGTTCAATATGTTTCTTTGAATCTCCTGAGTCAAATCAAATCTCTAGACGGGGGAGCAGTTGCTAATATATAATATAATATTAGTATGGTTATTTCGGTTAGATTTTAAAGAGAAAAGTTGCCTCCATGACGTCATTTGTAGGGATTCGTACTTAATTTCTCGGAATTCTTATAGTTTCGTCATGTCCGTCCATCCGTACGTTCTCAGCCTACCTTCCAAGTTAGTGCTAGATGTATGACACTTTGAATAGAGATATGTATTTATCACGTCAATAAAGTGCTAAAATAAAATCACGAAATAAATGTTTTTTTTGGGATACCTCCCCTACAATAAAGTGGGGATGTATTTTTTTCTCGCGTCTATCCCATAGTGCCATGGTATCATCAGATAGACGATTTTTGATTTAGGTATCTGTTTGCGAAACTAGGCGTTCCCCCTCTCTCTAAAAGCTAAACGGCTAGCTTAAAATATTTTAAAATAGTCCAAGTGATGAACCTAGAAGAAAAACTATAGCGGTTTAGATAACTTTGTTACTTCAGGAGTTATAGAGGCCTTATTTGTAAAATGCGCTTACTTGGAAAACTTCGTACAAAAATAACGAAATAAAAAGTATCAACAGTAACTACGCAACCCTATTCTATGCGTGGCTTGACACGGTTTAAAATTTTTTATTTGTAATAGCGGGGAAACGGGCAGACGAGTTACCTGATGGCCGAGGCCCGTAACTTGTCATAGTCATGGTAAACCACATTATGGCGGTCCATTGAGATTTTTCTGCATCATTGGGCCTCCGGAACTCATCAACGCACACAGCAGCACGGAATGCTATCATTTTAGGCTGGTCTTTTATGAGAGGGTTGTACCACCCTGGTAGAGCCGGCCCATTCATGCTGAAATCAGCGTCGCTATCACTCTTTATGTGCGTCTTCTCTAGAAGTAGTGAGGAAGTGGGAATCTGGTCCACCTACTTATTATTATACGTGCCGAAAATAAGATCTTTCACGATACTTTCCCTCTCACTCTGAAGTTAATTAGAGCCTTGTGTAGACAACAATAATACCGCAATTAAAACGTCAATAAACATGGTCTAATTTGCAAGCCACTGATCAGTCATAGGAGAAGTAATTTCTTAGTCTGTGGCCGAAATAAAACTGTTAGCGGTTGGATCTAGAGATGTCCAGTTGATGGAAAATTGTACATTTTTTACTATAAGTATATATTATTTTATTGAAACTTCTTGCAAATATTCTTTTTCTCAAACGTTTCACTCTTGGTAGAACGGTCTTGGTCACGTAGTGTGGTCTACATTGATGGAAGAGATGGACAAAGCCTCTCGTAACCTGTCGGCGGACTGTAGACTGCAGTCAAACAGCCACTTCCGATTGTGGACTTCACCTGATCGATCCAGCGCATAGGTGCCCTGCGCTGAGTCTGATCCCCTCCACCTTGTCCTACACTACCAGTCGCTCTCTGGACTCACTATTTCGTATAGAGACATAGCCTAAGTACTGCAATGCAGTATGCGCGACCATACTGTGGCTGACAGACATATCATGCCGAGTACTACTAGCACAGACACGTTGGGGCGCAATGAAAACTCTTCATAGATACTCCACTCTTGATTTATCACATTTAGTAAATAAAATATTACTTTGTGTTTTAACATTCTTATAGTTAACAATGTCAATAGTTAAATGTATTTGTTGTTAATATTTTACACAGTCGCTAATCACGACATAAGTGATTTGTAACTGTAATAGTGATTATGAAATTTCATAGATCAGCTTTTGTCAACAAATTATCATTAAGTAGCAGTTAATGAGGTATGATCGTTAAACGAGTGTCAAGAATGAACATGATAGTAATTAGTCTCTTTGAAAATGCATGTACCGATGTTGGATGTGTTTAACAGGAAGTAACATATTGTTTCGGCGAAAATACACTCAAAAGGATAGGCAGAGGTGTATTAAATTATCATTTTAGTTCCAATTACGTAATACGGGGTAAGCGTATTATGTTCGAAGAAGAATCGATCGGGAAAAAGAAAAATATCCACGTAGTTGTACGAAATAACCAACTGATTAGACTATTCACACTATAAACGTTAAAGTAGTTTATGAGTTATCATAAATAAGAAATTGATGATTAAAATCACGCTACCTATTATTTAGAGCAGCCCGTATGTGGTATACTGTTTCCCAAATTTAGAAAAAAAAATAGTTAATTTTAACAGTGTACTCTTTTACCAGTATACTTACCTACAAACCTATATACATAGTCCTTTATTCTTTTTCCCCCCGGAGAGTGCTCAACGCACCTTAAGAAGTTTTCACTTTAAAATAGTAACAAATAAACCGACATTATCGATGTTAAAATTCTGCGTTGCTGCTGTAGACAATATCGATATAGTTGTGTACACACATCTGTGTTTCCCAGCACTATTTACAGACGGCGGGCGCGCGCGGGCGGTTGCCTTACTGGCCGGGCGGCCGGCATCACTTCCGAACGAACGAACGGTAACACTCACCCGCGCCGTGTTTACGAACCCCCACACCACATCACTACCTACGAGTTTAAAGTACAACCCTACACCGCATTTGGAATAATATTGTTGTGCTGTGAAGTCTATTTGGATTTTTATTGGTGTAAATTTCAGGTAAGTTTAGGATTTTACATTTGAGTTTATTCGTTGTCTTTTAGTGACGAAAAGTTGGAATTAAAGTCAATTTTAGGAAAGTCTTTACTATTTTCAAGGCTAGATGTTAATAAGTCTTGTTGTGAAAGAAATTATTAAAAAAAAAAACATTTTTTATACATATTAGAGAATCTCCTTTAGGATACTAATAAGCTCTTTATTTTTTTTGTCTTTATAAAGAAACTTTGATTGGCGCGTTGGTTTAGTAGTTAGTGGCCCTGTTTGCGAGGTCGTGGATTATATTCCCACTCAAGACAAATATTTTGTGGTGAGCGCGATTATTTGCTATATCTGGGTGTTATTTATATATTAGTATATTATATTGTTATGTATTTGGGACAAGTTCTATCTAGTTTACTGGACTGCTGTGTGTGAGAGGTGTTAAGTTATAATTATTAATATTTAATACATGTAGTCGATTATCTGATAAAAAGTTATTGTGACGGAATTAAAGTGAAACATCGCTGCTTCATTTAATTATATTATTTTAAATACTGTATGCGCCTAGCGCGGGAAAAAATGTACCGTAGCCGATCTTTCGATCGTGTTTAATCGATGTTTTGATAGTAATGTTTGTAATAATTCAAAAATATCTTTTATCGAGACTCTTATGAGTGGGAAAATATAAATTCTATGATATCTATAATGGACAAATTGTTAATTATAATATTTATTACATATGATCGTGTGAGCTACCGAAATAGTGTAGATACAATCTTTGAACAATAGTTATTTCTATACCCAAGGGTATGTAGCTACATATAAAAGATATTATATATCATACATATATATAACATAGACAGATACATAGAAATAACTATTGTTCTGAAATTCAAACATAAATCGAACTAAATTAAATGTACAAATTAATATGTATTATAGCTATAAAACACATACATTTGTTCATTTAATTTAGTTTTTCTGTATCTAACAAGACTTAATTATTTTAGCAACCCTGTTATTCAACGGATTCATGTGCAACAATTAATATTAAGACCTATAAAACAGAGTTTTCAGTAGGTATTGTATAGTTATTTCGGCACTTTTTTCCGCCACAATAAGATCAAATTTTAAACTAAACAGAGGGAAATACATATTTTAAAAACCTGTATCACTGACAAAAAAGATTTTTAAAGATTTTAATGGCACCTATCTTGGGCATAGACAGTTAAGATTGAGATAAGTTTCAAAATTGAAATATACTTAAGGAATGCATTATAGAACCTCCAGTTTTTAAAATAATATCAAACGCTGCAGCAAGTTAAATAAATATATTGAAAAATAGTGAACGCATACTTTTAAAATTCAATGAAGTGTTACGTTTTATTTTAGTAATAGCTATAAAAAGAAGCTTATTTAAAACGTGAACCATGTACACACGTCACTACTCGCAATATTCTGAAATAATCTCATTCATTCAATGACAACATAGCGGTGTGACTCAATTTTAACAAGACACGATATGAGACTGTAGTTCTCGGTTCGATTACCGATGAATTAAGCTTATGTGGACTAAAGGGAAATTATGTAGGAGTTCATAGTTAAAGGTGACTATTCTGGGTAAAAAGAGTTTAGAAAATTGCTTTTCTTGGTGATTCTCGTGAGTTATTGAGAAAATTCGTTAAAAACTGACAGAACTTGTAGCTTAAATCTTAATAGTAACTTAACTCTCAATAATTAGCCCCATAAGGGAAGTATTGTTATTCAGTAATGTGTAAATTTTTGTGGAAAAAAGGATCTTTAATCCTACTTAACGCGATCGAGTAGTGAGTGAATTTTATTCCTAGTTCTTTGTTACATTCTGGACTCCTCTTGTCAGTATGTAAACACATTTGGTAGTAGCTCCCATAGTCATGCTTTGCTCCGAATGGAACAGAAAACGGGTATTAAGACCTTTTTTCGTTGCTTTGTGAGGACAATGAGGATATTGGAGCCGAAACCCCTTCCCTATCCCCTGATTTTAAGAAAGAGACAGACATAAGCTTCCCTAAGGTTCCCCGTAATAGCTGGTTCTGTACTGCGTATATTGTATGTTCTAATAGATTTATAACCTACAAATATTTCCTTGTAAATTATGTACTCTCAATACACACATGTAAAAAAAATATTTTGTTTATATATCTATATCTATACTTATAATAAAACTGTAGAGAGGTCAATTCTGTACATTGAATATATATTAAAAATTATTATTGGGGGATGAATGGTTATCGATACTGATGCCAAAAATGTAATCAGTAAGTTTTTTGTCTGTCTGTCTGTCTGTCTGTCTGTCTGTCTGTCTGTCTGTCTGTATGTGCACGCATGGATCAAAAACTACTGAAGGGATTTTAACCAAACTTTGTACGATTATAGTCCATACTCCTGGGCAGGTTATAGGCTATATAACATAACGCTAAGATGCATAGGAGCTGAGCAGTGACGATAAATTTGAAGCAAGTCGGATGAAAATTTTCGCTTTCGAGCTCTTATCCTCGCATACGTTGATCATACACCAAAAATATGTATTACAAAGATGATGGTCTTCAAAAGATCTACAAAAAAGTCCTCAATAGTATATTTCTATCTTTTATAAATTAGCCACAATAACGTGTTTAAGCGTTAGGCATTTCTTCAAGGTGTATTAAATACTTAAATATATTGTATTTCACATGGATATATCCTTATCACTATACACTTAAATATCTTTTTTAAAAATATTATTATAAAATTATAATTAATAAACACACAAGATATAGATGAAATAAAACTGCCAAATCTCGCCGCACCAGTATAAGTACGACATTACGGTTGATTTTTCTTTAACACGCGAAACGGCCATCCGCTGAATCTACAAAAAGGCGGGAGCGCTCACGCCGCTCACGCGGTGACTTCACTCGAATTGTCACTGTTAATGCGAACGAACGTGGTTCTTATTGACTGGGAATAAGCGCGTTTTAGATTTAAAAAATACATAAGACGTAGTTTTTAGATATCAGTTTAAAGTAGGTATTAGATAATAATATAATTAGTTTGTTTAGTGTTTTTGTTTGTTTCTCCTTCTTTTCTGTATATTTATAGTTGTAAAATTAATAAGTATAATTTCAAATAAGTAAATTTATGCAATGACAATTAATAAATCTCATCTTGAGACTTTCCGTGTTGCTGGAGTAGATCTTAGTCTCAGATGTTTTTCACATGGGCAGTTGTACGTCGCTTTTTCCTGGGTCAGTAGTTCCACAAATCTTTATGCACAGGTACGTACCGGAAGCGTCCACTTTGAACAAGTGTAGTGACGATGCGATGTAGTAAAAATTACTCTTCGGTCTTAAATAGATTTTTAAAAGGCAGCGTCATATTTATTTATTAAATTGTACTTTAATAGTCTATAGTTAAAAAAAAAAAACATTATTGTAAAAGGAGATCCACGCGGACGGCACAGCTTTAAACAATAAGATAATTATTATGTCGCATGCCTGCCTGGTCAAAGTACAGAATATTGCTTCATTCATCGGGTGGTGAAACGACTACTTACCGAATCAAATTTTTTGCAGAATTTCTACTGTATTATGATTAATTATGAATTTAAATTTAAGATAAAGTTTAAGCTTGACAACCAAAAACGATATTTCTGTAATGGCGCTGGTCACATGAGACGCGTGACGTCACACTCTAGCCACAACAAAACAAAACAGCGCGGTTTAAGTTAATTTTATCAGTTTTCTCCAATTTTATATTAATTAAAATGTCGAATAATCTACATACATACATCTATAGGTACAAATAAATAAAATTGGAGTGTCTCTTTGTAATATCAAAATAACCGCTTTTTACTAAATGCATATGTATGTATACACGGTACATATACCAAAAATGTAGTTAAAATTTTTTTGTCAGTCTGTCTGTTTGTCTGTTTGTTCCGGGTATTCTCTGGAACGGCTGGACCGATTTTGACGGGACTTTCACTGGCAGGTAGCTGATGATCCAGGGAGTAACTTAGGCCACTTT
Source organism: Spilosoma lubricipeda (assembly GCA_905220595.1). Lineage (NCBI taxonomy): Eukaryota > Metazoa > Arthropoda > Insecta > Lepidoptera > Erebidae > Spilosoma > Spilosoma lubricipeda. The sequence goes on from HG992295.1 coordinate 5,706,974, forward strand.
ATTTAGACTAACTTTGTCCCGCGGCGTTACGCCGAAATGTATGTATGCGCGTAACTTTCGATCGGCTACACCAAATTATTTTGTTTTATGTGTTAGTTATTCTTAGGACAAGGTGTGTGTACAAGAAAAAATAAAAAATAAAGAAAAAAGGTTTTTTTGTCCGTGACTACACCTTACTCATGGGTAGCTGGTAACGAAAGAAAAATATGGTGGTACGAAGTTCGTCGGGTCAGATAACATCTTTAAATACCACGCTTTGTACTATTTCAAAATGTAACCTAAAAGCATTGAGATATACCTACCTACATAAAGTAAATTAGATTTTACAAAAATAATGAATGAATTTTTTCCAGAGGTTATTACAGAAACAATTTTTATGTTGTACTTATGCAAGTGCAACACAGCTGCTTTAACATTTTTCAGTTCTGCAGCATAGTTATCAATGTTATTATTATGTACTAGCTGAACCCCGCGGTGTTACCCGCAGTTATTGTTGTACCACGAGTAACGCCGCGGGATAAAGTTAGTCTAAAAAAAGTAGCCTCAGTTACTTCCTGGATCATCAGCTACCTGCCAGTGAAAGTTCGCCGTCCAGCCGTTCCAGAGATTACCCGGAAGAAGCAAACAGACAGACAAAAACATTTTTAACTACATTTTTGGTATATGTACTGTGTATATATATACATAGGCATTTAGTAAAAAGCGGTTATTTTAATATTCAAATACACTCCAATTTTATTTATTTGTATAGATAGAAAAGTGCAACCATAAAAGCGTCTATCTTATGTAGGTTGATGTTATCGGCACGCACAAAATTTGATTCCTTTTTGTTTCGAACCACTTATTAAATAGTTTATTAAAAAAAGTCCTGCAGAAATAGCTCACAGATCGATTATTACCACTCCGAAAACATAAAACGCAAACAATATTCAATAGAGGTATCTTTCGTTTATTAGCATGTGACGTCACCAGAGTTGCAACCAATCACAAGACGTTTATGTCGAAGACAAAATTTCAAAAAAATTGTTAGTTTTATTTCGTGCAATCTGCGAGAAACTTAAATTATTTTGTTTGATTTATAGTGAAATATGTCTTTTTAGACTATTATGACCCCAATCCATAGTTTATTTCCCTTTCCTCTTTAAACGCGTGCAGTTTTTGGTGAGTCTGTGAGTCTATGCTTTGCGATTACGATAAACAAGACATAAGGTCAGACCGTGCGCACCGCAGGCATAGGCGAACTGTTTCAGCAACGGAAAGCTCTATGTGGCTCTGTCGAGGGTGAGCGACAATGCTAATATGTTCGTATATTGTTCCAATGGCATTACACATAACATAGTATACAGCGAAGCTCTTTAAATAAAGGTAACACTGTCACAATATGTGGACATATCAGTGAAATTGCACGCAAAAACTACTGAACGGATTTGAATGACACTACAGGAATTTAACTTATACATCAGAATAACACATAGACTACTATTTGCCACGATAACCGACATACACGCGGGCGGAGCCGCGGGCAGCAGCTAGTTATACATAACTTTAGAGATATCGACATTTTAATCACATGTAATTAAATGTCGCGAGACCACCCAGAAGTGGTGACACACATGTGTCAATTAGACATTACGAGGGCGCCACATATCAGTGGTTATGGATCATTAGATACAAATGATATGATCATCAACAAACAAATGTGTATACCTAATGATCTAATGTAACGGGTTTGCAAATTGTATCATGGTCTAATTGTATATACAGAACTAGCTGGCCCACGCAACCCTGTTTGCGTCTCCTATTGCTCGTAGCGTGATAATTTTCCCCGTTTTTAAACATTCTTCATTGATGCTCCACCTCTATTAGTCTTAGCGTGATATATTATATTATATTAGCCTATATTCTTCCTAGATAAATCCTCGACAGAATTTTTCAAAGCGCACCAGCGGCGGTTCCTGAGATTGGCGCGTTCATACAAAGAAACAAACTCTTCAGCTTTATAATATTAGTATTATATGTGATGTATTTCCGTGTGAATTCCGAGTTTGTATTTCTTTAATATAATTTAATCGGTGTATGTTATGTGTTAGTATGTAAGTTAGGATCAAATCATACATTTCGTGAGCTAACATTCATGTAATTTCCTCAAAAGTATAAGTTTATAAGTAGGATTGATATACACTAGGTTTTTTATCATTGAAAAAAGATGGCTGAATAAAAGAAACATAGTTATGATTCGATGAAACCGTGGGTAATTTTTTTTTTTTGCATAAACTAAATTTATTACGTAACAAAACGCAATTATAATTATTCTGATATGCATTCTAATAAAGGAGTTTACAGTTGTTATCGAAACTCTTTAGCAGATAACCCAACCGGTAGATAAGGATAACGTTTAAGTTCCCACCAATTGAACACAGGTTAATCGGAAGTTTCCATGGAATTTAATATCGACAGTATCTTTTAGCATTATTTGCCTTCGGATTTGTTCGCGTAGCTGTAAACTAACTCTGGTCTTATATACTTTTGTGTACTATTGACGACTCAAATTTCATAATGATTTGGTGTTGAAGGATTCTTAAATAGTCGAGGTGGTGTAACAAACAAACAAATTACCAACCAACTCACTTCTAATCACTGATATACTTTTGTTTATGATAACTCAACGTCGCTTTTTGAAGTTTTTCTTAGTAATAAGTAATCTTAGGCTGAAATTTATAAAGCGTACTTTGTCTTTGCTTAGACTTACCTCACGAGTTAAGTGTGCGTTGAAATTTATAGTCATTATGCTTAGCTTAAGCTGAGCAAATGCTTAGCATTGTCTAAGTCACCGAAATCCTTGACTTAGCGATTACTTACGCGCTTGTAAAGATGGTTTGATGGTTCAAGTAGAAAAGCCGTCATCTAGTTTGAAAGCGTTGTAACAGGACTTCTGTTACAACGCTTAGGGCATGCCAGGGTCAAAGTTAAAAGTTTTTTCTAAAAATTAGTAATTATATGCGATTGATCTCGAAACAATCTGAAATATTCAAATACATCGACTGGAGTGATACCACGGCCTCACAGAAAACCGATAAGAAGCAGCGCTTGTGCTGTGTTTCACCGAGTGAGTGAGGATACCTGAGGCGAAATGTCGGTTCGTTTTCCCATATATTCCATAAAAAATGTTTTGACATTTGACTGACAAGTCAAATATACTCTTTTATTTGTACATGTGTTATTTTTGCCCTTTTTCACTTAAAATTAATAAAAATCAATGGTTTAAATTGATTGAAATATAATTATATAATAAAGTTTATAAGATTACAAATATTTTAATTTATAACAGCTATTTTCAAATATGTAAAATGTTTTTAAAATATCTACATAATTCAAATAAATATGCTATGCAAATTGTAATGTTATAAATTTTTTCCTGAGTTTTTGCTTAGCATACACTCAGTACATTCTTAGCCCAAAGGACTATAAATTCGAATGCTAAGATTACACTGAGCAGGAACTTACGTAAGTTTAGCGTAAGCAAAGTCTGAGCAAAGTCTAAGCACGCTTTATAAATTTCAGCCTTAAACTACATTTATGTTAAAATAAATGTCTTTTTTATGGAATAGGGGGCAAACGAGTAGACGTATCTCACCGGTTTTCTTTGAGGCCATGGAATCACTTTGGTCGAGCCGGCCCATTCATGCCGAAGCATGGCTCTCCCACTGTAAAAAAATTCTATATGTGTAGGTAATGTCATAAATTTGAAAAGTAGGACCAGATAACTAAAGATTTTGGTTTCACAAGTCTTGGATAGGGATAAATATGTCAGATTACCATAAACGACACGATATAAGACTGTAGTTCTCGGTTCAATTACGTAATCGTCGGCTTATGTGAACTATAGGGAAATTAACTTTACCTTAGAGAAATGCTTTGAATCACCTAAAAAAGTGTTTGTGTGTGTGTTTGTTTTGTCGTTGCTCGTGACTTATCAAGAAAATTAGTTGAATTCGGGCGAATCTGTAGCTGTTAATAAAAAGGGTGTCATAAAGTTAAACTAAAACTAGATTTCTATGAAAGTCGTCCAGAAAACTGAATGTTAAGCTCTGTACACATTTTGTAAATAACTCCATAGAGATTGACCTTAGAAAAAAAGGAAAGTGATAGGAGTTACGAATATACTATAACTATAAACAAAAACGTGAATCAAAAATATGTGACCCTTTTTACATAAAAATAATGCGAATGGAGGAGTGTTTGAAATTTGGCACCGTTAAACTTCATATGGAGGAGGAGTGCTAAAAGCTAACAATAGATATTTAATTAAGGACGAATTCTGACCACTAGGCCGTGAATAGTTTACAAGAATAAGACTTGCTTAAGATGTATTACTGTCCATGCATGTGTCATGTTATTTTGATGGTATTAGCAAGATAAGGTACTTTCCAAACGCATTACGCATAAGTCTTTGTGCGTGGGCTAAGTGACTAATACAGAACACGTACTCTTTGTTTGTTAAACCGACATATTTAATGCAAATAAATAATTGAATAAAATAAATCAATCAACAATATCATCAGCATAATAGAGGAGGTCTCTGGGCTACGGAACTTAAAGGATGTTCTCATGCCCTGCGCCGGAATAGAACCGCCTAATTAACCATAGTTTGTCAGAGTATGAGTCTGCCAGCAAATGGTTGCTCCGATTTCGATTTACTACGAGAACTCGCTCCTATTTCAAAACTCTATTTAGATGAAATTATGGCTATTGTTATTCCTATTGCCTATGATAATTCTAGAATTTAGTAGGTCGACGTGAACAGTAAACTTTAACATCAGTACATGTATCAAGTTACGGTAAATACTTAGGTTTTATTGTAGCTCAAAAATATTTTATGGCAAAGACAATGCTTGCACTAGGACTATGTGATGTGTTGCGGGCAACTTTACAAGCATACTTTATGAAACGTACACAAAGAACGCACAGACAGAATAACAATTTTTGCATCAGACAAAGTACTGTCCCATGTTGGGATCGACTCTAAAACACTCAGCGCAGTTGGAACCAGTGAAGTGAGTAGTGACTGCTTAAACCACTTCGCCGTCGGTACAGTTAGTTTGACAATATGAAAAACATTTGTATATTTCTAGAGAACATCTAGATTGTTCATATACAACAAATGGACACGTGCATTAAAGTCTTGGCTCAGGTGCAAATGATTAATATCTCGTTCAGCTTAATAATAACCACTTGCACCTAGATTTTAGTTTATTTCAGTGCCAGTGTGTACTTCAAGATAAATTATTTATTTACATGTACATAATATGCAGTAGACTCTTTAGTAATAGAGAGGTTTACTAAAGTTGCTTATAATTTTAATTCCATCTAGGCTGTGTCCGGAAGATGTGACTTTTGTTATATAGGAGTATCGTATAACTTCAAAAAGCAAAATAGCAAAGTAGTTATATTCACATAGCATTTTTTTGCTTGTATAGTATCGGTTAGAAGATACTTTTTATTTCATAGTATGACTAAGCAATGGTCATGGGAATTCTTCTGGTTTTATCTCCTATTAATCTACCTCTTCTTAACATTGTGTTAAATTAATACACGAGTTTTAATGTTTCTATTCAGAAGTTGTAGTGGTAGTAAGACTAGTAAGTGAAAATAAATGACTATAAGAATATTTTTGTGTTGGACAAGAATAGTTTGGCAAGCTGTGACTTCGACCAGAGTTATGACATGTGACTAAGGTGTAATCAATTTAAAACGCAGTGGCTGACATTTATGACTTTAATAATAACAACACAGAATAAAAATAGTACAAACACTAGTGTAAACAACACCTACAGTTGAAATCGTTTTCTTAGAGGACACGGTATTACTCTACATAAGACAGCATGATTGTGCCGAAGCATGACATAAATAAAATGATGGCATTATTAGAAAAATATTATTTGTAGATGTGAAATCTTATCCCACTAATCGTAGTCAAGGTTACAGCCATTAAAATATAGCTTGATCTCTGTGACAGTTGTCACTAGTGTCATTTTAGAACTCACGAGGTGCATATTAGGCGTGACTTTTAGCAAAAGCAAGTACAAAAAAAAAATGTAAATAATTATGATGCTTGTTTAAAGTTACTTTTTCGGTCTTTTAGCCATTTGACACAGAGATCAAGCTATATTTTAGGACTGTAGTTCTGAAATTGATTTGTTTTTAACTTCGGAGCCTTTCTTGAGAATAGAACTATCAAATTGTTTCACAATTAAAGTATTTCTTGCTTTATTGTAAAATTTGACTTTGGCTTTAAATAATTTGCTAGATTAGGATATGCAATTCTTACATTTTTTTGAGGTACTTCAAGTCTTTGGGTATTTGCAACTTACTGTACTTAGCTTCGCCACTGTCGACAGATGAATTAGTTCCTTTCTTCCAGTCTATAATATGTTTATGTCTACTAATTATCTGCCATCCCGTGCCAAGAAAGCTGGAATCCTTGATCGTATGCTCAGACTGTCGCCACGTTGAGTTTGACCTGCATTCCACCAGCATCTATCTTCAGTTGTAAAGCATTTGCTGACAGCACATAACGCATATGTTATTATACATTGAAATAGAACAATTCTATTCAATGTAGCAGCGCCAGAAGTGCACTTGATCGTGTTTCATTGTACGATCTGGGTAGCCACGTTGAGTTGACTGGCATTCCTCGGATGTCAGTCGTAAAACACACATGATACATTGCAACAATCAATAATAACAAGAATAAAACTCAAATATAGAGCACCTTGAAGAATAGATTTTGGTCTAACAAGTGGTTGCGAATTCAAACCCTACTCAATAAACTACCGGAGTTTGATTAGTCTTTTTCGTGTGTGTGGATGCCGTCTAGTGCTTTCAACTCACCTGGATGATGGGTCGGAATCCAATCGGATAAAAACTTCAACGAATAAGGGTGTGTCTTGCTACACCTAAAATAGGAAGGAACCAGGAACATACCGTAAAACCATTTCTAACAGAAGCCTAAAGGACAGGGGTAATCGACTAGGTATACTATATGGTAGTACTGAAGTACTACCATATAGTATACCTGTTTTACTTGTAATATAGTATAGAATAAATTCAAGAAACACAATTAAACCGTACACAATATACTGATGTTAAACAAATACGTAAAAAAGCTTCATATCCGTGTACTAAATAATTTGATACTAAATTAAACTTTCAAATTAATTCTAAAAACGTTATTTGTTCTTTACGATTTCTGTTACAGGGTTTACTTATTTTTACAGCTAATAAGGCTTAGCTAATAGGTTTCTTTTGTGATACACAGACTTCATGATGAAAATTTTAGAAAAATGCTATAACTACCACAATTATATTCAGAAAATGGAACTATACTAACGACATCACTAGTTATGTCTATTTTTTTTGTTCTTTAGCAATCCTACCTACAGATTTAATAATGTTAATCATATAATTTTAAATTATTAGTTTCAAAACTAACGTGAAATAGAAAATTTACCGTTTTTCTTTTAAGTTTGCGAAACTAAGCTGAATTACCATATTCACTTCTCCGAAGTACGATCTATATATTCTTAAACATTTGTGTACACACTGGTGTAAATTTTCAGCCGAGGTCGTCGGAAAAGCCCGACTGAATGTAATAACTGAAAGCTCGTTCAGGTGCGCAAGCGCATACGGCCCAGTTTCATGTCCTCGGCTAACAATAGAATCCCTAAATTCGTACGTGTCGTTTGGTCAGCGTTTTCTTAACTTTCGTAATATATTTTTTTAAGATTTTCACAAACGAAATTTACATAACTCTTTTTAATGAAAAACCTGAAAAAATATAGGTATTCTTAAACTAGGAACAAATAGAAGTCACTTTATAGAAAATACGAGATGATTAACTACCTGGGTTCACTATTAGTTTTTTTTTTCTTTTAAATAATCTAAATGACCCGGGATTTGACGCATCTGCTTAAGAAATCCGCTATAGCCTGCAACGATGTGGAAGACCGAAAGAAGACCTAAACGTGATCTGAAAAATCAGCCTATGCAAAACTGATGAGGGCGTTCTGTATTGGATGTCAAAAAAAAAAATGTTAAAAGAGGCAAGAATCCAGACACAGGACTGTGGGTTACTGAAAAAATTCTGCATATGATTATGATGATGAATATTTCAAATTTTATAAGAGTTTTCCTATTTGCTTAGGTTATCACACTTACTTGGTAAATTTATTTGTATTAACTTAAAAACTTAAAATTATTTTTACGGGAATTAACGCGATCAATTATTAAAAGATATTACATACTTCTGATTTGCCTAACGTTTCGACGTGACGTGACGACGACGTTAATATATAATGGAACGCGAAAGTTTAAAATTTAGTAAATTTATTTGTAGTTTAGAAATGAGTTTAAACAAAAAATATAAGTTTTTTTTTTATTGTCTAATCTAAAATTCATACATGCCAATACAGTTATCCATTATATACCACACAAACCATCAAGAGTTTATCCGTGGTATACCAGACACTACTTGGTTACAAATAAATTACTTATGTATAGACAATAAATATTATTATATACTATATATATATTGATTTGAGTATCAGCTTGACAGTAAATAGTTTATCAAAACAGTTTTACAATTTTTTTATTCATCTTGCTACAGGTTTCGATAGGTATGTTGTTCAATATACGGGGCAGCATGTGTTCCCACGTCCGCGTCCCATATACATTAGTACGCTTAGGTATTCTATAAGTAGGTAAGTTTGACAAGTGACGTAATGACTCCAATCTTATATTTTTCCTTAATTTAGCAAGGTTGTGGTATTTCTCACCCAGTACACATACGCTATTTGACAGTGTTTAAATAGACCACATTCGTCTTCTTTAAATTTTAATTTCGTTTTTCTAGGTACTATAGTTTTTAAAATGCTTAATTGATAGTAGGTAGGTAGGTATATACATATAATTGAATATGTATAAGTGAAATACAATACAAATACAATGTTCTTGTGAAACCTTACTGTTAGTGCAGAAGTCAAAATATGGTATTTTCTGTAGCGACATTAAACATAATCTATTAATTAAATCCCAAGAACGAACTTTTTTTTAGTATACAAGTCGTACATACTAAACAGTTATAGCAATCATTTTATTGGCCGTCTCTCCACTCACATCCCGTGCGCGGCACTAGCCAAAATTATCCATAGAATTTACTATTACATTTTCGAAGAAACATTATTTTGACTTAAATTGATATTTCCGTTTGTTGTGGTACATACTACAGACAGCAAAGAGAGTTTTTTTTACTTCCGTACTATACTATTACTAGCTTTCGCCTATGGCTTTGCTCGCTTTTAATAAAAAGTATCCTATGCTAATGCAAATAACTCCACGAATATGTATACAAAGTTTCATGAACGTTTTCTCGTGGGAGAGCCACGCTATGGCATGAATGGGCCAGTTCCACCGATGTGAAATAGCGCTTGCGCTGTGTTTCACCGAGTGAGTGAGGATACCGGAGGCCCATTACCCAAACCCATCCCATATCCCTCTCCCCATCCCCCAAAGATTGGCAACGCACTTGTGACGCCACTGGTGTTACGGATGTCCATGGGCGGCGGTAATCGCTTATCATCAGGGGATTGGATTGTAATGCTAGATTGCCACCTGTACCATAACAAATAAAAAAAAACTTACTTTCACATTTATAGTTATTAGGATTAGTGTGACACTGTGCGTTTTTGAAATTAAACTTATATACTAAGTTTACGGGTGATAATTTGAATCACCTAAGATACACACACACATAAGATAGTCAAAAACGGTCTTTAAATCTTATATATTCTTCAGCAGGTTTATATCTATTGACTGTAATCTATACTATTATAATAAAAAGTGTATTGACGGACAGACGACTGACCGACAACAAAGAGATCCTATAAGGGTGCCGTTTTTTCCTTTTGAGTTCCGGTACTGTTATGTCTTAACTGTTTAATGTCTTAACTACGGTACCAGTAGGTACCGGTTGCGGTGCTCAAATGCTGGTACGGTCAGTATTTATTCCCTTATAATATTAATGACAAAAAAAAATAAAGCTAGGCATCCTAGCTATAGTACCTAATACACTAGATACGCGGGTATAGAAGGCGCAGACAGCTAAATATAGGTCTGGCTTGTGGCCACGCACTAAAATTATAGTGAGAGTGCCAAAATTCTCTTTACATACCATCTCCGGCATCAATACGTTATGGTCATTCATCATAAACTGAGTAATCACTGCTATTTACGATAAACTTTGCTGTGGTCACATCTTGGGGAAATGTGACCGCAGCAAACGACCCGGGAGTGGTGACACCCCGGTGCGGCCGGGGGGTGACGTCTAGGGCTGGTCAGTGTTCTGCCTCTTACTGTTTACGGTGTAGAACGGTGTGAGGCATGACAGTGTCCCGCCCCAGGGGTGATTCTGGTCACCCCGGGATGTACCTCAGTCGTGAGTTACGGCAGGGGGGACTCCAGAAGCCGCCAATGCGTTCCTGGAGCTCCTCTTGATTGCCGCGGGGTTTAGTGGGTAGAACGGTCCACCGGTCCCACTCACGCCCTTTGTGTCTCCCCCCCCACGGGGGGTATGGGGAACAATGCATTCCCCGCGAAAAAAATAAATAAATATAAATAGGTATTGAAACGATTCAAATTTGGATTGCCTTTGACAAAACTTTGAATTTGTAATTAAATTTTTATAGAAGTCGCTCAACATGTATGCCAACTGTTGTTCATTCACTGAGGATTGGATTGCCTTTGAATGAAATTGCTTCGAGAGTAAAGAAAATTAATTCAGTACAAAAATATTAAAGAAATAATATGTATTTAGGTCATCACTGTAACTCAAAGAAGACAATTTATTAATAAGTTCAGTTTGGAAGCCCTCCAAGCGACTTACAGTTTTAGGCACAATAGTATATATTTCAACATTTGTTTGGAAAATATAATGGGCTATATTTTGCCCCTATGTATTTAGATTACCAGAGTAAACAGTAGTACCTATGTTTTTCCTCAAGAATCATAGGATCTCCTTAACAATTATTTTTACGGGAATCAACGCGATCAATTATAATCGCGTTAATTCCCGTAAAAATAATGGTTAATATATTATGTAACGCGAAAGTTTAAAAGTGAGCATAGGATATCCATTATAAATTTCATCCAAATCAGCTCAGTGGTTTAGCTGTGAGAACATAAGTGTGGTTTGATTTTTATAGTAGTTTGAGATCAATAATTTAAATAAAATAAATAAATATTTCGGACATTTAACACGCAACGCCATCTAGTCCCACGCTAAGTAGAGCTTGTGATATGGGTACTAAACAACTGATATAAAAACATGTATACTTTTTTTTTTGAAATACATATATATTATATATAGAAAATACCCAAACACCGAAATAAATATTTGCAGATTATACTAACATTTGGTCCGACCCGGAAATCGAACCCGAGACCTCAGGCACAGCAGTCGCATACGCTAGCACTGCGCCACCGAGGCAGTCAATAGCAATGTGCCTACTATAAGTTAGTTTCAGTTTTACCAGTACATTGCTACTGCAGTCGAGTAGAGTATAATTTCGCTAAATTTACTGTTGCAAAAATCTTAGAGAGACTAAGCAAAGAATGTAGCAAAGAGAGATAATTCTATTTATAAAGTGAAATTTTAAATGTTGAAGATTCGTCTATATTTTATTTAATCTACATAATTCTCGTGTTAACTCCGAAACTATCTAACTGATTTTGACGTTTTTAATGACTTTTCCTGTAGCGGATAAAAACAGCTTTTACACTCAGATATTGAAGGGTAAAAATACTCTTTCCGAGATGGATGGCATAAAAATGTTATTTTCGGAATTAATCATTTGAAGTTGATGATAATGATGAGTCAATGGTACTTAAAAAATAACATTACAATGCACTAAGATGCGTATTTAATAAAAAACTTGTATCCACATTTTTCCTGTAGAAACGAACAAAATAGCTTTCACTGTAACGTAGCAGTCCAGTTTCCACAAATAGACTTTCACGTAGCTGCCGACCTTGGCCGACTGAGCATATGGTGTTGTTCATACGCTTCCTAAAAATTCATGTTTACTCGATCACTCAAGTCATGATCTCATTCCAGGAGCTGTTTGTATGGCCTGCTAACTGCTTACGAAATATAAGAAAATGGCTCAGAACGGGTAAGAATTACTTTTTGATTTGTTACGACGGAGACACATAAATTCGTGCGAACAAATTTAGTTCCAGGCATTGGGAATTATGGAACAGTTTAATTTAATATTCTCGCAATTGTAATAACAGTTTGTTTAGATTTCAGTAACATAAACTTAATTCAAATATTCGTGCTGCTTTGTAAGTTGATCGTTCTTCAAATATGTTGAAATGAATTATTCTAAACGATGATACGGAGTACATTACGCCTTTAATAAAAGTGACCTATTTAAACAATCACATTCAGCGGGTTCCTTATAACCTTACGAGTGGAATAGATTAACACAGACGCCTTATTCAGTGACGATTGTCCATAATGATGTCAATCTATGTAAAAATAACAAGAAACTTGGCTGGTTTCCAGGTACGGAGCTGCACCAGCTGCTGGACACATCGGCAGAATTCCCAACTACGGAAAAACTCAAGTCAATGTAAGTTGCAATTTCGTACAAGACAAAATTAAAAAGTAGAAGTTTCAAGAAGTAGTGAGATTCATAGGTATTCACAATGTCACTACTTTTCTATACATTCGTTAACAAGCTAACCGATATAAAAAATAGACATAACTTTAAAAACAATAGTAGACCATTAAATTAAAAGATAATCGTTATCGGAAGAAATATTTTTTCATTTTCAGCCAATGGGCTCGCAAGAGCCACCTGCATGCATTCAGAATGCCATGATGACAAAAGACAAGAAGCCATTTACTTACACGCCTGGAGGTCTCGACTTGTCACAGATTCGCACACCAAGTATGGCACGTAGAATGGCTCGTCAGCGGTCATGGGAAGAACAAGAACAGCCACAGTACGCACAACAACCTAGTAATGGTGGATACCATCCTCAAGGAGGACCAGTACCTCCTCCACCGCCACCACCAAAAATGCCCGTCCCCCCACCTCCTCCTCCTCCGATAGTCATTCAGATTCCTGAATCAAAATCTCCTAAACCAATCGTACCAGGTGTACGACCAGAAATCATTATTCCTGAAAATCCAATTGGAATGTTACGAAAAACAAACAGTCCTTATCACTGGGAGACAGAAAAAGCCGAGTTACAAAAGCTCGGACAAACACCTAAGTATGTAGAAAAGGTTCCAAGTCCTTTGACAGTAAAAATGCCTCCTTCCTCTTTTACACAACAGCAACCTCAGAGTTATCTACCACAGAATAACTTCACACGCTCTTTTAGCAACCAAAATCAACCTGAAAGTCCTATTCACAGGCCTGAAGCTCATTATGCTCACCAAAAACCGTCATCTCCTCAAGGCTCACCGCCGACAAGAGAAATGTTGCAGCGACAAGATTCTCAGTTCAATAAAAGTCCTCAGCCTTATGCTGGACAAAACCCAACTTTAAGTGCGTCTCCGTACTCACCTAGTCCAAACAACAACTGGAGACAGCCAGAAAAAAGAGATTCACCTGCGAATAGCGTAAATAGCCCACAATCACCGCAATACAATCAAGGAACTTATTCACCAAAGACAAAATATTCCTCTAACAACCAACAGTTTTCTCCTAATAAAACACAATATTCACCTAACATTCAAAACCAAAGTCCTCTTGCCAATTCTAGTCCTGTTTTCCACACACTACCCCGTGTAGGTCAGAGAAACATAGAGAATCAGAATAGTAATTCTATATATAATAATGCAAAATCAAGTCCTCCAACTGAAGTTAATCCTACGCCTTGGAGAGCAGCGACATTAAACAGACATCCTAGGGACCAAGAGAGTCAGCAACCCTTGTACAATAATGTGAGTTCAAACCAAGAGCAACCCTACGTCCCGCCATGGAAGGTCAATCAAACAAGTAATACATCAACGAATAATGAAAATTCCTACGTTCCTCCATGGAAGCAGGAGAATAAGACCCAACAACAATATACTCCTCCATGGGTTCAACAAGATTCTAACAATAATGGAATACAAGAGAATAATTCAACACCTTGGAGACATCAAGAGCAACCGGCTTCTCCCCCTAAATCAAATTCAGTTCAAGAGCAACCACGTTATCAATCGTCGATGTCCATTCCTGTAACACCGAGAAAACAAAACTCACATCCAGAGTATAACAACACACCTCAGAAAGAAGTAGTTTATGTAAATGAAGAGCCCGTATACTACTGTCCTGAAAGCCCGAAGTCTGTTCCTCCTTGGGTAAAAACACAGAAGGAAAAGACAAAGACTCCTCCCCCTGCATGGGTCCAAAGACCACTTGAATCAAGGAAAAGTCAATCGCGAGAATTAACTACTCCACCACGAGACGCTAATCAAGAGCCAGAGTGGATTAAAAGGAGCAACGAGATGCAAAGAGGTATCCGTGAAGTTATTAGTCCACCAAAATATCAGCAGCCGGCTCAACCATCCTGGTCTACTAGACCTTCGGAGAACCGCAAGAGCTTGCCTAGAGACAATGGTCCTGGTTCTCCAGGTACAAGGGTAATTCCTATTCAGATGGAGGTTTCAACAACAGAAACAAGAGATCACAGACATGGTGGTCAGCAAAATCATCCCCAACTGAGAATTACAATTGGTATGAATCAGAATCCAAATACTCAGGATGGTCGTGTACCCTTCTCACCTCCGACTCAGCGAATTATGCGAGTATTGTCACCACAACTGGTGAGGATGGACGATCCGAAACCACAAACGGATTTGCCGACTCTGAACAAAAATTTCCAAGAGCAACCAAAAACTAGGATAATTCCGATTCAAATTGAAGGTGGAAACGGTGGAGCGAACAAAAGGTAAATATATTGTGTTATGACTTGCTTTTGTATCAATTCATTAATAGATAGATTAGTGCAATAAAGGTTATAGACAGTTTATTTTACAGTAGAATAAAGTAAAAGATTTTTAATCAATACTTACACGACTTGTGGACTTTCACTGCCATTTTAATCCAAAAAAAGTAAAGATAATGTTTGTTTTACAAAATTTTCTATGGTATACCCTTTTATATTTATACATATTTTGATTGATTTTTAAAATAAAAGCTATAGGTTTATGTAGTTTCATATTGATTTACAATTGATAATGTGTAAATCAAAATCCAGATATCATGTTACAATATTGAAATCCTCGTTTCAGCTTCGGTGGGCGGTACTAAAGGAGCTTCTGGTCCAAAGTAAACAGTTTTTAGTGCACCGCTTCTCGCGATGACTCAGTATTACGCTGCTTTATATTTAGCACTCTCACAACACGATCTAATTTTAATTTCCAACTAATCGAATGATTTTCTGCTAATGCTACAGTTGCCATAATTAATTGGCAATCAGATTCATCACGATCTTTACTATTTCATAATTCTAGGTCATCGCTAATGGCTCTCCATTTTACTTCTTCACCGAATTACAATCTAATTGGTTTTTAGTGTTGCTTTCAATTTCATCTTGAATTCAATTTTGATATTATTATAAAATTTGTGTGTAAAATAGATATTAAAACTAAAAAGCGTGTTAAATGCTTACTATTAAAAACTTAGAAGAGTGATACTTCAGCGTTAGAAATTAATATTTTTAACAAAATATAAAAATGTGGCGTGCTTTTCAAATATTAAAAAGAGTAAAAAGACTACTAATATAAGATTATGTGCCATTTCATTTGTTTAAAATACTCTTACTGCCATTTCAGTGTGTACTACCATAAGTTTACGCAAGAAGGACCCCCGCGACAATCCAAAGCATTCAGGGTGCTGCAAATCATTACAGGCACACAAGATTCCAACGACATCCAACAAATGGAAAATAATCATGGCTTCACAGACCTATAGATATTCATTAGTGTAAATATATAAGACTATATGTTAAAATATCAATCATTTACAATTTTACTTGCATTCTAAAATATTGTTACGAAGTAATGATGATCAAACGATAATTGTATGTAATATTTTATTTACAACGAAAGAAATTAGGTATAATTAAATTATAAATGATAATGTATAATATAATTATAAGATTTATATATTTAAATAACTTTTGTTATAAGATTTGTTTAATTCTTACGTATTGTAATAAAAATTATTATTTATAAAATTGTTAGATTAATGTATTTGAAAAACAAAATGTGTCATAAATACTAAGTATAATATTACGCAAGAATTAACGATTTCGTTTTTTTATTTTATTTTTGTATAAACATGCGGTAAGAATGTAATGTAGCAATACATATATTATCTTGCTTTTATTTCGTGATTTCATTAATGCTCATGAACACAGCTAGCCTACCAAAGAATCATTAGATGTATAATAAGTTAAATTTTTAGATTATGTTAAATTAAAATTATAATGTATGTATGTTGTACTTGTACTTTAAATTCTAGGGTATTATTGTTATATTTATTGTAAGATTAAATTATAGCCAATATATTTTATTACTTTAATGTTATGGAGTCTAAATCTTATTTTGAGTAAATTTTAGAGGTTTATAAAAATAACAACTGTTTTATATTTTTTTATATTACTGTGACTAATTCCACTGCTGGTATTAAATTTTTGATGTATGTATACCATAATGTAATATAATATTTTTGACGTATGTAAATAATGGTCTTTACTATTTTGGAATTTAAGCTATCCTATAACTTTCTATTTATTTCCATACATATTGTATTATCTCTCCCTACTGTTATGTATTTATCCAGTTTTATATATAATTGGAACTAGATTCAGTTGTTGCGAATGCTAGTTTCTGAGGATTTGAATTTCATTCATTTCAAATTTCCCTTATTATTTATAAAATTAATAATGTTTTGCGTTTTGTACTTAACAATAATTATCGTTTATATAAGTAGTGTGACTGACTATACATGTATGTATGCTATTATTTATTATATTTATATATATCAATATTTACTTCTAATATATATATATTTTATTTATTTATTTATAAAATACTAACATCTGTCATTACAAATTACTAAAATTTGGTACAAATAGACAATTTAGTTTATTTACCTATAACTTAATAAATATTACTTCTTAAATTGTGTATGATATGACTGCCTCGATGGCGCAGTGGTAGCGTATGCGACTGCTGTGCTTGAGGTCTCGGGTTTGATTCCCGGGTTGGACCAAATGTTTGTATAATCTGCAAATATTTGTTTCGAACTTTGAACGTTATTATATATATATATATATATATATGTGTGAATTTACAATAAAAGTATATGTATTTATATTAGTTATCAAGTACCCATAATACAAACCCTGCGGCGTTGTGTGTAGGTGTACGAAATATTTTTTTATATTTGTATTATATATATCTATGTATGTAAATGTATGCTTTTATAATTATGTATCTATTTATGACATATTATATGTTATTTACCAATAACAATATGTATTATATGATATTATATTACATAATTAGTCAATTATGTATAAATATAGTCAGTTACGCTATAGTATTGGTATTAACAATAAAACGGACGAGGGGTGTGGCATTCTAGTCAGTGTGATCTTTCAAGTATATAATTATATACATTTAGGTATTATTAATTATATGTTATGTTAATAAATTATTATAGATTTTATATTTTGCTTAATCTTATTTATTTTGTATACAGTAATTAGGTGAAATTTATTTTTAATAAAAGTTTCAAAATTATATTCTGTTTTTTTATACTATTAATTTAATTTAACTATTTTTATTGATAAAAATCAATGATTTTTATGATTTTTACATACTTGTCAATGATACTTGTGCAACTTAAACCTGTCACTTATGTTATTAAAGCGGTTTAGTAGTTTATTAGTAACTAGCCGACCCACGCAACCTCGGTTGCGTCTTCTATTGCCCGTAGTGTGATAATTTTCCCCCGTTTTCGAAACAGTTTTCATTGGTGCTCCGTTCCTATTGGTCTTAGCGTGATGATATATAGCCTATAGCCTTCCTCGATAAATGGGCTATCTAACACTGAAAGAATTTTTCAAATCGGACCAGTAGTTCCTGAGATTAGCGTGTTCAAACAAACAAACAAACAAACTCTTCAGCTTTATATATTAGTATAGATGATTATATAGAGATGGGTATGTGTGTATTTAGATCTAATTTATTACTCTTATTTTCTTCTTCGCTGACAAGTGTACAAGCACTTTTATATGGCTTGAAAAAAGTTTTGTAGCTATAATAATCAGACAGTACGATCAAGTACGATGTTGTCTTTTTAATCTACCTCGGTGGCGCAGTGGTAGTGTATGCGACTGCTGTGCTTGAGGTTTCGGGTTCGATTCCCAGACCAAATCAAGATCATACAAACATGATCTGCATATATTTATTTCGGAGTTTAGGTGTTTTCTATGTATAATATGTATGTTTTTATAAAAAGAAGTATATAATTTGTATTTATACCAGTTGTCTAGTACCCAAAATACAAGCTCTGCTTAGTTTGGGACTAGATAGCGTTGTGTTAATAAAAATATATTTATATATATTATTTTGAACATCTGACATACGACGCCATCTAGTCCCAAACTAAGCAGAGCTTTTATTATGGGTTCTAGACAACTTATAGAAGTATGTACGTATTAACTTTTTTTTTGTAACTACAAACATATTAACATAGAAAACTTCCAAACTCCGAAACAAATATTTGCAGATCATACAATCATTTGGTCCGACATTTTTATTTGATTGCATTATTATTATTTCCCTCCGTATTTTTTAAAATACTGTATGAAATGATTTTTTCTTCTATGAGGACACAGGGTCACAAAATTTACTTTTTTAAACAATAAATAAGATACCAGGGGTTTTGAACGAAATATTCAACTCATGAAAGCAGTACACTATGAGTTACCTTAAAATTTCTGCTTGTCTACACCCTCTATAGTAATTTTTAATTGTTACGCACTTCGTCTGTCTTGGATGCTTTTCGTGTTTAATTCCTACTGTATTGCATAAAGTTCTCGTACAATAACCTAGATGGCGCTTGAACTAAATTTAGCCAATGCACCATTTTGAGTTACTTTGAACATAGCTCGGAAAAATATTTACTTTGGTAAATTATTAATACATATTAAAAAAAATGTGAAAATGAACAGTTAGGATGGTAAAATCAAATTGCTTCATTTAATTAGATATATGGTACCTAAATGATCTAGTCAAACACTATGAGCGTTGTTATGTTGAATGCTTGACGAGCAGAATGTTGAAAGAGGAGAGGAGTTGTCAGATGGGATCAGATCAGTCAGAGAGTGCGGGAGTCCTCTTGCCCTCTATGTGGTGGTTTTACATTCAAGAGGACCTTTGTTCCAAAGAGGACAAACAGCTAAAAGAAAGATCAATGGTGAATATCAATTGAATGTTGTTATAACCATAATGACTTATGAAGTGGACTTATCATATTTTCAACTCTTACTGTTTTTTCTTCTGATTATTTTTTTTGCGGGTTTCAAGACAGTCAATTTTTTTTCCTGGGACTTCTCCATTGTCATAACTCGGTCACTTGGTATATACCAAGTCCTATATAGGAGTTACAGTGGTGGGTGTGTGGGAGAGATTAATAAAAAAAAATCATGATGATAGACAAATTTTTGACATGAAAGTCAAATTGACATCATACGCCGGTAACAAAAACTTATGTTAACTTCCATGGAATCACTATTACATCAGATAGTTTTATAAAACATCAACTTAAAATCGAATTATTTCCGGGTTGATTTACACTGCAAGGGGAAATCCCTTTGACACTTTTACCCGTTAAATATAAATGACCCGTGAAATGACATGGATGTCATAAATGGAAAGAGGATAAACTAGTAAATTCATAACTCTATCCTCTGTGTTAAGGAAAACTCGCAAATTAAATAGACACCCTTATCAACGGTGGTCACTTTTGTCACCCCTGATTTATCCTGTAATGGATATTTACGAGCCCTGACGAAGCACTAAAATACTGTTGTAAAAGTTCCTTTATATCAGATGTACGAAGCCGAGGCAGTAAACAGGTTTTATGTGTATGATGAACGCACGTATCAGATTATATTCTGATGAACTTGGCTTTTTGTTCTTTCCGTACGTAACTACGTGATATGACCACTTTTTATTTGAAGTAAAGTGGGACATTCTTGAACCAAAATAGATTGATTTCTAGAGTTGATATGATATCTTTTTTTTTGTATTTACAAATCAACATATCGCTGGCCACTATATACTATTATCCCAGTCTTGGCAGTCCGAATCTATCGGCTGCAAACCACTTTCTTCAAATCTTCGATCCATAGTACCGGAGGGCGCCTAACACCACGTTTGCTTAATCATGGTACACTCTAGCACATTTCGAATCCAGCGCTTGAAGCAAATACTATAAATTATATAATATACAATCCATTTAGCCAGAGTAGTGTAGTAAGCCAAAAACTCTTTTATAGGGAGAAGCCTATATCCTATAGCGGACTGTTGCGGCTAGTAATAATGATGAGTATTTATCAACAGCACAGTTAATAAGCTAGTCTAGTTTTTGTCAAATCGTATTTCTAAACTGTCTACATAATTGAGAATATAAGTAGTGATCATCAATCAGTGTAAACACATTTCCAATAGCTTAGCCCACTGACAATCACTTATGCGGTAACTGTAAGCTCTCCAGGGGACACTACAGCGGTCAACGGCCGAACTGTCATTGTCTTGCGCTCAAGATGCTCCTCGATATTAAGATGCACAGTATGCAGTAGAATACATACCTATGGTAATTGAACTACTTGAGTTTGATAATTACTTTTCTAGAAACATGTACTAAAAGTCGCTTTACCTAATACGTACTTCTTTTCACGAAAATTATGCGACGGAGGCGTATGAAATTTTGCACGGATAAAGGTTACTTGAAGGAAAAATTCAGAAAGCTAAAAAAGTAAGAAAAACAATAAAAAAATATGAATTACAGTCGTGTTACAACTTCTTGGACGATCTCTAGTATATAGTGAAAGGTTAAACTATTTTTAACCTCAATCGACTGCGATTTTCACCCTAAACATGTTTGAAAATTATAAAAAGATTTTTGCCATATTTTGTGTGAAGGACAAAGTTAAAGCTACAAGAAAGGAAAAGAACTTGTACAGAGAATATAAAAGTATATAACGTGCAATTAATGAGTAATTTATAAGATATGTGCTTGTTAAATAGTATGTATAGTACAGATACTGAATTATTTTAAAAATTCTCTTGTACTGGTTCGCATAAAAGTTTCCTCTTAATTTCCGTTTTAAATAAAATAATATCAAAGAGGAATTCGGATTGCTGGCATCATGTCACGACGGATTTAACACGTCCTCAAAACTAAACTTGTTTACATTGGGGTTAATGTTATTTTTAATAATTTTGAAACTGTTTCAAGGCTCGCAATGTTTAAAGATATAAAACATTTTAAATACATTTACCATCTTTGAAATACCTTTTTTTAAAATCAACTCTTGTATTAGGAACGTACATCGTGTGTCGCGGTGGACCTTACAAACATAAACGGGACACAAAGAACACCCAGATTCAGAACATCAATTTGTGGATCACACAAAGTGTTGTCCCATGTGGGATATGAACCCACAACACTAGGCGCAGTAGAAAATGGCGTGGTGACCGCTGAAACCACTACACGCTTAACCGTGCAGGAAATTAGTTTTACTATCTATACTAATATATAAAGCTGAAGAGTTTGTTTGAACATGCTAATCTCAGGAACCACTGGTCCGATTTGAAAAATTCTGTCAGTGTTAGATATACCATTTATCGAGGAAGGCTATAGGCTATGTATCATCACGCTAAGACCTATAGGAGCGGAGCAACAATGAATAATGTTACAAAAACGGGGGAAAATTATCACGGGAGGTTGCGTGGGTCGGCTAGTTTTCAAGATGTTTGGTAATAAAATCGAAGTTATTAATATCAATTTTACTATTAATATGTAACCTTCGTTTTCTAGATAGATAGATACTGTATGTTAATATGTTCAAAAGTTGTTTCAGTTCAGTTAAGTTTCAAAGTTGTTATGTGTTATTTCAAGAATGTAGTATATGTATGTAGTAATGTAGTGTATGTATGTAGATCCGAAATATTTTACAATTTTAAGTGATATGTTATGGGTTTCCATATAAATTACAATAACTAATATGTTTTGGGTTTTTCGAAAAATCTACGATTAAGAAGACGTGACAGGAATATCAAAAACTTTACATAAGGTAAATTATAAATTACAATCTCGTTTTAAAATACGGAGGTCTGGAAGCCCGGGTGTACCTCCCTCTTCATGTTGAAGAACTTGTTGTCGAATCTAACTCATGACTAAATATAGAAAGTCGTATTTTTTATTAGGTAATCTTTTAATTTTCTATCCGACAGTACAGTACCGACTTTGAGTAAGACTTAATTGCCAAGACTTTTAAGTCACAAAAGTTTTGTTGTGCAATGGCTTAATAAGTCAACACGAACATTAATTCGTGAGTTAGCGTGGTTGCGGTGGTTGAAGCCACAGTGCTGGTTTAGTGGTTATTTTGTTTAATTAATACAAACGTCTGTGTTTAATTTATTGTTTTTAAGCATATTTGACAGATAATCGGCATTTGTAGTATTTACAAATAAATTGTGTATTTACCAAGTATTGTCAAAAATAAGAAAAAATAAAAAAAATTATAAGTAATTGAAGTCAATAAGTAATTTTGACACTAGCAACAAAGTTATTTGGTTGGACAGATAATTTCGTTGCTATTGTAATGATTTAAGAAAGATTATAAGATTGTAAGAACTATGTACGTATTTATATTTAATTAAATAACAATTACATCCTATTGTAACGTTTTTAAAGGAAATTATAATAACTACATCAAGCAAAGAATGAAATGATAGCTTATCTTTAAATTGACTATCAATTTCTCATCTCCCTAGACCGGTCTAGTTAAATAATTATAACAAATTATAATTTTAGTCACACACAATTGTTGTTCAGCAAAATTCTTTGTAAACCCTTATAATCTCTATGTTAATTCGCAGAGGGAGTGACATTACTAGAACAACACCCTCCTAATTCATAGCTTACGACGCACATGAAATAAATAAATATTTCGACAAATACAAAAATAAAATAAAATAAAATATTTGCGAGCATGCAAACATTTGATCCGACCTGGTAATGGAACCCGAGACCTCAAGCACAGCAGTCGCATACGCTACCACTACGCCACAGATGCAGTCAACAGAGTTGAAGTATTCATAGACAGCGACAGTCGCATGTGGCTGGCTGTCCCTCGCTGATCTGGTGACCTGTAAGTTCATTGCCCCCTACACAATAAATAAAGTAAATAATCACTTATTAAACCAATTTCATATATCTTACGATACAGATTTATCAACATCGTCTCAGCCCAAAGATGTCCACAGTCTACTACTGAACATATTCATATCATAAGGGAAATAATAATATCGCAGCCCTGACAATTTCATTGCGTATAAGTTAGAAATAATCACTAATAATAAATTAAAGATGAAAATTAAGTGCCTTGGTGTAATTGATTTATATTTTATAAAGTACTAGTTATTTATTGAAGCAGTTATCTCGCCCACAACCCCAGAGAGGTCAAACAGTTATTTTTGTATGTTTCCAGTTTATTTGGGGCATTAAAATGACGTCGTATAGCGATTTAGCTTTTTTTCTTACGCAAATTCTCGAGAAAGCTCGCGCTTGTATGTGATCACGCATATTGCACTACTGGGTGAGACACGAAAGATTTAGACAACAGTATACTTAAACACTTTTTGACACAGAGACACTTTTTGACAGACAGACAGACACACAAACAGATTTGAATAAATTTGAATTTGAATTTTAACAAGTAAGTTTTAGCAAGTAAGTACCTACTAGCATAACCTCCAGATTATACGTATATACGATACGTAGGTATAATACCTACATAATGGATATTTAAGATCAGACCAATTTTAGCAGATAGTACGTAGAATGGTTATCAATTTCAGAATCCTCAAAATATTTTTTCCGGTTGGAAGAACTTATCTACTAAGGTTTTAAAATATTGATTTTAGAACTCAGTTAATTGTAACAAAACTTTAAAAAGATTACAATTTTTGTCAAAAATTCTTTAATGTTTGGAGCGAAGACACTGGTCCCTGAAACACAGTTTACACTAGTTCAGGGGCCAGGGAATTCACATTAAGTGTAGGAATGTTTTTTTGTGTCAATAAATAAATAAATATTAACTATGAAATATTTGTGAATGTAACCTAGATATCTAGTAAAGTAACGGTAAATTTGGTGGTGTACTTAAGTATACTATGATACATATCGTTGAGAAAATTATAATCGTATCACTATGTCATTTCCAGTAAAACATATGAATTAAGAATGGCAGTAAAATGAATGAGCAGCGTCTGGCAGGCGGTGCTATGACGCGCGTTTAGAATGTTATTTGTAATGCATCGAATAGATCAAACTGTACACAAATTTTCTTAAACAGCGGACATGAATATCCCACAATACATAAATAGCCTTAAATAGTCACTGCAAATAGGATGAGGCTTTGCAGTGATGTTGTCTTGCATAGTTAGCTAGAAAAGAATAAGGAGTATCAATACCCATATTCATTCCAAGGATATCGTAACATGCGACTAAGGGTATAAACTATTCCAGTCTTGAGCAATCCACATCCATCCACTGTAAGCCATGTTCTTCAAATCGTCGGTCCGTCGTGGGCGCCCTTCACAACGTTTGCCTAATTGCGGTCCATGTTCTAGCACATTACGGCACCAGCGATTATCAATTCGTGTAAAGACATAACCGGCCCATTTCCATTTCAGCGTCCTGGTTTTCCGTGCCATGTCGAAAATGTTCATTGTGCATTTTCCGACAAAGAAAATTCCAGCATAGCACTGCTTCTAGCACTTAACTTAGCTGTTAATTGAAAATATAATATTATACTCACAGACTGAGCTTAATTGATTTTCTTAGAGTAATATTTCAATGTAACTTGAGTTATGACTTAGCCTGCTCTTCAAATGTTAAATGTTAAGCCTGTAGACTTAGTATCTCTTTGTTAATGTGAAACAGTTTATTTCTTGGCGTTCGTTCTGATAACCAGTTATATAGAAATAAAGAATTTTTTTGCCATTAATAACTGTTTGAGAAGCACAATAGTTTTTTAATTTCGTTAAGCCATTGCTAATCTAGACTGAGTTTTATGTAACTGTTTTTAAATGATTGTAGAAATAATTACATCATTATACTCCTAAATAGTTATATGTGGTGGTATTATTTCTTTCGTTTCATTTTAACTTTAGGTACAAATTTATACTTAAATAGACAGACTAAACATTTTGTGCGGTTTCGACGACGAGCCATATTAGCCGCAGAACTGATTACCGTTGAAGTAAATGGGTTCTTGAGTGGAGACCGCGTCTCGGCAAACGTTGTGTGGAACTACCACAGGTCAGGTGGAGTGTTGATCTGCGCAAGACGGCTGGCAGGAGTTGGATGCGTGAAGGTGATCGGGATCGTACCAAGTGGTGTGAAATTGGAGAGGGTTTTGTCCAGCAGTGGACTGTGATAGGCTCATGCTGACGAGATACTAGCAGAGTGAGAGAAAACGAGAAAACGCTGTTCAAAAATGTAGAATAAACATAAAATATTATATATTCTTGCAAACATTCACACACAAGATGACACTCTAAAAACTCTGTATGTTACTATTAAATGTCATATAAGTTGCACTGTAACAAAATTAAGGATATATTTACCTGACCTATATATTATTAAATAATAATTTAATAATAATTAATTAAAGAGGTAGCAGACCTCTTTTCTGGTATTCCCCTGAAAATTGACTTCATAAAAATACAGATAAATTAGCGGATAGTTCATCTGGCTTTAGATGACTGTTATTGCTCATAGACGCCTCAAGAAGCTCTGGTGAATTGTAACCTTGTAAAGATCAAACAGGCCAGCAGACCGGAGGTGAGTAGCTATAGCCTTTTCTCGATACAAAACAGTCTACGAGATACTCACACATATGTACATATTTTAGACTCGCACTAAAAAACAATCGTCTGTCACTATGAACGTGAGTGTGAACTGTGAACATAAAAATTAAAACAAAACTCAGAACTCATTAAAATTTAGAATTTCACGCACACATAAATACATTCTGTGTTATAACAGTGTAACGCGTAGACCCATTTGGGTTTAAACTTTGACAGAAATGAACGCCTATGGCTACTCCCTATCGTGTTACTCTATGTGTCTATGTGTATATCCACACAGAAAGAACTAGTTTGTACGGTAACTTCACTCGCTTGTTGGGAACAACGTAATGGTTGATAAACACCGCTTTTTTGTGTGGCCAAGGTAACATTCTAGTCCAGATCACCCACGTAGAAACTTGAAATAATAAGGTTACGTTGTTGCTAGTGTCTTGTACATAGAAAATCGTTTCTATTTACTTAGTATTGTTTTGACGAAGTTTGTTATTCAGAAAACGTAGAGCCTAAACTATATTAGTTCACTACAACTAAAATGGGTAAGTTACGTAACCAAGGCTACAATTACTTTATTGGTTCTGTTGTGTGTTGAATGTTTATTAAACGTAGCATGAAACTAAAGATATAGTTGTATAGATATTATCATCAAAAACACAGTCTAACCAACTCTTGGAATTATCAGAATTAAAGTTAGTGGTTTACCAAGTTGTGATATAATTCAATGCCATAACTCATATTTATTTTACATTATACTATACTATAATTTTGAATAAATAAAATAGAAAAGGTCCATTAACAGTAAAATACACATTTCAGTTACAACTTTTTGTTTCTAAGGTCGTTTAAATCATACATGATGCGTAATCTGCTACCTAGTCGGTCGACTGGAAGAGAATGCCTTAGTCCACTGATATATGTATTTATGCATAAAGATGAATAAAGACTGGTTTTCATCAGGCCTATTTGAAGCATATTTTCTAAGAAAATTACAAGGATTCACTATGCAAAAGTTCGCAAGTAAGTATAGTAAATCAATAAAACGTTACTACCAAATCCTTGTATTCCCTATATCTCATTTCAGCTAAAACTAAAGATAAGCTTAACGTACCCAATTATGTGTCCTAAAGCTTTAACGAGCGCCCTGATCCGTTCACGTGTATTATGGGGACATAAATCTACCCCTATTGACCACGTTGTACTAAATTGATATCGGAATATACCTTTGATGGCTTGCTTCCACTGGATACAACCGTGTATATAAAATGCCTATAATATCGGCGATCGTGTTTATTTTATGGTGATATATACTTTGAACCGACTTCAATCTTCGTATTAATTCGTGTTTATTAGATTAATCAGTAAAGTCAGATACAGATATAAAAGGAGTGTTATGTTAAACAAGTGTGTCTCAACATGACTCTTTTTATTGAATAATAACAAATATTTTTAATGTTTTTTTTGGGCCTTTTATATAATCTGTAGTTGCCTACTTAGACTTTCACTCGATTTTTGTGAGGTAGGTGTGACATGAACGAGCGAATGATTCTTTGATATGATAGTTCAATTGTATTTAAGCATTGTAGGCGGTGGCAAGCAGGGATGGATCTTCTAGTCCATCTTGGTACTATAAAGAACATGTTTTTATATTATATTTTACACTAGCTACACCCAACGGAGTTCTGTTGGCTGTGGTTATCTACTTTTACAATAATAATTGCGGGTAATACTACGGGCCCAAGTAAGTCTAAAATAAAGTCCTGACAAAGTCATTCCAGAGATTATCCGGAACAACAGACAGACAAAAAAAAGCCACATAAGTACCGTATCTATATGTACGTATCTTACTTCAAGCATTTATTGAAAAACTGTTAATTTAAAATTACAAACAGACATCAGCAGACAGTTTTGTTGGGAAAAGACTTATCTGTCATACCAATTTAACTTTGTAAATGTTGATTCCTATTTTGTTTCGAACAACAACAAAGAGAGTTTTCTAGAGTAAAGTTGAGACTACTTTACAAATTACTGATAATTAACAAAGTTTTACAAACTGTCAGAACATATTTAAGTTTTGAAATGTAAGACCAAAACTAGTTTGATAAGATTAAAATTGGATAGTCTACTCAACTTAGTACTTTTGTCATTTTGTTCTATGATCTGAATGACTAAAATTGTCTGAAACTATAAATGTCACACTAACATTAGACATTATACACATATGAACTAAATAACTTCTATTGTTTTTTTAACGGTATAGTAGGCAATAGAGCAGACGTATCACCTAATGGTAAGCGATTACCGCCGCCCATGAACACCCGCTATACCAGAGGCGTCACAAGTGCGTTGCCGACCTTTGTGGGTTGGGAAAAGGGATGTGGGGAGGGGTTGGAGTATGGGGCTCCAGTACCCTCACTCGGTGCAACACAGCGCAAGCGCTATTTCACACCGGTTTTCTGTGAGGCCATGGTATCACTCCAGTCGAGACGGCCCATTCATGCCGAAGCGTGGCTCTCCCTCTGTAATATAATATAAATTTCTATCAATATTTGGATCTAAAGTGAGATAATATTGTTTATCAGTCGTTCACAAAGTTGCCAGATTCATTGTGGTATTTTTAAAAAGTAGTATAAGAGTAACATAAAAGAATTAATTAACTGTGTAATTAATTTTGTACTTGTGGGCTGTACTTGTATAGACATATATATAGACTCAATGTAGACAATTAGTTACATAAATAAAAAAGCTATAGTATGATAAGTTAAGCCTTACTTTGTACCTGCTCTCAGCCACAGCTGCAGTACAACATCGATGCAGAATTCTCGAAATATGCATCGACATCATGTCAGCCAGAAGACGTCCACTACTGGATATAGGCCTTACCCAAGATTCTCCATAACAGCTGCTCCTGTACTACCCCCATCTAACGACCATTGAGTTGTGACCACGTCAGATATTGATAGTCGCAGGAAGTAGAAATACGCAACATAAATCAAATTGTTTATCGTTTCTATAAACGGTTTTGTCCCTTCAAAGACATACAAGCGTGAGTACATCTGGTTATAATTTTTTTTTTTAGACCTGTTGTCAGTCGTCTAGACTATAATCAGGTGTGTAGCATCCATCCATTTAGAAGATTGGAAGAGATAGAGCAGTGGCTCTATCTCTTCAAATGTCAACCCCATGTAACACACCTGATCTGGTTATAATGAATAAAAAAAAATCGAGTTAACATCACAATAACATATTTTTTATCATTTAACAAAAGAGAATTTAAGTGGCCTTACAAGATCACCATTGGAAACAAAACAATACACACTGTTGTGCTTCCAAAAAATTCAAAAACCCACTGCATTCAAAAGCTTGTTGGCTGCTACGTAATATTTTACAAATTAATGTGGAATATACATACAGCACAGAGCGCCTTGTTTGCTCCATGTTGTTCCGAGATTGCTAATACACATTTGCGTTTGTAATTTTGTACTTGTTTTGTAGACGAATTGCATTTTCAACTACAAACTTGGTTCCACTATAATTTTACTTTAACTCGCATCATAATGCTAGAACATTATTGTGCTGTTTTCTTCAAATAAACGACTGTTTAAGGTATAAATAATCTATGGAGTTACATCGCTTAGGTTTAGGTTCACGTGAAAAATAAGTAGCCGGAGTCTACGTGTTCGTTGAATTTGTTTCTATAGATATTAAGGAATATGCATGCATCTTACTTATTCGGTTATTCCTGAAACAAAATACTATCCAGCTTTGTGTTACTATAGATAAACAATTTCATTTACGCCTTTATGATAGCTTACAGCTTGAATTGCTTCTAGTTTGGCAATTTTAGCTAGAGTAGTGTTGATACTTGAGTTTTATGTTCGTACTATTGTTGCTTAGTTACTTTTGTTAAATTTAAAATCTGAATTCTTCTACTTATCTTTTTTTTCATAATAAGAAGAACGGAAAAGTAAAACTTCAACAGAACACAATTAACTTCATTTAACATGGTTGCATAATTTTTTTGATCTTAGAACTTTCTTTTTTCCAAACAAAATGCCCAAAGATTTGCACGTAATTTACCTTTGTAAAACTAATATGGCTTCCCAGAGACATCGAAACCCACAAATCATGACGTCATTTCCCCCGGGTAATATCATGTCCTGTTAATTAACATTGTCGTGATTGTGGGCTGGATTATGATCGGACACTATTACCAATGTTGATGGCAATAGATCTAAACAAACATTCTCTTTATTAGTTCCAAACTAAGTCTCACAAATTGGCATTTGGTTTAACAATATGTTGTTTCAGATCCGATTAAGGTGCCTTTATAGTATTGGCAGGTTGTTAGTAGAGACTTAATGGATTGGTGTTCTACAGGATAATCTGTAAGAAAAAGTCTCTGAAATATCAGGGTTTTTATATATATATATATATTTCACGCTGCCAAAGTGACTTTACTCTGCCTGTTGGAAGCATTAGTAGCATCATAGCTTTTCAATATGTAGTTAATTTTTTTTCACTCCACCTTTAGGTGACTATTGGTTTTTGGCCCTGCTTGTAGTCGTGTATTTTTTCTGATAAGTACACTTCTAAGTGTTTAAATTAACTATGAGATTTTAGCATTACAATTAATGAAAGATCAGAAATTGTTGAAATATAATTAGGTACCTACACACATACCGTAAATATTAAAACCAACAAAAATAATTCATTAGTAACGTAATACTCTTAAATAATTCCTAAAAAATTGGGCATTGAATTCAAACTTCCGTAAAGAAATTTGCATGAGCGTTATGCCTATGATAATATTTGATAAACAACACACAGTTATGATACGAGTGCAGACAATCAAATTGATCCGATTGCGCTCTGAAAGCTCAATTTACCTATTTTCAGTGTCGCAAGCGCCGATACCAGAGGTAGGTGCTTTGCTGAGCCGAACGCGCCCGCCGAGAATCAATTGTATAAAGACTCTCCCACACAGGCGCGTTATTATCGGTCAATAATACCGGATGAGTTATTCGGTCAATAATCGGTATGTATTAAGACGACTACGAAGTTATTTTTATGTATGAGTGGCCATGATGTCTTAACTCTGCCTGATGGAAAGTATGAACAGAATCCTACACTGCTGCGATACCACATAATAACTAACAGTGTTAACGTGAGATACTAACGATGCACTAGTTATGTGCAAGGAATCGGGACGCATTGTCGTAATAATGCATCTGATATCGTCGATGGACAAAAACGCGTCTGTGTGGGAGAGCCTTAAACCAACTGTTACACTTTGAAATATTTGAAAATGGAATTTAAGCCTCCGTCTATCAATAGGAGTATTCAGTTTATATTGTAGGTTGGCAACAAAAGATTTTGATCCGTTGTATTTTAAATTGAAATAGTTTTTTAAAGGGTTTAAACTTTTTAGGTCTGTTTCAAAAGTATGTATGTATATATATATATATATATATATATATATATATGTGTGCTCTATTTTATACTAATAATAATAATGAATTAACGATGCGTTGTTTATTGATAATGTCGTAAGGCCGCCATTACACGAGTAAATTAATGTTTATGTGTAGATTTGTATATTAAAGTTAATGAGGCAGAAAGTGATAGGTATAAGTTATAGTACGTTGTTTAATTTATAGCTGAAGTGCAAATTTTACTAGAAACAATACATTTGTGAGAACTAAATAAGGTCGAAGCATCCTTGCTACGGTATTTTTATTTACCTATATAATAAACACTAAATACACGATATAATATCGTAAAACATTCACTAATATATGACTGCATGGTTGGCCTAGTGGTTAATGCGGTTGCCAAGATGTTTTCTACTGCGGCAAGTGTCATGTGTTCAAATCCCAAATGGGACAACACTTTGTGTGATCCATAAGTGATGTCCTGATTCTGGGTGTACTTTATGTCCGTTACAGTACAGTTCCTCGAGAGAAATATTCATAACGCAGAAGATGTCTTTAAAAAAAAACAATGAGTGAGTTGAAATTTAATTTATTGTTGGTTGGGTTGTTATTCCTTCAATATCTGTAGCGATATATTCTTTGGAAACGGCTATGAAATACTTCATGATCGCATAGAAGGTACAGAAATATCAGTAGTTGATGGTGTTTAAAAACGTAGTTTAAAAAATAAGAAAAGAGGTAAGCAGTGGTATATTGAACGCCTATATGTTACCGACTATTTATAATAATTTTAATCTTATTTATGTAACAGGGGACAACCCTACTACCACCTTCCGGGCAGTTTAGGAAAAAGATATATAAATTGAACATTCAATACGAAAAGAAAAGGGATTTGTTGCTTTGAAGACATTAGCATTTACAAGATATTGCTTATTCTTAAACAAATCCTTTGTTACGGTGTGAAAACCTCCTTGGGTCGGCATCACACCGCGGTTTACGGTGGGGTAGTATGTCGAAATCAGACCAATTAAAACCAGACGGTGTTCCACTCAGCGCCTGAGATAAGAGAGATTCGGGAACAGCTGTTATTACGATATCCAGATGCACGCTAGCGACGGTGCCACCTTCAAGATAACTCCCTATTTATTCCGCATGTGCCGTACGTCGCCTCCTCGCGACTGGCCATTACATCAGATGGAAGGGTAAAAAAAAGACGGATAAATTGCGAAGTGTTAACAAGAAATCCAGTAGGTCAGAGTCGCATATCTATAATTCAAACTGACTGCAGCCGGGAAGTCCGAGCCTTCTAACTGGCCAGAAATTATAAGACTTAATAACTCTTTTGTTAATTCTGTATTTCATTTGTTTTGTGTGTATTAAGATATAGTAATTTTGTAAACTTTTCACGTGTCTGAATAATGTACAAACTCTTTTTTTAATGAACACAACAGCTGCATTCCTACGAGGATTGCAAAAGTATTTGCCATCAGAATAGAATTCAAGAATTCCTACTTCATTGCAGATTTATTATCAGATGTGAGTGTGGTTGAAAATAATTGAATAGTATTAAAGCCGTGGTTTGTTAATGGCTTACTTGTGATGTAATGTTTTTCGTTTGAGTTACATCCACTTTCATAAATACAATGCAGTAAATCATCTATGTAGTATATAATCATGTAGTCATTTTTAATGAATAGCTGCCAAAATGAATTTACGTTTCCTGAGGTAAAGCTTGAGTAGACTCCAAGAGTGATAGGTAAAATCACCATTGCGAACGTGAACAACGCAGCACGGTAACCCACACAATGGCGGCCTAGTGAGTTGCATTTTCGCGTAAAGTTTCGCTTAAAGGACCCGGGATCATAATGGGAGGAAAACAGTTGCGCTAGGAATGAGTTCCAAGTGCTAGGTACAGGAAGGTACCGAATCGTAGAGCATATTAATACCATTCTAAAGCGATGACTTCCAAGGTCATCCATATATGAATAAGACAATATATTATGCAAAGAATGGCACTAAGGTAAATTTACAGGATGCTGACGTCGCTACAATCACTGTTTTGATACTTCAAGGGTAGGAAATGGAAGAGCTTTGTGTCATGACATTTCATAGCCAAGTCAATTCATGATATATCCTATTTAAAACGTTATAAGCAAACATATCTAAATTTTAAACACTTATAGCTTTTTGCTATAGTTAAGTTACATACACATAAACCCGTACGCTCTAGGATCACAAAAACTCAACACCCTTCTGTACTCGACGTGATGTGGAACCGAAAGCCGTACTGTAATTAGTTTACAAATACTTCAGTCATTAGATGGATCTACTTACAAAAACCATCACGTGGGTTGTGGGTTCATTATTGTTTATACAAGGTTGAAAAAACATAATTGCTAAGATGTTTATTTGTAAGTAAATATATGAAAGTACACAAAAGAATTAGCATAAATGTACGAATAATGCAAAATCCACGATCTTAGTGCGGAAACACTACCAAAATATAAACATAACAAGCAAAATTAAAACTACAGCTGCAAGATTTAGAATAACTAAAAAACAAACAATAAATGTTTTCTAGGGAATTCTATTCGTTTTTATAATAAATTGCCGGATAGTATTACTAGATTGTCTTTAAATAGACCGTGAAATCAATGCTGATAAATAAAACTCATTATATAATTAGTAATTTCATCTAGGAAAAGTGGGCGTAGACTAAGGATCTTTTCTGCACATCTAGTCTTCCTCGTGGTTTGCTAGGTCCCTGCTAGGTTTGTTTGTTGCTCCTATTAGTTATTCCTCCTATAGCCTTTATTCCTTGAAGCATTGACATATCATGATATTCCTGTTAGGGATTTGATTATGAGTACATATTTACTGTGGTTGCCTATGTCCAGCAGTGGACTGCAATAGGCTGATGATTATGATGATCTATTGTAAGTATGCAAAATTTTAGTTTTATAATATTTTTTATTTATCTGCTTCTATAATATATATCTTTATGCTTAATCATTGGTGAAATATGCTTTAAACATGTATCAACATCTTAGTAAATGTACAGATTTCTTCAGGGAAAAGGACATTTAGTCCTTTTCCCCTTCCATGATTTCAGGATGATTGTCTTTTGAAAATTAGAAATTTTGCTATTATTATTTTTTTAACACTTTCTGCGTTACATTCTGCATGAGGCGGATTTAACGCCATATGATATTTTCCAGTCAACCTTCTTATATGTTATTGTTGCATACATAAATAATAATCTACACAAAATATTTGTGTAATTTATGGAGTTTCTTGCCGGTTCTTCTTTATAGGAATGACATTTTGGAAACGTGCAATTAGACTCATTAATGTTAGATTTTTACGCCTAAAAGTTTAGGCTAGGCTACTTGTAATAAAAGTTATTAATTTTGAATCTATTGTCTGATCAGGACCAGTTTACTTAAAATTTTGACGTAAGAGGCGACTAAGGAAAATAAGGATCAGTTTAGTTATAAACTTTTGAAAATAGAATCAGATGCTGCCAATATCTATGGTTCTATTCTCTTTTTTTCTTTTATTAACGACAATAGTTAATGGCATCTTAAAATGTAAGACATCACATCGGGTCTGGTTTGTTACTCTATGGCAGCTGTTACACGGCCATTAGCACTATTCGAGGTTACTTGTATACAACGTCGTTAATTCGGCTATGAAAATCGACCTTCTGTACTAAAACTCAGGGAAAAACTATGGCGATAAAATAAGTAATAGTTTTGTAGTAGTTACAAATACATGTTGATCAATATTTTTCAGCCCTTGTGGTGATGAGTCCGTGTGCTGATGGACTAATAATACAACATGTCACGCCCTAAAAAAACTCTTGACTTGAAAAACTTGAAAACGAGACCTCTTGACCCTATTATAAGCTGTTGGTGAATAGTTTTCATGAAATTTACTAAATAGTTAATGAATAAATTTGGTCAGTGTTTTACTAATTCCACATTAGGATATACCTGTCAGGTTTGCCTGTGCAGTTGAAATGTACAGATAAGTGCGGAGCGTGTATATGGCACAACTGTGCAGGATTGTCCTCTACTCAGCTGAAGCTTACCTGATGTGTGCAGGTAAACCTGTCAGGTACATCCTAACGTGTAGCTTTATTAACTATTTCATTGGTTTTAATTTATTTTTCGCATAACCGTTTTTTTTCTAAAATTTACTACATCGCTCCTTATGACATCTATATATAACTATCTGCAATTAAAATTCATTCAAATTCGGTCAAACCGTTTCAGAGATTGATTAAAAAAACAGATACACAGACCGAAAATTTGAAAAAAAATCTTTGTTGTAAGTACCTACCGTACCTATATGCTTTAATATGCATTTAGTGAAAAGCTGTTAATTTGAAATTACGAACAGAAACTTCATATTTATTTAATTGTACAGATTTCTAAACATGGACACAGAACAAATAATTTCATATAATATTTGATACATAAAAACATATGACACAATATTTGTCGTAGGTGGCAATTGAACCTATGCAGCTCTAACTCACGTGTTATAATCTTTGACATAATTCTATCAGTAAAAGTAGTTATTGTTATTAGCTCTCGGTTCATTAAAGATCATGGACAAGTCTTAATTGCAGTTGGCAGTGGTTTGTAATTAGTGCTCTGATTAAATGACATATCTAAAGAATAATATTAATAAGACTGCTATTGTGATCTTGATCACGTAACATATTCTAGACTGTTTGTTATAATTATTGAACCTTTAGATCAGGTTTTAGGTTTTAGGTGGGGTCCGGATACTGTGGAAAAATTGTAACGAGGTCCAGAAAAACAAATGATAAAAATTAAATGATACATAATTATGTTTTATTATCAAATCAAATTTTGAGTTATCAAACACAAGAACTAACTTTCATGTGAAACTACATCGATAATCTTGAGCCAGTTTTGTATGGTTTGGTTCACGAGAGGAACAGTAAGTTACAATGTCTTCTAGGTCTAGGCGTCTGTTAATTTTATATATGTTTTTTTAAAAAAATCATCTTCGAGTAAGAAGTTTCATACGTATGTCGAGCTAAACATAGTGACCTAATTGAAAACTAGTACTTTACAATTTTCATATTTTTTTGGGACATATTTGGCCCAAAATTCTGCAATGGATACTGTTTTATACATTTGCAAAGACACCTCTTCTAACAAATCAATTATATTCATTTGGATGGCCTTGACATTTTAAGCAACTTGGCAGCCACATCCGTCTGTTCAGCTGCTTTATCAACTTCGAATAGCGATTTAAGAAACGAAGTTAACTTGCCCAACTCTGCAAAGTCTTGGAATCTTATAGAAAATTCGTTCCTAAGATCGGCAAGAAATTTTACAAACACTGCAATGATGTTCAGAATTCTCCTTTTTAAATTCAAGAATTGTCGGAAAATGAATCAATTCTTGTTTTGCAATATCTTTTTCAAAGATATCCAGCTTACGACGAGAGGCAGACACGCTTTGTATCAGATCACATCAAAGCCACAAACCAGCGTTTTTACTCCTGTGCTTCTGGTTTGTCGTATGAGTATCTATCTAAGCTTTGCAAAAAGAGAAGGTTACTTATTCTTTGAGATTCTATTTGGCTTAAAATATTTTACGAATCAATAAAGGTATAGGAGACATTGTCTACGTTTTTAATATATACAAGGTTTTCCTTTTTTTTTTACGCCAAAAGTTTTAATGTATTATTAAAACTTTTGGCGGTCCGCGGTTTCACCTTTTGCGGTCCACTAACGGACCGCGAAAGGTGACTGTTGCTTTAGATGATACTCATTAGTAGTGTATGTTTAGTCTGCTGTCTTACATCATTTCATGCATCATCATTTACAGTCTTTAGTAGTCTACTTCTAGAATAGATCTTGCTTTAGAAAGGAAATTTTGAGCTACTATAGAACGCTGGCTATTGTCCTGCGTAATTTGCTCTTTTAAGCTCTTACGAATAGGAGTGGCGATACTCTGTACGTATTTTTAGTCCGTTACAAGTACTAAAACTATTATAAAGCTTCAAGAAATCCACATTATATAAAGAAATAATTCAAGAATTGTAAGGATCTGTACTAAAAAATGAAAAATACTTTATGTATTGATGATCTTCTTTACATATTTTAAAACAAAGCACAACCCTGCGAAGTTTGGGTAAGTCGCTAGTTATAATGGCTGTTATATAATACAAGAGGGGCTAATAAAGCCACAAATTATATCTACAAATTACTTACACACCCATAAACTACACTGATACACTGTTATCTTAACGAACAAAACTGTAGTGAACTGTCATCACATAAAAATACAAAAATATTTGTAACAATTACAAACCTTGACTCATTATACGTATAATATTTAGATAACACAACTGGAAAAATACAGGCCATAAATAACTAGAAAGGTAAGAACTATAGACAATATTTTCTGTTTACACTGTGGTTATTTTGATCTTAAAACGTGATACCGTAATTAAGTTATAGACTTATGTTCTTATTTCAAATCGATGTAGGTACATACTGTACCAACCCGTCTGGTGAGCGTGGTAAGCCAAAACCACTTTTCTAATAAGAGGCCTATGTCCAGCGGTGAAGTGTTGAAGGCTGTTGATGATTATAATAAAAAGTGTTACGGACTATGGTCCATTACTAAGTTTCAAAAGCTGTAGTCCATGAAGTGTTATGTACCATAGTCCTTGACACTTTAACAACGCGTGAAACTTGTTTCATGCTTTTTCAGCGTCGTTTTTTGTCGTAGTTGGGTTTTAGTTTTTACTTTTTTTATTTAAAATGTTTTAATGCCTCTATAATATTAATTTCTTAGCAAAGTATATTTTAAATAGGTACTATAGAAATATAAAATACGGGCAAAACCACGAGAAAATGCTATTAATATATATATTTTTAAATGTACAAGTAACGCCATTTCGTATGATACCAAACTCGGCATATTTCTCTCAAATTAACTTTTTAATACAGTACTTCACGTAGGCTAGAGGGCGCCACATTAGGTTCAGTGTCACGTCATGTAGTCTATAACCAGCAGACGATCATGACGCTTCTAACGACACCTCATTTGTTCAGTTCTAATAAGTAGTTAAGGAGCTATGAGGGAACAAATGAACATATGTACATAACCTATCAAAATCATAACCCTCCTTTGGCTTTGCCGAAGTCGCCGAAGGGTAATAAAAGATATTTTACGTTCTCTTAGAGGTTT
The DNA here is from genome assembly GCA_905220595.1 of Spilosoma lubricipeda. Taxonomy (NCBI): domain Eukaryota; kingdom Metazoa; phylum Arthropoda; class Insecta; order Lepidoptera; family Erebidae; genus Spilosoma; species Spilosoma lubricipeda. Next base: position 5,745,886 of record HG992295.1, read on the forward strand.
TTATGTCGCATTTCATTGTATACTTATAGTATTTTTATAATGAGCATGCCTTTGTAAATTCTGGAAACTAAATCTATATTTATGAAAATGCTGAGGGGATTATAATATACGCCTCATAATCTCAAAACGTATTGCATCGATTGAGTTCAAGTTGTCACATGATATGTCACGTCTTTCAAAGAATATAATAATAGGTAGTAGAGCCACGAGCGGGCCGGCTCGACCGGGGCGGTACTACCCTCGCACAGAAGATCAACGTAAAATGACAGCGTTCGTGTTGTTGTATTTTTTTTTTTTTATGTTTTATATTTTATGTTTTATTATATTTCGTTGGTGAGTGCGAGACCGGAGGCCCAATGATGCAGAAGCATCACTATGCCGCCATAGTGTGGGTCAACATGCTGCATTGTTGCATTCGCAATGAGTATGGTGACTAGCACTCTTGGATTCTGCTTATGCTTTCCATCAGGCAGAGTAGAGTCATTTTGGCAGATTCATACATAAAAAAAAATGTTTTTCCTCATTGATGTAACGACAATGTGAAAAAACTGAATATAGAACGGTCAGCTAGTATCTATGTGTTTCAGGGCATCTCTCATCAAGAAAAAACAGTCTGAAATAGTATTGGAGCTGTGAGCAAACTAGCCTCTACCCACAGTTTCATTCGTAAAAAAGTCGTTCTGTGTTTGCCTTTGGTTTAAAACGTCTCCTGTAAGGCCAAAAAAAGTAATGACAAAATATAACTGATCTTTATCTGACATTGTTAATTATAGGGTCGTAGAGAAAATGAATGGCAATAGCTTAAGGCTTCAAGGGCCCTCCTAAAGATAAAGGAAGGACCCATTACCGCTTACGATGCACAGAATGTATCTTGAAAAGATTTTGAAGTGGCTTGATAGAACCAAGTATGGGGTGCTTCGTTAATGTTGTAACTTTTTAGTTATTACGTTGTTGGTTATGCTAAATTACTTAATAGTTTTAATTTAAAAAATCAAATAATAACTAATACTAGAAAATATATGGTTTGTGGGTTAAGTTGCTGAAGCAAATATTACTTTGTGGCATTCAAGATTTTCAAGGCCTTCACCTTAACAAGTGCCATTTGTCACGATATATTTATTTTTTAGATGTCCTTACCCAAGGCCGCCCGCTCATAGCCCAGTTGCGCTCGGTGATTAGAAACAATCGCCGAGGGTAAGCAACGACGGCGCGGTCAGTACCTGGATGGGTGACTGCTAGTGGCACAGTACCATGAGCGTCTCCGTGATTCGGAGATCACGTAAAGCAGTCGGTCCCGGTTGTTATCATAGGATAACAGTCGTGAAGCTTAGTTGGAGGCCTTTGGGAGGCTTAAAAAACATCCAATGGCAAGATCACGTAGCCACAACGTTGTCTTGCCAGTCCTTAACCCGCACTCGGCCAGCGTGGGGAAGTATTTTTTTTTTATTGTGGAAACCCCCTCGGGCCGTCACCCCGCCGGGGTGTGCGGCGGGAAGGTGTGGCGGAATCGAACCGACTCAAACCACACGGTTATTGCCTTAACCCTCTCTTGAGAGGAGACCCGTGCCCAGCAGTGAGACATTACGGGTTGTTGATAAAGGCCGCCTGATCTCGAATTAGTCGGGGCTTAGTCTAAAGAAACCATACTATAAACATACTCAAATGTTTCGAAATATATATCTAAATATAGATGTTGCGCATCACACAATTATTTTTCCTGGGCGAGAATTAGCCCCCACAATTTCAAAAAAAAACACATCAAAATCATATCAAGTACATAGCAATATCGTCATTATTGGTGCAATTAAAAATGTTCAAACATTTGAATAAAATTTAAATAAACGCTACTGATCGCTTTCCCCGGGCGTAATGCGTGATTGACGTGTTTATACGGTTTTATTGCCGGATATTTGCGTTGCCGGTTTTATCGCAAATGTTGCGGTTTTTATAATCGCATACCTAGCTAGTGATGTATGTAGCGATATCTGTAAAGTTCCACCCATATTATTTTACTTTATTTTGCATAATTAGAGATTGAAGAGCAATTCTCATATATAATTCTCATGTTACGTTATTGCTCACTATTAACTCCATGTTTTGCTGGTGTGGCTGAGATAGGATAATTAATCATGCTTAAACCAATAGGAGCCAAGCCTGATTGAAAAGATACGTAGACGAAGATGCGTGGATCAGCTATTAATAACATAAGCTAACTAACTTAAGCTTGACATTTTATTTCTATCACTTCCAATTTACTTGTATACAGATCAAAATTCGTAGTTTTATCCAAAACTAGCTGACCCACGCAACTTCGTTTACGTCTCCTATTGCCTGTAGCATGATAATTTTCCCCCGTTTTTGAATAATTTTTCATTGTTGCTCCGCTCCTATTGGTCTTAGCGTGATGATATATAGCCTATAGCCTTTCTCGATAAATGGGCTATCTAACACTGAAAGAATTTTTCAAATCGGACCAGCGGTTCCTGAGATTAGCGTGTTCAAACAAACAAACAAACTCTTCAGCTTTATATAGATATGTTATGCTATTAGTGGAATGTATGAAATTGGTGAAAAAAGTAGAAAAATGAAGTAGGTATAATCTTTATAAGTGAATCGAAAGATTAAGATAACATAATATAATTCGTAAGCCATGCTACAAAATGCAACAAAGAAGTGGGATGCCGTTATAAATAGGACAAAATGAACGGCATAAAGAGAAGAGCTTTGTTTGCCGAGAGCTCAGTATCGTATATTTTCAGCTAGAGTTATGTCTTTAATATTAGTCGCACCCGCTTTCTCTCTGAAACTGTACCAGGCTATTGCTGTATATTTTAGCTATATCTAACTACGACATCAGTGATATCGTCATGGTGTCTCGTTCTATTAAGTTTTTTGTCTTCTGTCCTTCTGTAGGATGAAAACGCAAAAGACGTACAATAAAATTCAAGATTTGTAAACTACAACACTGTTTAAATGAAAGGATGAATGTAGAAAAATTGTCAAAAAATAAAATGTAAAATTCGCAAGCCTTCAAAGTAGTCGCGGAACAGTTGATAGAAGTAAAGTAGATGGACAATACTCGTATGAGGTCGATATTGTTAGCTTCAAAAACCGGTTTTAAATTAAGTGTCTTTTTTAAGATTTAATACATATATGGATCTCAGTGGTCTGATAAAAATATTATTATTATTAAGAAAACTTCAATAGAAAACATATTAACGTAAGATTTTGATAAATTACTTTATGGTTTAAGATAGATTGCACTGTTAGTTTATAACTTTAAGAGTGTGTACAATTAATTGTGCAGTGCAGTGTAAATTTGTATACTTATACTACGATATGTTTTGTTTATTTATTTCGGATTGAAACCTCAGTTTCTACAAAAAACGAGAATGATTAGTTTCATATACAGCATCAAGCCAATTACAGATTTTCACGGCGTGCAACATTATAATATAACAAAAGCCCAGAACACTAACATATTTTACTGTTAAATCACGAAATACGAACTAAGACAATTATAATATGTGATAGTGGTGACTATCAGAGAGGTTTACGGCTTTATCCAATTTGGTCGTTTACAATAAATTCATTATTTACACACACACACACACACACAAACACACACACACCTAATTCTTCCAAAAACTTATCACAGTGCAGTTTCTACTTGCCACTTGTATATTCTAGATACAGAAGATAAATTTATACGAATGAAACAAAGAGATTTTCGTCGCAAGTAAAACATTCTTTAAAGTTTGTGTCGTAAACACATAAATATCGTCGGATATAGCTGCGGTAATTAAGCCTGTAAACAAGCTGAGCATTTGTACCGTAACATTTTGAAAGCAGCCAAGAATATGATATAAATAAAGAGCAATCAAATTACGTTTATTAAATGAGGTTTATAGGTATTTGACCGACATGTTGGAATAGTTGTCGGTATTCTTGACTGGTAAGTTAGAGGTCGTCTATTTGATTATCACACAGAAAACATATTATTATAGTGACGTAAAAGATCAACTCCACGGTTGGCGTAGAGGCTTAGAGGTCGCCGCGCCGCTTTCCACTGCACCAAGTATAGTGGATTCCAATTCCACACGAAACAATACTTTGTGTGATCCACAAATTGTTGTTCTGAGTCTGGGTGTTCTATGTGTCCGTTACATGTGTGTTTGTGTGGTCCCCGCGACACAGGATGTTTATTACTAATGCAAGAGATGTCTTTTTAAAAAGGATAAAATTGCATTGTGTTTGAGTGCAGTTTATCTATAACTAGCTGACGACTGGTACGAAGTACCCAGCGTACTTCGTACCAGTTTCATACACATACTAACTTTGTCCTGACAGCAACAAACATTCATCCAATGTGGTGCAGGCGATCGTATGTTATGCGCGTACATACATTTCAGTGATTAATTTTTATTTATATAGACATGCATGTATTTAGAAACTTATAAGTACGTTTATTAGTAGAGTTGTTACTATACAAATTAACAGACTTAACCTAGTGTAGAATCAGACTTCCGTAAACAAGATTTGTGAATTGATTACTATTTTTCTTAGATTTAATAAAAAAAAAAAATCATTACTAGTTTCAGCGTACCGCATCAGGCGTTGTCTAAGACAATTCGTTTCTATTACTTTCTATTAAGAACAAAACTGTTACCAATTTTGTAGGCAAAAGATAGTAATTGAATAAACATGGAAAAAAAATTGTTTTAGTTTTAAATCACAGTAAACTGAAGTATGGTAGCATGAGTGTCGCTTCATCAGTGTCTAATAGAGTATCTATTCAAATTCAATTCCTCCTATTTATCCACTTATGTATCTATTGCAAAATACATACTATCGTTTCAGCGCCGTCTTTGTATTTTAGCATAGGTAATGCCGGAGCTGCTAAGTGTTCCCTATATATGAATAATGATATACCTTAAGTGGTAGTCACGCAAGTTCTACCTAGTCTTTATTTGGTATGCTTTCATATGATTTATTATTCAATATTGAACTATACTTTGTTAAGAAAGCTGAAAGAGTCTATATCCATGTATATATCTTTGCTTTTGGAAACTGAAATCAAAAGTTTTGACAATATTTGTACCACTACGAGCATATACATTTCTTTAACTCATAAAAGCCAGTAAAAGTAATTCCGTAGCTTTAAACCTGTTTACTGCTGTTTCTGATGCTGTTATTGCACATAAAATGTATCGATAAATTAAATAAACTGTCTATTGTGCAGACTTCTGGCTTTATATCTGTTCGCAGTATTGTCAAGTATCCAATTGTTTATAACTAAACGAATTTGGCAGCCGTATGGCAAATGAACTATTCTGGACACCAAACTATTTGTGATTGTGGTTATTGGCAGCATTAACCACAAAAGCTCTAGAAACTATAGCTACTTCAGATAAATCGCAGATTACGCGAAATAGATATTTCTCACTGCATCAATACACATATCTTAGTGTTAAGTTTCTTGATTTTCTGTTGTGCTAACTACGGATGTGAGCGCTAAGGGCTGCGTCATAGTTTTAACTATTGCAACCATGAACGTATTATTGTCTTGCTGTATCTAAGATGGATTATCAGTTAATAATGTTATTATATTAAATTCAAAGGGTGAGGAAGTATACTTTTAAACCATAGTATAGTATGTTGCAATATAGTTAGTAGTGGTCGCTGGTGCCTTAATATGCTAGAGTAAAGACCATGGTTCGGCAGACGTAGTGTACGGCGCCCGGCGGATTTGAAGAAGACGTCTGGCAGGGCAGCAGATGAAGTCTGACTGCCCAAAATCGGGATGGTTGGCACTCCTTGATCTACGTTTAGCAATGCAACGTTCACCGTGGGCGAGCCACGCTTCGACATGAATGGGCATGGTATCACTCCGGTCGGAGTGATACCACGGCCCATTCACGGGTCCAAAAGGTTGAAGTAATATAATAGAAGTAAGTGTCGTTCAGGAATAGGATTTATTTGATTCAAATAGCTTGTTAATACTGAGATATCTCATTATAATTTTCATGATGTCAATATGTTTTCGTGTTAATACAAATACATAGTGAATAAGTTGCAGCCACTTTTCCAAATTAAAGGGATTCATCTTTATAAATAAGCAGTTTAGTGTTAAGGAGGACTGTCAGTAATCAGCTACAGATAGTTATAATATAAATATTTTTAGAAGAATTCGGCAAAATCCAAGTAAAACGTTAGTTTCAAAGTTCATCGAACGGGAATTTTATTTTTGTTTTATAAAATATTCCTCCAACGTAGAAAACAAAATAATCGAACATCCGATATGAATCTATCAACAATCGTTTATTTGTACTAGATATACAAAATAGTGGACGTGATTTTTTTTCGTACGTTAGCAAAAGTTATTATAAACACTTCTCTACATGATGAGTATTTAACTGGAAGATCTATTAATATACGCTAAATATATATGGCGGAGGCACTCATAGCCCAGTTGCACTTGGTGATTTGCAACAATCATCGAAGGTAAGCAACGCCGGCGCGGTCAGTACCTGGATGGGGGACCGCTGGTGGCACAATACTTTGAGCGTCTCCGTGATTCCGAGAGATAACCGTCGTGAAGCTTAGTTGGAGGCCTTTGGGCGACTTGAAAACATCCAACGGCAAGATTATATAGCCACAACAGTCTTGCCAGTCCCCAAACCGCATTTGGCCAGCGTGGGGATGTATGGCCTTAACCCTCTTCTGAGAGAAGACCCGAGCCCAGCAGTGGGACTTTATGGGTTGTTGATGATGATGATTGCTTTCAGTAGCAATTGAACTCATGACCTTCATCATAGTAGTCAGGGTGTAGCTAATTATTTACTAGACTAACAGGCTTTAAATGTAACTTGTATCGTCCATAATTATCCAGGAAGATACAGTCCGCGTATTGAATAATACGTTAGAATTGCGTATTTCGTACATACGAGGACAGTTTACCCAATTCATTAATCCCTAACTGCAGTTAATCTTTATCTACTTGTATTGCTTGACCAATGTTAGTTTGAGAAAGCTGGCCAATGTTTGCAATTTGAAAATATTTATTTATTCTGTTATTGGGTGGCTATCGTCATATCGCTAGACACAGGTTCCTCCACATATCCACACAGGGACATATTTATTTTTACTGATTTTACCACTGACCGTGTTTTCGTTCCCTGTTTCCAATTTTGTTTCGTAATGCCCGAACTAGGAAGTATCACTTCACCAACAGTCCTTTGCTGAACATAAGCGTTTCCCTAGAAATAAGGTTTTGGGCCAACATACAATATCGTTTCCAATTTTCCTTCTACTTGCAGTGATGTTGTCCTGCGTAATTTGCTACCTTAGTCACCTCTTACGACACCTACGTGATAAATAATGGTAGTGGCACTCCGTATTTTTAATCTGTCACCTCGTGGACAGTTTGGGTATAGTGATTCCATTAATGGACTCCTCCACTGGGTGCATAATAAAGCAGTGTAGCTCGGATGACTTGGCAGTTATGTGTTAATCTATTGGTAACGGAATTATATTATCATTGATTGATATGTGTGTATAGGGGGATATCACATTGAGTAGGGTTTCGCTCACCAACTGAGGTCCGAAGTATTTTGTCCTCAATCCACTAATAGTGTCTGTGTAAATTTATTTTTCATATAATGGAAAGAATTATTTAAAACTTTTTATACCTACTCCTTTTATTTTTACTACCTATTAATTTTTGATGTTAATGCGCTATTATTGAAGACTGCCTCATTGGTCTAGCGGTTACCGCAAGTGACTGCCAATCAAGAGGTTCCGTGTTCGATTCCCGGGTCAAACTGCCGTTGGATTTTTCTTACAAGAAATTCTTAACAGCAGCCAGGAGTATGGAATATAACGGTGTTTATCGCCCGTGCCTCGGAGAGCACGTTAAGCCGTCGGTCCCGATTGTCATAAACACCTATGACAATCGTTATTGGGAAGTCAGTGCTCCTAAATATAATGACGACTAGATCAATCTTCGAATACAGTTCACCCACAGGGTTGCGGAGGTCAGATACCAGTCGCTCTGTGGAAAAACTGATATTCAGGTAAAACCGATTGAACTAGTTAGCCGATCGATTTCTAAATTATGTAATTACTTAATATAGGAAACATAATAGGTACCTATACATACTAGCCTATAATCAATAACTATAACATATTTTTTGTCACTTAGAACATTAACTTAAGTGTTATTATCACAGAAAATAGTTGATTTATGGGAACGAAACTTTAAATGTCTTGATGTTACATCACATAGAGCTTTCAGCATTAAAAATAAACTCAGACTATTACTTTTTCATGACGTATGCATTGCATATTTGCAAATGGGCGATCAGCCATAAAATACTTCAACGTATTTGCATATTACATAATTTGACAAGAACTATATTGAACCACCTAGGTATGAGGTACGTACGTTCATTTACATGACGTAATATGACTGCACCAATAGACTTCAATTGGTAGAGATTTGTTAATAAACTTTTTTACTTGACTAGTTGAACAACGCTATTTCGTTTGCATCTCTCGAAAGAAATATTTTTTCGCCGTTTTTCAAATTTTTTCATCGCTGCTGTGTGTGCCCAATTATACTGAAGCATCACCACCGTGGTGTGCGTATCCATGTTGCATTGTCTGTCGCGCATTTTGCTTATGCTTTCCATCAGGCAGGTTAGAGAGATTTTGGCATGGCCCTAAATAAAAATAAAAAAAGTAAGTAACTTTAAAGAATAATTCCCGACTTTAATACCCTAACAAATTTTTCACATCATCATCACCACATGAACAAATCTTAACAGTCCCCTGCGGGACATACATGGCTTCTTCTTAGAACAAGCCCTCCAGAAGATTAAATGAATATTTTTCCTTCTCTGTGCTGTCGTCCTACGTAGTTTAGTTCTTAGTCTCATTCACCGCGTTGGTGCCGTAAGGCGATGAATAAGGGATGTAATACTGCACTTTTTTAAGTCTAATCTTTTGATTAATGGTTTGAATCGAACCCACAATTTCTTGTTAAGCAGAATAACCAGTGAGCGTCACTAGCCACTAAAAAGATAGGTTGAGTTTCAAATGTAGAATGGCTTAAGAATCCGAAGTGTCACTCCTGTTTATCCCGTATTTAGTTGATTAAGGAACCAAACTAATCAGAAGAGTCCGCCTAATGCATTCTTATTCTTTAACTAGCTGAACCCCGCGGTGCTACCCGCGGTACGACAATAACCACGGGTAACGACGTGGTGTGCAGCTAGTCTAAAAAAGAAACCTTAGTTTCTCCTCATATCATCAGCTACTCATCAGTGAAAGTCCCGCCAAAATTTCAAAGAGTAGCCGAAACAAACGGACAGACAGACAGAAAAAAATTAAAAAAAATATATATTGGTATATGTGCCGTGTATACATACATATACATTTAGTAAAAAGTGGTTATTTTAATATTACAAACAGACACTTAAATTTTATTTATTCGCATAGAGTATAGACATTAAAAACTGAAAAACGACTAGATATAAACTTATCTTATAAATGCGGTTTGTTTCTTTATATAAACCGCAAAATGTATTTTTGAATATAAGAAATAGCAATATTTCAACGAGTAAGCAATAGAAACACGCATCAAGTCAACTTTCATTTACGTCAATAGCCCAAAAGCATCTGTTAAAATTATTACCAACGTTTACGATGAGAATCGTATAGAAACATTAATAATGAACGCAAAGGAAATGAGATATACCGGTATACTCCAGTGGCGTAAACGATGACGCGTGAAAGAGGAAGAATCAAAGCTAATTAGTTAGAAAAAGTTCAACATGGATTTGAAAGCGTCGATTCGGTGCGAGCGAGTTCTAGTTGCGCAATGGATCTCGAAATATCCCGTTGTTAGAACGGCGCACGACCTTGGTGACGACGCTGATAGATCGTGTGATGCCCACGCGCACAGGGGTGAACTTTCACGAGTTTTACAAAACAAGATGGAAATTAAAACAATCATTTGTTAAGTTGTCACAACGACATTGAAGTTGATTTTCGTAGTTTAATGCACAAGCATTTCGAAACGCCAGTGGTAATTTATTTCTATGTAAATTGGTTTTCTTTAAAAAGAATTGATGCAGTTCATTGCCAAGCATGTTGCTTTTTTGTTTATCTAATAAATAATGTTTTTTTTTTTAACAGCTTTTGTATATTAATCCAAGTATTTTACTGGCAACCCTGCGGCTGCTATTTCAGATGCTTGAAATAGTTGTAAATGTAGAATTATCGAATTTATGTAATTGTTCTCTTACTATTATAAATGACGTAGAGGGGAAAATGGTGCGCCTCATATCACCTTATGACGTGCCCCGTCTACGTTTTATCATTTTATTTTTTTCATTATTTAAAGTCATGGATACTGATTTAATTTTAAAGATATACTAAAGAAAAACAAGAATTTATTTACAGTATTGCAATGAAGCGGTCATTGAACTTGGAAATAAATTCGAGACGATACAAAAAATCGGGAATGTCATTACATGCAAAATATACAAATGAAAAATTCCAACGGTTTTTCTGATGCTATTTATTTTAAATCTAATTTTCTCTTTGTAATGCAGCTGTACTTTTTCTCTGAATTAAGGTGCCTTGTCTATGTAAATACCCGTCTGAAAATGTGAACTAGAAATTGTACACGTTTAATAAGTTACTGCCCAAAATGGTTACAAATATTCAACCATGTTTGAAGAAAGTGGATAACGGCGTATGCATGCAAGGCCGGGATAGTTGGCGCACCTTGACCTCCGTTGGACTCTGGACCTTCTTTTAACAGTGGACGGCAATAGGCTGATACAATAAATCAACCAGGTATAATAATATTTCAGACAAGCTGATCATGCGAACTTCATGGCCTGTGGTCTGACTGTTAAAATAAATATTAAATTGCAGCCTTCACTAAACTAAATTGTATGACATATTGACATCCCTAGTAACAATTCTTTTGTAGAGGTCTCTGGTCACTTCCGTCAAAAATGTCAGTGTGTTGTATCCGTTTATCTACGATTAAATACTTGAAAATACATATATCGGTTTTAATCACAACAGGTTATGGGCCCAGGATGCTCTAATCTATCAATTAGTATTGTGCAATTAACAAATCAATCAAAATACACCGTAATAGTAGTAAAACCGCGAATAAGAATACACCGCGTACATAACCTAAGTTACCGGTACGCAACTTTTTCATTTTTCAGCTATTACAGATATTGTACAGGTAATATGAATAACAACAATGCAATAATGTCAATCCCCAAACTCACGGGTCGAGAAAACTGGTCAAGCTGGAGTTTTGCGGTCAAAGCCTACTTGCAACACGAGGACTTGTATGACTGCATATTGAATGTACCAACACCCGATGATCCAAAATCAATGAAGAGCGATGTTAAAGCTAAGTCAAAACTCATATTATTAGTAGATCCAATTTTATATATACATATTCAAGATGCTAAAAATGCAAAACAAGTATGGGAAAATCTAACTAAATCATTTGAAGACAGTGGATTGACTAGAAAAGTAGGATTGCTAAAAGATTTGATAAATACAACACTAGAGACGAGTGATAGTGTAGAAGCATACGTAAATAAGATAATGTCTTCTGCTCACAAGCTAAGAAATATCAATTTTAATGTTGATGATGAGTGGTTGGGAACACTGATGCTTGCTGGCTTACCGGATACTTACAAGCCCATGATTATGGGTATAGAGAGCTCTGGTGTGAAGATAAGTGCTGATTTGATTAAAACAAAACTGCTTCAGGAAATAATATCAATTGATTCAGACACTACTGTACTTTACACAAAGCATACTAAGTTTAATAAGCCTAATAATAATAAAAATCAAAAGAAAGGCCCGAGATGTTTTAACTGCAACCGCTATAATCATTTAAGTAAGGACTGCTGGTTTAAGAAAAATAATAAGGAATATACTAATAATAATTCTGGCTATGTAGCTGTGTTCTCAGCAACAACTCATATTGATAATAGGTGGTATATTGATTCAGGAGCATCTATGCACATGACGATGAGGCAAGACTGGCTTTATGATGATGTACCCCTACCGATTACAAGTATCAAAATAGCAAATGACAAAATGCTTCCAGTTAAAAGGTGTGGCAAGGTAGACTTGCAAGTTATTACAAAAGAAGGTAAACAAACCATTCAAATAAAAAATGTTCTATATGTTCCAGAATTAGCAACAAATTTACTGTCTGTGAGCCAAATAATAAAAAATGGTTGTTCTATACAGTTCACTAATAATGGCTGTAAACTATTTAATAACAAGAAGAGTGAAGTAGCGTCTGCACATCTTATAAAAAATATGTACCGGCTGAATACTAACACTATTCCAGCATACAATTGTAAAGCTGAAGAGTCAGATTTCTTATTATGGCATCAAAGGATGGCACATCTAAATTTCAAGGATTTAAATAAAATAACAGACAATACTGATGGAGTGAAATTAGTTAAAAATATAAACAAAATAATATGTGAACTCTGTCAACAAGGAAAACAGTCAAGACTGCCGTTTCCAGCTGAAGGTACCCGAGCCAAGACACCTTTAGAGTTGATACATTCTGACATATGTGGACCGCTGGAGGTGAAATCACTAGGAGGAGCCAGGTACTTCCTCACATTAACTGATGATTATACCAGGAAAGTGTTTGTTTATTTTTTAAATAACAAATCAGATGTTTTTGTAAAGTTTAGAGAATATAAAGCTTTAGTAGAGAATCAACTTAATTTAAATATAAAATGTCTACGTACTGATAATGGAAAGGAGTACATAAACAAAGAGTTCTCAGATTATTTAAAGAAATCAGGCATAATTCATCAAACTTCCAATTCATATACTCCCCAACAGAACGGTTTGGCAGAAAGGATGAACCGCACACTCATGGAAAGAGCACGCTGTATGCTAATCAACTCTAATTTACAGAAACCCTACTGGGCAGAGGCAGTAGCTACAGCTGCCTATATAACTAACCGTTGTCCAACACGTGCACTGTCATATGCTACACCTGAGGAGATGTGGTGTGGGAAGAAACCTGATGTAAGTAATTTAAAATTATTTGGATGTGAAGCCATGGTTAAAATGCCTAAAGAAAAACTACAAAAACTGGATCCTAAAGCAATCAAATTAACATTTATTGGTTATTGTGAAACCACCAAAGGTTACAGGTTCATAAATCCAAAGACTCGAAAAATTACCATAAGTAGAGATGTAGTATTTATGGAAAACTCAATAAGACAAAGCCATGCAGTAATACCCTTGGATGTAGAGGAAAATAATAATACAAGTAATATAACAGAACCTTTAATAGACAGTACAGACAAATATAAAACTTCATTGGATAGTTCTCAATCAAATGATATAACTACACTAACAAGCAGTGATGATTCATTTCATTCTGATGAAAGCTGCTCGTATATTCCTGAAAGAAAAATTAATGTAAAACAGCACAGCATTATTAAAACCAGATCAATGAAGTCTAAACAAGAAACTAATACTTACCTCTGTACAGGTGAAGCTCCAGATAATGAAAATATACCACAAACATACGCTGAAGCTATATCATCAAGAAATAAAGATAAATGGCAACATTCAATACAAGAGGAACTAAAAGCACATGACCAAAACAAGACATGGACATTGGTAGAGAAACCACAAGGTTCAAAGGTAATTGGCTGTAAGTGGATTTTTCGTATTAAAGACGAGCCATCTGGTGCAGTCTATAAATCTAGACTCTGTGCAAAAGGATGTTCACAGAATTACCTAATTGATTATACAGAAACATTTTCTCCTACTGTGAGATATGATTCCTTGCGAATTCTACTTTCAGAGGTATGTCAACATGAACTACAAATGTTACAGTTTGATGTCAAAACTGCTTTTCTTTATGGAGACATCACAGAAGATATATATATGTATCCACCTGAAGGAATAAATGCTCCACTTAACTATGTATGTAAGTTGAACAGATCTTTATATGGTTTAAAACAAGCGCCACGCTGTTGGAATATTAAATTTAAAACTGTACTTAACAAATTTGGTTTTGCGAACAGCCACTCTGATCAGAGTGTCTACACAGGTTGTATAGAAGGAACAAAAGTGTACCTCCTGCTTTATGTTGATGACGGATTAATTATATCTAAGAGGAAAGATGTTATAAGTAAGGTAGTGAATGACCTTAAAGCTAATTTTGAAATTAGAACCATGGAGCCAAAGAATTTTGTAGGTCTTCAAATAGAAAGGTCTGACAAGCAACTATTTATTCATCAGAAGAAGTATATAGAAAAATTACTTATTAAATTCAATATGAATGATGCTAATGGAAATTGTATTCCTGTAGATCCTCATACAATCTTGGAAAAAGTAGAAACAGTGGCTGAAGAGAAAATACCATACAGAGAAGCAGTAGGGTCTCTCATGCACCTTGCAATTGTGAGTAGACCAGATATCATGTTTGGAGTAAGCTTGGTAAGTCGTTTTATGAACTGCTATAATAATAGTCACTGGGCTGGTGTAAAAAGGATATTTCGATATTTGAAGGAAACCAAAGAATATGGGTTACTTTATTCGTCAACCAAGAGCAATATAATAGAAGGCTATAGCGACTCAGACTATGCTGCTGACACTGACACAAGGCGATCTACTACGGGATATGTATTTATTAAAAACGGTGGAGCTGTCACATGGGCAAGTCAACGACAACAATGTATAGCCCTCTCTACTACAGAAGCAGAATTCATGGCTGCATGTTCCGCTACAAAGGAAGCTTTGTGGATCAAAAGACTACTACTTGATATTGGTGCTTATAATCAGGACACAATGTGTTTATGTGTGGACAATCAAAGTGCAATATCAGTGATTAAAAACATAGACTTTCACAAAAGGTGCAAACATATTGATGTTAAATATAAGTTTATTAAAGAGAAGTTTCAAGAAAAAGATATAGATGTAAAATATTTAAGTACAAGTGAGCAGTGTGCCGACATATTCACAAAAGCTCTTCCTCGAGTAAGATTTCAATATCTTAGAGACAAATTAGGAATCACAACTTGTACTCCTTACACCAATTATAATCCTTAGATATTGTAGCATACCTGGTAGTGTTTAATATTATTAATATCATTGTTAATTTATAAAGTTGGCTTGGAGAAGGCTTTAATTTGGTGGGTGTGTTAAAATAAATATTAAATTGCAGCCTTCACTAAACTAAATTGTATGACATATTGACATCCCTAGTAACAATTCTTTTGTAGAGGTCTCTGGTCACTTCCGTCAAAAATGTCAGTGTGTTGTATCCGTTTATCTACGATTAAATACTTGAAAATACATATATCGGTTTTAATCACAACACTGACCTTATTTATTTTTGTAAATATTTTCTAAATTAAAAAAAAAAGAGAATATACTCGTAGCACCTCCTTTTTCTTTTCTTCTAAACAAACCGTGTCCTGACTATAAAAAATACAAACAAACTTTTAGCTTTGGCGTTCCATAATATATTAACAATTAAGCCTTCCGTCGTCGAATTCGGCGTGCGCCACTGAGCCAGTCAGCCACGGCCAGTGCAACCTGGTCGAAACGTCAGGCAAATCAGAGGTATGTAATACCTTTTAATAAGTGATCGCGTCAATTCCCGTAAAAATAATTGTTAACAAATACACAACAAAGAGAATTATTCAATTTGGTGCAGGCGATCGAAAGTTATGGGCGTACATCAATATATAGATTAATTGATGATTAGATTGATATTTGATTATATTAAAAAAAAAAAATATGAACAGGATTCTATAAGTGTTTTATTTATTTTTTAGATAAACGTAACATTTTAGTGTAAT
Source organism: Spilosoma lubricipeda (assembly GCA_905220595.1). NCBI lineage: Eukaryota > Metazoa > Arthropoda > Insecta > Lepidoptera > Erebidae > Spilosoma > Spilosoma lubricipeda. Next base: position 5,761,788 of record HG992295.1, read on the forward strand.
CTGAATATTCGAACAACATTAATTTAATATTAGACTTCCAATTGCCGTTAATTCATTTGGACTCTTATAATTTAAACCCAATTGTCACTATCTGTTTCAACCAAAGGTTTTTTAGATTAAATATCAAAGTTGTCTCATACTATTTCTCTAATGCCCTATGTTCTTAAAAACACACGTACTCGTAATTCAAAATAAAGTGGTATAACACAAACTGTAAAGCGAATAAACTTTAAAGCCCCTTCCAAGTTTCCGCTTTGTTATACAAACAATTCTTGTTTACAACGCATAAACACGAATTAGGTCAAACCACAAGTATGAAAACTGATGGACAAACACATTCTCCAACGGTTCTGTCATTATTTCTTAGAAGAAAATACGTATTACAAGCAAATGTAACATTGAGTAAACAATAAGCGGGAGTACAACTTTTTTAGGGTTGTCTCACACTGTTGGAATGATATTTAACCACGTGATTCTAATATATTAATCATCATCGTTAATCTATAATAGCCAACTATTAATTAATATACTGTTAAAGTATTTGTTTCAAGGTTTCCCTTTATTTGCAGACAGGTTGGTGCCAAAACTTTTTCTTAATTTGTCCGTTTTATTCCAACTTTTTTGGTGTCTCCTATTAAACGTCGAAGAAGAAGGCTTTGATTTCAAAAAAGTATGTAGAAACGAAGGCTACATAAAGCTGTAAGAGACTTGCGTACATTTTATTCCGTCCAAAAGCATGTAATAGTAATAAATTACAGTTAAAATTATTCTGGCCCTATAAATAACTAAAATAGGACGGACAGGCAATCTATAGATATTATAAATGTGTATTTATTCCGCAATCATGCCTTGAAAATAGAATTGATCGTCGTGACATTTTGTATACACTACACTAGAGATTCAGTTAAGAACATAGGGAACGTATAAATCCGAGTAAAGTCCCCATTTCCTCGGAATATATTTGTATAACCAAACACCAAGTCGTAGGTCATAGAACAAACTATTATAATGGATTAATTTCTTTATTCTTTTATCATGATGGATAGCCACAGGGATTTCACTAACGGGAAGCCAATGCAGTAGAAAAATATCTTTCATTTTTATTGTTATTTCTAGAAAACATAATAAAATAAATTCCTGTAAATCCTAGTAGCAGACGAGCATTCTGATTGTCAGAGCGTAAATGTTGGTCCATTTTGATACTAAATTTGGTCTTAATTAGATTCCGTCAAAACATCTGTTTTATTATGTGGCCGACGCTTAATTGATCCTAGCATAGATCGAATATCTTAGGTACACCCATGTAATTCACTCACTTGTTTTTACGTTATATTCAGTAGTACTTAATAACTCACTACCTAATGTCGTGGGTTCTGCTAAAAGAATAAAATAGATAATATTCTTTATCGCTTGCTGTATGCAGCCGGCTTAAGGGATATTTATAGTGTGTATACTGTAACAAAGTATGGGAGTATTTAAGACTACCATGGTCTCCACAATCACAATTGTAACATGGAAAAACTGTTGCATTTCATTTCATCCTTTTTCTGTTAATAGAATGACTTTTATGTTTACGTAGTTTTTATTTACTTCGTTACGAAAGTAACTCTGACTAAAGAGGAGGGCTTCAACGTTCTTATGTCTCTTGAATCACTAGGATTAATTAAATGGGAGTAGTCACGTGACCCATAAGTGTTCTCTTTTTCTCCCCTAATCCTTGAAAAAGTTTTTACCCTAATATTTATACTAACATTATAAATTTTAAAGTAACTCTGTCTGTCTTTCTATTGCGCTTTCACGACTAAAAAGCTGCACCGATTAAAGTGAAATTTGCAATGGAGATGCTTTGATTACATTGAATATACAAGTGGGCGCAGTCGCGTGCAAATCGTCTCACAAATGAGTAATGTGTGTACTGAGATTTGATATATAAGTTTATATATGCAATAAATAAATAATTAAAACTATGTTATGAATGATCGTTATGAAATTAGTTTTTGTCTAAAGAATAAACCACATATATTCAGAAATGAATACATTCGGTCTATTCAAGATTTTATTAAATATTTCAAACTGCAAACACGGGGTAACTCGTTTAACAATAAAATGAAGTATTTTACGTATGTCGGCGGTTAGGACCGACATAGCGATGGCGAATACAAACTGTATTATATCTCTTATATCTGTTTTAATAAAATGAAACCACCACTGGAGTTTTGTAATGTGGCTTTTAGATGTGTTTGCTTTTATGGTTATGACTGTACTCTGAAATAAGTGAAGAAATACAGGTACACCGCTTTGAATATTCTTGTTTATATTAACATTTAAAGTATACATCTGGTTAGTCGGTATACCTGTGATCAAGATCAGTACAACATAGTTGAACCTCAGCCATGCAGGTATGTAGTACTAATGACTTAATCGTGATAATTCATATTTTGTAACAACAATATAAACATATGTAAAAATATATGTTTACACTTTTGTTACAAAATGTTAGCCTACAAAAGACAAACAAAGTAATAGTGAACTTTGAAACAATGCCATAAAGTACTATTTCAATTTCACAATGGTTACATCATCATCATTATCAGCCCCTTGTAGTTTTTGACTGGCTCGTGGGCCTCACGGTTGCAGTGTGCGACAGCTGATCATGCGGTCTCGGGTTCGATTCCCGGCTCGGACTAAATGTTTGAATGATCTACAAATATTTCTTTGGGAGTTTGGGTGTTCCCTATGTATAATATATATGATTTACAAAAGAAAAGTATATATGTATTTGTATCAGTTGTCTAGTACCCATAACACAAGCATTGCTTAGCTTGGGATTAGATGGCTTTGTGTGTTAGATGTCCGAAATATTTATTTATTTATTGCTACACATAAGCCTCTCAGTTTCAGTTCAGTTCAGGTTTCAGTTCTGCAATATATAGGACCAACCCATTGCCACTTCAAACTACTAACTTTCAATAATGTGGTTTATATCAATAATGGTTACATAGTAAATTTATTACTTATCTCTTTGAATTTATACTTTGAGCTATAGATTTCTATATCTGTTAAACGTTTCGTCTATCTACATGACTTGCAAAAAAGTGCATGCAATTAATAACAAAAATATGGTAGAGTAATTTAAAAAACACATCTGTTCTGAATATTTTCTTTACTACGGAAAGCCCTAGTAAAAAAGAACTCAGAACAAAATAAATCTGAGTAAAATAAGATACGAATAAACGATGTATAAAAAGTTTGACTTCCAACTACATAAAGGTCTGCACACAATCTGTTCTGTTGAACAGTTATCTTGACGCTCAAACTATCGCTTGAAGAGTTATTCCGCGACCAAAAGTTCCTCTCAGACTTCAAGCTGTCGGAGCTTGTACTATAAAGTCTTGTAATCGATACTCAAGTGTCGATTCTCTTGTTATTTTAGGCAATTTACTTGCATAACAAAATATTTAATCGATACATGTGCTTTACTTATATAAATAAGTGTCTAAATTTTGCGCTCTAAAGGTCGATCGTGGTGCAGAGATTGACTATTCCCACTGTATGTACTGTACTGTCTGAGACTGGGATAGTTGGCGCTTTTTGGGGAGACCTTCGTTCGACAGTGGACCGCAATGGGTTGATTTGTAAATTGAGCGTGGAAACGCACCAAGCGTCATAGGCATCTTTGCACAATTAATAACAAGGGGTTATCGGTCAATTGATTTATAATTTAAAAAAAAAAAGAAAAAAAAACTTAAATGTATTTCATCTTACTCACGTAGACTAGCTTTACACTCGGTAGGGATCCTCTGACAACCAGAGAAGTATCAAGCACGATACGACTGTGTTAAGACTCTAAACGTTTTACAAACTTTTAAATTTTCGCATTCCATGATATATTAACAATTATTTTTGCGGGAATTAACGCGATCACTTATTAAAAGGGATTACATACCTCTGATTTGCCTGACGTTTTGACTAGGTTACACTAGCCGTGGTCACAGGCTGACTGATGAGTAAGTGATCGCGTTAATTCCCGTAAAAATAATTGTTAATAAATCTAAACGTTTTGTCTACATTTTGTTGTATATGGGTATTTCTGTTCTAAATAGAACCGATCGCCTTAAAAAATTAAGTTAGTTTTTTTTTTTCGCTGGAATACTTCTTTGTTTACTTTCTTACTAATTTAGTGCGTGTTTGTGTCGAAGCAAGGATGACAAAATCTGAACTGTAACCTTTGCTACGAAGCTACGTGAGGTCTACGCAAAGCCTACGGCTCTACATAACTAGGATTTAAACAATTTTACAAAAGTAATTATATTTTGTATGTTATTTTGTGGTTGGTGGATTCTTTTATTTTTTAAAAGCCCACTACCAACAAATTATACATTTCATAAATGTAAATGTACATATATTATAATTTAAGAATCAGCAGCTTTGCTCACGTGATATTTATTTTAAATACACACAATTATAGTCTTGGTGCATTTTAAATGTCTCCAACAGTGAACATTTTTAGGTATTCTGATATTGTATGACTTACATATGTAAGTAAAATGGATCAGTAGATTTAAAATTAAAGTTGCTTGTCTATGTAAGAATTGTTGGTAAACGGGTCATGAAACTTCTGATGAAGTTCATTTTAGTAAACACAGTTCATAGGGTCTGTAGGTCTTTGATTAAGTATAGTAGAAAATCTGCAATATAAATGGCGACTTCTACATTCAGTGCAAAACATAAACATACTTCAGCGCCATCTATCGAAGATAAACAGAACTAATCACGTATTACGATATGGAAATTCTCGCGCTATTAGCATGTATAACTTCCTAACATCAATCGCTTGGCCGAAGTGTCCAGGTATGATCATTTTGCCTGGGCAGAAGATCCTCCTTCTATTTTGGGACATGCCTTTCCAGCATAGAGAGTACATTTTGTTCAACTACGTTCAAGCACTTAAATTGTTGGAAAAGCGATGAGACATCAAGTAGATATTGGTCATATTTTTTTATACCTAGAGACCTTCAGCGTATTGTACTTTTATCTAACAAACTATTCTTTATAAATAACTAAAGGAAACATTAACTTTTATAACTCATAATAAATTTCATTTCAATCAGCACATCGTAAAGTGCTAGCAGTATAAAAAATATATGCTTTGATTATAATGTTATTTTCAACAAAGATTGCTAGTAAAATATTATGATATTGGAAACTGTTTTCAACTAAATAAAATAGAAAATATAATAAATACACTATTTATTTTACTTATAAATAATCTTGACAAAATAAAAAATAAGTTTTAGACTGTTGCTCCGCCCGTGTGTATGTCGGTTATTGCGCTAAAGGATAGGAAGGATATAGGTTACTCACCTATATACTTCCTAAAGATTCAAAGTATCTCTATGCCAAATTGCATTGCAATCGATGCAGCAATTTAACTGTGAAAGTGTAATATATGGACAAATAAAGTTATTTTCGAATTTATAATATTAGTATGGATTTATATAATCTGAAAGTTGATTTAAATTTGTCATTTTAAAATTCATGTTAATTTATTAATGGGACTTTCTATTTTTCACAATAGTACAGTCATTCGCCATGCAACATCAATACTTTACATATTTATTTACTATCTTAAAGATTAAGCTCACACTCTCGGTCAAATTAATGCCTGAAGCATTCAAATCTCAGATACAAGTTGCTCGTCAAGTAAGTCCATCCTTAACAAAATTGCCTTCATACATAAACTATTTAGCTACGTTACTGATACATAACAATAATAGTGCAGTAATTATTCATAAAAGTAATCTTGCTACTATTACGTAAACAAAATTATTATCTGGAACTCATAAACCTTGGGTTCGACCTTCAGCTGTTTGGAATAAAAGTATATCCGACATTGTACAGAATATACAAAATCTGTGAGCTGGATGTATGCACTTGGTATACTATTCTTAGTTACTTTGATGCCACGAAATTGATTGATTGGAAATAATGAAGATTTTAGAAAGATCTAACACAGGTAGAGTGGTTTTCTCATGAATCTATACTAATATATAAAGTTGAAGAGTTTGTTTGTTTGTTTGAACATGATGAACTACTGGTCCGATTCGAAAAATTCTTTCAGTGTTAGATAGCCCATTTATCGAGGAAGGATATAGGCTATATATTATCACGTTAAAACCTACAGGAGCGGAGCACCAATAAATAATGTTATAAAAACGGGGGAAACTTATCACGCTACAGGCAATAGGAGACGCAAACGAGGTTGCGTGGGTCGGCTAGTGTAAAGATATATGAAATGTCCGAGAGTAACATTACTATGGTCCTTTATGTAATTTGGATTGGCACCAACATCTGTCCCCTAGCCAAGTTACATTCTACAAACATAAACGATATTGGAAAACTAACAAAAGCATGGGGATGAAAAATAACAAAAAACATTTTTTTTGATGATCTACGGTTTGTAATGAATTGAAAATCTATTGTGGAGACAACGAATACATACAAATTATACTTAAGTGCCTCGGTGGCGCAGTAATAGCGTATGCGACTACTGTGCAGTACCCATAATACAAGCTCTGATTAGTTTAGGACTAGATGGCGTTGTGTGTCAAATGTCCGAAATATTTATTTCGAAACATACATACCTTGAACTTGCCGGTCAATATTAAATTCTTTACATAACACTAAAAAAATACATGTTTTTGGTCGTGCTACATGCCAAGTATACCACCACATGTTGGCAATTATACTGACAGTCCGTCAATTAAGACGACTCCATCTGTATACCTTGCCAGACCATTTCATAATAGATATTGTTAAATCACTACATAAATATATTACATAATTTCCCTAAAACTGTCAAACTTACAAGCGTTCAGTGCCAAATTCAATTAAACGATATTGGAAAACTAACAAAAGCATGGGGATGATGTCTTTCTACGTTAAACCACGTGTTCAAAACAGAATAGTAGTGAATAATATAAGAGAATAAAAGCGTTAGCGATTGTAGAGAGAGAATTGACCCGAAACACTTCTATTTTGGCTAAAGGAGCTATTGCTACTAAAATTTGCGTCTTTGACGGCTTGAAAAGTTTAAAATATAAACACTCCATTATGAACTGAAGGCTTTTTATATAAAATAATGAATTTCTAGTATAAAATGCAAAACTAGAAGTCTGTACAAATCTTTCGATTTTATTTAAAAATACTTTAATGGAGCTGTCATCATAAAAGCCTTTTCTAGCTTGCGACGCATAGCAATTGTTGTGACAATATTAGTTCTGCCTTGCATTATTATTTTACACAATTATTTTAGTAACCTTCTTTTTTCTGACAAAGGTTCATTGTCATTGACTGACCTTTTTTATGTTTAGCCCTGCCAAAATGACTCTACTCTGCCTGATGGAAAGCATAAGCAGAATCCAAGAGTGGTGGTCACCATACTGAAAATGCAGACAATGCAACAATGCAGCATGGTGATCCACACCATGGCGGCCTAGTGATGCCTCTAGATCATTGAGCCTCCGGTCTCGCACTCACCAACGAAAGACGACAGCACGATCGCTGTCATTTTACGTTGTTTTTCTATGCGAAGGTACTAGTAGTACCGCCCCGATCGAGCCAGCCCGTTCGTGCTGAAATCAGCATGACTCTACTACCTGGTGACCTTAATGAAATGTTGTTAGAATATTAGATATAGGTCTAGTTTTACCAGTCCTTGATAAAGTTTCAGATTATCTGACCTATAATGCTATTTAACAAGTAAATGTACGTATATCTGACATATTTATTCAAGACTTGTGGAAACAATACCTGACGTTATCTGTAAGATAAGTTAACATTAGTCTATCAGTGACTTTATTAGCAAGTGGTAAACTGGTCTATAGTCTATATTCTACACATCGACCATTTGCATTTTAATTAGAACTCGTAGTAAAATATATTATAAAGTAACAGTATTAAAAAATATCGAATGCTATTTTGCGGTTCAATGTTGCTTTAGCTAATTTTACAATGTAAACTTTATTTTAAGGTTTGTGTAACTTTGTCGAACTATGAATATATGGTTGGCGTAAAAGTATCTGAGAATTGCCTGTCGAGTGTTAAATAAACAACAGTTGGTCAAATGTTGATGCAAGTATAAATAGTGCTGCTGCTATATCAACAAAGTTTAATTATATTACGTACCATCCTAATTTAGTAATGATTTTTGCTAAATGTTTCGATTACACCAAACCATTGTTAGGACAAGGTATGTGTACAATAAAAATTAAAAGATAACGAGAAAAGTCTTTTTTGTCCGCATCTGTACACTGCCTGTGGGAAGCTGAGACAGATATGTAAATACGGCGTTACGAAGTTCGCCGGGTCAGCTAGTTTTATATAAATAGCCGTATTTTGAATAGAAACTTGAAATAAGTATTTAAATTTATACATTGTATGATTAGTTTTGATTCTCGTTCATGCAAAAGGTTGTTAATATAGTTACAACATTGAATTAGTAACCTTCGTTCGTCTGCGTTTCACCTCATCTTTTGTTCGATTTTAAAGAGTAGTAATGAGCATGTAATTTAAAATTATTATTCATTATCCGTATACTACTACTCCTGTATCTACCTCGTTGGTCTCGCGGTTGGCGTGTGCGACTGCTGATCATGAGGTCTCGGGTTTGATTCCCAGGTCGGACCAAATGTTTGTATGACCTACAAATGTTTACAAGGCCAAATTGTAATATAAAAAAATAAAAAAATGTGGAATTGTGTGAATAAGTAATAAATGAATGAAAAATAATGTGTCTTTGCTTGCTACCACTGAGAGTCAACAAACGGACAAACCAACTAACCCTCACCAGAATAAAACTAATTAAAACCAATTAAACAAATGAAACCTGAAAATTTGTCCCTGCCAAAATTACTCTACTCTGCCTGATGGAAAGCGTAAGCAGAATCCAAGAGTGGTGGTCACCTTACTAATTGTGAATGCAGATAATACAACAATGCAGCATGGGGACCTACACTATGGCAGCCTAGTGATGCTTCTGCATCATTGGGCTTCGGGTACTTTACCAGTACCATACTATTACTTTTACTTTTTTTTTTTTTTTTAAATCTCCAGTTGACTACCATAGTTTGCCTGTTACGTGATGTTCTCTGCTACTTGAGTGGAACTAAACTAAAATTGGCAAATTGTAATACCTACATAGATATATTATCGACTATCGACTGCGTCGTTGGTCGATTGGCGTGTGCGACTGCTGATCATGAGGTCTCGGGTTCGATTTCCGGGTCGGACCAAATGTTTGTATGATCTACAAACAAAAATAATCTTGTTGTAGAGATTGGGTGTTTTCTGTGTATAATATATATGTATTTACAAAAAAAAAGTATATTATGTATTTATATCAGTTGTCTAGTTCACATAACACAAGATCTGCTTAGCTTGGGACTTGATGGCTTTGTGTGTTAGATGTCCGAAATATTTATTTATTATTATATTTGTTTAAAAATAACAAAAAACATTTTTTTTGATGATCTACGGTTTGTAATGAATTGAAAATCTATTGTGGAGACAACGAATACATACAAATTATACTTAAGTGCCTCGGTGGCGCAGTAATAGCGTATGCGACTACTGTGCAGTACCCATAATACAAGCTCTGATTAGTTTAGGACTAGATGGCGTTGTGTGTCAAATGTCCGAAATATTTATTTCGAAACATACATACCTTGAACTTGCCGGTCAATATTAAATTCTTTACATAACACTAAAAAAATACATGTTTTTGGTCGTGCTACATGCCAAGTATTCCACCACATGTTGGCAATTATACTGACAGTCCGTCAATTAAGACGACTCCATCTGTATACCTTGCCAGACCATTTCATAATAGATATTGTTAAATCACTACATAAATATATTACATAATTTGCCTAAAACTGTCAAACTTACAAGCGTTCAGTGCCAAATTCCAGACCAACTTGTTGATTGCTAAATTCAAGGTGAAGGATTAAAGATGTTAAAGAATGCAGAAGATGTAGAAATTGGGTTAGTTTAAAAATAATTTCGTATTTCAACTGTTATCATTGAGGAGCTTTTTTCGTCTTATTAATTGAATCTGCAGAAGCGGTAGAAAACTAGAATACATGAAGCAAGTATTTCTTAGGAATATGTTCACATAAACACAAAGTTTGGTTACGTATATAGTCGGTATGATTTCGATAATCATTTGATCGTTTTTGTTGAAGAAATAACAGGTCAAAATCTTTTAACAATTGAAGTAAGATAAATAATAATGCAATACAATATAATGAAGTACTCATTATCATCAACAACCCGTTATGTCCCACTGCTGGGCTCGGGGTTCTTCTCAGGAAAGAGTTAAGGCCATATTTTCCCACACTGACCGAGTGCGATTTGTGTTTGTGGAGGAACGGTGGTGTCACTGTCCCTCCAACACAAAGGGAGGATCCTCCGACCAGGCGAGGTGATCATGCCTGGCGGGCCACTGCCCAACGGTTGACGTTGGTATGTAGTATACATGCTAATCGGCGCGAGAACTTCTATTGCGCGATTCAGGATTGGTAGTTACTTCGCATTGCATGTTACTCCGTAGTTCAGTGTATCATCGGTAGATGGCGCTGTCATATGTTTTTCTTGATGCGCTGTATGTGGAAGTCGCCACAGTGTTCATTTTGAATAACGTGTTTATTTTGAGCCACGCTTCGGCATGAATGGGCTGGCTCGACCGGAGTGATACCACGGCTTTACAGACAACCGGTATGTAACAGCGCTTGCGCTGTGTTTCACCGAGTGAGTGAGGATACAGGAGGCCCATATCCCAACCCCTCTCGCCATCCGCCACCCCATTACCCAAAGGCCGGCAACGCACTTGTGACGCCTCTAATGTTGCGGTTGTCCATGGGAAGCGGTAATTGCTTACCAACAGGCGATGCATGTATATGCTATTAATGCTACACTTATTTACAAAATTATGTTTTTAGATAGCTAGCTTTTCTTACTTAAGTCTAGACTAGTCTCATCTAGTCTAGATAGAGCAATTAATTGACTTCAAGTCTCTAGTATTCTATTATTATAGATTTAAATATTAATTTTAGTTCAAAAGTGGATCATGCATAAGGTAGTTGAATACAAAGATGTTTATGATCACCATAATATCGCATCGAGCAGTTGATAAATCGGAAACACTTTTATGATGGCGCCGTTCCAATGGTTAGTCTACATCTTTCTACATCTATAGTAGCTACATCTTTCTGAATATATGTCGATGTTTTTGAGTGAAATATATGACGTATAGTTTTTCCTACATACTAGATGAACCCCGCGTTGTTACCTGCGGTTTTTTTGTCATTTTACATCAACAACTCAGCTAGTTAGCAAAGCCTAAGTTACTCCTTATATCATCAGTTATCTGCCAGTACAAGACCCTTCGAAATCGGTTCAGCTGTTTCAGAGATTAGCCGGAACAAACAGACAGACAGACAAAAATTGCAAAAAAAATTTTTTTGGTACATACCAAAAAAAATATGTATTATGTATGTATATATATGTATGTATACGCACAATGCATACAGATTCCATTCAAGGATTCTCACTAGGTAAATGCTTTCGTTACTTTACCCGTTATCTCCTTTTCATCCTTTTTCCAACTTTGTTTTCTTATATAAATAATAATAATTTTCATATAAATTGTCATACATCATTTGTCTTGGATGAGAATGGAACTCACGCCTTATGGCTTAGTAATTAGGATCGCTAACTATTTGACCGATTGGTCAGTCAGTTTGTTCTAAGTGATTATGCTTGTGATGTAAGATCATTTGGATTACATAGAATAATAGTATAATTAAAAGAAACTCAATATTGTGTTAAACAGATAAGTAAAATATTGTAGTTTATTTAAACTCTCTTGTGTGATGTCTAATCTACTGTGACAAGAAACCTTAACAATTTATATCACATCAACTTGCTTGTTAGAGAAAATATTCATTCAATACGTAAAATACACTTTTTTTTGGAACAATTGCCTACACATGCCTGCAGAATCAACAGGGTCTAAGTTATTACTGCTATTATACAAACTTAAACACTCCATTTGGGACCGATTTTATATGTGCCTAGTAAATATTTGGAACAAAAAGTTTCCACTTTATAAGTAGAAACATCTGGACCGTTTCTATAACTTTTTTTATGTATGATGATATAGGACTAGGTACTCTGATTTCAAAACGTTTGTTTTACGAATTACTTCTGTATTAATGAGGCGTTATTTAATAAAACTAGTGGCCTAATAACATGTTTGTATGTATTCTATGATAAGAATCTTCATCCGATTAGCAGTTGTTAAGTTTTCTTGGCAATTGGTACGCACAGTGAATTTGTCAACTTCTTCAATAAAAGAATCGTTTAAGAAGTGTAATATGGACCATGTTTACGACTAATAAATTGTCGATTGGAATAATAATAATTATGTAATGCAATAATGTATTAAGAACAAAATCACTTTTATGACCTTTACGGCTACATCTAAATCCGACCATTTAGAGGACAGATGAAGTGTTTTTTAGTACTTTGACAGTTTATTTAACGAAGGTTACATTGGACTTGGAAACCTTTCAATTGTCGCGTTTATATCAAGACATTCCAAACTGGAATTAGTTATCAATGTAGCGTGTAGGGAACGGCAGAGCAGCTGGAAACTTTTGCGCTGGCATTAGTGTTGCGACCGTCGCGCGCTCTTGTCGCTTTCTGCCTTTACGTTAAACAATAAAATTATAAGCGATTCGTTTAAAAATAGCTAGGAGAGTTCGCCAAGGCGGTTCGCGAGCCGCAACTCCGTAGTGCTAGTCTGAAGGTCTGGAGGCGTGCGTTGCGCGCGCGCTACCACTCACGACTGCTCACAGGTTTGTCCCACACCTGTCTCACCTAAAGCAATGTCATTATCACTATTATTATAATACATACGGATAACAAAGCTTCATTCACCTCGAAGACCGCGCAGTTGACGCGGTCGTACGTTCTTGTTGGCACGCGGAACATAAATGTTCAAAAACTGTGACAGAGTTAATCTCGTAGTTTAGCTGTGTGGTGTAAGTAACAGTGAATATGTTACAGGAAGTAATTAATGCCTTGGAAGTATGTTAACGGGTGAGGAAGTGACGGACACGCCCGCCAGCTGGGACTCTGCACAGAGATATTGTTAAACTAACTCGCGGTGTGGTTGAGCTTTGTCTTTCGTCGATCATCATTTTTCACACAACTATTTCCTGTAACTCACAGCTTTCATTTTCTCTCCGTGTCAGTATTTTACAAATGGCTTATAAGTTTTAAATTTCAATATTTGTTTTACAACTTTTACCATATAAAACAGTTTTATTTTATTTGATAAAAGAATCGATTCAATCGAATTCAATTGAAATCAATATAGAGTTTTTGAAAATATTTTGGTTAAAAATTAGCTTTTTGTTTAGTCTTAGATATTGAATTCGACTTCGATTTTAGTCAATTTAAACTTTCACTTACTTATCTTCTTAAAGTTCATAACTTGATAATAAAGTTTGATTAGTATTTATTTTTAAGTTTCTTTGTATATATAATAAAGTCATGTTTATACATTTAAGATTTTACGTCACAAATCATACAACTAAGGTCACATTAGACTTCTACGGTTTTAATTATACCTACTCATTCCCAGTAAACATATTTTAAGAAACATTTATAATTTAACAAGAAATACTATCCGAGTATTTTATGATATTCCGAAACATCTTCAGACGTTCTCATTATAAATTGAAATGATGAAAAAATTTGTTAGTTTCGAGGATTATAAGATATTTATATGTGCTGGCGTGGGCGAGGACATTTTGTAGCGTTTTACATCAACACAGACATTTTGCAATATCAAATCTAATTATAAATAAGACGTAAATCGCATAACATCAATGAATTATTTAGTTTATAAGTATTCGCTTATGATTGAAAGATGTCAGAAACCACGGCCTCACAGAAAACCGGTGGGAAATAGTGCTTGCGCTGTGTTTCACCGAGTGAGTAAGGATAACGGAGGACCATACCCCAACCCCTCCCCCTATTTGCCCCATCCCTCAAGGGACGTACGTACGTAACGTACTTGAAATGGCTCTGGTGTTGCGGGTGTCCATGCTATATATATATGCTGTTACTACTGTGTAGCTCGTTTGCCCCCTATTCCATATATACTTTAAATATATTTAAATAAGTACATTTGCATTATAGGCAAATAACACCAATGATTGTGATATCATCATCATCTTGATACAGTCCACCGCTGGACATAAGCCTCTTCTATGGCACGTCATTTTGATCGATTATTCAGTTATTTGTCTTGAGTTGGAATTGAACCTATAACCTTCGGCTTAGCTCGTCAATAAACACGTTTCTTCGTAATTAACTTCTCTGAGAAATAAAACATACTAGTTGAGCCGACGAACTTTGTACCGCCATATTGACATATCTGTTTGACATCTCAGCTTCCTACAGGCAGTGTATAGCCGCAGATAAAAAAGAGACTTTTCCCGTTATCCTTGAATTTTTCTGGTATCTTGTCCTAACAATAACACATAAAAAAAGGAATTGTCTAATTTGTTGCAAGCGATCGGACGTTCATTTATATATAAATAGATATGTGGAAGGTTAACTGGAAAGTGTTCAAAGGTTTAAAATAAAAGTGCCTTAATGCTTTATGTGTCGAGTTTTAAACAACATTTTATATTTTTTATAGCCGTATAAAAGATGTGTTATTTTCCAAAGTGTAATTTGGTTTATTTTGTTTGTCTACAAAGTGTATGTGTATTATTTCTGGGATTTATTACAGTGTGTACATTGTTGTCTCGCGAAATTGATAGCTACTACATTATTTATATAAATATTGTACATTTCGTTTTTCCAATGAAATATACTTTGACATCTTTGCTTTAATATTTATGAAATATACAATTTATAAGAACAGTTATTTGTCTAAAATAATAAAAAATAGCACAAAATCACGTAACGAGACAAACATTTTTTTATTTTTCTTGTGAAATTTAAAACAATACAAACAAAATATGGCCTTTATGTGAGTTTATTTGATATTGTCAATATCACTAGTATTGATTACTCTACTGAGAGCCTGACATGTTCTAGTAATGTCTAGTATCTTACTAGTAAAAAAAACAAAAAAAGACTTTAATTCAGAGTCTTTTAGTAATTCTTGGCATCTCGATGTTGTTTGTTAGAAATTGCACTTTGCATCACGAACATTAAAGAATTATTTTTCTATAATCCTCTGGGATATTACCTTTATAGTGTTATCTAGATCTTAACTAAGGTTTTTATAGTTATAAGAACACTAATAGACTTTACTAGATGCTATTGTTTATGGGAATACATGTATTAAGACATATATATGTGAATAATATTATTGACTGAATGTCCTTTGCATTTTGAGACGATTGTCTATACTCTAAAAGAGACGATTATCCCTGAGTTTGTTTCGTCCTTTCTTCTCAGGGCTAGACCAGTTAGGAAAGGCTGATTTAAAAAGTTTAACTAGCAAATGTGTTCATGTGACCTAATTGCAGTATAAATGCTTTCATTTTATTTCAATGCAATATTTTGCATAAACCCCGTAAATTGTAAACTTATATTCAGGCTCAGTAAGCTACCATCTCTCTGTCTTTTTATCTTTAATACTTTAAAGCCGTACTAAAATTTCTATTCCACTATTTATGTGTGCACATGTTGTATAATGGCTTACAAGTTTATTTTCTTGGAGTGTAATAGAAAAAAGCTCCGTGTTTCGGCTCGCTGCCACGGCTCGAAACGCCAGTGATCTCATCGCTGTGCCCACTAAATTCATAAAGTTTACTGTAACACACATGTACGTAGTAAATTATCTGATAGCCAAGGATTTTCACGACTTTTATAATGCTAATATTGAACAGAGGTTGATAGGAAAAATCTCGATCGCATAATGAATAATACGAGATACGCTTGACGTTCGAATTTCGACTTTTTTTCAGTATTTTTATATTTTAACCGACTTCAAAAAGGAGGAGGTTACCGCTTCGACTGTATTTTTTTCATGTTTGTTACCTCATAACTTTCGACTGGGCAAACCGATTTTGATGATTCTTTATTATTTAAAAGCTGGTGTTTTCCGTGTATTTTCGTTTTAATTTAGTGCAGTTCTGACAGTGTCATCCATGAGCAAACCATATAAGTCTTCAATTTGAATTAGGAATGAGCGCGAAAAATTGACGAATAACTCAATATCACGCCAACCGATTTCGATTATTTTTTTTAATTGGAAGCTTGTGCTACCCATGTTGATTCATTTCAATTTGGTTCAGTTCTTGAAATAGTTTTTTTTGTTAAAGTTTTGTATAAGTTTTGACCAGGTTTACTGTCGTTGTACAACATTTTGGACTATGAGAAATGAATATGTGTACCTGTGTTATTTAAGAATTTTAAGGTATTCCGCTTTTTTTCCATATAAATAAAGAGTGTGTGCGCCATATATAATATACTAAAAATGCCATAGCAACCTTCATGCAAAATCTAACCATAACCTTAAATTCTATGTTACGATATCCACGTACGTGTGACAAAAGAAAAAGGTCTCAAACAAATTGAATTAAACTTAAATTTCTATCAGCTGTAAATTAGCATTTTTGTTATTTGACCTGCAGATATTACTTTAACTATATAATATTTAATCAAGCTTTAACCTATCTATGAAACTTTGAACAACGATTCACTAATTTGGTAAAAAAATATAATTTGTTTGCTTTAGATATAATGTAGTCACTAAATAATAAAAAGTATAGTAAATATTCCGGACATTTAACACATAACGCCATCTAAGCTAAGTAGAACTTGTGTTATGGGTACTAGACAACTGATATAAATACATATATACTTTTGTTTGTACATACATACATATTATACACAGAAAACACCCAAACTCCGAAACAAATATTTGCGGGCCATACAAATATTTGGTCCAAACCGGGAATCGAACCCGAGACCTCATGATCAGCAGTCGCACACGCCAACCGCGAGACCAACGAGGCAGTCAAATAAATACATATATACTTTTGTTTGTAAATACATGTATATTATAGATAGAAAACACCCAAACTCCGAAACAAATATTTGCGGGCCATACAAATATTTGGTCTGACCCGGGAATAGAACACAGTAGTAGCATACACTACCTTTGCGTCACCGAACCAGTGAAATGATTGCAGATTATCATAAATGATAAAACTTGTCAAATAGCTTTGAATTTGCAACTCATGTAAATGCCAGTTGTGAAGTATAAACACCTTGGCAGAAATTTAGTCTAAAAAACTCATTCATAAAGTACCTACCACACAACCTCAATAATTTTCTATACGTGAATTTATATTAAGAGCTCGATAATATCAATAAGCGGTGTCTGTGACCTCGTATGCGTAGGCGCAGACAGGTGTGTTGCCGTGCAAACATACGGCGCACGTGGAATTGTGTTTATATTTACATTTCGACTGTTTGTATTTCCTCGTAACCGTGGAAGTGGTAAGGAAACGATGCGATGGTTTAATTGATGATTGATTTGTGGAAAGTTGATCGATCGAGGGCTTTTTATTTGACGGTCATGGTGGATTTTTTTACTAAACATTCTGTTATTTTACAAATAAAGGTTTTTGTAGTACTTCTATCAACAAAGCCTCAAGGATGGCCAAATTTACTAAGTTTTTGGAGTAATATATGGTATAAAGCCTGTTTTATAAGTAGCTACTGTATTAAGGCATTATTTCCACATGAAATTTGTTAGGTGATAGTCGAATACACTGATATAATTGACACTTTAAAGGTAGGCTTTAGGTAAAAAAATGTCAAAGTTACCAGCTCAGTAAAGGTACTGTCCAATACGTATACACTAGGCCTCACTTATAAGAAGATACCCATGTCCATAAGTCGACTGTTAAAGACAGTTGATGTGATGTGTGAATCCCAAATGCGATTTAACGAAAATTCTAAACTAGCTGAACCCCGTGGTGTTACCCGCGCTTATTGTCGTACCGCGAGTAACGCCGTGGGACAAAGTTAGTCTAAAAAAAGTAGCCTAAGTTACTGCCTGAATCATCAGCTACCTGCCAGTGAAAGTCTCGTCAAAATCCGTCCAGCCGTTCCAGAGATTACCCGGAACATAGAGACAGACAGACAGACAAAAAACATTTTCGGTATATGTACCGTGTATACATACATATGCATTTAGTAAAAAGCGGTTATTTTAATATTACAAACAGACACTCCAATTTTATTTATTTGGATAGATATTTTGCATACCTACAAGCGTACGAACACAGTGATTACTATCGGTAAAAATTTATAGGGAGTAAAGCAAAGGAATTATCATTTTCTTAACGTCAAAAATATTTGACACAGTTCAGATATTTTGGACAAGATTTTTTTATAAGTATCACAAAAAAATTTTGACTACTGTAAAAACTTTATCATTATTAAATTAGAATATTTTAAATCACTTTTCTGGCTGTAATCCAAAGATGTCAATGTAAGATCCGGCTATTTTTTTTTATTGACAATATTTTAATCTAGTGGCCTGAATATTTTTGTTTTGCCCTTCGTTGATTTTTAACCCATGTTTTTCTCAAAAGTGACTTTTATTAGTTAATACCAAAGTGTTTTCTCGTTGATCTAGTCGTCCCAAATTTTCCTTTGTTAAAACGATAAAATTTCATGTTTACAGGTGTACTGTTAAGATGATGTTCCGATTCTTTGCTTAATAAAACGGATTATGGTGTTTAATTCACTGTAATAAGTGTTCGAAATATAGTTCGTGCTACTTTCATCTGTGGTCCATTTCGTTAATTTATAACTTTAATAAACCATGACTCATCAAGTCATTACGTACTAGTTTTCTACTATTGTATATTTATTTATTAAAGTTAAAAGTGTAATGGCATATTATGATATTTTGTTGCACGTAAACTTGGCTTAGTTTTTATTCAATACTCCGATTGTTTGCGAACTCAGGAAGTTTTCCGTCACAAACACAAATGAACCTTGACTTCTGTCTTTGAAAAGTTTTCCATATTTGAATAATAAGGTGGTAACTTATCTAGACCTTTTTGTTTGTACCTTTCCATAATTTTATGTTTTTTAGGGACTTTGGGTGTGACACATAGCAAAAATAGCAAGGATTTATCACAAAAAATGTTAGCAAATTACGATTATTTGATTGCGAAGAACGATGCGGAATCATTTCAACGGGAATTACTTTATTAAGAGTGCTTATAATGCTTATGTGTTAGTGGTCATGAACCAAAATCTGCTAATTAGTCAAAATAACCCCAAAATCTATACTAGTATATAAAGCTGAAGAGTTTGTTTATTTGAACACGCTAATCTCAGGAACTACTGGTCCAATTTGAAAAATTCTTTCAGCGTTAGATAGCCTATTTATCGAGGCTATGGCTATAAGGCTATGAGATATATATTATCACGCTAAGATCTACAGTAGCGGAGCACCAATGAAGAATGTTACAAAAACGGGGGAAAATTATTACGCTACGGGCAATGGGAGACGCAAACGAGGTTGCGTGTGACGGCTAGTCCATAATAAAACTTATTGCACACAGCAAGGAGTTTCATAACAAGATCTTAAAGCAGTTTAAAGATAGAAAAATCCATGACATAGATTCTTATATTTTTATT
Source organism: Spilosoma lubricipeda (assembly GCA_905220595.1). NCBI lineage: Eukaryota > Metazoa > Arthropoda > Insecta > Lepidoptera > Erebidae > Spilosoma > Spilosoma lubricipeda. The sequence goes on from HG992295.1 coordinate 5,781,549, forward strand.
CAACATTACGCGGATCTTAATAGAGTAATAAACTTAAAAGTTGGCAGCTGTGTATAAAGCGATAGAAAGAAAACGAAATTACCAGTAATTTTAAACTATAGAGAATAGAAAACAAGATTGTCAGAACTCTTAACTAAGACAACGTTAAGAAAACGAAGACATTATAATATGGTTTTATCGTGATAACATTTGTGGAGAAGTCAGTGTTAAGACTTGCAGGAAAGTTTCAAAAAAGTTTTTCTGTCATTTTACTGTGCTCCAGAAAAACCAAACCAAAACTACATAACATTATGAATAGAACATATAATAATTCCTATTATTTTCTTATTACTAATTTTAAGAAAACAACATTGGTTGTACCTTAGATACATTTACATCAGTTCTCTCTAATTCAAAATTTGGTAGGTCAAAGTTGTTAAAAATTAGATTGTTCTTTTGAAAATATGTTTTTTTATACCTGTATACTTTAAGTTATTTAATTATTTATGTATAATCGAGCGTAGTAACCGGTTTAAGAACTTTCATTGTGTGATATTGGATTATTTCATAAGATGGCGCTGCAAAGTTGCTACAGACTCATACATACACTTACATTTTTATTATAATTTAATCCCGCAAATGCCGCTGTAAATAAATTGGGGCCAAACAGCTATTGTGAAGGTTTGAGCCTCACATAAAACATTTATTTTTGTTTGTTTTTCTGTGATGTATGCTAAAGAATAAAAAAATCAGTAAACGGCATCATTGTAAAGTTAGTTTGATATTTTAAGTATAATTGCCCAATGATGCAGAAGCTAATACTTTTAGTATACATACAACGGCACCCACACCATGGCAGCCCAGTAATCTAGGCTGCCGTGGTGTGGGTGCCGTTGTATGCATTCGCAATGAGTATTGAGACCACCGCTCTTGAATTTTGCTTATGCTTTCCATCAAGCAGAGTAGAGTCATTTTGGCAGGGCCATACGTAAAATAAAAATAATTTCTGAATGTAATATGTTTAATAATGTACGTATTCAGCCAAAATAAAAGAACAAAACAAAATATTATAGGTAAATGAATGTAAAAATATTCTAAGCCGCCTAAACCTAGGACTATACATATAAAACGAAAAAGATTTAGACCTCAGTAAGGATTTATAAATATTTCACGGTATGAAAGTTTGATGAATAAAATTCCTAGAGATTTTACAAGTGAGCATTTTCACGATAAAATATGTTTATTTATTTAAAGTTATGATTATACAGATGAATATCGACCTTGCTTATGTTTCTCAGGGTCTGCTGAGATTGGCTTGATAAATCACAGTGCCTTTATAAACTCGTTTAGACATACTGTCGCATCATTCCTATCTCAATTTTTGTCTCTACTCTTTACCTTATTATCTTTCAACCTACACCATTCTCTTACCTCATCATCTTTCTAAAGCCGAGTCTCCACCGAAGAAAAGTTGGCTACTTTTGCCTTGTCAACACTTGTTAGTGACAAAAGTTTTTGTTATTTTCTTGTGTTGGCAACAAAAACTGTCAGCAAGTGTTGGCAACCGTGTTTCAGTTTTTGGCGGTATACATCAAAAGAATCCGCTTGTTGCAGATATTTATTGGGTCTCTGGAGACGCTTAGTTGAAATGTTTTTCAAAAAGGTGCAGACACAAAAAGACTACTGAAAACAGGACACAAAAGTTGACGATTTTTTGAAGAGTTGCCAACAGTAACACTGAAATTGCTAACAGTTTCGGTGGAGACGCGCCTTAAGGTAGTAGAGCCACGCTGATTTCAGTACAAACGGGCCGGCTTGACGGAGGCAGTACTACTCTCTCACCGAAGACCAACCTATCTCGTGCTTCCGTATTTCATTTGCCGTTGCCTTTTGCCACGAAGCTTTATACAGCCTATAAAGTGCTTTAGTGGCTCAAGCAGTTTATGGCTCCATGGGCCATCGTTTCTGAGCAACGTCACTGCCTCTTAAGTTAAGTAAATTTGCCGAGCAATATCAGTGATCACCTCATTCCTAATTCGATCACACAGAGTCCTATGAGAGGACTGCTCGGAGCTGCTCTGTGTGAAGTTACCCCAAGAGCTATCTCTTGGGATAACTTTGAGGCTTCTTATGAGATCCATTGTGAACAACAACGTATAATGTACGTACGCATTGTAACAAAAGCACATAATAACTAGAATACAAGTAGTTTCGACTTGTGTATTGTAAGTATTCTGGATATTTAAAGCAAAGTGAAAATATAAATTGTCACTAAGATACATTACCTACGATCGTACAGTAAATACATATATCTCAGTCTAATAATATCTGGTAAAAGGCGTCATCAATCACACCGTATTATCATTACTCGTTTCATGCATTACATTCCGCCTCGTGAATGGAGAATGGTTATTTAGGTATGGTTTGGCAGGCGGCCAAAGTGACGTAGGTGCTATAAGGTGGTACAGGTGACAGTTGTCTATTGCCAAGTGGTAATGAACTTATGGAGTGCGTCCACCTCGCTTTCTTATTGTTACGGGCATTTAGAGTTCCGTAGTCGACATTAAAAAAATGTATTTCCCGGTCATTTACATAGCGAAACATATTGTAAGAACTTTGCGATGGATTAGTTTTAGTTTTCAAGGGAGTTGGATATTAGATGTGGCCGTCGTTTTATCCGTCGAACTTGTTATTTGTAGAATAATACGAATTGAAACCAGTATATGAGCAACAATTTCCACAGTTCAGTATAGAAAACGGTGCATACAAAATAAAATAAAATAAATAATAAAATTTAAATCTCAAGGTTATTACCAAAATTAAATACAATGACCGGTCTGATAGCGATTTTTATTCTACAACGTTGAATACACACCACACTGTAAGTGGTGGCTGACAGTGTACATATAAAATATTGATACATTTAAGTAAGCATTATACATAAAGCAATAAAATTATTTAGGTCGTTTAGTCTTTAAAACTACAGGATATCAAAAACACGTAATTTTTGCCCTCGATAAAGCTTAATCAAATTTTTTGCAGTATTTTATTATGTGGAGATGCCCATATAGGGAGTATATATTACCGTAAGATTTTCAAAGCCGTTAGATTGTAATCTATCTCACGAGATTGCAAACCGTCGAAAGATTGTGAAATGGTATCGACGAATCGCAAGTCGCGCGCTGATTGGTTGAACGGCATACGTACCGCGCTGCCATATTTGTTTGATAATTCGTCTTTATTGCCGAATGTAAAGTAATTTTTTGATTGTAAATTGACTTCATATTGAAAATACCTCACAGCTTTAGAATTAGTTATTTAAATTGTGACAGTAAAATTACTTTGTGATTAATTAAAGAAGTTCTAACCTAACTTAACTCTATAGCCATTGAAGGGCCTACTGTAAATCGACCAATCAGGGACAGACAATATGTCGCCCGTAAGCAGTACATCACAGTTGACAATCTATTGATAGTTTGCAATCTCGCTAGGTAGATTATAATAACGGTTTTTACAATCATACGGTGACATATATATCTAAATCAAATTAGTAGTACTCTTAGTTTGTCTAGTTATTAAAACACATAATTCGGAATGAAAATAATATGTCTACGGTTAAGAAATTGTGTTCAATCCAAATAGTTTGTTCGTTTTATCTCTAGGTCTGTATTTAGTGTTACTAGACAGCTCAATTGTCAAACATGTCATATTTCAAAGCCACAGTTTCAGTAAGACAACTAGCAACTATTACGTTACTAGAAATATCATTGTTGTGTAATAACAGATAGCTTGCCAACTCTACTGTCGTAGTGAAAGTATTAATATTTAACGATTTGGTATTGTTGTCAACTAGTAAAATGACCTTTTAATGTCATTGGTAAATCTAGGGCCAGTTTTTGGGCTGAGTATCTAGGGCACATTCATAAAATCTAGAGACAGAAAATCACATGACTGATCGTTAAAGCCACCTTCTGTTTATTTTCTTTGTCAGGAAGACTCAGAGCTTAATTAAAATAAGTACACAGAATTTGTAAATTTTCAATTTAGTTCATTTCAAAATGGACAAAGTTTTAAGACTTCTAATCTCGATGAACGTAAGTTTACCTTCGTTTTCAATATGCCACCTTCAATGAAGCAATGCAGAGATTAAAAACAACAAATTATGAGAACTAAGTCAGAAAGAGTTTTAGTTTATTCCTGACGTAAATTTCATGTTGTTTCTCTAAAAGAGTTTCCATTTGCAAATAATAAACTCTGCAATTAATCTTCTTCATTTTTCTAGTTTAAATGTAACTCTTATTATTGAGATACCGGCTCGCGACAGTGGTTAGGTTAAGGCATTCAATTAAAATATGAAGCAAATGAAAATGAAACAATCACTTTTGACTTTATGACTTTTCTCTTGAGTTTGAAAACTTCTGTCGACATAGGAGACGTCTGTCTAGATATGTTTTTACGTAACAGTCGTGTTGTAATCCTAGCATACAAAATCCCTCTCTAAAGTTCACATTGAGAAATTCCTTCTGTCATCGCGGTAAAGAAAAGCCTATATAAGGATATATAGGCTATTCTTTGGATAATTTGGTATGTAGATACTTTGATGCTCGAGGAAAGCCTCAAGCATTAAAGTATCTCCATAACAAATTTCATTGAAATCAGTGCAGCGGTTTAGCCCTGACACATAGAAATGATTACTTTCGAATGTTTATAAACTTTTTTTTAAATATGTAGAGAGGCAAATTCGTGGTAAATTTTATTATCCGGTTGGAATATACAATGTATACGGAACTACGTCCAATTTTTGACGTTCGCCTTCAAAATCTTCAGTAAAGATGACTGACGCTCGAACAATTGTCAACTTGTCAACTGTCAGTAGATTTTTATGTAACGAAGAATTCAGACTTTGTACGATCAAAGAAATTCAATTTGTCTCATGGAATTTTTGAATTATTGTGAGAGTCGTTAAATGATTTCTCAATTGCAATGACTCCTATTGGACATAAACTGGTATTTTTTTTCTTTGAGAATATTACTTTTCTTGGAAAAAGCACGAAAAATGTAGGTAGTATATCATAAGTGATCATGTCCAAATCTTTGATAGCTACAAAAAGTTCTCGAGATGATTATTAACTTCTTGATCGATCGATTGAACTTCTTGATGAAACTTGTTATGTCTACTAACAGAAACATTACTTACACAGTTCTGTATAATTTTTTGATTAGATATTAGACTTACAAGCATTATGAACATTGAGACTATATGAGCATTGACGTAAGGCTAAATGTTTTGGTAACTGTTCGTAATGTCGGGTACCTCACTAGGAATGTTTCTTTTTGTTGTTGACGGGAATGAAAATTCCTTCGGATTGCCGGCTTCTCAAAGACACAGGTAATAGAAAGATGTGGTGTTCCCACTAAAAAACGCCCCGACGGACAATTTCTGGCGGCCAGGTCTGGGAGGACCCGGACCATGTTATTTCGGGTCATCATTGACGCCATGCCTTAACAGATCTTGTCTAGGGGGAACCTCACTGGGAACTTAATATAAACTCAGCATGGTTACAAGGCTTTTTTGCTAGTAGCATTAAAAGTGAGCTCCTAAGCGTATTCCATACTAGAATACAATAGAACTTGACAATTGGAGAACACTAATAAACCTTTAGGGGAAAATCTTTTCTAAATATTGTCTGTAGTGTCAACGGTTTTAAGACAGTTTTGAAAACTTTAATATTTGTGGGAAAAGTGCATTAAGTGTTAATGACTTGTATTTCGCTCGAAGTAGACAGTATTAGGAAGTGATAAGTGACACGACTTGTAAGATGACATGATGCGTTTTTGCGGTGAAAATATAATTTTAGAACAGTAATAACTAATATAGAAGTAGTTGTACAACAAAAGTGAGAGTGAGTGAAACAGTGCGTTTCTTTTGTTCTTTCTTATTAAAATATACAATACTAACAATCTATTTCATTAATTTAAAGATGTGTATAATTGACGGTTTTTGATGTATCGCATAGACAATAATTAAACTCTAAGGGGGTCACAACACATGCTACAAGAAAGATTAGTCACTGCTGGACCCTAAGTCCATCAAACTTTGATTATCAATTAAGTTTTTGCCTCCTAAAGATAAAGACTTTGTGTTAAGGTTTTATCATTTTACAGAGATATTGTCCTGCGTAGTTTGATCTTTTGGTTTTTACGACACTCACAGTACAAAAAAGGTAGCGACGTTCTGTATTCTAAATCATCTACACACGGAATTTAAATCTTTAGTCTTCTTAACACTTTACTTAATTATTGCAAAATAAATTTCATGTTCATGTTAAAAATCTGGAAGCATTCTATCATCGTAAAATAACCAAAACTCCCACCATTTTGCGACATTAATTCAGTACTAAGAACAGTCCTAGGATATTAAATCACACGTAATGGCAAGCGAAAGCTTACTAATAAGTTCGTGTTAGCTGGAAACAACATTATGACATTTATTATTAATGTAAACTACTTGTGTGTTGTACGGTATCTGTCGTCTGAGTACCACTTGTTACATATTTAATAGCCAAGTCATTTCATATTTCATAATAGTTTCACAAGGTAGTAAATACTTACTTTAATGGTCTTGGATGAATTTCAAGATAGAAACAACAGAATCGGCTCTTACAGGCAAACACCGTAAAATGTTTTTAATTGTTAAACAAGAAAAAGTTTATAAATCATAACCCGACTATTTAAATCAGTTTTGATAAAATCTTTATAGCTTTTATCAACCGGGTCATTATTATGAACCTATATTTTATATTTTTACCGTGGGAGAGCCACGCTTCGGCATGAATGGACCGGCTCAACTGGAGTGATACCACGGCCTCACAGAAAACCGGTGTGAAATAGCGCTTGCACTGTGTTTCACCGAGAGAGTGAGGATACCGGAGGCCCATACCTCAACCCCTTCCTACATCCTTTTCCCGATCCCCCAATGGCCGGCAACGCACTTGTGATGCCTCTGGTGATACTTATGCTCATTTGCCACCTATAGCATAAAAAAATATAGACTGGCAAAACCATTACCCTTTCTTTCACATCATCAAAATAGTCAAATCGACTACGACTCATGATGAATTTAAATAAATTGCATTCTTACTTCCTTAATTTAAATAAATAGATTTTTCGGACATCTTACACACAATGCCATCTAGTCCCAAGCTAAGCAGAGCTTGTGTTATGGGTAAACTGCAAACCCAAACGCAGATCATACATTTGGTCAAGCACAGTCGCATAAGCTACCACTGCGCCACGGAGCCAGTACTTTTTTAAGTATTTTGTTCTCTTTTGAGTGGAATTAAACTTGAAAAAACTCTATACAAAACTGTCAGGCCGTGGTATAGTAGATATAAACATATTTCCTAGCGAGAGGCATATGTCCTGAAGTAGATTATGAAAAGTTGTTGATGACAATTGAACGGGTACACAACATGTCAAATAAAAAAAGGAATTTAACAAATCGTTTCATAAATGACTGATATCTAATCTAACTAATAAAAAAAGGGATTTGAATAGGTACCTTTTCCTTATTTTAAATGTCCGTTAAAAATATTTATTTTGTTATAAATATAATATATAAATTATTGTCACTTACTGAACATTAGAAACATGGTTGTCAGACCCCGCACAAAGCGATCCGTTTGAATTGCTTTGTTCCAAATACTACACATTTTGCGACTGTGTGTGTATATAAAGGAAAAATATTATGTGTATTTCGTGGATGCTCGACTAGTTTCTAGAGATTCACCCACAAACACATTTTGAAATAGGTCCCCAGTCGGGCACGAAACGAATTACACACGTGAGTAAAACTGTTTCTCTATATCTATATCAATACAAATACATAAAATTAAAGTGTCTGTTTGTAATTCCAAATTAATAGCTTGCCACCCGCGGTTTTTGTTGGTACAGTAACAACCGCGAGGCGCATTTAGTAAATTAATATCAACGTTTGTATTTTTGTACTCTGTGTTCCGAAAGCATTGAACAGATTGTAATTAAACGTTGGTAGGATTTCTTTATAGATACGTAGCATTGAAATGAATGTTAGATACCCACGGCTTGTCCTTTCTGAATATTACTAATAAATAACGCATAATGTCCCCCTGCTGGGCTCGGGTCTCCTCATAGGAGCGGGTTAAGGGCATACGTTCCCACGCTGGCCAAATGCGGGTTAGGGACTGGCAAAACAACGTTGTGGCTACCTTTTACCCTTGGATATTTTTAAGCCGCCCAAAGGCTTCCAACTAAGCTTTACAACTGTTATCCTACGATTTTCTAAGGAGGGAAGTGGACTTATCATATTTCCGATTTCGTTGCGGGCTCCAAGACAGTTATTTTTTTCTCTCGGTGTGTTAATGGATCACTGCTGTTGATCCTGGTGTACAGGAGTTACAGTGGTGGGCGTGTGGGCAGGATTAGTCCCATTTTGTTATCCTATGATAACAACCGGAACCGACTGGTTAACGTGACCTCCGAATCACGGAGACGCTCTGGTATCATACCTCCAGCAGTCTCCCATCCACTTACTGACCGCGGCATCGTTGCTTACACTCGGTAATTGTTTCTAATCACTCAGTGCAACTAGGCTATGAGCGCTTACTCACTAAAGCTTTTATTCTGATTGTAAATGAGTGTGTATGAATATTGAAAAAAACCCCAATAAGTATTTTGAAGTGATATATGATACCAAAAATCCGACAAGATTTTGAACATACCCTTTTACTTTTTTTACTAAAAGGTAGCTACTAATTGGATCTCTGGAATTGCAAGCAAGGGGATCTAACCCGATGGCTTATTTGTCCTGATATAATTTTTATTTTATAATTCTAAACTTGGAAACTGTAACGTAAAGTTCAGTTCTCTCATAAAACACTGTTGTTAATTGTATGGCGTGATCGAGGCCGCAAAATTCCCGAACTGTACGCGATATATTGGTCGTATTTCTATACGCACGCTTATAATTGCACTGACCGTTGTGTAGCGGCGATAAAACATTATGTCCCGGGTGTAGTTTGCGTTCAAGGCTCTTGTACTGGTGTGTACAGATGTAATTAGTTAGTAAGTACATAACAATCAGCTAATTAGAATGTTTCATCCAGAAATCTAATACCTAGGTATAGATATTAACGTTAGAGACGCAGAAACCAGATTTGGTTAAAATTTATTATGTAAATAAATTTTACTTACAGAATTAAAACTATTAAAATTACAAGACTCTCTAAAGTATTACGTACATCTATTTAAAAATATAAATTATACAAAGTGGATTATTGTGTTTTTGTTTAACAATCAAAATGATATACAATTATTACTTGTGGTTAATTTATTTCTTAATTAGTAGTATTCAACTTAATTAGTTTTGTGCATCTACCTTTTTTTTAACTCTGCATCACCCTAAGGTGGACTGCTAAAAAATGCCTACATCATTAAGTCCACTTTTGTCACTTTTAATGTACATAAAGTATAAATAAAAAAATAAAAATAAAATGTTTATTTCAAGTAGAACAGCATTATTGTTTTCAGGCACTTTCGAAACGATATATTAATTATTGACTCTGGTTCCAAGTAGTTTACTATTAACCCCCTACTTTATTCAATTAATGTCATATTTTTTTATTTTTTTTTATGTTTGACCCTGCCATGTTGACTCTACTCTGCCTGATGGAAAGCATAAGCAGAATCCAAGAGTGATGGTCACCATACTGCGAACGCAGACAATGCAACAATGCAGCATGGTGACCCACACCATGGCGGGCTAGTGATGCTTTCGCATCATTGGGCCTCCGGTCTCGCACTCACCAACGAAACACGACAGCATGATCGCTGTCATTTTACGTTGATTTTCTGTGCGAGGGTAGTACCGCCCCGGTCGATAACAAAGTAATCGAGCCGGCCCGTTCGTGCTGAAATCAGCGTGGCTCTACTACCTTGACTTTTAAACGTACTAAAAGTCTGTCACTCACATTCTACAATGTATTTTATTTTAACCACATCAAGCGAAACCTTTTGATATTTATAACTGTGTTAATGGCGACAAAACGATGTAAAATTTGAATTTCAAACATGTCTCGATCGACGCGCACAAATAATTCAAAACCCTTATATCCAAGCCATTATAACGTGGTATTAAAACAATGAATAAATTACAGATTCAAACCTACAACGAATTTTGTTTGCGTTATACCTTATATTGCTATTCTGAAGGTTAAGAAATAATTTCTATGTTTAATAGACTCAAACCTTCAACGTTATTATTGAGTGATTTTTTTTTGTTTGTACTTTAGGTTTTGGAACATTTTATCTATACAAATAAAATAAAATTGGAGTGTCTGATCGTAATATTAAAATAACCGCTTATTACTAAATGGGTATATATGTATACACGATACATATACAAAAAATGTATTAAATTTTTTTTCTATCTGTCTGTCGGCTTGTTCCGGGTAATCTCTGGAACAGCTGGACGGATTTTGACGGGACTTTCACTGGCAGGTAGCTGATGATCCAGAGAGTAACTTAGCTTTTTTTAGGCTAACTTTGTCCCGCGGCGTTACTCGGGGTACAACAATAACCGCGGGTAACACCGCGGGGTTCAGCTAGGGAAGTTATGGATTGACATAAGCAGGCAGTAGATTTTGGTGTTTTCACCTAATTTACCTTGACAAAACAGCATACGCTGTGGCGTCCGTTTGTGTCTATCTATGATTTTTAAACTTTAGCCATAATTTAACGTTCATAAATGTCACTTAGTGTCTTAATTGAATAAATGCTTTTAAATTTGAATAAAAAAAAAATCTATAGATCACGCAATGGCAAATTACAACTATTATTTCTAGACTATTAGGCAGTTAGTTAACAAGAAAATATTGAAAAACTATAACCCAACAATGTAAAAAGTTTACGTACAATTTATACTGTCCATGTCACCTAGGGCTCTTTTACGAAACTATTAACAGCTCATCCAATAAAATTGGGTTAGTAGTTTAGGCACTGCTGTGGAACATACAGTCATACATAGACTGCCAAAACTATTACCCTTCCTTGGCTGCGCAGTAGTTGGGTAAAAAGTAATGACAGTTTTAAGTAGTCGGTTAAGAGATTTGTTTCTTTTTTACCCTGAATTGAGATTATATGTGTCAAAGTTACCAGGGATATGGCAAAGCAAAACAACTTGAGGCACTATGGTATTGTAGTAAAGACTAAATCTTCAGAGCTATAGATTCCGCTTTGAGTCTTTGAGTGAGAGTTGAGTATATGTATACTGATTATGTATACAGTGTCTAAGTATGTACCTACAGAGAAAGAGGTATGAGTAAAGTTAGAGGATGAATTACCAAAGTCAGGAATCTAAGTTGATTACTTTGAGTATTCATATATCATCTTCATATTACTTATCTACATTATAACTGATCTTACGTATTGCTCTTGATACAAGATATGGACAAACCGGAATATCTGCCTAGTAATAATATAATTATTGTCACTAAAATATCCCCGATGAGCTTTCACAAACATTGTTGACGTTAAGCATTCATTTTTGTTATGGAATAGGAGGCAAAAAGTAAGCGATTATCGCCCCCATGGACATCCGCATTACCACAAGGCGTCGCTAGAGCGTTGCCGGCCTTGGGGGATACGAAGGGGGGGGGGGGGGTTTGGGCTATGGGCCTTCGGTATTCTCACTCACTCGGTGAAACACCGCGCAAGTGCTATTTCACACCGGTTTTCAGTGAGGCTGTTGTATCACTCCGGTCGGACCGGCCCATGCATGCCGAAGCGTGGCTCTCCCACAGTAGCATACTATACTTCGTATTCATATATCTGTAACTAGTTGGTTATTAACTCCTTTATAAGAAGAGTACCAGGTCCAGAAGAGGACCATTAAAACCTGTTGATTATGATTAATAGTTAGCAGTCTTTCTTCGGCTGCATCAAGAACAGTTTTGAACGCGAGTGTACTTACTGCCCGATGGGTTTGGGTAGCAACCTATGTACCACGTATTGTGGCAAAAGGCCAGAACTCTGAAATGATTCGTATACAATAACACATTATCTGTCTATTGTATTGTACTTGCATGTGTACCTAGTTAATCTGGAATGTACGAATATTGGATCGGTGTCAAAAGATAAATATTTCAAGATTTTAGCAGTAAATTGTGATTACTTTGTTATCTACATGTGAAGCATATACATATTACGATTGGATTATGAATATTAATCTCTTAGTAATTGATTCATCGCGCACTGAACACCATGCAGATGTCTGTTGTCATTCATAATAGAATTAAGAAACGATTTATAACAGCTGGCAAAATTACTCTCCCTGGCGTAATGGAAAGCATGAGTAGAATCGAAGAGTGGTGGGCCTCCGGTATCCTTAGTCACGGTGATGTCTTATTATTTACTGTAAACATAGATAGTATACACTGTAAGCATATAGTTTTAGATAGTAAAACGTAGAGAAACAAAAAACGGAGTTATTTACACGATGATGAAGATATTTTTATTTAATTCACAATCGTCACCTCACCTACCGAAAAAATATGAGTTCTTAAAAGATTAAAGACGTTCAAAGTGATAACCGTGACTCTTTGCTACTAAAAGTCTGTAAAACGATTGAAAAATAGTAAAGAGTTCATGCCAATAATGTCAAGTTTAAATGTACAAAAACAACAACCTTTAATGCATAATGCAGCAGTTTGTACATTGTGTCATAATTTGAGTTTAATCAGTGCAGAACAGTTTTTGAGTATCTGCACAATTTATAAGCCTACATAACATTTTAAATATATAACACAGAACCTAAAGGTGTACAACTACAATTTTAACCGACTTCAAGGTTCGACTCGATTTCTCTTGGATGTCATCATCAGATATTGATGTGCTTATCATGGTACCACCGTTAGGACATATGGTTTATGGTTTAAGATCTTTATTTCTCACTAAGAATTAAAATAAATTCACTTACATGAGAAAAACACTTAACTAATAATGAACAAAACACAAAAAGGAACGCACAGAAAAACATAATTTGTTACATTTATACAAAGTAATTTATCAAACTATTACAAATACATATATGAGGGTATCAAAAGAATTATACATTTTTGAAACACTTTAGAAACACCCGCCGCCGGTAACGAAGTGCGAGCCAGCGCGTAAACAAAAGATGTCCTGCATCTAGATGTGGCATAGACGGCCGTTCTGCTATGTTATTAACGTTGTTATGAATTTTATTAATATTGATTTTTTTATTTATTTATTTAGAAACATTGTTAGCTTTTCTTTAAGATATAATGTTTCACTAATTTTTTAAAGGTAATTGTAGACTTGGAGTCCTTAATGTTATTTGGTAATTTATTATAAAGTTGCGCACCCTCAAAAACTAAACTTTTCTTTCCATAATTTGTACGGGGTGAACGTAGAATAAGATTGTTAGCATTACGGAGTAGTCGTTTTTGTATCGTGTGTCTTTTAGAAAAGCTTATATTAGAGTGAATATCCTTGATCAATATTTTTCTTATTAGAATACATGTATTGTATGCATAAGTTTGCGAGATATTTAATAATTTAGTCTGTTTGTACAATATTTTGCCTATATTTCTATTAAGAAAAGAATCATCAAAATCGGTTCATAAACGACGAAGTTATCCGCTCCGCGTACACACATAATATATATATATATATATATATATGTATATATACGGTCGAATTGAGAAACCTCCTCCTTTTTTTGAAGTCGGTTAAAAAGAAAATGTATAATAACTAATATTTTTATATTATTCACATTTATATGTGCTGTATTTGACTTTTAAAAGATAAATCTGCAATGGAAACGAGATTATAACAAATAATCGGATTAATATATCGAAATAGGATTAACGATGAAAATAATTGCGAACGAAAGATTATATCTGAATTTAATTGTTTTTGGAAGTAACCCATAATTTTTTAAACAATCTAAAAACGAGTATGGGATAGATAGATTCTATGCAAATCAAAAAGAGAATTACAACATGTATCATTTACCTATCCTGTGTTTATCTTATAATAAAGACAGTAGGAAAATTAGCCATTAAATCATTTTGTAGAACTAATTAATAGAGCTTTTAAACGAGATTATGAAAAAACCTAAAATAAAACTAAGATCCAATTTTTAGAAAGACATTCCAAGAATCTGTTTAAATATCAAACAAAAGTTGAGCTAACAACGGAGGATAGCGTTACCGAGAACTTATTATGCAGCCACCGGGTCTAATACGGCGAACAGAATTTGCCTTTCAAGCTGAGAGATTTTTCCGCAAGGCATGACATTATTTGGTACAAGTTACTGCCTCGGCAGCCGCCACAAACAAGCGCAACGAAGGGTATTTCCTTGCAGGATTCCTGAGCCATATTTTATCAACGCTATCTTTTAAAACCAGTGCAAAAAGTGCTGCAAATCGTCCGCTTGTCCACTGAGTTATAAAATACTGCAGTGGACTACGTGCGCGATTTATTCCAGCGCCCGCCAATCTATTTTAACATTCTTTTTCTCGCACAAAAAATAGTTTATTATGATATGAAGCTTTCAGTTTAGCTACATACATATGAAAGCTATATGATAACATTTAAATGGGGTTAACGGTCGAATGTTGGATTGTTGCCTAATGTTTTTCTGGTGAGCGATGATATTGTTTTTACTTGTTTTTAAGCCCACATTTTTATAAATGATATAGTTACATATTTTATTATAAATTTTGTGGTCAAATGATAGCAAAATAGCGATAAGAAAGAAATCACAAAGGCCCTAAAAATTGTTTCCTACAAAATACTCTCCAAATGAGTGGGATAAACCTTACCCAATTAGATGTTTACATCATAAAATCATATAATTTTGACTTCTTTGTTATTTATAGATAGCTCGCATTGAAAGGATTCCAAAATTAAACTTAAATGACAATCTCTTTACACACTACTAGCTAACTCGGCGAACTTCGCACATATTTACATATCTGTTTAAGCTTCCCGTCGCGGACAAAAAAATTAACTTTTCCTCTTTAAATTTTTCTTGTACACAAACCTTGTCCTAACAGTAACAAAAATATAAAAAAAAATATTGAATGTAGTGCAGCAGATCGGAAGTTATGCACGTACATTAATGTCGGCGATTTTTTTTATATATGAATATGTCATTTGATTCTTTTTTTTCCAAGAATATTTGTTTGCATATGGGTTTATAAGAAATATTTAAGAAACAAGAATACAAATGAAGGTCTTTTTTATTTTAATACAAAACAAATACAAGTTTCTTAGAATTTGCTTACAGAAATTTCGAATCATGGTAGCGAATGTGTTTGTTTATATTTCAATTATATTAGATGAAGTTTAAGACATCTCAGTTTTGAAAATCTTATAAACAACTCACCAAAGCCTGCCAAGCTTCGTTGTGGCACGTTGTAGTTGCAAATAATTTGATGAAAACCATCTTTATAGCGTGTTGTATAATGTGGTAAAATTTGCACTCAATCTGTGAAGAACTTCTTGAGTTTTTGAAGCATATAATCATCTTAATACTTCACATATTGCAGAGTTGTAGTAGAGATGATGATAATAACGTTGTTCATCGGTTGCAGGATAATGAACCTTATAGAATTCCCTCTTTTTTCTTTGCATCTACCGTATCATATTTCTAAAACATTGATTGATTGACTGGGAGAGAATTCTTCATGGCATTAAGTCCTTTCCTTTAAGTTCTTTGTACATGTGCAATAAGTTTACAAAAAGAAAGGTGCGGTCCATCAGGCAGAGTAGATTCACTTTGACGGGCACATACATATGATGGCTAAAAGACTACTAAAGATGAATCAAATGAAATTTGCTGATTTTTTTTTAATAGATGTAATTCACCAACAAGGTCTAATCACACTTTCATCTTTTACTTTCGCCACCGCAGTTTTATTTGGGTCGCGAAGGATTTTTTTTCTCCTTAAGAATGTTATAGATTTCAAATGTTACAGACTGAAAATTTTATGCATGGAAAATGGATAGGATGAGAAAACTATGATAAGAGATACCGTGAATCTCGGATAGAAAGACTGAAATTCAGTAGGTCGAAGAGGTCAAGGTCGAGTATATACCCATTATTTCCAATATGTTGGATAAAATTTAACTGTACGATTCTACTAATGGTTTAAGGGGGTCGCTAAGCCGCTTTCTACTGCGCCAAATGTTGTGGGTTCATATCCCACACGGGACAACGCTTTGTATGATCCACAAATTGTTGTTCTGATTCTAGGTGTTCTTTGTGTCTGTTTCATGTTATGTCCCATGTGACACAAGATGTATATTCTTAATGCGGGAATTATCTACTAAATATAAAAAAAAAAAATGTTTAAGTTCATTATAACATAAATACTACATAAACCGGTGAAGACATCGTCTTAGTTTTAGAATATAGGTGATTGTATGATTGGCATATTGATCTAAGCAGTTGCCAAGACGCTTTCTGCTGCGCTGACGATAACAAATCATTATTATGTGTCTAGGTGTTCTTTGTGTCCGATTCATGTATTTAAAGTTCCGTGCGACTCAGCACATATATTCATAATACGGGAATACTATTTATTAAAAAAAATAAAGATTTGTGGCGTACATAAATATTTTTAACCGATTTCAAAAAAGAAGAAGGTCCTCAATTCGACTGTATTTTTTGTTTGTTTGTTACCTCAGAACTTTCGACTGAATGAACCGATTTTGATGATTCTTTTATTTGAAAGCTGGTCTCAGTTTGGTCTAATCCTTGAAGTCGGTTTTTATTTGGTAAAACTTTATTTTGTATATAATATAAATTAAAAGCAATCAGAAGACTCCCCTTTCACGGATGTGTTTTACATCAGCTTTTACTTCAATTATATTGCACTCCAGTTATTGCAGGCACGTGGGTTCATCAATCCTCGAGCTTAACTTCAGACAAATTGAATGTAATCTACCATTCAATGTTTTTAAAACTGCCGACCGCAATCCAATCCATTAGATAGAATCTTCTAGATCCGGTGGAGAAATCTCATAAATCAAGACGCATTAACCTCAGACGAGGCCAGACAATCGTTCGGCGGCTGACATTGAACATAATATGATCTTGTTCTCACATTATATTGAAACTATTTGTCTGGCACACGAAAACGATTTGTAACATAAGCAATTGTTGAGCTTCTCGAAATATTATTATTTTTTTCCTACAAAAATCGTATAATTGTCAGCCCGTGGCTGAGCGTTTTTTGAAACTATTTGCCTGGAAAAACCCACAAATCTATGAAACAAAATTTTTCAGGAAAAATGTGTTCCCGTCGGGGAAGCTAGTTCGAACTCTTAAATTAGATGTCTATGGTTTACTCGCATGATAATTAAATAAAATTTATAATAGGAGTACATAGAAAAGCTTTGTTATTTAAATTAATAGATAAAACTTTCAAACATAGGTATTTATTTAACTGTAAATCTAGGAAAGCTCGTTGTTTTTTTTTATGGAATAGGTAGGCAAACAAGCAGACGTATCGCCTGATGGTAAGCCGCCCATGCACACCTGCAAACACCAGAGGCGTCACAAGTGCGTTGCCGGCCTTTGGGGGATAGGCAGGGGAGATAGGAGGAGGGGGTTTGGGTTATGGGCCTTCGGTATCCTCAATCACTCGGTGAAACACAGCGCAAGCACTATTTCACACCGGTTTTCAGTGAGGCCATGGTATCACTCCGTTCAAGCCGGCCCATTCATGCCGAAGCGTGGCAATCCCACGGTATCGTACGTTATTATCAATTTTAAATAAAAAAATGCCGTGAATACCTGTTTTTGCCACAAACAGCATTTTGTTTTTAATAATTTTGTTGTAGATTCAGATCTTAAAAGTGAATAATGTATAGAATATGGAAAGTACCTGTACGATCACAGAAACAGTGCGTTGGTACTATGATAATAACTATATAATATTTAAGTAGAATTAATAAGAAAGTAGAAGTGATACAATCAATTAATTAAACCAAATCTATCGGGGCTATAAATAATAATAAGATGGGCATAATCATTTGTTCTGTGTCTTGAATGACATATTCATCTTCCTATCTAGCCTTTATTTTTCCTTAGATATTTGAGGTTGACTAATTCAACCGGTTTTACCTTACTGTCAGTTTTTCGCATCTGAACTACGCAACTCTGAGGGAAAACTGAATTCGAAAGTGGAAATAGTTCTCAGTATATTTAAAAGGGAGTGATTTCCTAATAACGAACATCAAAGATATTCGAACCGACACGACTTTATATGCTTTCCGAGACACAGTCGTGAAACACAGCCAAACTGCCATACCCTGTGCTCTTATTAAGAATTTTATTTTAACAAAAACCCAACAACACATTCGGCCCGACCTGGGAATCGAACCCGACACCTCTTGATCTGCAGTCGCATACGTTAACGCTAGATCAGGGAGGCAGTTGATATATTCAATACACATAAGGATATAAATACTAGCCTTCGCCCGTGGCTTTGATCGCAATTAATAAAAAGTATCCTATGTTACTTCTAATACCTCCAAGAATAATTATGTGTACAAAGTTTCATGATGATCGGTTAAGTAGTTCTCGAGTGAAAGCGTAGCAAACAAACTTACATTCAAATTTATAATACTTAGGATGTTTATCAGCAGTCGGGTTTGGGACTGGGATGGGATGGGTCACATTATTAATTGGCATTACTATTATTTTAAACTAGCTCACCCGGCGAACTTGGTACCGCCATATTTACATATCTGTATCAGTTTCCCGTCACAGATAAAAATAAAAGACTTTTCCCGTTATCTTTTAATTTTTCTTGTACACTAACCTTGTCCAAACAATAACGAACACTTAAAAAAAATAATTATTGAATTTGGTGCAGGCGATCGGAAGTTATGCGCGTACATACATTTCGGCGATTCATTTTTATATATATAGATATTATTTGATTGGTAATATACTAGATATCTTTACATCTTTTTGAACTTTTAAAGAGCAGTAAAAGGAGTGGAGTGTTTGCGTAAACACATAAATGATGTTGAAACGAGAACGCCTACATTCAGAGCAGCAGTGAAATTTAAAACGCATTGAAATCCATCACGTACTACAAAATCCAGCTCAAACTTTCTGTAAATTACTTTAAAAAACTGTGTGTTCATATCCATAAGTGAAATATGTTCCGTGGAAGAGCCACGCTTCGGCATAGATGGGTCGGCTCGACCGGAGTGATACCACGGCGTCACTGAAAACCGGTGTGAAATAGTGCTTGCGCTGTGTTTCACCGAGTGAGTGAGCATACCGGAGGCCCATACCCTAACGCCTCCACCCATCTCCCTGCCCATCCCCCCAAAGGTCGGCAACGCACTTGTGACGCCTCTGGTATTGCAGGTGTCTATGGGCGGCCGTAATCGCTTAGCATCAGGCGATACGTCTGTTCGTTTGCCCACATATTACATAGAAAAAATAGGTTATTTTTCAGAATTATTGTGCATCATACCTTAGTGACGCTCGGCTACGGCGAAGCCAAAAGGAAGCGTCTATTAACCTTTCTTTGTTTGTATGTTCCACCTATTTAGTTTTGTAGCGGTTTAACCACTGCACCGATTTTAATGAATAAGGTTTCAATATATTTATATAAATTTTATCAAAAAAAATTATCTAGTCGGGTTACTGTGTCTTAAACTTCACATTAACCGACTTTAAAAAAAGAAAGGGGTTCTCAATTCGACCCTATATATATATATTTTACGTGTGTTCGCGGATGACTTCGTCGTTTGTGAACCGATTTTGATGATTCCTTTTTAATGGAAAGGAGATATCCCAAAGTGGTACCATGATAAGGACACTAAGATATGAAGATGGTATCCAAGAGAAATCGAATCAAAACTTGAAGTCGGTTTTAATTTTGTTAAAGTTTTATTCGTGTAAACTATGTATTAGTAGTTTATGTTACCGAAGCTATAAATATAAAATCCAGTTTCAGTCATTTATTTAATCTCATTATCAATTTCTTAATTTGAAATCAGAAGCTTAGTTCATGATTAACCTGGCGTTGTAATTTCAACCAGAATTAATTTAATATAGAGATTAGGTACAAGATAATACAGAGAAAATGGCCGGGATCTGAAATAAGGTCTGAGGGGTCTAAAACATTAAATTCAAAGGTGATTTGCGGGTATAAAAGTTAATTCTGTCTGTGAACCTTGGGATTATTGTGGATATAAGTATTAATTGTTTTACCTTAAACTATGAAAGAGTAAATTCATACGGTGAATATTTACTATACTGTGACGTATGTTAAAGAATATCAGAGACACAATGACATCTTAACTTTTAAACTTTCGCGTTCCATGATATATTAACAATTATTTTAACTGTCAGGCAAATCAGAGGTATGTAATAAGTGATCTCGTTTATTACCGTTAAAATAATTGTTAATACAATGACATCTTGTTCCGTGAATGAACGATAACTTAAGAACTTTTAAGAAGTAGTTTTTATTAATATATAATGTGGGCAGGGTAAAAGAAGGTAAGCTTTAATTTCTGTTATAAACTATTGTAAACTTTATACCGATTGAGTAATTTATAATGATACAATGAGTTTAAAAAAAAATTGCTAATAGGATTTTTGATAAGTATCTAATTAATTTATTTTCTTTTTCACGGACTAAACATTGATTTTTTATTTGGTCTCACCAAATAAAAATCAATGTTCAGTCTGTGAAATAATAAGAATAAACAAATCAATTCAAAAATATCATAGTTCTAAGTAAAAAGCCTTAAACAAAACATCCTCCTTTATTTTTTGAACTAATCCATTAGCTTTAACAAACTCGTTTGATGCTAAGGCGATATGATAATAATATGTCTTTACCATAATACACTGTACATTCACTTTTACTACAGCCATCACGGCTCATTTATACGAATCTATAATAACCGACATAAACAGTACCCATAAAGTTTACAGCTCGCTACATTAAACAAATCAGCTATAACGAGCTAATTTTAACATAAACTGCCTGTCTTCCGGGTACATGAATACTAACTGGATTATATATGTATTACAAGTAATATATGTCTGTTGATGGCTTAGGAATACAGAGTATCACAGCCCATATTCACGAGTGTTTACTATAGGTGTAAACTAAGCTTAATAACAGCACTAAATAGAGAAGGCTACCAACCCGTCAAAACGTCATTTCTAAAGAGAGAGCTATGACCAGTAATGAACTTTTTTTTTTGGGACTAATCCCACCCACACGCCCACCGCTGTAACTCCTGTACACCAGGATCAACAGCAGTGACCCACGAACACACCGAGTTATGACACTCGGGAAGTCCCAGGAAAAAATATTAACTGTCTTGGAACCCGCAACGAAATTAATCAGAAGAAAAACAGGAGGAGTTGGAAATATGATAAGTCCACTTCCCTCCTTAGCAAAGCGGGAGACAAAATGAAGTCAAAATAGGCAGACACCTTTTTTTAAACCGGGAAGCACCACGGATAAAGTATTAGGGGTCCTAAGTGAGCTATATTTGATTACTATAGTATGTATGGCAGAATCGCCTAAACGCACGGAAATTCACCGCAGTTGACACAAGATCCCCATAGTATACCGCCCCAGATGTAATTTGTAAGCTATTTAGCATTGTGTTACGTTCATTGTACCAAAGACTACACTCCCAGAGAACATGATGAGCCGACTGTTCACAGCTAGTATCGGGTGTTGAGCATTGACACAATGGTGAATCGACTAATTTAAATGAGTGTAGCTTGCTCTTAAAGTTACCGTGGCCCGTAAGAAATTGAGCGACACAGTGATCTACCTCGAGCCATGTCCTCGACATCCGTTCGCGAACAGATGGAAAGAACTGGTAGAGGTGGCGCCCCTTAGATGATTCGTCCCATCGTTGTTGCCATTCATCCAATAGGTCGTCATAGACATTGGATTGCTGTTGAAACAATCTTATGATTTTATCGCGGTCTCGTACGCCCAAAAAATCGCATACCATGTTTTGTTTTGTAGAATAGTACATGGCTGCACGTCTTTGCACCTCAAGATCGACCGGAAGAACACCCGCCAACACCGGTAAAGCCTCAGTACTAACCGTCCTATATGCTTTGCATAAGAAGATTAATGCAAGTCGTTGGCCTTGTAGCAGTTTGCGACGGACAGCACCTACAGTCGCTCTATCGGCCCATACGGGAGCACCATAGCAAACAGCACCCAAATAAGTAGCTCCATATATAATTTTTAATGTATTAAATGAAAGACCCCATGTGGCAGTTGATATTCTCGTCAGAGCAAAGAAACTTTTTTTAGACTTTTCATTAACTGTTCTAATATGTTCGATGAATGAAAAATTTCTTTCTAAAACTAATCCCAAATAGCAAACCGAGGTTTTATTTTTAACAGTAACATTTTGAAATTTAATACACGGCGGTGATTTGAGGTTACCTTTCAGAAGTAGCTGGAAGGTTTTGTTTGGTGCAAAAGTTAAGCGATTACGTACACCCCATAGAGATACTAAGTTCAAACATCTATTAGCCAGACTCTCAAGCCCCGCTCTAGTATCAGATTCCACCAGTAATAAACCGTCGTCCGCATACGCGTTTAGAGTACATCCGGGTGGTATAGGTATTGTAAGAAAATCGTCGAAGCCTATATTCCACAAGTATGGACCTAGCACCGAGCCCTGAGGACACCCCATCGTAAGCGCCTTCGACACAGAATGATGCCCAAGTCTTAATTTTGTTGTGCCTTGTGTGAAGTATGAGGAGATAAGGGAATAAATATTTTTAAAGCATCCTCTTGATTTTAATTTTAGCAATAACATGGGCCACCACGCGTTGTAGAAGGCGCCAGATATATCTAAGAAGATACCTAAGACGTATTGAAACCTTGACTCGGTGACAGTTTTCCTTACAGATATGACCGCGTCTGTTGTTGATTTTCCCAACGTAAATCCGAATTGTCTATCATGAAATTTAACTCCACCCGGTAGAAGTCGAGGCACTACAAGACGTTCTAAAAGCTTTCCTAGCGATGGTAACAGTGTTATAGGTCGATAGGACCCAGGATCGTCCGGCGGCTTATCGCCGTGTTTTGGTATTATACGAATATTACCGCACCGCCAAACACTAGGAAATACTCCTTCCGCAATGCAACGTTTAAAAACTGTTAAAATCGTATCACCCGAGAGTTTACAAGCTTCTTTTATCATTTTATTTGATATTTTATCGTCGCCCGAAGCCTTGTTTAGTGGTAATGACCTAACAATACCAAGAAATTCGTCTGAAGATGGTAAGTCAGACGTTGGAGACAATGGTGGTTCGATGGCCCACTGCCTAATTTGTCGGTGATAATCAGTGTCATCCTCCGGCCGATCGTCGGGCACAAGTGATTCTAAAAGATATTTTGCTGTTTCTTCTACTCCTGTAGTATAACTGTTATGAATTTTGATGTTCTGTACGTATGCAAGGTCGATAGATCTATTTGCCTTAAATTCATGATACAAAGGTGACCACGGACCCTCTCTATCGAATTTATCTACAAGTTTGCGTATTAAATTTCCCTTTGATTTCTCCACTGCTGCCCTGTAGTGAGACCTAGCAACTCTAAGAGCAATGAGAGCATTATTGTAAATATCTCCTGTTACGTTACGCTTTTTAATGACATTTAGTTTTTTACGAGCTTTCCGATGGATTCTACGTAATTCGACCAATTTATAGTTCCACCAATCACATCTACGAGTGCTAGTGATAGATCCGCGGCCTATACAAACATCAGCACAATATGTGAAAGTGTCTGACAATATTTCTGCGCTTTCCTCAGCTGATAGACAACTGC
Organism: Spilosoma lubricipeda; assembly: GCA_905220595.1. Taxonomy (NCBI): domain Eukaryota; kingdom Metazoa; phylum Arthropoda; class Insecta; order Lepidoptera; family Erebidae; genus Spilosoma; species Spilosoma lubricipeda. The sequence continues at coordinate 5,805,452 of HG992295.1, forward strand.
GAGTGAAGTCTTTGGCATGTACTGCAAAGAGTGAACCAAATAAAGCCCAATTTGCCCCTTTAGTTTTATATCTAAAATTGTACGGAGTTACTAGTGGATGTTGTGCAACAATTGGTATGAATTCGTACACGATTAAGCGGTGATCACTACAGGATGCGTCCGGTAGGACACGCCATCCAGATATCGAGACGTCGCCGCGCGTAAGCGTCACGTCAATAGAAGACTCACCCATGGGGCTGCAAAAAGTTGGTGGTGCATCAGGGGTATTGTGAATGGTAAGATTCATTTCCGCAATAAAATCTTCAACCGCACAGCGCCGGGCCATGTCAGTTGAACGCAGCTTGCCATACCATAAAGTAGAAGATGCATTGACATCAGCGCCAATGATAATTTTGTGTCCCACGAGGGACCGCAAAACGAAACGTAAATGATGTAGATGAGGATCAATGGGATGTGAAAACTGAAAATAACAGCTCACTACATAAACCTTACAGGTGGAGGATGAAATCTCAGCAACGGCGCAGTGTGACGTCATAAGATTACGCAAAGATGTTACCGTAAAAGTAGAACCTGCAACATATATCCCAGCCCGTGACCGGCCATCTAGTTGTACTACATTGTTCCGCAAGCGAGCGCTTTGATATTGTTCTTGTATAAGGACAATGTCTAACTTTTGTTCCAAAACTAAATTGTCTAATTCTGACGTAGCTATTTTGTCATTATGAAGGTTTAACTGGCCTATTGAGATATTATCCATTATTAATTAAGTACTACAATTACTAAACTAGTGCTGTAAAACTATTCAGTAATTAGTGTTTAGGATTAGCTGCTCTAATTTAAGTTTATATGTGGAGCAGTCCTGTGATCCACATCGATGGTCACATGGTTTTTTGTACCGGCTGCATTGTGCGCATTTCGGTTTAAAATCTGGTGTGTCCTTAATCGAACAAGCTCTTGTATCGTGGCTGCCGGCGCAATTGGCACAGGTAGGAGTTTTAATAGTGCAAAACTTTTGAACATGACCGAATTGTTGACAGTTTAAGCAACGAACTACTTCTAAGTCGTCTATAAACCTACAAGTGGCCCAGTCTATGTATAATTTATCTTTTGTGCTAGCTAAGTGTTTCCTAACTTCTGTCTCTAATTCTAAGCCTATCCATTGGCGTCCGTGTTCTAGTTTACGATGCCTGACAATTTTGGTTGATTTTAAAAAGTCGCTTTCAGTTATTTTTAATTCGTCCTTGATATTCTGACGATATAAAGCTGTTAGGAAAGTACGATCCTCCATAGAACTGGGTACGTCTTTTACAATTATACGGGGCCTTCGGCCTTTCGGCTTTTCTAAGCGTAAGCCTGCTGATTTAATGGCGTTTACTGATTCTAGTTTTTTAAGCTGCCTTTCATTTGCAACCCGCAACACGACGCCTGCCCTTGCGGTTTTTTTTACGCCTACAATTTGAAAACCTTCGTCACTGGGCTTAATAGCCTTCATGAGAGCCTGTTTTGTGGCCGACGAAGTTGCATAATCCGTTGAACGTTCCGTTGTAGGATACGCAATAACACACGGCCTAGATACGCGCGCCTCAGCGGACACCGGACACGGAGCTGAACCAGGCGGTAAGCGAAGCTTAAGCTTGTCCGCGTACGTAAATCCCGGCCGTTAACCGCAATACCGCCCACCTGGCGCTCGAGATTCGCTAATTTCGTTTCATTGCTAGAAGATTTAATTGCCAACAATGAGACGATACCGGTAATCCGCTGGGTTATGTCCATAATTGCCGTCCTATTGCCCACATTCATTCGCGACCCTTGATCGTTTACTAATTCGTTAATTTTTGCCAAATATTCGGTTGCCTGAGACACCAACTCAATATAGTCAGACGCCCCACAACTATCATGACCACTAAGAGACGAAATACTCCCGCCCGAGTCCGAAGCCCTAATTCTTTCCGTTCTACTGTCCTTTGGCGATAAATTTGTTGGCGACATTCTACCAAACAATCCCTTACCGGTTGGTGTTGAAAATTCGTTTGTACCACCGGGATCCGGTAACTCGCCAACAACCGACATGGTCAAATAATGACACACCAGTTAGAAGAAAATCAATAAAATAGCTTCAAAATCAAAAAAGATGAAAAGTAAATAATACAAACAAAATATTATTCCTACCCACTTTAATAATATAATAAAATTACTTACCGATAGCCGTAATAAAGGAAACTAACACAGTATTTGTATTTAAAAGGGTAAAAACTTACAGATTATTTGTTAAAAAAACACTATATACAACCTTAAACCGCCCACAAACCGGGAAACAGTCGCGAGAATACACAAAAAAACAATATTTAAATTATCACAACGCAACGTCACACGTTAACTGCTCGGTGCCGCGAAGGGAAGTGTACCAGTAATGAACTATTAAGATTTGCTATGTTGGTCTCGGGGTTAGCCTATGTTAGACTACAGGCTGGGAGGGGTCCGGATGTGTTAATAACAGCAGTTCCCGGATCCCTCCCGTCTCAGGCGCAGAGTGGCACACCGTGTGGTTTTAGTCGGTTCGATTCCGACACACCGCCCCGCCGCAAACCCCGGCGGGGTGACGGCCCGAGGGGGTTTCCACACGTTAAAAAAAAAAAAAAAAAATGTTAGACTACAGGCCCGTGCTGAAAAAAATATGGGTCATTTGAACCACCAGGTGACCTATTTACAACGATATAAGAGCATATATAGTGTATCCAATCATTTATTTAACTTTTGACAGCTCTAATACTTAATCAAATAGTGATACCCTGACCCGTTACCGATTCGATTTCTTTTATCGATCGATTTTGTACATGAAGAAGTTTTAATCGATTTAACACACTCATTATTTTACCGATAATTTCGTAATTTTATCGATTATTAAACCGCAACACCGGACGCGTAGCGGACATTTTGTAGTTAGTCATAATTCATATTTTCATACGTCGAGTTGAGTATTTTTATTCCTCCGTATTGATTTGTTTGTGGATTCTCACGTTTGGTTGAGTTGAGCGTATCGTCCCTCCCTTCGTTACTGTCAAAATGCCAAAAATTAAGGTGCTCAAAGGACAAACAAGAGAGTTTGTCTTGCGACTTCGTGAATACTTTGGAAAGGAGAGCTGTAATAATGGGCCTCTTATATCAGTGACTCAAGTTTAGAGACCGTGTGATTTGATATAAAATACAATCACAATAATGTTATTGTATGTTTTATTAATATAATCGATAATCGATTTATTTCAAACCCGTTTTTATAGTCTGTGGTCATTCATTATGAATGACACATCTCTAAGTGGGCGGAGCCCGTCCATGAAGTACAGTATTCCCTCTAGTACATTGATCAAAAATTATTACAAAACTTTATGTGCGTGATCTGTCAAAAGTTAAATAAACGATTGGACGCACTATAATAATAAGATTTAGCACTATGCCGTCACTTGTAAGCTGTCCAACTGAGTGCAGGTGAGAATTCGAAAGTACAGGTAGAGTGAGTACATTTTGGTCACATATTTTTGTACGGCATTCTTGCCACCGATAGATCCATGAAAAATAATGAGAAAACGCGCTGTGCCGTAAAAAAATGGTGCGCCACAAAGTCGGTTTTTTTTTTTATTTTCCGACAATTACCAGGGTAAATTTGGTCATTTGACTTTGTACGGCATCTGTGTCATACTATTTCAATACTGCTTCTAATCCATTATTTCGCAACGCCGTACAAAAATCATGCGACAAGGGGAAAAAATAGAGGGTTGCAATCCCCTCTCTTTCCGTGGTCCAGGGGGGTTTGACACAACATGAAATAAATTTATTCTGAAAGTATTTTATGCATAGATAATATTTTTTCATATGCCGTACATTTTTGTTGGTCCATAAGGAAAAAAAAACTGAAAAAGAAAAAAATCAAAAAGAAAAAATCCATATAACGAAATGTAAGGTGAAATTTTTTTAAAACCATATTTTTTATTATCATCATTAAATTTATCGAATTTTTCTAAGAAATGACCATTTTTTTTATTATTATCATTAAATATATCGAATATTTCTAAAAAAATTTTTGTTTTATTTATTCACATCATTAAAATGAAACAAATCAATTATATGTATGTATCCATAATGTTTGAAGTATATATTAAACCAAAAAGTATATAAAACTGTTGGTACTGGGATTGACAGTTTCAATTCTTGGACATAATATACACACCGTTTCAGTGCAGTTATACGTCATAGTGATTTTATCATAGTATCAATTGTTCTCTTCAAAAATATGTTAATCCCGTACTGTATCAGATGGCCATAAAGTACCCTTAAAATTGTAGCGTCATTTTCATCAGCCTAGAAGATATGGTCTGCATAAAAATGTACGGCATCATTTTTTCCTAATTTATCTATGATAATACTATTTAAGGGATAAAATGTAGAAGACTGCTATATTTCATTAATCTATGATATTTAAATTGTTACAATAATTTGCAAAATTTCAGTTTTTGTATTTCTTTATAATTTTTTTCAGAACGATTTCTTTTGAACGGCAATACTATAAAACAATTGTATTTTACAATATCATGTTAAAAAAAAAGTTCCCGTACAGGATCAAATGACTTTACAGCTCTATAAATCAAGAATACGATGAAATTAAGATAATTATTGATATACATTCAAATGAACAATCATTTTTTGACGGCATTATTTTTAATAGTACTTTTGAGTGCTAGGTAATGTTTTGGAACCAAAGCCGTACTTTTTCAAATCACCTCCTGGACCACGAAAAGAGAGGGGATTGCAACCCTCGATTGTTTCCCCTTGTCGCATGATTTTTGTACGGCGTTGCGGAATAATGGATTAGAAGCAGTATTGAAATAGTATGACACAGATGCCGTACAAAGTCAAATGACCAAATTTACCCTGGTAATTGTCGGAAAATAAAAAAAAAACCGACTTTGTGGCGCACCATTTTTTTAACGGCACAGCGCGTTTTCTCATTATTGACGTGACAACGTCTTATAAATTGGTTTGCCGGGTGACACTTCAAGAAACTGCGTTACACGACAGACATAAAAAGTGAAAGGCACGCGTCCCTTCCACTCGAGCACAGTTAGCCCGCCTAAGAGCGAGAGAGACAGAGCGAGAGAGAGAGAGAGTGAGAGAGATAGGCATACACACCGGTTCATGTCTTTTTTTACCACTCAAAGTCGTTGTCACGTAAAACTTTCGCCCGTATACCGACTTTACAGGCAACCAATTTTTTTTCATGGATCTATCGGTGGCAAGAATGCCGTACAAAAATATGTGACCAAAATGTACTCACTCTACCTGTACTTTCGAATTCTCACCTGCACTCAGTTGGACAGCTTAGTGACGGCATAGTGCTAAATCTTATTATTATATGCTCTTATATCGTTGTAAATAGGTCACCTGGTGGTTCAAATGACCCATAATTTTTTCAGCAAAGGGCCTGTAGTCTATGTGAATACCAATCGAGAGGTTCAGGTCGGACCAAAGAGTGTTATTCAATTTTCTGATTATAGAAATACTATCGTGTCGGATAGTCATCCCATTGTATTGTAAGAGTGAAGGATTAGAAAGTGCACTTGTTGCTTGTGCACACACTTGTACGCTACATATCTCATGCCTGACTGGCCGCCGTGGCTGAATTCGGTTAGGAGTCATCATTAAAAGCTGCTGACGATATATTATATTTATCTAGAATAAATTACAGGCTTTACTTTTAGTTTCACATACGAGGGACGGCATGAACAAATGGGTCAGATTGACCGGTGCATTACCTCACTCGTGATGCTGGGAATAGGGGAATAAAGAGGGTGCTAATGTGACGAGAGTCACGACAGCGGTGGTTACTTACTATCAAGTGATTCATCTGCTTGTTTACTCCCCTTTAGTCTTAAAAAAATAGATTCATGACTGCAATGTGTCTGCTTTACTGAAATGTAATGTAATCTATTTAAGTAATACCTTTAAACGATTAATTCTTGTTAATATAAAATCTAAATATTGGAAACGCCTTCAGGATTTAGTATGTAATAGGTTTCGGTGGCGATAAATCGATCTAGCTACGATTCATTTTTAGAAAATTTACTGAATAAAAATATCATCTAGTCATCCAGGTATTCTAATATGTAAATTGGCAACATTTGTAATAATATTTGTTCGTTTCCTCCACCTCCTAACTCGTTTCCTCCATCGTTTAACTCAATAAAATTTCAATTGACACTCCACTACTGTGGAACGAATTGTCATCTGCGGTATTTATGAATCAATACACCTTTCAACATCCTTTCTAAGAGATTAATTTCTAAGAGACTTCTGTATCAGTGCCTAATAACCACTGTTCACGATTTGGATCTCTCACTCAATTTAAAACGTGATAGCTAATAAACTATTTCTTGAAACAAGTATGCAGCGATTATTCTAAAGAAATGCGTTATGCAACCCACATACTTAGTTTCTTTTTTAAGTTAAATATAGAGTTTACAGAACTTCTTATGGTGCAATAAACGCACGAAGCTATTAGCATGCTATGTAACATTATTCTTTGACGTTTATTACGTGACTGTGGTAAAGCAAAAACGCTCATGTATGTATTAATAATAGTATAATATATGCATTCTTCTTTCGACTTAATTTGATGTGCATCAAAATATATAAAATCGAGTTAGGAGACTTCTTACAAAAGAATGTTGTTTTGTTTTTCTTGAACATTTCAAACTCAATCACAACTTTTTTTTTTACTCCGCCATCTAGTTTCAAGCTAAGCAGCGGTTTTGTTATGGGTACCAGACAATTGATATAAATACATATAATAGACTTTTTCTGTAAATACATACATATTATACATAGAAAAAACCCAAACTCCGAAACAAAGATTTGCAGATCATACAAACATTTGGTCCGACCCGGGAATCGCACCCGAGACCTCAAGCACAGCAGTCGCATACGCTACCACTGCACCCCAGAGGCAGTCGGCATAATGAAAGAATCTTAACATAAATATATACACAGTTTTTGTTTTGATTGTTTTTATTATACAAAGTTCATTAATTTCATTATCATCACTTCAACAATTTAATTGATGATAAGGATTCCGATAGCAGCCGATATAGTGTGCCAGGAATTAGTTAAATATTTATACGTACATAGATACGATAGTATCACAATAACTTTCAAGGTAGTAGAGAGATGCTGATTTCAGCACAAATGGTTCGGCTTGACTGAGGCAGCACTACCCTCTCACAGAAAACCATCTACCTATCGTGTTTTGTTTTTAATTGCAAGACCGGAGGCAAAATGATGCAAAAGCATCTCAATACACCGCCATAGTGTGGATCACCATGCTGCATTGTTTTGCATTGGCTATAACTATAGGGACTACTACTCTTGAATTCTGCTCATGCTTTCCATCAGACAGAGCAGTCACTTTGACAGGCTCTTACATAAGAAAAAATATTTCGCTACCAAAAATTTATTTATAGTTAATACCTTTGATGAACCTTTATTCAGATCACAGAAAAGAAATACCTTAAGTCAGTTAAGTCGTATTTCTATGCCTAAAATACAAATATTCTGTTCAAAGAACAGCTTTCAATAACCTCTAAATAGGATTAACCCTATACCCAAACATAAATCGCTTAATCCAAATGAAATAGCAACTGATTGTTAGCATCGCCGAGCCAATTATTACCAAACCTACCATATTTATAGCCAACGTATTACCCAATATTATACACAAATAGGCCGAAATAGGTCGATCCGTTTAGAAACAGTATTAACGTTATATTTGTTTGACGTTTTACTCAACATATTTCTTCGATGTAAAGGAGTTTAGCGAAGATAAATGAGGAGGAATCTCTTTGGTTTATTAATGGTGAATTATAAATTCAAACTACGTTCGAAATACGTTCAAAAATAACAACATAGATATTAATCTATGTTCTTATTTTTGAATGTGCCGGTTTGTTTATTGACCAGACCGAGAGTTTGATTAGTTCTCTTTAGTTGTCTGTCAATCAAATACATGACGTAAGTAATGTTGTTGGTTCGAAAGTAACAAATTTGTTGCCACATGTGAAACATTGTTTTTTTATTCTTTGGGTTTAAGACTTTATAACCTAAAAGCAATCATGAATGAATTTTATATTATATTTTAACGAGGAAGAATGTGTTTGTAAACAAAAATAAATATAAAAAAGTAGCTATAACTCGAATACGCAAAAACAATTATATAGCCAATGTTGAACTGGCCATTATTACGAATCTGTTGACGTTCGTTTCGTTTATTAAAATCAGTTTAGTAGTTTAGACGCTACGGTAGAACATATAAACTTACATAGGCTGCTAAAAAGCTAGGTTGGTAAAAATTGTATCATCTCTCAGTAACCATTATACCAATGGATGTGGAACTTTTGTACTTTAATAACTTGTATATGTATAAAGTTGATGATAATTGGTCCAATAACTAAAGCGTAAAAGCTTAACATTTACACAATTATAATGGTAGGCAGAATTTATTTCAGTACTTGTTAGCGAACTTAGTGGTATTCAAAAATGTATTGACTATTTTTTTTCGTTTGCAGCATGGCGACTAAAGGAGAATCGGTGAAGACAGAAGTAAAAGTAAGTGTTTCTATATCTTGGTAATACATTATTGTGCGTTTAAAATAGTATTAGGGACACAATTCATTAGAAGCATGTGTAAATTTATATCGGTTTAATTATACACTGAAGTCACAGACGTAAAACTGTTTAACGATATTTTATTTAAAAACTCTATTTTAACTACTAATATTTACATAATTAATTGTATTTATTTTCTATACCCCACCTATTAACGCTACACCACTATAGTTGCATATTTGAGCAACTGATACCTAGAGAGAGTGGAGAATGGTAATCTCCTAAATCTTTACTAATAAATAAAATTGGAGTGTCTGTTTATAATATTAAAATAACCGCTTTTTAATAAATGCATATGTATGTATTCACGGTACAGGTACCAAAATAACATTTACAATTTTTACCTGTCTGTTTGTTTGTTCCGGCTAATCTCCGGAACAGCTTGACCGATTTTGACGGGACTTTCACTGACAGGTAGCTGATGATATAAGAAGTAACTCAGGCAGTACTTTTTTTAGACTAACTTCGTCTCACGGCCTTACCTACGGTACGACAATAACCGCGGGTAACACTGCGGGGTTCAGCTAGTCTGTTAATAATGTTATACAGGACACACTGACACAGATTTTCATATTATAATTTTTTATGTTTGTCTTTGGTAACTTTTAATTTTCTTTGTAACAAAATTTTATCTAACAACAACAAGAACTATTCTAACAAAAACATCATCTTGGACTATTTCTGTGTGAGAAAAAAAAACATTATTATTGTTTTAACCGACTTCCAAAAAGAAGAGGTTCGCAACTTGATTGGTATTCTTTTTGTTATAATAAGTAGTTATAAAAAATATATCAAGGGATTGTATGGAAATAAGTAAAATGTACAAACCAGTGATTTTAATTTCTATAATTTTCATATACCCAGACAATACTTATACTCTCAAAATTTAGACAATCAAACCTCGAACGCCAGAATCCATCAAGCTGTTTAGTCTACAGAGCGTACCACAAAAACATACATACATATATGCAATCGAATTAAAAATAGTTAAGTAAACAAGAAGAAAGAAAGATATATGAACCCGGTGGAATTTACTAGTAGCTACTGAAGAGTTTTACTATTTAGCTATCTTATATTTATTATCAGTTCAGCTACTAAATGAACAGATAAGGCATTGTCAACCAAAGTGCACGTACATACAAAGTTTCAATTAGATACGACGAGTACATTTTACCCTTTTTTTTTAAGCCCCACTCCCGCACTAGGCATACTTCCTGTATTGTGGGAGACTTTACAAACTAAAGTTACCGACATAGCAGAGCGAGTTGGCAGGGGGCAGGGCACATAGCTAGGAGAACCGATGGACGATGGGGCAGAAAGGTTCTTGAATGGAGACCACATGACGGCAAACGCAGCGTGGGAAGGCCTTTCGCAAGGTGGAGGGACGACCTAGTTAAGATCGCAGGAACTCATTGGATTCAGGCCGCTACAGACCGGTCGCAATGGAAATGAATAGGGGAGGCCTAAGTTCAGCAGTGGACTTCTTACGGCTGATATGATTACAAACAATTATGATATAGATACAAAGACACAGACTTATAGCAACAATTTGTGAAACACACAAAGTGGGGTTTACGTAGTAGAGCCACGCTGATTTCAGCACGAACGGGCCGGCTCGACCGGGGCGGTACTACCCTCGCACAGAAAATCGACGTAAAATGACAGCTATCATGCTGTCGTGTTTCGTTGGTGAGTGCGAGACCGGAGGCCCAACGATGCAGGAGCATCACTAGCCCACCATGGTGTGGGTCGCCATGCTGCATTGTTGCATTGTCTGCATTCGCAGTATGGTGACCACCACTCTTGGATTCTGCTTATGCTTTCCATCAGGCAAAGTAGAGTCATTTTGGCAGGGTCAAACATAAAAAAAAAACGTAGCACCGAACCGAACCATCATTAGGGAGGAGGCGAGAGGACCGCTCTAACCAATACACCAAACGTCATCAATAACCCATAATGTCTCACTGCTGGGATCGGGTTTCCTCTCAGGAGAGGGTTAAGACCATACGTCCCCACGCTGGTCAAGTGCGAGTTGGGGACTGGGAAGACCACGTTGTGGCTACATAATCTTGCCGTAGTATTTTTTTAAGCCGCCCAAAGACCTCCAACTAAGCTTTACGACTGTTATCCTATAACAACCGGGACCCACTGCTTAACGTGACCACTAGCGGTCACCCATCCAGGTACTGACCGCGGCGTCGTTGCTTACCCTCGGTGATTGTTTCTAATCACCGAGTGCAACTGGGCTATGAGCGCCACTTACCAACCGTGTTTTAGTTATATTATTATCTTATCACTTACAAGTAACGCTTAAAATCTTTCGCTAATATATTTTCTGCAAAAATTCCAAGTGATTCTTACGTAACTCTTTTGTAAAAGCAAGTTTCACCGTTATCAAAGGCAATTCTCGTAATTTTCAATTTACAAAAAAAACCTTTTTAATTAACCATGCAAATTGGGTACTTAAGAAGTGTATACATCGAAAAAGTTTTCTACTTTAACTCCAACCATTAATTGAGTTTTTCATACCGGCAACATTCAAGAAATGTAAGTTCAAACTTTCACAATATCCATAAAGTGAAAACTTGAGGCAAATAAATGTTGATTTAAGTAATCATTTTCAGTAGGGCTAATTATTACTATCATTTTATTACAAACTTGCAATGTATGTATGCATGTGTGTCCGGGTGTAATCTTGCAACTCAATTTTGAAGCAGATATCTTTAACCGATTTTGATGAAATTTTGCAAGCATATGTATACAGCGTGACAATACAATATTTTAATGACATGGAGCTGATTTGATGCTGGAGCTGAAAGGTAGTTGAAGGGAACTCTGTAAAGAAACGTCGCATCATCGAGTTTGGACTCGTTTGATTCGTCTCGAAGCAATCCCGTAAAAGCTTATTTCTAAAAAGCTTTTTAATTTAATTTATTATATATATATATATATATATATATATATATATATATTAGAACAGGAGCTATATTTATATGGGGTCTCGGTTCTAGATAAAGTCAAATCTAAAAACGAAGGAGAGAAGAGCTAAAGGCTTTACATGCCAATATACCTACATTTTTCAGTAGATGGAGAATAGATAGGTTATTTATTTACTCTTTTTTTCTTTTGTTTTAAGCACGTAAACATAAATATTATATGTAGTATAAAGTGAAACTCTGTATTTTTACATCACAGGATAAGAACGTAACGATATATGGGAGGAGAGTAAATATCTTCTCCTATCACCCTCTCCTGAGAGGAGACCCGAGCCCACCAGTGGGATATTACGGGTTGTTGATCATCGACTATGACATATATAGCTATATCGGACGGCATATAAGTATGTACTAGATCGCCTGTGGACGCATTTAGAACATAGTACCTATATCAATTTATGTTTTGATGATATTTAACATAGCTATAGAACTTTCAAATATACTAGAATATAAATAGTAAAAACCGGACGTTTACTCCTCTTTAAAACTTAGAACATAAAAAAACACAGACTGATTTTTCAATATTATTAAAATCAACTATTGCACTTCTTCTATACACTCTATAGACATCCCAATATATTGTTTTAAAATTGCAACAATCTTGAAATTGGTAGATAAAAGTGCTCAAGTTTAACAAATTCCGTTATAATGATATTGTGAGCAAATTAAACGTATTATCAGAAGTACAGGACAGGTGCCGGCGTTAAACTCCCACGGGACGCAGATTATATGATGCTCATAAATATTGAAAAGAGATAGGATAATTTCCGAACTATCAAATGACATTACCCGACTGTTCACTGAGCAATAATTCTCACAGATTTTTAAATAAAACTTGTTGAAATATCAGAAGGAAATCTCCTTATAGGATAAAATGAAATTCTCAAAGTCTCGAGGTTAAGAACTCGAGACTATAGAGCGCTAAAGTATGATTACTATATTTGTAGCCAGTTAAAGAATTAAAGTTCTAAACATTGTGCAGCATCTTTAGTGTTTTCTCTGTTTGAAGTGCTACAACAAGCATTAATTTCAAAAGCTATGTGAAATATTTAAAAAAATATATATACAGTAAATCGTAATTTAACTTTAAAAGTGTACAGTCATTGCAATCAAATATGCTTTTAGTGTAGTTTCTCTACTGCAGTTTTTTGCATTCCAAAAATTGCTGTCATTGTTTTTTTTTAAATTATTATCATTACTACAATTTTTATTAATCAGTACGTTGCACTGCAAAATAATATTGTTAACTGATTGAAAAAATAGTATCAATTTTTTTCCGCCCGCCGATGACCGTGACTAGTGTTGTCACGAACTTCTTAAATAAATAAATAAAAATAAATTGACACGTTCGTAATTCAAACAAATAAAAATGACATGTTGGCCATTGTTTATGTTTAGAACTTCTTGGGTTTCTGTGTCGGTCACCGAATTATAGATTGTATATCGTAACGTTTCCTGGAATCATGCCCGATTGACGGCAATAGGCTTTTATTACATGTGACCGAGTACCTTAACACCTCTGTCCACCATGTTCAGGCTTTATAAACTTAAGACTTGTTGTCACAGAGTTTCAAAGAAATACATTTTAAAATTTTGTTGTTGATATTAGTTATTTCTTAAGTTATGTTAAGGTAAGCTCAGCAAAGTTATATAAAAATAAAAAAATAACGTACAAAACACATAAAATTAATAAATAAAGTTGCAAAATAAGTTCCAATCTGATTGAATGCGAAATGTGTAATTATATTTCAGTACTGTATATTACAGTAAGAGAACCAAGAATAAACATTTCGTATTAACTATACCTAGTAGATCAGTGACCTTGGATTACCAGTTCTTTCACATTATTCTTCATTAGATCCTATGAGTCCCCGGGGCTTACGTTAACAGCATACCACTTAAAGCTCTGAACTTTATTCCCAACACGAAACTCACCATTAAAGCCTCCAGATTTATGTTGCTTTTATTTGACAACTCTTTAAAGTATAGTAAAATTGTCTCGGTTTTACTAACTCCAACTCGTGCGTGACCGAACGACTGATGCAACTTAGCAACCGACTTTATATCTTAATATATTAAGCGTAAAACAACTTCCATAAAACATTAAACCAAATGACGAAAGCGGATGGTGTGTTCAAACGTTTTTATTAAACGTTGAAAGTCTCAAACAAATTAAACGTTTTGAAATAGGTTTATACATCAATCGATCGATAGTGCGATCAATATTGCTAAAATATTTGAATATCATTCGATTCAGAAGTAAATGTAAGCAATGTAGAATTTTGGTTTGCAGCCAACATTAATAGCGCAGTGATATTTGGACGAGTAACCGCTGTCGGCTGTAAATCTTAGGATAAAGCTTCATCTAAATAAATATGTTACTTTCAACAACAAACTTTAGAATTTGCCAAACAATATAGGTGATTATTATCGAGACAATATGAATATAATATGCCTTATTATTGAACATCTATACATGTTCTTAGACTCTGTAAACATTATTAGAAAAAAATAATCAGTCAAATGGTGTGTTGGCAAATATGAATGAAGTAAACGTAGAAATATAAAGCGATAAAGTTGCAAACACCTGTATCTGTCAGTGGGAGCTGCATTCGGAACGGTGTAAATGAGATACGAAGCATAGGATGAATGGAGACGTAGTATGCAATAAATAATAATCGCGAAACTGTCGGAAGTATTCCGAATGTTGTTTTGACGATTTGCTCAAGACAAATTGTAGACGAGGCGCCCGTTATTGGGGTCGGGCCCAAAATACATGGCGGCGGCTGAGCAGACGGCAGTAGGCGGCAGGCGGCGCACGCGCCGACCGCGCGCAATATCTCCTGGATTCAAATGTACCGGCTCATTTACTACACCAGTGCTATATTTAACCGCTGCGACCAGATTAATATCTGCATGTTCCGTCACAAAAATAAGTGAACTGTTCTCGTGAAGTTGTGATGTGTTATTTGATTTATGGTAAATGTGATAACTTTAGTGTCATATTCTAATGATCTGGACTGGATAAACAAATACGCTTTTAAGTTGTGTAATTCACTACCACGTAGGAAGTAAATATTATATTTTATTGGGAACATCACACCTCGTGAGTATCGTGTACCTATTTCTACTTTTTTGACAAATTGCCAAAACGCCTCCAATGTTTCTTACGTTACAAAAATATGATATATATAATTATTCTAAATCACGCAAACTTTATGATGACAGTGGTTCAGTAGAAATAACGTGAGAAAACTTATTTCAGCGAGATGAATCCTCCTTCAGCTTTGCACAGCGCTATGAGCCGGGATCGCAAGCCATTCACTTACACCCCAGGCGGGATAAATCTCTCCGAGATCAAGTCCCAGCGTATGGCACAACGACTCATGAGGAACGCAATGAATCCAGGGGTCCCTGAAGTACCGGTACATCCAGTACTGCCATCAGCCACACCAGTTGTACCAATAGCCCTACCTAATTATAACTGTTTACCGGTTCAAGTATTTCCTACTATGCCAGCTAATCCAAAAACATTATTAAGATCTAGAAGTCATCCTGATCAACGTGACACGTCATCGATTTATAAGCCAATACCACCTCCATCCATAAACAATGTACGGTTTGAAGATAATGGCTCAATGAATAATAAAAATACATATATCAATTCAATGTCTGCAAACAACGACAGACGAGTGTCTTTAAATGAATATAATACCGCAAGTAAAGATTGCAATGCAACGAATTTTAATTATGAAAATGATAGATTTACAGTTCCTTCAAATGCAAATTTGTACACATCACCCCAAAAAGCGGCGTTTGTGTATGCACCGGTAGCGGCACCAATTTCTTCGATAGACCTTGCACCATCAAACAAACATGCGATCCCACCAGTAATCAATTTTGAATGTGATACAACACCAGCATTCACGGATAATAGCATTGAACCTGAGTTTTTTCGTATTCCAAAATTAAGCAGTACACCGACAACTGAACAATCTTCTGACATGAAACTACATGAAAAAGAAGATATCGTTTTTGGACAAAAAGTTGTAGATACTTGTCTAAACAAGAGTGTTGAAGATGTAACAGTTACTCTATTTGAAGATGTAAACACAGCTAATGAAGCCATTTCTGCTACACCTTCTGAAACCAAACTTATAGAAGAAAATGCTGATGTTGATAATGATCAGGTTCAAATAAAATTACTGTATACTTATTATATCTATATTTACATGAGTGTTTACATCCTCTGTTACACTTATTTACTATACAACCTTAAAGATGTATAGAAAAATACTAATACTTAGTGAGTTTATATGTAATTTTGTGAAATAACAATAACTATACATCATAAAAACAGCACGTTAATATTATTTATTTAAGCTAACAATATTTAATAGACATATAAATTGAAAACACATGTTATAACACATATGTATTACTGTTTCAGAGAGAAGTCAAAGTAGTCAAGAAAAATGTAACAAAAGAAAACAAAATACAAGAACAAAATGGCAACGGGAACAAAGATTTAAATGAAGAAGCTGAATTGACTGTCAAAATACCTACAAAGAAATCAGGAGCTAGAACTGAGACAAAAGTAGAAGTCGAAAAGAGGACATTGCCGGATGGATCGATAGAAGAAGTTAAAACTACTACCACGAAGACAACGATTGATGGTCGCACTGAAATAAAAACAAGAACAGAAACTACAATAATCCCTAAAGATGAAGAATCAGAAGAGGAAATTGTGGAGGAGGAGGAAGAAGAAGAAGCTCAAGAAGTAAACAATGAAGATGATACTGGGGAGACAGAAAGTGTAACGATAACAGAGAAGGTTTCTGCACCAACAGAAAATGGTAATATTTCTAAAACCGAAGAAAGATCTGAAACCACCATAGTAAAGAAGGTTGCAATAGTACAAGAGTCTTCTAAGCCCGAACAATCTGAGGTTCTTGAACAAGAAGATGAAGAAGTGGAAGATGAGGAAGACATAGAAGAAGCTGAACCAGTAACAGTTGTACTAAAGAAGCAAGCAACGCCTGAGCCTGAAATTAAGTCTAAGCCTGTTGAGGAAGAAGAAGAAGAGGAGGAAGAAGAAGTTATAGAAGAATCAGAAGAAGTAGAACAAGAACAAGTTCTAAAAGAAGCTAAAACAGATATAAAAGAAGAAGACCTAATAGAAAAAGAAGAATCTGAGCCGGAAGAAGAAGAGGTGAAAGAAACTGTTAATAAAGATAGTGAAGAAGAACCAGAAGAAGAATATGAAGAAGTTGAGGATGAAAAACAAGAAACCCAAGTAGAACAAAAGACTGAAGTTGAAGAAAATATTGAAAAAGAAGAAGAGAGTTCAATTAAAGAATCGACGCAGGACGTAAAGGAAGAAGAGATTACCTCTGGAGAAGTTATTAGTGACTCTAAAGACGACATAAAAGAACACGTAATCCCAGTAAAGTTACAGGAATCTGAAGAACCTCAGTTAACGACAAAAGAAGAAAAACCTGAGGAAAAACCAACAGAATTTACAATTCCCATCAGAGAGCCTTCTATACCTCTCGAAAAAGTAGAGGACATTGAAATTAAGCCGATTGGTATTACACCAATTATTACAAAAACTCACACTGAGAATACTGAAATTATAAAAAGTACAATAGATCCATCAGGAGGTCTGAGCAAACAAACAGAATATAATAAAATTGAAAACATCGTTACTGTAAATCGTACCACAAAAATACTAGACCAGAATTATGAAAATTTAACCCAGCAAGGTATTCCAACTGTAAAAACATATTTCCCCCCTCCGAGTACAGAGAGACTTTCTGGATCTCCCATGCCTTCCAGACCTTATCAGCCTGTGTATCCGCCAGAGCCAGTTCAGGAACGGCGGCACAGCTTGCTCTTAGAAAGACTGAGCATGGAACGGCAAATGCCTTCGGATATTTACCAATTTAGCAACCAGAGCTATGAACAGCCACAATATCAAAATGAACCTCAATCAGAAGTTCTAACCGTTAGCAACGTTAAGCCAAGTACAATAACTAACCAGCAATGGTACCAACAAAATAAACTGAGTCAAAACGTTTTATACAATAACGTCACCTCTACCCCAACTAATACTCCTCAACCTCAGCAACAATATCAACCTCAACAGCAATACCAATCTCAACAGCAATATCAATCACAACCACAGTACCAACCACCACCACAACCACAGTACCAATCACAATACCAACCACCGACCCCATCTCAGTTCCAAAGAGGCACTACACCCCAGCCACAATTCCAACGAGGCACAACACCACAGCCTCAATATCAAAAGGTCGCTACTCCTCAACCTCAGTACCAACCACCTTATTCTGAACCACAACCTGAAAAAGCACCTGTAAATAATTATTCTTCTTATACACCCAATCCAACTTGGGTATCAAATACCGTAGAAGCCTCTCCTACTCCATACTCCTATGTAAACAAAGATACTACACAAAGTTATCAGAAAAGTACACTCAGTTCTACTACACAATACTCTACAGGTTATGTTCCGCCTCCGTGGGAACAGCATTCTAGCTATACCTCAGTAAATAATACTTCAGAAAAGTACTATCAAGAGGTACCCCAATCGACTGCTTTTAGCCCCACTCCTTCTCAAGGCTGGAAACCTACTCCAGAATCTGCGAAATTCACTAAGCCGGCTCCTATAGCTTATGCACCACCGGCACCGAATCAGTCTTTCGTAAAACCAGTTGCGGAGCTTCCAAGACATCCTGGACGTAAAACCTATTATAGTGAATACGAAAGACGATACATCACCGTACCAGAATCGAACTATATTCCCACCGAAACCAAGTTCCAACCTCAACCTGAAGCATCTCCACAGTATTACTATGATAACAATGAACCATCCGAGCCTGTGGAACCACAGTGGCGTAAGGAACTCAGAGAATTCACGGAAAAAACCTCTCAAACAATAGAACAAACTAATATCAAACCTCCATGGGAAGTAGAGTCTAAGTATGCAAAAACTCCATCGTCGACATATACTCCAACACCGACATGGAGTCAAACGTTAAGACCACAGTCTAACCGTGAGAGGAGTTTCGAGTCGGAATACGTATCTCAAGAATGGCCTAAAACCAGTACCCTAGGCCGTAGAAGACCACTGAGTACTGTGGGAGTCAGCATGGAAGGTAAGGTTGATGACAGAATTCGGGGTGTATCAGTAGACAGATACAATCCGAACAATTATCAACCTCCTGCGGAACATCCACCGGTGCAAACACACACGTTGACTACACCAGTGCATGCGGGTTACCATAACCCTAACGTGCCTGCTTATCACGCACGTGCTTCTGCTGAACCAAGGTAAGTTAATTTATCATGTAGTTTTTCTTTAGTTTGTTCTACAGTAAAATATAAAGCGTTTCTCAAAGTAGTAAAAAATTAGCGCTACACGTAGCAAACTTCCACTCTTAGGATGATTTTTATATAATGTTGTTTACCATCTCCAGCTAGATTTTGTGTTCAAACTTACTATTTTATTAACAATCATTGATTTAGTTATCTGTATAAGATAAGTTATCTTAACTATAAAACCAAGGTCATCTTGGCCATTATTATGGATCTAACGACACCGTTTAAATTAAAAATTATTTTTATACTAGTTTGCTTGCGGATCCGCCCGCGTATATGTCGGTTATCGCGGCAAATAGTAAGTCTATGTCATATTTTGATGTATAAGATAAAGTTTCATCCAAATCCATTCAGTACTTTTTGCGTGAAAGAGTAACAAACATTCAACCATCCATACTTACAAACTTTCGCGTTTATTATATTAATTTATATAATTATTATGTTTTCCGTAACCTATTTCACGCAGACTTGTTCCTTGATATTCACTTCATAAAATGTGACTATTATTACTTGATATTAATTTAAAAAATCTTTATCTGTGGTGAGTCACACATACAGGCATATGTAATAACTGCTTTGTACTTGCTAAATGCATTATTTTACATGTAATCATATCGACATATAATCAGGCACATATTATTGTAGATTTGAAGGAGCCTTCGATGTTAATCGTGTTTTTCTTTGCATTTCAGAGAGCAACCGATCCCGTATCAACAACGCGTGTATAGGGAATCCCGTGCCAGCCCGCTCCAGTCACGGTCCTTCAAGTACCTGCAATGGATCACTGGCACTGAAAATTAAAGGAAATTAGATCTAAATGTAACTTTAATATATATTTAAAAATACTGTTTCTAGCTTTCAAATTATATTACCTCTCAAAAACCAAATAATATGATATAAATTCGCGGTATATATAAGTTGCGTGAGTCGAAAATTTTTAATGTCGAATAACTTCTAAAACGATTTAAGAAAAAAAAACTATATAAGTTTCCTTTGTGGATTAATCATAAAGGTTTTATTTAAAGATATAAAAGGAGATAAATAAAAATAAATTCAGAAATATTCTATTTATATAAACGAAGAATGTGATGACATCTAGTTTAAATGAATGTCGTCTAAATAATCCTAAAATTCTATTGACCGAATTCATAGCGATTATTGAGGAAGTGATATTGTAAGGAAAAGTTAAATTCTAATGACCTAATGGTTGATGTTTCTTACTTTACCAGGTACTTTTTATAGTATTTTAAAAAAAGCAATCTAACTTTCAAAATTTTAATAAACTGGGAACGGTATACTTATAGTTTTGCTCAAAATTTCGTCTTTTGATTTGGTTATAACTCACATCAATCGTTTTTACTTCAATACATTTTTTTAAAGTATAATGGTGTACATGCTGTATTTATGAAACAAATAGATTGTGTAAATTTAAGTTAGCATATCAATATTTTCTGTAATTAATTCTCATTTCTAAATGATGTATAGTTTGTTAAACGGGCCTTTATACGTACTAAATGCATGTTAAAATATTTATCGTCTGTAATCGCAATTTCAATTGTTTTTAAATGGTGGCGTGGTATTGTGATAACTATTCTATTTAATCAATATTTATTGTCCTATGTGAAGAACAGAATATAAAAATACGAGACAGAGTTTGTGATGGTTATGTAATCACAGTGAGTTGTATGTCGTATGTTTTAAATGCACGTTAATGCTTGACACTCGCCTAGGACAATGAGTGACTTCTTCTAACCTAGTCAATGGAGACAATTTGTCGCTAGTCTTAGTTCTTATTTAACATAAAACTACACCAATGCATTTCAGTTTCACATTTGCTATTTCAATACCACAAAATGTTGTTTTATTTTTTTTATTCTTAATATTTGCATTTAAATTGCTCGAAATTTAAAATTTTATTTGATCGTTTATAGAACGTGATTCCAAATTTTAAGAAGTAAAAATTAAATATAAAATATCTAGATTCGAAATGTCTATAGTTCCGTGTTTAAATTTTTTTTTCTTGTCACGTTGAAATTTAAAAGAAGCAAATAGTTTTAATTTTATAAATTTTTATATTTAACCAATATATAACAGTAGAGTTGTACTTTTGATACATTGCGTCTTTTTTTATTAAAGGACGTTTATGTTCATTAGTTCGTACACATTTCGCTTTAATAATTTAATAAGCTTGAATATATCTCATTTGTTTATTTAAAGCTAATAATTACATCAAATTCAGAGGTGTGTTTAATAAAGTTCCTTTTCTACGCGTTACTTTAATCTATGTGCAAGGTCCCTTAGCTGTAACAAAATATTGTTTAATTTTATGTTATTTGTGAAATCATTGTTGAGTTTTATTTAATAAAAATATTCAAGTTTATGTAATGTTTTATTTTTAGGACTGTTTAGATGATAATAATAAAGTAAGTATCGAATGATTACGCTTAAGATTTTATCTTTTACGATTTTAAATAATATCATAACTAATTATCGATTCAAATAAATAAAATTGAAGTGTCTGTTTGTTATTTCAAATTAACAACTTTTCGTTAATGCATATGCTAGTTAATATTAGATTGCTTGATCGATTTTGACGAGACTTTCACTCGCAGATAGCTGGTGATATAAGGAGTAACTTAGGTTGCTTTTAAAGGTATAATAAAAACCGCAGGTAGCATTATGGGGCTCAACTAGTTTTGAAAAAAACTGGCGCTAGTGTTACCATTACTTTAAACTATACTAATTAAAAAAGAAATATATCATCTCTATTAAGCTACTTAACATACAGAAAAGTGAATTCCTCTGTAATTCCCCACATAAAACCTTTTAAAATGCAAGGTTGGGGTCACGTACTAGCAAATAAGAATATACGTCTTTCCCCACCTTTTCCCCCCCTAAACCGTAAAAATCTTTCTTTACAGCACTGCTACAGGGAAACGCTCTCTTCCGACAAACTACTCTATGTCGGCCACGTGCATCTAACTACATTATGCGGTTTTAAAAAGCACTGGTTTTAAATGTGGAAAAGCTTTACGTACTCTTTTGCGAAACGACGACTTTAAAAAAAAAGTTAGAACATGTGCGTTTAAAAGGTTCGATACCAATAATATTATTTGTGTCTTTTCTTATTCCGATTTAATATTGACACTATTACAAGACTTAAATGTACATATAAGAAAGGGTTGTATTTTATACTAGCCGACCCACGCAACGTCGTTTGCATCTCCTATTGCCCGTCGCGTGATATTTTCCCCCGTTTTTGAAACATTTTTCATTGGTGCTCCTCTCCTATTTGTCTTAGCGTGATGATATATAGCTTATAGCCTTCCTCGATAAATGTACTATCCAACACTGAAATAATTTTTCAAATCAGACCAGCGGTTCCTGAGATTAGCGCGTTCAAACAAACAAACAAACTCTTCAGCTTTATATATTAGTACTAGCCGACCCACGCAACCTCGCTTGCGTCTTCTATTGCCCGAAGCGTGATAATTTTCCCCCGTTTTCGAAACATTTTTCGTTGGTGCTCCGCTCCTATTGGTGCTAGTGTGATGATATATAGCCTATAGCCTTCCTCAATAAATGGGCTTTCTAACGATGAAAGATTTTTTTAAATCAGACCAGCGGTTCCTGAGATTAGCGTGTTCAAACAAACAAACTCTTCAGCTTTATATATTGGTATAGATTTTAACTATTTACTAAAATAGAGATTGCTATAGAATGTACATCTAAAAAATATATCTTAAAACATAACTTCAGTAGCATACATGAAGCGTTCACTTGCAAATGTGTTCCTAAGTTACCCAAAAACAATTTGACGTAAGCATCGCCATCGAATACGAACATCGATAATGCACCTCCGACCCCTAAATACGATCGCATATGAGGCCATTTCATTTCATATAGGTTCAATATTTGGCTCTGAAGCTCGCTGGGGATAGGGTCCTTTGTATTGGATGGGCTGATAAACACTAGAACGAAAAATATTTGGGTCAGAAAGAAAAGTTTCAGTGCTAAGCTATACAAGTTCGAGAAAAAAGTATGAAACATCTATTTGTTTAATGGACATTACTGTAGTAAGTATTTTTAACTAAGTTTTCCTCGGATACATGTCAGTTATCACGGTGAAAATTTTATATAGCTTATTTCGTTCCTCAAGAATCAAACTATCTTCATATTAAAATGTATAAAATTGGTTCAGGGTTTTAGTCATAAAATCTATACAGCGAGACCAGAGTTATTTTTGCATCTATAAATGGATACAAATAAATAAAATTGGAGAGTCTGTTTGTAATATTAAAATAACCGTTTTTTACTAAATACATATGTATGTATATGTATACGGTACATAGACCAAAATAACATTTACAATTTTTGTCTGTCTGTTTGTTTGTTTCTGCTAATCTCCGGAACCGGGGCTTTCACTGATAGGTAGCTGATGATATCAGGAGTAACTTAGGTTACTTTTTTTAGACTAGCTTTGCTCCGCGGCGTTACCCGCGGTAAAACGATAACCGCAAATAGCACCGCGGGAATCAGCTAGTTTATCATAGAAATAGAAATTAAGACGGTTACGTGAAAACAGGTTTTATTTTCATTGTTATTTCAATATGGAACCATGAATGGTGTAGAAGAATTTTATTAACGTTTTTTAATATTATTTTCTTTGAACTTCTTGCTATAATTGTAAAAGGTTTAAATATTTAAACAAGTAATGTTTGTTTTAAGTGTAATATTACATGAACTAAATAAAATTTAACATAAATAGATATAGATTACAAATAGGCTTCTTTTTATGAAAAAAATAATCGCAACCGAAATTTATTGACCAAATCGACATCGAATCGTGCGAATATAATGAAAGTTAAATATTAAACGCCATCGATGAAAATTACATACCATTGATTTGTCTTACACAGCCCAAATATATCTGATTGGAAAGTGATCGACATCCTCCGTCATGCACCACCGCGGCAGAGCCTGTAACGAACAAAAGGTCAGTTTCCTAGAAGGTAATTCCTATTAATTGTAGTACAAATCTATATCTATACTAATATATAAAGCTGAAGAGTTTGTTTGTTTGTTTGTTTGTTTGTTTGTTTGTTTGAACACGCTAATCTCAGGAACCGCTGGTCCGATTTGAAAAATTCTTTCAGTGTTAGTTAGCCCATTTATCGAGGATGGCTATAGGCTATATATCATCACGCTAGGGCCAATGGGAGCGGAGCACTAATGAAAAATGTTTCGAAAACGGGGGAAAATTATCACGCTACGGGCAATAGAAGACGCAAACGAGGTTGCGTGGGTCGGCTAGTAATTATATATACAAATGTATGAGTTTTCGCCAAGCCACAATAGTCAGATCTCGCTACTAACTAATTGAATTCCAGTGGAGATTTCCCGAAGGCAGGCTGTCAGTGCTCAGCCCAACTCGTTACGTAGCCGGTAAGCTCAGGAATGTAGCATAGATTTTTCATTAATTTTAGGTTTTATACTAACTTCTGCTTTTAGACTTTCGCGACTTTTTTCACATACACTTAGTTTTGTAAAGTACGTCACGTCGGAAAATTGAAGGAATCGTGGGCTTTAAATCGTTTTATAGCGAATAAGTACCGCTGTTTAGCAAAACTATGAGTATTTATATTATCATTAACCGACTTCAAAAAAAGGAGGAGGTTTCTCAATTCGACCGTATTTTTTTTTTATATGTGTGTTCGCGGATAACTTCGTCGTTTATGGACCGATTTTGATGATTATTTTTCTAATGGAAAGGAGATGTCCCAACGGTGGTACCATGATAAGGACATCAATATCTGATGATGGCATCCAAGAGAAATCGAGTCAAACCTTGAAGTCGGTTTGATTTTTGTTAAAATTGAATTGGATATCTTCGCATTTAAATATGTTTAGTAATGAAACTTGTATCAATAACGTTCACTATAATTTTATAACAAAAATCTATTTAGTTTTGGATATATTTCTAGAGCATTTTTATTAGTAAAACTGAACCGTTCAACATATTTAAGTTTAAGGATTTACTGAAAACAAATTTAAGATTCGCTGAACATTATATCTAACTAGCGACCCGCCCCGGCTTCGCACGGGTGCAATGCTGATACTAAATAAACTGTAAAATGACTTGATAAATCTATACACAACATTCACAGCTTTTTGTAATTTCAGAGTTTACTCTTGATAAGTGCGGTTTAAAAATTTACTTTAATACCGACTAAGGTACGAACATACAATTTCGAAAAATGTCGCTCTGAAAAGCGAGGTTTGTCTTAAAAAATAATTAAATTTAGTATTTTTATCTTTTATAATATTTTTTTATGGCAAAATTACGTTTGCGGGACAGGTAGTACTATCATACAATTTTTTTATTTATCGTAACGTATCTACTTATTTATAAGTACGGATTATGTACCGCCCGCGCCGCCCAGCATTTTAATTCTGTAATATTTTCGAAAATATTCATTCAAATTACACGCTGTAATGGGCCATATTGATCTATATTAAATGCACAATGTATTAAAGGTATTAATTGGATAAGGTTTCATACTGTATTACTTAAAATCGCTTCGTAAATATGCCATTATTTCTTGTAGGTTATCCCTAAGAGATAGAAATATATATATATTTTTTTGTAAACCTTTTTAAGGCTTACAATACTGTAGAACAATATCTATCTCATAAGCTTCAGCCAGTGTTTGCAATGTAAGCGCAAAAAAATGAGTTTATTTACGACATCACATTGGAAACCTCGAAAATTATCAGTATTTTTCTATTATATTATGCATTTATTATACATTTAAACCTTTCTCTTGAATCACTCTATCTAGTAAAGAAACCGCATCAAAATTCCTTGCATAGTTTTAAAGATCTAAGCGTTAATAGGGACCGACAGAAAGCGGAAGTGACTTTGTTTTATACTATGTAGTGATATTCTCGTGTCGCGGTGTTTGTTATCAAACTTCTTCTAAACAGCTTAAATAATAAGGGTGACCCACCCCTCAATTTTTTTTGTTGTTATGGCAAAACAGCGTTTGCCGGGTAAGCTAGTTTTATATAAATCAGTTAAAACGAATTATGTTTACATTATTATGATCACTAATTCCCTTATAATAATGAGACCTTGACCTTTTAAAACAAACCTAATTTCAATCAATTAAATTATTTTTATTTAACCTTTTTTTGAGGGAGAGGTAACGTATCGCATTGGTAATTTAATATCTACTTGTCACATTTTTTTATTATATTATTGTATGGACACTTGAAATTCCTCTAAATTCTAGTTCATTGTAGTTAATTATGCTAAACCTAATGTTTTGTAAAAGATTGGACATAGTTCCATGAGACAAAATTAAGAACAATGACATCTACGTTTAATTAAAGAAAGTCCGTAGTTTAATTTTGTATCTTTCTCTAGTAGAACACAGACAGCTGTTGTCGTCAAATTTATCACATTCTATTTTTTTCTGCGCAATCTTGTTACTTAGATAAATAAAAAGCATCTCTGTTAACCAATTCTACTCAAGTACCCATTGAAACAATCGTTTACTCCTGAGAGTATTCAAAAACCTCTCGTTAAGCGATTTTGGTTGTAATGTTTTCGATTTAGTGATAAAGAACCTTTATACTACGGCCTCCGGACAATTTGCCGGGACGGATCCCGTGGAGCTTCGTTATCTCCCACCAGGGGGAGGCCCATTATCTTTGAGGAGAAAAGAAATACCGAAAATTGCTCTAATTTATACCCCGTGCGTGAAAGTATTCAGTTACGTTGGTGCGAACAATGTAGAATAAAGAAATGAGTTCGCGGGAGGATAAAAGAGGCTATGGTTTGGTTTTGGCCTAATTTTCTTATATTATGTTGGCAAATCAATAGTTAGTTATTTATTTATGTTTGATTCGTGATTGGCTAATAAGACAACATTAGGTAGAGCTATCTTTGTATTTATTTCACAATCACAAATTAATATCGATTCAATTGTGTAAGGAGTTATATACTAAGCCATTAAGTTACTGTTACTAAAACGGTAATAGGCCGGTTTCTGAAAAAATATTTCTAAAAAAAAGATACCGATGAACAGGGAACCTCCTCTTTTTTCCAGTCAGTCAAGTCAGTTATAAAGAAGTATCAAATTATAGTGATAGGATTATGAAAATTTTTGAGTCGAATCTTCATTTCAGCACTCAACCTTTATTTAGATTAATTAATTAATTATTAGTATTTTTTGCGTTGATA
This sequence comes from Spilosoma lubricipeda, assembly GCA_905220595.1. Lineage (NCBI taxonomy): Eukaryota > Metazoa > Arthropoda > Insecta > Lepidoptera > Erebidae > Spilosoma > Spilosoma lubricipeda. The sequence goes on from HG992295.1 coordinate 5,832,809, forward strand.
AGTCCTTCTGCAAGTGGCGTGTAATTGAAGAGGCCTATGTCCAGCAGTGGACTGCGACGAGGCGATGAAGAAGCCCATTTTAATCGTCGTCAATGTTAATTACAATTTTTTTTCATAAATGTGGCAATCTTTTCATCGTTAATTCGGTCGAGTGAAATATGAAACTAGCATTTTTATAAATAAATCTGTTCAGTCCATCCACCTGTGCTACGTTCCTTTGGAGAGGAGTAAACCCATATATAAAAGCTAGACAATAGAAGACCGGTCACTGGTGCACGGAGGTCAACTTGGAGCATTTCCACTCCTATTATGATTCCGGGTCCTTTGAGCGGGGCTTAAAAAAGCATCTCACTAGGCCATAGTGTGGGTAACCATGCTGCAATGTCCTTATTCGCATTGAGGATGATGACCACCACTCTTGGAATCTGCTCATGCTTTCAATCATGCAGAGTAGAGTCAATGTGGCGCAGCAAAATATAAAAAAAAATTGCGCCCGGCGCCCAAAAAAACACGTCCGTACGTAAGATTACATATTTTTCGACCGTTTTCTCGCAAATTCTATATCCGACTCGTATGAGATTTTAACTCTCAACATGATAAACCCTAGTGTTGCCATTACATCTAACTTAGAGCATAAAATTTTACTCATAAATACCAAATAGGCGTTTTGGTATCGAACAAAACTATTTACTATTCAAATACTGAAATAGAGTATTCTTAACTGTTATAAATCAAAAAAACTTTCGTCAATTCCGTCAGTTTTCCCAAGTTTCAGAGCTACCTACAAATACAACATACTGCGTACATTAAACGCAATGATGTTTATCGTAGTTCGCAATAATTGGATAACAGGCGCTGTTGCAGTGATGGATGACCTGGCTCACTTCCAGCTACCACAGATATGTGCTATGGGATGGCGCCCCATACATATTATTGCAATTTTATTACCATCGGTAATGTTCGTATTTTCCCGATAATGTAACTTTCTGCTTGCAAAATAGTGTTTGAAGTAAGGAGGTTGCAAGTTAAAATAAGTTGATAGTAATGTCACGCGTTAGCAAAATACTGTAATAATACTTATTTCATGTCTAGTAGGACTATTATAGTAAAAAACGTAACAAACTGTGTTCATAGTGAATGAATGTCATTGTAAGTATATGTGAGTCGAGTTAAATGACTTTTATTTATTGAGATACATATGAAGACGGAGCACAGGCCCCCTACGAGGTGGTCCGACGACTTGGTAAACATTGCAGGAAACCGCGGAGCATAGGACCGATTGTTGTTGAAAGCCTTGGGGGAGATCTATGGCCAGCAGTAGTGGACGATTTTCTGCTGAGATGTGTGGTTCTTGATGTGGCTTGGCTATTGTCTCCATTGACCGGACTCAATACCGAAAAGATTCTGTACTTTTCAACCATTGGGTGATGGAACAAGTTTTTTTTTAACTATAGTCCTACCAAAATGACTCTATTCTGCCCGATAGAAAGCATAAGCAGAATCTAAGAGTGGTGGTCACCATACTCATTGCGAATACCGACAATGCAATAATGCAGCATGGTGGCCCACACCGTAGCGGCCTAGTGATGCCATTATAAGGCCTCTGGTCTTGCACTCACCAACAAAAACACGACAGCACGAACATTGTCATTTTACATTGATTTTCTAAGTGAGGATAGTACCACCCCGGTCGAGCAAGCCCGTTTGAGCTAAAATCAGCGTGGCTCTACTAGTTAAAAAGCTAAATACATGCATTGAAATTCAATGGTCTTAAGACAATTAAAAAAGAGGCGCAAATACTTTTAAACGCAATAACAGTAAGTGTGAAAAAACTGGGTTACAAAACATCAACAAAAAAGTAAATATTTATGGCAAATAGGAAACGTATATTCGTAAATCAGAGTTTTCTGCTCGCAAAGACGGTTAAACGACGATATCCATAACGATTATCGTTAAAACGTACAACTTTTGCTACTTTTGCTAACGACTTCGATAGGAATTCGGAACTCTTAAACATATATGAATTTTTATGAAAACCATATAATGTGATGATATGTATGAAAATACTTTTTACTCGGTTCATGTTTTGAAGTGTTTTTTTTTTGGAAATAGGACCACTGTATGGCTTGAATAGGATGGATTGGAAAGTACCAACATTCAATATATTATTATTATTTAAACTAGACAGTAATGCTTCCCTCTCTTTTCTGTACCGGAAATATTCTCATATTCTACTAACAAGTGATGGACATCTTCAACGATTCCACATTGCTTACAATTGGGGCTACTAACTTTCTTCATTGAAAAGCCAAACTTGTTAAGCGGAACCTGTCCAGATCTTAACCTATGTGCAATAACTACATGCCTTTTACTAATATTTCTATTTGAAAACCACGGAATACGAGTAGGTTCACACTGCATTGTTTTGTACCATATTCCCTTTTCTCGTGATAGTTTATTAAAATATTCCTTCCAAATTTTATAACAATCAGCACTAGATTTAGGTAGAGAAACTCACATAAATTATAAATCAACGCCATCTAGTTCCAAGGCTAAGCAGAGTTTGTGTTATGGGTACTATAGACTAGACAACTGATCTAAATACATATACCTATACATTTTTATGTGTAAATAAAAAAATACAAAACAAATAAATATTTCGGACGTCTAACACACAACGCCATCTAGTCCCAACATACATATATTATTATACAAAGAAATAATCCAAACCTGACACAAATATTTGCAAATCATACAAACATTTGGTCCGGCCCGGTAATCGAACCCGAGACCTCAAGCACAGCAGTCGCATATAGGTTATGTGGTTCGTTTTGCCGAGTCTCAACTGCTGTTTTTACTTTGCCCTATTAATTTGTGAAAATAATAATAATAAGATCCGGTATTTTCGGACCCATATGACTTTCAAACATTGCAGTTTCAAATGATATTTCAAAATTGTAGCTGAAGAGGCCAAAGCACGACGTACTTTTGTCTCTCGAGCTCTAGGTATCTATAGTCATTCGCCGTCTGGTGACAGCTCTTCTCGTTTGCCTGTCATGTCATTAAAACACTGCTTGTTATAAAAAAATGATGTGTATCCATTTATATATATATATATATATATATCCATTTTCATGTTCTCCACATTTTTTATCATTAATTTCATCGCGACGAAGACTTAAAGACTTGAAGACTTTAAACACTTGACATTGGCAGAAATATCTGATTCGAGAGATCCGGCTGGTTGCCATTTCATCAAAAGAAGCAAAATTCAAGATGTATTGTTGCTAATTCTGTTGTTGCTACACTAAACTAAAATTTCTCAAAAAATATCTTTAATTCTTTTCTTTTAGTAAAACGATTTCCAAAATGCTTTTTTTAAATGTATGGTTTAGACAACGTCTATTTACTTCGTTCGACACTACAAAACTCATTTTTAGTTAAACTTGGAGAGATTATAATATAATTTTAAAATATTCTAAGCAATTACGTGCAATATTAAAACACTATTGTCCAGCTAACAACTTTAAGCTGGCAGTTTCCGTGAAATAATCCTGCTAATTTACGGCGCATGCTGCCAGTAACAACAATTTCAATCGGTAACGCTTCGCAATTTGACAGTATTATACTAGTAACATTTGGATTACTCCAATAATCGTGATGCAGTGGGTTGTGGAACGGAACGGTCCTACTTGTTATTGCCCGTGGCTCTTGGTTGACATGTTAAATGGCTGGCGTCGTGTTCATGTTATAGCCAGCTTAAGATGCGATTTAAGGGACAAAATAGAATGTAGGGACATTGAAAATGTAGAATCACTTGAACAACCTATGGAGAAAAAGTGTAGAATAATAAAAATTCTAGAAAAGTTTCTTTAACTCCAAACAGTCAAATCAAGTTTGTAATAAGCTACATTCCGATTTTATTGAAAAAAAATTGAGTAAATCGGATCGTAGGTTATGTATGTATTGTTTTTTTCCTTTCTGGCACATACAACAGTACATTGATCTTACATCACGACAATAGTAATGTTCTAAACGATACACAAATGTTAATAGTTGTCTGACAGTCACTCCTTGATCAAGCGTCTCTGACAGGGTCACAATTAGTTATTTATTTCTAATATTTACATTTACTGATTTCAACGTTTATGATATCAGTAAATACTAAGTACTTTCAGTTAAGGAATATAATATGCACTTACCACGACACACGTTGATACGATACAAGGCAATCTTTTAACGGTATCGCTATGTATGGACATAATGCACAAAGAAATGCTTATTTAGCATTACGGGTCGAGTTCATTTGAGAGAGTACAGCCGGTCGCCAGTCATAATTTAATGCTGAACCGCGACACATACGTAGGGAGAATATATAAATCGTGCTGTGTAAATTTTCTTTTATTTATTCCTCGAACACTCAAAGTTATGAGTAATCTGGACAATAAAGAATTAGTATTTACATAATAATATATATATATACTTTTGCAGCTACATTGCCAATATATAGATACATTGCCGATATATACAGCTTTATTGCCGATATATATAGCCACAGCTGGTCAGTCACTCATTGTTAGACAGCTTGCACGTGCAAATACTACTACACTACTATATGTGTATGCGTACAATTGAGCTGACAATATTCGATTATTCTTTTTCTTAATTCGTAAAGGCATAGTGCATTATTGTTTCGTAAATATTGGCAAACTAGCTGTGTCAATTATCGCGGCAAATAGTAGCCTAAATGTAATTCTTATTAAGCTATATTACTGTAAAGTTTCATCCATCCAATAGTTTTTTGCGTGAAAGGGGAATAAACCACCTAATGTAGTAGAGCCACGCTGATTTCAGCACGAATGAGCCGGCTCGACCGGGGCGGTACTACCCTCGCACGGAAAATCAACGTAAAATGACAGCGATTATGCTGTCGTGTTTCGTTGGTGAGTGCGAGACCGGAGGCCCAATGATGCAGGAGCATCACTAGCCCGCCATGGTGTGGGTCACCATGCTGCATTATTGGATTGTCTGCATTAGCAGTATGGTGACCACCACTCTTGGATTCTGCTTATGCTTTCCATCAGGCAGAGTTGAGTCAGGGCCAAATATAAAACAAAACAAAAACACATCCTTACAAACTTTCGCATTTATAATATTAGTAGGATTTCCTTTTGTTTTTTAGAACTTTATGTTTTTTTTAATTAATGATGATTCCTTTACTCGCAATAACATTTTTAATATCTGTTTAAAGCGATGTTTACTTTTGAGGATCTATAAACTGAAATATCGGCTTGGCAATACACTTATATAATAAGGTGTTTAATTTGTCAGTAAAAAAAGGTTTAAGACAAACCTTAGACACTCTAATTTCATTTTATTTGTATAGCTAATAGGTACTAAAAGTTAAAAAATAATTTAGTAAAAATATTTGGTATGAAACCGTTGGGCGTAGCGTAAAGTGAGATGACTAGATGGAAACACGGGCCCAACGATTTTCTACCGAATATTTTTAACCAAATGATTTTTTAACTTTTAGTACATTATTTTCAATGAAACCGTTAAAATTAATTATTTTTTTTACATATTTCTTATTTTTAAGTAAATTTTAAGGTAAATTTGTAAGCTGCCATTTTGTAGAGGCGGCCATCTTGGATTTACATTGAAACAATTAATTTTCACCAGACCTGAGGGTGTGCACCAAATTTTAGATCAATCTGTCAACAGGAAGGGGGACAAATTCAAGCAAAAAAATATTAAAAAAACCTGGTCAAGCTAAATAAAACCGTTTAATAACCGCTTTTTACTAAATACATATGTATGTATCACGGTACATATACTAAAATAACACTTTTTACAATTTTTGTCTAAACAGACCGACTTGTTCCGTATAATCTCTGGAACGGCTGGACCTCTTATCTTACGATCTGGACCGATTATTACAGGACTTTCACTGATAGGCAGCTGATGGTATAAAGAGTAACTGAGGCATTTTTTCAGACTAGCTTTGCCCCGCGGTGTTACCCGCGTACGACAATGAGTCACGGTCAGCTAGTGTGCAATATAAAACATTCAATCAATATAAAATATCAAATATTAATGGCTTAATTCTAAAAACTAAAATCTTTTACAGCGATGGCACTAGTTGAGATATATGAAACTTGATATATCCGACACCCAGCCAGCCAGTACTTGCGAATATTTCGCTTCAGTCTTGGTCACAAAAATAGTTAACAGAATTAAGCTGAGCGCGCGACTGGAATCCTGATGAGTTTATAATGAACCGTTGCCCGAGTCCACACGAAATACGAGCACATCACCGTAAAAAAGCAAGTTGACCATAGCGAGGACGTAATCTAAGTGAGAAGTCTGTGGCGAGTGTCCGTGTTTGAGGTTTTATGTGTATTTAGGGAGTGTGATGTTCGTGTTTGTGTTCGTAAATGTTCTTTATTTAAATTCAAGTCGCACAGTTGCAAAAGATCCTTAAGTCGACTTTTTTTTAGTTTTAACAATATTGTCAATAAATTACCTGATACCACCGATTTATTTGAGCCTCTGCAGTTGCGGAGAGATATTGCATCTACAGCAGTCCTCTACCGCCTTTACTATGGAGAGTGTTCTGAAGAGCTATTCCAACTGATCCCACCTTCTTCCTTCCTCTACAGAACAACACGAGTCGGCCTTGGAAGTCACCGCCTCAATCTTAGAAATACGATCTCGAACCAAACGGTTTGGTCCTTCCTTCCTATGCCGAGCAGTTAAAAATTGGAACTCACGACCAGCGCATGTGTTTTCCTCCCACTATGATCCCGAGTCCTTCAAGCGGGACGTCAAAACGATTGCACTAAGCCGTCATCGTGTGGGACGCCATAGTGCATTGTCTACTTTCGCAGTGAGTATGGTAGTCTTCACTGTTGAGTTCTGCTTGAGTTTTCCAGCAGGCTGAGCAGAGACACTTTGGATGCCTCGAGTAAAAAAAGGACAATTTTATAAACCTCATCTTTTGCCAAAATATAGAGATTATAAAGATTTAGCGGATACAAGTGAGTATGCTGCTCATGCGAAAAACACGTTTTTTTCTAAATAAACTGCAACTTTACGCGTCTGTCTCGGGGCTTTGATAATTGTTATTGCAAATGTTGTTTTCAGCGGAAACTGCAGCTGACAAAGTAACGATCCTGTTTCTGTTTAAGCCCCGATAAAGGCTTAAGATTAGGCGAGGGTAATATAATTTGTTAAACATAGGATCACTGATAGTATTTGTAAAAATAATTGAATTGAATAAATAATGATATTCTAATACTTACATTTCTTGCGACGAAAAATACAACAAACGGGCAATACAATTAAAAAAAAGAAGCTTGTTAATACTGCAGATGGTATTAATAACGAACAATAATGCCATATCTGATAAATACTACTGGAATTTACGCACAGCAGTGTATAATGCAGGCCATGTAGTGGACTTCGTAGAAGGTATAGTCACAGACAAAAACATAGACAATGCCATCAACATTATGCAATCTGTTTATATGAACATTTTAAAATTCGAATTGGAACGCAGCAATCACTAGGAAGTGACACATCAAAGTGACGCGCAATAAAGCGTTCCGTTCGAAATGCGAATTTCGCGCTAAAACGTCGCGTGCCCAGTGATGTTCGACCGAACGATCTTTTCTGTTTTGCTATGAATTTTTAGTACGTTTTACTTTTAAATTTTTGTGGTGTTTGCGTTGGTTGCATCGGTGAGTGTTGCTATACGTTTTATGAGTTAAGAGTTATTATTTATGTATCCTGCGAATACAGCAAATTGTGACATATTTGGTCCGTTCGCCATTTCACATAAAATTATGATTTATTTGATCAATTCCAGACGTTACGTCTGAAATTGTGCGTTTCATAGAGATTTCTAATTTTATAAATTTAAAATGGGCTATATAAATACCATGCAATAAAATATAGTCTGTTTTTAAGTTTCAGTGCACTGTGCTGCCAATTTATTTGGATGAATAAAAAGGATTCCTGTGCATTAAATTAAAGAGTTATCAATATCGGAAAAAATGTTTCGAGGTATTATGAACTGATTTAATTCTTTTTGCTTTAGTGAAGTAGACTTCTCATAACGATTTTCTTAGTATTTTATGCCTTGATGTATTTTATTTCATTAAGAAGGAGGTATACCTAATTTACTGAAAGTGCATAAATACTTGATGTGCCGAAAAACTCATTTTAAAGTATATCCTACTAATATTATAAATGCCAAAGTTTGTAAGGATGGATGGATGTTTGGATGGATGTTTGTTATTCTTTCACGCAAAAACTACTAAACGGATTTGGATGAAACTTTACATTAATATAGTTTATACATCAGAATAACACATAGGCTACTATTTGCCGCAATAACTGACATATACGCGGGCGGAGCCGCGGGCAACAACTAGTCCTACTAATATTATAAATGCGAAAGTTTGTAAGGATGGATGGATGTTAGGATGGATGTTTGTTACTCTTTCACGCAAAAACTATTTAACGTGTTTGGATGAAACTTTACGGTAATATAGCTTATACATCAGAATAACACATAGGCTACTATTTGCCACGATAACCGACATTTACGCGGGCGGAGCCGCGAGCAACAGCCAGTTACTACATAAATTATTATCTCGGGTTCGGTTACCGGGTCGGACCAAATGCTTGTATAATCTGCAAATGTATTAATTATTTAATTATTTTATAAATAAATTTGCTATTTTTTTTATTTTAATTAAATTTATTTCAGTGTGTGGGTGCTTTCTATGTATATTATGTGTGTTTTAAAAAAATGCATATATGTATTTATATCAGTTGTCTAGTACCCTTAACAGAAGCAAGATGACGTTGTGTGTAAGATGTCCGAAATACTTATTTATATTATAGATTTCCCGTATTTAGCTTGTCCCATATTGAAAGTTGTTACCAAGGCATATGGATCGTTTAAGTTATGTCTGTCACATAATTATGTACACTTTTACTATTTGACCTGAAAAGTTTCCGACCTCAACGTGAAGATAACAACACTCTTTAATAAAAACTAGTGAACGTAGTTGTTTGTACATCTTTGCATTTTGTATCGCTGGGATAAGTGTATAGAGTTCAAGAAAACTATAAAATGTCGTAGAAATGTCGTATGTCGTAGAAATGTCTTTAATCATCGGTAGGCCAGAAACTATTCAGAACATTCACGTATTTTGTTCGGTGGGCGTGTTAGTCCCGGTTGGTAATTTAGATTCCTACCGAAAGTCTTAGGTGGGTAGAGTATATAGTACAAGTACTAGATAGTACAAAGGTGAATTTCACAGTTGTCTAATTACCATATTACAGTTAGGTGAGTGTGAAATAGGTATTGGTTGAAGGAGATTTTTGGATGAAAACAAACAAATAAATATACCATAGACAATTCATTGTTTCCAATCGACTAAACAAATAAATTTCACCTATAGCTAAAGACATCGATCAATAGGCAAAGCGGGGGAACAATACAAGAACTAATCGCAAGTTTTAGTTAGTTTGGTAAATTGAGATCCGCCGGCGCTTTGGGCACAACTTTTGATTAGCCAAGAGTCAAGCGATGGTCTTCGGCGATCTGAATGTTCCTACTTTTGTTTGTTTATCTGTGAGCAAAGTAAACGAGATCTGTGTAACTTGATTACAGTTGCGTGTTAACGATTAATCGACTTGTTGCGACTAATTACGTTTTGTCGAGACTTTTAATTGTTGATAAATATTTTGTAACCCTTTTAGGTACATTCATGTTGTACTGCGTACTGGTTTAAGCGATCACTTGGCCGCTTCGTACTACGTTGTATGTACAACACAACGTAGTACAGTTGAGTCCCACATGAGATTACACCTTGTGTGATCAACAAATGCTTGTTTTAGTTCTGAGTGTGTTTTGCATCCGTTTCATGAATGTTTGTAAAACTCCTCATGATACAGGATAAATATTTAATTCTTATATATTTAGAAACTAGTTATTGCCCGCGGCTCCACCCGCATATATGTCGGTTATAGCGGCAAATAGTAGCTTATGTGTAATTCTGATATATAAGCTATATTACTGTATAGTTTCATCTAAGTCCGTTGAGTAGTTTTTCGTTAAAGAGTAACAAACATCCATCCATGCATTCTTACAAACTTTCGCGTTTGTAATATTAGTAGGATACAAAGAAAGAACGTATGTAGGTAAATGTATTCCACTGGATGAATGTTTCCTATCTACATTACATACCTAACTTTTTGTTTTCATTGTTTTTTTTTTACTATCATTTCAATTTAATTTTAATTATAACAAGTAAATAAATAAATATAAAGAAATATAATAGATTCAAATAAATTAAATTAGTAAGATAAACATTCTTAAACATAAAATACATAAACTAAAATAACAGTATTTTATAAAAAACAGTTCCGGTAAAATGTTGTAATTAATCTCGAATTTATTCATAACTGTCCGTCATTTTTATTCGGTAACACTTTTATCAGATTATATAATACAAATTCATAATTTTGCATGTGGCAACCCTTTGACAGTTTTAATTAAGCAAACCCAGTTATTTAGCTTCACAACAAAACTACAATGTCATTGTCTCCGGGATACTATTTTATTTATATTCCAATTTAACCTGTCAATGAATGCCGGAGTTGAATAAATGAGGTCGGGTGATAGACCGGGCTTTAGTTACTGTTAATCTATAATCAACTAGTGTTTACTGTAACGCATTAAGGGACCGTCTTAACAAACGGGTAATCTAGTTTGTAAATACGGTTCAACTGAATTTAAACCAATATTTAGATTATAACCTATTGCTTAATAGCTGTTTTGAGAAGAAATGCATGAAGTTGGAAGCTTTTATATAGATTTTTTTAACCAAGAGGATTTGATATTGATTACTTAAATATAATATTTTTTCGGTTAAATATCTCCAAACAGGACTTGGGATTAAAGTTTATTGCAAGAAGAAAGTTTTTTATGCAAGACTAAAGATATTTCGTTATATCAGAACTCCATAATTTATCAACCCATGATGAAAAGTTTTTTTTTGAAAAGCCGTACTGCAAAAATTAGGAATGTAGTAAAGAAGAATACAGTTTGTTAAAATTTTGCAGAAACTTTAACGTTAACTTTTATTTTTCGCCTTGGTACTATCAAATATTTTCAAAGTTTATACCAAAAATGGTTTTGCCAGCTCTATATTATATATTACACACAATTAAAAAAAACAATATATACTTGTAGAAAAAATATAGGCTTAGTAGCATAATAATAATAATAATAATAAATAATAAATCGCTTTATTGTACACCAGATAACTTAGTACATAACTAAAAACTAGGTAGGTCGGTAGTACAACTGGCGGCCTTATTGCTCAACGGCAATCTCTTCCAGGCAACCGTGGGATGGAAATAATTTATGTTATTGGGCAGACGTAGAGTGTAGTGTCTGGTGCATTACACAGTTAAACTAGTGGACTTGAAAAAGGAAAATAAAGCAGTATAAATATACTATATTAATGACAATATTATATGAAATTCAGGTGACACAGATACATATTACATAATAAGCGAGATTTATAGATATAATACACAAGCTGGTATTCAAGACTGTGACCCAATTGATTGATTGTTGTCTCCTAGGTAATATTCCTTTACCAATCGCTTAAAAGCAGTTAGAGTTTTTGCACGCCTAATTGCGACTGGTAGGGCATTCCACAATCGTACCGCTTGTACAGAGAAGGACTGGTCGAGGAATTTGGTTGAGTGTGCAGGCATTTTTAATTTCAGATTTTCTGACGATCTCAACAGTTTGGAATGTGAGTCATGAAGAAAGGTAAAACGCAATTTAAGGTAACGTGGAGTAAAAGGATTGAACAGAATGTTATATAGAAGAGAAAGAATATGAGCATTCCGGCGAAGGCGGATGGGTAACCACTTAAGCTGTTTACGATATTCGGAAACGTGATCATATTTGCGTAATCCAAATATGAATCTTATACATAGGTTTTGGAGTCTTTCAAGCTTATTCAGTTGGTCTTCGGTGAGATCTAGATAGCTGACATCAGCATAATCGAGGATGGGGAAAAGAAGGGATTGTGTAAGAGCAATCTTGGTTGACGTAGGAAGAAGATTGCGTAGTCTGCGCAAAAACCCTGCAGCAGCAAACATTTTACGACTCAGCTCTTGTAGCTGTGGGCCCCAGGATAAGGTACTGTCTATATATATCCCCAAGTTCTTCACCTTGTCGCTGAACGGAATAGGTATTTTATTGCAAGTAATTTGAGGCACGTTTGTCCAGTTAATTTTGGTGGCCATCCGCGAGCTTCCAACGACAATAACCTGGGTCTTCGATGGGTTAATTTTTAGACCGTAGGAGTTGCTCCACTTACATATTTTATCCAGGTCCGCATTAACAGCATTAACAGCATCGACCAGATTAACCGGTGAGGTCTTGGTATAAATCTGGAGATCATCTGCGTATAGGTGGTAGGAAGAAGACAGTTCATCAGTGATTGTGTTGATAAAAACAGAGAAAAGTAGGGGAGATAGTACGCCGCCCTGCGGTACGCCGGCTGTATTGCTACACCAAGATGAAACAGTGTTTTCAATGCTAATGCGTTGCCGGCGACCAGACAGGTAGTTGTGAAACCAGTCAATTGCGGTTGGAGATATGTTAAGAGAGCGCAGTATACATAGCAGAACGTCAAAGTCAATGGTGTTAAACGCATTGCTGAAGTCCAGAAGTGTTAGTACGGTAACCTCACTACTCTCCATAGCAGATCTGATGTCCTCCATAATGTGGATAAGGGTAGTAGTGGTGCTGTGCCCGGGTCGAAAGCCGGGCTGGAGGGGATTTAGGAGCAGGTTTCTGGATAGGAAGTTAGCGAGTTGAGTATGGATAAGACGTTCCAGGACTTTGGAGAGAAACGGTAGAATGGAAATGGGACGGTAATCGGAGAAAGATTCAGGATTTTTCTTTTTGGGAATGGGTATAATTTCAGCATCCTTCCATGCCTTTGGAAACACGCTTTTTGAGATGGAGTAATTAAGGATATGACAGATGACAGGAAGAATTTCATCAAGGATTGGGAGGATCATATTACGGCTTAGACAGTCAGAACCTACTGCATTCGAACTAATGGATACTATGCTCTTCCTAACATCACAATCAGAAAATTGACTAAAGACAAAGGGAGAACAGTCAGGAGTTGGGGCAGAAGTAAGACGTTTCAGAGTTGTGTCTTTTGTCGTTTTATCAAAATTTGACGAAGCAGAGAAATGTTGATTTAGAAGATTTAAATTGATATTTTTAGGAAAAGAATCGTGAACAGATTTGCCTACTCCCAGTGACTTCAGAAACTTCCAGACTTTAGCTGGGTCTCCGTTTTCAACGGAGCTGTGGATGTATCGGCGTTGGGCATTTCTACACACCTTACCGCAATGATTCCTGATAGCTACGTATCTAGCTCGGTTACCATCACTTGGTTTCTTTTTGAATTTGGATTTGGCTATCACTTTTTTCTTAATTAGCGCTTTGATGTCTGGAGTGAGCCACGGTGCAGGAAGACGTTTCACCTTCAATGCTTGGACTGGTGCATGTTCATTGTAGAGATTTATCAAATTAGTAATAAAAAGTTCAACCTTCTCATCTATGGAGTCAGCACTAAAGAGAGGTGCCCAACCGATGTTACCGGCATCCCTCACTAAGGCACCATTATTCATGCCCTTGAAATTCCGCCGCAGGATAATCTTTGCTTTGGGTTTAGGAGGTCGGAGTTGATAGGAAAGGTAAAGTAGATCGTGATAGGAAAACTCGTCAGCAGAGCACTGGCCGTGTTTAGCTGCGAGGTTAGGGGAGGAAACAAGAATAAGGTCTAAAAGTGAAGGAGCAGCGTGTGGAAAATAATGCGTTGCATTAGACGGAAGAATGGACAGATTGCTAGCTTGGATTATGGATTTAAGAGTGGACGAGCGAGAATCGTTTTTAAAGAGGCAGGTATTGAAGTCACCCATGATTATGGTATGACTGTACGAAGGAGTAAATTGTTCTAGGAGAAGTTCAAAAGAAGAGAAGAAGTTAATGCGTAAGGAAGGGCAGTAAAAGACACCAAGAAGGATTTTAGTATGGGAAAGTTCTACTTCCAGGAAGAGATGTTCACCTGCATCAGTTGGAGGAGGCTGCGGTGACAAACTAACAATGGAGTAAGGAATGTGAGAACGTAAATAGATAGCAACACCACCACCACCAACCACAGTGCGATCATTCCTGATGAGGTTGAATCCTGGTAAAGTGTATGCAGTAGAAGGTAAGCAGGGTTTAAGCCACGATTCAGAGATCAATATAGCGTGTAAATTCGTACAGTCAAAACATGTCAGCATATCTGGGAAGTGAGCCGGAACGCTTTGAGCGTTAATGTGTATAAGGTTAAAATTTTTGGGAACGTCAGAAAACTGGGATAAGAGAGTCTCAGAAATAGTTGGGTCACCCTGGGAACCGATACTACTATATGCAGACAGATATTCATCGCTGTCATCAAAGTTATCAAGTGAAGACATTTCAGGTTTTCAATTCAATAGTATGTAGATTGAAAGTGCAGAAAAGTAAAGAGTGTATATCCGTGTGTAAAAATGATAAATAGAAAAATATAACAAATAAATATAAATATATATAGAAAATAAAATTCAAAAAAAAATATAAAATTTTGTGCGCTAAGTCCATCTGCCGGTAGCCGGTTACAAACAAACCAGATAAAGAAATAAATCAATAACAATAACAAAATAAAAAAGAAAAAAAAACAAACAAAATATGAATTGAACACAATACAAAAAAAAGAAAAATAAATCATACCGTACTCTCCGTCCAGGTACGTTATCCTGAAAGTTTAGGTTTCAAACACAGTAGTGAGTCGTTAACGCTCTGAGGTGGAACGAAACGCAAGGAATGACATGTTGACTGTCACTATCTGACTTGATTATTTTCGTGGTAAAAGTGGGTTGCAGGAACAAATAAGTGACCGTAAACGAAAAACAAGCAACAAACAACAATAATTTGTATGTAAAAAAAAAAAATGACACAATGAAGGTATGCGCACTACGTGAATGTAAACATTGCAATGAGTTCATGAACTATAAAAGTTGAGTCGTACCTGGACTGTAAAAAGTATGCAGAGGAAGTATATTACTTTTTTGTAGCTGCTGCACGCTTAGGCCTCGTCCCGGTAACTTTTGGAACTACGATTGGCGGCTTTGGTGGCGAATTGTCAATGTCGTTCAGCTCACTTATTGATACGACGCGACGACGCACTCCATCTGGCCCCAGGATGTAAACGGAGCCCTCTCTTGTCCAACACCTCGCAATACCTAGCTTTTCACGCGCTGCCATAAACAAGTCATGCCTAGGCTTAGTCAGAAACTCTGACAATGTGATGCCAGTGCCCTTAAGCCTAGTTTTGTCAAACCACAGGCTATCGCGGACCTTCACATCAGCGAACTTTATGAGTACAGGTCGTGGCTTTCGAGTGGTTGTGGCCCGGCCCAGTCTTTCGCAGCGCTTGAATTCAGCTGCAGTGAGGTCTTGGTGATTGAAGTGCTGTGAGATCGTTTTAATAGCAGTGTCAGCAACATTTTCTTCGTCAACCTCTGCGACACCGTGCAAGAGCAGCATTTTTCGTCGCCTCTGTGTCTCCATTCCATCCACAGTTTGCGATAGTACCTCTACTTGCCGCTGTAGTAGTTGTAGGGCTTGAGTGATGAAGGCTCTGAATGCAGCAAATTCTGTGGTTAAACTGGCTACACTCGTAGATGGACTGGATGGCTTTGTGAGTTGTGCTTCGAAGTCTTCCATCCGTTTGTTGAATGAACTGGTAAGGTCATTGATAGCCTGTATGGTGTTCATGTTGTGTTGTAGGTATTGAGGCTTATGAGAGCTGGTTGGTTTTGAAGAAGAAATATTGTAGGATCCGGCAGCTGGATGGTTTAGCTGTTGTTAAGTGACATATAAGTTCACAAATATGTACTAAATCCAATTAAAATGAATTAATTCTGTAGAGCAATAAAAGTTAACAACTGCTTTGGTAGACTACCCACGATCGAAAAATTGTTGCAGCATAATGTTATTAAAGTAAATATTTCATACAACTCTTACTATTAACGGGAAATCACGTATCAAATAACAGTCGTAAGTCTCACGTGCTCAAGAAGATCCAGGCCATTGCAATATCAAAAATACGGACATCAATGGTCAATCGCACCGAAGTGCTGTAAGAATTCTCTAGAAATTGCTATCGCATTGGATGGGTTAGATCGTTCATCAAACGATGAAACCGCTTGTTGAAGAACGGGAAATTGAGTTTAGATTGCATTAAGGGTCTATGTGTGTTGGTCTTCATTGAAATCCTCTAGTCCGAAACTTTATTGGCTATTGGTGATAGGTCCGGGTACAACCGGTGATCGGCGGCTGTAAAAATGTTACGACATATAAAACTACGGTAGCGTCAGGGTTAAGTGTGATTAGGGTGTGTTGGAAAATCGACACCTACGTACGAAGGGTTTATTGCGATTTTGAATTCTGTTCACATTAATTGGTCATCTCTTTTTTATACCTTCATGTCAGTCGACTTTTTGGTAAAGTAGCTCTTGCCCGCGGCAATGCCTGCTTGTGTGTTGGTTTCGCGGTTAAAAGTAGCCTATGTCCTTTTTCAAAGTAAATCGTTGCAGTGGTTTAGCCGTGAAAGCGTTATAGACAGACAGACAGAATAACTTATATATTTAAAATATTAACATGATTAATGTTGTTTGTTGATCTGTGTGTTTGTTTTTAAGTTAGTCTTTTGCTGTTGTGTGTTTTGGTGTGCCCAAGAAGAAAACACTCAGTGAAAAGCAACGCAAGAATTGAGTATGCGCTGAAGATCTCCCACGCAAAGTCAAGTAAAGCACCTTTATCCCCTATCATTAAAAAATCATAATACACTCACAATATAGTTCATAATTCTCTTATTAATGTAACATTCTGTGCACTTAAGACTATTTTCTCTGTTTCTGCTATGTAGGCCGAAGGTTTTAAAAAAAAGATTTTATTTATAATGTCAAAAAGAACTTTAAAAAAAAATTACTTTCCATTTTTCACAATGACAAATGCTCGTTCGTAATTCAAAATAAAATGAAAATAATATGGAGCAGGACACGTATCATGCTAAATGTCTTTCCCGTGTCGGTGTCTCGTAAATCTTTATACACAAAGCTAATGTTATTTGTCCAACTTTACGTCATTTACTTCGTTGTCGTACGTTGATTACTTCTGGTGGGGCCTTATTTAGTTTTGCTGTCCGCTAAGCTAGCTATAAAATCGACGGTTTTACTAGAAGTAACATACCTATATATTTAGTATTTAAATATAGTATATTTAAGTATTTAGTGATATTACCACTCTTTGGTTGACACGTTTGTATAAGCTAATTACTAATAACTATGGACATATATTTTAGAGCTCAATTGATATGTACTTTTATTTGTTATAATTATGTTGAACGTGTAAATCTATACATTGGCATATTACGATACCGTTGGAGAACCACGTTTCAGCATACATGGGCCGGCTCGACCGGAGTGACACCACGGCCTCACAGAAAATCAGTCTGAAACAGCGCTGTATTTCACCGAGTGAGAATACTGGAGTTCCATACCCAACCCCTCCTTCATCCTCCTCCTCATCCCCCAAAGACCCTCTAATGTTGTGGGTGTCCATGGGTGGCGGCAATTGCTTACTACCAGGCGATACTCTCGTTCGTGGAGTTGTCTGTGCCCATGGCCAGGGGAATCACTTACCATCAAATGAAAATGTCTATCCATTTGTCCCCTTGCATAGTGGTTAGTAATCCTGATCACTAAGTCAATGGTGGTTCGATTCCCATTCAGGACAAAAAAGAATTATGTGATTGACGTTTTTATTTTTCTATATTCTGATATTGTTTATCTATGTGAATGTTTTTATAAACATAATTATGTTTAACTATAGCCTGTTTACCATAGTATGGGGTCTGCGTAGTTTAGAATGGGGCGGCCGTGTATGAAACAAGTCATTTTCTTTTTTATTTTATATTGAGAAAGTATTGGAATTATTGAAGTAAAAATCTTATGAGATCGCGTCACCACGTCCCCACGTCACCGCGTCACATGCTACATGCTGACGTAAGAAAACTTCTTTGGCCGCGTTGAACACTTTTTAGTAGGAGAAAGACTTATGGGTTGCGTCACCGTCATGCTAATGTTTGATATTGATAATTTTAATTTAAACATTGAACATTTTTTTAGTACAATCTTACTGCAGTTTAACATTTAACACTCGGTATTGATTGTATGAGTACTGCACACCTTTTAAAGAATGAAGTTTCAATTCATCGGACAGTCCAATAACATTTACAATTTACGCTATCTTTGTTTGCACAGTGAGTCCCATAAAAACAAAAGTGTTTTAAGTTCGAACCAACCTTTTATCTCGAATTGTTTCAGCACTCATATCCCTGTGATCGAGTGGAAACTTTTATTGCTTTCTCCCTCACACGCTATAAGTGTGAAAGGGAAAGGGGCAATATTTGATACGAAACTTAATAGGCGTGCTCGGTTTGAAGTGCAAATCCTGAAGTTTGGATGGAGGATAATTTGGGTCAGTTAGTTTAAAAATAGAATGAATGCTACCTTTACTTAAAACCTGTTTTATGAACCATGCAACATTGCTTTTTATTTTTTTCTTTTTTTATCACACACAACGCCACCTAGTCCCAAACTAATCAGAGCTTGTATTATGTGTACTAGAGAACTGATATAAATATATATTATACTTTTTTTGAAAATACATACATATTATACATAGAAAACACCCAAACTCTATAACCAATATTTTGTAGATTATACAAACAATGGTCCGACCTGAGAATCGAACCCAAGACCTCATCATAGGATAACAGTCGTGAAGCTCAGTTGAAGGCCTTTGGGCGGCTTGAAAACATCCAACGGTCAGATTACGTAGTCACAACGTTGTCTTGCCAGTCCCCAACCCGCTCTTGGCCAGAGTGGGGACCTATGGCCTTAGCCCAATTGATCTAGAGCTTGAGAGAAATAGTTGAATATAATAGTCTTGATATAAATATGACCAGTTCAATTTATATGACTTTGTTAAACTAATAGAAGTGATTAATTTTTAACAAGAAAAATTTTAACAAAAATTAAACCGACTTTAAGGTTTGACTCGTTTTCTCTTGGATGCCATCATCAGATCTTAGTGTGCTTATCATGGTACCACCGCTGGGATATCTACTTTCCATTAAAAAAAGAATCATCAAAATCGTTTCATAAACGAGAAAGTTATCCGCGAACACACATAAAAAAATATACAGTCGAATTGAGAAACCTCCTCCTTTTTTGAACTCGATCAAAAAGCACTGATTGTACGAATGACGTACTGATTTATATTCCGCCAAGTGTACTGGGTGAGATGTATTCAATATTTTAATAAACATGCCAATTTAAATTCACCATTCTACTGTAAGTTTAATAAATGGAAAGGTCTTATTTTATTGTGGTCAAACAGTGTCAAGTATATTATTCTATTGGTAATTTTAGTTGCAAAAATAGATGTTATACACACCTCTGCTTATCCCATAGGCGTGATTACACATATACGTATTTAATAGCAACGATCAACGAGTCTATAAATTAATTAAATACGAGAAGTAGTGACTGATGTTCAATGCAGCGTAAATCAGAACTCACACAACGTCACCATTAAAACACAACCAATGACACGATGATTGCGCCTAATTAACTGCTCCAACCAACATAACTTTGGCGTCAAATTAGAATCGTGTCCAAACATTTGTTATTCCAATAAACACATTATATAATATTGGTTTAAATTAATAATTACAACATGTGACGATCCCTAAAGGATTGTCTTGGTTTTAAAATTTGCTACATAAATGACAATGTTCCGAGGCCAATGAAATGAGTATGACAGTGTGAGTAAAATATTAAAACGATTGAATGAATCGCACTTATTAATATCTATTATAAAATTTTACAATTTGAAATTTGGTTTTGGAAATCTAATTAAGATTTACCAGTAAAAGTATCTGGGAGACCACATCCACCACCGTGGGAGAGCCACGCTTAGGCATGAATGGGTCGGCTCGGCCGGAGTGATACCACGGCCTCACAGAAAACCGGTGTCAAATAGTTCTTGCGCTGTGTTTCACCGAGTAAGTGAGGATACCGGACGCCCATAACCCAAATCCCTTCCCACTATCTCATCTCCCCATCCCCAAATGCCGGCAACGCCCTTGTGACGCCTTTGGTGTTGCAGGTGTCCATGGGCGGCGGTAATCGCTTACCATCCGGCGATACGTCTGCTCGCTTGCCCGTTTATTCCAAAAACAAAATAAAAATGTGTAATTGATCAGAGTGACGTGTAATGATAGAGGTCAATGTTCAGTAGTGGACTGAAATAAAAGTACAGAAATCTTTTGACCATGCTTTTCTTTCCGTTCTTAAATGTTCTAATAGTAAGTTTTCAGAGTCGTTTTACATTTATCTGTACCTTTAAGCGAACAATTCTCAATACATCCAGGTACTTATATCAAATACACACTGGTCGAACTTATCGCTATCAGCGATGGCTGGTAGGCCACCTCTTTGCACTTCGCAGTGCATAATCACGCCTAATAGATAAGAGAGGTGTGTATAACATCCACTTTCGCAACTAAAATTACCAATAGAATAATATATTTGACATTGTTTGGCCTATATTTCCATTTCAAATTAAACGCGAAAAATGTTTGAATACAATAAAATGAGACCATTCCATTAATGAAACTTACAGTAGCATGGTGAACTCTTTGCACTCCGCAGTGCAAAGTAAATTAAACTATGAGTGATTAGGTATGTGTGAATTTTATACAAATTAATATTTTTGTATTGTTCAATATATATACGCTGTATTAGTGTGATTTATGTTTATAATACATAAACATACCTACGTGCATAGTACGTCCATGTCAAACATAAAATATGTACATCATAACTAAGGTTAAATGATAAACAGTTTCAACTTAATTCAAACATAAAAATGCAATTTAAATTTAATTATAGGTTGAATTAAATGTTTCCGAGCAGGAAAGAACATAGGGTTTCCCGCACAGGAGGGGGCCATCTTCAATCAGTAGATGGTTCCAGGAATTTACTTTCTGGGGTGCACCTGTAGTTCTTGTACCCGAGACGGCGTGCGGTTTTCATTGGTTCGAGTCGGACATTGCCGCCTGTCGGTGGTATCCGAACCTATTTCCGCACAAAATAGAAAAAAAGGTACGATTGTACATAAGTGTAAGACATTGCTAGTTTGTATTTGTATAACAAACGCATGTCCAATATTCTAAATTAGCGCCAAAAGGGTGTTGAATGAACCAATAAATTAAGCTCAATTATTGGCTCATTGATGTTGTTTTAATGTTGTCGTTGTTGCAACACTGATTTACATTTAATTGGCGAAAATTGACTATTCTCGCGTGTGATTGAACAAAAGTAATGAATTCGAGTCAGTTGGTCGGTTTTCTGCATTATGTTCCTAACTTAAAATTTTAAGAGAAGTATATTTTTTTCAAAAACGATGTAACCACGACGTTTTTTAAAGACGTATTATGATCTAATTAACCTTATTAAACCACTAGCTGACCCACACAACCTCGTTTGCGTCTCTTGTTGCCCGTAGTGTGAAAATTTTCCCACATACTAACTTTTAAACTTTCGCGTTCCATGATATTAACAAATATTTTTACTTAATAGTTGACTGGCTGAGCCAGTCAGCCTGTGACCACGGCCAGTGCAACCTAGTCGAAACGTCAGGCAAATCAGAGGTATGTGATACATTTTAATAAGTGATCGCGTTAATTCCCGTAAAAATATTTGTTAAAATTTTCCCACGTTTTTAAAACATTTTTCATTGGTGCTCCGCTCCTGTTGATCTTAGCGTGATGATATATAGCCTTCCTCGATAAATACTATCCAACACTGAAATAATTTTTCAAATCCGACCAGCGGTTCCAGAGATTAGGGCGTTCAAACAAACAAGCTCTTCAGCTTTATATATTAGTATAGAAGTATAGATTAGATTCTGATTCATATAATCATCATCAGCCGTAAGAAGACCACTGCTGAATGTAGGCCTCCCCTATTGATTTCCATAGCGACCGGTCGGTAGCGGCCTGCATCCAACAAGTCCCTGCGATCTTAACCAGGTCGTCCGTCCACCTAGCTGGAGGCCTTCCTACGCTGCGTTTGCCGTCACATAGTCTTCAGAACCTTCTCGAGAACCTTTCTGCCCCACCGGGCATCGGCTCTCCGAGCTACGTGCCCTGCCCACTGCCACTTCAGCTTGTTGACTAGCTCTGCTATGTCGGTAACTTTAGTTCGTCTACGGATCTCCTCATTTCTGATTCATATGGTTCTAGTTTATATGAATGGAATTTCAAAACGGGTTAAAACTTATTCTATAATTCTAATTATATATTCTAAAGTTTTTTTTGTTCATCTCAGTAGACGAGTACTATGTGAGAAGCCAGTTACTTTAAACCTTAACCCCGTAGGTAATTGATTTAAGAAGAAAAAAACAAAAAAAAAAATTGAATTACTGAAATGTTATCTTTGATAGTCACAATCCTTGAAATGCCTATTAAAAACATTTCTTTCAATAAATTATTCATGGAGATTCCTTACAAACGGGGCTTAGGAATGGAATTATTAATATTTAATTTAATGTCAACGAAGAGCTTCGTTTGTGCTCTCAAGTCATTTTAAAAATCGCCTCCTCAAACGTTTTATTGGGCTCAATTGGTTTGCTAGAGCTTAATGTTTAAATTGCTTTTTTCAAGTAAATGTTTCTTTCGAAAAATCTGTATTATTAACCCAGTTTTATCAACCTGATCATAAAACCCAAATTTTTAATTCGAATTATGAAACGTTCTGCCATCGACTAAATAGATGACAAAAGATAATATATATTCGCGCAACTTCCTTATATAATAATAAGTATGGACTAGTATGGAAATGGATGTGTCTATATTATATTATTTTGGTATACTTGGGTAAATTTAAAACATGTTTTTACCACTCCAAGTCGATATGAGTATTTCAAAATGTGGATGTATTCACAATGATTCTATTTTTGTAGCCTGCCTCTTAAGGTTGCGGCCACGAAGTTGGCATAAATAATGTTCTGATTAAGAAAAAAATTATAATATCTAATTTACCCGTAAGAGCACAAAATATTTGACCTTTGGTACTCAAGAATACGAAGTGTAACAACCTCATATAAAACAAAACCAAAGAGATGATAGAAGTACAAAACCTTATTTTAAAGAAATTCCTTTATCCCGCAGTGAATAATTATAGGAAGGAAGGGAAAGCAAAAAGAATCAGAGGAGGATTAAGAATTAATGCCCTAACAACGTTTACCCAGAGAACTGGTAAACGTATTGTAGGAAAATATTATACGCTTATTATTCATACCTTCGTTTAGCAGTGGACGGCGATTAATTGATATATTTTCAAATATAATAAAAGACGGGTCTAACGACAGTTAAGCGATAAAACTTTATTAAACTTCCTACATATCAAATCTGCGTAAATTAAAGGTATTTTTGACTAGGTTTTACTGGTTAGTATTAGTGATTACCTACGTTAATATCTTATCATTTTTACACATGCATATTCAAAATGGCATGACAATTATAAGTTAGTTAAATGACCTGATTTTACGTAAGTATTTTCTTTAGTAGCTGTCAACAACTAACCTACTTTTAGAG
This sequence comes from Spilosoma lubricipeda, assembly GCA_905220595.1. Taxonomy (NCBI): domain Eukaryota; kingdom Metazoa; phylum Arthropoda; class Insecta; order Lepidoptera; family Erebidae; genus Spilosoma; species Spilosoma lubricipeda. The sequence continues at coordinate 5,856,688 of HG992295.1, forward strand.
CCCAACTTGCCTCAAGAGGACGGCTTGGTCCCTAAGCTTTAAGATCGAGATTAAGGCAAGAGAGTGCGCGATACATTTGTCATTGTCACGATGCGTGAACACTCCAGGATTAATCCAATGGAGATCATCTGTCGTACATCAGTCACGCATTCTGGCGTAATGGATTATGGATTTTCAGGCTGTTTTCCAAATTTAAAAGACCTATAAATGCAAGTCTTTTAACCCCTTAAAGAAATTTGAAAGTGTGACGTAAGGTCTTCGATCGCAAACGTTAAGCAGTAGCACTTATGGCAATTCTTTCTGAATATGAATTCCAATGTGATAGTGAGTCGTTTCTTAATCACACTATCACGATTTAACTTTCTATTGCCGGGGACCTATAAATAAAAAAGTTCTGTCCCTAAAAGATACCTGCGTTGATTGGTAAAATTGGCTTGGTAAAAGCCTCGATCATCATGCATTAGATCAAGAAATATTTTACAGGAGTGAATGCAATGATCTCTAGCTATCTGAGAATAAGCGCAAGTTAGAGTAAGCATACCGAAGAAATTTTTAACCGACTTTAAAATGAGAGAGATAAATTTTTGTATGTATAATATTATATTCTTAGATTACTCCATCAGTAGCGGACCACTTTTTAGTTAGTGAGATTCGATCAAACAATTTCGAAAGAATATGTAGGTATTTTATCAAAGTTTTTTTTAAAAGTATATTTCACTGAAAAAAGGTGCTATTTAAGGTTACAAATACACATGTACACATACACACACTTAAACATGCGTAGACACCATTAGTACATAATTTACTTTTTAGATTTAGATGTACACTTATTTTTGAGTTGTAAAAGAGTAGCTAAATTAATAAAATAACTGCCTCGTTTATCGAACGTTCGGTATATGTGACTGCCGATAAAGAGGTCTCGGGTACAAATCCCGAGTCTGTCCAAAAGTGCTGTTGAGTTTTTCTGATTATAGAAATACTTAATAATAGCTCGGAGTTTGGAAGTTGGGGTTTAAACCCCCGTGCCTCGGAGAGCACGTGAAGCCGTCGATCCTGCGCCTGATCTCTCACCGGTCGTGTCGGTTAACCGTCCCATCGGATTATGAGAGAGAGGGAACAAAGAGTGCACCTATGTTTGCGTACAGACTTGTGCATTATAATATCTCCTGCGTAGTTGGCTGGTCTCCATCGAGACTGGCCGCCGTGACTGCTACCGGCTAGGAGAACATTATTATTATTATTATGTGTATTAAAAATCCCCATTTTGTCTTATAATATTAGCATTTGTATTATATATTTAAGTAAGTTTATTTCTTTAATACCTTCTAGATGGGGCAGAGGGTAATATATATATAAATATTTATCTCGACCAGTCTTGATATAATAGTAAACAGAAACAGTGGCAGATGAACGAAGTTAAGTACGACAATATTTAACTATGCTATTATGCCACTGTGTTTACCTTCAACGACCGTTTTCTCTGGCTTGTTTTTGCCTGCCAAATGACTCTACTCTGCCTGATGGTTAGTGTGAGGAGAATCCAAGAGCGGTGGTCACCATACTCATTGCGAATGCACACAATGTAACAATGCACCATGGTGATTATGACAGCTTATTGAGATTCTTCTGCATTATTTTAAGAATAATATAGAATAAAATATTTGTAAAGCTGAAGAGTTTATTCGTTTGTTTATTTGAATCTCAGGAACAGGATAAAATTCTATTAATGTTGGATAGTACATTTATCGAGGAAGGCTATATGCTATATATCATCACGCCTAAGCCAATAGGAGTGCAGCATCAATGAAGAATGTTTCAAAAATGGGGTAAAGTTATCACGCTACGGGCAATCATCATCATCAGTTTGTCGCAGTCCACTGCTAATAGGAGACGCAAACGAGGTTGCGTGGGTCAGCTAGTAATATTATAAAGCTGAAGAGTTTGTTTGTTTCAATGCGCTAATCTCAGGAACCGCTGGTCCGATTTGAATAGTTCTTTCAGTGTTGGATAGTACATTTATTAAAAAAGGCTTTAGGTTATATATCATAACGCATCATAAAACCAAGAGCAGCGGAGTACCAATGAAAAATGATTCAAAAGCGGGGTAAAATTGTCACGTTACGGGCAATAAGAGACGCAAACGAAGTTGCGTAGGTCAGCTAGTATAGAATATAAGCATAACTATAGACTAGACCAATAGTATAGACCAATTAACGTCAGACCAGTTTTTCAAAAGAATTTGTTTTTATATGAGATGACTTCCAATTCCCATGGGCATCAATAGGTTGTTATTTAAAACTTCATACTCGCATCAACCACCCACATATAGATACAATACCACACAGCCACACCACACGTCCGCATGTTGTTTACGCCGTCCTGTCGCTCAACCAAGCGGATTTGCAGTTTAGCCTCGAACAATACCGACACTTTGAAACTCTCCTCACGTTACAGGAAAACTGCGGGAAAATAAGGGGAAATTGTTTCCCCACAATAGAACTTAGATTTCCATAAAAATATGTTACAGTACGAAGTGGTAAAAATGTGGGAACAATATGGTTTTGTTATAAAAATATGAGCTATTGAAGTGAATACATAATACACATCGTGTGGAAGTAAGTGTATTAAAAAACTTAAATTTTATTGACTGCTGTACTTGATTTAGCCCTTTCAAATTGAGCGATTTAATTTCCTAGGCTAATCTTTTGCACTTGTTTCTGAACAAGTAAAAGAGAGTAACAAATTTACTTATTTACAAGCTGATATTTTCACAATTAACTCTGCTGTTGAAGTCGTTTGTAGTCCCTGACTTAACTGAAACCACACAGCTTAATAAAGCACGCTTAAGATAACTAGAATATCATTTTTTTGGGTTACGTCAGGAAATGCCCTTTCGGGAAAGTCAGACATTAATCTGCTTGATACCAAGAGGCCTCCATAAACTAACTGCACTATCCTGAGTTTCAGTATTTTGTATAACCAACCTTCCTTCTTGCAGAACAAAAAATCATTCTCAATTCAGTTCTGAACCAGTGAACCAGCAAAAGAAATAGCACCAGTGTGAAATTACTGAGAATTTGATACTAAATTTATCACTAAAGTTGAGATACAAAGTCTTAGTACAGTGAGCGCAGATGGTAGCTTCCGTTCAAAGCACTTCCTTTGCACTGTCTCGTCAGTTTGTACAGGAATTTGGTTTAATGAAAATGTATAGTTAGTGTTGCGTTATTTAAATAATAAAGTAAAGTATATTTCGGACAACACAGATAGTAAATTATAATAATTAATTAAAATTTATATCTTTTAAATCGTAATTTCTTACCTCGCACAACCAATCTCTGATACAAATAATTGCCTGCGACATTTATGTTTGGTGTTTCTGTAGTCGATAGAATTCGTAACAAGAAAATTTGACAGAGAACTGGAGTGAAATGGATGTAAGCCGGGCATGTCTCTAGACGAACCGATGGTGCCTGGAGCCTACAAGTATTAGGATGGAGACCGGGATTTGGTAAACGTAGTGTCCTGCACTACGCCTTGCGGCACAATAGACTCAAAGAAAATGGCTGGCAAGGGATGGATGCAGAATGCCCGATACTGGTATCGTTGGTGCTTTTGGGGAAGGTCTTCGTTCAGTAGTGGACGACAGTAGGCTGTAGTAAGTAAAATATTTATATGAGGAAACTACCTTCACCCTATTGTAGTCAATTGTGACCCGTCTGCTCCTTTACCCCTTATGTCGTAAAACAAATCTTAGTATACATTCTGCCTTATCATGGTAGGAAAGCCTGAAGAAACCAAATCAAATAAAGGTAGTAGAGCCACGCTGATTTCAGCACGAATGGGTCGGCTCGACCGGGGCGGTACTACCCTCGCACAGAAAATCAACGTAAAATGACAGCGATCATGCTGTCGTGTTTCGTTGGTGAGTGCGAGACCGGAGGCCCAATGATGCAGAAGCATCACTAGCCCGCCATAGTGTGGGTTACCATACTGCATTGTTGCATTGTCTGCATTCGCAGTATGGTGACCACCACTCTTGGATTCTGCTTATGCTTTCCATCAGGCAGAGTAGAGTCATTTTGGCAGGGCCAAACAAAAAAAAAAAAAAAAAAAAAAAAAAAAAAATCTACATGAACTTTATTTAATACTAACAGCCGGCCCCGGCGTCGCACATCTTAATATATATAAATCTCGTGTCACAATGTTTGTCCTCAATGGACTCCTAAACCACTTAACCGATTATAATAAAATTCGCAAACGATGTGCAGTTCGATCCAACTTGAGAGATAGGATAGTTTAAATCTCAAATTATAGTCGCAATTTTAATAATATCCACGCGAGCAAAGCCGCGGGCAACAGCTAGTTAGACATAGGTATTTAACTCACGGTCAAGTACTTTTCGAGTTAAATTATTACAAACAAACGAAGAATCTAATCTTTTCTCGGTATAATCTTAGTTTGGATTATACCTCTAAGTTTTCTGTCATTTCAGTCACTTGTTTTTGATAAATAATAAACTCATCATAACTTTTAAATGGTATATCTGATTTTAATAATTTAACAAGTACAATTTTAACAAAAATAAAACCGACTTCAAGGTTCGACTCGATTTCTCTTAGATGCCATCATCAGATTTTAGTGTCCTTATCATGGTACCACCGTTGGGATATCTCCTGTCCATTATCGATTATTATATATCATTAATGACAAAGTTATCCGCGAAACAAAAAAAATATATATATTTGGTTGAATTGAGAAACCTCCTCCTTTTTTTGAAGTCGGTTAAAAAGTAACTTATTGGTATTGATATAGCCTTGAAAATTAAACGAATATTAGGTAAGGATTAGATACAATCCTAATTACCTAGTTTCTATCGATGTTACTCTCATAAATTTTAACACGAAAAAGTAGTGTTATGTTAGATATATGGTACCGCGGACTTTTTTGTGGCTATTGATGCTCTCATTAAATCTGTAGTACATAATTTTGCTCTATGGTCAATACTTTTCACAGCGCACGCCATATATGGGTTATTTTTGTTTTTTTTTTTACATCTTAGGCTACATTATCGAAGTTTTCATACTGTTCCGAATATTGCGAATTTTGCGAATGTAATAGCCTATGTTATTTGGGGATAATTTAGCATTCTAATGGTAAAGGAATTTTTCAAATCTTTCAAGTACTGTTTGAGTTAAATCGTTACAAACAAACAAAAAATGTAATCTTTCCTCTTTATAATATTATAGTTTAGACGAGGTAATGTAGTATGAAAGGGCTCTCAAATATTACAAATAACTTTTCTCATAGTTACTTTGTTTGTTTATTCTTCATCTACTTAAAATGATTAAAGGCTCATACATATTTATTTTATGTATAAAAGTAATAAGTTTTACTCAAAATCCTTTGAAGAATACACGAAAACGTGTTTCAAAATATTGGATAAACTTTTTTTATACAGACAATTTCCTGAGTGAAAATGAAGGCATTTTTTTAGTACGCCCTTTGATTATAACGTATTCAATTTTGGTGATACGGCGTTCTGTAAACACATCAAATACCTAGAGAATATCAAAAGGAATTTATGGGTGTGAGCGAAATAATCGTGTGAGGTACAATCAAGGCAGAAATGTTCCGCTCAAGCGTTAGGAGTTCACATCAACGCTTAGAAGCTGTAAAGTTGTAAAACAGAAATATCAGAAATACAATTTATCAGATTTTTTTACTGTAGAAATTAGTTAATAAGATGTTTCGAGTCAAGTTTGAGCTTTCAGATATGGTACCAGTTTGTTATTTGGTCTTTGATTACTAGGGAATCTCTAACATTTTATTTATGTGTGTGAGTTACTCTTGTATATTTTTCGGATCATATAGGGGCTTTTATGAAGGAGTGACACATTCTGCTACGAAAGTCTGGCGTCACACCGCCCTAATAATATTTTTACATGTCACCTCATTTTACACAATTATTTTATGTTCACAAATTCGTTTCTTTTAAAAACTTTAATGATAAACTTTCAGCTAGGTATTGATAAAAAAAGCTGTACCCTTTTGGTACCTATTGTAGGAATTAACAATACAATACACGTTTTAGAGTCCGTTTACACAGACCGGCTCAGAGAGGAGAGCAGATTTTTATCACGTTGGAAACAGAGTTTTGAGTAATTGTCGTAAGGTTTATTATTGCATGTGCACTTTTTTTGTCATTCAGAATACTTGAACGCGGTTCATGTGAAATAATAAGAAGAGCTGACCGGCTTCGATTGCGTGCTCTTTCTTGCTCGCGCTCGCGCAGATTTATTCCAGCCGGTCTATGTGAAATAGTTAGCAGCTCCGCTCTGGCCAATTCTAAGCGTATACGACACCAATAAGTAACAGCAATAGGTGATTAAAACTAGTTGAGAAAAAAAAACTTTTAAAACTGCTTTTCGGTTTGCTTAGATTAGTATTAGTATAAATGAAATCATAGTAATGAAATATAATAAAAAAAAAGTTAAAACTAAAACCCAACTACGACAAAAAACGACGTTGAAAAAGCATGAAACAAGTTTCAAAAGCCGTAGTCACGCGTTGTTAAAGTGTCATGGACTATGATTCATTACTAAGTTTAAAAACCCGTCGTCCATGTAGTATAATGTACCATAGTTAATAAAACGTCGTCGTTAATGCTTTTTCAACGTCGTTTTTTGTCGTAGTTGGGTTTTAGTTTTAACTTTTTTTTTATTTAAAATGTTTTGGTGCCTCTATAATATTAATTTCTTTGCATAGTATATTTTAAATAGGTACTATAAAAAATTTACAATTATCGAATAAATACAGACAAAGTCACGAGAAAATGCTTATAATATATATATTTTTGAAAGGTACAAGTAACGCCCTTTCGTATGATACTAAACACGGCATATTTCTCTCAAATTTTATTTATGAAACAGTACTTTACGTCGGCTAGAGGGCGCCACATTAGGTTAAATGACACTTTATATAACCTATAACCAGCGGACAATTAAGACGCTTCTAACGATACCTCATTAGTCTTATTCTGACTAGTAGCTTAGAAAGGAGGGAACAAACGAGCATACCATAGAAATTCCACACTTATCGAATAAATACGGACAAAGTCACGAGCGAATGCTAATAATATATATATTTTTGAAATGTACAAGTAACGCCCTTTCCAATGATACCAAACACGACATATTTATCTAAAATTATTTTTTTAATGCAGTACTTTATGTTGGCTAGAGGGCGCCACATTAGATTCAGTGACATTTCATATAGCCTATAACCAGAAGACGATCATGACGCTTCTAACGACACCTCATTTGTCCAGTTCTAATGAGTAGTTAAGGAGCTATGAGGGAACAAATGAACATACATACATACATACATACATACATACATACATACATACATACATACATACATACATACATACATAGCCTGTCAAAATCATAACCCTCCTTTGGCTTTGCCGTAGTCGGGTAAAAAATAATATGAATTGGAACTTCTGTAAAATCTATGTTATAATACGCCTTAAGCGCTCACCTAAATGATTTCAAAGATTTTACACGGTTGGCCCAAAATTGCTACATAATAACATAACAGCGCTGCGAATCAGATAATGCAGCGCACAATAGACGTTGTATCGGCAAATTGAAGCGCTTTTCGTTTATTACATAAGCGCTACACTTGTACACTTGTATTATATAGTTTATCTTAAAGTTGCCATTTTTAGCGTGGATTTCGGGGCTTTTAAGAATAATATAATTACAATAAAGATTAATAACATTTTCATTATATAAGAAGACGTTACACCAAATATGAGCTATTTCGGAACAACTTCAATGTCAGTTTAGCTTACTTTGTACATTTACGTTATCGTACATTCCCACAAATATGCAGTTCGTTGAACAAACTCAGATTGATAAGTGTTGCGTCTTCCATTATAGTTCACATATTGGCTCTCGAACAGTAGGACTAAGTTTAATGCGAAGCGTTGCCAGCGCTTAGAACTTGGTCTGCACTGAATGGGCTCCATGCACAGCTCCGTGGCTAAACTTGTCAAAGAATATAAGGTTTTGATTTTTGAAACTTTCCGGAAAATACGACACAAAGCATATGCTAAAATTAACATATAATAGTATTACTATTAGTATTATGGTATTACAGAAACAGTGAAACCATACGCAACGTAGTAGTAGATTATTGAAGTGACAACTTCTTTAGCGGCGTTGTGCTGTGCACTTTTAAAAAATGTATTGGGATGGGAAAAATGTGTTAAAGTCGCGTCAGAAAATCTGCCGCGTCAGGACACGTGACCAGACCTAGGACGGCGGCGCAGGGCGTTTTCGTGAATACGGCGGCGCAGGGCGCCTTGACGACGAGTCAACAAGGACATAAATTTCATTATAAACATTAATGTTTCTTAACGAAGACGTAAATTAGATAATAATAAATCCGTTTTGTATGTTTAATATATTCGTAAAATAAATAAGCGATTAAAATATGAAAATTAAACAAAGTGCTCACAACAAAATCTATTAATGAAAAAGTGACGAAGAAATAGTGAAAGAAAATGAGTTTGTATTTATAAAATACTAGATGAAAACCCGTCTTCGCTAGGGTAATATGTTTATACTGTGAAGCATTAACCTATATTTTTATAACTTCACAAGAAGCATTTCTATAGTTATCGGTTCTTAAGGCATATTTTATTTCTTTTTATCGTGCATTTTATTTAAAGAGCAAAGAGGTTCATTTCAGGCGTGCTTAAATAACTGTTCGTTTATAGTTTGAGTTTTCACTTCTGTCGGCAGTCCTCAAGACTGCTTTGTGTTTTTTTTAGTGGGTGTGTGCATGAGTGTGGATTCAAACACTAATTTGCGAAGTAAGCACGTAACACGCGTTTGATGACTTGATTATTAATGTATACTAAACTTTCAAAGATGGTAACCATTAAGGCATAAGTACGCTATAATTCTTGACTATATAATTAAAACAATATGCATAATAGAGCTATGTATCAGTGCATTTGGGCCAGGCTCGACTGAAGTTACACAAAAACCCAACAGAAAACCAGGGTTATGTAGCTGTTTTATTATTTTTTACCGAATTATTGAAATTACTGAAGCTCAAACCCTTCTCCCAGAGAGGAGAAGGGTTTGAGCTCCTGTAATTTCAATAATTCAGAGAAAAATATCATCATCATGGTCATGAAGACTCTGACTAACATAAGGGATTTTTGAGTTGTATGTAACTGTTCATGGGTATCGGTAGTCACTTACTTGACTGCCTTGGTGGCATAGTAGCGTGTGCAATTGCTAAGCTTGAGGTCTCGGTTTGGATGTCCGGGTCGAACCAAAAGTTTGTATGATCTGCAAATACTTGTTTCGGAGTTTGGGTTTGGTATAGTTACAAAAAAAGGATATATGTATGTGTATTAGTTGTCTAGTATTCATTTTTTTTACTTTCGGAAACCCCCACGCACCATCACCCCACCGGGATTTGCGGCACGGCAGTATGTCGGAATCGGACCGACTAAAACCACACGGTAAGCCACTCTGCGCCTGAGACGGGAGGGATCCGGGAACTATTGTTATTAACACATCCAGACGTTGTCTAGTACCCTTAACACAAGCTCTGCTTAGCTTGGGTCTAGATGGCGTTGGTGTCTTAAATGTACCTATTTTTTTTTTATTTAAACTTATTATCATATAAACCGACTGTTAATTTACCCGTATACCGTGAAAAACACTATTACTGTTATAACAGTAATTATTTGACACATAACAACAGCCTTTTAACTGTACTAAAGAAAATCTCTCTTCGCTACGTCGGTAAATATTTATTCTAATGACCGTGGAGGATGCTCGGGAGTACATAATCACAAGGCAAATGGAGATTTGTTGTCTCTATCAACTCCGGGGGGAAACAGGTGTGAGTTTATACAGCTGTTCCTACACTTTATTGTATTTGGTTGAAATGCTGCTATTTTGAAACCGATTCAGGATTCCTATACTAACACTTTGATAGACGTATGTATGCATAATTAATCTTAACAGGGTTATGTATTGATGACAATGAGACCTTAACACTTAATAATGAACAATTAAACGCAACATTTAACAGTACAGTATTAAATATTAATATTATCATTTAAACGATTTCATAATTGTTTTAAATCTTCCCAAATGTAAATGAAAGTTAAATAACTTGATATTAGCTAAATGTGATATTTCATCTTAGTAGTTATTTCGTACTAGCCGACACACGCAACCTCGTTTGCGTCTCCTATTGCCCGTAGCGTGATAATTTTCCCCCGTTTTTGTAACATTATGTATTGTTGCTCCGCTCCTGTAGGTCTTAGCGTGATAATATATAGCCTATAGCCTTCCTCGATAAATGGGCTATCTAACACTGAAATAATTTTTCAAATCGGACCAGCAGTTCCTGAGATTTGCATGTTCAAACAAACAAACTCTTCAGCTTTATATATTAGTATAGATAATAATATTATACGTTTTTGATATCGATGGTTAACAGAAAGATTTTACTTGCCAGTAATGTTCTTGTATATTTTAGATAATATCATAACATTGCCTTCAGGTTCTCATATACTAATGTGTTAATCCAGGTTATAAGCTCAGGCTCAAGCTCATTGAAAGCTTTTCACAAAATCTCACGCTGATAATGTTATTAAGATAACATCCCAAACTAATGTATGCAAAGATTATACGATATTATTTCATGCATGAAATATTTCAGCATCATTTTGAACCCGTCGGAGAACTCTCAAATTGTGAATACGAAATCTTTACTCAGATAAGACTTTATACAGAGTTTGTGTGTGTGAGTGATTTGATAGTTCTTAGTAAAATATTAAGAGTAATTTAAAAGTGTATCTTTAGACAACCTTTCAAATAGTTGTACACTGTAAAAAGCACTCTAGTGTAATATTACAAGAACCAGAAAGAACATACACTTTTGACCCGTTTTTAGCTCACCATACCATAAACACACCATATTAAATTTTTCCATTGTGATTGTCTGAAGAATCGAGTTCTTCAAATTTTATAAACACATCTGAAGCGATTTTTTTAATTTTACGGTTAGCTACGTGGCTTTCATTATTTTAAATTTGTATGAACGGTTCAAATTTTTTAATAAAATTAAGTCAATGTCGGTTAATGTCTAAAGATAGTAGAGTCACGCTGATTTCAGCACGAGCGGGTGGGCTCGACCGGGGCAGTACTACCCTCGCACAAAAGATCAACAAAATATGCCAGCACTCGAGCTGTCGTGTTTCGTTGGCGAGTGCGAGACCGGAGGCCCAATGATGCAGAAGCTTCACTAGGCTGCCATAGTGTGGGTCACCATGCTGCATTGTTGCATTGTCTGCATTCGCAATGACTACCTATGATTGTCATCACAGCACCACTTTGGCAGGCTATGTTATCGAATGAATCTTTAACATATTATAAATGTTATATATTCACATCAAAATGCATCTATCCTTAGCAATGCCACACTACACTATAATAATGCAGTCAGAAACGGAATTATGCATCGTTTCTGAATCACAAATGTTAAGTGGCTTTGAACCATATAAGTGATCTAGGTAGCTTAGCAGTAAGAGTATCCCTCTTGCATGAAATGACGTCATTGCATAGATAAAATTAAGTAATTATTTGATTCTGCTATTTACAAATGTTTAAAATGAATTCTATTTGTAACTAGCTAAACCGCACCGCAGACGTTGTCTTATCTAAACTACGAATATTGCATTCACTTCTACAAATATAAATATATTTTTAGTCACGTGTGAAAGGCTGAACCAATATTGCAATTTTTTTCTAATGTTCTCTGCAACTATCTTAATTTATAAGAAATATCTCCTGATAATAACAAAAAATAATTATCTACATTGGTTCGTTTGTTCACGCGTGATATAATAAAAAAGGAAAATATTGATTGATTTACATATATATACACACTAACCTTTTATACATACTTTACCTAACCTTTTCAGAAAAATACTTTCTTTTGTTAATATAATAGTAACTATTCGATTCTAATAGATGACGCAAAGCGTAAACTCTGAGTGGCGGCGCGAGCACTACAAAGCGCGCGTGCTCTTTTCTCAAAAGACAAGAAACATCGGAGTTCCTACACAGGAGTGGGGCATCTACAAGCTATAGGTGGCCCAAGGTACGTCGGGGTTTCAGGGATTTCCTTTCGAGGGAACACCTGGTTCCCCGATTTCTAGTACCCAAGACGGGGTGCGGTTCTTAGTCGGTTCAAGTTCGACATAGCCACCAGCCGAAGGTATCAGGGAGATTTCCGCACAAAAATAATCTCTGATGCGCCTACAGTCCTCTTTTTTTTTAGTTTGGAAATACCCTTAGGATACCACCACGCTGTCTCTGATAGGAGGACCTGACTAGGAGCCTAGGAATCAGGTAGAACTCGGGCCACCAACGGTTTGTAGATGACTCCCTCCTATGTGGAAATCCTGATGCTTCCGTTTCTGTTCCCACCCAGGCCTGCTTCTGCTGGGGTGACAGATGGTCTCGTCTCTATAATTATAGTAAGGTAATTATAGTAAATACTAGCAGACCCTCAAGCTCAGACGGACATGTCCCACACTAGTGGAACTGGAACATTGGTTTTCCGACGTTACAATACTGATATTATACGAAGCCACCGCGTGCTGTTGTTGTCCGTACTATTAGCGAAAATGTTTATTTGAGCACCTTAGTTTATTGCCTGCTGAAAATGACTTATTTTTGTAAAAATAACAAGAATTAATGAAATATTAATAGCTAATTCAATAAATAACGTATCTAGTATCCAGTAAAATAAACGGGCTAATAGTTGTATGCTTAACGAGTAAAAGACTTAAAGCCGTCTCAAACCTGCTATGAGAAAAGGCTCGGAGGAGAACCTAGTAAATATACAGCGTACAATAATTTATTCCTCAAAAAAATCTTATAAAGGTTATAAAATAAAAAGTATGGGTTGAATATAATTCAAGAAGCCGTTGAGTTCGTTCTGCGCGGGGAATTATTGTTACCCCAGCCACTGTGTTATGCAAAACGTCTTGAATAGACTAACAAAGTTCTAGATCGAATCTAGATGTACCACATCATTTATTTTATTAAAACACTAGCAGACCCATGCAACACCGTTTGCGTATCCTATTGCCCGTAGCGTGATAATTTTACCCCGTTTTTGATACATTTTTTATTGATGCTCCGCTTCTATTGGTCTTGCGTGATGATAATATATAGCCTATAGCCTTCCTCGATAAATGGGCTATCTAACACTAAAATAATTTTTCAAATCGGACCAGCGGTACCAGAGATTAGCGCGTTCAAACAAATTAACAAACTCTTCAGCTTTATAATTTTTTTTTTTTTAATAAATATTTCGGACATCTATTATTGATCTCTATTAAGTATCTATCTATTAAGTATAGATATAAACCAGATTAAAGAAGAAGGAAGAGCTGGATAAAGCTGCATCAACTAGAGCGTAGGTCCTTAATATATGATGATGAGATTTATTCTGTATCTCTATCTATTTCTCTATTATGCAAAGCTTTATGATGATTAGTAGTAGCATGCTATACTGGCAAGTTTTCAAGGTATCTTGGATATGACTATATATCACTACTAAGAATCCATCTTAAAATCCAAATAATTAGCAGTGACGCATCCTGAAATCCTACATCTGTGTTGTCAGCGTTCTTTCTGACGCTCAGAAATTGAATTTGCAATATTTTTCACGTCGACCTCTAGTTGTCAACCGCAAATAAGATAGTTCTACCTGGAGACATGTTCAGGTGAGCTCACGATAATAAGGTATGAACAGCCTGTATATGACTGTTTCAATCTGACCTTTTATGACATAAGTGCCTTTGAGAATCTAAACCTAATTTTGGGGTATAAAATATCCGGTGTGAACTCAATTTGTTTTTATGTTGTCTTTATATTTATTTTGTAAGAATTATATTTACGTTTCATATTCCAGTTGCTAAACCTACTTTCGCAGAAGATGTTTTGGACTATATAAAACTGTTGGTGATGATGATGATATAGCCACTCCTGATAACGGGTGCTCTGGTTTTAAATTTTATTAGGACTAACAAAAGGTTTTTTTATGGTGTAGGGGGCAAACGAGCAGACGTATCACCTGATGGTAAGCGATTGCCGCCGTCCATGAAAACCCGTAACACCAGAGGCGTCACAAGTGCGTTCTCGACCTTTGGGGGATGGGGAAAGGGATGTTGGGAGGGGTTGAAGTATGGGTCTCCGGTACCCTCACTCACTTGGTGAAACACTGCGCAAGCCGGTTTTCTGTGAGGCCGTGGTATCACTTCGGTCGAACCGGCCCATTCATGCCGAAGTGTGGCTCTCCCACGGTGGGAGACACACTCTCTATAATTATAGTAAGGTATATAAATAAGCTTATAATAATAATATTACTAACATTTCAAACTTCTGACACATAACGTCATCGAGTGCCAAACTAAGCAGAGCTTCTATTGTGGGTACTAGACAACGGATAAAGATACATGTTTACTTTACTTTAGTTTTCTTTTATTTGTAAATATCAAGACATCATAAATAGAACATGCCACGGCGGCCTGTTTCAGTGGAGACCAGTTAAATACCCAGGAGATATTATAGTGCATAAGTGCGCGTACAAACACAGGTGCACTCACTGGTCCCCCACTCTCATAATCCAATGGGACGGTTATCCGACACGACCGGGAAGAGATCAGGCGCAGGACCGAACTCTTTACATGCTCTCCGAGGTACGAGGGTTATGACCCCAACTTCCAAACTCCGAGCTGTCTGTATGTATTTCCCGGAATTCAAACTCGAGACCTCTTGATCAGCAGTCGCATACATCAACCACTTGATCAACGAGGCAGTTGAAAAAAGCTATAGAAAGTAGACAATACATCCATTGCAATAGTTTGTTTGTGGAGATTACAAAGCAAGATTATATGAGGATAAAAGTAGATTATTTCTGTAAAAATAGCAGTTGAGTCTAGTAATTACATACTGAATAATTTACATTCATATAATAAGGCTTGCTGAAAACTCAACAGGAAAGTTATAAAACAGACATAGCGAATAATTAATTTTTAGAAGCGGTCATAATTTAGCAGAACCGTACAATAGGGAACAGTATTTATTTGTGTTCCGAGAATGTGAAATTGTTTATTTGAATTTTACAATGAATTTGTTATCTAATATAATCTATTGGTACATTTTGAACAAGTATAACAATGTATTTTCATTTATGAATACTGTTATTGCATATTATTTTACATATATGGTACAAAATCTACGCATATACCACTTGAATTTTCACCCGGATGCAGCACAATCAAAGGAGGGTTATAATTTTAGCAGTCTATGAATGTATGTATTATTATCTGTTACTTAATATCTCCCAAACTACTTGTGATATTTAGAAAACTGAAATATCATTAGAAGCGTCTTAATTATCTGCTGGTTATAGGCTCTAGGTGGCAAATTACCTACAGGACAAAGTCATGGAAGTACTATTTTTTTTATTTACATACTCTTTATTTTCTATGTTATAATACTTAAAAAAATAATTTTTTTTTTTTATATTTCAAGAAAAGGTTCATGGAAAATACAATATTGTAGACCCGCCAAGATAAACAATGACACGGTATTCAAAAAACCAAACATTTTAATCAACAACATATTAAAAATGTTTCCTCTTAATTCACCGATAAAAATTACAGAAACCCGCTTATAAAATGAGAGGAAAAACGTAAGTCACTGAGTACTGTTTACCGATACTGATTGCTACTAAAACGATTTGAAACACAAACATTCGCATGACTTTTTGAAACATTTGGCCGGGAAGGGTCGATTAAATAGACCTGGATCGACTTCGCACGGGTTTTAGCTAGCAAACAGTATATTTTGCCTAAATGTTTTCACTGTCAAAGGTTCAAGTATATGGATTGAACTTAAATGTAATCTATGATAGTTTTAAGTTCTCTGCCGGCTCGACTTTTGTAAATGTTTAAATTTAAACAAATTATAGAGGTAATCCTCGTTTATGACTATGTATACTAGTGACAACTGCGATAAAAAATTTAAGTAGTTTTTGAGTAGGTTTATCGCGAAGTATTGTATGCCTCCACTCTCTAAGGCTACCTATGGACAGCAGTGGCCTATGATTGGCTGTTGATGTGATAGATATAGATATAGATGGCGAAAGCATTAATGATTTCACAGTTTCAATATATTAAAGATAACTTGATAAGTATGTTTGTTATAAAGATATTGCTAGAAGAAATTGCTATGAGCAATAAGGCCGCCCTTTGTACATCACTTTTCTTTTGTTATATTATTTAATTGTATATTGTTTGTAAACCCTGGTGTACAAATAAAGTGTTATCTATCTATCTATCTATATTATTATTATATATATTTAGGTAAAATAATATGGTCTCTGTGTGGTGTTTACCCTTGCATGTGTCAGCGTACACCTTAAACAGGGAGACAGATTTAAATATAGATTTTTTTTAGAAGTCAATTTATTTAAATGATTATTGAATCGATCATCTTGTATAGTTACACCACTTACAGTTAGTATAAAATACACCATGTTGAATTGAAATGTTGAATTGAATTGAACATTGAACATGATAAAAAAACCCTTGACTCTCTCTCTCTCATCTATCTCACACACGGCTGCCTGATCCCAAGCTAAGCAAAGCTTGTACTGTGATATTCACATTGCTGAGAAACACGCTTAAATATTTCTAAATAAATACACATATTGGAGATAAATTACACCAAGACACAGAACAAATGATCGTGTCATCATTCAAAGATTTGTCCCTCCTGAGAATGGAACCCATGACCCCTAGCTTAGCAGTTAGTTTATTTTACTAACCACTCCACTAGATGAACAGGCCTATCAAATTTTTTTTTTGGAATTGGCGGCAAACGATCAGAAGTATCGCCTGATGGTAAGCGATTACCGCCGCCCATGGACCCCCGCAACACCACAAGCGTCACAAGCGCATTGCCGGCCTTAGGGGAATGGGGGAGGTGAGATAGGAGGAAGGGTGGGGTATGGGCCTCCGGTATCCTCACTCACTCGATGAAATAAGCACTATTTCGCACCGGTTTTCTGTGAGGCCGTGGTATCACTCTAGTCGAGCCGGCCCATTCATGTCGAAGCGTGGCTCTCCCACGGTTATAATAATATTCTAGACCTCCAGTTACCTCACACCGTTTTTAATTACCTTATCGTATCACCCCTCCTTGAACTGCCCCAGAGTAAGGCTCTGCTTGAAATAGGCGCAAGTAAAAGTGTGTAAAAATTATTTGACCGCCACCAAATTGCTTAACGCCACTATATAATGTATAAATAACTTTAATCTTTTATTAAAGCAAGTCACATCGTCAGCAATCACAACATTGAGTTCGAAAACCTGTGCGGTCATCGTCAACTTCAGATCGGTCAACCATGAAACGATAAGCGATATTTACAACGCAATAGCGTCCTATAAATTGTTCCCAGATGACTGAGTCACGTTATTTCGGGCTTTTTAAATTTAATGTTATGTTTCGGGACATATTACATAAGCATAACCTTGCCTAGGATAACTATAAAACGTTATACGCGCTCAATTGATTCGCTTCATCAATATACACAATTTGGTCATAACGATATTCCTATTCGAATGAATAGGCTTGACCTGTTTTGACGTTCATACTATACGAGATTTTCCTATGTATAGATTTTGTTTTTTATTATTTGAACTGTTTTAATTACAGCTAGTGAGACTGAGTAGGAGTACCTATAGGCATAGGAGCACGTGCTTCTAAAAAGTAAAGTCACGTACATATTATAAAAAAAATATCTTTATAAATAAACTGTTGTGTACATAATGTTCCTGTTCAATAACACGTTTAAAGCTCTTGAGCTTTATTGTATGAGTTTTAGTGTAGATATATTCGGACCTCTCAGGTGAGGAACTAATCCACACCATTTGATTGTCAACCTCTAGGGAATATTCGATTAACAGACCCTATTTAGTTGGAATTAATTAACGATGACGTCATTCTTGGAATACTAAAACAAATAGAGATTATCGGATGGTTTACGAGATGTACGACGTAATTTAATAACATGAAATGCGTATGGTCTGTTAATATGTAGTATTTTGATTCTGCCTCTTTGAAAAGAGGATAAGATTTGTTCACAGCATAGCAGAGAACAGGCTGTCTTGTTTGTTCTTTTTTTTTGAATTTCACTTTTGTTGGTAAAACGTGGGTACAAATGTTGCCAATCCAACAAGGGGAAGATCGTAGTTATGACTGGACGGTCCCCATCATTAAGGTCATATGATTATATGGTCATAACACAAGCTCTGCTTAGCTTGGGACTAGATCGCGTTGTGTGTAGATGTCTGAAATATTTATTATTATTATTATTATTATTAAATTCTATTTACAAAGCGAAAAGTATAACTATGAAAACTTTCATTTTTATTAAGATTAAATCCAGAAATTGTACAAACTTACAGTATCCTACCCGTCTTTATGACATCAATTTCAGTGTTTCTCTATTGGCCTATTTACAAGGCAGTAGAACTAAAACTACACGCATCAAAGTATTGTGAGAGGCCGTAGTGACAATTAACACACGCCCCTTGAGCCTGACCCGAAAGTTCTGCGAATCTCCATATCAAGGGTTTTTGCAGATGGGCTTTAATGAAGTAGTCGTTGCGATTTTTATAAGTAAGAAAATTCAAAGATCACATTTTTTTTGTGCCAACAAAAGCGTGCCTTGCTAAATCAACTGATCAGACGACGCAAACGGAGCATGATAGGCCACACGCTCCGAAGCGATTCCAACCACATTCCTATACAAGCCCTAAACTGGAATCTGGAATCCCCAAGGAAAACGCAAGTGTGGCCATCCAAAACAAACCTGGCTGCGGGTTATCATTGACGAAGCAAATGTCATTGGCAAGCCCTGGAGACAAATCAAGGGAGACGCTCAAGACAGAACGGATGGCGATGCACTGTGGACGCCCTCAGCTTTATCTAGGGGACATAGGACCATAAGTCAAGTCTGTAAAAGTGACTCTACTCTGCCTGACGAATTTGATTTAAGGATTAATAATATTGTGTTATCTAGGAACATGCACTTCGCCAATCCTAATATGTATAATTTTGGGGATAATAAAATCTAGAAAAAAGAAGATTTAGGAACATAACATGCACTTAAACCAGAAAACATATTTTTAAAAAGAAAAGCTAGAAAGAAAGTTATTACTAGAGTTTAAAGTCAATATTAAGAAACTAGAATCTATAACTGGTCGGTATTGTATTCAGAATTTAGGCCAACAAAGTTAGAAAATAAACTTTTAGTGATAAATACGTAAGTTGTTTAAGTGTAATCTTTTAATAATGTATGATTAGTCGCTCGTCTGCGAAGTTCCTTCAGGATACGATTGCGGGCGAGTGGACAATGTAGTTTTCATACTGTAATATGAGACTAGTTGTAAATGTGTTTCGAAGCGAATTATAGACAGGTAGGTGCAATTCCTTTTAATAGTAGGCGACCTGCTATATTTTGGTAGAGTATTTTAGAACAGAGTATTGAGTATTCTTCGTATTATTTACCTTGGAACTTGGTATACTAAAAGTATTGATAAATAATGACAGATGTAAGAGCCGCAGTGGCAGAGCTCACATAAATTTCATTTAGGTACGTCTAGATGTCACAAATCGAGTTACAAAACGTATAAATTTTGTTACTATGTAGAGAATTGGGAGCAAACTTAGTTATATAATACTTATGAAACATTTTAAGCCCTTTTTTTAAGGTTAAGTAACACAATGGTTGTTGCTGTATGGTAAATTTTTACATCGGGTGTTAAATTATCACGGGGACTCTAAATGTAATATATTTAACATATTTTAAAAACTTAAAAAGAGGATGTATTGCTTCGGTTTTTTTATTATAGGTGACATTTGCCTTTTGCTTGTGAATAAAAGCCTTTTTGGTTGGTTAAGCCTTATTAGCTGACAGACCTTATTACACACACCTACCTTTACAGTCTCTTGAAGTCTCGCTTCTGTGGTACCCTATGGCTCTTTCATGTGGCTTAGTTTGTTGTACCGAAAATGTGCTTCATGCTCGTTAAGCATTGAATTTTATCCCGTCAATACTCAACCATTTCAGCAATAAATGTTTCTATAAACTGTATTTGATTAACAAAAATATTTGTGTATGACTGTTCAATCTAAATTTCACATGGACTTAACCTTTCTTTGTTTTTTTATTTTTTACTCTGACCGTTGTTATTTAAGGTTAATTGAAATGAAAAGTACACATAAAACTTGCATTAATTGCAGACTGTTCATTTGCTTCATTCATAATAAAAGAAAAGGTTTTCAAACTTATGTGCTTGTTAGTTTTGTAGTTTTGCATTTTGAATAGTTAGTTCAAATGTAAGCGTAGCCTTTGTCTAGCGGTTATAATGTTTGTCTAGCGGTTAGTACTCGTATATGTCATCGAGTTGTCTCGGGTTCGATTCCCGGGTCGGTCCAAAAATAGTTATCGAGTTTTCCTGATTACAGCAATGCTTGGAGTTTAAAAGTTAACCCCCTGCCTCAGAGACCAAGTGAAGCCGTCAATCCTGTACCTGATCTCTCCTCGGTCGTGTCGAATAGCTGTCCCATCAGATAATGAGAGTTTCTCTGTGTATACCCATACGAGTACTTGTGCACAATAATATGTCTTGCGTAGTTGGCTGGTCTCCGTTGAGACTGACCCCTCGGCTAGGATTAGACATCTAGGTAAATTTCTAACCCAAAATACCCTTCAAAATGTAATATTTCTTAGCAAATTCAAATCTTTAGTACAGGCATTATTATGTATTCTAATTAGTTCTAAATCTATTACTAGCACGATTAATAACACGTCATACAACTTCTATATACTATATTTAAATGTATAAACCTTAATATGAAATTTGTTTAAGGGACCGGCTCCACGGGCGAGAGAATCGCTACGGACCCGCGCTTCTATCGTCGGGTAATCTCTATAGTCGAACGATTACTGGAATCGTCGAATATACGAAAATACGTGGCACGACGATAATATCGCCGCGAATCTCTCACCCGTGGAGACGACCTTAGTCTTTTACCCACGCACTCCCTGAATAGGCTAGCGTGTCCTTAATATCTAAGGCAGTTAGAATATATAAATAAAATACAAGGCACATGTGATCTTCCCAATGTGGGCATTACTTCTGCTACATTAAACAACCTGAAGGACGTTCCCCATTTTCTTATTTATACAAAGTAACTAAAGGTGTCTTTAGAAATATGTTAATAAAAAAGGTGGATATATTTTATGATAAAATAGTTTTACTTTTATTATGGATGCTTTTGGATAGCGTATGTTATAGGAAGTATCTTCAAAGATTTTTTGAAAGGTATGTAACTACTTTGTAGGTCACCTGACCACCTTGAAGGATGAAGGTGGTTCAAAGACCTGGTGGAGATTACAGGTAACCATAGGATGAGTGCAGCACAGGACAGGTTGTTACGAATGTAGAATACAACACTTCATTACTGTTATATGACGGGCTTGTTGGCTTAATGTAATAAATATTGTTGTCAATTTTACTTCGATGTCTAATTAATATCCGCTACGTAAATCAAGATCAAGATTTAAAATAAATTTTAAATTTCTCAATTAATAAAGTATAGTAACTTTTTCCTAACATCCATTTTTTAAATAACAAATCTCATAGTTTACTCAAAATTATCTCTTCAAAGAGTGTATGGAAATGCGCTTAAGGTTTTTGCAATGTGTACTTATAAACAAAAGACATCTTCTATACAAATAACTACATACAACAAAATCGGTGCAGCCATTCCAGAGATTACCCGAAACAAACAGACAGACAGACAAAAATTGTAAAACATGATATTTTGGTACATGTATCGAGTATACATACATATGCATTTATTAAAAAGTGGATATTTTAATATTACAAACAGACACTCCAATTTTATTTATTTGTATAGACTAGTTGTTGCCCGCGGCTCCGCCCGCGTATATGTCGGCTATCGCGGCAGTAGCCTATGTGTTATTCTGATGTATAAGCTATATTACTGTAAAGTTTCATCCAAATCCGTTCAGTAGTTTTTGCGTGAAAGAGTAACAAACATCCAAACATCCATCCATCCTTACAAACTTTCGCATTTATAATATTAGTAGGATATATAGGATACATACACATTGTGGATAAATCTGCCTCAGACACAGAAAAAATTATCGTGTTTATCACAGAAAAAAATGTCCTTTCTGAGATTTGAACCTACTACCTCTGGATTAGCAGTTAGGATCATTAACTACTCGATGAATAGGCTTCTATTTATATTCTATAAGTCTTCTTTGGCCCATTTTTAGGGTTACGTATCCAAAGGTTAAAACTCTATTACTAAGACTTCGCTGTCCGTTTGTCCTTCCGTCTGTCACTGTGCTGAACCGTAATAGTTAAACAGTTGAAATTTTCAGAGATGATGTATCTATTGCCAACTATAATAACAAATACTAAAAGTAGAATTAAATAAACATTTAAGGGGGCTCCCATATAAAAAACGTGATTTTACTTTGCTCGTTTTTATCAGTTAATAAAATATTGGTACGAAACCCTTCGTGCGCGAGTCCGACTCGCACTTGGCCGATGTTTTTATCTTCTTCAACTTACCTTTCGATTTCAATTTATAGACTGGGATTGGCTATTTTTAGGTATTCATAGGAACAATAATATATATATGGTGGACGTTAAATACTCTGATACATAGGTTTCTTGCTTTTAAACTCCTAATAATCTTAAACGCCAAGGAAGAGTGCCTGATATCTTAACGGCTCTATTTAATTACAAACCACGCCACACCTGTGTTGTGGTAATACCATAATGCGATTAGTCGCCCCTTATAACAGTACTGATTAAGGAAATAATCTGATATGTTGTTCTTTTGGTTAAGAAACAATCTCCAGTAGCAATCTCCTTAGCAATGTATGATGCCACCTTTCCACCAGGTGCTTTCTACTAATATTAAAAATGAGAAAGTCTGTAAGAATGTATAGATATTTGTTTATCTTTCACTTAAAAAGTACCGAACGGATTTCTTTGAAGCTTTACAGTAATATAGCTCAAACATCAAAATAATACATGAACTACTTTTTAAGCAGGCGGAAGGACAAAGTTTAATAAATAAACGTACTTACATAATAGGTATTATATTATAAGACAAGCTTTGTAACTCCTGGTATTTTTCCTAAGAAGCTCTGATATTTTTGATCTAAATGAATATTAGAACGCTGAAGGGTGTGTTTGTTTGTTATTTAATTGAATCTCAAAAACTTGTTGTGTAACTTTTAGTACTCCATATAAGGCTATATAATCTTCCCTGAAAAATGGATAATATTCCTTGACAAATTTGTTACCATGGTATAATATTATCAATTCGTAAAACTCTGTCTACTTATTTGTCTATATATTTTGATTTTCGAGAACAATCATAGGCCACGCTTGACCACAATAGTATAGTGTATATATGTATGTGTATATGTATATATATATATATATATAGTGTGCAGAGCCGTGGGCAAAAACTAGTAAGCTATGCAACATCACACTACGATCAATAGAATAAACAAACAAACGTTTTTAAACAATTATATAATACTATTGTATTTCATAGCGTTCATAGAACTGTCTGAATTTAAATAGGAATAGGTAAGTAATAATATTATCCATTCTGCTCCGTTACCTTTTGGTCAGCAGTCAGGAAATCACGCTTTGTACTCTTTAGATAGTTTCTTAGCTAAAGGATGTGTATACCGGTGAAACTAACGTAATGGTTTACCTATGGCAGTGTTCTCGGTAGACGTATAATTCTTTTTTTTACAGATAACTCTCTGAATAGGAGTAGTATCTGGGCGACCAGTGTTATTTGGTATATGTGTATAGGAAGTATTGGAAACATGCTGTGTTGTGGCAGACTTTACAAACGTATATGAAACAGGTACAAAGTACACCCAGATACTGAATAACAATTTGTTCATCACATAAAGTGTTGTCCTATGTGTGATTTGAACACAGTAGACAGAGGCGTGGCGATCGCTTAAACCACATAGGCAATTATGACATAAACATACTGTTTAAACTACTACTTGGAGATTGTTCGAGAACATTTCTTGTATAGTCCGAACCAAACTTTATGGCATTTCTGAAGTTAGCTGCACAAGTAGGCGTGCGCCGGTATAGTTAAGTCGAAAACAGTTAGATGAGTACCTAGATATAATTATAATATGAAATTAATTATTACATGGACTTATTTTTTAACATATTTAATTAATAAAAACATGAGTAGGTCCCTACCATTCTTATCCAACTATAAACCGAAGAAATAAAATGTGATCTCTAATATTAACCTTATTGTGTTTATTATATTAAAAGTTTTCTAGCAAGTTGAAGTGTTTTATAAAAATCTGTTTGCAGAAATAAATGACTTTGACTAAGAAGATTATACAGTCCGCGAGTCATTTTAATCGACACATCAAAAGTGTTACCATTGAAAGTTAACATAGAATACACAAAACTACAACAGTCAATAATAATAAAAAGAACCAAAAAAATACAAAACAAGTAGGTTACGAAACAATTCAAAACTATTAACAATTCGACCGTACGTAGACAAGATTATGAGTGCATGTTTAGTGTATGGACATAAGTCACACACACAAGTAGGATGCGTGATGTGTTGACCCTCCCCCCATACCCCTGTAAGTCCTGCTGATACCTAAAATTGTATGCGGTGCGTCGACACGTACGATGCTTTGAGCCGACATAAAGTTTGGTTCGGACTGTAACTAGTATGTATACTTACAGGCTACAGCTAAGTGGAATGGAAGAGTTGAATTTATATGAAGATTTTAATACTGCACCAGGACCTGACGAGCATGCATGAAGCATGATTGATAAAATGTGGACGAAGCAAAAGTGGTGTGTCAAAACCATAGTAAGTGGAGGTCAATTGACTCTGCTATCCCTCTGTAAGTAGGTGTGAAGCATTGTGAATTTAATTTAAATAAAATTAATGAATGGCTTGAACCGAAGAACAAAAACAATGGTTTGATTAAATGCTTTTATACATTTAAAAAGAAAGGTAGTATAGACGAGCTATTAAGTTGCACCGTATTATTCTGTTAGAATTAAACCAAAAGAAAAAAAAAGGCTACGATTAATCTAAAAGAAACAGGCATGAAGAGAAAATTTGCCTAGTGAGGACGTAGCCCTAAATCCTTTCGCTTGTGGCCTTTAGAAGGTCTAATGCTATTGACCCTTATGGTTCCCTCCGGGTCTTTTGAATATTGTATTACTTCAATGCTTTTTTTAGGAACACTACCTGATATTAGATGAGGTGTTTTTTTTACGCTTACTTGGTTTTCTTTAATGTTAGAGATCAGTTTGGTTACAAATATTATTTTTATACTAAATCTTTATTCTTGTATTTTGTATAGAGATTATTTTTGCCATCAATCCATAGAATTCTGCAAAATTTGACAATCTGCCAATTTTTTTTTTATTTTTTTTTTATGTTTGGCCCTTCCATAATGACTCTACTCTGCCTGATGGAAAACATAAGCAGAATCTAAGAGTGGTGGTCACCATACTGCGCATGCGGACAATGCAACAATGCAGCATGACCATTGGGTCTAGTAATGCTTCTGCATCATTGGGCCTTCGGTCTCGCACTCACCAACGAAACACGACAGCACGATTGCTGTCATTTTAAGTTGGTTTTTTGTGCGAGGGTAGTACCGCGACGGTCGAACCGTGCTGATCAGAATCAGCGTGGCTCTACTACCTTGAAATTTACCTTCGCATATGTTGGAAAGTTATTTATTCGCTATTTTAATAACATAATCCTGGTGTATAGTTTGCATTGTTATTCGCTGGGAGATGTATGTAGAGTTTAAAGAAACAGAGATCGTTTTTTTCGATTCGATCCCCATTTCATCTCATCCATCATTTTTATCATTATCACGATCATATATTTCATCACGACGACTTGAAGACTTAAAATACTTGAAACTGGTAATCACATACATCAAAAGAAGAAGTTTAAAGAGACTACATATAAATATAAAAAAATAATAAGAAAAATCGTGGGGTCGAAAAATTTTCAAAGTACTTAGGTATATAACTCTGAAGACGAGTCGAGTTATACAGATAGAATTTTACTCTCGGAAGCTTTTACCTGCTAACGCAATATAACGGTTGGATAAATCTTGATCTTAATGAGATCTTAACACGCATGTCTTTCCTATAAACATTTCAATTCCTAGTATCACTCTCCAGATAGCTATCATACGCTCGATGTCATTCTTCGAGCTCGTAAAACCCTGATAACCAAGACCTAAATTGTTCCAAATAGTTTCCCCGTAGCAATATGTTCTATCTGTAATTAGTAGATTTATCTTTCGATTATTTAGTTTATTTCTTAGTTGGCGAAGCAACACACGTAATGTACACACTAGTTGAATTAACCTTGTTTGTTTCATCTAATTCTCTTGTGTAGACCTTGCTTTATTGTTCTCATTTAGATAAAATCTTGACTTGAGATGTTTAGTAATTTTCTTATATTACGACCTTTACTGAGGAATTGGAAATGTTTTTCATGTAGGACTCTGTACAAACGCGTTTAAAAAGAAAAACAAGAATGTGTCTACTAGTTAATTAAACAAGACAAGAGCCAAGACTAGGCCCAAGTCATTTAATTGACATTATTTTCTTAATTTTACATGTATCTGATTTATAATGAGTTTTTGTATAATAAGTTTTCCGTCAAATTCCTCCTCTCTCCACTCCCGTTAATAAGAGTCTCATTATAATCATTGATTCTGCAAAATCCTTGTTTGAATAAAATGTATGTATATAGCTATGCTTCTATATAATTTTCATAATAATTACAACTTTCCCACTAAAATGGTTGATTTGAAACCCATTTACTATTTCCAATCTATCCGTTACTATAATTATCATAATCAACAGTCTTTTACAGTACACCATTGGAAATAGGCCTCTCTTTAGAAAGAATGCATTGGCCTACAGAACCACGCTTTTCACTGCTATACTATACCGGTTTCAAGTTAACAAGTTAAAAAAATGTAGTCTGACTGTGTAAAATAAAATAAGATAGAATGGTAGACATACGCTCTTGCACGCATCGCGTCGGTTCTTTGATTTAAACCTGGAACTCACTACCAGCGCACGTGTTTCCCTGCTACTATGATCCCGGGTCCTTTAAGCGGGGCGTGAAAAAACATCTCACTAGGCGGCCATAGTGCTGGTCACCATGGTGCATTGTTTTATTCGCATTGAGGATGGATTATTTCATTGCTTGCTTTCCATCAGATGGCACATTGGTATTCTGACGGTTAAAATAAAAAAAAATGATACTAGATAGTATCATATATACATAGATATGTATATATGTGGACAGCTATAGGCTGATGATGATGTTACGTAGGACATTAGTACAAATTTGTTGACAACTCATTCAACAAAATCGGTTCAGTAGTTAAGACTATATAAACATACGTTAAGAATATATAAACATACATAGACAGCTAAAAATATTACCCTTCCTTTTGGCTTCACCGTAGTCGGGTAAAGAAAAGCAAGAATAGGGTATGCAAAGTACTAATATACAATTTTAATTAGAATTTAAATATGAAACTTCAGTTTACGAGCGTGATAAGTTACGAGAGTCAAGTTACACTTCACAATAGAGTAAAGTTTACATTGTAATGCAAATTGTTCGTGAACTATGAAGAAGGTTTACGTGAATTTGATGCGGTAAGGTTAGTTTGGGATGTAATTGCCGAATAAGTGGTCTGGGTTTTGAGTGTATGAATTCTTGTATTCGTTGAACTTGAACTGATGTAGGGCAGAATATATTACAGGATTTTCTTGTACAAAAATGGTATATTTTCTTGTACAGGCTTTCATGGTATGGAAGAAAGGGAGGGAGAACATGAGTACTGTACTACTGGTACTAAAGGACGCCTTACAAATGCGCTGCCGCCCCCTGTCATGCCGTACGTTGTCAGTGAGCGCACAGCAGAAATTAAGACACTCTAGTTCCAGACAAACTGTTGCCAATAGATATATTTAACTTTTATCCTCATCGGTCTATTAAAGTCCACTGCTGGATATAATCCTCTCCCAATGCATACCACTCTAATTGATTTTGGGCTTCTCGCATCCAGTTCTAGCTATATAAATTTCATTTATTTCAAAAATAATAGTAGTTGTGTTGAAATGGTATATAATGTGTAAATAAATATTTAAATAAATGTTTCGGACATCTAACACACAACGCCATCTGGTCCCATACTATGATAGTCTCACAGAAAGCTGGTGTCTCACAGAACAGCGATTATTTACTTACTTTTAACCTTCCTCCCTTCTGATCCGATCCTCAGGGAAGACTCAAAGAGCGGACACAATTATGACTCTTAGTTCTGAGTTCTTACTAATGAGTTTCAGGTGTCCATGGGTTGCGGTGATCACTTACTATATACCATGAGATTAGTTAATTTTTGTTTGCCCTTAGGGTAAACTGAATTCGAAGATTAAACTAGTTGTCAGTATATATTTTTTTTTTTTTTTTTTTTATGTTTTAGCTGCGCCAAAATGACTCTGCTCTGCCTGATGGAAAGCATGAGCAGATTCCAAGAGTGGTGGTATATTTACCCACTATATCCATATTTATAGGGCACTGACTTTCCAAGTAACGATTGCTATTGATGCAACCTGGACCGACGGCTTAACGTGCTCTACGAGGCACGGGCAGAAAACATCGCCATCTTCCATACTCCGGGCTGCTATTGAGGATTTATTGTAAGAAAAACCCAACAACAGTCCCAGGAATCGAACCCAAGACGTCTTGATCAGCAGTCACTTGCGCTAACCACTAGGCCAACGAGGGAAGCAAATAACATAAAAATCAGTAAATAAATATTTACCGATTTAATATAAAAAAATATAAACATAAATATAATGTACTAGTTGTTGCCCGTGGCTTTGCCCGCGTGTTTGTCGGTTATCGTGGGTTATTTACAGATCAAGCGGTAGTTTATTAACCGACTTCAAAAAAAGGAGGAGGTTTCTCAATTCGACCGTATATATATATCTATTTTTTTATGTGTGTTCCCGTTCCGAACCGTTTTAGATTTTTTTTTTAATGGAAAGGAGATGTCCAAACGGTGGTACCACGATAAGGAAATTAATATCTGATGATGGCATCCAATAGAAATCTAGTTGAATCTTGAATCCGTATTAATTTTTGTTAAAATTGTAATTAATCGACTTCAAAAATGGAGGAGGTACTCAATTCGACCGTATTTATATAATAAGAACTGTAGTCGTCTATGAGGTTGTGATTCCTAGTTTCAGGTATACCACAATGTCAGTTTATGAGAGAACATTACCATGATATCACGCGGTACATTAAGTATTTAATATCACGTAACTTGAAGTTTTATAAACTTAGGTTAAAGCCACGTTTAAAACCTTCCTCGGTTGCAGTCTTTAGTGTTTAGCGTTAAAAGTTTATTGTGTCATTATGTACACGTAGTTACCGCCTTTGTTAAGATTACAGGTCTATTAACCTGAAATTACTGAAATTGCCATGAATATTTTATGAAAGAAGAAATCTTCTCCTCAATTCTTACATTGGTGAAATTCTGTTTGGGTCTTTTTGGATACTTAAATAACACTTGTTCTTGGGGGTTTTTATTCTATTATTTCTATTTCAATACAGATTTATAATGACTAGACAATTCATTATCATAAGAGGTTGTCGATGACGATCACACTAATATATATTGTGTTGCAGTCGTCAGCGCCTTCCACCCTTGACAATTGATTACTTGATTATAATAGTAGGTAAGTTTTAAATTGATAAAATTTAATAAAAATAAATAAATAAATATTTCGGACATCTAAACACACAACGCCATCTAGTCCCAAGATAAGCAGAGCCTGTGTTATGGGGTACTAGACAACTGATACAAATACATATATACTTATAAAAATCAAACACGTAACAAAACAATTAATACAATATCAACATTTAAATAGAACAAAATTGATTAAAACATATCAATATGGGAGATTGATTGATTGATTTATTTACCACTAGTGTGAGTTTGACGGGGACTTTTTTTTCTAAAGAAAAATTGGTCGGTTCGAAGTTCATCGGGTCAGAATGCTTATTGTATTGTGAATTTAAATGATGAATGAAGCATGCAAGTTACGGTTACCAACTTTAAAAAAGCACGAAATGCAGAATTCAGTTGTAGTTTTTTACGATTGTTAACTCAAAAACTCCGTCATTTACAAACGATAGATTTTTTTGTTTGGGATGAATTGTATGTATTTCATTTAATTAAGAACAAAATAGGAAGTATGCTTACGACGTATACGAACTAAACTTGCTAAAAACTTATTTTCTACTAGGAAACCTAAGAGTACAGTCTCATATAACCTAATCTCTGCTTATCCATCAACAAAGCAAGCATGCAGATGTGAGGACAATAATCTTGTAATCCAATTCCGTCCTATGCAAACATACCCGATCAGGTCGAAAGTTGAAGCGCCTGTACCCCGGAGGTCCCACGACAATACCCCCGTGAACAGATGATATATAAATGGGTTTACTTTTGTTCCTTATAGCTGTCATGGTAACATTATATAAAGGATATAAAATATTGGCAAACAAAAAAGTTGGCTGAATCATATTAAGAATTTATACGGTGTTTTCCTCTGACAAATTTAGTAGCATGTTCCATTCAGTAGAACTAAGGCCATGTTCAGATGACGAGCGCTCAACGCGCGTTTTGCTAACGCGCGTTAACAACTTCATGTGTCCTACTAGGTCGTAATTACATGTAGCTACTCTTAACAGCGACAACTGACATACACGCAGACGGAGACACTGGCAAATGCTAGTTGTGTTATATAAAGGGTGTCAAGGAGAGACAGGTAATAGTGATAGATAGTAGGTATTAATTAGACCTTTGATCGTTGATCAGAAAAAAAACGAATCACGTTTTTTTTTGTGATTGCCAGTATTTTCCTTCATTAATATTTAGCATTCTTACTTATGGCAGTAAAGGATAGCCGGTAGCAGCTGGATGCGGAAGGCAGAGGACCGGGAGAAATGGCGCGCCATGAAGGAGGCTTATGTCCAGCAGTGGACATCAGTGGGCTGAGGTGATGATGATGATTATTCTTACTTATGGCAGTCGACGTGACGTTTGTAAAGTGTTGGTGCCATAAGAGTGTATGTAAATGTGTGTAGAAATAAAAAAAAAAAACAGAAAAAAAATTCTCAAGTGAAGTGGTGACTGTTATTATTCTATATTAAGTAAATGTTGGTAACCTCATTACCTCTATCAATGACCCAATTCCAAAAATAAAAAAAAAGAATTCCATTAATTAATAAGTTTTCGCCGTTATTTACTGAGCAATTAGTAGGCCATTAGCCGAGGGTCAGAGGAACGTCAGCCATGTCGTCATTAAAAGGAGTTGTTCCCTAATTAAAATAAATAATTTTCTGTCTATTTGCTACTAATTATGTATAAGAGACTGTATAAGAGACTGCCTCGGTGGCGCAGTGGTAGCGTACGCGACTGCTGTTCTTGAGGTCCCGGGTTCGATTCCCGGGTCGGACCAAATGTTTGTA
Source organism: Spilosoma lubricipeda (assembly GCA_905220595.1). NCBI lineage: Eukaryota > Metazoa > Arthropoda > Insecta > Lepidoptera > Erebidae > Spilosoma > Spilosoma lubricipeda. The sequence goes on from HG992295.1 coordinate 5,888,550, forward strand.
TGATCTGCAAATATTTGTTTCGGAGTTTGGGTGTTTTCTATGTATGATATGTATTTATATCAGTTGTCTAGTACCCATAATACAAGCTCTGCTTAGTTTGGGACTAGATGGCGTTGGTGTTAGATGTCCAAAATATTTATTTATTATTTATAAGGAAAAAACTAATAACTTAGAATATTTTTGGAACGAAGTTCCTTACGGGCGCGTTGTGGAGGAGTACCCTAGCCGGCAAAAACATCCGTAACCTTAAATCAAAAAAGCGTAAGACTTAAAACAAAATTGTATAGCGCCATCTGTACACCCTAGTCGGCAAAAAACGTCCACAAAGTTAAATAAAAAAAGCGTTAAAATTTAAACAAATTGTACAGCTGCATCTGTAAGTCGCATGTATTATTTTAATTTACGATAAGGAACTTCGTTTTTATCTGGTGTCCTAAGACACCACACGACTTTATTTTGTAAAAAGAATGTGTTAAATTAGAAATTTCATGATGTTTATAATAAATCATCATGTCGGTGACGCGGTAACGTGGTGAAGCGAACTCATAAGTTTTTTCCCCTACCAAAATGTGCTCAACGCGGCTATAGAAGTTTACACTAAAAAAAAAAGTGTAATAAATTGACAATATTACTATATTTATCATCATTATATTAACACCCTTTAATAGTCTACTGGTGGACTTAGGCCTTTTTAACCGACTTCAAAAGGAGGAGGTTCTTAATTCGACCGTATATTTTTTTTATGTGTGTTCGCGAATAACTTCATCGCTTATGAACCAATTTTGATGATTCTTTTTTTAATGGAAAGCAAATATCCCAGCGGTGGTACTATGATAAGGACACTAAGACCTGTTTTTTTTTTTATTTGTTGCCTGCCATAATGACTCTACTCTGCCTGATAGAAAGCATAAGCAGAGTCCAAGAGTGGTGGTCACCTTACTCATGAATAGACAATGCAACAACGCAGCATGGTGACCCACACCATGGCGGCCTAGTGATGTTTCTGCATCATTGAGCCTCCGGTCTCACACTCACCAACGAAAGACGACAGCATGAATGCTGTCATTTTACGCTGATTTTCTGTGGAGGGTAGTACCGCTCCGGTCGAGCCGGCCCGTTCGTGTTGAAATCAGCGTGGCTCTACTGCTCTGATGATGGCATCCAAGAGAAATCGAGTCGAACGTTGATGTTGGTTTTATTTTTGTTAAAATTTTACTTGTTTTAGAAAGGAATTATTGTCACACTGGTGAGGCGGGTTGATATAGGATCTATTTCAAGTTTTTCTTCTCTTTGCAGAGCTGTTGTCCTGCGTAGTTTGCTCCCGTAGCCTGCTCTTACGAAACCCACGCGATGAATATAGATGGTGATATACTCTATATTCTTAACCTATCACCACAAAGAACTACTAGTAGATACATTACTTGTAAATTTATTTAGTGTTGTTTGAATAAAGAATTATTATTTTCCATCAAAACAAATTATTAAAATAATGTGTATTTAAATAAAATATAAATTATGTGTAAACCGTTCGTACAGTAGCAGTTCTTACTACAGTCCGGCCGCTCAAAGAATGCGTTTCTAACAGATCGTGATCGACTGGGCGATGTAACTTTGAACTGGCATACAATTTACAACAAAATGTTTACTAATATATAAAGCTGAAGAGTTTGTTTGTTTGAGCGCACTAATCTCAGGAACTAACGCTGAAAGAATTTTTCAAATTTGAAAATTTCATTCAGTGTTAGATAGTCCATTTATCGAGAATGGCTACAGGCTATATATCATCACGCTAGGACCTACAGGAGCGGAGCACCAATGAAGAATGTTACAAAAACGGGGGAAAATTATCACGCTACGCTAGCGAGGTTGCATGGGTCGGCTAGTCTATACTTATAATAAAACTGTAGAGAGGTCAATTCTGTACATTGAATATATATTAAAAATTATTATTGGGGGATGAATGGTTATCGATACTGATGCCAAAAATGTAATCAGTAAGTTTTTTGTCTGTCTGTCTGTCTGTCTGTCTGTCTGTCTGTCTGTCTGTCTGTCTGTATGTGCACGCATGGATCAAAAACTACTGAAGGGATTTTAACCAAACTTTGTACGATTATAGTTCATACTCCTGGGCAGGTTATAGGCTATATAACATAACGCTAAGATGCATAGGAGCTGAGCAGTGACGATAAATTTGAAGCAAGTCGGATGAAAATTTTCGCTTTCGAGCTCTTATCCTCGCATACGTTGATCATACACCAAAAATATGTATTACAAAGATGATGGTCTTCAAAAGATCTACAAAAAAGTCCTCAATAGTATATTTCTATCTTTTATAAATTAGCCACAATAACGTGTTTTTAAGCGTTAGGCATTTCTTCAAGGTGTATTAAATACTTAAATATATTGTATTTCACATGGATATATCCTTATCACTATACACTTTAATATCTTTTTTAATAAAATATAGAATTATAAAATTATAATTAATAAACACACAAGATATAGATGAAATAAAACTGCCAAATCTCGCCGCACCAGTATAAGTACGACATTACGGTTGATTTTTCTTTAACACGCGAAACGGCCATCCGCTGAATCTACAAAAAGGCGGGAGCGCTCACGCCGCTCACGCGGTGACTTCACTCGAATTGTCACTGTTAATGCGAACGAACGTGGTTCTTATTGACTGGGAATAAGCGCGTTTTAGATTTAAAAAATACATAAGACGTAGTTTTTAGATATCAGTTTAAAGTAGGTATTAGATAATAATATAATTAGTTTGTTTAGTGTTTTTGTTTGTTTCTCCTTCTTTTCTGTATATTTATAGTTGTAAAATTAATAAGTATAATTTCAAATAAGTAAATTTATGCAATGACAGTTAATAAATCTCATCTTCAGACTTTCCGTGTTGCTGGAGTAGATCTTAGTCTCAGATGTTTTTCACATGGGCAGTTGTACGTCGCTTTTTCCTGGGTCAGTAGTTCCACAAATCTTTATGCATAGGTACGTACCGGAAGCGTCCACTTTGAACAAGTGTAGTGACGATGCGATGTAGTAAAAATTACTCTTCGGTCTTAAATAGATTTTTAAAAGGCAGCGTCATATTTATTTATTAAATTGTACTTTAATAGTCTATAGTTAAAAAAAAAACATTATTGTAAAAGGAGATCCACGCGGACGGCACAGCTTTAAACAATAAGATAATTATTATGTCGCATGCCTGCTTGGTCAAAGTACAGAATATTGCTTCATTCATCGGGTGGTGAAACGACTACTTACCGAATCAAATTTTTTGCAGAATTTCTACTGTATTATGATTAATTATGAATTTAAATTTAAGATAAAGTTCAAGCTTGACAACCAAAAACGATATTTCTGTAATGGCGCTGGTCACATGAGACGCGTGACGTCACACTCTAGCCACAACAAAACAAAACAGCGCGGTTTAAGTTAATTTTATCAGTTTTCTTCAATTTTATATTAATTAAAATGTCGAATAAATGGTTTGTAGTGCCACAGTGAACAAATCTATACATCTATAGGTACAAATAAATAAAATTGGAGTGTCTCTTTGTAATATCAAAATAACCGCTTTTTACTAAATGCATATGACATGTATACACGGTACATATACCAAAAATGTAGTTAAAAATTTTTTTGTCAGTCTGTCTGTTTGTCTGTTTGTTCCGGGTATTCTCTGGAACGGTTGGACCGATTTTGACGGGACTTTCACTGGCAGGTAGCTGATGATCCAGGGAGTAACTTAGGCCACTTTAGTTAGACTAACTTTGTCCCGCGGCGTTACGCCGAAATGTATGTATGCGCGTAACTTTCGATCGGCTACACCAACTTTTTTTTTTTTATGTGTTAGTTATTCTTAAGACAAGGTGTGTGTACAAGAAAAAATAAAAAATAAAGAAAAAAGGTTTTTTTGTCCGTGACTACACCTTACTCATGGGTAGCTGGCAACGAAAGAAAAATATGGTGGTACGAAGTTCGTCGGGTCAGATAACATCTTTAAATACCACGCTTTGTACTATTTCAAATTGTAAGCTAAAAGCATTGAGATATACCTACCTACATAAAGTAAATTAGATTTTACAAAAATAATGAATGATTTTTTTCCAGAGGTTATTACAGAAACAATTTTTATGTTGTACTTATGCAAGTGCAACACAGCTGCTTTAACATTTTTCAGTTCTGCAGCATAGTTATCAATGTTATTATTATGTACTAGCTGAACCCCGCGGTGTTACCCGCAGTTATTGTTGTACCACGAGTAACGCCGCGGGATAAAGTTAGTCTAAAAAAAGTAGCCTCAGTTACTTCCTGGATCATCAGCTACCTGCCAGTGAAAGTTCCGTCAAAATCCGTCCAGCCGTTCCAGAGATTACCCGGAAGAAGCAAACAGACAGACAAAAACATTTTTAACTACATTTTTGGTATATGTACTGTGTATATATATACATAGGCATTTAGTAAAAAGCGGTTATTTTAATATTCAAACACACTCCAATTTTATTTATTTGTATAGATAGAAAAGTGCAACCATAAAAGCGTCTATCTTATGGCACAAAATTTGGTTCCTTTTTGTTTCGAACCACTTATTAAATAGTTTATTAAAAAAAGTCCTGCAGAAATAGCTCACAGATCGATTATTACCACTCCGAAAACATAAAACGCAAACAATATTCAATAGAGGAATCTTTCGTTTATTAGCATGTGACGTCACCAGAGTTGCAACCAATCACAAGACGTTTATGTCGAAGACAAAATTTCAAAAAAATTGTTAGTTTTATTTCGTGCAATCTGCGAGAAACTTAAATTATTTTGTTTGATTTATAGTGAAATATGTCTTTTTAGACTATTATCTTAAAGGATGACCCCAATCCATAGTTTATTTTCCTTTCCTCTCTAAACGCGTGCAGTTTTTGGTGAGTCTGTGAGTCTATGCTTTGCGATGACGATGAACAAGACATAAGGTCAGACGTTGCGCACCGCAGGCATAGACGAACTGTTTCAGCAACGGAAAGCTCTATGTGGCTCTGTCGAGGGTGAGCGACAATGCTTATATGTTCGTATATTGTTCCAATGGCATTACACATAACATAGTATACAGCGAAGCTCTTTAAATAAAGGTAACACTGTCGCAATATGTGGACATATCAGTGAAATTGCACGCAAAAACTACTGAACGGATTTGAATGACACTACAGGAATTTAACTTATACATCAGAATAACACATAGACTACTATTTGCCACGATAACCGACATACACGCGGGCGGAGCCGCGGGCAGCAGCTAGTTTTAAATAAAATTAAATGAAATTTTAAATATCTTTTATTTACCTTATTAACGAGTGATAACATTAGAATTCGAATAATTATGCCAACTTAAAATAAAATTTATTAATTTTGAACTAAAATTATTACAATTACTTAACGAATGTAATAAATCGGACTGTAATAAATAGCACTACGCGACCGGTACAATGAATAGTGGTTACGCAGATTAAGTTAGGAGCGTAAGCGGAAAGTAAGAAATGTTTATTAATACGGATTCGTTTTACTTTTCGAAGATCTAAGTCTGATATTAGGTAGCTGACTCCCTTAAGAGGAAAACCATGCTGCCAAGAGCGCGAGCAAACATTCGAAGAACATTACAGTACTAGCGTGAAAACCTTACAATCAACACGAAAAATAGCTTGCAATATAGGTACATACATACACATTCTTCCAGCAGTGAAGGCAAAACCCCTACCAATACGTGTGTAACGGTGAATTTTTCTTTAAGTTTGTAAGTGTATGGCAAACTTGACTTTGATTCTCCGGATGATGATGATAAGTGTGATGTTCTGTAGCTCAAAAGATATAAGTCTATTACCGCCATTTAAGAATCAGAGAATTGGGCCTTCAGTAACGTTCTGACGTTACTGATACCTCTGGGTATCATAAAATTTAGTTAAATGTACAACAATGAAATAACAAATCTCGTTTCGAAGGAGAGGCTTATTTATACATATTAATTTTAACTATATAAAGCTGTCGATGTTATGCAACAATATAACAGCTTTTTGTGACGTCGTAGTACTAATTAGGTCAATCTTAAAGTTTTTAGAGTAAGCATTTTTAAATAATTATATAGATTGCACACCCACATGATGAAAATAATATTTAAGAAGCATATTGTGTGTATTATCTTCTGAATGTCCATGAAATACTATTTGGTTTGCAACTCGGTCGCCCTCTTATGACTTGGGTATGTTCCTTAAATTCGAAATGTAGCTAACACAGCAGTTAGTGTACTTCGTGTCCTCACGGCTTCTCGTTTTTGCCTTTCACGCTCTAGCATAATTTACATTTAGCAACTTTTGTGGCTTGAAATAGCAAGCAAAACCGTATGTTTTATAATTAAATACCACGATGTTTATTTTTTGTTATTTTGAACCCTGTTAAGTATTAATTGATGCCTCCTATTTGTGCCTCAATTGACTCGGTCTTAATTGGAACTATAATGGTAATATGTATTCATATTTATACTATTGTTGTATATATATTATGTGTAATGCTCGTATCAGGTTGTTACGATGAACTCCGAAACTAGCGAACCAAATTTACGCTTTGAGTTGAAAGATCTACAGGCGAAGGGTAAACCTTTTTATTTGTATTTGTTTTGTTAATTGTATTTGAATTTTGTATTTAATAAAAATGAATGTTAATGTAATAAACAGTCATTTTATTTTATTAATGTATACAAAACACATCTGCCAGGCGTCCCGTGACGGCTCACTTTTTTTTAAATATGTTTTGTCGGCGTGTCTAAGACAGGATAGTTTATATCACGCTTAGACCAATAGGAGCCGAGTATAATTGAAATTAGATGCAGATGAAGTTACGCGGGTTATGGTATAATAATATATGTACATATAAAAGCTATAATTTTGTTTGTAATAAATGTATATTAAAGAGCCATTTCAAAATGTACTTGAAATGAAAAACATAGTTTTATTTCCGATTTTTTTTATAACCGTTTATAGAGAACTTTACAGTAGGTATATAATGATCTGTTATTATTACAAATTTTTGTGAAGAAATACACTAGTTGATAGGATTATTTTTCGTAACAAGGTATGTATATGCGTGCGTAACAGTTGTAAAGAATATGCCTTCTTATCTAAATTAGCGATAGCCGGCAGCCTGAAACGCTAATAGAAGGTTGGGTTGGCGATACATATTATCATTACTTATTTCAATCTTTTGGATTTGGTTTTTGTGGAATAAGGGTTTGTCAAATATCCCATAATATATTCATATTGTATTATAGATAGATAGACAGAAAACTTTTTATTTGTACACCGTATTACAGTTTTACAAGAAATTACAGAAAATAACAAATATATAATGTACAAAGGGCGACCTTATTGCCGAAAGCAATCTCTTCCAGGCAACCAAGGTATTATGTTTGGATAGTAGTATATGCTACCATAAAAATATGATAGATTTGAAAGTAGTTCTATCTGTCTGTCTGTTACGCCTTCACGGCTAAACAGCTGAATCGATTTGTTTGAATTTCGGTATAGGGAAAGCTTGGACCTTGCAGAACCACAAAAGCTACTCTTTGGCGATAATTGACATATTCTCGGGCGGAGCTGCGTGTAAAAGCTAGAGCATAATAAGTCTAAGCAAAGACATCACTCGTACCTATTTACAAAACATTGAACCAAAATGTGTTTAAACAGACTTGTAAATTAAGATTATATGTTATGTTGTGCATGTTATAATTACATATGTGCATTAAAAGACGTGTCAAAAAGCTCCTAAGCTATTGACACCGCTATCCTTAGCTTTTGTACGAATTGTGTTCGCGGTATTTTCAAATCATACGACCTTCAAGAAAAGAACGTACTCTCACCTAAAAGGTCGCAACGCATTTGTGACTTAAATTGTAAGTGTCTATATACGTCAGTGAACAAATATCTTTAGGTTTCTTTCAAAGTCATAAAACAATATACTCGTTAAAATTAAATTTAAGTTACGAATTTACCGAAAAATGTGAGGAGATAGTTAAATTAGGATTGAATGCCTTCTAACTTCCATTGTAGTTGCTTAAAATTACTCTCAAGTTTTAACAAAATGATGAACAGCTGTTTTTTGGGAATGGTTATTTTTTTACTTTGTAACAAGATACGAAGAAGCATATTTTTTAAAGGAAAAAACGTGTTCTTTGTTTTGCTAAGGACGAGAAACAGGTGCCGGTTTATAATCTTTCCTAGCTAAGCAAATTTTAGCAATTATTAAACAGATATAAAATTATTTCTGATAAGTGAATAAATTGACGTGGAAATTAATACCGATCGATAGTTTATAGTCTACATGTATATATATATCTAATATATAAAATTCTCGTGTCACAGTTTTCGTTGCCATACTCCTCCGAAACGGCTTGACCGATTCTCATGAAACTTTGTGAGCATATTGAGTAGGTCTGAGAATCGGCCAACATCTATTTTTCATCCCCCTAAATGGTAAGGGTCCCCATCCTTAAAATAATTTATGGCAAAACGACGTTTGCCGGGGCAGCTAGTATACATATAAAAACAAGTCGTGTTAGTTACACTATGTTTAACTCAAGAACGGCTCAACCATTTTGGCTAAAAATTGGTGGGGAGGTAGTTTATAACCAGGATAGCATTTTTTACGCAGTTTATTTTTTCTTGCATCGTTAACCACTGTTGTTGTTGTACCGTGGGGCTCAGCTAGCAGTGTATATTTATGACAACTTACACATTTTTATATAACCTGTAGTCGACTGACAATTTGAAGAAAATGACTGGCAGAGGATGGATGCGGAAAGACCAAGACGGTGATTGACTTCGTTCAGCAGTGAACGGCGAAAGGTTGACTTGATATAAAATAATTATAAATAAAACCAGATTACTTCTAATGTAAAGTGAAATAATACACAAAAAATAACTTATTATTTCATAACAGAACCCTAAAAAGTAAACGTACATAAATTTAAATTTCCAACATAACGCAAAGTAAGCATCAGCACAAATTAATTCACAACTAACTCAAAAGAAGGACCCCCTCAGTTATTCTTCATTACGAACATGAAGCCGAAAACAAGTTGAACACAAAGTGCCATCTACCGACAATAACAGAAACCATATATTTATAAAGGTGTAAAACAACGATTGTTCGTCCGTCTAACTGTTGATAGCTACAAAGTTTGTTTAAAAAATTCTACCAACAAATTAAGAAGAATGGCTTAAGTTAAATTAAAATCTTGGCCGTCTCTCGCTCGAATTTATGCTTGTTGCCTACTTAGTCTGGTCAGAGTTGATACTTGGGTACAAGCTGAGTTATTAAGGGTAAGGAAGCTCATTGTGTCGACTTTAATTTTATTTTTGTTTAATGAAAATTTGTCAGTTTCTTTCTTAGTTAGAGGAGATATAGTGTTGTTTATGGTGTCTTTTTACTGAGCGTGGAGTAAATATCAATGTTATCTGTAAGAATGATGCATTAGAATACTTTAATGGTGATTTTTTTCTAATAGTCAGTAGAATAAAAGAATCCTTAAAGTCAGATAACTATTCTGGATAACGGATCTGGATTTACCTTGTCTAATATTATTTGATTTGCGTTTGAAGTTCCATTCGTTTAAACCGACTTCCAAAAGGAGGAGGTTCTCCATTTGATTGTATTTTCAACTGTACTGTTAAACTTCACAATAAATCTTACGAGCCTGAATTATACGCAACCAAAGTTAAACAAAAAGAGAATTTGGGTGCTCAAATTTGAGGAGGATTATGATAAAATAATACCTATCTGCTGAATTAGTTTTACTATTACTGATAAAAATTATTTAACTACACTTTTTTATTTCTTAAGACTTTCTAGTCAATAATCATAAATTTGTCTGCGCAATAATTTCTCACAACAACATTACTATTCAAAGAAAGATAAAATGGAATGTTATCTTTTTAAAAATTAACAGACTGTGTTGGAATTACAAAATTTTTATCTGTTTTCTCTGCTGCTTGATAACAAAGGATGAAAAGTTATTTTAGATATATTTCAATGATTCCGTTCCTAGTCCGAGCTGGGTCAAACAAGATTGTTGATAAAGCTAACTATTCTTACCAGTGTTTTCCAGTGCATAAATAAGAATTCATTGTCTGACGATAAATTCAATTAAATAGAAAATTTGAAAGCCATGTTTCTGTACTATTGGACTGACTCGATCGGAGAGATTCTTACATCAAATCTCATCTTTCTTCATTTTTCCTCTGATTATTTAGAGTCGTCTAACTAGTTCAACCGGTTTTACCTGAATATCAGTTTTTCCATGGAATAACTGGCATTGGCCATCCGCAACTCTGACGGCGAACTGAATTCGAAGGTTTAACTAGTGGTCAGTATATTTCAGGACTCTGATTTCCCAAATAGACATGACAAATGTGATAGTCTTTAGTAATTTAATATTTGTGTAAATGTCAATCTGTATGTGTATATATGTATGTATGTATGTTTGTGTATGTATATATGTTATTAATAATTGGTGTAGGTATAATAGTAGTAATATTTTTGCGTAAGTTATAAACTTTGTACATTTTAACTGACCTCATAAGAAGGTAACCTCTATGCACCTTCCTTATAAGATTTCTACACCACCCGAAGGTTGACTGGAAGAGAATGCCTTGGGCATTAAGTCCGCCAATGTACATATTTAGTGCATAAAGTTAATAAATAAATAAAAATAAATAAATAGTCTCACAGAAAACCGGTGTCTCACATAACAGCAATTATTTACTTGCTTTTACCATACCTTTGATTGGTCGTCTTCTTCCCTTCTGATGCTTAGGGAAGACTCAAAGAGCGGACACACTCATGACTCTTAATTCTGAGTTCTTACTAATGAGTTTCAGGTGTCCATGGGCGGCGGTGATCACTTAGCATAAACTATCAAGATATAAGTTTTTGTTTGCCTTCTAATACCATAAAAAATCAGTGACGCTGATTTCTAGTGTGCAGAACATTAACAACATGTATTTTATAATTATACACAAACAAATTGAGTTAAGAGTACGAGTATGGCAAGTCAGTAAGGTAATATTTATATCAACGTACCACCAAGACTAATATATAAAAAATATTGACGAATTAAGATAATAAATAAGGTAGGAAAGAAAAACTAAATAGTACCTAGAAAAACTAAATAGAAAATCTTAATTCCAAATCTTAAATCCATAAAAGTAAAAAGGGTATGAGTACTTTGAGTAATGGTAAACCATGAGGTTATATTCAAATTTGGAACTAGACCGAGTTATGTTGTTTGCATTTAATGTAAAAAAGAAATCTCTACACAGATATGTAAAGATTTTTTCCTTCAAATAAAGACGATTATGAGTAATACGTATGTTCCGTTCTAGAATCAATTGACATTTATCGATTCGTTAACTTAGGGTTGCCGGATAATTGAATCAAAATCGGCATATTTGTAAATCTCAAAAGAATTTTCAGCTCATCGATCATCACAGTAAAAGTATTTTTTCCTTAGCACAAAGTATCTGTGAAATTATGAGTTCTTAGTAAATGAGATGGTACTGCGGATTTAAGTTATTTTTTGAACCTGTTACGTTTAGTGAATGTCCATCTAACTACAATGGGCACAATTGCATTTGGTACATTTAAATAAGTTAAGACAAAGACGGAAGAGTCAGTTAGGCCTGGACAAGGCATGACTGACTCCCCTCCCCATCTAGATCTCAAGGAAATTTTTCAATGGTTCAGGGTAAAACTTAATGCGATTTTCTATACCTCAATCTATACCGCATCTGAATAACTTTACAGAGAAATAACGGCTTGCAATCAGAAAAGTCATTTAGTTACTTATCATATTTTGCAATTAAAAAAGCCGTTTCACTTAAAACTAATGGAAACGAACTAGAACTCAGTTGCGGGTGCATCGGGCGCTAGTTCTCATAATAACAATTATTTTACTGCTCACCCCTTTTGGCCAGTCCGTTATTCTAATATACAGTGAGAATGCAAATTTCTCTCGCCCTGGGAACACAATGAACATTCGCTTCACTTCCCAACAAATTATTGTGTCTAGTGCTTGAAATAAACGATTTTAAGCACTGAACACACTCATTTGTCGGGAAGTGAAGAATGTTTTTTTTAAAGATTTTGATAGTAGTGATACCCCTGATACATTGATGATAGACAATAATAAAGCAGTTAAAAACTGTAGCTTCAATTTTACGTAAAAGAAATTTAGAAAACAATGTGTTTTAAGTCGGTCTCGATTAGAATTGCTATGTTAAAAGACGTAACTTAACTTGGAATCTGTTTGAGACATACTGTGAGGTTGTTTATTCTTACATGTAGCGTATAATTAGTAGAGCTGCAATAGAGCTGAGCTGCAATTTGACGCTTCTATACGAAATCAGGCCATGTTTACTCCATTTCATCATACTCAAGCTCTGACTATCACTCTAATTAAATGTTTAAGGTTTAATTCAAAACTAGGAAATAATTATATTTTCATAAAAATAGTGAGAAGTGCATCCGACCAATGGGGCAGCGTCAAATAATCCGATTCGTACCGCTCGTTGCCAGTTTAATCCAATTCCTTTCGGTGTGAAACTAGAAAAGTTTTCGATCCAACCACGACCCGCAAATGAAACACACGGACACATAAAGACAGATAATCAGTAGTAAATTAGATGAAAATTTCTTTACAGGAGAAATTTAATTAAAAGGACACACCTGGTTAGTTATAACGGGTAATACAATGTTATTTTTCAAAGTTTAATCGAAAAAAAAAAACAGAAAAATTTTGTTTTACTTAAATTATCATAACTAACGGACTTACTATTGTGACAAAAAGTAATTAACCGACTTCAAAAAAGGATGAGGTTCTCAATTCGATTGTATTTTTTTAATTTGTTACCTAAGAACTTTCAACTGGTTGAACCGATTTTGATGATTTTTTTTTATTTGAAAGCTGGTGCTTTAATCCATTGTTGTAAATACCCTTCTTCTTAGTGTTTGATCTACTTTGCTAAGGTTGAGCATTGCTGATATCCTGCATTTTTTGTTCCTGGTTGGTTCTTAGGATAGCTTTGGGATGAATGAGGCTGGTGACTCTTTTTTGTTATTCGTAAATTTTAATGCTCATACGTATAATGTATATCAATTAGATCACAAGTACCCGGTTGAAGCGACAGTTATATAAAAATATAATTAGACAATTTAACGCTGGGTCAAGAGGATGCTTATGAAAATTTAAGTGCGATCGTAAAACTGACATGGCGCATCTCAAATTGGTAATTTATGTTTTCGCAACAGCAATTAATTTTTGATTACCTTCAGTTTAACGAGATAATTTACATAATTTCTCTTTATTTATTCACAAACTTATTATGTTTTGTTAAGTTCAGAATAAGTATGAAATATGGAGTTGGTTAAACTACTGACTACGGATAGATCTGTTAGTTTAGTGGGTAGTAACCCTTACTTTTAAGCTGGAAGTAGATTAGACCCCCATCTAAGACAAATATTGTATGACAATCATGAACATATGTACTGTGTCTATGTGTCATTTAGTTATAACCAGCTGAACCCCGCGGTGTTACCGCGGGGTTCAAAAAAGAGTAGTTAAATTTACTAACTCCTTATATCATCAGCTATCTCTTAATGAAAGTCCCGTCAAAATGGGTGCAGCCATTCTAGAGAATAGCTGGAACAAACAGACAGACAAAAATTAAAAAAAAAAAACATTTTTGGTAGATGTACCATGTATACATACATTTGCATTTTGTAAAAAGCGGTTATTTTTCATATTACAAATAGACACTCCAATTTTATTTTTTGTATTGAAAAAGCGGTTATTTTTAACCGACTTAAAAAAAGGAGGAGGTTTCTAAATTCGACCGTGTATACATATTTTTTTTATGTGTGTTCGCGGATAACTTCGTCGTTTATGAACCGATTTTGATAATTCTTTTTTTAATGGAAAGAAGATACCCCAACGATGGTATCATGATAAGGACACTAAGATCTGATGTTGGCATCCAAGAGGAATCGAGTCAAACCTTGAAGTCGGTTTTATTTTTCTTAAATTTTTTTACACTGCAAATAGACAGTCCAATTTTATTTATTTGAAAATATATGTTTTTATTATTTAAGTAATTGTAGAGCCCTTTGTCTAGTAGTGGACAGCGATAAGGTGATGATTCAAAAACATATGTTATCAGTAATCTAGAGGTCCGCGGATAGCACCGCAGGACAAAGTCTAAAAAAAGTAGCCTAAGTTACTCCTTAGATCATTAGTTACCTGTCAGTGAAAGCCCCGTCAAAATCAGTTCAGACGTATCAGAATCAGACAGACAGACAAAAATTGTAAAAAAATATATTTTGGTAGAAGTAACGGGTATGATACATACATTTGCATTTATTAAAAATAGGTTATTTTAATATTACAAACAGGTACTCCAATTTTTATTAATTTTTATGTATGCATAGATTATTTGACTGATTAACATGACTGATACCGACAAAATACAATTATCTATTGAAACTTATATAATAAGGTATATTTATAGACTTATATTTTTTTACGAATGTACGAGTAGTGTCCAGATTTAGTTAAAAGTATATATGTATAGAAGTATTTGGTGACCACATTTTGGAAACGAAACGCATATGCATGTGACTGGCTATGTACTAGACGTAGGGTTATTGACCTACACAATAGGTTTATTCGAATCTCAAAATGTGCAGAAAATGAAGCAATGGTGAAGCATGTTACTCCTTTTACTAAGTATTTTAATAGACGAGAGCAAAGAAAGCGTTTTTGCTTTATAACATATATTATCCATTAGCTGAACAGCAATTTAAAATTATGCACTACTATAACATTGAAGCTATTTCAATGAACTTAAAACATTTAGTTTGAACATTATCTAAACGAAAGATTATATAAAATAGTAGAGGTTTATTTTGCTTTATGTATACTACTCTGTCTAGAAAGTACCGGGAAAAGATCAATAATACACAAAATGATAGTTAATCATCCAAATTTGTTTTATCACCTTTAAAGTGAAACGAAAAATCCAATTATCAAAACATTTTTAAACGTTGTGTCCGGAATTGAGTTAAGTTCTCGCTGCGAATTCTTCTTTATCCCTTGAACTGATTGAAAATGGGTCTCACGAAGTGGGAATTAAGTTTAGGAAAAAGAAAAAGTCAGCGGGAGCCATATCTGGTGAATATGATGGTTGCTCGATGGTATTTGTTAACTGTTTGATCAAAAATCTCTTCACAATGATGGCCTTGGACAAAGGCGCATTATCATGGTGCAAAACCCAGGAATTTTTTTCCTCAAACCTGGCTTTTTTCGTCGAACTTGCTCTCTTAAACGCCGCATAACGCTCAAATAATATTCTTTATTTACCGTTTGACCTTCCTGCAAGAATTCCAAGTGCACAACACCGCGAAATTCAGGTCTTTTGTGACTAGACGAGCAGCAACACGTTTCATACCCAAATGATTATTTAAAATTGACAGATCGCCTCGTGAGATACAAAAAGTTCAGCGGCTATCTCTCTCAAAGTTGATTGAGTATTTTCAGTCACTATTTCCTTCACTTCTGCGATGTTAACTTTAGTTGTAGACGTTGAATGTCTAGAACGAAGTGTGTCTATTTACAAGTTTCGAAGCAAACAATTAAGTATAAACTCAAGAATCACTAAAATTTGACCAAGGATTAGTTTGGTACTTAACAAACTTGCTTAGCGTAATAAATATTGAATTCTCGTCTACAGTCCCAGCCAAGTTAATCATTCACTCAAGACGGTCTTTTCATGAACTAAATCAAGTCCTAATTACATATTAATGCATGTATTGTGATACACAGGCTCACACACTTGGTTCAAACTAACTTTTAAGAAAGCCGGCTCGGTCTGCGAGTCTAAGTAAGAACTTTAAGTGTGCCTTGGGAGTTCAACAATTAAACTGACAACGTATTCTCTTTAATACCGTGTCTGAAAATTATACAGTTTAATCTTAGTACTTAACGAAACTTTACACTATGAGATTTGGAGTTTGTAAGGCAAATTTTCGGGGAGATTCGCATAAATATTTATGCGTATTAGGACTTTAATTCAAGATTAGCTTGAAATATAATTAATTTATACATGCTTAGTTGATATAAGATGTAGAAATAGGTCGTTATAAATTGTTATTATTTAAAATTGTGTATCTATTACTATTTATATATCTATCGCTGTGTCTATTAATATTGATAGTAAAATGCCCCCGGAAAAAAAAGGAAATAAAAATATTTTTAGCAGGTGTTAGTAAATATTATATTTGTGTATAACTTTTACTTTTTGAAATAATAATACCCGAACCCGTTATCCTAGTCTCATTCAAGTAAATTAGTGACACTGTATTTATTCAACCATTATCAAGTAGATATATAAATATTTATAATAACCGGGTATATTTTACATTACAAACGGTGTAGTGGCAACTTGTCAATTAAATTGCAGTTAGTTCTTTCAGTTTTTACACAACACTCACTGTAGGGACCTGAGATCATCGGAGAATTTAAAACTTGAAGTGCCAAAACATTCCACCCGGTTTTCAGATAAATCCTTTGCTGTGCAAGCAGTAAGACTCTGGAATAATTTGCCCGAAACAATCCGTCGCGCCAAAACCTTACCTGTGTTTAAAAAGCTAGTGAAGGATTATTATCTGTCATTATAATAATTTGTTAAATATTGTTTAAATTTTAGTCTATGTATGTATGTATTCGTATTTTATATGTGTGATGTGATTAGATGTTTATTTGTGTGTGAATGCTATAATTTTCGTACTTTAATGATTTTATCTTTGTTTGCTATAAAAATTTAAATCTGTGCACCCTACTATTCTACCTTAAATTTTTTCATTGTTTAACTATCCATGTAAAGGTTGTCTGTAAGGGATCGCCATGAGCGATAAGACCGCCAATTGTCACGTTCGTATGTTGTTATTCTCTTTTTTTATGTCTATTATGTGTGTACAATAAAGATAAATAAATAAAAAAAAAAAAATTGCTAATTGTGAGAACGCATCCGTAATAGCTATTATTACATAACATATTGTCTCGCTCAGATGCTCTCTCTTTGGCGAAACACCTGGTACAAATTACATATCATTTTTTTGCTAATATTTAGATTTATATCACCATCAAGAGTTTTTATTAGTGTACTTTGGCCTATAGGCCTCTTCTTAGAATGGAAACACTAACGGGTTAGTAAAGGCTTTGATTGCCTCAGTAACGTAGCGTAAACGTAAATCTTGGGTTCGATTTCCGGGTCAAACCAAATCTGCAAATATTTGTTTCGGAGTTTGGGTGTTTACTATGTATAATATGTATGTATTAACAAAAAAAGTATACTTGTATTCATATCAGTTGTAGATTACCCATAATACAAGCTCTGCTTAACTTGGGACTGGCTGACGTTGTCTGTTAGATGTTCGAAAATATATATTTGATATTTATTTTAAATTCGGCATAAAAAGTTAAGTATAGTAAATTTCTGTAACGTTTCCATGTTTCATGACACTAATTAATACTTTGCTTACTCTAATTTGGTATGGTGGGCAGGGTACGAAGCCACCATTAGTAGACAAAATAGATATAAATGATAACGGCAGTATCTGCTGACATCCATTAGTTATTTTTAATATTGGTTTCCGTTTGCAAGCCCAGGAAATAAATGGATTAATATTTTTAACAAAACTTTTAAGTTAATGATTGTGATAGCTGGTGCTAATTCAATTCAATTCAATTCAATTCAAATTATTTATTTCGGACTTATCAATGTTGATACATCCATATTTTGTTAGTTACATTGAATGAGTTAACCTAGTGTTAGTTTAATAAAATATTATTTGGTGTGGATGTATAACCACTTGGACATGAGGGGGGAGTCCCACCTATCCGAAAAAACATTTAGGATGCTGTTGGAGGAGGAACGCAGGCGCGCAAGCATGGAAGCACAACGTTTTCGCATTATAGCGGCGAATCCGAAGACAATCCTTCGTGGTTTGTATTTACTTTTTATACATTTTCAATGTCTGTGTCTTAAGATTCCAACAATAAGGTAGTGGAGCCACTCTGGTTTCAGCACAAACGGGCCGGCTTTACCGTGGCCTTCCTACCCTCTCTCAGAAGATCAACCTACAATGACAGTATTAGTGCTGTCGTGTTTCGTTGATGAGACCGGAAACCCAATGATGCAGAAGCATTCTAATAATATGGGTCACCATGCTGACTTGTCTACTTGCGCAATGAGTATGGTGACAACCATTCTCGAATTCTCGTTATGCTTTCTATTAGGCAGAGTAGATTCATTACGATAGGCCCATAAAAAATGCATGTTAATATTTCAATGATGTTAATGTATCTCTTCTAAAGAAACTTGCTCAAATGAAATGAAATTATTTATTTGGAATTAGGTTTCATGAACACTTTTGCAAGTTAAACGTTTTTTGAGCAGATAAGTTCGGCCTTTCCTAACTAAACTAGCCCTGAGAAGAAAGGACGAAACAAATTCAGGGATCGCCGTCTCTTTTAAAGTCCAGACAATATTCACAAATGCAAAAAACATCATTTGAATAAAATAAAGCAATAAACTACAATTTGAGTCACAGTTATAATAGTACCAGTAAAGATAAAAATTTATTTAAAGGTCAAAATAAATTATAACATTCAAAATAAACAGCATGTGCAGAATGGGCAGCTCAATCCCAGGCGGTTTCATCTAGATATTCTGCTGTGGTATATACCCATTGTCACCGGGCATCCCGAAGATGTTTTGCCATTAATATCAACTTTTTGAACTCTTTTATTTAAATACGACGTAAGATTATTTAGAGCATTATTCCTTATTCCGTAGTTTTGTAACTTGTAATGAGTGTAAGATAATAATAATAAATCGCTTTATTGCACACCAGATAACTTAGTACATAACTAAAAACTAGGTAGGTCGGTAGTACAACTGGCGGCCTTATTGCTCAACGGCAATCTCTTCCAGGCAACCGTGGATGGCAAGATGATGGACACAATCGAAGACTTTAGTCTAATTGCAGAATATACCAAACGCATGCTGTGAATCCTCCCAGGCACCATATATGTGTTTAAGCAATTCCACGCCCACGTCCGTAGTTGAACGACCTTTAGTAAAACCAAATTGCTTTTGATGAAGCAAGTTTTGCTCAATAAAATATTATAACATTTAATGTATAAGCATTTTTTCAAAAATATTATTCAGTGTTGGAAGTATTGAGATAGGACGAAAGTTTAATGGATTTGAACTGCTACCAAATTTGAACTATGGACTCACTTTACTTTGTTTCATCGTTTCAGGAAACACACCAGATGCGATACAAAAATTGAAAACAGTTACTAAATATGGGGATATCACATTAATTGTTGCAGATATAGTATGTATTGAATGTCCCCATAATCCATACTATAATAATTACATTGTTTTCTTTATATTTATACTTTTAAAAGCCTTGATAACATCATTTACACTAACAACTGAAAATTGAAAACCTCTATCACACCATTTTACACTATTTTCTAATAAAAGCAAGCAGAGGTTAGGATGACGAGGGAGTCTTGGTTGTTCGAATCGGAATGTTGGTAAAAAAATGTTTACACTTAGCCGCAACCTCCACATCCGCTTTTATATCTACATTATTCATTTTTAAATTAAAATCACAATTTCGTACAATGGACCTTCCGGTTTCAGCGTTTATAATAACTCATATGGTTTTTATTTTATTTCCAGATGATTTTATTGTATTTTTTAAATATAGAGATTTGGCAACATAACAGGCGCATGTTAACGTCTGAATAGTTTTGTCATTTTTTATAAAATCTAAGTTATGATAATATTTTTTTTTATAATAAAACTCATATAGCCGTTGTCGACCGACAGCGGACCAGTCATTGAATACTACACGATCGCTAATAGTTAGTGTTTTTGATGTAAAAATTTATTTAAATTAAATATTAAGTAAATTAATTCATTAAGCATTTTAAATAGCAAAGTGAAAATAGGGTCACTATCATAGGGCAGTCTTAGCAACTTATCCACCATATTATTCCTGAACAGGCGGCTGCGGCTCTCCGTAATCGGAACATAACTAATTATGGGTCATACACAAAACGCAGTTACAAAATTGGAATAAAAAAAAAGTCTTGGAATTTTTCCAAACTTATATTATTCAAAAGATATAAGTAAATATAACAAAATAAAAGTAAAAAACTAGATCGTTTTTTATAATTATAATATTTGTAGCACTTTCATTATTTTAGGGTTCCACAGAAGTGACAGGTATACCACAGAAAATATTTTTTTTTGTATAATCAGCCTTTAGTCAGTAATAATCCATCAGAGGGAGTAAGATTTTGTTTCTTTGATCTAATAGCTTTAAACTGGTTGATTATGTGTGCAAGATGTTGCATAAATGTGGGTAAGTTTGATTTAAAAATGCTTATCAGCAATTATTGCGATATTTTTACTGTTTGTTTTAGAGTTTTATGATATTGTTTCTTCTGACCTTAAACCATCACTGTAACATCTTAGTAACCTATCTCTGATATATAATTGTGTCAATATTGTTAATCAAATTGAAATTCTGTTTTTTCAGAGCATTGTGTACATTTGCCTACATTGTTACAACACAGCGATTTAGCAATAACGGTAGCGGTAGATTAGGGCAGAACCTTCCCATAGTAAAGAACATGCGTTATGTAATTATCATTACAATTAATTGAGCCTAAAAAGGTGTTTTTTGAAGCTGCTTTGGGAAATATTACCCAAAATGACAATGTCGGCAAAAAGTCTCGTAGGAAATATTTAACCCACTCTTGGTTACAAATTTCTTGTGCAAATTAAGTAATGTATCATTTAAAAGTCTTATTTATCTCTGTTCTTTTCGACGCATTATTGTTTCCTTTTTTTAGCAGTTAGCCTACTGTTCTCATCTTCAAGTAAAAGTTCGTGAATTGTTTGTTTCACATTCACTTTATCTGTATTTCTAATATCTTTCTTTCTTTTAAGCCTTAAAAGTGTCATTCTATATTTAGCCAATTTATTTTCTAATATAATAATCTTCAATCGACTTGCTAAATCTCTCTAGACTCATTTTTTGCATTTAGTTAGTCTACGCCTATATTGTGTACTCGCTACTCTTCTTAATGCAATTCTCGAAAAACTAGAATATAAGCTTGAAGATAGCGTACTGTCGAGTTCTTCTTGGGTTTGTTTTCTATTCTCTTCTAGTCTATTATAAGCTTTGATTTTTCAGGCCAATTTTTTCAAATTTGCCGCTGTTCTCTCGGTCTCGGTCTTTAATAGTTTTAATACTTCTTCTTTCTTGCGTTTATACTTCTCTCTATCTTGCCTACGTCTTTCTTCCAGAGCAGTAACGCCTAACTTCGCTTTAACTCTTCGCATGCTCATCTTTTTCTGTTCTCTTCGACGTTTTTTTTTCTTCGTCGCTCAAATTCAGCCTTGATCTTGGTCGAGTCATTCCACCTAAGACAAAATAAGCTGTAATCAGCACTTGCCTTACAATAAATTGTTTAAGCCACATGCTTTAATTATACGCAATAAAAGACTTTTGTATTTTAATTTGAGCCTCAAAGCAAAATACGAAATAAATATTTAGACTTGCACGAATATGACACTTAGAGCCATTCTTACTCAGCAACTTTGTATATGACTTAATATAAATAAGATGAAAATAAATGTAGTAGTTCTTGAGTATAATCTTCTTGATGATTTAATATATATATATTATTGAAATGCCACCTTAAAAATTGCGTATTCACGGTGATTGTAACAAAAAATATATCTTCTGTGACCAATGGTATTTCCTGTGGACGCAAAATATTGAGATGACCACAGGAAAGTTGTCCACAGAAAAGAAAAATCGAATAAGCAATCAACGAAAACCTTTTGAATTTTGAGGTTACAATACAAAACAAAGTTAATATACAATAAACTCCCCGCATAGCTATATGGCAGTGTATTTTTGCATAAAATAATTAAATACTTACAAAATAATACCAGGAACAGGAAAGATGCACCGATCTATTACAAAATTGTAGATAACAAGATATTTGTTTTATTAAATGTGGTTTCTACTCGTAATCACCTCAGAACGACGCCGTCAAATGAAACTGTGCAATGTTGCTATTATGGAAAAGGTATTCGTTTGGTAGTATTTTATAGAAAATATAGTAGATTTAAAATGTAGGTCCACAGATGGGTTGCCAACTCGTATTACCGAAAGTTTATTCGAAATTTTGAATTGTTTTTATGGTATTTCATTTAAATATTTAAAAGGACAATTATGTCATGACTGACAACAGTTAATAAATACATTTCTGTTAGTGTTCCGCCTTTTAAAACTAAGTAGTCTTCCTTCAAATATAGGAACATCACATCTGAACAGTCCACAGGAGGGTACTATAGGAACACTTTTATTTTTTTTTAAATGGTACGAGTAAAATATTTCTCGATTTGTATCTGTTATTTTAATATTAGATAATTAAGGTAATATTATTAAATATATTTTTCCATATTAAATACATATTTTTTAAATGGTCATAAGAGAACATGTGTTTCTGTTTGACCTAATACGCTTCCTTTGAACCTCTAGTTTTGTTCGCGTAAAGGTAATGAACTGCCCGCAATGATCTGAATCTAGCTCACTTACAAGACACATATTAATTGGTTTCATATTTGTAAAAATATTATCAATACAAGCGATACTACTGGCTGTAATGCGTGTGGGTTCAAAGAAAACGTTACATAGATTATATAACTTCAATAAAGTTAAAAGCTTTACAGTTATATTCGACTTTACGAGAATATTTATATTAAAGTCACCACAGACAACAACCGTCTTATTACATTATGTAGCCCTAAACAATGCATCTTTAAGGATTTTATCAAATGTATCATACAAGCTTAAGTACTGATGTTACATAAAGTACTAACTTTTTACTACTAATTCTTGTAGGGATAGTGGTAAGTTTACTAACTGCTGAATTAGAAATCGTATTTTGGGGTACCACACACCACTAAAACAATTGTGAGTTTGAAATTATTTTCTGCGTCTGTCCATAATTTATTTACAATATGTGGGTATTTAGAAATTCATAAATATGACAGTCTGTTCGTCTTCGTATTCTTTCTTCTTGTTGTTGATGGATATTTGTCATTTGCGTATTGGAGTATATTATGTATTCAAAGGAACAGCAAATATTAATAGGAATTGAAAACTATTTTTGAACTCTTCGATCTCATAATATCTTCACCATATAAATCACGAAGTCTCTTTTTTTTATTATTAAGTTAGTTAGTACTAAAGTTACAATAAGGAAAATCTGTAAATAACTACAAAGTGGACTTTGATTCGGTTTTATTGCAAAATTCTCGTAAAGTTTACCCTAGTCCAGATTGATCTCTGCCTTCCTTCAATCTGTTCAATGATCTAATCCCCGACCACTACCACCATTCAATCCTTACCTAGCATACTTACTACATTAAGATTCTTTCCTCGTAACTTGTTTTACGATCTCGAAGGAGGTCGGCAATTAGTCTTAATTACAAACAAACCCATGGTATTTGTTATGCAAACGTAAAATCCCTCATACGTCTTCATTGTGCTGTAGGCACGTACACAATTCACTAATGTAATGGCTACAGCTACAGAAGACTAACCATAGGTAACAGAAATTATGGAGTAATCCGAAATGAAAATGCTAAGACAAGCAAGCACATCGATATCATTCTTAGATTATTAGAAGTTGAAAGCGAATTTAGTTAGACGAAGTTAACGAGGAATGGAATTCAACCTAAACCCGATATTGGTATTATTGAGTTTAAGTCTATAACATTTCAATAGATGCTAGACTAACCAATATAATATGGATAAGTCGATACAGAGAACACGAGTACTGTTTTAAATGGAGTTTAGGATTTAAGCTGTTTGTAGAATTACGAAAAGTTCTTAAGACTCCTAGAAAGTTCAAGTTATGAGCGTTATGCATAGAAACGACGGAGTATTCAAGTTGTATATATATCTGTGGCCTATAACCACAATCGAAGAACTGTTGGATCTCATGTTAGGCCTAATTAGGCGCCACAACTTAAATTACTTTCTGAGGTTTGGTTCGTCTACGAACAATCTTGAAATTAATATATACATATACACTGTATAGAGTTATACAGTGATGACTTTTGTAAATAGTACAACTGTTCGATACCAGATCGCCTATTTGGTATTTGTGAGTGGAACTATATGCTCTGTACGGACGGTGTCTTGTTGAAGATCTTGGCGCTGGCCAAGTTTTTGGTGCCTGCAGGGGGCCTGATAGCTTTGTAGGGCCTACGGAGGGCCTTTTATTGTAAAAGTAAAGTGACCGTGAACTTTGGTCTCGATCGGTTACGTTGCGCCGGTATAATCGGTGATTGATTGTGAATCGAAGCTTCAGTATGAATGGTTCGACCACTGTTTGATGAACTTTGATTGTATAAACTTAATGTAATACTGGTGCGATCCACGCGAAGTGATTGATTGGGTTTTTGAGGAAATATTTGAGAAACTTCCCCGACCTTCCGATGTTTCAAGGTAAGTAGGTGAAAATGGGGAGTTGAGGAACGAAAAGAGTTAGTTCAAGGCTCGCTGACTGCGACGCTGGCGAATAGGTAACCATTGCAATTGAGAACGGAAGGTAGACACGTGGTCATAATTGCGGAGATTGAATGAATCGAATGCAGTTATTAAGAAGCATATCTTATATGGAAATCCATCTTTAGCATAGCACAAGACAAGAAGTACGTTTAGAACACTAAACAATTGTTTAAACTCCAAATCTCTAAGGTTTTGAGGTTGTAAGTGACTCTCTATTTGATGTGCTATATTTATTCAAAGTTTTTTTAGTTAACCAAGATACCCTGTTATTATTATCCGTGTACATCAAGAAGTTACAAAATAATTGTATCGCTGTCGGTTTTCAATAAATAAATAAAAGTACAAACTTTAGTTTCCAGTTCTCCAATATTCGAAAACAATGTTATCGAAGTTATATTAGCTTGAATGACAACCGAATCAAAATTTGAGCAGCTAAGGTTTTCGGTACAAGTTTCTGCTCGGATCCGATACAATTGTAATGGAATCGGGACGTGAGCAAATTATCGAATGGATCATAGAATCGATACAAGAGGATAAGACTGTTGCAGGTAGAGTTCTCGATATCTCAAGTAATTTAAATCGAACTTGTTCTTTCACTTGAATTTTAATGAAAGGTTTATCTATTCAGTAGAATATTCTCGTGTTGCTAAGTAATGCTGTACAACTCTTAGATTAAATAATTGTATATTTTAAATCATACACTTGTATATTTGATCTATTGATTATGCATTTCTATCTAAAAATAATTAAGTAACAGACCAAAATTGATATTATTGACCCTCATCGAACTAATTTTTTTTTTATTTAATTGCTAAGACTGTTCATATAGCCAATAGGTATAAGATAACCCTCTGAGGTGATACTCCGTTACAGTAGCCTTAATATACAAAGACATGGTTTATGAATACATATATTTAAACATATTTATGTTATCTACTATACGCCATTCCCATCCCCTTCCCGATTTCGATATTCTATGCCACAGACATTCTAGTCACTACAATGAAATTGCAAAATCGATGTAAGGAGACCTGTTTAAAGCTATCCTTTAACCCGATATGTATTATTTATTGAACTTTGCACATATGTATATATATATACCTTAATATGTCATTCACGTTGAATAAATTTAATTTGTTCTGAAACAGACGTGTCCTTTGTGGCTGTTTTAGTTTCAATGTCAGACTTGTAGAGCGAATGAAGAACAATTTAACGCTACAGACACCTGTGATATTAAATGAGTATAAGAAAGTGATATGTTTTAAGGTAATGTTGTAGAGAATTTCATAAGGTTTTAGGCGTCCTTAAATAAACGTCGTGGGAGTAGAGTAGGAGTCGAAGAGTACAGTTAATTATGTCTGTGTAAATAGGTTGACTTATTATAGAACGCTGTCTCGATTTTGAAGTCACTATTTTTTAATGTAATAAATGCTAAAATGATTACTACTCTGCCTGATGCAAATCATGAGTAGAATTCTAGAGTGGTAGACATGCAGCATTATGACCACAATATGGCAACCCCGTGAGATGCTTTTACACGTCCCGCTTTAATGATCTGGGGTCATAGTGGGAGGGAAACACATGCGCTGGTAGTAAGTACCCTGGAATAAAAGTAATTATTCATTTGGTAATTGGATAAAGTTAACTGTAATAGGTAAGTAAAATTATCACGGTTAGTATAAGAATAAGTGACTCAGAAAATAAAAAAAGACTCCGCTGCAAAATTTACAATCAAAAAACCGAAAACTTATTATGAACGCTAACGATAATATCCAAAGCTTGATGGTCAAATTTAATTAAACACTATCTGGTTTAATCTCAACAAGTTCTAAGTCTCGCTATTTCAGTGTGTAATAACTAGTAATTTTTGCTGTATAATGCGGTTTACTCAGCTCCTTGCTTTTTTATCGCAAAGAATACAGTTGTTTTATTTTCAGACTCAATTTGAGAAAAGGCAATATCACAAATAATGTGTTTTTTTTTATATATTTTGTAAATTAAAGAATCACAAACATACTTCTTCTGAAAACTTTATTTACAGTTTAAGTCGCATAGAGGGCATTAAGTAAATATTTACAACTAGCTGAACGGGGTGTTACCCGCGGATATTGTTGTACCGCGAGTAACGCGCGTCAAAGTTAGTCTAAAAAAAAGGAGCCTAAGTTACTCCCTGATCATCAGCTACCTGCCAGTGAAAGTCCCGTCAAAATCGGTCCAGTCGTTCCAGAGATTACCCGGAACAAACAGACAGACAAAAAATGTTTTTAAATACGTTTTTGGTATGTGTACCGGGTATACATACATATGCATTTAGTAACAAGCGCTTATTTTAAGATTACAAACAGACACTCCAATTTTATTTATTTGTATAGATAAATCTATAACATTAAAGCTTTTTTGATCAGTCGTAGAATTTAAGTTGTTTTTTTTCCTTCAAGAAAGGTTTTCTTTCTAATGTATCAATTAGTTGATAAGTTAAAACGTAACAAAATTGCTAACAACCGTTTGAATTTATGACATTAAATTAGGAAGTTAATAAAATCTATGACACTAAGACATCTAAGTATCTGAACACCAGATCACTGAATTAAAACACTGAGTGTCACCCTATTTATACCATGGGTGACTTAAAAGCCGACTAAGGGAACCAACTGCGTAGGAAACTGTTCTGCGTGGGAGAGCCACGCTTCGGCATGAATGGGCTGGCTCGACTGGAATGATACCACTGCTTCACAGAAAACCGGTGTGAAATAGTGCTTACGCTGTGTTTCACCGAGTGAGTGAGGACACCGGAGAACCATACCCCAACCCCTCACCACATCCCTTCCCCTCCCCCCCCCCCCCCCCAAAAGGTCGACATGGCACTTGTGACGCCTCTGGTATTAGGGTGTCCATGGGCGGCGGTAATCGCTTACCATCAGGTGATACGTCTGCTCGTTTGCCTCCTATACTATAAAAAAAACATCACTGCAAAAATAAGGAAAACCTGAAAGTAACCTTACATCATCCCGTCTACCCAGTGTGATATAGTACGCTAAACACTCCCTTCAAATTAGAGGCTTGTGTTCACCAGTGGCCTATTAAAACCTCTAGAATCTAGAAGACGATGATGATCTGAACATCCCATTCTTACTTTTAAAGTTCATAAAATTTAATCAATACTGGAAACCATTTCATCGACGTGATCATTGCTTAAAATATTTAAAGAGCTAAAACGATCCTGATGGAAGTAGGTTAATGCACGAGAGAATCCCATTCGGGTAATCCCGGATATAACTTACACAGAATGCAAGCTTTCCACTTATATCCATAAGGATATATACCATCACGACTGTGGAGAACCAAGTATTGTAAAACAAATTTATAGCGTACAAGAGATTATTCGCTTTCTTCTAGTCTTTCGACTATTGAGGTCCCGGGTTCGATTCCCGGGTCGGACCAAATGTTTGTATTATCTGCAAATGTTTGTTTCGGAGTTTGGGTGTTTTCTATGTATAATATGTATGTATTTACAAAAAAAAGTATATATATATATTTATATCAGTTGTATATAATACAAGCTCTGCTTAGTTTGGGACTAGATGGCGTTGTGTGTTAGACGTCCAAAATATTTATTTATTTATTATTATTATTTAAAATAGTACGATGTGGAATTAATAAATTCTGTACCTTCAGTGAAAATTGATATTACTATGTAACCTTTTGCCCTGGTTATATAAATAAAAGATGGTATACTTGACAATAATATATTAAAGAATTTGCTTCGGCAGCTTATAGTGTCAGGTTCGTGAGGAGGTCGCCTCAGAGTTAAGTAAATGGGGTCGCACACGGGATTGAGGACGTGCCTGTTGCGGCGTCCGGTGCTCCCAGCGGCTTGGCCTCCTGAGGCTAGGGGTCTGGCCCTTCTTCGGTGACGCGGCGCTGCACCGCCACCCGACGCTCCGGCTGCACACGCAAAGCGACAACAACAACGAGCGAAAAATCATGATTTTGAGAAAATTAATATTAAAGTTTAGAAAAATTCTTCTTTCTACTTCACTAAACTAAAAAGTGATTAAAGTGATTACTGCTATTGATACACAATATCCTAGGGAATATTTTTATGTAAGATAAAAAATATTAACATAAATGTTTTTTTTTGAAATTTAAAAAGTAATCCAGTTATATCATTTGACACAATAAGTATAAAAGTTGTTTCATGTGTTAATTAGTATGAAATGATTTAAGGTATGTATGGCCTTAACCCTTTTCTGAGAGGGGAGACCCGAGCCCAGCAGTGGGACATTATGGGTTGTTGATGATTTAAACTAGGTATTTTATACGTTCTTTTTGGGTTTGATGTTCACACTTCGTATTTTGAAAGGTTTTTGTATAAGTTGAGTTTATAAAACAAAAGTTGTAGAATGAAAATAATATGGGTATCTAAATGTAACTTTATCAGTTTGTACTAATTTACATCTCAATATTTAGGTGGCGTAACAGGAATTCCTTACACTAATATTATTATACTCAAAGCAAATTTAAGTATTTGTTCAGTTCACTTTGATAACAACAAAATTATATCTTATTACAAATGGATAAATGTGGAAATTGCTTAGCTGAATTACTTTAAATCAAAACTAACTCGTTCCATTTTATCCTTAGAGATCAAAGAGATAAAAAAATAGCATATTTTTCCGTTAAACATAGTATACATATTTGAAAACCGATACAGGTGAAGATGTATCACTTTTCACTGCCGGTACAGAATTACACTTATTTAGTGAGATGTTTAAGTTAGTGTTTAGTGTTAATTATTATTACAGTTAAATTCTTTCCTCGACACAAGTTAGAGAGAAGAATTATGATATTACTTGGCATATTTAATTAGTTAAAGAGTATAATTATAACTGGTACTTAGTTGATTAAATAAAGATAGCTCTGTTAATTTTGAAGTAAAAAGAAGTAGCTTAACTTATAAAACACTTCGAAATGCTTAATAATTTTCGTCTAAAAAGCATATTTCATAAATAAAAATTCTAAAACGCAGTTTCATAAGTTCAAAATAGCAAATCATTACATTAAAATATAGCACGTAGTTCTAAATGCACCTAGTTTTTTTACTAATAAATTAACTATAACAAGTGTTTATTTTTTCTGAGAAATCAGTCAATCAACTACAACCAGCCTTCGCCGTTCTTAATTAGCAGTAAATAAATAAACATTCTCTTAACCTGTAAGCATTCACTTAAAAGCCAACTTAGGTAGTCGAAGTATTTCTCGCCAATTTTCCACAAGAGGAAAATCGTATTTACCTGTGCCTTCAGAAATTTCCTTTTAGATGTATCTAGATTCCTTTAAGATAGTGCTATTTTGTTGAGATAGTAGGTACATTTACTTTGAGAGCTGACAACCTCAGTCTAAGAATATATTAACGAGAATGTACTGATTAGAGGTACGCGAGTATTCACAAATGATACTCCTTCGACATCGAATTG
The DNA here is from genome assembly GCA_905220595.1 of Spilosoma lubricipeda. Classification (NCBI taxonomy): domain Eukaryota; kingdom Metazoa; phylum Arthropoda; class Insecta; order Lepidoptera; family Erebidae; genus Spilosoma; species Spilosoma lubricipeda. Next base: position 5,918,813 of record HG992295.1, read on the forward strand.
CAATACGAACTTTACTGTAATGAGAGAAATTTGTGTTTTTGATAAACGCGATGAATGCAAATGTTTTTATGGTTTATAAAATTCAGAACAATATCACTTAATAATGTTACAACTACAGTATTTCTTTGGCATATAACTTAATCGTTAGTAATAATATCCTCCTAGCTAAATATCGATCACGGTGGCAGTCTCAGTTCTTTCGCTCTTACGATCCGGCTGGGACGGCTATCTGACACGTCCATAAGAGGTTAAGCGCAGGACCAGCTGCTTTACCTGCACCCTGAAGCCTTAAGACCCCAACTTTGAAAGTCCGGGCTTTCTTACCTAGGTACCTACCTATTACCTGTAAGTAAGCCCATAAGTAGGTACTTATAATATCAATTCTATAAACAAAAAAAACTCACCAACACTTTGACTCGACCCGAGACCTCTTGATCGGGAGTCGTATATGCTAACTGCTACACCAGCGAGGCAGAGTCTGTAACAACATCACAAAACAACGATTTATGTGATCCACAGCTTATTGTACTGTGTCTGGGTGTTCTTTGTGGCTTCATGTAGTTATTTAAAGTCCCTCGCTGCACAGGATATCTTCATAGAGCGGGAGCTGTCTTTACAGGACTACGGCGAAACCAAAAAGAAGCGTAATATGTGTATAAATAAATAAATAAATATTTCGGATATCCAATACACAACGCCGCAGGGCTTGTATTATGGGTACTAAATAACTGATATAAATGAATATACTTTTATTGTAAATACATACATATTATACATAGAAATCACCCAAACTCCGAAACAAATATTTGTAGATCATACAAGCGTTTGGTCCGTCCCGGGAATTGAACCCGAGACCTCATGATCAACAGTCGCATACGCCAACTGCGAGACCAACGAGGCAGTGAAAGTAAGTAAGTAAGTCAGCATAGTTTTGGCCCTCTATGCTGTTCCACCGTAGCGCTAAAATTACTCAACCGATTTTAATGAATGTGGTGTATATAGATTTGTTATAATGGCTCGGGTGACATAGACATCAATTTTTTCTACGTGGTTGAGTTTTAGCTTTCAAAATTTTTCTAAAACCGAATGAAAAATAATAAACATGGCTAAGGCCAGTTTTTCCACTTACTGATAATAAGTGTATCTGTCACATAATTACAGATTTCTGTTTTACAAGTCTTAAATAGTAACATAAATGTCAGAAATGCATATACTTAACAGCAACTTTTTTAATTTTTTATTTATTTATACTATCTGTATTATAATTGCACGAGGCGGACTTAATGTCACATGGCATTGTCTAGCAGTCAATCTTGACTTGGTTCAGTAAGAGACAAGGCAGGTGCAAATGTATGATAGGAAAAAGAGAGAAGGAAAAAATCATAAGATTAAAGCTTTAGAAGTAACAATAATAATATTAATATTAATTATATTAATGCTATATAACATACATACACGAATACACTTATTAATATTTAAGTATGATCCACAGTAAATAAATAATCACACTAATATATAAAGGCGAAAGTTTGTGTGTGTGCATGTTTATTACTTCTTCACGCAAAAACTACTGATCAGATTTGGATAAAGGTTTACAGTAATATAGCTTATACATCAAAATAACACACACTATTTACTGCGATAATTGATAGCCACGCGGGAGGAGCCGCGGACAACAACTAGTAATTATATAAATTTATAACTTTTGCAAGTCAAAAAGTGTTATATGAGCGACAGCTATCTGACATTTTATCAGGAACTCGTGAAACTGGCCCTAATATTCTATATTGAAAAATCCTAAGCCCATATGTCAGTCAGTTTGAATATAGAACACGACTTATACCCTCAATTAATAATCGTAAATTCCGATAACAAATGACTACAATCGGATGTGACGCACTCGTGTAGATATTGCCACAAACACTCGCAGTTTCCAGAAGCGGCTGGAATGATCCAGCCGCTGATAAATCTTCGCACATTTGAACTTGTTGAAACTGTGTCGGTTTTAAAGCACTGCCTAAGAAAAATGATAGACTAACAACAGTTTGTAAGGATTTTTTTATATATATATTAAATATTTCTATACAGTACCTGAATGGCCAGTATTTTTTATTTCTAAAATGAATCCTAGCTTTAGATTATATATATTCTAGAGAGCAATTCCTCATATTTAGAATTGCTCGTTTAAATTCGTATATTAGATAGCTGTTATTTATGTTCGGTAGTTATATATGCCTACTAGCTGAGCCCGCTGAGGCAAACCTACTCTAAAAAAAGTAGCCTAAGTAACTCTTTTTAACATCAGCTTTCTGCCAGGGAAAGTCCCATCAAAATCAGTCCAGCCGTTCCAGAGATTATCGGGCATAAACAGACAGACATACAAAAACTGTAAAACAAATATTTTGGTATATGTACCATGTTTACAAAATATGCATTTAGTAAAAAGCGGTTATTTTAATATTATACAAACAAATACTTCAATTTTATTTATTTGTATAGACGAGTAAATAAGTTCTTATTTAGCTGTATTTCGGCAGATACTAAATGTTTAAATATAAGAGCCTGTCTGATGTACAAGTAATGCAAATAAATAGCTGTATAGGTTTTATTACACCATATACTCGTATGTAGTTGACATTTGTGACAATTCAAACGTAGGATTTACTTTGTGTAAAGTAAATTCGTTTAGTTCCAGAGTTGCTCCTGCACAATCCAGAATACATTGTAATTATGCAGAACCCACCGCTTGGAGAATATAAATAACTTTGTTTAAAACCTGTTTTATAGTTGAAATTATCACGTTAAGAACGGAATTGGCTGATGAATCTTAATTTGGCTTATATGGAGGAGGAGGCTTACAGACTTTAAATGATTTTTTCACGTGGTTTTAAACTATGTCTAGAGTTAATCGGTGTGTATGATCCCTACTAAAATTAGATATTTGAAAGTTATTCTGTTTGTCGGTAACGCTATAAAACACTGTTGACAAACAACAAACACGTGGGCAGAGCGGAGTAAAAGCTAGTAGAAGATTGAAGCTAGTAGTATTTAAGCTAGAATTTTTTTAAATAATAATTTCTTTTATTTCTGAACACTTTCATAAATTAACTAAAGCTAACATTTTTTGGTTAACTTTCTCCACATTCAAGATGACAGTTTCTTATTTTGCCGTTATTGTTAGTATATATATATAGCTCAGCGACTAATGGTTTCAATATCTCAGTCACCATAAGTCTTGAATAGAACAAAGCTAGAAAAGAACACTACTATGGACTAAACAACATTTCTCTTAACCATTTTCCGCCTGAACGGTCCCTTTCTTTGCAAAATATCACAATATCTCAGCATTTGAAGAGGATAATGTTCCAAGTAGGCCTACTAGTGACTATTGTTGAGAAACCTTTTAGCAAACTATGAGAGTAAAGGCAATAAGGCCGAGAAAAAGGAGTTATTTCCGTAGGAGTATCATTTATGGCCCATTGCACTTTGACTCGCTGTTAAGTTTAAAACAAAAGACCTATTAAACTCTAAAATACAACATTTAATACCAAACTACAAAGATTTGAATCTATACTAATATATAAAACTGAAGAGTTTGTTTGTTTGTAATCTCAGGAACCGCTGGTTCGATTTGAAAAAATATTTCAGTGTTGTATAATACATTTATCGAGGAAAGCTATTAGCTATATATCATCATGCTAAGACTAATAGGAGCAGAGCACCAATGTAGAATGTTTCAAAAACGGGGTAGAACTATCACGTAACGGGCAAAAGGAGACGCAAACGAGGTTGTGTGGGTCAGCTAGTTAATTATAAATGTCATGCTGACCATATTATAATATTTTATTAAAAAATTAGGTAGTCTGAAAAAGAAATAAAAATGTTGGTTAACTGACAAATACAGTGAGAAGTAACACAGCTTGTATAAATATAAGTTACTAGTTTTTGCCCGCGGCTGGTCCTCGGGGTGTGACGATTTTGTAAAAAGTAGCCTACATTACTTGTTGACTGCAGCATCTCCCTATAGGAGATGTACATTTCACAAGCTCTTTCACGCACCTAATGAACAGACTTACCAACATACCTGCTCTCCCCAACTCGCATCACAAACGTGGTGCATACAAGACTGCTCGTCCGTATGAATGCGTGAGCGAATGAGTTAGTGCATGAATGAGTAACCGAGTAAAAGACGTATTCATTATATTGACAATGTAATTTCTATTGTTGAAAGAATTTATAAAATCGTTGTAGTGGTTTAGGCGTGAAATCAACAGCACAACGTAACAAAACAATTTCACATCCTATTTTTGGAATTAGTTAGGATAAGTACCACATCTCTCTCGCTCATAACAGTCTAGAGCAGGGGTTCCCAATCTTTTTCAGCCTACGGCGCACTTTCAAGATTACAATATTGTCAGGGCGCTACCCCCGCTCCATACCTAGCCATTAGACATAGATAGAATCAAAAGAATTAGGTACCTACAATAGTAGTTATTATTGGTTGCAAGGCACAAAAATTTAAACATAAACGCAAATAATTAACCCTTTCGGATAATGATAGAAGACCGACTCGCGGCGCACCTCGCTACTTCCTGCGGCGCCCCAGGGCGCCGCGGCGCACACTTTGGGAACCCCGGGTCTAGAGACTTCGTAATGAAATGATATGAATTTTTTAGAACCCATCATTCTAGTTTTATCAAAAATACTTTTTATTTACAAAGTGTAGGTAAAACTTCCATATGAAACTGCTACACCGGACTGTTACTAACTATCAATCAGATCGTTATGATGGTTTTGAATTCATTGCGGCGTCTGTATAGATTCATACCTACACACTGTCTTAGTGGACAACCAACATAGAGTGTAAAATATGAAATTAATTTATAAGTATATCTCATAAAATTTCTGTATCAAAATTTCTAGTTACATATTTCTATGAATTCTGTAGTTTGTGTTGTAAGGGTCCGCGCCAACTAACGGAGTCACGGTGAAGAGGTTGATGCAATGAAATAAAATCAACTATCGCTTGCGTCGCTCACTTCCATTTTATTTCGTTGCTTTAAATACAGGTGTATTCTCAAGAACTTTAGGTTGAATTTATGATGTAATAGTAGAAACTCGCACGCATCGATTTGGTTCCTCGTTCCTGTGCCGTGCGGTAAAAACCTGGAACTCACTACCAGCGCACGTGTTCCCATCGTACTATGATCCCGGGTCCTTCAAGCGGGGCGTGAAAAAGCATCTCACTAGGCCGCCATAGTGCTGGTCACCATGCTGCACTGTCCATATTCGCAGTGAGGATGGTGACCACCACTCTTAGATTCTGCTTGTGCGTTCCATCAGGCAGGGCAGAGTCATTTTGGCAGCACAAATATAAAAAAAAAAAAAAAAAAGAAATTGTAGGAACCGATGCTGTACAAAAATAATGCGATACAAAGTTGGACTTTTTGGATTGGATGTATCAAGAGAGGTGTATTAGGACCGTAGTTAGTGAAGATCTGAATTGTTTTAATCTACCTTTATGTATGTATGGATGGATGGTTTTTGAAGTTTTTCATCCAACAAGTTGACGGTCCTTCACGCATGTATCAAAGCTGCATAACTTTACCAGTAACAGTTATTTTCACAGACACTGACTTTCCGACAATAAAGCAATTTAGTTCTCGTTGCCACTAGCCGTCCGTTGGTATGAATATGTATCTGAAAACGGAATAGTTTTTCAGAATGCATGTAACGCATGCTTTCGACGTTTTTCATTCTACAAAACTGCTGCAATCTTTAAAACTAACAATTTATTTAGACTCACTGGCTTTAAAGTGCAATGGTGCAATATTGATGATAGTGAATTTTTTTGAAAAAGGTATTTCAATATATTCCGGAAGAAAAAGTTTATGTAATAGTTCTTCTATCCAAATAAGTATGTTTTTCGAGTGATATTTCTTTCCATATTTCCTCAAGTGTAATTTAATTCACACTTAAATGTTAGTACAAACCTATTGGCACGAACTGGGTATTTTGATGAAGAGAAATTAGGAAGCCAAGATGATAACAAAACCTGTTAAGAAAGGTGATGTAGAAAGAATAATTTACTAAGAGGTATTCACTCTTTAAGTCCTAACTGCGACCTTTACAATACATTCTCCCAAGAGTCTACATCAAGAAGGTATTCTACGAGTAGCACTAAGCCACTTCATGGTAAAAACACTCAGAACAACATCAGTACACAAGTTGACGGCACTCTGTTTGCTTCGAACATCGCAGTCGAGCCCTCTCGAGCGCATCGTACAAACAATTGGCCATCGAGCTCCACGTTTTCGATTGTTGTTATATCACTTGTTTGGGTAGATGGGCTCATAATATACACACGTGTTTGTAGTATATAATTATAGTTATATTTTCCAGTGTCTAAGCACTACTAATTATAATTAAATATGTTTCAAATTTGAGGTCAAATAGATATCAAAAGTCACTTCAAAGGTGGTATTTTTAAGAGCAAAACTAATGTTTTTTGGTACATTCATATAATGCTACCTAAGCTTCAAATAAACATAGTTTGCTTCTCAAAATTATAGAAAAAATTATTTAAATTCATTTTTTCTTTGTAAATATATATCGTAACATATATGTTTGTAAACAAATTTACATATGTATTCTAGTACTCATATATTAGCAGAGAGCGGGTTTGAACTGCACCAATTCATTATTGTCATTGCTTAGATAGAGACTGCCGTAAAGCATATTAATTAATATATTTTTATTTATCAGCACAAATAAAACATTTCATAAGCAACGGATCTACAAACAAAAAATATGTAAATAGGCTTTTATTATTTTTGGACTGGGGTTTTAGGACTGAGTATATTCTGATTGTAAATTACAGTATAAAATATGAATTTGTTCTGTTGCTTTTTACCATAACAACTGTGTTGACTATCGCTTTTTACCACAATAACTGTGCGATGACATAATTTGATTACAACTGAGGTAAACACTAAGACAGACTAGGTTACCCATAGAAGAAATACATCCTCAAAATTTCATTTATTTAAAAAAAAAAAACAAATGCCTAGTATCACAATATCTGACAACTTCATATAAGCCACACGCAACATCAGCTCACGCGTACAAAATCACAACCACACGTCAATAGTGACAAACACAATTTTTACCGCTTTTACCAACAGTATTAAGCATTCACTATGCGTGTTCAGCGAGGCCAAAACCAGTAAAATACAAGTTATTTGCGTATAGAGTGCCGATATTTCGGTTTATTCTGCTTTTGGCTATCTTTCAGCAGTAAATATTTTATGGAAATTCGTCAAGGAGATCTGTTTTAGTGTGATGTTGTTGAACGGATGCGTGAGTTGGTTTGGTTTTGAACGAATCCTTCGATGGTTGCGTAGAAATGTCAGTTTTGCTTTTTTTTTTACTGGAATTGTTTACGAAATTGTAAACCTTTTTGAATTTGATTAATATTAATAAATTTTGTTCTCAAGAGGACGAGGACTTTCGTTAGGACGCATTAGGCTTTTTTCATGTTACTGCCTATTGGAACTATGTTATGCCCTGGCTAGTGTACCTTGCTTTCATGTTAAATACTAGCAGATGCCCGCAATTTTATCTACGAAGAATAACTATATTTGTTCGTGTCTATTTTTCGGTGATAAACAAGCTATTATATTTTTTAAATGTTAGCTGCCAAAATGATTCATCTCTGCCTAATGAACTGAGTGGAATCTAAGAGTAGTGGTCACCATCCTCAATGCAATCGTGGACAGTGCAGTATGGTGACCCACACCATGACGGCTTAGTGAGATGCTTTTGCACATTCCACCTAAAGGACCCGGGATCATATTGGGATTGAAACACTTGCTCTGGTAGTTTTAGATTTCTGTTGTTCCAGGTCTCTCTTCAAACTCTTCATTAGTCCAGTTAATTTCAAATTATTCGAGGAATGTATTGCTTATATTGAAATAATTAAAAAGAATAGCTCAAATGTTATGCATTTTATTTTCATCTACTGTCTTATGTGGATTTGATACTCTTACAATATAAATTCTAATGCTATGTAAATAAGTTTATCTAGATACGTAATTTACGATATCCAGTTCAAAATTATCCTAAATCTTAGCTTGTGTTATGCTTGATAATTTGATATACACACGTTTCATCAAAACAGTACCTAAACACAACTGTTTATCCAGACAGCTGTTTAACATACTTACATAATATTTTTATATAGACATACATACATATTATAATCAAGTGTACCTAGACATATAAATAATCATCGTGTTCATCACATAATTATTATAATATAATACATTTATCATTCTTATCCTACTAGTCTTGACCCGAACTAGGTTAGGGTCGGCAGACTAGCTGCATGGCTGTACATCAAATATAATTGAAAGTAAACTCAATGGCGTAAATTGTATGCGACTATTAGATAATTGTAACTATTTAGTTTAGATACTAGTTTAGTGATGGTATGACTACTGAAAATGCACTCAGAACTTTATCAAGTACATTCATAATAATTTTTTATTTTAAATAAATGGAGTTCATTACTGAAAAGGTGAGTTTAAACATAAGAATTGTAATACAATGTTCTTGTTAGGGTGTTTGAGGGTGTTTTTATTATGAAGCATGTTGTATATGTATACATAATGGCTATAGTAACATGGGGCAATTGTCAGAGTAACATATGAATAAAATATGAACGATACAATCTGAATTGTGACAGCTGTTTATAGCGGGCTGGAGGAGCAGGCGTTTTACTGCGTTTTATAGGCCGAAGGGATACCCTTTTGGGTAATGAGAAGGTATCGTAATGGGTGTGGTTTTTAGACAAGGAACGTTCTAGAATGAGGTGATTTTAAACAGCTACGTTGTTTTACCATTAATTAAGTATGACAATATGAAAAAAAAACTTTTAAATCCTTTAAAAGTGACCTCATACATACTTATAGTATATTAGCAGTATATTATTACACGTACACTACTTCATAAAAATGAGATTAAAGCTCATAAAACCCTCTTTGCCTACCTCTTCTACATTTTTGATAAAAAAAAAACAAATTGTCCCTAACCCGTTAAGCCAAACGACAAATCATTTACCGAAAGGAGAAGGTTTAAGAAGAATATTTAAAAATAATTTCCAGTACCCAATTTTAATATACTCTGTCTTCCTTTTATATCAAAAATGCGTATCCTTAACAACATCGTCAAACGAGGTACAATCCGATTAAAACGAGAATAAAAAAGGAATCTAAGGATTAAATTGTGGAAATAATTCGTTTTGCAGATAACGTTGAACAACCAACGGTACTCGAAAAACTCATTTAAGGACTCCTTTGATCATAGCGATGAGAAAAGTAGTGAACAAACAATGCGCGGGAGAACTATTTGAACGAAGGAAAATAACCAAATGAATGAACTAAGCGAAAAGAACCGTTTGAATACCAAAAACCGTTATCTGACTGCATGCGGTAGATAATTTCAGTGCAGGTTTGAGTTTTTTTTTAAGAAGTTATCTGAAGCATAATTTGTAAAGACTTTTATAAATTTAAATACTTTTTCGAGTTTTCTTTTATTGTATATGCTATCAAAGTACTACATTAATTAAAGATTTCTTCGTAAAGAAAAATGTAATGAACCCCTTTCAGCCATATTGACAATATACCGAAAGGAATTTACCTTACAAAATCCCCCGTATCCTCCCAGCATAGCCTTAGGTATATTTATTAAGCCCAGGTTGACAACAAAACCTTCCTCAATATTTGCCAACTGTCCGACATCCAAAGATAAACCAATTTACACAATTAATATTTGTGCTTCATCAATTGACATTGACATCTCCAATTATTTTTGCCCCAACGTCATGATATCATTTATGCCTCATGAGGCCAATTAAACAAATTTAAACTCATTTCAAATACTTACTACCGATAATGTAAGCCAAGTAGTATTTATATCTTTATTGCCTGTTGAGTACGGTTATAAATAGCTCACTTTATGTCCTCGGTCCATCATTGATGTATCAGCAGTCACTCAATCAACTTTACTTTTGTAAACGTGGTACAAATGCTACTACCATATCATTTTACTTTATGAACATGGGTCTTGTACAGTCAGAGGCAGAAAAAGCTTAATAAAAATTCTTGCAGATCATACGTGCGTTCGTACAACAAATAATTACTATTTATCTTGTAACTCCAGGATAAAGTAAAACTTCCAGAATTTTAGAATCGTGCAAGTGCAAGTAAATCGTTGAATTAAGACAATTTAGACATGTAAAATCTGTATTTGTGTTATGACTGATGAACTATGTTGAGCGCAGAACTGAAACTTAACTAACTTTTGAATATAATTGTGGGGTACTTACATGGTGGCTAAACGAAAACTGTTACGAATAACTAACGCGCTTCAGGTCAGTGGCGTAGCGTGAGTGTCGGCCGCCCGGGGCGGCAGACAATTTTGCCGCCCTCTTATTTAGATATTTAAAGGTAATGTATACCTACTAAACATTACATAGGTAGATTAATTCTAGATAACTTTTCGGCGAGAACAGTCCACATTATTTTGGCATAGTACAGGTTAGATTTAAAATAAATACAACTTGACGATAGACATAATAAAATGATTAGCGAATTAAAAAACCCAAATCAAAATTTACTCATATTATAAAGCTGAAGAGTTTGTTTGTTTGTTTGAATGCGCTAATCTCAGGAACCACTGGTCCGATTTGAGAAACTCTTTCAGTGTTGGATAGTACATTTATCGAGGAAGGCCATAGGCTATATATCATCGCGCTAAGTCCAATAGAAACGGAGCACCAATGGAGAACGTTTCAAAAATAAGGGAAAATTATCACGCTATGGACAATAGGAGACGCAAACGAGGTTACGTGGGTCAGTTGGTTTTTTACATAAACTAGAACTATATTTTTATTGAAAAATAATTTCTCAAATCTCAAAAGTACTTATACTTTTGAGAATGAAAGTCAAACTTCCGCCTTTAATTAAATATTTATAGTCTACTTTGTTTAATAGAAAAGTATTTTATTACACCATCAATGTCTATTATAGCATCACACATTTTTTTTTCACTTGCTCAGTAGACAAGATAGCGAAATTAACTACTATTTCAAATCATACAAGTTAGCATCTCTAGTTCTGTCATCAAAAATATGCCTTCTTTTTATGTGCCTCTTAGGTTCTATGGGAGTTCTGAGTTCTTCACACATATTTTTTTCATAACTTACAACGCCATCTGCCTATTTCTCTCGTTTCTCTGTCAATATCATCTGCAAAGCATTTACTTTCTGAGCGCAGAATCTTATGTCAAGTCCCTTTATTTGTAAATATTTTTGTGTAGGTATCATTCACTTCATGTAGCACCGGTTGCCAAAGGCCCAAGAAACAAATAAAGCAAAATGACTCAAGTTAACATCTCTAGTTCTGTCATAAAAAATATACCTTCTTGTTATGTGCCTCTTAATTTTTTTTATGGTAATAAGTTGCAAACGAGCAGACGTATCACCTGATGGTAAGCGATTACCGCCGCCCATAAACACCCGCAACACCAGAGGCGTCACAAATGCGTTGCTGACCTTCGGGGGATGGGGAAAGGGATGTGGGAGGGGTTGGGGTATGGGCTTCCGGTATCCTCACTCACTCAGTGAAACACAGCGCAAGCGCTATTTCACACCGGTTTTCAGTGAGGCCGTGGTATCACTCCGGTCGAGCCGGCCCATTCATGCCAAAGCGTGGCTCTCCCATGGTAAAATTTACTATTCTTCTATTGGAAATTCTGAGTTCTTCACACATATTTTTTTCAGAACTTACAACACAACACTATCTGCCTATTTCTTTCGTTTTTCTGTCAATATCATCTGTAAAGCATTTACTTTCTGAGCGCAGAATCTTATGTCAATTCCCTTTATTTGTAAATATTTTTGTATAGTTATCATTCACTTCATGTAGAACCGGTTGCCAAAGACCCAAGAAACAAAGAAAGGAAAATGACTGCATCACTACTAGTAAAGCTCCTGCATCTGTCCTAGGGTTTTAGCTTTTAATTAGTTTCACCTGCCTCTGTCAGCGTATAATCCGCCATACAAAACGTTCCACTCCTGAAAGGACGGTCGGCTTGGAAGCAACGATTTTTCCACTTGCTGTGGTCAACTTCGTCAGGCGTCTTCCTCCGAGAGACTGTACAAACACTTTTCGTTCGTTGTTCGATCGCTTGTTCGATTGAAAGAGTATTGGAGCATCGGAGGTCGTGTCGTACGAGTATGCTGATCTCTTGGTTTAGTCCCCTTTGCCGACGAAGTTAAAAGTTGATTTTCATGTCATTCGCTGCATTTAACAAAATCTCATACCTTCTTCCCTGAAAATTCGATTAGGTTCTGGTTTACGTGTGTTGTGGTTTCCATGGTAGCAAATTGGTTTTCCAGATTTGACTGAAACTTTTCAGTTCCCGTCGCGGCTTGGAGCAGAGTTGGCCGGAGCCTGGATTTCATCAAACGGGCACGTTCAGCCTTGAAGTCGATATTCAGATAACCTCAGACAATTCTGTTATCACTACCGGTGTTAAACCTATTGATAAAACTGAGACGTCTCTGAATATGTGATTTTGATCCGTCAAGATGAAATCAATCTCGTTTTTGGTCATAGCGTTGGGGCTTTGTCAAGTCCACTTCCTTTGGGACTGTTTTTTTAAAGAAAAATTTCGTTCGTGGAAGTTGACGAGTATTTGCCCCTATGATTTCTACTTCCAAATCCAAAGGATCCTATTACCGATTCGCTGCAATTTAGTACTCCCACTTTGGCGTTAAAGTCACCCGTAACAACCTTGTTGTGGGTCTTAGTGGTGAAGTGAAGAGCCCTCGGTATGTCGTCGAACATATCCTCTACCTCGTCATCCGAGTGGGCCGAGGTCGGTGCGTACACTTGCACTACATTGAGGCTATATCGCTCGGTGAGCTTGACAATGAGGTATGCTACCCTGTTCTATATACTAGATATTTCCACAACGTTGCTAGAAAGGGACTTATTAACCAGAAACTCAATACCACCTTGAGATTGTTGTTCTCCCACACGGAAGTACATTGGATGACTTAAGTCGAGGGTTATGGTGTCCTCCCCTTCCCTTCGAACTTCACATTACCCTAAAATATGCTATCTTATCTTCTTAAGTTCCACCTCGAGTTGTGCCAGATGCGATTCTAGCCGTTACGTGCGGCCATTAAAAGTTGCCAAGATCAATAGCTTGTAGTGGCTTCCCGGTGATTCTCAGCACCCTTTGTCCCTGACTTGCAAGACAATTTTAATAAAAAAAATCTATTTTTGAATTTATCGTAAATATATATAATGCTATCAATTATTTTTGTGGATCATTTATCAGAGCTCTAGTGCGCAAAATATTGGTTAAACAAGTGGCTGTAGCTTGTTAGCACATAGCTTTGTCCTACATTTTTTTAACAAAAGTTATCTTCTCGAAAAATTAATTGTAACTAAAAATAAAATGAAAAAAATAAATATTTTTTTTCCAATTACGCCGCCCTTCCTATGATGGCGCCCGGGGCGGTCCGCCCCTCCGCCCCCCCCTCGCTACGCCACTGCTTCAGGTTCATGGTTTAACTTATGAAAATTTGGTTGGTAAATAGATTCAGTACAACAATCAAAACAAACAGTATTACCCAAATATCAGGACCACGTTTTACGACATTTTGATCCATCATAAGGGGTCTTAGAAGTTATACGTTTAACATTTAATATGTCTAACTCCTTAATATAGTGTACAAAAAAATCTACCTAATTTTCGTATAATCCTGTCGATGATCACAAACTTAGTAATACTATTACTAAGTATAATAATATTAAAAACGTTTTTGTAATTTTATATAACTGCAGGTTTTAATCTTGTAAAACGTTACAAGACCAGTTTTGAAAGTATATTGATTTTCTTTCGTTAAGTAGCTTACATAGCTGACTGTACTAAGATTTCCTTTTTGTTTTCCAGCGACTGCGACCTATCTACTGATAGGCATAAGATTTATGGCAAATAAAAGTGATATGTAGGACTACTTATCTATGTTCGCGTTTAGGCCGTCTTTTTTCTTTATTTCAGCTTGCAAATTTACAGGTACAGCGTGCAGGTAGACTTTTTAATAAATAATAATGAAACCTACAGTTCAAATGCAAAATATTTTTACTTTCTTTTATGCTATAGGGGGCAAACGAGCAAACGTATCGCGACATTCGCAACACCAGAGGCGTCACAAGTGCCTTGTCGACTATGGGGGATGGGGAAAAGTTGGGGTATGGACCGGTATCCTCACTCACTCGGTGAAACTCAACGCAAGCGCTATTTCACACCGGTTTTCTGTAAGGCAGTGGTATCACTCCGGTCGTGCCTATTCATGCCGAAGTGTGGCTCTTCCACGCTTACTTGATAAAAAATAATCATTGAGAAGTATTTGACATCGTTTTTCGTGTAGACCCTAAGGTATTATATCAATACATGCTATAATCAGTAATCTATAATCTGTTTAGTCAAATATTTTGTCATTATACACCTGTACCGAACTTCAGCCGTCCGCTTTGGGGGTTGAGTTTTATGAGACGGAAGGTAACAAAAAGTCATACATTAAATTATATTACAGACAATATGTACATACATTAATTAATACTTACATTTATATACATAAATATCTATACATGCATAAACTGCCATACTTGAAGGAAACGAAGATTCAAAATGCCGAATTATGATAATCCATTCAAACTGTTCTAATAACTTAGTTCATTTTCCTAACAAACAGAAAATCCGGATTTTCTTAAAAAATTAACGAATTAAATTTTTTAAGGTAATTCATTTCAGTTTATGGTTTTCACAACACACATAACCGCCGTAAATACTTTTGCCCTTTTTGAAGAACCTTGTAGCATCGGCTCTAGGGAACAGTTTGACAGATACGTCCCCAATTTGAGCGCCTTTTAAACCCTGACGTTGACAAACGAGGAGTGGTGACAGATTCAACATAGACAGTGTATTAGTAAATCCAAATCTACAAAGAGAAGGACCGATATCAACGCAACTTTTTTAATTGACCATCTGACAGTTTATGTAGGTATTTTGTATTTATATTGATGCGTGAGCGTCCGACAAAATTCTTAAAGAAGTTATTGAAAAGAGAACTGGAGTTATCGACATCACACGAGAATAAATACCTTGAAGTGGAAGTGGGCCGGCCATATTGCTTCCAGAGAAACAGATGGTCAATGTAGCCGAAATGGACTAGAGTGGAGACCGCGATTACGCAAACGTAGTGTAGGGCACTATGAACTGACGATTTGAAGTTACTGGCAGTGAACGGATGTGGACGGTCCAAGACCAGGATAGTTGGCGCTCTTTGGAAAAAACCTTCATTCAGCAGTGTTCAACTATAGGTTCATTAGTTTATTTGTTGTACTTCGTTGACTTCCAAAAATAAATTCTAAGTACTTAAGTTATGTCGAAACTATTTGTGTTACAATTTAGACATTAGAATGTATTGATATACGTATATAGTTTTATTTACTAGTTCGTCAGAATAAATATTGAGAGTTGTAAAAAAAGGAAAATAACACAAGTTTTAGGTAAAATCACAGGGTCAAATCAATACTTTTTATCAATGTACAAGTGACCAATAGCTTATTGAGTAATGTATAAGCCGATGAGCAAAGATTACGATAACTTATGTAAGTCTTTAATATACAATTGTCATAATGAGAAATGAATAAAGCTTTATACCAAATAACTACATACCAATCACAGGTGCTGTTTAATTTTTAGCTAATGATCATTTACAAAATGGATTTTATAATATTGAAGATCATTTAGATTACAAGAATGGAACATCGTCACTCTGAGCGCAAGCAAGAGAGGCTTTAGACGGAAATATATTTATAAATTACTGCAAATATCCCGAATGTTAAATTACACCAAATATTCGGGTCCGTGCCATTAGTCTCATCGTGTTGTCCCATGATGGGACAATTAGCACTTTCTTGTCCCAGTAGTCCCATGGGACAAATGACACCAGTATTTCAGTCCCAGAAGTCCGTCTACAAAATGGGACTACGGGACTAGCAGGTTAGATCCAAATATTCATAGACGCAAAACCAAATTTTTAAGATTTTTAATTTTCTAGTTTATTGAAACAGCTCAAATTTATAAAAGGTAAGTTCAGATATTTCAAATTTGCGTTGTAGAAGTGCATTTTATGTATCCTATACCATACACAATCTATTCAAATTAATAACAACGTACGACACAGAGGA
Organism: Spilosoma lubricipeda; assembly: GCA_905220595.1. Lineage (NCBI taxonomy): Eukaryota > Metazoa > Arthropoda > Insecta > Lepidoptera > Erebidae > Spilosoma > Spilosoma lubricipeda. The sequence goes on from HG992295.1 coordinate 5,935,144, forward strand.
CGCAAATTTTTTAAACGGAAAACTTGGTTATTAATTTTCGAGCTCATTTTATGTAGTCCCCACATGACGGGCGCTTATATTAAATTTCTTTGAAAAAATAATACTAAAAGCGAACACTAAAAATGCTGTTAAACACAATTACTCACCAAGGATATTGGAAAACTTACGTATTTGTCGGAATATGTTTAAGTTTTAAAATATGCAGTCTAGGGAACTTGTTTCTAGTTTTAAAATGAAGGAAACAGATTTTATGGAGCCTGTATGAAACATTTTAATTTAACACAAAGACGTGTATTTATGTATTTTTATAGTACAACTAGCTGAAACCCGCGGTGTTACCAGCGGTTATTGTTGTACCGCGAGTAACGCCACGTGACAAAGTTAGTCTAAAAAAAGTAGCCTAAGTTACTCCCTGGATCATCAGCTACCTGCCAGTGAAAGTCCCGTCAAAATCCATCCAGCCGTTCCAGAGATTACCCGGAACAAACAGACAGACAGACAGACAGACAGACAGACCGACAGACAGACAGACAGACAAAAAAATTTTTAACTACATTTTTGGTATATGTACCGTGTATATATACATATGCATTTAGTAAAAAGCGGTTATTTTAATATTACAAACAGACACTCCAATTTTATTTATTTGTATAGATAGCTCTTAAACGAATAAACCAATAATTGTGCGGTTTTGTTTTTTTAAAAGTTACTTGATTAATATGCTTCTGAGTCTTACTTTTAGAAGATTATCCGTTTATATTTTGGTTGATGAAGGAATCATCAACATTAATATTTACACAATTTTTTATTGACTTCAATTGTTTTTTATTCTTACTTTAGTGGTATTAAAAAATTGTGGTAGTATTAATTTACCTGATGATATTATAACCAAACTTTGCGTTAAAGGTTGACATTCTCGACATAGTAAATTCGCTGTACTGGCCCAAATTTTTAATTTGTTTTATTTATAAACGCACAGACAACGTGAGCTTACTATTTAACATTGTTTTGACTGCATGCTTTGTTCTTTATGATTTGTTCAGTGTTAAAATTGACGATTTTCTATTGCCTCAGCTGCTGCGTCACGGTTAAACTGTTGCAGCCATTACCGTTTTTTATTTTGTATCAAAGATTTAATTTCTATAAACAATTATTGTTCTTATTAGCAATTAGCGAAAGCACAAAGTTGTGCGTTTGATGTGGTGTGATTTGCTCTTATAGAATTCTAAGACAGTCATTTATTTGTATTGATTTAAGATTTGACTAGACGCCTTGAAGTCATATAAATTATCATCATACAATCAAATTATTTGCAAGGATTGACATATTCCAAAATATCGTCTCCTAAAAGAATTTCGAGGTAGTAGAACTACGCTGATTGCAGCACGAATGGGGCGGTACTACCCTCACACTGAAAATCAACGTAAAATGATAGCGTTCGTGCTGTCGTGTTTCGTTGGTGAGTGCGAGACCGGAGGCTTAATGATGTAGAAGCATCACCATGCTGCATTGTCTTCATTCGCAGTGAGTATAGTGACCACTACTCTTGGATTCTGCTAATGCTTTCCATCACGCAGAGTAGTGTCATTTTGGCAGGGTCAAAAAGTAAATAAAAAAAGAATTAACTTTTTTGGTGCTGTTCTAAAATTTGATTATTCCTCTTAAAAGTTCTATCTACCTACGAAGTTTTACTACGACACTTAAAACGCACTGCAACAAACTTAGTTCAAACCTTTTAAAACTTTATTTGATATAGAAAATTTCATATTTCTCACCACACTCCACTTCAATTTCACTTATAGTTCGTAAAAAAAATAACAATTTAATAAATGAACTAGTGTTGAAAGGCACAAGCTCCACTTGGACCGCTGGAGCACGTCTACAAAATAGTATTTGTGCAGCAAACACGTCGCAAATAAACTGTTAAGTTTTACTGCATTAGTACCTCTATCTGTAGCTGTTCGACTTATTAGTCACTGAAACATTTATTTTAATTTTATTTTTCTATATTTTTACTTAAGACTAAGTGTTAACAAGGTATTTATATTAATCTATTTACAAAAAAAATAATACTGCCGGCGACCTTTGGGTGATGCAGATCTGTGTGTGTCTTAGGTGTGTAATGCAAGTTAGAAGGATTGTTTGCCACCTTAATTTTCAACTTTTACGACATAGTCGTGTCTGCTTATTTTCATGGCTCCCTACTTACATATCCTTTCTATATCGTTTTTTTGTGGTATAAAAAGCAAAAGAGGGGACTGACTAATATAAGAGACTACTGCTGCTCTGGTCGGACTTTGAGTCCTCTCATTCAAAATGTAGAGGGTTTTCTTACTTCATCACGGGTATCATGATGCAGATAAACTAAATAATGATTATATGATTCATGATTTCAAATAGTCATGTTTAGGTGCTAATTCTTCATTAATTCATTGAACATTGTCAATAACATAATAAATCATACATTAAACTATCAGTACACAGTTAATTAATGCGGTACTGGTATCATTTTAGTATCATTGCAGTTAACTATTGGTAAATCAAAAATTTAAGTCAGTGTATCGCATTTGACGAGCCGCAATCAAACTGATGTGTGCGCGCGTTATCTCGAATGACACACAAATTACTACCGCTACGAATGGTGTTAAGTCATGAGAGGGAACAGTTTTTCACAGATTTTCTGACATGATACTGTAGCATTTACACGAATCTAACGAAGACAAGCGAAAATACTTTGTTAGTGTTAAACTGCATCGCGCAATTAAGTCATCAGATTTTGATCACTAGGTATTTAAGAGTCTAAACCAAAGAAAGACCATCATTTATTTGTGATAACAATAGCAAAAAAGATGGTAATTAAAGGAGTATTATCCATTATTTATAGTACATTAGGTCTTTATATTGTTATCTGTGTTCATCATTGCTTGAAGTACCTACTTGATACTGAATGCGTGGCCGTAATTCTAGCTTAGGATTAATGTAAAAGTAAGAGCTAAAGTTAGGATTTGATAAAATACGGATTTAGGTTAGTCGAGACCTCGAAAATTTCAAAGTAGTTATTACTAATAAAAACTAGTACTATTAAAAAGTTAAAATAACGTAGTTAAAAGACCGTAAGAAGAAAGAAAATAGAAACAGATTATCCCATTTATATTTATAAGTGAAACTTCGTGAAGATACAGGTATGAGTCCTACACCAAGCCCGAACGGGTAAGCAGATCTTGATAAAATTTCACACAATGATGGATGATGGTTTGGAGTAGCATATAAGCTTTTTATCAGTGACAACATTTCTTGAAATATTGACGTTAAAACTAGTTAATTTACATAGCATCTCGCTTATAACTTGGCTATCAACTTTGGAGCTACGAATTTTGTATGGCTATGAATATCGCAAGGCCGCTTGGGACTAGTGACTAATTTTGCCACAACATACAATATGGCCAGAATAAACGGACCGTGTTATAGGCACACAGTATCGATACCGACGATGTATTTCTATGTATGTTGAATAAACTTATTGACATCGAATAACTATAAAGCAATTGGAATTGAATAAAAATTTTAAAAAATTGTAACAAAAAAAAAAAACATTTTAGCTAATATGGAGATCATTTCATTAATAAAAGTACAATTTAATACTATTACATCTCACACACGACCATTAAAATTTGATCTCTTGCTAAATAGAGTCGAAATTTTATCAACACAGTTAAAAATATATTTCTAAATATTACATATTTTATGAAATTGACACCCAGACACAGAAAACAAATACTTACGATAGAATTATGATTTGAATGGTAATCAGAATAAATGGCCACCAGACCCCATGGCCAGTCTATAATGTAGAATAAAAATAAAATTGAACATCGTGCGTCCTAGCTTTGTATGAACATACATATACATAAATATATCCTGAACCAATTAGCTTATATTTCATATATATATGTATTCTATAATCCATAGAACCATTTCTACTCAGATTTATTTAGTTCTCGGTGTACACAACTAAATAAATATAAATCAGCTAGATTTACAAGCTGGAAGGCAATGTGAAAGCAATTCACGCAATAACATAGATAGCAATTAGAAGAATGCAGCACTAGTGACAAAAGGCCAATTACATTGAGAGCTTGGGAGCATGCTCTGTGCGGCCATGGTCGGAAAGAAATAGAATGTCACATGAACTTTTGTTCAAATAAATGTTCATTGTGCACTTAAAATAAAGACAATCCTTAACTTTGTAAGCGCAGTTTACCAAATAAATTAGAAATTAGGAGATTGAAAAGGGAAAACAAGCAAGTAAAATTATGTGTAGAGTTCTGATTTAAGTTAGAGATCTGGATTTACGAATTGACATATGAATGCCAAGGATTGCCTAAATAAAGAGATAACTTATATATATTGAAGGGGCGGTGTTACTTCTGACAAATAGTTTGTTGCATTGTCTGCATTCTCAGTATGGTGACCACCACTCTTGGATTCTGCTCATGCTTTCCATCAGGCAGAGCAAAGTCATTTTGGAAGGGCCAAACATAAAAAAAGAGTTGTCCCACGTTGGCTTCTGTTTTCTTTTGAAAAACATTGAGAGTCTTGACCACTTTTAGATCAGAATTATGTTCGGGAATTTAAAATTAGAATTGAAAAAACTAGTGATGTGAAATTAGAAAAAAATAAAAGTACCAGACTGTTTGACCCATTTTGGCGAACTAAAAAATCTTCCATTTTGGTTGTTTATTGAAACAACGTCGTATTATAGGTCTAAGAAGAAATATATTTAATTTCAAATAGAAGATACTAAAACAATCTGAGGGTATATTGGTAATGGCAATCTATCGGCAATGAATCGTGATAAAGGACCGGATACGGACGTGATCTGAGTCCCGATCGACCGAGTTTAAATAAGAAGTCTGCACAGTCCGCATAATACTGTATCGAGATCAAACAATGCAAGTTCCTTTTCATTAACTTTGAAAACGTAACATTATTTTTGCATTTGTATTTTATACGACTTGAATTACCGTTACTGTTAGAAGGAGAATTATGGGTATGTATATCTCGCTGACGATGGTTTCTGGCCTAAGTCATAGTCAGAAAAGATTTACACTTTAAGTGCAGATATCCAAACATGATAATCTACATTTTGTAATAGTTTAAATTAGTGTGTTTTATGGATTTTGAATAGTTAGGTACAGTCTCTTCTATATTTTCTTCTTAATAGAAGTTCTAACGGGGAGATATGCTACTTGATAGCAAGTGACTACAGCTAATCATGTACGTTTGGAGCTCAATAATTACAAGTATGTTGCCACCTATAAGTGACTAAAAAATTAAAAGAAACGCCAGGAATGAATTCTGTATCGCGGGGGAATTTAAGCACATACATTAAATAGACATAAAGAACACAATTCCGCCAAATGTTACATTTTCTAATTTGTAACTCATTCTTTGTTATGTATTTATTATGTGTGTACAATGAAGAAATAAATAAATAAATTTTACGTTAATTACACAAAATGTTATTCCACATGGGGTTTGAACCCACACCCTCAGTCTAGTGTAGAAAGCAGCGTAATACCCGCTTAAACCACAGTTAATTACTCGATACTATTGCTTAAGGGAGCTTTGTTGAATGAACCTACCTAGATATTTTGTCATCGATTCTATTAGTAACCTTTTTATTTTATATTTCTTAAAATATCCAAAATAATTTCTTATTCTTTGAGTACTTCCAAAAGGGTGGACCAACTTATCGCCTCAGATGGTTTGTAACAAAGGATCAACTTTTAATTGGAACTTGAATCTGAGATATTCGGGAGACCGCTCTTTTGTTTTCATCATTATTAATTTGCGGCTCACCTGAGTCTCAAACTCTTTCAAGGAAAATATCGTATTTATTAAATAGCGTTCTAACATGATTAATATAATTAATTTTTCTGAAGTAAGGTAAATTGAAGTATAGCACAACTGACAACGTATTAAAAATACGAATAGTTATATTTTCTACCTCGCGGCGTAACCCGTGGTTATCGGCGTACCACGGGGCAAATTTAGTCTGAAAAAAGTAGCCTAAGTTACTCCTTATATCATGAGTTACCTATCAGTGCAAGTTGTTCCATAAATTAGCCGGAACAAATAGTCAGACTGACAGACATACAGACAAAAATTGTAAAAAATGATAATTTGGGATATGTACCGTGTATACATATATATGCACTAGCCGACCCACGCAACCTCGTTTGCGTCTCCTATTGCCCGTAGCGTGATAATTTTCCCCCGTTTTCGTAACATACTTCATTGTTGCTCCGCTCCTGTTGGTTTTAGCGTGATAGATAGATTTAGTAAAACACTGTTATTTTAATATTATAAACAGATACTCTGATTTATTTTATTTATAAAGATGTATAGATTAACATAAATAGTTGCATTAGTGCTACTTCCAGAAGATATCTATTGCATATAATCAATTCAGTTTCTCTAACTATTCTATGTGCCTTAATCATCACATTGATCATAATGTCTAACAATGATGTACCAGTATTAGTTTGGCCTCGGATATACTAATTGCAAATTTATTGTGAATATTCATACTGCTTGACTATAAAGCATTGAGTAGAATTTAAATATGCATACATATTTAAACCGTTTACACAATTTAAATACAAGGATTATCCGCAAAGTAGTAGTTGATGGCATGGATCCCTTTTTTTGTACGACCTTCCATAAATAACTCTACTCTGCCTGATGGAAAGCATAAGCAGAATCCAAGAATGCTGGTCACCGTACTCATTGCGAATGCAGCAACAATGCAGCATGGTTACCCACACCATGGCGGCCTAGTGATGCTTCTGCGTCATTGGACCTCTGAAACCACCAGCGGAACACAATGTCTTGCACTGACACAACATCTTCTGTGCGAGGGTAGTACTACCCCGGTCGGATCGAGCCAGCTCGTTCGTACTGAAATCAGCGTGGCTCTACTACCTTGACTTCCTGTTTCATACTTTTGTTTATTTATAAACCACAAACACATAGTCCGGGATCCGCGGAACCAATTTCACAAGTTATTACTATCAAGCTAAGTTTTCGTGAGTGGCTTCATTTTCATTTCACCTTAAAAAAACTTTCGATCGTGGTAGCTAACAGGGGTAGCAGGGACTAAAAACTTTTAAGCGTAGGCCCGGGATAACGTACCACGCAGTTTTTAGAACAATGTGGCTGTTAAATTATAAAAATATTTACTGAGCAACTGTTAAGAAATCAGCTAGTTAGTATCATTTTTGATGACCTTGTTATCGATACATGTTGGAAGGATCAAACCATACATTATGTAGTACAAATATTGTTTTCCAATAAGTAATAATTTATACTATTTTTGTGATAGGAAAAGAGACGGTCCATAAGAAATAAAGCCACTCACGAAGAATTTGTTTGATAGTAATAATTTGTTAATTTGGTTCCAAGGATCCCGGACTAACACACATCAAAACATTAAATTTCAAACATAGTAAGGATTTGAATAATACAGTCAAATTCTAATGTACGTTTTGCGGAAGGAGATTTGAATGAATCGATCATGTGGTGGATACGAATATATTCATCCGCACTATAAATCTGAATCTCGCGAATCGTCTAGACAAATAAACGTCGACTTAAGTTATCGTATGTATCGTGTATATCGAGTGTAACTTATATGTAAGGCAGGAAATGGGGTTAGAGTATTTTCTGTGGTTTCAAACTTACGAGTTATTCTCTATATATCTTTGTTGCCATATGCCATATTTGGATTTCAATTTGCAACAAAATTATTTCCAAATTCTGATTAAAACAGATAATATTTTATTACTAGCTCAATAAGCTGCAGTCAGAATGTTACCAGCAAAAATAATTTTCGTGCCAAAGCCTAATTTATATAATCATCATCATCTTCCTAGCCTTTATTGTTCCTAAGATTTAAAGTCGACTACAAGTTCAACCGGTTTTGCCTGAATATCACTTTTTTACACGGAGCGACTGATATTGGACCTCCGCAACCCTGAGGGTGACTTGAATTCGAAGGTTGAACTACTTGTTTGCATATTTGAGGGCACTGACTTCCCAATAACGATTGTCATAGATATTCATGACAACCGGGACCGATGGCTTAACGGATTTCTTGTAAGAAAAACCCAACAGCAGTTCGACCCAGGAATCGAACCCGAGACCTCTTGATCTGCAGTCGCTTACGCTAACCACTAACCAACGAGGCAGTATTTAATATAATCAAAGATATAGAATATACTACTAGAAGAGTTGGGGAGGCCTTTTCTTAAAATAAAAATAATTGTCTAAAACCAAAAACCATGATCGCGAAAAGATTGAAAGTACCTGATAAAATGATAAATGATGAACAAAATTTATAGTTAGCTCAAGTAATAACAAGAAAGAACAAATTAATCATTGAAATCAAAGCAGGTAATCCGCTAAGTCAGCACACAGCTTTATATGCTGCCTATTATATTTATGCCAGAGTTTGACAACATTTCGATTCGGGGTATTGATGGAAGCACGTACCAAATCAAACCTCCGTATTATTTTTGTGTACCTGTGTTACACCGATAACGGAATAATATAATATATCCTGAATTTTTTGGCTTAACGTATGCTTTGAACAACATTTTAGTAGTTGGAATTACATTACCTCCACCGCTTTTCAAAATTAAGATTAGCAGCAATTTTACGATGTCTGGCTATTTGCCCTAAGCTAGGTGAGTAAAGTAGCTAATGATAATAAAAAAAAGTCCTTGCCCAGGCTTGAGAGTATTCCCGTGCTTAGCGGATATTGAAGAAAATGATAGAAGTTCGCTTATAATATTTAAGATGTGCATTAGTAAACCTTTCCTCATTTGACTTATTAGTAAATGATTGCCGTGTGCCATAAGATCTAAGATACCTTTATAAAATCATAGACACACATCACATAAAATTGTTAGATTCATTTGCACGTATTTATATTAATTTAGTGCAGAAATTATAAAACCGTTCTATCGAAAATGTTAGTTTAATTACACGACTCATCGAAAACTAACTTTTAATTGCATTTCGTACTTCAAATTAACTTAATAATCGACTAGCAGTCTTCAGGGAATTGTATAACTTAATATAACGTGTTAGGGTCCTTTGAGACTTCTTGGGGTACAACAGACCCTTGAAATCTTTACAATAATTAGATTTAGAATAACTAAATCTAGCTGTATATACGCAAATGAATTTACAAAGCTGTATAGGGATTTGTAACATTGTGTTATTTACAATTAATAGACTAAATTGATTAATCATTTAACCCTCAAGTTATTGTAGATAAATCTGGCCTACTGAAAGATAGTACGACTAAAGATTTTGTTCTCATAACATTCTAATTAAACAGATGGCATAAAGGAAAACTCGCGCTGTAAGCTGGTCTAACTTTGCTTCTTCGCTCTTGGATATTGTGGACGAGATACAGTATGCGAGCCTATATTTTCACCAACCCTCAAATTTAAAGGACATGTGTATTGCTCATTCGGCGACTGGGTCCAGAAACTACTTTTCTAGGTAGTAGAGCCACGCTGATTTCAGCACGAACGGGCCGGCTCGACCGGGGCGGTACTACCCTCGCACAGAAAATCAACGTAAAATGACAGCGATCATGCTGTCGTGTTTCGTTGGTGAGTGCGAGACCGGAGGCCCAATGATGCAGAAGCATCACTAGCCCGCCATGGTGTTGGTCGCCATGCTGCATTGTTACATTGTCTGCATTCGCAGTATGGTGACCACCACTCTTGGATTCTGCTTATGCTTTCCATCAGGCAGAGTAGAGTCATTTTGGCAGGGCCAAATATAAAAAATAAAAAAAAAAAAAAAAAAAAAAAGCAGCTGGACAGACCAGTGCCTGTCCTGCTGCTGTTGTAAGACACACCACAGTTGGTGTGTCTTGGGAGAAGGATGATGATGGTGTGTCACTCTGAAGTTATAATAATAATCATCGCGATCGCTCTCTCATTGTAACTTTATTTTGAATTTTTATTTCTTATTCAGTAAGTAGAAAACAGAGCTGCCCATAAGACAGACAAAATCCTCATTCAATACTTAAAAAATAACGGGTTGCGCTCCGGGAGTGCCGGCAGAAGTGAAATCTTGAACATTAACGTTGTGCATTTTTGTTTTTTTCTTTTTTAATTTCCTATTTAATTTACTAAGCACAGTGAACGATGCTATACCAATCTACGCCTTGCTTTGCCTTTGAAATTCTTTGAGAGTCAATAACTACAGAAATGCTTATTGTGATGTTATAAAAATATAGGTTAATGCTACACAGTATAAACATATTACCCGAGCGAAGAGGGTTTTCAATTAGTATTTTTATAAAGTATTCACTCATTTTCTTTCACTATTTCTTCGTTATTTTTTTCATTAATAAATGCACTTTGTTCAATTACCAAATTTTAAACACTTGATATACACGACTTTTACAAATGTACAAGTATAGTCGAGCCACCCATGCATGCACGTAGCAGACTGTGGTACAAACACACACGCACACTCGCGCAAACGCCCTCCGCCGTTTAAACGAAGCAGCAGGAGCAGGCATACATTTTTGCCGCGCTGTAGAAAAAGATAGTGACGTCTTACGAATATTTGATCAGGTCACGTATCCTGACGCGTGTTTGACATGTATTACCCATCCCAAAAAACTGCACAACACAACTTAAGACGTTTTCACTACAACAAGAGTATCGTTTCTCTTTCCCCAGGTGAACTATTAGGAAATGAAGCCTCTGTGGTGCCTTTAAAGCTAGACTCCTTAGTCTTTATGACTAAGGAGTCTAGCTTTAAAGGCACCACAGTTCCTGAAAAACTCAAAGATATTTTAAGAAAAAGCTGCTAAACTAGAGACAACTCTAGATCATCAATTCTATTCTATAAGAACTTTAAGCATAGAGATTTAAAATATCCTAAAACAACTTTTTAGCTTGCTATACTCGATTTCGACACCTATGAAATTCTAAGCTGTTTGCTGTGTCTCCAGAGGCATTCGCACCGCATCCATTTCTCAGACGTCCTACACAGTCATAAATATATATCCATACATGCAACACGTACGTTTTCGTAATATATCCTCGGCGCTTTGTGCATAAATCACTCTGCAATTTAATATACGCATAACTATTCTTACTGCATTCAAACTAATACTTTAGTGTTGTGATTATAAATTAGGATTTCAATATAACTTATAATAATAAATACATTAATATTTCGAACATCTACCACACAACGCCATCTAGTCCCAAACTAAGCAGAGCTTGTATTATGGGTACTAGACAATTGATATGAATACTTACACTTTTTTTTGTAAATACATACATATTATACATAGAAAACACCCAAACTCCGAAACAAATTTTTGCAGATCATACAAACATTTGTTTCGACCCCGGAATCGAACCCGAGACCTCAAGAACAGCAGTCGCGTACGCTACCATTGCGCCACCGAGGCCGTTATATCCTTTTACTAAAAATATTGATATTTAAACAAGGCATTGTCACGGTCCATTTGTTTTTAATACAACTCTCACATTAGGAATATACATCCTGTATCGCTAGGGGCTTTACAAACATACAAGAACACCCAGTTTTAGAACAACAGTTTGTGGATCAAACAAAGTGTTATTCCGTGTAGGTATGAACCCACAACAACTTGACGCAGTAGAAAACGATGTGGCGATCATTTAAATAACTAGGCCAACGGTGCAGTCAAGTTGTATCGTTTTGTGATACAGTTAATGTAGCACAGTATCGTCTGCAAGATGGTGCTTCGAGTAACGTTCTTATAAGAAAACCGTTCTTAGAACATAACCTTTTTATTCCCATGATTTGGGGTCGGCTATTAGTTTAACCGGTTTTACCTGGATATCAGTTTTTACACGGCACTGGCATCGGACTTCCGTAACCCGATGGTGATGATGACGTGATGGTGAACTGAATTCGAAGGTTGAACAAGTTGACAGTATATTTGAGGGCACTGACTTTCCAATAACGATTGCCATAGATGTTCATGACAATCAAAAACAAGGACCGACGGCTTGACGTGCTCTCCGAGGCACGGGCGGGAAACACCGCCATCTTCCAAACCAACCCAAAAAAAACCCAACAGCAGTCCGGGCCGGGAATATAACCCAAGACCTCTTGGTCTGCAGTCGCTTACGCCAACTACTAGACCAACGAGACATTTAAAACATAATACTTACTTTTAATATAAAATCCAACATAACGTAACAAGTTCTGAATTATCCAGATATTTTACTGAGAATATTAGAATGAAAATTCGAGATTGCGATCCATGCAGTTGTATTGATACGTCTGTCGCGTATTTATACGTATAACATGCAGTCTCGATTGTTTGTAATCAAATTATAAGTGTTTAGATAAAAAAAAAATTGTAAATGAAAAAGTTTTTCTTTTTAATTTACAAAGATCAAAATTAAAAATAAAATACGATGAAACCCTAACAACTTCTTTCTTATCGAATCTTTTGCTAATTTCTTTCATTACCTTTTTTGATTTATTAATTTTAGCTTCAACATCTGACGTCATTTTTACACTCTGTAAGTTTTTAGGAAGTCGTGTTTAAAAAGATACCTAAGCTTAGCATTTATTTCTGCACTGTTTAGATCGATAACATTGACTAAAATATCTTTAGAATGATTGCATATAAATAAAGCCTTTCATATATCACTTTATAACTTATTAAAAAGAATATAAAAGAATTTAGGTGGATACCTACGGCTTACCTAGAAACAGGCTTATTTGCTACAAGATTTCATTTATCAATATATGGAACATCCATTAGTAAGTAAACCTTCGTTATTGTACCTTAAGCAAGTTTTAATTACATCTAAGACATACCTAATTTAATTACAACAAGAACTATGTAAGTTGAATATTGCTACTTTTGACAGGTCTGTGATCTCAAAGTTGTATACCTACCATGCTTTTTGGTAGTTAAGGGTACAATGAGGCTGGCAGTTGCTGAGTTACCATGATTACCATGTAGATAGATAAATTGCTGGTACAATGTCCGGGAACTAAAGAGGCCTTGGAGAAAAACAGACTACCTATAGTGGTTATAACAAGCGGGTGTTCTCCAGCTCCTTTCTTCTGTAGACTGCAATATGCCAATGATAACGATGATGATACAGATTCTTGGAAATCTCAACGACAATGGTTTTTTTCCCTCCTTATTTCATGGGGAGGGTAATTCGCAGACTACTGATATTTAATGGCAAAGAAAATATATTTTTTCAGCTATTTGCTATATGTCGACTTCTAAATTAAAAGTACAAAAAAAAATGTTTTGATTGGACTTGTAGCGGTTATGCAAATGTTGCTACTAAAAGTCTGTTTGATTGTTCTGTTGTGATCGCTTGACATATTTTTCGTGTCTCATACTCGTACATCATGAAATCACCTACGACATAGGATTTCTAAAAATGAATCGCCGAAATGTATGTACGCGCATAACTTCCAATCGGCTGCATCAAATTAAATTATTCTTTTTTAGGTATTCGTTTTTGTTAGAACAAAGTTTAAATATAACGGCACCAGAAAAATTTAAATATAACGGAAAAGTAACTTTTTTGTCCGTGACTGTACACTGCCTGTGGGTAGCTGAGATCGATAGCTATGTAAAAATGGCGGTACGAAGTTCGCTAGGTCAGCTAGTAAAACATAAATAGTTCAGACATTTGATACATAACGCTCTCAAGCTTCAAACTAATCAAAGCTTGTAGTATGAAAGCTAAATAGACTGATACAAAACTTAGATATATATTTTTAAATTCATATATACATAGTACAGAAAACACAAAAATCTGTAGTAAGTAAGTGTAATATTTGTAGATCATACAAACACCAGGTCTGACCCGGGAATCGAAGCCTAGATCTCATGCATAGTCGCGTACACTACAACATTGTCGACAAGGCAGTATCCTATATAGTCTATACTTTACAAGGGTTGTTTTTTTTTTCAAAACAAAAATAATCGTTTACTAGAAAAACCAGCTCAAACATTGTTTTGTCATATCACTTATTACATCGGTCTCAAATAAAATACTTTTTTAACAAAGAAAAACCTTTTTAACTAAATATCTAACATGTCGTAATAAAAAAACTTACTTTAACCATGAAAAAGAGTTCTAAAACCCAAAAGCAAAGAGGACAAAAAGGGAAATAAATTTCGTAACAATACGGTAATTATGAATCCCTTATAATATCAAAGCGTCGAGGTGTATTCTGCATTAACAATGCAAAGCACGGATATCCCGGACTCAATGAAGACTAATTGCCAGGATCACGAGGACCAGCTCGCAATTCAAACGTTACATTTTCTCACTTTCTTTTCATTTATTTTTTACCGTTGTTTGTTTTACAATAAGATTGTCTTTTGTGCAAAGTATTTTAAAATTCGTTTGTAAAACAAAATCACTTTATGTGCTGTTTAACTTACATTTCTTAGTAGCTTGTGGTAGCTTGTGTACGATATCCAACGATAGATATCGAAGTATTGAGGATGGTGACCACCGCTCTTGGAATCTGCCCATGCTTTCCATCAGGCAGAGCAGAGTCATTTTGGCGCAGCTAAAGTATAAAAAAAAAGTGATTTAAACGGTCGCTTCGCCGCTTGCTATTGCTTTGTGGTTTCAATTCCCGTATGGGACAACACTGTATATGAATGATTGTTATATAAAAAAAAGAACGTAAATTGGAAATTGAAGTGTTTAAAATGAGATAGTTGTTAATTATGACTACAATATTAATATAGGTAGTAGCTGTCGTGTTTCGTTGGTGAGTGTGAGACCAGAGATCCAATGATGCAGAAGCACCACTAGGCCGCCATGATGTGGGTCACCATGCTACATTGTTGCATTGTCTGCATCCGCGATGAGTATGGTGTCCACACTCTTGGATTCTGTTTATGCCTTCCATCAGGCAGGGTAGAGTCATTTTTGCAGACCATACATAAAAGAAAAATGTGTAATAATTGCAAGTCAGTAAAAAAAATAAAAAAATCTTCAACTAGTGTGCAGGGTTCGTCCGTAGTAACATATTATTTCCATAAAATAGAATGTAAAATTAAATACCTTGATCCGAGTTCACGAACTAATTTAAAGTACTTGAAGAGCAAAGATTATAACGAAACGGTTGGTCTAGATAAGTGTTACTCCTACCTTATGTATATAAATTATCCTGATTTCCCCAGTGATAAATAATATTCCAGACAGTTATTGATAGTTTTTGTCACTCTGGCTGCCCGTATTATGATATTGGGTTAATGATGGAAACCATTTAGGTAATGGACGGATAATAATATAAATTATGTTTGTTCTGGACCTTTTCTTGGTAAGTGAACGAAAAGTTTAGTAGGTCCAGACATTCATCACGAACAATGACCTGTTTATTTTATTAATTGATTTGGATTTCTCCACAGACTGTAATATTTGTTGTTCATTGTGTAAAACTTTCCTAAACCACAATAAGAATATAAAATCAAATATTAAATTATCTTGTCTTTATAAATATATCAGGGAATAAACAGAATAAATATATATAAACACACGACATATATATAAATGACTAGCTGAACCCCGCGGTGTTACCCGCGGTTATTGTTGTACCGCGAGTAACGACGCGGGACAAAGTTAGTCTAAAAAAAGTTGCCTAAGTTACTCCCCGGGTCATCAGCTACCTGCCAGTGAAAGTCCCGTCAAAATCCGTCCAGCCGTTCCAGAGATTATCCGGAACAAACAGACAGACAGACAAAAATTATTTTAACTACATTTTTGGTATATGTATCGTGTATACATACATATGCATTAAGTAAAAAGCGGTTATTTTAATATTACAAACAGACACTCCAATTTTATTTATTTGTATAGATTTAGATCACTAGATCACACCCCTTTAGATTTTTTTGTGGGGATATGTAAAAAATCATATTTACATAAAATCTTGAGTTGAGAGTTGAGATTCAGAATACGATTTACAATATTCACCACAACACGTTAATATAGGTTGCTAAAAAATTAATTCGTTAGAAGAATATATTTGTGTATCCAAGAAAATGGAGCTCAATACGAGCAACTAATTAGCAAATAGTTACCATTTTTTGCAAATAATTTAAGATTTTATGGTTTTCCTCTCATTTGATTTATCAAGTATGTTAGAGAGATTTCATCCCGATAATTGACCCTAATAATCGAAGCAATAAATGTACAGAGTGTATTATTTACAGATTTTAGTCGGTTCAGTTCTCGGGTGTGGTAAGCGGATTTTCGGAAATCTTTGAATGCAGTTTTATTTCTTTTCAAAAATAAAGGAATGTTTTCTTTGAGCAAATCTTTCTATCTACAGTATTAAGAGTACTTTCTTTTCAGGTGGCATTACAAAATTCCATCCTGTATATGTGTGCGTTCATAGTATGCCTGGACCTATATTTATGTATGTATTATTTTACACGTTATTATAAGTTAATGTCCTGTGCAGTAGATGTTATACTAGGCGTCATCGGGATGCAAGTAATTTTAATTTTTTTTTGTGACCAGTATTGTGACTGTGTGTGAATTGTTTAATTTATTATTTAATGAGTGTTAATATATATTTTGAACTAAAGTTAATATACAGAAATAATGTTGTTTGCATTGTATTTCTACATAATATTAACTATACTTATGTCCAGCAGTGGACTGCAACAGACATGAAAATAATAGTCTTTTTTAATTTAGTTAAAAATGTTAAAAACGAAAGCACTAGAACATTTGGAATTTTAAAGGCATAGCAGAAAAGAACTTGACAGCCAGTGCTTTTTAACCGACTTCAAAAAAGGAGGAGGTTTTCAATTCGACCATAAATATGTTTTTTTTTGTGTTCGCGGATAACTTCGTCGTTTCTAAACTGATTTGATGGTTATTTTTCAATGGAAAGGCGATATCTCGACGGTGGTACCTTAATAAAGACACTAAGATCTGATGATGGCATTTAAAAACAATCGAGTCTACCCTTGAAGTCGGTTTTTTGTTTAAAATTTTATTAAAATTTCAATTATTATTACTTATGGCATTATAGTCGATATATATTTAAGATCTTTACTCTTTACAAAAAATGACAATTATAAAATAGAAAGTAATTAATTTAATTGTAATTGTAGTCCGGTCTAGTTTTAGAAAAGTTACATAAGGAAATGTGAAGCCTTAGGTAATAATGGGGTTTCGTGATACCGCAAACAAGATTCCACACTCAAGGTTGGCGGTTTCTCACCGCGGGACGAAGGTATTTCAACTTAAAGTGTGGTAAAAGAACAAATGAATTAGACTGAGTTTTAAATTGAACTTTTACAAAACCAATACATTTTATATTTAATATTCTATGAGGTAGTATAGTAGTAAAATAAAAGAATACCGTTCAGAAATGGTGAACTTATTTTTTTAATAGCTCCTTATGACTTAAATGCTTCTTTATAACAGTAATATATTTCTATAGAAACATAATTATGAACAAGCTGAAACTAGATTGCCATTGCCAAGCTGCGTGCTAAAATAGATCCATAATACGACATTTCGCTTACACTCCATTGCCAAAACGCCGTAGTTTCCCGTATAATGGAAGAGTGCACTTTCTTACTACTTAGTTTGTATGGTGTAATGCCAGCACTTATCTTCAAGACCTTTCTTCGTTATGGGGTTAGCACAAATATGCACACTTCCAAATTATAGGTATTACGAGTAAAAGATGTCGTTACTTAATATTTTTTTGCATAACTTTCCTCTTTTATCTCACTTTCACCAGCTGTCTAATATCCAGTTTACTACATAAATGGATTAGTAATCTACATCGGTATCAAATATAGCTTCTATTAGACACATAAAAAGTCCAGTGCGCCATACTATAAATCCACTGTTCTGAAGTAAATTTCTTAATCTGATTGGACTTGCCTGGTGAGATCCGTTTATTTAAGGCCAGATTAATTTTAATTCGCTATTATAAGTAGTGTTGTAAGTTACTAAATACGTGGTTGTTTTCCTCGAAGGACCATAATCTCTTCTCTAAGCAATATTTTTCTGAATTCTTCATCCGGCTCGAAGGACCTTAATGTACGATGACAGATAGCTGGTGGAGCAGTGGAGGTTTCTCCGCTGTAGGTAGTGTTCAGATAAATCAGGAGTGTACTGTAGTTAACGTAAATCCAATTTATTTTTAGTATAAAATATAATTCTAACAAGTTGTCCAACCAGCGATTTTATACCACTACGCGACGTGTGTTTAGTTCAATGATCGATATTGCACACCGCCTATAAAATATGTTCTTATTTTCAAATATTTTTGTTAAGTAGGGAATCATCAAATCATGTAGGAGCTCGTACAGTAAGCTACCAGTCATGCGAAACATAGTTATAGAAATGTTTAACTTACACCCCAAAAAAACCATCAATAAGATACAAAATTTTATTTTTAAAGGCCACTTTTCATAAAATATAGGGACAACCTTCCCGATGTCTACACCAAGTAGGCGTTACAATCGTAACAGTGAATAGGGTTCACTAAGACAACGCCGTTCGAAACTTACTGTTTACATAAATCACTATTTAAACAACAAGGTAGCTTGAAACTTGGCGGATAACAAAATTAAACATTAGATAACGCTATGTTGCTCTATCTAAATGCTCTTGCTTACAGTAAAAGAGATTGTAGACATGTTTTTGGTAATAAATGAGAGTTTCTTCTTTATACCTAAAAAATATTGTTTTTTCTTAATTTTTTATGTTTTAGCTGCCAAAATGACTCTGCTCTGCCTGAGCTAAGCTAAGCATAAGCATGGAGTTATTTAGACCGAAGAACAGTCCTATTTTGATTTACAGTTCGGCTCGATTGAATTAATACATCCCTGAAAACATTAAGCAAAGTTTATTGATACTGCCTGACACCAACACCTCCTAATTTAATTCTAGAGGGTTATCACAGGCCCAACCGGTCGCTAGTGCCTACTTTGAAAGAACCGGCCGTGTGATTTCAGGTCTTCGCTTATCCTCTGGGAAAATGTTTCCTTTTTTAAAAACTGGCGTGGGGCCCTATCGCACTTTGATGTCGCTAATCCGTCCTCGGTCGCAGCAATAAATCTGTCACTAGATGGAGGTCTCGACTCCCTGGCGGCTCGCAGTCCAGTCCAGTCTATACTTCTTCTTCGCTTCGGATGAATCCTTTTCGGATTCCATTCAGAGGTCTCCTTCTGGAGTTGTAAGTTTTACAAAAAGAGACCACTACGGCCTACTTTACTGCTAGTGGGGATAGGACTCGCCAGATTTGCTCAACCAAGATTTCTAAGTACTAATCATCTTCAACATGCGTTCAGTCTTTCTTCCTAATTCAATTTATTCTGTTTTGTAATGCTCTTTCACAAAAAACAAAAATATCCCCCGTTGTTATTCCTTCCTCGTGAGTTCTCATTCACAACATAACAATTGTATGTATATTTGTATATGTTTGTATGTAAAAATATTTCTTAGCACAAAGTCTATTCTAACCTTTGAGTCCGTTACTATATTTGTCCGGTTCACCTTATTTATTAAGAAAATATGTATAATACAATGGCCCACGCAAGTCCATTTAATAAAGAAATAAACATAAATTTAACCCCCTAATTTTGTACAGTCTCCTTAACACCATACAGGAATGTAAACTTTGTGGTTATGCGAGAACTTTATCAAGAACTAATAGACGCGCAATGTCGTGAGCCGAGCCACTTACGTAAATGACGAATCATTAGTAAGCTTTTACAACTTTACAGGATTTTAGTGGAAAAACCTGATTGCATAATGTTGTAGCAATTTGGTGTGCTTTTTAGTAAACAAGTACATTAAACTAGTCTTTAGTTAAACTAGTCTCTAGAGAGACATGACATAAGTCTACCAGCTGTTTCTGATGACAAATAATAATAAAAAGACCTTACACTCATATCCCCATCTGGGACATCCTTACTTAATCACAATAGTTATTCTATAGATCCGCCAATAACAATGAGCAGAAAAAAATAGCTGCGAACAGAAAACTTTACATGGAAAACACCCTAACCAACTGCAACAGGAACATAATTATAGACTCAGAGACATCGAACGCATGGCTATTTAAAAGTAATATTTATTAAGAAACTGAATGTTTTATGTTGGCTATCCAAGATCAAACTATTAAAACCAGAAACTATTAGAAGTATATCATAAAAGATTTGTCAATAGTGTCAGATAAATGCCGACTATGCAACTCCAGTCAGGAAACAATAGAACATATATAAATGACACCTACTCCATAGTGCGACGATTTCTTACACCCACTACTCAATCCTTTTTAGGGTATGGGTCTCTGGTATCTTCACTCACTCGGTGAAACACAGAAAAAGCGCTGTTTCACGTCGATTTTCTGTGAGGCCGTGGTGTCACTCCAAATTTATGCGGAAGCATGGCTCTCCCACGGTATTCATTCTGCTCTGTTTGCGTGAAATTACATTTTAATATAGTTTCCAGGAATATTTTGTGATAGCTATATAGTTTTTTTTTATCAGTAGTCTAACAGCATGGTGCAAATTGTGGAGCGACAGCGTATCATTGCCGGATCCATTTGTGGTGCCGGCTGAGTGCCTACCGCCTGGACACAAATTACCGTGGCCGACCTGGAGGTCCTTAAACAGACTTCGGACTCAGGTTGGCCGGAGCAAGGAAAACATGTCCAGGTGGGGATTTGCAGACGGCGACAACCTGTGCTGTCTGTGTGGTGAAACCCAAACGATGTCCCACCTTGCATCATGCCCTGCCTGCCCGGACACCTGCACGAGAGAGGATATGTTGGCTGCCACCACAGAACAGAGGAATATATACTTAGAAATGGTGTCGAGCTGCAAGTGCAAGGTACACTGTGTCGCCTAAACGCACACATTAACGATCAATAATATTATACACACATAAAGAACAATATCCTAATTCGTCCAAATGATGCTACGAATATAAGTTCTAAAAGCCACTTACAATGTTACTAACGTTACAACCTTATACCTTTCAACTAAGGTAGGGTTTCACTTGCATATTTGTGTTCGTGGGAGGTTTCGTCGAAAACTTTAGGGATTGACATTTGTCGAATATAATATAATTATATTACAATAATTTTTACCGTATTAAAAACAAGTACTTAATAGATTTCATTTAAAACAAATTTTGGGGGAAGTTTGTGTTGTAATGTAAATCATATAATTTTATTAGTTTTATCATTCTCTAATTTTAGAAGTTACAATTTTACTACTTTGGAAGTGTCTCTCTCGTAAACTATTCAGTTTAGATAAAATAGGTATTAGAAACTTCAATATCACTTTTGAAGACCTATCCATAGACACACATATGGGTTTAAAGAAATATTTTTTTTTGAATTTCATATTCGTTTGAGTCTAAGTATGGGAACCACAATATTTTTATTTTTTTCCTATTTTGTGTGAAAATCTTAATGTGGTTCACAGAATACATCTTCTTACCAAGTTTCAACATTTTAGTTCTTATAGTTTCGGAGAAAAGTGGCTGTGACATGCGGACGGATGGACAGACAGACCGACATGACGAATATAAAGGGTTCCGTCTTTTGCCTTTGGCACGGAACTCTGAAAAACGACTATGCATTTTACTGCGGTAGAACAATACTTGATTTCACAAATTGTTGTGCCGAGGCTTAATGTACTTTACCGTGTACTGTTATTTAATCAAAAGTACTTACACACTATCTTTTGTACAATCAAATCTGTTTATTGGTCTGGTGGCTATAAAATTTTTGTATATGACATATTTATAAACTTTTTATTAAGTAAAACATTTAATTTCAAATATACCTCCAAATTAAGTTTAATAACAATTTTGCGATTAAACAACATTGTTTTAAAACCATAGTACAATATAAATCGGATACTAAACGTAAAATCACTGTAAAAATCAATATCATCGATAACGATATCGATTAAATTTGTCTACGTCCCTATGGCAAAGAATTGTAAAAATTACTTTTACTAAATATTATCATGCCAAATGTTTTAAAACATTCCCGCAGAAACAGTAGTTCATTGCTTGCTCTCTTGGCAACTATGCACATCATACTTTAATTTAATACGTAATGTATAATTATTTTAATAGTTTAGAATATAACGGTATGTATGTGTATTACATAATACTTTTTAGATTTTTGTTAATATCGCTTAAAAACAAAAGTTTTTTTTTTGTTTTTTCATTGATGATACGATATGTTTCTTTTGAGTAAATTGTAGTCCTTGCTTCGTTTTCAGCGCGTAATTATCGGACAGTTCGGCATAGCAATAATTTTTTACGCAGTTACGTTCCCGACGAAAGTAATACGTGTATTAAAGCGTTCAGTTGATGCCAGCAGAGACATTAGTGACATCGGTGCTTAACTGCGGCGCGCCTGACCCGCCTACATCGCATTTCTACCTTTAATTCTCCTCTTCTGTTGCTGCCACCGACAATGCAGTCAGAGTGGCCGCGTTCTGGTCTGCTACGATCTGACTACACTGACACGAAACGTTTGCCGTCGAAACGCTAAGAAGAAGAAGACAGCATAGTGTCAGAATAGGATCAGGTAACCGGGTGATAATGTCTTAGGTTACAGTTATTTAATGGTATTATTTTTACAAGGAATAATAAATAAAATATAAAGAATGTCATAGACATTGTAGACGCTATGAAGAAGTATGAATTTGTAGAGAAAAACTAAATTAAGTACGAAAAAAATAGTTATGATTTTAATTGGTTTAGTTGAACTAGGATTATTGAAGACATCAAATTTACTTAAATGTATTGGTTTGACTTTCATAATCTCACAATAAATATATTCACAAAATTTAAAAATGTTACATTTTCATAAATTTCAGTACACCCTCAAAAAACTTCACCATAAAATTATGCATGTCGTTACTCTTAATTGAGATGAATTATAATAGCCCCTCTTCTATTCTATACAAATAAATAAAATTGGAGTGTCTGTTTGTAATATTAAAATAACAGCTTTTTAATCAATGCATATGTTCCGCGGGGTTCAGCTAGTTAATAAATAAATTAGAAATTGTAAAACACACCATAAAGCAAGGTACGCATTATAAGTACGTATATATAGTAACGGCTTGCATAATATTTGGACGTCTAGCGAGTCGTGGTCTCCGACGACACTGCCGGATTTGAACGCAGAGGCCGGTCCATAAGCCAGTACTTGATAACAGATAAAATCACGACAGTTTTGTCGCTATTCTCGTTAAAGATGATGCGTTAGACCTCATTCAATCAGGAGTTTCTGAACGCAGTTTTTTATTAAACTAATGTCTTAAATATGCACAGACAGCGGTATGTTTAAAATTCCATTGCATTGCTTTGCTAAATGTAGTATACTACTTAGTAATCCTCATCATCATTTCTCATCTGGCAGTCTTTTTGAAGGCATTTTAGAGATTTACTCTTAAAGAAACTTCTTTACTTTATTCAATATAGAGATTATTTCGCATTCATCAACAACCCATAATGTCCCACTGCTGGGCTCGGGTCTCCTCTCAGGAGAGGGTTATACGTCCCTACGCTGGCCGAGTGCAGGTTGCTGACTGGCAAGACAACTTTGTAGCTACGTAATCTTGCCGTTGGATGTTTTTAAGCCGCCCAAAGGCCTCCAACTAAGCTTCACGACTGTTATCCTAGGAGGTCACGTTAAGCAGTCGGTCCCAGATTTTAAGCCGGGACCGACTGCTTAACGTGACCTCCAAATCACGGAGACGCTCATGGTATAATGCCACCAGCGGTCACCCACCTAGGTACTGACCGCGATTGGTGAGCTGGCGAATGGACCGGTGATTGTTTCTAATCACCGAATGCAACTGGGCTATGAGCGCCTATTTTGCACTACAAAGTTTTATTTAAAAATTGGAGTTCCATTGAAATAACTTGAAATTTTAACAAAAATAAACCCGACTTAAGTCTGGACCAAATTGAAATGGACAGCTTTTAAATAAACAAAGAGTTTTAAAAGTCGGTTCACCCAGTCGAAAGTTATGAGATAACAAACATAAAAAAAATACAGTCGAATTGATAACCACAGATTTTTTTGAAGTCGGTTAAAAAGTAAAGTGTTTTTACTTTTAAGATACCGTACCTTAAAAGGAAAACTGGAAGCCTTATAGTAATCACTTTGGTGTAACTGTCTTTCCGTCTGACTGACGGTCTGTCTGTTAAGACTCTTTATTTAACGTATCTCTTACTATTTTCTCTGACTCTAGTAGAATTTATATATGTATCTAATCCAGTAACCATAGCGAGAGTTTCGAGAGCTACAAGCGTCACTTCGGCTCGGGATTAGCCTACGATTCGAGTAAATCCGACCGGTCACTGACTCCAACACGTACAGCGTTCTTCTAACTTCTATTAATGAACCCCTGTTGATCGTACCGGACTCATTCATGATTGATGACTATGCAAGGGAGAAAATTAACATATAAGAGGGTTAAAAACTATTGTTTTCATACGCACATTAAAGAGCTTAAGTGATACTTAATGAAGCGCGATACTACCCACGCACCGAAGATCAACCTAAAATGACACTATTCGGGCTGTCGTGTTAAGTTGGTAAGTGCAAGACCGGAGGCCCAATGATGCAGGAGCATCTCATCATCATCAGGGGTGCTGCATTATTACATTTTCTGCATTCGCAATGATTATGGTGACCACCACTCATGGTTCTGCATATACTTTACATCAGAAAGAGTATAATCACTTTGACAGGCGCACATACTTACAAAAAGCATTGTATCTTCTAATCTTAAAGACAGCACGGATACATAGTGTTTTAAGCGGTTACCACGCCGCTTTCTATTGAGCCAAAGTGTTGTGGGCAAAAATCATCTTCCTACGTGGGAAACAAATGTTTGGCCATGCCGCCTCCGCCGGGTCCCGGTAGGAGGGGTAGACCCAGGAAATGCTGGCTTGACGTCGTGAGGGTTGACATGCGTGCTAATGGTCTCTCTATTAAGGATGCCGAAGATCGGGCAAAGTGGAGAAGACATAGTAGGAAAGCGGACCCCGGGCTCCAGAATGGAAGCAACCGGGAATAACGCTAAGGCGATGATGATGATGATGTTGTGGGCAAACATGGCACGGAGGCCCAATTAAACAGAAGCACCACTAGGCTCCCGCAGTGTGGGTCAACAACATGCATTGTTGCATTGTCCACATTCGCAATGAGTATGGTGACTGCCACTCTTGGATTCTGCTAATGCTTTCTATCAGGCAGAGTAGTGATTTTAGCATTTTAACATAAAAAAATACACTTTTTGTGATTCACTACTTCTTGTTCTGAGTCTCGTTGTTCTAAAAAACTATATATTGAATGAATGTGTCTTGCAAAATCAGTTAAAACATCAACCTTTAGAAAATGAGAACACGCAGTTGTAAGTGAACAACAATATTTAACAGTTTACGACAAACTGTATTAAATAATAGCAAAAGCTTTTAGACAAATTGAATTTTTTAATCAACCACTGCAGTATAGCTCCACAATTACCTTACCATGACAATGTTGGATAATATAGTACCGGAAAACAATAAAATATACGGTTCTGTACAGGTCGTTTGCAATATTTCGCACAGGTTGACAACCCCTCACAATTCCCAAAGACTTATGAACCTACCGGAAAACCAATATTTAGAGACACATCCAATTCTAAAAAACTCAAATAATACTTACATGTTAGAAGGTTCAAGTTATGATTGTCGATAGAGGATAAATGAATTTGATAGAGAAAACTGCTCCAGTGACTAGACAGCCCAGTTATCTAATTGACAAGGGTCCTTTTGTAATATTCTTTATTAGAAATTATAATGACAAGATCTTATCATCATTTTGTATTCTCTCATAAAAACTTTTACTGTGTAGCATAAATAATGATATACACTTTTTTTTATGTATTGGCCAGCCACAATAACTCTACTTTGCCTGATGGAAAGCATAAGTAGAATCCAAGAGTGGTGGTCACCATACTCATTGCGAATGCAGACAATGCAACAATGCAGCGTGGTGACCCACACCATGGCGGCCTAGTGATGATTCTGCATCATTGAGCCTCCGGTCTCGCACTCACTAACGAAACACGACAGCGCGAACGCTGTCATTTTACGTTGATCTTCGGTTTGCGGGTAGTACCGCCCTAGTCGAGCCCACAACCCACACTTCAATGTTACTAGTTTATATTATAACAGTATTTTCAATTTCACCTAATGAAATTATTTAAAACTAGTTCCGCGGCTCCGCCCGCGTACATGTCGGTTTTCGCGGCAAATAGTAGCCTATGTGTTATTCTGATGTATAAGCTTTATTACTGTAAAGTTTCATCCAAATCCGTTCAGTAGTTTTTGCGTGAAAGAATAACATCCATCCATCCATCCATTCTTACAAACTTTCGCATTTATAATATTAGTAGGATACTATTACCGCTCTCAATGCTCCTACCACGGATAGTACTTTATGGTATTTTCATGTTTTACTTTTCCTATTTATAGAATGCCATTTTCTTGGTAAAGTTAAATACCGGTAAACGAGAAGCATTAAGTACCCTCCTTATTAAAGAAAAAGAGGTTTTTGAATTGATTTCTGACAGATTTCCGAGGAACACAATACACATTAGGGAATAGCAGAATTCAGAATCTTCATGTTAATTTTATATTGATTTGTCCTGTCTAAAGGAAAATTGTCAAAAGTAGTGATTAATAAGAATAAGAAAAACAAATATGGATTCCATAAAATTTTGTTTAAATTTTCATACATAATTTTAAACGAATACCACGTTACTTTCATCTACACAATCTGTATCCATTATTCTAAAAAAATAACATAAAAAACCCTAAAAGGGGATTACAGGACATAACAATTCGTAGCGGCCTGGAGCATACCAATTATACTGGAAGTGGGCACTGTGACACTGTCGAAGAATATCAGGGGAAGCAGCAACTAAAATCACTTTGAATATCTATTATGACTATTTTCAGCCACTGTCTAACTTTATACAGACTCCCACTAAATGGTTTAATTTTTACAGTCTGAAGAAAATGAGATTAATGAAGAAAAAAATCCTCATTTGTACATTTATGGGTAACTATTGCATTCTCTTTACTAGGGAATTCTAATATGAGTACGTGAGAAATGGTTTACGATAGTAAAAAACTAATCAAAATTGATATAAAATGTCAGCCGATTCGATTTTTGATTGTTAGAAGTAACTCTTATGTATTTTTACCGACTTCCAAAATGAGTTTCTCAATTTGATTGGTGTTTTTTAATGCTGAAATATTCAATATATTTATATAGCAAGACTTTAGCTTTTAAATGATAACACTTTTAACTTATTATAATTAAGAAAACTCAGTAACATGAAATTGAATACGTGAAACTCATCGAGGTTACGGTGAAGCGATGCCGTTCCAGTTGACCTGACTACAATTACATATAAGAGCGAATCCTCTTACCAAGAGCAGTGATTGTTTTCAGTAAAATATACTTAACTTAAAAATTATACTAAACACTGCTTATGCTTTATTTAGTGATTTTAAAACTGGTAGAAAATTTGTTTGCGCGAAATTACGCTTAATATTTTAGTTGGTGTATAAATATTACGTTACTGCTCAGTATTTATTTCATACCCTTACTTATATAATAGTCCGATATTGTCGGAATAATAACAAAACTACTTTTTCAGAGTTCCAAAGGAGAAAATTCTTCTGTCACTTATGCAAACAACTGACCAATGAATATAAATATAATAATAGTATTTCGAACATCTGACACAAAACGCCATCTAGTGTCAAACAATTCAGAGCTTGTACTAAGAAAAATACATACACTTTTTTGTAAATTCAATACATACACTTTTTTGTAAATTCATA
Source organism: Spilosoma lubricipeda (assembly GCA_905220595.1). Taxonomy (NCBI): domain Eukaryota; kingdom Metazoa; phylum Arthropoda; class Insecta; order Lepidoptera; family Erebidae; genus Spilosoma; species Spilosoma lubricipeda. Next base: position 5,963,166 of record HG992295.1, read on the forward strand.
CATATTAAACATACAAAAAACTTCGAAACAAATATTTGTAGGTCAGTCACATACGCAAATGCTGCTCAGAAGTAGTCTATTAACACCGAGAACTATCGGCAAAATGATTAGGAAATGTACATTGTAAATGTACAATGTTTTCGTTCATATATTTCTACATAGTGTTACAGATAAACAAGCGCATATAATTACATTCGGTTACCAAATATCTGTTAATGCTATTTTGGGGAAATTCTAATCAAGATGTAAGTCAGTACGATAGCCACTGTCAGAATAAATTATATTTACGTGTTTAGTTTGCTGACCCTCTCCGGGATGCGGCTTGCACTCCGCAAACCTGGAGGTTAGTTTCTAGCATAAAGTAATATCACTGTTTGGATTGCTCATACTCTTGCAAATTGAAATTTAGGTGTAGATTGGAAATTATTATAACTTTATGCTTTAATTTGACAACTATCTTCTAGGTCTCGAAAATTTTTGATTTTTTATTGTTGTAAAGAATATACTAAACAAGTGAATACTAAGTGGGATTTATTGAAATAAATTTGTAGCGATATACACGTAACTTTAAACAGATGTGAGATGCCTGGATGACTTTTGTGTCTAATCTTTAACATTTTCTGATAATGTTCAGCTTTAATTTAGTGTGTGCAACTGAGTGTGTGAGCGCAATTATATATGTATCATTATATTTCTAACTTTCGGTATCCGTAATGATATATTATTTTGGTTATCTGATACGACGCCATCTAGTCCCAATCAAGCAGCGCTGGTACTTTTGTACTAAGGGCACTTGACAACTGACAAATACATTTTTGAAGTAAAATCTTCTTTAGTCGCACTTTTGAGCAATTTTCGGTAGGGGAATATCTTAGGAGTTCGCGTCACCGCGTCACCGACATGCAGACGTCACAAAACTTATTTGGCCGCGTTGAGCACTTTTTGATAGGGGAAAATCTTATGAGTTCACGTTACCGCAGTACTGCGTCACCGACATGATGATTTACTATGAACATTATGAAATTTCTAATTTTCGACATTAATTTTAAAAATGACATTCTAAGTAAGAAGTTTTAACTCCTATCGGGCAATCCTTATGAAATTTATGAAACAAAACTGACTGACTGCCATTTTTTTTCTGTGTTTACAAAACAAAATTGGCAGTCAGTCAGTTTTGTATATATTATACATAGAAAACTCCCAAACTCTGAAGTAAATTTTGCAGATCAGAGAAATAATCAGCTCAGCATTCGCATACGCCACCACTGCGTCACTGAGGCACTTGGGATAATGAAATGTACATTTTTTTAAATTTTTCCAGCGCCAAAATGACCATACTCTGCCTGATGGTAAGCATGAGCAGATTTCAAGAGTGGTGGTCATCGTCCTCAATGCGAATAAGGACATTGCAGCATGGTGACCCACTCTATGACCGCCTAGTGAGATGCTTTTTTACGCCCCGCTTAAAGGACCAGTGATCATAGGGAAACACGTGCGCTGGAAGTGAGTTCCAGGTTTCAGAAAGGAGGAACTGAAACGATGAGTACGAGATCGTATGTCTACCACTCAGAAGCGGTGACTTCCAAGGCCGCCACATATTGTTCTGTAGAGGAGGGGGAATGGGGGACCAGTTGGAAGAGCTCTTGAGAACACTCTTCGCGATATAAGCGATAGAGTACTGCCATAGAGGCGACATCTCTACGCAACTGCAGGGGCTCAACGGACTTGGGTATATTATAGTATCTATAATACAAGTTATGTAAAATTTTCCTTCAGTAAGTACTTTCTAATGTTTTAAGAACTTTGTTATAGATTTTTATATTGTATTTGGAGTTTAAAGCAACTTAATGCGTTTAAACCTATAAAAAATATTTATTCCCTTTAAAAATATGCAAAAATATTGTCAAACCTTTCATGATCTCCGAGATGAGAGCTTTTAAAAGAACATACCCAGATAATTCCGTACAAAATTGGCTTAATGCTAAGCAATGTTTGTTATATTTTTCCCTCCTTTAAATTTGACTTTTTAATTAGCAAAGAGCCTTTTCTCCTTCTTTAATCTTCTTATGAGATTGGGAGATTGTCCAAATTAAAATTCAGTAAAGCTCTTCTTAGTTTTATCGGCTTTATAAACAATTCTGTTTCTCATTTAAATGAGTCTCAGCCATTTGGCGTATAATTATTATTATAACATTAAGTAACGCGAGATTTCTAAATGATTTACTTTAGTAAAAAGTACAAAAAGACACTTCAATTTTATTTGTTTGTATAGATTATCACGTCAAACATGAACTGTAATCTAAACAGGTACTATATTAAAGCACTATCTAAAAGCACAGATGTTTCATTATCATTACTTGATCGTGAATCAATAGTTTCTGAGAGCGTCAGTTGTTTTCTCTGTCTTATTGCAGTTCAGTGCTAGACATATTTCTTATACCTATATGGCAGAAATTAGTCGATCGTTTCAACCTTTGAATATGTTAACATGTGTTTCAATAACAAAACTAAAACCGACTTCAAGGTTTGACTCGATTTCTCTTGGATGCCATCATCAGATCTTAGTGTCCTTATCATGGTACTACCGTTGGGATATCTCCTTTCCATGAAGAAAGAATCATCAAAATCGGTTCCTAAACGACGAAGTTATCCGCGAACACACATAAAAAAAATATATACGGTTGAATTAAGAAACCTCCTCCTTTTTTTGACGTCGGTTAACTATAGTTTGTCAGACTAAATAACTCGGATTATTTCTATCCTCTTAAGTTATCACCACTCGTTTTATAAGTAACATTATACTTACTTTATAAACATCAATCTTATTTAAGTAAGACAATTCTATTATAATGTAATGCATAATAAAATCTTAACGACCGCTACTTAGCGTTAAAGCAGTCTGAATGTGGATAATCTCCTTCTAAAATGTCGTCTTTTAAGACTATTAATGAGTGCAGAGTGCAATGTTATTAGTGCATTTTAATCCAACTTACGTTAAGCAGTAATGTGGCTTGCAGAGTAAGAAGTTAAGTAAGTTTCGAAATTTCGATAGTGCAGCCCTCCTAGCCAAGTTGCAAGCGTTCTTCTTTCTGCAACCGTTAACGCCTACATTCTCGTGTGTCATTGGCTAATCTTAGATAAAGTAATCCTAGAGCCAATGACACACGAGAATTTAGACATGGCAGTTTAGACAGTTCAATGTAGGGTAGAAATAATCAATCGATTTCACCCGTGAATATTTTTACATGTTTTTATTACCTTTATTTCTAAATATTGAAATATATTTGTAATATTTTTTTGTATCCCACTCACGGCAGTCTGATCATAAACTAAGCAGAGCATGTGCTTATAACCGAAATTTAGATAAACATAGTTAAATATTTCTTAAAATATACAACACTTTACCATAGTATTATTACTATGAATAAAACTTAGACGCAGATTCACAGTTACTATTTGTCTAATACCATTTGACTGATGATTGTTGTCCAGAACCAATAAATATTTAAGCGTTTTAAGAAATATTAAACGTGTTTGATCCGCTGTTGATCATGTTATTTCATATCATAAGGTTTCATGTTAAATCCGGACAATAAATACCTACTGTCTATCGCATTAAGGCAACCTGTAATGATAGTGATGGTGATTTTGTAATAAATAAATAAATAAATAAAAAAATAAAAAAACTTTTATACGAAACATTGTTTTCAACTTAATTCTAGGAACTAAAAGGTTACTGGTATCCTTTGGTTGTGGTAGTTAGTTCGTTTACACAATATCATAGACAGATATAACAAAAATAATGATATAAGAAAAGTATCTATCTATACTAATATATATAGCTGAAGAGTTTGTTTGTTTGTTTGTTTGAACACGCTAATCTCAGGAACCGCTGGTCCGATTTGAAAAATTCTTTCGGTGTTGGATAGTCCATTTATCGAGGAAGGCTATAGGGTATATATCATCACGCTACTACTAATAGGAGCGGAGCAACAATGAAGAATGTTTGAAAAACGGGGGAAATTTTCACGCTACGGGCAATATAAGGCGCAAACGAGGTTGCGTGGGTCGGCTAGTACTAATATATAAAGCTGAAGAGTTTGTTTGTTTGTTTGTTTGAACACGCTAATCTCAGGAACTACTGGTCCGATTTGAAAAATTCTTTCAGTGTTAGATAGCCCATTTATCGACAAAGGCTATAGGCTATATATCATCACGCTAAGGCCAATAGGAGAGGAGCACCAATGAAAAATGTTTCAAAAACGGGGGAAAATTATCACGCGACGGGCAATAGAAGACGCAAACGAGGTTGCGTGGGTCGGCTAGTGTTCTTATAAAATACAAATCTTTAAGTCAATGCCAATCAAATACATCTAAAATGAATTGCGTATAACAATAAAAGTAAAACAATGAAGACGTTCCCTAAATCCCTCATGTACACGCTGTTTACAATATCGTCTGCATCGTGTAAGCCTCTGCAACCGGAAATGACAAGCCACGTCCGGCGGAAGTGGTACGCAGCGTCCGTATGACACTGCAGCTGAGCCAGAATACGTCAATTGTACGCAATGGCTGCCGTTTGTCTGTCCTTGTTTATTATTGAAGTTCTTTTAGTTTACTGCATTGACGTTAGCGGTATTAATAAAATACCATAATATAGTTGGTACAAATATTTGAAGTACCCAATTTTGGATGCGGTAAATTTTGGAGGTGTTGATATATTTTCTTGTTGAGTTTAACACAAGTAAAATTTTAACAAAAATAAAACCGACTTCAAGGTTCGACTTGATTTCTCTTGGATGCCATCATCAGATATTAATGTCCTTATCATGGTACCACCGTTGGGACATCTCCTTTCCATTAAAAAAAGAATCATCAAAAGCGGTTCATAAACGACGAAGTTATCCGCGAACACACATAAAAAAAGAAGTTCCTCTTCCCTTTTTTTAAGTCAGTTAAAAATAAGTCAGATAAAACGAATACTGCCTCGTTGGTCTCGCGGTTGGCGTGTGCGACCTGCTCATCATGAGGCCTCGGGTTCGATTCCCGGGTCGGACCAAATGTTTGTATAATCTACAAATGTATTTACAAAAAAAGTATACATGTATTTGTATCAGTTGTCTAATACCCTAACACTAGCTCGCTTAGCCTGAGACTAGATGGCGTTGTGTGTTATTATTTTTATGTCAATACGGTTACCACCTATGGTAGCAATGTTTTATTTTTTTAAATACGCGTATTATAAATTTTATTTACATACAATAATTTCTTCTAACTCTTTACCCTTTTTAGCAAACTAGATTAAGATCGGCTTTAAGTCTAGGTACTATGGTACGGCTGAAGATCGATTTTAGTCGGAGTGACAGCAACCAGACCTCCACAATCCAAGCACTACATATTATCGAAGTTCTGTAACAAGACTTTGTAGAGTTGCAATTACCCGTAATGATTCCCACAGACGTTGGTAGTATAACTAGGACCTTTATCTTAACGTGTTCTCCGCAGCATAGCGGAGTCTCAATGTTATAACAATGGACACCTATCCAAAAACTGATCTGGCAAGAATTGCGTAACTTTGCAATACATACCTTCATGATTACTACTTAGCTAGGTGCCCCACATACATTTATTCCTCAAAGGTTGCTTGAGTCAGTGCATACATTTAATTGTGCAAAATAAGAAGGAAAAGGGAATATCCCAGAGCCGCCCTCTTTTGTTTGTAAATATAAAGGATGACTTCAGGATACAAACCACAAATGTCTACAATAGTGTTTTCCTTACCACAAGCGTACTTTCAAAGCCATATGAGATGGACTATTTACAAAATTACGCCTATAGATGATTTGTGGGTTAAATAGACAAACGTCAAAGTATCAGTTGTTGTCACTGAACCTTTATAGCAATTGCTCCATCGAGAGCTTTTAACAGTGTACTGGTTCACACAGGTCTTTGCTTAGAGATGAAGATTAACCTACAATACCATGGCCAGACGGGTTGATAAAGGGTATTTTTCCGTTTTCAGTACTACTGTCCTGCACTCTTTGCTGCCATAGTTGAGTCTTAAGAGACGGATAAGACGAATAAGGTGATGATACTTCGCGTTTTTAATTCGTCACTAAATCAATGGCTTGATTACAATTTACGGGTAACAACGCGGGATAAAGTTAGTCTAAAAAAAAGTAGCCATAGTTACTCCCTGAATCATCAGCTACCTGCCAGTGAAAGTCCCGTCAAAATCCGTTCACCCGTTCCAGAGATTACCCGGAACAAACAAACCGACAGACAGACAGACAGACAGACAACAATTTTTTTACTACATTTTTGGTATATGTATCGTGTATACATACATATGCATTTGGGAAAAAGGGGTTATTTTAATATTGCAAACAGACACTCCAATTTTATTTATTTGTTATAATGAAAGTTACTTCGAATTAAAAGTTCATATCAGATGTGGTATCGAAATAGAATACTTCGAATTAATAATACACACACGTACTTGATTGATCCTTCCATATAACTTACATAACAAATAAAATACGTGAACTTCAGTCTATTTTCCAAGTTGTTACTGAATAATGTTGACATAAATTTAATCTTATTACTTCTAAAAAGCTGTCGTCTTTCTAAACGAGTTAGGTGCTCGTAACTCCATACATAATCAATCACAATTTACGCGTGTAACTGTCATGAAAAACGGCAAATACTTGCTGGAAAATTCTATCCCTCACACCATTTTTTCGATTGATGTTTTAAGATACAAGATTTAGCGATTTTTTTTTTAATTACTCTAGTAATTAAGTATTATATTTTTATAAATAATAATTAAGTAACGTTAAGGGACTATAAAAGAGATTGTGTTTCAAAAAGAAATGGGTGTCTCTCTTGGTGTGACTGATAAAGCAGAGCTAAATGGACTGATAGATGATGATTAAAATAATCAAGCAGGTGATATAATATAAGATGAAGAGGAGGGAAGAAAGACGGATGTTAGAAAGCTTTAACATAAGTTTCTTATGTAAGTCACCAAAGTATCTACCACCATATTCAAGTTAATTGTACTATTTTTATCGATATGAAACCGATATGAAATGGCGTTAGCGCTGTGTGCGGTGTGTGAAGAGTGAGGATACCATAGGCCCATACCTACAACCCCTTCCCCTATCCCTCTCCCCATCCCCCAAACCAGCAACGAACTTGGGACACATCTGGTATTGCGGGTGTCCATAGGCGGCGGTAATCGCTTTCAAGCAGGTCTGCTCGTTTGTCCGATATTCCATAAAAAAAATTAGACTAAATTTTATTCTTCACAACACGAATAGGAATTATATTGACAGTCACATAAATTGACCAGTAACTTACTCCTTTTTTTTATTTGCCTATGGGTCTGCCAAAGTGAATCTACTCTGCCTGATGGAAAGCATCAGCAGAATGCAAGAGTACCTAGTGGTCATCATATTCATTTCGTATACAGACAATGCAACAATGCAGCATGATGACCTACCTTATAGCGGCCTATTGATATGCTTCTGCAGCATTGGGCCTCGAGTATCGCACTTGCCAACGACACACGATAGCACAAATGCTGTCATTTTAAGTTGGTCTTTTGTAAATCGTTGCGTTTTTTTTTGGCCCGTTCGTGCTGAAATCAGCGTGGCTCCATTAATTTTTAAAATGATGTGAACTAGCTAATAACTATTTCATTTTAGAAAATAAAGATTATCAAGTTTCGCTATCTCCTTTTATTTGATCCACATTTAGTACAATCAATGTCTCCTGGGATTCGGTGCGCTTCAATTCTATTCTTTTGAAATCGTGAATTCCTAGATTTTAGCGTGATTAAAATTTTTGAATCTAGAGTGGCTGGCTGCAGTCTGCTGATTGTGCATTATTATAATAATGAATCGTTGACTATTTAAATCGAATTTAATTTTGTTATGATAATTAAAACTATTAGATAAACTTTAATATTGAGAGGTTATCTATAAAAAGCCTGTAAGTGGGTATGATTTTTTTACTTTTTTCTTATGTTAGTGGTTTGAATGACAGTTGTTTAAAAAGACACATACCCGCCCTTTTATGGGATAAGGGGCTAACGAGCCTACGGATCGCCTGATTGTAAGCGATTACCGCCACCGTTGGACACCCGCAATACTTTGTTTGACAAGAGAGAAGTCGTTCAGGAGTTTTAGTTTACCTATAGTAAAACAAAAAAAATATCCATGTAACGCATGGTAATAAACATACACAGTACTATGCAGTGACTGCTAGACCTGTATTAGAATGATATGAAAAGTTCTCACGTTGACAAGCACACACAAAACTTCTGCGGTTAGCCAGGCATGATCATCTGACCTGGTCGAATGATCTTTCTTTTGTGAAAGGACATCACTCCTATTTTTCTATACGGTTTTCGTATCCTCTACTTAAAAGTGATTATTATTATTATCAGTTTTAACATTTGCTTTGCTTTATTTTTAAAAGATTTATTTTAAGTTTTATTTCATAAAATATGAAAAATGGCGGGAAACTCATCACTCAGTATTAATGATAAACAGAGATTGTGTTATGACTTACCTTTTAATGAAAGTTTTAATATTTGTGAAGCATTTCGATTGCAAATAAAACAATGTATACTTTTAAACGATACAGCCTCTCCGCCTCTTTTATGAGAACGATCGTTGAACTTATTATAAATATTTAATTAGTAATATAAATACCGCAATAACTTTAATTTAAATTTATAATTATGTGTACCTTACATGTGATTGTATTAAAATTTTATCCTATATGATAATTTTGAAAGCAATATTGTTCAAAAAGTAATATTATTTTTTAATAATTTATATGCAGCATAAGTTGATACTTATGTGTAATATGTATACAAAAGAATTGACGAGCAACAAGCGATTGATTGAGTGTTTAAAATACTTACAGAATAGATAAAAGCTCAAAACTTTAAAACGAATGATAGAAACGAACATGAACTTAATATTTACTGATTGCCTAAACTGCTAGTTAAATCAATTCTTGTTAAAGTTTCAGATAGTAATCTGTTGTTTAACACAATTTACAAGATAACGGTTATCTGACATATTTGCCTCTAACCGAGACTAGTGAAACGAAATCTTTATTTATCTGGCAGATAAGTTTAAATTAGGAATTTTATCAATAAGTGATGAAACTGGTCTTTCGTATTTTCTATCATTAATATAAATAAATAAATAATAAATATTTCAGACATCTAAACACACAACGCCATCTAGTCCCAAGATAAGCAGAGCTTGTGTTATGGGGTACTAGACAACTGATACAAATACATATATACTTTTTTTTTTGTAAATACATACATATTATAGATAGAACACACCCAAACTCCGAAACAAATATTTGTAGATCATACAAGTATTTGGTCCGACCCGGGAATCGAACCCGAGACCTCATGATCAGCAGTCGCTCACGCCAACCGCTAGACCAACGAGTCAGTAACTTTATTATTATTACATATATATTTATTACATTAATACAGTAAATTGAAAACTATCATCCATAAATAATCATTTTTTTCTTCCAACAAAACGTAGAAGATTCAGCTGCTTCTGAACGAACAAAACCTTAACTGAACGATAGCTTTAACAACAAAAAAAGAAGTATAATATAGACAAAAGGGTCATTGAAGTTCAGTTGCCGACTTATAAAGTATCAGCAATCATTGCAATTTATTCAGAATGCCAGCGGCTTCTCAATTATTTATCGTTTGAAACCACCTGGCCGATTGGAGCCGTGTTCATATTGCAATGCTTTTGATTTATTTGTTCTTATTGCTATGATTATTTTAATAAGAGTTACTGGCATCTAGAAATTTTGAAATCAATCGTTTAGTTAATTTAAAATTAATTCAAATAAATGAATTATGAACATTCAATTCTTTATTTGAATAAAATCGTATTTTGTTTGAAGTAGGTCGACTTGACCGAACTGATGTAACAGGAGTGATCTAAGATCGATACTAAGAGTGAGAGATAAGACAAAAATTTAAATGGAGTAATCATTTCTTTGATATCAAGTTATCGGCGATAACGGCTAAAGTTACAATTTCTTTATTGAATCTTAGGCCGGATAATTATACTTGCGAAAAATATAACTGAAATATTTTCTATGAACTAACAGATGCGTACATTTAACCACAATTTCTGTTCATCTCATCCTTTATTTATTATAAAAAAAGGAGGAGGTTTTCAATTCGACTGTATTTTTTTTTATGTTTGCTACCTTATAACTTTCGACTTGGTTAACCGATTTTGATGATTATTTTTTTATTTGAAAGCTGGTGCTTCCCGCGTGGTTAATTTAAATTTAGTCTAGTTCTTGAAGTCAGTTCATTTTTTTTGTCAATATTTGAAATTATATGCATAAGCATCTTTTATAAAGGTACTCGAGGTTTTAAAAAAAGTATTTAGTAGGAACGAAAAATAATATTTAATGCATTTTTTCCTTGATATTAATAATTAAGTTCGTTATGGTAGGAAGGCCTCCCGCAAGGTGGACGGACGACCTAGTTAAGATCGCAGGGACTCGTTGGATGCAGGCCGCTACCGACCGGTCGCAATGGAAGTCAATGGGGGAGGCCTACGTTCAGCAGTGGACTTCTTACGGCTGATATGATGATGATGTTATGGTATGAAGAATAAAATCAGGTTCTGGAATACGAAGATACAAAATCATGCTAAACATCTATGCGATATTATTAATATATATTCAGTTTTTTAGTAAGAATTAAAACGATATTAAGGCTTTTCAAAAAGGTAATTCAGATTCCCGTATGACATTCAACTAAAAACAAGTAACCTCAAGTGTCAAGCAACCACTAACGTGATACTAAATTACAGTTGAAAACTAGCGCCCTCTGCCGAACAGAGTCTGTAACCAGCAAGTTTTAATTAGTTACAAAGGTACCTGATATTAACCCGGGGAAGTTCACTCCAGCTGCGGTGACACCGTATATCATTGTACAACAATATATCCAGGTTTTAAATATTGTGTATTTTGCTGTCAAATATTGTTTAGATAAGTACCTACCTAAAATATGTGTTGCAACTTTCAACTTTTATTACAAACTGTAAACAACTTAATAAAACAAATGAAAATCTGATTAAATCTATTTGTTTCTCTTTTCTGATGGATATAACTTTAAGTTTATAAGTGTGCAAATAATATTATACTGGCAGAGTATCAAACATTTTCATTCAAATAAAGATTTATAATTAAACTTAAACATAGTAGTAATGGTTTTATTTGAAAAAATAGGGCTTGCCTTAGCAAGTAAGGGGCGGGCTTGTACAGAGTCACTCCAGAACCTCATAGAAAACTGGGGATGCTTTTCACCGACTGCGGTTACCGAGCTCACACACCTTCTTCAAACGCTAAGCGATGTGGGGGCATCCGGTGAAGAGTGAGTTTTAAAAGGCAATATATCACACTGCTAGCTGCTGCCTTAAATTGTACGTCGGGGCCTGCGGAGACAGCCAAGATTGAACAATGGCCGCCTCCTATAGTAGGTCCCTGTTCAGCTTGGCGACAGCCCACCGCGGAAAACGGGAAGAGCGCCGCGCCGTGTGACCCCTACTGGGGCCCTGCGACTGCGACTGGGGGAGAGCTCGAATCGGATATAGAGATGATCCGAGAGCGTCTCGACCTCTTCCAGGACACACCAGTTCCTTACTCGTGAGGCAACAGTAGCGGTTGCGAACGAAAGGTCCACTATCGACCCCCCCTGCTGTCGCACGCACGTGTTGGTGGAGCCTCTGTTTAATACACAGAGGCCCAGCGAAGCCACCCACTCCTCGACGGCCTCGCCCTAGGCGTCCGTCCCGGGGGACCCCCACGCCGCATCGAGGTCGCAGATGTAGCAAGTCACAGTAGTCACTTTCTATCAGGTAGAATGTCTCCACTTTTGCCTACCATAAAAACCCACTTCCGAGGCTTTCTATTACATACTTCTGTCCTTGTACATATATTGCAGGCAGAAGTAATATCATATATGTATTTAAGTAGACTGAAGTCAAATGACCTTTTGTTCTTGTACGCTTACCTTTCAAACTGCGCAACAAATTTGAATTCTGACGTAACCAATTAAGAGGATGCTTCAAAAGGAAAATTTTAATGTTATATACATGCTTATTATGGTAGAAAAACATCGTCGATTTCAAAGAATTGTAATGTGATGTAAATAGTTCACTCGTGTTCCACCAGCCAGCTACATAAATAAATATACAAATATCTAAGGTAGCATGAAAAAGTTAATTCTTCAATTTGAAAGAAGAACAAAATCTTAACTGTGAAAACTGAAATATGTCACCTGTTATAATAAAAGTAGGTGAGTAGAAACAAGGTTATATTTCGCAACTGTTGGGTTTCACTCTTAAGAATTCCCGCGACAATGTTGTACCAACTCGGAACTTTGGCCCATATGCAGTGTAAACGTACACTCGCACACAAAATTGTTAAAATGCGCATTTTATATCCACTCTCGAAGTGAAAAGCTCGAGTGGAAATATTGCATTTGTATCCATAACTTAGGTATGTTCTACTTGTGACTGCTGCTCGAGAATGACTTCGGAATTAGATTTGTCTTTTCGTTTTGTGATTTTTAATCTTTGAAAGAAAGACTTACTTACAAATTTTAGTTTTACGATATAATTAGTATTCTAAACAAGCACTTCTGATAAATATTAAAGTGGCTTTACTTTTTCCTTATAGCCTGAATGCTATTTAAGGTGTAAAAAATTGAATTGCAATATGCCGTGGTATCGATCAAGATATCGTGTAGTCAATGTAGTTATTACACTACATTTACTATTTATATGCATACAAATAGTAAAAGTAGCGTCATACTACATAATTAAACAACATTTTTCTGTTTTATTTGACTATATATGACTGTTATCTTATCTTCAGAGATTTAAGAGGCAGAGACACGTCGTATGCGGCAGTTAGTTCATTGTTTACAAAATAAACAACCCATTCTCCTTAAATACTTCAGAGCATTTTAGGAACCACAATGCAGAACTATTTTAACTGTATCTTTATTTATATTTGAGAGTTAATTACATATGTCCTCGTGATTTTCAATGCTCTATGAAATATTATAAACTATTAATTTGATTACAATGCTATTTTAATTCTATAATACGTCATTCATTGTTGAGGAAATATTATTTGTTTAGAAGCCATTCATACATTACGTAAATAAAATGGCATGATATGACGCATTTCGCGGTTCCTATACTGCAATGTTGTCATTAGATACCATTCGTCTTTTGTTTTTGAATCACATTCCGCGTAGGTAGGCACTGACTGAGTATATTGCGTCAATTTTAAGGTATACGACGAGTGAAATTACTGAGGAGTGCGTCAAAACTGACGCAATTGCCTGAAACTTTGAAGGCAACACATGGAAAAAGTTAACAACAAGAAACAATGACAGTCCTGGCTGATAAGGTTTTGAATTTAAATAGTTTAGACAGGTACTAGACCATTTATCGACTCTGTAAACCTAAGAATATCAACAAGAAGTCAACAACGATTTCAGGAACAGTCAAATATAATTATTACTGAAAGATCACCATACAAGGATTGAACCATCTTGTACAAGCCTTAATTATCAATTTTATTACTTTGTTTTTATTTTTTATGTTTAATATGTATTAAAAAGGGATATTTATAAATATTTATATATAGTATATATATTACATATGTATTTTCATTAGGTGTCTAGTACTCATAGTAAAAGCTCTATTTAGTTTGAGATTAGACGGCGTTATGTGAATGTGAAAATATTACTATTAATAATTGTATTATTAAAGCAAGTATCATCGGCGTCGATTATAGTCTACTGAATATGTTGAAATTATGTTTATTTAGATTTATATTTGGATTTGAACTACGCAAATATGATCACGTTGCCCACTTCCGTAAAAATCTCAAGCAGCTTCCAATCCGATTTCGCCGGAATACTCATATCCTTACCCTTCTGTATAACATTTTGTTTAATCCATCAACCCCTATTTATCTTCAAGAATGCTTTAAGTTCCTTCATGACACACATTTGAAATACCTGAGGTCTTCTAAAAATCTACGATTGAAAGTACCGAAACATTCTACCAATTTTTATACTAACTCATTTTCCGTAGAAGCTGTACGTTTATGGAATGCATTATGGATCTCTATCAGACGTGCCCAATCTGTTACTACTTTCAAAACTAAGTTATCTGACCATTGTCTATCTCTCATAGTTTGAAACTAACGTATGTATGTACAGGTTAACATTGATATATATTATGTACATATAGTATTTGTTTATTTAGTTTATATTATTAATTAAATTTTGTAATATTTTTGTTATACACGTAAAAACATTTTTTTATAAATTTATAATTGTATATTGTGTACCTATAAAATATTATCCATCTATCTATCTATGTTAAATAAGTCGAACACTTTTGTAGTCGACAGTACCAACACTAGAACACTACTTGGCACTCTTGCGTTATATGCGTTTTGCATAACACTTAGCTATATATTTTAGTACAAAAGTGGTGCTGTATGAAAGTATGAAAATTTTACTTAACGCAAAAAAATGTTGATATTTCTGACTTCAACGGGCAAAAATATTTTTATTAAGTTAGGAGAAAGTACGTACCTATATGTTGTAGATGCTCTTAGCTATAAGAAAATGAAATGAATGTTATTATAAAAACAGGAATTCGTTTGCGGTGTATGAGTAAAAGCCATAGCTATTACTAAGACCTATCCTATATTCAAGAAAGGAATGGATAATATTAATCATCCTAGTCTAGATTTTATGCTACCTGGCTCAATGTAAGCCTATTATAATGTGTTTGTACCTAAAATAATTTAGTCATATAACCTGGGCCAGGTTAACTTTTATTACTTATCTACCTGGAAGGTCACAGACATAAAGGACCTTTAGAATTCAGTGAGGTCAGATTGTATTACGATTCCGGTCACTTCATTTTCTAGGGATCGATGTGATTACTATTAGACCAGTACATATTGAGCCTTTTATTGAATTGATAAAGGTGGCCTGTAATTACGTATCTGATTTATGACTAGTATTTTAATTTGTGATGGAGTACTAATGGAATGGAAATATGCTTTTTGACCAAGAAAACTAAAAAAATTAACGATCCTTTTCAAATCACTTTAATTTTTATCGAAACATTAGTTCTAATTAGCCTGTTGAAAATCCTTCACAACAAGGGCATTTCGAAACACATATCTATAAAGTCGGCAGAAGTACAGACAAAAGTCATATTTACCAAGTATATAATAATATATTATGTAAGTATATATTTTACCCTACCATTTCATTATAACCAAACATAAAAAAAATTAATTGTATTTCATACTTATGTACGTAACTCAGAAAAAATGTGCTGTATGGAAACATAATGTAGGGCCAAAACATTTTGCGAAGTCATCATGACGCGAGTGGAAACTTTGTCGAAGAATAACTCGCTTTTAGTATGTATTTGTTACTCATATTTAGGGATTTTTATACAAAGTTCAAATGGTCACACAAAATCTTATTAATTATGTATTATTTGGTCCTTTTTTCTTTAATGATACAGCTCACACCCGGCCATCTGATCCTAGACAAGGCAAAGTTCTTACTATAGTAACTATACTACTGTTAAATATAGAAATGTATATTCCTAAATACACACGATCCGCCTGTGACCCCGGCCAGTGCAACCTGGTCGAAACGTCAGGTAAATCAGAGGTATGTTTGGCCCATTGTTACTTTTAATAAGTGATCGCGTTAATTCCCGTAAAAATAATTGTTAAAATTACAACAATGCAGCATGGTCACCTACACTATGGCGACTTAGTGATGCTACTGAATCATTGGGTCTCCGGTCTAACACTCACTACAACTAAACACGACAACACGATCGCTGTCATTTTACGTTGATCTTCTGTGCGAGGATAGTACCGCCTCGGTCGAGCCGGTCCTACCGTGCTGAAATCAGCGTGGCTCTACTACCTTTTAATATTTATGCACTATTGACAAGGGCGAGGGCGAAACCGATCTAGATTAAGTGGACTAAGCACAAGTCAGTTTAATTCTGCTATATATTTCAAAAAGAACCATCAAGTGCTAACAATCGAGAGTATTACATATTACATACACGTATGAACATAATTAATTCATGTGTTCAAAGTATTGTATCCCGCTATTGAAAAATTATTTAAGTATAACTTTTATTATTTTTTATTTGTTTATATATATAGAACATAATATATATATAGATATATGCACTTATACTTGTTCTAGTTATATTAGTTATAGTTGTTGTTTAAGGACGCTTGAATGAAGAAAGTATATTAAAAAGGGAAGAAAAAAATAGACCAAAGCAAAAAGATCATTGCAACCCCCCTTAATGTATCTGACGCAATAAAGTGCTCCGTGGGTGAGGGAGTACAATTTACTCACAATCAAAGTAATGGCTAATTGAATTAACTGAAAATGTTTGATGCCTGAAATGTATATTTTTGAGTTTTATGTGGATTATTCAAAAAAATACGATACATAAAATAGATATAGATTATGTTATTTCATCAGAACACATTGACAGCTTTTAACATCTACTTCTAGATAAAAGCCAAGCTTCGGAAAGAGTTTTTGACCTAATAATAGGTCTTTACCTATGAAATTGCCGTTTTGTATGCAGTAAGTGAAAGTACTTATTTTTTCAAACTTTTTTATTACTGTTATTCGAAGTAATCACCCATGCAATCGACGCATCTTTGCCAACGCATTGGCATTTTATTGATGCCCTTCTTGTAAAAATCAGCTGGACGGGAGGCAACAAACTCTTCAAATGCACTGCCTCTCGGGAATTGAATTTTTTACCCACTAAAAAGTTGTCTAAATTTTGGAAAAAGTAATAGTCGGTAGGTGCAAGGTCTGGTGAGAATGGCGGATGAGGGAGAGCTTCCAACCCCAGCTCTTCACGACAACGCGCAACCCCATACTGCGCAACAGACAGTCTCCAAGCTGCAAGAGCTGGGGTTGGAGCTCTCCCTCATCCGCTATTTAAAGTAAATGAAATAAATGTTATTCATAAAGCTTCATAAAAGTAATTTAAAATTGTGGCTGCCGCTCGTTATTTAGCATAACACTGTCACCACAATGTGTAGGAAAGTGGTACACCATATCGTGGGCTCACGTGTTTTAATAATACTCGTACACGTGTTTGTGAATATTCATGAACCAATTAAAATTGTTTCAAAGTAACATATACTTGCCATTTCCAACACGCCAATATTTCTTATACACACTTTGTATAAGAAATATTGGCGTGTTTCCAGTAATAGAATTCAAATTGATCAATCAACGTTGAAGTAAATTTGGAAGATGGGTGTTTTAAGGTTATTAAAAATAATTGTGTTTCAGAAATCACCCAACTGGTGATTTCCATAAAATTTTAAATGAGATGCACACAAACGTGTTAAGTCCATGATATACATAGTGGTAGAGTATGCAACTGATGTGCTTGAGGTCTCGGGTTCGATTCCAGGGTCGTACCAAATGTTTGTATGATCTGCAAATATTTGTTTCGGAGTTTCCATGTTTTCTATGTATAATATGTATGCATTTACGAAAAAAAGTATATATGTATTTATATCAGTTGTCTAGTACCCATAACAGAAGTTTTCGAAGTTACTCTGTCGGTTTCGTACCCATAGAGTGCAAAATTGTGGCATTTGATAAGTCACTTGGCATGTGGCATTTGATAACACACCTTGTAACCTTCAATAAACTAATAAAATGATTTCAAAACATTACTCTTCTGCATATATGACATACATAGAAAGTCTGTTCAATGAAACCACGACCTTATTCCAAAGTCCTCTTAATGTGTAAACAAACAGAACTGAATCGATTGATAATATAAGTAGCCCAATCAGAATGTTTGTTCACATACATACATTATAGTCCTACTAATACAAGAATGTCATTCACATGTAGGGTAATCTACATTAAGTACATAAATAATGCACTTGTGCGTTATTTTTAGTGCTTTCAATATGGTAGCACTTGCTTACTGATTGCTAATCATACCCAACTCTATTCAAACACATTAATCAGAGCTACCAATGAATCAAACGAGGTTGGTAGGCAGTGATAGCGGATAGTTCATTACGTAAGTATTTTATCCGATAAACCATTTAATTGGTCACTTTTCCTACTATCGATCCATTTATGGCCAGACAGTCTTGTTTTTTAGTGATTGGTAACTCAGACTATAAGCCATATTTTGTGGGTTCATTTTCCGCCCAGGATAATATTGCGTAGTGGGCACGTTCAATAGTATTATATTTGGATGCAATATAACTAATTTAGAACAATTTACATTAGTAAATCCGTGTGTCTTTAAAAAATATAGATTTGTAAAATTTGATTAACCTATACTTCACTTAACAAGATTTACTTATAACACATAATTTATACAGATATCTACTTTTCAGAAATGTCTTCTATAACTTTTATTTAGAAAAATCCAAATGTCGCTCTCAGTGAGAACATACCCTATGATAATCATAAATTACAATGCTCAAACTGAACATGTATTGCAGGGTCTGCATTAGTATCTAATTAAATATTGTTCCCAATGCGTTAGTCGCTGTAGAGAATGCATTTTATGTCAACTACTCCTATAATACATTTAATAGCTTTATGAATTCATGAAACTACTGTCATACAATGGAGTTATCTACGTCACTTTTCATTAGACTTAACTACAGTTGATACAATATATGAGAAACTAAACTTCTTCAAAGAAAGTGAGGAAAAATTCTGGCCTGAAAATAAATAAATAGCCTAGAGATTCGGTTTCGTAGGCTAAAAAGATGCAATCGATAAATTCAACCTTTGGCAGACCTATGGAACCCAGGCCATACCTTCGAATCTATTGACACCTCATTAATTAAAATTGGACCAGTATTCAGGTCAGGCCTCAAATAACCTCTCCTACTCGGTTAAAAACATTACTTAACACTAGATTAAGAAGGTACAGCTGTGAGGCCATGGAAATCCGAAAACTGTCCCATAATCTCATATATTCTATTACGTAGTTGAAACCTGCTTTCTGATTTCAACAGAGCAAATAAAAGATCTAAAAACAACTTACTCCATAATAAAAGGGCCATCGTTCTACTGACATCAATTTAAAAATGAACGGTTATTGAATGTTACTGGCTGAAAGGTGGTCATTTGAACTCACATATAATATTCAGAAGGTGGTTGGTTGAGTAGCTATACATAATGCAGCATCGAAGCCACCTGGTAGAAATCGATTCTAATGTCTACACCAATCTTGGTTTGTGCAAATGTTCTAATACCTGGTAGTGGTAATATACCGTTGAATTTATAATATGTTTCAGATATTATGTGGCTAAATTTTTATGCAGTCTTATAAAGTACCACTATAATAGTAATAAAAAAAGGTTAGAAACTTATCAACTGGCGAAAAAAAAATTTAAATTCGCTTTGCATCTCCGGTTGCTAGAGAACGCAGAAACCAGGAATATACTTTTATTCTACTACAAACTACCCTGACTGCTGACTCAGGCACCTGACTCCAGAAGAACCCGTAGCATGTGATTTGAGTTACGCCCCGAACCCACATTATAACAACGGATATGCACCTGACAAAGTTGCCCCCTTAGCCAAGTTGCAAGTGTTTCGCGTCTATTCTCTTTTTATAATCGATAAAGCCTCTATTGTCTCAATTATTGGCTAACATTTTGTTTTTACCACATGACTTATCGTTAAGATACATCATTCCCATACATTTGTTAGTTTTCTATTAACGTTTACGTTTGTAGAATGCAAATAGGCTTGGGAGACTTGTTGTTGGTAGTTTCAAGGAGTAACTTAATTAATTTATTGATGCACCAAAATGAACGATGACAAATCTACGATCAAAGGAAGGATTGTATACAGTAGTATAGATACTTATCATGTTACATTGTGCAACGTGGCTTATAAATAAACGTATTTTATGTAAACATACACAAACCAATGGGAATAAATATTTGTAAAGCGCTGCTTATTCGTTGTATGTTGATTTTGCTATGAGAACAAATTCGTTCGCACGTCTCTGCCTCACTTTACATTTTACATATGAATATTAATTCTGTAGCAATTATTATTTTTATATCGTACGGTGTTTTTTTTTTATTTCGGGTTAATTTGATGCGGTTCCACCAACGGCTATAGTGCTAACGATAACAATTTTCAACTTTGCTCCTAGTAATAAAACATTGAGATACGTTGTATAGGATGTGTAATGGAGTGCAATTGAATTATCAATTGTTCGTTATGGAGTGCTTACTCATTTACATATGATATAACGAGGCACCCGGTTCCGCGTGGTGTAATATTATTTTTCATCACTAGCCCGCTGTCCACAGCTGGGCGTGGGCCTCCCAAAGCATACCACAGAGCCCAGTCTGTTGCTTTACACATTCAGTTGCAGCCAGGCCTCGTACGTAAGTCATCCCGCCATGGCCAGAGAGCGCTTTACACTACGTTTTTCAAGACGGGATCTTCACACGCTTACTCCAGTGACTATCGGTTCTGCGACATATATAACCAGCCCATTGCCACTTCAACCTACTAACTTTCAGAGTCGTGGTTTTCTGACGGATCATTTCGTTTGTAATTTTGTCCTTCCGAGAGACTCCGAGCATAACTCTTTAAATTACTGGCGACTTTGTGTGAGAGACTTTAAGTTTATGGACTAGCCTTATAGCCTTACAGTCGGTGTCTTCGTCTCGGCACCGGACGTCATTACACACGGGACGGGAGCACACATAGGTTGAAGACTTTCGTGTGTCGAATATTTTTTTTGTAACTTAAAAACTGCTCAGCAAATTTTGAAAAGGCTGATATGTTTGTGCCTCTGCACCATACCTATTGTTTTTGGGTGTTACCTGGCAGCAAAAACTTAATAATCTCACTAGCTTATTTTATAATAATCTATAACAAAACCTCCTCATGCTTTTGGAGCGAATTATAAATAAACAACGATAACATAAAAACATAGAAATCGGATAACTTGCCAAATATTCTCGTGAGTAGAGACCTTCTTCCCACTCTAAAGTCGGTTTGTAGGTCACACAAATTGACTTTCCTGTGCAATACGCGGTAGCATCCTGCTGAGTTCGCCACGAATCGGCTAAAACCACATCGTCTCTTCAAAATCTGACCTGCCCTAACCAGGTCGAGGGACCACGGATTATTGAATTTTAGATTGAAATGACTTACTGTTATAAACTTGACATTTTAAAATAATTTAAAATAATATATTTAATAATTCAGTTGAGATAACTTAATTAAAATCTAAAAATCTACCCTATTTTTAATGAATGTTCAATCCAAAAAAAAAATAACGTGAGGTTCTGCAAGACATTAAAGTGATCAAAGTAATAGTGGTGGGACATATTATCGATATCGATGTTTCACCTCGTAACTTAAAATGACAGGGTGCAATGACCCAGTTTCACTCACGCACAGTCATTGCAAGTTGCATTCGCGTAACGACTGCTAACCTCATATTAATTATAATTAAGTACATGGGTAGTCACTGTAACTTCATTCGTGATTTCATAGCTTGGTTATAAAATAAGACAACCGTTTTATATATATACAAATAAGTAGAATAGAAATGTCTCCGTGTAGTAAATAGGGTAGGTAGTAAGTAAATACAATACTTAAATCAAAAACATTTTTAATCTTGCCTGTCTGTTTGTTCCTAATCTATCCTAATTCTGTAGGTTGACTAATGTCTGGAACGGCTGGACCGTTTTTTTTAGGACTTTCACTGGCAGATAGCTGATATACCGAGTAACTCAGGCTACTGTTGTTTTATTTACTTCGTCCCAGGGTGCTACCCGTGAGTGTTGTTTTATAAGTACAACTACACTCGCCTATAACACCGCAGGGTGCAACTATTTCGTTAATATAACTGTTTAAAAGGTGGAATTTTTGACATCAACGCAGTTTACTATTAAATATTTTGACTGCCTCGTTGGTCTCGCAGTTGACGTATGCGACTGATGATCATGAGGTGTCCGGTTCGATTCCCGAACCAAATGTTTGTATGATCTACAAATATTTGTTTCGGAGTTTGGGTGTTTCCTATAATATGTATGTATTTACGAAAAAAAAGTATAATATGTATTTATATCAGTAGTCTAGTACCCATAACGCAAGCTCTGCTTAGCTTGGGACTAGATGGCCTTGTGTGTTAGATGTCCGAAATATTTATTCATTTACTTTTTAGTTACTAAACAAAAATAATCTTAATTCTAACAAAAAAAAACCGACTTCAACTCAGATTACATTTTTTTTTATAATTTGAGTGGACCAAATTGAAATAGGACTACACGGGAAGCACCAGCTTTCAAATAATACAAGAATCATGAAAATCGATTCACCTAGTCGAAAGTTCTGAAGTAACAAACATAAAAAATACAGTTGAATTGAGAACCTTCCCTTTTTTTTAAGTTAATTACTGTGAAAGGTTCTTAGGAAAAGAAGAACTAATAAGTATAGTGGGTATAATAAAGAAATTACTATTTTGATAAACATGGTATTTTCCTGTATTATGATAAAATAAATATAGTTCTGCATTTTTCTTTTATCATAATTATACACCAATCTTAACGTATTATCGACTGCAATAACCATACACACAAATTGTAACATTAATATTGTCTATATAGGTACTCGACACGTCAATATCCTTTAACAGAGAATGCATTAGTCAAATAAAAACTAATCAAGGTAAAAGGATGCAATCACAGAAACATCACAGTTATAAATTCATTCTGTGACTCACTTTGACAGTATTAGGTACCTACTGTCAGTCAATCACATAATATTATTCTGTAAACAAATGTGTTAGAAAGAGATAAAACACTTCCAATGTTTGATCAAACATATGCTGTATAATGATTTGCTTGCAGTTCCTATTATTAATTACAATCCAATCAAAACATACCTTCACGGAGTGTCATTGTTCTCAAATACTTTAGTTAAGGCTTTTGTTTTAAATATCCCTTCTTTAGAAAGAATGTTACTGTTGAAAATTAATGCAAAAAGTCTTTAAAATAAAATTTCCTTAAACCAAACCGAGAATATATTTCATATACAGTTGCGGGGCTTTCCAAGAAGGTGCGCACACTACAGCACAACGGACTTTCGGACGCACACACATAAACATAATCGCACACGCCATTGCAACTGTCAGCCAGCCAGTCGGCGCTCGCGCAACTACCTTGCGGTTGTTTTAGTCTGTTCGTGTTCCTCGTAAATATTCAAAAAGCATTTTTGGACGTGTTTATTCATTTACATTGGTTCTAGCCCAAATTCTACGTGTTTATCTTGTATTTTGGATTTCTGGTAAGTGGAGTAAAACATTAAAACACATTTGTTATGCTGTGGCACACGAAACTAATAGACATAACTAAACTAAACATCATGTACCGCCGGCACCGCCGCGCTTCGGTTCTTTCAATCTTTTCTGTGGTATGAATAAATACGTACCGATTCTAATGATGTACGCAAAAAGTATATCTAATGGATTTCGTGATTTTATGTCATTTTAATTAGAAGTTCGATAATGAGTGTTTAAGGTAGGTAAATATCGTTGATAAGGAAGTGTTAAATTCTCCATAAGTGATTTAAAAATTATATTTGTGTTTGGCATACATTTACTATAATATGAATGTTTACATAAATTTTCTAGTGGATATGACTCCCTAGCAAAGTATAATACGCGTACGAAATGCCGACCCTAACGAAGGATATAAAATAAATAAAAAATAAAATATTGTTTATTGACACAAATATGACATATTAAGTATGTACTGATACTGAAACCCAAACTAGGCCAAAGGCCTGTATCTTGGGAGCCAGTGTTCAGTCGCACAAAAGATAGACAGTACTGTCTGTTCATCATCCTGCTACGTACATGTGTATAAGTGTGTGCATGTGTGTGAGTGTATATATATAGCCATACCATATATATATAATATATATATATGGTATGAAAAGCATTCCCCGCGTAAGAAATAGAACCTTCGACTTCGTCGTAGTTGTTAAAAATAATAGTAACCTGACTGACAGAAAGAGATGGGGACTATTTTCCAATAAAAAACGTAGTGAACAAAGTTATTGACTGTTACGTAAACTTGTCTAATCTGTTCTCAAGCACGTGGTCATACCTCTCAAGTGGGATAAATAAGAATCAAACATAAAAATAGAGTGCAATTAAAACATTTAAGAGTTATAGATAATAATCACCGTGGGAGAGCCACGCTTCGGCATGAATGGGCCGGCTCGATCGGAGTGATATCACAGTAAAACAGTGTGAATTAGTGATTGCGCTGTGCTTCACCGTGTTAGTGAGGATACCGGAGGCCCATACCCAAAGGTCTGGATGTGGTAATAGCAGCAGTTCCCGGATCCCTCCCGTCTCAGGCGCAGAGTGGCACACCGTGTGGTTTAAGTCGGTTCGATTCCGACACACCGCCCCGCCGCAAACCCCGGCGGAGTGACGGCCCGAGGGGGTTTCCACACGTAAAAAAAAAGGCCCATACCCCCCTGATTCGATTTGAAAAATTCTTTCAATGTTGGATAGTACATTTATCAAGAAAGGCTATAGGCTATATATCATCACGCTAAGACCAATAAGAGCGGAGTACCAATGGAGAATGTTTCAAAAACGGGGGAAATTTATCACGCTACGGACAATAGGAGACGCAAACGAGGTTGCGTAGGTTAGCTAGTGAATAATATTTATGATATGACCCGTTGTAAGTAACAAATAATATTCTAAATATAAAATTGTTAAACTGATCTGTGTATGTTTCCGCAACTCAAACAGTTCTGTAGAAATTGATCTAAAGTTTTGGCACAGTATGCAAATTGCTTCATATCGTGTCACAAGGAAGTGCAACCATATCATGTCACAAGGAAGCGTGCGAGAATACAGTTGTTAACCGTTGATATAACCCGACATCGTAAATACTTAAAGTTATATAGCCTATCTCACCCGGACTATTATTACGAAACTATTGCCACCTCATTCACTAAAATCGGTTCAGTAGTTTGGACGCTACGATGGAACACACACACAAAGATTTCGGGTAAAATGGAAAGAAATTCCGTAGGTACAGTGTACCTACAACAATATTTACTACCTATTATACTTTATCAGATATCTTCATGCCATGGGTGTATACTTAATCATAAGTAGGTATTCAAACATTATACTTCACGATAAGAGCTATGAATAGCAAGTAGGCAATTGTAACGTGTCAGTAATAACTGAGAATTATAATAATGTTCTAAAAACAACAGTTTAATGTAGCAAAATATTTGTCGCAGTATGATAGACAAAGCCTAAATATAATAATATCCCTGGAGATATAATTATGTGCGTTGTTAAGTAAGATTTATCTTTCCTTTTTTTTAAAACTAGTATTCAGTTGACTATTTTAAAAAGAAATACATGCTTTCTCTTGTAAGGACTTCTCTCAATTTTCAAATCTTTGGTTACAAAGTCCACGGCTTCCGATAATAGGGTTGTCCCTATCAACAAAGGACCATTTTCTTATTATTCATAGCTTCTTTGTCATAGCAAAGGAAAATGCAGAGGAAAATGCAGTTTCCTTACGGTTTTTGTGTTTTTATTAGGTCGATTTTATCTTAATTGCAGTAACTTTTATTATTTTTCAAACGGCCTCTCATAGTTAAGCTTCTTTTCCTTGTGTTTTGTTACACGATTTTCCCTAATTTATTCGTCTTTTTGCAAGTTGTATTCTATCATCATTATCATCTACTTATTGTACCAGTGGACCATCCTATGTTTCTCACATACAACTACTGCCAGCTATTTTGATTAAATCTTCACTCCACCTGCATCACCCTTTAAATTTGGTTTATGTAAACATCAAAATAGGATCATATCATTTGTAGGTTAAGGTTCAAAATAGTATGTACGCACATATTGCAATGAGTGTTTTCTTAGACAGGAATTATTTCTTGATATAGCTTTTCTCAACGACTTCCAGTGCGAGATCGTTTAACATGTCTATAAGCTCTTACTCATTCCAATTTCTCAGTGCATCGATTTACCTTTCATACAAGCCATTTTATAGCAATATAAGACAATTAAATGTTCTTCCAAATAACAGGATTTACCAACCTAAATAATAAGCAGCAAATTACACAAAATCAAGTGTGACGTGAAACCGATAAATCAAATTATGGTTTTACCCGTAGCCTATGAATGAATAAACGAAATACAAGGAATAACCACAGTTATATTAAGTTATATATATTTACATTACATTTACATTCAGGTAGTTCTGTTGCAATAAAATTGATAATAAATATTACGACGAATAAGTCTAAGATACTAAGAACTGGAAATCAGCCCTTTCCAAAAATCTATTTAACTTTGTTATTAGTGGACCTGACGAGTTTTGTTTATTTATAAAGGCTAATCTCAATTACTACTGGTTAAGATTAAATATTAGGATAGCCTACCTATCGAGGAAGGTTCTAAGCGATATGAAATTCAAGCTACCACTAATAGAAACCAGGCATCAGTAAAAAATGTTCTCGCAAAAAAGGCATACGAGACTTTTGAGAGACAGAGGCCCGTATTTTAAAAAGTTCAGCTAAATCTAGTTTTAAGTTTAAATCAAATGTCAAGCGTCGCTCTTATTTTAGAATGCGTTTTAAGTTCTACTCAGCTGAAACTAGTCTCAGTAACCAATCTCAACACAACAGTCTGTTCTCAATTACGTTTCTGCTTTATCGAAATTATTGTTCCGTATCACGCATCAAATTCTTTAAAGAAATTATATTTAACAAACAAACTTTATTTATAATTGGTTAATAGTTTGTATATAATATACTATTGGCTAGTGTATCAATGTAAACATAATAATAAGAAGCAATTCGCCCTAAACTAAATATTATAAATATTAAAATAAAAATGGCTAGATATTACCTATAACGAAACGTTCAAATTGTAATCAATACTTGTCATGTTAAATTGTCAAACTATATTTTGGTTTTTATAAATGTATTAATGTTATATTTTTTGTCTTAAACCAAAAGGTTGTGGATGATATTCATCGAAACAAGTGGTTAAATGTGTATTTTAGGTGAATTGAATTTCAATTTAATGTTAATAAAAGTGATTTAAAATGTGTATGATATATAATTCTTTCGTAAATAAAACAAGGTAAAGTGAAAATTTCGTTGTTCTTTAGAAAAATACTTTCATTTCCCCTAAAAGCCCTTAGAAATTACCACTTAAGACTAGATTGAGCTTGTCTTAAGTAAATAAGCATCATATCTGTCAAAATCTATTCCTGAGAAGAGATTTTGACATAAGCATTGTTGTAAAATAAACTGTTCATTGATCGTTACTCACTTGATTAACGATCAGTGAATCTTGTTTCAAGAGACGTTCAATAATGAAATCTCTTCTTAAAACTATCTTTAAAACTCGATTCACGACTGAGACGCCTTTTAAAATAAGGGCCATAGACGTAGTTTCGCGAGTCATCTACGATAGACCAAACATGCAAGTACACATAAGCTAAAATACGATTTATATAATTAAATGCTCACACACACGTACTCATACACATATAGACAGTCTGGTATGGAAATGTCAATTATTTTTTTGCAAGCAGAGATAAAAATACTTTATGCATGTTGATTATTAATGAGAAAATTTTCCATTGAGGCTACTTAAACTTTTATAGAGTAGTCCAATGCCCAGTGTGTTAAAATAACAGAATCACAGAGGGTTTTATGCATGAACCTTGAAATTGTGAAAAGTAACTTACAATATATTTTTAAATTATTCTAAGTCATCTAACAGGTTTGGTGTGTTCAACATGACTGAACCACATCTGAAAATATTAGCAAGGTAATCGTCAGAACCATGGTACATCTGATTCTCTTAAGAGTAATATCCTATAACTTACCTTGAATTAGAAATTGGTTTCTTTCTTTAATAACACTTTTCATCTCAATAAATCTGTAGCGCGTCTATATTTAAGTAATTCTTATATTCACGAATTGTAATTTCTGACTTTAATTACAATACCATAAATAAAGATGAAGGTTTGGTAAATTATAAATGTTACAAGAATATGTATCATTGCATATTGTCCGAACTTTCGATTTTGTTTGGTTTTTTAAGATTTCCAAACGATACAAAGAAAGAAGAACAATATTTTTTCATACAAAACTGTTTAGGAATCATAATCATGACTAACAGCCTATAACAGTCCACTGCTGGACATAGGCCTCCTATAAGAAAGAAGCCAAAGAAGGTTTTGGCCTAAAATACCCCTCTGGTCAGATGGGTTATTTTATCCTTAGGGATACCAACACCATAACCTTCTGAGACTCCGTTATATTACAAACTTTTCAAAAATCTTAAAATAATAATACGAAACATATTATACATGCGAATTTAGCCAGCGATAACTGTATAAACAGAAACAAAATTTTACAGTTTTTTGCATTCATTATACAATCCAGTAACACTGTATATGTAAATAACATTTTGCGCAATCTGTAAAAATCATGCGTCATACATAAAAAGGATAGTTTGTTTTGTTCATACATAAAATTGACAGTGAATAGAAGACTGAAAAAAAAAATACTATAAAGATATAATAGATGACCCACGCAGCTTCATCGGCGTTTCTCTTCAATCATGCTCGGCTCCTATTAATCTAATCGTGATGTTAACTATCCTAACTTAGTTACGTCAACTAAGCACACATTTAAAAAACGTGAAATTCGGTTAGCTAGTTTCATAGTTCTACGTGATCAACAACGTGACACAAATGAGATGTACAAAGGTGCATAAAGCTATAAATAAATTCACGTGTTTTCTACAACAACGGCCTTCTACGGTGCAATAAATGCAAAAGTAGTGAAATACCAGGCAGAGTGAGTCATTGTATTTATCAGTAAAACAAGAAAACTGCAAATTCGTTCATTTATGCATTTTAATATGACAGAACGAACTAAATAATAACAAAGGAAGTTTATTGAATGGTAGATTTGTTCTCTAAGTAGAGGCCTATGTTATGTAGCTATGAAATGCTAAAGGTTTTTGATAATGAATATCAACCATGACTGAATTTATTGCGTGTGTTGCAAAATTACGTCTAACGTTCTATTCTGTACCTTAGGTCTAAGATTGTTTTTCTCGACTAGCTACACTCGTGGTAGTTGTTTGCACAGGAAATTGAATCAAACTGCTAACATTTCGAATTTATTATGTAAACCCTTAATTAAATTAAGTTTTTTTTTCAAAGGGTTTTGTTGCTTGTCGCATTTCGCACTTACTTTCGCCTTTAAACACGATTAAAGTACACAGGATAGCGTCACAACAGTGACTGAAACTAATTCGCCCATGAATAGCATTTTTTTTTTATTTCAAGTAAAAAATTCTAATAATGAAAAGTATAATAAATTGTGTTTGTGAAAATCGTGAATGTACTTATGACAAACAGACAGAAAAGTACATATTCACGTTTATTAGATAGTTTAGTTAGGAATAATTTTGCTACAGTTTGCCATAAATTATTGCTTTAATTAAATTTGTTATTTTGATAATTTACAAAATGGTATTCGACTTGAATAAAAATATGTGTTATCTTTTGTTTCTAGTGCCGCGATGATACCAAAAGGAGGTTTGTGTTGCGGGATTAGCCTTCGACCCCTATGTTACATCATCGCATACTCACATTTGGTAAGAATATTATTTAATCTATCAACTAGGTAATCAATTTATTCAATTATATAAACGGTTTATTAATGATTACGACATAATTGTTCCTGTTCTTTGGCAATTTCAATGGAAGTCAACGCAACGAATATCTAAAAGTGCATTTAGTTTCTGTCTTATTTGAGAATATAATAATTTTCAGACGATAAATAAAACGAAGTTAAATAGGCTGATAAATACTGTAGGGCAAAGGTAATGAATACCATGAGTATCGTATGTACAAAGTAAGTAGGACTTTTATAACAAGAGGCAAAATGTAGGTGTTAAATGCGCATATTTTAACCTCTGGGGATAATCACGAAGCGGATACATTTACACACGCCTATATAGACGAGGTAGGTTTGTAATTACAACCGATACAAAGTACTTATGCTGTTCTCCACAAGCTATAAACAATGCAACTGACCACTCTTGAGACAATACACACATTAAAGCATATAAACAACTAAGAAGCTGACACAAGACATTTTCCAGAGACTGTAAACAATGTACTAATTTAATAACACGACTGTGTTTGGACAAATATGAATAGGATATTCTATTTTGGGAAAGTTTGGATAACATTACATAATAGGAAACTATGTAAAGAATGAAAATTTCCGTACCGAATTTGAAATGAACAAAAAAATTAAAATCAAATGACATTTCATCCTGTCTATAAATATAAGATAAGCAAGTGTCGCCATGACCTCATCAATTCAGTAAAATCAGGCAAACTGTAAATTTTATTGTGTATTTCCGAATATTTTATTAATATTCTGTTTTTCATTTAAATTCATGTGGAGTGGTTTTTCCAAGGATACAAGGCATCTACCGAAAATAAATTCTTTCATAATAGGTTTTTTGCGATATATCTGGATTCAATTTCAACCAAAATACTTTGTTAAAATATCAATGTTCGATGTTTTGTTCCATCCATGAATTTTAAGTTGTAAATAAAAGAAGTGAACTGTATTGCTACTCATCGATTGAAAAATCAAAAAAAATATTAAATACAATTTTATAATGGTTCTGATTGTTTACAAAAAGGATTTAATAGCCTATTGTGCTATAAAAATGTACCTGATTGACATTAAGCGCGATCATATTCTTCTAATACATTCTAATACACATACTGATTCTTAGGATTTTTTAATTCATGAGAGCGCTTGTATCAGCATCTGTCAATATCAACATCCAAATAAAGACTAGAATACTATAGAAAAATATATTTATGACGATATATAAAACAATGAACTAAATGGAATTTAACTGGGAAAAACCTCAATTTAATTGTCTATGGGAATGTTGAAAAAGGCGAGGATATATTCAGTGTGGTGAATTCTGTCAAATCATTCATTAAATGTTGTTTGTTTACTTTTTTTTATTGTCAATTGTTATCCAATGTGGTTTATTACCTGCATTATCTGTGGTAAGTAGTGTCTGGACCATTATATAACGCCTTTTGCCCTGAAGACAGTTGTAATTCATATGATAAAGACATCATCCTTTGCTGAAAGAAATTAAATACTGTCATACTACCATATAAATACGTAGAAAGATATAGTCAAATATATATGTGAAATTAAAATGTTTATTTGCTAGCAGCTAATAGAAATTAATATTTTACAAGGTCTTGGCAAACCTATCTCCCTGTCTAAAAATTAGATATTATTTTTGGATTCAATGCTCACTGCTTACTTTATGCTTAGATAAAATGAAGAGTTGGATTCAAATAATAAAACAGTAAGCATTATATATTTAAGAATAATTAACTCATGTATTCTTTTGGCTTTATTTCCAAAGGCAAAAACACACAAAACATCTAGATCTAGATTAGACAACAATTTTAGCCCCACTAATGCCATAACAGGCGAAGTCATTGTCGGCATTTGATGAAACTTGTTGTAATACATTCAAGAATTAAACTGACTTGTGCCTAGTCCACTATTTTAATTAACTTTAATTCTGATCGGATTCGCCCTATGGCATTGTCAATAGTGCATAAATATTAAAAGGTAGTAGAGCCACGCTGATTCCAGCACGGTAGGACCGGCTTGACCGGGGTTATGTGACCTTTGAGAATGCCATAAGGCGAAACCGGTCAGGTATAAATTAAATTAAATAGTGGAATAAGTACAAGTGAGTTTAATTCTAGAAGGAAAATTAGAGTTCACGCGTAGATTTGGAAAAGAGAAGGGTAGGGTGGAAAGGAAGGCTTTTACCGACAGGGATAAATTATTTTAAATGGATTACGAGTATGTATGTCCCATATGGCGCGGATTAATAGTGCGGAACATCATCATCCCTATTCATCCCATGGGTGTTGTAAGAGTCAACTAAGGGAGCAAACTAGACAGTTTAACAACACTGCTAAGAGAAGGACAACTTGAATCAAACCCTATACCATCTAGCTAGAGTGGTAGAGTAGGCAAAACCCTTCTGTCTAAGATACGGTTCTGTCCATATACGAGGCCAATAGTGGACGATTCAAGGCTGTTGAATAATGATGGTGGTACTATAAGCTCAAGGAAATTCCTCTGCGTCAATCCTTGACATTTATATTCTGTAACTTGAATTTGATATTTGTATCAGATTTTTTCTCGGTGCCATAACTGTAGGTAAATCGTTGATTGCTGTTTTTGTTTATCAACAAAACACAACTGTAATGACGTCATACGTTCAAGTTACGTTATTGTGCATCTGATGTCAGTAGAGATCAGTCAGTAGATGTAACATGGTTTGTTAAACGGTATTATTATTACATTAAAATCAACGTAAAATGAAAGCGATCATGCTGTCGTGTTTCGTTGGTGAGTGCGAGACCGGAAGCCCAATGATGCAGAAGCATTACTAGCCTGCCATAGTGTGGGTCACCATGCTGCATTGTTGATTTATCTGCATTCGCAGCATGGTGACCACATCTCTTGGATTCTGCTTATGCTTTCCATCAGGCAGAGTAGAGTCATTTTGGCAGGGTCAAACACAAAAAAAATCTCTTTGTATTGATTGTATTGTCTTTTTTGTATTCATTTTCACTTTTCAGCATCAATATACCCAGTCGCTAGGTGACCTTTTCGGGTTTATCTTTTCACAGTTCTCTTTCGTGATAAATACCTTTTATTCATGTTGTATCTTATAAATTATTAATAAATTCAAAACTTCAAATTTCATTTCTGAACAAAACAGTTACACGAATCGGTAGTTTTCAGCTTTTAAAGTAATCAGATATTCAGCAAGGCGTCTCAAGTTTAAAATACGTGTCATCAGTAAAGTAAATATCAAAGAATATCTATTAGCCATTTTATATTCAAGAAAGAAAATAGCACGAGATGAGTGGTAGTAGAAACATGGTCAAAAATTGTATAATGATAACAATACTTTTTTCTCTATTTTTTGTTATTTTATTTATACTTTATGCACATTAAAAGTGACAAAGGTGGACTTAAGTCATTAATGCCGTAGGTATGGTATTTTCTACCAATCGACCTTAGGGTGATGCAGGGTGATCTATTCTTGTTTCTGTATTCTTGTTATATGTGTGTGTGTGTTATTTGATACTGGACGTCTAATGATAAACAGTCCTTGGAACTAACGTCTGACATGTAAAATAACAACCTCAGGCCGTCTCGATTGAAACACAATTGACCCGAGCAATCGAGTACATAATCACTGTTATTATACTATCTCGATTGGACTTCCAAATACATAATGTAGACTCCAAATGAAACGCATTAAACTAATCGCTAGAGCGAACATGTTAGTTCAATGGGACTAATTCGGTTTATGATGATGAGCTGTGTTTGTTATTTGTTTAACATTACACGTTCCTAGATATATATCAAATATAGCATATATTAGTCGTAATTAGACTCGAACAAATATAGTTGTCAGGGGTGAATATGAACCGCAGGTATTTTAGAGAAATGGATAGTTGTTTCATCCCCGAGGCTAAATACCGTGTCGATGAACACAAACAATATCATCTATCCTAGACATGTGGGCCTTAAATCTGTTCTCTATTAACGAGGCCTAAGTGTGTATTGGATTTGTCTAATTAAAATATATGAAAAAAATTACAAGTTCAATTTATCGACAAGTAGACGTAAATAATAAACGCATATACAAAATGTAAAAGAATAAATACCATTGTAGTCGATTTGGATAAAGCATCACTTTTAGCCAAAAAAAAATTTACAATTTACTCTCGAATTTCAATCAATTGAATAAGTCACGTGATTTAAAAATGGCTGAATATTTAACGTGGATGTATCTGACATTACATTATTAATTGATACCGGAATATTTTTGTATCAGGATCTGACAAAATAAATATAGAACGTTTTGTTATTCTCAAATTGTAGTGACACACTTTCGTAATAGTATACTTAAAAGTAGCAATACAGAACTATATTTGTTAAACTACTCGTACTTTTAGTTTTTATGAAAGACTAGTTGTTGCCCGCGGCTCCGCCCGCGTATATGTCGGTTACCGCGGCAAATAGTAGCCTATGTGTTATTCTGATGTATAAGCTTTATTACTGTAAAGTTTCATCCAAATCCGTTCAGTAGTTTTTGCGTGAAAGAGTAACAAACATCCATCCAAACATTCATCCATTCTTACAAACTTTCGCATTTATAATATTAGTAGGATTACACCCAAAATAACCTGTTACACATACCTACTCACATTTATGCATACATTTGATTGAAGTCAGTTGATGATTCGTTTATCCTAGTTGCATATTCAATCACAAAAAACAAATTCGTTCCGTTTGTATATTTGAGACTTGTGGAAGGAAAACGCGGATAGGGACATAGAACTGTGGACTAGAGATACTTTTTTCCTATGCTTGATCCGATTCTGTAGATCGTAATGGATTATATCGTCTAGATGCGATTCGGAGGTCGGATAACATGCAATAGATGCTATCCTCTGAAAGAAAATACAAAGCAATTTTTTTAACGGCACCTTAACAACGTAGGATTGGATATTTTATATCCGATCCGGCTAATTGATCATTATTTATACGTGGTAAGGGGATTGCCTTATGTCTTTTTAAATGTCTTGTAAGTTAAGTTGTAACTTTCACTTATTGTCAAAACCATTAAACGTAATTTACCTTATGTAAACGTGTTTGGTAGAGAACGGTGTTACTCCCAATGTATAGTAATTATTTCTTAAAGTTTTTTAATTGTTTTGTTCGCAGTTGTCAAGCTTAGTGGACCTGCTCTGTCATTTCGTAACAGTCGCTACTGCCACTAACTGGTTCCAGTGTGATGTCAATGTTGAAGGCGTAAGTAATATTATCTTACTGTTTAGCAAATATATTAATACACATCGATTTCTTAGCCGAGTAGATATTAAGTGGCAATGAGCTGCCATTATTGATATTACACGGAATAGACGGGCAAACGAGCAGACGTATCGCCTGATGGTAAGCGATTCCCGCCGCCCATGGACACCTGCAAACACCAGAGGCGGCACAAATGCGTTGCCGGCCTTTGGGGGGGAGGGGAGATAGGAGGAGGGGGCAAACCCAAAGGTTATGGGCCTCCGGTATGAGGATACCTAATTATTATTAATTAAGAGGATAATTGCTTGCGTTGTGTTTCACCGAGTGAGTAAGGACTCACTCGGTGAAACACAGCGCAAGCACTGTTTCACACCGGTTTTCTGTGAGGCCGTGGTATCACTCCGGTTGAGGCGGCCCATTCATGCCGAAGCGTGGCTCTCCCACGGTAAAGAATCTGTCTTACTAACTGTTTATGAAGATACAAAAATATTTTAATGTTAAAAATAGGTTCAGATAGTTAAAATTTAGGATAAAAAGCAGTATTGTGCTCTAAAGTAACGGTAGATGAATTAAAGTGCTAACCGTAATAGTTTTTATCAACACGTTTAAAGCCTTAAATATTTATATTATAGTAGGTATACCTACTAGCTTATTCGTTCGTGGGATTTATTCTTCACATTTATAACTTCAAATATGACGAACTTCTATACCTTTTCTGGTTAATATAATTGTCTATGACACTAATAAATAATGTGGTTTTCTATTCGTAAAATACCTAATTATCAAAATCGGTTAAGCAGATCCCGAGATTACCCTCGACAATCTCACAAACTTTACCTCTTTTAGTATAGCTTTAGATTACGATTTATTGCTAATCTGGGAACAATATCTAGTTATTCGGGATGAAATAAAATGTAAGGCATGTTTTCTAATACACTGGGTAGGGTGCAGAAGTAATCATAATAGCAGGTGCAGTGCAGGTGCAGGACACTCCAATTTTATTTATTTGTATAGATAAACCAACTCAATATGTGTACTAATATCGACAAATATGCGTAAATGAATCTATAGCTTAGCGTTCATTTATATCCATATCTGCAAAGTTCCAAGGTCAGAATTACTCACAATAACAAGATGACGATCATTTAACAGTATTGCTTGTGATATTGACAAAAGCAAACCGTGGTCAGTGAAATAATGAAGTTTATTATGGTGACTAAAGACGTAACGATGAAAAAATGTTAATATTATGGTTTACAAAAAGATGAATAGAACTTAATTATTTGGACGTTTCATATTTGTTAAAATATATTCACGTATTTAAATAAGACAAATATTAAAACTTTGAGATAGTATAAAGCAGGAAACATGTTAAACTTAATATGTCATATTAATGAACACCAAAGTCCAAAATGAGTGACGTCAAGATAAGAGAGAATGTATTTCTTTAATTACCGTTTTGGAAGTTATGAACTAAGGCGATTAAGAGCATAGCAAAGTCAAAAACAACACAGACGATCTGTGGCATCCAGGTGGATTTGGTCTGAAAAGTCGAGCCTGTCGTATACGTAAAAATAGCTTCATAGTTTACGAATGAAATGTGATTAAATTGCTCTTTTCCTGTATTCATTGTACGCCAATAATTAAAGTTGTTCCACTCCGTTTACTCTCACATTTGCACAAATACACATACACACGCACACACGCACGCATATAGATTTTGATCTCATTTATTGTTAATTATTTTGTTAAATTAATGATTATTTTCAATAGAATAGTATCTAGCTTAGTCTCTATTTTCTTTTCTTTGGAGGTACAGTTGTATTTCTTAGTGTAATATTGAATTTTGTTGAGCGTATTTTAAGAGCGTTTAGTAAGAAGATTAAATTAATGGATCTGGAAATCTGTCACACAGGCTTCGAGTCTAGTATGGACTCCAGCTCTCACTAAGGAATTGTTTAAAAACTTTTTACCTAGATATCCCCTAACTAAAATTATGCCTACCTTGTGAGAGAAATAAAGGTTATTATTATAATTTGTTGTACTTACAAGGGGCTGTTTAGTAGCTAAACTCTCCATGCTTGATCAGGAGATATAAAATTGATTTGTTAATAAAGGGCTTTCCTTATTTTCTTAAATAGTTCGATTTGAAATAAATTTATGACCTTGAACACCAATTAATAAATGGTTTTTAAAAAGTATTATTAACAAGGATTGTTTGGGGCAGTATGTATTAAATCTCCCCCCAAGTCCCGCGGTGTTACCAGCGGTTACTTAATAACAACAATCACGGGGCATAACTAGTCTAAATTACTACTTATATTACCAGTTTACTACCAGTGAAAGACTCCTAAAAATCGGCCCACACATTCTAGGGATTAGCCGGAACAGACAGGCAGACAAACAGACAAAAATTTATGTTTGGATATGAGTAATATATATACTTTCATATGCATTTTATTTAATTGATAACGTACAGATATCTTAACGCTTAACGCAAACCACAACCTTTTTCCTTATAACGTCACTAATGGCAAGACAGTGAGTATTTTCTGAGAAACTTGCATGAATGTACAAATTTAACCGCAAAGCTTTGTAGAATGCGTCGGTCATATTAATGACTATCATAATATAAGCCTTACAGACATACTTGACCTGACTGATAAATTGGAGGCCGTGGGTTCGATTCCTATCCAGGATAAATATTGAGTGATGAGAACAATCATTTTTCAACCCAACTGCACGTATGGCCTAGTGGTTTAAGTGGTCACGCTGCTACCTACTGCGGCAGGTGTTGTGGGTTCAACTCCTACATAGGACAATACTTTGTGTGATCCACATATTGTTGTTCTGAGTATGGGTGTTCTTTGTATCCGTTTCATGTATGTTTGTAAAGTCCCCGCGACACATGAATGTATATTACTAATGCGAGTGTGTATTTAAAAAAAAACATTTGTTCCGTATCTGGGAGTAGTTTTGGATTTGAAACACCCATAGGCGAGGAGTAAACCTGATTTTTATCGTGGCGAGTGGCGTCGCGATTTCAAATTTATCTTTTGTTTTTGTTTTGGTAATTGTATTTTTATTTGTATTAGAGTTTTGTATTAAGTAAAAATGAATATTAATGTAATAAACAGTCATTTTATTTTATATAAAACAATTTTAATGTTTCACATCTGTCAGACGTCCCGTGATGGGTCACGTTATTTTTGTATTTTATGAATGTATTGGTATAAATATTAGTATGTTAATTAGTAGTCTGGTTTTAGCAGTACAGGTCTGCCTAGTTTAGGATGATGGATCGATAGTGTGAGATGTATCTAGTCATTATCTATACAAATAAATAAAATTGGAGTGTCTGTTTGTAATATTAAAATAACCATTTTTTACTAAATGCATATGTTTACATACACGGTACATGTTCCAAAAATGTATAAAATTTTTTTTTTTCACTTTTTTAAGGAATGGCCTCTCCTTAAAAAAGTGGCCTCTCCTTAAAAAAGTGGCCTCTCCTTAAAAAAGTGGTCTCTCCTTAAAAAAGTGGCCTCTCTTTAAAAAGGAGGTTTCGGCCTACATTACCGCGCTGGCCAGGGCTTGTTTCAAGTTTTCTTTCTCTTTTCAGTGATGTTGTCATGTGTATTAGTTCTCCCAAGTCGCCTCTTACGACACCCAAGGGATAAGTATCGTTGGTGGCACTCCGTATCAAATCATTCACCACAAGACAGTTGTTTAGTCTTTTTAAAGACCATAAATACAAATAAACTAATCACAATGAATATCTGTTTTGTAGTTACACCAAGACGTCATCTGCACTAGTTTTATAAATAGGTTAAATTTGTGAGTTTGTGAGATTGTAGGGGTAATCTCTGGATCAACGGATGAACCGATATTAAACATTCTTTTACCAATAGAAAGTCACATTATTTGTCAGTGTCATAGACTATTAAACCGAAAAATTATTACCACGATGAGCAAAAGCTAGTGTTTAATTTATATTTAATCAGAGTTATACTGTACTTTGTTCCGTGAGGAAATTTTCACTGATTAACCTCGAGTAAAAGCTGATAACAACCAGGTAGTAATTTGTTATGAAGTCTTATAATTTGAGAGTTCGAATTCCTGTAAACCCAAGTTGACTTAATGTGCTGTCAAAAAATAGACGATCCAACAATTTTATGAAGAAATTAGGAATGTATATTTTATTACATACGTATATTAAGTCGAAAACAAGTTTCAAGAGTACCTGCAATTTAATAGTGTGAAATAAATACTTGTTCATTAAAGATTCAATAAAAGGTCATCGATTAGGAATTAATGATTGTAAACTTGTAAACTTATTACATAATTTGGTTCATTAATTCAAAATTTAAAGGACATACAGTCGTACTAATAGTCACAGAAAATCGCAAATAGTGAGAAGCAGTAATTGAACTACACGATTTATTTATTATTTGTTACACACTTCATGTAACAGCTGTAGAAATACAATTGTTATTAGTTACTTTGATGATGTAAACTACAAACAAAACGTAATTACTATTTATTCCGATAGACACAAATCAATATACTTTATATAGTTTGGCTTTTAATTTTAAACCAAATGATACAAGCAGATGTCTTATTAGATTAAACATGAATTAAAACAACGAGTGTGTTTGAGAACATACTTATACGTCACGCCTCCAGTTCTCGCTTACACCCTTTTTCACAAAATGTATCACTGATTGCAGGCAAGCGAGGAGGATTATATATTTTAACCCATTTCAAATATTATCAATTTTTAGTTCAGTTATTGAGTAACCTATATTCTTTCGCGTTTCATGACTAATTCTAGATGAAGTTCTAGTTATAAACGTATTTCATATTTTGAGTACGTAGAGGTTAATGAGCTCTTGATTTTTGCGTATGTATTTCATAAAACTACCTGCTTCCATTATCTTCTCCTCTATTTCGACAGCTAAAATCCGTATCAGTGCCATGGCTGGAGCCAATCCTCATCGTGATAAATCTCGGCACCCATGGTTTCTACCCATACCCACGTGTCGTCCGCAACCAGTACCCTACCTACGTAGAAATGATGTCGGTGATTGGTGAGGCCAGGTGTTACCCTGGCATGCTACACATTCACCTGATTGATCTTCTCAACTTCTTGATCAACATCATTTGGCTGAGGATAGTTATTTCTTATGTTGGAGCTGTACATAAGGTAAGATTATTTTCATGTTAGCGGATGAGGACTTAAACTTGCTTTATACATCTAAACCTAATAGGAAGCCCTAGTACTTTTAGGGAAATTACTTTTAATACAAAAATCTGGTATAAATTGCTAATTACTATTTTTATCTAAATTCTTCTTGGATCCTGTTCTTCTTGGATTCCATCATCTTATGTGCCATCTTCATCATTACTTAGGTAACTTGAAGATAAACTCCCATAAAATATAGCTAATAAAATAAACAATACATCATGATGTACATTGAAGTAAATTAAATTATGATAATGATGTGTCTAGACATTTACTAGAATACACAGTTCCTGAGTACTCTCGCGCTATTTCAGGATTGCCATTTGCGTTACCACTTGGATAGTATTAAGAAAATATATCGTATGAATTGCAGAAAGATCCAGAACCCATGAGAATGTTCTTCAGCCTGTCCGTCGTCAAGCTCGTGATGCAGGCTATGTATTTCGGTTACCAGCCCGCTTTTTACGACTTATACAGCACGGAAACTATTTGGTTCTTGAAGTTAACCGATATCTGTAAGTACTACTTATTAGAGAAATATATTGTACTTAATACGTAGGCGATTGAAAAATGTATATCCAGAACCGTATTTGAAGAAAATCTGCCAAATATCTGGTAAATAGTCAACATCGTAATTTTGTCTCCTGGTGTCCTGGCCGCTTATTTTCTTTTCTTTCTTCTTTTGTTTTTCTGCCCTTTATAGAGTTCGAATCTATCTATAAATATAAAAGAAAGTCGTGGTAGTGACACTATTTATAACTCAAGAACGGCTGAACCGATTTGGCTAAAAATTCGTAAGGCGGTAACTTAGAACCAGGAGACGGACATAAGATTTTTTTATTTTGCCCCGCCGCATTATTCTCGGTTGTTGTTGTGCCGCGGGTAACACCGCGGGGCTCAACTAGTAAATAATAAAAATAAATCAGCACCTAATGCCAACAAAACCTTTTGAAAATTTGTTTTGTTTTTCAATTTATTTATCTAAAATATATAATTCAAAATAAAATTTAAATTTTCAGTGGTAGCTGTAGTTTTCCTCGTAATCGTCCAAAGATACTCGAAGTTCCTAAGAATGGAGAATACTGCAAACCAGAATGTAGAAAAACCTCCCACTTACATTGAATGTCTTATTAATTCTCCTATTCGCCCACCCGCCTATGAAGCAAAAGAAGAAGTAATCGTAGTAGAAGAAGAGAAGAAACACTAGAACTTCAGGCTTAAGACTTAGATGACTTATGGATCTGAATAAAGTATTTTTGTTATAAGTTCTTTTGTAAATGATGTATTAAAAGAAAGGTGTTAACAGTTAGCACCTTTTGTAGTAGCAGCTGACAAGAAACACATGATGATCTTTTGAAACAATAATTGTATAGAACACATGGGAATAATTATGTAGGATTGTTTTATTTAAATTACGGAATTAATTTATGAACGTACCGCCATATTGTGGTAGTGTTCTTGTTGCAGTAACGGTAAAGTTCTTTTTGGCTTTAATAAAATAAATTAATCTAAATTTATCTTAACTTTGTAGTAAACAATGGATGCTCTTAAGTTAAACAAACTGTTACAAGTGCAGAAATTCTCAAATCTCAAATTGTTGGATTCTTAGATAGATATGATTCCTAAATAGGTATTTCAATACATCGAAGTTATTAATGTTTCGTATCTCATTTTAATCATTATATGTTAAATGTATTTTACGTTTAATAATACAAATA
This sequence comes from Spilosoma lubricipeda, assembly GCA_905220595.1. Lineage (NCBI taxonomy): Eukaryota > Metazoa > Arthropoda > Insecta > Lepidoptera > Erebidae > Spilosoma > Spilosoma lubricipeda. Next base: position 6,005,341 of record HG992295.1, read on the forward strand.
TATAGATAGAAATATTCTCATTAAGACGCTATTATAAGTTCTCATATATCAATGTATGCTATAATTAACTATCTAACATCAATACATTTATTTACTACTTAAATGCCAACTTTTGTTTATTTTTCTTTCTGTATATTTACCGATAGTTTATAATTATATTCCGATTTTATTCTAAAAATATACATATTATGTTGCACTCTGCAATATTCTGCTCTACACTTGTCACGTCTCTCTCGCATGTACTTAACGTTATCGTAAAAAAATTAGGTTCCAATATTGGTTGAGATGGCGTTTGAAACCATTTTCAACGAAAGTAATCATGTGATTGTATTTGAAAAACAACAAACTAGACTTACAAAGACATGTTTTTATTTCGTGCTACCGTACTTTCGTTTTTCCACATATTTATCTGTCATGGTTACGTTCAAAAGATATAAACCACGTCTAAAATATATGATTGTTTACCGTTCTCAGAAAAATGGCAAACGGAGAATCGGATTAATCAGATTATTGTGTTTACCGAACGATCGAACGTGAGTTGACGTTTCAATGTTAGGAATAACCCAGTTTTATTATCTAACGTGACGTCATTCGACGATCTAACCGGTTTGAACTAATGAAAGCTGGTTTTAATTAATTTTTGCAGCATTCTGTTTATTTTATTAGTAGAATTATACTTAAAGTGAAATGTATTCCTTTTAATATAAGTCTGATATATAAATGTTCGATATTGTATTTAGATCTTCGTGATACTTCCAATTCCTATATTGTGTAACTTGTGTGGTAAATATAAAATTGATATTTATTATAGATTGTGAATTGTATGTGGTTATTTGTTCTATTTAATAAATGGTTGAAACATCAACATATATTTTTTAAATTTAATAGTAAGATACGTTTATTCAGCCACTCGACCATTTTGTCCTTACATACAAGGGATCTTAAGCCGTAGATGACCCGCTGTCTATCGAAGTACCAGAGATTTTTTTTCAATCTACTTATGGAGTTCAATTCTAAGTTACCCCTGGGTCGCAAATTACTGGTTTTTAGCTGTTTGTAGTCAGACATATCCATTACTAGCTGACCCACGCAACCTCGTTTGCGCTTTATATTGCCCGTAGCGTGAAAATTTCCCCCGTTTTTGAAACATTCTTCATTGTTGCTTCGCTCCCATTAGTAGTAGCGTGATGATATATACCCTATAGCCTTCCTCGATAAATGGACTATCCAACACCAAAAGATTTTTTCAAATCGGACCAGCGGTTCCTGAGATTAGCGTGTTCAAACAAACAAACAAACTCTTCAGCTTTATATATTAGTATAGATATAATAATAATATAGCCTGTTTAAAAAAAACTGAAACCACGCTTACATCAATCGATTATTAACAAATCAACATACAGGTGAATATATGTGATTGACTGAAGTTCATACTGCAATAGTAAAATTAGCTCACACATAAATCATTCTCAAAAAATATGAACTTGTCAATTGAAATATGAGTATACCTTCCTGACAACGCTATAAGTCCTTTATCTTTCTAATAAATCACTGAAAAAAATACAAATTAAGTTTTATTTTGTTATTTATAGAAACCGCTAATAGCAGGAAAATTCGCGTTCGCAGAATATATTAAGTAAGGCTTCTAATTTTAACATAGGTAATTATAATTACGTATTAATGTCAGTGAAATCACGAAACTGAAGCTAAACTTTTCCAATTACAAGGGGAAAATAGCTGATAAAGGCATGTTTGTTACAACAAGTAAAATTTTTAAAGACTTCAAGGTTTGACTCGATTTCTCTTGGATGCCATGATGAGATCTTAGTGTCCTTATCATGGTACCACCGTTGGGATATCTTCTTTCCAATAAAAGAAGGATCATTAAAATCGGTTCATAAACGACGAAGTTATCAGCGAACGTTTAACAGCAGACGGAGCCCGCATCAGTGCTGGCAGGCGCTGGGAGGGGTCCGGATGTGTTAATAACAACAGTCCCGGATCCTTCCCGTCTCAGGCGCAGAGTGGCACACCGTGTGGTTTTAGTCGGTTCGATTCCGACACACCGCCCCGCCGCAAACCCCGGCGGGGTGACGGCCCAAAGGGGGTTCCCACACGTTAAAAAAAATGGGAACAAATACTTGCATGGAGCAAAAGTTACAAATAATATGCTATAAATAACAATACATCGAAGTACCCACTTAACCTCATTTCTCTAATACGGCTATGTTAATTTTTTTCTAAAACGTATAGCTGCTGTATGTATAGTCCATTCGTTTAGATTTTGTTGTGAAATACGATTAAATTAATTCAAACAAATGATACTTGCTTGTGGGTGTACGCCTCAGGCGCCTTTGGCTTTGTGCACGTGCTGCAGCGGCGCGATCAATGCGAAAGGACTATGAAAGTAACATCAGTTGCTAAAGGTAATAAACTGCTAGGTTTTTAATCACAAACGCCTGTTGTTAAACTAGACTTATAGGACTGCCAATATAGGAGTTGCCAATCTATTTTTATATTAAAACCAAGGGGCTTATTTTAAACAAATTCAAACCAGAAGATGGAGTCTCATTTTGGTGTTAATCAAATTTGAAAAACTCATAATTAAGTCAGAGTAGTAGAGCCGCGCTGATTTAAGCAAGCACGGGCCGGCTACCCGGCTACTACGGCGGTACTACCCTCACACAGAAATTCAATATAAAACAGCCGCGACAGCGATCATGCTGTCGTGTTTCGTAGGTGAGTGCGAGACCGGAGGCCCAATGATGCAGAAGCATCACTAGCCCGCCATGGTGTGGGTCAACATGCTGTATTGTTGCATTGTCTGCATTCGCACTATGGTGACCACCACTCTTGGATTCTGCTTATGCTTTCCATCAGGCAGAGTAGAGTCGTTTTGGCAGGGCTATAGATAAAAAAACGAATGGGCCTATACTTGCGCACACACTTGTGCGCTATTCTCATACCTCATACTTCCTGCGAAGTTGACAAATTTACGTTAGGTTTAAGTTAAGAGTACATCATCATACAATAAAATCGGGGCGATGGGCTAAATTTAAAGGTGAAAAGTTTTAAATAGACTTTTAAACGTCCACGTAATGTTATTATGTTATCAGGACATATTTCATAGGCAGCAAGACAAGCGGAAGAGATCAGGCATGATGCAATATGACCAATTATAAAATAAATAATTACAAATAGCTGTATTGTTGCTCTGTTAATCAATCAGTCATTATCCTAATTCACTATTTCAATCACAATAATGACACAAAATAGGTGCAAAAAAAATAAAAAAATATGGTTAGTTAAGCTAATCGATGTGAAATGTCATCATATCTTTTTTTTTAAGATCTGTATATATTTTTTTTACTTTATTACTTAAATTTAAGTTTAAATTATTAATTTGTTTTCCTTTATATAAAATTTTGACATTTTCATATCTAATAGCTATGTAACAATTAAGTAACAGGGTCATCTCTGAAACTTGCAATGCCTGTAAATATCTACTAAGTTGAGACAAATTTTAATATAACATTACAAAATGTACCTACACTTAGTTAGCAATAAAGATTTTGATTTTATTTCCAGATGTTTATTTCTTGCCAACTGTTAAAGGTTAAGTTTTTACATATACTGTAGTGAGCCTAAACGCCAAATCCTAAATTTAATTCTAATAGGTTTATCTAATCCTAAATTATTACGGTCTGAAAATGGCTTGAAATGGTTCGTGTGAATATTGAAGTGTAATAGGGCTAGAACTTGTCCCTAGATTAGTGTAGATTTAGATTTACATATTATTTTATATGGAAGGTCTATTACAGAATCTGAAGTAATTCAATAAATTGGCTGAGTTGGCACTTTCAAGACTTGAATTGTGATCAATTTTTGATGGTACTGATGTGGTTACACTGTTACAGTGCATGTGTTAATATATGGCTGAAAGTTGAAGAGAATGCTGGCGTAATGCGGTTGATATATTCTGAGATGTATCTTATTAGAAATACTTTGAGCTGAGCTTGTTTTTATCCCTTTCTTTTGGTCACTTTTCAATAGCAATAACTACATTCATTAAATTCAAGTCTGTATATACATGTAGGTACATAATTTTAAATTTACTGACTCCAATATAATACTTTTACACAAATTTTATTGATAACTAACATGAAATGACGATTGAGCGTGGTTGTGGGTGTGATAACTCACTATAATTGAATCATTGACAAAAGTGTATGGAAACTAAAGACTTTATGCCAAGAATCTCTTTATAGAATCTAATTCTTACCTATGTTAGTAGGTATTTCAAGGAAACCGACTTAGACGGCCCATCACACGCTGGAGGACTGCCCTGCTTGGTCGTCTGAACGCGAAATCCAGGTCGACCAAATTGGACGGGACCTGTCTCCGCCAGCAATCATTGCTGGCGGAGACAGGTCCCGTGGCGGTGGCGATGGAGAAGGGTTGGGGCGCAGTGGTCTCTTTCAGTGAAGCTCTTATACCCCAAAAAGAGACTGCTAAACGGGATCGGGAGAGGGTCGATCCCAAACGAAAAAGACGACGGCGACAGGAACCGGCGATGGGGACCTCAGGTGGCAGATTGATTACTGCGGTCGGCCTACTACGCCGGGATTGAAGGGGGAAATAACTTCCCCCAGGACATAGCCTGAGAAAGTACGGCGTCGATTCGGGGAGGACCTAAAATAATATGGTCCGCGGCCTCCCAGAGCAAGGCGTCAGAGGCCGGTCGTCGGGATGTTTTTAGTGGAACCACCTCATACTCCTGGCTCTTGTATCCCCGAGGAGCTGGAGATCTGGAAAAAGGTACTTCAGGGAGACGGATTTTCAACAGACAGTAAATGAGGATCTCAATTTGGTTTGAATTTTTTATGTTTTTGTCTCAGAACCGATTTAAATAACTCTTTTATAAGATTTAAAATTAAAACATGAATAATATAGTTATAGTTTCTTTCCCTCTAACGACGGCGATATTGTTGTATATGGATTTGTATATTTGTGTCTGAATTTCTATGAACTTGCTGGAAAAACGAGTATTATCTGCAAATAGTTCTAACTTATCGTGTTTGTGATGAGCTTTGAGTAAACCAACATTCTGTGTCTGTGTATCTATAATTTATCCTTTAATTTGTACAGTATTCACGACAGCAATAAACAAAGTCACGTAAAACTAATGTTTTAAATTCACACTTCAAACTGTCAAATTCTACTTTAATTGAATGTTTTAAATATACTATATATAGTACATAACTACCTTCTTCTCTTAATTCTGTTAATTGTCATCCTCAGAACCCTTCCCCATATAATTAAAACCTTTATTTCTGTTCTAGCAATATTTAGGAATTCTGAGATTTGCATGAGTTCATCGACATTCATTGAACCCACAGCGAGTGTTTGGCGAAATCTAATCAGATAATCGTATTACTCACACAGTGTCAATTTGAATATCACGTCCCCTTGCTTATGACTCATAAGTCTATCAAATCGATTGTTTTAGAACGAAGTGTAAAACTAATAAAATGGTCATGAGTAATAATCCAAGAATATACACAGAGATTATGAAACTTGAGCTGTGTTTTGTTTTGTGGAATTCGCTAATTTCAAGAGTAAGAGGTCACAATTGAAAATTTATGATTAATTGTGAATGTTTCAAAGTGCATTTATCGAGGAAGTGTTAATCACATTATAACCAGTTTGAGGTACCTACTATAGTTTAAATTTTCTTCCGTAAGCTAGGATTTAGCTTCATCCGTATTCCCTAATTTTCCTTATATCTTTGCTTTTTAATCAACTATGATATTCAAACTCCTTCTTCATATAACTGTGTGAAAAATAGGCGCGATGTTACTGATTTGTTTTTATAATCCGAGCTTTTTATTACGAAACCTTCCAGTCAATGTAGTACGTAAATTGAACGGTGCTATCCGGTTGGTTGGTGTCTCTTTCGGGACACGTTACTCAATTTCCAGCTAAAGGGATTGAACCAAATCAAATTATTTCGAGAGGATTTTAAGGTAGGTGATAGGATTAACTAGTTTTGATATACAGAAAACAATGCACTAAGCTTTTAACGTGTTGTATTGGATTAGCGACAAAGGCATTTAAAAATAGAAACGTGAAGTTTAAGAATGACTCATGACTATAATCTAAATAAAAAAAATGAATTACACAGTTTTTTTTTATGGTATAGGGGGCAAACGAGCAGACGTATCACCTTATGGTTAGCGATTACCACCGCCCATGGATACCAGCAACACCAGAGGCGTCACAAGTGCGTTGCCGACCTTTGGAGGATGGGGAAAGGGATGTGGGCAGGGGTGAGGATCCGGTATCCTCACTCACTCGATGAAATACAGCGCAAGGGCTTTTTCTCACCGGTTTTCTGTGAGGCCGTGGTATCACTCCGGTTGAGTCGGCCCATTCACGCCGAAGCGTGGCCCTCCCACGCTGAGATTGCTTGCTTACATTTATAAATAACTAGTTATTAATTATATCAACAATCTTATGTGGAACGTGGCTCTCCCACGGTAAAAATTTTGATAATTTAGAAAATATTCACAAAAAATAAATAAGGCGATACGAAATTTACCGGGTCAGCTAATTTATAATAACAAAAATGGTTATTAAAATCGTACCCATTGGCATTTCAACATCTTACACTCGTATGAAAAGCAGTTGTTCCCAAAACATGTCGTATCAAAGGCAAATTTAATTTTCCCACTTCATACTCATCTTCAATTTTCCAACATCTCTTTATGGTACTCTTGGACACTGTACTACACTATGCTACCTCAGTAAAATAATAGGGAGACAACACGGGATAATATTAATAACCCGTTACCCGCAATTACTGTTGTACTTTTACAACTGCGGGTAGCACCGGGAGGCAAACCTTGTCTATAAATTGGTCTAAGTTACTCCTTATTACATCAGCTATCTGCCAGTGGAAGTGCCATCAAAATCGGTCCAGTCGTTCCAGAGATTAGTCGGAACAGACAGACAAAATTGTAAAAATGTTATTTTGGTACATGTACCGTGTATACATACACATGCATCTAGTAAAAAGCTGTTATTTTAATATTACAAAGACGCTCCAATTGTATTTATTTGTATAGATACATAGATGACAAAGCCTTTTAATCGTACACATCATACACGCTTCTTATACTGCTATTCTGTTATATAATGTAATGTATGCATATGTGTACATTATATATAACATATTTACTGCTTCTGTACGTTCTGCAAGTCCATTTGCCAGTTGTTAATGGCTTCCTCTAAACTTTTACATTCTCTGATCCTGGTCTCGCTCTTTCCCAACTACTTCTTTTAGGCATCTTGATTTTAGACCTTGACTAAGATATAGAAGGTAACTCATAGGAGTTACCTCCTATATCTTAGTCAAGGTCTAAAATCTTGATCTTTTTCTAATGGTGATGTTAGTGATTATTTCTTCCATTTTTACTCCTAGCACGCTCTTCTCTTGCTTCTTAAGGTAAGTGATGGTGAAAGATAAAAACTTACATGTGGAAAATGATTCGATGTCCGATGATAAGTTGTACTTATCATTTTTTAACGTAATAGCCTTGTTATAATAAAAATTAATAGTACATTGTGTGTGAAGTGCAAATAAATAGTAAGAAAGTAGTTGAAAGACATAAAAAAGAGAATTGCGAATCTTGCCCCTGTGAAATATAAGCAACTCTTTTGACTGACAAGGAAACCAATATGTTTTTTCCTGTATAATATTATCTACTTCTCTACACATCATCAGATTTTAATAATAAATCAAATACTATTTAAATAGTTTTACCATAAAACAGGTAGATGACTCTACTATCGTCTACACCACTCCGTACCGGGGCTTCTGCAGCTAATTTGCATTTGGCAAAGAGGACATTAGTTTGCAGATAGGAAATTAATTTTGAAAGATTGCTAAGAATAAATTTATAGGTTTGTATTTTAACTACGCTATATTCCAATGTTTAACTACATAAAAAACTTTTTTAAATTAGAAAATGTATTGAATTAATTTTTTACAGAACAAAATATTTTTACAGTATTTTCTTTATCGGTCAATTCATCCAAATTTTAAGAGAGGATTTTAAGTGAATTACTTACAACCGAATCTGCTTATTTATCACACAATAATTCCTCATTTTAATTGAATTAAATATTCAAAAATTCTGTATTACCATTTGACAAGCTTTTAGGAGAACTTTGGCGTGTGATCTTTATTTGCAAAGTTTGGGCACGACTATCACGTATCTGTGGCAATAGCCAGGACCGTATAAATTGGCTCGATATTGTGTGAAAGCTATTGGGATCTATGACAATATATTGAATTATAATAATGGCGAAAGAAATTTCATTCTATCAAAACTTTAATCTACGCTCTGACCAATCTTCCGCCGCTATAATAGTCTTTGCCCCACGTCGGCATACTTAATTAAAAGCAAGCGAATAAGTGGACAGTTAATTTCATTGAATAATGTGATTCTCTCAAATTTTCGAGTAGAAATACAATTATATATAGGTTAACACTTTACGGAAAACGTTCTTTAAAAAGAAGTGGACATTTTATATTATATACGGCGGGAAATACGTGATCAGAGTTGAAACAAAATGTACAAAACATTTTTATGGAGCAATCCCGTTATCCCCAACTTAAGTGTTTAGGTAAAAACCTAAATGGTGTTAAATTACTAGAACATTAGAATGGTCCATTTATTTTTGTAAAAACGTTAAAGGAGTTGGTTAGGGGTGGAATGTGGATAGATTTAGATGTGGACCAATCGTGGAAACATATTACGTGGTAACGTGGTTTTGTTTTACTAAACGTTAGTTCTATTAGGTTATCTGTCTTTTAGTATGTAGTTAGGTAAATTAGAGAAGAATCAGTATGTGACGTATTTGTTATCCCAGTTTGTAATCGTCGTCTTGTAGTTCCTTGACTGATGTCTCAACGTAAGACATCCTAATCACTAATGTTACTGTTTCGTGCTCAATTAATTGAAATGAAATTTGACACAACAATTGAAGAAGGTACTATATAAAATGGGAAGATACATTCTCTATTAAGAAAAAGTAATAATACTGTAAAAGCATCAGATTTTTTTATTGATTAGGCGGGCAAACGGGCAGACGTATCGCCTGATGGTAAGCGACTACCGCCGCCCATGGACACCTGCAAACACCAGAGGCGTCACAAGTGCGTTGCTGGCCTTTGGGGGATAGAGAGGGGAGATATGGGAGAGGGGGTTTGCGTTATGGGCCTCCAGTATCCTCACTCACCCGGTGAAACACAGCGCAAGCACTATTTCACACCGGTTTTCTGTGAGGAAGTGGTATCACTCGGTCGAGCCGGCCCGTTCATGGCGAAGCGTGGCTCTCCCACGGTAATTAAAAAAATTAACGCTATAGAGAAAGAAGTCAAAGTTCTGATTCAAAGTCAATCAATTCAATAATCACGTATTTGGGAATAAATAAAGGCAAGATTCACTAGGTTACATTTGATTAAATATACAAGTTTTGTTTCAACTATCCAAATGAACATTTCTATTCCAAGTGGTAGCAATAAGATGCTGTAAAGAGATAAAATTGCCTCAATAAAGATAAAGTTTAAAAATAAACCTCAGCAGATGATAGTTATCAGTTTAAGAGGCTGCAAGCTACAAAGTCAAAGTCGCAGTCGTTAAAAACGAAGTTGGAGAAATGAGATATAAAAACGCTTTATCCCATTTAAGGTTATTTAAAGTACTCATTGAAAAAGTTACAACAAAGAAGCAAAAAAAAAGGTTATTTGTTGAGGATAATATTTATCTTTTAACAAAATTTCATTTAGTCTTAGATGAAAGGCATTTAATAATTCTTTTGAAGAATTTTAAAAATTCATATTAAAGAGTTTCATTTGAAGTAATGTCGCAGCTTGGGGGACGTCACCAGGTCAGCTTTCGATTGCAAATACTAGTTCTACCATATAGCTGATGTGAATTTCACAGCGGATGGACTGACTGTAAATGGTGTCTTTACCGGGACCACCTTAACAAGAAACGAAGTGAATAGAGAACTCGTTTTGGGTGAATATAAAATATCCATTTTAGGTCCATTATTGAGATACATGTATATTATTTACCGCTTTTTAATATAGTTGGACACTTTATTTCTAATTTTGAACCCAAGGTCTAAACCAAAAATCAGATATGTCAGTTTTTTTATTTTAAATGTCTATTTTATGTGTGTGTGTGTGTGTGTGGGATTTCATGAGAACAGGCTAGTTAACCTACCTGTGGAAACCCAATCAATATAATTTCATACACTTCTTAACTCTTCATAATCCTTATACCGATCCGCTAAACCAATTTAAAAAATCCTCGATTTGGCGTTTTTGGATACTAATTTGAAAATTGTAAAAAGTATTTCGAACACGCTGTAAACACACTTCTTGTTGAAAACCACATCACAAAGGCTGCAAGGCTAGTAATCAACGTTCGACCACTTCCTAACCCCTTCTAATTAATGGCTGAGACTGTCTCTAGTCCGACAAAATTCCTCTTATTACCCTTATAATTGAAATAACATGTTGTATCGAGGTTAAACTCTGTCAACAACATAATAAACACCTAGCTCAGATTATTTACAAAATTGAGAAAACAAATTTGTAATAAGAAATGACAAAAACAAATTTATTTTACTTGGAAACGCGGAATAAGTGAAAATAAATGGAGGTCTGTGTTACACCGAGAAGTCGATGATTTAATAAATCAGTTATTACCATTAGTCATTGAATAATTATATTTTATGTAACAAACATATATAGTTATATAGATTATGGGTTCACAAAAATTTAGTGTTCAAAGCTTTTCACGAGTTAATAAGGTTGCCGGAGCTCAAAGCAACTTCCTCCTGATTCTGTTTTAAGGAGAGAGGGAAGCCTCAATAGAAGGAAGGAATTGGTGATTCTTGTGTTGACATCCATAGGCGGCGGTGGTTGATTGTTTGTTTGGTTAAACGCGCGTTAATCTCAGAAAGTATTGGTTCGATATGAAAAAAAAATGAGAATGAGATGGCGTTTGAGATCAGTTATTGAGGACGATTATAAGCTATATCTAATAATGCTACTACAAAAATAAAGTGGAGTAACAATAGAAAATGTTGCAAAAACGGGGCAAATAATCCCTTTTTAGAGGTTAAAGTTTTACATAAACAATGTCTAAAACAATTATTCCCATTTTAAAGTTCTAAAAAATGTTCATCTTGTAAGATTAGCTCTTTTTTTTTTGGCAAACATATTTGTTTACGCTCTTATAACATTACATTACGCATTAATATACTGAACTGACCGAAACCTTTACTTAAGTTCACGATACTCATAATTTGAGACTATTTCTAAGCTTTAGAACTTCTCATCAAATAAAAAGCGATGTGTATTAATAGCGTTGCAGTGTCTGCCAGGTTGCGTGGTCGGCTTCATTTTTCATCCTGACTCCTGAAGTTTAATATCAACGTCTAAGATGCCATGTGTTATTAATGAAAACTAGAGCACTACACGCTAGCACTAAGTCGCTTGACAGAAAACTGACTGTATTAAATTTTGTTCTAAATCTAGCTGTTTTAATTTTGAACTTGTTATAGAGTAAAATGAACAATAAAAATAATAAATTAATATTTCGGACGTCTAACACACAATGTCAACTAGTCCCAAGCTAAGCAGAGCTTGTGTTATGGGTACTAGACAACTGATACAAATATATATATATATATCTATTTTTTGTAAATACATACATATTATACATAGAAAACACCCAAACTCCGAAACAACTATTTGGAGATCTTACAAAGATTTGCGAACCGGGAATCGAACCCGAGATCTCATGATCAGCAGTCGAACACACCAACCGCGAGACTAACGAGGCGTCAAGTAAATAAAATAATTTCTTTTGTTTTTGGTACTATTGTTTTGTAGTTTGATTGACGGGTTAAGAATTTTATTCGCATAAATATTCAACAAGGGTAAATGTATCACCATGACTACAGGCGAAATGCACTTACAATAAATATCTGCATATTTTATAATAGTTTAAGTCCTACTTTCGCATTTTCCTCCAAGTCCTTATTATTAATATCTTAGTTCTATATTGTGGTACTACGTTTTCAAGTAATCCGGCAACCAAACATAAATAAGTTATATTACAGAATACGATAAGAAAAGCTGGATTTTAAAACCTATGATTAAAAGACAGCTGGTAAACGAGCACTTCAATTCGAGACCTTGGCAAAAAAGGGAAGCTTAGTGAACTCCTATCACAACTCTTATCTTAGTTTTCCTCCTGTCTTTTAAGAAAAGTATTTCATTTCGCTCTAGTCTCCATTAATTAAATGCTTCAGAAACGTGACGCTGTTGCCGCGGCGTTATTCATTTTGTTTTAAAAACATTTTCTGAGACTAAAGCGATGAAAGGATGCAATATTATGTTTTTGTCAGTTGGTTTTAATAACAACGTTAAGTTAGTGCAAACTTAATTAATACATATAGCTATACTTATAAATATGTACCCGTATTCAAAATGTTACCTTATGGTTTTCGATTTCAAAAATGGAGGTTCTCGATTTGATTTTATTTTTTACGATATTTGGTTTTCAGTTGGAATCTATAAGCACTAGAAATACAGTCAGTGTATGAATGTGCGCAAAAACAAAGCTCTAAAAGCGTTCATCGTTTCATCTAAATATATTCTTATCTAATTAATTTATTTATCCACTTGACCGCAAAACTAGCTAGCTGTAGTATAAGCCTAAGTTAGCTTAAGGTACAGTTACACAGATAACGGTGCGATACTCATAATCTTCATAGTATTCATTGCAAAATTCAATAACGAAGTTTTTTCCTATTTCAAAAGTGGGATTATTAATGTTTATTCCCGTTCGAAGAGAACGTCTGTCGATACATTATTAGTGGGTTCAGCTTCGATAATCCAAGCACCGGTTCAAAACCGAATGAACTGTTGTAAAAAAATAATCCCTATAACTGTACCATTTCTATACAAATCTGAAAATGGAAGAAAAACATTGAACCGGTGAACTGTCAATTAACACTAATTGGTCCAAAAGCATTGTGTTCCTCGTCTTGTCAAAAATATTTTTCTGACTGAAGCCCTAAGGTATGAAGAAATAAACTGATTTAACGAACCCAAATAGAGTCAAAGTTTGTTAAGAAGACCCGCGATTAGTGGTTATATTTTTATTTGTTTTGTAAACATAAAGATTTTTAAGACGTTAATATAACAGATTACCAATGTGGTAAAGTCGAATGAGGTTAACATATAATATATGTCAGGGCACAGAATAGGACATAGTGTGCCTTTTATCCTTTTCCCAAGAGATAGCAAATACTTTTATTATGGAAATGGAGATAAAAGACTGCACGGTGGTAAGGAAATAACGCGCCGATGGACACCTGCATCTTAATTAATATAATACACTTGCATAGCCGTTATTCCTACAAGATTGATGATATGCAAACGCATGAGAAACCAGTAATTTCACTTCTATAACAAAAGAACTACTTACTACCAGTTTTCTATGTCCACACACCACTGCACACGGTGCACACCTACAAAAAAAAGTTTATTTTTCTTCCAAACTAAAATTGTATGCGAAGACAAAAGCAAATATCATTCTCATAGCAAAACAATATTCATAAGGGTACCTCCTGAATTGGAATTCAGCAAACGCCCAAGAAAACCAGTAAAATTTGGCGACGATGGAGCTACTGTATTTTCATGACGTGACAAATATGAAACAAATAAAAATAAAACGAAATATCGCCTACAGATGCAGAGGCGGTTGGTAAAATATTCATGGCGCCTCCACCGTACAAAATGTTTTTAGGTCCTATGGAATAGAATTGGCTGACTGAAATTGAACCCGAAGAATTCTATACACAATTTTAATTTTAGATAAACCTCCTTTTATTTGCAGTTTGGGCTTCAATTTAAACTGAGTTCGTTAATATTATTCTTTAATTCTGAATTTAATTTGATAGGACTTGAAAACGGTGCTGCGATTCTGCGGGATTGTGGTATGAGACATTAAAACTGTCTGAGTCGTAACGAGCTAGACGAAAGTAGATTTTGAACTTCTGTTCGTGTTGAATTTTGATCAATTTTCGTGTTTTAATTGGCACGCACTGGATTGCAAATAACTGAAATGGATTAGACGATAAAAGTCATTCGTTATTAGCATACGTTTAAGTTAGTAATGATTGTCTAATTTTTTCTTCTTTTATTTTTCTTTTTGCTATATCACTCATATCTGGTCACCGTGGTGTAAAAGACCAAAATCTTCTTTCTAATTAGAAGGGTATATTCAGCAGTGAACTATTAAAGGCTGATTATGTGATGTGAAGGTCATATTTAGCTTACATATATATATAGTACAGATTTTTTTTTTAAATTGTCATGTAAACACTTTGACTCCTGACTACTCTTTACCGAGATATCGGACATACATGAGGGCAGAGCCACTATCAAATGCTAGTGTTTCATAAAACAGAAGAAGAAGCCTTGCTCTGTAACTTGGATGTACAAAATGTCACAATACATTCTAGAAATAAAATCACTTGTACTTATTCCACTATTTCATTTTTGTTTACACCTGACCGATTTCACCTTATGTCATCTTCAAAGGTTACTTGTGTAATTAATAACTTTGATAACTTGTGTTAGTAACCTAAGCATAAGCACAAGTGATTTTAATTCTAGAATATATTACAACAAGTTCCACCAAGTGCCGACAACCGAGAGTATTAATTAGAAAATGTTACAACTACCTTTATAATAGAAGCCAACACCAAAGCCTAATTGTTGTGACCGTTCCTCCGTCCAATGCAAACCAACTTCCAACCGACCTTAATTTCACGTCACTTCAAAGACAAAGATGAACACTACTACTAGTTTATATTATCTACTGTAGTTAAACCTAACAGACATATACCTGACCTAATTTTTTTTTTATGTTATATGTGTACACTAGCATACCCACGATAGCGTGATAATTTTCACCCGTTTTTGTAACATTCTTCATTGGTGCTCCGCTCCTGTAGCTCTTAGCGTGATCTTATATAGCCTATAGCCTTCCTCGATAAATGGGCTATCTATGAAAGAATTTTTCAAATCGGACCAGTAGTTCCTGAGATTAGCGTGTTCAAACAACCAAACAAACTCTTCAGCTTTATATATTAGTACTAGCTGACCAACGCAACCTCGTTTGCGCCTTATATTGCCCGTAGCGTGAAATTTTCCCCCGTTTTTGAAACATTCTTCATTGTTGCTCCGCTCCTATTAGCAGTAGCGTGATAATATATACCCTATAGCCTTCCTCGATAAATGGACTATCCAACGCGGAAAGAATTTTTTTAATCGGACCAGTGGTTCCTGAGATTAGCGCGTTCAAACAAACAAACAAACAAACTCTTCAGCTTTATTATATTAGTATAGATGTATCGTGTATACATACATATGCATTTATTAAAAAGCGGTAATTTTAATATTAAAAACAGACACTCCAATGTTATTTCTTTGTATAGCTAAATCTAATTGCTATGAATATATAATTACAGTGTCTCGTAGTAGCGCTATAAGACAGAGTTGATTAGTTTCCCGAGGCTCCGAGAGCCTTTGTGGTGTTGGATGCTCTATTTATTGTAAAATCTTAATTGCAAGGTAATTTATTGATAGTAAGACAATCTCAGTTTTGGTACTGACACTAACCTTACCATTTTAGACCCTTTGTACTGACAATACAAAGTTTCCCTGTACCTGTACTTTCTTCTTGACATTATAATTGAATTTAGATTTCATGTTTGTTACCTCAGTTTTGGAAGACAGAAATTTAGTTATAATATTGTACAGCCATCTTCAGTTGATTATGTTTGCAATATGCATTTAATAGCGTATCACATTAGTGCTACTACCTTCTTTTTGTACACAAGTTCCGCTCTAGGAATATATTCCTACATGAAACGGTCTCAAAGAACACTCAGACGTAGAACAACTATTTGTATTTCACATAAAAAGTTGCCTCATGTTGGATTTGAACTCACAACACTTCGCGCAGTAGGAAGCAGCATTCTGAGCACTTAAACCACGGGGTCATACGTGCAATTGAAATAATCTACAGTCAGCTAATATTAAGATTTTAATAGACCCCTGTTTTAAGAGTGTGTTTTTGGGCTGAATTATATTAGACAAACAAAATTGTATGGAGTCAAAAGACTGCTCTAATATGTTAAAGAAATAAGTTTCCATTTTTTTTTTCACTTATAAAAGGTGATTGGAAAACAAAACTACAAAGCAAAAACTAAACTACAAAAAAGAAAACAGAGAATCGGTTGAGAAACTTTTGATAAAAAGATACAGTTCATTTGGGTAGCAGTGAATATCTTTTTAACTTGTGTGACACCTCTGGTGTTGCGGGTGTCCGTAGGCGGTGGTAATCGCTTACCATCACGCGATAGGTCTGCTCGGTCACATCCTATTATATAAAAAAATGTTAAAACATTTTTTAAGCAGGTGAGTTCCGCGTTTCCTAAGTGGACTAGCATTGAGAAAAAAGGACAAATCAAACTCAATCAGTAATTAGCAACAGTAAATTCTTTGTGGTACAATCTTTTTTACCCATTAGGAGTAAAAAATGGATAGGTTAACTTTTAACCTTTTAACTCATAACAATGTTAGTTTAACACAAATCAAAGAAGCAGACTTTCGGTGACCCAATTATCTGAGTTTAAAGTTACCAAAAGTCATTTTATGTTAAATGAAAATTTAAAAGGTCAATTGTTTATAATTTCTCTAATAAAATTTCTGACGTTCATTAAATTGGTCGAATTTTGAACATATTTTTAATAAAATAGTGATGTTAGGTCAATTTCGTCAATTAAGAGCTCTGGGATTTTCATACGAACAGAAAAGAACTATGAATTTTAAAAATGTGATATTGGTGCAAAAAAGTTCACTCCTTTTTATTACGCTAAACTGTGTTGTCTTCACCTGTTAATATTTAATTTTAAATAATACATCTTAAAAAAAATAATATATGTAGACAAGGTTTGATTGCTGAGATTAATATTGAGAACCGACAGACAAAGAAGAGTAGAGAATCAACGCATAAAATGCAGTATTGATATAAGAAGTTTAAATTTTACTACCAATGTAAAATTGCATTTGGACCGTCTTTCAAATAGATCGTTTCAATAAATCTCGTTGACTGCACAATATCGCCGAGGAAGACTAACACTATTACATGAAATATTAACGCTACTCTATTATCGATATCTTTACTCAACTGAAGAATGTATATTCTTTCATTTCATTCTACTTAAATGATAAGTAGGAAAATTTCACAATTCCCTGTCATAGTGTAGTTACACAGTTGCAATGAAAAAAAGTAAAAACTAAAACCATAGAAACTTAACTTATCACGTTTACATGTGCGTGACTACCGCTTTTCAAACCTGTTTCATACTTTTTCATCGTCGTTTTTTATCGTAGTTGGGTTTTCGTTTTTACTTTTTTTATTTTAAATATTTTGGTGTCGTTATAATATCACAATTATCGAATAAATAAGAACAAAATCACAAACAAATACTAATAAATTAAAATAAATTAAATATATACAGTTTTGAAGTTTACAAGTAACGCCCTTTCCAATGATACCAAACCCGTCATATTTTTCTCAAATTTATTTTTTAACACAGATAGAAAAAATATCATTCCCTTACATATTTATAAAAAAAATAACGAGAGCCACGTGGTTTATGGCTAAAAAGTAATCTGTTTTTTTTACAAGTTTTTATTTAGCTTCACCTGTCCAGATGTTTGTTTGTAATCAAATTTTACAAGTTAAATTTGACTCACTTCCCGAATTCGTTCCGATTCTGAAATTTATTTCAGCTCAATCGGATTAACTCAATTAAAAAATATACCTTTAGTTCTGATGATAATGTAATCTATACTTATAAAATAGTAAGTCCTGACTGACTGACTGACTGACTGACTGACTGACTGACTGACTGACTGACTGACTGACTGACTGATTCATCATCGCCGAGCGTAAACTATGATAGTTAGGGCTATGAAATTTGGTGAGTAGGATCCTTTTATTGAGTAGACACGCACTAAGAAAGGAATTTTGGAATTTCTACCCCTAAGGGGGTGAAATAGGGGTTGAAAGTTTGTATGTTAGTCCGTCATTTTTTAAGTTAGAAACCTGAAACTTTACTTTTGGGCTGCTGATTAAAAATGAGTAAACACCTATTTCAGCGTTTTTGAATATTCAACCCCTAAGGGGTGAAATAGGGGTTGACATTTCGTACATAGGTTAGTCTGGAAGTCCGTCATTTTTGAAGTCTGAAACATGAAACTTTATTTATGTGTTACTAATTTAAAAAGAGTAGAGACGTATTTGAGCGTTTCTGAATATTCTACCCCTAAGAGGTGAAATAGGGGTTGAAAGTTTGTATGGAAGTTCGTCATTTTTTAAGTTAGAAACATATAACTTTATTCATATGCTAAAGACTAAAAATGAGTTAATACGTATTTAAGCGTTTCTTGGTATTCTACCCCTAAGGGGGTGAAATAGGGGTTGAAAGTTTGTATGAAAGTCCGTTATTTATTAAATTAATACCATGAAGATTTAATTTTGGGCTACTGATTAAAAGTAACTAGATATCTATTTAGCGTTTCTGCATATTTTACCAATAAGAGGGTGAAATAGGGGTTAAATTTTTTTATGAAAATCCGTCATATTTAACTTAGAAACCTGAAACTTTACTTTTGGGTTGCTGATTGAAAATGAGTAAATACGTATTTCAGCGTGTCTGAATATTCTATCCCTAAGGGGTGAAATAGGGGTTGACATTTCGTGCATAGGTTAGTCTGGAATTCCGTCATTTTTGAAGTTTGAAACATAAAACTTTATTTATATGCTACTGATTAAAAAAGTGTAGAGACGTATTTAAGCGTTTTTGGTTATTCTACCCTTAAGGGGGTGAAATAGGGATTGAAAGTTTGTTTGTTGTTGTTACTAATTAAAAACGAGAATATGTATATTTAAGCGTTTCTGGATATTCTACCCCTAAGGGGAGAAATAGTCATTGGCATTTCATGTATTGGTTAGTTTGGCAATCCGTCATTTTTTTAAATTTAGCAGCCTAACAACTTTCGTTTTCATGTTTCTGATTACAAAAAGATGAATACTTATATCAGTATTTATGCGAATTCTGCTCCTAAAGGGGTTGAAATATGGGTCGAATGTTTGTATGAAAGTTCTTTTAAATGATATAATGATCAAAAATAAATAAATAAATACGTTTAAAACATGAATAAGTTACTGATACATTCTTTTATACAGTTTTAATTAAATGCATATGATCAACTTCCACGCGAGCAAAGCCGCGGGCAACAGCTAGTTATATATATTTTTTATAAACAAGTGATAAAAGCTTGTTAAAAAAAACGTTTTAAATTAATCACTTGTTACTTAGTACATGGTGAATTTGATTTCGAGGTGTATCAGATTCCACTACAAGGTCTAAGTTTAAAGAAAGACAGAATGGCTTTTCAGCAGTCGCCTCGCCATAAAGCAAGACGGTAGAGAGTAGCATACGCTAATGTTCTCCTCCGTCAAAGCATAAGCCCAAATGGGCCTACGCGTTACACTGTTATTATACAGAATATAAATGTTTTGTTTTAGTTGTTATGTATGAGTTCGTAGTGACTTGAGTGTATTTTTGTATGTGAATTTAAGATGTGTGTGTGTGAAGATTTCCTCCCACAAAAAATGATAGACTGTTTTGTATCGTAAAGGAGCTATGGCTACTTTCCTCCGTTTGGTGGCCCTTGTTGCTATATGGCAGTCGCAAATAATCGCAACTCTGTTCTCGCATGAACTAATTGAGTAAATAATAATCATATTATACAGAGAGGAATATCTCTGGCAAGAATTACGTGACAAGAACAAAAAGTACCATTAAGAAAATACAACGTTTAAGTATTCAAAACAGAGTAGTGTCTACATAACACTGGTGTCCAAATTTTGAATCCTATAGAAGTAAAAATAAAGAATATTTTAAAATAAATGTACTTTATAGAAGCTAGTAAATTGATAATAACAATGATGTATTATAATTCTAAAAGCATAAGATATAGAACTGAAAATTTAATTTCTAGTTTCTTCAGTTCAATTCAGTTTTAGTATTTCATAAGTTTTATTTACTATTTATACAAAGTATGTTGTTAAGCATGTGTCATCGCAATATTCTGAATAAAGTGGTCCGATCGTGTTAGGACCACGGATGTTCTGTGGAGAGCTAATGTTTGCGGCATTGAGGCTTGCCTTATGCGCCGTCAGTTGCGGTAGTCTGGGCACTTTGTAAGAATGTCTGACGAGAGGGTCTCAAAGCACATCTTTTACTTTGAACTCAGGAACGGAAAGTGGAAACGCGACGGCCAGTTCCACAGATATAAGGATGTTCAAAAGACACAAGAAGAGATGCCATATGGACACCTATCGCTGAGAGGATATCGCTAGGGATAGATCTTAATAAATGAATGGCTTGAAATTTAATGTATGTGTTCTAATAAATAATAAGATGGTCTTAGTCTAATAATTTGAAAAATAAGATACTGTTCTCTCTTATAAACAAGTACTGTTTGTATCTGAGCGCATTGTCTCGTCAGTACAATGACGTGCCTACAATACTAATGTTACGAATTTTTATTGAAACAACAAACCTATGAGACACTTCGATAGCTATGCAAAGTGAAAATGCTTACGAAACAAAGCACTATGATAATATCTTTCCTTTCCTTAATTTTTTCTCGTCTCCTTTCCATGAAAATGCAACAGAGAGTAAGCATTAAAGTAACAATTTAGTTTCGATGTTGACCTCCCTAAGTAGTTTTTCTATGTACAGTACCTGTCTGTCTGTTTATATTCTCATAGTCTTGAATTAGGGTATCATATTCATTATTGTAAGGAAGTTAAGCTAGTAAGTTAAGGAAGAAGCTTACTATTAATACAGAATAATCAACGTCTGTCAAAGGGGGTAGATAGTACAGTACAAACTACTTATTTATAGATTATGTTATGCTGGCATGAATCACAAAGACATCAAAATGATATTAGGGAATAGTGTCAATAAATTAGGGTATCGACATCTATTACAAATAAATAAGATTGAAGTGTCTGTTTGTAATAATAAAATAACCGATTTTACTAAATGCATATCAGTGGAACGAATGGAACGGTGACGGGACGGGACTTTCACTGACAGGTAGCTGATGATCCAGGGAGTAACTTGGTCTTTTTTTAGACTAACTTTGTCCCGCGGCGTTACTCGCGGTCCAATAATAACCGCAGGTAACACCGCGAGGTTCAGCTAGTTAAGTTATAAGAGTATAAGAGTAAGTATAAGAGAAGTGTATAATTTAGCAGTATGTCATTAATGTACTAAAAGCATGTATATATATCAACAATTATAATAGCATCTTCTCTTGTGATGCACTGTTACTATAAACAATAATAAAAATATTTCGGACATATAACACACAAAGCCATCTAGTCCCAAGCTGAGCTTGTATTATGGGTACTACACAACTGATACAAATACATATATACTTTTTTTGTAAAAACATACATATTATATATAGAAAACACCCAAACTCCAAAACAAAACAATTTTTAGATCATACAAACATCTGGTCCGACCCGGGAAACGAACCCGAAACCTCATGATCAGAAGTCGCACACGCCAACCGCGAGACCAACAAGGCAGTCGATTCTCATTCAATTAATTTAATGAGACTGTTCTCATTCTACCGTTGATCAATTCAATTCAAGGCATCAATTTCTCTACTTTATTCCTAAAAACATAGATATTTTCGATTAGTTAAGAAATTAAAATCGCCCCGTGTTCGGATCCTGCCAGGATTAGGTCTAAGGCCGGCTGCTGAAGTAGGTATTAGCATAATCACCACATGCTACTGACTAATGCAACCCATTGGAGCAGAAGATTCGAAGGAATTCTCCACCCCGTCAACGACAAAAAAGAAGGAAAAGCATTTATTCATAAGCTTGTAATAAAGAATACCGTTTTCACCGTGGTAGGGCCTTCGGCATGAATGGGCCGGCTCTACCAGAGTGATACCATGACCTCACAGAAAACCGGTGTTTAATAGCGCTTGCGCTTTGTTTCACCGAGTGAGTGAGGATACCGGAGGTCCATTCCTCAACCCCTCCCCCAAAGACCGACAACGCACTTGTGACGCCTCAGGTGTTGCGTATCTCCATGAGCGGCGGTAATCGCTTACCAGCTCAGGTGATACGTCTGCTCGTTTACCCCTATTCCATAAAAAAAAAACTATCCAAAATATGATATTATGCCAAAACTGATAGAAGAATTTACAGCACGAACTAAAATTTAATTAGTGCAAGCTTAATATAGCGCAACTTAAGTCTATTTGGGCAGTAATAAAGGTCTTGAGCGTGTTCAAAGATACTCTGCCTTGTGACTATCGGGCCATGAAAACGCAATATAGGCTTGCTTATTTAAAATACTTTTAATTAAATTTATTTTTCTTTTGATAAAGCGTAACCTAAAATGTTAAAGAAATATTAATTTTTAAGAGGAATTTTCAGAAATTTTATTTCGTGTTGTAAAAATAGCGAAGTCTCTGCAACTTTATTGATTAGACTAGGGACATATCACTAGAGACGTATCTGTATTTGGCTAAAATAAAATAAAATGGAATGTCGCTATACATTTAGTATTTTATTATAAAAAGAATGAAAATAATTTGGAATTACTTTAAAATTTCATTTTATTGTAATAAAGTAATTTATATACATATAAAATGGACATTAACATAAACAGTAGGATCCTCCAAGCAGGAGAACAACACTTCCTCTAGCGTCAGAAATTTTCATATCGCGTTACAGGATTAGCAGTGACTTT
This sequence comes from Spilosoma lubricipeda, assembly GCA_905220595.1. Classification (NCBI taxonomy): domain Eukaryota; kingdom Metazoa; phylum Arthropoda; class Insecta; order Lepidoptera; family Erebidae; genus Spilosoma; species Spilosoma lubricipeda. The sequence continues at coordinate 6,028,366 of HG992295.1, forward strand.
GTAGTTCGATGTTTCTTCGGTAGATGGCACTGAAGTAGGTAAACTTTTGTTTTTACTTAGACCCCTTGAAATAAATTTACATATCTTATGCAGGTATATTTCTTAATCAATAAGTATAATAAATAAATAAAACTGTTTATTCACATAACTATTACTGGTGTAATAACACAATTATAGTAAACACTAAGTAAGAATTTGTACGGTATTTTAATTAATGTGATGCAAATGATCTTTGTGGGTTTTACTAAATGTTCAAAGAAATACACAAAGTATTAAATAACAGTACGACTTAATTAGAGACAAAAGATACTGATACTAAAACAAGAGCACCCAGACCTCATTTATCATTGATTAAAGTTTCTTAATAGATGCATGTGGCGTGAATCACCGAGTACCATTTATGTTCATTCCATTTACGTCGGGGGCAAATACAGTGTGAATTATTATACCGTATTAGTCGCGTGTGAAACATGAGCCAGTTGATAAAGCAGTAATACGAAAAAAATCTTCAGATTTAGCTTTTAATAATCAACTAGTTTTTAAGTGAAAACTTCTGTATGGATGGGGAGTAAATTCATGTCAGACATCATCGACACGATGACGTCGTCATGTGACGTGTTAACGTTAAAGTCAGATGTGAACCGTGGCAGAGCCCGCAGAGCCACGCTTCGGCATGAATGGGCCGGCTCGACCGAAGTGATACCACGGCCTCACAGAAAACTGGTGTGAAATAGTGCTTGCGCTCTGTTTCACCGAGTGAGTGAGGATACCGGACGCCCATAACCCACACCCCCCCTCTACCTCCCCTCCCTTTCCCCCAAAGGCCGGCAACGCACTTGTGACGCCTCTGGTGTTCGCAGGTATCCATGGGCGGCGGTAATCGCTTACCATCAGGCGATACGTCTGCTCGTTTGGCTGCAAATTCCATAAAAAAAAAAATATACATGTATAAATAAATTTATGTACGTACAATCTATACCAATATATAAAGCTGAAGAGTTTGTTTGTTTGTTTGAACACGCTAATCTCAGGAACCACTGGTCCGATTTGAAAAATTCTTTCGGTGTTGGATAGTCCATTTATCGAGGAAGGCTATAGGGTATATATCATCACGCTACTACTAATAGGAGCGGAGCAACAATGAATAATGTTTTAAAAAACGGGGGAAATTTTCACGCTACGGGCAATATAAGGCGGAACGAGGTTGCGTGGGTCAGCTAGTATATACATATACTCACCGATGAGCGCGCAACAAGTAACTCTATCACAGATCGATAAGTTTAAATTTCAGATCAAACAATTTACTTGAACATCCGAAGAATTGGTTGTTTATGCTTTTAAGCTTTCACTTCTGTCCTTGGGGGACACCTTCGTTCAGCGGTGGATAGCGATTGCTTGATATATAGATTGTGGGCAATCCTCAAGAGTGCTTTGTATTTTTATTTTTTGTTTTTAATATCTAGTCTTAAATGAACTAAATCAAAGCAAACATTGGGTAAAATCTTCTCTGCATTTTCTTTAAGACTCCTTAAGGCCAAAAGCATAAGATATGCAAGATGTTAGCTAACTAGTTGGTTACTATTTTCATTAATATGCTTTGGGACTTGGGTTAATTACTTATCGTTTCTATAAGACTATTTCTATACAATTTGATGCCTGCTGTTGATTTTGACAATAGCACTACAACGTTCATTTATCTTGACGTGTCACTGAACAAGCGTTTTTCTCCATCGTCTGAGCGTCTATTCACACCTCAACATTAACTTTAAGGTTAAATGTTTAAATATTGATATGCATCAATCAATGTCCACGATAAAAGCATCAAAATTCATGTATTTTTTAGCTTTGGACAACTCTAGTTATAGGATCGTCTTTTCATATCCATGACCTGTTTTTATATACATATTATACGCAAGTGTAAGCTAAAGTTCTCACTTTACACGTCTCTCTAAGTATCATCTCATCAAAGTGCATTTTACTTAGTATTTTCAGCTTAACATGTAAAGGTTAGCAAGTTTAAAAATGTGTTATATTCGTTTCTAAAGAATTTTAATCTTTAATCATCTGCAGTATTTACCTTTTGACATGTACACCCCTCATTACCTCGTAGATATTTAAAATTTATAAATCCTGGCAAACAAAATTTGATTAACATAATATTTTTTTTCATTTATGTAATAAACCCTTTTAGTCAGACACAAAATACATGGTTTTTAAACTACTATACTAATACATCTTTATTTAGTTAATATTATTCGAGTAAATACTCGAATAATATTAATAAGAAGGACCAAATGGTCCTTCTTATTTTAAGGCCGTCCAGTTGGCCTCCTCAAACCTACTTCATTCTCGTCTCTCTCTGGCTACTCTCCTCCATGTTGTACCTTTTATTATACTTTTCACGTAAAATCGCTGATTTCCTAGCTCCACCCCGAAAGAGGCCAGCGTGCATCCATTAGTACAGGTGGTGGTAGTAATTTGCATTCAAGATCGGCACAGTGCTGTCGGGACTGCGACACTGAGCCACTGCCACTGATGCTCATTCTCACTTGACATCTCACCGCCAGCGGATGTCTGAAACACATTTACATGCTGTGATACTTAATTGGAAGCTTGAGGCTCATTGAGATTATGTGTGTATTAGTATAGTTGGTCATATTTTATTTATTGAGATCCAGCAACTAGGGTTACTGGCACTGATGCATTACAACTCATTCAGATCCACATAGAAAAGGAAAAACGGCAGAGCATGCTTGGGAACATACCTTGAACAAATGTATTTTTATGAGATATGAGTAGGTAAACAAACGGATGGGATACCTGGTGAAAATTGGCTGCTACTAACGTCTACCTGTAACTCAGGAGTCTCAAGCGCATTACCGGTCTTGAAGTCACCGGAGAAAGCTGATGGATTGACATAAAATCCAACTAAGTTAGATGTGACGTAGCGAATCGTGAACTTGATTTCCGAAGCAGTTCTTTAAAAGAAATCAAAGACTTAAACTGACTTGACTTGACTTGGCGCCTGGAGGAAGGTTCTTCTTTCCTCCAGCCACCAATACCAATTGTTAATAACCATTAAAAACTTAAATATCTTCTACAGTAAGTATTCAAGTTTCACCCTAAATAAGATTTAACAATTGAACCAAAGATTTTAACGCTTAGGACTAACCGACGAAAAAATAGCCTTGTTTTATAAGGATATTATTTTTGTTTCTAATCGTGATAACAAAATATTTTTGAATTAAACGGTCATAATGTTTTCCTACTAATATTATAAACATGAAAGTTTGTAAGTATGGATGGATGAATGAATGAATGGATGTTTGTTACTCAAAAACTAAACGGGTTTGGATGAAATTCACAGTGACATAGCTTATACACCAGAATAACACTTAAGCTACTATTTACCGCGATAACCGATGTATACACGGGCGTATATATTTTGAAATATTTTTGTTGCCAAAACTGTGTTACTGACGCGTATATAATTTTTTTCCTTATTACTCGCACTTATATTATGTCCTATAACTAACAAAATGCTACGAGGATTTATGGCACATGATTCTGCATTAATAATGTTAAGACGGCCATTACGTGCATATAGCTTGCAAGAATTTATTCCCATAGCACTTAATAACGGGTCTTATTTATTCACTGTCAATGGTAATGCCAAATTCAGAACTTAAGGCATCAAAGGCAACAATTTGTCATTCATGCTTTACATTAAGAAATGATTCGAATGACTTTAAAAGTCCAGGGATTTTTTTTTGAATATTGAAGTCTGTAATTTTAAATTCACAGCTTTTCACTTAAAAATATGCGTATATACGATGATTTTCATCCTTCTGTCTGTCAGTCTCTTTGTTCCGGCTAATCTCTGAAACGGTTACACGGATTTTACGAGACTTGCACTGGCAGATAGCTGATATTATAAGAAGTAACTAGGGCAACTAATCCGCGGGTCTTGTAGGTAGCGATATGAGATGGTTTATGTAGCGATGTGATTATAACTAGTTATTTCTAAATGTAAGCAAGCAATCTTAGCGCGGGAGGGCCACGCTTCGGCATGAATGGGCCGGCTCGACGGGAGTAATACCACGGTCTCACTGAAAATCGGTGTGAAATAGCACTTGCGCTGCGTTTCACCGAGTGACTGAGGATACCGGAGGCCCAAACCCAACCCCTCCCCACATCCCTTTCCCATCCCCCAAAGGTCGGCAACGCACTTGTGATGCCTCTGGCGTTGCGGTAATACGTCTGCTCGTTTGCCCCCTATACCATAAAAAAGGTAGGTGTATTATGTATTAACTACAAAGGTTAAAGAGATTCTTTTGAAACAATTAATTAGATACTTTGTACAAAAAACCTTTGTATTAAATAACCAGCTTAAAACTAATTGACCTACGTTTTTTTGAAGACTTTCCTTACACACAGTAAATCATTTACTCAAAAAACTAGTTTTAAAACAAAAAAGATAAATGTACTATATATAATCGCGTATCTAAAACATAAAATAACAATTATTTAGAAGCCCTCACTACTCTATTAAACGATCCCACATCATAAAATCTAGTACATACCACAAAGTATCTACCATTTAGTAACAAGCTGCCGTTGTAAAGAATGAGACAGTACCCTGGAGGATTCACACAAAGAAATAAAAGTGCGAACATGTGTTTTAAGTCTTTTATAACGGACATTTCTTGTAAGAAACTTATCTTTCTAGATATTGAAGTTACATGTTACTTTTTACAAGATGATATTTCATTTAAATTTAAATGATTCTGTTTTCTTTCAATTACTTTATCGATTTTTTTAGATAATAAATTATTTCGTCGTCAAATAAAAGTCCGGGTCAATAAAATAAAAAAAAACCGGCCAAGTGCGAGTCGAACTCGCGCAACGAGGGTTCCGCACAAATCTGATGTTATAAGACATTGCTTTGTACCAAATTTCAAGATTCTTAGTTCACGGAAACTTGCAAGGGAATCAAAACAAAGTACCTATTACTCTGTAGGTTTTGATTCCCTTGCAAGTATCGAAATATTGCAGCATAAACGGCTGTATCTTTTGATTGCGTTGACATAGAAGTTTGATTTTTTCACAGCTATATGAGAACTTGATGTGAATTCCAACTTTATACCTCCACCGCGATCCTGAGAAAAAGGGTCTTGACAGACAGATAAACAACATAGTGATCATATAAGGGTTCCGTTTTTTTTCCTTTTGAGGTACGGTAAGGTAAGAAATCATAGGAATTGAGGTCATATCTTATTGATATCAAATTATAATAATTCGTTATTTTGTATTTACATATTTACAAATATTAAATACAGACTGACCCACAGAACTTCATCTGTGCCTCTTTTCAATAATACTTCCATCTAAGCATGATTTTGAGAATCTTATATTAGGCACGCCAGCAAAAGACACATTAAAAAATCGCTTAGATAGTTTCGAATTTGATGGTAAGCAACTAAGTGACATGAGAGTTAAATATAACACTAGCCGACCCACGTAACCTCGTTTGCGTCTCCTATTGCCCGTAGCGTGATAATTTTCCTCCGTTTTTGAAACGTTTTTCAATAGTGCTCCGCTCCTATTGGTCTTAGCGTGATGATATATAACCTATAGCTTTCCTCGATAAATTTACTATCCAACACTAAAAGAATGTTTCAAATCGGACCAGCGGTTCCTGAGATTAGCGCGTTCAAACAAACAAACAAACTCTTCAGCTCTATAATATTATAGTATAGATATTTCAATAGAACTTTGAGTTAGAAAAACATATTAATATTGTTACGAGGAAATACTAATCGCGAACAATGCTCGAGACTTTCCCACGCGCACAAAACACACACACACACACACGTAATAATGCACTTTACATCTATATACATAGCATCGTCTTACATCTATATATGTAACAATATTTTAAAGATACTTTACCATAGAGAACCTATTTTTTATTAAGTTGAAAATATAAATTAACCCATAAGTTCTGAGTTTAAAAACGAAGCGAATATAAAACGTGTTTCATATTTTCAGGTCGACAACAACACTTAAAAAATGGTTTTACATAAAATATGAAGGTATTGTAAGGAACTAACACCGCCCGTGTTAGCTCCATCCAATAAGTGTTAGTGACAGTTTCTTAATACCCCAGCAAGAAACAACACGCTTTAATAATCTCACTGCTAAACTTTAACACTATATTATGTATTAGATTGTAAAGTCGATGCTGTATTATGTCGATACAACACATTGTAGGATGTAATACTTTGTAGTTGCAAACTGAGAAAAAATATTTATTTTTCTTATGACCGCGTAATGGGAAGTGCCTACCATAGAAATCTAAGTAATGTGGTACCTGTGCCTACTGTCCGTGTCAGTCTTAGAGAATATAATATTTGGAGGGAGCGCTGAACGAGCGGAAAGCATGATCGGAGTAGAGAGAGAGAGACTGAGCTTAGGAAGAGTGTCTCTCTTACGCGAGTTTCTGATTTGTTGGTGTATTTCCCTACAAATCACACCAACCAATCACAGAGACTGTGTGAGAGAGATAGACTCTACCTAAACTGTAGCTCCTGAGTTACAAGTGCTTTATCTCTGTTTCAATTCTCTCCCCTCTCTCCCCTCAGAATTAGGTAAAGGAAGGTGTGGACTATCGTTGCCTTGGGTAAAATCTGTAGATATGCTATAAGGTGTAATAAAAAAAACGATTGAAATATAATATACTTCGTATTAGATATATGTATATTACTAAATACTCGCAAAATAGTTTACAAGATATAATTGTATTCGTCATCGTTCAAATTCCAAAAAAACATGATCGTTTCTCAACGTTTACTTTCCACTAATTGAAAAAAAATGTATTCAAATGTACAATTGTATATGTACATTTATAAATTTTGTATAGAAACATGTACATGTATGTATCTACAAAAAAAGTTATAGGTAATTAAAAACTTAATCTAACAATTTAAACGAGCAATTTTTGAATACATAAATAATTTGAATTTCGAAAACGGCGGCAAAGATTTTCATGCAATTCAATATGCAGGGGTTTTAGGGGCGATAACGATTTTAAAATCTAGCTAGGATTTACCAAGAAAAAAATATCTACACTCGCCCATCGAGCTACTGAGATTTTATCTTATAAAGTTATGTAAAAAACGGAATGGTTCGTAGTTTCTCATTCATTCTGAATGTGAACCTTTTATTGCGTGATGTAAATCAGCTGTTTACTCTACTGAAAGAACCGGCAATCTGTTCTCGTATTCCTGACTCACAATTCGGGATAGTGTTACTGTTTACGTGGCTTTAATCATGTTTGTGGGTCTGTGTGGATAACTAGTGGACGTCATGCGGAATAACAAATGAACCAGAAACCTAAAGAATCAAAACGTTCGCTAATTTTTCAGGATTTCAGAAAATTCCGGTATTTGTTTGATCTTTATATTACTTGAACATTCACCGTACCTATATAAAAATGTTCATAAATTGTAGAGGAATAACCAGGAAGATTGTTATTAAATAAAAAAGTATGTGGTTGTCAATTTCAAAGCATTCTTGTTCGTATGTATTGGATACACATTTTCATGTATTTTTACGAAACAAGTTTTATAACTAAGTTTGTGATATCTGTGAGTTGTGTGCGTGTGTGTGAGAGAAAAACAAGATGGCGTTTAAAAAAACCTTTTTATTTATCAAGGCTGTAATTTAATCGTAAACAAGTAAATTGCTCAGAAGCACAATCCATTTTATGTTGATTTATGTAGTTTAAAAGTAATATGTTTCAGACTTCCTAGGCAGTTCGATATTATAAAGGTGCTTAGAAGTTTAAAAAATATATGTGAGGGCTAGCAAAGAGTATAATACGTACCTAAATATGGTACAAGGGTCTATATAATGATAGTTAAAATTAAACTCGTCTGTGAAATAAAAAAAAAACATCGTAAGTTGATACAGTACTTCAATATATAACAAAACATCAACAACTCAACAATTTGCTCCAACCATTTGATAACCAATAACAGCCATAAACAAATTACCATATTCCTATAGTAATCAAGGGCGCTATACGGAATAGAACCTAAGCCATATCGTTTCGGCGTCTTAACAGCTGGGACGCTAGTCCATTTGCATATTCTAACACATTCACGATGTCGTGCTGCATCTGTACAGAGTGTGATATTAATTGTGGTGATGATGAATTAAATAGTGACATGATGTTTGGACGTACTACAGAAAAATGTACAACTCTATAAAATTTTATAATTAGCGACTTAATGTACAACCCCTTAGGATTTAAATCAGTGTTTTCATTTAGATTTCTATTTAAATATTCGTGTTCGAATTGTTCACGTGAACTTGTTTTTATTAAGAATGTTTTTATATAACCTCTTTCGTTTCAGCGATAAGTGCGATCGCTTCGATACTTTTCTTGTATTTTATGAGTAACTTTAAAACTACTCAATGTGAACGTGGATAGAGTAGCATGGTGATCTGTGTGTGTGTGATATGGCGGCTTAGTGAGATGCTTTTTCACGCCTCGCTTAAGGACCATTATAGAAGGTGAACACGTGCGGTGGTAGTGAGTTCCATGTTTTTATCGCTTGACACAAGAAAGAAGAATCGAAGAACTTATTTCATTTTGAAGTTAAACGGTCTTCAAGAAATATTTATTACATGGAATAGAATAGCTATAAACTGTGAATAACCTTGCCAACTTAGTCTAAACTCAAACTTTGACATTGCGTGGCTTTCGATGTCAGAAAAAAGTTCTACTGTGACAGTATTGGTTAAATTTTGCATAAAAAGCTTTTTTTTCTCTCACTCGGTGGCATAGTCGTGACAATGATTACCAGACAGAAAATCCTCTAATTAAAAGTTTAATCCCTTAGGAACTGGGCTGACCAGTCGCTGTAACACGATAACTTTGGTCACGTCCTACGTTTCTGTAACTCTCTGAATTTTTAAGCTTGGTTTTTTTTTATTTATCCGTGATTACTGTTTTCCAAGCTCTATATAAAATTCAATCGGATTATTTATTTTGTTTCCATTAAAAGAAAAAAATAAAATATTAGTTTTTATACTTCTTGCCTCTGTCTAAAAGTGCAAAGTAGTAAGTCTAAGGGGTACTGTAATTTATTGAAAAAAGCAAAGTAAATATATTAATAAAGAAGCATGAAAATTATACAAAAGTATATCCAAAAGTAATTAAGTATTTGAAATAAATGTGAAAAATGATTTTGTACTGTAACGTCCTATTCTTACTCTAAAATCAAATGTTAAACATGACCTTTCAAGTTATTTATCGATATTTGGAGAGGATAACCTTAATTTGCATTCTGTTTAAAATTTATATCTGATGGAATTGAGAAAGGCGAGGCGATTGATCATAAATTACTTATGGGGCTTTTAATATTAACCTTGCCTGCGTATATTAAATTTTGAACTTAGTTTTATGTCTAGTTCAATATTTTATTAGAAACTCGCTTTCAATTATATTTTTTTTGAGAAAAAAAATGTTTATCCAGGATGTTTTTAGCTAACCCACCCACGACATATTATTTAATACATATATTAAATTGAATATAAAATACTTTTCTTCTAATAAACAGATGGGTGAAGGTCAATTTTAACAAATTTAAGGCGAAACCGGTCAGGTGTAAACTTAATTAAAATAGTGGAATAAGTACAAGTGAGATTGATTCTAGAATTTTGAACAAACTCTCAAATAGTCTTTTAATCAAATAAAAGCATTATTGAAAAAAACAGTGCAGTAATTACCTCATTAATATCCCATTATAAGGTGAACTCAAGCATACCAACCGTGGCCGTCCTAAGTTGATAATTTTGAGGGTCACCCTCGACCGCCTGACCGCAATGGGGTAAACCTATAACTTATAATCGGATTACACGGCCTGTTTGAATATTTTGTGGTAAATAATAAATTTATGCACACGTATCCAACAAGGACAGCTATCACGTACTACGTAAAAGTTTAGGGACTGTCTCAACTTTCGTGATGGGCACACCGTTAGCATTGATTATGTTATGTTACTGTCACTTAAAAAGGTTCTTATATGGTATCTAAAATTATTATTCATTCATATTTTTACTTCTTTTCTTAAAAGAGTCTTTCCTATCATCCCAAGTTTATTGTTTTTGGATGTCTAATTTTAGAAATTCTTTCGAAAAGAGTGTTAGTATTATAATGATAAAATAAAAACTTATACCTCGGTATGAACAAAACCTCCGTTCTTTCTAAACTGCATTTCTTAATACCAACGTAACTATAGCCCCTCAGTATGACTTGACAAAAAAGATGATAAAAAAAAGACGGGTAACATGTGACCAAGGCAATTGTGCACATTTTCCGCCATTTTCGTTTAAGTATTTTTACCAAAATATTAATAATAATTATTTACTCGATAACGGCCACCGCGGCCAGTCTCAACGGAGACCACCCAACCACGCAGAAGATATTATAGTACACAAGTGTATGCGCCAACAAAGGTGCACTTTCTGTTCCCCCTCTCTCATAATCCGATGGGATGGTTAACCGACAAGACCGGGCAGAGATCAGGCGCAGGACCGACAGATTTACGTGCTCTCTGAGGTATGGGGGTAATAATTAGTATAATATAAATAAGGCCAACGCATGTTAAGGCCAAATAAGAGATGCTATTTTGTAACTGTAGTGGACTGTATATTTATAACTGGTTCAATAGTGCTTAGTGCAACTAATAATAATAATGGTGAATACGAGATCGCGTGTGTGATTAGTATTTTTATTTCTATTAATTTAAAATTTAATTCAAATTAATTAAAATAAAACGCATACCTACAGAATTTAAGAGGATTTGGAAACCACTATCATCATCCGGATTTTTTACTCACTCCAGCAAATGTTAGTTCCAAAGGTCACCATCAAACAACATCTCCCAGAGTCAAGCACTCGAGAACAGATTGTTAATACCCTCAAATCACAGTCCGTTGTGTTTTGTGCTCGTTAAAATATCGTGCTCTAGTTCACCCAGGAATTGAGCACTGTGTGTGATAGATGTAGGGTAGTAGGGAATAAAAGGTTATATGGTACTTCAATAAGGTACTCTGGTCTGCAATCAAATATTCGGGGCGTGTTTTTTTTCCGTGATCATCCAATACTTTCCATGTAGCTTTAAATCTTGAGTTCATAATTAATTCAATTATGTGATATTAATTTTAAAAATATGTAATACTTTTCTGGAATTTGTTATGATGAAAACTTCTGCTTTTTTAATTACTGTAGCCATTTTATATTTGATAAGCTAACTCGAAACCTTTTGCTGTCCCAAATAAGGTCGACTTTTTCATGCTGAAATACTTGAATTTCATTTTCGTCTTAGGCTTGCAATTTACTGTTTGTTATTGGTACATTAGATCAAGTGATATGAGGTTAAAATCGGTAAAATCACTGCTACAACAAATGTTCAGAACCGCGTGATATCAAAGCAATGCTATCGCAGATGAAAATTTTAGTTAAGTATGAGAAGAAGTTTGGTTTTCTTTTATATACAATCATTTGAAAATTCAACGTGACTTTATAAATAAATGTTTCTCTATAAAAATTGTAATTTAAAAAAATAATCGGTTCTTTTAATTTCTAGATAGAATTAAATCAATAAGGTTTTGGCTACATGCTCGCTGGAAAGAAAATTTGAATCCAAGACATTAAAGACGCAGAAAAAACATTAAAAAACAACGAAGAAATTAAATACCACCTATTCTTACAGAAATGAGATATACATTTTAATATACTGTCTTAGTATCTTTTATGTAATATACTGCTCAAGGGCGCCGAAAATTATTTGCATTTATCATCAATTTAGCTTAATAACAAATGAGGAATTAACATCTATACGTCAGAAGATCCAAAAATACTAAGAAGTGTCGTCAATTTGTCCATAGAAAAAATAAAAATAAATTAATAAAATAAATAGCCTCTACATATTTGGATTAAGAATTCCAGCTGAAAATTTTAAAGTGCCATTCATAAATATATAAATAATTCATCTGAAACTGATTCTCATTTTTTTGAATATTTGATTTTTTTTTTTGCGGAAATCCTCGTATTGTTGTCCACCTAGTGATGTTTTTTTCGGACCTATAGCCGCATAACATCTCGGGTACTAGTAGCCAGGAAATCAATTGTACCCGCCCACCACCGGGTTACCATCCCCGAAATCTTATGAGCAAAATTTTTAGTTCGTTTAAAAGCACCAACTTAGCAGTAAATTCGTTTGCTTTCTACACGTGAATACCAATTAAGCTTAGCGTTTTAGGAGAGGTACTAGTTTAATGTAATATCTAATTATAATGTAGTATTGACTGCCTCGTTGGTCTCGCGGTTGGCGTGTGCGACTGCTGATCATGGGTTTCGGGTTCGATTCCCGGGTCAGACCAAATGTTTGTATGATCTACAAATATTTGTTTCGGCGTTTGGGTGTTTTCTATATATAATATGTATGTATTTACAAAAAAAAGTATATATGTATTTGTATCAGTTGTCTAGTACCAATAACACAAGCTCTGCTTAGTTTGGGACTAGATGGCGTTGTGTGTTAGATGTCTGAAATATTTATTTATTTATTTATCTAAAACACCTGGTCCAAAAGATTTTTCTTATTTTTGTCACACCCTGTTTGTTATATGTTTTAGATAGTAACTTAAACATTGAACCTACTAAAAAGTTCAAATTCATGAAATTCCTTAGTTCTTAGTAATAAGTTACATGTCTACTAGAAATTCCGTATTGTAAAAATAGTTTCACATTGAAATATATCTTGTGCAAATATTTGCAGCTATTTAAATTTAGTCCGGCAAAAGTTCCCGCCATTTTATTTGACGTCGACACGAAACTGAATAAATGAATGTTTAATAGCTATAGTTGCATTACAATGCAAAAATGAACGAAGATTTGAACGTCTACGATTTTTTTTCGATCGGAAATGATTATAGCTACGTGGCTTTGTTTTTAAACAAATCGAAATTGATTCCTGTCTGGTTCTCTTACAAAAGTAATCAAATCAACAGCTTTACTGAATGCATATAAAAATATATATGGTTCTTACATAAAAACAATTTTTAAATGTTTTGTCTGTCTGTCTTTTTTATGTACATGTATATGGGAATTTTAAAGTGCATGTATGGGCCGGTTCGACCGGAGTGATACCACGTCCTCACTGAAAACCGGTTTGTATTTATAAATATTCGTGTTATGGAAATCAACATCATGAATTATTCCAAGCACGCTGTCAGACTGTAAAATATTCCAGTGGTTAAAACCAAATCAATGATTTTTCGTTTCTCTGTGATCATTGAAACTGTTGTCTGAGATCGATGTTTCCAGAAATCTGTATAATCTCTAAACCGTATAATGTATGAAACATTATTTGTTTGATACTTTGCCTATGTATTCTATATACAATGCCCAATATGCAGCCGTGTATGTGCATTCTGCGGTAAAAGGGTTTACAGTAACAAAAAAGAAACACCCAAACTCATATAATTCAAATGATTCAACAACTATCAAAGGATCTAAATTGTATACAAACCATTGGCATTATAAAGAAAACTTAGGTAATGTATATAGTAAATAATAATACATACATTGCCTGGATGGCCCACGTACTGTATGCATTGCCTTAGTATTACGTAGAATACCTGAATTACCTATACAGATTACCGATAAAATATACGCGAAAATAAAGTAAATCGATACAAATAATCAAGTAAAACAGTAAAAAATATTGGTATTAAACCTGTTTACCTTAACCTCAAACTCCAAAACAAATTTAAGTGTAATAACGACATAACACTCTCATAATTGCCAACTTTGCTGCCCACAATTGCTTGCACAAATTCATAAAGTAATAACAAAAGGCTTAGAACAACGTGTTTATCCAAAGTACTTTATAATTTGATGATAACAAAAGTTTGCGTGACCACACACCTCAATGGTTAATTACCGCACACTCTTTGGATCGGTTCGGGGAATAAAACCGCATTTGTAGAAAAGCTAATGGGTATAATGAAAGCTATTTGAATTGCAATGTGAATAATTATGATGCGTTAGCTGGGATTGAGAATTTTTATTTCAAGAGTTCGGTTCGGTATTTGTCAATGTAGGTTCCATTAATGGCAAATGAAACTAAAATAGGTCACTACCTTATACCCAATTTAATATAAATTTTAATAGTTATTAAATAGAAATGTTACTTCAATAGCTTATATTTAAAAAAAATGGAAATAATTAAGTATTTATTTAAAAAAAACTCTCTCTCTCTCGGGTGATTCTCTGCTTTTTCTGTATTAAAAGAATGCAACAAAAATATTTATTATTACTATTTTTATATTTATTATATTATTATTATTATTATTAATTAATCAAGCTAGTTTTCAAGCTAAAAACCTGTACCGAAATAAATTTAATTAGAAAGGCTTTATAGATAGATATATATTTTTAAGTGCTCGCCTCTAATATTAAAATCAATAAATAAAATAAATATGTATCGAAATAATTTAATGTACTTTTCCAACCACGAAAGGAATAGCAAATGCTAGGAATATATGCCAGTATAATACAATTTACTGACATTTATATGAAATAACCAACATGGAACATTACTTAGATTCTGACGATTTGCAGTCACGCCTTGTCATTTACTGAAATAGGGTAATGGACGCTGAATAACAAAAGAAATAAGAAAAATAATAATTTATTACTTTGCCGATGCGGCTACTAAAATACAATTTATTATAAGAAATATCGTATAATAATTCCTACTTAATTTTATATTGCCTGACTGACATCTCCATTATATACAAAAAATACTATTTACCGAAAAGTCACTCACAAGAAGAAGAAGCTTCGATTTATGGGGACCTTGAGAAACAAGTATTTTGGATCCGCCCCGGAGTGAGGTCCATAGACCGGCCATTGGGGTGGCTATTGCAGGAACACCACATCTCTTGACTCCTGCTTTTGTAAATACGAGGATTGGATCCCCCAGGAAGCAAATATTTAAAGACTCATTCCAAATAATTTAATATTATACTATTGAAATCACTCTTTTCCACGTAAAAAACACCTCAGAACTTTTAAAAGAAAGGTCCAGAAATAAGGTACTATTTCTGAGTAATGCTTCAACTGAATTATAACATCTATATTCACGAAGACGCTGTACAAATGCCGGTATATATAATACACAGACAATGGTTTATTTTGGTTCGAAACTAGGTACATAAATGCGCGGTCCCTAGTGTATGTAGTGAAGCAGTAAATAGGTATCTGTTGTCAGACGTCCCTGAGACTAGGATTGAGTTGGTTATGAGACAACTAACTATGTAGTTTCATGTTTATTTCGTTTAGATTAAGTTTAATAGGAATTTACTTTGTACTGATATTGGCTACATCACAGAATTTGTGACAAAGTAACTGAGAACTAACGACGAAATTCCAGAAATAAGATTAACTGGAAATCTTGTAATATATACTAATAAATAAAATGTATGTATCTGTTTTTAATTTCATAATAATAGATTTTTACTAAACGCATGTGAAAGTACATACTGAATAGTGATACTTACATGATATTTTATTTTTTATTTTTCTCTGTTTGTTTGTCAGCTAAAATCCCAAAGAGCGGGATAAATTTTGACGGGACTTGCACTGGTAGACAGCTAATGTTATAAGGAGTAACACAGGCAACATTTTTAAAAAAAGAGTTACGCGGTACTTTAAGAAGTTACGGTAATTATATTAAAACCAATGAAATAGTGAACAGTGTCCTTTTCAAAAGCAACATAAACTCAGTTTTGTATATACCTTATTACTTACAGTACCTTATATATTTTTGTGTTTCACATGTACAATGAAGAATAATACAATACGAAAACCACGAGACGCAGCTAGTCCGAAATAAATTGTTAAAAATTTAATTTAGAACTGTATCAAATGATATAGAGTTTTACAAGTTGAGAACTAGAATGAAAGTAATGTTTTTGACTCTAAATTATTCTCTACTGCACTTGACATTACAGTTGACGCAATAAATTTGATTTACTTTGGTAAACCACTCTATAAACACAGGAACTGACCAAGTATTTAGAAATGTTTTAAAGTGAAGCACAAGAGTTCCTTATTCTGTTAAACTGTTAATACTACATAAAATTTATACAAATTATTGAGTTACTGACCCACGCAACCTCGTTTGCGTCTCCTATTGCCCGTAGCGTGATAATTTCCCCCCGTTTTTGAAACATTCTCCATTGGTACTCCTCTCCTATTAGTCTAAGCGTGATGAAATATAGTCTAGAGCCTTCCTCGATAAATGTACTATCCAACACTGAAAGAACTTTTCAAATCGGACCAGCGGTTCCTGAGATTAGCGCATTCAAACAAACAAACAAACTCTTCAGCTTTATACATTAGTATAGATTCATTGCAGTAAGATATTTATCAGAAAGGTGTCGTTTATTCTAAGAAAATATTTTGAAAATAAATCAAAACTGTGTTATTTATATTATAAACTAGCTGACCCGGCAAACTTCGTATTGCCTTATTTATTTTTCCAAACTATCGAAAAAAAACTTCTAGTAAGCCCGTGCCAACTTCCCGCAACGTTGCAGTCTATAGAACTAAGCGGACTAAGAGAATATAACACCCCCTTTTTTACCTTCTTCAATTCAAACCTTGTCCTAACAATAATGAACACATAAGAAAAAAAAATTGGTGCAGCTGATCGGAAGTTATTATAGTACATACATTTCAGCGATTGTGACGATCTACGCAAGATGGCTGCAAGGAGCTAGACAAAAAATAAAGATATAGATAACTTTAAGCATAAGTTACACGTTTAAAGATCTTTTGAACCTAAGAAATAGTGAGAGGATGTTGATCTTCAAATGACCGGAGCGGCCACTGGGTGCAAAGCACTAAAAAATTGATTTTGTAGTACAAATTACTTTTCCGTAGTTCTACTATTCAACACTATTCGACAAGTGTTTGATCGCATTGACACTTCTGCCCTTCATTAATTCGTTACTTAAATTTTAATAATATTTGGAAAGCTCTCTATAAATTAATTTTTAAGTACCATTACAGTCTGAGCTGGCGACAGTCGGGAATATTTAAAATATTGTTTTAATATTGAACTAGGTAAGTGGCCAATTACCTTTTATATAAATAAAAGTATTGTCTATGAAAGTACTAGTGTCTATAAAATTATTAAATTAAAGCTTGGCAAACTTGCATCTCCACATTTTAAACCAAACAGAAACACATAAATGTGTTGCGCCCTTCTCTTGCGCCCTTCTCCAAATGTGTTCAGGAAGAAACCAGGGATTATTATCTGTCCCTACAATAACCAGACCCTTATTATATCATATATATATATATATATATATATATGTACCTGTATGTATTTACGCATGTCAAATATCGTATGTGTGTAATAATATGTACAATATATTCTACTGTATAAATTAAAGTCTATAATTACTATTACTACTTCCATTTTTATTGAATTATTTTCTCTTCTGATTCAAGTACGCATGATTGTGCCCTTACATTTCTCTATTCACTCAGGGTTTGCTGGAAGAAAACTCAATTTTGGATTAAGCACGCCTTTGTACATGACACTTCCTTGTATTTCTTTTATATATATGTGTTGAGTGTATCCAATAAAGATTACATTACAGAAGATTACAGACAATTGCATAATAGCTTATTCCGTCAATCATATTTCTAATGAAACATTCTAAAGATATATTTCAAAACATATATAATTTCAAGATCATTGATCTACATCCAGCCACAGTATACGACAAAAGAGTCGAAGTTAACAGAAATTCGTGAATACCTTTAACCGTTTCCTTTATTTAATGCTTGCAATTTTTTAATAAACCAAACTAAACAAATAAATGGCATAACCTAAATAAATAAATGGCAACTTATAGAATTGAAGTTTATAAAACTCTTTCATAGACCAATTATTTCCATTCAAAAACTCATTGATTTATTATATTTTATTTAATCCTTATGTTCCAATAGTAGCAACACTGGCAACCATGTAAGTGTTTTCGTTATCAGAATAAGGAGCTTGGCAAAAAGCCAAATACAGTTTAAAGTATTCGGCGGATTCAAGAGTAGCCGTTTTCACAGCTCATTGACCAAATCCCGCATCAATGAACGATAGTTTTAATACCGGAACTTGCTTTATCTAAAACACAACATATTAAACTTGTAATGGGTTTGAATATTTAGAGGATACAAGAGCCTTTTCTATATTGACTTTGCGCGCCAGATTATTTGATTGTTACGTTTAATATGGAATTTATACTCTCACGTATAATGTCAAGTCGTTAATAATTCATGTACCAAATATACACTTTAAAACAAGTAAAATGTTGAAACTTAAACATCTTTAAGTACTTCTTCGTCCTCTCTATATTTCACTATTATTTAAGGTAGAACCCGTAAACGAAGTTTTATCCGAAACATCCATTAATTCGACACAAACTCTGTGTGTCTGTCTGTCTATATGTCTGTATGTAAGATACCAAACATATAATACTTTGATTCTTGGAGAAGGATATATTCTTTGCTACGATAACCGACATACACGCGAAGAAAAGCTACTTACTGATATTTGGTCAACAGAACTATATTATTAATAGACGGACGGTTATACAAGGCCATGGCAAACATGAGTCTTTGCGTGATGAATAATTTAAATCAAGGAATTAAGTTTCTGTATTTAGAACCAGGTCACAATAGTGGCGGCTTAATAACTATATGGTGTTGATTACATTTAATATATTAATGAAGTTAGATGTTAATAGGTTTTGTCCACAGATATAGCATTTTTTTTATATATTTTGTCCAGCCCAAATGACTCTACTCTGCCTGATGGAAAGCATAAGCAGAATCCAAGAGTGGTGGTCACCATACTGCGAATGCAGACAATGCAACAATGCAGCATGGTGACCCACACTATGGCGGGCTAGTGATACTTCTGTATCATTGGGCCTCCAATCTCGCACTCACCAACGAAACACGACAGCATGATCACTGTCATTTTACGTTGATTTTCTGTGCGAGCGTAGTACCGCCCCGGTCATCAGATCAGCGTGGCTCTTCTACCTTGAAAATTTAACAACAAGCTTTATAATGAAACTCAAAATCGTACAACAACGGATTTTAAACGATTTTCCTGAGAAACGCTTTATCACATATATATAGGCTTGACTGAGGTTCATTGTTTTTTATTTTGTACTTCTGTGAGAGGGTAGTACCACCCCGGTCAAGACGGGCCGTTCGTGCTGAAATCAGCGTGGCTCTACTATCCATACTAATATATAAAGCTGAAGAGTTTGTTTGTTTGTTTGTTTGTTT
Source organism: Spilosoma lubricipeda (assembly GCA_905220595.1). NCBI lineage: Eukaryota > Metazoa > Arthropoda > Insecta > Lepidoptera > Erebidae > Spilosoma > Spilosoma lubricipeda. Next base: position 6,047,816 of record HG992295.1, read on the forward strand.
GTTTGAACACGCTAATCTCAGGAACCGCTGGTCCGATTTGAAAAATTCTTTCGCTGTTAGATAGCCCATTTATCGAGGAAGGCTATAGGCTATATATCATCACGCTATGACCTACAGGAGCGGAGCTACAATGAAGAATGTTAGAAAAACGGGGGAAATAACACGCTAGGGGCAATATAAGGCGCAAACGAGGTTGCGTGGGTCAGCTAGTCTTCTACAAATTAGATGTCACAGAAAAAGGTTTTTAAGACATTTTTTCCTTATTTTCACAGGGAGAGGCGGGTTAAAACAGTTAATTGCTAGCTTTTACCATTGGCAATTATAATTATAATAAATAGACTCTATAGTTGGAATAATCCTTCTAAAATCAGCATTCTACGACGCCTGATATCACCACGTCTATGATTCGCATACATTTGAACTGTTAGTATTTGCATGCATATATTTGTACATTTTGTACTAGAAAACAGGTAAACAGGGATGAATAGATGGATGGATGTTTGTTACTCTTCTTCTACTTCTTTCACGCAAAAACTACTGAACGGATTTGGATGAAACTTTACAGTTATATAGCTTTTACATCAGAATAACACATAGGCTACTATTTGCCGCGACAACCGACATACACGCGGGCGGAGCCGCGGGCAACAACTAGTATAGCTATAAAGTCAGACAAGAATACTTTTATATTTATAATATTAGTAGGGTAAATGCCCTACTAATATTATAAATAAATAAGAAAGTAAGTCTGTCTGTGACAACACGTTATGTAGCTTCAAGGAATTTTAGTAAAATTTTCCTCGAAGATAGACTAAATAATATTAATTGTTAACCAGATCGAATTTATAGGGAGTTCCAATTAGACTCGGGCCTTAAGAACTATTAGACACAAAACTATACTATTAACTCGTACGAGTATTACTACATTTTATGACCAAACAACGACAAAGGTATCTAACTTTTTACGCGACATTTAATTTTCAAAGCTGTCCGTTGGGTTCGCTTTAATTGTCTAGATATCACTTCCAAGTAAAATGCAAATTGTAAGTGCGGAAACACCTTAATCTGAGCTCTTTAACACTTATAAAGGCTTAAGCTGACAGTAACAAAGTAGAATCAGATAATTTTGTTATAAAAACCAACGATGAGACTGAGAAATATGTTTTAAACGTGAAAATAAATTGCCGTGAATTTGTTTCGGGAATATTGTGGCTATAAACTTTAGAACTTGTTTTATCTTTAGCCATTAAATAAAATGGTTTACTATCGTTACCATTTTCAAAATAAAATTAGAGCACATAAGTTAAAAACCTCTTTTATCTTACTTTTGTAAATATGTCAATCGTCATAGTTCTATACTATTTCTAAGCGAATTAAGTTGATTACGACCTATTCAAATAGATCAGCCCCCTAGCCAAGTTGCAAGCGGTTTTCTTTCTGCAATCGTTAACGCCTTAATTCTCGTGTGTCATTGGCTAATACTTTGTCTAAGAATAGGTACTTTGTCAGAAAGAAAATCGCTTGCAACTTGGCTAGGGGGGCATGTGTTACTTTGCCCATTAGAATTACTGCCTAATCAGTTGTTAACCTAGATTTACAATCCGTGCCTTATGCATTTACACTAGGTATATATTTACGGTTACGTTGAACGCTTCTAACTATCTAATAGTAAGAGATCACCGTTATACACATTTCATAGATGTTTTTTCTCTAATCTTTCCTTCTCTCCATATGGAGGAATATTTAAAGGTCTATTAGCCATAACACTAGTTACAGTACTACATACTGATGATATTATTAACTTAACTGATAAGAGGATCATCTTTAGGCTAGAATTGCACTATTAACAGAAATCTACTTCCCCGCATCGTCTCGTAACGTCATTATGTGGCCAATTATTATTTAGTAGATCTTAGTTCAACAAGTTAGTTGTTATTATCGACGCGAGTAAAATCTTCACTGGTTTGTTAAGATCAAATTTTTATAGTGTCTTCAATGCTCTTTTTGTAATGATTTACAAGTCTGTTAATATTTTTTCCGGTCTTATTAGGTACTCTATTTACTTTCCATTAGATTTTTTTCTCGCTGGAAATTATACCTATGTTTTCAGTTGTGTACGCAATTTTACTTGAGAGATGATCGAGATCGCAGAGATGTACCATAGATATGAAATTTCTAAATAATTTATTTTAAGTTTTTTGCGATAACGAATTGGATGGTAGCAGAGCCACGCTGCCTTCAGCACGAACGGGTCGGCTCGACCGGGGCGGTACTACCTTCGCACAGAAAATCAATGTAAAATGACAGCGTTCGTGTTCGTGTTGGTGAGTGCGAGACAGGAGGCCCCATGATGCATCACTAGGCCGCCATGGTGTGGGTCACCATGCTGCATTGATTGCATTCGCAATGAGTATGGTGACCGCCACTCTTGTATTCTGCTTATGCTTTCTATCAGGCAGAGTAGTCATTTTGACAGGTCCATACATAAAAAAAATGAGTTTATTGAATTTCGCTTTTGTAATGGCTCCTCAATGATAAACTCTGTGTTTCCCTTCTGTGTTCAACTAAGTTTTTAAGTTCATAGCGTGTCCTATAAACATAAAATGAAGAGAGAGCCTACAACACCAAGCTGTCACGATCAATTTTGAATTCATTTCACTTACAATTTAAACTGTTTATTGATTTACTATGTTATAAAGTTTGTGGAACGTTGATAGCTGAAGGTTCTATAATACATTGTAATTGAATGACTGCACGGGAGGCGTAATGGTTTAAGCGGCTGCCTCGAAACTTACTACTGCGCGAATGTAATGGGTTCCATCCCTGCATATGACCATATTTTGCATGATCCAACAATTGTGTAGATCTTAGTGTAGTTGTGGCAATTTGTTCAAATGAATATTTGTAAAGTCCCCATTTAATGAATGAGGTGTGAGATTCGTAATAATAGCTGGTGTTTTTATGTATTTCTCCTTTTCGAAATGGCAGGATTAGTTAATTGTTCATGACATTATTATTAGTAAGTAGGAACGTGATTTAATATTTTACCTAGTAAATAAATTTACTAAGAAGTTGTACGTGACTGTACGACTAATAAAGTGGATATAACTATTTTTAGAGGATTATATGTAAATATGAAAATTTATCTCCGACCTTTTTTATAAAATATAGAGGATTTTTTATGTCTGAGTTATAAGCTGGAGATTATCTCTTATTAATAAAGAATTTAATATTCATTGCTTAGTGTAAAATTGGTCTCAAAATTTGCCTCTAGGGTTTTCTCTAAGCTGTGTTGAATTTCTAATTCATGAAGTATATTAATAGTAAACAGATATGGATGTGATAAATAGCTATATATAAAGAAGTTTTTTACAGTAAATATACTTACGTTTCTTATACCCGGAGGAGTAGATAACGGCATATAAACCGTCTACATTTTACCACCTATGATGTCACTGACGGTGGCCAGGCCAACAATAGGTTTTATAACACTTAAATTCCGCTGAGGCGCGCGTATCTCGGCCGTGTGTTATTGCGTATCCTACTACGGAACGTTCAACAGATTATGCAACTTCGTCGGCCACAAAACAAGCTCTCATGAAGGCCATTAAGCCCAGTGACGAAGGTTTTCAAATTGTAGGCGTTAAAAAAACTGCAAAGGCAGGCGTCGTGTTGCGGGTTGCAAATGAAAGGCAGCTTAAAAAACTAGAATCAGTAAACGCCATTAAATCTGCAGGCTTACGCTTAGAAAAACCGAAAGGCCGAAGGCCCCGTATAATTGTAAAAGACGTACCCAGTTCTATGGAGGATCGTACCTTTCTAACAGCGTTATATCGTCAGAATATCAAGGACGAATTAAAATTAAGCGAAAGCGACTTTTTAAAATCAACCAAAATTGTCAGGCATCGTAAACTAGAACACGGACGCCAATGGATAGGCTTAGAATTAGAGACAGAAGTTAGGAAACACTTAGCTAGCACAAAAGATAAATTATATATAGACTGGGCCACTTGTAGGTTTATGGACGACTTAGAAGTAGTTCGTTGCTTAAACTGTCAACAATTCGGTCATGTTCAAAAGTTTTGCACTATTAAAACGCCTACCTGTGCCAATTGCGCCGCCAACCACGATACAAGAGCTTGTTCGATTAAGGACACACCAGATTTTAAACCGAAATGCGCACAATGCAGCCGGTACAAAAAACCGTGTGACCATCGATGTGGATCACAGGACTGCTCCACATATAAACTTAAATTAGAGCAGCTAATCCTAAATACTAATTACTGAATAGTTTTACAGCAGTAGTTTTAGTAATTGTAGTACTTAATTAATAATGGATAATATCTCAATAGGCCAGTTAAACCTTCATAATGACAAAATAGCTACGTCAGAATTAGACAATTTAGTTTTGGAACAAAAGTTAGACATTGTCCTTATACAAGAGCAATATCAAAGCGCTCGCTTGCGGAACAATGTAGTACAACTGGATGGCCGGTCACGGGCTGGGATATATGTTGCAAGTTCTAATTTTACGGTAACATCTTTGCGTAACCTTATGACGTCACACTGCGCCGTTGCTGAGATTTCATCCTCCACCTGTAAGGTTTATGTAGTGAGCTGTTATTTTCAGTTTTCACATCCCATAGATCCTCATCTACATCATTTACGTTTCGTTTTGCGGTCCCTCGTGGGACACAAAATTATCATTGGCGCTGATGTCAATGCATCCTCTACTTTATGGTATGGCAAGCTGCGTTCAACTGACATGGCCCGGCGCTGTGCAGTTGAAGATTTTATTGCGGAAATGAATCTTTCCATTCACAATACCCCTGATGCACCACCAACTTTTTGGAGCCCCATGGGTGAGTCTTCTATTGACGTGACGCTTACGCGCGGCGACGTCTCGATATCTGGATGGCGTGTCCTACCGGACGCATCCTGTAGTGATCACCGCTTAATCGTGTACGAATTCATACCAATGGTTGCACAACATCCACTAAGAACTCCGTACAATTTTAGATATAAAACTAAAGGGGCAAATTGGGCTTTATTTGGTTCACTCTTTGCAGTACATGCCAAAGACTTCACTCGCAGTTGTCTATCAGCTGAGGAAAGCGCAGACATATTGTCAGACACTTTTACATATTGCGCTGATGTTTGTATAGGCCGCGGATCTATCTCTAGCACTCGTAGATGTGATTGGTGGAACTATAAATTGGTCGAATTACGTAGAATTCATCGGAAAGCTCGTAAAAAACTAAATGGCATAAAGAAGCGTAACGTAACTGGAGATATTTACAATAATGCTCTCATTGCTCTTAGAGTTGCCAGGTCTCATTACAGAGCTGCTGTGGAGAAATCGAAGGGAAATTTAATACGTAAACTTGTTGATAAACTCGATAGAGAGGGTCCGTGGTCACCCTTGTATCATGAATTTAAGGCAAATAGATCAATCGACCTTGCATACGTACAGAACATGAAAATTAATAATAGTTATACTACAGGAGTAGAAGAAACAGCAAAATATCTTTTAGAATCACTTGTGCCTGACGATCGGCCGGAGGATGACACGGATTATCACCGACAAATTAGGCAGTGGGCTATCGAACCACCATTGTCTCCAATGTCTGACTTACCATCTTCAGATGAATTTCTTAGTATTGTTAGGTCATTACCACTGAACAAGGCTTCGGGCGACGATAAAATATCAAATAAAATGATAAAAGAAGCTTGTAAACTCTCGGGTGATACGATTTTATTAGTTTTTAAACGTTGCATTGCGGAAGGAGTATTTCCTAGTGTTTGGCGGTGCGGTAACATTCGTATAATACCAAAAAGTGGCGATAAGCCGCCGGACGATCCTGGGTCCTATCGACCCATAACATTGTTGCCGTCGCTAGGAAAGCTTTTAGAACGTCTTGTAGTGCCTCGACTTCTACCGGGTGGAGTTAAATTTCATGATAGACAATTCGGATTTACGTTGGGAAAATCGACAACAGATGCGGTTATATCTGTAAGGAAAACTGTCGCCGAGTCAAGGTTTCAATACGTCTTAGGTATCTTCTTAGATATATCTGGCGCCTTCGACAACGCGTGGTGGCCCATGCTATTGCTAAAATTAAAATCAAGAGGATGCTTTAAAAATATTTATTCCCTTATCACCTCGTACTTCACACAAGGCACAACTAAATTGAGACTAGGGCATCATTCTGTGTCGAAGGCGCTTACGATGGGGTGTCCTCAGGGCTCGGTGCTAGGTCCATACTTGTGGAATATAGGCTTCGACGATTTTCTTACAATACCAATACCACCCGGATGTACCCTAAACGCGTATGCGGATGACGGTTTATTACTGGTGGAATCTGATACTAGAGCGGGGCTTGAGAGTCTGGCTAATAGATGTTTGAACTTAGTATCTCTATGGGGTGTACGTAATCGCTTGACTTTTGCACCAAACAAAACCTTCCAGCTACTTCTGAAAGGTAACCTCAAATCACCGCCGTGTATTAAATTTCAAAATGTTACTATTAAAAATAAAACCTCGGTTTGTTATTTGGGATTAGTTTTAGAAAGAAATTTTTCATTTATCGAACATATTAGAACAGTTAATGAAAAGTCTAAAAAAAGTTTCTTTGCTCTGACGAGAATATCAACTGCCACATGGGGTCTTTCATTTAATACATTAAAAATCATATATGGAGCTACTTATTTAGGTGCTGTTTGCTATGGTGCTCCCGTATGGGCCGATAGAGCGACTGTAGGTGCTGTCCGTCGCAAACTATTACAAGGCCAACGACTTGCATTGATCTTCTTGTGCAAAGCATATAGGACGGTTAGTACTGAGGCGTTACCGGTGTTGGCGGGTGTTCTTCCGGTCGATCTCGAGGTGCAGAGACGTGCAGCCATGTACTATTCCACACTACAAAACATGGAATGCGATTTTTTGGGCGTACGAGACCGCGATAAAATCATAAGATTGTTTCAACAGCAATCCAATGTCTATAACGACCTAATGGATGAATGGCAACAACGATGGGACGAATCATCTAAGGGGCGCCACCTCTACCAATTCTTCCCATCTGTTCGCGAGCGGATGTCGAGGACATGGCTCGAGGTAGATCACTGTGTCGCTCAATTTCTTACAGGCCATGGTAACTTTAAGAGCAAACTACACTCATTTAAATTAATCGATTCACCATTGTGTCAATGCTCAACACCTGATACTAGCTGTGAACAGTCGGCTCATCATATTCTCTGGGAGTGTAGTCTTTGGTACAATGAACGTAACACAATGCTAAATAGCTTACAAATGACATCTGGGGTGGTATACTATGAGGATCTTGTGTCAACTGCGGTGAATTTCCGTGCGTTCAGGCGATTCTGCCATACATACTATAGTAATCAAATATAGCTCACTTAGGACCCATAATATTTTATCCGTGGTGCTTCCCGGTTTAAAAAAAAGGTGTCTGCCTATTTTGACTTCATTTTGTCTCCCGCTTTGCTAAGGAGGGAAGTGGACTTATCATATTTCCAACTCCTCCTGTTTTTCTTCTGATTAATTTCGTTGCGGGTTCCAAGACAGTTAATTTTTTTCCTGGGACTTCCCGAGTGTCATAACTCGGTGTGTTCGTGGGTCACTGCTGTTGATCCTGGTGTACAGGAGTTACAGTGGTGGGCGTGTGGGTGGGATTAGTCCCAATAAAAAAAAAAAAAAAAAAAAAAACACTTAAATTGGTTGAAATTTGACGTTAAATATTAGTATTTGTCGGTTACTGATAAATAAGTTGTTAGGGTTAACATCTCCTCAGGTTGGCTACGGTTAAATCTCAACAACTAGGGCGCTTGGCAAAGATTTGATTTGTTTTTTCCAAAACTTACTAATTAGATGAAATTTCTCGCCAAGTCACAGATTTAGTCTGGTGTTAGCTTAGAACATATGAATTATTTTTTTTAAGTATGTATAGCCTAAATGCCAGATCGAAATATTTTACGAAAAATTATACGTGTCAGCCACCACCCACCAGAGACGACCCCTCAACCGTCATACAATATTTATCCGGGTGGAAAGCTAACTCTCGGCATCAGTTAAGATTTTTAGTCATTAGTCCAACAACAATCAGTCCTTATTTTGCGGGAATTGTAAATGTTATAAAATTTAATTACATCACATACCCGAGACGCCTTTCAAATGCACTGTACGTTGAAAATTAGGTAAAATTAAATTCCAAGAAAAAAATATTTTGTAACTGGAGTTAACTAGGGGGTCATACAGTGATACATTCAGGACATACTGTGTCATTTTTGATATTTGATTGATTGTCATTTAAGATAAATAGGTAAAAATAAAACAAAGAATATCTATTTCATTTTGTTTATTCCAATATCGACCTTGAATTCTTACACGTCTATACGTAACAAAGTTTCAAGCTATCCTATTATAGGTATAATATGACAATGTTCAGTCGCTCACACCTAGTACTTAAATCATTCGCCTTTACTCAGATAATTAGGTACACATACTTTTGACTTAAAACAATTACTTAAAACATGTATATTTATACATTCACATAAAGATAATGTGAATTATATTAGTACAAAACATTAGACGGTTCATGGCGTTTAGTTAACACATCGCGGCCTCACACATAACGACATAACGTTTAATTGTTAAAATAACTAGTTGTAAATTAGTTATCGTTGAATAACCGTTATGTAAAATACCGAGTTACAGTTATTCAAATGCATGTTACGTCATTATAATAACGCTTTGGTATTTATATTTCATATACTCGTTTATTATAGTATGAAATGTTGAAATTAGGCGTAATCTCGACAGGTGTGGCCCAAAACACTGAAGAAGATAGGTAAAGTTGGAGACCCCATCCAGGCACTCGCAGTAGTATGTAATTCTGACCATTTCTATGTAATTAGCTAAAGAAACTTAAGAGACTGTTAAACTATATTGTGATTACTGAGGAATCTTAGTAAATTCATCGCTGCGAGTGACTTTAATTATAAAAAAATATTTTCACTATACATAAATTCAAAATATGTTCGTACGGAACAAAAGGCACTTAATCACTTAAAATTGAACATCACCAAAAAAATATTTTGCATCGCTCATGAATGGACAAAACGTTTTTAGGAACGACCACACTTGGAAAATATTGAAACATAGAAACAGCTTCTTACTATCTAAAGCAAACACCGTTACTGCAACGTTATATTTTCAGATATATAGTTTTTGAAATATTTTTTTTTTGTACTATGTTGTTTTAAGGTTTGAAAGGTATATCAGATTTAGAATTAATAATGGTTATTTAAATTAATGCAAGTTATTGGTGATGCTAATAGGAATAAACATAAGAAAAAAGAAACATTTAAATATTTTTTGCAGAAAGTAAAGACTATAATTCTAGTGTAAATTTTAGGATAGATAATGAGATGGAAAGTTGAGCTTCATTCTGTTCTTTATTGTGGCATTCTATGATGATAGCGATATTATAATTGATACAGAATAAGTTTTTTTACATGTGAAACTGCTAAACATTGACACTTATCAAAATTATATTCACTCAAAAATATTAAAAATACACTTCTAATTTGTGCAAGTGTGGTCGGGTAATTATTGAAAAAAAAACATCAATCATCGTGTCAATAAATAAAAAATCGTCTCTATTCTTAACTAAAAAGCACTTTTATCCTATCTACTATTTATTTATGGCAGTGTTATATTTGTAGGTGATTATTTTTGAAATAACTAATGCAAAAATATTCACCCACAATGCCTAAGTACGAGTAATTGATCAATATAATAGTACATATAATAACATTAGCTGTATTGGAATGTAACCAGTTACTTTATACATCAATGCTTAACTATTGTTATATAATACCTATTAGGTACATGTTGTTTACTAGTTTAGCGAGGAGCCTTATACATAATATCTATGTATACAACAGAACCTCTTCTTGGTTATTTTTATGTAAATCGTTTTGCGAAAAGATATTGGTGAGGTGAAATATTAACTTCAAGTTGGTCAAAAATGGACTGTTTTTAGACTTTAGAAGTGCAATCATAAAAGGTTCAACTGTTTAACAAATGATTCAGTGTTGTATTGAAAGAAATGAGGATTTTACAGTTTTAATGCATTTATTTTAATAGGACATAACAAGTTAGCTTGATCGGATACAAAAAATTAAAAAAAGAAATTAAACCTACTTAACCTAATCACACAACAACGTGTCAATAACAAAATAAAACAGGCAAACAATTACACATGTTTACAAAAGCATATATAAAGTAAGTTATAGAGATGCCGAAGAACGTGTCTACAGTAAAAATAAAGTAGGCATATATTATTCGGTTGTTAGAAAAATAATCATTTTAATGGATAATAAGAAAAGAAACAAATATCCAATCAACAAAGATATTGTTATTTATACTCTCTCCGAACAATCGTTACCAGGATAACGATTTAATAACGTTATTGTAACTATCTACACAATATAAAGACGTCGTAATTTTGTGAAGAAACTATTTTCAAACATGTTTTTGGTATTAAGTCGCCATTATAACTCTTAGATAGTTGTTCCTTTTTTTGTGATTCTCGTTAGGAATGACTATTTAACATATGACTATATAGCAATTCACATTTAATACGAGAATATATGGTTTATAAAACTTTTTATGCCAGTATTGTTGAATGAATGAATAAAAATGTAGATGCCGTGGTACAGATACATACAAAGTTATTAATATTAGCTACTATCATTATTAGAGTTAGGCATAATATATGTCACATCGAGAACATGTCCAAACAACGGTTATTACAGGATAAATTTTATTATTACAATTCGTTGATATGCATAATGATAAGACACCTTGTATATTCACCTTATGTTTAACTTACAAAAGTTACTTTACCGAATATTTAAGTTCACACACTTAATGTTAACCCATCACTGTACATATTTACACTTATTAACTACTCTATTTCGATTAAGACTCCCCTATATTTAGCCGTACAAGTGTTCCGGTATCAACCGATCGGCAGCTGAACGCTTGACCCCCAAATATAGCTAATTTAAGCTTTGGTAATAACGTATTGTAGTACTATAATTAATACTATTTTTTACCGCCTGTATGCAGTTCAATCGAAAATCGGTTGATATCGGAAAGGTGATTTACACGAGTCATTGTACTTAATAGCTAACAATACGCCTACTTTAAAAAGCAGGAATATAAAACATTTATACACAATGTTTCCATACGTTCGGTGAACATCAGGTCATGTGACATAGGTAAAAAATCATGTTGTTCAATCAGTATGTAGTAAGGTAAAAACATGTCAATAATTAACAAAAAAAGAAATAAAACTACAAAGTATGACCACACTTACAATAACATCTTTGTCCACGTCCATTGTTACGGTACAAATGCTTTGAAACATAAATAATAATATTTGACTTACAATAATTCCCCACGAAATGGCACTTCTCTAAAACTTTCAACTATAAGGTAGGAACCATCCTTCGAGTCTGTTCATAATTTAATACTCTTATTTGTATCATCTGAAATACACATATAATTTAAAGGCTTAATTGTCTTGCCCTAGGCCGTTAAACCAAAGGTATGTAAAAGTTCAACCGTTTTTATGTGATTCTTTTTTCGTATTGAACCGACGGTTTTCATCGAAATGAGATAACTTCAGAAATCAATATCTAACATAATAAGAGTTGACTGTAAAGCAACACGTCCCGTACCATTGACTAAGCTAAGGCCGTATTGTTATATAAAACTAAATGATTAATACGTATAAAAGTCTTACATACAATTGTTGTTACTCAAAGTCATGTCCTAAGTTTTTATATATAAAAAATTACATACAAGAAATAATTTAGGCGTATCTACAACGATGCCTAACGTTACATATCAGTCATTTTCTTAAAACGCTTTAACATTTTTATGTGATTTTTATATAATAATGCGTTCTCTTAAACATTCGCCATATATGAAACGCTCCACCATTTATTACTTACAAATCCAGTTACACCATATAGTACATGAAATCAGTTTTAACCCACTTTTTGAAACACGCAGTTCGCTTAATACTGTTGCTATTTATTCAAATACTTTGACACAGTATACGCAATATAAAAGCACATACTTGTTTGTAAATTCAGTTCAAAATCAACTTAATAGCAGCAGAAATATTTAAAATCATAAGTTTTTTTTGTGTTACAATGAGTAACACGAGCTGCCTAAATAAAAAAAATGTATACAAGCAACTCTTTTAATGTTTTAATACATTAAGACATCGTTATTAAAAAAAAATTACAAAGTAATAATTAAACGCAAACGTCAGTTCAAACTGTCACATGTCAAAATTGCCTGCATATTGTCAGTGTCAAATTTTTCGTTAAATTCAAATCATAATATCAATCGAATCATTAACAATTATCACAGGAATTGAAATAAAATGGGAGGTTTCGCGGTGGGGTTTTGTCACTGTCACTGAATAAGGCATTTCAAAGCTTGGTCTTGATCACATCACCTCGGCCTAAGCCGTACAGTCATTGTGTGGCTACACGAGCCAAGCGTGGCGCTAGCACCAAGATTCTTCGTGAGGTCGATCGTCATCGGAATCACCATACATATCCGCAAGCTTGCGGAACCGAGGACCAAATGTAGATAAATAATTGAACTTTAAATCGCCGTCGTCCGTACCTAAGGTAAACAAAAAATACATTAAAATAAGAATCTGACTGTCAAAATATTGACTCTTAAATCATTAGGATTTTGTTTTTCTTATCTTATTGACCAGTATAACATAACTTGCCATGACATAAAAAAGAATATATTTATTGATTCATTTATAAATTTATTGATTCATTTTAAGTCTGACTTAATTACGTTCACTAGTACTGGACTCATTAAATTTAAATAATATTTTACACGGCGTATAAAAACGAACGTATAGATAATGTACGGTAGATACTTACAACTAGCTAATGATGACAGCGAACCACTGGTGTTGCCATCTCCTTCGTACGCGTAGTGACGAACGTCGTCATACGGTGTTATATCTGGATCTCTATCTAGAACTGATTTCTTATCGTCCAGGAACCCTGATATATCTGGCGCTGCGCCTACCAAACCTACGTAAAAAATAAATAATGAATTCGTCTATGTACATATAAGATACATATACAAACAAGTAGGCAGACTATTTTCGTACATTTATCGTACATACATATGCATTTATTAAAAAGTATTTAATTTAATATTACAAACAGACACTCCGATTTTATTTATTTGTATAGATGACAATGATAATGGCAACTTTACGTAAGGTAGTACCTACGGGGAACCTTTGAACGAAGATAAGTTATAGATAAAATCTATGACTTAATAGTCTCTACTTTTTTTTAATATTCCACTTAATATTCATGCCTCAACGAGAGTTAATGGTTAAAATCCCCGTTTGATATAGAATATTCATTCTCTCGACTAAAGCTGCTCTTATAAAATTATAATGAAGATTATCGATGCTTCTGATTTTAAAAGCCCGTACTATCCCGTAGTACCGATATATTTTAATAATTTTACGCAACTTTACTTTTTACCATACCAAGAGAAATAGAATTAGTTATGTCTTTATGTGAATATTCCAAGCATTGTTTTTTATCTTGAGGTCTATAGAATTTTGCTTAGTTCTTACACGTAGGATTCTAATTTAGTTTGATTTCATGATATAGATAGATTACAATCTCTATTGCTTATACATATTTTACCAAAATGGTACAAATCATTTTTTTCCGTCACCACTAACGGATCCAATATCAATTTCAGTCGAGCGCAAATCCTAAAAAATTATGTGCGTAATAAAGACAAGAAGTCATTTTTCATAAGTACCGAGCGCTATCTAGTGTCATCGACGGGAGATTTATTATTTACCGGTTTTTATCCTACATATAAAAATCGTTGTTTATTCGTTTGTATTTTATTTGCTACGGTACTGTTTCTACAATCGCCATGAAATTTTGCAAACAATTTATCTGGGTTACAGCAAAAAATAGAGGGCACCAGAAAAAAAATTGCCATCTTATTCGTTACCTTATTGAATATTAGTCTGCATGAATGACGAATCAGATACGGAAAATAATGCTAGGCTTCTACAATATTCCAGAATAGTTTTACCTCCAATCACTTCAACACTGGTTTTTTTTTATTTCAAGGGGACTAATTGCTCTCACCGTAATATGATTGTATTACGATACTCAGGAAGTCCAAGGAAAAGTAAAACAGTCTTGGAATACGCAACAAAATTATTAAAAAAATATTCAAAGGAGTTGAAAATATAAATAAATCTACTTCCCTCCATCGCGGGGCACAAATATTATGACTAAATATAGGGCCGAAATATTCCATTTCCAACTAGAAAATTCTAGATTGACAGTTCACCTGTCTAAATGACATCAACTTACAGGACTCACCTCTGCCTTGCATGAACGTGTCAGTGTCAGGCAAGGGTCCATCGTACATCTGCCTCAGCACGTGCAAGTCGTATCCTGCATCACCTTCGCCGCCACCTTCATCTTCATAGGCGATGATATTCTCCCTGATGTCGTCCAATTCTTTCTCTGCCCATGCGTCTGCTCTTCTCCGGTGAACCACGACAGCGAGTAAAAGAACTAAAAGAGAGAATGAGTTTAGAAAAGTAGAACTAAGAATACGCATTGAAGACTATTTAGATAACTATTTTATATGTCGATAATATTTTTCCATAATTTCATCAATGTTTTAGATTCTGTTTCTCTTTCCCAAAAGAGTTTCCAACACCCTCCTTAACGGGTGAATCAAAACAGGTTTTTAGTTCGATTTTATTGCATTTCAACAAAATTCTTTAACATTAATTACATAACATGAAACTTTTGTAAGCGAGTTAAGATTAAAATATATTTATATTTTAATAATTATTTTTTTATTAATAACTATATTATCAAATGAAAAAATAAACAGTTAAATATTGATTATTAATTAATAGCATAGTCATTTTTAATAAAATTCTCATAAAAGTTTATTTAATCCTAAATTTGAATTTTAAAACCTATGGTAAACATTTTTTTATGTTATGTAAGTCTAACGAAACAGTCATATGTGTATTAGAAATTTGTTGAAATTCGAATAAAACACTTTAATTACTGTAATCTACATTAATTAGTTACAAATAACTTGCAAAAAGTTAGCTATTATAAATAATTTGCTCAATACTTACTTGCTAAAATAGCAATGCACACCAGTATGGCGACGAGGAAATTAGTATCGATACCAAAAGTGACCGCAGTGAACATCGAACGCTGACAGCTGGGGTCTGCGTTCCTATGTAGAGATGGTTCGCCTAAGTTGTACATCTGTTGGGAAACATATTCTCATGAATAATAAATATTCCTGTTTAGGTAATTAGTATCGTAAGAAAATATACAGTAGATTCAATTTGTTTTTCTCTTCACTCCATTTCTTTTCTTCTTGAAATGTCTATTATAAATTTCAGTTTTCATTCTTTTAGTGTAATTTTAACTAGACTTTAGGTAATATTCTATAAGATTTTCTTTTCAAATATAGTAAAGCAACTTGTTTCAAGAAAATCGGGGAAATGTTACACGAAAATTTAACTAAAATTTGTTTGACGAAAGAACATCGTAGGTGGTAGCACCTAGATAAAATGTTCTATTAATACTACAAGAATTTAATGTACTTACGAAATCATTGTAGGTAAAATTACTGATGCAGCCCACAAAGTTTTGATTGGTTGGCACGTGTCTCCAGCTGAAAGCCCTCGCTAAGTTCTGCAGGTCTATACTTGCACCGCCTAGCTGAAGTGGTCCGTTTACTGCAAAGAAATATATAGTTGTATACCTATGTCTATACTTATTATGTACGCAGGTTGCACTGACTAGACTGTAACTGACTGAATGTTCAGTCATCTATAAGTCTAGGACAATTGCATCCGAATAAGTTAAAACAAGATCCTTTTCTTACAAAGTTCTTCAAGTTTCCGATTATTTTTTTTGGTTATTGACATGTTGATACATATATCTATGTAATGTTAATTCTCTGTCCCCTGAACTAGTGAAAACATATTTTAGGGAACAGTGTTTTCGTTTTACATTTCATAGGTACATTATGGAAATAAGTTACTTACAAAACTTTAGTTGCTCTAACTACGAAAGGAAAAAACAACAGAACAAATACAGAAACCATACACCTGGTACGTGTGTGTATTTGTGTATGCGTGCGTACGTCTGTGTATGCATGTGTGCGTCTGTGTGAGCGTGAGTGTGTCTATGCATAAGCGTGCATAGACACACGCATAAGACAACCCTATGACTAGCCAAGTAGTCATGCTGCGGTAGGAAGCATTGCATTTGTAACCAACATCAAACAAACAATTTATCCGTTCTTAACTTGTAAACAACTTACGAAGTACGTGTTGACTTTAAGTTTTACAATAAAGACAGTGTGCTAGAACTTTCCAAACTAGTTCCAATACTTCATAACACAATTAATTGCGTTTCGTTTAATTCATTCAGTACAGTACGGGTACAAATTTCTAACTATTTAATTCTATTTGAAACTAGAACAGACGTTAAATATAATACTTTTAAGTATACTACTGAAACTCGTAGTGTCAAAGCGTTAAAACATTGGTTAAGAAACTTAGTATTTGGAATTGAAATCTAATAGTTGTCTAACCATTAAAAATGTTTGATTAGTGTTAGTAGTTCCTAAGTATCTACTTACTTATCCTAATCTATCACTATAAGATGATAGGTTAGGCTAATGCCTATCCGTTCACAGCGGGGCATAAACCTCTCTAATTACACATCAATTGGTTTCTGTACATACTTAGCGTTAGAGAGACACGCTTCAGCATAAATGAGCCGGCTCGACCGGAGTGATACCACGGCCTCACAGAAAACCGGTGTGAAACAATGCTTGCGCTGTGTTTCACTGAGTGAGTGGGGATACCGGAGGCCCATACCCCAACCCCTCGCCTCATCCTCCTCTCATCTCCCTCCCCATTCCCCAAAGGTCCATGGGCGGCGGTAATCGCTTACCATCAGGCGATACGTCTGCTCGTTTGCCCACTACTCCATAAAAAAACTAGTTTTTGCGCGCGGCGCCGCCTACGTGTATCTCGGTTATCGTGGTAAAAAGTAGCCTATGTCCTTCCTCAAGAATATAAAGTATCTCCGTCGCAAATTACATTAAAATCGGTGTAACGGTTTAGCTGTGAAAGCGAAACAGACAGACAAAGTTACTTTCGAATTTATAATATTAGTATGGATTAGATATTATGTGTAGGTATAATAAATAATAATAAATAAATAAATAATAAATATTTCGGACGTCTAACACACAACGCCATCTAGTCCCAAACTAAGCAGAGCTTGTATTATGGGTACTAGACAACTGATATAAATACTTATATACTTTTTTTTTGTAAATACATACATATTATACATAGAAAACACCCAAACTCCGAAACAAATATTTGCAGATCATACAAACATTTGGTCCGACCCGGGAATCGAACCCGAGACCTCAAGAACAGCAGTCGCGTTAGCTACCACTGCGCCACCGAGGCAGTTGTTGCATTAACAACACACACACACAGTAATGTTGCTTCTGGTTTTGAAAGAAGGCATATATGCATTACAATAGTAGGATCGACTAAAACTAAAAGCTTTATTCACTAGTACAGTTAGCGAATAAACTAAGCATAATAGTTAAAAAATTACAGTTGACATGCGATAACTGTCCTCAAATTATAAACTGCATGGAATATTTTTAATAATAGTGTTTATGTTTTTTGTAAAAACAACATTCGCTTTTACTAACTTTTAAAATATCGCGTTCATAATATATAATTATGTTTACGGAAATATAAGGCGCTCACGGCAGGTATTAACTGTGTAAAAAAGTAAAACTGCGGATCACTTAAGGACAAAAGATTGCAAAGACAGCGTTCCTACACTCCTGGATAGATTCTGTCCCATAAAGTTTAAGCCTCCCAAAAACAATAAAGATTCATAGATCACTGTGACTATAATCACTCCAAATGAATACATCAACCAGAAGCAGGACTTATTGTTAATTTAACAGATGGCTATGTTGCAGAAATATATATATACAAACAAAACAGCAGGCATTATAGTCGTGGCTATAGGCTGACTATCAACAGTAAGACAGTGACCCAAAGCCAGTGTAACCTGAATCAATCGTAAGGCGTGTAACTAAACAACTGTCGTAAGCAAATTAATTCATGTAAACATAATAATAAATACGCTATTTAATTAATTATCATTCTCATCATCAATATCGTACTCAGCACTAAACACCTAGCTTCCTATCTCAAAATGGATATTTAGTGCCGAATATATTCTTACTAATGTTACAAATTCTAAGGTTTGAGTGTATGTGTAACTCAATCACAAATTGCTGAAATGTTCTAAACGAAATTTTATACATTTATTCACAAAACACAAAACCAGTGTGAAATAGTGCTAGCGCTGTTTCACCTAGTGAGTGAGGATACCGGAGGCCCATACCCCAATCCCACCCGACATCCCCAAAGGTCAACAACGCACTACTGACTCTGTTGTTGCGGGTGTCTATGGGCGTCGGTAATCGCTTACCATCAGGTGATATGTATACTCGTTTGCCGCCTATACCATAAAAAAAAAGATTTTGTCCCGGAATGTTTGATGAACACGAAGCGGCTGACAAGAGCCTAGCATCTAAATACATTCTTGATAATATAACAATCCTTACCATTTAAGATTTCTCTGGGTCCCGTAGGTGCAGCTAAGCTCATACACGTAGAAAGTTTGCATCTGTCAACGAACATCTCAATAGAGCTTCTCATTAAGACGATTTCTATCAAATGAGGTTTTCCATCAGCGACCTGGACGACTGTGTTGTTCAGTTTTGTGGTTCCCGAGCCGTAGTTGACGAGTAACACGGGGTAACCTTCAACTAGTTCCAATGACATGAAATCTGTGGACAAGAATTTAATGTTAAAAAACTGAAATAAAAATAAATTAAATGGGTTTTTTAAATAAAACGAAACTAACGTTGAAGAAAACATTATGAGTAAGAAAAGTAGTTAATTACAAACACATTTAAAAAGTTGTGACTCTTTTAATTAAATAGAAAATATAATACAGGTCGTAGGTATATACAGATCTGTTCAAGGCAATATTTATATTATTATGGAGTTTTGTAATTTACAACATTATTATCTACAACTTAGAAAGCTTGAAGTCGAAACCTTTAAGCAGTGGTGTAAAAGACTTTGCTAGACCTACTTGACAGCGAATGTACCACTTTCAATTCCATTTATTTTAATAATTCACTCAACTAGAATCTAGTCTCTGTAAAAAAAAAAAACAAGAAATCTCACAAGTCTTTGTATGGCAACACCATCTAAAAGTTTAGTAACCAAATAAAAAAAAATCCACATATTAATCTATCCCAAATAGAAACACTTCAACGTCTATTCGTAATGTGTGAGCCACATTGTTTGTTAAATATGTTATTTTGACAATTCCCCCCTCTTCATGTTGTTAAACCAATTTACATAACTATATCCAGAACGTTACGTACAATCTGGTAATTATTCCGAATAACAACAAGGATAATGATGTTTTCGACTACAATGGTTCGTATATTAATTATTTACGAGCTAGGTGTATTAGCTTTAGGGTTGCCATATTAAAAATTTTCATTAGTTTGTAAAGAGGTCGGTATATAACATATCATACGTGCAGACCTGTTAAAAGTTACAGAAATCTGTAACGTCTGTGTACTTTGTAAGTGACAGCAGAAGTGAAAATTCGCTTCTTGATAGATTGGCAGGTATATTGACTGTGTATTCTAATAAATAATAGTAGTAGTAATAATAGTAGTAGTAGAAATAAGTACAAATAGATTACAAAGTAAAAAAGTAGTCAAAAATTTAAAATTTTGTCATAACAGAATTGACAGATTCATCATAACAAAAAATATTCCTTTTTTTAAAAAGGGATCCTTTAGGGTATTAAATAAGTGATGAATGGTTGTAGCTAAGTTCGTCATTTTATAGTTAGAAACAGGAACTACAAAAAAAAATCCACTAACATTCTATCATTTAACAAAATCAAAAAAGTACAACGAAAAAATGCGGGAAACTTGTCACAATTAATTTGTTGATAAGCTGATTTATTCCCGAAAGTAGAGCAACCCTAATTATGGAGTGAAAATGATTACATAACAGAAGGTTCTTGGATAATGTAGGCGCGCACCTATCACGCGATAGTACATTTCATAAATCATAATGGTCTATGGCTGTCACTCATTATGTGATCATTAAAAAATCATTATAACCGTAACATTCAAGTATAGGTTGTCTATGATTCAATAGATCCGGAGAAAGTAGGGCATTTTACACAAGTTTTACATTTATTCATTTGTTCTTGGAGAAAGTTAAAGATACATAACAATGTTGTACCCTTATTACAGTTAAATAATTTTATAGGAGTGTTAGTACCTACCTACTTATCGAGATATAACACATGCATGCATTTTTGCTCTTTAGTTCGTTGTAGGAATTTCATTTATTAGCGAACATAAGGTAAAGTTATAAGAAAATGTAACAATAATAATACGTAATGTATAATTGTGGCTGTGGTTATTATATTGCTAAACATTTAAATATTTCTTTTAATTTTTCCAATTTATTCCAAGACAATACAACAAAAGCATACAATAAGAACATCACTATAACTTTACTATACAAAATTCCAACGTCAAGTCTTTCCGCATAGTTTCTTGAAGTGTGGTCACCTCTATAAGCACAATAAATCCACGATAAGCGCCAGCAAGTAACATACGTCACATTCTCTAGAATGTAAACGAGGCCTTCTTATTGGCTGCTTTTTTTCCGCCATTACGTACTATGATTGTTGTGATGAATAGACGGCATTTTTTTTAGTTCGAACGAAAGGACTATTGTGGAGGAAATCATTAGTCAAGTAGTTAAGCCTCAAGCCAATCTAGTATGACAAGTTCATTGTTAGAATAATTGTGTTTTGTAAAAGCGAAATATTACTTTTTATGAACTTACAAGTTCTAAATTATTATCACAATTTTACTTTAGCATTTTTTTGTTACAGTTTATATAAAATCTATCTATAAATGAACAAGTAATAGTAGTATGAGCTTACTGTTTATGGTCACATTAAATTTTATACAAGCTAAGTATTCCATTTGTACACACGAGTACTTAAAAATTAGTCTATGATTTAAAATAATGCGTAAAAATAGAAAATAGATTCAAAGAAATTAACCAGTTGGATACTTGAGCACTTCGCGACAGAAGATGTGGACACGCCACTTACCAAGATTGGCAATTTGGCACTCAACCCGGATATTTGCTTTTACCGTGAAAATATATTGCGAGGAAACTAATTTAAACGACCTTATTAACGTTAATTTCTAAATTACGAACTAAATTAAATTACTCTGTTGAATTTATGTTTCTAAATTATTCTGTCGTACTAATTTCATAATAAATATTAGAATAATTGTATTTTGTTCTGTATTTAAAAAATGTCTTATAATCAAATAGCAGTCTTTCATTTTCCTTTGTTGATTTATGACAAACAACAATAACGTTTTGTCTAGTTTTTGCAATTCAGTTCTAAATTCAAATAAAATCTTTAACAAGTTCCACATATTTTTTAATCAATTTAAAAAGTTAGTTCCATTTTCAAATTACTTGCCAGTACGACAATTAAGATGAGTGTGTTGCGTGAGATTATAATAGGAACTACGGTTGCCATTTTGTGAACGCGCTGTTGG
Source organism: Spilosoma lubricipeda (assembly GCA_905220595.1). Taxonomy (NCBI): domain Eukaryota; kingdom Metazoa; phylum Arthropoda; class Insecta; order Lepidoptera; family Erebidae; genus Spilosoma; species Spilosoma lubricipeda. The sequence goes on from HG992295.1 coordinate 6,069,729, forward strand.
CAGTGCTTTTAATTTATTTTAGTCTACATTAAACTGAAAATCATTTTGGAAAAAAGGATTAAAAAAAAACAAACTAGGTTTTTATAAAGATGATATTAATTTTTAAGTATAATGGGAAAGAGTTCTTATGAACTGGTAGAAATATGGAATGTAATCTAGACGAGAAAATAAAACACACACTTCACATCAACATTTTAAATAGTCCACAACTGAACATAGAAGAAGACAGGAGGTTTTGGCCTATTATTCACGCCCGCTGGCAAGAGGGGTTTGTGCCAGTTTACCGTCTCTTTGCAACGCTATTGTACTGTGTAGTTTGCTTCCTTAATCCTTATCAATTGCATATACCTGTATCCTTAATCAATTGCACGGGCGGAACGGACTAAAAATATCACTTTTAATAAGAAAAAAAATAGTTTCAAATTTCAATCATCTAAATAAACTGTTTCCTACAACAAAAGAAAACCACTTGTATTCAAATCCAGACGGTTCTTATTAAACCACTCCCATAACAAAATAATAATTCCGTGCACAGAATGCTACAAAGTACAAGTTGAAATTATATAATCGTATCAGAAGGGCCTTGACGGTGACGTGGGCATTTTTCCCGTCTAATTGGAGAGCGACGAAATGACGCTGTTCCGAGGGCAAGATAATTGGATTTTGATGTAGATCATATTTTGTTTTTATGCGTGATTTTAGACGATGTTACGGTACTACATTATTATAAGTCCTTACGAGACCTTTGGTAAATTATGTGCGGAAATTTAATTTTAACAGTGACCAAAAGTAACAAAAATAAAAAACAGGGTGGTAGGTACTTATATTCATGAAACAAACACAATACGGGTTTCTTTAAATGTCTTCTAAAATGGTCGGTCTGATCGAGGGAATCCCCTTTCCAACGACTAAATTATTTTGACAGTAATTTGTAAAACGTAAAGCCTTTTGTAGCTTGATGTCGCTGTTTTTACGTTATATTTAATTATTGAATCTATGTGTCTTTATTTTTTACTTTTCGCTTTTGTTTCATATATAAGTATTTCAAATATGACACGTCTCTTTGCGAAATCTTATCAAAAAGCTTACCAAGGATTATCTTCGATGAAAAAACAACAATCTTACCTTGCACTTCCAGCAAAGGATTATGTTTCAAAGGTCCCAAGTAGAAGATCAAACTGTTCCCAGAATGGGAGGTGACGGTCAAGGTCACGCGCCCTTCTTGGCATGCTGGCGGCGCGGAGTACATCGCCCAACCGTCGCCGTGGAAACCGATGGAAGTCTGTTCGCAATGAGGTCCTGACAGACCTTCTGGGCACTCGCATTTATCGGCGAATGGAGTTCCTGTACAAATATAAATTATTAATTTGAAGAAATAATAAGGACATACTATTGTAACTGAACATTAGGATGTCAAAAGCTCTAGAAAACGTAGGAATGGAGACATGATATGCTCTTACTGACCACCTCGATGGCGCAGTGGTGGCGTAAACGACTGCTGTGCTTGAGGTTTCGGGTTCGATTCCCGGGTCGGAACAAATGCAAACATTTGTTTCGTAGTCTGGGTGTATTTTATCTATATCCGAAACATTATTTATTTGAAGTGCTAGCTTCATGTTAAGACATTTAAAACAACATATCTAGTGGAATTCTTATATTATAATAGCATTAGTTCCTTTATGTTATAGGGGGCAAATGAGCAGACGTATTTTTTTTTTTTTTTTCGGACAACTTACACACAACATCATCTAGTCCCAAACTAAGCAGAGCTTGTATTATGGGTACTAAACAACTGATATAAATACATACACATACTTTTTTTTTTGTAAATACATACATATTATACATAGAAAACACCCAGACTCCGAAACAAATATTTGTGGATCACACAAATATATGGTCCGACCTGGGAATCGAACCCCAGACCTCTTGATCAGCAGCCGCGTACGCTAACCACTAGACCAACAAGGCAGTCTATCGCCCGATGGTAATCGGTTACTTCCGCCCATGGACACCCGCAACACCACAGGCGTCATAAGTGCTTTGCCGTCCTTTTAAGAAGGAAATGAAAGTAAGCTCTCAAAACTTCATTACAAGTTTCGAATAGTAAATAAACTTTAAACTTTCAACTTGTTAACTATCAAAATATTGATTTTAAGTTTAACGAGAAAAACAAAAAGTAAACGTTATCTCCTAAAATAAACAAAAGATTTGAGCTTTTAAACGAAATAATGAACTGTTCTTAACAGAATAGGTAGCTAATTATGTAGTAAGTTAGAAAGGAAATAAAAAGAACATTAAAAATCTAGAACTCTGAAACTCACCTCCGTTTAGGCATACAAGTGGTTCAACCACATCACAGGTGCACTCCGACTCAACTCTTGCCGAAACACCCACGAAGCTGGTGGTGTTGGTGTAAACTGACTGCGGCACGTTGTTCTTCATCAGCACGTTCCTGCAGGAGTCTTCGCACTGTTCCTTCTCTATCAAACACTCATCGATCTTCACCATGTAGATTTTCGATTGGAGTTCTTCTTCCAACTGTGGAATAGAATAAATTAGAATATGAATAATCAAAATATAACTTCTTCAACTTCTTCTTCACGAAAAAAAGAAAAATCGTTTTTTATGCTTGAGTGTGTACTGTTATCTCAGAAGTTTCGACTGGTTGCACCGATTTTAAGGATTCGTTTTTTTATTTGAAAGCTAGTGTTTCAATGTGGTCCCATTTCAATTTGGTTCAGTTCTTTAAGTTGTTTTTTTTTTGTTATTTTCTTATTTTAATTCAAGTCAGTAACCGTGGGAGAGTCACGCTTCGGCATGAATGGGCCGGCTCGACCGGAGATATACCACGGCCTCAAAGAAAACTGGTATGAAATAGTGCTTGCGCTGTGTTTCACCGAGTGAGTGAGGATACCGGAGGCCCATAACCCAAACGCCCTTCCCCTATCTCCCCTCCCCATCCCACAAAGGCCGGCAACGCACTTGTGACGGCTGCGGTAATCGGTTACCATCAGGCGATGCATCTGCTCGTTTGCCAGCCTATTCCATGAAAAAAAAACTAAGACAGCAAAATTTTAAATTAAATAAATTTTAAGAAACCTTGAAATTTTGGTAGCTGGACCTGTTAATGATGTAAGAAATAATTTTTGACATTTTCTCCCTTAAGGTGGTAAAATAAGGGATGAACTGCTGTACGGTTAGAAACACGAAATAAAGAATAATTACGCGAGCCAAGCCGCTGGCAATAGCTAGTCCTTTATAAATATGCATACCATTCACGCTGGTTTTATTCTTATACAACTTTCCTAAATCGAAATGTACTAACCTTTTCTTGTATTCCGACGACCATGCTGTCCAATTTCTCTGGCGGATAATAAGGTGATCCATGTGCGGCGAACCGTACATCAAGAAATACATCCTTCACAGTATTCTTTGTAAATACAGTGAACACATCGACATTGTCCGTAGAAGTGTTGTACAGTCGAGCGAGCATTCTGTGCAGTTTGTCCTTTTTACTCGTACCCTGTTAGACAGAGAGGGGTTTATGATTAGTTGACGAGGTCCGACCATGGGAATACACATTAGATAAGTGCAGTTGGGTGGTTTGGTTAATTTGAGGGGGTTAAGAAGGAAGTTTTAAATAAATAAAGTTAATTTCCAGAAGATTCGAAACTTACGATTTTGTATAAAATTTCTTAGTACAAAAGTTTAATGGGAAACTTTCTGTAAATAATTTCATGAAATTCATTAAGCCTAGTTTAGTCTGTCTTGTACTTTTATTAATCTTGATAAATCGAGTGACTTTAAACATCAACTTTTGACAACCATACTAATAATATAAATGTAAAGCCAAAGTAGCCTTGTCTGTCCGTCTGTTACGTGTTACGCTTTCACTGCTAAACATTCAAATTTTTCACGGAGATACTGGGTGTGGAACCGCACGCAAAAGCAGTCTTAAAAATTTTCTAATAATGACTTATTCAAAGATACCTTCGTAAAAGATTTCAATAAATTTACTATGATCCTTTCAGAGACCAACGGTAGGCCATCAGGGACTACTAACGTTCAAATATATGCTTATTCCCTAACGTGAAACTGTGAAAGCTAAGATGACAGAGTAACCGAGCACAGCCAATTGCTCGCTAACCTCTAAGTCGTTAACTAAGCTCAATGAATCCCTCAAGAAACTTTGTGCCGACATAATTTGGGCCAAGGCCGGTATAAATAGCGCAATTCGGGCACTAAACACTGTGTCCACTTAGTGCGCAAGTTTGAGTGAACAACTTTATTTGGCACACTGACAGACGATTTATCGTTTCTACTTTAGTATATTCTGGAATTTCCTTAACGTTATCATTAAAGGTATTTATTAGAAGCCTATTAGGCAAAGCAGTGATTACTAAAGAAACAACAACAGTGTGTAGTCACGGTTACTCCTAGAAAGTTGCGTATCATGAGTGTAAATAACAAGTAATATAACATATATATATATATATCTACACCAACAACATTAAGATATATAGTTAAGCCACTGAACCTGAAGAGTTTAAATGAAATTAGCAAGAAAACTTGAAGACCAATAATTTTTTGTAGTTTCAAATGAGGTTTTATTATATGACAATTTCTACAGAAACTTGTAAAATCGAAGGATCTTAAAACACTTCATGACTCAACAATTTCTGGATTTTCATAATTAGTTAGAAATTGGAATTGAATGTTGGAGAAGTAAAAGCATGAGTAGGTAAAATTTAAAGAAATTCATTAAAGTAGCAAACTTGAGATACTTTTAGATAGATCTTGCCTAGAACCTAAGTAGGGTAATGAAATTAGCAAACTTGGCATATTTTATAAAAAATTACCTTGAATCTTCGGACTGGGGTACCGAATACATTTGATTTACAGTATAATATCTAGGTTAGGTTACTATTATATGTCTACATGAAAGAACAAATCTATAAATGAGCAAATATTGTTGCCATTTATCAATGACGGATGCTTAAGGCCAAATCAGCCTCTATGATCTGAGTGCTGTTTATGTGGTGGAGAGTTTATGTTAAGTATACTTAAGCTAGTAAATCTAGTAAATCTAAAAAGATCTACTTACATCAGTTTCTGGAACAATGAACTCTTCAGCGGTTATATTCACAAATCGTATTGAACCAGATTTGTCTACGGCCTCCTCAGGAATCTCCTTTATGGTAACATTGACAGTCGCTTCGACCCAGTGGAAGGGTACGAGAGGTTCGTTTTCTTCTGTCACCTAAAGAATAAAAAATATTGTATCTCAGATAACGTGCAAAATTATGACCATCATCTTCCTAGCCTTTATTATTCCCTAGGTCGGCTACTAGTTCAACCGGTTTTACCTGAACATCAGTTTTTACCCGGAGCGACTGGCATCAGACCTCCGCAACCCTTAGGGTGAACTGAATTCGAAGGTTGTGCTAATTGTCAGTATATTTGAGGGCACTGACTTCCTAAAAACGATTGCCATAGTTGTTCATGACAATCGGGACCGACGGCTTAACGTGCTCTCTGAGGCACGGGCAAAATTATGAACATAGCACAAAAATCTATTTACTTAGTTCAGTATTCAAGCTCCATTTGAAACGTCGGTTTATTTGTATTTTACAGATACAATGTATTGATTTAAACTATAGCGGTCATTTTCATTTCAAAAGTACGAACGAACCACGAACTACCATGAACTTTGAAGAGTTCATCCGTGAACATGGCGCTTGTAACAGTATCGAAATATCAGAAACTAATTTCAAAAAATTATATAGTAACTATTCCGTTTATATTACTTTTACTATAAACACCAGTTATCCGGTTTTATCTTATACTGTTATGGACCTGAATGTAGGACTAGTGGTACCTGCTATTTCATCTAATAACTTAAATACTCCGGTCTGTACTTGTGGGTTGGTATAAATTAATGCATCTATTTCATCGTCATCATCAACGGTCATTAACAGTCAACTGTGGATATAAACCACTTCTTAGAAAAAAGTTTATGGCCAATTATACTAGCACATAACCAGTGGAACATTTTTAATTTCTATAGACCTTCATATACTCACGTTGAACCGCAGTAAATAAGTTCCATTCGGTGTACCCTCCTTCATGGTGATCATACCAGTGTTGCTATGAATATCGAAGTATGGGCTCCTTTGTTCGTATGAAGGTAGCCACATAAACCGTTTGTCAGCCAAGTCCCAATCGTCTGGATCCTCGACATAAACACGACCAATTTCCGTGTCCGGCGCTTCACCCTGTGGCAGAAAAATATTTTTTTTAATAATTAAAACGTAAATAGTAACTATAACCAACATATCAGTTGAAAATAATTATTTAATGACATTTAGAAACCCTTAACTAAATTAAATAATATTATTATGATAACTAGATCGCTGTAGCATAACCTATATTTCAGACAACATATTATAAAATATGTGTAATCATACAGTCCCAAAAATACTTACCTTTAGTTTTCATTGCCAAACTCTATTCTCAACAAACCTAATAATTTCCTAAGTGGACCTTTTTGTTCTTGTTTTGGAAACCCTTTAGAAACCCTAGTCGTCAACCTACTGGGGCTTGCGGTGTGGCGAAGTGTCGGAGTTGAACCGGTAAAAAACGCGATGTGTCACACCGTGCTCAAAATAGGAGAGATTCAAGAACAGCGGTCATTAAGACGTACAGACCCCTTCTTAAACAAATAACCTTCGAAATTACATATATGTTACTTTGTAACTACAGAGCTCATATCCTCTAATATTTTATTTTGAAGTCGGTTATAAGCCAAGACTAATATAAATAACAATCCTATTGGCCAACTATTTCCAAAACATCTAATTTTTTTTTTTTTTTTTTTTTTTTTTTTATGGCAATATAGTTTTCTTCTTTTTTGCCAATGTCAAGTTTAAAAGGTAGGGAAACAAGGAACTAAGGAAAGTTAGGAATAAACACGAAATTTGGAAAAGGATCTAATGAGTTATGATTGCTTAACTAAAAAGGGAAAGTAATTAAAAAATATATTTTCATATTTAGTTAAATCCGATTAATATTATATTATATATATATAGACAATGTGATTAAATTTTAATATTATTTAAATTAATAAAGGAAGATATTATATCATAAAATAAAGATGGATTTAATAACAGGCAGGTCATACGGGTAGGGAATGGAACTTTTTGTGTTATAAGAGAATTCAGGAAAAAGGAACGATCATTCAAATGACACGAAAAGAAAATGTGGTCAAGATCCCCGGCTTCCACTCCACACTCACACAGGTCGCTGTCTTTAATATGCAATTTGGCCAAATGAGCAGGAGTGCACACATGACCAAGACGCATACGTGTAATAATGCTAACAGATTTTTTGTTATAATCAGTTTTAGTAAACCAAGGTTTAGTGGGAATATTATGTTGTAGTTTAAAATATTGTACACCTTTAAATTGAGAGGTTTCAACCAACAAAGCTCTCCAGGAATGTAATAAATAGAGCTTGGGGAGTGAAGTTAGATCATGGCAGTAATTTAAATAAGGATAGATGTCTCCACACTTCACCGCATCTTTTGCTAACTGGTCGGCTTTTTCATTTCCTTTGATTCCACGATGACTTGGAATCCAAACTAAATTTACTGAATAACCTAAAGATTTACATACCAGATATTTTGCCCTGATGTTACCAATTATTGGATAGAACGGTTTCATTTTAAATGGAAATTTTTGAATAGCTTCCAATGAGCTTTTAGAATCCGTAAATATGACTGTATTCTTAAGTTTCATTAAAATTATATACTCGAGGGCTTTAAAGATACCAAAGCATTCCCCTGTGAACACAGATGCTTCTGGTGGCAATTTGATCTTTTGTACAATATTATACTGGACGTGAAAAACTCCAACACCTACATTTTCAGTATCAGATGATTTAGAAGCATCTGTAAAAATGAAGTTAAAATTTCTCCAATTTTCATCTACATTAAGTTTAAATGTGGTGTTTATTTCGACATCATTATGATCAAAATCAACGTTATAGCAAATATCAGGATTTGTACACAGAGATTCATAGGTGTTATTGAATATAGGTAAGACTGGCGAGCGGTAAATAGGAGCCTGGATGGCTAAAAGTTTTCTGTAGCTAACGACGAGACAAGTTGCGGGTTTGCATCTGTTGTTATGTGAATTAATATCATTGAGAGTTTTAAGTTTTGGAAAAATGGGGTGATCAGTAAACCGATATGCTTTAAACAAAAATTTATCGCTAAGAAATTGTCTTCGAAAATTAAGAGGGGGTTCTACACATTCGACTTGCATTGCATTTATAGGTGATGATTTCATTGCACCGAGAATAAGTCTCATCGCTTTGTGTTGAATTAAGTCTAATTTTTTAAAGGCAGTTTTATTCCCTCCCTCAAGCAAAAATGTTCCATAGTCAAGCAGACTCCTAATCAGGGCATTATACACCAGTTTAAGTGCAGATGGGTGCGCTCCCCACCAAATCCCCGATAAACATCTCATCATATTGAGTATTTTCTCACATTTCGGTACTATATAGTCACAATGCTCTTTGCCAGAGAGTTTAGAGTCTAATACAACGCCCAGAAATTTAGCCTGAAGATTATTTTGGATCGATATATTGTCATAAATAACATTTACTTGTGGTGAGATGCGATTTCTCGTAAACAGAACTACACTACTTTTACCGACTGATAACTCCAATCCGTTATTTTCAAGCCATACTTTAAGTAGTTTTAAAGCGTTATTTACGGTACTGTTAGCGGACTCTACACTTCGGTTAACAGAGTATATAAGTAAATCATCAGCATATTGTAGGATTTGAACATTATTTAAAGAGCTTTCTAAATCGTAAACATATATATTATATAGCAATGGGCTCAAGACTGATCCTTGCGGAAGCCCCTTCCGGACCACCCTGGATATTTTTGTGCCATCGTTGAGCTCTAAATGTATATATCTTTCGGATAACATGTAAAAAATAAATTTTATGAGCGTGACTGGTACATTAAGCTCTGATAATTTTTCTATAAGCCTGGACACAATAACATTGTCATAGGCAGTATGAATATCTAAGAATGCCGCTAATACAGACTCATTACGAGAAAATGCTACTCTTATATCCGAAATTAAAATACCAATACTGTCTATTGCGCTTTTACCTTTCCTGAATCCGAACTGGCTTTTTGATAATAGATTATTACTTTCAATAAACCATTCTAAACGGTTCTTTACCATGTGTTCGGCCAATTTAGCGAGAGTACAACTCAGTGCTATTGGACGATATGATAAAGGGTCTGAGGAGGGTTTTCCCGGTTTTAAAATAGGAACTATAATTTGGGACTTCCACGACAAGGGCAACTCTCCCGTATCAATGATTTTGTTAACTAAATCCAAATAATATGAAAGAGCTATTTCATTTAAATTTACAAAAAATGAGTAAGGCAATCCATCTTCACCAGGAGAGCTATCCTTTACAGTACTCAGTACACCTTTTAGTTCTGCGAGGGAGAAAGGGCAATCAAGAGAAAGATTCGTTGAATGAGGGATAGGAATATGGGGATGAATTGACTCTGAAACTGTCGGTGGAGCTAGCTGATCCATGAAAGTGTCGGTTATAGAAGGAGGAATGATAGCGTATGTAAGAGAGTTAAATGCTGATCTGAATCTTTTAATGTTACGCCATACTTCAGATGGACATGAACTGGGAGAGAGAGACGCACAAAATGACATCCACCCGTTTCTTTTTTTTTGTTTCAAAAGCTTCCTTGTGCTTTTAGCTATATTACAAAGCGATTCATAGTTATAAGATGACATACATGAATTGTACTGTTTTTCTGCCGCCTTACGCTTTTTGACTGCTTCAGTACATTCTCGGTCCCACCAAGGAGGGGAAGGGATACTGTTGGAAAATTTCCCCTTTCTCGGAAAGGTTTCATCAGCAGCTTCAAGTACACATTTAGCTAATGCTTCAGAACAATTTGAAACTCCAGATTGTATAATATTTGGTAGGTCTGATATTCTGGAATCGACTAAAGTTTTAAATTTAGTCCAGCCAGTTTGGGATAATATATATTTAAGGCGAGGATTGTGTTTATGGTTAGAAGCTACTTTGAATGGAGTACTTATAATTAGAGGGAAATGATCACTTCCATAAGATGAAGCAAGGGGAAACCAATTAATTGATGATGCTAATCCAGGAGTTGCAATAGACAGGTCTACAGCACTGGCATTTTCATTAGGGCCTGTGCGGCGGGTTGGTGCTCCAGTATTTAATAAGCATAAGTTGTTTATTTCCAAAATTTCTAGTAATTGTTCACCGGTACTGGTAGTTATACCACTACCCCAGGCCTGATGATGAGAATTAAAATCACCTAACAAAAGGAAAGGTCTACACAAAGATTTGATTAATGGATCAATGTCATTCTTTAAAATGTTTGATGTTGTAAGGGGTATATATGCTGATACAATAGATATTCCATTCTGTAATTTTATTCCTATCATATTTAGACTATTAAGGTCATGTTGAGGTAATTCCAGTTGTTTAAATGAGGATGTATTTTTTACAAGAATGGCCACTCCACCTGCACGACCATCTACTCTGTCTTCTCTAAGACAAGTGAAGCCAGGAATTCCAAATAAAATACCTGGTTTCAACCATGTCTCAGATAGTACTATTATTGAACAATTATATTTATTAATAATATGAATTAAATCACTTTTTTTAGATGTTACACTTCTACAATTCCACTGTAGAATTTTTAGATCCATTATTAGGGAGTAAATTAGAAATAATATCAGTTATAATGGCAGCGTTGGACGGTTTCAAAAGGTTATTTGATAATAATGTATTCAGTAATGCAATAATAGTTTCAATAATTTTTTTGTCCTCTTTATCAACATCCACTTTAGTTTTAAGTGCACAACCATTTGCTGATGTTACAGGCATATCATAATCTTTTACTATTGTATTGTGAGTTAATTGGTCATAACCTTTTTGTAAAATTGGTGGTGGACGGGGTTTTTTGAACACTGTTTTTTTATAAGAAGTATTTTGAGGCGACTTGTTGCTATTATTCCCAGCAGACATATGATAGTTTGTTACTGTAACATCAGCATATGACTTTGATATTGGGGGATGGAGTTTAATTGCCTCCATGTACGAAATACTACTCTGAGACATGGTGAGTTTAATTTCCTTTTGTCGATTAAATTCTGGACAATTTTTGTTTGTAGCATAATGATAACCACTGCACATTACACATAATGCACAGTTTTCGTCCACATGACAACTCTCACTTGTATGTTCTTGTGCACATTTAAAACATCTAGGACGTGAACGGCAATTAACTTTAGTATGTCCATATCTACAGCAATTGAAACACTGTACTGTAGGATAAGTATATAGTTCAACAGGTAAAGCATTATAACAGATATAAATTCTTTTTGGCAGGACTTGCCCATCAAAGGTAAACACAACTGATTGTGAGGGTTTCCAAGTCACTGATCCATCAACATGGACCTTATAATTAAGACGTCTAATTTTTATAATTTCTCCACAACCATAAGGTGTATTAACATTATTTTTTATTTCTTCTGGGGTCCAGTCAGCTGGTATACCTCGAACTAATCCTAATCTGGTTACATTAAAAGAGGGAATATAAGCATGAAGTTTGAAATCTGTCAATTTAGTGTCACTTATAAAGTCATTAGCATCCTGGAATGTGGAAAAAGAAACTGTACATCTGTTTCGTCCTATTCTTTTAATACTTCCTGTAACTATATTTTTAAAATTACTTTTCATTAAAAAATTTCCGAAAGTAATAGGGTGAAGGAAGGAACCATCACCAGGAGAGGTCTGAACTCTTTGGACATGAATAACATAGGGGGACAAGTCTGTAGAAACATAATGTTTACGACCTACCTGTGTATTATGTGGACTAGAAGCCGGATTATCTTTCTGATCAGTCAACTGTTTAGTATGAAGAATGTTTGGCGACACCTTTGTAAGCACTGGGTTCTCTGATAACGGTGATCTATCACGACTATCACGATTACCCTGAGGATCGCACTGGCAATCTAATACATTATAAGTATCATTTGGATGAGAATTCCTTTTTCTTTTTTTGTTGCAATTTCTGCACCTTTTGAGAAATCTGGATCTTTTGCGATTACTATCCGTACTACTCAAAGAAACATCAGTTTCCATACCATCTTCTTTTGAATGTATGGTGACATTACATCCAACAGGGGGACTTAGACCCTGGTCTAAGTCCCCCGAGGTTAGATCGGGAGGTTTGTTCATACACCTACCACAATAGAAATATGTACAAAACTTACCATATAATCAGGAACATATACACAAATAGAATAAATATACACTAACTACTATGAAATATATATTACACAACTCAAATGATCAATTTTTACAAGTTAAACATGAAATAAAATTTTCCAAAGAAAAAAGTACGTCCGCCCTATTTTGAGTTTCCCGCGCTTTTCCCAACATCTAATTTCAATCAAAAAATACATTAACCCCAACGGAATCCATAGATAATAAAACATTTACTTATACCCTTTACCTTTTGAGTTTTAATAACAATGTTGCCAGTTACAACTAATTAAAGATATTTATTTGGGTCCAATTTACCGGAACGCCAATTTTCCAATTCATTTCGTAATTAACAAGCCTATGGAAATACGAACCTTCGATGGTAGATTTAAAGTAATTGTAATAAAAATTAACAATTATTAACCACAATTAGTATTCAATGCACATGTTCGAAGTATTTGGTTACATTCACGGTGGAAATTAAGTAGATATGAAAGATAATTATTTATCAAAAGACGTAACAAAATTAGAATGTCAGAACGGGAAGAAGGAAATTAAATTAAGACCTTAAATAGGTACTTTTCTGTTCACGCTTTACTGAATTTTTATTTATAAATAGTTGGAGGCTAATATCATATTATATACCAACATCCTCTTCATTTAAATAAATATTACAAAACATTTTTTTTTGAGACATTGGATACTTCATAACAATTTTAGCTCTTAATGAATTTCAATCAGTTCGTTTTCGTTTTCTACAATGTTTGATAAAATTTAAAAATAAAATGTGATCTATTTTTTACGGTATGTTGGCCAACCTAATGGCAAGCGACTACCTTCGTTCATGGACACATGGATTTAGGCTTTGGTAAGTTCACTTGCGGAGACGCAGAGAGCTGAAACGAGAAGCCGGAAAGCAAACCCAAGTAGCGTGCAATTGAAGAAGAGATATTATACTACAGCCTCCGATCGAACCTGGACGAATATTCGCCGAAGCGTTCCTACGCTGATGTTGAGCTTGACTTCTCATTATTACGCTTATTTTAGCTTCGTTGAAAAAAGTAAGCTAACGCTATGAAATCAATCTTGTTGTACGCCAGACAAGCGTAAAAAAGTATTCGTTAAGAATTCAATTGCAAAACAACAAATTTGAAATGACATGTAGGTAGGACTTTAATTCACGAATCAGCGTCTTGTAACACGAGTGACTTCGCTCGTGATATATCGAATTAACGGTAGCTTTATTTGTAAAGGTAAACATCATTTTGTTGGAAAAATAGTTTCATTTTCCATAACACAGAAGGCGACTTCATCACAAAAGAAGCCTCTAGAAATCCCAAAAAATAACCTTTCTTACTTTGCCCTATGTCCAGTTTTGAAGACAAAAATTAAAAGATGAAAACTACTACGGTAGGTACATATCAACATTTGAACATTGTATGTTAGTTTATACTTTAACACGAATACATTAATATTATTTTCAATCGATCAATCATGAAAGTGGTTGAATCATTGTGGCTCTTTGAATAAGATTGCAAGTAAGTTAGGATTACTTACGTACTTATTAATATCCAAACTCATGCATATATATATATATATATATATAGAAATCATAAATAAAAAAACTCTTCGAACATTCACATTTGTAAGGTGAAAAAGATACGCTTCTTTTAAATTTTAGTATAATAATATATATAATAAAATATAGTATGGGTTTATATATCCCTCATTATAAAATACACGATTTTGTACTGGTAGAGACAGATTCCGAGGTTAATGAACTTGTATTACATAACAGAATCTAATATAAGGATTTTTATTTCAATTCAGGAATCATGGAGGCTCAAAAGATAATAAACAAACTCTAATATTTAAAACTCACTAAATTTTAATCAAAGTTTTGGTTTAGCTCGAAACAAAAGCCAAACTCTATTAAGTATTACTATCACAAATCCAAACTAAATTTCAAACCATCAACTGCTGGACGTTTAGTTGAAAAACTAAGTAAATTGTAATTACCGAGGAATAACTTCATTTTCCAAAGTTTGACTGAAATTGCTGGCGACGAATCAATTATGGCTGCGATAGCTTTTCGACTAAACTTTGTGTGTGAGAGTTTTGGACACAATCCCTGGTTTAGGCCGAACCAAACTAAGCCGGTCGTTAAAACCAATAAGGAACAAAGAGAGGAGCGTTGACACGAGCAAGTTGCTTGAAAGAAGCTGAATATTTGTCTACTGAAGGGTTCAATCTTTCAAATTGTAGACGGATTGGGATTATATTACCTATTACGAATTTTTTATGAAACATATTATACACTAGCTGAACCCCGCGGTGTTACCCGCGGTTATTGTTGTGCCGCGAGTAACGCCGCGGGACAAAGTTAGTCTAAAAAAAGTAGCCTAAGTTACTCCCCGGATCATCAGCTACCTGCCAGTGAAAGTCCCGTCAAAATCCGTCCAGCCGTTCCAGAGATTACCCGGAACAAACAGATAGACAGACAGACAAAAATTTTTTTAACTACATTTTTGGTATATGTACCGTGTATACATACATATGCATTTAGTAAAAAGCGGTTCTTTTAATATTACAAACAGACACTCCAATTTTATTTATTTGTATAGATAACTTAAAAAAAGTTTTGTTTCTCAATTTTGTTGCTCTTGCTTTGTAACTTTAGACTCAAATAATTTTGAAGCAACTAATTACATTTTTTAATATGCTAACGATTATTACTTTTACACTTAGGGTCAATTTCACCAGCTCTCTCAGTTTTAGATAGTTATCTGTCACATAACACTGTTTAAAAGATAAAACTTGCTGATAAATATATGTAAATCTAATATTATGTCCCAACCCGATACTTGTGAAACCGAAATCATTTGTTATCTGGCAGATAAATTAACATTAGTCCATCAAGGAGCTCTATGAACAAGAGGTGAAACTAGCCTTTAATGTTCAACGTTCATTTTGCACAACAAACATTCTTAAACAACAAAAGTATAAGGATAAGAAAGGTGTATATTCTATCGGTATTAATAACATGGCAAAATTAACTCCCAATATGAGAACTACTTATAACAAAAAAACAAATTTGGTATTTGATTGTTCTATTAACTGAATTTACTTTAGGTTAATAAATAAATATTTCGGACATCTAACACACAACGCCATCTAGTCCCAAGCTAAGCAGAGCTTATTATGTTATTGGTACTAATAGACAACTATTAATACATACATACTTTTTTGTGAATTAATGCATATTATACATAAAAAACACCCAAACTCCGAAACAAATATTTGCAGATCATACAAACATTTGGTCCGACCTCGGAATTGAACCCGATACCTCGAGCACAGCAGTCGCATATGCTACCACTGCGCCACCGAGGCAGTCGAAGTACTAGATTACTGAATTTCGCTAATATATCGTATTAATAGCAATTAGTATGTAATTGCGAGCAGTCCTATTATACTTGATCACTAACTAATTAGAGCAAGTTACTGTCTTCCAGAAGCGCTTTTAGTAAACGCACATTAATCAGTATTTGTGGGGAAGACGGTCTTTCATTAAGAGAAAAGCGGTTTTAGTGAATCTCTGTCTTGTATTAAATTTATTAAAGTGATTGCTATACAACTGCATACGTAGAATTTATCTGTATATTTAAAAAAAAAACGCATTTTTTATGAAAGTTTTGTTATCTTATACAATCTTGTAACACCAGAATAACTGCTGGCGTGTGTGATACTGTTGATATTAAACGTGTCAGCTTCGGTAGGTATAAAGAACTCACACAAGTTGTACTTTAAAAAAAACGACTTTAATTATAATCGTACATCTTTCAAAATTGCTTTAATGATAACCAACCGCTCTACAATTTAAGCCACTAATATTGATATACCATAATTCATTTTCCAAACAGAAAGCCTTTTTAGCCCTTTTACCGATTACAGTCTGGTTTCAGACTAAGTGTTCTACGCTTCAACGAGTTCTATATTACGCTTTTAATCCTTATCCAGATCTTTTAACTTTACTTTAGCAGATTTTCAATTTACTCTTACTTTTTCTTTTACAAATACTTTGATATTTTCGAACCTTTCCAAATTGAAGCATATTTATTTTAGTTTTAGACCAAGAGCGAAAGTCAAAACATACATAACTAATCTCATAATATTTGATATTGATAGACAGGTAATATTCCCTTAATCTTACTACTAAACTCAAATTCGATATGCCCATCAACTTAAACACACATCTCCAGCACACATCGACCCGCCATTACTTAGAAATCAGGGCAGGGCAGTAAAAAGTGCCTTCCCAACATAATCCCTGTTTATACCCCACGCACCGTACTAAACCCTCTTTCATTAAAGCACAAAATTAACATTTTAATAGCCATATATTTATTATAAAACACGTACATTATCGTAAAGGTTTATATGGAGTATCGAATCTGCAGTCTTTATTATTCATTGGCCAAAACCGCTGAATTGAACGAAAACAATAGGTCTCTGCCATAATGGATATTCTTTGTAGTGGTATTAAGCGTTTGGAATTAGCATTGGCGAACTGAAATATTAAAAACTATTACTAAAACAGGAGAATCCTTTTTATGGTCATTTTACTCTATGAGGTTGTGTTGTCAAGGCTCATAGTCGTCTATAATGAAAAGAAGACGGTTTAAAACGTCACGTGTCATTTCAAATAAAAAAAAAATTGTACGTTCATTCTACGCTTACTCAAATAAATTTAAGTGTCAACAAAAAATTAAGATATAAATTATTACTCTCCTAAGAGCATTAAGTTGTAATGGCTATACGCTCTTAAATTTTATTTCCACATAATTTTTATTTCATTGCCACACGAACGTTTCGTTTGAAGCGGATTGATATAAATTTACAAGAAAAGAATGTATTTGTTACTTTAGCGCATATGAAACATAAAGACACATTTTTTTTTTATATATCAGGCTAGCCGACCCACGCAACCTCGTTTGCGTCTCCTATTGCCCGTAGCGTGATAATTTTCCCCCGTTTTCGAAACATTTTTCATTGGTGCTGCGCTTCTATTGGTCCGAAATTGATGATATAGCCTTCCTCGATAAATTTACTATCAAACACTGAAAGAATTTTTCAAATCGGACCAGCGGTTCCTAAGATTAGCGCGTTCAAACAAACAAGCAAACTCTTCAGCTTTATATATTAGCATAGATTAGAAAAACAAAACAATAATACCCATAACAAAAATGGTCTATTAAAGCTTACTTTGAACATTAAGGGTTCTTTAGACTGACTGATTGAAACGTCGACATAATTCATAAAGGACTTCTCGTATAATATTTATATGCGGACAGTAATAAATGAAGGTTATTATGGTTTTATAGCACAAATAAAAACATTCAGGTTAATAAAATATAAAGGGTAGGACTGTCCAGTACCACAAGATAACGTCGTATATTTTTATTATGAAATACTTTTTAAACGGGAAGCATTTAGGAGAAGATCATGAGTACAAACGATTTTCTGAGTTGCGTAATATACTTTGAGACCGCTGTGGTTTAAAATATTATTTAATATTTGTAGTAATTAGAATACAAGAAGTACTCGTAATAATAATACAGCGACAGTTTAATAAAATTGTTAAAATAAAACAATTTTAACATAACATAGCTAAATATGAAACATAAATAAATTACCCCATATTTAGAATTTTGTTATCCTTATTCCATGGCAAAATTCCAATAAGCTAATAATAAAAAATATCATCAACAACCATCAATACCGTCCCACAGCTGGTCTCGCGTCTCCTCTCAGAAGAGGGTTAAGGCCATACGTCCGCACGATGGCCAAGTGCGGGTTGGGAACGGTAATCTATAACTATCTATACTAATATATAAAGCTGAAGAGTTTGTTTGTTTGAACGCGCTAATCTCAGGAACTACTAGTCCGATTTGAAAATGAATGAAAATTGATTATTTCAGTGTTAGATAGCCTATTTATCGAGGAAGGCTATAGGCTATATATCATCACCCTAGGACCAATAGGAGCGGAGCACCAATGAAAAATGTTTCGAAAACGGGGGAAAATTATCACGCTACGGGCAATAGAAGACGCAAACGAGGTTGCGTGGGTCGGCTAGTACTAATATATAAAGCTGAAGAGTTTGTTTGTTTGAACGCGCTAATCTCAGGAACTACTGGTCCGATTTGAAAAATTCTTTCAGTGTTAGATAGCCTATTTATCGAGGAAGGCTATAGGCTATATATCATCACGCTAAGACCAATAGGAGCGGAGCACCAATGGTGCGAAAACGGGAGAAAATTATTACGCTACGGACAATAGGAGACGTAAACGAAGTTGCGTGGGTCAGCTCGTAAAAAATATGCCCGTACAAAAAGACTGTACTTACATGAAATGTTTATGCAATAACATTAGTTTAAAATCACTTGCGTAATTGGTGTGCAGTGTGTATACTTCTTCATACATATATTTCCATAATTTTAATCGTTATAAAGCACGATTCTGAATACAAACGGTCTAATGAAAATAACTTTTAAGAAATGTTAGACAAATAAAATAGATCCTTGGGAATTTGGGAAGAAAAATGTACTACGTGCTTATTGTGCTCTCAGCAGCTGTAATGTCGCGAGAAGCTCGAGATAAAAATGTATGGTTATACGTTTTTTATAAGACATGATAAGTTTGTGTTTTGCCGGAGTTTTGTACAAATCTTGTGTGAGGTGAAGCATTTTTAAAGAAATTTCAATCTTGGTGAGTTCAAATCCCCTCGGATACCACGATGTGATCTCCGGAACCTGAGTCGTCTGCGGTACCTTACCCGTTCCCGGGTCTGGCAGACCGGGAAAGTTGTAAACCTCTCCCGGTCCCACTCCGCTATCTCCTTCGCAAGCATAACTTGCTCGCAGGAAGAGACGGCAGAGCTCTTGCTCCGCAACATGGCCGCAATCCTGTTACCGAGCGAGAGTACCCACACTCTGATGGATGGTTGCCACGAGATCACGTCGCCGCTGCCCCACAAAGGACATTCTGTGTGGAATGCCGTGTCCACGGTCTGGCCACCGCAGTGATAGCACTCAGGCGTTGGCTCCTTGCGGATCAGACACGGGTGCTCTCCAAAGCATTATTTGCTAGTGATTATCCGTGTCAGCCGGTATAAGATGCTCCCATGATGCCTCTCGAGCCAATCGTTCATAAAGGGTGTTACCGCCGCAATAACGGCGTCTCCAATGAGGCCCTAAGTTAAAATTATATTTAAAGTGCCTTAGGTCACAGGCACTTAAATTTATACCCTAAATGACTAGACGACTACGAAGCTTTATCGTGACAGATAACTATAATATATATATATCTATATACAGTAAGTAATATGTACGACGATGTACCTAAGCAAATACTAAGTATGTACCATCGTAATAGAGGTCGGAAAATGTCGAGCCCGCAAAATGGAAAACGAGCTATTAGGATATCAATACCTTTCCTTGGTTTATCTAGTTCTCCACGATTAGATTCCAATTTCAAATAACTATGATTGAACCGTAATTATTATTAATTAACATTATTAGATATCGACACCGAGAAGGCGATCGCTGCTCACCGAATAATCGGATATTATTAATTTGTGATTAGTGCGGATACCACTGAACATTATTAATTATATGAATATTCGTCATATATTAAACATTTTTACCTAGTTTTAGACACAGTTTGTATGTTTGACCTTTTTCATTCGTCTTTGAACTCAAAGGATTAGGTTAATATAGAAAAAGAGAAAAGAAGGTTATTAGTTTATTACATACTAGAAAAGAAACTGTATTCGACGATTATAGTGGAGTATAGTTTCTTATCCCTATATGACTAACGATATCTTTTTAACCGACTTCAAAAAAGAAGGTGGTTATCAATTCGACTGTTTTTCTTTTTTTATGTTTGTTACCTCATAACTTTTAACTGGGTCAACCGATTTTAACGATTCTTTTTTTATTTGAAAACTGGTGCTTCCCATGTGGTCGCATTTTTATTTCGTTCAGATTTAAGTCGTTTTTCTTTTTGCTAAAATATGTAATTATTTTTTATGACTCATTTATATCTCACACATCTCACACACGTCTGTCTGATCCCAAACTAGGCAAAGTCTGTACTATGTTAACCAGATAAATGTACTTATATATTTCTAAATACATATTTCAATATTTCTATAATTACTTTATAATTACCCCTACAACGACTTTTGGTCTAGCATAATACAGTAACTGTAAAAGATACTATTATCTCTCCGTAACTTATCGCGACAGATCTCATGTAGTTGGACAACCGCTGGACAATAATTATCTAAATAAATAAAAAAGTAATAAATTGAAAATACTAGTTATGCTAATTACTAATTAATAGTAACTAAAATAACTTACCCCAGATACTTCAATGAACATCAAAAAACCCTGTCTAAATCCGTCAGTGAATTACCGCCATTTTTTTAAAAAAGACGGTAAAGTTCTTCGACTCAAACTAGCGATATACATAAAAGTGTAGGTCGTATAGGTATATATATTATCTCTCTTACACACGAAAATTTAAAAATGCTTATCGACAATAAACAAGAAGAAATAAACACAAGAACACAACAGTTCAAAATTGGAACAGTGAAAACGCCATCCAATACAATTTGAATAGAATGAAAAAAAATTAAACAAACGAAGAAAAGGAAACACAAAACAACTATGTATAATGCCAATTCATACTCACATAGTATCGCCAACTGTACAATATCTCATTGAAGTACGTTTCCGGCTGATGCAGCACAGAAAACAATTTTGATATTAAAATTTTATCATACACATAAATATATATTAACAAATTCTTAAATACATACTACATTTTAACAAAAGTTTTTTTCATAATTTGGATGATAGAAGTATTGTAAACTTCTGAACATAACAGAAGTTTTGTCGTTTATTATGGACCACCTTATTTCACGAGAAAAAATGAGGCTTGTTTGTAAAAAAAAATATAAAATGCTACTTAGTACTTAGGTACGGAGTAAATGCTCTAAATATTCTAGAAAGTGGAAGTAAATTAGTCGATCATTAACAAAAATGCTCTATTGTCATTGAAACGTCAAGAAATCTAATTCAGTTATGTAATTGTACTGGATGGTTAGGGTGTAATAAAAATTAATATGTGGAAACATATCTAAAAAACAAATGTTACGCTAAATTAAACATAACCAGGAAAACTAAAAGGCAACCGATATTAAAAGGTCTTCTTAGTGGTTCAAAGGAAAAATGTGATGGTCCCTGAAGGGATAGGAGAAATCTCTTTAGCCTTTGTCGGCTCACTTTATTCGGAATGTAATAGGCCTTTAAATATGTAGGTAAATATCAAAATGTTTAAACATTCTCACGGTTTATTCACTATTTATGATATGGAAATTTAATGCTTCTCTCTTTTGACATTAGTTTTTGTGTATTTTCAAACCGCAACCGCGTAAATATAAAAGTTACGCTCACATCAGAGTGTGTTTTTGTTTTCTGCTACAGTAAGCTGAATTAAATACAGTATATAATAAATAAATAAATAAATAAATATTTCGGACATCTATCACACAGCGCCATCTAGTCCCAAGCTAAGCAGAGCTTGTGTTATGGGTACTAGACAACTGATACAAATACATAAATACTTTTTTTTTTGTAAATACATACATATTATACATAGAAAACACCCAAACTCCGAAACAAATATTTGTAGATCATACAAACATTTGGTCCGACCCGGGAATCGAACCTGAGACCTCACGATCAGCAGTCGCACACGTCAACCGCTAGACCAACGAGGCAGTCAGTATATATAAAGTTGCTTTAAAAAAATAATTGTCTGCTTGAGGCAACACTGTTTTTTAAACAACTACCGCGTTAGGAATATATCCTGAACACCTGATCACTCAGAACAATCATTTCTGGAACACACAAAGTGTGTGTCTCTCTGTCTTGAGGTATGAACCCACAACACTCAGAGAAGTAGAAATGAGCGTAGCGACCGCTCAAACCAGTAGGCCAAGCATGCCATAGGCTAAAGAATAAAAAACGAAAGATTATACATACCTTATAATTGTATACAAAGATGTCGCTATGTCCGGGCGCCATGGGGTTGTCGTTCTTATCACCGATGACCACATGGAGGATGGACACACCTGTCAGCCTGGGGGTACCGGAGTCTGTGATGGCCACTGGAATCCTGTACTCTTTTCGTTGCTCTCTATCGAAAGACACGAGCGTGGACAAAATGTTGCCTGTTAAACAAAAATATTTTATTAGTATTTTTTTACAGATCAACACTCGAATAATCTATTTTTTGTGCTCTTTATATTTGTAATCTGTTGCATTTTGCGTCTGTATGAAATATTGAGCAAAAGTTTATTAATGTTGTTGCCGTATTAGACGTACGTATTTTTACAACAAATGTGTATAGTACGTCAATTGAAAATAATTTATACATTGTTCATTAAAATGATAACAGTTTGCTAATTAACTTAACAAATGATTAATCAAATGTTACATCCACATGACAACTGAGACACCTGAGAACTTATAATAAACTTTTAATTGAATGCCAACTCCAAATTGAACTAAGTCGGAACTTGTTTCATTTTAATGTCAAATCGTGAAATGACAGCTTCTCTTCAAAACTGTACACTTTCTTACTTGTAAAGTTTCTTACTTGCTAGCACGACTACTGAAATCGATGTAACTACGGAAGCTAACATTTCCTCATTCGACTTTTAAAACAACCAAATACAAATATCAAATACAAACCTATCAATATTCCAACCAAAACGGCGTAGAGTGAAATTGAATTGGCACTTGCCAAACAAAGTTAGGCTTGGCACCATTTATTGCATGTTAACTACACTAATTGATTGAAACTCGACTTTGGGAGTCTCTGAAAATTTCTGAGTGTCGCGAATGGGAGCTACTGAATTGAATCGGAATTGCTCAGGAGACGAATCGGGAAAGTTTTCAGTTCCACCAAGAAGGAATTCACTGGAATTCGTGTCAATTGGAATATTGTGAAAGGACGAGGAACATATTTCTCGTGTTGTACATTTGGTACGAATTGGGTAAATCGATTTGTTGAGATTGAATTTCACTAGTTTTGGTTTTATAATGTCCAAGATTGTACTTTATAAAGTCATTGAATGGAACTTAATAATGTGTCAAAGTTTTCAATATTAACTGATGAAGTATCTTTGAACAAGGAACTTTATTTAGTATCACCTTTATTTTAATTTGCCAGTTTCATCATAAATAAAGTGTAATGCTGTATAAAAATAGAAATTGATTGTACCTCATAAGCTCTTAAATAAAACTAGTGACATCTGTCACAAAGTTAAAAATACTACCAGTATAATGTCAATTATTGTTTGCCATCGATTGCCATGAATAAATATACATATTTAACTCTACCAGAACACTTAAATATACCTATTTACTCGTATGCTTACCTTGTATGTGGAATTTAGAACGAATATCAAAAGAAGCTGATTCATTTAGCGCAAATGTAAAAGGAGGTCCATTCTCCGCCGAGTCATAATCCTTGGCGCTAAGAACCACCACCTGGCCTGGTGGTTCGTTCTCATACCATATCACAGGTTGCGTCTGTTGGAAATAAGAATAACATTAGGCAAAATACGTTTAAAGAAATGACTTAATACAATTAAAGAAGGGAAAGTGTTTTTCACACGTGATAGCGCCTGATAAGACATGGCTTCGATTCATCGATGACCTGAAATCACATGGTCCAGGTCCTCCCAGAGTCATCAGAATTTAGTGCGTCGGTGCAGTGCATAACATTAATAATTTACTCAGAATACAAGCAAGTATTGATACCTATTGATTTGTAGTCATACTAATGTTAAAATTTGGAAGTAACTTTGACGCGTTTGTCGGTTTGTCAATCTGTCTGTTACTATTTCACGACACGGAAATAATTAGAATCTTTAGGAAAGAAATAATCTACTCTTTACTGCGATAATAAGCATTCACGTGGGTAGATCTGCGAGCAAAAGTCAGTCTTTAATATGACTAAAAATACGAACATTGCTTTCATCTAGCAGTCGACATCAACCTGCAATTTTATAACAGTCCCGACTCGTTCGATAGCTGTGTATTTATGCATAATTTTACGGAAATGCTTCCGATATCTTATGAACCCTCAGAATATTAAGTGGCTGCATAAATTTTCTTACATTACTTTTTTTGCTAAAAATTTATTTAAGCAAAAGCTGGAACATCCTAATATTTACGTCTTACATACATATGTACTATAATTTGTATTGTATGTTTAACATAAATTTCAATTTTAGCAGATTACTAATTTGGGCTATCTTAGTATGACATATACATTATAAGAATAATTATTTAGTGCCATTTTCATTTACATATTTTGTTAGAAACATGGATATATAATGTAACATTTGATTGATTGTTTTGAAGAGTAGAGTGCTGGCATTTTAAGCTGACAATTATTATTTTAATCATTGATAAAGAAGATATTTGCACAATGGTTGACAAGAAATATTTTTTTTTCTATTATGTAGTAAATATATTACAATACAAGTAAATCCAGCCTGTCTCTTTTATATACAATGTGTCATTCACGATGTAAAAATAATATCTGTACGTCCAAAACAAATAATGAAATTAAAAAAATTCAACCACAGCTAAAAATACAAACACACGCGTAATATAAATAAAACGAAGGACATTCCGGAACATTAAGCATGTCCACGTCACGTGACCATTCCTCGTCCCTCACTTGTTTCAAAGCTCTCAAGGCGAACATTCAAATCTCCGGAATGGAAATTAAGATACCGTCTCCAAAATAAAACCAAAGGATCGTTCTCAAAATAAGAAATTGAACACCCATAGGTAGTAGATTTGCATAAAAAATTGACAACCACGTTTATCCGGCGCGTGGGAAGTTTACATTTAAGTAATATGAGCCGAAAAAGGTATACATTTTACGTTTTATTTCGGGCGCAGGATTTGGATGTGATTTGAAATGTTTATACCTTGTTGCCAAATCTTCTAATAATAATTCCATTGTTATCAGTTAGCAGTCTAACACGACATTCCAAGATACCTTAATTCATTAATTGCAGTATCGGTTTGATTGAATTTACATAAGTAAAGCTAAAAAGTACCTACAGAACAAATTGCTTATTAAAAAATTAATACTTACTTACTTTTATACTTGACAATCATTATGAAAACCTTGGTTTACTAACTGAGCAAGGTTTACGAAAAACTCGAAATGAAAGTTAAAGGACCTCCTAAAGCAATTTTATCGACTATAATTAAATTGAGGAATCTCTAAATTGTATCGTGTTTAAGTTATTTTAGGCCAACATCGCCTCCTCCTCGCCTTTAAGAAAACTTGACCTACTTTGAGCAAAAATCAGCCTTATTTCATTTAAACTCAATTTATAAATACCCACTAAGTCCAATAAAAACATTACACTTGACACTAAACAATAACTAAGTCTCTTAAGTTGCATTTTACCTTGAAAAGTTATAAATTTCTTTACTAACAATTGTATTTAGTTATTATTTACAATTAATATGACAAATATATCACAATGTCGAATTTATCCTCCTTTATCCTCCTATTGCCCGTAGCGTGATAATTATCCCCCGTTTTTGTAACATTCTTCATTGTTGCTCCACTCCTATAGGTCTTAACGTGATGCTATATAGCCTATAGTCTTCCTCGATAAATGGGCTATCTGAAAGAACTTTTCAAATCGGACCTGCGCTTCCTGAGATTAGCGTGTTCAAACAAACAAACAAACAAACTCTTTAGCTTTATATATTAGTATAGAGTATAGATATTACATTATAAGTTTATTTCGGTATTAGTTATAGTGTTGTATACATACGTACTGTACATATTAGTATAACTCACATGAAGCCAGATGTACGTGACGGTTTTTTTTTTTAAAGTTCAAAAAGCCCCTATTCTTACCCACGTCAAAAGGATTTCAGTTACATTCAGACAAAAAAAACATTTAAGCCAAAAAAAAAAATGTTAGATTTGCCTACCTATATAAAAAAATGTAATGTGGCGTTCATGAATACAGTAAACCATTTGATTGAAAAATTGCTGAAATATAAATGTGAATTATAGACTGGGTGACACCTAGGGTAACAGACGGGCTACTAAATGGGTGACCTATTATATATCATTAGGCGGAACGCGAAATGCTTCTTAGTTAAATAAATTTTTTGAAAATACGTTTATAGCTAATTCGATAAATACATTTTTACGCAGTTTTAATGTTTTAATATTAAATTTGCTGGTATTGTATTCAAGTTATTTTTGTACGCGATATGTAGGTATTTAAGATTTAGACCTTATGTAATCTTCGTTTTCCTGTCTATTAACAATAATACCCTAATAGAAAAAGCAACTTAAGATTTAAAAAAATATTTGGTTTAAAAATTTGTATTTAAAAAAAAAACAATTCTTTCGTGCGGTGTGTACGAGTAGCTAGTTATTATAATATAAGCGATCTTAAAATCTTTAAAATGAGCTTTCTGGTTCAACACATTCGTATCACTTTTAATATATATATTTTTGTTATATTTATTTATTTTGTTTATAATGGAATATAAAGATAATTTCAAGCCAGGGAAGCCTCTAGCAAAACGAAGAATATACATTTCACGAATCCCATATACATATAACCTTTGCAAATGATATGAAATTTTAATTTACTTCACAAAACAACAACCCAAACAATAAAGTATCAGTTTCCTCACATATCTATCACATACCGTTCTCAAAACCCTCCTATTACAACAAAAAAAAAATCTCTTCACAAAATTCCGACAATTTCGGAAACAAAAACCGACACAAAAAATATCGGTTTCCCTCCACACATTAAGCAGATGGTTGTAAGCCACAGATTATGCCTGCTAAGGTACATTATCGACAAATGAATAAACGCTGACAGGCAGGACCGAGTTCTTCGACCAAATGATTGTGCTGTAGAAGATAACGCCCGGGTCTTAATCCGGTATTCAAGGGCGATCATCCGGGACGGATACCCGAATTTGAAATAAGCCCGGGTCTCGGTTAGAGCTAGAATATGGATATTAGGATGTTTGCGGCCAAGAAAATGAGGTTTTGGTGAAAGGTGATGGAGCTTTCATTTGCGTAAGATATCGGTGAGTTTATTGATAACTATTTTGCAAGATTGTTTTATTCGGTAAAAATTATCTTATATTATTCAGTCAGAGTTTAGAGTGTATTAGCTTTTGGTTATATTATGGTATCCTATCTGCTAAGAAAATCTAATTATTTCCGTAATACACTGACTCAGTCAGTCCTTATATTACCACAGACATCCTTATACTTGTGCTCGAGAATAATTTTTAAAGTCTATTAGTCTATGTCTATCTTCTGTTGCAGGACAAAGATTACTGACATGAAATTTCAAAATATGTGTAATCAAACGCTTGCTATAAATTTTGAGAAGTTCATTTTGAAACATTGTGAAGCAAACATTTTTCATTTTTTTGTTTGATTAGTGCCTTAGATTAATGAGGTAGAGGGGTGTGATTATTGTAACCTGGAACCTACCAAATATTTTTTAGTTTTTAGTTATTATTTGCAATGAAACCGTTAAATTTTTTTTTTTTTTACATATATTTTTATTTTCACGTTTTTAGTTTTTCATAGTGAAATATATATTTTATATAGTCAAGCCCTTTCATTTGATACCCATATAATGGTGTCGTGACAAGTTGCGTTAATCACCACTTAGTAGCGGCGGTCATCTTGGATTTTAATTTTTTTTTTCATGGTGGACTATGTTCTTCTAGTCAAGCCCTTTCATTTGATAAACATATTGAGGTAGTCGTAACAAAATTTGTGAACCGCCAATTTTTAGTGGCGGCCATCTTGGATTGACAATGAAACAGAATTTATTAATTGTATTGTCACCACAACTAAAGGTGTGTACCAAATTCAAATTTAATAATATATGTATGTGCAAACAACTAGTGAACATCTAAATTGGAACTAGTACCCAATATGACGCCATAAACAGTTTTGAGGTTATATTTTATAGCTTTACCGCCCGTGGCTTTAATTACGTGATATATATATCGCAAATTTAATATCCGGCATTCATCATACTCCTGGATACCTGTTCTCGTAGCCAAATTCAATTATACTTAAGTACTTTGGTAAGAAAATCACTTTGGCGTGTGCAAAAAATACTGTAGGAATATAAAACATACCTGAAGGTGTCTGTAAGTTACACGTTTTTAAGGCCATAAATCCAGCAAAGCACAAAGAAATGAAAAATATCGTTGGGAAAGGTAAAATGGTTTTTATCACATTTGTTTTCGGTAGAACAGTATCATGAAACTTTAATGTTACATGCATACCGCGCCATAGATTGCGTGTTTGTAGATTTTGGAGAAAAAAATAAGTGACAGAGACGGGTCATTGCCTTAATAAATTAAACGACAAGGGTTAAAACAAATGTGTTTGTTTAAATAGAGTATTTGAGTTTTAAGTGATCATATACCTATAGAATTCTTAATGTAAAGTAGTTTACTCAGCAACGTATTAGCAGTGTATAGGTAGCAATTTTTATATAACTCCTGTGCTTCGTACATATCGGAATAGTTTAATGGTCCCTACTCACATGCGGTATTACTAGATCGTTTACTTAAAAACGAGTAAAAATTAACGTGTGGATCGCAAAACTCACAACTCAAAGGCTCGCATCGAGCCAGCTCGATGGCTCGACCATCTTTTACGTTTCTCCTTTTTCTTTAATTCTTTTTTAATTAAGAATTGACTTGCTAAATGTAGCCACCGTCTCCTTTGTTAAACAGACATATTTTGGCCAAAGATGCGTCACTCGATCGATGAATGCTGTATGTGTGGACGAAAACTCATGCCGTGGTTGTTTGCTCGATCAAGTAAAACCGTATGCGAGTACTTAGCATAAGACCGTATGAACACGTAGAAACTCGCACTATTCACTCAAATAAGGCAATAAATATTAAGCGAATGTGCCGCTATATTACAGCAACATTTCGTGAATTTTATTTGCACAATATAACAACATTAAAGTTGAACTGTGATAAAGTTGAAACACCTTAAACAGTACAAGTTAGTTCGAGTAATAAACGTAAATATTGCACACTGGGACAACACTTAACCGAACAAAGAACTTTACAATTTAATGAATAGTGTTAACGTTTTATTGGTAACTTGCGCTATTATTATCCTGACGCTATATAACTCGTAATTTGGAGAATTCCGCGTTCCCAGAGTATGGTGATATTTCTGGCGATTTACAATTAAAATGGGGATCAAGTTACAATGGCTTGATAGTCGTTAGCTAACAGATGTAGTTTCTGGTACTCGGCAATTTTGTATGCATTCAAATATTTCAATGAATGGAAATAGTCTAGAATCAGTAAATTCTAGTGGGCATTAGTAATATGAATGCGTGAATTCATAGTAAGACAGTTGAAAGATAGTTCATTGTCTGTATATATTATACTATTCTTGAATGTACCTAACCAAAACGTTTAATTTCAAAAATACCTATCTATTAACGGAGTAACAGTCATAAACTAAATAATGAACTTAATTCTTCTTTTTAACCCTTTACTCTATCAATGTTTTTTATCGTTCCTCAAAATATAATCAACTTCATACCATCTCAGTGTAGCTAAGCAAAGTTGCAATTATGCCTAGAATGTATACATTTCATTAACTACGTACGCATTATTTCTAATTAGAATTTGTACCGATACAAATACAGGTATACGACACGTTTGATAATTCCAACATAATAATTATCTACGGTGAAAGTCACAATTAATATGCTCAAAATTCATATAACTAATTGATTAATTTGAAGATAGTTTTCGATAGTGAAAACAGTAATCAATTAAACGTAATAAAGTGAAACAAAAACTTACATCATCTATTATACTTTACGTAATAGAAATATTGAAAAATAAAAATACTGTGTCGAATCCCAACAAAAAAGCACTCCTTAGTATTAATGGGTCGTATTGTCTAACATTGGTATGATCGATAGTTATTTTGCTGTCACAGTGCTTTATCAAATGCCTTGTTCATCCATCATACAAACGCACATATACATAATCACGTATAGAAGGAATAATGAATAGTACTGTACACATGCGAGCAATTTGATAAATTGCGGTCTTCATTAATTTAGAATGTATTTTCTTTAGTAGGTCTAGTTATTTCCATAAATAACCACAAAGGTTATAACGACCCAATGCTTCTCAATTCATTTTGTTTACAAATCCATTGTTCTGTTAGCATGCGATGTTTACACCGTGCCCGCTAGCGCAGTAACATTTGTACTGCGGTTTAGCAGACAAAACACACAAACCGATTTGCGGTTTTCGTGCGTTTAACACTCATGTCAGCTCTATACCCAAGCTTACTTATATGCTTTTTTTAGCATCAGATATCTAGACTCGATTTTGCTTCAGCAGGGTTTCTGACTCCATAGGTTTAGAATTTGGAATTATACATTGCTATATTATTACTCACAAAAATATCGTAAATCATACAATGTTAGCGGTTGCTGCGTATCCACGCGATTAGTTTGAAAACTGGTTCTATTTTTTCATTGTAACCTATTTGAAATAATACAGCAAAAGAACAAAATGAAATTGATGTACTTACATTAGTCAAAAACGGAGCATTGTCGTTTATATCTGTCAGTTCCAATATGACCTCTGTCGTGGATCGCAAACTGTCTGATCCAAGTCTTCCTCCCTGGTCAGCCGCCATGATCAGAATCTGCCATCTCGTGAACCCTAGTGGCTGGTCCCTATCTAAAGGTTTGGTTAATCGGAGACAACCATCATTGTCAATTTGAAGGAACTCTTTTTGTTCGTGTTTGACGAGAGAATAAACTATGTTCTGAGGTGCGTTCCTGTCTTTTATATCAGGATCGTAAGCTTCAACCTGGTAAAACAACAAATAAGTATCTATTCAAATGATTTCTTAAAGAAAAGTTTTGCAGACTGTTTAATAAATAAACTAGAATTTATTTAGATATAGTTATGAAGGCTAAAATTTTCAAGTTTTAGAACGAAAAATTATGTATTTATCAGAGACAAAAATAAACTTCATTGTATTATATACTAACAAGCGAACAACCGCCTAAACGATTGGAAGTCGTATGGATGGTAACTGATTATAAGTTATTAATAACTTTACATATATCTAAAGCAAGTTAAGAAGGTGCCTAAATAAATAGGGAGTGTACTTTACAATAAGTAATCGACATAAATTTAATCGAATAAAACGAAAATTCAATGTACCCACCTTTACGATACATCCTTCATATAATTTCTCTTCCTCAATAGTCTTGGTGTAATTAGCTAAAAATACTGGTGGATTGTCGTTCAAATTCTCAATGTTGATGATCACTTTAGCGTAGTCTTCGTAGATGCCGTCGAATGCTCTGACGTCCAAGGTATAGCTGGTAATGTTCTCATAATCCAACTCACTATTGACGCGAATTTCCCCAGTGAAGTTACGAATGACGAAAGCATCATAGGTGTTGCCAGCAACAATGCTGTAAGAGACCACGGAAGCTGTGGACAAAATTGAAGATAATTTTACTGACTTATTGTACTAAGCTGTGTATGATTTGTTAGGTAAATAAAAGATAACTATAATTAAAAACTATAAAAACAGCAGTTCTGAAATAATAAGAGACTCAATAGAAAATCAGCAAGTAAGTTCAAGATATAAAATCGATTTGGGAAGATTATTTCGTGTAAATATTGCTGGAATAATTGCAACAATAACTATAACTATAAATTGTAAGTAAAATAGACATTAAGACTATCTACAACAAAACACATTAAAATATCTGAAATCAATAAAGATAGGGCGAACAAACCTGTATCGATATCCAGCGCACTAACAACAGTGACCAACTCATTGATATTGGCATTCTCGGCAATTGACTCAGCCACATAAGTGTCTTGTGTAAAATGTGGAGGATTATCGTTCTTATCGGCTATTTCAATAAGGAATACTTGCTGTCCTGCATTATGTTTGCCAGGTATTAGAGCGGACTCCGAATTATCAGTTGCAATGATTTTGATATTGTAGAAACTCCTTTCTTCTCGGTCAAACATTTTCAGTGTAGTAATATTGCCTGTTATTCGGTCAATCGCGAATGGATCTGAAGGGTCGCCGAGCTCATAAGTGATTTGGTTATTAGCTGATGTTCCATCTGCGTCGAAAGCTCGGACTTGCATTACTGGTGTGCCTGGATTTTCGTTTTCGAGGACGCTTCCAGAACGAATTTCGCTAAATATAGGAATGTTGTCATTGACGTCTTCAACTTCTATTTGGATTATCGTTTCTGCTGCTAGTTTGTAATTGTTCTGTAAAAAAGTGAATATTTTAGATTTCGTCAACTTTTATTATTACTATAAAAAGTATCACATATCCATTTAATTTGTAAGGTTTGCAAGACAGTTAATTTTCTTCCTGGGACTTCCCGAGTGTCATAACTCGGTGTGTTCGTGGGTCACTGCTGTTGATCCTGGTGTACAGGAGTTACAGTGGTGGGAATGTGGGCGGGATTAGTCCCATATTCATTTAATATATAATTCTCGTGTCACGACGTTACTCAGGATTTCGAAACTATTTAACCGACTTTCTTGTTTATTTTTGAAATGTGTGCTTTGTTTAAGATAGGATAGTTAACACTACCGAGCCGTGCATTATTACAAAGAGACTCAAAGTTGCGCAGGTCAGCTAGTATCTATATGACTGACTTTAAATAAAATATACTATTTTAAACAATCTTAGATACGTTATAAGTTATAGCAAACAATTGAACTTTCATGTATGTAAGAATAGATTTATATTGAAATCTATTTTGAAAATAAGTAAAATTATTGCCCTGGTGATAGCTGTCGATTAAATTTATCGCTTATTACAATGGACATCAAATGCCCTGATTCCCTTAACGCGTTACCACTTTTATTTAAGTATTCATTTCATGAAATTACACAAATATTGAAATGTAGATTATGTTTCTAAAGAATTAATTAATGAACACGACAATTGACATAAATACATCTGCTTAGCTACTTTTCAGGCCATGTTTAGTAGTCGAACTATTGGTTTAGATAATTACGTTTAAAACATAAATAAATTAATCAATCAATGTATTTATGTAATGAAAAAAAAAACATGAGTTTAGATAGTACTTTCAATAATTAACTTTGGATAAAGATCCTTCTTACTTCAGGCTATTTGGAGCTTCGAAGATTAGAAACCAATCAATAGGACGTTTCCAGAAAATTTTGGACATCGTGGACACGGCCTTGTTAGATCTTCAAACGATTAGCAAGTACCTACGTAGTTTTATTCGACTACATCTTTCTCCAACGGGATCGGGAATAAAATAATATTCTTTCAAAATATCTTACCTGTATTCTCACAGTGAGAGTATAGTCTGTAATCTTCTCGTAATCCAAATGGTTACCAAGCTTAATATACGCAGTGTTTGTTTCTGGTTCCAATACAAATGTGTGCCATTTATTAGTTTGTTCTGTTTGACCTTGGACCAGTTCAAATTGGAGCTTCTTTTCTTCTGGTATATTTGATCTGTGGAGTTTATTAAATATTGAGTATTACGTCTAGAATTCCTAATACGGAATTTATGATTATAAATATAAGTATGGCTTCTTCTAGTTTAGGACTAGAAGGTCGGGTCTGAAGTTAGTATTTTACATTAGCTTAGTTATTGCGGTTATTGCGGCGAAGCTGGTCTTAAAAAGTAGGCAAGTTACTCTTTATACCATCGGTTATCTGACAGTGAAAGTCCCGGCAAAATCGGTTCGGCAGTACTAGAGTTAGCCGGAACAAACAGACAGACAGACAAATTTTTAAACATTTAAAGTTAGATGTAAGTGTTAATTTTATATTACAAACATACACTTCAATTTTATTTATTTGTATAGGTGTTCAATACTTACATAGCTCTTACTGTTGCTATGGGGGTGTTGAAATCTGAATAATTTTCTTTTAATCTTATCGGTTCATCAGGTACTTCTATGAACGATGGGCTCTTCTTGTTAGATTCTACAACTTGGATGTCTAAAGTTATAGAACTTTGCTGGGACGGGTTTCCCATATCTATTACTATCGCGCTCAGTTTAAACTTATATCCCGGAGGTTTCTGTTTTAAACAAAACGGATTAATTTAGCGAAGTTGGCAACAACAGATTAATGTGTAAAGAGATTGTGAACAATTATTTATTATATTATATAAGTAAGATGAAATTAAATAAAAATTTTGTTTTTATTTTATCAACAGCTGATAATGATGCAGAATCATCACTAGGCCGATGGTGTGGATCACCATGCTGCATTCGCAATGAGTATGGTGACCACCCTTCTTGGATTCTGCTTATGTTTTCGATCACGCAGAGTAGAGTCATTTTGGCAGGCCCAAATATACAAAAAATGCTGGAGGTAAGGCTTTCCTTGAAAAGGTTTTGGCTTATTACACCATGTTGGTGAGACAAGTTAGTATATAGTTTGTTTCTAGTTTTTCTTCTTTTCGCAGTGATGTTGTCCTGTATTGTGTGTTCCCTTAGTCGCCTCTCATACCCTTGGGATGAATAGGAGTGACATTTTGTATTTCTAAAACGGTTTTTTTTTAATAGGGGGCAAACGAGCAGACGTATCGCCATGGACACCCGCAACACCAGAGGCGTCGCAAGTGCCTAGTCGGCCTTTGGTAGGTAGGGTAGGGAGATGGTGGGAAGGGTTGGGGTATGGACCTCCAGTATCCTTACTCACTCAGTGAAACACAGCGCAAGCGCTATTTCACACCGGTCTTCTGTGAGGTCGTGGTATCACTCCGGTCGACCTGGCCTATTCATGCCGAACCATGGTTAACCCACGGTAATGTACCAATTAGGAATACAAAGTGTCACCCGGTGACGGACTGTCCGCATGGGCGCCGTACCGTCACCGGAATATTTTAACAATCTATCAAATTACAAAAATGTGTCACTTACATCTATGGTCTTATTTAAAAAGATGACTCCGTTATCCGGATCGATATAAAAATATGCTTGATCCGGCGAATTGGAGTCCAGGCTGTAATGTACGATGGAGTTGTTCCCATCATCTATATCTGTCGCTGATATCCGCATCACCTCGCGCCCACTCGGAAGATCTTGAGGAACAGACTCCGAATACGACTGTATAATAAAAACGTGTTAATAAAATCATATTACACAAATAACCTTGAGCTTTCGGGGAAACACGTGATTGGTAGTGGTTAGAGTTAACATCAAGTCGACATAAATGGTCGACAAATAATACAATAATTTAGTTTGTTTAAAACACAGTAATAATTATAAGTTGGAGAATATCTGGATTATCCATAAGACATGTTCTACGCGAAGCATGCCCGAAGCTTAGAGAAAGTTTTTCCAAAATAATTATAATCGTGCAGTGTGATAAAATGCGCCTAGGGGGAAAGAGCAGCCTAGCTAAAGAAAACACATCAACTACAAATGTGCAAAGAAAGTGGTTTTTTTCAACACACGAAACACATAAAATATTATTACCAACAACGCCTTGAGGGGCGGCTTATGGTCCTAAAGACATGCAGCAACATGCAATTAGAGAAATAGAATATATTCAATAAAATCAATCGATTGATATCAAAACTTATCAAAACTATAATAATCCTTGGAATGAGTAACATAAGAAATGATATCAATCGTTTAAATATACATATTATACAAGTTATATTGCAAATTTATGACATTTTTGGTGCGGAACTCTCTCTTTGTTTTGTGTAATTCTCTCTTTTAGACAAACCTTCCAAACATCTCCTCGGAAGACCTTTGAAAAACAGGCAAGCGTTAATATAGTCTTCGCCACGTTTTGAGGCTAATGAACGAACATACAATTAGTGACACTTCAGAAGAAAATATTAGGCGCTGTTAGATATGGATCACCAGAGTGCTTTTCATACTTTATAAATATAGAAAGACAGCTTCTTTACTTTGATTCGAAAAGAAGTCATAACAGTAACAATAACATTAATAACAAGATTGCGAGAAGACTTTGGCAATCTGATAAATAAATTAACAAAACTCCGACGATATACGTTCACAATTCGTGCTCACCTTCTTAGAGCTTATGTTTGTACTACTACTACTTACCTAAAGACAAAATTAATTAAAAAGTGTTTACTCACAACTTTGTCGAACACGGGTGGATTGTCATTCACGTCTTCTATAATGATTTTGATGGTGCAGGCGTCATCCAGCTGTGGTTGGCCGTTGTCCGACGCCCGAACTGTTATGTAAGCTTCCTTCTCCCTGGACGGTTCATCGTGATCGAAAATCTACGCGATTTCAATATTAATATCATTAGAAAGTGTATTTTTCATTATTCTGTTTCATGAACAAATTTTACCTACCTTATTTCCGCATTGAGAAGCTTTCGTATTAAATTAAAGAATAAACTAGAACTATTAACAAAATATAAAAATAATGAAAGTTAATGAATTATAGATTCTTTACTTAAACCCTTTTATTATTTGTTGATATAACCATTCATTCAAACCTTTAAACATTTTTATTTGCGTTCAACACGAATGGGTTTCTCTCATAGAGCTTCTAATCCCTTTGAAGTTTTCATTATGTTTTACATATAAAAAATTAGGCGAAAATATTTTAGTTTGTTTGTATATCTAATTCGATATCTAAATAGTATAGTGGAGAATAGAAAATAATATGAACTTAAAGATATTTTATACTAACATCGGCTGTAGTAATTCGACCTGTCTTAGGGTCGACGTGGAATCTCTCCTTTTCACCAGGAGTGGAGACAAACTTGTATGTTACCGTCCCACCCATTTCTGGAGGGTCCCGGTCTTCTGCGTGTACCTGAAATACAAAATTTCTTATAATTTCCTACGAATATTTCTATTACACAGCAAACAAATTCTATTTGCAGCAAAGGTCTACAAGGCTAGACAAAATTTAGTCCAAACTTCTCTAAATTGAATTGAAAGTTTTCGTATATTCTGCAACAGAATATCCGACTTGTACCATACATAAATATGTGCTTTAGCAAACATCTACTATTCAACTTATTGTTCACCTCGCCGAGATTCTGTACAGTTTGATCCGAAAATACGATTGTGTCTTCAGACACAGGTAAACAAATCTTTGTTTATATTCCGAATGAACTAAATCTGTTTATTGTGCGATATTTTGAAATTCGATGTCTGAAAGATAATCAATATGCTGGAATTTTCTAATTGTATTGTTAACTTAATTTGGCGATAGTGTTTCAATTTACTTAAATATAAATTTGAGTTTATCATAACGTAATAGTGTATCATCATGCACTGATACCTACATCGAAACTTAAGTCTTCGGCTCGTCAAGTTCATCAGTATGATACGCATGTTCGGAAAATATTTGTGTACTATTCTAAATACGCGTATGAGAAGTATGAAATATTGCGTGATTGATCAAACAAAATCACACGCTGTTTTCACAAAAAAATAGACAGTATTTTTCCACAATCCCAGAAATATTATCATAAGAATTGTTTTTGTTGAATTCTGATAAGTGTTACAAGGCTTCTAATAAATCTTTTTTTTTATTTTCTTGTACCAAGGTAATTATTAACTATTCATGTGACATTTGGGTTTCATAAAACCATAATTAGAGTATAATAGCAGAAGGCGCAGACGTTATATATGTTAGGTTACGAAACGAGCGGATTTCCTGAATAGTATATATCTATAGGCTGAAATGTATAAAACCTATTCGAAAATAGCAGAAATCTTAATACCGATATAAATACAGACAAGAATGAATGCTGTCTATTTTGGAGATGGATGCAGTATTTGCTATATGGTATTTGTGGTCCAACCTTGTTAAAAGTTAAGGAGCCGTGGACACGGCCACGGTAGAGGGCCACGAAAATCTATAAAAAATCCACGCGGTAAATACGAGATGTATTTGCACTTAGCTACAGTCCGTTTACTTGTTAGTACGCTACTAATCTCGCACGTGACCGTCTTAAGAGACATCCGTGAATATTATGAACAAATCTCGAATTAATACTGCTTCATTTATTTTCGACAAACTTTCGTACATGAATCATCAGATCATCATATCAAAAGCCTCTAAAAGTCTACTGTTGGACATGAGCTTTTTACTAAAATGGAAGTTTTCGCCTGCTATGGTACGCTGGCCAGGGTTGGGTTGGGTTGGGTTACCTATAGGATTTGCATCAAGTTTTCCTTAGCTTAGTCGGCACTTACTTCACCCATAAGAAATAAGGGTGGTGATTCTGGTTACATTCGTTATTCCCATTCCCATTCTATATTCGAGACACAATGATGCAGTAGCATCATTAGCCCGTAACGGTGTGGGTCACCATGCTACATTGTTGCATTGTCTGAATTCGCAGTATGGTGACCACCACTCTTGGATTCTGCTTATGCTTTCCATCAGGCAGAGTAGTCTTTTTGACAGGGCCATATAAAAAAAATGTTCTTAACCTGTCAACATACGGATGTCGTCATATTTCCATACATGAATTTGAAAGTCAACTTACCGTGAACACATACGTGCCGACAGGTTGCTCCTCCTTTACTGACGGCCTGTAGTTCAGGCACTCGGTGAATAGCGGCTTGTGGTTATCCTTGACGGCCAGCTTGGGTGATGTGACCGGTACAAACTGAAACCGCGTTAGGGCATGCAACTAGATCAATATTTCAGCTAAATAATATCTACAACATTAATAAAAGGTGATTCACGCCTAGTCCTTATTATCCCTTTGAAAATTTTTTATGCGTTATCTAAGTCATCAAAATTATATTTTCTTAACTAGATACTCTAAGAACAGGCAAGAATCATCTCCAAAGCACAAGTTTTAGGTAATAATTTATTGCTTATTTATCATCTTTCCAAGCTATCTACTTGAAAAACAAGTCACGCAAACATACAATTATGATAAACTTGTTCCAACGCTTTCTCATAATCTAATTAAGGACAAACAACAGTCAGCATGCAATGACATTAAATAATTATGTTTCTTTATCAAAAACTCCTGTTTTATTTACATACTTAAAATTATTCAAAAATTTAAAAGTTATTTTACACAAATTTAAGAAAACTATTAATTTATATGTAAATACAAATACATAAAAGTTCAATAAAGTATATATTAAATTAATACTTAAAATTAATACCTGTAAATCCAGGGGGTGCTTTGGATTAACATATAATAAAAATGTATGAAACGTGACTTAATAATGATTTAAAATACACTTACGTTATCCATGTAAGCTAGTCTATTGTATAAAATATATGTTTGTTTTTAATAATATTAGTTCATGCAAAAACACCTATTTTTAAAATAAAGAAGCGTTTAAATTAACACGAAATCTATGGGGACAAAGCTGTCGGGGTAGGGTGATTGTGATAATATGATAAGGTGATAGGTGATAAGGGTGTCTACTCACGGATGAGGTGTGTATCGGTGGGTACCCCTCTAAATGCCTCGAGTGTCTTAATCTCGTTACATGATGTGATGTGTGCTCCCGGACTGTGAAAGAAAAAAAACATGTTAGCCTTCAACTAAAAAACTTTAATGACTTAAATGTATTAAAGAGTTGACAGTGTGCTTCAGGGCATTGTAAAGTTCTGGTTTGTGTTTATACGTGATATATTTGAGGAGCGGAATCCCGACAAGTATTCCCTAAAAGATCTTTGTGGTCACATATTCGGTATTCGTTTTAGAACAAAGACATAGTTTAATGTATTTTTCTAAACATTTCGTATTAACTCGGTTACGGCGAGGCCAGGAACATGAAGGGTAATAGTTTTGACAGTATATGTATGTTTATGTTTCACCATAACTCCTTATCTACTCAACCTATTTCAATGAATGAAGCTTTAATAGATTCGTAATCGATCGACCGGTCGATATGGGCTATGTAATTTTTATCAAAACTTTTACGTAGTCAGGTTAGAGATTTTAAATTATTGTTTACTAATGTTTTCATGATTATTTGATGTAAAACAGACCATCTCTGGTGGAAGATGCTGATGACCGTAATACAGTTTGTCTCAATGACAGTGCTCAATACTTATCACTTGTCACTATGTATACATTCTTAACGTTAGAAGGAATATAAAACTAATCTTTTATACCAAAAACAAGTAACTATTTTGACTAAGTAACAAGCCTAGTTGTATGGAGATATTTCTATAACCAGAAGCCTCAAAATACTTTAGTCATTGTATCAAAGATAGAGTATACAGTTTCGATATCAGGCGTTGCACATTTGAAATTTGATGAAACTGAGCATCCTTTGTGCGACAGACAAACATACCTAGGTATATTATATTTTGGTAATAAATGCTCCAATTCTAGCTTTGTGGTTAAAAGCTAGACTCCAATTTCGTTGACGTTCGTTTAAATTTTAGAATCAATTACAACGACAAATTTCAGGTGCAATTGTGGAAGTAACATGATTCTTGGCGAGCTTTGTGTTTTGAATTTCAAACGAGAATTGCTATTTCATATACCTGAATATCAGAAGCTTCTGAAGTTATTTTACTCAATCAATGTACGTCAGTCAAAAATAGATTTACTTAGCTGTTTTTTGTATAAAGAATACGGACTGTTATCACACCTATTTATCCTATGGCTGTAGTTTAAGGCGACTAAGAGCGCTAAGTACACAACAAAAGCATTGGAAACAGAAAGAGAGAGAGAGAGAGAGAGAACCGTGGGAGAGCCACGCTTCGGCATGAATAGGCCGGCTCGACCGGAGTGATACCACGGCCTCACAGAAAACCGGTGTGAAATAGCGCTTGCGCTGTATTTCACCGAGTGAGTGAGAATACCGGAGACCCCTCCCTACATCCCTTTCCCCATCCCCCAAAGGCCGGCAACGCACTTCTGACCCTCTGGTATTGCGGGCGTCCATGGGCGGCGGTAATCGCTTACCATCAGGTGAAAGGCTGCTGCCTTAGATGGAAGAGATTATTACGATATCCAGACTATACCAACCCGTCTGGAAAAGGTTTTATAGTTGGCCAAAACCTTGTTTCTGATAACATTAATGTGCTTAAATAAAATTCTGGTAAAACTTTCTACTAATATAAAGCGG
The DNA here is from genome assembly GCA_905220595.1 of Spilosoma lubricipeda. Classification (NCBI taxonomy): domain Eukaryota; kingdom Metazoa; phylum Arthropoda; class Insecta; order Lepidoptera; family Erebidae; genus Spilosoma; species Spilosoma lubricipeda. The sequence goes on from HG992295.1 coordinate 6,111,385, forward strand.
CAAAAATATAAGACAAAACATATATTTCAAGGTAGTAGGGCCACGCTGATTTCAGCACGAACGGGCCGGCTCGGCCGGAGCGGTACCACCCTAGCACAGAAAATCAACGTAAAATGACAGCGATTGTAGTCGTGTTTCGTTGGTGAGTGCGAGACCGGAGGCCCAATGATGCAGAAACATCACTAGCCCGCCATGGTATGGGTCACCATACATAAAAAACATCATAAGATAGAAATGACCAAGCTGGTAATTCTTTATTTTTTTCTTACAAAACACAAACAAATGTTTTTTTCTTATAAAACTAAAAAGGGTCTGTTTTTAAGCATAGTTAGTTCTGTTTCTATAGCCTTGAACATACTTAATTTATTACCAAAAAAACTTGGAAAACGTAGCACAACACTGAATTCCAAGAAAAAATATTTTAGAAAAGGAACTACAAATATAGTTCTGGGAAATAGGCTTTTGAAGTAAAGTAATGTAAAGATAAAACGTGTGTTGCTATGTAATTATAGTAAAAAAAAACTTTTTAAGTAGATATTTACTGATATTCCCAAAGCTTTATGTCAATTATGTAATTAGTTAGGATTTTGAAGTAACTTTTAGATGTTTTAAAATCAACTTATATCTCTGTCAAAACCAACTCATTATATTCAATTTATTTCAAATCATTATAACAAAGGAAAAGAAGGCAAAAATTGAAAAAAACCCATATACCGAAGAAGTCGGACTAGCGTCGATTAGTGAGAATAGTAAGACTTCTTTGTCAAGAAGAGACCTATAAGGAATACCACAGGTTAGAAGAAGAAGTAGAAGTTGAAGATATATTTCTTAACTTTAAGCTCATTTAGCTAAAGAAAAGAACCACGTCATCGTTGTAACAAAACGAAATGAACATTCAAACAACTTCGGGTACCAATACTAGTGATGTATGAGTAATGGCGCATTGTAACAACACAATACAATATTGTTAAAGCTATTATATCAGTTTGAGCTAAGATAACGAGTATTCATAAGACAGTATTCTCTCAAAGTCCTTGAGAAATCTGAATTTATCTCTACAGTGCTAACAAAGAGGACCTCGATCAAAACCAGATCTTGAAACTTACCCAGACCTAGCTTAGTGGAGACCTACCCCTATTTTAAGTTATTTATGTTATATATAAAACGGCTAGTGAAACTAACTCATGCGATAAAATCTCAGCAGCAACTTAGCCTAACTTAGAGGGTAAAATATGTAAGTATTAACTTAGATATTATAAGTTATGGCTAGATGTGGTTTTTAAGTAGGTATATAAAGTTTATATTTCTAAGCTTGTGATTGCAATTATCTTTAATAATTCATTCCCCTCATGTTTTAATTATTTATTGAGAATTTCAATTATGTTTTAATACGAAGGTAATATTTCTACTAGATATTACGATGTTCTGAAATTGTGTAGGTAAATATTTTGGTTACAATATATATATAAAGTGGTATATATTGTTAAAATTTATTTCATATTTAGTTATAATTTCTATTATTATATAAAATATATTCTAAATGAAACACTATAATTACATACATACAAATCGAAAAATAGAAACTTTCATAGCAGTTCATCCTTTGAATTTAAAGAGAATACAGTCAAAACAGCAGTAAAAGCCTCAATGAAAATAACGAACATTAATAAATAAGGTCTAGAGAGGGGAATGATTAGTTGATAACAGGCAATAATTGTAGTCGATTTCAATAATTAAGTAAGATCTATAGCGTAATGACGTTCTATGTGAAACAATTAAATCGAGTAAAATACAGTACAATTTGAGTTGTATTTAACTTCAACTGTCAGGTATTACGTAGTTCTTTTTGTTAAAAGCGCTGTTACTCCCAATACGGAGTGTCACCTCTATACTACTAATATCGTGGGTATGTAAGAACCGACTTAGGGAGCAAAATAGGCAGAAATATAGCACTGCAAGGAAAAATATGAAATAAACCCTTTTTCAAGTCGTCTAGCCAGCGTGTATAGAAGGCCAATCCCTTCTTTCTGAGGGACCGCCCAACCCATGTCTAAAAATGTTAAAAGCAGTTGGTGATCAAACCCAGTATAAATGAATGTAAGAGTTTGTATGTATGTGTGTTTATAATCATGCTTGTAATTTTTAAGTAAGTATCGAAAGTCAATAAATGTTAATCGTAGATGTATGTCTTATCTACATGATCTTGTAAAACGTTTACTAAATGATGTAATTCCCCAACATAATTCGAGGACATTACGTCTCAGCTTTTACAAATCTAATAAATTCACAGCTCATTCGTAACAGACGACAAATGCTTGTTGTTGTTTCTCACGTAATAAATTATGACTTTCATTTACGCACCATATAGTTTTATGTCTTTTCGAGTAATAAAAATGATTAATCGATTTAGTCGATTATGAGTAGAGGTGTACTATATTATACACGTGTATTTCTTTTTTTTTAATGATTTGAAAGTTAGGGTTTAATCTACCTTTATAATGTATCTAGATATACCTAAATAAATATATGCCCTGACTGATTCATGGGGCTAAAAACTTGGAATTCAAAATTAAGTCCTTATTCTGGGTCACAAGGTAAACTTTTCGAGTACGCAATTTTAAATACGTTTTTGTAACTTTTCCACCTGAATTAAGTTCTATAACTCCAATTATGAAAGTTTAATCGCTAATCCAAGGAAGTACGTGTCCTATTTGAAAAAATATTTTATTATTAGACAGGCCAATCAGTGTTAGTATTTAGAAGTGCTATAAACTATATTTCATAACGCTACGACCAAAAAAGTATCAACAAAAAATGTTGCTACATAAATCCAGGGATAACTATTCCTTTGAAGAATTCCCATGGCGTGCGCTTTCTATACGGTTAAATTATCGCAAAAAAAATATTTAAAAGAAATCTATACAAATAAATAAAATTGGAGTGTCTGTTTGTAATATTCAAAAAACCGCTTTTTATTTAATGCATATGTATGTATATACGGTACATATACCAAAAATGTAGTTAAACATTTTTTGTCTGTCATTCAGTTTGTCCTGGGTAATCTCTGGAACGGTTGGACCGATTTCGACGGGACTTTCCCTGATAGGCAGCTTATGATATAGGGAGTAACTTAGGCTACTTTTTTTAGACTAGATTTGCCCCGCGGCATCACCCGCGGTACAACAATAAGCGCGGGTAACACCCTATAAAAACCACTTTGACTAGCGTGGCATGGTAGGACCAAAACCCATATTTCTTAGAAGAGGTCTCTATTCAGGAAACCATCGATTTTACAGAAAGAAGCAGTCAAGCTTCCATTTAGGTTTTAACACATCTGCTACAAATAAAGATTAAGAGATTAAATCCATGTAGGCGTTCAGTTTCGGTCAATTAATTCCGATCTTGACACTTCATTCTGTCAGGCTTGTCACGTTTAACTAGACTAATCAACATTAATATTACTTTAGCTTCAAGTCCTCGTATTTTGGATACCTTTATAAGAGACTAGCTTTTGCCCAAGGATCCGCCCGCGTGATTATCTGAAATTGCGGTAAAGAGAAGCCTATGTCCTTCCTCAAGAATCTATACATATATATGTACAATTACATTAAAATGGATGCAGCGGTTTAACAGACGGACAGAGTTACTTTCGAATTTATGAAATTAACTACGGATTTGGTATTTGAGCAAACTAATAAACTTAAATCGAGGCTGAAGCACCGTTGTATGAAACTTAAAACTAACCAACTTTAAAAACGAAAGGCGTTCTTAATTCAGTTCAATTTGTTTAGTTATTTACAAGCATGTTTAGTCCTAGCGATAACAAAAAAATACTCGTCATAAGCGTAAATTAATTTAGTTTTAGGTTTACCTACTTATTAAATTCATTTGAAAATAAATCATCGTGAATGGCATTCACGAATAATAATACTACCTCTCTATATAGATCGAAATATCAACGAAATAAGGTATTTCAAAGCATTAGTATTTCTCGTCACTAATGGACCAAAGAGCACAAAAACTAGTGATCGAAATGTCGGATTATTTTAAGCTCCTCCGAAGCCTGATTGATGAAGGCTTTGATGAACTAAATTAGGAAACTTTACGTTTTCCTTTTCTTTTTAAACGGCCATAAGTTACGTACGCGATTTATTTCAGGAAGTTTTTTAGCTACCCCGGCCGAGTCTTCTTAATTTTGGTCGTTGCATTGTTTAAATCAGAGTGAGCCTTTTTTGGTCTAGAGGCTAAATATATTTGTTACGTTAATAGTTCAGATTAACTTTTGATTTTAACGATATTTCAAATTGTTGTTGGTAACTTAGTTAGCCGTAGAATTTATTTTCAAACACAGACATGTATGTCTGGAGTGCAATTGAACTCTCCGTAGTAAGAGAAAGTAAGAAACGAATTGCCTTTAATGTATAATTAATAGGTGCGGTTGTAGATATTTTCCTATTTTATGTATGACCCTGCCAAAATGGCTCTGCTCTGCCTGATGGAAAGCATAAGCAGAATCCAAAAGTAGTGGTTACCATACTCATTGCGAATGCAGAATATGCAGCAGGGCGACCCACACCATGACGGCCTAGTGATGCTTCTGTATCATTGAGCCTCCGTTCTCGCACTCACCAACGAAACACGATAGCACGAACGCTGTCATTTTACGTTGATCTTCTGTACGAGGGAAGTACCGCCCCGGTCGAATCGGCCCGTTCGTGCTGAAATCAGCTTGGCTCTGCTACCTTGTACTGAATATTTTATTTGACGATCAGATTTCCATACTGATATTATAAATTCGGAAGTAACTGGCTGTCTACCTGTCTGTTACAATTTTACGGTTAAACCGCTTAATAGATTGAGATAAATTAGACCTTGGAGAAGGACATAGGCTACTTTTAGTTGCGATAACCGACATATACGTCGGAGCTGCGAGTAAAAGCTAGTTTTATCATATGTTACATTATTTACCGATTAATACCTCTTGTATTTTACTCACAGAGTTACAAAGGCTCGTATGTGAAGCGCCATTTCGTCCACAACAAAAACATCCTCTAAGATCAACATATATTATGCTGGAGAAGGAAATAAACAATTTTATTTTCTTAACATTTTCACGGGTAGCCAAGTTTATACTTAAAGGGGCTATGCGAGATACTCCGAGATAAGCCGGTGGAGTATTAACGTATAAATGGAACCTCCGTGATAGCGATTCAAAGGTCTTTGCTTTGATGTGTATACCTATAGCCTAAATCATTGGAGGGTATAGAGAATAATTGTAAATTAAAGTAGATAGAACGCTCGCTGTGTTTACACCGACATGTGAATGTTGTATTTTTAGGATTCCGTAGCCAAATGGCAAAAAACGGAACCCTTATGGATTCATCATGTATGTCTGTCTGTTCGTCCGTATCCATCAGGAACCGACGAGCATACATATAGTGATTAATCAATAGATAGTAAATAAAGTAAGACTTATGACAGGACTGTAATAAGTGGAGACCAATTGTCTCTACCTACCCCGACATTATGTACAGCAACGCTTGAGTTGTCAGCTACAAAATAAAATCATGTCAGATTTGCAGTGCTGACATAGTAAAAAGATTATAATCTTGTATCTCCAAAATACCCTCTGACGTAATTAGAGAGGACCCTCAACCAGTAAATTACATTATCACCTCAACATCGTACAACCACAATCACTTGCTTGTCGTTAAATATTCATCTCGAAACTCGTTCCCCGTAAACAGTTAACCCTGCAACGGCGACGTGGGGTTTATAAGACCCATAACAACAGTTCGGACCTACATATGACCTCCCTAAGGAACAATTCGTAAGGCCATTGTACGGAGGCTTGATAATTAATGTATTTATAACACGAACCTTATTAGAGCTGTACACTGTCGTATAAAATAAATGGCCAAGTTTATGTACATCTAGTGTATAAATAATATTTTACTCTTTGCTTTAAACTGTTACAAACTAAAATAATTTAAAATGTGTGTATTTAATATTCACTACAGGTTTTTCCACATTTAGACAGTAATTTACTATACTAACTTTTAAACTTTCGCGTTCCATGGTATAATTATTATTATTATTTATACGGGAATTAACGCGATCACTTATTTAAATTCTGATTTGTCTGACGTTTCGACTAGGTTGCACTGAGCGTGGTCACAGGCTGAGTGGAACTGTAATTTACTACTTTCAAATGAATATTTTGAGGTAACATATAACATTATGCAACAGCTACGAAAATGTCGACAAATCTCAATAAATATATGAGATTTATATGATTGTTGGAAAAGCCGTTTGTTTGAGAATAGTATGATAAATGTATTAATAACGAGACTAAAGGGTACAAAATATCACCGAACACAGCTTAAACCGTTTTTGCTTTGTATTTCATATACATATCTATATCGAATTCCTAGTAGGCCTAGTTTTAATCCGTAAGCCTGTTGTTTGGAATTTACAATTACAAATAACATTCAATCGTTTTAATAGCTAGCATCAATCGATTGAGTTTTTATTGTATTTACTTGAAGTACTAAGGGCTTAAATACAAAGTGTAAATATATATTTACTGAGTGCCATTAACTCTACAATTACCATTTTAGTGTTTTATTTTTTGTTATTCAGTCAACTTAAAACAATTTTATCGTTATTTAATGTTAACTACATACATCTTGTTGTTTTACTTTAATCTAAAACCTTTGTAACGAAACGGTCCACAAATGCTTTTACAACACAATATACGCTCTTACTTTAACATAAAAGCGGAAAAGAATACAATAAACAAATTTATTATACTCTAAGGAAAAATAATACTAGGTAAAACCTCAGGTACGACATACCAGCGGGCATTCAAAGGCGGGGATTCGCGTGCGACTGACACCGGAACCTAGCTTTTTCCTCAGCGTCCCTTTTGTTGACTACCTTTGGATGGAGGGGGGTCATCTAAGGGGGAGGAAGGAGTACAGTAGGTGCAGAAGTGTATTGTGCTGTTCCAATTTGAATATTCAAGTGTGGAACATGCTTCGTGAACGTCAATTTACGGGTAGATTTTTTTAGAGGTGTATCTCGTGTTGACAATTAGCCTTTAATATTCAATTGTTATTTCTAAAGTTGCATTTGCAGGGTTATTGTTTTGCTTTTTTCTTTATGGGTTCTTGTTGTTTTTTATATGATTTTGTTATAAAATATTTATAAGCGTTTCGTTTCTTTTTAAATCCACTTTTTCTTTTAAATTCAAGAAGAAATAGTTTAAGCTTTCATAATTCATTCCGATTTAATTTAAAACAAAGCAATTAGAAACCATTTGTAAATTAATAGGAATCTATTAATTCGACTCGAACTTAATTAAAAGTCCGAAATGCAGAAAGAATATATCATGAAACGCTTGTGTATATTTATTTACAACTCTCTATAATTAAACATCGTTTTATTAAACGTTGATAAGCACTCATTCCTGAGTCCACAAACTGACGTTCACGGCCGTTCAATAATGAATGGTCCGAAAAATTTCATCCTTGTACCGCCATTTTTGAATTTTATTTATTATTAACACGCAACCGAAAATTGTATGGACGTCTTAATCTATACAAATAAATAAAAATTTAAGTGTATGTGCGGTATTTCCCAATTAACAGCTTTTTACTAAATGCTGATGAAAATATACACTTATACTTACACCCAAAAATCAATGTTTGAATTTTTTGTTAGTTTCTCCGGCTGATCTTCAGCCGATTTTGCCCGGACTTTCACTAGCAGACTGCTAATAGAAAAGTTATTTAACATTTCTTTAGAATATAGAGGGTTGATTTTATACCAACAGGCTAATAACCTATTTGTGGATTTATCCTACATTTTTACAACTACAATAAGACTCATAAAAGCTGGTTGCATGTTAAAATTTAAATACCGAGTTAATCCAAGGCTTCACCAACAATGTAAATCTCAAAACCCTTGACTAAAAATGTTTGACGATGAAAATATATGAAATTAGCATTGGTACGCAGGTTTTGATACCTATTTTAAAGAAATCTTTCAAAAACAAGTCTTGGATCTTGATAAATCAATGACCTAACCTAGAAAAATTGCTTCTTACGCTCATGGACAGCCAAAGTTAGGTAAGGACTATTTTCATAGTTTAATGTTTTCGGGAAGGAAAATTATGGCATTGGTTTGTCTTGGTTTGTAGTGGTAGCGTAGGCAACTGTGAACTTGAAGTCACAGGTTGGATTCCCAGTGTCGTAACAAATGTTTGTATGATATTGTGGAGGAACGAGTGTCATGTCCCTCCAACACAAAGGGAGGATCCTCCGACCAGGCGAGGTGATCATGCCTGGCGGGTCACTGCCCAACCAAACCAAAAAGGTGCATTCCGATCGATGACGCTGTAGCATGTTGCTGTTGCGCTTTATGTGGAGGTCGCTACAATATAGGTGTCTATATCAGTGGTCTTGTACTCACAGTACAAAATCTGCTTAGTTTGGCACTAGATGGCGTTGTGTTAGAAGTACAATAGAAAATATCCCCTTGGCAGTAAGCGGTCTCAGTTACAATAGGCTAGGTAGCTATTTAACTTGTCTACCAAATGGTACTTCTCAGTGGTTTAAACTCTACATAAAATATTCGCATCAGTAAAAAAGCTTTTGCTTTCTTATCAGAGGTGAATATCCATGGCTATCATAAAGCTGCGATAAGACTAAAGTTATGATACCAACTTTTATATGCCAGTTATTCTGGCGATAGTTAAAATTTTGTGACAGCAGTATTTTATAGAAGATAAAGACTGTTAAAAAAGGCAGGTAAAATACATAACATCTAAAGTTACGGTAACTGTTTCTTTAGAAGATGTCTTCCTCTCTTTTCGCTTTACTAATATACATATAAATAATATATAATATTTCAGACATCAAACACACGCGATCTAGTCCCAAACTAAGCATCGCTTTGAATAACACATAGGCTTACTACTTATCGCGATAACCGACATACACGCGGGCAACAACTAGTACATAATATAAATTGAAAATACCCAAACTCCAAAACAAATATTTGCAGATCATACGAACATTCCGTCTGATTCGGGTATCGAACCCGAGACAGCAGATGAGCAGTCGTATATGATTCCACCGCGCCATAGTAGCGCCGTGGTATAAATCCGCAACAAATCAATAATAGCAATAATATATCTAGCAAATCGCACACGTACACATACAAAAAGATAAACGCTGATTTAATTCAAGTTCATTAAATTGTTAATCTTGTAATGTCAAGGTCTTCTAGATTACGTATGATATAGATTTAAAAACCTTAGATTAACCACCGCGGTATTTAAACTTTAGCACATAACCAGCTTTTATGACTGATATTGTGGTTATAAAAATGTAAGGTAAATCAACAAAAAGGTTGAATGCCGTATCTACATAGAATCAACCCACTAGTTTCAAAACAAATGTTAAATAACTTTTCTGTAAGTTCCGTGAGATTATGACCACACCATTAAATTATTTTGGTTTACAGAAAGTACAACATAAACGAACAAAAACAATTACTTTTAATTAATATTTGCACACAAATAATAGTTCGCGTGTTTGACAACCATTTTGTTATACTTCCGTGTTTAAATCCATACGTTTTATTTTTACTATTCAACGTTAGACAATTTACAAGTGAATTTATGAAAGTATTTTAAGTATTTTCGTTGGTACAAACACTAATTGTTATTTATGTCTTGTTGCATTCTTTGTTCTTTACAACAAAGCTTAGTGGAGGGTCAGAAAGGGTTTATGGAGATCAGTAGAGGGATTTGGGGCAGACCTTGTTATGGTAAGAGCTGGAAAACTACTGTGACATTTATAATAACTAGCTTTTCCCCGCGTCGCAACCGGCGTATATAATGTGTATCGGATATCACGGTAAATAGTAGCCTCCATCTAGCCTAGCCTAGCAGTTAATAGATCCTTAAGAATCAATTTATCTCCATGCCAAATTTCATTGAAATCGGTGCAACGTTTTAGCCGGCAAGTATAATGAACAAACACAGTTAATTAATAAAATAATAATAATAATAAAAAATAACAGTGTTTGCTTGTTGATTCATGTCGGTTTCATTTACAAAACCCTGTTCTCTCTGGCAATTTTACTAACTTGCCTTGAGAAAAGCTTTGTATTTCTTGTAAAAACAGGACTATATTACATTTACAATATAATTAAATGCAGCGCACTTTGTTTATTGAAAAACTTACAAGAGAAAAGCGTATAAATCTTTTAAATAAATAAACAAGAAAAAAATGTGCACGAATTTTTCATAATTACATTTGCTTTCACCGATTCATCTCCGGCAGATTCGGTCAATTATAATGATACATCATTCCATAATAACTTAAGAATATTAACAATTTCTCGGATAGTATTCTACACAAACCGACAAAAAAGAAAATTACTATCTAGACATTTTCATTTCCCATGACCGTCTCGGCTGGCCAACTCCCTCCGTAAGGGCCGTGAACTACGAACTGTGTATGTTAAAGTTGGTTAATCATTTCCCACCAAAAAGTTTCACATTTCCCTCTAGTTTAAACATGCTTCATTTAAAGGGTTACATCATTTTTGTTAAGTAGGATTGCGAAGTTGGGGTTTGTTATTATGGAAATATTTCGCAGTGAAATGCGATTACATTTTCTGTGAATGTGTGTTTATCCAAGCGTTATGGTTTATACCGCTTTCGAGGTTTCAGGTGAGGTTTTACGATTTATTTGGCGTTGGATGTTGGTTTAAAATTTGAATTTCGTCTGCCTGGATGTCATATCCTGTAACTACTACTGAAAGTGTGAAACTTTAAAGTGGAAAACACTTAAACGTGAAACTTTTTGTGCTTAGCAATTATTGTATCCAGTTTGTAAGCAGAAATCTAGAAATGCATTGTTTTTTATCATTTATTTTAATTATTTAAGTTTTAAATAAAAATGACCTTTTCTATGGAATATGGGGGCAAACGAACAGACGTATCGCCTGATGGTAAGCGATTACCGTCGCCCATGGACACCCGCAACACAGAGGCGTCACAAGTGCGTTGTCGGCCTTTTTTGGACTGTATGTATTGAATTGTTAAACTTGGATAGAAATGATGGCGGCAAGGATATTTCCAGTCTCTCTTGATGCAATACCACCAAATAACGTCACAACGAGGTAACAAACTAAAACTAACGTTTGTAGTATATTTTGAAGAGTTACTTATTGCAGTAACTCCATTATTTACTAACAATTAAAGTATCGTCTTAAAATACTAGCTAACAATTGCGTAACAAATATCTGACATTTAAAAGCTTAACTAATAAGGGTTGTGTACCAAGGCACTAATGACCAGATAACAGATTGCCTTTCAACCGGGTATTAAATGGCGTCGTAAATTACGGCTCTGACGAGATTTGACAAAGATTTGTAACAATTTTACATTTAACAACGGAGTACAATTATTCAAAACGAAGCAGTTATTGGGAAATAGGAATTATTGTAGTGTCTTGCCAAATTTTGTACTGTTACTTTGTCCCTTAGAAACAGAAACTCCGTGAAACTAAACTCTTGGATTTACCTATTAATATTGATTTGGTTCTTCTTCTAACTTTTTGGCAGAGCGGTCGTGATCACGTAGAGTGCACACTGGTTGTAGAGGCGGACAGAGCCCCTCTCACAATTGCCCGCCATCTCACCCTGTCAGCAGACTGCCGGCTGCAGTCGGACACGCAGCTACCAATTGTGGACTTCACCTGGTCGGTCCAGCGCGCTGGTGCCCTGCCGCGGAGTCTGATCCCCTCCACCTTTCCCTGCACCACCAGTCGCTCTATTGAGTCGCTACTCCGTCTAGAGACATGGCCAAAGTACTGCAGTATGCGCGACCGTACTATGGTTGACAGACGCTGTGTAATGCCGAGTTCCTCTAGCACAGACACGTTAGTACGGAACTCCGTCCACGATATCCCGAGCATTTTTCTCCAGCACCACATTTCCAGAGCATCTATCTTCCTTCTTTCCAACTCGTGTACTGTCCATGTCTCGGCGCCGTATAGGAAAATAGGAAATATAAGCGACTGTACTAGCCTGATTTTGGTGGCTTTGATAGATGATAGATTTGATAGAGTAGGTTAAAACCTCATTTCCAAGAAGAACTAAGTGTTCAGCAGTGGACAATTAACGCTGTTGACAATGATAGATTTAATAACAATGAATACAACTGTTACTTCTACCAAAAGTTACGAAAACATAGCAGATTTCTATATAAATAGAATTTCACAGATCGTGGACAGAGGTCATTATGACCGCGACTATTCCTCTTTCTTAAAGACAGTGCCACAATTAATTTAATTCAAGAAACTTTTGAAATTGTAAAATTTAACAAAAAAAATTAATATACACCAAAATTCCACTACTAAATAAAGTAAAGCGCAAATGTAGATCACGGTAACAACTTGAACGCAATTTGGGTAAAGGAGTGTTTAGACAGAGTTGCCTACACAATTATCATTCGCAGACATGTTCAAAGTTGTGTATCTCAAGCAATAATTGGATGTTAGTTTCGATATAAGCCCGCGAACTAATGCTTGAATTAACCGTTTAGATTAGAGAGAAATATACATGTTTGGTTTATACTTTCATGTTTCTGTAAAGTTATATATTTTACATTCATAACAAACTAGCGGTTGCTCGCGGCTCCGCCCGCGTGTATGTCAATTATCGCGGCAAATAGTAGCCTATGTCTAATTCCGATGCATAAGTAGTTTTTGCGTAAAAGAGTAACAAATATCCATCCATCTATCCATATTAACAAACTTTTGCGTTTATAATATTAGTATAATTATACATAGTAGTTGTCATATAGAATGCTTGAGTGCTAATTTTAATAAATACATTATTTTTCAATACAAAACAAAATTCAAAAATTTAAAATTTCAAATTCATTTATTGGTGTGATTTTTGGTACATTTTACATGAGATCTTAAAAATAAATAAATTAGTTCCTCGAAAAATCTACCTTGAAGGTGTACACTGTCTCGGACTGTTTCTGTTTCTGAACAGTACATACATCTGTAGGTACGTGATAAAAGTCTCCAAGAAATATTAGAGGGATTTATTGATTGCTTAGAAGCACCAGAGCTATTCAATCCTTCCCTCCTACAAGTGGCATATATTCGTCAGGTGGTGCAATGACCATGCAATTAATTGCCATTCAAATGTCTATCAAACTTGGTATGAACTCACCAGAGTATTTGCATCTATAAAATACCGGGTAGCAAGCAATGCAAAGCTTCTTCGTCCGACAATTGGCGATGTAACGAAGATTAATAGCTCTCCAGTTAATGATAATGGAAACAAAGCGGGAACGTGGCCCCAAACGAGGGAATTTCAATTCGCACAGTTTTAATTAAATACCCTTAGTTGTACATTGCAGGCCATGGATATGAGATGCTTTTAAAATTTTGAGGAAAGTTCCTAGATACACTATTTGCATGTAGCGCATAAACTGCCTCATTGGTCTAGCGGTTGAAGTATGCGACTGCCACTCAAGAGGTCTCGGGTTCGAGTCGGTTCAAATGTGTTATTGAGTTTTTCTGATTATAGAAATATAATACTTAATAACAGCTGGGAGTTTGAAAGTCTCCTGACTGACGTGATCTGAACTCCCATGCCTCGGAGAGCAACACAACCGGTCGTGTCGATTTTTTTTATTTTTATGTAATAGGTGGGCAGACGTAATAATAATAATATATCGCTTTATTGTACACCAGATGCATTACAAGGTAAGCTTAAAATTAGAGAAGTACAATTGGCGTAACGCCTGATGGTAAGCAATTACCGCTGCCCCTAGACACCTGCAGCACCAGAGGCACCACAAGTGCGTTGCCGATCTTTAGATAGGGGAAGTGGTTTTAGGTATGGCCCTCCGGTATCCTCACTCACACGGTGAAACACAGCGCAAGCACTATTTCACACCGGTTTTCTGTGAGGACGTGGTATCACTCCGGTCGAGCCGACCCATTTATGCCGAAGCGTGGCTCTCCCACGGTAACCGTCCCATCGTATTATGAGAGAAACGGAACAGAGCGTGCACCTTTGCGTACATACTTGTGCACTTTAATATCTCCTGCGTAATTGACTGGTCTCCGTTGAGACTGGCTGCCTTGGCCGTAATCGGCTAGGAGAACATCATAGTGCAATTCTATTTCTAAATCCTTTTATTTCATATGGTTTTTCAGCTTCTTTTCTCGACTATTTGTAATTATTAGCCGACTTGTTTCTTTAGTAGGTAGTATTTGTAATGACTGAGTGTGATAAACTATTTCATATGGTTGTATCATTACAAATTATGGTTTATCATTACACATATAATATGATCATTCATTTCTTCTGAGTCTTTGGGTAAATGGTTTCTGGAAATAGACCTCCTACAAGATGTTGTCCCTCTTCTTACATTATTTGTTTGTGTTTAGGTATAATTAAATATGATTAAGAAAGTGTAATCATATTCGTCATATGTCTGGTTCAATGAGCTGATTGAATTTAAATCGAAAGCCCGTGTTTTGTGTAGTTACTGTTTTTGTTTTTGATTTATTATGTTTATTTGTAGTTCCTAGTCATATTCTGTTACTGGCATCAATAAATCAATATCATTCGAATGTTTGAGCTATAAAGGAGTTCATTTTATACTCGTAAATCAATGTAACTCCATTCGTATCAACTTCCTGTGTAACAAGTATTGTTTTGTTTTAGTTTTGAATCGAACCCGGTTCCAGTGAAAGGAAATACATAGAAAACTTCGTTTGTACTTTGCAAGCATTATACGAATACAAATTCAACGAATACATCTCTGGTATTGCAGGTGTCCATGGGCGGCGATACGTCTGCTCGTTTGTCTCCTATTCCATAAAAAAAAAGAATTTTAGACAGAATCATAAAAACGACAGATATTATCATAAAACCGAAATAGTGCCCTGTATGTACTTAAATTAATCGCTATGGATTATGAAAATAATGTAGTTCAGTTTACGCAATAGAAAACTATTGATAAATCCATATCCAACTGTGTTAGCCCGATAATCGAAAAACGTTTCGCCTAATCCGACCTGTTAATGGATTTCTTGATAGCCTATTGTAAAAGTTTAGCATATATAGCAACTGCCACAATCTTTACAATCCCAAGCACCTAATATATTATACTGCTATTTATTTCTTTAAATAAAATAAGGTCAACTATTATTTTGTTTGTACGATAAGGAACAATGCAATGGTTCTTGACCTAAGCTTGATCTCTAAGTATTTTTATTTACTGTTTCAGCTACCCAAACTTGGTTAACTTAATAATGTTTCACAAATGTTTTACTTCATCCTAACCAAATAAACCAAAGAATAAATATACACGATAAATAATACCAACACGTGGAAACACATGGACTAACTTTTGCCGCATAAAGATTTGTTTGAGTTAGATTGACCTTTGGGCCACTTAATTTGATTCTACTCTCGCGAATCGAAAACATTTTACCCACTGGTAGTGATAGAGTGAGTTAAACAATTCAGTTAGAAATTTGAAATCGTTAATTCGGATTAAGGTAAGTACGGTACTGTCCAGTAAATAGAAGTAGGTTTAATATCGTGGTAGTAAGTAGTAGTAGTAGGAGTAAGCGAACGGTCTAAATAATGAGGCATAAAATGAACTACGGCTATGCGCTCATACATGAGTGACAGAATGTGTTCTTACACACTAAAGCGACAGAGGAAAAGCAAGCGAGCATCAACGAGGATTCCTTATTGTGCACGCTGGCTAAAGCTTAGTCTTCCCGTATTGTGAACGTTCACATCACAGACGTATTATGAATCTTTCACGTTGTAGGGTCTTGTTTTTATGTGCGGATATAAAATTGGACGTAAAATTCTAGTCACGTTCCTGTCTCCCCGTACTGAGTCAATCATTGTTTTATTAGCTACGCGTATCTGCAACACAACGGCTCGAAAACAATCTATGTGTGCCAACTTTTTGTGAGCTCCTCTTAACGATACAGCCGTGTTTATCGACTGTATTTAATCATTGTTCTTTTTGCTTCACTTTCGTATCATGTGTTTTGACCTACAGTACTTGTTTTACGCTAACGTATATATTTGTAGTACTAAAGTTTATTCAGCATAAGATACGAGCATACTTTCAGATTCTAACAAAACATTTCTTTTGAATAACCTCTTTTTTTTATTCCTTATTTTTCATTCTCTTTCCCAATTGTTCAAACTTAAATATAGAAAATGTTTCTTTAGTAGCTTCTAAAGTTAAAAATAGATTTAAAACACAAAGATCTTACACAGCAACTGTATATTGTTTTTAGCCAAGGGCGAGCCCCTCATAATTAAGTTAAAACTGTCCAAAGAAAGCTCAGAACAAAAACGTGATCACAAAAATAAATACAATGAGTGAACTGTTTGTTTTAAAATTTAAAGGGCTTGTTGATGACGAGGAGTCGCTGAGAGCTAAATGGGGACATTTACCATTTATGTATATGTTATTATTTATATACTTGAATGTGTTAAA
Source organism: Spilosoma lubricipeda (assembly GCA_905220595.1). NCBI lineage: Eukaryota > Metazoa > Arthropoda > Insecta > Lepidoptera > Erebidae > Spilosoma > Spilosoma lubricipeda. Next base: position 6,127,967 of record HG992295.1, read on the forward strand.
CAAAACATAAAGGCTTCGTGACTTGTAACATCTCAAAGCTTTAAAGCTCCGCCCGCGGCATAAAGACATTTTTTTATTGATTTTTTTGTTATTTATTTGGTATAGCTGAACAAAGCTTGATTATGACTAACTTCTTACTTCAGAAAATAACGAACACCCACCCTTCACCCTTTTATCCCCAGTTTTATACCTTTAGGAGGGAAAAAAAAATGGTTCACCGAGGACGCTTACAACATAAAATGATAAAAAAGTTGCAAGATTCAAGTAAGCTAAAATTTTAAACCAAGCAATTTAATCAATCTGTTATTTAGGGCAAACAATTTTTACTAATAAATGTGAAGTCATTTATTAGTAAAAATTGTATTGTGTATTGAGGTCTGTTAAAATTCCGAACTACATAGAGGTATAAGTTTTATGGTTACTAGTTTACGTTAATTAGTTAACTTTCTTCTGTTATCAGTCCAAAATGAATGTAATAGGAGTTTTTCTATAGCTGTCATTCTTGATTTTCTTCTCGACAACATTCTCAAATCACAGTATTCATAAACAGATAAGTAAGCGAGTTTCTGAACTGAAAGTTAAAAGCGCGCAATCAACGACATAACTTGGCGAGAGTATATCTTTTTTATATACCTACCAGGATTCAAACAATAAAGTTAAGAAGATGGAAGAAGAGTACAACAGTCAAGAAATGGGCCGTCATGATAAACTGGCGGTATCGGCAAAACAAAAACTGAAGAGATTTCTGTGAGACCCGAGAGGCAATGAGACAGGTGGCCCGTTGAGGTAGAGTTAGCAACATATTAGACATGTCACTAAACACGATATTCACTTAGGGCGACTTGCACAACTTTCGACTTAAATAGCTACTAAACAAAATTAGTTAAACGCATAGACACGTTTAGCTCAAACAAATTTAGCTCCCTCTTGCACGACTATGACAGCAGATAAATTTAGTTAAATATGATCGCGCGTCGGCGCGACCTGCGGGTGTGGGCGAGACGGTATTATCCAGCAAAAAAATTATCGTAATGCAAGATGCCAATTGTGTTTATAACGCATTTAGTATGTCTTAAATGTATTTAAGCTATGTCGTGCAAGTGGTTGGTGTTTTCAATACACAATTGAACTGAAATTGTAATGAAACTGTTGTTATAATCCATACTGACATGAATTCGAAAGTAGATGCCTGTCTGTTACGCTTTCGATGCTAAACCGCTGCACAGTTTTCAATGAAATTTGGCATGGAGATACTTTTTTGAGGAAAGGCTACTCCTTACCGCGGTAACCGACCTACAACAGGTAAAGCATTTTTTATGTAAAATTAAAAAAAACATAATTATCAAACATCATTATCAATCGATAATAACACCAAGAAATGAGTTGCTAGTTGTGGTTGTAAGTAAGCAAAAGTTTTGTGTAGCGCTTAAGAAAACTTTGTGTAATTGTGCCTTTCGTATAAATCACAACACTTACCGAATTACTGAGCCCAAATAACCATTACTTCAACGATACATTTAAATTTAATATTCCTTGTCCTTTTCTAAACGTTCCATAATCTTTATCCGACAACAGATGCCGTCTACCCACCTCAGTGCACTTCTGACATCAACATCTGGCCTGTTCCAATCTTATTTCATGATTTTATTTATGGCTATAGCGCTCACCTGTTCTCGGCGTGTTGTTTTTGTAGATGGCTTTTTTATGAAGACTTGTCATAAAAGTTAGGTATGCAAATTGTTTTTATAGGACACTAAAATAGGGGTAAAAGTAACAAGCGTCATTGGAATAGTGGAATATACTACTGTGTTCTATAAATGCTTACTTGTTAATCGTCTATACAAATAAATAAAATTGGAGTGTCTGTTTGTAATATTAAAATAAACGCTTTTTACTTAATGCATATGTATATATACACGATACATATACCAAAAATGTAGTTAAAAAAATTTTGTCTGTCTGTCTGTCTGTCTGTCTGTTTGTTCCGGGTAATCTCGGGAACGGCTGAATGGATTTTGACGGGACTTTCACTGGTAGGTAGCTGATGACCCGGGGAGTAACTTAGGCTACTTTTTTTAGACTAACTTTGTCCCGCGGCGTTACTCGCGGTACAACAATAACCGCGGGTAACACCGCGGGTTTCAGCTAGTTTAGAAAATAAATGAAGTGATTGGTGGTGATCCACAGCTACACACAGCTCCATAGAAAGGAGGATTTAGCTTACAATACCAAGCTGGCTAGACGAGTTAGTATAGGATTTGTGTTAAATTTAATTAGCAGTGTCGGTGTCGTAGTTTGTTTCCTCAGTCGGTTTATATGACACCTACGAGACAAATAGGGATGCTAGCAGTGTGATTTCTTTATCCGTCACCATGGGTGAACCTTCCGCTCCTGGATAACTACAAGAGTCACAAATACATCGCTGTCTTTTAAGCCCCGTGACATGAGAATGAGGAGTTTTAACTCCAGTAACTTCAATCAGTCACTAAAATTTTGTCAGAGGTTTTTTATACTATCTAAGTTAAAACAAACATACTACTAATCTTAAGATTAGCGGGCAACACTCATTAAAATATATACAAAAGCGTGATTCGAACATTGATTTGCCTATCAACATATCCACTAACTATCGATTTGTACAGGATAGATTTGGATATTCAATTAATTCCAATTCCAGTAATAATTAGCTGAAACCTTTACAAAACGTACCTCTCAAGTCAAATTCAATATCGAAACATTCCTGTTTCATTACAACAAACAATAAGGGAATTACGATACTAATACGTTTTCGAGATAGAAGGTAGTTCTATTATATAAATTGTCAATCGAAGACTATTTCGACATTGGCGCCAATCTAATTTAATTCCACAGTGACTAATTCCATATGAAGCCTCAAGCTGATCTGCGATTGAAAATAAGTGTTGGATAAAATGCATTCATATCAAATTCAAATTATGGACATAATTATATACTGATCTATCTCACTACAATATCTTCAAAACTCGTATGTCTGTTCTATATTTTACGAGTGATTGGCTTTCGCCATTCATTATATTGGATTCTAATCCTAATAAATCATAATGAAATTGCACAATCATTGTTGTGAATACAGAAAAGTATCACATCACATCAATCGCCTTTAAGAGTCCACTGCTGGACATAGATAAGTATATTTGTTACTTTTTATCTAGAAAAAAGTGCTCCCGAGAGATTAAAAATCTTTCAGACCGTTATTTGCATGTAGTTTGTACAAAAAATATGCAGATCTATACAAATAAATTAAATTGGAGTGTCTGTTTGTAATATTAAAATAACTGCTTTTTATTAAATCCATGTTTATGTACACACGCTACATATAGCAAAAATGTAGTTAAAAAAAATGTTTGTCTGTCAGTCTGTTTGTTCCGGGTAATCTCTGGAACGGCTGGACTGATTTTGACGAGACTTTCACTGTCCAGCCGTTCCAGAGATTACCCGGAACAAACAGACAAACATTTGAAAAGTGTTATTTTGTTACATATATCGTGTATACATACATTTGCATTTATTTAAAAGCCGTTATTGTAATATCACAAACAGACACTCTAATTTTTTAGGATAATATACAATATATATACATGGTGACAACTACACAGGAATCGGAGGATTTTTGAACAGAACAGTTCAAATCACCTTATTTCAAGAGTCTTATATTAATGTACTACGATCTAGGTCACGTGCACCCGCTTGTTCAGGATTAAATGGCCTCTCATATTACGATAGCAAATTATTATCTTCGACAATAATGGCGGAGTCCTCTCACGACACTCGATGCTGGTATAAGAGAACCTGTTATTGCTCTGTACATACCTTTAAGACAAGTGGTGTCATTGTTATTGCAAATTGATGAATACCTTATTTTCAATTAACTTTCTGGTTTCTCAATTCGACTGTAAACATTTTTTTTTTTCTGTGTGTTCGCGGATAACTTCGTCGTTTATGAACCGATTTTGATGATTATTTTTTTAAAAGGAAAGGAAATGTCCCGACAGTGGTCCCATGATGAGGACATTAAAATCTGATCATGGCATCCAAGAGAAATCGAGTCAAACCTTGAAATCGGTTTGATTTTTGTTAAAATTGTACTTGTTCATTACATTTTTTATCACAGGTAACACTTAAATAAATAGTCATTGATTGAACCTTTTTGATTCATTACATAGTCTTTAACATTTCTTTTTCAATATATTTAACTTTCCTAACTAACGTGAGACCTCAAAAACACTTAAAAGTAATTTTAGATTATCTGTCATAAGCTCGTCATTCTTCTAAAAGAATAGACACAACAACAAAATCGATGCAAAAAAAACAATTATTTTAATATTCGTTTGTTTTTTAAGGTTATTAAGGTTCTTACTACAGTCATCCACGAATATTTACGAAGATCAACGGTAAAATACATTCGAAATGCCAACACCCACGTACCTACACATCACGACAGATTTGCTTACAACAATGTCGTGCATACAAGGCGTCTCAGCAATTGTTCGCGACAGTTCGGTCACGGTAAACCGATTAAACATTGATAGACAAACCTTAGAACAATGGCGGTACATTTAAGGCAGACGCACCTATTATGTCAAGAGATGGTCGCTGTCGAAAGCCTAGATGAGACAATCGGTTAGTTCGTCTTCAAATCCGATATAGTTCTTGATATGTACATGTTGTAGTTATGAACTCCTTTATTGATTTCACAAGTAAACGGTCCTATTTTGAAGTGAATATGTATCTAGAGATTTAGAGAGAGACATGAGCGCTTAGATTGAAGGCACTTGGCTATATTTTTGTTGTTGGGTAGTTGGAATTTGAAATAAGAGCTTCTATCGCCGAATATAAAATATAATGTTGGCGGAAATTATGTTGACGTCCAATTTTATCCAAAGACTATGCTATCATCAACGGTCTAGTTTAAGGAACTTCTCATGTTGCGTATTGAACAGCAAAAACTTTAAGATGGCAATTAATATTTCTACGAATATTTATAGGATCACGACAGTAAATTTTAGATTTCTTAATAAATGCGCTAAGATGTCTCCCGATAGTTCGCAACTATAAATCCGTCGAAACGGACATAAACCACCATGGCTGAATCCAAAGACTAAATTCTTACATCGCAGCCAAAACCCACTTTTAAAAAATGTTAACCGGTATTATTTGTTTAAAAAAACAAATAAATATTCTAGTTCAATATTTTTGCTAACAGTTACGAAACAGAGACTAGCAACACATCGAAAACACTCTTTCTGAAGGTTTCATAAAAACGGTCACCAATGGAATCTTAATCTTAATCTCCGCTGTGTGTTTGACTGTTAGCTAACTGTGTCTTATTTATACACATTATATGTATAAAATAAAACACGATGAAACATTATAGTAGATCCTTACAAGACAGGTTATTTCTTGGCGTCTGTCTGTCTTTCAGAAAACGACCATTTATATATATTCATATTATATAAACCATTCATATTTAACTCCGACTCGCTCTTTGCATTGAGGCGTAAATATACGCATACACTACACTATATTAGTACAGCTGCAGTATGCAGAGCTTGTAACAGTGAGTGTACGATTTGAGCAATAGCCGCACAGAGAGCTTATCTGCATAACTAAAGTTATGACCTGTTTTTTTTTTTCAAGATGATATGTAGTGCTTTTGAAATGGTATGTTAGAACAGAGTTATTGTATCGACATATTGCTATAAGCGTCGATCAGTCTCAGCTTACCCTGTCTCCACATGGTTATAAGATTATGCACACAATACCTGCTTTTAGTATCGCATGTCTTTATGTATGTTTTCTTTTTTATTGTTTAGTTTGTCAGGGATTAAAACCTCTATGGAAGTAGAAAGAGGTACGCATTGCAAAGATATACCGCAATTACTGATAATAGTCGAGCCCGGAACTACTTAGACAAGCTTATAACCGAAAACTAATGATATTAAATATGTATGAAACTTTCATATTTGTCCCTTTATTTTTCTTATATAAGTAAGCCTATTCGTTCAAACCTGATCAAAATAACTTGACCTGAACAAAAGCCTATTTTCCTTGAATGCCCACAAAAAGAAAATTAAATATTCTATCAGTTTATCGAATCTTTTCATTCAATTATTGCTAGCGACTATTGAATTCTATACAAAATCATTTCTATTGTAACGAAATTTCTCCTGTTACAAATAAAATCGGTATTATTTCGATAACTCTGAGAGCTTAAGAGTTTTTCTTATAGTAAGTTAAATAGAGTTGAAATTATAATAGGTCTCAATCAGCTTATAACTTGTTCTTGGAGGATAGGATCTTATCTTATGAGAGTATAGGTATTTAAAAAGTTATACAAATGGTATACAACACAGAATAATAATATAGGCGGTAATAGTACAAAAAACAGTGTCACCACAAATAATTTGTGACAAAGTATAAACAAGTCAATGGAAAATCAATCTTAATATGTCGTAACTAAGACCAAAATTCATAAAAGTCTATATTCCCTTACTACTGAATACCCAATATCATCGCAGTATACGCTCACTATTAGAAAATCTCAATAAAGACTTAGGTATCTAGTCTAACATTTAATTAATCTTCATCCATGACGTCACCAACATTCCTACAAATTTTATTATTTATTTTATACCGCAGTTAGCGTTCAACTGGTCCATTAGGCCACAGTGTATGCGACATTCCAGTGAGATGCATCATCAGCCGGTCCGGTGAGGCATGCATACCTGTGACAAAGAAACCTTTATGAGAGGTTATAAACTCGACCTCGTGATGACCTGGTCCAGAGAATGAAGACTTACTAGTTTGTTAATATTATGTCGGATTATTCGCATATCAAAGGGATGATATATTTTGAGTAAACTTTAAAACTATCGTCATGCAATTATTCAAAGATGTTAAACTGGTGGCAAATTGTCAGGTTTTAACGGGTTAGACAACCGGATTTATTTTCACTCATTGTTACGAGTTGGAGAGAAGCTAATTTTATTATAGGTCTCTAAATTGCTTTAAGTGAATTTGTTTTCTTTTACTTTAAACGTTGTAATTTATTAAGATAGATTTTAACAGTCTTACGAGACATATTTAAAGGCACAAGATACCTATTAAATGATTTATAAACCAATTTAAAAACGTAATATGACAGAAAATCTAAAGAACTTCCATGAAGTTTCAGGAATAAAATCGTCGATTTTAAAGTTTGTTACTTGTGAGTTTTTAACAAGACGTTTGCAGTCTGTGACGTTAAAACTGTTTTATGGTTATAAGTTTTAATTTGAATAACTTAAATAATCTTTGAAGAAACTAACACAGTTATTATACAACAATGAAATGAAAACAAAAAAAAACATTCTCCTATGATAATCCATATAAATATAAATTTAAACACCATTAATACCATCACATGCCAAATAACAGAAAATCCTAAAAAAATACAACTAAAAGCCTGTGTAGAAATTGATTAACTTTAAACACAAATCGCGAAAATGCAATAACCTTGCTTATTCGTCGATAAACATTTTCGTATTAATGAAATTTAATAGCCGAAAAAATTGACGATGGTTGAAACAAAAAGAAAACAAAATGGAAAAGCAGCCATTCAATTTGAACACAAGAATATGTAAATGTCAGTCACAAACAGAACTTCGGCTCCACAACCTCGTTTGCATAATTCCAATTAATAATAGCGATTATGACAAAGAAACTTGGAAGGGTTTGATGCCGTACCGGAATCAATGTTGTTATTTTAAATCCTTCATCGACTTTGCACAAAAGCGTAGACGAACTTATTTTAAATTAACATTTTGCTTTGATTTATAAATCCTTTGTTAAGCACGTTAATTAAGAATCGATATTAAATTTCATTTGAAAATAATTGGTATTCGTTGTTTACGTACACGTGTTTAAACGTGTTTTAAAATTAAAAGACTATTTTCTTTTATAAATTCTTTGATACTCCAAAATATATAAAACGCTAGTACAACGCTGATAAAAAATTGTTTATCACAAGGTGTGAAATCACAGATAAAAAAATCCTGTTCAAACTGGTTCCAAAGCACATGTTAAAAAAACTTCAACATGACAGGTGGTCGTTCCTTTAAATACAAAACGAGAATAATAAGAACAGGTGGTTAGAACCAATATGTACTAAGACGGGATCTCTTAAATTTAGGTATTCGAACCGAGCAGATGTTCAGATAAAACCGCTATAGTTTTGTACGATATTTTTGCGACGCTTTTACGGAGACTGTTGTGGTTTCTGTTACGTTCTGTTTAGCGTTTATTTGTGGTTATATGTAGTGCATATTCTTTCAATTTTATTTATAAAACTTAGACTGTGTATTTACTATCTATTCTAAAAAAATACTCAGCATTTTTGGAACATTTTATTTTATACTAGCTGACCCACGCAACCTCGTTTGCGTCTATTATTTGCCCGTAGTGATAATTTTCCCCCGTTTTTGTAACATTCTTCATTGTTGCTCCGCTCCTGTAGGTCTTAGCGTGATGATATATAGTCTATAGCCTTCCTCGATAAATGGGCTATCTAACAATGAGAGAATTTTTCAAATCGGACATGCGGTTCCTGAGATTAGCGTGTTCAAACAAACAAACTCTTCAGCTTTATATATTAGTACTAGCTGACCCACGCAACTTCGTTTGCGCCTTATATTGCCCGTAGCGTGAAAATTTCCCCCGTTTTTCAAACATTCTTCATTGTTGCTCCGCTCCTATTAGTAGTAGCGTGATGATATATACCCTATAGCCTTCCTCGATAAATGGACTATCCAACACCGAAAGAATTTTTCAAATCGGACCAGCGGTTCCTGAGATTAGCGTGTTCAAACAAACAAACAAACAAACAAACAAACAAACAAACTCTTCAGCTTTATATATTAGTATAGATATAGATTCCATTTCTCCCTAAGGTTACGTCACAATTTTCATATCACATAATCACATTAACAGTTCTTAACAGATATTTTTACGGGAATTAACGCGATCACTTATTTAAAAAGGTATCACATACCTCTGATTTTCGAACAAACTTCTCCTTCTACTTCACGCATAAAACGACGGAGGGCGTGCGCCGCGAAGCCAGTCAGCCTGTGACCACGGCCAGTGCAACCTGGTCGAAACGTCAGGCAAATCAGAGGTATGTGATACCTTTTTAAATAAGTGATCGCGTTAATTCCCGTAAAAATATTTGTTAATATCATGGAACGCGAAAGTTTAAAAGTTAGTATAGTTCTTAACAGTCCACTGCAGGACGTAGGCCACTCCTTAGAAAGTAGGTTTTGGCCTTCTATAAAACGCTCACCAGACAGGTTTGCTTCCAGTTTTTCCTCTCTTCGCAGTGATGTTTTCTCGCGTAGTTTTCTCCCTTATTCGCCTCTTACGATACCCATGGAATAAGTAGGGTGACAATCTGTATTCTTATTCCATCAACAGACGACAATTTTCATGTGAATCTTAATAGTTTAGCACAATGAGGTCACAATGTTACGTCTCTTATAAAACAAAAGAATGTCGAGCCGATTTAATGACGTCATCTTAAAACTGCTCCATATGACTTGGCAGATAATTTTATTGAATTTCAAATTGAATGCCTTCAACTATGAATTGCAGTTTCAAGCATATCATCACATACTTAAGTTTTATTTTAAAAGCTTTTAAATGTTATAAGTAAATTTCGTTTTGTTGAGACGATTTAGAATTTAATGTAGTGAGTCAGCATAATAAACATCTGGGCTTATTTATACAGTTATGCATCAGGATCTCAATCGAAAAAGGTCACGACTTGTGTCTATCACGATGCCACATCGAAAGTATTTCCTTGCCATATTGGATTATTAAGAACGATTTAAAGGAGTTGATATTTTTATATTTAGGTTACTGATGATGCTATAGTCTGGCCTAGTACTATAGGCCAAAATCTCCATTCAAAGGAGGGCCTTTTCTCCAGTATCGGAGTTTAAAGGCTATTGGTGTGATTCGATCTATTAGAAAACATATTTTTTGAGTGGTATTGTTGTAAAAACATGTTTAACTTGTTATCTGTAAATATCTGGGATTTCTGATTAAACTAGCTACACCGCCGCAACACTGATATTGGCTCCTTTCTATTCCAGTGAAGACAGCACTCAAAAGTGCTTTTGGTTGGAAATGTGGAACTAATATATATTAAATCAGTAAACCAATAAATGCTAACATTAATACTGTTCGTATAAGCTAGTAATATACTTATACGAGTATATAAGTGTTGTATAGAGAGGGTACCACAATAACGGAGGGTGTAGAGGTCGGGTTAATGTCACGACTCACGATCTTCGAAAGTCCACTCCCGCTTTTGTGTCCCAACAGAATAATGGCGTGCATGGCCAACCTAACAAATATAAGGCGACCCAGAGGTGAATTTACCGACAATGTTTGGTAACCTAGTATTTAGTTATAGATGTATCAGAAAAGGTTTATATAATACAAATACGTTTTCAATATTTTGTGATAAAAATCATATTTGGTGGGATTAGGAAACATCAAAACTTCTTAATTAGGTAGTATAATAAACTTTTTTGATTAAAAAAGAAAACCAGAATGGATTTGAAATTTATAATAATAATCAAATTTTAATAATTAAAGTGTGTGTCCTGTGGAAGGAGATGAGAATGAATATTTATATTTAACACGTCCTCTCTTATTTGGTAATCTAGTATAGCCGGAAATTTTGCTGCTAGAAAACCAAGTAACACATCGCACCTCGGGCTCGATAGGACTCCTGCCGAGTCTTCAGTCAGTCCGCAACGTCTGGACAAGTTAGTCCGCAATATCAATCCTATATCCTGGTAGCTAACAGTCAATCCGCTCAACTAATAAATTTGTATAGTAATTGAAGAACGCGAAATATATTCAGTTAACATAAATAACCTTCTATTTACATTAACTACATAAACAATATTTGCTAATATCTGTTATTTGGTTCAAGAACTGTTTAAAATACCTTCGTAACATAGTTGAAACACTTTATTTATCAGTTCTGTGAAGATTTTCAATGAAAATTCTACTTACTTCGCAGAACTTGTCTCACTAATTAGCTTTACTTTTGTTTCGATACAAAAGCGTTTGCCCAAATGTTTGGTATTCCAGAAACGAATTAAATATACATTACTACAACAGTCTACGTAACATATAAGTACGCAGTACTGTATACCACTCACAGTCGAACTAAGTGGTCAAATCCAGGTCAGATGTTGGTTGTAAATTGATCCAAGCCAAGTGAAAAGTTTGATTCAAGTGCTAAGTTTATTGGCTTCCATGAGAGGCTTAGTGAAAAGTACTTTAGAAACTCGAACTATACTTAATCATGTATAGGGCTCATTTGGCATATATATAAAGCTGAAGAATTTGTTTGTTTGTTTGTTTGTTTGAACACGCTAATCTCAGGAACCGCTGGTAAGATTTAAAAAATTCTTTCACTGTTAGATAGCCCATTTATCGAGGAAGGCTATAGGCTATATATCATCACGCTAAGAGCAATAGGAGCGGAGCACCAATGAAAAATGTTTCAAAAACGAGAGAAAATTATCACGCTACGGGCAATAAGAGACGTAAACGAAGTTGCGTGGGTCTGCTAGTTTGGCATATAATTAATGTGTGGATAGAATATATTGTATTGTTTTAATCCCCTAAGGGATATAAATGTGAGACGACGACGACAGTTAGGGTGGTGTATTGCAATTAAAGAAAAAAAAAACTCTTTTCTTATAATGTATTTTTTATTATTTCCTATATGTTTTATTGTTGAAACTGTGCACGCGTTCGTGAGGTGTTAAGTTGGGTTACAGCTAAAAATCAGCGCTGTGGTCACTTTCAGGACCGCAGCATAAGCTGAGCTGTGGCCTTTTGGTCACACAGCTAGACATTTCACTGCTTTTATTTTGTTTGTTTTGTATATTGTTTGTTGTTATTTACTCTAAGTTAAATGTCTTATCTTTCTCTTTTACATGTATGTTATGTGTGACTAATAAATGTATTCTATTCTATTTCTATTATATACAAAATATAAACATAGTGAAATTTTGGTTTAGTCCAGGGAAGGTTTAAGCGGTGAAAAATTAGAAATAACTCGAAAATCCAAATGTCACGTGTACGTAAAAGGCATTGATGTTTTCCTAGGCGATTTAGGCCATGGCGGCCAGTCTTAACGGAAACCTGCCAACTACGTAGCAGATATTACAGTGCACAAGTGTGTGCGAATACACAGGTGCACTCTCTGTTCCGTCACTTTCATAATCCGATGCGATGGGACGGAAAGAAGATTGCGGGATGATTTGCGTAAGAGGGCCGGCAGCGAGTGGATGCGCAAAGTAACATATCGGACCCTGTGATGTGCCTTGGGAGAGGTCTGTGTACAGCAGTGGACTACAATGGGCTGGTGATGATAATTATGATGAAATATAAAAAATGGTATTATGAATTACTAGACAACATTCAAACTTATTTGACTCAAAATCGATTTGATTAATTTGACCTTATAAAGCGACACGTCGAAATAACCTAATTGCTTTAATTAATCAAATATCACACTGTGATCGAAAAACGAATACATTTAACTTAATTTGTGTTCATCAAAACAGGGGGAATTTAATTTCCGTCGCGACTTCTTTTCCATTACTCAGCTAAAAATAAGGTTGTTGTTTAAAGTTCAGAGTTCACTTTGAACAGCGCCACAATCTATACAAATGAATAAAATTGAAATTTCTGTATGTAATTTCAAATTAACAATTTATTACTTAACATTTTTACTTAAAAATATTTTATGTTTATAACTCTCTATTTGTTCCTGCTAATCTATGGAACGGCTGGACCAGATGTAACAGGTCTATCACTTGCAAATAGTTGATGATATAAGGACTAACAAGAGCTACTTTTATTTTAGACTAGCTGTGCCCCGCGGTGTTAATTTCATAACGCTTTTACCAATTTAATCAATAAATATTTATACTTACTAATATTATAAATTTGAAGGTAACTTTGTGTGTTTGTCTGTTACGCTTTCACGGTTAAACAGCTGCGTCGATTTCAATGAAATCTGTCATGGAGATACTTTGATTATTGAGGAAGGACACAGACTACTCTTTAAAGCGATAACCAACAAACACGCGGGCGGAGACGCGGGTAAAATATCTATATAATAATTAATACCGCTACGATTTTGTAGGGCAGCAGCATTGTAAATAGTTAACTAAGGTCGGGTTAGGAGAGGATTTATAATGCAGTAAAGTTTGGTGTCTACTGTCTACCCATTGTTAGTGTATATTTAGTGTTGAATAAATCCGATTACACTTAAGTGATTCAATTGTTTTTCTTACTTGAAGAACCCAATTCTATAACATACAAAGAAATACAGTCTCGTATATCAGTTATTATTGAATGATAATAATAATACAGTCACACATTTCACAGTAGTTTGATTTCAAACTATCCAGAGTCTATAGATACTATGATAACCAGTCATAGAGTAAAACAGTAGGGAGACACCATACGCAGGGCATCCCAGTTCCCATCTGTCAAAGTATAAGCCCAATGAGCCTACGCGTTACACTGTTTTAACACAGGATGAGTGTATTTGTGAATGTATTTTTTGTTTTAAATGTTATGTGATTTTGTGGTGACAAGCGGTTGTTTTTATTTAAAGACTTCCCCATGCAAAACATGACTTTAATCGAAAAAATGTGCTATGGCTACTCCCTTCAGTTAGTACAGATTCTGCTGATAAATATATTCATATGTATATATCTCAATGTATACGTATTAAATTGTACAGTGAATGTTAAATTTACATAAATAAAATTAAGGATGTGAACCATATGTACATTCAGCTTAAAGTCTTTTAGACCTATTCTATAGCAAATAGTAAATTATTTATCCTTAAAAAAATTATGGATTCCCGAAGAGATGAGCAAGGTACAACAACAACAACTGCGAGTAACCTCGCGGGGCGCAGCTAGTTCGTTTATAGTTTCATATTCCAACCGTATGAATTTACATAATACCGTCAAGTGTTTGCATAACGTATGATATGAGACGCACCCTAGGGAACGGGGTCAGGGACCTCAGATAAGGATTCAATAACCTTACCCTATCGGCTGTGCAAATATGAGGGCAATCGGAACCATTTCACCTACTATGTATGTATGTTTGTTATTGATAAAACTGTCTGCTCTGTCTTCCTATCGGTGTTTAACTCGTATCTATTGTGTTCACAGTCGTATACCATCCGCCTGTTCATACTCGTTCGTCTTATAAGTTACAAAGGTTTACTAAGGAGCACCATAGTCAGTAAAATGCTAAGTCAAGGTAGTAGAGCCACGCTGATTTCAGCACGAACGGGCCGGCTAGACCGGGGCGGTACTACCCTCGCACAGAAAATCAACGTAAAATGACAGCGATCATGCTGTCGTGTTTCGTTGGTGAGTGCGAGACCGGAGGCCCAATGATGCGAAAGCATCACTAGCCCGCCATGGTGTGGGTCACCATGCTGCATTGTTGCATTGTCTGCGTTCGCAGTATGGTGACCATCACTCTTGGATTCTGCTTATGCTTTCCATCAGGCAGAGTAGAGTCAACATGGCAGGGTCAAACATAAAAAAAAAAAAAAAAAAAAAAAAAAAGCCTATCCTACTCAGTACTGAGGTTATCAGTGATAAGAGACAACAGAAAGTCATAGAAGAAAATACTTAAGATAAGAATAAGAGGAGTGTTGAAGAGTTTACTAAATAGTCTGACACTCAAGTCTCTGTCTTGAGATGGAATTTGACGAAAGCTGTCGGTGTGGAAGTTATTAGAACGTAACAACAGAGATTAATGGTAAATCTATTTAGCGCCTCATATTTTTGTAGATTTTTTCATGTCAAAGTGATTCTACTCTGCCTGATGGCAAGCGTAAGCAGAATCCAAGAGATGTTTAAGCGGCCGATCAATCGATTGATTAACATAAATTTTAGGTAAATATTCAAAGCCCATTAAATAGGTTTCTTATATCTGTTATATGGAGTGGAATGGATTCTACCAATACATTGAACCGATGAGAAAATCTGTTCAAGAATTATCTAACAAAGGATACAGTGTTCGCGGCAGTACACCACACTATTAAGATTAATTATATATCTTCAGTATTCTGGCTCTAATTAGAACCAACACACGTTACATAAGATCATCTTTATATTATTATGTACTATTAGTAGTAGTGGCCGCTCAAATTCGACCATAATTCATTTATTATGTGGTCTTCGAAGATTCTCACCTCAACATAAAGATAGCAGTATTCGTTAATAAAAACTAGTAAATGTAATTGTGCATCTTTGCATTTGACTTGTGCTTCGCTGGCAGAAGTGCGTTACGCAGTTCAGGGTTACGGAATTCCGATGCCAATCGTTCATAGAAAAAACTGTTATTCAGGTAAAACCGGTTGAACTAGTAGCCAAACCAAACTTAATATTGGGAATAATAAAGCTAAAAAGAAGAATAACATAATTCATTAGGAAATCGCATCACCTGTCGGAAGAAAACCTACGCGGAACCTTAAAAAAATAGATGATTAAAATTTTTGTTTTATTATTCTTATGAAATTAATTTATTAGCTGGAAAAGGGTAAAAACACAGATACTCCACGAATAAATAAACAAAGACCTTTTATCATCTTAGGTTAAGCATACACAGGAGTCGTAAAACAACACAATAAATACAATTGACTTAAAATATTCACATGAAATTACTCCCACGGAAACCTAAACATCCATGACTCACAGTCCATTGAAATATCTCACAGCTTTTTATAATATTTGTATTTACATAACCCTCTTTTGTAAATATTAACCAAATGACCTCTTCCTACGAACGCCGCAATGTATACAGTACACTTTTATTATCTCACTAGAAAACTTAATACTTTGAAAATGTTACCTACAAGCGTGTATTTTTTTTCTTATTTTATGCTTAGGTATTTTAAGGTTTTCTTTATTTAATCATAAGTTAACTAAGTAGTGGCATAAAATCACTAAAGGCTAAGCACTGTCATAATAGACGCGTATTGATAAATTAATTAATAAAAACTGATAGAAAACAAAAAAAATGGGATTTTTATCAAAAGCTTCAGGGAATTTGTGTCAGAGAGTTGGCAACCCCTTCCCACGGGAGAATGGTATCCAAAACTTTTCTAATTTTATAATTTAAGCGGCACAGTCTACATTAATTCCCAGTTTGGTAATATTAAGCGAGTAATAAATTTAAAGTAGATTTATAAATGGTTTTACTGCCAACGAGACAATCCAATTAAATTCAATCATTGCTACTATTACAGAACATTGTTATTCTTTGAAACCATCATTCATCATAACCTCTAAAACACACAAGTCTTGCAAACGAAAATACCTTTACTACAACATTACATAAAACTTTTATAATCTCATATTGCACTTCACAGTCGTCAAAAGTCAAGTAAAAGCAGACGCAAACAAAATCTAAAACATTATTAAGGAATATCTTTCTCCTAATCCAAGGTCAACTGAGTTAAAGGAATGGGTTCTCGCGTTTAAAATTTCATGAAAACGGCGGCGTAATCCCAAATACTGTCTAAGTCCCAAGTCAAGCGATGCGTACAGTGACGAATAAGTTAATTCGCATAAATTGCCTTATTTTAGAGAAACAAGAAGAGCAAAGTTTAGAAAGAGATGACGTAACAATCTGTTTACAAACTTTCTTAATCGTATGCGTATTTATTTGTATCGAAATTGAGACTTGATCACGATTATATTAAATACCAAAGTAAAAGTGATATTTTCGGAACGTTTTGATGAGTTTTATGCATCCAACTATGTTCACACAATTAAAGCTAGATAGAAGGATAAGTAAACAAAGAGGATATACCTTACTGATTGTAACTCTGGATTTCTGTTACCGTCAACAACCTTTAATAGAAATAGTTGTTGGAATAAATAATAATAAACCAAACAAGAAAAGTTTTGAATCTATAAGCCGACTTCATAAAAACTATTAATAAAGTTTACAAAGCCTAGGTTACCCTGGCGATTTTAACGGATCTAAGAATTGTGCTTATTCAATCAAAGATAAAAAACACATTTTTATCACTTAAGTTAATATTTTTCATTAATATCTAAATAACACTTTCATGGAAATCCATAGAAATGTATTAAATACAGCGCTTGACATTTTGATATTAACTAAATTACGAGGAAAAGTAGACAGGTTTCATTTCATCTGTATCGAGATAAAGTATTAACTCCAATTTTTAGTTTTATGGTACTTGTTCAGTTTAGTCATTTTCTTTGAATAATAACGGCATAAAGCCTATGCTTCGTCTTAGTATTCGTTTCGCATAAACGTGTTCCTTTTAAACCTATTTTTTCTAAAAGGGGTCAATTCGCAAGCAAATAAATTCCCTCAGTGCGATACTGCAAAAGGAAATTTAAAAAGCGGTGTTTTGCACGATACTTGTGAAACGGTAACTGAGCCCATGCTTCAAACATGCGTTTGTTTATTTACAAATAAAGCAGTTAGCAGAAATTAATGATGCGTCATGCTGCCGACTCAATAATAAATTGGAAGACAGTATTTAACGTGTTGTCACTACATTAACGGCCATTCAGCACCCAATCGTTCGTTTAAAAACCATTATCGCAACATAAATATTTGTCATTGTCAATAAATCAATAGGTAGTTAATTAACAGTAAGGAAGCAAAAGCAAATATGCTTTCCTCACGCTTAAAATCACATACGTAACAACCTTTCATCAAACTGGACAGCCAATATCTATTGCATATTACATACATATTCATCATCACATATAAGGTAGTAGAGCCACGCTGATTTCAGCATGAACGGGCCGGCTCGACCAGGGTGGTACTACAATCGCACAGAAAATCAACGTAAAATGACAGCGATCATGCTGTCGTGTTTCGTTGGTAAGTGCGAGACCGGAGGCCCA
Organism: Spilosoma lubricipeda; assembly: GCA_905220595.1. Taxonomy (NCBI): domain Eukaryota; kingdom Metazoa; phylum Arthropoda; class Insecta; order Lepidoptera; family Erebidae; genus Spilosoma; species Spilosoma lubricipeda. The sequence goes on from HG992295.1 coordinate 6,146,008, forward strand.
ATGATGCAGAAGCATTACTAGCCCGCCATGGTGTGGGTCACCATGCTGCATTGTTGCATTGTCTGCATTCGCAGTATGGTGACCACCACTCTGGGATTCTGCTTATGCTTTCCATCAGGCAGAGTAGAGTCATTTTGGCAGGGCCAAATATAAAAAAAAACATATTAGGTATAGGCAACAAACTAAAAAACTTGTCTAAATTTCGTCGTAGTGGGGCTAAGTTCGCGTATAGTACACTTAGTGCACCTCAAAAAACAAATGAAATGAAAGTGTAATCGACTAACGCTCCAATCACGTGCGCGGAACGGTGCTACTACAATCAACCAAAGGGACCTAAAAACGTTTTTCTTGCAAAAGTTACGTACCGGTCTCTATTATCATATTGCAAATATACAAGGAATACTAAAGCAGATGTATTTTATAAGACACAGTCCGAGTTAGAAAACTTGGACTGGAATTAAAAGATTAACCCTGCCGCTTTAACCGTTTAAAAAACAAACGAAGGGGTAAGAAGAAAGGTTTATAAGATCAAAAACCTAATTTAAATTTTCATAAGATATATTGAGTGAGTCTATTTTCAGGCGGGTTAAGTCGACTTTGGGAAGTAACCTTAATTATCTAACGGTTAAAAGGATACTGTTAAGCCTGTCAAGATTAACTCGCAATCTTGAGTCAGTATCTTTTTCTAATTACTTTTTGGTACTATTCCATTATCAGATAATTTGTACTAAAAATCGCGGTCTAAGTAAATATTAAACTAGATACATTGCAACTGTTAGAATTCAAGCTTGATTCTCAATTGGATTCCGTATTCTTAAACGTCCACTGCTAAACGAAAACCTCCTTCAAAAGCATCAACTATACCGATAAAAAAAACTGAATTCGCCTTTGATTATAGCTGTATAGTAACAACGTATATACTATGTTAGAATACGTAACAACGTATTCTGGCATAGTATATAGAACGGTTTTCTTACAAACAGATATAAAGAAAGTTTCTCTTTTATTCCTGACTAAAATTATATACCAATTATAAGACTGTGAATGCTTTAGGGAAAAGTAGAAAAGCATGTCTCAAAATATCTCTGAGTGTCTGTATTATTACACCAGTTAGCTATTTAAGTAAGTCACATAACGGAGTTTGACTCTAAGAAGAACTGCCAACGTCCCATTGGGGAATATTAAAGGTTTCGTTTTCACATTCTGTATATTGATCCCAAAAAAAAAACCGAATGAAATTCCACAAGATTGAATGATTTATTCTTGACGTTGCTTTATATAGGGAGCGTATTTTTATATGTCGTAAAGGAATTTATGTGTGCGCCTCGATTCTAGGCCTCAACGCCCTTACCTGCCCATCGCGGACTCCATCTTGATACCCAATAAACCCAATCTTTATATTGTGAAAATGTAACCTTTGCACTGGAGGTGTTTTCAATTTCGTCGTGAAAAATAAGTAGGGCCCGTATGCTCAAGAATTTAATAAAGCCAACGTAATATTGCGTGGAGGACATCTCAGCGAAATTGAAAATTAAGAACCACTTTCCACTCTGCGCTTCTTTAACATTGTTTTATTTTTAATTTCATATCTATTTCACGTTGGCAATAATACTATCGTTATTTTTTTCGTTTTATTTTCTATTGATCGAAGTGTAGCGATTGCGATCCAGTCTTATTATTCTGTATTGGTTTAGGATATCAATAATCTCGACAAACACGTCAACGAGAGAGAAAGTGAGAGCGAAAATAAAAGGAAAAAGAACTGATTAATATAGTACTGAGTTTTACAATTGTTCGCAAAATTCAAGCACTGTCCTCTTATTTTCAACGTAATAAAATTAAAGTAATCTGGTGCTAATGAGCGTACAGGCTATTATTAAAACAATTTATAAACAGAATACAATGTTAAAGCTCTCTAGTGGCCATTCTGACGGGCTGACTAACACAACCGTTTCAGAAACACTTTTTACAAGCATCTGACTACTTGATAAATTGCTTTACACGCGGCAAAATTACAAAAAAATATACAAACAATACTGTTGACTTTTTAATCAGGAAATGTCAACAAAAAATATGGAAGTACTCCCGTTAAATTTATTTACAAACCCCTATTGTTTTAGAACGAAAATGTTTAGGCTGCATTCACTGCTTCATATTAATGGTGATTTAATTGGATATTAAATTTTAGTGTGTACTTTATTTTTTAAGAGGGGTGAGGGACTGTCAACGATATTTATGATGGCGAGAGGAGGTAATGCATGGTAACCCTAGACTTAGCAAGTGATGATGATGATGATGTAATCCGACCGATTTCGGGCTTGGCGCTGATGCGCCCGAAGATGGCTTATATATCAGATTTTACTAAGAAAGAAAGAAGAAAAGAAAAAGAGTGATAGAGCAATTATCCTACAAATATTATATACGCGAATGTTTCTAAGTATGGATAGATGGATGTTTGTTACTCTTCACGCAAAAACTACTGAACGGATTTGGATGAAACTTTACAGTGGTATAGCTTATACATCAGAATAATACATAGGCTACTAATGTTTTCTTTTACTTTACGTTCATGAACCTTTTTTTTTCAGGAACGCATCGGCGGCGTCTGAAGTCCCCCCTGCCTTACCTCACAACTGAGGTACATCCCGGGGTGACATGATATTTATACCGTCCTAAGGTTTACTAGTAGAGAATGGCCTGGGCATTAAGTCCGTAAATCTATAACAGTACCTCCAGTTTGACTAGAAAAATTAACTACAAAAAGGAATTTGACTAAATTTGAATTTCTATGGTCTACAAATAAAGCCACCCTTATTCTTTACTGTAAATGACATGTGTATAATATGTGTAGGGATATAGACAAGTCAGTGAGCACCGTATGGTGATGAGGGACGAAGGCTAACTCATTTTTTTCACCTGAACTTGTTCCATTATAACTAATATGACTGCACCGTTGGCCTAGTGATTTCGTATTTTATTACGTTTTGTTAATAACTTTTCAATACCTCTCTTATATATTTATTAATAGGTATTTATAAAACTATTTTATAAGAAAAGCATAAAAATTACCTTCGCAGTAAAATAAAGCATGAAAAGACAAACGCTAATTTAATTTTACTTAAGTTATTTCAACATTTTCACAAGTCAAATAAGTCCTCCTTTAAATTAAGATGTTAACGAAAATTTCTTGCTTGTCGAAAAAATATTTTAATATATTCAAAGTAAGAAGGTCAAATAGAAATGATTTATGTCTAAAAATTAGGTTTAACTTCTTTACTAATTAGATTTGTTTAGTAGGTCTATTAAGTTCAGAAATTTATTATTATAATCAGTCCCTGTTCCCCGCCTTTGAGGGAAATTGTAGTTTTAGACTAAATTGTCTGCGGGACAACCTTGAGGCCTATTTTAGGGCTATTACGTCGGATTAGGTTTTGGTATAATTCACCTGGGTCGCAATTCAGTATAATAGAATTTTCCCAAACAGCACTACGATACAGTAACAAATACAGTACACGAGGCACAATCTAAGGAGGTTTGCAATACTTTATCGTTACTTAAAGTATATTAAACACAGTAAATTGGGAGACACAATAGAAAGGGATTTGAATGGTAAAACTGTAAGCCGTAAGCGACAAGCCTACTGTAAAACAAAAAAAGGTTTTAATAAGAGTAGAAACGAGGTAGGATATATCTGATATATACATTGGCAACTCTTATCTATAGAAGTCATCGACCTATTTCCATATGACTAGTGTGATCGTTCACTGGTTGAAATTCGACCATAATTCACTGTTTTATTTTTAACTTTCTGCATTCCTACTTCATTTTAACTTATCTGTGCCAAATTTCATATGCCACCGTTCGAATAATTTTCGTAAAAAACTTTCGACCATAACTTTTTGTCATATCTAAACTTTATGACGTTCTCTCGCTATCTCTCTGTGCATTAATACTTATTTGATATCATATCATAACATCTCCCAAGAGATCATACTTATTACAATTACTAAAATTTAGTACTAGATACTTTAATTGCCAATTAGATCGCCCGTCCAGCTCCTTGGAACTCGATTCCTCGGAATCGCAATGAAGAATGTACGACCATAACATTTGCGGTTTCTTATATCACGCCAGCACATTCTAACTGTTCTAACGAGAAACGGAACCTCGTGAGATTCCTTTCACCACAAGCATACACTCGACGATTTATCTGCAGCACCATACATTAATGTTTAAGTACGGATGTTTGATACTAGTAAACAATTGTAGTGTACTAAAAGAGCAATGGAAAGTTCTATGAGTGATATTTATGTTAAGCTGTTTAGTGAATATTACGATTTTCCTCGAAGTGACAGTGGCATAACAGTATCGTCTGCACTATAATATTATACAGTAACTAAGAAAGTGAATAAGGAAACATGTCAACCCCCACTTAGGAGTCGTACAGAGATGTGATTGCAGCAAATTATCGCAATGGGGGTACCTACTGTACTGAATTAGATCATTATGTTCTTATGGTGATTCAGAAGTTTTGTATTTTGAAATAACTTTTCTTTCACTTTCTTTCTTAAACTTCATAAACAAAAATCATACCAACAACTTTAATACCTGAATTGAAATTTATCGTATTGTATTTTACTACGTTTATATTGCTTTTTTATTGTGCATTCCTATCATATTTTATATCGCAGTACTAGTATCTGCTTACCTTTGGTTTTTTTTAAAACAAAGCTAAACTTGACAAGCAACAAAAATGCTTTCCTTTCTAAGCTTTTAATCAATGCAATCCGAACGTACTTACGTCATCATACAGTTACGGCAAGCTGACCCCAAGGATACATACCTAAAACAAAAATAACACTAAATTAACACCACAAAATCAATTTTACACTTTTATCTACATACTGTAAAGTACTTTAAGCCACTCATCGATACTTCATCGATGCACAGATCTATTCAATCATCGGACGCATTCATTTATTTCAAAGAAATCTGTCAAAACAAGTCAAGTGTTTAACATAAACACCAATGTGTATCCACACTTCTGTAGACACTCACTACAAAAATATTTTCACAGATGATTGATGAACCCTATGTACCAACAGAAAAATATAAAATAATTCTATACCATAACATTTACTGTTTAAGGTAGAGTTTCGCTTGGTATACTTTGTAGCGTATGTGACACCGTTGCACGGTAAATGATGCACTTAGCAGTATTGCTAGTCAAATTTGTTGTTTTGCTTGGACGATAATTGATATTTCCAGCAAATGGATTACTTGGCTAATGCGAAAAAAATATTGTTAAAACATTGTTAACGCGCAATGGATGGTCGTTAATGGATATGGTCGTTGCTTTTTCAACTACTACATGTAAAGTTTTTATTGTATGTGTTCTAGTATTTAAAACCAAATAAACCAGTAGGAGAAGAAATTTTTTATTTTATTTTATTATTTTAATTTAACACTTGTTGATGACTTATCGAAATATATGACGTAAAATATCGGACTTATTGCCATGAGGCATTCTCTTCTAGTTAATCTTCAGGTGTTGTAGAAATAAAATGCGGTAGGTGCAAAGATATGAGTTATTCTCGGTAGTTAGTGATCTTTTTAAATAAGATTCTTTACTGATATCCATGGGTTTATCTTGTAAACTAACACTAAATAACTGTCACAGTTTTTAGAACCAATGATGGAAATTTTGTATAATATTTCTTTTAACATTGTCATTAGAGTTTCCGTGTAAGTATTCTACGTATATCATCGGAGAATTGCTTTTAGATATTATTATCAATCATCAATACTTATATTTTGGACATAATTCTTGGATAGTTAGGCCATTCAGTAATACCCAATGACGTAGAAGCATCTCAATAGGCCGCCATAGTGTTGGTCACCATGCTGCTTATTGCATCATCTTCTATCACCCTTGAATTCCGCTCATGCTTTCCATCAGGCATAGTAGTCACTTTGGCAGGCTCATAAATAACAAAAGAATAGGTACTTTATACCTATCTTTCCTATTTGCTTTACTAATGTCATTGCATCTGTGACGGATAGAAAATATGGTCTTTGTTAATTAATATCAGTAACCAGGAGAATTCAAAGTAAAATCCTTTACACATCTTCTCTTCGTAACTAATAGATCCCTTTGACCTCGTTCAGATTCAGACTGGCTGAAAACCCCTGCCAAATGAAGTCTCCCTGCAAATTATTAACTGTAATATCAAATGCTTTGTAGTCTAACTGTCATACCATTTAAATCCTCAAGGAATTTGTCCGTTATTATTATCAAATGTTATTATTAATGATATTCTTGTCAAGTACATAAAGTAGAAACTGTTTTTTTTTTTTAGTTTATACATTAGGGAATGCCGTTTAATTATTGTTTATATACTCCTGTTTTTATTTTAAGCAACGCCGTTACGGTACTCCTGGTAGCAAGTTTGCTGCTGATAGGAGTACCGTAATTGCTTCTGCCTAGCTGCCTGCTTTTCCATGTACCTTGGAAGATTCTAGTAAACAGCAGAAAATTACACACACAGTGTTTATAGTATTTATTAATTGGGATATTAAGATTTTCTGCCTCTTTTAGCATCCCGTCATAACCTACAAAAACATACAAAACAAAAATCTCATGCGTATCGTTCATTCATTTAAAAACAAATTTTATTTGTCTCTTATCCGTTATATCAAAATGGTTTCCCCTCAGTAACAGTGACAACTGACAGTGGAAACAAATTTAATTAATACCAGGGAATTATAGTCAGTGCCATCAAAAGCCGGAATTTTAAACATTATATTTAATTTAACAGAGTAGTAAGCCGATTGGTTCCACGTCCCCATATAAAACAATAATTCATCATTGAAGTAATTAATGAAATTGATGTTTTATGAGTTTACTGACATTGAACACATATATGGTTATTATTATTTACCTATAAAGGGGGTAAGGTACCCTTCTATTTTAAATGTTAGTGACGTGTTGGATTATGTTAATTCTCGTCACGTTGGCAGGTAACACGGTACGATACCCTATCGTAATTACAGTTACACTTCGTGCGTAGGGCTTTATGTTTAACAATGAACGGAATGATAGCAATCTTTCTGCGTCTTAGTCATGAGGTGGTAAAGTGTGTTCTTTTTTACATCTTACTCATATTAGTCATGTGGGCTTACGCTTGAAGAATTTGACATATTTTTAACACTTACATCCGATTTATTTATATATACTTGGTTGGTATGTAGGTGAGTGTGAGACTGGAGGTCCAATGATACACAAACTTCTCAATAGGCCGCCATAGTGTGGGTCGCATTACCTGCATTCACAATGAGTATGGTGACCACCACTCTTAAATTCTGCTCATGCTTTATATTAGACAGAGTAAAGAAAGTTTTTAAGGATGTGTTTGTTGCTCTTTCACGCAAAAACTACTGAACGGATTTGGATGAACTTTTACAGTAATATAGCTTATACATAAGAATAAAATTTAGGCTACTATTTGCCGCGATAACCGACATTCACGCGAGCGGAGCCGCGGGCAACAGGTAGTCTATACAAATAAATAAAATTGGAGTGTCTGTTTGTAATATTAAAGTAACCGCTATTTACTAAATGCCTATGTATGTATACACGGTAGATACGGTATTTCTCTGTCTGTCTGTTTGTTCCGGGTAATCTCTGGAACGGCTATACCGATATTGACGGGACTTTCACTGGTAGGTAGCTGATGATCCAGGGAGTAACTAAGGTTAGTTTTTTTAGACTAACGTTGTGATGCGGCGTTACTCGCGGTACGACGATAACCGCGGGTAACACCGAGGGGTTCAGCTAGTTGTTTATAAAATAAGTCGAGCGTATAAGCAAATTCCATTACCTGTATTGTCATCCTGTTTTATCTCCTTTTATCTCAATATAGTTCTAATTTTGACATCTCATCCTCAGTGTCCAGGTAAATGGTTACAGGGTTGCCTCTCCTAATAGGAATAGAGTCATAACTGTTCACTCTTATTTAAAGAATTTATAACTTTAATGAGAATAAAAGAGTAGGTATATATATTGTTATGAAAATTATCGTTTTATGGAAGATGCCTTTACAGTGTGCAGCTTATTAGCAATGCTAGCAGCTTAGCAGATTCTCCACTTTACACTCCACAAGAGAAAGAAAGCACTTTCAATAAAATGATTCCAAGAAAGCACTTGAAATTTCCAAGTACCCTCACAAACATTTCTCTCGTAAAAGTAAAATAGGTAATTCGAATGTTCCAGACGACTTTGAAGGCGACTTACGTGTGGATTACTATTATTTTGCAGTCCGAACACGGATTAAGCAGTATGTTACCATTAAAGTAAAACTTTTATAACGACTCTTTCTACTTAGGGAAAAAAATAAAGAACGAAAAAAGGCAAACGTTCATATGGCATCCATTTAGCGAGTGGGTAAAGCTGCAGACACACGACATAAGTTCATCAATCAAACTGGACACTTTTATACACTCTGCACACACGACTGACAATATCAAAAGTTTTTAAGAGTGTCCCCTTTTTTGCTTCAAAAAAAAATAATACAACATATCATAAGTGTAAAGCCGTGTATGTTTTGCTGCATAGTACGTATTCCGTTATTTAAAAAAAAAACTTGTTATTATTCGTTGCTTTTGTTGCGTTACACGTTAGCGTTACTTATATCACATATTAGTTATTCAGTAAAAGCATGAAGGTATTTCCGTATGATGTGTTTCCTTTGCCTTAAAAAGCATTCTTGACATTGTGCCTGTCGGCCATAAAGTTTCTTTTTTTTTTAAATATCCCACCTATGGCGTTTATATGTTACTTACGGAGTAAAGTTATGTATTTTATACGATGTGTTACCGTTGTCTTAAAAAAGTATGTTTGTCATTCTGTTGTGTTACAGTGAGTTACTTCGCCACACTTACAAAGGAAACTTTTATCTCCGATGTGACATATTTTTTGAGCTCACTGTATTCATAATGACACAACATATATTATTCGTGTGCCTAAAACTTGATACAGACAGCGAGATAGACGGTAACGCAGTTTGACAAGTTTAGATATACTAGCTTCAAATTGTTGAGTGTACAGTACCCTATACTGTGTGACATCTTGTATAAACAGTAGATTACAATCGGATGTACCGCCTCGACCGCAGTCAGCCACAGCCTTAATAAATAAAACATGTTTTTATATTTGTACTAGAATGTAAATATTGCGTGTAATTGAAGCCTTGATGCATTCACTAACTTTGTTTATATACGAGTACTATGTATGTCATATGATTCAATTGATCGAATACACATTTATTGGCAAATGAACACACTTTTTGATGTAAGTTTAATCAAAATGACGCGGAGCAACGCGAGTAACGATTTGGTTTTTATTTCGTTGCATCCAATGATATTTTAAAACAACTTTTATAATAACATTGGTTGCATCAAATAGAGTTATATTCTGAAGAATTTAAGGTTGGATATAAATTGTTACTGAATTAGTCTTTTCGCCGTTACTCATCCGTCGGCGCTGACTCTTATAGACAATAGGTATACAATGGCATAATCATTATATTCTGAATTTAAATCTACCGGACGATCTGGATTAAATCGTCCATTAAACACACATAAGTCACTCCTTTTAAAGGAAATAATCCTAAGGCTAATACATTATTTACTAACAGTCAATTTTACACGTCTGTGTGTGCATAAAACAATAAAATTACCATATTTTTGTCTATTTGAGGTACTTAATTATGAATTAATAACCATCTGAAGAAGCTTCTACGTCATAAAATCAATACCACTTACTGCCCATAATATTTAGAAGCAACTTAGAGCAAATGACTCCTAGACCCATCAGGTGGACCCATTATCGGCCCTAAAGTAGTTTACAATGGCCAATATATGGGTTACTATAGGCTTTCATCGTGGTCATATCATTTTATATTAGGAGGTAAAAGCTTGCACACATATATATAGACACATCTGTGTTATGATAAAAGATACCTACATCCGCAGTAGGAAGGTATTTTTTTGTTTAACAATCGTTAATACGAAAACGAGCTAGATTTGTGACAGGATGACGTAATAAACGGCTTAGTCCTAAGCCTATACAAGTTTTTTTTATTTCAAATTTGATAAATGGCTTCATTAGGGTACACTGGCCTAATTTTTCAACAGGATTAGTTTTAGACATAATTATAACAGAATATTAAAAAGATTCCCAAGGAGCCCTTATTATAGTAAATATTAGAATCGTTATTATTACAAAATGAGATTTGGGACCGGTTTCAACGTTATCCATGTTCTATCCCCAGCCCTTTAAGCGTAAGGGAAGTAAAATTAAGCCTGTAAAGGGCTCATAAAGAGAGGTTTGTTAAACCTTTAATGTTGTCAAAAAATAATATTTTTTATGTACGGGCAAAAAAGAAGACCGCTTGTGGATACCAAGTATGTTGCTGCTGTCTTAGTGCCGTAAGAGTAACGAAGAGTTAGACCTTCGATAACCTTACTCATCATCAACCGTCCTGATTCTTATCCACCCTCACTCGCCTGATAGGAAGTATATCGTGTCGTAACATCAGTTTTAACCGGTACGAACTTTCAAAAACAATGTTAAACATTTTTACCATACATTCCGTTACTCATTTATTACATAACGTTTCAACCATCCATTTTTTGATAAAAAAACACTGAATGTTTGGTGAATTATACAGCCGGAAAATGCATAAAGCAGCCGTCATAGTAAAATTTTATTGCAATTTTTACAGCTCTGTGTATTTTATACGAACTCATAATAGCTCCCCGGGTGTTCTCGAAAGTACAACTGTATTTAAGCACAGACTAGATATATGGAGCATCAAGCATTAAATCTTTCTTTATCTCTCAACTATCTTCACAGCTTCGCTTGGAACTTAAGGTTTCGTCTAACTTCTATGTAGATAATCCTTTTGCGAAAATAATCGTTCAGATACGAAACTTGTAGTTTATTGGACACTAAATAATTTTGTCTTCTTGTTTTTTGCGAGTCTAATAAATAAAATTAATGCCTAACAGTTCTTAATATATGTTTTGTGTAAAGTTGAGTTTTTTGGTGTTTTTCTTAAAAATAATTATGAAGAACTAGCGACCCGGGCTTGCTTCCTACGGCAGTCTTTGAAATTTTCGGATTTCCTCTATTATAATATACATTTATTACACATATGAACCTTTCTATTGAATCACTCTATCTATAGCTAAAAACTGCATCAAAATCAGGTAAATATAAAAAAAAATGGTTTTAAAGATTTGAGCAAACAGATAGCGAAATCGACTTTATTTTATACTATGTAAAGATAAAGAAGTAGCTAGGTAGGGAAAGCATTTTTGTCATTTAAAGTTGAATAGGATACCATCGAAGTCCTTGGCGGATAAATTACTGATTCGATTCCCAAAAGTATCTCTTTCAAATTATTTCCTCGAAGCGAAAATCAGCGGTGACGAAATAATTAAATTTAATGTTCAATTAAGTTTTATCTTAAGATCGATGCCTTTCTAAGAAGCCTCTACAATATGGAGGCATATTTAGTGGGCCTGCGAGTTTTTTACGCGATAAACCTAATTAGGAAGCATTTCATTCAGTTTTAAAACGATACAAGTACAATATAACTTTAGGCTATCAACATCATCATGATCACCTCGATGCAATCTCCTCCTGGACAAAGCACATCATAGAGCCTGGTCTGTTGATTTTCGCATTCACTTGCCGCTAGCCCTCTTACGCAACATATACCCTGATTTTAACCACTTATCTGGAACATAAATTAGCACTTAACACTTAATAAAATGTGCGAAATAGAATTTAATGAAATGGAGTGGAACAATTATTTGAATGGGTCGTGTGTCATTAGAGGGCAATCGCCCAGTAGCCCCGGGCTATTAATATAAGTAGCGAGATGTTTTAGTAACTACTTAACGCTAAAGCACTCGATTCCGATTAATTGCTTTGACACACAGTCGGCAAGCATGGATCATTGCACGGGGATTGTAATTGAGTTGTTTCTGTACTGTAATTCAAACTGTAGTGTTAATAATTATGTGATGTAAATTAGCTCTACTAGAAAAGCTGAAACTATATCTATAAAAATAAATAAAATTGATGTGTCGGTTCATAATTTCAAATTTCAACAGCTTTTCACTGAATACGTTATAAGTTCAGTTTTTTTAAGTTTGGTTTGTCTGTTCCGGCTATCTTGGCACGGTTAGACCCACATTACCGGGGCTTCCTCTAGCAGATAACTGGTGGTATATATTTTTAGACTAGCTTTATTATTATACAACAACAACGGCGGGTAACACCGAGGGATTTAGTTACTGTTATATATTTTCTTACTTCGCTAGTAACTAGCAAGAGAATACGAAAAAAAAAATTACCACTTTTGTTATGTAGAATCGTATAGGTCATTTATATAACATTTACTCATTTTGTGCTGTGTAAATTAACTTCTAAATCTATCTATGTCGATACAGTAATATATACCCTTCTTTATTATAAAATATGTGTCTCAATGTATTTATCGTTTGTATTAATTTTGAAATGCCTTGGGTAGCAATACTGTTTTAATAAATATTGCGGATCATTAATAAAATTGGTCACGAACATGTTGTACCAATCTCTCAGCAATATGTCCTTAAATTTAATAATTAGTACGGTCTTCGAAACTCAAAACAATTTAAATTTGAAATTAATTCCAAATGTTGTTATTTGAAAAATAACGTTTTTTTTTATTTCTGGTCTCACCAATTATTTTGAACGAGTTCTAATTTTTAACCGACTACAGGGAAGCCAAAAGGAAGGGTAAAAGATTTGGCATTCTATGTACGTAGGTCTGTATGTTCCACCAATGTTACATGTACGTTCTACTAGATTTTATCGAATGAGGTATTATTAATAGTAATAATGGCTCGGTGACATAAGCCATATAAATATTATCAAAAGGTTTCAAGTAGACGGGTTATAGTGTTTTAAAACTTTTTTAAAAGTTACTTGGGAGACCTTTATTTAAAGGTCATCTTGTGAAAAAGTGCAATCATCAATATAGCTCAGATTCAGTGGAACCTGAGTTGAACTGGGCTGTCAACGTCCGCTATGCCAACACGTAACCGCATAAAGAATAGGGTCGCGTTCACCCAAATTTATCTACGTCACAACGAAAGTGACAGAAATGCTCTGAATGCGACAAGTTTTACGTTTGTGGTGAAAATTTGGAAATTTCACACGTTATTTTAAAAACTTTCTTAAATCCTTAACAATTTTTAATAATAGTTTCTTTTTATTATAATCATCCTAGTAATATTATAAACGCGAAAGTTTGTAAGTATGGATGGATGGATGGATGGGTGGATGGGTGGATGGATGGATGGATGGATGGATGGATGGATGTTTGTTACTCTTTCACACAAAAACTAATTAACGGATTTGGATGAAACTTTACAGTAATATAGCTTATACATCATAATAACATATAAGCTACTATTTGCCGTGATAACCAATACATACGCGGGCGGAGCCGCGGGCAACAACTAGTTATAATATAAAAAGTCATCATACTACAACTAGTATTCTAATATTTTGAATTTCTAACACACAACATCATCTATTCAATAACTAAACGAAGCTTGACTATGGGTATTAGACAACTGACATAAATGCAATAAATACTTATTTTGTAAATACATACATATTATGCATAGAAAATACTCAAACTCGGAAACAAATATTTGCAGATCATACAAACATTTGATCCGACCCGGGAATCGAGACCTCAAGCATGCTTACGCAACCACTGCGCTACCGCGACATTCAAGAAAAGATATTATTTCCTAGTAAAGAAAATTATATAAAATTGATGTATATAAAAGTTTTTGTAAAGCTTGAGTCTATATCCATTAAACCACACGACTTTCATTCGTGACAGGACGATGTGGCATCACGTGTTGATTAATATTTATATTCTCAAATCATAAATTACCATTCAATGCAATTCCATTCAATTCATAATGAATATTTCTTTTTAATAAGCGGGAACCGTTGGAATAATGAGTCTAGTTTAATTTCAAGAACGGCTAGAGGGAAATAAGGATGAATTAAAGAAATATATTCATTGACGATTAATCCTACGAATATTATAAACGCGAAAGTTTGTAAGTATTGGTGGATGGATGTTTGTTACTCTTTCACGCAAAAACTACTGAACGGATTTGGATGAAACCTTACAGTAATATATACATCAGAATAACACATAGGCTACTATTTGCCGCCATAACCGACATAAGAGGAAGTTAGGTTATATTATATAACCAGAAATAAGATAGAACACAGACATACACACACAATATAATTTTATCACATACTAGTATTTATCACATTCATTGCAGTCTATAATCACTGCTTTGCTTCTAAGCGGTTATAGCCTACTCTATAAAATTTCGTGAACGAAATTAATACACCCATTATTTTATACAGTTCTATGTATATTATATATAGGTATATATGTAGATTACTCGTCTTTCTATCTAAGTAGAAGTTACAGTGAACACAGAAGTGTCTGTCACACATGTGCAATAAACGAAAGTATTCAGAACCAAATAGCTCAGTTAGTTAAAAAACAGTGTGTCACCAATATCCTTTATTTATTCTGTACCGATACACTTGGTGGCAGAAAAGGGCACGTGCAGTCATTTGATTCATTGGCCGCTTGAATTAGGAATAAAAAAAAACACATACAGTTGAACATAGAACCTCTTCCTCTTTTCAATCCGGTTAAAAAAGGGTGAGAATAACATCTATCAAATAAAAAAAAAGAAGTTTAATAATGATTAATCTCTTTATTGTACTCAGAGTGAAATCTCTTCCATGCAACCTATCGATGAAGTATCTATTTGTAATTTTAATTTACCAGCTTTTCACTCAATGCATATGAAAGTATATACGGTACTTATATCAAAAAAGAAATGTAAAAAAAAATTAAGTGGCTGCTTGTTTGTACCGGCTAATCTCTGGAATGGGTAGACCAATTTTGACAGGACTTTCACTAACAGATAGCTGATGATATAAGGCGTAACTAAGGCTCCTTTTTGTAGACTACTTTGCTCCGCGGCATTACCTGCAATTGTTGTTGTTTCGCAGAAAACACATTAAATATAAACTCATACCATGGATCACATTAGAAAGAGTAATCAATAAAGTGGTAGATAGTTTGGTTAATGCAATTAAAACTTTATTACTACATTACCATGCTGGAAACAGAATATGAAATTACCATAATAATAGTGTTTAATGTTAGTACGTAATTTAGATTTGCGCTATTATATAGCGCCTTTATTAGCTCAGAATTGAGAATTAGAATCTAGAAACCAACGTTAAAAGAATCTTGATTCAGCTGATTTTATATTTTTAAGTCGTTTGTGGATTTCAAAGGGAGAAAAGACAGTCAAACTAGTCTTAATATCAAACGTTTTTCGAAACGATAAAGCAGGCCAGACGGAGGGCGCTGAACGCGCGTTTTGATGACGCGAGTTTTACGATAATTGGATTGCCGTACCATTGCGCGTTTTACAGATAAGCGCGCTCTTTAAATGTTTGTCGCGTTTAAAAAATGCACTTTATTAATGCGATTTTCACTTTAAAAAAGGATTTCCAAGGAATAATCTGTATACTATTTTCGATACTTATGTATGGTTAAGGTTTACAACATATCATTTTATACCATTTGCGCGGGTAACTTTTTGGATGTTATGGGGTATAAGACATTAGACTTAACTGATAGGTAAACTTAACTGACTGGTAATTAAGCTAATTACTACAAAAAAAACACAAGGCAGTCATAAGGGCTGCCGATAGAAATGAAAACTCAAAACTCTAAATGAACCTCTTTGCTCTTTAAATAAAATGCGCGATAAAAAGAAGTAAGAAAATGCTTATTGTGAAATATAAAAATATAGGTTAATGTCATACAGTATAAACATATTACCAGTCATTTCATATAGTCGACCATCAACTGTCACCATGCACACTCGCGCGATCGCCCTGCGCCACCGTCTTAGGTCAGGTCACGTGTCCTGACGCGAGTTTAACAATATATATTGTGTCACTCTCAAAGTCAAGACGAATCTAACGAAACCTCTCAAGGTAGAATCCATCAAATTCTTTTATGCGTTTGCACTACATGAATATAAAACGCACGATCGACGCACCCTCAACGCAGGGGATAGTCTAAATCTTTTCTACCGTTAAAGCTAAAATGCAACCTACAAACTTGAGTTTTGACATGTCTCATAAGTTTAGCGCCAAAATTTATAGCTTAGAGTTAAGTGTCTCACTAAAACAATAGCACGTAAGGTGAAAGTTTCATCTTATATCATCGAATACCGTCAAATTCTTGATTTAGGAAAAAACTTTAGCGCCATTTACAGTTTTATGTTCAAGGACTACTCTTTTTACGATAGAGATCGCTTGACAGTTCGGGAAAGGGCATAGAGAAGGTATGGGACAATTTATTTTTATGCGAGGGTGTATCGGTTATAAGGACGCTGTCAAATAGTAATGGATGTGTTTAAGAACGGAGTATTATACAGAAGAATTCGTTGTTACGTTTCATAGTGTATTTTTACGCCTTTTATATGAGCCACCTGGGGTGCATTAGTAGATTTAGAACCCTTATATAAGAATACTAAATATAACTCATAAAAATAAAATGACGATCTACTCCCAAATGCTCTTTAAATTGTATTAAGTTTGCATTAAGAAGACAACCAACAGTTGGGACCTGTCACCATGACAGAACGGTAGAACTGTTTAAATAAATGTCTGTACATTATGGTCAATACCAGTAAAGTGTAATTATGTTGACCATCTAAGAAAATATTCTTTGAAGTGATCTAACAAAATTCATTGTAACAAGCAGAGTCCCACACAATTTATTTTACGTGCTACACTTTCTCAATTCTTTGTAGACCATTTCATAAAAAAAAACGTCATAAAAGGAAAGGGATCGTGGTCGAACAAAAAACTAGATTAGCCGACACTCAAAGAATCACAAACAATACCAGTCGGAAACCCTAACTAGGGTAACAAAACAGAACCAAGTAAATTATTCATGAGGGACAAAAACGCTTTGGGCTTAATCTCCACTCATACGCACACACGTGATAGTAAATTAAAGATCTAATTGATATATTATTTGAAGTCCCAAAAGGGCAACTTTGCGGAGTGGCCATTGAACACTAATTGTATGAGAAGGTGCATTATTTATTTCGACTATACACAACAGGCATCACGATAACGGCTATTAATTTAGAAGACTACTTATTTATAAATAGCTTTTGTCCGCGGCTCCGCTTACGTGTTTTTCGGTAATCACAGTAAAGTAGCCTATGGTCCTTCCTCAAGAATTAAAGTATTGTGGGGTACAAGTGTGTCATATCCCACCAACACAAAGGGAGGATCCTCCGACCAGGCGAGGTGATCATGCCTGGCGGGCCACTGCCCAACGGTTGACTTTGGGATTTTTCTGTATATGTTAATCGGCGCGAGAACTTCTATTGCGCGATTCAGGATTGGTAGTTATTCCGTGTTGTGCGTTACTTCGTAGTTCAGTGTATCTGCGGTAGATGGCGCTTTTATATGATTTTGTTGCCGCTGTATGTGGAGGTCGCCACATCATCTTCATAAAAACGTAACAGAGAGACAGTTAGCTTCGCATTTATAATATTGCTATTGATTTTTAATTTAATTACTTCAAGCAAGTAAGTGTGCATTTATGCTCCCGTACACTCAATTTAGCTTTTTAATTTTCCGTTTCTTCTTCTGTCGGCTCTTAGAAGACTGAAGTAAAGTGGTGGGATAAAACAACATTAAATCCGAAGAGCTAAGTTTTATAAGTATGCTTTTTAGTAAAAATCAACATAACAAATCATTAACATTACAAAAAGAAACTTCAGCAAAAAAATTAAACAGTAAATCACTCCTAACCTACTGTTACAGCAATTTTCATGTACGACGCGATTGTTATACCCTACAGTCCCTTATATCCTATTAATCCTCGGCGAGTGCTGTTTTTGCTCGTGATCCAACGATGGTCAGATAAGCCCACATTACACCTATTAGGAACAGTCACGTTTTGCGAGCATTTTGATATGCGATAACCCGTTTTGATAATGAGGAAACAATTCGGGAAGTGTCGGTTCGGAGCTGATGTTCTGTTGGCGCTTCCGTGGCATGCGATATTTTAGATCTGACATACGATATAGTCTTTATGGATATTGAGATAGCGTGCTATCATATCATAAAGAGTTGAGCTACGTTCAATTGTTAATTGCCTGAAATTTACTTGTTAATTCTCAGTAATAATGAATTGATTGTGTAAAGTATATTAGAGGTTGGTTGACGTTGAAACCTATCTCCTTTATTCACCAGTATTATAGAGAAACGTAATTACATCGTGTAGATAACATAATAATAATTTGAAACCTGTACACAAGGTCGAATCATATAACCACAAATTTTAATAAAAAAGAAAACGACTTCAAGAACTGTACCAAATTGGAATGGGACCACATCAGAAGCACCAGCTTTCAAATAAAAAAAAAACTAAAATCGCTTCACCCAGTCGAAAGTCATGAGGTAACAAACATAAAAAAACTGTCGAATTTGGTGGAGAAGGAGAAGGAGGGGGGTTGGGGTATGAGTCTCCGGTATCCTCACTCATACGGTGAAATACTGTGCAAGCACTATTTCACACAAAACTGATGACTGTTGCTAAACATTCTTCTAAAAACATACACTTTAAAGGCACATAAATAATCTTGTTCTCCTCCTATATTTACTTGTATTGGATGAGAATCGATATAACGACCTACTGTTTAACAGAGTCAGATTGCCCCACTGGTAGACCAACAGACCTATAAACAAAAGCAATTTACTGTACCGCTAATAAAAATTAAGTACAATATTTGTTGGGGAGTGCAAGAAATTTCATTTCGTTTTTCACCCCTATTTTGTTATAATATTTATTCATTGTGTATCAGAATTATATTTCACACTGTCCGTCCCCACTTTTATTTATTCTCAAATAAGGTACATTTGCAATGAAACAGTAGCGAGAGTCGGACTGTATTTATTTTATGAGATATTTATTTAAAGGGCAGCCGCAAGGGAATCAATCATAATACATAATTTATATGCTTTCGGGGTCCAATGTGAAGAGATATTGGAATTAAGTTAGGGATTACTGTTTATATAGGTTTAAAGTAAATATGATAGGAAAGATTATAAGTAAATATGTGCAAATGGAGTAGCTATATAACTACATTGTTCAAACTGTTGTTGTAAAGGGTTAAATGCAACTAATGTTACGAATACAAGACAGAATAAAAGACTTGATAGCCTTACCGTGCTGAATATAATGTTAATTGTTAGCTGAAAATTCGTAGTGGTATTGAACTGAATAATAATATTATTTCGAACATCTGACAGACAACGCCATCTAGTCCCAAACTAAGCAGAGCTTGTACTATGGGTACTAGACAACTGATATAAATACATATTACTCACAGAAAATACCCAATCTCCGAATCAAATCTTTGCAGATTATACAAACATTTGGCACGATCCGGGAATCGAACCCGAGACCTCAAGCACAGTAGTCGCATACGCTACCACTGTGGCACCGAGGCAATGAATTTAGAATAAGCAAGCTTTAGTAACTACGTGACCACGGCTGCTGGTATATTAGGGCTATGTTCTGATCACGGCAGTTTGACACTCATTTTGCTAACGTTTTGAAATCATGAATTTATACAGTGCATTTTTACAGGAGTTTGTGTGATCCTGTCACATAAATAAATTTTCGTCTATCATTTTTCAGATAGTATTAATTTGTTGACTTAATTAATTTTACACATTTAAAGCAACTTACATTATTACATATTTGAAAAATATTACCACTGAATTAATCAAGAATCTTGAACTGTACGTGTGTTCCCGCCATTTGAAAAGACCACAGATAATATCAACATCTATTTTTGTACGGAAACTTATCCAACATTCCTTTTATTGGTATACGGAAGTGAGATGACCACAGCTATCGCAAACATAATGAGACTCATCCGGCTAAACTGTACACAGATCCTTCTAGTTACTTGTGAACGCGCGATGGAGAGAAAATGTGGTTTTATTTACTCATATCTATACAAATAAATAAAATTGGAGTGTCTGTTTGTAATTTTAAAATAACCGCTTTTTACTTAATGCATATGTATGTACACACGATACATATACCAAAAATGTAGTTAAAAAATTTTTGTCTGTCTGTCTGTTTGTTTCGGGTAATCTCTGGAACGGCTGGACGGATTTTGACGGGACTTTCACTGGCAGGTAGCTGATGACGCGGGGAGTAACTTAGGCTACTTTTTTAGACTAACTTTGTCCCGCGGCGTTACTCGCGGTACAACAATAACCGCGGGTAACACCGCGGGGCTCAGCTAGTAAAATATTACTGTATAACAATACATCTGATATTTCTGACAAGGTTTCTTAAAGCTTCAGAAAATATTTACATGTATTCTTCTACCAGATTCCCAAAAGAAGAACTTCATTGCACACCACTACAGTGTAAATTTGTGCAGAGATACATACATATGATCTCCATGATCAACATTTGGTATTAATAGGCGGTCTTATCGCTCAGACGATCTCTTCTAGACCCAGAAAGCAGGTGGTAGAGCTACGCTGATTCCAACACGAACGGGCCGCCTCGACCGGGCCGGTACTACCCTCGCACAGAAGATCAACGTAAAATGACAGCGTTCGTATGTCGTGTTTCGATGGTGAGTGCGTGACCGGAGGCCCAAAGATGCAGAAGCATCACTAGGTCGCTATGCTGCATTGTTGCATTGTCTGCAGCCAGTGAGTATGGTAAGCACCTCTCTTGGATTCTGCTTATGCTTTCCATCAAGCAATCTTGATTTCACTTTTTAGATGTAACATTTTGGTACTTTCACTTTCTTAAGTAATTAATTTCATTACTTGTTTTTTACCTACCAAAGTATTAGTAATATTCAATAGAAATATTTTATTATTTCCATCTAAAAGCACTCAAGTTCTAGATGTAGTTATGTCTTAAATTGTATTTCTTAGTTCCATTTACTATCGTAGTCTTCTTAGAAGGACAAATCTAATTCTGTAATAAATCAACTCCCAGTTAGAGTAGGAATCTGTCTAGTTTTTTATGCCATAACTAAATTATCGAATTATGAGAAATAAATGCAAGTTATAAGTTTACTTCGACAGTTTTGCACATAAGTTAGATCTTTACATTGATAATAACCCTTAAAAACAGTTTTATCAGATCCTACTAATATTATAAACGCTAAAGTTTGTAAGTATGGATGGGTGGATATTTGTTCCTCTTTTACGCAAAAACTACTAAACGGATTTGGATGCAACTTTACAGTGATATAGGTTATACATCTTAATAACACATAGGCTACTATTTGCTGCGGTAACCAACATATACGCGGGTGGAGCCGCGGGCAACAACTAGTTATAATATAAAAAGAATCTAATGAAATTAAAATACAAAAAGGTTTTATTTTATTTTAAAAAATAAAATACAAAAAGGTTCTGTAAACTGTAAGCAACTAACATGTGGTGACGGATAAAGAATACCATTATTCATCCCATGCGTGTCTTAAGAAGCGACTAGGGGAGTAAACTATATAGGACAAGACCGCTGCAAAGGAAATGAAAACTAGAAACTCTACGCTACCAACCCCCTCTTTCTAAGGTGAAGCCTATGTTCAGCAGTGGACTACTTATTGAATACTGTTGATGTAAACAACAATAGATGACATTTGCGATTTAAAATGTTCACCCTTCCGCGACAGGTAACAAGCATTTCAATTGTGGACTACTCTACTCATTCATATTAAAGGAAAATCAACTTTATTCCAAAGACATAGTGACGCTTGTTATTTCTCAGTCCGGATTCGTAACTAAAAATAGTGTTTTGGGAAATCAACTTTTTTGACGAAGGTCCGACCGGACATCATGCGTGTAATGTATATAGCTGTATTAATATAAACGTATTTCTGTTCTCATACTGTACTATTAAGTCCCTAACAATTATAGTCGATAGAGCTCAAGGGACTAATAATTAAATTCTGTACATTTCGGAGTAATTTATGGGTTCGATGCCATACTTGGAAAGAGTATGCCTGTATAGTACTCAAGTCAATTATTTTTTGTATTCACAACTTTGATATTGGTTTCATTTCCGTAGAAAACGTATCTTGATTACGAAAGTTATTTTGTATAGTTTATTTGTATTGTACCCCTATAAAGTTATTACATATTTGTTTTGCGAGAATATTTGAATTATGTGATCGATCCTGTTTTATAAATATTCCTATACATGTTAATTGGCTACCCTAAGGGGACAACAATATTTAAAAGACTCAGTCACAAAGCAAATATTAATGCTTATTTTATATTTTCAAATTTAGATTTTTTATAGTTTTTCCTTAAACCCAAGAAGGTAGTTATGACCTTCGGTTATTAAAAAGGTAAACTTACTTTTAATCTATACTAATATATAAAGCTGAAGAGTTTGTTTGTTTGTTTGTTTGAACACGCTAATCTCAGGAACCGCTGGTCCGATTTGAAAAATTCTTTCGGTGTAGGATAGTCCATTTATCGAGGAAGGCTATAGGGTATATATCATCACGCTACTACTAATAGGAGCGGAGCAACAATGAAGAATGTTTCAAAAACGGGGGAAATTTTCACGCTACGGGCAATATAAGGCGCAAACGACGTTGCGTGGGTCAGCTAGTTCTTATATATGTTTACTGTGTATAATGGCAATTACACCGATCTAAACATTTTAGGCGTTAACTGACAACTTTATTTATCCACTAGTCAAGCATCAATCATAGCATCGAAAGAGACTTCCTCCAATGAACGAGTATCTTATTAAACTTAAAGCCACAATCGGTACAATGCACGCGATGTATATGCAATATTAACGTAAATATTTAATGTTTATATCGAGAATGTATGTGCGTGTGCATGTTTGATGTCACGTCATATGTCACACCCTTGCGAGGGTAGACTTCAGCTATCACAGATCTGATTAATGATGACAAGAAAATAACCCATTAAACATAAAAATATGCCATTTATAATGAACAATCATGTGGCAAGAAGGGTCGACATTTAATTTGTTTTAAAGAAAAAAATAGGAAAAATATTTTTTTTAATTTCTTCCTTAACACGTCTAATACCGATTCGAAACTGAAGCGAACTGCTATTATTAGTTGTGAACATTACACGAAGCAATCTTCTACAATAGACTATAGACCATAGTGCAAAGATGTATTGATAGTTGGCAATAGAGTAGAATGGAACCGTCGATTGATCGCACAGTCACGAAACGAAGTTCTAATTTCAATTTTTAGTAGTTGAATGCAATCGTGCTATTGGGTAATATTTGACAATGTCAAACGACTCTGACGTTTCAGTTTAGAAATTGAATTTAGGAATCTATTTCATTTAGTTTGAATAACAATTGTTTCTATATTATTTTTCTGCACGAATTTATATGCAAAATTGCATAATTTTGATATTTGGCATGATTGCCATTTAATTTGTATGAAACTTATTGCATGAATATTGATTATCACAGTTTTTTGGCAAATTCAATAATATTGAGGCATTGGCTAATATAAGTATTGTCACTGTATGTGGCAATTTTGTTTGGTTACACATTTTTCAACACCTTTTAACATTTCACAGTCTCAAAGAAATGTACAGAAATATTTTTAAATTACACATATTGTTACACGTCAAACGCAAAAACCGATGAATAGGGAATATTACTGTCAAATTATCCCGATAGAGGCGCCACCGAACTACAACGTAAACAAATTAGAACGTTCATGTTGATATTTGACATAATAGTACTTTTTGCATCAAAACTATGTTTGTTTATTGAGAAAATAATAAAAATGCATCAGTATTATGCATAAAACAAATACCTTATATGTTCACATTTTTTTTCCTTTGAGGAACGTAGATGCAGGAATAGTTAGACGACCATAATTAATATCCATTATTGAATTAATGGATAATAATGTTATTACATGAGAAAAATATAAAAAAGAAAGTGAAATGTACAATTAAGTGTAAGTGTTAAAAGTTAACCGCGCTAATCCGTTTACGTTATAGTTCGGTGGCGACCTCTAAGATTAGCTTTGCGTAAGCAACCAAATTCTAAAGAACGCAGTAGTTAAAATTCTGCAGCATATTTTCTTTTTAATGTTCTTACTGGCCAGTCAACTGGACTATTAAGTTCGAAATTCGAATTTTAAAAACGCAGTCGAAGAGCAATCTCGGAGGTCTCCACTCAGTTCGCTTCTAGCGCTATGTGAGAACGTGTTCGCCATACTGTATTAGATTAGTATGAATGTTATGACGAAATTGATTCGTCTTTGCACACATAGCATTCGTTTTATGTTGTTGACACGGTTATCGCATTAGATGTTATGGTGTGAATATAATAAGGAATAATAAGAACGTTGGTGCGTGTTATCAGATGAATTTCATTAATTGAACACTCAAAAACATGTTAAAATCATACTGGATGCTAAAGACTTTATAAAGTTGGTCGTAGTACTAATAAAATTTATTTTTAATCTTATTTCATGTAGAGAATGAATGCAATTCACTTTCACCCAAATAAACCATTGAAAGATCTTATAAAATTCTTATTAGCTTTCCTCAATGAGGGCGTGTTGACGTAGGGTAGAAGACCCTTTTAGCGGCCCTCTGCCTTTACATAAATAACTAACTACAACATTGCAACTATTTGATTAGGATGAGGGAACAACCCCTCAGTAAAATAAATGCGTTTTCCCAAATGTGATTTATTTTTCGATACATTTTATAAGCAAGAATTTCATTACGTCATATTTCATTAGTTTAAAAGCTCGTTTACGGTTAGAATTTATGGGTGTGGCGTATTTATGAACGAATAAAATATTTATTGGAAAATTGTGGTCATTTAAGTGAGTGAATTCTAAGACAATCTTCAAAAATAAAATATTTTTCTTAAGTAATAATTCGAATAAAAACTCAATTCCTTTGTACAAGCAAGGAATGATGTGTAAAGCTTTGCTGCATAAAATTAGGCTAAGGGGAGATCTTTTGGTGTCAACTTCGAGAAAAATATGAAGACAAAAGAAAATCTACAAATTGATATTCACAATATATACCAAATATTTTTTTTACTGCCTTTAAAGTGCAGTGGTTGCATAGGCGACTGTTGAGCTTGAAGTCTCGGGTTGGACCAAACATTTATATGATTTGCAAATATCTGTTTCCAAGTTTGGGTGTTTTGTATAACATGCATGTAATAGAAATATCTATATATGTTGTTTTATCAGTTGTCTAATACTTACAGTGCAAGGTGTACTACATTGTTGAGGTAAGATGATGTTGTAGAATATTTATTTATTTAACCATACTCGTTATATTCGTTAATCGCTATCGAATAGAGATATGACCCAGAAGTGTTCATTTTATTGTATCAACGAATTATATTTTGGGGCTGTAAGATTCAATAAAACCAGTCCCTTAACGCTCATAGGCAATTGACTTAACGATAATTGTAATCTTTAGGGACGTTTAGCTCTACGAGCTGACAAGAAACACGTATGAACGAATTAATGCTTATAATATTATAGAAACTGGTTTGAAGATATTTCGTGATGTTATGGGTTTTGAAAAGTACCTTTGGCAGTCTCATATATATTTATTTTTGTACCAAAAAAAAAAAACAAATGTCTCGTACTTAATAGATTCACTACCGATATGATATTAGGGGCATACCAGATATGTTCTCCTTTAGCTTCGTGAAGTGGTTTTAAATAAGTAATTATCGCTATGAAGAGAAAGCTATCCATACCTACAGTCAATCGGAAATGTACAGTAGTACAGACTATAAGACCCTAGTTTAGGGTCGTGTAGAAATCAAAGTTCAAATAATATTTCGGACTAGCTGAACCCCGCGGTGTTACCCGCGGTTATTGTTGTACCGCGAGTAACGCCGCGGGACAAAGTTAGTCTAAAAAAAGTAGCCTAAGTTACTCCCCGGGTCATCAGCTACCTGCCAGTGAAAGTCCCGTCAAAATCCGTCCAGCCGTTCCAGAGATTACCCGGAACAAACAGACAGACAGACAGACAGACAAAAATTTTTTTAACTACATTTTTGGTATATGTATCGTGTATACATATGCATTAAGTAAAAAGCGGTTATTTTAATATTACAAACAGACACTCCAATTTTATTTATTTGTATAGATGTATAGATATCTGACCACAACGCCATCTAGTTCTAAACTAAACAAGGCTTGTAATATTTTTACAAGACAATTGATAAAAATAAATTTATATATACTTTTTCGTAAATACATACATAGAAAACACCCAAACTCCTAAATAAACATTTGCAGATCATATAAATGGGCCATTGAATTTGACACCAATCCTCAAAGCTAATATCATACTTTCTAAAAGTAATTGTAATGTTTTCTTATGGAGTCAATAATTTCCAGACTATTTTTTTTCTCTAAATTAATCAACAAGGTTTTGTACATACTGATATGGTCAACCTTTAAAGTGTAACAGCCTTTAATCTAGCTACGCATTCTTGTAACACTCCGTATAAGCAATAGCAATTTCGATAAGCATGGTCCAACACTCGAACACCGCATTCAAACCTGGACTATTACCAAATCACTCGGTCAATGTCACATTCACCATAAACATTACACACTGAAACCCAACCCAATACATTTCAAAGAGCCGTCTCGGTCGGACACTCCGAGCAATTAATAGGCGCTTTTACCCTCTCGATATTTCATGGTTTGTAACATGGTATATCATGCGTGACGTCATTATACAACATATGTGAAGGGTGATTTGAAAAAGGCCATTAGGGGTGGGATATTGGTGTTAACTCAAAATGAGAGAAATGCAATATTACGAAGGTTGATTGTAATATTGAGCTTTTTTTATTGTCGTAATGGACCGCGTCTATAGTAAAGCATGTCGGCTGTCCACAAGCCGTCAAAAAAATATATAAAAGAGTCTTTATTGTTTTTTTACATAATAAATATTTTATAAAGGTTTTATAACTCTACAGTAAAGGTATAAATAAGACGCACACACTTTAAAACTGTGCATAGATCATAAAAAACACACTACTTTAGAAAAAATACTGCATTTGTTTAACGTGAAACAAATGAATGAAATATGAAGGTAATTAACTATCTTTATAACATTTTCTCTTACTCTTTAACCATTTGTATTTCAAACGTACTTTCATTCTACCAATATCCTCTTTACTACTTCCGCTCTTTTGAAAATGTATTCTCTACTTTATGTTAACTGTTTTTTTCCGATTATGTTAAGCCCACATCAACATACCTAGATGTATTCATGCCCGAAAAAGCGCCTCCAGAACACGCCTATTTAGGAATGACAGTGTAATATTGTGTTTCAGACTATATCATAAATGCGATGTGACATCTTTCATTAGTAGACCGCAGTCTTTTGAATTATTTAAGACTAGCTGTTGTCCACGGCTCCACCCACGTGTATGTCGATTATCGCGGCAAATGGTAGCATATGTGTTATTCTGATGTATAAGCTACATTACTGTAAAGTTTCATCCAAAAAAATTAAATACTGCAGCCTCAAGCTGGATAACACTCGCAATAGATATAAATTATAAAACATATTGTAAGGGAGCAGAATATATGTTTTACTTTTGCTATTAACATTTTTCCCTCTGTCCATTTCAGACCGAACCATGACCCCCTGTGCCCCACCATCAATCCCATCCAAATCCCTAATAAACATCCACGCGAATAATTGGAATAGAAATAGCAATATTTTTCGCTAACCCCCTAAATTACTCTTAATAGCATGAAGAACGTGAGGCTATTTCACACATGTTCGATTCCCAGGGAACGCAATATAGAACCTAGTTTATAGAAAAAGTGTAATATCGTATTTCATAAGAGAAAAATTGGGCATCGCCAATCGCTGAACAGCTGTTACTGTATTAAGATGTAGCTGAGACGAAATGTTATTCTGCATTTGTATTGAGGATTATATACTTAGAGTAAGAATGATTTCAGTTGAAAGAATAGATGGAACTGTTGGGATCTTGAATAAATAGTTAGTACCTGGAGATCGACATATTCAACGAATCTAAATAATTGACTTAGGTATGAGCAAATTGTATTTGGCTTATCAGTTTTCACTTTCGACCATTTCAAAAATAATAATAATAAATAATATTCTACAATGCCATCTAGTCCTAGCAGAGCTTGTACTATTGGTAGACAGCTAGACAACTGATAAAAATACAATAAGATCATATTAACATTTGATTCGACCCGGGAATCGAGCCCGGACCTCATTTACAACAGTCGCAATCGATATCACTGCGCCACCGAAGCAGTAAAACACTTGAACTTACTGAAATCCACTGACAAATGTTACATTTTAAATATTTTACTATATAATAAGTATAATAATTTACATTATTAATACATTTAATGTTACAATTAAAAGTTACATTAATTCTATTTACAACGAACCTTTAATAAGTCACGTTGATGGTTAGAATAGCGAATAGGTTACTAATGCACAAAACGTGCAGACTAATTCCAGTAATCTGAAGTTTGTTGCTATGTTCGTGTGTCTACGAGATTTGTATGTGTGCTTTCTATATGGTAACAATATCGATCGATCGATTTCAGCTTACAATTGCGAAGTGGAAAAGTGCTAATTTTAGCCACTTCTGAGTTTTACACTGAGTCAGTAGTAGAAACTGTATGCTAAACAAACTTAAACGGAAATAGATATCATGTGTTAGAAGGTACAAATCACGCCAGAACTGAAATTAGTTTACTCAGAATTGAGAGCGGAATTGATTGCTTATAACAACATTTCAAACATAATGTTAGGGTCTCATGGTTAAAGAGTTGCAAGTATACCTAAATGGTAACGGTTATCAGGGGAACCGCCTTCTTGTTTGCCTCTACATCATATAAATAATAAAATGAAATTCAGACACCTGATAAAAAAACCAACTTGTCCCAAACTAAGCAGAAGTAATACTATAGGTAATGAATAAAAAATACAATAATACTATAGAAAACACCCAAATCAATATTTATGTGAATATTTGGTCTGATTATCAAATCCAACCCGAGACCGTCAATTACAGCAGTCGCACACGCTACCACTGAAACAGAACTTTTAACTACAAAACCAATTTTAAGATAATATTGCCCAATTATTGTGAGTGACAGTTTAAAAAACTACGGGAGTGCCAGTAACTGGACTGTTCGTGGGGCGTGAACGCCCCCAGGGATTCTCAAATAAGTAGCATTCCCGCGTAATTGCATTTTAGTGCAGATTTAAAAAAGCGACGAAGGGTGAATGCTGTTGAATATGCTAACTAATTTATTTGACAAAGAAATGGGTTTATGTACAGATGCAGTCAATAAAACAATGGGAGGCTGGACAATTTAACCAGAATGTTACAGAAAACCTTGTTTTTAGAACTCGAGTTAAAACTCCGTGGAGTAGCTACAGACAAGGACATCATTGCCGAATGCTTATGGAGACTAGAAACTTCTAGCTGTGGTAGGTATATAAAAATACCTTTTGTATCTGTGTACCTCTGTAGTTGTTTGTAGTTCTGTAGTTGTTTTCGCGCCCAATTCTTTCAAGAAAATTCAAAATATCGAAGATTGATAACCCGTAATTACTGCTATTCTGATTTGATTCTATTCACAATTTGATGGACAATTTTGTTTTGTTTACACATATTACAATGTTGGTCAATGAATCGGATAGATGAATATTTCCAAAAAACATCTGCGCACATGTTTTGTAATCACAATACACAACTAAAGAACCGTATGTGTTTAGTTCCAATAGGGTGTGAATATACGTAGGGACTCAACAATGTGCCCGATCTCAAATTGGCAACATTCATACGTAATTGCATTTATTACAAATATTATGTCCCGGGGCTAAGTTTTGTTGGACGGGGTGCGGAGAAATTACTTAATATTTTAGTTTTCTAAAGAGACACTTACAATGGTTAATAGAATTTTTAAATTATGGGTTGTCAAATATTGCGCAATAAGCTCGTGTCGGGGCCATTAAGAGATCTGTGAGTTATTCTTTAATATGACCAATTTCAGTGACATTTGTAGTTCATAAATTTATATTGCATATATTTTACATCCTGGATAGTTTTATTTAAAACTAACCAAAACATAATATGGCACAATTATTTTATTCTGTTTGGAACCTATTTTAAATCAGGTTTTTTTTTCATTGTCATGGTCTTTATGAAAAATAAATATTACTTGAAGTTTAAAATAATATTTCGAGTTACTATTCCATTCAATTATGATTCAAATTCATATGCTAACCTAACTATATTATAAACAAATCTTCAAATAAGATAGCTAACAAGTAAGACCTTCAAGTAAGTGTTGTACGTGTCATTGAAGAAAATTTCTGTAAATTACTCATGCTTTCTATCAGGCAGAGTTGAGTCATTTTAGCAGCTAATACTTAAAGAAGTAAAAAATTGACCATTCCTTCACTAGTTTCAATTTTCAATATAACTCCGCTGTAAGAACTAACGATTTAAAAGTAAAAATTGGACAGAAATTCTTAGCGAAATGTGTCGATACTAAATGGTTCTAAAACTTACTGAATGTGCAGCAACCTTACTTAACTAACTATAAACAAAATATATGTAAATATAACAAAAGAAATATACTTAATTTAAAAGAACAGATATCTTAATTCCTTCCCTTCCCTCACCTCCATTTTCTAAATTCATTTTAGGTATACGAGTAGTATCTAGGTAACTGAACTTATCATGGTTTTTTTGTAGATTTCAAACTCAATCCTAGCTAGCGCGATATATCGCTCCTGAAACCCCTGCTAAGTTTCATGAAAATCGTTTTAGTCATTTCTGAGAATATTCAAGTGATTCAAAAGTATCAAGATAAAAGTACTTCTCTAGTCATTTTCCTTCAAAGCATTCATTGACCCCATACCTGTAACAAATAAAACGATAGCGATTAATAAAAATACTATTTTCACAACTGTTTAACAAGTACCGAACATTAATATATCCGGCCCTAAAAGGTCACTGACCTAACAAACGAAAAGCAGATCTGAACCATTTACACTGATCAAAGTCATTGGGCTTAAACAGACTTTAAATATGTAGATTTAGTGGTGCTTTTAAATTTGTGGGATGCGGACCCCCACGGTGATTTATCTCACGGCCATCGGTACATAGATCCTATTGAATAATTAACGGATATTGGCAAAAAAGTTTTTAGACAGTTTTAAGAAGTAGTCAAATTGATTAAGTACTTGATTACTTTTTACTTTTCATCATCATTTACATCAGTCAGTTACAAAATGTAAACTCTACTCATTATATTCTTTACTAAAATGTAGATAATTTTTCACTTAATAAATTTTGAAACTATAGCTTTAGCCATTTGGTATATCAACCTATTCACAATTCGCACAGATGTAAGAATGAGAACTGAAGATAGTGCAGACACTATCAGAGCTAGTTCTGGCCGTCAGATCTACATAGTTCCTTCAGTCCCCGTTCAAGACAAATGAACATCATAAATTCGATGTCAATGAACTCAAAACACATATCAATCCCATTAATTCAATTACTACGTCGATAATTCAATTCGCGATATCGCTACATAGGCAGGTATATCTCTAATTTTGAGCGTTTAGAAGCGTGGGTGAGTTGATTAACGAAACATATAGGTATATACTGTAAAGATATATTTCAAGCTATTTACAGAAACATATAGCCGTGCCTGAGAGATAAATTTATTTACCCAGAAGTTGTCTAAATAACAAGATGAAGTTTAATTCAGACATAGGGAAATTTCTTACTAACATCTTAGTATTGATGGTATACGATTCTTTCAAAACGCTTTGAAGTTAAATATTTTATTGAAGTTATAACTTTGAACATAAAGTTCGAAACTATATAAGTTTGAAGTCAAATTGAAATTGTCCAACTCGTCAACTTTTCTTAAAATATATTATTTCAAATTTGTTCTATGAAGAAAAGGATGTGTAAGTAAAACATGTTTTCAATTGTTGTTTTAAATTCTTTGAAAACTTAACTCATAAGCATTATTAGCATATTAAAATTAACTTCTAATGTCATTGTGATTTGAAGGAAAATCATTCAGTCAACATACGTAGGTCTACAAACCAGGTTACCTGGGCTTTTATTATCACATCGACAACTTTTTTTCGACTTCGAATTCGTAGTCGACTGACGGGCATAGGTCGCTCCTAGTTATAATAATAAATTCACTCATCTCACACATGGCTGTCTGTTCTCAAACTGGACAGTCTGGACGGTCACAAGAGAGAATATAGCCAGACTACTCCATTTTTGATAATAATTAAATTAATAATAATAATAATTAATAATTAAATAATTTATTTATAGCCTATGTCACTCGGGGCATTATTACCAGTCCATGGAGTCCTCATGCATTAAAATCGATGCAGTAGTTTAAGCGCTACGGTAAAACGAATAAACATACTTAACATGCCAAAAACAAAGGGTAATAGACCTACCCTTCTTTTAGTCTTCGTCATTGTCGAGTAAAAATTAATTTATATATCAGATACTACTTGTTGCCCGCGGCTCCGCCCGCGTATATGTCGGTCATCGCGGCAAGTAGTAGCCTGTGTTATTCTGATGTATAAGCTATATTACTGTAAAGTTTCATCCAAATCCGTTCAGTAGTTTTTGCGTGAAAGAGTAACAAACATCCATCCAAACATCCATCCATCCTTACAAGCTTTCGCATTTATAATATTAGTAGGATATTATAGGTTTATGAAACAAGTATTAATAAGAAAATAGATCAAATAAAGATTTTGTCTACCCATAGATGCCACGATTGTATTCCAAACTTAGCTGAAAAAGTATTTAACGTTATTGTTTACGAGCCTTACTTTATGATCCATGGAATGTTCTAGGACATGTGACATGTGATGTGTGAAGATATTTGTAGTTGTTCTGGAAAGGTCATGGAATATACTCCGACAGAAAAACTTACATAAACTCTATAACTTTAACCTAAATAGTAGACTATGTATAAAAACTAAAGTACCTATATTTCATTTTCAAGCAAAAAGAAAGGTTAGCAAATTTTAAAGTGCTTGGACTAAAGCCAGTTGCTTTTAGGGGAATTTCTTCGACTTCATTGTATAAGATAGTTAAAATATATTGTTGGTTAACTATTTACTAGTCAACTGTAGGCATTTAGCGATTTCCTTTCAATCATATATTTGAAATTTTCGCATTAACATGTAGGATGATATTAACCAACCTGTTAAGTAACTTGTATGAGTAAATTTTACAATTTTGCAAGGACGTTATATATCATATTCTCGCTAACTCGCTCGTGTTTAGTTTTCATTTCCATACGCTAAGTACTATAATGCAAAAGTTGGCTAGTGTGTTTCTCAAAACTAGCAGAATTTTATATTAAACATATTTTCAAGCGTAAGACATTTATTATATATTTAAATGTATGTGATCACTGTAAGTAATCAACAAAATTATAGCACATAGCTTTCCAGCAAGTAGGCAACGAGTTACGTATCGTATTACACTAAGTAGACGATTTAAACTTAAAGCACGAAATGAAAGTCTGTTTTGTTCGGAGATTTTACTGTAGCGGAACCAATTAGCGAGTTCAGAGTACGTTCCGAAACTTGTTTATAGAACTATTTAGAGCTTTACGCGTTCGCAAATGTAAAAACAGTATTAAAGCAATGTTACATTTACAAAGGTCATTGACAAGACGCCTTTCTTTAAATGAGGGTATTGATTCTGAACCCGAGCAAAGGCAGATCTTTACTAATATCTAGGTTTTATAAATATGAAAGTGCGTCTGTCTGTCTCTCACCACTTCATCCGCTTAAACCGCTGCACCAATGTAGATGATATTTGCCATAGAGATAGTTCGAGTCCCGATAAAGGAGGCAGGATAGTTTTCGTTTTAAAAATCATTCTAAGCAGGGGTGAAAGTTTATATGAGGAATCAATAATCACTGAACCGCTTTTAACAGAAATTCTACATGGAGATATACATCGCGTCTTCGTTAAAGGATAAATGTAGTACGGAAAAAATTGTTACCAAACGTGAATTCAGTTTAAAAGTATGTAATAGTAGTAAATATTGCGCATTTCAAATATTACTTTAAAGCATTGAAATTTAAATTCGAAACTTACTTTGAACTGAGCATAACGTATTGTTGAGAAGTAGTATTACTAACTTCTTTAAAATAAACGCTAGTTATAATAAAGCACGATGTTTAAAAACAAGATTCAATAGAATTGTGGTTCGAATGACGATTCTTAGAAATCAAGTGTTGCCATAAATTTATTGGAACAATCTACTATACTGTTAGCGGTAATTTTGAAATCCGATCTACTTCAACGGCTATTTCAAAACTGCTATAATATCAATTGTGTGTTATTGATAAAACAATATACCCTTATAGTTATAGAAAACTTTCACATCTTGGTAGTAGAAAAGTGTTTTGAAAGATTAGAGATAGTAAAAATTGAATATTTTAAATGCAACTAAAACTAAAGTTTACACACTTGTCTATTCATTGTCGAGGTATTAGGAATAAAAAAAAATCAATAACTAATAGACTTCGAAAGATTACATCTATATATATGAATGAATCGACGAAATGTACCCTTAACTTATGATTGCTGCACCAAATTAAATTATTATTTTTTACGTGTTCGCTATTGTTAGGACAAGGTTTGTAATACAAGAAAAAATAAAAGATAACGTGAAATGTAATTTTTTTGTCCGCGACTGTACACTGCCTGTGGGAAGCTGAGACAGATATGTAAATATAGCGATACGAAGTTCGCCGGGTCAGCTAGTTATTATCAGTTTCGAAACATCGATGTCACAATGCACATATACTTTTCAAACAGCAAAATTTGAATTTAAGTACTGAATTCTGTTTTGTGAAAATGTTTAATTGCTTTAATAAAGACACCGGCTGCTTTTAACTTCTAATTTTCAAATGCACAGTTTAATTCGCTTGTGGTATTACTAAAAACTGTACATACTCAGATACAAAAGTTTATTAACAGAACCAAAGATAAGAAACTGATCGTGTAGAACTCTGAAATTGAAAAAGCCCGCGGTCGAAAAGGAATTCCATTTTTACTAGGGATGCCACAAACCAACAAAGTTTCAATATTCTACAAATATAGGGTTCATAGAGTAAGATCCAAAAGCGATCAGCCCTGATCGTTCTGGGATCTTGGACTGTTATTCTAACCTATTCTTGGTTTTACACACCAAGAAAGAAATAATAATTTAAAAAAAGGCGTCACTTATTGTTCTTAAAACATATAAAAAAACATACCAAAAGTACAGTATTCGATTTTACAATTATAATTGAAAATATATTGAACATAGTTTTTTTTTTTACTTTTAGCTGCCGAAATTATACTGCTCTGCCTGATGGAAAGCATGAGTACAATCCAAGAGTGGTAGTCACCATCCTCAGTGCGAATGTATACAATATAGCGTGATCCACACTATGGTGGCCCTAATGAGATATTTTTCACGCCATTTTAATAATAACATTTTTTTCTGTTGTTTTTGTCTAAGAAACAATACAAGGAAGATTAAGGTTAAACAATCTAAACGGTATCAGGTAGCCAACCCTAATTCCGGGAGCCGATGTTCCGAACAGTTTGAACGTTTTGTTTTTGTTCTGCACTGATTGGCGAGAATCCGTTGCTTAACGGTAACTCAGAGACAATAAAACATCTCCTGTAACGCAATCTGACACCGCTCAAAGGGCTGTTCAACGATATTGTGGCGGCCATGAAATATTATGAGTCGTTCCTTTGACGAAGTTTTACTAGGAAGTTGTGTCTTCATTGTAATGTACAATTTAGAACTTTGGAATACTTAGATAATCCCTTTTACATTTTGCCGTATATTAAGTAAAATGAAACGTTAGTACATATTGACATTAATATTTTTCGTTTAAATTATTACACATATGTATGTTATTTTTGTTCAAATATTTATTTAGTAAATGATAAATTAATACAACATCTGTTTCAATGTAAGCTAAATACAAACTAGGCCAAGTACTTCATTTCGAACGGGATTTAAAGGTTATAACGTAAGTTAACATGTTTTACTTTACAGAAATATTAATGCTATCTCTATTAATGGTAATATCTATAGATTAGTAGTATGTAAATAGACAGACTGTTAAATATATATCAATTTACCTGTGTTTAAAAGTTTTACAACTATTACCTAATATATAAAAAGGTTTTATGTATATTTTTTACATTGCCTAGGTGGAACTATTTAAAAAACATACAGTTTGTTCCGTTTAGTGGTCTCAAGACACTAGATTCTCAACCTTCATTGCGTTGCAATTTCGAAAATGGAACTGCGAGGTTTTCTCTCGGGATATCCCGAGGTCTACCCATCCACTCGCTGCTGATTGTTAGAACAGGGTTATGACACCGTTAACCCGATTTCTGAAGGTTACTTTGAACACCATCTTTGGGGTTAACGGAATTAAATTAGATGGGTTAGGAACATTTACGTGACAAATGTTACATATTTTCCTTGATTTGTGTACGATTTTAGATGAATAATTTCAGCAATAAATTTCAATTATACATTATATGTAAATACATACTATAAAATGAAGTTACGTTCGATGTTTTTTTGCTTAGGTCTTTTAAACTACCTAACGAATTTTAATGCTATTAAAGCAAAAGATAGAGTGAATCAAGAGGGCGGTTTAAATATGTAATACATACACATTATAGTACAGAAAATCCATTAATTCCAAAGAAGTAAACATATTAGGGTTTCATTCTACAACTAAGAATGTTGCCTTAATTCAAATAAAGTTAGTAGACAGTAGTTAGTAACAATTACACGTGAAGTTAGATTGAATAGAGATTCATTTAACTTTAAATAAGTTTATTAGTTATATTTTCTTTTGACTCTTGCCTCAAAAGTGATCGTGGCCTTATAGTACCAAAATTATGATATAAAAAAGAAAATAAAATAATAAGAATATCTGTGATGCATATCGCAGATAGGATTAAAATGTTAAAACAATTAGATTAGACTTCTGAGATTTCAATAATTATGTACATATATAATGTATATATGTACATAATATTTACATACTATTACATACTCTGGCTATTATTAAGTATTCAATATAAACTTGTATCAAAAACAAACATCATAAAACACAGCATTCTATACGTTTAATATAAAATTATAAATTAATACGTACTTGAGAGCAAACATTCTTGCTATCTCATAACTAAGGAATCCTAAAAAAAAACAATTTAAGAAGACCTTCCAACTTTTCCCTATTGTCGTATTAAGTTCGTAACATACGAGGTCATAGATGCAGGTCACTGTAGTCAAGTCACGACAAAGGAATAAATATCGTTACAATCGGTTTCCTATCAAATCTCGTGAACTCATCAGTACGCGGAGTTTAAAGCATAAGTTATGCTAGACTACGACAAAGTTCGGTGTGAGTTACGGCATTTAATTTGTTAGGCTAATCTTTGAAGTTTAAATATTTTGTAAGAAGAATGTTCAATATCTTTGATAAATGACAGCACGGATGGCATAACCAGGCTAAGCTGTCGTACTCAACTGAGTGTTGTGAATTTGATGACCACATTAGACAACACTTTGTGTGTCCGCAAATTGTGGTTCTGACTGTGAATTTTCTTTATGTCCCTTACATTTATGTTTGTAGAGTCTCCCGCGATAGACGTGGCCTTGGACGTAACCGCTTTAGTGGTTAACATACGTTCTCGAACTCGAAAGTTTCGGTTCTTACTTCCTGTGCCTTGCGGTCAAAGCGTAGAGCTCACTGCCAGCACACGTGTTTCCCCCCCACTTCCCTCACACACACAGGCGGCCATAGTGTGGGTCACTATACTGCATTGTCACCTTTCGGATTGAGGATGGTGACCACTTTGACTCTTGGATTATACTCATGCTTTTCATCAGGCAGAGAAGAGCCATTATAGCACCTATAGCATAAAAAAATACAGGATTTAAGTACGTATTCCTAATGCAGAGTTTTCTTTGAAAATGAACAATGAACGTTTTTGTTTCCTTAAAGGTTTAAAAAACTGTTCAGTTCCGCTGTCGTCGCTTTTATTTTTGCTACACAATTAATACAAAAACTTTCTCGACAGCAGTGATGTAAAAATAGTAATAAACTAACAATTTAATAAAAACTACCACTCTATATAAAGTTCAACGGTAATAGAACCGTTTATAGAGTTATAAAACAGGTAGCAAAGCACCACAAGATTATGGAAACAGTTTTAATGAGGTCGACATTTTCTTTGACGTAAGGGACACAACAAGTAGCTATTTAAATCCAATAACAATTTAAAGGCTAGTTTCCATTTTCTTTGAACCAAGTTGCACGATATGTATTACTAGTTTTATGCACTATATAATTGTTTAACATTTTTCTTTTACTTGAAAAGACTATAAATGTCCATACTAATATTATGAATTCGATATATATAATGCTGTAACGATATCAATGAAATTTTGCTTGGAGCTACTTTGATTTTTAAGAAAGGATATAGGCTACTTACCGCCATAATCGTCATACAGACCGACAGGAGATGCGTGTGTAAACCTTAACGTTGCTCAAACCGGCATTTGTACTAGTATATGAAATGCATGTATATTTGTTCTTTTTAGGAAATCTGCTTTTAATTCTCATAAGAGGGAACAAGACAATACTTTTTAAGGAGGTAACATGAACAGGAAACAATAAACGGTATTAAACCGTCGCATTAAAGTTCAAAGCGCAGTGAACTATACAAAATAAATAAAACAGGGCAATTTTAAGTAAATAAGTCATAGAACCTTTCAACAACATTGTTTCATTAAAAACAATTAGGTTTCTTAAGCAGACATTACTTTGAACAACTTTAGTTCGGAAGTTTTCGTCTTAGTGCCAAGTACTTGGCTAATATTCAAGAGACAATGAGAACTAGGTTCCAAAGTTCGTATAGCAGTATTATAAAAGGAGTTGATACTTGATTTGTATAGCTTTTCCTGGTTTTCACGTGACCTGTCAAGTTGGAAAGTAGATTTTTGTGTTCATGTTAATGAGATGAGATTTGAAGGGTCATTTTTTTAAGCACGCCATTGATATGAAATAAACGTCTTACATTTTTTGTTCTGATTTGAGATTAAGAAATAAATTAGTTTATTAATATTGTTAGTAGTACCGCCTACATGAAAAACTCAATTTGATTAGCGTAGAAGTTTAATAGGAATTCTAAGTTTAATCTTTTTCCTACCATAATAAGCCCACAGCATTCGAAATAGCCTTCAGGTATTTTAAATTTATTCGATAAATAAATATTACCTATCGCTTTAGGGAACAAATTAACAACAACAATTACATTTAATAAGATTAACAAATCTGGGGAAACGACTTTTACAAGCGACTTTTCCTTCTTTTTGTAATTAATATTATTTTATCTATTTTAGTTCTGAGATTAATTAGTAGTAGATTAGTAGGATAATCTGTGTTTAGAAAATACGGTGTATTATCAATGATTTTAGTTTTTTTAATATAATTTTGGAGAAATATAACGTAATACGTACACATTATAAATTCATGTAACTAGTATTAATTGCATTCACAAAAAAAAAATATTGAAGATTGATTCTATATAAAAATAGTATTCGTCTATATAATTAAATTCTTAATAATTAATAGGAACAGAAGACAACCATAATAGGTCAAATCTGCAAAAGATCTTTTTTATTATTCAATTGCCAAATGTATTATACACAAGAAAATTTGAAGTCATATAATGTCATTTATTTATTGCCAACAACGTGCTGATACACGAGTATAAATGTATAGAAATATTAATTTGTTTTTCAGTAACTTTTATTGCTGATTGTCCAACCATAATAACGGTGACAGTCAACAAGAAAATAATTTGAACGGTTCATAATTAGAGGTGAATGAAGAAATTGAACACAAAATGAGGATTTAATAACATTTGACGTCATTAGCAACTTAAGCTCTTTTTAAGATGTACAGAAATAGTAGTATTATGTGGTTCTTGTGTAGTTAATAACGCACTTAGTAGTAATGGTATTTGGAGAATAAAGTATAGATGTAGGTATATTTGATGATGGGTGAGGTTTCTTTTTCCACGCTCATTAAGTGGATGTCCCACTTTGTGCCTCCAATATCTCTTAATAATTAGTTTTACCCATTTATATCCGTGGAACTTAATTGTTTTAAAAAAGGTGTCTTACTTTTGTGAACAATTATTTCCGACTCCTCCAGTTCTAGAGTCTTCCTCTAGTGTCATAACTAGGTGTGTTCATGGGTAACTGCTGTTAATCCTGATGTACAGGAGTTACACTGATAAGCCTGAAGGCGGGATTGGTCCATACAAAATTTGTTCTGTCACTATGTACTAGTTGAATGCAACTTCAACAAACTCTTCTATTTTCTACCAGTGTGATCCGATGTGGTTGTACTAATCTAAAGAGGAAAAAATGCTCTTACTCAGCTGAAGGTCCTGAAGATTTCCCTTAAAGATTACGAGGTTTTAACAAATGTCATTCTCGTGACGGAATACGGTGCGTTTTAAAAACGAGTGATTCTAATATAACCCTTTACCGTTAGCTACAGTAATCACAAGCCAGTGGTTTACACTATAAGATAAAATACGTTTTAGAAAATTGTGCATGTTTAGATTTATAAGCAAACAACGAAAAAATAAACGAAAACAATCTAGAAGATCCAACATACTCTAGAAAATTTTCATAGTGACAAAACCACGATGTAAACAACTTAAAAAGAAAAATGTCATTTATGCGGAAACATCTCAACAGTATATTTTTCGGACCACACTTAAGCCTCACTAAAAGGTCGAAGACTGTCAATACCGCAACCTTCGTGCTAAATCCCTTGGCAACGAGTTTTTCTTAACACTTTATCCACTATACCATCGGGAGGACAATCCAAATCCCTTCACAACCTTACAAATCCACGATCACACTAGCCGCCGGCTTTGCCAAAACTCGAATTACTTCTACTAAACAATGTAGATACAAAATGTATCTAAACACAACATATCTTTTGTTTTTATACTTTTTGCGGAATAAACAGACGAATTTAAATGGACAGTTTCGAAATTAGATTCTGTAAAAATCTGTGTTATTTTTAACCCCCGACGCAAAAATATAGGTGTTATAAGTTTGACGTCGATGTCTTTCTGTGGCATCGTAGCTCTCAAACCGATTTTTTTTTCATTTGAAATCCAGTTTCCTTGCCGTGGTTGTTGTAAGAGTATCAGCTTTTTTACAAAATTATGTAAAACTTTTGCATAGGGATTATTACATTTATGTAAGGTAAGGTATGGTTTTGAAAAACCAATGATAGTGAATACCTAGTTTATTATTTTTGCTATAATTTTTTTGTAAGAAAATAATTTTCAAAAAAACATTGTAAATATACTTGTGTATAAATATTGCATAGTAGCAGTTTCTTGGTTACTGACTTACTGGGAGCAAGGCATTTTGTAACTAACTAAAAATTATACATATAAAATCATCAAAGGTTATGTATTGTGTGTCAAACGCAAGAAGCAGAAAATTCCAGAGCTCACTGTACCTATATTGGTAAAGAAAAGATAAAGAAAATATCCTTTTTTGACAGGCAAACAATTTTTTGCCTAGTGAATAGTCGCGTTAGGGTATAACAAAAGCCTCATATCTACATCATCATGAGTATTTCATCAAGTAAATGTAAGTTAGCGAAAGCGAGAATGTTACTTAAGAAATTAATATTGGGCTGTCACATGGCCAACGTTCGAGGACGGCCGTCACTCTTAGTGACAAGTCTGACGGGTATATTCCATTGAAATATTGCCTTTATATTTTCGCTACTGAAATATGCAGTAGCTTTCGCAACTCGTGTATTCTGATTGACCATTTATTTGCATTCAGTTTCAGTTCACACCAACGATTTCTATAGAAAAATTTCAACAACATTTAAATTTTTCGTCCGGATGTAAAATGTGAATAAATAATATTCTGTATTTGTAAACATAAGATTGAATATATTTTCACATTCCTAGAAAGTCAGTCATTAGGCAGTGCACATTACATTTGAATATTCTGGCTCTGTATATGTAAATTTTTGTATGTTTCTGTGAAAACGCACGAGGTTGTAAAACAAGTTCTTTGTTAGACACTAGCAACGGAAACAGTAGTAATAAAAATATCTTATGGATGGTTAATGAAAGTGGGAAACAGCAACTGATTATCAATTGTCGCAAATATGCAAACAAACATCGAGACAAGCAACATCTTTACGTATAAAATAAAGTAGTACATTCAATTTATAGTACAGGAACTCTGAGAATTTTAAGGACTTCAGTGCGAAGCCGGGCCGAGCCGCTAGTAATACACAAAGTGTAACCAAATTACTGACCTATATTCTAGTACTCAACGCTTACACCGCACACTTATCGTGCGATAATGTAATTATAAAAGTTACTAATTGCTTAATCGTTCAATATATCAACTCATACCTCCAATTTACAACGCCGATAATATCAATTTTAGAAACATAATTCATTCATAAAAAATTTAAAACACTTTTATATAGCCTGAGACAGGAAAGTAGAAAACCTCGCTATTTTGCTGGAAATAATTAAAACTTATATCTTTTCATGGTAATTGTAGATAGCTTTAAAACGTGATTAAGATGGTATCTTTGTTTATTATGGTTTATTGTCATCGTATGTGTGTACACATATTTGAGGATGTAACTTTTTTTGCATAATTTGCCAAAAAATATTAATGTTCGTGAGAAAAAGTGTTAGGTGGCCATTTTTTTATATTTATCATCAAGAAATTCTAGTGTCATGAATGTATTGCTCTGAGACATTCAACACTTTTACACATTTATATTTGTAGAAAAATATAGCCTCGTCTAAGGTCTAAAATAAAAAAAAAACAATTTATTAATTTTCATTCCGACTTTATGTCTGTCTATAAAATCTTAAGCCCTTAACGTTGCCAATTCCCATTTATGTAACTATACAAACTTAATGTTACAATAGAAAAAGAATAAGACGCTCTTAGGTCGGGATTTTTAATTTAACCAGTCAGGTTGGTTCAGAATTATGTCCGTATATCCTTCTTTATGGTAGACGCTGACGTCTTAGATGATTTATTTAGGTACACGAAAATTGATTGGCCCGTACCGTTGTTACCGAAATGTCGGGAAACAAAGAAGCCCTCACAATAGATAGCAGTATCTATTCATTATTTGAACTGTTTATCTATGGTCTAGTTTCGCTAGTTTATGTATTATCTATTACAAATAAATAAAATTGGAGTGTTTGTTTGTAATATTAAAATAATAGCTTTTTAATCAATGCATATTTATGTATACACGATACAAATACCAAAAATGTAGTTAAAATTTTTTTTGTCTGTCTGTCTGTCGGTCTGTCTGTCTGTCTGTCTGTTTGTTACGTGTGTGTAAGTCAATCCTAAATTGATTAATAACTATTGGTAGATGTATTTTTAAGTCGATAAGAACAACATTAATTAGGGCATTGTAGAACATGTATCATTTTCAGTTCTGTAGTATTAACTGACATCAAAAAAGGAGGAGGTTATCAATTCATAACTTTCGACTGGATGAACCGATTTTGATGATTTTTTTTGAAAGCTAGTGCTTCCCGTGTGGTCCCATTTAAATATGGTCGAGTTCTTGAAGTAGGTTCTTTTTTGTTAAAATTTGTGATTATGAATTATATGAAAGACTAGCTGAACCCCGCGGTGTTACCCGCGGTTATTGTTGTACCGCGAGTAACGCCGCGGGAAAAAGTTAGTCTAAAAAAAGTAGCCTAAGTTACTCCCCGGATCATCAGCTACCTGCTAGTGAAAGTCCCGTCCAAATCCGTCCAGCCGTTCCAGAGATTACCCGGAACAAACAGACAGACAGACAGACAGACAGACAAAAAAAATTTTAATCACATTTTTGGTATATGTATCGTGTATACATACATATGCATTGATTAAAAAGCTGTTATTTTAATATTACAAACAGACACTCCAATTTTATTTATTTGTATAGATGTATAGATCTGTGAAACAATGTAATATATTATATATGCACCGCAGTAGGTCGGTATTTCTATAAGTAGTGCAAGAAAATAGTTGACTAACTTGATAAACTGTTGCAATTAGAAAATGATTTATTATTAGTTCCTAGCTCTTTAAAATTAACTTAGCATTAAAATTTAATTTAACTTCTCAAGTAAATAATAATTTAACCTTTCCATTTGAGACAAACTTTAAGAAAAAAAATATTTTAAAATTATGAATAAAGTTTATTTAAACACGTTTACAAAAGTATGTTACAAAAAAACATACAGACCAAGTTAGTAAAGCGTGTTGAAAAAAACAAGACGAGAGATTACATAAACAAAATGTCCTTGATAGATATCAAAGCAGATAAGTTTCAATTTCAAAAAAGGCA
Organism: Spilosoma lubricipeda; assembly: GCA_905220595.1. NCBI lineage: Eukaryota > Metazoa > Arthropoda > Insecta > Lepidoptera > Erebidae > Spilosoma > Spilosoma lubricipeda. The sequence goes on from HG992295.1 coordinate 6,190,850, forward strand.
AAAACTATATTCAGTGAAACTGTGTTCTCGTAAATTATAGTCGATCAAAACATCAAAGCAAAAATTTTCAAATACTGCTTGACATTTAAACTTGATATAAAGCTTGAATATTGGTATCAGTTACTAAACAAATGACTTCGATAAGGAAAAAGGCTACAAACATTTTCTAGTACAATAAAGCTAATAAACTAAGGCAGAATCAATTTTCAGGCAAATACTATATTTAATTGGACAGATTTCAAAGATTTTTTCATAAATTCCATTTTTCCACACACTTTTCAGTTTATCGATAAAGCACATGTATGGAAAAACTTTATAGCTTCGTTTATAGTAGAGGAATTTATCACATATTCCACGAAAAATCCCTTCTAGTCCCGAGGGTGTCGTAAGACTTACGGCCAGAGATGGAAAACTGAAAATAAACCCCTTATCCTGTTGGTAAAGAGTTTTATTTTCAGTATTCCTGTCTGGGCCATAATGGAAGACCTCCCCTAACCGATGAAAAGAAGTTAAATTGTGTTTCTTGCAACTTTGATTCGGAATCAAATGATTACACGATAGAATAAGATATCATTGATTACAACTTTAAAGTATCTGAACGTTAGTAGGATATCAACTAACCGCATCTAAGCCCAACGTACATGATAAACGAGTGTGACAGCAGCCACTGATCGACGATGCGCGCGCGCAGCGATCGAGATATCATGGCCGTTGACCCTATAGTCTTCGTTTGGAAGATATTTAAGATTACAGTATTTGCTTAATTCTGGAGTAGGTTATGAGTATTGGCTGATAATATTTTATGTAAAGCAACAGCTTGACGAATTTTGAAGTTTAATAAGGCAATAAACTTTGTCTTTTCACACTAATTATGATAATTGCTAACACGGTCGGTAAAGCCTGTAAATACATAGTAATTAAGATAAGTTTATATTTATCATATTCCATTATTTTAATTTTTAGTTATTTAATGTCTATTTTAGAATTCCTAACTACTACGCTAGACGACTGGCAAATAATGCCTGTCTTAATGGCACAGATATTCATTGTACGGTTTCTAAATAAAGTTGTTAAATAAGTAAATGCATGCATAAGAGACGAAATTCCCTCAGACAGAACAAACGATCTTGATTTTCAGACAATTATTTATCGTATTCGTACGAGAATCGAATCTACATAGTCAGAACCACTAAAAGAATTACCGAATTCCACTTTTGATGAAGTATTTTTTTTTTATTGAAAAAACCAAATAGCTATTAACTTCTTTAATAACACAATTTTCTTGTAAGACTAAACGAAGTATCTTTTTGCAAAACGTTTAGTAAAAACTGAACTCGATAGAGCTTAGTCTTGTTTTATTTTCCACTTCTGGCTTCGTTAAGACGCTTCAAATTTAGCGAGAACATCGCTACAACACAAAGGTTTACGCCTTTTTTGTCGCATGCAGTCTTTTAGTTCTAGTAGCTAGAGTTAGCCACTAACGACATTAACTAATTTTAAACTTAAAACTCTTTGGTACTAAGTACAAAATAGGAGTACGTTGTACTGCATACTCACAGGGATGTCAATACTTCTTAAAAATATAAAAAAAATTGGACTTTACTTACTCATTCGCTTTCGGACCTTTCAATGCAACAAAATTTAGTTCACTTGGTTATAATAATACTCGTAATAATAATATATTTATTGTTTTCGTAATTTAAAGTTTACAATCGTATAATAAACACTAAGCCCCACACTAGGATTCCTCGTGTCGTGGAGATTAGTATCTTCCTTACAATTAAGAAAACATTTAAATTAAAACAGGTTAGTTGTCACTCTACCACCATGATATTATCATATAATTTTTTTAACATAATGGTTCACGACTTCTCGTTCTGGCGTCTAAAAACAATAACATTTCCAAGGAGGTTTGACTATATGTAGCTGGCTTTAAAATAAACCAGTCAAACCATTACTGACCTCAAGTTTAATGTGCTGTATAGGAATATGATGAAACTTATATTGTGGCAACCCTAACTATCTTTTTGATAATATTATAAGACTTTTTTCTTCATTTAATAACTGTACCATGACAATGTAAATTTTAATTTAATTTTATACATAAGGGTTGAACTTTTTTTTTCAGGCGAACCTACAAGGTATTTTAACTTTATTTTTTAAATCATAATAACTTTAATTGAATTCACATTTAAAAATAATGTTTAAATTAAATATGTTATCTCGTTGTGAAACAATAAAATTTCACTGACTACATTTTCGTTCTATTTATTTTATACAAAAAGAAGCAAAAAATACAAAAAATTAATAACCGGAATTACGCTAGAATTCAGCCAAGGACGCACTTCTGCTAGACTTAAGATTAAAATAAAGGAAACTCTAGACAACCCGATAAAAAGGAAACAAGCAATTTCCTTTGACTCCAAGAGACGAAATTATTATAACTGCTGCCTACATAACTAATGGTAGGTATGGCATTATCGATTTATATCTTAAATTGAAATTATGTCTGTTTCAGATTAAAATACAAAATTATGTGCTATAATTTAAGACTAGCATATCTGGGAAAAAAAAATATAAGCCGTATTTGCTGCTATAATGTGTGACACGAATATGCACAAATTTTAAATCTCTAGTTTACAAATGTATATCAATTTGTTGTGTATAAGTTTTAATTCGAGATGTTTTCATGCTGCATTTAAAATTAAGTATATTAAATAATTCCAATTCTAATATTTATTAGAAGATAAACGGTTACTTAAATATTACCTATTTGTAACTTAGTTTGCAATTATATCTTGAGAATTGTAGATGCGATGAGCTATCAAATTGCATTGGTAGATTCACTAACTATTCTCGACTAACTACGGTGCCGAGAATTAAACTTAGCTTACTTACTTGAAATATAAACCTAGAAACCTTGAAACTACCAGTAATTCTTATAGTTGAAATTTCTTTTGAACTTCAAAGGGTCCTTTTCAAAGATCTTTCTGAGATCTCGAAACGTTTTCAAGTGTAGACGGATGCAGATGTTGACTTAGGACTCTCGCACTGACATTTTTTTTATTTTATAAGAACTTACCTTTCCTATCTACAACTTACAAACCTTTATTTCTGAAATGTTATAACAAAACGGGTATTATTCCGGGCTACAAGGCTTTCTGCTTTTAATGAGTTTTTAATTAAATGTCCCCTACATTAAAACGTATATCTCTAAACAGAATAAAACTCTTAGGTATTGTTCAAAATATGAATTGGTTTGTTGAAAAAAAATTACTGCACAGTGTCACATCTAAGAAGAGCATTGACCGTACCATAAACAATTAATGTCTATATTATTTTTGTTCAATTTTTGACGCATGGCTCCCTGCCCTAGCATAAATGATATTGGTCTCACCGCTTTTCTAAATCATTGTCCGAGTACATTTACTGTTCCTTATTTATAATATTAAATATTCAAATAAGAGTAAGCAAGACAGACAGAGGAGAGGTAGATAGGTCGATAAGGGACGGCAATTAAAGGGAGCGTTGAATGACCTCGTTCCCGTGCTCGGGTTTCTTCGGTTATGTTCGGAGCGACTCGGGCGTGTAAGCCCCTTATCTCAGGATTTAAGAACGCGCGGGCGCAGCCCTTGCTCTTTTTTTTTCTCTGTGGTTCGCAAAGGAATGCAGTATAACATAAATGCAGAGAATCCGTTATAATCTGAGCTGTATTGCTCAATTTACTTGTCGAGTGTCAGACACGATGTTATCCATACTGCACAAACTAATTGCCTTTCGGAATGGCTGCGGCCTAATTCTCTTAAGTGGTTAGACACTTATTTATATACCGTTGACTCTATCTTTCTAAGAATTGTCGTTGGAATATGATTTAGCGATAAGCGATCATGTTAATTTAGTTTGTTTAACGAGAATCTAATGTGACTGGCATGTTTAGCTAAGGTGCCATAGACAATTTTGTGTACAATGATAACAACCTCATTGTATTAAGCATGAACTTTGTTTATGGTCAGTTTGTAAGTATTTCTCATGAAGCACCCAATCACTATACTAACTGTTATTTACTTTTAGTAAAGCAAACTTACGTTAAACACAGACGTTAAATATCTTTATTGCTTAATTCAGAACATAAATATTTGCTATGAAACTGTGATTGACATGGTAAGAGAGAATTCACTCTTTACATTTAAAAACATCAGTAATTTACATCTATAATAAATATATTAGCAAGTCAGTACTTCTTTTTACAATAAGAAAAGGTAATGCATGTACTTCATTCACCAACACTACAGTCTATTTATTTGATCCCTAGAATAGAATGGAATTGAATAGATATTGAGAATGGTTTCAAATATATATTTGAGCAATAGTCTTATTGATCCGCACTTCTGCCTATCAGCGTCAGCACAATTCCCGTATAAACTCACCAAATTACTTGCTCATCAATTAATTTTCGTGCTACATTACCCCGACCCTTGTGTAACAATCGATCATACCCTTCCTTACACCTGAACATAATTTAGAAGCCTTGTACTTTGAATTAACCCGTACATCACTCAACGGGGTTTACTAATTTAAAAAAATGAGTGGGTCTCTACTAAACCAAGTAATGTCATAGCGTAATGAAGCTGTATAGGGTTGTCAATTCCTTATTTTTTATTTATGACTTACACTTTAAATTTATAGCCTTAAAGTTGAAAATAACACAGAACTGTTGCTTAAAATTTAATATCGTTGATGCAAAAAGCGGTTAATCTTAGAACATGTTGTTCTGAAATGCTCCAGTCTAAAAACAGGCTGAACTTGTATTATTGATAGTTGATAGCAAAAAATCACAAGTAGATGGCTTTTTCACCCGATTACGGCAAAGCCAAAGGAGGGTTATTGCAATATGAAAAGGGATCACTTCGGAGAGGTAATTGAGACATCAAATAGACCATTTCACATATAAAATAGTTTCTGTTCAAAACAGATTTCATTCTAGAGATGTTAAAGTCTATTTATTATTACAAATTTAATGAACACGAAGACGTTCAGACCGAGAGGCGTCAAAATTATAACTCCCATTGCTTCATTCGTTTATTATATATTTCAATGTCCGTATCTCAAAATATCTTAGTGCTCACAATGTGCTTAGACTATAAATTATTGGTTCTAAGAAGATAATTTCCATAACTAATATTGTTTATTCTTCCTTACATTACCTAAATGACTAATGCTTGTCTTTTGATCAAGCTATTGTCTACGAGATATGTTGCATGCCAGCCCTAGAAAGATGTCAATGCCCTCATTACTGACGAATGATGAATGTAGCGCTGTTAAAAGAGCTGCCCATTAACACGGCGAGTGTCGCTGTTTCTCGAATAAGCTGCAGATAGGATACTTAATGGATGAAAGGAATTTAGGTAATGACTACCATTTACCTACTTCTTGTATTGTGATAAGACGTATGTAGTAGGACTAACAATAGAAGTTTATCTACTAAACTAAAGGAACATTGGTTTCTAGTAATGACAGTAAGCTCGCTGACGAGATGTCGCAGTAATTTTCAAAAATACGATGCGATACGATCGACTGATTCTCATGAATGTTGGGATGATTGCAGGTGTTAATAAGTTGAGTTTCTATTACGACAGTTTATTTCCTTCAAATTATATTGGATTTTTGTAAATATAAACACCAAAATATGGGTGCTTTAATCAGTACATCAAACTAATGACAAGTTATTGCGGTTCTACTCTTTATCGAGTTATTTTTTACTATCATGTACTTCACGAAGTATAAGTCGCTTTCACTTTCGCTTAAATTTTTAACTATTAGTAGTAGTAACGGATTTAATGCAGTTTTCGATTTATATTATAGGATAGATCAGGAGAAAGGTTTATGTGCGTAATACATGCATATTATAGAGAGGAAATCTGAGAATTTCGAAGACTGTCGTGAGAAGCCGGTCCGGGTCGTTAGTTATTTCACAGAAGAGGAGTATATATTTCTCTGTTCTGTGAGTTATTTATAAGAAATTAATTAAAAAAAACAAATACCTGCAGATTGTAGTGATGGGATCTATAGAGAACACAATTCCAAAATTAAATTTTTAATGTAGAAAACAATTGCAAAGTTGAAATACAGGTTCGGAATTTTTCTTTTTTAAATTAAAGCCTTGTTTAAGTGAAGTGAAGCGAAGTGTTTAAAAAAGGTTTTGAGACTACGTAAAAAAGAGACCTTCCGTCTTTAAGGAAACGCTCAGAGGTTTTTATCCTACGCTGGGGTTTGTAGTCACTTTGTGTTAAAAGTGCTTACGTCATGTCCGTTCGTCTCTGGACAAGTCACCGACATGGCTCTTAATTTTATTCATCTAAGCATTTTACTGTATTTCATAAAAAAAGTCGTTTCTTACTGTGAAATTAAATTATATGGGTGATGGCTGATTTTACCTTCAATGCAACTTTGCCTGTTTGCTGTTTTAGTGGTACCTAAGTATGTAACAGATGGTTCACACGATACACGAGTTCGAATTAACGAGAATAAGAAAAATAAGAAAAATAAAAATAAGGATTGGGGAAAAATGGAGAGTACTCGCCGAAGTTTTCATTGTACTTGAAATGTTTTACAAAAAATACTAAATACAAAGACATTTTGTATTTAATTTTCTTATTAATTTTTTCCGAAACCATAAAATTATCGAACTACGACCATACAAAACAAAACATTAAGATTTCCAATAAGAGGCCATTTAAATCAAACCTACAATTAAGATGAAATTATTCATGTTTAAATGAGAAATAGCAATTACTTTTTACCTCTGAACATCGTCTTCCGTATAATTGGAGTGGTATTATAAAACGGGTACAATAAAATAAATAACAATATACAAGAATGAGGAACCTAAATTACGCTATATAAAACCTCGAACGATTTATTACACGAATTCGTCAACGTGTTTCGTGTTATTTCGCAATGAACATCGACATATTACTGTTGGGAATAAAAAATATATTAATCAATTGAAGAATCACACAAATCTCTTTAAGCTACGCCATTTGTTATGTAAAATGTACTTTAAACGGGTGAAAGAATAGACGATCATCTAGTCCTTACTCTTCTTCTTAATAAAATGAACACCATGCTAAATGTATACAGCATATATATTAAACTAGTGTACTCAATGTTATATAATATACCCTGCGAGGTCTTCGTGGTGCAGTTCTACAGTATTGCAACTGCAAGCTTATGTATATTGGAAATAAAAAAGGGTAAACAGTAAAAAGATTATCTGTGTGCTGGTCAAGTGACTTGTGATCCTGAATGCTTAGCTGGACGACGTGTGTCTTATGTTTATCCAGCCCCGTAGTCAAGTTGAGATTCTACTAACGTGAACGTTATTAGAAACTAATAAACATATGGCATTGACGTCATCTCAACCCTAAGTAATTTGTCTAAAACCAAATTTTAGCCAGTAATACAAGAAAAAAAAATACAGACGTTAGCGATCAAAACGACACACTTGCATCTTGTCTAAGGGAGCAGGACGAATTAAGTTCAGTATGGTCAAAGAGTGACTGACTTATTCAGTATAAGACATTAAGTAATATACCTATATAAGTAGTATAGTAATGCTGCCATCACAAACGAAATTGCATTATAAGAAGACTGATGTTTGTGCTTGAGGTGATGTCACATAAATATATGCCTAATCAACGATCCCGAGGAGGGCCACGACCGAAGATGTCGTCAGTACACGACGCTCTCTGCGCGAGTATAATAAATCGTAATTTATATCACTTGAAAGAGATTAAGGAACACCTTACTATAAATATAAGTACATGCTAGTAGTGTGTATCAAATCTAGCATTCCTGGTATTTTGACATAAAATGTTAGAACTACATCACTGCAATTAGAAGAAAAATCTAAAATAAATCTTATACCAACTGGTTTGGCCAGTGTGGAAGCCCAAAGCCTCGTTCCTATAGAGAGGCCTATGTCCAGCAGTGGACTATTTGTCTGTTGATGATGATGATGATGATAATGAAATATTAAAAACTAACATAATTTAACATAATTAGAAACTAACTTTCGCTGGCCTTAGTCACTTGAAGTAAATTAATAGACGATTGTTTAACAATATTCTATCACATAAATAAATATTTCGGACATCTAACACACAACGCCATCTAGTCCCAAGCTAAGCAGAGCTTATGTTATGGGTACTAGACAACTGATACAAATGCATATATACTTACTTTTTCTGTGAATACATACATATTATGAAAACACCCAAACTCCGAAACAAATATTTATAGATCATACAAACCTTTGGTCCGACCCGGGAATCGAACCCGAGACCTCATGATTAGCAGTCGCACACGCCAACCGCGAGACAAACGAGGCATATATTTTGCATCTGTGATATATTTAGGTCAGCAATGCGTACTAGGCCAGAACTACAATGAGTTCTGAATCTTTAATAGAGAAGCAAATAGTTTTCTCGGAACGCAAATTGTCTGCACATTGTCTGAAGATTGTATCCACTAAATTCCATAAAACCAAACTAGTTTTCCGGTTCCCAAAGTTCCAATCTAAAGTCATATTCTCCTAAGAGACACGGATAGAACTTAAGGCCTTAGAAGCTAGGCAAGGCAGAAGTTTTGAGAACCTCGGGTTATTTAGCTAAGTAATATTTGTCTCCTAAAATCACGGACATAGAGAACTAACTAGGAACTAGTTTAGAACTGAGATGTTTCTATAACCCACAACGGCGTGATAATGATAGTTAGTCTGCATGATTTACTATGAGACATTAGCATAAATGTCCATGAAAAGTATTTTATGAGATATTCTATGAGTAATCCTACTTTAAGAAACGTAGGTTCTGTTTTGTATTCTGGATATTATTTTGTTGAATTTTAGTAATTGTTAATAATGAATTAATTATAGCTAACTAGCAGACCCACGCAACCCCGTTTGCGTCTCTTTTTGCCCGTAGCGTGATAATTTTCCCCCCTTTTTGATTTTTTTTATTGGTTCTCCGCTCCTATTGGTCTTAGCGTGATGATATATGGCCTATAGCCTTCCTCGATAAATGGGCTATCTAACACTGAAAGAATTTTTCAAATCGGACCAGTGGTTCCTGAGATTAGCATGTTCAAACAAACAAACAAACTCTTCAGCTTTATATATTAGTATAGATTAATAATTAAATATAACCAATTTGCTATCTCTCGTTTGGTAATTAGTTTATTCGTAAGGTTTAGGTTAGTATTCTTATGTTGTTTGTATGTTCATTAGCTTTAATAGGTATTTTTAACACTTTCAGTCACATGCGATTTCACTTCAAAAGCATAATTGAAAGGACACAAAAGAAAAAATCTAACAATATTATAGTAATTCATAAAGCTGTTAGATTTTATTTAAGCCAACATATTAATTTAAAGTATTTAATTTCAAAATCAAAACTCGCAAAAATTCTGCTTGACACGACACGAGACGTGGGACACACAAGTTTGCTGCGTATAATGTATTGTCCAAAACTTTCTACAAAGTATTTCTTATCGTCAGTGTGTATTCAGCTTAATGAAATAGTCTCATTTTACCAACGGCAATATTTCTGTAAGATTAGGGACACTGTGGCGACGACATACTAATAGAACGAGCTTGGCTGCTAAGACTGACTCATTAGTCTCCGTATAACTATTAGTATTTGTCTCGATACATAGACGTTTGGAATTCTGGATGAAGATTGCAGTATTAGTCACATTAATAATTCATAAAGATATAGAAGTAGTTATGTAATAAATATTTCCTACTATGCCTATGGATGAAATGAATGACGGTAGAAAAATATGATTAGCTATTTACTTAGGTTAGATGATTTTCTTATTAGATCTTTATCATACGTCTTTTAGTTTACATACTGATTATTTAAAACGTACAATTTGGTAATAACTCATTATAAATTGTATACAAAAATATTCACCCGAATTGAGACCTTCCTTCAAAAATATTGACCATTTAACAAGTAATATTTTAACAAAATAAAAATCGACTTGATAAGAACGACCAAATCGACCGATTTCTCTTAGATACCATAATCAGATCTTAGTGTCATGGTACCACCATTGGGATATCTCCTTTCCTTTTAAAAAAGAATCATAGAAATCGGTTTATAAACGACGAATTTATCCGCGAACACACATAAAATACTAACTTTCGCGTTTGATGATACATCAACAACACATGCTGACTCAGTCAGCCTGTGACCACAGCCAGTGCAACCTGGTCGAAACGTCAGGTAAATCAGAGGTATGTAATACCTTTTAATAAGTGACCGCGTTAATCCCCTTAAAAAGAATTGTTAACACACATAACATCTATACAAATAAATAAAATTGGAGTGTCTGTTTGTAATATTAAAATAACAGCTTTTTAATCAATGCATATGTGTTTATACACGATACATATACCAAAAATGTAGTTCAAAAAATTTTTGTCTGTCTGTCTGTTTGTTCCGGGTAATCTCTGGAACGGCTGGACGGATTTTGACGGGACTTTCACTGGCAGGTAGCTGATGATCAGGGGAGTAACTTAGGCTACTTTTTTTAGACTAACTTTGTCCCGCGGCGTTACTCGCGGTACAACAATAACCGCGGGTAACACCGCGGGGTTCAGCTAGTATATATATATATACGGTCAAATTGAGAACGTCCTCCTTTTTGGAGTCGGTAAAAAACCGCATGTAGAAATAAACACAGTTTTTTAAAAATACCTAAAAGTACTTTTTGATATTTCGCGGAATTTTCTACTCTTTACTACTATTGTCTTTAATTTTTGACAACTGTATCTACACTTCTATTGGCCAAAATTACAACATTTCATGTATTCGTTACGCTTTTAACTCATTCTTAAAAACATCCGCACCAAAAATAGGGTCTTTGTATCACAAATCAGCCATCTATAATGTAATACACAGCTGACAAGCGTATCCCTCATAAGGATCTGAGCACAATGAAAGCATTGTTGCGTCTCTAAGAAATAATGTTACGTTCTTAACTCGAGATATAAGAAGCGACCTGAATAAACATTCATAATACATGTATGGTTGATCTGGAGCAGGTACTCAAGTATTTGCTTTTAGATATATAGATTTACATAGATTTACAGATGGATAGAAAACTCTTTATTTGTACAATATTTTCCGTATAGTAATATATCTTAAACATATATATGTTACTAGCAGTCCCACGCAACCTCGTTTGCGAACCTCTTATAAAAATAACTATCATTCATCATCAAATAAATTACACAAAAAAATAAGAAGTTATACCATTTTTTATGTTTGTGACCACCTATCTTTCGACTGAGTGAACCGATTTTGATCGATTCTTTTTTAATTGAAAACTAGTGCTTCCCGTGTGGTCCCATTTCAATTTGGTCCAATTCTTGAAGTCGGTTTTTTTTTTGTTAAAATTTATGATTATTTTAATATGGCACTTAAGATTGAAGAGTATTGATTAACATTCGTTCAAAAGACTAAAACTAGAAAGTTCCACATATCTTAAAACTATTGCCAACCCAATATTCAAAGCGAAGAACAATCTTACTATGATACGTGGAGTAGCGGCAGATTTAACATAACGTGTCTAGAAGACACTAAAAACAAAAAATCATGAATGTGATCTCCGGGGATAGAGATCTCCTTGCACAATCCCGTTTGCACGCGCTTACTTATAATGTAAAGTTCAGTTCAACTCGGTTTGTGGTACTAAGAAAACTAGTCCAACTTAGAACTTAGTTACATTTATTACAAGATTGTCGGTTTATGAGATTGTTGTAGCAGAATGCAGTAGACACAATAGATACTTTAACGTATGAATTTTCTTGTATTTTTTATGTACATAGTATATAGAAGCCTGTTAAGTATATCTGTCGATAGGTTGGAGACAGTTTAGGAATAGTTCTCATATTTAGTACCTAGCTATCCGATTTAGGTATAATGTGTCAATGTAAATAGGACATATGATAGTTAGATATATATGCTTAGTAGAAAAACTATATACTCATGGCTTCTGCACCCATTAATAGCCGGAGATCCAAAGCGATTTCCACCCCGTCAACAAAAAATCTATGAAACATGTTTTACAGACAAGCACTGGCAATATCAATGTATTGCAACTAGTAAATTAACTTTTCAAATATATTTCATCCCAGTTAATATGCCTAAAACGGTTTATCAAAGTCCAGCATGACTTCTTGTTAACTTTAAATAATGTTACTAGCAAACGAGGGTGCAAGAAACAAAAAAAAATTAAAAGCAACGACAGTCACAGCCGTATACAAATTATTCAAAACTAGCTGAACCCCGCGGTACCCGTTTTAAAAGTTTATTCTTAATTAAAAGCTTAAAACAATTGAACATTTTCACAATTGTACGTGTCCTTGATACAGATTCTATAGAATAAAAACATACGGGTCTACTACTAATCGTAATAAAAATAAAGTAAAAATCAAGTCAATTTTATAATAAATTGCCTAAAGATATAAAAGAAGCTAAAACATTTAAAACATTTAAAAGGTTATTAAAAAGCTACATTTTAAAGGATGTTTCGCTAATAAAATCATAACACTACTATTTTTTAATTTTAATGTCAATTGTTTATGTATACATAAAAAACTACATACATGTACAATTAGGAAATATTTTCCAAAAAAAATAATGTCCTACTATTCTAATTTCTTCTTATAAAAAAAAAAAAAACTTTAATAACTACAGATATCTTTTTATTTTATATAATTGCTAAGATAAATATCAATTATAATGACAAAACATAAATATTATGTACTAAACACAACACAACTATAATGACACTAAAATCTGCTCATTAAGTAAATATTTTATATACTAACTACTAATTAAACCTCTTACACTGTTTTTACTAGCAAACAAAATGTTTGACATCAATCGACATGTCACTAAGTCATAGGCCTTAGTAAACAGATGGTTTCTTCACAAATACTTTGAAGTTTTGAACCTACAATTTTATAAAAGATATTTGTACTACCCACCTAAACAAAAATAAAAATTGGAACTACCTTGCTAACCACGCTAATTGGGTAAAATATTTTGTTTAAAACTGTATTTTTCTCTATAAGTGATTTTTGTAATCTTTTGAGAAATAAATGTCTTTAACCACAAAAAAAAACTTTCTTAGTAAAGAAAAGAAAAATAAATTAGTTGTGAAGAAGAACTTGGAATCGCGTTAATTAGATTACAAATACATCGATCGAATTGTACCGATGGTGGTTTACTCGTATCCCACAAAACAACACGCAATAATACTTAATCTCGGTTAAATACTGATTTAAACGTTCAATTGGTAAACAATATCGATTTATAATATTCCTACGCTTGTAATAACATTTAGTGTACTTGGTATCTTAGTCATAAAATATGAGTCTCTGCAATGAGCAAACGAAGATAAGTAATGATGTACCGTCTAAGAGATTAATTGCCAAAGCTCTAGATCCTGATCTCTGTATATAAATTGTGATTTTACAATTCAAAATAGCCTCAGTAGTCAGAAGAAGAAGCAAGTATTCGAATTTTGAACAGACAAGATATCAATGTTAGTCAGAAAACTATTGAAATATGATAACTTCTTGTGAGAGAAACTAAACAGTGGTTTCTTTAGGCAACAAACTCTTCAAAATGCCTTTGAAGAGTTTGTTGCCTCCCGTCCAGCTGATTTTTACAAGAAGGGCATCAATAAACTGCCAATGCGTTGGCAAAGATGCGTCGATTGTATGGGTATTGGGATTACTTCGAATAACAGAAATAAAAAAGTTTGAAAAAATAAGTACTTTCACTTATTGCATACAAAACGGCAATTTCATAGGTAAAGACCCAATATGTAATTAATAGAAAAAACTTATAAACCGTTTGCATGGAGACAAAGTTTATAAGAATTGAACTAACTACCAACCGTTTCCACAACATGACACCATTTACTTAAATATCATTGAACAAAACCTGCATCGTCCATCTTGACACTAAAACTACATTGTCACACCGATATATATAGTCTTTATTATTATTTTTAAACTTATAAAATTAAAAAAATAGGTCCATCAAGATTGCTTCTAAACCCTTTCTACTTCTGACCAATAGCTGCCCCTCTAGCCAAGTTGCAAGCGTTCTCCTTTCTGCAATCGTTCACGCCTAAAATCTTGTGTGTCATTGGCTAATACTTTGTCTAAGATTACTTGATCTACGATTAGCCAATGACACATAAGAATTTAGGCGTTAACGATTGCAGAAAGAAGAACGCTTACAACTTGGCTAAGGGGGCTCGCCAGCTAACAACAGCACTTCTGAGACCACTGTGTTGACCAAGTACACACTGTGCACAGTAGAGAAAAACACGAGCGTGTTTATTTAAAGCTCCACGACAGAGACAATAAATATTTTGCTTCTGAATTTCGCTCAATAAAACGCTCGTTCGGTAACCGGATCGATGTTTGTATTGGCTCCTGAACAGGGGCCTTTCAATTTGTTGTATTTGATTTTCGTTATGGATTCAATGTATGGATGTGATGCTGTTTAGCAGCTGTAAGCTGGGGGAGTATAGGCTTCCTTTGTTATACATCCTGCCAACTTAATAGTTGTCGGAATCAATAGTTCAAATACGAGAACATAATTCTTTTATGTAACACTTAGGTATCTATAGATATTGGTACTAATATTTTTAATGTACATTTAGCTAATTAAATTCAAAATGAACTTAAAATTTAAGAATTCATTTAATTATAACAAAACAGGGCTTGTTACTGATACGGAAGTTAGTGTCGTCTCTTGATTTCCCTTTCTAGTCTGCACAAGTGAATCATCTCTCAAAGCGATAATTTTTTTAACCCTAATGTTATGAATGCGAAATCAAGTTTATTTTTACGCTTTGTCGTATTATCAGCACAGCAATTCGTAGTGTAATTTTTATAACAGATATAATAACTTTTCGAGATAGAAAATTTATAAATTAAAAAAGTTAAGTTTTGAAGGAAAACATCTATCTATGTTTTCTGTCACATTAAACAAATAATTAGATTTTGAATTGTCGAAGAAAATGATCGCAGTACTGAAGGGCATACAATATAATTATTTATCTATGATCCAAAGTTTGTACTGATTTATACAATACCCAAAGACGTCATTTGCAATCTTCAGTGTGGAACACAACTTAAAGCATACCTGTAACAAATGTAAACAACGATTAACGAACATGTCGTTATTAATATCATGAAACAATTAAACTTTCACCAAATAATTTCTGTTGCGGTTAAACAGTACTGCTAACTATTATCGTAAATGAGAGTTGTTAAAACGATTAATTTATAATTAATTGCTATATTTTTTTTTACAATAAACTTGCTTTATGGATAGAAAAAAATAAAAGAATGCACATTTGGTCTAGTGGTTTAAGCGGCCACCACGCAGATTTCTTCTTCGGCAAGCGTTGTGTGTTCAAATCCCACATGGGACAACACTTCGTGTGTTACAAGAAATTGTTATTCTGAGTCAGGGTGTTCTTTATGTATGTTTCATGTATGATTGTAAAGTCCCCCACGAGACAGGCTGTATATTCCTGATGCGGGGTTTTCTTTTTAAAAATTAAGTCAATCAAATTATGAAACCTCAGGAATGACTTTCATGAATACTTAATAATTGTATGTCCTGAAAATCTACGGTAGATTAGTCAATTTTAAGTAACTAATGTTAGGAGAACTCAATCACTTAGTATATATTCCAGAAAATATTTCTTCCTTGCACAGAAAAAGAAAACTACAATTAAGATATCCAAAATATAAAAAGTTTTAATCTTAGTTTCAAGGTTGATATTAAAACATTAAAGTTGGTTCGTTATCTTTATGTATTCAAAAGAAATTCATAGAGAAAATAAAATACTGTTATTAAAAGATTATAAAATTGCAAACGATTCGATATCAGCAATCTATACTGGTAGGCATAATTAATTCATAAACGTTATACTCTATGCTAAATTACTGCTTTAAATCAGAAAGTTTAAAAAGAGAGCTTAAGATTGTGGGAGCCCTTCGATAAAGATCATAAATGGCTAAGTTAGCCATCTTCTCGGCTTAGGGGAAATTCGATTTAATTGGTAATTTAACGAACGATTGAATGGGGACCAGGCGACCATGATAAAATTAACTGTCAATCTTACTTTGATTCGTTTGAGGGTCAGATTATAAGCAACTTAGTTTTTACGTAATGTAATAGTAAGTAATAATATAATGTATAACTAATTACAGATTAGCAAATAAGCACTTTTTCCCTTAAGCCATATTTAACCATACTGGTAAGATTATGACTTTAAATATTTTAAAATTTAAGAGAACTTAAATAAACTCTTTACAATTTAGTTTGATCAGTAGTTTTTATTTTAAACTGGAAGCGTTATAAGTTGGCGTAAATATTTTCCATTGAATAATTTTATTATTTTATTTGAGAAATCCTTTGTGTTACGGTAAAAGAAGCACTATTGTGTTTTATACATAAGCATAGCTGGTTTTTTAACATTTGTCTGTTCTCAGCAACAGATTCATTCACACTTTTGTTTTTAAATATCTCGCACGCAGTAGATAGCAAATGGAAGTACATTTATCTATCATACTCATATGACCCGCGGCTCCACCCGCGTTTATGTCGGTTATCGCCGCAAATAGTAGCCTATCTGTTATTCTGATGTACAAGCTTTATTACTGTAAAGTTTCATCCAAATTCGTCCAGTACTTTTTGCGTGAAGAAGTAACAAATATACACAAATTTTCGCATTTATATATATAAGTGTGATTACACAACACATTATTGGCAAGTAATGCTTAAAATAGCCATCGTACGACTTGGCTCAACATTTGTAGATTGCAAGGGATTTTATTAAGTTGTTTACAATGAACATGCTGTAGATGTAAGATTTTAGGGGTGGTACTCGCTTAGAAACGATTTGAAAATAAAATGAACTTAGCCTTTGAATAACAATAAAATAAGAAGTTAAGAAACCAGTTACATATGTAGTCAGTAAATATTGTATAAATATTAAGAACCGTCACTGATTTTTGCGATGTATTTTTTTTTTGGGCAATGAAATGGCCCGCAATGGTAAAAAGATAAAAAAAGCCATTCACTATATTCCAATATATTTTAACATTAAAATATTCTGATGAAACGGTGGTATTTACTTAAATGAATGAAAAAAATGTGGATTATCACTATCACATAGGGAGATAAATTAGAAAGTTTATTACTTGTCACGATAAAAACATTGCAAGTGTAAACTTAAAAAAAGTCTAACAAACAAATCGTAGTCTTGGCAACACTCTTATGATCAATACATGACTATAATACGGCAAAGTTGCCTGCTTACGTCATAACCGATGTTAAAACGCCTCTAAAAAGTTAAAACACGGAAAACGCCAAAAAAAGTTTGATGTTTTTCCAATGGCGCATTACGTTGTAGTACTTTTTACAGGTGAAACGTGCGCAAACAAGGTTTAATATATTGGAAAGTATAAAAATAAGGAAAAATAAGATAAATGAGAAGTTAAATTTTGTCTGCAATAACAATCAGTACCACCTTGCTATCAGTTATTCAAGCATCAGGGTTCTTTTTATATTAGACAGATGCGATAGCGCAAAAACAGTGAAATGACAAAAGTGACAGGCAGACGATCAATGAAGACGTCTTTATTAACGTCGTTCGAATCGTTTAATAGATGAAGCCTTATAACTCAATGAAGTACCTAATTTCTTAACAGACATTTTCAAGTAGAATATCTTGTGTGTTTTACATAGACGGTCACTTATTATAATCACCTAAAATGGAATAAAAATATAGTCTCTTTTATAATTATAATTAATTTAGAGCATAAAACCAAATTAATGATCTATAGAAAATAGTCATGCAACATGTCGCAATACTCGCAATCAAACATATTGATATGTTTTTTTCTTTGAGTGTTTAAATAGTTTTCACAAAAAAATTATTACCTGAGTAACAACTGAAAAACAATCACACTAATATTATAAAGGTGAAAGTGAGTTTGTTTATTACGCTTTATGCAGAGTCTAAACTACATTTTCTTTAAGTATTTCTTGTTATAGAAAATAAAAACACACACAGAATAAAATAGTGATTGTGCTCATCCCTCGATTAGTCGTCCAGAATCTCTAACCACTGAACTATCAGCCCGACACCTCAAACGAGACATATTAATGAAAACTTTAAATAATATCATAGTAATAGATATCATCCCACGTTTCTTTAAATAGTAGTCTAGATTTAACAATATTTTTAGCATTCTTTTTTATAATTTGTAAAAAACTCAAGACTCAATCTATAACGACTTGACGTGGCTCACGGCTCAATTGGATCGGACAATTTCTATGAATATATTTAATTCCTTTTTCTATTGGAATAGTAAAACATACATTACAAACACAAGTTTTTTTTTCGTGGGTAGGTGTTAAAAAAGTCAATACATCTTTTCAAAAGCTCCTTATTTATTATAATTAATTATACATTAAATAACACTAAATAAAGTAAAGTACTGTATACTTTAGATAACACTTACAGTTAACATCCAGTTTATATGTTGAACTAAGTGTCTGAGCCACCTGCCAGCTTATTTGCTCCATTTCAGTTTTTAAGAAATTAAATCTTCATTTGTGTCTGTGTGTGTGTTTGTGTGCATCTTCAATTCCTACAATGTCCCAACTTGCTGACATCCAAGCGGCTCAGAGCAGTCTAGAGGAAAGTTTCTCCAAGAAGATGGCTCAGCTGGAGGCTCAACTGCATACCGGAGGTAATGCAAAGGAAACAGTTGCCCGCGTCTCGGAAGAGTTTAGAACATTCCGGGAGCTGATGTTCAAGATGCTGGGTCTGCTTCGCAAACAAATTAGTGAGTGTGTCAAAATGGTGGATGTCATGGAGACTCGCCATAGACGTAAGACACTCTTAGTTCTAGGAGTGCCTGAAGCAATTAAGGAAGACTGCACCAAGACCTTGTTGGATGTATTTGACCAGAGGATGGGTCTTAAGGATACGACAGTGTCTAGCATCAAGACCTGTCACCGTATTGGCACTCCATCCAAAGACCATCGTCGTCCGGTGCTGGTTCGTTTTTCTACAGCGGAGGTTCGGGTTGAAGTCTGGAAAGCGAAGACGAAACTGAAGGGGTCTGGTTTTACTGTAAGAGAGTTTCTCACTAAAACTCGACAGACGACTTTCGGCATGGCTCGGCAGCACTTCGGCGTGGCGGCCTGCTGGACGCAGGATGGCATTATAATCGTCAAACCTGCAGGCGATAGTCGCTACAAGATAACATCCCCGGACGAACTGGAACCTCTCATGGCCAGATACCCCAAGACAGCATCACCACTCCGGACCAGTGCAGTCACCAAAAACTCACGGAGATCATAACCATCTTACACCGATCCGATATCTTATATCTTGTCTAGACACATTTTTATTTTTTTGTTATTTTGAAACACGAGCGCGCAGGGTTGTTTGTTTACATCGATTTGCGACAACACTTGTCATCTGTCATTCTACCTTTTGTCATTAGAATACGTTCGGAAACGTTATGCAGTATGACAAGAATAGTTCTGATGTTATTCTTTTTAATTTAATTTAATTTAATTTTTGTTCTCCCTATCTTTTTTTATTTACAGTTGATGCCACTCTCTGTTTACCTTATTTGAGACATTTTGGATTTTTACCACATCTACTTGTCGCAAATCGATCTTCGCTAGTTTAACTGTTGATGCAATAATTTTGTGTGTGTGTGTGTGTGTCTGCTGGCGGGTGGTGTAGAAGTACAATATACCAACTTCTGCTTGTCATAAAGGTAACATTTTATTTTTAGAATATTATTGCATAATATTATATTTGTAGTATATATCCATTTTATAATTTATATTGTATTTGTTAGGTTATTTGTACACTCATGAGCGATGATGATGACATATATTTTTCTGCTGACGACTCATTAGATGACGCTAGTTATAGTTCCTTGACTGAAACTTTGGGTGACCAATTACGACAAGCATTCTCCGTTCAATCTCATCCTTTTTTAAATGTTTGCCATATAAATGCCCAAAGTGTACCAAGTCACTTCAGCGATTTAACCGTAACTTTCTCTGACAATAACGTTCATGCCATCCTGATTTCGGAGACTTGGCTCAAGCCTCACCTACCATCCACCTCCTATCCTCTCTCAGGCTTTGTACTTATACGTAATGACCGTTTAGACAGAAGAGGTGGCGGTGTTGCTATCTATCTGCGTAATTTTCTAAGCTATAAAATTCTCGCCTCTTCCTCCTCTGATCTTTCCAGTTGCGCAGAATACCTATTCCTCGAGGTTTGTGTCAAGGGAATTAACGTAGTTCTAGGTGTAGTCTACTGCCCCCCATCTGTTAACTACTTCTCTAGTCTGGAAACAGTACTAGAATCTTTAGGGTCGGAATACTCACATCACATCATCATGGGAGATTTCAACACTGACCTTCTAGCCCCAAACTCTCCTCGTACACGCAATCTCCTTCATATCGTCCAAGCAACCAACCTTCACATACTGCCTCTTCAAGCCACTCACCACAATTTAGACTACCAGGATACCTGGCTAGATCTAATGTTCATATCTGCCCCACACCTTGTCTCTTCCCACGGACAACTCCTTGCTCCTGGCTTTTCCCATCACGACTTAATCTTCCTTTCCTACATCCTGAAACCTCCTAAACCTCCTCCTAAATTTCTACAAATTCGCAGTTTCCGTCGGATAAATGTGGAGAAATTACTCGAAGACGCTGCTAAATTAGATTGGGTGGATATGGCAGCTGCTACTGACGTGAATGACAAAGTGCATATTTTCAATGACACCATTGTCAAATTGTACGACAACCATGCTCCTATTAGGAGAGTAAAACTCAAACGTGCCCCGGCTCCTTGGATGACGGAGGAGGTCCGAACGGCCATGAGACGAAGGGACCAGTGCTTTCTTCGTTTCAAGAAGGATCGCTGTGAGAACAAATGGAACCTATATAAGGCCGCAAGGAATCGGTGCAATCAGGTGATACGCAACGCTAAACGCCGACATATACTTAAAAACATAGAGTCTTCTTCTTCATCCAATATCTGGAAGTTTCTTAATACTCTAGGAATAGGTAAACGACAACATCAAGTTTTTAATAATAAAATTGGTTTGAATGATATCAACCGTCATTTCTCATCCACGACTGAACTGGATCTTCAAACTAAGCGTCAAACGTTACACTATGTATCTGGTCTTGCCAGTCCCACTACTGACTCTTTTGATTTTTCTCCAGTGTCTCCTGATGATACCAAGAAGATTATCTTATCTATCCGTTCAAATGCTGTGGGATGTGATGGCGTCAGCCGTCGCATGATTACCACCATCCTTGATTGTATTCTCCCTGTAATTACTCACATTGTCAACTTCTCTCTCGATTCCGGTACTTTCCCCTTATTGTGGCGTAAGGCTTATATCATTCCTCTTCCAAAAAATAGTAGCCCTTCACTTCCTGAACACTTTCGACCTATTTCTATCCTTCCCTTCCTCTCTAAAGTACTCGAGGCCTGTGTATATAAACAACTCTCACAGTTTGTATACAGAAACCAACTTTTAAGCCCTCTACAATCAGGCTTCAGGCCCGGACACAGCACAGTTACCACCCTCCTTAAAGTGACTGGCGATATTAGGAAAGGCATGGAAGACACCAAAGTAACTGTTTTAGTATTAGTCGACTTCTCTAATGCCTTTAATACCGTCAGTCACGATATCCTGTTACCTATCCTCACATATCTTGGGGTGTCTTCTGAGACGCTGGAATGGTTCTCCACTTATCTTCGGGGACGACAGCAGTGTGTTCGTGTTGATGACTCGTCATCAAGTTGGTGCGATCTTTACGCTGGCGTCCCTCAAGGCGGAATTTTATCTCCTCTCTTATTTTCAATATTTATTAACCTCATAACTCAACATCTTCAGAGTGCGTATCACTTGTATGCTGATGATCTGCAGCTGTACTCACAGGCAAGGGTGGAGGACATAACGCAGGCTATTGATGGGGTCAACAAAGACCTGGAGTTCATAAAATCCTGGTCAATGAGATTTGGACTGTCTGTTAATCCAACGAAATGCCAGGGAATCATAGTGGGCAGCAAACGTTTAATGAGCAGATTGGATAGCGCCTCGATCCCACCAATTTTATTCAATGGATTAGTTATTCCATACAGTTCTGCAGTAAAAGACCTTGGTTTAATTATCGACTCGACCCTCGATTGGCGTGCTCAAGTTACTAGCGTAAGCCAGAAAGTAACTGGAAACCTGCGAATGTTGTATCGTCTCAAAAACTTCCTGCCTCCTAAAACTAAAATCACACTTATGCAGTCCTTAATAATTCCTATAATCGACTATGGTGATGTGTGTTACTTCGACCTGAATGCAGATCTCCTCAACAAACTAGACCGTCTTCTTAATAACTGCATTCGATACATTTTCAATCTTCGTAAGTATGACCATGTGTCTGCTTTCCGTTCCCAGCTAAAATGGTTGCCGATTCGCCAACGGCGCAATCAGCGAGCACTTACCTACCTATTTTCTTTTCTCAACTCACCATTCTTACCTACCTACCTTGCTCCGTATTTCCGATACCTGTGCTCTAACCACGATAGAAATCTTCGCTCAGTTAATAATCTGCTTCTCTCATGTCCCACTCACAACTCCGACTTCGTGAACTGTTCGTTCTTTGTTCAAGCAGTGCTACTCTGGAATGCGCTCCCACTTGAAGTCAGGATGTCCACCAACAGATTTACATTCAAAAGGAAAGTACATGATCTCTTTCTCAGTGAACAGGCAGAACTTTCTAATCCATAGTAAACCTTAAGTTACTGATACCCATAGTGTATAAATATAATATTTATGTATATGACAATTTGCATTTATATTTATTTATGTATGTATGTTTATATATATATATATATGTAAGTATTTGTTTAAATGTTTAGTGAACTATCAACTTTAACTGACTATTTAATGTGTAACCTCTGTGCACCTACCTTTAAAGATTTCTGCACCACCTAAAGGTTGACTGGAAGAGAATGCCATGGGCATTAAGTCCGCCGATGTACAAACTTAGTGCATAAAGTTTTTAAATAAATAAATAAATAAACATTCTTATATTATAGGTAATAAGTTTTTCAAACATCATGATTTAAGGTTAATCGTAAAAAGGTAGTACAGCCAAGCAGATTTTACAGAATACCATCCTAAAATGACAGTATTCGTGCTGTCGTGTTTGGTTGTTGAATGAGAGACCGGAGGCTCAATGATACAGAAGCATCAAAATTGAAAATACCTAGTTTTTTTGCGGGAAGTAACCTATTTAGATAGGTGAACATAAAAGATCGGAAAACAAAAAAAAATACATACATACTCATATTATAAATTCAAAACTAACGTTTAGTAAAACCGTTACGTTTCCACGGCTAAACCGCTGCACCGATTTCAATAAAATTTGGCATTTTGATTCTTGAGGAAAGACATAGGCTACTCTAAAACACAATAGCGGACATATACGTGGGTGAAGTCGCGGGCAAAACTAGTTTATGATAAACAACAAGTTTTTAACGCAATATAAATTCTTATATAAATTGGTTAAATATCTCGTCCGCAGACTATTACAAAAATAGACTCTTAAATTTCTGGCAGCAAACTATTGGCAGTCAAATATTTGCTCTAAATTTTTAAACTTCACCTAAATACAATTTCTAATTTAAGTCAGGGTCAACAATCGAAGGTCAAATCCTTTGTTTCTTGTCTTCTCTGAATATTATACAGTAAAGATATTGTAAAGCATTTTGACAAATAAATTACCGATGGCCTTGAAATATTTGCGGAAAAGGCTTCTTTGAACTTCTGAGAGAATTTTTAGATATTGTTTACATAAGAATATTTGATTAAAAGTTTGTCCATATGTTATTAACATTTTTTGCCATGTTTCTTAGTAATTTTCAGCCTTCAATTTTCTTAAAGTGCGATTATAACACACGTACTAATTACTTTATATGTATATTTTTCTTTTTCCTTCCTTGACGTACTCGCTAATGGAGCATTTGATAAATATGATTTTAATGCGACTGCACCAGGTGGGTTTAGTTGTGTTTTAACCGACTTCAAAAAAGGAGGAGGTTATCAATTCGACTGTTCTTTTTATGTTTATTACCTCATAACTTTCGACTGGACTGAACCGATTTTGATGATTCTTTTTTTATTTAAATGGTCGTCGTGGTCCCATTTCAGTCATTTGGTGCAGTTCTTAAAGTCTTTTTTTGTTAAAAATTGTGATTATATACGTACTTGTACAAGTATACAAGTACTTAAAGGCGTTTACAGAAATAAAAATCGCGGGTTAGTGAGTTTTATGTTGATGTTTTTACACGGTCGGTTTTTCATTTTTTTCTGTAATTGGGGAATAGAAAGTAGCTTATTTTATGTGTTCCTTTTCTTCTGCATTCCCATGATGAAGTCCATCATTATTTTTCAGTATGGTCTACTGATTTTTATTATTTTCGTCTATAAAATAAATCTGTAGTACCTATTAGTAAAACACGAAATGAAATAGAGTAGATATTACACTTATCATGAGATATAATTTATTATTCTAATTAAGGCAACAGCCTACGTAAACTTTTTGTAGTGATGCGACAATATCGCTACTAACGTGGTTTAGTCACGTTTGAAACGCCCCACAGAAGCGATGCTAACGCGCTACAGGATGGCGGCTACATCGATGCAAAGCGCGACCGTATCAGACGACATCGGGGAAAGGATGGAGGGAAGGTGGCGCGGTGGGATGCTGAATCGCGTTTGCAGCACGACAGCATCGCTAGTGAAATGTGGGTCGCGAAAGAGCGACAGCCTCGCTGCAAAAAGCCGCCGTGGGCGAGCACCCTTAGATGTCAGTTTTCAAGGTATGAAAACAATGATCAAATTCATTCGAAAGATCTCAGAGAATGTCAAAATGTCCAGAGACTCACAACAAGAAATATAACAAGTCCATTGGATAATAGGCTAGATGCCTGTCAAGTCCAATCAGTATCTTTTTATTAACCGGCAAAATGAAAGTTCGGCAAAATTCCCAAATAACAAGACATTTCGTCACGACATTGTACTCGTAAATATTGATTTGATGGTAAAAAATAAATACAAATAAAACGAAAGCGGACGAAAATATTCTGTGTTGTTCTTTATATCTTTGCTTCAATGTAATATTTATTGCTGAAAATGTTATTTTAATGTATATTTAGTTGTTATGTTGATGTAGTAAATAATACAAATATTTGGAAAAACTTCGTAGTGGTAAATACGTAGTAAATAATAAAAAACTGGAACTTTAAATGGCATATGACCTTTTATTGTAAATACACGTTGTAGCTACTGTTACGCTACGTGTTGCAAAAGCACCTAATCAAAAACCCATAATGTCCCACTGCGGGCTCGGATTTCCTCTCGGAAAAGGGTTAAGGCCATAGGTCCCCACGCTGGCCAAGTGCGGTTGGGGACTAGCAAGACAACGTTGTGGGTACATAATCATGCCGTTGGATGTCAAGCCGCCCTAAGGCCTCCCACTAAGCTTCACGACTTTTATCTTATGATAACAACCGGGACCGACAGCTTAACGTGACCTCCGAATCACGGAGACGCTCATGGTAACGTGCTACTAGCGATCACCCATCCAGGTGTGGACCGCGTAGTCGTTGCTTACCCTCGGTGATTGTTTCTAATCACCGAGCGCAACTGGGTTATGTGCGCCTCTTAAAAGCACCTCAGTAGGCCACTATTGTCTGCATTTGCAATGAGAATTAGGTTGGTGACTACTACTCTTGGATTCTGCTCATGCTTTCCATCAGGCAGAGTAGAGTCACTTCCACGTATATGTAACAAACAAAGAAACTTGCGAGCAACAGAAATGGAATTTCAACCTTATACATGGACAACAGCTTATTAATAGACAATAATAGATGACCTGAAATTACTTGAAACAGGTTTATGGAAATTATAAAACCCACTCAAGATCGGTGATTTCCTTTCAACCAAATGTAACTTTATTATCATCAACAGACTTTAACAGTCCACTGCTGGACACAGGAATCTTCTTAAAAAAGAGGATTTGGCCTACTGTACCACGTTAGGCAGACGGGTTCGTATAGGGTTTGTGTCAAGGTTTTCTTCTCTTTTCAGTGACGTTGTCCTGTGTTGCTTTGTCACCTTTTAGGACACTCATGGGTTGACAAGGGGTGCTGACACTCCCTTTTCTTTATCCGTCACTATGCGGATAAATAAATAAATAAATATTTTTTCGGACATCTAACACACAACGCCATCTAGTCCCAAACTAAGCAGAGCTTGTATTATAGGTCCTAGACAACTGATATTAAATACTTATATACTTTTTTTTTGTAAATACATACATATTATAGATAGAAAACACCCAAACTCCGAAACAAATATTTGCAGATCAAACAAACATTTGATACGACCTGGGAATCGAACCCGAGACCTCAAGAACAGCAGTCGCGTACGCTACCGCTGCGCCACCGAGGCAGTCAACGGATAGGCCGGACGTCAACTTTTTTATGGTTATACACAAATATATGACTAGTTGTTGCCCGCGACTCCACCCGCGCGTATGTCCGTTATCGCGGCAAATGGTAGCCTCTTTATTATTCTGACGTATAAGCTATAATACTGTAAAGTTTCATCCAAACCCGTTCAGTAGTTTTTGCGTAAGGGGTAACAAATATCTTCCATCCATACTTACAAATTTTCGCAGTTATAATATTAGTAGGATGATAAGTTCTATCAACATCTATTGTTGTTATTATTATATACTACATTATATACTATTATATACACTATACAACTCTTTTAGTATGCAACTCATCCTAAGGTGATCTATTACTGTTGAAAATGAATATTTGTTCTACCACAATATGCCTTCATATTACAAGTTTGAGCTATAATGTATCATCTGTTATTTGTTTCTGACGTCGGTTCGCTTAGTTTACCTTGCAATTGACTAGCGCATGATATATTGTACTATATTTGTTTGTTATATTCCTTACCACGTAAATAAATATGTATTTAACCTGGTTGTACATTTCATATTGTATTGTTTTGCTTCGGTAAATTTGTACACTGATTTAAGTTTAAACTCATCACATAGTGCCTTCATCATCATCATCAACACAACCGTTAGACCTCGAATGCTGGACATAGGCCTCGCCAAAGGCTCCCACAACAACACGTCCTGAGCTGCCCGCATCCAGCGGTTTCCTGCGACTTTCACCAGGTCGTCAAACCACCCTTTATAGAGGACATATCCACGCTCCGTCGTCCATTACGTAGCCGCCATTTCAGAACTCTTAAGTGACTAAGATAATACTAAATTACCTAAGAAACAAGTGAATAATTTAGAATGTGTGTAAACAAAGGTTTTTCTGCAGATTGTTTTTTTTAGCCTACCTCGAGCCTCTAGACTTTAACTCGTGAAAGACACAATATTCTTTTTAATGTGGTGACAACCCCACATACATTACAAATGGAACAACACCGGCCACCGGAAATTATCCTTAGTTGTATGTTGTTATAAAGTATGTGCATTATTGGTCTTTAAGCTATAATCTAGGGACGTTCAACCAGGATTATCACTCGTTGGTAATAATAGCATTAGTGCTATCGTTTTTGGTTGGTAAAAGCGAGACCGGAGGCAGAAATAATACAGAAGCATCTCTATAGACCAATATGTGACACGTTAAAGAGGCTTTTAGGAACCAATGAGGTGATGGAGTTTAAGCCACGAGGTTCAATCGAAGATAAATTTACACGTTAGCACGAGAATTTACACGCTATTTATTTTAAACAAGCAATTACAATTTAAATATGGTAATTCGATGAAGAACAGAATAGACACATTTATTAGGCCAAGGTGTGGGTCTTGAGAGGGTCGATCTGCAGCGGTCCTCCAAGTAAGGAGTACTTAACTGAAGACTGGCAAAGAAAAATAAAGTGTAAGTCACCTTGCTGCAGAGTTGCTTTCGCAATGAATATGATAACCACTACTATCGGATTCTGCTAATGCTTTTCATCAGGTAGAGTAGAGTCACTTTAGCAGCATCGAAACATGATTTCTGAGAAGGCATACAATGTACAGTCAATGTTTAGAATACTTCTGCATATTCTGCGTATAATGTATTGTGTTAAGAGTTATTTTTCACTAATATCGAAGCGATTCGTGTCAATTTCAAATGTATAAAGGTACCTACCATCCGTTATTTACTATCGTTGGAGTAGTAAACTCTTACTATAGTTAGTATAGTAACGTCTTCGGTGGTATGATATGTAGATACATTTTACAAACCCCGGCCTTAATTAGCAATCTATTGACATTTCTTTTAAATAGATTCAATATTTTAGATGCTACTTTGAGACATACAAACATGCATGCCAAAACTATTACCGTCATTTTTGGTTTCGGCGTAGTAGATTAAAAACAATAGCCGTAGAAGACTGTGCACTTAGTGTAAAATACAATCGTAGTTGTGACTAGGCTCCGTTACCAAACTTCTTACCTTTAAAAAGTAATGCTGATGGATATTTCTTTTTGTTCTCTTCTATAAAAGAAAACAAATTTTCTCATCAGTTTTCCTCAAACCCGAAAGTTAATACACTATACAGAAGGGTATATTTTCCACGCATGCCTACAAAACAAGGTAAATCTGCAACACAAACCACTCAAAGTCTAATGCATTATATCTTTAGATGTACACAAGCTACGTTTGCGGTGGTCCTACAGACCCCACTTCAATCGTTTAACCCTGAAAGCAACATATAGCCAACGCACGACCTTTTAGGGTGAAACGTGTTGAAAAGGTTCACATCAAACATCATTTCTGAACGACCCTTTGCAAACTTTCAATAAATATCACGTTCCTATGCATACTCTGTCAGCTCCATAGATTTTCTATTCCGCTTACATTTGCTTAGGTTCGATTTTGAATATATACAACTACAGTCAATGTTGGAAATACAAAACATTGAACATAGTTGAGTACCGCGGTGTCATACAGTTCTCAGTCAGTTTAAAAACACCTATAAATTTTAACTTATTATGTTATTCCGATGTCTAAAAAGCTATACTCGTATTACTGCAGTTTTTGAAAATCCGTTCAGTAGTTTTTGCGTAAAAGAGCAACAAACACACATCCTTACAAAGTTTCGCATTTATATTGTTAGTAGAATACTACCTACCTTTTAGTATTTTAATGGATAAGGTCGCAAACTAATTTACTATTGTATGCTTGAGTCATGTTAACCTGATATGGACATGTGGACATGTGACGGGTAGAGATGAGCAAAATGTAGTTAAGAAAGTGTTAAGTATGGAAGTCGACAAATATAACAGTAGAGGACGATCAAAGAAAAAACGGATGGACAGCATAAAAGAGGATATGGCCAGGAAGGTAGTAAGTAGTGAACTGACGAGTGATAATGAAGGAAGAAAACTCGCGTTGACCTTAAACAAATTTGGGAAAAGGATAGGGAGGTGATGATGCCTGATTCACAACAAAGACTTTAAGGATTTGAATACGTAAATATAAAAGCAGGCCTTGAAGCTGTACACCTTTAACGCAGTATAAACTGTTCACACAAGGATATTTTGGTTGGCTATTTTAGGTACCAACTATTTTAAATCACTGTAAAAGTTCTAAACTAAAGTTTCTATAAAAGTACCAGCTTTTAACGGTTAATATTTCCAGAACAAAAAGCAGTACTTGCGCTACTCAAAACTAAAATCTACCTCTCTGTTGAATTTCATTGAGATCTGGTCGAGCGTTTTAAAGTGATAGACCAAGGTAGTAGAGTCACGCTTACTTCAGCACGAACGGGCCAGCTCGGGGTAGTAAAAACCCCGGGGTATTTACTACCCTCGCACAGATAATCAATGTAAAATGACAGCGATCGTGCTGTCGTGTTTCGTTGGTGAGTGCAAGACCGAAGGCAAAATGATGCAGACGCGTCCCTAGCCCGCCATGGTGTGGGTCACCATGCTGCATTGTTTGCATTGGCAGTATGGTCCACCACTCTTGGATTCTGCTTATGCTTTCCATCAGGCAGAGTAGAGTCATTATGACAGGGCCAAACATAAAAAAAATCGAATAATAAATTTCCATGGAAATTTTTGCATTTATTTCACAGAAAACAGAGTGAGTGAGCATAGCGGAGACCCATACCCCAGCCCCCCCTCCATCCCCCAAAGGCCGACAACGCACTTGTGCCGTCTCTGGTGTTGAGGGTGTCCCTGGGCGGCGGTAATCGCTTACCATCATTCGATAATTCTGCTCGTTTGCCCTCTATTCCATAAAAATATATAACAATAGTGACATAAAAATATATGAACAGTTAAAATTTCTGTTAAAGTGGCATTCAAGTGTTTTTTATCTAAGTGGGCATATCACGTATGTACAGGTCAAATAAGCCTAACATATGAGAAACGATTTATACACGCACTACACTGTGGCATGTCCATTATACAAATTTAGGTCGTTGACCGTCCCTGAACTTAGAATCAATTCCTGTTACGTTATATAAACTATAAAGATCAACAATACGTGACTGCTACTGGAGTTACTGTTTCCTAGATTTAGAAGTACTGATTCAAATTTTAAAATATCAAAAGATTAATTTTATTCTTTAAGTTAATATTGAAAAAAATACATACAGTGAAACATGGAATCATGTTATGGCATATGGAAAATCATGTTACCGAGAAGATAAAAATAATTGTGATAATAGATGTTTATATATATATATCGGAACTAGCCGACCCACGCAACCTCGTTTGCGTCTTCTATTGCCCGTAGCATGATAATTCACCCGTTTTTGTAACGTTCTTCGTTGGTGCTCCGCTCCTATAGGTTTTAGCGTGATGATATTTAGCCTATAGCCTTCCTCGATAAATGGGCTATCTAACACTGAAATATTTTTTCAAATCGGACCAGCGGTTCCTGAGATTAGCGTGTTCAAACAAACAAACTCTTAAGCTTTATATATTAGTATAGATAAAAAATGTTTAAGTGATTCAACATTAAAATAGAAGGAACTTAATTAAAGATCTTAATAATAAGAATGTGAGTTTCAGGGGCCCTTTCGCCACTTACTGATAATGTCCCTAATAAACTACTGTCAACTTATCTGTGAAATAACTACAAGTCTTGGATTGAGATATACATCAGATAAACATATATTTATCAGCAACTTTTATCTGGTTAATAGTGATATATGGTAGATAACTATCTGAAGCTTAATCAGTAACTGGTGAGACCCGTGTCACCGCCCGTGACATTGACATCATATCCTTGACATTGACGGATAAATAACGGCTCGTGCTGTCTAAGTTGATTGTTTTAAATTTGAAATCTAAAGATTAAAAGAAAACGTAATGATTTTCATCGATAATGAAAGAATCCCGTTTGCTATCTGACGCAGACGTTTGCTATCTTTATCTAAATAACAATACAAACGACGATATAGATTTATTTTACAAATCTGTGTGGCATGACGTCTACCATATGACCTAAAAACGATATGAAACCATAATAAGTGTAAATTACCATCAGAACAATGAACAATGTAAAAGTGTGCCAAATATTCTTGCACTTTTCACCACAATACACCATAAACATTTATGGCAGTTCAAGATGGCTACCTTTGGAGAATCGTGTTCGTGCTAACGTTCACCCGCGGGGCTCGCTCTTACTTTATGCGAAATTTATAGACCCATAGCAAAGGAGAAATTGTTTGTTCGCATGAAAGAGTGAGTACATATAACCGAGATATAACGTAGCATCGCATCTGTTTCCTCCACGATATACTAATGAAATGCCTATAAATGGACGTGAGGCAGCCACGTAGCCTGAATAAAGCAGGGTTTTTTTCAAGGCGCACGTTATGAAAATAACTCGCATATAACTTTACTAATCCGGAACTGATTAGAACAGTTTATGTTGAACATTTTGCAGTTCTTCACGCCATTTGCAGAAATGCTTCACCGTTCAGGGCTTTATTGCAATCTGTTACAGTAAAAGGGTTCTGGACAGCATTTTTTAATTTAAACGTGTCATCTATCTCCTCTTAAAGTCAGTGCACAAAAATGTACAGTTAACCCTTTAAATTGACGATTTAAAAAGTATATGAGCGGTAGCATTTTGTTGAACAAAATAACTATATTAAAACAAGCAGTAATCCTCAAGAACCTCTTTCAAAATTCTCTAGGGAAAAATGACTAAATTATGACAACAACAACATGAAAATAAAACAAAGGGAATTCAACCTTTATATCGATAACTTGTGCTGATTTTGAGTCAAATCACATTTATGTCAGTGCAGTATGTTAAATGGAACCAAATTACGCATTCGTTAATTTTTTTTTTCGGACGTCTAAGACACAACGCCATGTAGTCCCAAACTAAGCAAAACTTGTGTTATGGGTACTAGATAAATGATACAAATACATATATACTTTTTTTTTTGTAAATACATACATATTATACATAGAAAACAACCAAACTCCGAAACAAATATTTGGAGATCATACAAACATTTGATCCGACTCGGGAATCGATACCGATACCTCATATTCAGCAATCGCACACGCCAACCGCGAGACCAACGAGGCAGTAAAGGCACAATTAACAGTAACAACACCTCATCAAAATAAGTGTTGATTGTTTAAGAAACACAATAACGTAATTCACTATTTATGTTTGAGAGTAGAAATTATGATGCGGGCAAACTCAGAAGGCGAAGCACAATTTTACCAAAAAACAATGGTTCTCACGCAAAATATTTAGTTCGCAAAATGGTTAAGAGACACGTTGCGTAAATATTGTATGAAATTTACAAAATATGAAAAGTGAGAGAGAGCTAACCTTAAATCAAAAAGAAATTATATTATTATAGTTTTCTATGATTTTCTGTTGCGTCGGGCGTAAATATTTCTGGCGAACCTTAGTACTAGTGTCAATGTTAATAATAAAAAAAAATACAAAAGCATGTATATAGTGGACTCGGAAGTCCGTAAAATTTTGATTTATTGTTTCGTTAAGACCTTGTCTCTTGCCAAATTTCTTGATTCTAGGTCAACGAAAAGCTTCTTATAGTTTTTTGGTCCATATTCAAGTAGTAATATTATATCGTCTATATGTATAATAAGCGTTCGTGTTGTTTTGATTACTATTCAAATTTTGACCTTCAATTCAGTATTTTCGCATCAGCTCATGGGATAACCGTTTTCTGACAGTAAAGAACAAAAAAGTTTTTACTTTCGTAAATTCATAATTTCATAAATACACTATTGTTACTTGACTAGATATTGTATAAAGAAGGAAGCGAATTTTAAACTTAAAACGGTGACCAATTTTGCTAAAAAATCGAGTTCGAATATGTAGCAATAACGAGCTGTGAGCTACTGTAAAATGTTAGTTAAAATTTAAATTTTTAGCAATCGGAAATAGAGGGCTTTGTGAAGGAACCAATTATATTTTTGCATGATCGACTTTCCATTACGGCTGAGTTATTCTCTAGGCTGTTTGTTTTCGGTCTAAAGATATTATTGGGCCCTTTATATTCGTGCGCTTTTTGCGGGTATTGGTCAAAATATTCAATGAAATTTTTAGATAGAATTTTTTCGGTCTTTGAAAGTCAGTAGAGCGTAATAGACGTAATTATTCAACAGCTTTGTAGTAAAAGAGTAAAAACAGTATGGTAATTTATACCTCTTTCTTAGTACTTACTTAACAAAAGTGTTATGTACTATCATTTCATTTTGAAGGCGTCATCAACATACTAATCCAATTATATTTTTCTCTAAATATTTACATTAAATGCTTTAGTTTGACCAAAATATATGGAATACGTTTTTTGTTTATTTTATGTCAAAGTTATGTAAATCAGCTATATGAAGAATCCCTCTATATATAAATTCGTAAATCCGAATTTTGATTAATGGACAATACCTTTATCTTTGTCGATGAATTATGCATTGAATGAATAAATAACAATGTGTATAGTTTTTGTATCGTACCATCTGCTACGAAACAAAACGATATAGCTTCATTAAACGCAAATAACAAAATCCACTTAGAATTTGACATAGTTGGCCGATTGTCGAAATAAAAAAGCCGGCACTTGTGATAAATTAATAACGGTACAATGACACCGTCAAAATGTGATTTAGGGTGTTCTACACAATCATGGTTCGTTAAACCGCCAACTAAAGCAGTTTGAATGGCGGAATAACATATTTTAGTTGTGACCCCACAGAATTGCACACTAGCTATTTATTGTATCCCTAATTTTGTATTGTATTCTTTTTAGGGTTGGCAAAATCCTTGAACTTTGGTAGTAATGTTTGAATTAAAATTGCAGATTAAAGGCCTGGTGTAATTTGGTTTATTGGTGGCTTTAAGTCTAGTTTAAGAGTTATTTAGACCAATCTCGAAAATGGCTCCAAGGATTTTTATGAAATTTACAATGCAAGGGGTTTCAGGGGCAATAAATTGGTCTGGTCATTTTAAGAATTTTTATCAGAAGAAAAAAAACGAGCACAGTTCGGTCAAAAAATCTTATAAAATGAACAAAATATATTCCATGGTTTGGTTTTTTAAATTTCAACATATTCTTAAAATAAAAGAGAGGAAAACATCTGCTCTCAAACTGACAATTCGCCCGCGCATAACCTTTTTGTTAAACCCT
Organism: Spilosoma lubricipeda; assembly: GCA_905220595.1. NCBI lineage: Eukaryota > Metazoa > Arthropoda > Insecta > Lepidoptera > Erebidae > Spilosoma > Spilosoma lubricipeda. The sequence continues at coordinate 6,225,747 of HG992295.1, forward strand.
AACTTGACGAATAAAAATGCAAATCGCTCCAGGCAAACGGAAGAGTGGCCCTGAATGGTGCGTAAATTTGGAACAGGTGCAGACTAGGGTTATAACCGGTTTTAAAACGATAAAATAAGATGGGAGAAGCATCATTACAATTATTTTTTATTATTTCACTAATGAAGGGTAAGTGTCGTTATTGTTCAACTGCACTGGTTTTTATAGTTAGGTCCAGCTTTTGCCCACGGCTCCAATCGCGTGCATGTCGATTATCGTGGTAAAGAGTAGTCTATGTCCTTCCTCAAGAAAGAAGTTCTCATCAGATCATCTTTTTGTCAAATTTCATTGAAATCAGTGCAGCGGTTTAACAGTGAAACCGTAACGGACAGTCAGACGGATAGACAAACAGAGTTACTTTTAAATTTATAATATTAGTATTGATTAAAGTTTAATTTTAAATAAGCTTTACTATTATGAAATAAAAGTGTAGCACGCAATGCATTGATATGTGTCGTGTTTATTGTCTGCGTTCGATCACCTACGTAAATCAAGTGATTTTTTAGGATCATGTTTTAGAACGCCTGATTGCGATATCAAAATACCTATTAGTAGTACTTCCCTTTAAGCGAAGTATTTATTAGTTGCTAAATTTGAACGGTAAAACTCGTTGAAACTTCCTACACGACTGTTTTTAGACTTTCGCGACTTTTACACATAGTTTTTGTTGTAAAGGGTCTTACAAATATTCGCGATAAAATTATTTTATTTACTATTTAACACAAAGACTACATTACTCTGAGTCAGCACACTAAAATTAATTAAAAATAAGGTCAGGATCAGTGAGTGCCTGCAATTTTAAGCTACGCTAAGAATGAGAACACTTCACAGTCTCAGGCATCTTCTTTTTATGGGCAATAACTATGGTTACACTGATCTCGATTTCGAAACATCTGATCACCAATTCCTCCAGATGCTAAGATGGCCTGTAATGGTTTTTACACGTTATAGAATAATAACTACTAGAGTATATTATGCATTATTCATCAAAGAAAAGAGGCTTGAAAACCATTAACTATCTATCTAATAAAAGGTTACCGAAGTGCAAAATCCCCATGGTTTTATCGTAGTTTCAACAAATTACCAATCACTTTTTTAAAGGAGAACGTTTATTTTCTTTTTTTACTTTGCGTACCAAGTTTAAATGAGTTACGAAGTCTGCGCGTTTGAATGATTTGATTGTGAAGCCTTATGCGACTTGGTGGGTTCGTTCAACGGATATTTCTAAAACTGAGACTTCTTACTGTAATTTTCGAATTCTTTTCAATAGGCGAGACTGTAATGGACTGTTTTTTTCTTGAAAAAATAAATGTCGACTGCCATAAAGAATACAATTTACCCCATTTGACCTTCGCTCTAAGTTTTATTGAAGGTAAAGGTACTATTATAGGAACATAACCTCACATCTTACACACGGTCGTCTGATCCCGTACTAATTACAGTCTGTCTATGTACTGTGGTAAAAAACATCAACATGGCGTTTTATTTCTAAATAGATTCATCTATATATATTTAATAAAAGAAAGTCGTGTTAGTTACACTATTCATAGCTCAAGAACGGCTGAAAATTGGTGGGAAGAAAGCTTAGAACCAGGAGACGGACATTTTACATAGTTTTTTTTACTTTGCTTCGCGACTTTACACGCGGTTGTTGTTGTACCGCGGGGCTCAGCTAATCTATACTAATATAATAAAGCTGAAGAGTTTGTTTGTTTGTTTGTTTGTTTGAACGCGCTAATCTCAGGAACCGCTGGTCCGACTTGAAAAATTATTTCGGTGTTGAATAGTAGTTGAATAGTCTATTTATCGAGGAAGGCTATAGGGTACATATCATCACGCTACTACTTATAGGAGCGGAGCAACAATGAAGAATGTTTCAAAAACGGGGGAAATTTTCACGCTACGGGCAATATAAGGCGCAAACGAGGTTGCGTGGGTTAGCTAGTAATAGATAAATTACACACAGATATGAAAGAAGTGATCGTGATTATTGGTATATAATTATTTGCATTATGTTAGTATTACTGTCTGGATTATTAGACTACTATCAAACTGCCCTCTTTGCTTTCTTAATTTACGTGTTAATAGCAGCCATTTACGTTAATGATGACATGCTTATTAGATACTGCTAACCATAACAATTACTCATGTCGGTAAGTCAATATTGAGGTGTACATATCAAAGATACTTAGATGTATACATGCATATATAGTATGTACTACTATACACATAACACGTATATTGTATGTAGAATGTCAGAGATTGTCAGATATATATTCTGCGTCATATTGGCCTAATGACGAAGAAGCATTTTAAATATTTATTAAAAAGTATTTTGATATTTTATTAAATAGGAGGCAAACGAGCAGACGCCTGATTGTAAGCGATTAACGCCATCCATGGACACCCGCAAAACCAGATCACAAGGTGTAATTTTGACGCAAATTCTTAAGTATTTTTTGTATTGTCATAGTTATTTGGTGAATACAAATAAAGTTACACAATATTTATATTTACCAAAAAGGAAATCAACCCAACCACGCTGAATAATCAAGACAATACAAAATGTAATCAGAGCGCTGAACTTACTTAACTAATTTATATGTTTATTCAAAATCCTTATGTTAATATCCTGTACATAAATATTGAAATAAATCATGAAATATTTATAAGTTTTAACAGAGAACTGTCTATGAATTGTATCTTTAGATTTTTTAATGCTAACTTATTTAAATTTTCCAAGCTGAAGATATGTAAATTGTATAACTAAACTAGCTGAACCAGCAAATGTTATTTTGCCATAAAAAATATTTAAGGATGGGTCACCCTTACCATTTAGGGGGATGAAAAATAGACGCTGTCAAGCCGTTTCGGAGGAGTTTAACTACAAACACCGCGACACGAGAGTGATGACGGGACGTTGTTGACGTGATGTGAAACTTGAACACATCTTATTTGCAACTAAAACAACTAAAAGATTATCTAAATACGACATAAAACATATAGCTAACTCTTTTGTTCCCGCACACTTCTTTCAAAGTACACATACATTCATAATGTTGAGCGTACATAATCAGTTTCAACAAAGAAAAGGGGTGTTATTTATGCATCCCTACACTCGTAATGAGGCACACACGTACTCTTAATAACCTTACGAATTATTAAATTTCTTATACAAACAAGTGTAGTACAAATGTTGTTATGTTAATCATGTTAGCGTTTATACAGATGTAGGTTTAAGACAGCTGTAGTGTTTCAGTAGTACGCAGAGATAAAGCACGATCAGTCATGACAAATACTGTGATGTTGTTTATCGGAATGAGTATATTTTATACACGTGCTCATCAAAAATAAGGCTCAGTGCGAAGGCCAAGTCCCACAATTTCCTGATCGTCACGAATTGCGTCCTGAGCGATGTATTTGCACTCTCTCTGTTTCAAAGCCAACAATACACAACGATGGGATGCTGAATTTGGTCACACGTTTTCAATAAGGCTACACATAAGATATTATTTAGTTTACAATCATGTGTTCAAACGCAGGATCAATTAGGCTTTTATTCGCCGATAGGACGGTTATTCTGTATGACCTGGAAGAATTTTACCACAGAAACTATGTCTATTTGGCTTAAATTTAAAGCTGTTACTATGGCTTCCTTGATGTAAACATCGAATTATGGGCCCAGCGAAATCTCTACTACAAAAACTTTATCTACCCCCCGTAGATGAAGTTTTTGTAGTAGAGATTTCAGGTTTGAAAGGGCTGAAGAACTATCGAACTATCAAATTGTTGATGAAAATACTTGAATATTACTTCAAACCTACTTGTTTTCACAGTATCTTTCTCTGCATAGATTACTTGGTAAATAGTGAAGTAAGTTAATTACAGGTATGTACATACATAATATTTGTAACATCCTATTTTTAAAGTAACCAATATATATAAATTAAGAATTACGTAAAATAGTTTTAGTACGAAGCGGGAATTGATGTAATGGCCTTTGACGTGAATTAAACACAGGTCAATGTACATGTTATATAAATATCTGTTACATTAGAGGATATTAGCGGATTAAACACCACGCTCTCAGTAAAGTAGTACATACCTAAACTAATATTTTAAAGATGTTAGAGTTTGTGAGTTTGTATATTCAAGGTAATCTTATGAACTACAGGTTCGAATTGAAAACTCTTTTGGTGTTGGAAAGTTTATTAATCGAAGAAGGGTATAAGCTATATAACATATAGTAGCCTGTAAGAGATAGCCTCCGAGCGGGCGATGAGGCCGCCAATTGTATTTCCCTAATTTTAAGCTTACCTAGGAATGCATCTGGTGAAATTAAGTGATCTAATTATTAACATCACGCTAGGATAAATAGGAGCTAAGCATTAATGAAAAATGCAGCAAAAACGAGGATTATTTTTGAGAGACGAAGACGAAGTTGCAACACTAACTTTTAAAGACGTTTCGACCAGGTTGCACTGCCTGTGACCACGGCCAGTGCAACCTGGTCGAAACGTCAGGCAAATCAGAGGTATGTAATATACCTTTTAATAAGTGATCGCATTAATTCCCGTTAAAATGAAGTTGCAACAGTAGCTAGTAATCAATAATTTTACTAGAACATATTACAAGCACTTAATATGCATGCTATTGAAAGGTCAATTATTCTCTCAAAGGAAGCAAAGAGAAACAGTAAACCCTCCAGGCTTCTTTGTTCTTACGATAGAACTATTAAACTTCGAGTATACAATCTTATGAAGCAACTAATATAGACTACGTTTTTGTTTAGAATCCCTAAAGATATTAACAAAGTTTGTTACAAAACTTTTTCATGTGTTTTTCTAAGGACTCCTCGTAACAGCTGTCTATAAAATCTTTCAAGGCTTTCTTCCACCAAGAACAATATGAAAATATACAACTTAAATGTTTTTCGTATTATACAATTCAATGTGATATTAAGTTGATATTTTCGGTAAGTCTATGGTCTTAATAAATAAAAATTAAAGCTGAATAGTAATTTCCTTGATCAAAATTTGAAAAATCATACAAAATCGTTATTGTACTACCTATGTACTAGGTATAGGAAATAGGAAGCTATAGGTATCTCATTTAACAATCTTGCTATACCTAATTGTATTACAAAATGATTTTTCAGTGAAGTCAATTCAAATACTGGAATAAGTACAAGTGATCTGAAGTCTAGAATGTTCTTTATTATTTGAGGAAGTTTGGCTTAAAAAATGATTTTCAGTGACTGTTGTCATTTACTTTAATAATCAAAACTATATTAACAAGGATAAGTAGCCAGTATTTACACAATTTGTTTTTATGTACATTATGTCAAAAAGTACAACCTATTTATTTGTCAGCAGTGTTATAATTAATTACCATATGCCCTCAATCAAGAGTAATTACGGTAGTTAATCTGATTAAGCAAAATAACACGTTATGGGAGTACTTCAGAGGCATGGTATCGCACGTGTGCAGGCAGTGTGCTCCGAGCTTTAACCTTGCTAGGGTTGTTTAAATAAATTGCATAAAGAGTATTATTTCTGTTCAATTTTAATTGTTTATTCCTCATGTATGATTTAAAAACAAGTTTTTCATTTGTCTTGTCAACAAGAGATTACCTATAGCAAAATAAATCTAATTGAGTACTCTTAATCATGATCATCATCATCATATATCAGCCAAGCCAAAGGCTTCCTTTAAAAGTTCGCTACCATAACCAGTCCTGAGCTGATTGCATCCAACCGCTTCCCGCGACCATCAGCGAGTCATCGGATCACCTGTGTGGAGTACTCTTGGAGTAAAAGTATTTTTACTTCTTTCTTGTTCAACTTGATTGATTTTGTTAACTTTATAAGTAAATTTGTAAGATTTAAAAAAAAATGAGAAAAAAATGGGACTACACGAGAAGCAACAGCTTTCAAATAAAAAAAGGATTATCAAATTCGGTTCGCCCACTCGAAAGTTCTGAGGTAACAAACATAAAAAAATTACAGTCGAACTAAGAACCTCCTCCTTTTTGAAGTCGGTTAAAAAATACCGGCCATAGAGACTATAATTTCAAGGAATAAATAATTTCAAAAGATCACTAAAATGTCCCACTAAAAGAAAATGAATTTTAAGACAAATTAAATGTAAATATTGCTTCAACTGAAATCATTCCTTACAACGTCGGAACGGTTTGGCAGCAGCCCTAATCCCTAGGTTTACGTTACACTGGGCTTAATTAGCGCGAACAAACGCGTTGTTTGTACAGAGTGTCGCGTTAACGCGCTCCGATCAGCTGCGAACCACCCCATTACCGTTACAAGCTGTGGTGCACACAAACTATCAACGTTTAGGAGTCGTTCTGAAACGGGTCTGAAATAAATTAATAAAGCATGAACTTTTGCCAGGAACAAAGAATAATCACATAAAACTTATGTAGCTAAACATTGAAACCCAAACAGGAATGTAATTGTATTGTACATGATGTTGATGCTAATATTATAATATTGTATATCGAACGTTGAAAGTTCGATTTATCATAGCACGAATAACTAAATTATATTTTTATAGAGAGTTCTTAGAACGCTGTATCAGCATTCTACACAAAGAATCGTTGATCGAACAAAACAATGACTATAAGGGTATGCAAATTAGCTATTAGTGGAGACTTGGATTTTTATTCATAAGCATTATTTAACTTTAAGCAACGGTTATGTTATTATCAACTTTAAAACCGCAAGTTTAAAGTTTAAAATAACACATCTTCGGCAGTTATTGGACTGATAAAAAATATTAAATAACAAGAATATCAACCAACATTTTTCACTGACCTTTGAAAGGTTAATTCCTAAAACGAATAGTAATTTAACTAATGGCTATAATTAACGTCCTACAGATCCTTAAACATTCCATTTGTTGGCATATGAAAGCTGTGAATAGAATGAGGATTGATGGCTTGATTTTGATGATTATCTGGTTCAAGACATGTTTATGAACGTCTATTAATAGTGACTTGAAGACATTAAGGCTTTTTACAATGCTTTTAGTGATAAAAATATGGTAGTGAGACTTACTTCGAATCATCATTATCATCAACAACCTTTGATAGTCCACTGCTAGGCATAGACCTCTCTGTAGAAAAGAACACCTTGGTCTTATATATAACAACATAAAGTTTTATCATTATTTTTAGGTTGTAATATAAAATTGCTTGTGTGATTTTGTGAAAATCATTATGAATATTAATTATTTACATGTATCTATTAAAAGTACTAGCAAATTTGAATCTAATGTTTGTTAGTATCTATCAAACAGTTAAAACTCTTCGCTTTTAATTAGATCTCGTGCCTTAAATATATGATAGCGCATGTACAGGAGACTTAGAAAAACTATTGAAATAAATAACGACTCTTGTTCTTTTTAAGTGATACTTGACAAACGAGCAGATGGATCGCCTGATGGTAAGCGATTACCGCCGCTCATGGATACCTGCAACACCAGAGGCGTCACAGGAGTGTTTAAAAAGGAGTACGCACTTTTCTTGAAAGATTGGAGATCGTATTACTTCGGGAATACCATAGTCCATTCAAAGATTTTGTTCGTCACAATAAATTAGAGATATGGAGTAAGGAATTTATAGCACACACAATGACAGCTAACGTCGGAAAATAGTGCATTATGCATATATTCTATGAGAAATAACCTACCTAATGAGCTGGAACATAAGGTTCACAATCTAATATACATGACTAACGCAGCAGGATTCGAATTATAAAATAAAACATATGCATAGCTATGCGGTAGACGGCTCACGTCGGCGGTGCAAAACTGGAATCCTTCGGGATTTCATTCAGTATGACTAACGTGCTAGGTATTTTAGCCGGAGAAGGTAAAGTTTTTGTGCTATGCCTAGCGAACAACCACTATAAAGATTTTAGCGGAAACTTTAAATTTATAGAATTTTAAATTTATTTTTTTGTTCTTTTGTCGATCCATGAGGTGTATATACTCGTGAATGGACAGTTACCGCACACTATTTGCTTTGCTGAACAAAAGGGATATCTGTGGCATATATAGTGGTAACAGTATTCTTGTTAAATCTGTGTTTAATTCCCAAATTAGCTTCTCTACAAGAAAAACCTATGACGTAAGCCCTGTATACACTTCTCGAAGGGAATATTTTTTAATGCTTATATTTTCAAAGATTGACAATAAGCTCTAAAGTTGAAAATTCCCATTATTTTTTATAACCTAAAGTCTGAATGAATTTCAAAACACATTAAACTATAGGATATTCCTAAACAAATACTAAAATACCTGAGTGAAACTTACTAAGAAAATCGTCAATAGCCATCGAAATACATCTATTCTTTCATCAGATTAATAAAGTAGTAACAAACTAAATATACCTACATCAAGAGTTTATACGAAATGACAGTGATGGATTAACTACAACGTTTTAACAAAATGTATTTCAGTAAATTTACCGAATTATTCCTCAATACTGTCAATTGGAGACGTTTAACTACATAAAATTGGTAAGTGGCCCAAGAAACACCTTCCATACATTTATCAGTAGCAACAAGCCATGTTTACTATAAATATATGACCTAAAAACTATAAATATTTATTGTATATGTTGTATTCTGCCCCCCTAGCCAAGAAGCAAGCGTTCTTCATTCTGCAATCGTTAACGCCTAAATTCTCGCATGTCATTGGCTAATACTCTGTCTAAGATTAGCCAATGACACACGAGAATTTAGGCTTTAGGTATATATGTATTTAGGTAATAAATATATGACCTAAAAACTATAAATATTTATTGTATATGTTGTATTCTGCCCCCCTAGCCAAGAAGCAAGCGTTCTTCATTCTGCAATCGTTAACGCCTAAATTCTCGCATGTCATTGGCTAATACTCTGTCTCAGATTAGCCAATGACACACGAGAATTTAGGCTTTAGGTATATATGTATTTAGGTAATAAATATATGACCTAAAAACTATAAATATTTATTGTATATGTTGTATTCTGCCCCCCTAGCCAAGAAGCAAGCGTTCTTCATTCTGCAATCGTTAACGCCTAAATTCTTGCATGTCATTGGCTAATAGAGAATTTAGGCTTTAACGATTGCAGAATAAAGAACTATTGCAACTTGGCTGGAGAGGCTGGTGACACTAATAACCAAGAGCAACAATATTCTGTGGTCTTCCATAGAACGGAGGACACTGAGCCCTGATACACAGTCCTTTTTCGTAGATTACAATGTTACAGCTATATAAATAAATATGATTCCAACTCTTGAGCCATTTATAGGTATCCATCAACCTTCGTACGTCACACGAAATACACATTTACATTAAAATGCCTCGAGAAAATAACACGGTAATCTTGGTTTTGTTGCTAATCCGTTTTACAATGTACCAAACATTTGTGGGCACCCGAATACAAGCGTTGATCGTATCACAGCGCCAATGAGATTTTAGCGCCTCGCTCCACTCCGCTCGTTCAGCTTAGCACGCATCGGTTATTGTCAAACACTGCTGTGCTAAAACTGTATTTAGCGGTAAATCAGACTGAACACGTGTTTCTTACAGATAATGAGACGGATGATGTTGCTGTCTCTTTCGATTATAGATAGATATCATTGTTTACATTACACTTATAGTAACATCATCTAGTGTTAAGTACGCGAATTGTGTCCGTCTAAACGGGCTTCAGCAGAATGGTGGTAAATTATAATAATAATAATAATATATCGCTTTATTGTACACCAGATGCATTACAAGGTAAGCTTAAAATTAGAGAAGTACAATTGGCGGAAGTACATCAGCAGAATGGTGGTAAATTGTGATTTGAGAAGCTATGGTTCTATACTATCTTATCAAACTACAAATATGAAAACACTGATGCGATCCCCAAGAATAAGTTGTAATGACAAAAAACGATGCGGTTCTTTTGGATTTAGGTTAGTAGTAAAGACATCAACTTTTCTTATATCAACAAATAGAAAGTTTAAGTCTATTTAAACTTTTAATCTTGGATCATAATAAGTCCGTATATCGGAACTGTGCTTTAAAGATCTTACAGAAATATTATTCCGTATATCCGGATAACCTACTTCACTGTAGCATACTCATATAGTTAATTTAATTCCAATATGTTCAACAAATGGCAGCGATACGCGTCACGCATCGAAATCGGTTCTCAATATTCAAACATGCGTCATTCATATCATGTAAGTACCAATACTTAAGCAGGCGTCAAACCTGGTAGTAAAAGTATTCAAAATTGTTACTGGCATTTTATACATTAAGGAAATGCTGATATTTTAAAGATATTTGGCGGTACAATAGGTTTCTTTATCAGGATTGTTTTAATGGCCATGTAAAATTTGTTTTCTAAACCGAAACGTTTCTTAGGGTAGACTTACTACCTTATCACCACTATTTCAGGTGTACCCTAGCCCTACCTACCCTACCCTATGATTAAGCAGATCTGTACATTATAAATTAAGTTTAATTGTTGGTTGTATAATTGCACAGCGTCGGTCCTGGGCCGGACCTCTCCCCGGCCATATCGGATAACCGTTCCATCGCATTATCAGAGTGGAGGTACAGAGAGTGCACCTGTGTTTGCTAAAAACCACGTTCACTACAATATCTCTTGCGTAGTTGGTTGGTTGGTCTCCGTTTAGACTGGCCGCCGTGGCCAAAGATAGGCTAAGAGAACATCATAATAGTACAATAAAAAGTACCTATATCTATAATACCCTGAACTCCACAGTACGGTAATATTCGATATCTATTTATATCAGTATGTTATTATCTACCCAAGCTTCTTAATGCTTGTGTTAACAAAGCTCGATAAGTATTTCATCGATCCACTTCAAGTTTCAACATAACATTATGTTCTGATATACGGTGCTTTTATAGAATTATAACAAAACAAAGAAGGAATCAGCTAAGAGTGATTAGGTTTATCTAGTACTAGGTGAGCCCTGCGGTGTTACCCGCGGTACAACAACAACTGCAGGTAACGCCGCGGGATAAATCTAGTCCTAAAAAAGTAGCCGAACGTTACTCCCTGGATCATCAGCTACCTGTCAGTGAAATTCCCATCAAAATCGGTCCAGCCGTTCTAGAGATTACGCGCAATAAACAGACAGACAAAATTTTATTATTTTGTATATATTTTTATAAATTCTGGCATATGGGAAAAGATATGAATACTAAAACAAATATAAAACTAGTTTATGGAGAATAATTTTTAGAAAAACTTGTTGGATTTTAAAATAAATCAATGAAAACACTAGATAAAGACACAATTTACTTATCAAAAATATTCAAACCTTATAAATAGCTAACAAAGCTGTTTTATAAATGTAAATATGGAAACGCTAAAACAGATTCAAATTTATTTATGTTTTCATGTACGGGAAGATTAGATGATGAATATAAAATTAAGTACTGATACGAACGCCAACGAAACATAGGCTATATCAACAAGCATACTCAATTCTCTACCTGATACCCCTACCTGTTCGCACCTGTGTTGTAAGCAAAAAAAGGACCAATAATCATTTTGGCCTCCTTTTGCAAATTTAAATCTGCGTATCGCATTTCCAGCAAGACTTCTTACTACGAATTGTTAAAAAGTAAACTTCAGTGTAATAATTAACAAGAAAAATATTGAAAAACTACAAAACGACTGCGTAAAAGCTTTTGATAAAATTTATATAGCCTATGTCACTCGGGCGAATTTCACAGGTCTATTGATATCATTTTATCATTTACTATTGCCCGTCGCGTGATAATTTTCCCCCGTTTTTGAAACATTTTTCATTGGTGCTCCCCTCCTATTGGTCTTAGCGTGATGATATATAGCCTATATCCTTCCTCAATAAACGGGTTATCTAACACTGAAAGAATTTTTCAAATCGGACCAGTAGTTCCTGAGATTAGCGTGTTCAAACAAACAAACAAACTCTTCAGCTTTATATATTAGTATAGAGTATAGATTTTCACAACTCTTTCATTAAAACCAGTTGAATAGTTTAGACACTACGATAGAACATATATGCATAGAGTGCCAAAACTACCTTTCCTTTTGACTTTTTTTATGTTCTAGCTGCCAAAATGACTCTTCTATGCCTGACGGAAAGCATGAGCAGAATCCATGACTTCGTCCTAGTCGAGTAAAAACGATTGTTTAAGTTACAGTTAACAAAATTTATTCCCGCTGTGAAACTTTCAAGGTCACAACAAAGTATTAACACCACACCCAAAGATGCGAGTTAAATCTTTTAGTAAATTCTTAAGAAGGGCTCGGTAATGCGAAGAACTCGACCATCTTGAATACCTCGGCTGTACTTCAAAAATAAGCTGAATTCCTTTGTGTCTAGAAATTATTAAACAAGTTCAAGAAAAGGTTGAACATCAATTTTCTTCGCAAACTGCTTGTGTAAGGGCTGAGAATATTTATATAGGAACATGCATCTCACGTTTTATTGGCAGATAGCTACCTGCAAGCTTCCAATGAATATATTAGCTAAGTTGGTAATTCTACGACTTAGTATTCAAAGTGGAGTGCCTATACCGGTAACCTGGTTACTGACACACAAAGTGCTTTTGACGAGGAATCATGAAAGCATCATAAGGAAACATTAAAGCCCTTCAAAGTTATGCACTTTGAAAGGTAAATGGAGAAATAATACGGTTATTATGGACTCTATAATTGGAAACGTTTGAAAAGGAAACCAAGGACGCTTATTGAACCCTAATGAGGGTGCTTGGATTGGTGCAAGTTGTTCTACGATATCATACATAATTATAATATTATTTTGAAACGATAATTTTTAAATTCAATTGAAGAGATTTCTAGAAAATATATTTTTTTCACTAAATCTTGATCAATAAATACAAAGTTTTCTTGAAGTTTCTATTTATAGTTGCATCTTCATTTCTACATTAATGAATACAATCCCATGGTTTTTTAGTTAAATCATTTCGCAAGAACTTTCAGAAAGGTTGAATTTTACAAAATTTATAAAAAGTAATTGTTTAAATAATAATTTGTTTAGCTCACAAATTCATATACCCTTTAGTTATCCTACCAGAGTGTATAATTTTGCTTTTCAAAAATAAATCTCTATTTTCTATCCAACCTCTTTGAAATGTATATAATATTTCAATATAATATTCGTATCTACACGTATTCCTGGCAAAGATGTTCTAGGATCCCGAATGTATGCAACAGAGGCAGTTACAAGATTAATATTCCTAGTGCGAAGTACACGGCGCCAGAGCCGCATCACGTGGAGAATTACCTTACACGCTTGGCTTGACAGATATGCAACCAGTAAACATATCCAAGTCTAATGCCAATGGTTTCCTTCGCAGGTATGTGCTTTAGAGCCTATAGATTACGCTCGTCCTCTTTATTGGTAATATCATTGTATTATCCACATAATATAATGATATTTCTACGTAAGCGTAACCGTGTTAGAAACTAATAAGTAAATTCAAGCTTTTACTTATAGATTGAAGAGATTTCTCATGCAGTCATGGTAGTGTGTGTGTGTGTGTGTGTGTGTGTGTGTGTGTGTGTGTGTGTGTTATGTTTGCTTTTGTATGTTTCTAGTAGTATTAGTAAGTTAAATGTATGTATATATAGTATGTATGTATATATATGTATGTATTTTTGTGTGTATTCTTGGACATATCGTTTTACTTCATTTTTAGTTTGTTTTGTCTATTTTAAAGTATAGTGCACCTTTACATTCATTTCCACACCACCTGAAGGTAGACTGTTAGAGAATGCCTATGGTATTAAGTCCGCCATTGTACATCTTGTGCATAAAGTTGTAAAATAAATAAATAAATTAATAAAATAAATAAATCATGTTTAATAAATGGTTGACTGTTTAGAATGGTAGGTTAATATCATCTACTATTCTGAATAAAATAGTATCCATTAAAACAGCTGGCAGAATCAACGAATACATGAATGTCATCTTATTCATTTGTGTATGTATGTATTTATGTAAGTATATGTGTGAACTTATATATTATGCGTATAAGCGTTTAATATAATAAGTTTGTATCACATATACAAACTTATCATACTAAAGCCATTTAATATAAGTAGGTATTTCAAAACTAACTTAATCTAAGTAATATCTGGTTGACTGGTAGAAAATGCCTTAGGCATTAAGTCCGTCAATGCACCTAACTGATGAATAATAAATTGTGTGCTTAAAATTAAAATTAAATAAATAAACGTACAAAAATATTATTTATATCCTACAATAACACCTTCTGTTAATGCTATACAATTCAACTGCATCTGTATTATAATAACGTGCTTGATTGTTTCATTTCTATTGTCAATAATTATCCCTCAACAACTATCATCAGGCATTACCCACTTAAAACTTACCTACCAGTAATAAATCAGTAAGAAAAAGTTCTTCATGACATCGTTGTTAAGTTGTCGTGTTTTAGATGCTGTACGTACCTGCAACAAACAAAATATCATAAAAATCAGAAAAATGTATTAAGTTTTTATCAACAACATCATTCGAAATTAATGCAATCCTCTCAAACTGTTCTCTAAGATTACTATTGCCAATATCCAGTTGTTTCATTCAGTCAAACATACACATTATTGACTTACTGTGGAATGCATTGCGACGGCACTAGAGAAGACCAATTGAGATATCGAATGGATGCAATCGAGCAATCTCATCGAATCGATTCGACACTTGCCTATATAGGACGTATGCAATGAGCGATGTGTTTTTTCTGTATTTATGTTGATATGGTAGTCAACAGTTAAAATATCATCATTATCACCATCAGCCTATCGCAGTCCACTGCTGGACATAGGCCTCTCCAATTTCCCGCCACTTAGTTCGATCCTCGGCTTCTCGCATCCAGCTCCTGCCAGCCGTCTTGCGCAAATTACCACTCCACCTGGCCTGTGGACGTCCTACACTACGTTTGCCGAATCGCAAATAATAATAATCGTTTGTTAAAATATAAGTATTTGATATACACAGTATACTGTTGGTACAGTATTGGAGTATCGTACAATAAATATAATTTTATTTTGCAGAGCCTATAAAAATCTGAAATGATCAAGAATGATTCGGTATAGAACAAGAAGCGTTTTGCAGATATAGTTGTACATAATAAAATGTAAACCAAAAATAATAGTAATGATTCATACAGAGCATGAACGAAGGATCAGTGGAAGGGGATGGCAAGAAGTCTCAAAGAGTGACTTCTTGCCAACTAACTTTCTACTATACATATTCATAGTAGAAATAATGTAATCGATGAAAAAAGGAAGTAAACACAATTGGCTTTTCCAACTAAACTAAGGATAGCCTTAAGAATTAAACAAATAATCTATCAAAAGAAATAATAATCACGGAGCAGGTTAAAATACAAAATATAATATACTAAAAATAACACAAAGCAATCGCGTGACCGCATACTAATTAACTTTAGAGGATTTATACATTCACGCTAACTAATTTTATAAGCAGTCAATAAAACACGCGAAATATTCCTCACGAAATTAGAATAACCTACTCAATTAGGAAGTGCTCTCTATATACATATATTATTCTGAACAGTAACTTCTGAACTGTGTGGCCTTTCTTTGATTACCACAACACGTCGGTTTTCATAAGAGTCATAACACTATTTTCGTAATATGGATATTTTACAGTAAATACAACGCTTTTCGTCTTGTTTTTTAGCCAAGAATATGTTCTAGAACTGGAGAGAACATAACCTATGTCCTTCCTCAAGAATCAAATTATCTTTGTGGAAAATTTCATTGCTGTCGGTGCAGCGGTTTAACCGTGAAAGCGTAACAGACAGACAGCCAGAGTTACTTTCGAATTTATAATATTAGCATGGACAATAAATAAAAGAAGGGTATTTTTTGGGAGCGTCTTAGGATGCGAAATCATGTTCTCCCGTTCTGATAAAGCTTGGTTACTGCAAATTTCCAACCTTATAGCCTATAAAACAGCTAAACAAGATAATTGAACACAGAATATTACGACCACCAGTATACTGGTGGACAAAGACTAAAGAAAGACCAAAGCAGTACAAGTAAATGGGCCATAAACACGGGAAGTAAAGTGCTCCACAAATGTGTTAAAATTGTCCGCATTGCTATAAAACAGCTATTATATTTCGTGTTAATGTTTGTAGTACTTTAAAGTGAACTTATATATAGGAAACTGGAACCACTTGCCTCCTACTGAGAACTCAATTAACTTGCAATAAGTATACTGAGTTTTCAGAACATTTTTTTAAATCACGAATACTTTGCTAACTCGGACGACACATCTCGTAATTCCGTGAAAGCACCCAGTCAGTATAAAATGCCCTTAAACTCAAGAATCTTATTGCTGATACCGTCCCAAAAATCATTTACATGATTTAAAACCGTCCATGAAACTTTATTGGAACATTATGGTCTTCCAGTATTATCATGACGTCGTTTCCCAAATTGTTCACAGTTATTTCTACACTACCGCTGTCAACCCATAGCGATATAAAATAAGTTATTTTGTACAAAACTGTTACTTACATAATTTCAAAACTTTGGAGACACGCTTCTAAGAAATATTTCTTCGATTTAATATTCAGAGAAGGTATTAGGGAAATCAAATTGTTTCGTAAAATCTAAAAGTTGCTGCGAATGATAAACTCAGTTCAGTTAGTGAACTTAGCAATCTCGGTCGACTCGGTCAAGATTGATGTTTGGCGAACGCCTCAAGCTGTTCTGTTGCCCGCCCAATACTCGGTACGCGTACACTGCTGCTGAAAATTTGTTCCACTGCTTGTTGTGCAAGGTAACTTGTAATATTCATGTCTCAAGTTAGTTTTAGTGAGATATTTAAACACTGTTGTTAAGGTGTTTTAATCTCAGTCAAATACCCAATCTATACAATAGCGAGAAGTATATTGATTAAAGTAGTAGAGTAAGAACTTTGTCCACTCATGTCTTTTTATATAAAAGTTCATTGTAAACGGAATATGTGGGAATACCTTTTAGTTTTTTTTTTATATGTTGAAACTAATATTCTGTTCGTATTATCCAAATAGTTGCATAATATGTTATAAAATAAATAAACTATTATGTTGATGCTAACGTTAGACATGTGACAAAGCGGACTACTAAGAGTTGCTCTAGTTCCCACTTTGAAATGTAAATAAATTTGTCAGTTTATGTGGAGACCTCAATATGAAATTATGTACCAGTCCCTTCTATCTTTACCAATATTATAAAGCTGAAGGATTTGTTCAGTTATCTCAATTTCAGTTACTAATGCCTGTAAAATAAAGGAGATATAGAATTTATCTATATATATAAAAATGAATCCCTATTTGCCTTGGTCACGACATCACGCGTGAACGGCTGAACCGTATTTGCTAATTGTTTTTTTGTTGGATAGCCCCTTTAGCGAGGAAGGTTTTAAGGTATGTAATATCACTCTACGACCAATAGGAGCCGGGTATCGACCGAAAATGTTGGGAAAATGGAAAAAAATATTTCTTATTTTTTTTTTATACTTTAGCTGCGCCAAAATGACTATGCTCTGCCTGATGGAAAGCATGAGCAGAGAGGAGTTACGCAAACGAAGTTGAGCGGGTCAGCTAGTAAAATATTTAAAAATTTCATTTCTAGAATCCCTAAAGTTGCTAATGGGAGCACTAGTAAATATTTGTGATTTATTTTGTGTCGAACATATAAAAAAATTCAAACCTTAGTGATATTAGAATGATGTTTCAGTTACTGACGTTTTTCTTCTGTTTCAGTTACAATCTTATATTACCATCTATTCAGTAAATCTGATATTACCATAAGAATGTTTTTAGACAACGTTTTTATAGTAATATCAAATTTACGATCAATGTTAAGACTGGCCATATTAGTAGTAATTAGCGGTAGTCATTTAAAAATGATTTTGGAAACGCATCCAAAACACTTTTTAGAACTGCGATAGGCAATTTAATAAGACTGAAAGTGCTTAAAGAATAATAAGTCTTTCTAAGTATAAAATATGTTAGTAAAAGTTCTGTATGATTTATTCCTTTTCACAAGTTGGTAGCAGCGTACCCATACTAAGCCCTAAGGGTCACAAACTTTTATCGGATTAACTAAAAGGGTTTCGTCGTTTGCGTAATTATTTTAAGGAATATATTGTACCACTACGTGACTTTTTGTTCTAAGTTGGTTACGAATTGCACTTTTAAATTGCTTGATCCCTTTTCCTGGTTATCAAAAGCTTGAAAGGAAACAACATATAGTCTTAAAATACTCAAGCTCGTACATGGTCCATTAAATTCTTAATAATAAAATATACTATTCATTTTGCGTAGATAAGCCACGACTTTATGAATAAAAAACATAATGAAGGAATTAGCGAAAAGTCGAGAGGGGTAAGATAAGGAAATATGGGAAGAATCAACAATACTCAGATAAATAAGCCACTTATTTTATCCCATTCTGTCATAAACATGTAATAATACTTTAAACGAACTACATACTTTCTGAAAACATGTATATACGAATATAAAATTTATAGACATACACTAATATAGAACACATAACGTGTTCTATATTAGTGTATGAGAATACCGTGGGAGAGCCACGCTTCGGCATGAATGGACCGGCTCGACCGGAGTGATACCACGGTCTCACAGAAAACCAGTGTAAAGTAGTGCTTGCGCTGTGTTTCACCGAGTGAATGAGGATACCAGAGGCCCATAACCCAAACCCCCTCCCCCTATCTCCCCTCCCTACCCTCCAAAGGCAGGCAACGCACTTGTGACGCCTCTGGTGTTTGCAGGTGTCCATGGGCGGCGCTAATCGCTTACCATCAGGCGATACGTCTGCTCGTTTGCCCGCTTATTATTATTTTATTATTATTATATTCTTTTTCTCTTCTAAAAAGGTCCAATACATCACCATCCTTAAAAATTACAACACCACGTCAAAGTTGCCACCCATCAAACTGTCCCTCAGAGGTTTTCTTACATTTTATACTCACCAGATTTCCCGAAAAAATCTTAAGTAGCTGTTCCTTTATAACAGAATTTGTGAGAGGGCCGTCCTCCGTTTTCCTCCAGTGAGATATCGGAGGGCCAAGATAACAGGCGACCTCTGAACGACACTTTATCGAAGAAAGTCTATCAGTTTCTATTTCGCCGGAGCAAGGAATTTATTTCAATAACAAGATTTATTAGCTATATTCTTGGCTATAGTTTCGGTACTGGGACACGGGTTACGAAAATACAACACCGATAATTGTGATAAAAAAATGTACAAGGAAAAATTACGTTTACGATAAATTTACCAGTGGCATAAAATAAGAGTTTGGCAAACGAAGTCGGTAATATTTACGATTTTTGTTTCATGTTTTTAACCGACTTCAAACATAGGAGGAGGTTCTCAATTCGACCGTATATATATATATTTTTGTTATGCGTGTTCGCGGATAACTTCGTCGTTTATGAACCGATTTTGATTATCGATTCTTTTTTTAATGGAAAGCAGATATCCACATTATGGTATCATGATACGGACACTAAGATCTGATGATGGCATCCAAGAGAAATAGAGTGGAACCTTGAAGTCGGTTTTATTTTTGTTAAAATTTTATTTGTTACAAGTGCATGTCTTACTTTATGATAAGCGCTTACCATATATCAAAGACTATCATTAACTCCATCAATTCTACATCCATATAAAATGTCAAAAGAAGAACCGACATTTTTTTAGTTCTTGTATTTGAGATTTTACACATTTAGTTGCAAGACAGATTTTAGTTTAAGTTACAAATTATCAGTTTAGTTCAGTAATTTAGGCTAATGGACAGTCCTCTAACCTCCAATTGAAACTTAGGAATATCGATCATAAAGTGGTGCATTCTTGATAAACTTAGGTTATCGGAATTATGAGCTATGTGTGCCCATTTTATCTTATGTTCTTTTTAATTTGATTCTATATATATATATATATATATATATATATATATATATATATATATATATGTATAAAGTAAAATGTAATAAAACATGTGGTTTATATAATTATTCATATATAGAGGTGATTACAGGTTGAATGAGAAAAAATAAAGGATTACTAAATAAATTACGTAATTATGTAAATTAGACATTTGTTTGTGTTCTACTCTTGTTGTATTGCTGATACTGGGTAAGTATTTTACCCGCAACCATTAAGTTAAAGGTCTCGCAGATTCCCTCTTTACTTTATATTCCATATTTGTCATAAACCTAGCAACCCATACAAAGAAGAAATAATACACTAAGGTAACAGTTTTTAAGATCTATTCTTGTATGAAAAATGCTTAAATAACACACGCTTCATCGCCTTAATCTCGTAACACAAATCTCCTTTAAAAATCAAATGAAAAGACAATTTTATCAAAGGGATCGGTTCCATGTATTAGTCAGCGCATTCATTGTCAGGCTCAACGTTATTAGCAATGCTAATTAACGAGATGGGGAGGTCGCCAGTCAGCCGAAACCTATTGAAGGTTGTCTGAACTTGTCTACTTCTAATTCAATGCCTAATCTGAATTGAAACATGATGAAAGATCCTATCCTAACACGCTAGAGAATTAACTTGAATTGGGAGGAACGGACTGCGGGATATTTAAAACAACCCTCTTTTTAAGGTCTACTTACTAGTATGTATGTGTATCTGTGTATATAGAGCAGTCCCTAACAAAACTATATGGACACCGTTCTTCTTGAAAAACAATAAAGGTATTATGCATTTAATAATAATAGTAAATTACCTACATAATCCTACTATAATATTATAAATGCGAAAGTTTGTAAGGATGGATGGATGTTTGTTACTCTTTTACGCAAAAACCACTGAACGGATTTGGATGAAACTTTATAGTAATATAGCTTATACATCAGAATAACACATAGGCTACTATTTGCCGCGATAACCGACATATACGCGGGCGGAGCCGCGGGCAACAACTAGTACTACATAAAAAAGTATTCACATATTTTTAGTAAACCACATATATCGTATTTTACATCATAAATCGTAAAAGTACTGGATTATTAATCTCCAATTAATAATCCAGTACTTTTACGATTTATGATTCTTTAACAATTACTAACTAAACCTTTACAAATCGATCCACATACTTTAAAAAACGATCCACTTACAGAAATCTCATTGAAATCTCTCTAAATTAGAAGTAGAAACGAGAGGTCATTTCTGTTGTTAAACAATGTATTTGATTAAGTGTTGATAAACAGGGTGACGAGTTTTGGAACGAATCAACAAATACATAACTACTTACTATATCTGCCAGATTTTAGTAATCTAAATGTATTGTCCGTATTTATTCTGTCGACGAAATTCAAACGCGTAAATCAAATTAGAATGCACGAAGTGGTACAAAATGAGGGCAAGTCCTTAACTTTTTATGAGGAAATCATTTTAAAGCAATAACTCGCGGTTGGAATGATATAGCTCTGGTTTCTTTCTGCATAAAAATATATTATTTTAGACTACTAGCTTTTGCCGCGGCTCCGCCCGCGTACATATCGGTTATCGCGTCAAAAAGTAGTCTTCTTCAAGGTCCAATCTATCTCTTTACTGAAATTCATCTGAATCGGACAGACAAGAGTTTATTTTCGAATTTATACTATGTTTTAGTATGAAAGAAATTATTATCGATTTATAGGTACCCATAGTATTTTTTAGTCAGGGACTAAAACTCAAATTTAAAAATGTGCTGCTATGTTTAAATTCTATCATTAGATTCAATAACCGTAATTAATTGATTGGCTTGATCAGATATTCAATTGATTCACAAATTATTTTTATTTTTAATACCTCAATGTATGTAATATCATAAAGCGGGTAATAAAATATCATAAATGATTATTACGTATGAGATACAGTTTTAGTCTAACGTAAAAGTGTCATTAAAAGCATTATCACTTCTTCATTTAAACTAGCACTTTCCATTGGATAAAGATTTTATTTTCACATAAAATAAAAACAATAAATCATGTTCATAATCGTAATCACAGTGTTAATAAATACAACATAACTATGTCAACACTATAATTAAACAAATTTCCATATTTTTTGTGTAGTAATTACTTTAGTACTAGAATGTATCGTGGGAAACGTATCTTAAATTTGTACCGTGATCAATGACCGTTATTACTAACACTTATTTGTGATTATCAGCGTTCACATTTTAATTAAAATAAGGAATTTATTAATTAAGTTGTTGCATGCTTCGTTATAACGCTTTCATGAACACCAGTCACCGATTGAACCGAAAAGTTTGTTGTCTTCTAAGCCGTCGAGGTCACTACCCATGGTGACCACATGAAGTCTAACTATTTAGTAAAAAATAATTAGTATTCAAGTCTCCTGAAATAGAAAAACTAGTCTACTTTTATTGGAAAAAACATTTTTTTTTTGTAGAAAAGTAAAGAACAACAAAATGTGCTCATTATATCAACAACAGAATACCTACATAAGAAGCAAGCTTCTGTAAAAAAAAATCTAGACACCAAAAAAAAAAAAACATTTTGAGAACAGAGAACCACACACGGAAATAATGACAAACTTGAACTTGGCACTGCCGTAATCATAAATCTAACAAAAATGTCAATAATCCAACAAAAAAACATATTGCCAACGCTATGGAAACTAAAAATGTATAAAAACCCCAAACTTAACCACAAAAGACAATAAATAACCGACTTCACGACCGTATAACGACATTTGTTAGATAAGGGGAAACTCAGAAAAAATACAGACTTTCAAAACCGTGAAAAAAGTAAAATGTATAAAAGTAGAATCGCTCAGACGAACATAAATTAACATGAAGTGTTTTATTTAGAACGATAAGGCACCCTCCTTACTTGTCTGAAGGCACTTGGGAGTTCACAAACTTCGAAACCCATGAGTGCTGGATATATTAAACTTATCTGATATAGGTCACTGGGAGAAAGCTCACAAAGGCCAAAATCACCTGCAGCCTATTAAAGTTGGGGTATTAGTTTGTGATAAGGGCCGGAGAGAACTTGTCAAGGAAATATCTACCTTCCTTTGTATTACAAGTTTCAGTTTTTCGTGTTAAATTATGACTCAATATTACCACGCTACATGCCATTTATAAAGTATTATGAAACAAGTTAATTGGAGGGGCCAATTATATCTGTTAGATTTTATAAGTGTACAAGAAACCAGCGATTGTTTTATGAATAACTAATATGTACGTACATTTGAACAAGACAACAACAGATTATAGGACGAATGGAAATATACCTAAACATTTGACTTGATAACATAGCCGTAACTCATAGTTATCAAGTGGTCCAGATTTGTTATAAGTGACCTGTGTTGATGATTCAATTTTATTTCCATACCCATAAAATGGAATATTGAGTAACCAAAGGAATGTCAGAAAGGAAACACGTTTAAACGTGAAATACTTATGTAAGAGAATTTCTGATTAATGTACAAGTAATTAATTTACATAAGGACGTAACAATATGGTTTAATCTTTATTTGTCAGCAGTTGTTTTTTTCTAACTATTTTCATCTGATAGCCAACCATGCGAAGGTCTCTAACCCGAATACTGATGATATAATGATAAGTACCGTCGCGTTTAAAAAACAACTTTTCAAATAAAAACAACTGTTTCTTAAATAAAATTGCAGTTTTCATGGTGAGTAATCAAATTGTTGAATATTATGAAGCAGTAAATGAATATTACTCTCAAGAAGAATAAGTTTCGTAGTCTTTATATTAGAAATAAGTATTCAAGGACAATACAGCAAGTTATTTGAAGACTTTCTGCGGCTGTTTTAAGATTGTTTTGTTTTAAGAAAATGCCATTGTTCTCTCTTCGCAGAAATGGCTCGTTGGCCATTTTAAGTAAAGGGCAATCTTACTTTAGTGCAAATGGATTTTTTTTTACTTATTTAGATTTTTATTTAATACAGACTTCTGTTTTGTCATTAACTAGAACGAATATTTTTATTTATAATCGAAATTAAAAAGAAGAATAATAATTTTTCGCAGTTGCCAGTATAAGTCGTAGTAATAGCTGCCAAATTGACTCTACTCTGCCTGAAAAAAATTATGAGCATAATATATGAGTGGATTACGTGTGGACCATCCATGATGCGAAAGCGGACGGTGCAGCATGGTGACCCACACTATGGCGGTCTAATAAGATACTATTTCACGCCACGCTACAGAAACCAGGATCACACTGGAAGGAAAAACGTGCGCTGGTAGTGAGTTCCAGATTTTACTGCTACAAGCTTTGCTGTATGATAACATGATAGACGACTATGATGTTTAATTACATTTTAGTAGTGAACTGTGATAGGCTAATGATTTAATATGCTAAAACTAGCATTAAAATAATATTGGAGTCCTATATACAGAGAAATATCATCAATATCATTATGATCTAATACATGGTTCATTTAAACTTACATATTCGAGACTAGAGCACGGTGGTTCCGTAATTGTTAGTAAAACGGTACGTAAAATTACACATGGCAAGAAGTATGGCAGTACACACCTAAGGAATTATTTCTATACAAATCGCAACCTAAAACCTAAGCAATATAGCTCTTCTAGAAGCGTCACAGAAGCAATAAAAGCAATTACGGACGCACTTGTCCGGGAGTTATGTTTTAATTGAGGTTTCTGGGCCGTTTCTGTTGACATTGAAGTAAATTTGTGGCTGTTTGTGGCTGTGTTTACGGCTTGTATATCATTTTTATGGGCTTAGGTGGGCAATGATGAAGACAATATAGATATAGGTGTAGATGTAAGAAGCTAAGGGTGTTTCTTTTACGAATATAAGTGGGAAAGCCATCTATTTTCGCTAAAGACAGTCTCGCCTATAGACGTAGATGTGGTTAAACCCGTGAAAATAAAATGAACTGATGAAGTTTCTATAATAATAAGTACAGGTTTGATTGTAGAAGGAGCCTTTTATTGTTTCATTTGATTCTGCTCAATGGTAATCGCTTCATTAGTCTTCTTTAGTTGGTAATATAAGGAGTGCTAGAATAGAATGACTGCCTCGTTGGCGCAGTAAAATACTAAAATGAAGTCCCAGGCTCGATTCCCGGGTCGGACCAAATGTACACATGATCTGCAAATATTTGTTTCGGAGTTGTATGTTGTGTGTTCGAAGTGTATATGATGCATTTATTATATGTATGTATTTACAAAAAAAATTATAGAAGTATTCTTTCACTCAATCTATTTTCATAGCATAAGCACTGCTTAGTTTCAAGATAGATGGTGACGTTGTGGAAAGAAATAAATTTTACAGAAGCTTGCAGGAAAATAGCACTTCTTTCCAGTGTTATATCTTCTAGTAAGTAGCTACATCAGAGTCATTTGTGTCAACGTTTCTTTCAATCACTTATAGGCATTGTTAGCTCAAAGGTATAAAAACATATTCTCATAGTACGTACTGTAGTCTCTTCTTGCCAATTGTGCAACATTAAGGCTGTGTATAGCCCAGTAGCATTTGTTACCCGCACACTACATATTGTATGTGGTTGAATAATAGCCCGCTACACACTTGGGGATGAATTTCATTATACCTTTATGTTTGAAAGCGAGAATTTCTTTGCACGTTTTGTTTTACACCGATTTTTTATTTGCTTTAAATTCCAACGAAGGCGGTTGAGAGTTTTAAGGTTCTTAACATTTTGTTTGAAGATTCTTAACATTTATTGTATCGTTTTAACACCTTTTAATGTGTTTTACATGTACGTATGTACGTCACTTACAAATCAAAATTTTAAAAATGATCAGATAATTGTCATATAGAGAGAAATTAAAGTTTACTTATCCTGATGTGCTTACCATTCACGCTATTAGGACTTCTTGGGCTCAGTTGTGTCGTGCATATATCCAAATTGATATACAGAAATTAGAAAAAGTCAGCAAGTAAATGCTTTAAAGCAAGCTTTAAACTCCAATTGGCAATCTTAGATGATGTAGACATACAGTTATCACTCATTATATTGGCAAATCTTTGAGAAAATCGTAAATATCCTTATGATATGTTGTTAACATATATATCTATAAAAGAATCATGATACCAGAGACATGTCATGTCGTTCGAAAAAAACAAGCCCATTATTCTTGTATGTTCATATTTTTGAGATACTTCCGATCCATTACTCGCTTCACACTCGACTAAAATATTATCTATACCAATGAATAAAATTGGAGTGTCTGTTTGTAATATTAAAATATCCACTTTTTACAAAATGCATATGTATGTATATACGGTACACGTGACAAAATATCATTTTTTACGATTTTTGTCTGTCTGTTTGTTCCGGCTTATCTCTGAAACGGCTGGACCGATTTTGACGGGACTTTCTCTGGTAGACAGCTGATGATCTGAGAGTAACTTAGGCTACTTTTTTTAGACTAGCTTTGTCCCGCGGCGTTACCTGCGGTACGACAATAACCGCGAGTAACACCGCGGGATTCAGCTAATATTAGATAAACATACAAATTCATCATCAACAACCTACCCCATAGGTCTTTTCTCGGAAAGAAGATTTTGACCTAATTACTATGTACTACTATTACTATACAACCAGACAGTTTAGCGTAGTGTTTGTTTCAAGATTTTTTTCATATATGGGCCTGCTAAAGTTACTCTACTTTGCCTGGTAGAAAGTGTGAGCAGAATCCAAGCGCAGTAATGACCAAATTCATTGCGAATACAGTTAATGAAGCAGGGCCCGCCAAGGTCGAGCCGGCCTGTTCGTGTTAAAATCAGCGAGACACTACAACGTTGAGAAGTTTTTCTTCTTTCCATGCAGCGAAGTAAGTTCCCTTATTCGATTCTTAGACCACCTACTCAGCTGCTGAATGAATCGACTGCCTCTGTGGCGCAGTGGTAGCGTATAGGACTGCTGTGCTTGAGGTCTCGGGTTCGATTCCCGGGTCGGACCTAATGTTTGTACGATCTGCAAATATTTGTTTCGGAGTTTGGCTGTTTTCTATCTATAATATGTATATATTTACAAAAAAATGTATGTTTGTATGTATATCAGTTGTCTAGTATCTATAACACAAGCTCTGCTTAGCTTGAGACTAGATGGCGTTGTGTGTTAGACGTCCGAAATATTTATTATTTATTAATATGAGTAGTGAGATTCCTTATCCTTAGTTCGGCAAAGGAATTTTAATTTTAAACATTTATATTGCATAAACATTTTATCTTAGAAGGTTTTAAATGACATCGCCAAAGTCTTACCATGATAATCCGATTTTGGTGTTAACTTTGGACTAAGTTTTAGATTGATTTATACATAGAAGTACGTAAGCTTTAACGATTCATTTAATCTGACAAATTCGTTTTCCAACTAGATACAAAACTTTTTAGATTGGTTCCTCTTTGACACAGTTCTTATTAAATTGTGATGTTGCATATTCTACTGTTATTAATTATATAATTTAGGCAGTATGTTAACACACTTTAACATAATAACCTAAAGAATTAACTAAAAATGAGTCTCTAGTGTGATACTCGACAAAAAAGATTGTCGTCACATTTCACAATTAGTATTAGATTTTAATTTAAGAACATGAAAAATGAAGCTAGTGCCAGTATTATATGATCTATCAATTACATACATAATTAATTTCTACTTCATTGTTCAAGGATGCTCACGACATTAAAATCGATAGCTTCATAAGTTTCTAAGGAACAATGTAAGTAGAAATTAGTTAATGGTACAATAAACTAAACACTGTTACGAGTATTAGATAGTTCATAAATTACCTCTAAACAGTCGAACTGCGAGGTTACAATGAAACAGCGTTTTGATATTGCAAAGTTGTACCGCAGTAGTCTAGATTTTAAATACAAAACTGAATATAGCACTCGTTATCTATACAAAGTATAATTTTTTTTCCGCTGTCTTTTCGCTTACAGCTCTTAAACTACTCAACGGATTTTAAGTCAGTTTTCAGCAGTAGATAGAGTGATACAAGAGTAAGTTTTATATATGTAACAAATGCATATTATAACAGAGAATTTCAAAGACGGAGTCGGACGAAACTGGGCCGGGTCGCTAGTTTGAAAGTAAATCACTGTTAGAAATTTATTGGTATTAATACCGAGTATAATAGTCGTATGAATACATATATTAAGTTTCTTAAATTGAAATTATTTAACGACGATAATTCTATCAACATAATGTCTGTTAGACGGACGTTTACACTCGTATGTATGACGGTAAAATATTATTGTTCACATTTGAGTGTCGATAATTTAATTACACTTACAGAAAGTACTAATTTATAATTAAATTATTTTTAAATTAAAACGTATTCTGAGAAAATAATTGTAATGTAAACATGAACAAATTAAATAAATATCATCATCAGCCTTTAATAGTCCACTGCTGGACATCCTCTGTTTAGAAAGAAGGTTTGAGCTACCATGCCTCGCTGACCAGTTTTGGTTGGTATAGATTTAATTTCTTCGCTTCGCTTCAGTGCGGACAGGCGCTGGGAGAGGTCTGGATGTGTTAATAACAGCAGTTCCCTGATCCCTCCCTTCTCAGGCGCACAGTGGCACACCGTGTGGTTTTAATCGACCCGATTCCGATACACAACCCCGAAAACTAGGTGGGGTAGCGGCCCGTGGGGGTTTTTACGTAAAAAAAAGTTTTATTTCAAACTATCTGAACCCTGCGGTGTTACCCGCGGTTATCGTCGTACCGCGAATAACACGACAAAGTTAGTCTAAAAAAGTAGCCTAAGTTACTCCCTGGATCATCAGCTATCTGCCAGTTAAAGTCTCGTCAAAATCGGTCCAGCCGTTCCAAAGATGTCTTACCCGGTGTGATTTGCTCCCTTGGTCGCCTCTTACAACTCCTATGCGCGTAGTGATACTCTCTATTCTTAATTCGTCACCACACAGATATTATATGTAATAATGCAATGCAATTATTACTAATGTTCAAAAATTTTAACCACTTGAACTTCTGTGACTTGCTTTACATATGACAAAAAGCTAGTTAACTGCAAGTCACTCTTGCACGAACATTATTCATTAATACGTAGCTGGATGTCATGTTTCTAGGAGCCCCTAACGTACAATTCTGAACTAAACTTATAGCCGTGCATGACAAAAGATTAATAGTGAACAATGAAACACAGAAGTAAGATACTCTTCACACAACCATCCGCCAAATTACAAGGAAGCTTGTCTTAAACTTTTAATTTTTATATTTTTAGGAATTTTTGCTACCAGCTCTGCTCGCGTGTATGTCGATTATCACGACAAAAAGTAACATATTTTTTTCTCCAAGCCTTAATCTGTCTTTCTACCCCATTTATCTAAATTCATCCAAATCGTTTTAGCAATTTAGCTGTTGTTATGTGTGTTGTGTGTTACAGAGTTACTTTCATAATCATTTATAATATTAGTATGGATATGATGCGAAGATCAAATAGACATCACCCAGCCGTCTGCCCATGTAACCAAGAGAGATGACAGTGTCGTAATTTGACTTGCAAAAAGAAGCAAAAGACTAAGAAAACAATACTATAAACAAGATGGGAACACCACTGGTTTATGGAGTATATTATGTGCAGTCAAAACCACGACCTACTCATATCGTATGCAAGTTTGATTATATACAATGTCGTTAATATTGTCAAAAGTTGACAATAAGGATAGCTTTCAAGAGGAGTTGTTGTTTGTACCTGTTACTGTTGTAGCACTAAGCTCCAGTTGTCTGGTAAAATTTTGAGGTAATAATTACCTCAAAGTAATCATTTTTACAAAACAAGCACGTATGTTAGTAGTAATACTTACCTGTATTTAGAATACAGTTCGGTTAGAATCTAGAAATGAAACAAGAACCTGGAACGAGTGAAAAATGGGTTTACAATAATAGATTTTCAACTATTTCCGTCATAAATAATTGGAGAGACTAATGTCGAGCAGTGTATTGCGGTAGAGTGATGATGAATATGAGGAAAATGAATTGGAAAAGAAAGATTTAACTAGTGTTAGCGTAATGAGCTCCTCCTAGTTTCAGCTGCAAGGGTGCAGTGGGACAATTGTAACACAAGTCTGAAGCATTTATACGCCTGACACATATACACCATTTATTTTATTACATGTTCATTAATGCCAAGTTTATTGTGTGGCAAGTGGCCAAGAAATTAATATTAGTGCCTATTTAAAAAGCAGAATGTTTATGCAATATCATGCTTTGTAACGGTATAATAGGCACGGTTTTGACGACTAAAATTTATCGTAGTTTCGTGACAGATAAGTTAATTGTAAGCTTGAGTAAGAAAATTAAAGCTATATTTCCAAATTCGATGCAGTTTTTGAAATACCTCGGAAATATTCTAACACCTACGGACGAATACGTGTAGTCGAAAATTCAAAGGCAAAAATTAAAGTAGCTTAGTCCACTCCCTATATAGTCAGTGACTGTCCCGTCAAAATCGGTTCAGTCGTTCCAGAGATTAGTCTGAACAAACAGATAGACACACAGATAAAAAATTAAAACATAGTTTTGTTGATGTAAGTACCGTATATACTTCAGTGAATTTAGTGAATTGCTGACAATTTATTGTTTTAAATTTAGGGTCTCTGGCTCTCTCAGTACTATTTGATACATATATAACTTACACAGAGACACAGAAGTGATTGGCAAGGCAGCATTTATTAATTCTTAAATTTAATCCTAAATTTAATTTAATTTATACATTGTTAAAACATGTATCATCTTTCCTTTACTGTTTATTTTTTTTGGGAATTTTCTAGAATTGCTCTGCTGCATTTTATTCTACGATACCAATGCTACGAGTATTATTACATTATATATTCCCTTTTGCATCATTATGCTCTCCGCATCTATCAATTGATAATTTAAATCCATTACGCACGTGAACAAACCCCTTCACAAGTTCAAACATTCAGTAGTTCACGATGTTATCACACAATCCAGTTAGTTTGTTTAAAATCACTCCGAGAAGCTAATCACTCCCAAATTGAATTAAAACTAACGACATTGATACCGAGCGTTGCGTGTTTAACCCAAATATATTTAACTCGGAGGTAAAACATTGTTATCCTAAATCACTCTGAGGAAATTGTAGTAACAATTCAGAGTGAACGGATATTGATTTTAAAACTGATTGTTACACGTTAAAGATGGTAAAACATGTTATTTAGCTATTAAAAGTTCAAAAGTGTTAATTCCTGTGAAGCACGTGTTGCAGGGAAATAACGGATTATCTGACATTGCCCATAGGTATTCCGGTAGCAGTGGCACAAGACATTTTCACATTTTTTTATATTTATATGAGGCTGCCAAAGTTTCTCTATTCTGCCTGATTTTCGGTTCGATTCCGGAATCCAAGAGTAGTGGTTACCAAACTGTTCGTGATAATTAAACAAATTATAAAAGGATTTTTAACACCAAAAACCAGAACTTTCAGACTTGTCATTAATTCTTAGCAAATTAAATCTTCAGAAATGTTTGAAAAACAAAGTACCTTCTCATATTTAGGCAGCAATATGTACTGATATTGTCAAATGTTTAAACAATAATCAGTTAAATCGAGCCCTTTGGTAAAAAATGTGTTAAATCTATACTAATATATAAAGCTGAAGAGTTTGTTTGTTTGAACACGCTAATCTCAGGAACCGCTGGTCCGATTTGTCCGATTGGTCCGAAACTTCGGTGTTGGATAGTCCATTTATCGAGGAAGGCTCTAGGGTATCATCACGCTACTACTAATAGGAGCGGAGCAACAATGAAGAATGTTTCAAAAACGGGGAATTTTTTTACACTACGGGCAATATAAGGCGCAAACGAGGTTGCGTGGGTCTGCTAGTCTTCTCTAACACGGGATAACAAAGTAAACGGAGAAACTTCAACGATTTAAATTTCATTACACCATTTGACAAGTATGGCGGCGATCGAGGCGGAACATTTTCAATAAAATTATGGAACTAATTAAACAAATTTGTTCATCCATCGGTTCTCAACACTTATCCAAAAATGCCAAAACAACTCGATTAACTGCCCCTCACTAATCTGTAAATTAATTTCAGATGGAAATGTCGACGGGAATTGCCGAGGGTTGGCGCTTGTCGGCAAAATAATTGCTTTTCAGTTGCTCCTTTCGAGGGAGTGTTACTGCTGGTATTGACAGCTGATGTTTTAAAATTTGTGACAGGTCAATATTGTTAATAAATAATGTGATAAAGAAATAACCTTCCAATAATTCTTATTCGTACATCTAAGCATTTTATTGAATCAAGTTCTACTTTACTATAGTTTTATCTAAATTTTAGAACAACGTTGATAGTAAGGCGTTGCGACTATTTATGGGGACTTAGCTCATATCATCTTTCTAGCCTTTATTATTCCCAAGATTAATTTGAGTAGGCTAATAGTTCAACCGATTTTACCTGAATATAGAGCAACTGACATCGGATGTTCGCAACCCTGAAGGTAAACTGAATTCAAAAGTTGAACTAGTTGTCAGTGTATGGACCTAGCTCACAACATTGAAATAACGCCATGAGGATTACCATGTACCGTTTAACTAATTTCATCTGGATTTGGATCTGAACGAGAACAGGTCCACGAATTTGATTCTCTTACCGCTAAGTGCCGCATAACTTCATCATTGTTTCCTGTGTACATACCTGTAAATGAACAAGAATAATATTAGTAAAGCACCTAACATACACTTGAAAAAATAGTTGAGATAATGACGTTTTTTTTTTATTTTAAAATAACTAGAGGTCGACTGTCGTAGATGAATTTAAAAACCGAATGATTTATTTGGTACACAAATATGACATACATGTACATATTTTACATTACAGAAATACATTAAAGATAACTTTATGTTTATAAATAAAAATATAATTCACCACTAATTAAAAAAATGAAAACTTATACAACGTGACTTGGCAATCCTGTTAAACTCTTTCTATGTTGTTTTTAAATTATGGCAACACTAATAACGTAACGTAAATAAGTAGTATCTACAACAAGTAAAAGTTTAACAAAAATAAAACCGATTTCAAGGTTCGACTCGATTTCTCTTGGATGCCATCTTCAGATCTTAGTGTCCTCATCATGGTCACACCGTTAGAATTCGGAATCAAGATCGGTTCATAAACGACTCAGTTTTCCGCGAACACAAAAACATATATATTTACGGTTGAATTGAGAACCTCCTCCTTTTTTTGAAGTCGGTTAAAAAGTGTTTTAGTCAATGTGTACTGATATTTATCATATACTATGTATACCTGGTAACTACACCTATTCCTACTTTTCTACCCGGTACGTGATTTTTAAATTTTGAAAGTTACCAACCCTTTGATGTTTGAAAATACACTCTAATTTCAATTAATCGACAAAGTGTAAAGCAAGTTAATTTCCAAAGAGTTCTAATTTTCTTCTGTTCTGTTACAAAGAAAGAGTAATAATTAGGAAAAGCTTTGTTTAACCTAAACGGTAGCTGTTAATCCAAGAAACTGAATTTAATTAAAATTTCAGAACAACCCAACGTGGCGTAATACGATATTTTTTACTTATTATGACTTAAATAAACGTTTGAATATTTTACTTAGTAAATTTTCAAAGTGAATTAATTAAATTCATTATAATGAATTTGAGGGTATTCTTAAAAAAAGTAGTCATCATGAGAAAAAAATGTTTGTCAATTTTTTAAAGACTCATTTGTTTACCGACAAAGAGTATTGTAATGGTTTCTTTAATTCCGAATTTTCAAGACATTTATAAATAAGAATAACATTATTTTAACATAGCTTCTAATATTAATGATCCTATTAAAAGACATACCATGTTCAAGCGGTCGTCATCAAGGGACGTCTGAGAGATGTGCATCGAAGTTATTTTGTAAAAATAATGAGTCGAGTCAGACAACAAATGGTGACGCGTCGCCAGACACCATATATTGTTTATATAGTGTCACACACCGTGGTGACGCATGACAAACGATGTTTCGCCACGCCAACAGCCAGGCCTGACCTTCGTTGTTTCACGAGCTTCGTTTGTTTTTTTGGTTTAACTAAAATATCTTATTATTTGAAAATTCAATTTGACTTGTATGGTGTTCTTGTAATTTCACATCACAAAACATTAATAGAAAAACATGAAGTCATATAAAACAAAACAAGCTAAGCAAACAAAAGAAAAGAAAACATCAAAAAACAACACTCAGCCAAGCTTGACCTGATTAGGTGTAATAAACAACAATTTTTAATTACAATAACATAATATTTAAAACGTTTTTTTTTATATATATGAGCCTGCGAAAGTGACTACTCTGCCTGATAGAAAGAAGGAGCAGAATCGAGGAGCAGTGCTCATCACACTCATTGCGAATCACACAATTACAGCATGGTGACTCAAACTATGTCGGCCTATTGAAATGCTCTGTATCATTGGGCCTCAGGTCTCGTACTCACCAACGAAACACGAAAGCACGAATGCTATAATTATAGGTTAATCTTCTGTGCAAGGGTAGTACCTCCCCAGTCGAGCCGGCCCGTTCATGCTGAAATCAACGTGGCTACTACCTTGAAAATATATACCATATACCTACAATTTACCGTTATGTAATAAAAATATCACTTTTATGATTCATTTCTGTTCCATCGACATTATATTTATCTCGTAAACCACATACTATGGGTTATGGCACCATTTGCTGTTAAAACCTAAGTTATGAAGAGAATATGCAGAGGAACATCGTAATATTTCCTGGAACCGAAATAATGGCGCGGAAGGCAGACCAAGATATGGTATTATTGACTATTTATATACTGTTTGGGCAAGCAACCGATTTTTAATGTGGTAGAAGAATATATTTGAAAAATATTATACACAACTAGGTCGGCGAATACAGTTAATGGTCGAACTACGATTGTTTTATAGTCTGCTAGTTTTATTATCTGTGGTTTCCTACCTATAATCTACACTAATATATAAAGCTGAAAAGTCTGGTTTGTTTGAACGCGCTAATCTCTGGAACCGCTGGACTGATTTGAAAAATTCTTTCAGTGATGGATAGTACATTTATCGGGGAAGGTTATAGGCTATATATCACCAATGAAAAATGTTCCAACGACGGGGAAAATCATCACGCTACGAGTAATAGGAGACGCAAACGAGGTTGAGTGGGTCTGCTAGTTATCTATATATCCAATATTCTTCCAAATTACAACACCGGCACATGAGATTTAAATTTGACTGAAAAATGAATTATTTTCTTATCCAATCAAAATGTTACCTACGCTGCATATGTGCGTCCAAAAAGAAATGTATTTGAATATTTTAACCAACATTATTAAAAAAAAACGCTTTTAATCACAACTGTACATACATTTTAAAAGCCCGTCATCTTAAATAGATTTATCGCAAGAACATTTTTACACTCAGGTGGTATATCAACGTATTAATAAGTATGTGTACATAAACGCCATTTATTCCTCTAGTACGTAATATATGAGTGTATATCGTTCATAATAACTGGAATAGTGTACAATATAGGTGTACTGGGCCCTCAGGGAGCACACGCATGTTCATTATTACGTTGTCGTATTTCCGTAAACACTTCCTGACAAGACATAGGGGGTAAGCAGTGTCTATTATTAATACCCGGAACACTTAACGGAATTTCTGTACCAATGTACTTCCGGAATATGTTGTTTAATCATTAATAGTTCTCGTTTATAATGTTGTTAAGAGCCGTATTAAAGATATTAAGATCGAATGGGGTTTGGTTAAAGAGTTTGTGTACTATTCGGGTTTCGTTACAGCAATGAAAACATTAAAATGATGTTTTATAATAAAAGGAAAATAGTTGGTTGTTAGTTTTCGAAACACTACATAGACTTATAGATAGTTTCAATAAGTTTTTAGGTAGTGTTTTATTAAATAAATTTAAGTAGGCGAGCCTTGAGCGCAAAATTACAATGTACCCCTGCTGTTAGACGCTTAGGTCTAATAAAAAGAAGAAAATATATTAAAATAACTAGTAACAGAGATCGTACAATTTACAGAAGATTCAGGATCGTTCATAATTCCGTCCCGTCCTGAACTAAAAGCAAGAAATATCCACCATAAATATAAAAAAAATCTCGATTTAATTATTTTCAACACACATTTAAAACAGTTAAGATAAAGTTTTCACGTATATTACACATTCACACAGATACACGGACAACCATATCCCCAAAACATGTAGTAAACACGAGATATAACAGGAATTAGTTTTCCACGCAAAATTAAAGTCTAAATACAACACGCAACATTCAAGAAAACTAATATTCAAGCATGGGTTTTAAAAATTCTGTCCGTGTTATCGCGTATGACCATGACATTATGCGGGTTTCCACTGTTCTATTACGATACATTATGCAATTCGAAACCGAACATAACGAACACAAGAACAGTTTTTTGCAGTACATATTTATATAGGGCCAGCTGTGCCCGCGACTTCGAACACGTGACATTTGGATTTCAAGTTATTTTTAATTTTTCACCTTTTAAACTTCCCCTGGACTATGACAAACATTTTAAAACCAAAATCGGCTAAATCGGCCCAGCCAATCTCGAGTTTTAGCGAGGTAAACGAACAGCAATTGATTTTTTTTAATAAGATTGTAAGGTTTGAATTTTAGTCAGAAAAACATTAATACAATTATTTTAGTCAAGTTTCGGTTTCGTTTTTATCGATATTACATATGGTTCAGTCTCTAAAATCTAATGACTGCCTCGTTGGTCTCGCGGTTGGCGTGAGCGACTGCTGACCATGAGGTCTCGGGTTCGATTCCCGGGTCGGACCAAATGTTTGTATGATCTACAAATATTTGTTTCGGAGTTTGGGTGTGTTCTATCTATAATATGTATGTATTAAAAGAAAAAAATGTATATATGTATTTGTATCAGTTGTCTAGTACCCACAACACAAGCTCTGCTTAGCTTGGGACTAGATGGCGTTGTGTGTTTAGATGTCCGAAATATTTATAAGAATAGAATAGAATTTTTAGAATTATTTATTATTATTATTATATTTAAAAGTAGTATAACGAGAGGTGGTAGAAAATTACATCGAGTTCGTTCATTAAGGTTATGATTTATTGATGTGTGTATTTGTGATCTACGGTAAGACGATCTAAATATTTTATAATTTATTTCAGTTTTTTTTTTTTTTAATCTGTTATATGACACCATGAATTAGTAGCCACCATGTTATTACGTCGCACCGCGTTGTAATTACACTAAAGTGTCAACTGATCAGCGTATGCTTTAGATTGTTTGTTGAAATTACATTCATGTCATCCACATTCTATAAAGCGAGCTGACATCATTACCACAGAGCAATATGGCGTCCAGCGTTTTTGACAAATTACGCGCGAAATTTGTAAATGTAAAATTTAAATCTATTTTTAAGGCACTTATCGATTGAATAAAAATTTTGTTTTTTTTTCTGTGGTTTAATAGCACTATAGAATCTAATTAAGACACTTTTCAAAAATGGGTCCCATTTATGTGACAGAAATAAAAAGCAAACAATAGTGAGAAGCAAAACGTCAGTGTGTAGTAGTGTAGTAGTTTTAGACTGAAGAATATATTTTAATTATAATGGCTAATGTATTTTAGTCTGTAATGCGACCTAGAAGAATATATTTTAATTATAATGGCTAATGTATTTTAGTCTGTAATGCGACCTAGAAGAATATATTTTAATTATAATGGCTAATGTATTTTAGTCTGTAATGCGACCTATGTCTAATCGCCCAACATTGGTATGAGATGGGCACTTTTTTTTTATGTATAGCCCTGCTGAAATGACTCTACCGTGACTGATGTAAAGCATAAGCGAATCCAAGAATGCAAAAAAGAACCACACTATGGCGGGCTAGTGATGCTTCCGCATCATTGGGCCTCCCGTCTCGCACTCACCAACGAAACACGACAGCACGATGATCGGTTTTTTGACTGGCTAGTTGCCGGCAGTTCAGGGAAGGGATCTTACCTAAGTTTTGATCTAATCTACTGTGACTAAACAATAATCAATAACCTCAAGGTGGCATTGATTAGGTACAGATTTCAACATGAAAACAATGTTAATAAGGTTTGTCGATTTGGTATTGACAGCAGCTTTTAGCAGGTTTATAATTAATTCAGTCTTTAAAATCCATTCATGGAAGAGCTCAAAGTAATAAACACAATTAATCCTGACTATTGATCCATTAAATTAACATTTATAAATTGTTGTGTTGCCCGCGGCTCTGCCCGCTTGTATGTCGATTAACGCGGCATATAGTAGCCTATGTGTTATTCTGATGTAGAAGCTATATTACTGTAAAGTTTCATCCAAATCCGTTAAGTAGTTTTAGCCTGAAGAAGTAACAACATACACACTCACAAACTTTCGCCTTTATATATTAGTATGAGTATGATAGTATGAAGTATGATGATAAATTAATTCACAATTATGTATTCAAAGAAATCTTAACTCATTACCTTCAGTCGACTCTTGACCTTTTATTTACTCGTGCATTTAAAACCCACTCAAGCAATAAACCAACCGTTTAGTTAAAACTAAAACTAAGTAACGTCGAATAGTGATAATGAAACGGCCACGTCAAACTCCGTGAATCGTGACGTGTCTTGAAATGGTCACAGGCTGCAAGCAACAACCCGTTGCGACTACAAAGGTTGTCGAGCGGCCTCCGGTCACCGACCCCGAGTGACCGACGCCCGCGCACCATTCGCTTTATATTAACCATACCTTAACCGCCCGAGCACATGTAGACGTATTACAAGAATTTGCAGTGTCAACGGATGAGAGAGATTTTTAGGTCAAGATAAGTACTGATTTATATGGCATGGCGTCTGATACGAAAAGGATACCAGGGTAATAATTTAGAAGTGAACAATGATGCTTTATAGGATATTGTGCTGTGGAACTTAATGTTAGTAGTATTTGCAATATGAATACAAATCTCATTAGTCGTAAATATCGCCCCATTTCACCCTTGAGATATTAGGTTATGTTGCTTAGAACTAATTTAACTTATAATTATCTGTTTTAATTATCTGACTACGTGAAATCAAAAGGAAAGTTAATATTTTTGACATTGTATATTTGTTTGTAAGTTCCACCGTAGCGTCTAAACTACTCCACCAATTTTAATAAGTTAGCTGGCAATACATTTTATCAAAAGTTTTTCCGTAGTCGGGTTATAGGTTTAAAAAGTTTTTGTGTTTTAATTAAGCATTTAAATTACATATATAACATTCAATTATGAAACTGGTAACTGTAATAAATATTTTTAATATTTAACTGCTGCTACTAATGATTTAGGATTCTTTTACAATTCATACATTCCAATTTATCTTAAAGCGAAATAAAATTAAGAATGAAACTAAGCTTATTTATTATTATATATTCAATTTAATTATTTTAGTTATTGATTTCTCAGTGCGATAACTCATAAATGTAATTATTTAGTTTAAATTTGAAGTTGGCTAAACCTATTTTATAAACTAAGTTTAAAGCCTGTTATTTAGCGAATTGGATGTTTACTTGTATTAAAATCGGCTTCATATTACCTTAAAGCAGGTCATGCAAAGAAGTAAATATCACGTGTTTTCAACGCATTTCGACGGTCTTATACTGAATACATACAAATGTTCTCCGCAATGTTTCTTTAGCTATTTAAAACTTTACAAAGGAGTTCAAATGGCCCGAAATAAAGTTTGCAGTTTTAATTTTGTAGCGCTGCTTTCAAACAAGATCGTCATAAATAAAAGCATCTACATTGAAAATATTTATTAAAAAACACAAACACTCAAACAATCGAACGTTTCATTAAACAAAAGAAAATTCATTACGAACGGTATTTTAAAAATTCTCGTTAACAGGTACAGACAAACAGTTTGAAATGCCTAAAATATGAATAATGTTGACACCTACACGCTAAACAGATTTTTAATGAACAACTTTTGCAAGAGAAAAAGTTCTATTATGAATTACCAAGAGGTCTAATAATAAAAGAAATCTATTTTCAAGCATCCATAGAGCTAGAGCGTGTCCAGTTTTAGCTCAGACGGTTCGAAGTAATAAATAGTAAATAGCTCAAAGTTTGCATAATACTCAACAAATCAAAATTAAACTCGCATTGTAAACACAAGTAATTAGTATAAATCGTAAGGTACAATGCACAACGAGTCGCGTGATAATTGCCTTTTGCTTCATTCATAACTGAATGTAAACGAAACGACCCACTCAACAATATAATTTGTGACTGAAAGGATAAGTTTCTGTTAAGCGAATAATTTGTGGCGAACTGTATGCAACTAATGAACAACTATTATTTTAATCATCGAATTCTACAGGCAGCTTATTGTTCAAATTAGTTGTTCTGAGAATGAATTTATTTTGGAGTTGATTTAGTGGAACAGGAACGTTTTGGCAGAAATGTGCTGTTGCAAAGGTTTATGCAAGAAGTACTGAAATTCCAAGCCTACATAACTACACCGCAGTGTTCTGTGAAATAAACTAATAAAGGGTTCTTTGAAATATACTTTAGTAAATCGTGCCCCAATAAATCGAACTATTGAACAGAAGAGAACAGAAATATAATAATAGATGAAGACGTGTTTCCTCCTGAGCAATTATCGTATGAGCTGAGTAAATTATCGGCTAACAAACTCTTTGCTTTCTTTGAACAAAACTAAACAAATTTTTCCTTATTATTTGTCACGAAAACAAAGAACCGTGGAATAATAAAAGTGCAAACCACTTTTCAGGTCGGTTGCACATTTACATAAGTTTCAAGCGATTGTAGCCACTATTAACCGCTTGAAAATGCAACGAAAATTGCCACAAAATTCGGATTTCCTGCCTTAAGTCTATGTGGATTGCTGAATTCAGAAAAAAGAATTTCAGCTTTTTTTGCTAAAAAAAGCGTAGGAATTAAAAAAGGTTCAATAAAATTTGGAATTTCATTTCTCTGGTCTTGTGTCCAGAGTTACATATCGGAGTTTCGGATATTTGAAAATCGAATGTCCAAAAGTGTAATTTGTCATGTACAGAGATACTAACCACATAATATTGATGGCCGTAATCAAAATCAAATGAGATATGGTAGATAGAGAAATGTCTGTCCACCATTCTAATTTTATTTCGTTGATTGGTTTCTAGTACACAATATTATTTAAGTACTAGAAATTATATACTTGCACGTAAAACAATATTAATATTTTACACGTAACGTAACGTACATTTCACGTAAATCAATATTTTTTATTTAAAAAATTAATAAAGGAGGAAAATTCAGCAATAGATTGTGGAAGGTATGCAATTCAATCACAATTCTAGTTCAATAATGATGCTTTGTTTTTTTTTTGTTTCGCTTCACGATATTTCAGAATTTAAAATGAAGATCTGCTACAATAATTTTTACTTCTAATTTATGTCAATATAAAGAGACTGGGGTGCAATGGGAGAAGCCTATGTCCTGCAGTAGACTGCAATAGGCTGATGAAGATAATGATGATAGAGAAAAGAGACAGTAAAAATTGCGTTAGTTATTCTCTAACACAGATGTTTATTTTATATGAGGCAGTATTTTTGCAACGTGAACGCATTTTGCTACTAAGTTGTGATATGTAGGATGTAAAGCAGTGTAAAGTAAATGTAGATATCTAGCCATCTCGTAAAAAAATCTGTCGAAATTACCCCAGTGCACCTTATAATATAAATGAACTAAGGAACAAATTAATTAGAAAAGTTGAACTGAAGTCAAAATTCAATAAACTTTGCTTGATTCTAGACTCTTACTTTCAATTTAAGGATAAAATAGACGCGTTGGTTGATTTCCATAACGAAAATTTTGTTTTCCGCCCAAGCCATTTGTATGAAAAATTCTTTAGAATATAAACACCAGCATTTAATTTCTCAGCTTGTGCAATTTACTTAGATACCTGAGCTCGCAAGCTAAACTGCTAGAGAAAGATATAATCTTTGGCGAATACTTATTGCATTAGTCTCGCTAGTCGCTAAGAATATGCCGTCCCGCACCTACCCAAGTACGTACGCCTAACCGCGAACTAGCCTCGCGTAGACTAAGAAACCGGTTTCAGTCGTGGTCTGCATTGCACGAGTCGCCATTGTCTGGAGAAAACACTTTGTTTGCTTATACAGAGTTTGAATAACTTGTATGAAGGTTTTGTGTTTAGCTTTAATAAGCAATTTAAAATCGACGCGACGAAAGCGTTTCAGTTTTTTTTTATTAAGATAAATAATTATGGTATGCAATAATAATCGCAGATATATCATCACGCAGAAATATCAGAGGATCTACTTGCAATAAACAATATTATTATGTTTTAAAATATTAAAAGTCAGATCTTCTAATTCTATATTAATTTCTTTTGGTATATAACTTCTTCGGTAAAGAGGCTTTTTGGTGTTATTGTTTATGCCAAGATCCATAATGTTTTATCGGCTACACCGCTTATTTTGCAAGTATATCTAAGAACTTTTAAGCTCTGGTAGCGTTAAGACAGCAAACCCTTGGAGTTGAAAGGTACGAACATGATTTATATATACAATTTTCTGTATCCATCCAGATTAGGTATAATCTTGATAAAAAGCTGTTACCATTGCGATTAAAATTGATCTTAAACATCAAGGAGGAAAAATGACAATAGTGTAATTCTGTGTTACGAGAACTCTCTAAAGTAAACATCAACAAAAATAAATTTAGTTCTGTCTAACGAACGTTCTAAACATCAAAAGTATACGTTATCTCAATACATAGAAAAAATGTGATTGTGGATTTGGAAATCGCTATCATACTAAAATAAGAGAATTTAAAAGTTTAGTGTGACGTAACAACAATATTTGTACCTACCAATAAAGACCCAGTAGTCCTACTGTGTTCAATATAAATTATGTACAATAGTTTCGTTTGAGTTCGATAGATGGCGGTGTATAGATTTTTTGAATCACGACATTGAGTCAACAAATTTAATCAATAAGTCAGCCAATAAATTTATTGACTGATTATTAATTTGTTTATTAAATTAAATTTGTTGACTTATCTTTATTTAAAGAAATTCCTTATTCCTTTAAGTTACTATACAACCACTATTACGATTAATTTCAAGAACACTGGTCTATACGGGTAGACTATTAGACATACGCCAAGAGATTTTATTAAGATATAAGTTGTAATAAAAGGTTTATGGGCAACGTCACGAGTCATCATAATAAACTGGGTCATTGACCATTATACATAATAACATACAGTAGCCACTATAAAAGCAAAATATAATTAATGAACCTCAGTGGTACCGCACAGTTGTAATTTTTCATTAATAAATTGCGGTGAAAGTATGAGTAGGCTATTATGTATGCTATTGTATTTGAGTGGGTTTGATATTTGTGGTTTTATCTGAAACTTCTAAGATATTTGTTAATTATTATAAAAAGCATAAACATAGTTTTAAACAACGTAACATTTAAAAAATGTATTAAAGAAACCCTTAAAACTACTAATATTTCATGGTACTTTTATCTAGTTATAACCTTAACCATAAAGTAGTTAGTCCTAACCTCCGAATGAAAATACCGAATTCAATTTATCTATTTACTAGCTGTTGTCCGCGGCTCCGCACTGGTGTTTATCGGTATTCACTCCAATTTTTTTAAAAGTAGTTATGTGTTAATCCAGGATGTCAGCTTCCTGCATACCAAATTTTGCCTAAATTGGTCCAGCCGTTTGCGCGTGAAGTAATAACAAACATACACAATCACAAACTTTCGCCTTT
This sequence comes from Spilosoma lubricipeda, assembly GCA_905220595.1. Lineage (NCBI taxonomy): Eukaryota > Metazoa > Arthropoda > Insecta > Lepidoptera > Erebidae > Spilosoma > Spilosoma lubricipeda. Next base: position 6,269,771 of record HG992295.1, read on the forward strand.
ATACAGTAATGTGATGTGATGTGATTTCTGTGTTATATATTCCTTTGCATTACACGTTAACTAGGTACTTAACCGATCATAAATAAAATATGCAAACACATTGACAGGGGTATCAAAAGGACAAAGGTTACCTTTCAACTCGAAAAAAGGTTTTATTTCAGTTAAATGAAATGATTGTCAACATCTAAATTCATGACAGCGAAACCACGGAAAATGTTCCATAAAGTAAATTAAAAATTTAAAAAAGGTAAGTACATTTTTCTGCGGGCACAAAATTTAAATATAGAACATAGAACTTTTTTCAACTCTGACATTACTAACAACACAAATCCACTTATGTCATTTGTTTGTCATTGAACATGTTACGCTAACCACAATACAATGACTACTGTTGTTAAGTAGGTATACATTCATGTTATAGTCATATACCTACATAAGGTATGAACACTGCGTAGCGGTAATGTGTCAAGGTTCGCAAACAACTCTCTAATAGATACCTACATTTTCATTTTATACACTCTGAATAGGTTAAAACTAAGCCATTACTGTGACATATTTTGCCCGTACCGTCGACATTAGCGAGTTTGTAAAATGGAGTTTGGAATTAAGACTTTAGTACAAATTGTTACATTTTTTGATTACCTGAAAGACAAGCTACAGAAAATGATATTTAGTATCTTGAATTGGAAATAAATAAACCACTGATGTCTCTCAGATATTCTCCGAATATGTTATCAATCACGTTTTTTACTAATCAAGTCTATAAAAATATATGTCTTACACATTGTTTTCAAAGTCAATGATTAGCACGCCTTTATCGTTAAGTGATGTTATCATACAGGTACACTACATACAAAAAGCAAGCCGTCATCGTTATTGATGACTGTCAGTAGATCAATAATAGTAATCCTTATTTTATTTGCGACCAACTGAATCCCGCGATGCTACCTGCGGTTATTGTCGTAACGCGAAAGTTAGTCAAAAAAGTAGCCTAATTTACTCCTTGTATCATCAGCTATCTATCAGTAAAAGTCCTATCAAAATCGGTTCAGCCGTTCCAGAGATTAGCCGGAAAAAAAGACACGCAGGGTTCAGCTAGCAACTGATATAAAATATGAAAAATCCTTAGTGACTTTAACATGAAAATATAACGTGAATTGTACAATGATAAACAAATTACGATAGTTTTTCTATAGCTACTCGCCGTAGCGTAACACTCGTATCGATAACATAAGTTGTGCCCGATATGGCTTCAACTCACATGTACTTGGAAATACGCTCACGTAAACACGCACATATACAATTCCACTTCCGAAAATATCAATAAAATTTCATCATCACCTATTAAAGTATTCATACTGAATTAGCAAAATGTTCAGAAAAGAAGCGAAAACTCGACGAAGTACAACAAAATATGCGACGAAAATTAGTCATAAAGTCATAATATTTGACTTACGAGCAAATTATATAAACTCAAAGGTTTATTTACATTTTTGCTTGCTTAATAACTCAAATAGAAGGATACGGATTGATTCGAAACATTAATTTTAAGTGTTTTTCACAGTTATAACATTACTCGGGTATTTGATGTGCGCCCTTCGATTATAAATTTAGGCGGTAAATAACTTTTAATTGGAGTTTTGATCAATTTAACGACCGGTTTTTAAGGTAACAAACATGATACTCATTAGAGAGAGAGACACAAATATCAAGATATATTGAAATTTGTGAAGAATGGCGAATAGTAAGTTAACAATATGATGTGAATATTTCAATCACTAGTTCGCTAGACAAAAGGTCAAATCTACTGGATGAAAAATGACATATACTCGTATCTATCTACTTCAAATTTATACGACAATTTTGTTCAAATAGCAGTACATGTTAACTAAATCGATAAAGTTCTAGAAGTAATAGTTATGAAAACGATTATTTCAATTTTTTTTTATACTAGTTTTGACATCTCAGGCCGCCATAGCGTATGTCACCAAGCTGCATCGTCCATGTTTGCAATAAGGATGATGACCACCACTCTTGGATCCTACTCATGCTTTCCATCATGCAGACTAGAATAATTTTAGCAGATATAACATAAAAAGTGATGCTACATTTTAAGATACAACGTAATATATTACTTATTATCTCAAATTGCAAAGAAGTGTATTAGCAGTTCAATTGAACACTTACATGCATCTAAATAAGGTTAAGTATTCATTAATTTAATTCCAGCGTCAAGTGCCTAGATTAATGAATGCAAGTTCGACTCAACGTTTAACCTTTGATTAGCCCCTGAACAATGAAATCGTTGAGATGAAAGCATTTCATAGGGAACAGACTGTCTTCTATGTAACAATTGAAGAAAATCATGTGTGTCAAATTATTAATCCTACTCATATTTTAAATGCGAAAGTTTGTATGTTTGTATGGATGTTTGTTATTTTTCACACAATAACCACTGAACGGATTTAGATTAAATTTAACAGTAAGAAAGCTACAACAGAACAACACGTAGCGTACTATTTACTACGAAAACCGAAACACATGTGGGCGGAACCGCTGTCAAAAGTTAGAATAACATCCAATAAGATAAATTTTCTTGATCATCATCAAATACCACATACAAGAATAACATTGATGCTAAATTCAAGAGGAGAAATGCAAGAGATCGGTAGTCGTTCAAGGCGAGCTTTGCGGGGAGTGGGACGAGGTGCTCCGGCTTCACAAATCGCATTTAACACGCCCTGATTGCATTAAAAGCAAGCGCCTTCTGTACAAATTATTTTACCTAATAGATATTGGCTGTTTGTCACAAGGTCACAACACAGACGATGTCTGACGAATGGGGCTTTAAAATTTGTGTCAATTTTGTGGTACTAAATATTAATATACATACAAACTCTTCACAAAGGTAAGTGTTTAATCTATATAAATATTAACAGGATTTAATTGCGGTCGTCGGTCGGTTATCGCGTAGCCCCCTACAAAAATCAAAGCATGTAAAATTTTATTGTAATCGGTTCAGCGGTTTAGACGTGAAGGCATAACAGACAGATATTCAGAGTTAATTTCCAATTTATAACATTAGTGTGGAAATACAAATAATGACATGATCAACAGAGAATTCAGAATCCATTCTCTCCGAAATAGTGATCGAGTTGTTCCATTACAATGCAAGTCACAAGTTCAAAACAGAAAACTATGTTGTCTAAATATAATGTCGTTAAGTCAAGTTCTGGAATTGGAATTTGGATAACTGGAACTTGTACCTTTGATGTCAATCACCAAAACTTTGGGCAGAAGATATTCGGAATTCGGATATAAAATTTTAAATAACAATATTGTTGCTTTACTAGCGGCAACTCAATTCAAATAGCTCAAAGTATAATAAAACTGAAAGAATTTTTCGCCAGTGAATTTGAAATTTGAGGCACAGAAATTCTGAATTTCTAGACGTACTTTTTCTTCCAAAATTCAAGACGGCTTATCTACTTATAACGACATTCATTACAACATCTCTGAATGGGCACCGTACAGCTCTGTCGAAGCTTGCTCACTAATGAGGCCTCCCGAATCGTGTATCATTATCGACTACCGATGTTGACTTTCCGATAATGCCCCATTTTCCAATTTCTTACAACTGTAGTTTGGGAAGTCTGAACAATTTCGGAAGACTGTGTGTTCCATCATGTGTGTATAATTTATGCTTTTATTATATATTAGAAATAGGTACACATATAAAACTCGATGTTTTTAGAATGACAATAGAATAAAATTCAATCAATACAACTATATTGTGTGAAACACAGGAGTTCGAAGATAACACAGTAGGTATATCATATGTGTATGTTTATTTATGAAAAAAAAACCTTAAATAAGAGAGAATGTAAATAATTATCTATTTAGCTAACTGTTGTCTTTTTTTGAATTGTAAAATGCTAATAGTCCTTTTTTCTAGCTTATAAAAGTATCTTCATGCCAAATTTCATTGAAATCGGTGCAGCGATTTAGCCGTAAAAGAGTAATAGATATACGGATAGACAAACGGATAGTTACTTGCGATTTTATAATATTAGTATGGAATTATGATACAAACTTTCTAGTTTCGTGTGGAGTCTTGAACGGTACGATCTATGGTTTTAAAACCGTTATATTACCTGTAACAAAAGATGACATTAAGGTTAGTCATATATACATTCTGATAGTTTAGTTGCCGCTAGTAAAGCAACAATATTGTTATTTAAAATTATATTGCCGAATTCCGAATATGTTCTACCCAAAGTTTTGTGTGATTTACATCAAAGGTATAAAAAAGGCTGACAATACAACAATTTTCAAGAACGTCTTCAAAAACTGCTCATTGCTAAGTGCTATTACTCTCTTCAAGAATATTTGGATGACGATGCTAACTAGCACTAACTAGGATTTGAAGGAAAAAAGAAACATGTAATTGCTCTAATGTTATTTCCTTGTCTTATAAAGTTACCAGTATTGTTTGTAAGTCATTTTAAAACATTTCAATTATCAATTTTTTCACATTTCAATTATAACATTTTCGGTCATTTTAATTATTGCATTTACTGACTTTTAATTATAATATTTTTAACATTTTAATTATTGCATTTTCTGACATTTTAATTTTCTGATTTTCTGATATTTTTATTTTGTTTCGTTAATATATTTTTGTTTCTGTTTTATAATATAATTTTTATTAGTGATGAACTTATGTAAAAAAAATGCACACTATTATTATAAAGGTAGAATGTATATGGGTCACATATTATTATGGCATTATTAAGATCCTTGTATACCTACATTTCTTGTATAAATAAAATTTGTGTGTGAAAATGAAATTGAAATAAAATTTAAATTGAAACACAATAATCGCTTATATGAAACGTGCGTAGGTGCTTGACTATCAATATTGACAATAACATTTACACGTTAAAATATCCACCTATCAAGTGAGTCACTCTCAATTTGGAGAAATAATACCAGCATGATTTGACAAGTGGAGCTGCATTTACCCAACAGGATGTTATTAAGTGGGTATCAATGGTGAGTTAGAAGGTACAATACATTCACTTTAGTTGAAAATAGCTATCACTGTTTGTTATTTGATCTTTATGATAAAAACTACTAACACATTTCAACTGCATTGTAAAGTTTGTTCTTTATTTCTACTAACATAGGCACATACATATATTTATTTTCCTCTGTGTGTGTATATATAAATAGAGGTATGAATGTATAACCAAACTTTAACAATAAATTATAGTTTGATTTCAGCTAACGGGACAGTGGACAAGCTTATAAATTTAGAAAAAAAAATTGTTGAAGGAAATTTGGAACAAACACACCATCTTGCCTCAAATTAAGCAAAACTTGTACAATGAAAGCTAAATTGAGTGGTAGAGTGAAAATACTTTTTGTTTTGTAAATACTTACATATTGTACATAGAAAACACCCAAACTCCAAAATAAATATTTGCAGATCACACAAACATTTGGTCCGACCCGGGAGTCGAACCCAAAACTTACCACTGGGCCAACGAGGCAGTCATTACTTATGTGGATAGATGGGAGTAAAATAACGCAAGCATCCTCATTCTAACGGATGAGACGAGTAGTCGTATTGACACATTTTCGTGACAGATGAGTGAAAGCGGTGAAGCTTGTTAAAGGCTTGCTGCCAATCCAAAGCAATTCAAACTTCTATAAGCCACAAAATCTTACTTTTAGTTAAGAGAATGATTTACTGCTCACATTTACGATAATTTATGCAATATATTTTCGACTCCATTTCCAGCACAGACGAACTATTAACTTATATAGAACGCTCGGCATAAGAGCTAAGTAATCGCACTTGTATTGCTATTGCTGGCGGTCACCAAACTGCGAATGCAGACAATGCAACAATGCAGCATGGTGACCCACACCATGGCGGGATAGTGATGCTTCTGCATCATTGGGCCTCTGGTCTCGCACTCACCAACGAAACACGACAGCGCGATCGCTGTCATTTTACGTTGATCTTCTGTGCAAGGGTAGTACCGCCCCGGTCGAGCCGGCCCGTTTGTGCTGAAATCAGCGTGAGAAATATAGAAATTTTACCATTTCTAACAAAATGACACATTTTTTTTACGCTGGCAGCATAAAAGAAGCGCTCTCCCTTTTATTTCCTTAGCAAGAAGTGGGTAGTTAGTTTCCTTAGCATAGCTCCAGGCAAACTATCTTAGATCAAAGTAACAGATCCATGTCCAACCAGTGGCATTACAAAGCTCAACAAATAGACAGAAACAGTTTAAACAGCACACGGTAATTGAATTAGGAGTTCAGCGCTGCCCCCAATAATGTTAACGGGATTGCGTTCAGTATGAAAGGTACAACTTTTTAGACCACGTATAATTACAGACGGTGTGTGAAAATGATTAGACTTATGGGCGTAGATAGATTTCTATATCTTTCTCTATGTGGAGAAAGGGATATATACGCAATACATTTATCTAATACGCATGAAAGCTTGCGTTCACAGTGTGTGTTAAAAACAGATAATTTTCGCAATTGACAATAATGGAAGTTTTAGATTTTTTATTAAATTTAAAACTGCTAAAGATTTTATTTACATAAAATAAATAAGTTCAGTTATGGTAATTATTGTCCAATTTAGTAAAATCGATTAATACCTAAAAATAAAATAATTTAAACAAACAACGTCAAATAAATAACAAAGTTCTCAACCACATGTGTTTAAAACGTAAACATACAACAAACTAAAAGGCATACAACAAACTACAAGACATATCGCCTCATTTCACCGTTCAAATACAGGGACCACAAATCTAGAAAGTTCGAGGAAGGATTTCACAGAAATTTCCGAGTCATTTAATGTCGCCACTGAACTTTAGAAACTTGATAAAGCCTTCCACGTAACGGGTTAAAACTTCCAATTTATCCTTCTTTGATCAAAATGGTATTTCATTTTGGAGGGTAGTAATAATACCAAGTTTATATGCCTAACAAGAATTTACACGAATCCCAGAACATTTTCATTCGTTCACTTTGTAGAACGAAAATATAATAGTCCGTAGATAAATTTTGTGAGATCAAAGACTTTGCCTTGGATTAATTTAATCTTTTTATGGTATATGTATACACAGATACCGTGGATGTGTGGTTTAAGGGCGTGTTCACACTGCTTGTTTGTTCATAATACGATATTATTGTTTTCTTTCTTTTAGATATTAAATCTGATCTCTATTTAATCATGCATTATATTTTTGTGTTAGTTTTGTAGTTACACTTAAGATTATTTTCCGAAAATGCTCTGGATATAGAGTCATGGAATGTCCAAATCTATATATAAGCACTAACTTGTATAATGTCCTCCTGAAAATTTCACAGAGGTGTCGCTTTTCTTACCATATCCTAATAAATAGCTAAGCGGATTATTTTACCTTGAAAGAAATAATTCGTATACAACATTTCCCATAGATTATATTAATTTGAAATAAATACACATATTTAGTGCTTGATTAGATCACTGTTTAATCTACATTCCTTAAAACATAGCTTGAACTCTGTTTGAAAGTGTTTTGTTTATATTTTTGTTTTGTATCACTTATTATGCACGTATTATTTCCATCACAAACTAGCTGACCCGACAAACTTCATACCGCGATATTTACAAATCTGTCTCAGCTTCTCACAGGTAGTGTTTAGTCACCGACAAAAAAATTCCCGTTATATTTAAATTTTTCTTGTACACAATTTTTCTTGTATCCAAACAATAACGAACATAAAAAAATATTTAATTTGCTGCAGCCGATCGGAAGTAATGCGCGTACATACATTTCGACAATTCATTTTTAGGGTTCCGTGCTAAAGACAAAAAACGGAACCCTTATGGATTTATCATGTCTGTCTGTCTATCTGTCCGTCCGTATGTCAAAGCCACTTTTTTCCGAAAGTATGAGAACTATAATGTTGAAACTTGGTAAGTATGTAGATATATTCTGTGAACCGCATTAAGATTTTCACACAAAAATGGAAAAATAAACAATAAATTTTGGGGGTCCCCATACTTAGAACTGTAACTCAAAAATTTTTTTTCATCAAACCCCTACCTTTGGGGTGTCTATGGATAGGTCTTCAAAAAATCTTTTTTTTTCTAAACTGAATAGTTTGCGCGAGAGACACTTCCAAAGTGGTAAAATGTGTGTCCCCTGTAACTTCTAAAATAAGAGAATGATAAAACTAAAAAAATATATGATGTATATTACCATGTTAACTTCCAACGAAAATTGGTTTGAACGAAATCTAGTAAGTGTTTTTTTTTAATACGTAATAAATCATAAACCGCAAATAAAAATTATATTATGTTACTTGCTGCTACGGAACCATTCATGGGCGAATACGACTAGCACTTGACCGATTTTTATATATATAGATAATGCAAAACTTTATTCTTCATTTTTCTTTAAGCTTTATTATAAAAAGCTTTTTATCTTTAAGCTTTATTATAAAAAGTCACACCTAAAATGTACCTACCTCGTAAGATCCAAAATAACACTAGTGACAACTGAGATCAAGCTTTATTTTAAGAACTGTAAGATTTATTTTCGGTAGAATAAACCCGCCTACTTCACTAAAAGACCTAATGTGAACGTGGCCTTACTTAAGTAAATATTCTTTGATTACAAAATTATAATATCCTAAAATTGTATTATCCAGCAAAGAGATTTCATATCTTAAAATATCGTTTGTACATCTACTTGTTAGCTGAGAGCCATACGCATATTTCTTTTTTGGCTAACTTCAAACAAAGTTCTAATTTCGGTTACATTTCTTTCCTTATTTATTAATTCAGATCCAGTGTGTCAATTTGGAAAATCTTTATTTTGTGAAAATATTAAATTTTAAAACAGTTACATACCTTCCAACATTAAGGCTACAAAATTGAGCAATAAAAATAAACTGAGTGGTCCACTAAAAAGTGTCCAACAGTGGATTATTAAAATATGATGATATTGGATGATGAACTATTTAAGTTTTCAATTCATTTTAGTGTTAAGATCAGTGGCTATGGTGTCACGCTATGTCTAATATGTATTTACAAAAAAAAGGTATTAGCTTGGGACTAGACGGCGTATTGTGTTAGATGTCAGAAATATTTATTTATTTATCAGTCTATTTGGTCTACATACAAACCGAGACTCGGCTGAGAGTCGAGTTTAATGCGAAAATGTTTTTAAATATTTACTTATTTAACAATGTACATAATCCTACTAATCACATCACACTAATATATGAAGGCGAAAGTTTGTGAGTATGTTTGTAACTCTTTCACGCAAATCTATTGAACGGATTTGGATGAAACTTTACAATAATATAGCTACTATTTGCGGCGATAACCAACATACACGCGGGCGGAGCCGCAGGCAATAACTAGTAGGTATATAATAAGACTGTGATGGTGGATAAAACCTACAAACAAATAGATACCCATCTGTATACATGTTCTGGCGCCAATAAAATATGAGACACTCGAACATACCACGCGATCAGTCATACTTACAATAATAAATATTTCAACTGATATTTTTTCCTTTGTTTATTGAACAAAGAAAACTATATAGTTGTTTAAATGCAGAGATAAATATTCGCTTTTGTACCTAAACGAATGCGAAATAACGACTGCACTAATAGCTTAGTGGTTTAAGGCTGGCCACATTTTACTGCGTTGTACTGTGAGTTCGAACTCCACAAGACAACACTTTGTGTGGTCTACTACAGACCGTTCACCGTAAGTTGTCCCCTGCTGTGATGTTGGCACTATTGCTTGTCATTCTTTCTTGTCTTGTTAGATACTAATTTAATAATTGTAAAATTATTATTTTACATTATATTGAATTATAATATAATGTAAAATAATCTATAATATAATGTAAAATTATTATTTTACATTATATTAAACAAGACAAGAAAGAATGACAAGCAATAGTGCCAACATCACGGCAGGGGACACCTTACGGTGAACGGTCTGTAATTATTCCGAGTCTGAACGTGCTATGCTACGTATGTTTGTAAAGTCACCAGCGACACAGGAATATTCCTAAAGAGAGCAGTTATGTCTTTCTTCAAGAATCACAATATCTCCATGCCGAATTTCATTAAAATCAGTGCAGTGATTTAGCCGTCAAAGCGTAACAAACAGGGGTACTTTCGAATTTATAATATGTATAAGTATGCATTAAAACAACCTAAATAAAATCTTATCAGCATTCATTTAAAGGAGCTGGATTAACCTACAATAGTACATGCAAGACCATGGCCCATTGCAACAATAGAAGGGTACTCGCCTATTTGAAAGTAGTTGTTACAACAGCTTCTTGCTATGAGCCGTTTAAGTACTTTAATCATAATAATCAATAAACCTTTTATTTGTTCTCATTTTCTACAACTCCTAAAATAATACATTTATTAGGTACCTACTCTTAGATTCTATTCATGCTTTCATTCAGGCAGAGTAGAGTCAAAAGTAAAATATTATTCTTATCATTTATAATACGTGTTCCAGTGCTGGTGTTTTGTTAAATTCTCTATCCTATAAGCATCTTCAGTTCAAAAAAGGGGAATTCAGTAAATAAAAATCTTAAGTCTCTTGTGAATTGAACCATGTTACACCAGTACGATCGGAAAATAAATAAATCAAAATAATGACATTAAAATATATTTCCTACCTGACATAATTATGTACATATAAGGACCTTTATATACCTATACATATCTATATATATCTATACATACCTATATAATCATTTGATCGGCGCCAGCGCAGATGAATAATAACTCCGAGCAGAACTAAACTCAATCTCTCAAATGACTCAGTGATCGCATAAATCTGTGACTCAGATCTGAACGGACAATGCAAATTTGTGACTCAACAAAAAACATCCGTTTATTTTTCATACAAGAATATAAGAAAGACACAGAGTCTTATATAATAAATAAGAAGTCAAGACCAATGAGAGTCTGTCTACTTTGCAAAAACTAGGTCATCGTAGATCAAATTGCCACGAGTCTAATTTTAACTAGTAGCGAACATTTTAATGGGCATTGCTTGAAATCGATCGGAAGCAGGAATGTTTGCGATTGTGAATCATGAACCGAAACCTACTTATGAAGCACAAAGCAATGATTCTGTGCAATTTGGAACAGTAAAGCCGTTAAAATACTTGTAATGTGTCTATCAGATTTTCTGTAGGTCTGTTATGTTTGACTAGGCATGACTGAGCATACGTGATACATATATATGTGTTTTGTCATGAAAATAGACTCTAGTAATCTAATAATATATTTTTTCAAAAACATTTGTACAATAACCACTGTTAACTCTGAGATAAGATTCAAATGAAAGTATTTGTAATGGTGCTTTCCCTTGTTTAGTCAGTTTAACTCTCTGGAAAGAGTATCGTAACTTATCTTATGCTCCGATTTAAAGATATGAGAAAATATCTATACAAATAAATAAAATTAGAGTGTCTGTTTGTAATATTAAAATAACCACTTTTTACTAAATGCATATGTATGTTATACGCGGTACATATGCCAAAAATGTACTTGAAATTTTTTTTGTCTGGATGTATGATTTCCGTCCCTAAAGGTCTACTTATAAATATTTAATTTGAAGTAAATAATCTCCTTTCTAAGATAAGTTTCTAAATAAATGCTGTGTCAAAATAAATCTCAACAAAAAGAAATATTGTAATCTTTGCTGAAAATTGCCGAGAGTAGCGTTTTTAGCAATGGATTTAGTGAGAACAATTGTAAGTGCGAAAACTTTTCAAATATAAATCAGTAACATAACATGTGTTGGCTCACATATAACCAGATATTCTTCGTCTAAAAATACTTGTTTGATTGTGGTCGTCTCTAAATTTAGAAAGTCCCTTATCTCAATAAGATCATCATAGGTAAGTACGATTAGTTGGTTAAACGTAGTCCTCAAATACATCTTCAACTACACATCAGGAAAAAAAGGGTCGAGGGCTTTTTTCGGAAAAATTCCGATCATTCGTACAATGCGCCCCGAAATCTAAAAATAGTAAATAGAATCTAACGTACCATGAATTGAACGATTTCAAAATAGAAATCTGTTTATTGCCTCACGTGAAAATAGGTGAAGGATTTCTTGTTAAACTATTTTTGTATTAGCAACTCCTTCATTTGAAAACCAAGGTTTTCTTTAAATCTCTACTTCGCTCGTGTAAGTATATTTATAATACATATCTGCTTTAAAAAGTACTCGATCTGATGTCGATATATAGAAACCAGGTTTGCTTTTCCATCAAATTCTATAACCAAAAACATTAAAATGTACGATTACTTTCGTTTTTAATAAAAACAATTGCAATAATTCTCAGATGATCCTAAGCGAATGACAACAGATTTCAAATAAAATATCTATCGAAAACATGCTGTGTTTCTTCTTTATCGAGGAAAGAAAGAGTTTCAAAATGATGCCTAGTAATAAAATTTGTAATCTTCGCAATAACTATTATGAAAGCTGACAATGCCCTTGGCAAACGCTAAAATAACTCATAAGTATACATCAGTCATGGGACGGCCCCTTTTATTCAGACAATATGAGCCCAATTTTCAACAAAATACCCTTAAACATAAAGAATAAATAAAGTCTTATGAAAATATTACCCACTGCGTTCGGGCACAATATAAAGGAAAAAATATAACATATGGAGCCGGAACGCGATAAACATCGTGGCAATATGTCAGACGGCCAGCGAAAATTGTCGTAAACGCCATTATGGCATTATTAGGGTATTACGAAACGGACCCTAACCAGATTACCAAATTGTATGTTTAAAAACATTGTTCAAACAAATCTGGCTAGTAGTTTGTATATTTCCAAACGCGGGATTAATACTATAAAGTTTTTAAGGGCTATGATCGCTGCGGGAACATAAAAAGACGGAAATCCAGCACCATTGTATTTTCTCATTATAATTGATGCAATATTAACAATAAGAAATAAACAAGCGTTGGAAAGCATGTCTACTATAGCATAGCAAAGAGAAAGGTTAGTATTAAATTACAAACCTATGCATGTGGTGATTTCATTGTGGTTATTAAGTTACTGCACAAGTATACAAGCTGTGAAACACAGGTATTGAAAGAAATAAGTTGTTTATAGGTTACCGTCAGCAGAAATGAACATGCATTTGAAATAATACAATGGACGATCAATTTGCGATCTTAATGTATTGATTTCATAGAAAGTTATTACTTTAAATGATTTCCTGGTTAAAGTTAGTATTAGGAACTAGGAATGAGTGATTGTCTACTAGACCCCTGAGAGTGGTAGCTATTCAACTCATTTCCATTTTTTGTAGTGATCAGGTCAAAAAGATTCTTCATCATCATCATCACCATCAGTGGTATTTAACAGTCCATTGCTAGTCTTTCCTTAGAAAGAAAGTTTATCTATATGTCTATACAAATAAATAAAATTGAAGTGTCTGTTTGTAATATTAAAATAACCGCTTTTTACTAAATGCATAAATATGTATGAATACACATCCACAAAAATTTTTTTTTTACAATTTTTGTCTGTCTGTTTGTTCCGGTTAGTCTCTGAAACGGCTGCACCGATTTTGACGGGACTTTCACTGATAGGTAGCTGACGATATAATGAGTATCTGAGACCAGACTATCTTCGCCCCGCGGTACGTCAAAACCGCGGGTAACACCGCGGGACTCAGCTAGTATTTTATAAATGGTTTTAACTGAAAGTTATTTACCTTGTGTATTAGTATTGTACTCTAGTACTATTTAACTAAACTCAGCATAGTTTGTCAAATGTCTTCTTTTTTGATGAGATGGCAACCAGCAAGTCAGCTATTTCTGCCAATGTCAAGTATTTAAAGTCTTCAAATCTTAAGTCTGCGTATGATTAAAAAATGTGGTTGAGATGCAATAGAGTCTTTCGAAAACAAAAAAATCTTGTTAAATAAATGTCTTTAATCTTTCTTTGAATCCTACTTTGTTTGTCATTTATACGACTTCAATAAATGTTTAACAATCGGTTTCTAATACTAACTCCTTTTATTTTAAAAACTAATGTGAATAAGTTGTTGCACTTACGAAATCCGTACAGCAAACCCAGCGCACATACAACGAAGAGGTGTAATGTGTCACCCTAAGGCATGATCTAGAGAGTACGTAAAGTTAGGACTCATATCCTTGTCTTTGTCCTAAGCTAATATAAGAACTACATTGTATGTTCTAACTTTCATGCAAAATTTTGCTACAAAGTTTAGTTTTAGTCTTCTTTCTATGTCGACACTTTTGGACTATAAATTCTAGTTTAATGAAAGTATTTTACAGTGTATTGATTCCAACTCCCATGTTCTTGAGATATTAATACTTGCATACTAATATTATAAATTCGAAAGTAACTCTGTCTGTTAGTAAGTCTTTCAAGGTATTAGAGCCACGCTGATTTCAGCACGAACGAGCCGGCTCGACCGGGGTACTACCCTCGCACAGAAGATCAGCTTAAAATGACAGCGATCATGCTGTCGTGTTTCGTTGGTGAGTGCGAGACCGGAGGCCCAATGATGCAGAAGCATCACTAGCCCGCCGTGGTGTGGGTCACACCATGCGGCATTGTTGCATTGTCTGCATTCGCAGTATGGTGACCACCACTCTTGGATTCTGCTCATGCTTTCCATCAGGCAGAGTAGAGTCATTTTGGCAGGGTCATACATAAAAAAAAAAAACACTTTCACGGCTAAACCGCCTAATCGAATCAGATGACATTTACAATGGAGATCTTTTGATTCTTGAGGAAGAACATCACTTGTGTACTGTGATAATCGATATAACTAACTAACTAAGCTAACTGCCTCGTTGGTCTAGCGGTTGGCAAGTGCGACTGCTGATCATGAGGTCTCGGGTTCGATTCCCGGGTCGAAACAAATGTTTGTATGATCTACAAATATTTGTTTCGGAGTTTGGGTGTTTTCTATGTATAATATCTATTTACAAAAAAAAAAAAGGATATATGTATTTATATCAGTTGTCTAGTACCCATAACACAAGCTCTGCTTAGCTTGAGATTAGATGCCGTTGTGTGATAGATGTCCGAAATATTTATTTATTATTTATTTATTATATACACGCGGGGATATGTAATCACGTATTTCGACCTTTCTTAAAAGAATTAAAAATATCGTCTATTTATTGCATATTATCGCAGTGTGACACACTAATATGACAAACTGTAAGAAACTCAATTTACATTGGTATAGGGTTTAATTATAAACTTACAAAATAAAATAGTAGACACTAGTTAGGACTGTAATTAATTAAATAAATTCTGGAAAATAATTCTACTCTCCCTCATTCGTCCGGAGGTCCAGACTGATTACATCTGCAATGAGAGTATAGAAGTGCCATTTGTTGTAATATCAACCTTTTGTTTGTGAAAACAGATATGAATTCAGTGATGTCAGTACAATAGATACGCTACCGGCAATCTGTATATTCAGGTAAAAGACAACGGGCCCGTGTCGAAAATTGATGGGTCATGTGAACCACCAGGAAACCTTTTTAGAAAGATGCAGGCTACAGGGGCATAAAACAATAACATTCGACACAATGCCGTCACTAGTAAGCTGTCCAACTGAGTACTGTACTGGTGAAGGGGAGATTCGATTTTCTCCCTTGTTACATAATTTTTGTACGGAGTTGCGGAGTAATGGATTAGAAGCGGTATTGAAATAGTATGGAACGGATGCCGATACAACATAAGACCATGGTTTATATATAAAATTTACCTTTAAAAAAATATGTATTGACGTTTCCTATGATATATATATATGATGAATTGTATAATTTTTCTCTACTTTCTATCCTTAGGAATGATTTTTTTTCTTGTTTGAAGGAACGTAAAGAATACACCTAAGTTAAGGCCAAGCTGTAGTGACATTTACAGAAACGTACACCGAAGTAACTTGCACCTGTAAAAGTTATAATATAAAGATTACCTTTCTGTGTCTCCTTTGAAACCTTCCAAAGGTTTTATGTCTCAAGGAACACGAGTACGCGTCCTGTTTAACTTAAAGAGAGAATCTACAGAAATCGTAAAGTTTTTTTTACTCTGTGATAATATAAGGCTGAAGGAAACAGAGTATAACCTTGTCATATATTCAGGTCGAATGACGTAAGCTCGTCTCGTAAGCCGAAATGAATACTTACTGTCAGACTTTACTTAGTATTTTGTTAAGTATACAAACTTAGCGAGAACACGGAGCAGCTCCGTGCTACCAGGTGTAACTATTCTGTTTTAAGAACATTAAATTCAGAGAATGGTAAAATATGTCTGTCTCCAAGAATAAGTTAAGTAACTCACAAGAGTCGTGAGCGAAAAGTTGTCACGTACATCACATTGTTTTGTTTAATATAATCAGTATAGGTACACTTACATCCAAAGGTATATAGGTATACAAAAGTGTATTACATCTCCTTTCAGCTTTGAAACTAGAGTTCTTGTTCAAATTTAGACTATATGGAACCCAAATAGGAGTTAACTAAAATAAACATATCCATCCATATTTCTTGACTAGCTGACCCACGCAACCTCGTTTGCGCCTTATATTGCCCGTAGCGTGAAAATTTCCCCCGTTTTTGAAACATTCCTCATTGTTGCTCCGCTCCTATTAGTAGTAGCGTGATGAACTATCGAACACCGAAAGAATTTTTGAAATCTGACCAGTGGTTCCTGAGATTAGCGTGTTCAAACAAACAAACAAACTCTTCAGCTTTATATATTAGTATAGATAAAACCTATTTACATTTGAAATTTAAGAAACCCTGAATTCGATTGAATTGATTGATTGATAGAATTCGTTCAACCATTCAATGTTATTCTTCTTATTCTAGGTTCGACCTTCTTAACTTCTAGTAAGAATATGTTCAACGGTCATGGGACCCATTACATTACTTAAATAATCACTTCTATCTTACAATATCAAGGCTTTTACATAAATCGCTTATGATATTACAATGATTAAATATCGATTGTTTTAAAGATCTCCTTGCACTATGAATGCTTCCTATGTTAGACTATAATAATGCAAAAACAACAGCCATAAAGAAACACCAGACACAATAAAAAAAAACTAGTATAGACCCGGCCCGATCTAAGTGCATAGACAGCGGAAGCGATTTCATTTTACTATGTAAAGACAAATATAGACAAACTTATCTAGTCCGTATTGCAACATCGATAGTTTTGACCTTGGTGGTCTGCAATAAATGCAATTATGCATTCACGTTGTTTCATAGGAATGCGGTGTGAAGGAGTGGGACAGAAATATAAATTTATAAGCATTGTTCACGTCTAGCAATAAATTGCATACAGATTTTCTAGGTTTGGCAATATCTTGTTTTTACTAACAATGTCTGACCTACAAATAATGAATAATCTGAGATGAAAGACTGGACGTCATCCTAGTTCACTACAATAGACTACATTAAGACTTTTGTCAAAGACAAATGTCAAAAAACGGTTATCTTATTCAGTTAACGTCGATCAAGATTCTATACGCAACTATGTACCTACAAAAGTTCGTATTCAAGTTAATAAAACACAATAAGTATTTCTCTTTTTTAAATGTGAACATGGAAGTCATAATACCAATTTTTTATAAAGAAAGGTAGACACCTACACAAGAACTACAGCTATAGAAAGATAATTATATACAACAGCTGCTTTAAAAGGCCAAAGAAAATTCAGAACAAACAACTCTCATTGTTTCTTATTTCCTACAAAAACAAACTTGCTCTCGACCTTTATATTAGGTGCCTTGTTGAATTAATTGTATAATTACTCATCTGAGACGTGGAGTGAAGACTTGAAGAGTTATTGTTGACCTACCTTTGTTATTATAACGAACATTTTCAAGTTCACCGAGATGAAAGCTTAACGATGAATAATATCAACTACTTCTTCATCGTTGTTTTAATAAGAACAATAACTTTGTAAGTCCACCATCTTTGAATCAAGAGACTACTAAAAACTATAATGCAGCTACCGTTTAATTGTACCATGTTAAGTGGTTATTCCTTAGGAAACGAATTTCGCGAAAAGGTTTTTTAAACAACGAGACCCGTATTCTACCTATTCCATATATTCTAGTAAAGTGAGTCCTTATTCAAACCTACATATTTATATAAATACTAGCTTTTGCACGTGGCTTCGCTCACGCAGACTTTCATCCCCTGATTTACCCCCTTAGCGGTGGAATTTCCAAAATTCCTTTCTTAGTGCTCACTTACGTTATATAAAGAACGTACATGCAAAATTTCAGGATTCTAGGTTCAACGGTTTGGGCTGTGCGTTGATCTCTGGGTATGTCAGTCAGTCACCTTACTCTTTTATATATATAGATAGATTATATACAAACTCAGTTTCTTCGATTCTACTCAAGTTGTTCGATCAACAATCCCAGTTCGGTTTTTTTGTGGTGAGACAATTTTCTGTGACAATTTACCTGAAACAAACAAATAAGGAATGTTAGATTCGTGAAATGATAATTTTTAGAAGTATTCTAGTTAAAATATTAAATAGCTATACTATTAAATGAACAATACTATAAAAAACTGTGATATTTGAATGGTATAGAACGTTTAAATAGAGTTCTTTATTAAAGTTTAATTAGATTTTTAGAGTATCAGACAATAAATTATGGAATCCATCTTTTTTTATAAATGGCTTAAAGAACTTCTTGTATACATTGTCATGTAACCTGACCATCTAATAACTTTAAAATTCAGTTAAAATTCTGTTCTGTAACACAGATGTTATTTCACAAGTTGATATTTACATAACATGATATGTATCCCCGATGTGTCAGGTGGGGTTGCCTAACACTTAGGGATTACCTATAATATGGGATATAGCTATAGTCCTAAGAATCAATAGAAAGACTACACTTAGCAAAGGTCTACGGGTCCCATACGCAGCATATATTAAAAATAATTGCTTCCAAATAGAACAACAGCCGTTCGACAAAGTAAACCCAATTTGCAACGGATCACAAAGTGTAAAACTTTCGAGATAAATAAACCTTCACAGTATAACACTCGAAGTGCTTTGTTTCGTTACCGGCTCTTCTAGTTGACCTCGAGCACGTCGCCTACACAGTTAAGTATAACAGCACAATATAAAAGGCAATAATATAAAAGTGAGAGCTTTCAACCCCTCGTAAAGATAATAACTTGAGTACGACCAAGTCACGGGAAATAAAGTAATCCCCAAAGTTTTGGGGATTCAGGCATTTGGATGAAAAACTTTGACATATGCCAGGAGTTGAGTTTCGTATGTTTAATCCTAGATTTAATGAACACGCTAGCTACTATAATTACTGGCATTCTAAACATGTATTATGTTTACTAACTAAATAGAAAAAATTAGTATTCTTCTTTATATGGATACTAGCTGACCGGGCAAACGTCATTTTGCCATAAAAATTTTTTTAAGGATGGGTCACCCTTACCATTTAGGGGGATGAAAAATAGTGTGGTCCGATTCTCAGACATACCCAATATGCACACAAAATTTCACAAGAATCGGTCAAGCCGTTTCGGAGGAGTTTAACTACAAACACCGCGACACGAGAATTGTATATATTAGATAATGAACTTAATGATGAAAGGTAACCAGGTCATTGACTACGGCCTTCATATAAAAGAGGACATGAACATTAATGTGATCAGTAAATGTTTGAATAGTTTTTATACCTAGCAGGTTATTTTAATAAAATAATGTTGATTGATGATTTTATTGATTACAGTTCAATGAACTGTTAACTTAAAGTTAGCCATAAATGGTAGGGTGTACCTGGCAAGTTTACCTGCACAATTACACCCGTCGATAGAACTCATAATTTAGAAGAATAAAAAACGTGTTTTTGTTTGCTTAGCACATAGCTGAGTGGAGAACATATCTGCACAGGTTGTGCAAAATACACGCCGCGGTTTACAATTACGAGTATGGCTAGATTAATAAGAAAATGTAAATTTAAGACAAACATATTTTTTAACACAGTTTGAAAAAAGTTAAAAATGTAATGGGTGTGTGAGCCAATAGCCGTGATGTAAACTAAGTAACAAATTGAAGATTGGAGTCCCAGCTGGACGTCCAATTTTCGTCACATAAATTATAAGTTACTTTGGTAATATTATCGTCACAAAATTTCAGTCGTGTAATTAAGTTTGACGTCATCAAACACGAAGGCACGAAATGTTTAAGACACGAATATGAATTGTGGCCTGAATTTCCGAGACACACTTCAGTGGTTTAATTGCACTAAACACTATAATTAAACCCACTTACCTACACACTCATATTAATACTAATATTATATATTCGAAAGTAACTCGGTCTGTCTGTTAAGCTTTCATGGCAAAACCGCTGCACTGATTTCAATGGAATTTAGCATGGAGATACTTTGATTCTCGTGAAAGGACATGCGCTTCTCATCACCGTGATAACTGACGCGGAGAGCGCCGATAATAAAAGTAAGTCTCTTATAGAAAGAAAACGCGTATCCAGAAAAGAGAATCAACTATGAGGTGTCTCTTACTCTCTCTCTCTACTCACAGATAAACCCGGCAAATCAAGAAAAGTAATTAAGGCGAAAAATTTGTCTGGAATTATTGCTAGAAGTATTCGAACTGGTTATCGAGATCGTTGCACGAATTCAATATTTGTAGTCAAGGCGATGTCTACCACTACATCACAGTCACGGTTTCGGTCGCCAGACATATAACACAAGTATTTATGAGATTTACGAATTGGTAAATCCCATATATGTACATCGGTTCATATATATACTGTCTTTAACAGAAGAAATATGTGACGTCATGACCCTTTCTGGGAAGTTCTAGTTGACAGTGAAAGAATGTGAAACATCATTTATTTAAATAAAGACAATACATAGAATTGCCCTACAAACATGTAGTGTATTTCTCTATTTGCCACAGGTGTTACGGAGTGAGGTAATCAAGTGTGACTCAACCAAGTTTAATGCTTACTTATCATAACTCCCACACGTTCGCAACTTGAATAAGTTCGCTCATACTGTTCGACACAATAACTTATATATTTAACGGCAACATGTTGTTCTTTATTCAAATAAGAATAGGAAAAGGATAGGAGCTCACAATAAGGTATGTGTAATATGGACCTAATCCTAAAAAAAAGTATACATATATGCAGTACCCCATCTTTTAGTAGGGTAGGTAGGTAGCCTGACTTTCATGATTTATTTATCAGCCTAAACTAGTGAGATTAGATTGGAACCTTAAGTCGAAAAAGTATATTCTTGAGCGTCCTTCCTAGACGTACATTACAATTTCTATTGTATTTTCATCTTATTTCTTATTTATACTTTGTTAAAGAAATTTAACTATATTTTTTGTATCATTACAAGTGTAGGTTTGTAAAATCTATTGATGATTACAAATTGTAAAAATAAATTGTAAATTGATATATTTTTTGTAATCATCAATAGATTTACAAACATACACTTGTCATGAGACAAAAAACATAGTTAAATTTCTTTGCTCATATATCACGCATCAACGTCAAAGTATCGCAAAGTTTCATACTCTGCCTGCAAACTCCAAACAAACGTCGGATTCCCGCGGTAGTGGCACCAGGGATGTTAGGGGAGATAAATAGCTCGATTTATTTCTGAACACATTAAAACTTTTTGTTGCTTTTTAGATCCATCCAGCTCCCGGTCTATTTACCGTTGACCTTCCGAATGTAGTTTTTATTTTTGTTCTTATTCTTTTAAGGCTTTATAAGGTCCGTGTAAAACTTATTGAGTTAAAAGATAGAAAGTTTACATTCTGTTAAATTCAAAACAGTATTGTTGATAACAGCAATTATCGCTGCTTTTTCACGGTTCTTAACAATTTCGCACAAGGGTCTAATTAAGGTAACAGCCAATGAAATCTCGCGTGCTTAAGAACCGTTTCGAGCGAAGGCCCTTACGTCACATAACTCGCTTACTCCTGCAGATGGCAAGCAACAGGTCTGGATAGCTCACAAATAAGAAACTGTACTTAGAGAATAGGTATTTCTTTTAGAAAAATAAAAATATTGTTCTCGAACGTCTTGAACGAAATTTCTCAAAATCTCTATGGGTGATTACAGTAATGGGAGAGGTGTATGTATAGCAGTGGACTGCAATAAGTTAATGATAACAGTAATAAGTATCATAAACATCAGTCGGCAGTTATAAAGTATACACATGCGATTTCCAGTTAATCCTCAATTATGACATCAGAATCACAAATATTTGCATCCATAGTAATATATTGTGCAGATAAATATATAAACATACTTATAGTATATTTTCGATACTACGTATGTGTCTTTACATAGAAACAATTAAAATATATAACCCAACTACGTAAAAAAAAATGATGAAATTTATATAGCTATATCAACCGGGTCATTATCATGAATCTACTGCCACTTTATTTTTTAACCGACTTAAAAAAATGGAGGAGGTTTCTCAATTCCGTATATATATTTTTTTTTATGTGTGTTCGCGGATAACTTCGTCGTTTATGAACCAATTTTGATGCTCCTTTTTTTTTTTGGAAAGGAGATATCCCGACGGTGGTACCATGATAAGGAAGGAAGGAGGAAACTAGGATCTGATGATGGTATCCTAGAGAAATCGAGGGGAACCTTCGAAATTTGTAGGGGCGACTAGTGCATTTGTTAATTATTTAAATTAAATTATACAAATATAGACCGTCAAAAGCTATCTTTCGTCTCGGCTTTGCCGTATTCGGAAAAAATAGAATTCCTTATTATCTTGTAAAGAATGTCTATGATGATTAAGTTTAAGCTAGTCACTTCCGTACGTAAACTTAGAAACTCTAGTTGGTTTTGTAACTCTGGTATATACTCGTTTGACTCTGTATAAGGGACTATTAGTTGTTAATGAAGGCAGTTTCTTATATGTACATTTCCGATCCAAATTAAAGTTAATACTGAATAATAAGAGAATATTGAACGGAGATTTGTTTGTATATTTCCTCCATTATATTTCGTTACATCACCAAAGATAATGGTTGCTTAGTATGTTATTGTTTTATTTGTATTATATGTTAAGTACATTTGCTTATAGTTAACTAGCTGAACCCCGCGGTTATTGTTGTATCGCGAGTAACGCCGGGGGACAATGTTAGTATAAAAAAGTAGTCTAAGTTTCTCCCTGGATTATCAGTTACCTACCAGTGAAAATCCCGTCAAAATCCGTCCAGCCGTTCCAGAGATTACCCGGAACAAACAGACAGACAGACAAAATTTCTTTTAACTACACTTTTGGTAATATATCGTGTATACATACATATGCATTGATTAAAAAGCTGTTATTTTAATATTACAAACAGATACTCCAATTTTATTTATTTGTATAGATGTATAGATTAATGGACTTAATTCGCACAAAACGGTAGTCAGTTATCAAGATAAATGTATATACCCACGAAACAGCAAGTTAATTTGAATCGCGTTAAAGCCTGTTAATATTTTAAGTAATTTTAGAAATTCAATGTATGCTCAACATGCCGTAAATATTTTAAGTGTTGCTAAGTACCCTTAAGCCTCCTGCGACGTCTCACCGAACACACTCACTCATTCGCAGCCACAGCAAAAATTTCACATGCCATTTTGAACTTTGTAGATAAGAGCTTTCGTTGCAATATTATCATGATATTACAGATGGTGACAGCTTTACAAAATCTGATAACGTACGAGGCTTTTCTCACAAGACGATGGCACGAGTTTGCTACGGTAGATTATTTTAAAACCCATCAATATGTCCTATAAGCAATTTGTCAACGTAGCAACATCAATTTCGGCACCGCCCTTAGTGATATTACATCAATTTCTTTTTCAAATCAGGGAGCTGTCATCGCGCGCCACTAATGGTATTGGGAACACGCGGACTAATTAAGTCGTCGCTGTTAATTTATAGCTTGTTTTCTACCACTGGAACAGCTATAATCAAAATAAATCGCTTCCCCCTAAGACACGCAAGGGAATACCAGCAAATTGGATTGGAAACTAAAGATTCCTCATTCGATAGTAAAGTACCTACTTAATTGCACCCCAGTACTGTTTCGAATTTCAAATACTCGGGGAGTCGTATCTTAAATTGAGAAGCATCGGATTGTACAAGAATATAATGATTAAATTTTATCGACACTGTGTGTAGCTTACAGAAAGATGGAAAGGTATACCTGTTTATCGATACCTATCTCGATGTACGTGGCATCGAACATTGCAGGAACATTATAGCAAGTATCGATATCTGTTGCGAAGGCGGAGTTAGGGCTACAATATCGATTTCGTAGCTCGAGGCGATTGAGTTGCCTCTAATAAGTGGTGGATAATTTAGGCAAGAATTTATACGATATTGTATGTTAGACTCACTTTATTATAATGAGGCGTGAGGCGTGCTTTAGCCGCAAAACTATTGTGTGAAACGAACTTTAAACAAGATGATGTTGCATAACAAATGCTAAACTTTTCAAGAAATTTCTTAAGAGTTTGTGTTGGCTAAAATATTTATATAAGAAAACTTCGTTCTAAAATAATTCATACTTTTTGTACACTGGCAAACTCTTTTATGTTCCCTTCAGAGATTTTGTTCAAAATTTGTTTTGACCGTTATTTCGCGTTCTGAATAATGTTTGTGAATTTTTTGTCAGTTTTACGACATTTTTTACGATTAAAATTTATTTACGTCACAAATTTAAATAAATTTTTGACCGTAAAAGCTTTGAGTACACTTATCACTTGTATAGATATGGATTTCTCTATACCTCTGTATTTTATAAATAGGGTTTTTCAACATCCATTGACGTCAATCGTAAAATATCAATGGTATGTTGAGATTGTTTCACTGCTGGGCACATAATACCTCCGATCATGACTTTATACTTGCATATATAACTATAACATATAAATACATTCTTGAAACTAAACTCAATTGTACTTTTATTCCACTACTAGCTGACCCACGCAACCTTGTTTGCGTCTTCTATTACCCTAGCGTAATAATTTTCCCCCGTCTTTGAAACATTTTTCATTGGTACTCCGCTCCTATTAATCTAAGCGTGATGATATATAACCTATAGCCTTCCTTGATAAATGTACTATCCAGCACTGAAAGGTTTTTCAAATCGGACAAGCTGTTCCTAAGATAAGCGCGTTCAAACAAACAAACGAACTCTTCAGCTTTATAATATTAAGTACAGATTTAACAAACTTAACCTGACCGGTAACCCTATCGCATTATCAAAGGAATGTTTAACTGTCTATATGTACTTAGCAATAAATATCCGTCGGCGTGCGTTTCCCATGGTTTATCACTTTGCTAGCACATCCTTATCAGTTACGGTTAACTAACACTAGCATTTCGCTTGAGATACAGAGAAGGGTAAACAATATTATTTATTCTTAAGCTTTATTTTATTATTATATTAGTTCACTTTCTAAAAAGTATTCTTGACACCTAATTTAAAACATAATAAACTTTCAATATACATTTAGAATAACCTATTATAATCTCTATGAAACATTTGAATATAAAATTAAAAAA
Organism: Spilosoma lubricipeda; assembly: GCA_905220595.1. Classification (NCBI taxonomy): domain Eukaryota; kingdom Metazoa; phylum Arthropoda; class Insecta; order Lepidoptera; family Erebidae; genus Spilosoma; species Spilosoma lubricipeda. The sequence continues at coordinate 6,295,489 of HG992295.1, forward strand.
ACGACTTCAAGAACTGAACTTAATTGAAATGGGACTACACGGGAATTCCACCAGATTTCAAATAAAAAAATAATCATTAAATTCGGTTTACCCAGTCGAAAGTTCTGAGATAAGAAACATAAAAAAAAATACAGTCGAATTGAGAACCTCCTCCTCCTTTGAAGTCGGTTAATAAAAGACCTTTCTTTATAAAAATAATTAAGTAATTAATTATGTCCCTGGGGCTAAATAAAAAGCGCCTTTTTAATCTCAAAGATACATGGAAAGAATAAGGCAGCTAGAACAAATACAGCTATTTTATTAAAGGACGAAAATAATAATGGCCGTGAGAGTTATTCATCATGCGACCTCGTACGTGATTGTCGTATATAGTGGTGAATCAGCTATCTTATATAGCTCTGCACTTGTAGCTAATATATTTATATCATTTTTGATAAGATTTTATAGATGTATGTACTTCTAGCTAAAATTACATCTCGCGAAAGGAGGCGGAAAAGGGAGCTCGAAAAGAGGATTCCCACTCGGACAACATTAGCCGTTGGTGTACCGGATAGTGTAGTCACTGATTCCAGGGCCTCATGACGTACTGAGTATTGATTAAAAGATAGTAAAAATTACTACTTTTAATCTACAGTTACAGCAATATTTCAGAAATCCATATTCACGAAGATGTGGCACGAAGTGTTTAGCACTTTTTAACTAACCTAAAGTTAAGCGTAAACTATAGGTACTCTCTTTGGTGCTAAAGTATTGGTAAATTCTCAAGACTTCTTTAATCCATATTTTTGATCATATTTAAACTTTTATTTATTTAAACTTTTTGCACTTTTGTACAAAAGGCGGACTTAATGCCATGAGGCATTCTCTCCCAGTCTACCTTCAGGTGATGTAGAAATAGGATGCGGTAGGTGCAAAGATAAACCTACATCAAATAGGACCGATCAACATAAACATACTATTACACAAATTAATAATATAAAATACATATAATCATACACATACATAAATTTAATATTATACTAGTACACAGTCGGGTATTAGGGTTATGACTGTATTGCCAACTCATTCCGAAAAAGTTCGCGTACCTTTAGTTTGAATGTAAGACGGTTTGTGGACATCCTGATCTCAGCAGGAAGTGCATTCCAGAGAAGAACAGACTGCACAAAGAAGGAAGAATGGAGAAAGTTGGAATATATGTTATGGAATTGGTGATCATATGTTGGATCATATGTTATGGAAAGAACAAAAAAAATGGGTCAAATCTGCTGAAATTTGCCGCCCTAGGCTCCAGCCTACTCAGCCTAATGGTAAATCCACACTGTACAGAAGAAGCTGAAGTTAATCAAAAACTGATTTGTAATCCCTTTAGCATAAACGCTGGTGAAGTTACTAAAGGAATCCAGGAGGAACTCTTTGCTTGAGAAAGCAAAGCAAAAACTCTCGATGCTTTTGAATCGAATTCACTTGAGTCGTTTTGGTGCAAAAAAAAACAATGTCTCATACTAACTTTCGAGAAATCGCCTTGCTCTACAATTAAAAAAAAGTACTATTTTTACTTACTACTAAAGTATCAGTTGTGTTCATTTTTTCATGACAAATTAAGGACACCATACTAAGTAATTAAAACTTCTTTGAACGACACGAAGGCTTTCATTAAATAAGGTTCCAACGCGTGGTAGTTTTTACGTTTAAGTAAATATTGTTCAAAACTAGTTCATAATAGTATTTTTATATATATGAAGTATTTCGACCTCGTTCTCACACTCAGGCACGGTTGCCGCGTTTGTTGAACGAATTCAAGGTGGGTATACTGGTGCGTTGACCTTTTCATTTATATGAAAACAAGATAAAATTACATATGTTACGTATAAGAGATAACATTTAAATTTGGAAGTAGAAAGAATAGATAACAATAAGAACGGCCAGCGATACAGATGATAGCAGCGCTTTATTCCTATAGGTTGTAATGTACGGTTTCTGGGTTCTCTGCAAACTGTAGACTGCTTACTCTGATTTTTGAAATTTCCACTAAACACTTACGTATCAAAATTTGTTTAACCCGTGTGGTGAATAAAGAACACCGAGTGTCATCAACCATTCAACCTACGGGTGTTGTAAGAGGTGACTTAGAAAACAAACTACAAACGACAACGTCATTGCAAAAAGAAAGAGAGACAAACCTTGTACGAACACGTCTGACTAGTGTGGTATGGCAGGCTAAAACCTTCTTTCGAGAGATAGCCTTGTAACCTATGTGTATGTAAAACAGCTGAAAAAAATGTATACGTAGGTAAAGCTTGAGGATATATTTAAGAAAAACACAATAGACTTACTTAAAGTTACAGCAAACAAGTCCATATTTAACCGAATAAATACTACTATCAAAGTAAATTTGTTAGATTTCTAACTAAAAGACTCTCAGGTATAATTTAAAATTGAACTCACTGATGGAAAGAAAAAAAGATCTTCGTCAAAGTTAAGGGACATCACGTTAAAGTTACGTTAGTTGGGAGAATATTGGTTTTTTCGTGTCTAACTTTACTTTTTTCTGTTTCTAAACGAGCAATTTTACGGCCAATCAATTTGAGACTCGCTTAAGTTCTTCGCATTAATCCTGGTCATCAGATTTAGGAGTACTTTTGAAAATATTATCTACTATAATTTTATGTAGCCATTAATTTGACTAATAGATAATTTCGTCTGACAGGTATAATATTTGGGCTTAGAAGTTGTAACACTTAGGTTATTAATTACCAAAATAGTAATGTGTAGTTATTAATGTTTACTCCAAGTGAACTTGGTCCCTTCAAACAAATTAAAACGTGCGGCCAACCCACTGGGATCACGAAAGTGATTCTGGAAACCATAATTTACAGTTTCCTACAAAGGGTCGAAGGCATTTAAAAAATAAGCCCTAAAAGCGTTAGGAGAATTTTAAGTAAGGTTGATATCATGGAGAATACGAAAATTTCACAAAAGCGTTTGTAATTCTTATGTGGATATAACTGTTACTTCGTATTTTTTAACTCTATGATCCAGTTTTATCACTTTCTAAAGAAAGTACAGTACAGGTAAACCTGTAAAATTAATACAGATTTCGGTTTCACTAGTCTTGGATATAGACATATATGTCAGATACGTATATTTATCAGCTTTTAGCCAATCTTTGATATTTAGAACGTCGTTTGACAGGGCAAAAATTAATTTTTAGTAATGTTTAATTTAAAGAGTTTTCGAATAATAGAATCAGTACCATTATAACCTAAAACGGATTTAATTAATTAATTTTATGATTCAGGCACTAACAGTTTAGCGAGTTTTGTTTTCACACTAAATTCACACAAATGTAGTTTTATGGCAGATAAATATTTAAAACTTCTTCAGATACTGGTGAAGCCCTAGGTATAATATAAATATTTAAGTCTTCTATAAGACCTCATTTCAACCGAAAACTTCCAGGTTCCAAATTCAAATTAGAATTTTTCAACACTACATTGTGTAGGCGGCTCTATTCGGCCAGCAATATTGCCACTAAATTAACGCTGTGAAAGTGATATTAATTTGAACGGACCAACCCGCTTCGGTATTATTTAATTTGGCTAATTGACACGGGCAACATTAGCAAGGCATTTCGCCGTGTTTCGTCATAGTTAAGTAATGAATGCTCGCGCGATGAGATTTTTATGTAAAGAATTGTGATTTATATCCTGAAAGCGAAAGTACTCATCATAACCCCTTTTTCAGGTTATATGAGGGGAGAATACGAGTGGAACTGCGAATGGTGGCCATGTTAACCGCGCGATGAAAAGGTTTCAGAGTTTTAATTAATAAGGAAACAACACTCAGTGGAACAATTTAAAGGTTTCACTGGAATAATGAGTTGTGTAATTTGAATCTAAATGTTTTAGATTCTCGGTATTATTTTATCAAAGAGTTATTTATGTATAGTGTATACTGTATAAGTGTATACTATGTGTTGTTTTCTTTGTAACAATATCAAAGCTACTAAGTTAAAATAAATTAAAACATTGCTAAATATATATTTTATTGCTAATCTATACTAATATATAAAGCTGAAGAGTTTTTTTGTTTGTTCGTTTGTTTGTTTGTTTGAACGCGCTAATCTCAGGAACTACTGGTCCGATTTGAAAAATTCTTTCAGCGTTAGATAGCCCATTTATCGAGGAAGGCTATAGGATACATATTATCGCGCTACGACCTCCAGGAGCGGAGCACCAATGAAGAATGTTACAAAAACGGGGGAAAATTATCACGCTACGGGCAATAGGAGACGCAAACGAGGTTGCGTGGGTCGGCTAGTTTTAAATAAATTAAGACCAGATATTACAACCATCTGGTCAGTTAGTCCATCTAGTAGTAGATAAAGTACAATATGTCATAGAAAAATACGTAAATTTTATATTTATAGCACTTTTAAAGCGCGTCCACCTAGGTTTATTAAAGCCAGGTCGCCGGATTACATAATTTAAAATTAAACGCGTTAATGTATAACACGACAAACAAAAAGAAACAGAAAAGAGGTAGACAGGACGTCAATCTAAGAAAATCAACTTTTTTTTTCTTTATAAAAAGAAGAAATTAAAGTTATTATTTAAAAATAAATCTTTATTTGCCAGTGCATAATCAATCCTCGTCTGGACGACAACTTAATCTGCTATGCAACAGTGAGCGACTTACTTTATTAAACACAAATTACCGTGTCAATCAGTTGAGCTAGTTACCCTCATTTAATGCAAAATGTTGAATAAATTTAAAAATGTTTTGTTTGATCGTTAGACATTAATACTAATTCTGTTGTCGTGTCACTTAACTAGAATTTCTCTAAAATTATCTTTCTATACTCTCAATTTAGTGAAGCAATTTCCAAAATGTTATTTTTGTATGTATGTATTTAGATAGTGTCTGTTTTAATGTGACATATTTATTTGTTGACTTATGTAATTTTAGCCAATCTTTGACATTTAGGACGTCGTTTGACTGGACAAAATTCATTTTTAGTGGTGTTTAATTTAAAGAGTTTTCGAATAATAGAATCGGTGCCATTTTTAGCCAAACCTTATTTATTTAATTAATTCTAAAATTCTGGCAAAAAAAAGAGTTCAGCGAGTTTTGCTTTTGACACTATATTCACATACTTAATAAGGTTAAGTAAAGCAGGACAGCAGTATAAATTTTCTCACTTACTCATTAACGACATACGCAGCCGACCATAACATTAAACTTTAACCAACTCTGCCCATAATGCGGTAATCTTTAAGCAAATAACATACCTACCAAGCGAACATAGAATCGTCATGGCAGCTAAATAAAATTATACTTTGCGATTCTGACTATCAGGATCATAAACAACGATAAGGGTTTAAAATATACCGATGACGTAACGTTGTACACGTCATCAAAAACCGTTACAGAACGGCACGATATTTAAAACCAACGCTTCTCCTGACAGGTAAGGCGGGTCTTTCGTGCAGAAATTAATCGTACGTATATTGGAAAGAGAAAAAAATCAACGGTTTTATAACAGTCACAGAAATACTAATAGTAAAGTTGTATATAGTTTATCTTAAATTTGTTAAGTGTGGTGTTTTTTTGAAGCAATGAATTCATTCTGAAAGTAATTTCAATATTTGTTCTTCCTACTTAACACGGATAAACTTCTTACATACATAATATGTAGTATTTTTACTTAGTCTTCGTTAGCGTTCATGGCAGCTTTATTATTTCTAACTTATCCCAAGCATAATTTAGTAAAATCATCCTAAGTCTACTTACATATTTACTTCAAATTTATGTTTTTTTTTACGTTTACTTAATAACTGGTTATTCTGTAGAGATTTTACGTGTAATATTGAAAATATTATCTTTGTATTAAATAAATAATTGGACAGTTTTTTTATTAAGCACTATCAATTTTATTGGACCTCTTTTTATCTATGCATTTTTATACGCATCACTTCCTTTGCATTTATATTTTTTATATTTCGAATTAGTTTCAATTTCTATCACCTGCCTGATCCCATTTTATTCACGTCACATTCTTCACGCGTTGTCTCCACGTACTGCTTGTATTGTAACTCAATTCGAAATTCGAACACATATTTCGAGACTACGCATATGACGTGACAGGATATTGTATTTTGATAGAACTACGTGATAATATGTATAAAAAAAGGGAGACATTTTAGATGCACGGGTCTTAGTCGAGGTGTGATTAAAATGCATAACATGTAATTTTTTGGATGGTTTCCTGTGTACACACAATATGGCAACTAAGCAGTTTTTTTATTTTTATTTTGCTACAAGTGCTAGTTTATACTTGTTTTGTCATTCATAAAATATTGAATTAATCAATTACGTAAATAGTTTAGTAATTATCGTTAAGTATTCCCATTCCAAACGTTATAATATTATATAAGTTATGAAAAATAGAATTTGTATTATGTCAAAAATGTTTAGTTTTAAATTGATTATGCAAATTCGGCATTTATATAATGACCATTGTATAACATTGTACAATTTTTATTAATACAAATAAAAAAAGTAGCCTAATTTACTCCCTGGATCATCAGCTACCTGGCAGTGAAAGTCCCGTCAAAATCGGACCAGCCGTTCCAGAGATTACTCGTAACAAACAGACAGACAGACAAAAAGAAGATATGTTGGTACATGTATCGTGTATACATACATATGCATTTATTTAAAAGCGGTTATTTTAATATCACAAGCAGAGACTCCAATTTTATTTATTCATATAGACTCGCATAGGTTTTCGATGAATGAATGACGCAAATAACCAACATTACAACAATTATCCTTAAATGGTTTCATGAATGATTATATTCATAATTGAACTATTTTTCCAGTTATTACAATAACAAATAAGGATTATAACAATAACAGATACTTAATATAAATAATTTACAATTAATTGTTGAATGAGGCCAGTCAATAAGATAAATTCCTTTTTGTGTTTGTGTTCTTTATAAAATGATTAAAACTATTCATTTTATAAAGAAAGAAAGGCGGCAAATCTGCCCTCATGTATGTCGGTTATGACTTTAAAAAGAATCCACAAGAATCTAAGTATCTAAAATTTATTGAAATCGATGCAGCAGTTGAGCTGTCAAATCGTAACAGATAGACAGGCAGGCAAGCAGACAGACATTTTTGCTTTTTTAATATCAGAATTGAAGTATGGACAGCCTTTCTGCTTTCGGATCTACCTCATTTTGTGATGGATTCTATTTCTTAGGAAATCAGATAGTAGTTATGTGATTACATGTACATGTGATGTATTACGTTATTTTGGCAGTCTATGCAAGTTTGTATGTTCCACCGTACTGAACTACTGAACCGATTTTAATTAACGAGTTGTTAATAGATACGTAATAATGGTCCGGGCGACAACTGCTATATAAATTTTATAAAAAGTTTTTGTAATTTTTTCTTATTAAATTATATTTGTTAGCACAAATGTACGTATGAGAAACTTGTTCCCACTAACATACCTTATAATTCATAGCTATAAACTAAGTATTTAGTGCACAGTGCCAATTTCATGACACGCATTTCTACATATGGTACTTATAGTGGTGTACGCAATGAACCATAAAAACTAAGATAAGCCCGCCTCGGTTTTATCACCAGGATGGCATGTTTCCATTGTCATACAGTCGAAAATCGGTACGGGAAATCCGTCAATACAGATAGGTGCAAGACGGTAAACGATTTTGGATTGGGCTACCGAGGCGATGGATAATTTGACCTATTTTGAACATTATTACTAGAAGGGAAACTATGGTTAAATAAAAGATAAGAAGATATCAAGTAGATATAACTTTAGTATACAGTTTATTAGATTGTTAGTTATTACTTATTAGATTATAGTATCGTGGTCAAATTTCCATGTCAAATGGTAAAGCTAAAATTGCCATGTACTCTGTTACTCTGTACCCGAATCCTCTAGCATTCTCCTAAAGAAGTAAGATCTTTGAAATGGTTTTATATGAACTACAACCTGGAGTTATATTGTATGACTGCCTCGGTGGCGCAGTAGTGACCGCGGCTGCTGTAAGGTCTCGGGCTCGATTCCCGGGTCGGACCAAATGTTTGTATGATCTGCAAGTATTTGTTTTGGAGTTTCGGTGATTTCTATGTATAATTTGTATGTATTTATAAAAAGGTAGGTATTGTTTGACATACTCTCGAGGCAATGCAAAGATATGGGGTCTTGAATGTTTTCTCTATAATTGAAAATCTTTAAGAAATAATTATTCAGGAAAACAGATGCTTATTCTGAGTGAGAATTATTAAAATATAAAATATTGAAAATTCTTGGTTTCTAACAACTGAAAATACTCGTCAAAAGACTTTAACAGTTCAAAGCTGAATGTATGCTCTCTTACACGTTGTGTTGCGTCATTTTTGATACCGGATTCTATTATTATACTCTTTATGGTCACACTCTTAGTCAGTACTTTTGTGGCAAGTAGAGTTGCACGGTAAGTGAAAAAAAAATAGACAATGAAAACGCACCTCCCTGTCATAAGGTCGCCACAGTAAAGTTGTTTACTACCAGTAAACATAATCAATAATAGTGACTTATGTGCCGGGCCCACTTTTTACTCATACTTACGACTTAGCTAAATACGGACATGTAAAATTGGCCTTCTGTGGACAATATCGTGGGTACGAAACTTTCGACTTAAAGACGGGGTTTAATACGCAATTCCTCTATAAATTACGATACGGCACAGGATATTAGGTTGACCGAGTTATGGCTTTCGGGATGCATAACTATGGTATAAAAATGATGGCATAAATAAAATTCTGGCAGTGTTTGTAACGTATTCTCTTTCAAAAGTGTATTGAATAAAATGTAAAACATGTTTGAACATAATACGTAATCTGAACTTATAAATGCAAACTGTGACCAGGTAATTAAATTAATGAACTTTTAAAAATAATATAGCAAGAAAATCGTACACAACATAAGATTTTCAAACTCACACACACACACACACACATCTGAGACACAAGTAAAATTTTAACAAAAATAAAACCGACTTCAAGGTTTGACTCGATTTCTCTTGGACGCCATCATCAGATCTTAGTGTCCACCGTTGGGATGTCTCCTTTCCATTAAAAAAAGAAGCATCAAAATGAGTTCATAAACGACGAAGATATCTAAGATCACACATAAATATATGTATATATACGGTCGAATTGAGACACCTCCTCCTTTTTTTTTGAAGTCGGTTAAAAATTATAGGTATTAATAAATAGGTAGGTACTTTTACAAAAAAAAACTGGTCATCTTATACAGTATTTCCTCCCAAATATCATCTCTTTCACAATTTAATGAAAGAACTGGGTTGACTCTGAGATTAAAAACATCTTACCGTTCCTTTCTGTACCCAATAGATAACACTGTAACACCGGGTTGGTTTATTATAAAAATACCTACCCGCGTCATAAGCCTGGGAGCAATGATAAGAGTCTAAATAACTCTCTTCCTTTATAAGTCCTCAAATTTTATCCTTTTTTTATTAGAGTCTCAAGTACAATATTTATATTAAATCTTTTGAGGGTGCTGACGTCATTTCATGCCGATTTGTCTTGGGATCTTAGATTGTGGACAAACATTTCATTCTGGGAGCGTGTCTAAAATTAATTGCAAGTAAGTGGAACAAAGATTTAACACACACAAACGATTAGATTTTTATAAAATCTGAAAAAGAAATGCTCGCATTCTAGAAGCATAACGTTTTACGCACTAAGGTTGGTGAAGTCTAAAAACTACATGCTTGGTTAGACATTGCAGCTATATACTTATTTCGAACAATTTGATAATTTCATCAAAACAAATTCAAATATTCAAAAGGATAAAAATAATACAAAAAGGAACTGTAGGCAAAAGTAACACAAAAACAGAATCTTTACTAATATTATTAACGCGAAAGTTTGTAAGTATGGATGGATGGATGGATGTTTGTTACTCTTTCACGCAAAAATTACTGAACAGATTTGGATGAAACTTTACAGTAATATAGCTCATACATCAGAATAACACATAGGTTACTATTTGCCTCGATAACCGAAATACACGCGAGCGGAGCCCGGGCAACAACTAGTATTATATTTTTTTAAATGTAAGAAAATCGGAATAAAATAAGTACTAGGACAATACTGAACAAAGTTCTGTTAAATATAGGAAATACCTACTTTCAACCAATTACGTCTTATGGGTCATAAAGGTTGAGATAAAAAATTACTAAGAATCGGTCGACCTGTCTACTGTTTGTTTAAGATATAAGGATAAAGACGAACAAACAAAACGATAAACACAACATAATTAATACTCTTTAAATACATATTACTATCGTGCTTCCGAGTGATTAGTACCTAAATGCTGTAGTAGAAAAATTTTAATTGTCCACTCCATCACTCTTGGATTCTGCTCATGTTTTCCATCAAACAGAGTAGAGTTACTTTGACAAAATACATAAAATAAACTCTGGTAATGAACTGGCACCTTTTAGGGAGTTACGTCATTGATGTCTAATACTGAGACAGGCATATAGGACTACGATAATAGTTTCACTCTCCTCCCCCGGTTTCTTTAACCCAATTTACCTACATTCTTTTTCTCGTCTGAAATCGATTCTGAAGCGATAATCTACCCAAAACCTTTTTGCGGTGTTTTACCAAAAACAGAATTGAAAGGTACGTAGATAGAATCTTAGCTAGAAGTTTAACATATAATACCATTTATTTTTATATCAGGGATTAAACTTACAAAGTGTAAAAAGTACAATATAATCCGAAACAACTGGCATATCTCCCAATACAGTGTTTACTTTAAGATAGTAAAAAAACGTATTAGCTACAATGAATAAAAGAAGCAATAGTAGGCGTAATAAAAAACACATGTGCTAAGACCTCTATCTAGAAATAAAAGTACCTAAGTATAATAGGCAAAGGAAACAAAATTCAAAAATCTCATACCTGTTTCTTCAATAAAATTTCCGCAATTCCAATTTAAAAAAAAAAATACCGTATATTTAATGTCGCGATCTGTCTTCCGAATGATAAATACAAACCTGTACTCAACATATTATGGTCCGGGAGGGATATATGAATACTCGATTGAGAGGGACTTGGTCATGAAAATCTGTCACCGGCTGCCGGTCCAATAGCAAAATACAATTCCCTATTTACAGTATTAGAACAAAAACATGCACGTTTTGAAATAAAAGAGTGGCATAACGGATAATTATTTTTTTTATACAAGATGTTAGACCAAACGTAAATAATTATGTACACCTATACATTAAATAAATATTAAAATATACTTAATTACCAATTTTAACGCTGTTACGTCAAGTACTGAATGTTATTGCTGAATATAGTTCTCGTACTAATCATTCCTTATGCAATACTTGTATGAGATAATAATAAACATAAAAAGTATAAAAAAACCTCTTACGAAATAGAGAAAGCGTGGCCAAATTACAACGAGTCTCGGCTAACAATGGCCTTAACAAAATACATAAAAACATTTTATATACAATATGAATAATAATAAGTCGTTTACTAGTTTATCGTGGGTTTAGGTCTGAGAATTGACAGAATTAAGATCTAAAAAGTTTTTGTTTTTTCCTTTAATAATAATCTAAGAACAATGCGATGATATTAAAGAGTTCTGTTACATTCATAGACAATTATGACTTTTACTTCTCATACACATATGCTTAGGTCTATTATAAAACTTTATAACAGTATCTCAAATCAACTATTGAACAGAACTAACTTCACAAGAAATCAAACGTAACCATAACCACACTTGAACAGAATGGGGGCAACGCTCTACTTTCCGCCCAAAACCGGTTTCAGTGCTGAGAACTGCTCCGTCGCTACTTTACCGTTCCGATTTAATATTTTACGAATATTTTTTACTCTGTAATATTTAAATTATCTTGAGCGTTATAAGATCCACGTTGCTGTCTGTGGCGTGACGGCTTCTTGCATAAGTTAGTTTATCGTGGGATTCTGAGAAGAGTATTCATTTGTTGGTATGTAAAGTTAGGTGTACTTGTCTATTTTGTTGAATAGAAGCGAGCTGTAAATTGTTGAATAAAGATTCAAAATGGTGTGTTTGGATTTCCCTCAACCAACCAACCGCAGATGAGTCAGTCACATGTGTCATAAACTACCGTTAGCATAATACTTCCAACGTTTATCGGAAACACGGATGTGTAATTTAAAAATTGGTGGCAATGTCATAGTAGTCACATCCCAATGATTATAGTACCCGTCACGAGTCTTGAAAAAAACGTAATGTCAGTTGGTATTTTAAGACTGCATGGATCCTAAATTCACTTATGGAGTTTTTACATAATTAATCGAATCAAATGATAGTTTATTCGAATAACGATCTTATAACGCGAAATGTATGAATATTAAAACAAAATGTCCTCTAATTATAAATAATATTGTCGTTAGAAGTGAGTTAAAATAAAAAAATATCCGATTTTAATTTTGTGCTAATATTCAAATACAGCACCGGAAGGATAACGCATTAACGAATTGACGACTCTACCCGAAACTATAGCTCTACGTTCCTACTATGACCTGTATGACCGTAAAACAATGTTAATTAATATTAATACGTGTCCGTCTACCGCCCGGAGCGATTGTTGTGCACACAAGGCGACTGTCAAGATCCGGTCACTAACTAGTTGATATAGTCCTCCTAACATATCCGGTTGTTATCCGGTCGGTACCATATTTGAGCGTCTGTCAACACTTTTATATTAATACCATACTTTTTCTTTCCAATAATTAATTTTAAGGTCAGTTTTTAAACGATATAATTAAATTTCATTAAGGCACAAATAACAAAAAGACGAAAAATCAATGTCTCCGATATCGAAATAATTTCTAGTACAACGGAGACGCGTACAAATAATTACTACAGGCAGGTAATAACATACATGGCATTACACTTATTTTGAACGAAAAAAGGAGCTTGTAATGAAGTTCGGTAACAATGATTTATTGTTTGGTTCTCATATAAAAGGCGGAATACTTGCCTCAAAATTGTACGTATAGGTAACAAAGAGAATACTTAAAAAAATAACATTTAATATACAGATTACAAAGTCCTTTGGAGTCTTCAGGAGTAATTTCCTTAAACGAGACGAAAATTTGTAACAGAAAATAGAAGAAGCGTGTTTTAGTAATTGGAACAATGAAGGCGTGAGATACCAAAGTTTGTATGCTATATGTATGTAAGTATATCAGACCTGCTTTTGCCAGCGTACGTCGATTATGTATGAGCTATCTTGAGTAGGTCTGAGAATCGGCCAACATCTATTTTTCATCCCCCTAAATGGTAAGGGCGACCCATACTTAAAAAAAATTTATGGCTAAACGACGTTTGCCGGGGTAGCTAGTAATATTGTAAAGTTTCATATAGTTCCGTTCAGTAGTCTTTGCGTGAAAGAGTAGTAACATCCATACATCCTCAAAACTTTCGCATTTTTAAGTAATCACACTAATATATAAAGGCGAAAGTTTGTTACTGTGTATGTTTGTTACTTCTTCAGGCAAAAACTATTGGAAGGATTTAGATGAAACTCTACAGTAATATAGCTTATACATCAGAATAACACATAGACATAGACACACATATAAATACACTATTATTTGCCGCGATAACCGTAATATATGCGGGCGGAGCCGCGGGCAACAAGTAGTGACGAATAAAACAATATAAAAACGACATAAAAGTTTTAATTTAGTAAAATCCATACTAACATCTACACTAATAAGTATAAACCGCTGAACCGATTTGGATGAATTTCAGTATAATGATAGATGGGACCTTGAGGAAGGACATATAATTTTTTGTCGCGATAACCAACATTCACGCTGGCGGAACCACGGGACATATAATTACGTGTTAGTCTTATAGCTAAAACATTATTTGCCCGAAGCCATCATAAGTTACTCTCATGTCGTTATTTGAATAGAATCAATTAATTAGTTACAGGATGCCATAATATATAATTAATTACATGCTTGGTCATATTATCTAAAATATGTCAAGTGGTGGCCGCAAACGAGTAATTAAAACCGTTACTCGGCTCGGCTATGAATGACATGACTCATTAACTTCTACTGAGACGAACCAAGCTGTACTGGAATCAAGAGGCCTTGATTCCATATACTATTCTTACTTATCCAACTAACCGTTCAGTAATGTTTGTACCAAAGTGAATTAATTGTCTTGCCCGCTTTTAAGAGTTCAAGCATAATGTTAATTCATCTCATATATAACTAACTTTTGCTCGCCGCTTCGCGCGCTTGATACAAATGTATGTTGTTTTTGAAATCAGAGAAACTAGAAACCAATTTCAAGAAAAAAATGAAGTGTTTCAATGTGTTTAAACAAAATTTTAAGTGTTCAGCGAATAGGACCCGGTTCATCATATGCAAACCATGTGACTAATTACATTGAATACTGGAATAGGAATTTCTCTTCCAATACCTCCTACTAATATTATAAACGCGAAAGTATGTAACTATGGATGGATGTTTGTTATTTTTTTACGCAAAAACTACTGAACGGATTTGGATGAAACTTTACAGTAATATAGCTTATACATCAGAATAACACATAGGTTACTATTTGCTGCGACAACCGATAAACACGCGGGCGGAACCGCGGGCAACAACTTGTCTCATATAAAATAGCTAGCTATTAAGGTGAAAGGTGAAACCTTCACTTTTTAGGGTTAGGGTGATATTTATCATGAAGAATAAGTGTTGTCCAGGCTTTGCGATTGAAAAGAAAAAATATTGTTTTATCCATAATATTCTAGTGCTTCCATATACACAGGTATGTTGCGTTTAGTTGTAATGATAGCATGAAATCAACATTTAGTTTCACTGAAGAAATTGAAAGCGGGTTTAATTTTCATTAAGATTTTTATCTGGAAAGATCTTTTTGTTAAAAATGTAAGTCAGAATAGTTTTCCAGAGATTTTTTGTTATTCAAGCGTCGCAAACAAAGTAATTTTAAAACAATGTTTGTAGTAGATACTTTCATATGCTGTATAGTTAGGGAGTGTACGACACTTCCAAGACCATCGTAATTTTGTCGTGTTACACATGAGAGCCTTATTCACTTTTTCTTTGATTTTACATTATTGTATTAGTATGAGAAAATGTACGGTCACACAATTGTTTTATAAATTATAGCACAGTTGGTTTTGCCATGGTTTTTCTCATACAACAATGTACGTACGATTCGTTTTGCATTTTTATACGATTTCTCACTTCCTGACCTTGATATTATGAGTCAACTTGATTTCAACAGTTGTGTAAGCAATATTTTTGTGGTATGAATCATGTTTTTGATCGGAAAGCATTCATTTTCTGCAGAACCTTTTTCTCAGCAAATCAGATAGTAGTTAATCAAGCGTTTTGTAACTACTATCTGGACAATTTATTATCAAGATCATCATCAACCCATAATGTCCCACTGTTAGGCTCGGGTCTCTTCTCGGGAGAGGGATACGTCCCCTCGCTCACCGAGTGCGGGTTTGGGGACTCGCAAGACAACGTTGTGTACGTGATCTTGCCGTTGAATATTTTTAAACCACTCAAAGGCCTCCAATTAAGCTTCACGACTGTTATTCTATGGTAATAACCGGGACTGACTGCTTAACGTGACCTCTGAATCACGAGAGGCTAAGTTAATAAAAAAAACCACCGGTCACCCATACAGGTAATGACCGCGCGCACCGTTGCTTACCCTTGGTGATTGTTTCTAATCACCGAGTGCAACGGGGGTAATGAGCGAGGATATATTATATTAATGTAGGTGTGTTATCAAACTAACAAAGTGTAGTTCCGTCACGGTAATGTGTTCCCCGTGTGTGTTTAATATTTAAAAAAATATATTCAAGTCTGCTTGAGTTGTAGTAGATCCAATCAACCAAAAAACAAAAACAATACCATGCTGTTCATTTCTGCTGAGTGTAGAGGCAATCGGATTAAAACATCTGTTTTCTGAGTAAATCTACTCTGCATACCTTACTAAATAACAAATATAATTATTAATTATTATTATTTATTTATATCACACACAGAAGTAAGAAGTATTAATGCGCCAACTTCGTAATAATTGCGGAAACTATTGCAATTTAAACCAACTAGATTATTAAGCACATCATTATGATATAATGACTGATTTTTTTCCAAGAAATTACAAGAAGCAGTAAATTATCTGGCTACAAAATGATAAGTAACAATAAACACAGAAGTTGGTTAATTATAATACAGAAATAACGTATTAATTGTGTCATGCTCACTAGATAATCGTTTAGGCATCTTGTCGGAAGTCTTCGTTTCATAATTTTGGCTTATATGTGTTCTATGTTTATTTATTTATTGAAACTTTTTACTTTCTATTTATTTACTGAAATAGTTATCAATACTTTTTTTTCTTGAATTTTTTTCTTTTAATTGATTTCACTTAACAAGGGAAACAAAACTTGGCGATTCTCTTATGAATTTTCAAAGATTATTCGCATTTAAAACTAAATTTGATATTCTTTTTTAAAATGAACAAAGGACTGTGAAAATCAATGACTTCTACAAGCTTGACTAAAATAATGAAAACCAGATCTATTTGATTTTCCATTGATTAATAATAAAAATGTACCTACCTACTTTGTTTATTTAAAAAAAAATCTTAACTTAATTTTGTTGTATTTACTTTGTTTTTAATTTAATGATAACGTCATGAATTTAAAGGACAATAAAGTACCTAATTGTAAAGCAATGTTTAAAGTTTAAACTAACAGGATAAATATCAATAAATTAGTATCGAGTTATTGCATAGTTATAACATCCTTATCGGTTTAATGTTATCATTATCTTTAACGTGAACTGCTCTAAACGTAAAATGAGGGCACTGAAAATTATTTTAACACTAAAACCATAAAATATTAAATAAAACCGCTAGGACCATTCAACGGTATACACTTCGGACTCGGACTAACATTTATTTAAATTTTCATACCAAAAATACAAACACAGAAAGAATGTACTTTGACATACAATACACGACTAAAAAGTATTCTCACACCAATAAAATATGAGTAATACATTACGAAACGCCATTTTAAAAATGACAATCGTGGTCGCGTCTACGGATAACAATGAAGTTAGATTAAATCGAAGCACATTTATTTTTTTTGCATTAAAGTTACTACCTACATATAACTTATTTTATTTTACTGACCAAAAAATGAGTTATTTAAACTTTTTTTTCGGTTTTCATTATGTTAGACTGCATACAATTATTTTTTGAAAGTTTTTTTTTTGATTATGCATTTTTAACCGACTTCCAAAAGTAGGTTCTCAATTTTATTTTATTTTATTTATCTTTTACGTGAAGTTCTCAATTTTATTAGTATGTATTTTATTTTATTTATCTTTTACGTGAAGCCTATCGCGTACGTACGTTACGTAAAGAAATTACATAGGAATGAATCGACTAATACTTATTGACCCGAATCAACATTTTAGTAATTTAATAGACTATAATTAAATGTTATCTGTGAGACATGACACTTCAAAAAAACTGCAGGTAAGCGATAAAATAAATCTAACTACAAAATATAGATATGTCTCAGAACTGTTCAACGACAATGTGATCCTCGTTTAAAAATATAGGTTGCGCGTTGAAGCGTTGAGTCGCATGTTGGTTTTGTTGCATCCTTTGCGTGAGGCTCTTATTATTCCAACGCACAAATTGTCCCTATCCGCTAGAACAATCGTCCAAAGTATAGCTTTATGATGCCATTCATTCAGAAATATTATTTGAGGTTGTAACTTTGTTTATAGAAAATTTGATAAAATGTACCTACTACAAACATAAGTATTTGTATGTTTAAATATGTCTATCATTCGATATCCATTTCATGAATTTAGTGTCAATGCATAAAATCAGTAAAGAGTAAATGACAAAAATCATCATCATCCTTTTCCTACCCTTTATTATTCCCAAGATTTGGGGTAGGCTACTATTTCAACCGGTTTTACTTGAATATCAGTTTTTACACGGAGCGAATAGCATCGGACCTCCGCAACCCTGAGGGTGAACTGAATTCGAAGGTTGAACTAGTTGTCAGTATACTTGAGGACACTGACTTCCCAATATCGATTGCCATAGATGTTCATGACAACTGGGATTGACGGCTTAACGTGCTCTCCGAGGCACGGGCGGCAAACACCGCCATCTTAAATACTCCGGGCTGCGATTTAGAATTTCTTGTAAGAAAAATCCACCAGCAGTCCGACCCAGGAATAGAACCCGAAACCTCTTGATCTGCAGTCGCTTACGCTAACCACTAAACCAACGAGGCAGTTAGAAAATGACAAAAAGAAAATAAAGAATTTAAAACAAGCTTGTTAATGGTATTTTACTTTTAATAGCTCTAAATCTAATAGCATAATATGCCCCTCATTGTTCAAAATCATCACAAATAGCTATCATGTGGTAGTTATTTTAGATGTCCGTTGGGACACAAACTCTCCACGGATGGTTAAACAAAATTACTAAGAACAAGCTATGTGGGGTATTTTTTGCGGATGCGCCGCCCGGCAGGTGGTGAACGGGGCGTTCTGATTGGACGCCTCTGTCAAGGACCCAGGCTACCCCAAAAACGATTAATTGTACAATTGTTTACAAGGATGCCAGCGCCATTGATATACTTACCTAAGTTTTTGGAAGTTATTTTAAAATCTTTTTACTTGGGGAGACCTCTTTCATAGATTGAGTAGGGTGTGACCGTATGATTACAGATTGTGCTTAGAATTTCGTAACAGAATTTTGATTTTAATGGGGCTATAAATACAAGGTATAGTGTGCTATAAATACTATGTCATGTAACGAAATTATTTTACTATTAGTATATTTTCTACACGTATATTAATCAATGTCAACTTCTGTATACCTTATTAGATATGATCTCAAAAAGTAACAAGTAACATTATGTAAAAAAAAGACTCCGACTGCGTCAATATCTGTTATCTTTATTAAATTCAGTTTTTTTTTTAAATTATGTATAATTATATTATATATATATATATTATATATATACAGCAGTGGGCATCAGTGGGCTGAAGTGATGATGATGATGATATATTATATTATAATAATAATTAAAATTTGATGTACCCAGTGTCACTCTCACGACTAAGACAAATCTATTGACACCACTCATAAAAATACAACAAGCCCTTTAGGATCCAGGGCATACCAGAGAAATATACATACATACATTCACTTGAAAAACATAACACTCCTTCTTTCGCAGTCGGATAAAATTCCTCCTAATTAATAGATCAAAGCGAAGACTTCTTACTGAATGATTTCATATCTTTAAACCGTTTTATTAAGGGCTCAGCCATGTATACTTTTCTTTTCGTTTGCGGTCAAAGCTTGCAGTAATAAGTAGTTTCATTTGAAAATGAGAACTGATGGTCTGGCGTAGATAGCGAGACTAACACACAAACCTTTCGTTTTTAAAACACATTTACCATTGCAAGTTAACGCCAGACCATCAATTATGTGTGTCTATCTTGTAAATGTGATAAGTAAACCCACAAATTAGGGGTCTTGGTGTAATATTTAAAGGTTTGTGATGGAAGGTGTTGAGGTTGAAAGTTATAACAGTGGCTGGGTTATCGAATTTAGTTCGGGTTTTGGGTTTCCGCTTGTGCCAATTGAATTTGTAACTATTGAAGTTTGTTTATATCATCGTTTATTCAGGCTACAAAAATATTGTGAAATCGTTTTTTTATATATAAAGTTTCGTATCACGACCAGATAAACCATACAAATGGACTGGACTTTACATTTATGGTAAAGTCGTCCATTTGATGTCAAGGTAACCGATTACAGTCAAATATCTGTTTAGATTATCAGGTACCATAAATACATGGCCTTAAACATGTTTTACTTGTGTGCGTAAAATCTAAAAATTCTTATAATGTCTCTGTCTGTGTAGTAAGATCTTCGCTCACTCCCTACCAGAAATTCAAGAACCATGTAAACGAAGCAGTCGAGTAAGTCGATACAAGAGTTAGTGCGATACATACAGTTTAAGTGAATAGGCAACTTTTAAGGTTTCGAACGTGGCTGGAAAGCACTAAATGCGCAAAGTTGCGCCGAGGTCTTTCGAAACGTTCGGTCTGGCATGCGGGATGTGATTCACCGCGAAATTTAAAAAACAAACTTGCTAAACTATTGACTCACCTTCTATACTATGGCTGTTTCAATTTCAGAAAACAAAGAATTTGAATTTTGTTTGGAATCTACACACATTGAAGAATATCAAATACGTCAGTCTTTGAAATATTTTTCTATGTATGTAGATCATAGACTTCATTTTCAATGAAAAAAAAAACAAAAAAAGGTCTGTCAGCAAAATTCTATGAAAGGAAAGTTCATTACAAACCAGCATAGAGGTAAGAATAATATGGAGTGAACGTAATTTACCATAAATACATTTGTTAATGAAATCGATATAGCATAACCCTCCTTTGGCTTTGCCGTAGTCGGGTAAATACCAAAAATATTACTCTTTCTTTCTAACTTGTACTGTCTCGCGTAAGGAAAGCAGGACGTCAATATATTTGTTTTTGCTGATTTTGGTAACATCGTCACTAGAATATACCTGCGACCTAATCCGCCATGTTCGGTTGCCCGTCACAGAGTATATTACGTGAAGTTTGCCTTTGTTTACTTTCACTGTTAGCTATTTTTTTCTTACTTTATCAGGAAATTGTGTTTATATTGTTTGTAAAAGTGAAAAGACACTAAATAGCGATGCCTTCTAAGTGCGCTGTTGTGGGTTGTGGTGCGTCTAAACGCCAAAATTTGCCAAATCTATCGTTTCACAAGTGAGTAACGTAAAATGTATATAAAATATTAAAAAGCCCATAAATGCATGAAATTATTTTAGTCTGTCATTAAATTAATATGAACCTGTTCTGTATAATCAATATGTGTGTAATTTAGTTAGCATATATTGATATTTTGGGTTTTTGGTCATTGTTTATATTTTGTAATAGTGATGTGCTAAAAGCTTTAAGAGTAAGTAATCGATAGTTTCTATAATAACTTTAGATAGGTATTAATCACGACTGACTTGTATTTTTACACTCAGGCTACCTAGAAATGAAGCAAAGAAAAAAATGTGATTAGAAGTCATTGTAAATGAAAATTTGACAACTCAAATCAAAGAGATTTATCTGTTCCTTATATTTTGACGAAAGTTCATTCAACAGAACACTTGGCGTTGTAAGATTGAGAAGCGATGGAATATCATTTCTGTAAAAACAGGTAACCTTAATTTTATATGGATCAGTACCAAATCTATACTAATATATAAAGCTGAAGAGTTTGTTTGTTTGTTTGAACACGCTAATCTCAGGAACCGCTGGTCCGATTTGAAAAATTCTTTCGGTGTTGGATAGTCCATTTATCGAGGATGGCTATAGGGTATATATCATCACGCTACCACTAATAGGAGCGGAGCAACAATGAGAATGTTTCAAAAACGGGGGAAAATTTCACGCTACGGGCAATATAAGGCGCAAACGACGTTGCGTGGGTCAGCTAGTAGTTATATAATTTAAAGACGTGAGTTCATGCCCAGTTGCCAAAATCCTGTATGATATATAAACATAAATTCTTGACAACCAATCTAACGGTCAACTGATTGTGCCCTTTATCCCATTACTATAAAATTAAATTCATAAACTCTATTAACACAAAATTTTATTTTCAGAAGCAAGAAAAGTAAGATCCGCAAGATAAAGTTGCTGGCCAGAAGAGAAAAATAAAATGTCTCAATGAATTCATCCGTAGGCACAAAATTAAAATAGAGAAAGACAAAAGATTAGCTTTAGAGAGACGGTGTACTGAAGAAGTTAGGAAATTTTCTTTGTGCCTATATTTCTTTCCACAAAGCACCTAAATTTAAAAAAAAAAGAATTTTGTATTTAATAAAATTGAATATTAATGTAATGTAACGTAAACAGTCATTTTATTTTATAGAACAAATAACTTATACAAAACAATTTCGATGTTTCACATTTGCCCGGAGTCCCAATTTTTTCCCCCATAAGCTTTAGGTGTTTGGGAAAGAAAAACTCCGAAACGATATCTTGTCGAAATTATTTTAAAATAAAATAATACTGTTTAAATAAATGAGTAACAAAAAATGTAGTCTATTAATTATTCTAACAACAATAGTTAGAATATTATTTGAAAAACGTGACAAAACCGATGCATGAGCATGATTTATGCTTATTTATTGTGTTCAATAAATGTTTTAAATATTGTTTGATTATTCATAATGTTTCCAAATAAAAAGTATGGTTTATCCTGGTATCAGATGACAACGGTAGTTGGTAGGGGATCTACTACCGTTGCGATGTCATCTGATACCTTGTTAAACTAAAACTTACAGAAAGTCAGTACCGTACTGGGTATATATATATTTTTTCATTAGCACAAAAAAATTTGTGTGTGTAGTCAAAAATATTTTAATTTGTGCATCGAGTTTAATTATTTCATAATTCCCGTCTACCGTTATAGAGAAAACTTTACGAAATATACGTTTAATCGATATCTTTGATGAAAAGCTAAGGCTAGTACAACACTAGGCGGCCATGTTTGGTTTCCGTAGGTATGCAGGCCTTTTTCGTGGTTAGGGCAGTTCCATAGGATTCCTTATTCATAGCAAACCAGTTGATTATTTGAATTTGGAACTCACATTATGGCCGCATTGGCGTATTGGTGACTCTAAAGACTAATATGTTTGTATATTTGGTTCTGTTTTCTTACTTAAAACATTAAAACGCTTTCTCTTTCATATTGCGCGGGAAAATATAGTGACAGATAATTAATACTAGTATGAAAGTGGGGCGAACTCGTGTCAAGTATGCAAGTAATAAGTGCGGTTATAAAATGTTTCTTCTCCGCTAAGTAGTCCTTCAAACTTATTAAGATGCTTTTGAAAGTTTGTCAAGGGGAGTTTATTAAAATTTAGACGGCCGTAAATCTTAAATTAATAAATATTTGTTCATTCATAAATATTATAACATGCTTTTTCTGCGAGTAGTTATTTCAATATTAGATTAGGATCTAATATTGGACTTTGCACTTTGCGTGCCATCAGACCTCCACAAAGAAAGACCTGTTTTGATTATTTTAAGGTTCTAATTACCCGTAATGATTGCCAAAGATGTTAGTATAACAACCAGAAAGAGCTTAACGTACTCTTCGATACACGGAGGAATCTTAATATGTTAAACATGGTAACCCATCATAGACTGACCTAATATTAAACAAAGTATTATTCAATGACACACGAGAATTTAGGTTTTAACGATTACAGAGAGAGAAAGGCTTGCAACTTGGTTAGGGGTGCATGCTAGAATTGCGTGACTCTGTTATTTATTATCACGTGACCATTGCACCACGAGCCCTTCCAGATTATAACAAAAAAAATCTTATTTTCTAGGTCTAAAACGATATTCGAATATTTTACTTATAAGTATACCTACTTCTAGAATAGTACGCCCCTTCGCAACTAACATCACATGCTTCGATTACACTTATCATAAAACCACTTTGTGTATCAGTTAGTGATAAGTTTTGTAATTAATAATCGATAAAATTCATCGATGTTTCGATTCGAGTATACCTATAACTTGATATTTTAGTAGAGAGTAAGATAGTATGATTAGATTTAGAATTACTTAATTAATTGAATTATTATTCAAATAGTTATAAAGTAAATATTAGACCGTTCCTGTTACTGTATTTATAACCTTTTATAAATTTAGTTTTCCATGTAATTTTAAGAACAAAGTTGTCCGAAGTGCCCATTCTACTGGGCCAATATTATAATAGTCACCAGGTAACAAAATTTATATGATAAACCTTTAGAGTAGCTCTTTCTTAGAAGGTGAAGAAAGAGAGAAAAAAAATATTTTCCAAATTTCCAAAACAAAAATTGTAATGCAGCAAAGAAAAAAGAAAGAAAAAGTTGGCAGCCATAAGCACTGCCGATAAAAGTAGAACCTTATTAATTTAAAATGTTATTTGTAAAATAATGTGTTAATTTATCAACAACAAACATTAGCATGTCGGTGACGCAAACCCATTAAATTTTCCCCTACCAAAAAAAAGAGCTCGACGCGGCAAAAGAAGTATTCATTACAAAAAAAATCTCTTGCTCTTTTTTGCCCTGCCAAAATGACTACTCTGCCTGATGGAAAGCATAAGCAGAATCCAAGAGTGGTGGTCACCATACTGCGAAGACAGACAATGCAACAATGCAGCATGGTGACCCACACCATGGCGAGCTAGTGATGCTTCAGCATCATTGGGGCTCCGGTCTCGCACTCACCAACGAAACACGACAGCATCATCGCTGTCATTTTACGTTGATTTTCTGTGTTTCGGCTCTACTACCTTAAAAACTCTTTTTCGACATAATGATTTTACCTACCTGATTCAATTTCAATTCCTGTTATCATATCAAAGTGAACCAATATGGGGCAACAATAAACTGAAAATATGTAAAATAAAGTAGTTTTAACGAGTAAACTACACGATCGATCACTATGAATCGTTTATCTAAACCCATGGTATTAGGTAGTTGGGTACGGTAGCGGGGGCGTCTAAGTTGTCCTTCTTTTATACATAAAAAGTCTGTTCTCATAACATCAAGAAATACACGAGCGAACCACTGGTAAAGTAATATTACATAATAACTCCAGTAAAAAGAGTTGCGTTTAATTTCAAATTTACAACAATTTATTACCAAGCTTTTATATACATGACTCTATTAGCCCTGCCAGTGGTACTTTATTCACTTTTATGGATTAGTACTCCAAACACGTTTTATACTATAATTACAGACTATAAGCCAAATGAGCCAATTAAAACGCCAGTCACATCAATAAAATTGAATCATACCAAGGTCTAAAGTGAAAAGAAATATAAACAGTTTGAAATAACCTTCCTATATCTGGTTTAACAAACAATTTCAAGATTAAAATAACATAATGTACTAAATCCACCACTTCACAATTCTATAACAACAAACTGAAAGTATTAAAATTCCCAACTCAGTGTACGAAACAAAACAAAAACGGTTTGTTTATGAACAGGGTTGTCAGACGCAGGAAAGCTTGCGACACAGCGGGAAACGTGTCTCGCCAACTGGCAACCCTGGTGGGATAGCGAGATATAATATTCTACTTTCATAACATATCACAGTTTTATGGTAACACGTGTCATGTGGCAAAAACATCCCTCAAATAAACAAGTGGATGGTATTGTAAGCCACATGTTGTAGAAAATATTTTTTTAAGCGAGACTATAGTATTCAAACACGTTGACAACTTCTTTCTACCCTTTTGTAACCAAAATTTTATCATCTTTGACTTTAAAATTACTTGCTGAACCGCACTGGCTACATACTTAAAATTTTGGCAGTTGATCCTTTTTCTGAAGTAGGTAAATTAAGAAAGAACTACCTACATATTTGAAATTGTACCCCTATAAATGAGACATATATAATAAAAATGGTTAGATTGACTTTCGTCATTTTCAAAGTTAGAAAAACGAAATAAGAAATAATTATGCCAGCAAAGCTGCGGAAAACATAAGACAATTCTGAAAAAGACTTACTAATACTATCGAGGTTCTGCTACTGAATCAGTATTAATAATAAATAAATATTTCGGACATCTAACATACATTGCCATCTAGTCCTAAGTTATGCAGAGGTTGTGTTATGGGTACTAGACAACAGATGTAAATACATATATACTTTTTTCTAAATACTTACATATTATACACTAGCTGAACCGTGGTGTTACCCGCGGTTATTGCTGTACCGCGAGTAACGCTGCGGGACAAAGTTAGTCTAAAAAAGTAGCCTAAGTTACTCCCTGGATCATAAGCTACCTGCTAGTTAATGTCTCGTTAAAATCGGTCCAGCCATTCCAGAGTTTACCCGGAACGAACAGACAGACAAAAAAAGTAACTACATTTTTGGTATATGTACCTTGTATACATACATATGCATTTATTTTAAAGCGGTTAATTAAATATTACAAAAAAGACACTCCAATTTTATTTATTAGTATAGAAGATGTATAGATAGAATCAGTGTTCTGTTTAGTTCGATCCTACTGAGGATATTCTATTTTGTCTTCTTTCGGGAGTTTTA
Organism: Spilosoma lubricipeda; assembly: GCA_905220595.1. NCBI lineage: Eukaryota > Metazoa > Arthropoda > Insecta > Lepidoptera > Erebidae > Spilosoma > Spilosoma lubricipeda. The sequence continues at coordinate 6,321,849 of HG992295.1, forward strand.
TTCAAAAAACACAGCAATACCTCATTACGATGATTAAGTAAATATTTGACATAAAACTTTCGTTGAATAATTTTAGAATGAATGCCGACTCAAACATTTAATGATTGATATTTAATGACGGACCACTAAGTTTAGAAGATGACAGCGCTAATGGGGTAGCAAGAAGGGGGACAAATTGTACGAAATTATTTGAAAGCGGGCCTTACAAGATACTCGATACTTCGACGAGCTCGGGGAGTGTGTACTTTGCTTGATATTTGTTTAACTTCGCCTGCGTGTCTTTAATTTGAGCATAATTTATCATAAGTATATTTAATGAATTGGTAAACATAAGTACCTACTTACTTTTTGATGAAAAGTTTGAATCCTTTGATAACTTAACAATTATGTCAACATTGAGCAGAATCAGTTATTATATTATTGTTTTTTACTGGTATGAACATACATTTTTCTTTTTAATAACCAAAAATGTCATATCTAATAGGATGCTTATGATCAGCAGCAGGCTCATGATGATTTGCCAGAAATATTGAACCTATGTTATTATTCTCAACTAGCCTGTTCAACTGAACCTCGCGGTGTTACCCGCGGTTATTATTGTACCGCGATAACGACGCGGGACAAAGTTAGTCTAAAAAAAAGTAGCTTAAGTTACTCCCCGGATCATCAGCTACCTGCCAGTGAAAGTCCCGTCAAAATCCGTCCAGCCGTTCCAGAGATTATCCGGAACAAACAGACAGACAAAAATGTATACATACATATATGCATTTAGTAAAAAGTGGTTCTTTTAATATTACAAACAGACACTCCAATTTTATTTATTTGTAAAGATAGACTACTCTGAAATTATAGGTAGTACCTTGAGCCACGCTGATTTCAGCACAAGAGGTCGGCTCGACGGGGCAGTACTACCCTTGCACAGAAGATCAACGTTAAATAAAAGCATTCCAGCTGTTGTGTTTCGTTGGCGAGTGCGAGAAGAGTGGATCGCCATGCTGCATTGTCTGCATTCGCAAAGAGTATGGTGGCCACCACTCTTGGATACTGCTTATGCTTTCCATCAGGCAGAGTGGAGTTATTTTGGCGGGGCCATACATAAAAAATATATAAGAAATAATAATTCGGACTGGTTTAAAAGAGTTTAGGCCTGGTCAGGGCTTTTTTTATTCATAACTTAAGAAGCTATTAGCAATCACTGAGCCTATTCAAAAGAAACTGCGCAATAGGAAATAAATACCTAACAATATTGATTGTTGAAAGAATCCCTGTTTATTTGGATTGATTGAAGCTCTGATCACGTACAACCGCTTGTTCAGAGAATGACCGTCCGACCCGTTTTGAAGGAGACAATCTACTACATTTTAACCTAAAATACTGAAAGCCATATTTATGTGTTATCACAGCAAAGAGCCTATGTCCTTTCTCAAGAATCAAAGAATCTCCATGCCAAATTTCACTGAAATCGGTGCAGCGCTTTGGCGTTGAAAGCAGGACAGACACACAGAGTTACTTTCGCATTTATAATATAAAGTATGGAAGTATGATGGTTCAGGTGTATTGAATATGTTTACTATTCTTCGACCACCAGTCTAACCAGTCAACTATACAAATATCAAGCATAAGTGGTATTACCTACCTACCTACCACCAACATTTAAACTGACTTCAAATCGAAGTTAACATCGATTGGTATTGTAATCGTATCGACCGTTCCTCGCGGCTTACAGAATTCATGTTAATCTCAATCAATTAATAAAACCATATAAAAGTTATTATCTACCAGCTGAACCCCGCGGTGTTACCCGCGTTTATTGTTTTACCGCGGGTAACGCTTCGGGGCAAAGCTAGACTAAAAAAAAAGTAAATAACTGCCAGTGAAAGTCCCGTCAAAATCGGACCAGCGGTTCCAGAGATTACCCGGAACAAACAAACAGCCAAAAAAAAATTAACTACATTTTTGGTATATGTACCGTGTATACGTACATATGCATTTAGTAAAAAGCGGTTATTTTAATATTACAAACAGACACTCCAATTTTATTTATTTGTATAGACTAGCATCTTTGAAATTTTCGGATATCCTCGACTGTAATGTGCAACTATTACTCATGTGACCTTCCCTCTTGAATCACTCTATTAATTACCTAATAGCATTAAATTCCGCTGAGTTGTTTCAAAGATCTAAGCGAACAGACAGCGAAAACGACTACATTTTATACTATTTAAAGATGCACATAATACTTTTTATATTTAACGTTAGTATTATTTTTATCAAAAAAGATTTATCTCATTATAACACTACCTGAATTATGAATACCCACTTTTTATGATAATTACTTGTTAATAACTGCCAGTCACGGCTTGGTTTTATTTAATAATATTACATAAAAATTTATAATCTCTTATATCATGACTTCATGAATATTTATACGCATAATTCTCTATATATTTCTACTTTTAATTCGTTGCTGAGATTAAAAATTCACAAATTAAAAATCACGTCATTATTGTCAATATATAGGTTAACTTACTGACCCACGCAACTTCCTTTACGTCTCTTATTGCTCGTAGCGTAATAATTTCCCCCCGATTTCGCAACATTATTCAGCACAGAGCAGACACTCAGAGTGTCATCACCCGAAATCATCCCGTGGGTAACAAATGGAACAAGCTACACAGCAAAGTGAAGAAAATTTTAAATAATACTTTTTCGTGCGTGAGCATGGTATACTAGGCCTAAACCTCGTTTTTGGAGTGGTCTATGTCCCGCAATAGGTTTCTAAAGGCTAGATAAAAATCCTTCTAAAATATAATTTGAAACTGCTCAACATTTTAAAAAGTTACAGCGTCTGTATGTCACTGAACTTCCAAAATCACTGGACCGATTCGGATAAAGATGTTTGTGTGTGCTCAAATGTGTCCGTACAATTGGACCTCTTTTGTTGACACTGCATCTGGCTTCTACAGCTTTCTTTTTTTTAAATAAATATTTGTACAGTCTGCCTGTGTGTGTGTGTGTGTGTGTGTGCACCCAGTTGCGCTCGGTGATTAGAAACAATCACCCAGGGTAAGCAACGACGGCGCGGTCAGTACCTGGATGGGTGACCGCTAATGGCACGATACCATGAGCGTCTCCGTGATTCGGAGGTCACGTTAAGCAGTCGGTCCCGGTTGTTATCATAAGATAAAAGTCGTGAAGCTTAGTTGGAGGCCTTTGGGTGGCTTAAAAACATACAACGGCAAGATCACGTTGTCTTGCCAGTCCCCAACCCGCACTCGGCCAGCGTGGGGACGTATGGCCTTAACCCTCTCTTGCGAGGAGACCCGAGCCCAGTGTAACAATATGGATTGTTGATGATGATAGTGTGATGTTCGGTACAGGTTTGACGAAATACCCAGAAATAATTTTTTATTACTTTTTTGGTAGAAGTATTATTAATGTTATTTTTTATACATATATTTTTACTATCAAATCGATTATATTTTGCCATTTAAATATATGTAGGATAAACAATTCTGTTCAATCGGCTAAATACGTATAATTTTCATAATTCATCTACTCTTAAAGCAACATTTATAAAGGCTAAAGTTCAGGAGTACCAATGTCTCAAAGTTTCACATTAAGAATAACTGGATCTTACTAATTCGCTTTATTTTTTCTCAAGAAATACGTTGTTTAATATATAAAATATCTATGGAAGTATGTGCCTACCCGCACCGAGGCAGATATCAAAAGATGAAGTATTTTATATCAATTTGGGCATTCGTGCAAAGTATATTTAAGTAGGCCCATTTCCGCACCAGTCTTAGCTTTTTAACGGCCGCCATTTATGGGGATCGGGTTAGGGTTACCAGACTTAATATTACAAAATAATAATAATAATAATAAATATTTGGGACATCTAACACTCATCTAGTCCCAAACTAAGCAGAGCTTGTATTATGGGTACTAGACAACTGATATGAATACTTATATACTTTTTCTTTTTTGTAAATACATACATATTATACATAGAAAACACCCAAACTCCGAAACAAATATTTGCAGATCATACAAACATTTGTTCCGACCCGGGAATCGAACCCGAGACCTCAATAACAGCAGTCGCGTATGCTACCACTGCGCCACCGAGGCAGTTATACAAATACTTATATAAAAACTTAATATGTACCTTTTTGTTGATTGTCAAAAAAAACACATTGATATTGTGTAGTTTTGAAACTACTAGAATTCTGGCAAATTAGTCACAAATGAAAAGATTTTGAATATTTAAATCACTTTGATCAGTTTTTTTATGAGCCTACTGTGTCCCGCTGCTGGGCAAAGACCTCCTCTGCAACAAGCTACTTCCCTCTATCCAAGGCAAGTTCAGAACAGTCTCTGCGATAGGCGTCAAGATCGACGCGCCGTTTTTAACGAGGTCTGCCTCGTCGGCGGCGTCCACCCTGAGTCAGTTGAACAGTTTAACACTTTTTAAATTAATTTACTATGTATTTCAGCATCTTAGTCAAAAGATGTCCACTGCTGGACATAGGCCTACCCGAAGGCTCTCTTCAAAAACCGGTCCTGTACTGCTCCCAGCCATTCATGTATGAATTTAATAACTTTTTAATATTATTTTTCAATAATAAAAATATGGCAGGAGAATAGCATAGTCTTGATAACCCTGAATAGTATGAAATATACGTTTAAAGGCAGACGGCTCAAGAATTGGGACGATTGCATCGTGGGCGGAATACTACATAACCCTACACCATTAAAATTAACAGGCGCCCTTTCATTTCTATCTTCTGTTTTAAATATGCTATATTTTACTAACTTTGAAATGGTCTCAAATAATTTTAATTAATGTTCTGGGGATTTGATATAAAATGTGACGGTAATATCGTAAGCCACAGAAAGGTTGTGAAAGCACGAATAGACATTGATTGGCCATTGTAAGTTTCCAACAATGAGCAATCATACGTGTCGAGTTTAGTGCTAAATAGTTACTGCTTCACACCGTGTGATGGACACTATACAACTATACTATACATAAGTAAGAATGTGTAAACTTACGTATACCTATGCGTACGTGGGTATACACACATGCTAGACAGTATATGTCGTAGGTACATGCATGCTCACAATGCTGACTGTGTGCTTGGTTTGTAACTTAATTGTGGTTGTGGACATCCGATGGTAAACTGGTTTTCCTTGTGTCCGATACTACAAATGGAAACCTGTCTTTACATACCTACAAAGGAATTCGACGAGAACGTTTGCAATTTTTTAAGTATCGAATTTATTTTAATGTTAATTTTGTATTTAAGTATCTCTTTTCCGCATTACAAACATGAATACAATGCATCTCTATCTAAAATCAAAACTGTTACGATTAACTTTATTATGTACTTATAGATTCAATAAAATAAGTTCTAAATTTAAAATACCTACTTAGAAATTCGTAACAATAAACTATAGACTGGAATAGAGTAGTCACCTCGACAATCAATTAAAATTTCTGTCACTATGGGCGTTGTAATCGCCAGGGTTTATTTTTAGAGGGAGTCGTGTACTCGAATGTTGCTTTTGTGGAGAATGATGCCCAAGGGGACGCACACAGCCGATGTTCGTTTAATAGGAATCTATTGTTGTATCTGCCGCGATTAATTACTATTGTTTGCTGTAAGCTCTTAGTGAACAGATCGTAATTTTATAGGCTTCATTTACTGCTTCAATGCCTTTGTATAATACGCTATATTATTACATGCCGTAGAGATTATTCTTTGAAATATGTATTTTCAGCACTACTTTTGGGTTGTTTGCACGTGATTTATTTAAGAACTTAGAACTCCATAGAGACACATCGCATGTGTTACAGATGTCCAAATTTTAACAAGTAACGAAATATAATCCAGTTTTTAGTAAAAATGAATTTCATCATCATTTTAATACATTGACTAATAATGGAACAAATTTTCACTATTACTCATCTGCGTTTTGTAATGATCTGACAAACAGAATATTACCAAGTACCTGCCAAAATACAAGTTTAGTGATACATGATATCGTTAAGATACCTAAAAACATTCCAATATTACAAGATATCTTTCCTAATTACAAAAAATCGGAGGATTTGCCAAATATACTATCCCCATCTCTAAAACTTCGTGTGTTTTTATAATTCTTTTTTCTCACCTCTATTAAAACGTCTTCAGCAAATAAACCTAAGTAAATTAAAGAACCATTGTTTGGCAATAATCGAAGAGGATTCCACGACCAGTCGATTGCGAGCCTTGTATTAGTGTATACGATACCCTTGAGGAACATACGGCCAACTCTAATAGGACTCCATTGTGATATCCGCCGGCCTTAATTACTACAGTTCATCTGATATTGAGGATGTAAGCAGCCAGGTCAATAGACGAGACGTTTTTTTTGTCATTGCACGGAATAAACAAACAATATTCACAGTATCATAACAATATGATTTTTTCATCAACAATATTGCTGTACTAAGTACGTATTTATTTGCAACTAAATTGTTTATTTCGTACGAAGATTTTAGTGGTACCGTATAAACTACCGTTTCGTTATTTATTTTAAACACCAAACTACCCATGAATTTGTGTTTCTACAGTTGATTTGTCCATCCAAAGGTTGCCTGTAAGAAATTTTTTTTTAGCGATAAGGCCGCCGGCGATATTTGTACATGGTTATTATATTGTTTAGTTGATAAATATAACTGTATCAATTGGTGTACAATAAAGTTTATTCTAATTCTAATTCTAAACTAACCAGCCCGATTGACAAGAAAAAATTACGATTTAATTTATTTTTACAAGTTTAAAGTTTGAGAATCAAACCGGATATTTAATGCATGCATCTCATGATATTAACCGATAAACTTAAAATGCCCAAAAAATATTAGGTATATATCACTTATATTATAAGTTACAAACAATTTATAAGGCAAATTTCGTGAGCGACCCACGTCTCCACTGCTTTTCAAATCATCAATATTTTGTTTCATGTTTCAATATACTTACGTAAGTGTGGAACTTTACAACGTTTAGCCATTTTCACTTTATTGCATGTCCACTTTAACATCAAGCATGAAACAGAAACTCCACAGGTAGCAGTATTAACGAAACGAGAGAACCATAACGTTCATGTTTTCTCTCAGTATTTTTCCCATCTACGCCAGCCAGTAAAATGAAATGGCCTATCTGTCGTAATGGAAATCCATTACAATATAATTTGCAACGGTTTTGATAGTAAAACTGAACTAAATTTTTATTCTTAAGGTGGTAACTATCCATTTTTAACTAGATAGCGATAGATATTATTATACATTTTCTTTGTTTGGTAACTAAAACAAAAGTAGGTATGATCAGTAATATGTTTTGATTACGATATTATATTGACTCGTACAGAGGTACTAACTTTTTTACCCGATTCTAAAAACTTTTTTTTATGCGACTACGGCGAAGTTAAAGTGATGGGTTTTATTTTTGGCAGTCTATAGGTGTATATTTCAGCGTAGCTCTTAAACTACTGAACCTATTTTAATAAACTGTGGTGTCAATACATTTATATTAATAGCAAGGGTAACGTAGGTTATTTAAATTTTATCAAGTTTTAACTACTAATCGGGTTTAGGTGCTCGCCCACGGCGACTTTTTGCAGTCATGCAGTACATCCGATTGTCGACACGGTCGCGCGTTTATCATCGATAACAATATAGTCGTGATGCAGTAGCGTGTTGGCATCGCTTCTGTAGCGCGTTGGCATCGCTTCTGTAACGCGTTGGCATCGCTACTGTAGCGCGTTGGCATCGCTTCTGTAGCACATTGCAAACGCGACTAAAGCGCGTTGATAGCGATGCGACGGTGACTTTCTGCAGCGACAGTATCGCTACAAAAAGTCGCCGTGGTCGAATGCCCTTATAGTTTTATAAACTTCTTTTTTACTTAATTATTATTACTTACTCTTATATATACTCTAGTAGTATGGAGCGATTATTGTTGCTGGTCATGTGTCCCATTGTACCTTACCTACGTTTGTAAACTGATTTTATTTTTTTAATAAATTTAGTAATAATAACGTCAGCAAGCCAATTTTATCACAATTGAAAACTATTCTCGACTAAGTATAACATTTCACTTAGATTTACTTAGACAAGTAATATGAAACTAAATGAGAAAATCTTTTCTTCTGCCAAAAGTAAATTGACATTTATCCGGCCATCGACGATAAAAGCGGTACTGAAAAAAGTAAGGGAAATGGAGGCTGATCATAGACTAGAAAGCGGTTAGTCTACGACGTTGATAAACCAACACTCTATTGTTTTATGTTCTATACCTATAGCCATACAAACACCATTTTGTTATAGACATACGTACCTATACATATTAGACATCTTTACATAGTATAAAATCAAGTTGTTACCACTGTCTGTTCGCTTTTTTTAACTACTCACTACTCGTTTCAACAAGAAAATGTCAGCAGTAGAGTGATTCAAGAGGAGGGTTTATATGTGTAACTAGCCAAGTCCCGCGGTGTTATCCACGGTTATCGTCGTACCGTTGGTAACGCCGCAGGAAGAAGCTAGTCTAAAAAAAGTAGCCTAAGTTACTGTTTATATCATCAGCTACCTATCAGTGAAAGTCCCGTCAAAATCGGTCCAGCCATTCCAGAGATTAGCCGGTACAATAAAACGGACAGACAGACAAAAATTGTAAAAAAAAATATATTTTGGTATTGTACCGTGTATACATTTAATAAAAAGCGGTTATTTTTAATATTACAAACAGACACTCCAATTTTATTTATTTGTATAGATGTATACAAACGTTAAGCTCGACGATGTGTATCTATGTTAAATTTTTAGGATCGGGTACACGGTAGTAGAAGTATCACATTTATTTTGTAGTTTATCGTAATAAGATATTTAGAGTATTTACAGTGACCGAATAGCCAACATTCTTCATTCCATGCTTGTCTCATTTCATCATCATCAACATCCTACCGTAGTCCACTGCTGGACTAATGACCCTCCAACTGTATCAACCAATTAAATTTTGTGACTATTGCAATAACGATAATCTGTCAGTGTGTGTGTGTGTACTCGTAGCTTTCTTAAACCTTCACAATATCTGAAATTATTTAACGAGAAATTATCTTCCACTGATCGGTGGTAATAGAAAGGCTGTCAACAGTAAATTATAGCCATAACTTTCGATACTGCATGCATGATTAGATAATTTGGTTAATTTTTCTTAACGGTTAATAATGTAAGCACCCGAATAGTTTCACAAGAAGAACCGACTACCAAGAAAAGAAAATAACTTTAGATAGTTCACTCAGCGGGTTGTAGGAACAAAATATTTGTACAAGTAAGGCTCCCTTTTTTCGGGATAAACCGATTAAAATTATACGGTACTAGCTGACCCACGCAACGTCGTTTGCGCCTTATATTGCCCGTAGCGTGAAAATTTCCCCCGTTTTTGAAACATTCTTCATTGTTGCTCCGCTCCTATTAATAGTAGCGGGATGATATATACCCTATAGCCTTCCTCGATAAATGGACTATCCAACACCGAAAGAATTTTTCAAATCGGACCAGCGGTTCCTGAGATTAGCGTGTTCAAACAAACAAACAAACAAACAAACAAACAAACAAACAAACAAACTCTTCAGCTTTATATATTAGTATAGATTCTGTCACAAGAGAGTTATTGGAGGGGATCCTTACAAACTCCGGTATCTGTCCTGATAAACACACACACTACCGCATCGTTGAAACTGATAGTTTAGTACCTATCAATTCATGATAAAGTTTACAATTAAAACAGTGCGTTTTGTCTTTCACAATGATTTATTTAATACTAGCTGTGCCCGCTACTTCGTACACGTAATATTTAGAGTTTCAAGTTATTTTAAATTTTTCACCGTTTAAACTTTCCCTGGACTACGACAAACATTTCAAAACCATAATCAGCTAAATTGGCCCAGCCGTTCTCGAGTTTTAGCGAGATAAACGAACAACAATTGAAGTTTTATTATAAGACTAGTTCTTGACCGTGTGTATGTCGGATATTGGCATAAAAAGAAATCTGTGTGTTATTTTGTCGTACGAGGTATCTTACTGTAAAGTTCGTATAAATCCATTTAGTAGTTTTTGCGTAAAAGGGTTACATCTTCACTAACTTTCGTTTTATAATTTTAGTTAGTAGGATAGGATATCGTCATACAGAGAATTAATGGCACCACTGCATCTATACAAATAAATAAAATTGGAGTGTCTGTTTGTAATATTAAAATAACCGCTTTTTACTTAATGCATATGTATGTATACACGATACATACACCAAAAATGTAGTTAACAAAATTTTTGTCTGTCTGTCTGTCTGTTTGTTCCGGGTAATCTCTGGAACGGCTGGACGGATTTTGACGGGACTTTCACTGGCAGGTAGCTGATGATCCGGGGAGTAACTTAGGCTACTTTTTTTAGACTAACTTTGTCCCGCGGCGTTACTCGCGGTACAACAATAACCGTGGGTAACACCGCGGGGTTCAGCTAGTACGAAATAAATTAATTGAAATAAATCAAAATGGAGCGTAAAGAAGCAGAAACATAAGATTTCCATTACTTCTGTCGACAGCGTATCGCAGACATAGGCATGATCGAATTACCTGCGATCGATACACTGCTTTCACGGAATGCAAAAACAATGAAGTACATATGTGGAGTAAAGAGAATTGTTGTAAAGCGTATTAAATTTTGAAATATCTGCTTTAAAATACGTATTCATGTTCATTTTGCATTGCATTCCGTATTTATATCATAATACAATAAAACCAAATAAACTTTACAAACCAACCAGCTTTAAATTTAAAGTCGAAAAGTCGATTTTATTATTGGGTGTCGTTCTTTTAATGTGCTAGTTATTTTTTGTACCAACTATGTTTATATGTGGTAGGTAAATAAACGTTAATAGTTGTTAGATCATCAAATGGGTAATTAATAAATAAGTTCAACAACAAATTAGTCATTAAGCGTCACATACTTGATAAACGTATTCTGTAATTGTTTAGTTATTAACAAAAGCTGTTATGTTATTAGGTACTCAATCGATTTAAAAAGGAGAAGTATCTCAATTAGGTATTTTTAATGTTTGTTATAACAGAAATTCGTCATTTATTTACCACCGATATGGACATTGTCTATGAGACTGCAAAATAAAAAAATACACTTAGAAAAATAAAATCATCCCTAGCTTTGATTATTAAGCTGTAAAGAAGATTCTTCATACTGTAGTCACATTAGAGCCACTAAGGTTTTCTGAAAGTCAATAATTACATGTCTCTGGCTTACCCGTTGATTCCTGGGTCAAAATAATTGTTATCGTGTTTGTCTGTTAAGAACTTACGGCAATATATATAATAGCGCGAAGTAGAGGAAATGGCTTAGTCAATCAAATAAGTTCGCGCTAGTTCGCATCAATGCATATTTATTGTCTTTTTGAGATATAAGGTTCTTACTATACGTATAAGGCATTTTAGTTATTCTTTTATTTATCAGTTTTAGTTGGATGAAGTCAAATCGTTGCCTTGCATTAAGGTAACACAATAGATCACTAAAAGTTTGCGTCAAGTTAAAGTAGTATTACAAAAAAGAATTACGCTAGACGTAAATGTGTTTATAACGTGTAGAGGCAAGTGAATTCAAACCAAATAGACAAGAACCTGATAAAACGCAACGAAAACCGTCAAACCTGTAGGAGAAAGTTCCTATAAAATTGTAACTATAAGCAAACGGAAGGTTGCTGTCTTTACCTGCCCAGAAAGAACAAAGGCGTGAATGAGAGAGTGAGAAAACACACGTGTTCTGTTATGTCAACAGAACTATACTACATTGGCGGATAAAGGAATTTAAATATAATACAACAAAACATAAGGGAACAAGATTGGTCGTCTCAGTTTTAGGCTCGCTTAGAAGGATCCCCGGGGTAATCCGTCTGAATTGAGGTTTCTAACTGTCCTTTCACCATTTACATCAACTCCTAAGCCACAAGATTTTCTTTAAGGAAAACACGCATGCCTTTTGAATTTGCGTGAACGAGGGGTGATTCCTTGGAGAGTTTCATTTAAACGTGACAGAGGATTGCATCAGGGTATTCGAAGGGGCCTATATTATAGAGCTAATATGTATTGAATTAATCGTGTACTATTATTATATTGCACTGTACGGTAGTAACATAAAATATTAAGTAGACATAAATGCTTTCTCAATAGAAGTTAGGTGAGGACGTCGTGAGCTCGTGATACGTCATATGCTGGATAAACATAGGTATAAATACTTAGATATTCTTATATTATAATATATATTAGTATTTCTATATTTTAAATTGTTTACATGCATAAGCCACTATAAAATAAAATCCAATGAGAATATATCACTGCATCCTTTATATAATTTGCATCTGCATTGTCATAATGTTGACATCTATTCCATTTTTAATTTGATTCGGGTTGTGTATTTCAACGTTCATAGGTATATTATGTAAGTACCTACATTGAATTTAGGATCTCTCTAAGTGCAGTGACAGATAATAGATTTAGGCGGCCAATTTAAAAAGGTATCACAACTCTAAAAGGTGGGTTCGCGTGACCGTAATCACGTAATATGCAGTGTTATAGCCGCTTGCACAATCGGCCTGAGCTAGTTCAGTTATCACAGCATCGATAACACTCGACCAACCGTCGCTTGAGTTTTATTATCGACCTGTGAATTCTTCTTGAAATATTTACTGGAGAAATAAGTGGACAAGGAAGGCACCGCATTTATTGCTCGCTAGGGACTTGTTTTAACTCAAATAATAAAGATTAGAATTAATCTGGTCCAAGGAATTTGACTTACTTTTATCACTGTAACCTTTTGAAGTATTTTTTTATTGTTTGGAGAGATTTTAGAACAACGGAATTAGCACCAATGAATAATGTAAAGTCTGGTCTTGGTTGTCAAGACACAGCCCTCGAGCTTAATGCGGGAACCGTCGATAAGTTCAAACCTATAATTTGTGTATGTATAAATAAATAAATTTGAAGCACAGAGAACGATGCTTTACCTTTATGATTGAAAGTTATTCATACTGTCTGGAAAGTTTCAGAAGGGCTGACCCACACTTGAGAAGTATGTCCAAACTTAATACCTCGTATCCTATACTCCACTTAGTACGAGATACGATTTTAGTCAAGTGTTCACAAATTATGAGTAGGTAAATTGAAAAAGGTCGAAATTTTCATTAAAATGTTCATTACAATTATCATACATGTTAAACTTTCTTGAGTATTCTGTATATGTAATAATAACAATAATGTATATTTTTCAAAAATAAAATATCTTATACTTGTTTATATATTTCCTAAATAAGCGAAGACGTAAGTTTTCAGAAGATATCGATTAAAACTGTCAATACTTTGGATTATTGTCCCGTCACGTCACTTACACACAATCTACAATGATGTAGGTACCGAACTCGTCCTTGTCAACGGACGATAGAAATATATATATAGGTAAGTACTTAAAGAAAAACACAGTTAAATATTTTTTCTCATTCGCAACCTTCACGGTCTACCGTGTCCTAGACAGCAGTATGGTTCACTAGCGCATCAATCATAAGAAGTGGATTGTTGTAATACATAAAATAAGACCGCCAACATTGTTTCCAAATAAAGATTTTTATTATTATTATTACCTACCATGTAATATTAGTTGTTGCCCGCGGCTCCGCCCGCGTATATGTCGGTTATCGTGGCAAATAGTAGCCTATGTGTAATTCTGATGTAAAAGCTATATTACTGTAAAGTTTCATTCAAATCCGTTCAGTAGTTTTTGCGTGAAAGAATAACAAACATCCATCAATCCATCCATCCACACTTACAAACTTTCGCGTTTATAATATTAGTAGGATATGTAGGTATTACTAATGTTTTGGAATTTCACACACAATTACTATAAGTAGAACTATAAAGCATTCTCTTTCATAAAATGATTATTGAGTCAACTACAATGATCATTGTTCGTTTCGGGAAAAAGGTCAACAGCAAATAACCGCATGCATACCAACTGCTATTGAGTGGTCCGGTTGCATGGTGACGTCATCACATTGGCAGCCATGTCACAGAAGCCGTACAACTCTCTTGACCACGAACAAACACGACCAGTCATAAACTTCATACTACATCGCTGAGTTTATTTATGACCCCTTAAATTGAGGTACTATGTAATGAGCAATGGAAAAGGCAGAAGTTATTTAAATTGTCCGTGTTTGAGGTGAGAGCAAGAAGCATAAGTAAATTAAGTTAATGAATGGCTTATTGTGTGAGGGACAGGAAATTATTATTGGTCGAGCTGTTGTGTTTCGTGTTACAATGAGAGGGTCGAAATTTCGTTTGTGACTGTTTTAAATAAACAATACAAAGTTTGGGATAAACTTTTATACAAAACTACTAGTTATGAATATTGCACAAACAATAATTTCAATTAATTTTTTAACATTCAATCGCTTGCTTAGCCAAGTTTCTATACCGGTTTATTGAAAGGTACGGCTTGATACTTCGGAGCGAGACGCGAGTTTTGCATAGTCTGCCGGGAACGCTATTGTTCTCGATATGGCTTAAGTAAGTCTGTGCTTAAGCCAAGGACATAATAAGTAGCTCGTTGATTCAACTACTCGCTTTAAACCCTATTTAATCAGTTTAACATTCTTAATTTGAGTAAATGCGTTAAAGCATAAATTTAAATTTTAAACTTCAGTTCGTTTTGTTCCATGATTACATACGTTTAAACATGTAAATCAGGTTGCAATGTCTGCCTTCGTGGAAAATTATCTGGCGATAATAGATATCTATTTTTTGTGTGATATGAACAGCTATTTTATGTCTGTGGTTTCTTAGGTAACCCTTTTTTTTATTAAAAAGTTCCCGTCTCTGACAACTTGCGAAATAGGTAAACAAATTTGTATTATAACTTTTAAAGTAGATATACAGACAGAGATAAATGACTTAAGGTTAAGAATATTAAGAGTAAGGTAACAACAATATCCACCTCAACACTAGTAACTACACAATACATTAAGGTCATAGCCCATACTGGGGACTTACAATGCTTTCAGAACACAGTTCGAGAGGCGGAGTTAATTTTAACCCACAATAGCCTATCTATAGAGTGGTCACGATCACCTTTCACCAAGGTCCAAGGCAAAAATGGCTTTGGCAACGATCTTTAATATAGTTTTTAGAACATTTCATATTTTGCCCATTAGGACTTTTGTCAGAAATTACTACGTAAATAATAAGAAAATCTAAATTTCATTACGACAATCTCTTATACAAAAGTTAATAAGCCTGCGGCTTTTTGTTAAAGTTAATTTTCTGTCCCTAGGGAACAGTATTTATTTTTTGGATAAACGTTGGGTACTTTTGTGCTTTTCTTTACCCCTGACAAGATGTACCTATTATGTAACATTTCATAACGATCAGTTGACTATTTAAGGCGTGAAAACATAACAGATAATACAATTTATATACCTACCTACGCATTTAAAATCTATATAAATACCTAAATAAAATTGGAGTGTCTGTTTGTAATATTAAAATAACTGCTTTTTAATAAATGCATATGTATGTAATACAAAATAATTTTACTTTGTTTTCTTTAAGATTATTTATCTGTAAAAAAGTTATAGTAGGTTTAGTTATTATGTCCGTCTCTGAGACTGTGACCGACTTCACATGTATCAAAAAGACAATGTAAAGTCAAGTCAATTATTATGTTCTTAGGAAAAATAATTCGTGTTTTCACGAAAATAGAACAGGGAGGTACTTGTTTAGACAAATAGTAAAATAGGTAAAATTAAAAGCAGGCACTTTATTCATAAACCGACTATAAAAGAAGGTTCGCTGCGTGCGCTTGTGTTTTCCTATTTAGTAGATATTTTTGACGATTGTAAACCGATTTTATATTAAAAAGTAAATTTTTTTACTTGGCAGTACCATAAACAATTAAGAGTCATTCTAAGTGTAAAAAAAAAACTTTTTTAGTCATTCAAAGTTTTCTCCATCGTTTATTGTGTAAAGTTTAAACTCGTAAAAATACAAAATACATATTATAGTGTAAGTAGTGTAAATTGAATATAAACTGGTGGCAAAAAATGTGTATTTGGTGCGCTAATCCCTATTTCCCTGTCTATTTATAAAAATAAATAAAAATTGGTAAGTAGGTAAGTAAGCGAGTAATTATTTCTACAACAAACCACAATATAGATCGTTATTATAGGTAGGTAGGTACCTACAAGTATGTACAAATTGCATTTGAATTTGTTTTTTTTTTATTTGTATCATATTTATTGGGAACAGGCATTTAAAAATAGGTATTTTAATGAAAGGGCATGGTTAGTATTTAAATTACATTGAAAGGTATTTATTTCAAGCTTGAAATTTGTACATTTTGATTAGTTACTCCGATAAAAACAGCTGAAAGGGTAAGTTTTGGATGGGCTTAACTACTCATAAGTCCTTATTTAAAAAATGTCCTGGATTAAGTGAGTTAGATAAGAGTGTAGTAAGATATAGCTTTTCAAATAAGGTAGTATATGTTAGTATAACTTGTAAACAAACACATAGTCACAGGACAAAAAATTTTTTTGCTTGTAACTCTCAGTACGTAGGTGTGGTAAATGTATCTAAATCTACTCGTTTCAATTTATTGGATAAGTTATGGATGTTTATCTGTTTGTATATTTGAGTAATCTTTACTAATAATAATAATATTATCTTTATTTCTGTGTAAGGTAGCGTTGATAGGTGTGGCGCGCCAAGCTTATCATAAAATTCCGTTATCAACCGCCTGTCACAGTACTACTTAGTCATTTATTTAGCATTACTCATTCGACTTTCTGTAGAAACAGGAACTGTTCACGGTTATCATCATGTACTACTTAAGATTAATTAAACTATAAAATATAAGTACAAACAGTAGAATTTCCAATAGTCTAACTATTCCAAGATTATCGTTATACTTCATTTCACACATTCATTGAGATTAAAACCCTGTTTATGACGTCATTATGTAGATATATTCTCATTTTAAAATTCAAAAGTCGTTCCAAGGAACGAACAAAAGGCAATAGAACAAAGCATGACAAACGTAGGGTTGCGTATACACAGGTAAGAAAGCAGTTTTTACCTTTTGTGTACTCCGCCGACGCCACCGCTAGCGAATAGAGAAACAACGCGGCAAGGATGCCCCCCTCACTCCCGCGCACGAACATGTTTCTTGACTTGAGGTAAGGTAATTCAACTTTTTCGTACCACTGCTTCGAGCACGTCACTATAGTAAAAACTTGTCACAATCTGCTATTACGCTCTCACGAAGTCTTCTATCACACAAAACACGCACACTATCACAGAATTCAAGCGCACATCCATTTGAAAAATGTTCGTTTATCCGATAAGGTAGGTAACCGCTCAGACGTGGGACGATGCATGCAGGTAAAACGAGTAAGCCTATTAAGTTTCAATGACTTAAAAACTATTTATTTATAACGTCTTACGTCAGTCGATCACTACACGACACGTTCGTAACGGCAGTTTTGCACAATTTCGAATTTGGAAACTTCACATATTTTCGTAAAACAATTTCGAAGTTCGGAGCGACAGCGGTGCGTACGCGAGACGCGACTACCCGGCGCATCGTTCGCGACTGAACTGACGTGAAGTGAGTGAACAATCAACAAGTTGCGATAGCGCGCGAGGCGGGCCGTTGCGTCCAGTATACTCAGAGCATGCGCGATCTGCGCCTATATTCATGTTTTATAGTCCATAAGACAAGCACCAAACAATGTTGACAGCGGCGCCCCTGTCTCCCGCCGCCCGCACGTTCCATCATATACTCCGTCGCGGTGTCGCCGGCCGGCGAAACTTTTAAACCAGTTATTTTCGCGCAAAAACGAGAAGACAAGATCCCTCGAGGCCCGAAGCTTGTTCCCTGTAATCTAGTTAGTCCAGGTACAGAAATAAAATACCAGTTTAAACCTTAAAGAAGTAATTCTAGTAAGTTTAATGCAAACGTGCGATCTAATAACAATTTATGAAACAATTTTTGTATTCAACTAACTTAGTGTCTTGATCTCCTTCACAGTTGCTGCTCTTAGTTTGCGCTGCAGCTTCAAAATTATCTTGATTCTGGAACAGAATTTATCTATTTAGAGGTTACGGTCTAGACTCTAGCTCGACTAAGTCTTAAACTAGTGGTGGTATTTATTATCGATTAGTAAACAACTTTTAAATAAACTACTTTTGTATCAAATTACTTAATCAAAAATAACTTTTTAACATTTTGTGTTCGCCGTTTATGATGATTACATAAACGGTGAACGATTCAGATTTGATAAGTGCGTAGGTACTGAATCTTCATTGGACCAATAGACTAGGGTTTTTTGATGTTGAACATAATACTGCCGTTCGGATCAGCTGGGTGATAGCACATGTAAAATGTAATGTATTTTTGTATTCGATTAATGCAAAAGTAGAAAAAATATACAATCATATTTTATGTGTGTGTGTCACAAACTCACAAAATTAATTTCGTGGATAAAAATTTATAGCATATTGCAAGTTTGTTATTCTTTTTTATCAGTAATTTCACTAACTCTAAATGAGTACGAAATATGTATTTACGCAAGAAGAAGAATAGACCACAATTCCCTTGAACATAAAGCTAATACTGATCAGCCTACTAGTTATTTATGTAAACGACGATTTATTAAAAAAAAAAACGTCTAGATTCCTCTATAAAATAAATAAAATTGGAGGGTCTGTTTATAATATTAAAATAACCGCTGTTTACTAAATGCATATGTATGTATACACGGTACATGTACCAAAAATTTAGTTCAAAAAAAAATTGTCTGTCTGTCTGTTTGTTCCGGGTAATCTCTGGAACGGCTGGATGGATTTTGACGGGACTTTCACTGGCAGTTAACTGATGATCCAGTGAGTAACTTGGGCTACTTTTTTCAAATTAACTTTGTCCCGCGGCATTACTCGTGGTACAACAATAACCGCGGTAACACCGCGGAGTTCAGCTAGTACTAGAATAAATTAGAGCCCAGATGTACTTAGGTAAGTTATTAAAGCCAAGGCCTTTGAAAAATTACAAAAACATCTCATTAATTTGTATTATGTTGTTTCTTTATGTTGCTAATGCTAGGTATTTTTGTTAAATTAAGGTTAACCAATTGCGACTCGCCTAGAGAAATCTATACAAATAAATAAAATTGGAGTGTCTGTTTGTAATATTAAAATAACCGCGTTTTACTATATGCATATGTATGTATGAATACACGGTACATACACAAAAATGTGGTTAAAAATTTTTTTGTCTGTCTGTCTGTTTGTTTGTTCCGGGTAATCTCTGAAACGGCTGGACGGATTTTAACGGGACTTTCATTGGCAGGTAGCTGATAATCCAGGGAGTAACTTAGGCTACTTTTTTAGACTAACTTGGTCCCGCGCCTTTTCTCGCGGTACAACAATAACCGCGGGTAACACCGCGGGGTTTAGCTAGTAGTAACTAAAAAGATAGGTTTTGCGGTATTACCTATTACGTATTCTTAATTGCATAATTTAAGAATCGGTTCTTATTACGCTTTCTCAAAAACCTCATTTTTTGCTAATTACAACAAATACAAAATAATTTATTAGATGCTATAATCCGGCTTCAAATAGCGGTATTAATGAGATTTGTCTCAAAATAAACATTTAAATTCTGTCAAAAAAGTATCGGGAATGGATAATTGTTGGCACAACAGTTTTCCATTTTGGCGCGAAGTTTGAGTTGTATCTGTTATTTATATAACACAGCGCTGTTTTAAGTTATATCGTATCTAGTGTGTAGATATTGAGAATTTCATAATGGACAAAAACAACGAACAAAGAGTTTATCTTAAATTTTGCATCGTAATGGAATTTCTAGTTCGGACTCACTGAAAATGTTACAGAAGGCTTACGGTAAATCGACTTTATCAAGAACACGTGCTTATGAATAAAAAAGCAATCCAAAGCGGACGACATGTGATGGAAGATTTGCCTCGCTCTGGTAGGCCATCAACGTCTGCAACTTAAGTTAACATCGCAAAAGTGAAGGAAATAGTGACTTAAAAAATAAAAATATTTACACTGTAGCTCTCGAAGTAAATATTTTTGTCTCCTCGATATCTCGCTCTGGTCTTAAAACCTTTGCCGCAGATGCCATCATCAGCGGTACATGGTGACCATGCTCCCCATATGCCCAAATAACAGTTATCAGCACCACTTAATTTCTGTTTTGATTCTGCCAGTACAGGTTCTTCAAGTTCCCTGCAAAAAAAGTGACAATACATATGTCGATACTGTAATTCCTAGAAACCAGAAAAAAAAATGTAAATAATAGAATAGAAATAGAAAAATAAATTGGACGTATTTAAATTCATAAAAATCATAAATATTTCGGATATATGACATACAACGTCATTTAGTCCCAAACGCAAAGTAAACAGAGCTTGAGAATACCCAAACTCCGAAACAAATATTTGCAGATCATACAAACATTTGATTCGACTTCGATCGAACCCGAGAAATCTAACACAGCAGTCTCTAACGACTACAAAACCACTTTACCGATCATCATGAAACTTTTTACACAGTGTACACATATTCTTAGAGTTATTAAAAGTAAAATAGGTTACTTTTATTAAATGCGAGCGAAGCCGCAGGCGAAAGCTAGTAAATAATAAATGTTTTAATACCTAATCTTAAACGTATAACTTTATATATTGAATTTTGTTAAAGTTAATGAAAAACTTACTAAAAATAACAAAAACTTTAACAACAAAATATCGACTTAAAGAACTGGACCAAAGTGAAATGGAACCACACGGTCGAAAGTTTTGAGGTAGCAAACATAAATAAATACAGTCGAATTGAGAACCTCCTCCTCTTTTGAAGTTGGTTAAAAATAAACCTTCGTTAGGGAAACTAATTTCTAACGATCCTAAACTAAAACCTTAAGTTTTATATATGTACTAGCTGTCCCGGCAAACGTCGTTTTGCCATAACTACTAATAAATTAAAAATTATTTAAAAAAACATTGTCCAGCGGACAAAATTGTGAATCTAAACCATTCCCAGATCCCCTTGAACACACACAAAAAAATTCATCAAAATCGGTCCAGTCGTTTGAGAGTAGTTCAGTGACATACACACTCACAGAAGAATTATATATATAAAGATATACCTAAGAGTTTAATGGAGATATTGTTGTTGGTAATGGCAGCAGAAACTTTATTTAGATGTATCCTGTTCTAAGTACGCAGCGTGAGAGGCGATTTGTTAATATATGTATTATTATATCATTAATTTATACATGTACTAGCTGACCCACGCAACCTCGTTTGCGCCTTATAATTGCCCGTAGCGTGAAAATTTCCCCCGTTTTTGAAACATTCTTCATTGTTGCTCCGCTCCTAATTGTAGTAGCGTGATAATATATACCCTATAGCCTTCCTCGATAAATGGACTATCCAACACCGAAAGAATTTTTCAAATCGGACCAGCGGTTCCTGAGATTAGCGTGTTCAAACAAACAAACAAACAAACAAACAAACAAACAAACAAACAAACAAACAAACAAACTCTTCAGCTTTATATATTAGTATAGATTACGTTTTATAAAACCGGTAATAAGACGTCCGGTCCGTTAACAACGGACTGTGTTTTATATCTTGAGGTTTTTAAAATTATCTTATAACCACTGCGGACTCCGATTGGTTGATAATGATGAGTGATGACATTAACTGCCTCGGTGGCGTAATAGTAGCGTATGCGACTGCTGTGCTTGAGGTCTCGGGTTCGATTCAAAGGTTGGACCAAATGTTTGTATGATCTGCAAATATTTGTATCGGAGTTTGGATGTTTTCTATGTATGTACCTATTTACAAAAAAGTATATATGTAATTATATCAGTTGTTTAGTACCCATAACACAAGCTCTGCTTAGCTTGGGACTAGATTGCGCTGTGTGTTAGATGTCCGAAATATTTATTATTATTATTGATAATGGTATAGTCTTCTGAAAGGGATTTCAAAGATTTTTGCAAGACTAGACACACCTTAGGATTAGGTGGTATCTATTTTTTATCTTTTATTACAATTTTTTATTGCACTTTTATATGTAATATTTAACTTTTCTGAGTTGTATTTGTTACTTCTAAGGGGACTCATCTATAAGTTACTGACCTGTTACTTCTATTTGAATTGGTCTAAGTACTGAGTACTTTCTGAGTAATACAAACTGAAGGTGTCTATTAAATGTCATAGCTTTATATTATGTACATCTAATATCTTTAAACGAGCAATTCTTGTAGATACATATATATAATCTGAATGTCGAAAATGGCTCCAACCAATCTATACTTAATACATAAAGCTGAAGAGTTTGTTTGTTTAAACGCGCTAAAATCAGGAACCGCCGGTCCGATTTGAAAAATTCTTTCAGTGTTGGAAAGTACATTTATCGAGAAAGGCTATAGGCTACACTAACATCACGCTAAAACTAATGGGAGCGGAGCACCAATGAAAAATGTTTCAAAAACGGGGGAAAATTATCACGCTACGGGCAATAAGAGACGCAAACGAGGTTGCGTGGGTCTGCTAGTGTTATTGTATAAAAAATAAGATTTGTTTAGTACGCATGGGGTTTCGGGGCGATTTATCAATCGAACTAGAATTCATTTTTAGAAAATTTACCAATAAACAAATACCGCCCAAAGCTCTGTCATCCAGGTACTAATTCTGTAAGAATAGACAGTGGGATGTGTTAATGGGAGAATGGGAGACGATAGCTGGACCTCACACTCTCACAGAAAACCAGTGTTTAGTAATACGTTCCTTGTTTTTCACCGCAGCGCATGAATGAAATCCCCTGAACTTCGAATCCCCCCTTAATCCTAATGGTAATGAGGCTGCAATCGCAGATGTTCATTGGCTGTGGTAATCACTTATCATTATAGTGTTTCCAATCATTTATTTAACTTTTGACAGCTCTAATACTTAATCAAATAGTGATACCCTGACCCGTTACCGATTCGATTTCTTTTATCGATCGATTTTGTACATGAAGAAGTTTTAATTGATTTAACACACTCATTATTTTACCGATAATTTCGTAATTTTATCGATTATTAAACCGCAACACCGGACGCGTAGCGGACATTTTGTAGTTGTCATAATTCACATTTTCATACGTCGAGTTGAGTATTTTTATTCCTCCGTATTGATTTATTTGTGAATTCTCACGTTTGGTTGAGTTGAGCGTATCGTCCCTCCCTTCGTTACTGTCAAAATGCCAAAAATTAAGGTGCTCAAAGGACAAACAAGAGAGTTTGTCTTGCGACTTCGTGAATACTTTGAAAAGGAGAGCTGTAATAATGGGCCTCTTATATCAGTGACTCAAGTTTAGAGACCGTGTGATTTGATATAAAATATAATCACAATAATGTTATTGTATGTTTTATTAATATAATCGATAATCGATTTATTTCAAACCCGTTTTTATAGTCTGTGGTCATTCATTATGAATGACACATCTCTAAGTGGGCGGAGCCCGTCCATGAAGTACAGTATTCCCTCTAGTACATTGATCAAAAATTATTACAAAACTTTATGGGCGTGATCTGTCAAAAGTTAAATAAACGATTGGACGCACTATAGTTGAATTGTTTGCTCATTAAAAATTAAAATGCGTTAATGAAAACATACTCTTCTGCCTCTTCCTCTTCTTCTTCTCCGTCTTTTTCTTCTTGTTGCGTTTCTTCTTCTTTCACGTTTTCTTCTAAAAATACAAATAATTATACTGTTATAACGGGCTGTCTATCAATCACTTGAGGCTTGAGAGGGGTGGGGGAGGGGTTTGGTGAAAATCACTAAATATCACAAGGGTGTAGGCAGAAAGCTTGTAATTTTTTTTTATATTTCTTCCGAGAGAAGCGTAGTGTACTATTTACTAGTACAATATTACTTTCTCGCATGATTACACCATTCCTTTAATATTATTTTACGCCAGTCAACAACAGCCTGTATTTAAATATAATATTCATAAAATTTGCTAAAAATACAAGTGATTTTAGGGGAGGGAGAGGGGGTTTATTTTAAACATCCACGTATCACCAAAAAATGCTAAAAAAACAACACGTGATTAATGGACCCTAACTTACATTATCCTGAAAACTTACATATAACTAAACGGCGATGTTCAACAATGTAACAAAAGTGGAATTGTCAAAAGACTTTACATCACCCTAACACTGTATGTGGTAAGGCAGTGATAAAAGATTTATTGATGTAAGGGACTAGAAAGATAAAATTTTAAACACTTAACTTTTTATGTTTTCTAGTCCTTTACATCTGTTTTGTCGAGAACTTTCACATCATTTATTTTCATAGACTGTAATTTTGTTCCAAATTGCATCAGGTGCGACGAAGTTTCGAACGCTTCGTCATTTATTGCATGCAATCTTTCATTTTTTTCTACGTTTTAAATGTCGGGGTCTTTTGATTTAAAATCAAAGTTATTAAATAAGTGACCTCAAAAATTATAACCTTAGAGAGAGAGAGAGCAGTCGCAATAGAAAATGATTATTTTTTCATTTGCGTACAACAGGTAAAAGAAGACCTTAGGCTGAAATTTAAACTTCAATAAACTGCTAAAAGTACCTTCTTCAGATTCACTACAATCTGCGTTTGTCACAGGATACACGTCCAGTCTCCTCACCGTGAGACATGCGAATGGCTTCAAATCGTTCAAATTCATCTGATAAAACGGCGAGTTGCGGTTGAAGGATCCTACTTCAACTCTTTTCACGGAGTCTTCTGGATTCGTCTTTGACCTCATTGACTGACAATAAATAAAAATGGATTAAATCAAGTTAGAAGGATAAGTATACTTATAATCTTGACCTTAGAACCCTTTAAAATGTTCTTTAATCTTGTTACAGTATACCTTTCAAAATCCTAAAGCTGACATTGTCGATTATCGGTATAAAAAAATATTGTTTGTTTTAAGCCGCGCTGGTGTTAATTCAATTATTTCTTGTACCTAGTGCTTAGATGCTTACACGGGATTGTATTTATAATTCTATGGAGGGTTTGAAGTGGAGGGAAGTGGAAACTAAGTTGACAACATTGTTCTTTCAACAGGAGTTGTATTTAACAAGTAATACACAATAGGGCTGCTTTCTACATAGGTATTTGTATTCATTAGTACTTGAAACTGCTTTGATAAACTGGTATTTTATTAACGCTTTAGAGTAAATTTATATTACACATGCAAATTAATAAATTTTGCTTACTTAATATTTTTATGGTAATTTTTTTATCGAGGAGTTTCGTTAAGATTTCATAAAAACAAGGATAGGGAGCATTTATACATCTTATACTGCAAATAAAAAGTGATTAGCACCTAAGCAATGCATCGCTATCCCAATACTTATTTAATGTCATAATCACAAATTTTAACAAGAAAAACTAATTCAAGAACTAGACCAAGTCAAAATGGGACCACACGGGAAGCACCAGCTTTCAAATAAAAATATAAAAGAATCATCAAAATCGGTTCACCTAGTCGAAAGTTATAAGGTATCAAACATAAAAAAAGATACCGTCGAATTGATAACCTCGAAATTTTTTGAAGTCTGTTAATAAAATTACTTTCATAAGCAGTATGAAAAGAAATATACTGTTTCAGAATCTAATAAACTTTTGTGACTTTTAATAACGAAACTAGACTTTTCTTCTATTTAAACTCACCTCATACGAATCTCCATCCATAGTGCCAGCATCCCACGGATACAAAGGAATTGTACTACCCTCGTACCATCCATCCTTAGTACAGAGTTCAAATTTAGATGTCCCCAGAAACCAATCTGGTGACGGTCTCATACCGACTACGATTGAAAACATGTGGTGATATCTATCTACCCTGAAGAGTGCATGCGATGGTTCAGACATGTAAGGGTGGTGACGTCGTTTCCCACGTATCAACGTTCTTGTACCATTCGTTTCCCCCATCTGAAATAAGACGAAGCTATGAAGGCAGAGATTTTTAATAATAAAAAAAAAATATATATATACGGTCGAATTGAGAAACCTCCTCCTTTTTTTGAAGTCGGTTAAAAAGCAGGTATACCAATTATTTCTTAAAGTTTTGTGTTTTTTTTTTATCTTTTTGAGCACAACTCCCGCATTAGGAATACACATCCTTTGTCGCGGGGACTTTACAATAGTAATTTGTAATAAAAACCTATAACAATAGCAACTTGACAACCTTCAAATTAAAGAGAGCTTGTGCAATGGTAGCCAGACTGCAGCTGTACTTAATACCACTAAATACACACCTATTACCTATGTACTTATGATTTACATCCAGACATAAGTTGTCGGGCTCATCACACAATTGTTTGCTTTGGCTGGGAATGGGAATTGAAACTCTGACTTGACAACAGCTAGCCACAATAGGGCACTAAGAAAGTGAGCTACATACCGATCCAAGTAGGTATTAATATCGTGTAAAAACTCTCAGTACCTGGTGTTCGAGCAAACCCGTACATAACAATAGTTTAAGTTTTATGCTGACATCGACGCGCAGCAGTACAGTTATAGTTTAAATAACATGCGATCTCTCTATGATTCAGTAGTCGCTAAAACACGATTCCGCAAAATTTGTCCCCCTATCGCCGCGTATCGATATCAGACAATGTTAGTATAAATTTGTGAATCTAATACATTCGTTTTCCTCTATCAGTTTATTTCATTTAAACACACAAAACCGTACACCTAGACAGAACATTTGCAATTTTTTTTCAAAATTCTGTTAAACATTATTTCGCTATTTGCTGTTTAAAACCGATAAACATATTTTGGTGCAACTTAAAAGTTCAACGTTCAAAGAACATAATTCATCATCATCAGCTTATTGCAGTCCATACTGCTGCAGCTATACCTCTTCCATTATTCGCCACTCTGAGTGACTTTGGGCTTCCCGCATCTCACTTCGGCCAGCCGTCTTGCACCAGTCGTCACTAGTGTATTCATTGTTACTTATATTATTTTCATTGATTCTACGCAATATGACACAGAAGTGTCTGCGTAACCTAATATACCTACGTTAATTTTACAAATATTTTAAGCTATAAGCTAAGAAGATTGAAAGTGTAAGCATTGCATTAATCCTATTCAACAGCACGAACATAATATGAAACTAATATGTTAACAATATGTTATTCAAGCATGTTCTTTTAGCCTATTTACTAGCTGAAAGAATATACTTGAATACCGAAAGTAGATAAAGTAGTAGTAGTAGAATTACGAAGTAGGACTTTTCGTATGTTCTGACTTAAGACACAAAACGGCATAAAAGAGCCTTATTATTATCACATGGTTATGAATTCTGAGTTCTGTCAGGCCATCTCTCGTGAGACGTAGTTTCACTCAGCAAGAATCTACAATTATCACGCCATTGCCAAGTAAAATTCAGATCAGCATTGTCCAGTTAAAGCTTCTTAAAGAAAACGTGTCTCCAAGTCTAATTCTCTAACATAAATAGATACATAGATCTGAAGTTTTTGCGAGCACTTTTCTCATGCATTTTTTAAATTTTATATTAGCACATTTACTTATGAGGGCTATAATATGCTAAGTCTTAAATAAATAAATAGGCTAAATAAGTAAGTAGGTACGGAAATTTTCAATTGTTAAAGAACCAGAGAACTATTGGATGGGTAACATCAAACTTCTTCATCATCAATTCAATCATTTCTGGTAATAAAAATAATAAAAAATCGTACAATAATAATTTTAGCATCTGCACGATTATTTTAGATTAGTAAGTAAATGCGCCTGATATAATACATGAGCACATGTCTACAAGTTTGCTAAACATTTTTTTAAAGGCGCCGCGCACATAGAAAATCACGTAGGAAAACTGTGGGTAAAATAATAGATCTACGTAATATGACAACCATCATGCTGTCGTGTATCGTTGGGGAGTGCGAGACCGGAGGCCCGATGATGCAGAAGCATCACTAGCCCTCTATGTTGGGGTCACCATGCTGCATTGTTGCATTGTATTCATTCGCAATGAGTATGGTGATTGGTGACCACCAAACTTGGATTCTGCTTATGCTATCCATGAGGTAGAGTAGAGTCATTTTGGCAGGGTCAAACATAAAAAAACTAATATGAATAATTTAGTGATTCTGTTAATTTACTTAAATAATTTTAGTACCAAATAATATTTATGCTATCTCGTCTATTAAAATTCTTTTACAATTCCTGTTACTGTGTATAAAAGTACAAGTACCTATAGAAGAACTGTTTTTTTTTATAGCCAGGTGAATGTTATTAAATAAACGTAATTATAAAGAATTTTGCAACTTTTGTTATTATGGTTTACATAGATACTTCATTCCTTCTTGATTAAAAGTTTAAGGGACTGCATTATTAGCACTAAATACTTAGTTGGGTTAAATGCGGACATATAGATAGATTGCCAAGTGTATCAGAATTGAGACCAGTCGACGGGAGTATCATAAGTAGAAAAGTTTTACTTTTTATTGCCTTATCGACGAAGCTAATGAATATTATAAAATAGATAGTATTAAATCTTCCTGTATTGTAAGTAGCGAGTATATAATATCATGGTTTGCTAAATAAAGTAATTAATTTGATTCTTCAATTATTTCAAATCGTCTTTCCTTTTAAATTTATTTTAAACTAGCTGTTGCATGCGACTCCGCCCGCGTGTATGTCAATCATCGCGGCAAATAGTACATGTGTAAGCTATATTACTGTATAGTTTCATCAAAATCCGTTCAGTAGTTTTTGCGTGAAGAAGTAACAAACATACACACTCACAAACTTTCGCCTTTATATATTAGTGTGAAGTGTGACTAGTCAAAGTGAGTAGTGATCATCCTTTCTATTCTTGGTTTCGTGAGTTTTTATTTTGTTTAAAGCCGAAATGTTAAGAGATACACAAACACACCGTAGATTAAACATCTCAATGAATTAATATGCATACAACTTGTCAATATTGATGTAAAATTTGAGATGGTTAATCTCTTGAATTATTTTGGTAAATATTAAATGGAATTATCAAATTTAATATTTATTACTTCGACACTGTTCAAAGAAGGATTAATGTGTAGTTTGTTAACAGAATCCAATTTTAAGTTTTGGTGGTCTTTTATACATAAGTTTAGTTAACATACTGAATAAATATTTCTTTGGACAATTCCGATTGACGAATTATAAAGGTATGTATATAAACTTACAATTACGCCATTTAAACGTGTTTTTAAGGAACGTAGTAATGATACCTTATATATTGTTTTATGATACGACGATTCACGGTTTTTTAGGTGATACGAGATTTTTAGGAGACGATTTTGATCAGAGTATATCTGCTAAAATGTTATGTTATGTTATGTTAAATGCAGTTATTTTAAGGACCTTCCAATAAGCACATGCTATGACAGCATATGTATTAGGTTCACCTCTATTTGGGCATATAATAATATAAAAAAATAGTAATAAAAAACAGTTTCTCTAAAGAAACAAAAGTCAACTATAAAGTCTTACAACTTCGAAACCTATGTTGTGTAACTTTTTACTTAATTTTACAACAGTGACATTAAATAAAGAAAATTATTGTATAGTTTTTAACCATTTGGAGGATAAATAATAATAAATAAATAAATGAATATTTCGGACACCTAACACTCAACGCCATATAGTCCCAAGATAGGCAGAGCTTGTGTTATGGGTACTAGACTAATAAGTTATTCTTACCACTTTTATAATCTCATTCTCAAGTTGTGTGGTTGAGTTGCCCTCAGCCAGCTGTTTCAAACCCTCACTGGCTTCCATGTCCTGTTCCCACAGAGTATAGTCAAATGCATGGGAAGCTCCTACCATGTGGCTGTAACCATTCTCATCAGGCTTACTGGGATAATAGCGAGGGTGTGCGACACGGGACCATTTGCCATTAAAAACTACCTGAAATTTTAATGGCATATAAAAATGATCATTGGTGGTCTTCACAACGGGATACGATCGATGTTTTGTCCTTTTGTGACGGATGACATCATGTGCAATAATAAAAATGGAAAAAACAGTTCTTTGTCTTTTTATTTGAACTATTGACATCTTATTCTAAAAGAACTTAACTATAGGCAAGGAATGATTTAATAATATTGAAATTGTTCTTCATCATCACAATCAACAACCCATAAAGTACCACTGCTGGGCTCCTGTCTCCTCTCAGGAGAGGGTTAAGGATATTGATATTGTTACTAAATGTTTATTGAATTTAGTTTTAATTAGACTTTTGGTATGTCGTTTTTTGTCTCACAT
Organism: Spilosoma lubricipeda; assembly: GCA_905220595.1. Lineage (NCBI taxonomy): Eukaryota > Metazoa > Arthropoda > Insecta > Lepidoptera > Erebidae > Spilosoma > Spilosoma lubricipeda. The sequence goes on from HG992295.1 coordinate 6,352,346, forward strand.
CATTTAGAATGACCGAATGGCCATTTTGATCCGTTTAAAAAAAATTACTTATATTGGGAGATCTTTCTTCAGCAGGAGAAGTAATTAGTAGTTGTACATAACAACTGAAGTTTAAACTGATTATGAAAACTATCGCATAACGATGTTAAGAGAGAGGGAGATAGAGAGAAACCTTCACCGTGGTTAGTTTAACTTACTTCGTATCGGGCTTCACTACAGAGGTTGCAGACTTCCATTGGTTCCGTAGGTGGACTATCCAGAGACTTCTTGTTGTCCTTGTAAAGGACAATAGTGAGGTCATCTCCCTCGTACCAGGCTTCATTGTTTTCCGCCACCGTAGCCCTTATCCGAATGGTCTGGTTCCGAGAACTTTGTTTTGGAGATACCCAGTGAACCTGTTAGCAAGAATTTGTTAAAAATGATATTTTAAGAAGTGTAAACTATGTTTGTTTGTTTTTCCGGGCTATTTCAGCACTTAGCCTCTTGATTAGGCCGATGTACGTGGGTTTGTTATCTCCTTACTCCAACCATTATAGATCATCCCAGAAGCATAGCAGCAATGTGTTTGTTTACGGGAAAATGCCCAGTTAGGATACCTATGAACTTCATGAGATCATCCCATTTCAGTCTAATCAGGTTGCGGGCTAGTCTTTTTGATGGAACTTCACTCTTTGTTTGTTTTGTTAAACAAACAAGTGTAATCTATGTTATGATTTGTAGTGAAATGGAAGGAATAGGTTTTAACAAATTGAAGAAAGACGAAACTGGCCTGTAAATACAAAGAAGTTCCATGAAGTTAGATAATAGAATTATAGATATTAGTAATATGGGACAAGTATATTGTTTTCTTCCGAATACAGTAGTATGCTGGTCGAACATTTTCTAACAGAGGAACCCAGTGACTGCAGAGACATCACAACTTAATAAACCGCTGGTCAACATAAATTCTATTTATGGAACGGTCTCTAAGATGCTTAAGTTGTGAAATCTTATCTGGTACTTAGCTACCAAGCTAGAAGGGAATACATAACCAGCAATTTGATAGTGGAATTTAATTGCGCGTAGTTTTGTACTTCATCTTTACAAGATCATAGACGCTGGATGAGCTGAAATTCTGGAATTACGGATAGACGAATAATAAAACTACATCTATCTCATGAAAGGATACGATCGCCTTTTAAGTGACATGTCTCATAGCAGGGACTTACAATGGCAGTTAAATACCAAGTCCCATGTAATAGCACAGTAGGGAAATGCAGGTTCGTCACACCTCGTATAATAGAGGTGCATCGGTTCCATCGCTGACTACTAGTCAGCACTGGTTTGCTGCTTTTTGGTTTAATAAAGGAATGAGTAGAGTGACCGAGGTTGATGTTATCCGGGATTGTGATGTCATGCCGTAGAATATTTAAAGACCCAAATATTAAATGCAGTTTGTAATCAACTAATTCATTACTCTGTGTAGTAAACTAACTGATTTCTCTAATTTTGTATAATAGTATTCAATCGATAAATGCGTACTTGGCTGACTCCAAAAAAAGCCTCATTAAACGTATTCTTAACACGTTCAAAGTACCGAAGCCCATTTCATTATTAATGCTTAGGTACATTACCCTGGAAAGAGGATTATGCAGAAGCCTTACGATAAACTTATGACTGACCAATTGTTTTAAAGTTTTAATACACCGAAGACAGCTAAGATTCACAAATCCCTTCACCCTCAAACGACTAACAGCGTGGTTTATCGGATAAAAGATTATTGAAAAAGATTGGCGGTTTATGTCTTCTTTGTAATATTTTTTCTACCTTCAGGTGATAATGGTTTATCGGATTTGACGGCTTTCTATTCAAATATACTTGTTTCATTTTGTGCAAAACGTGACTTAATCTTGGACTTACGACCGTCTCGGAACGTCTGAATTCGATCTAATCAGAGCTTGTTGCGCATTAATCTGCTAATAAATTTGTAACTTAAATATTAGTAAATAGATACATATTAGATATAATAACCTCAATCATATAAACAAGTTTATTGAAGTGAAAACTACTTAAGGCACGTTGAGCACTTTTGGGTGAACAAAAATCATGAAACGCCACCGTCACAACGTCACCGAACGCTTTCTATCAGCTAGAATATTACCTACTAGCCGACCCACGCAACCTCGTATGCGTCTCCTATTGCCCGTCGCGTGATAATTTCCCCCCGTTTTTAAAACATTTTTCATTGTTGCTCCTCTCCTATTGGTCTTAGCGTGATGATATATAGCCTATAGCCTTCCTCGATAAATGGGCTATCTAACACTGAAAGAATTTTTCAAATCGGACCAGCGGTTCCTGAGATTAGCGTGTTCAAACAAACAAACAAACAAACTCTTCAGCTTTATATATTTGTATAGATACTAACATTAAAAAGCTGAAGAGTTTGTTTGTTTGAACGCGCTTATCTCAGGAATCACTGGTCGGATTTGAAAAATTCTTTCAGAGTTAGATAGCCTATTTATCGAGGAAGGCTATAGGCTATATATCATCATGCTAAGACTTACAGGAGCGGAGCACCAATGAAGAGTGTTACAAAAACGGGGGGAAATTATCACGCTACGGGCAATGGGTCGGCTAGTTATGTAATATGTGTACTTTTTGGGTGAAACAGGGTTAAACTCTTTGTATGATCTGAGTAAATCGCACTTACAGAAGAAATGATTGCACTCTTTTAACAATTGTTGGGGGAACTAAACCCACGGCCGTTGGGTGAGCAGTCCGAATCACGAACTACGAGATCAACAATATTGTTTGGATAGGTCGACTATAAAATACGTTTTTAAAACTAAGCTGTAAAAATAGGTAATTTGTTAATAATTTTAAGGGTCAGAAAAGTTTTTTCCTGCAAATCTGACCGTTTTAATCAAATCGTTAGTTTCGTGAAGGTAATACGTTGCTATCATAGTAAGTTTCCTGACTTAAATAAAGAAAATCTGTACCTCAATTTTGCTCTTCTCTGAATAGTCAGTACTCTCAACAGAGCTGTAACAGCTCTCACTGTACCGGGATAAATGCCCTGTGTCTAATGTCTTCAATATTCCAACGTCTACGTCTTTGGTACCAAAATCGTAGATATTCTTGTCAACATCTGGATCTTCAGCAGTTATCATGAACCACTTGAACGGTCGATCTTTGACTGATGTCGTTATGGTCACTGAAGATGAAATGTGCGATTTTTTATATAATAGGCGGCCAAACGAGCAGACGTATCGCCTGATGGTAAGCGATTACCGCCGCTGACGGACAACTGCAACATCTGAGGCCTCACAAGCGCGTTGCCGACCTTTGGGGTGATGGGGTGAGATAAAGAGAGTGGGGTTGGGGTATGGGCGTCCGGTATCCTCACTCACTCGGTGAAACCCAGAGCTAGCACTATTTCACACCGGTTTTCTGTGAGGCCGTGGTATGACTCCGGTCGAGCATTCATGCCGAAGCGAGGCTCTCCCACGGTAAATTATTTCTAAAATAACTTAATATGCGTAATACAAGAAAAACAATAGCCGCGTAGTACGTAAATGGCTTTCCTGAGTATGGAAGTAAGATCGTTAGGTCAGAATATTTAGGTATATGTCATAAAATTTTAATAAAAAAAATACCGACTACAAGGATTGTACCAATCGAAATGGGACCACACGGAAAGCACCAGTTTTCAAAAAAAAAAGAATCATGAAATTAATAACTAAATAATAAACATAAAAAATTAATTTGAATTGAGAACCTCCTTTTTGAAGTATTTTAATAAAACACTGAGTGCTGGCTACTTTTTAGTCATTTTAAATGTTCTAAACCAACCTGTAAACAAATGTTTCATTATCATCAGCCTATCGCAGTTCACCGCTGGACATAGGCCTCGCCTCGTCAATAGCACGTCCCTAGGCTCGAGCCAAATGTTTAGTGTTTATTATAATAATTACGTTTAAAATGAAACCAAAATTATCACATACGATTTATCTTACCTACCATTCAGAATACACCATAAAATGTAGGTATATATAATAACAAATTAATAAAAATATGAAAGTTCTTTTATGAGTGCTAAAAATTACTTACAAACGTAAGTTTGAGCTGGTGTGTAGAAATTTTTAGCGTCTCTTCCCATCAAGGATCCTGAGGTCTGTATATCCAAGTGGTATATGTCAGCGTTTTTACTTGGAGTGTCGGTAGTTGATGAAGGGGGCCTCTGATTACATTTGCCTTTCTGACTCACGGCCACGGAGGCAATCGAGAGAAGGATTATTGAAGTTTTTGTGAACCTGAAAATATGACATCCTCCTCATACATCTCACACAAGGACGTATAATCCCAAACTAGGCAATGTCTGTACAATCGTAACTGCTGACAAGCAAACCTGCTTATATGTTTTAAATACATCATCATATTCCTAGCCTTTATTATTCCCAAGATTTGGGGTCGGCTACTGGTTCAACCGGTTTTACCTGAATATCAGTTTTCACACGGAGCGACTGGCATCGGATATCCGCAACGCTGAGGGTGAACTGAATTCAAAGGTTGAACTGACAACCAGCAGTATTTTTGAGGGGACTGACTTCCCAATAACGATTGGCATAGATGTTCATGACAACCGGGACCGACCGCTTAACTTGCTCTCCAAGACACGGTTGGTGAAACACCGCCATCTTCCATACTCCGGGCTGCTATTAAGAATTTTTTGTAAGAAAAACCCAATAGCAGTCTGACCCGGGAGTCGAACCCGAGACCTCTTGATCTGGAGTCGCTTACGCTAACCACAAAATCAACGAGGCAGTCATATTTTTAAATACATACATGTATATTACAGATAAATTAAACTCATACTGTAATTACAAATGATTTCTCATGCATCATGGTTAGGTTTTATTTTATTGTAGTAAATAATAAAACTGATACACTTTTTGTTTATTGAACTGTTCAATTAAAACATGTTATTTATATCCAAACATTTTTTCTTCAATAAGTTCAATCATAAAACAGCATGCTACTGATTACAAGTAGGTATTATTGGTTCCTAAGTTAGTTGGCAACACTGCAAACTCCTCCTTTATTAATATAAGTTTGTTCATTATCAAGTTCTATCAATAATTTGGGTCATATTAGAATCAAACTACACACGATGTGTACGTACATTTTCAGTGATCATACGAATTCCGGGCTTCCACAATTTAGAACAATACAAACAATTTGGTTGAGCTTAAAGTTACATTGTGATAACACTGTTTAAAGTAACTATATATTCGTGTTTACAATATCGTGAAGTCAGAACAAATGGATGCAAATTCAATTCGTTGAATCGATTAGGTTATCGCGTCGTCAACTGAACGCGGTATACTCAAAATAAACTTAAGAAACGTGTGTTTGGAACCGCGCCAACTCCTGTCTAAGAAATACGACACATTCGTTTTAGATGAGCTCAGTGTGACCAGCGGTGGTTTACTTTGTTGGCATTTTTGTTAGTAATTAGGTACTGTACGTCACATGGCATAAAATGTACAAGCTAGCTATTTTCTACGTTTTATTCTTAGATATATAGAATTTGAAATATGTATATAAAAATTGCTGTGACATCAATTATATTATTGCTGTAGCAATAATCACACTAGTCAACAGGATGCATTGGCAACACTAGATCAGTATAGTACAAGTGTCGTATGCTACATCATTATTTACTGATAAGTTATTAATTATTAATACAGTATAAATATATAAGTATTGAATACTTCTTGATTAGCGCAATAAATAAACGAGTAATACTATTTAAAAAAAGAAATTGAGAAAGTGAAGAGTATATTTTAGAGCAAGCTGTTTATTTGCAATTTATTGCTGTGGGTTTTCTTGCAGGCGTTAAAATTTTAATCAGCTGTTAACACGCCATAATAAATTTAACGGCTCTGGAAGTTTTCCGATACATGAAGAGTTTTATACGTTTAGTAAACGGGAAGTTTTAATAAGGTAATCTAACAATTTCACTCACCACATGTTTTCAATATTCCGACCGACTATTAGGTATAGAAGACTGGGAATTTAATAGGGTTTTACGAACAAAAATCATAAAGTTGTCGGTGCGTGGCACATTTGAATCTATAGGTACAAATAAATAAAATTTAGGCGTCGTTTGTAATATTAAATAATCGCTTTTTACCTAATGCACATCATGCATGTGCATTAGGTAAAAAGCGGAGAGACGGTACATTTATCAAAAATGTATTTAAAAATTTTTTTGTCTGCCTGTCTGTTTGTTCCGGGTAATCTCTGGAATAGCTGGACCGATTTTGACGTATCGAGGGAGTAACATAGGCTACTATTACTACTATTTTTAAACTAACTTTGTCCCGCGGCGTTACTCGCGGTACGACGATAACCGCGGGTAGCACCGCGGGGTTCAGCAAGTTGCCAATATAATTGATATTTTTTTGAAGCAGAAACTTTTTTAATAAGTGATACTTATTAAAATATAAAATGAGAAGACAGAATCTGATCATCTCTTTTCATCAAGCGCGTAAACTATTTTTAAGGAGACGCCCATGTTCAGTAGTTGACTATTAAAAGCTGTTGATGACGTTAATGAATACATAAAAAGTTTTCAACGGACTTCAAATCAAGTTTGAAGATGTTATTTGATTTTAATTCATGATGGCAAGGACCGTTCATCAGTTATAGAAAGAGTCATATGCGTTTTAAAAGACAATAAAGGATCGGAACTACTTTTTTTATTCGGATCGGATTTTAATTATAATTCTCTCTTTTGGTTACCTAAAATCTCGATCGAATTGCAATTTGTCTACAGTGAAAATTATTACTAGTAAATCTTGATTTGCACCCATTACATGTTTTCTTTCTTCAACCTAACCTACCAAAGGGAGCCAACCATCCCGGTCTTGTGCAGTCCGCATCCATCCAGTAAATATGTTTATCCATATCCACAAAAACAATGGAACAAATTCGCACAATTTCTATTTATAAGTTTGGTTTAGAAAAGTTAAAACATAGAAGTTAGAAAGTCAAGAATGTTCCATAAATTTCCCAATCCCAGTTGCACTTAACCACAGATACATAATATAAATCCGGTTATTCACAGTCAAAATAAAGCTGTCCTCATGAAATCTAAATGCGTCGAGAGCCGTGTCGTATAATTTTCGCGAAGAAAGCTCTCACCCATTGAATTCAGAATGCAATGGAATGAAGGCTTTTCATGTGGAAAACTTGTGCGGTGTTCACTGTGGACGGCTCCTATTTAGAGAATTGAGAATAACATGTTAAATAGATGAAACTGAGAGATTATTCAAAAGTCCGATTGTAACTCTGACCACGGTATATATAATTGTGCCCACAAAATTGATTTTTTTAAAAAGTCAAATGAATTATTACATTAAAACAAACAATTGAGTGAAATACGTACGTTATTAATAGTGCTGTAAATACATAAATCAATGGATCAATACTGTATACATTTACTGAATACCTAATTACACCACAGAATAACTGTAAAATAATTCAATGGGTAGTTGAAAGACAATTTGCGAACTTAACACTTCAATATTGTTACATTATTCCGTTGATTACCGAGGGAAAGTCTCTCTGGGACACTATTAACGCAATATTAAACAATAAATATGCAACAATATCAATAATGTCAGCTCAAGGGAATTTCGCATACATTGATCTGATGTGAATAATTGGCAATATCAATTTTTATGTATGTTTTGTATTATAAAAATACATAATAAATTTAAAGTGGCTACTTCTACTGTATGAAAACTTTAGGACTTACTCAAATAATACCGTGGAAGAGCCATGCTTTATCGTGGGAGAGCCACGCTTTGGCATGCATGGGTCGGCTCGACCTAAGTGACACCACGGCCTCACAGAAAACCGGTGTGAAACCGGTGAAACCGGTGAAACCGCTTGCGCTGTGTTTCACCGAGTGAAGGAGGATACCGGAGGCCCATGACCCAAGCCCTCCCCTCCAACGGCAACCAGGGTCAAGGGCTCCGTTGAATCAGTTAACTGGTCTGCCTAGTTACGTAGGAGATAATGTAGTGCACAAGTGTTTGCGCAAACATAGATGTACTTTTTGTTCCTTTATTCTCATAATCCGATGTGACTTCTAATAACGACAGCGGGCATGGTCGGGCAATCGGCGGCTTTCCATTCTCCGAGGCACGGGGATTAAGACATCAGCTTACAAACTCAAGACTGTTATCAAGCATTTCTATTATTTAAAAAACACTCTGATCCGTGAATCAAACCCGAGATGTCTTGATTGGCTCATACGGTTACTACTAGACCAGTGAGGTCCACCAACCAACTTAAGGGTACTTAGTACCTTGTAGTAACGTTACCCATTTATTGCAAATAGTGCAGTGGCTCCAATAAACATATGATACTAATTTTATTTGTTGATTCTTATCATAATGTTTAAACTTTTTCTCATGTTTTCAACAAATGCCGCGTCAGAAGGAATTTGTTAAATAAATTCACACTCATAACTAGAATAAATATGTCAAATATTCTGTTACAAAAAGTAATACAAGTGTAGTATATACTCATATGTTGATCTGTCATGCAACATTGGATAAGCTTTTGTTGGTTAAATCTGCTTTAGCCGGGTATCATACGTATTGTTGCGAACCAACCGATGTGCATGCCACATTAATGAGGGCTCAACTGTACAATTGCATTAATGCCTGAATCCAATGAAAATACCCACGTGTTCATTGGTAGCTAGATAAATTAATTACGTATTTACGTACAGGCTTATTTAAATTTCAAATGAAGTATGTATGTGCACAGGAATGGATATTAAACAAGAATGTGTTGTTGTTGATTTTAACGTACTCGATCAAACGTAATATAACTGTGTTTTACATTTTAAATTCAAATGTTTTAAGGAATAGAAAGGTAAAGGTCGTAAAAAGGTCGTGACCTTCACTCTTATATACCTTCACCTTCCTACTCCTCGTTTGATGAACGCAGCACAGGTTCAGCAGTAGACATCTTTCGGCCGACATGGTGATGATGAACGAATGGTAAAGTTTAAATAATTACGACTCTTCTTAAGACGTACTAATACATATATTGCCCGTAGCGTGAAAATTTCCCCCGTTTTTGAAACATTCTTCATTGATGCTCCGCTCCTATTAGTAGTAGCGTGATAATATATACCCTATAGCCTTCCTCGATAAATGGACTATCCAACACCTAAAGAATTTTTCAAATCGGACCAGCGGTTCCTGAGATTGGCGTGTTCAAACAAACAAACTCTTCAGCTTTATATATTAGTATAGATATAGATAGATTGATAGATAAAAAACTTTTTTTTGTACACCGTGTCACATAAATTATTTCAAAAGATATTACATATTTTCAAAAGAGTACATAACCCTTTTTAGTGCCATTCCCAGTAGTTAAACTTACACTTTTATAGTCACTGCTCTACTCCTAAGCCTGAACTATCTAATATATAAAATTCTCGTGTCACAGTTTTAGTTGCCAAACTCCTCCGAAACGGCTTGACCGATTCTCATGGAATTTTTTGAGCATATTGAGTAGGTATGAGAATCGAAAAACATCTATTTTTCATCTCCCTAAATGGTAAGGGTCACCCACCCTTAAAAATTTTTTATGGCAAAACGACGTTTGCCGGGGCAGCTAGTATTGTTATATATCTATACAAATAAATAAAATTGGAGTGATTGAACGACTTTTACGGGAGTTTCACTGGCAGATAGCTGATGATATAAGGAGTAACTTAGGCTAGTTTTTATACTAGCTTTGCGCCGCGTCGTTACCCGCGGTTATTGTTATACCGTGGGTAACACCGCTAGGCTCAGCTAGTAAACTATACAATGGACAAACTCTAAAGTCCTTTATCTTTGAAGAGATAGAGAGACGAATGAAACGCCCATATTTCCACATCAAATGCTGTAGTCTCACCCGTGTAACAGCAACATATTAATATATTTCTAAGTACAAGCATTCTTAGTTATTTTGTCTTAAAATTAGATAAAACATACCGCTATTACGCTTATATTGACCATAACATGTTCAAAAATAAATCAGCCACTCTGGCGCACACAAATAAGTACAACAGTCTGTCCATAAACTCTCCGTTTTTCAGTACAACTTGCACAACAATCAATAAAATAGTTAAACTACTAAAACAACAAAACGCTCGTATTCAATTAAGCGAAACTCCTAGACTAACATTAATAAAAACACAAAATAAAAATCCAATCATCTCAAATGACGCGTAAACTTGGACACTTAAAATAAAATACGGAAGAAACATCCGCCCATCAATTCTCTTCTTAATTGAACCGTTAGGTGCGATTTCCGAACTAAAGCAGTGGTCGCACTGTAAGCGATTTCTGTTCTTATTACTGATGAGTGAGCATTAAAAAGCAGTTCTTCTTAGTATTTCTATTAATTGACGTAGATGTTTGTAATCGGATGATGAGTGTATTTCAGGACATAATGCATTGTTAATATTTGTAGAATAAGTCTAGATGGATAATTATGTGAGAATGTTATGTGTTTTTGAATAATAAATGTGTGTATTTATTTAGATATTTGTTTCTTTTTTAGTACTAGCTTTTGCTCGCAGCTTCGCTTGCTTGTATGTCGGATATCGCGGTAAAGAGTATGTGCTTGCTTAAGAATCAAAGTGTCTCCATGTCATCTCCAAATTATATTTAAATCGGTGCAGTTAGCAGTTAGCAGTGAAAGACAGACAGAGTTATATTCGAATTTATAATCTTAGTATGGATACTATAATTTCTTTAAGTTGTGTATAAAAAAATTGCATAGTGAAGGTTTTTGCGATTGCCTGCACTGGATAAAAAAAATACAGAAGAAATGAAAAATACCGACTTATAGTATCAGATATAGTACATGGGAGTAATCCCGCCCACACGCCCACCACAGTGACTCCTGTACACCAGGATCAACAGCAGTGATCCACGAACACGCCGAGTTATGACACTCGGGAAGTCCCAGGAAAAAATTAACTCGCAACGAAATTAATCTGAAGAAAAACAGGAGGAGTTGGAAATATAATAAGTCTATATGATAAAATATAGTACATTTCTCATGTATAGTGTAGATGCTAATTTAAATAAACTGCGAAGTAATAATATGTTGTCCGCTGAATACCTTGCAATAGGACCACTCCCAGCGATAAAAATAGAAAAGTATGAAACCTTTATGTGTTTCTGATATCACACTCAGGTGGTAACAGTTTAATTTCTTTTCACTGTCTCGCTTTCTACTCTTAACAGAACATTTCCTTCAAATGCCTTTGTTCTTTAGCAATAGTTTAAGTTTTAATGTGTCTCAGGACTACTTTACAGACTCCATTACAAGTACAGCTAAGTCTAAGACTCGTTAAGAAGCAAACAAATCATGGAGTATAAATTTAAATTACTACAAAATAAAAATAGGTAGGTTTTCCATTCGAATAAACATATTGTATATTTTTGTGCATATTACGCCTTATTTAAACAGTTTTGTTTACAATAAAATACCAATTCACATTAAAAGTGAGACCAAACTCACATTATTCATTAAAAAACTAAAAGCATTTTTAATTGAAAAATGCTTTTCCTCAGTAGAATAATATGTGGAAACAAAACACAAATAAGTAATCTTCTTATATATATAAATATTAATTGCTGTTCGTTCGTCTCGCTAAAACTCTAGAACGGTTGGGCCGATTTAGCTGGTTTTGGTTTTGAAATGTTTGTCATAGTCTAGGGAAGGTTTAAACGGTAAAAAATCAAAAATAACTTTAAAAACCAAATGTCATGTGTACGAAGTAGTTGCTCCTCCATGATGTCGACATAACTGACATCACCATAGTTGAGTATAAGAAGGAGGGATTACGCAAGTGCAATTTTAGTGCTGTAGTTATCTAAACAAATAAATCAAATCGGTGTGTCTGTTTGTAATATTAAAATAATCGCTTTTTACTAAATGCATATGTATGTATACACGGTACATATACCAAAAACGTAGTTAAAAAAAATGTTGTCTGTCTGTCTGTTTGTTCCGGGTAATCTCTGGAACGGCTGGGCTGATTTTGACGGGACTTTCGCTGGCACGTAGCTGAAGATCCAGGGAGTAACTTGGGCTACTTTTTTTTGGACTACCGTTGTCCCGCGGAGTTACCGCGAACCGCGAGTAACTACAACAAATACCGCGGGTAACACCGCGGGGTTCAGCTAGCTAGCTAGTTAAAGAAATAATATATGCACAATAGTTAGTTTTAGGCTTAATTTAAAGCAATTGTTCTTAGAAGCAAATCTTTTTAGAAGGATTTCAGTATTTAAAATTGTTCACTACTTTATTTTTTTATACTAAAGTTATTACCTCATTCTCTTGACATAATTCTAACATTTCATAATTCAATACCTATGTTACAATTGTGTTACATGGTCAACTTCACTCTCAAGGCTGCTAAGTGGAGACAAACTAGATTATATGATCACAAAATGTACCTATACTTAGCCATAAAGATTCTGAATTTGAATAGATTTCAAAATCCTTTTTTTCGTGGCTTGTCACACTCACGGGAATAAGACGATGTTCCCCAAGTTTGATTAAGTCAATATAATCTATAATAATTATAATTCGGAAGTATCTCTGTCTTTCTGTCTATTAGCTTTCGCGACTTAAACGCTGCATCGATTCAATGAAATTTGGCATGAAGATACTTTGATTCTTAAGGACCATAAAGGTTTTTTTACCGCGATAACCAACATAATAGCCTGGCACAGCCACATTCATATTTAAAAAATTACTTTTAGGTTGGAATTTTTATCTATATATGTAAAAATGAATCCCTATGTGCCTTGGTCACGACATCACGCGTGAACGGCTGAACCAATTTTGCTAATTCTTTTTTTGTTAGATAGCGCATTTAGTTACGAAGGTTTTAGGCTATGTAACATCACTCTACGAACAATAGGAGCCGTGTATCGACCGAAAATGTTGGGAAAGTGGGAAAAAATAATTTCTTATGGAAAGACACAAACGAAGTTGAGCGGGTCAGCTGGTATAAAATAAAACAATTATTTATTGTTTGGGCACATTAAAGTATAGTATGAAGAATATAAAGTTTATATTATTTTTATTTGATATCGTGCTACAAATCTACATCTATACTAATATATAAAGCTGAAGAGTTTGTTTGTTTGAACACGCTAATCTCAGGATGGGCTGGTCCGATTTGAAAAAATATTTCAGTGTTAGATAGCGCATTTATCGAGGAAGGCATAAGGATATATCATCACGCTAAGACCTAGAGGAGCGGAGCAACAATGAAGAATGTTACAAAAACGGGGGAAAATTATCACGCTACGGGCAATAGGAAACGCAAACGAGGTTGCGTGGGTCGGCTAGTCTATATATACTTATAATAAAACTGTAGAGAGGTCAATTCTGTACACTGAATATATATTAAAAATTATTATTGGGGGATGAATGGTTATCGATACTGATGCCAAAAATGTAATCAGTAAGTTTTTTGTCTGTCTGTCTGTCTGTCTGTCTGTCTGTCTGTCTGTCTGTATGTGCACGCATGGATCAAAAACTACTGAAGGGATTTTAACCAAACTTGGTACGATTATAGTCCATACTCCTGGGCAGGTTATAGGCTATATAACATAACGCTAAGATGCATAGGAGCTGAGCAGTGACGATAAATTTGAAGCAAGTCGGATGAAAATTTTCGCTTTCGAGCTCTTATCCTCGCATACGTTGATCATACACCAAAAATATGTATTACAAAGATGATGGTCTTCAAAAGATCTACAAAAAAGTTCTCAATAGTATATTTCTATCTTTTATAAATTAGCCACAATAACGTGTTTAAGCGTTAGGCATTTCTTCAAGGTGTATTAAATACTTAAATATATTGTATTTCACATGGATATATCCTTATCACTATACACTTTAATATCTTTTTTAATAAAATATAGAATTATAAAATTATAATTAATAAACACACAAGATATAGATGAAATAAAACTTCCAAATCTCGCCGCACCAGTATAAGTACGACATTACGGTTGATTTTTCTTTAACACGCGAAACGCCCATCCGCTGGATCTACAAAAAGGCGGGAGCGCTCACGACGCTCACGCGGTGACTTCACTTCACTCGAATTGTCACTGTTAATGCGAACGAACGTGGTTCTTATTGACTGGGAATAAGCGCGTTTTAGATTTAAAAATACATAAGACGTAGTTTTTAGATATCAGTTTAAAGTAGGTATTAGATAATAATATAATTAGTTTGTTTAGTGTTTTTGTTTGTTTCTCCTTCTTTTCTTTATATTTATAGTTGTAAAATTAATAAGTATAATTTGAAATAAGTAAATTTATGCAATGACAATTAATAAATCTCATCGTCAGACTTTCCGTGTTGCTGGAGTAGATCTTAGTCTCAGATGTTTTTCACATGGGCAGTTGTACGTCGCTTTTTCCTGGGTCAGTAGTTCCACAAATCTTTATGCATACGTACCGGAAGCGTCCACTTTGAACAAATGTAAACAAGTGTACGATGCAAAACAAAAATTACTCTTCGGTCTTAAATAGATATTTAAAAGGCAGCGTCATATTTATTTATTAAATTGTAGTTTAATAGTCTATAGTTAAAAAAAAAACATTATTGTAAAAGGAGATCCACGCGGACGAAGTCGCGGGCACAGCTTTAAACAATAAGATATTATATCGCATGCCTGCCTGGTCAAAGTACAGAATATTGCTTCATTCATCGGGTGGTGAAACGACTACTTACCGAATCAAATTTTTTGCAGAATTTCTACTGTATTATGATTAATTATGAATTTAAATTTAAGATAAAGTTCAAGCTTGACAACCAAAAACGATATTTCTGTAATGGCGCTGGTCACACGAGACGCGCGACGTCACACTCTAGCCACAACAAAACAAAACAGCGCGGTTTAAGTTAATTTTATCAGTTTTCTCCAATTTTATATTCATTAAAATGTCGAATAAATGGTTTGTAGTGCCACAGTGAACAAATCTATACATATATAGGTACAAATAAATAAAATTGGAGTGTCTCTTTGTAATATCAAAATAACCGCTTTTTACTAAATGCATATGTATGTATACACGGTACATATACCAAAAATGTAGTAAAATTTTTTTTTGTCAGTCTGTCTGTCTGTTTGTCTGTTTGTTCCGGGTATTCTCTGGAAAGGCTGGACCGATTTTGACGGGACTTTCACTGGCAGGTAGCTGATGATCCAGAGAGTAACTTAGGCCACTTTATTTAGACTAACTTTGTCCCGCGGCGTTACGCCGAAATGTATGTATGCGCGTAACTTTCGATCGGCTACACCAAATTATATTTTTTTTTATGTGTTAGTTATTCTTAGGACAAGGTTTGTGTACAAGAAAAAATAAAAAATAAAGGGAAAAGTTTTGTGTTCCGTTTCATTGCATTCTTAACAGTTTTTTTGTCCGTGACTACACCCTACTCATGGGTAGCTGGTAACGAAAGAAAAATATGGTGGTACGAAGTTCGTCGGGTCAGATAACATCTTTAAATACGACGCTTTGTACTATTTCAAAATGTAACCTAAAAGCATTGAGATATACCTACCTACATAAAGTAAATTAGATTTTACAAAAATAATGAATGAATTTTTCCAGAGGTTTTTACAGAAACAATTTTTATGTTGTACTTATGCAAGTGCAACATAGCTGCTTTAACATTTTTTAGTTCTGCAGCATAGTTATCAATGTTATTATTATGTACTAGCTGAACTCCGCGGTGTTACCCGCAGTTATTGTTGTATCACGAGTAACGCCGCGGGACAAAGTTAGTCTAAAAAAAGTAGCCTAAGTTACTTCCTGGATCATCAGCTACCTGCCAGTGAAAGTTCCGTCAAAATCCGTCCAGCCGTTCCAGAGATTACCCGGAAGAAACAAACAGACAGACAAAAATATTTTTAACTACATTTTTGGTATATATACCGTGTATATATATACATAGGCATTTAGTAAAAAGCGGTTATTCTAATATTCAAACACACTCCAATTTTATTTATTTGTATAGATAGAAAAGTGCAACCATAAAAGCGTCATCTTATGTAGGTTGCTGTTATCGGCACGCACAAAATTTGGTTCCTTTTTGTTTCGAACCACTTATTAAATAGTTTATTAAAAAAGTCCTGCAGAAATAGCTCACAGATCGATTATTACCACTCCGAAAACATAAAACGCAAACAATATTCAATAGAGGAATCTTTCGTTTATTAGCATGTGACGTCACCAGAGTTGCAACCAATCACAAGACGTTTACGTCGCAGACAAAATTTCAAAAAAATTGTTAGTTTTATTTCGTGCAATCTGCGAGAAACTTAAATTATTTTGTTTGATTTATAGTGAAATATGTCTTTTTAGACTATTATCTTATAGGATGACCCCAATCCATAGTTTATTTCCCTTTCCGCTTTAAACGCGTGCAGTTTTTGGTGAGTCTGTGAGTCTATGCTTTGCGATGACGATAAGCAAGACATAAGGTCAGACGTTGCGCACCGCAGGCATAGACGAACTGTTTCAGCAACGGAAAGCTCTATGTGGCTCTGTCGAAGGTGAGCGACAATGCTAATATGTTCGTATATTGTTCCAATGGCATTACACATAACATAGTATACAGCGAAGCTCTTTAAATAAAGGTAACACTTTCACAATATGTGGACATATCAGTGAAATTGCACGCAAAAACTACTGAACGGATTTGAATGACACTACAGGAATTTAACTTATACATCAGAATAACACATAGGCTACAAATAATAAAGATATTGTGTGAATTCTCTAAAATATGACGATAAGTGTCAAGTAGGTAGTAGAAAAAATCTACCATCTATACTGAGCTATACTGGCGTGCGCCGCCAAACTCGCTAAAGTTTTACATATGTAATGTTTGATGGAAATGTTTATCTTAAAAGCTGTTATAGTCAAAATGTATAAGCCATTAAAGCCAACATAGTGAACCATAACTACAATAAAAATTAATGATTTATTTCAAATGCACATTTGGTATGATAGTATAAAGTTGATTCCTAAATGAAAATGGACACATTTATCGCTTCTGGTATTTAAAGTAGATAAAATATATCTTTCGCGCTACATCATTTGGACAAATAAATATTTATGCAAATAAATATTTATACAAATTAATACAAATAAATAGATATTAAAATAATAGTTGCGATAATGACAAACCGAGTGCGTGATATTACGATGGCGCATGGTGCATGGCGGTTGGCGCGGGGAATAGGTTGCTCATCGCTGAGTGTACGACCCGAACGCGGATAGGTAGGTAGACGCGTAAGGGCAGACGTCGATGATGGTTGTTTCCGTTTTGCGAATTTTCAAGACATTTACGATTAGCTAAAAACGCATTTTACTTAAAGTAATATAGGACTAAGGTTAAGTATTGACAGTTTTTTTTTAGAAGTTACACGTACAAAATTCCACGTACAAACTTCATTTTTATTTTAATTATTATAGATTATTATAGATTACGTAGCTGTAATTATACCGAATTACTTCGTTTTTATTTTAATTACATTACATAGGTTGTACGTAGGTAAGTTGTCATTGTCAGGCTGTTATATTTTTCAAATGCGACTAGCACTAAATATATTATATGTTAAATTGGTATTGTTTTTGTCCGTTTTTATCATCAATTACACTAACATTATAAAGGTGAAAGTTTGTAAGTGTGTATGTTAGTTACTCTTTCACGCAAAAACTACTAAACGGACTTGGATGAAACTTTACAGTGAAATAGCTTATACATCAGAATAACACATAGACTTCTATTTGCCACGATAACCGACATACACGCGGGCGGAGCCGCGGGCAGCAGCTAGTACAACATATAAGTTTAATTGAGCCATTATTATTTAATTATTTTATTCTCTTATCTCACTCCCTGATCCCATGCCTAACTTTACCTACTTTCTTTAAAATAAGAGCTTGGTTCAGAATAACAGTCGGTCATAGAATAAACCAGCCAACGCAAACCTCAAATAAATTTAAACAAAGGATAAAAATAATAATGAGAAGACTATAAAAGCTCCCGACTGTACTTTCATTACCAAGTTATTTTTATCACATAACATAACAGTCACACATAAGTTAATTTTACCATAACAATGGAACATAATAATATAATATAATAAATAATACAATGCTTATAAATATGCAATATCACAAAGAAAAAGAGCAAAAAAGAAAAGCTTAAGACTACTTTTTTTACAGTTAACACTATAAAAATGTATAGCAATAACGTAAAAAGACATAAAATAGAGTTGGGATTTTATTTATAGATATGCTGCGTAAATATTTCATTGAGTTATAAAAATGATATCGCCTCTGTTACGAGGGACTTTCAACCGTACATATTATTAGCTCACCGCATTTTAACTATTAAATAGATAATGCACAGTCAGGACCTAAATAGACTTATTAATTTTACCCGACTACGGCAAAGCCAAAGGTAGATTATGATTTTGACAGGCTATGTATGTATCCATGTTCATGTGTTCCCTCATAGCTCCTCAACTTCTTATATATATTAGTCTTTTAATTTTGTAATCTGATCTTACGAGCTGACTGTAATAGCAAACGAGCAGACGTATCGCCTGATGCTAAGCGATTAACGCCGCTTGCGCTGTTTCACACCAGTTTTCTCTGAGGCCGTGGTATCACTCCGGTCGAGCCAGCCCATGCATGCCGAAGCTTAAAAGTGCTTTGAAATTATCGTCATGTACATAACGGCTATAACTTATATTAAATACACTCATGGAAATAAAGTTGAAATAATACTTGTTCTAGTCATTTTGCTTCAAAATTTTTTTCATCTATCCCACGTGAACTTTTTTAAGAGACAAAAGCTATTTTTTGTACTCCGGACCATGTGTATGCAAATATTCATGATGATCGGTCGAGTAGTCAAAGCGTGAATTTTAAATTTAAATCTCAACTTCACTCAATCACACTTTAAAATTTAAAATATTAGATAAGATATTTATATTGGCCGCCGAATGTACCCCAACTTATTTAAATAAACCTAAAAGACCAATCTAAAATACTTGATTAAAGTAAATACATTGCTCACGATGGGCGGCATTCAAAAGCTTCGTCTTATCTATACTAATATATAAAGCTGAAGAGTTTGTTTGTTTGTTTGTTTGAACACGCTAATCTCAGGAACCACAAGTCCGATTTGAAAAAAAATGTTCAGTATTAGATAGCCCATTTATCGAGGAAGGCTATAAGCTATATATCATCACGCTAGGACCTACAGGAGCGGAGCAACAATGAAGAATTTTACAAAAACGGGGGAAAATTATCACGCTACGGGCAATAGGAGACGCAATCGAGGTTGTGTGGGTCGGCCTTCCTCGATAAATGGGCTATCTAACCCTGAAAAAAATTTTCAAATCGGACCTGCGGCTCCTGAGATTAGCGTGTTCAAACAAACAAACAAGTAAACTCTTCAGCTTTATATATTAGTATAGATTAGTGTTCTAAAATTGCTACTATTCCTTTCTTTTCTAAACTCCTCCTTTCTACTCTCCTCCTCCTCTTCTCCTCCTTTCTAAGCCATGTTTTTATTCCTAACACAGGTTGAAAGAGGAAGCGTCCCGTCCTCTTAATTAGTAAGCTACTAGGAGCTAACTACGGTTTACGGTTAACGGTTCTAGAACTGTGTTGTCTTCTGGCTTCTGATTTGGTGTAAATTTTAGTTTATTGGGAACATTATTGGACCTAGTTATTGCACTCATTCGGTGTAAAAAAATGCTTAACAACCACTTTCCGTAAGGTCTTACGTCAGGTCGAGCCTGCTTACATGTAAGTACTGAATGGTTCTTCCATGGCTAATTAGTAAAAGTTGTATTTGTCCTATTTACTCTGTATTAATATAATGATCGAAGTCATTCCCTACACCAAAATTAATTCGCTCTTTAGAATTTCGCTAAACATACAAATAAGTTCGGTGTAACAAAATTGTGATTCCAAAATAATGTGAAATTTTCATTTAGCAAAGTAATGTTTGTTCTCTAATTAGTATGTATTCTGCAGCATCTATTCTAATCAGTGGCTAACTGACCACAAACTACACAGTATTTAATTACCTATTATGCAGTTCAGGTCGAACATCTACTACAATCAATTAATTCGATAAAATTTATATTTGAATATTAGAATAAAACAGTACAAACTCATAAAATATGTGTATATCTCACTAGCTGAACCCGCGGCGGTTATTGTCGTACCACGGGTAACGCCCAAAATAGTAGGCTAAATTACTCCTCAGATCATCAGCTACGTGCCAGTGAAAGTCCCGTCAAAATCAACAGAATAAACAGACAGACAGACAATAATTAAAAAATACAATACACACATATGCATTTATTAAAAAGCGGTTATTTTAATATTACAAACAGACACTTCAATTTTTTTATTTGCATAGATAATATAATATCTTGTAATAGATAATATAATTATAAAATTAAATTCAATGATTTTCAGAAGATCGAGCGATTATTTTCGAAATAGATTGTAATATACTGCCGTCTTATAGGTACGGTTTCTTGTTGCATAATTGGATCCATTTATTAATACTTCACTGTACAAATATCCCAGGACGCGCTCATAGCCCAGTTGCAATCGGTGATTAGAAACAATCACCGAGGGCAAGCAACGACCCCGCGGTCAGTACCTGGATGGGTGACTGCTGGTGGCATAATACCATGAGCGTCTCCGTGTCGCAGGTCACGTTATGCAGTTGATCCCGGCTGTTATCGTAGGATTACAGTCGTGAAGCTTAGTTGGAGGCCTTTGGGCGGCTTAAGAACATCCAACGGCAAGATTACGTAGCCACAATGTTGTCTTGCAAATCCCCAACCCGTACTTGGCCAGCGTGGGGACGTATAACCCCTGGACCCTCTCCTGAGAAGAGACCCGAGCCCAGCAGTGGAACGTTATGGGTTGTTGATGTACAAATATTATTATTAAATACATGTACAAAGACGAGCGCAACCTAAACCTGATGTCTCTACCAGCGAATCTTTAGAGAGAATAGAGAATAATTTAGAATGGAAAGGTAATAAATATTTTACTATAAAATGGTTTTCTTCCCCATCTCGTTTATAAAAGTCTCATCATTAAAATTTGTACCTACAGTTACTTTCTAGCCTTATCTTATGTACGAAGTCCCAATGTTTCTAAGTCTGTTTAAAACAATGCTGTATTGGCTATTATTCATCTTGAAAGATTTAAGTCAGCTAGTATAATGATTTAGTAACGTTCTCGAAGACTAAACACTGGCAACTGGGCGAGGCTGTAGAATTTGTGGTGCTATTGTGCAGATTTATGGTTAACAACGAAAGATGAATAAACGGATGTATTGAGGTTTATATTTGGAAAGTGCCTCGTTGGTCTAGCGGTTGACGTATGCGACTGCTGATTAAGAGGTCTCGGACCAATAGTGTTATTGAGTCTTTCTGATTATAGAAATAGTTATGAGCTCGGAGTTTGGAACTTGGGGTCTGAACCCCGTGCCTTGGAGAGCACGTAAAGCTGTCGGACCTGCGCCTGATCTCTACCCGGTCGTGTCGGTAAACAGTCCCATCGGTTACTAAGAGAAGCAGGGAACAGACAGCACCTGTGTGTTCGCAAATTTGCGCACACACTTGTGGACTATAATATCTCCTGCGTAGTTGGCTCGTCTCCGTTGAGTGAGACTGGCCGCCGTGGCCGTTATCGAATAGAAGTACATTATTATTATATTTGCAATGTCCTGGGGGAAAGGTATTTAGAACTATGCTGTCATGCCGAGGCTTGATAACATATGTGACCGAGGTGTCAGTTACTGAATTGTCATTGAAGTCTTTAAAGTGTCAATGTGAGATATGCACAATAATTTGTTCAGTATCTTGTTTGTCATTAGTCTCATTAACATAATACAAGCTCTGTAGTATTTAATGTCGTTATTGAAACAACGACGTAAACTTGTTTTAAACTTTTTACTTTTTATAGATGTAGCTGCATTACCCAAAAACGTTATGACAGTCTTTTATTAATTTTCTCCGATCTGAGTAGAAGTTATGAAATGTTTCATAGCTATATCTAGTTTCACATCAAACTGCCGTGTATTAGACGTGTTAAGTTATAAATGTACTCTAAAAGACCATACCAACTTTATGTAACTTTGTTTTAAGTACGAATAAAAATACAGTTAAACCTTAATGAAACATATTGATCATCATGACCAATTAACGAATCAGTAAAGATCAAGAAATTCAAGTTTAATTCAATTTGTTGCAGTGAAAACTTCTTTAGCGGCATTGTGCACTTTATTTGTGTATGTATTTTGGAAAATGTTAAACTCGCGTCAGGACACGTGACCTGATCGTAAGACGGCGGCGCAGGTTGTTTGCACGTGTACGGCAGCGCAGGACGCTTGCGCGAGTGACATGACGATATGACATGACTGCTAATATAGTTTATACTGTTAGCATTAACCTATATTTTTATAACATCACATAATACATTTTTTTTGACTTCTTTTTATCGCGCATTTTATTTAAAGAGCAAAGAGGTTCATTTCAAGTGAGCTTAAACAATTGTTTGTTTATATTTTTGAATTTTCACTTCAGTCGGCAGTCCTCATGACTGCTTTGTGTTTTTTTTTAATTTTACTATATGTTGAATACTCGTTTCCGTATAAATTTAGTATAGGTAATTAGCAGAGTCGGAGTTGTCAATTGTACCATAATACACTTGATGAACAAGTTTACAGCCGCGTGAAGCAAGCTCAATATACTACGTAATAACAATAAACCGTTAACTGCTACTTTTTTGTGGTACTGCAGGAAGTTTTTATTTTACTTGAGTGATCTTAATTATTTTTGATTAGTTGGTATAAAGATCAACTAGCCAGAAAGCCAGTTAATAAGGCTGTAGAAGTAATTTTCATTTTGTCAACTGATGAATTTGTGTCATGTGTATGTGGAGTCTTTGTGCAGAGTCGGATGACTCCACAGTTATTTTATCCATATAGCAGATTTAACAATAAATCAATCTTCTTGATGTCTTCAGGATATAATTTTAAACATCAATATTGTATACTTCTTCTTCTCATCCTGTACCTAACAGCTACGGTCTTGACAGAGAGCGGTCGTGATCGTGATCGTAGCAGTTTTGGGAGATGTAGGGTCGTGGTCTGCTACACTCGTATATCGAACTTCCTAAGGCTGACTTGATCTGGTCATTCCGCGTAGGTGACCTTCCACGGTTCGACTTCGAATTCGGCTTCCGACGTTTCGAAATTGTATACTATTCATATGTAATTAATTTTCTTGTTATAAATATTTCATTAATAATAATTATTATAATAAAACTGCCTCGGTGGCGCAGTGGTAGCGTACGTGACTGCTGAGGTTTTGGATTCGATTCCCGGGTCGGACCAAATATTTGTATGATCTACAAATATTTGTTTCGAAGTTTTTATATCAGTTGTCTAGTACCCATAATACACGCTCTTCTTAGTTTGGGACTAGATAGCGTTGTGTGTTAGATGTCCCGAAATATTAATTAATTTATTTATTCAATTTCTGTTTTGAGTATTCAACGACATAGATCACGTTACGAAGTTACATTAAAATAATTAGTCCGAATTTGAACTTTAGTATGAAATGTATTTGCTGTACAAAAAAGTAAATAAAATAAATAAAATTTCAGCACAACTATACGAGGTTAGAAGCAGTAAGTGTGGAGACCCGTTGACATAATCTGAGTGCATTCAGCGGTCAACTTGTGATCCACAGCACGTTTTATATGGAAACACTCCGCCGAGGGACCGGCAAACATCACACACAATGCAACGGAATGGGTTTTACGTATGTATTGGTAACTTTATATCTGATGGTAGAACTGTGAGGAAAATTTATTTATTTATTACTTATTGCACATGTTACACAAAGGCGGACTTAATGCCTTGAGGCTCTCTCTCTCTTCCAGTTGACCTTCAAGTGATATACAAATAAGATCTCGTAGGTGCAAAGAAATTTATTTTTTTAAATAACAGATTTACCTACATTTACACAAATAAATAAAATAGGAGTGTCTGTTTTAATATTAAAATAACCGCTTTTTATTAAATGCATATGTATATACACGGTATCTATACCAAAATATCATTTTTTACAACCTTCGTCTGTCTGACTGTCCGTCTGTCTGTTTGTTACCGCTAATCTCTGGAACGGCTGGATTGGTGTTGACGGGACTTTCACTATTGATAGCTGATGGTATAAGGAGTAATTTAGACTACTTTTTAGACTAGCTTTGCCTTTTTACAGTTTTTGTTTTACCGCGGGTATTACTTCATTTATATAAAATTTTATGGCATTTTTTTTATGGAATGGGCGAGCAAACGAGCAGACGTATTGCCTGATGGTAAGCAATTACCGCTGCCCATGGACACCTGCAACACCAGAAGCATTACAAGTGCGGTGCTTTGGAGGAGGGAGGGGGGATAGGGGAAAGAATGAGGTATGAACCTCTGTAATCCTCACTCACTTGGTGAAACACAGCGCAAGCACTGTTTCACACCGGTTTTCTGTGAGGCCGTGGTATCACTCCCGTTGAGCTAACCCATTCGTGCCGAAGCATAGCTCTCCCACGGTAAATAAGTATGTTTACAAAAAACATTTATCAACGGTTTTCTGTGAGGTCGTGTTATCATTTCTTTGCGCCGGTTCGTTTGTGTCTATGCCTGACTTTGCCAAGTTGTTTAGGGCACCTACACTTTAATCGTTTTCAAACTTTACTTCTTAGAGGTATACTTTCTCAAGTTCACTTGATTCAGCCGCGTAATGATTGGAATACCGTTTAATCTAATGAAATAACGAAACTTTGATTAAAACCTTTATTACTCTTTATTGAAAATAAAAGGATGAATCTAAGAAAAAAGAAAGGTTATTGTAATAACTTTCAAATTATGGAACGCTAGGTTTTACCGGCGGCTCCACCCGCGTCTGTGATTGTTATTGGTAAAAAGTAGATTATGTCCCTTCTCAAGAATCGAAGTATTTTCATGTCATGAAAGTGTAAAATACAGAATTACTTTTGAATTTATAATATCAGTATGGTAAAGGGTACATTGGAAACGATAAATTTATGTTTTTACTTAGAAATAAATTGAGTTACAAAGCGTAGTAAATACAGAGTATTTTTCTAATATATATTCAAAAGGCAAGGCAATAATATGTCACATCATATCAACAACATTCTAGGTCTGGTCACGTGTCCTTACATGTTTTAAAAGTGTACAATGCCGCTAATGAAGTATTCACTTCAAAATACAAAGACTTATAGCGAGATCAAGAACAAGGTTTTCTCTGAGAATTATTATACCTTTAGTAAAAAAGTACATTTCACAATATATAAACATAAAGGCGAAAGTTTGTGACTGTGTATGTTTGTTACTTATTCACGCGCAAACGCATTTACTAATTTTGATAAAATTTGGTATTCAGGAAGCTGACACCCTGGATTAACACATAGGCTATTTATATATACTATATTATACACGGGTGTTTTCTATGTATAATATGTAAGTATTTACAAAAAAAAAAGTATATATGTATTCATATCAGTTGTCTAGTACCCATAACACAAGCTCTGCTTAGCTTGGGACTAGATCGCGTTGTGTGTTAGATGTCTGAAATATTTATTTATTATTATTATTATTATTATATACGTTGTTAAGCTATCTTGAAAAGGTCAAGCTAGAACAACGGATTGAGTCAGCAAATGATAATCACCGCTTCAAATTATGAGCGAGCTCTACTTCCTGTGGGCACTGAAATTCAATTTTAGGCATTTTAAGACATCTAGGCCATGAAATAATCGGCCTAAATGCACCTAAATCACAGTTTTGTCCGACTCAGCCTTAACTGAATATAGGTGTGATGTATTTGATTAACTCTGTTTTGAATGGAATGCTAGTATTTACTTTCTATCCTCGGTGGCGTAGTGGTTGCGTAGGAGATTTTTGTGCTTGATGTCTCGGGTTCGATTTCCGGGTCGATCCAAATATTTATATGATCTGCTAATATTTGTTTCGGTGTGTTTTCTATGTATAATATGTGTATGTATTTAAAAAGAAAAGTAATTTTTATTTATATCAGTTGTCTAGTAACCATGTACAAGTTTCTTTTTTGGTATAGCGGCAAATGAGTAGACGTATCGTTTGATGGTAAGCGAATACCGCCGCCCATGGCCACCCGCAACACCAGAGGCGTCACAAGTGCAGTGCCGGCCTTTACTAGTTATTTTCTGCTTAGTTTAGGACTAGATGGCATTGTGTGTCAGACGTCTGAAAAAAATATTTATTACTAGCTGTTGCCCGCGGCTCCACCTGCGTATATATCTGCCGCTACTGCGGGAGTAGTTTAAAAAAAAAAACAAAAATAAGTAGAAAAAAAATTTTCATGTCATAAATAGCTATAGTGTGGGTCACTATGCTGCATTGTCCTTATTCCCAATGAGGATGGTGACCACCATTCTTGGATTCTGCTCTTGCTTTCTATTAGGCAGGGCAGAGTCATTCTGGCAGCTGACATACATATAAAAATTTAAAAAAAAATAACAGTCCCTTCAACAATACATTTTCAATCGAGTTTATCTTAGATTATGACCTGGATGTTTTGTGTTTAGTAGATGAAAGAAAGAACAGAAAGAAGAAGCTTGTTTAAAGTTATTAGACCACATAAAAATTCAAAAGAGGTTATATTAATCAAATATTAAATAATAATCAATGCATGCATGCTTGTCGGTTCCTGTTTCTTTTCACATGGCAATGAAAATGTCATAATATATAACGTTTACACTTGTATATTTAACGTAAACCATAACAATTATTCACAACTTGAATAAGTATCTCAAGGATTCTTTAAGAAAGTTCTTTAAGAAATTGTAGCCTCTAATAAAAACGTAGAATCCGTCGTAGCCTTTCGCTACGAGAGTCTACGAACTCTAAATAAAGTCAAAGTAAGAATTCGTTTGCAGTCATCGTAGCAACTTGAAATAAACAACAAAGGAATACTGAAATAGTTCAAATATCTTTATTGTTCTCATCATAACAGCCACGGGTTGTGTCAATATTAACTAAAACCCGTTATAGCCGGTCCCAATGATTTAACTCTGTGTTTCAGAATACGTTAATATTTAAACCAGATAGCTTGAATTATATTGTAATACTATCTGAACCCCGCGGTGTTACCCGCGGCTATTGTTGTACCGCGAGTAACGCCGCGGGACAAAGTTAGTCTGAAAAAAGTAGCCTAAGTTACTCCCCGGATCATCAGCTACCTGCTAGTGATAGTCCCGTCAAAATCCATCCAGCCGTTCCAGAGATTACCCGGAACAAACAGACAGACAGACAAAAAATATTTTAGCTACATTTTTGGTATATGTACCGTGTATACATACATATGCATTAATAAAAACCGGTTATTTTAATATTACAAACAGACACTCCAATTTTATTTATTTGTATAGATTAGTAACTTAAAAGCTTTTGGTTTTCGTAGTAAAAAAGATGTTTCTAGTACTTCTCTTTTGTAGTATTTTTTACATTCAGTTTGATCAGTCTAAATTAAGCTTAATCTATACTTACATTTTAAAGTTGAAGAATTTGTTTGTTTGTTTGGTTAAACGCGCTAATCTCGGGAAGTAGTGATCTGATTTAAAACAATCTTCCAGTATGAGTCTAGTTATCAAGAAAGGCTATCATTACGCTACGACCAAAAAGAGCGGAGTTTAGAGCTTCCATTGCGTGCACTGCATAAACGGTTTGAGTTTTGTAAAAATAATGTATGAAACAATTGTTTCCATTAGAAAGTTCAAAAAAAAAACTACAATAGTATATGTGTATCTTTTAAGATTGTCTCACTATAATCGATTTTAAGGTACACAAATTTGTTCACGCTGTTATAATATCATGCTACAGGCAATGGGAGATGCAGAAGAGGTTACAGGGGTTAGGTAATGGTTGATATCATCATCATCATGCCTACCGCAGTCCACTGCTGGAGATCTCTTCAGCGAATTGCTATCCACTGCTGAACGAAGTCCCCCTCTGTCCGCATCCATCCGCCGCATGCCACTTTCCTCAAATCGTCGGTCCATCGTGCCGCAGGGCACCCTACACTGCGTACCTAATCATGGTCTCCACTCTAACACTTGTAGGCTCCAGCGACCATCAGTCCGCCTGGAGACGTGACCGGCCTATTTCCACTTGAGCGTGCTGATCGTCCATGTGATAACGGTTACTCCAGTTCTCTTTCGAATGTGTCATTACGAACTCTATCGACAAGAGGAACACCCAGCATCGCTCGCTCCATCGCATGCTGAGCTACTTTAAACTAGTGGACCAGTCCAACGGTGAGTGTCCCCGTCTTGGCTCCATATGTCATTACGGGCCGGACGCACTGGTTGAAAATCTTGGCTTTCAGTAATAGCGGAATCGATGACTCGAAGATATGACGAAGCTGCCCATATGCCACTCAGCCTCAACAAATTCTTCTTCTTCTTCTGCTGGACATAGGCTTTTCTCGAATTGCACGCCACTTGTTCGATCCTCGGTTTCTCGCATCCAGCTCCTGTTAGCCGTCGATATGCTACAACCTATTTTAATATTTGCTTTGACCTTTATGTTTCACTGTCGCGAGTCTCACATCCAGAATACTTTCCGATTCTTTCTACTCTTGAGATACGCGTCTTCTCTAAAACAGGAGGAATCCTAATTCAATACATTCATATTTGTTTAAAAAAGAAACAAATTGCTTTAGTCGTTTCGATTGGCCTCAGTGAGATAGGTTCACATTTGTTCTAACTGTTTTTGTATGTATTTGACAAACGCGCCATAAATTTGCAAAAATTAAAGTTACTTGAGCGTTACATAACTCCGAATAGCTCCGTAAAGTGTTTTTTTTTTGTTTTTTTTTTTATGTTTGGACCAGCCAAAATGACTCTGCTCTGCCTGATGGAAAGCATAAGCAGAATCCAAGAGTGGTGGTCACCATACTGCGAATGCACACAATGCAATAATGCAGCATGGTGACCCACACCTTGGCGGGCTAGTGATGTTTCTGCATCATTGGGCCATAATAAAGAACAAACGTTACTCCGTTTCTGTCTTGTAATATTTTCAACCGAAATGTTTAAAAAACTTACTTGTGAAATCGTTGGAAAGTTTGGAATAACGACAGATTAAATTTAAAAGAAAACGCGCACATATTTTACTCGTACAACTCATCGTTTTGACAAAATATTTAGTTGAGAACATAATTATTTTTTAATCTTACTCCTTTAACCGCCCACACAGGTCGTAATACCAATTTTAGTGTGTAAGTTTACTTTTATTACACAACAGATGTCGCCCGAGGGCGTTGGTAATTAGACAGCCTACACTACGCAGAATATATGTCTGAAACTTACACAGTTTGTCAAGAGCTGCCCTAAGCGAAGTTTGCAAGGGCTTTAGTCATTTTACGACTAGTCATTCATGGTTTAGTGTTTCTAAGAATGTGAGTAACTTCCTTGAGGCTTGTTTAGTTGATTAAGTTAGTGAAACCTTCATCAGCGTAAAATAATCCTCATAAGCGTAGGTGTTGGTATAAATCTAAAGTAATAGTTATTTATGTAACTGTTGTGTAATAAGTGGTATTAAATCACATGAGTATTTTTATACCTAATTATATTGCATACAAGACCTTATCTACACCCATGATATGAATCTTCTATAAAAGTTCTGAACAATACAAATATCAGTTCTTTTTTTTAAATATGGCGCAGTGGTAGTGAGCGCAAGCCTGACAATGTTCTTTTTTAAAAAAGAAATTTAGTACAAAATTATGACACTCGTTTGGATGATATTATGATTATGACACAGGATGTTTTAATGTTTGCAATAAGCTAACTGTTTCAGAAGCTCTCAATGTAGTAGAGGCACGCTGATTTCAGCACGAGCGGGCTGGCTCGACCGGGGCGATACTGCCCTCGCACCGAAAATCAACGTAAAATGACAGCGATCATGCTGTCGTGTTTCATTGGTGAGTGCGAGACCGGAGGCCCAATGATGCAGAAGCATCACTAGCCCGCCATGGTGTGGGTCACCATGCTGCATTGTTGCATTGTCTGCATTCGCAGTATGGTGACCACCACTCTTGTATTCTGATTATGCTTTCCATCAGCCGAAAAAAAAGCATGGATGAATAAATAAACAATTGTGTGTGAAGTAATTTAATTTATGTTTCTGATCTTTACTTAATAATGCTTAAAATTTTAAATAGAATAATGTGACTTAGTTGACTAAAAAGAGAAGTAATAAGTTATTTAGATTCAAAATTTTATCTACATTCCTTCAGGGAAATAAATAAGTGAATTATTTGAAAGCTTACTGCTCCTATGAAAGAGAAAACACTTTACAGCACACATGTAGGTATAGAACCGTAGATCTATTGTAGTCTCATATGTCAAGCCGATGGCCGTGTATGATACATGACTGTTATCTGCGGTAAATCTCCATAGTTTGTGCGCCATTGTCCTTTGCACACAAAGGTGTTACGGGTAGGAAACTTGGTATGCACGCCCTTCAACTGCCTAAAGGGCCTTTCTAGATGCTCCATTTCATGGATTTCAATCTTACAATTGAAATTGAACAGTTTACTGATATGTTGAATATTTTTACATTTAATGAGCTTGTTTAAATCGTTAATTATTGTTTTTAGATTATAATACATTCTAGAAATAAACTCACTTGTACTTTTTCCACTATTTTAATTAAATTTACACCTGACCGGTTTCGCCTTATGGCAATTCCAAAGGTTAAAAAAAAAATTTAGATTGTGGTTAGCAGTTGGTGTAAGTGAGGATATTTAATCAAAAATATTATATACTAGCTGTGCCCGCTACTTCGTACACGTGACGTTTGGATTTTTTTCACCGTTTAAACCTTCACTGGATAAACATTTTAAAACCAAAATCAGTCAAATTAGCCTAGCCGTTCTCGAGTTTTAGCGAGCCAAACAAACAGCAATTGATTTTTATATATAAGACTAGCTGCCCCGGCAAACGTCGTTTTGCCATAATTTTTTTTAAGGATGGGTGACCCTTACCATTTAGGGGGATGAAAAATAGATGTTGGCCGATTCTCAGACCTACTCAATATGCTCACAAAATTTCATGAGAATCGGTCAAGCCGTTTCGGAGGAGTATGGGGCATCGAAAACTGTGACACGAGAATTTTATATATTAGATTATTATAATAATGTAGTAAGTTTAGAGTAAGTTGTAAAAGCCCAAGGATGAACGTGGACGAGCTTAAAGCAGTAAAGCTACGCTGATTTGAGCACGAACGGTCCGATTCAACCGGGGCGGTACTACCCTCGCACAGAAGTTCAACCTAAAATGACAGTATTCGCGCTGTCGTAATTATAATACAGAAGCCTGACTAGACTTCCACGATGTGGGTTACCATGCTGCATTGTTGCACCATTGTGAAATATGAATCACTTTCGGGTAGACCATATACTTGTTATTCCTCCAGTACCTTGAAAACAAGTTGGTTTTTATTTTCTTTCTCTTATACTCATTAATCTCATTACATAAATAATACACATTCTTTACCTTCCCTTCACTCCTAACTTTTTTGAATATTATGCTATTTCCGAAGCTTCTTGATAGTATGGGTTTGACCCACTTTTGTTTGGTTTTGGTGTTTATTACATGTTAGCCTACCACTTCAGGTATCCAGGCATGAGAAGTCCTGAAAATTATCAACAATTACTGAACGCCAATTGGACTAGTATGTACAAATATACATTTTTTTTAAAGTTTTTTTATATATTTGGCCTTGCCAAAATGACTACTCCGCCTGATGGAAAGCATAAGCAGAATCGAAGAGTGGTGGTCACCATACTGCGAATGCAGACAATGCAACAATTCAGCATGGTGACCCACACCATGGCGGGCTAGTGATGCTTCTGCATCAACGGGCCTCCGGTCTCACACTCACCAATGAAACACGACAGCACGATCGCTGTCGTTTTACGCTGATCTTCTGTGCGAGGGTAGTACCGTCTTGGTCGCTCGAGCCGGCCCGTTCGTGCTAAAATCAGCGTGGCTCTACTACCTTGCTTTAGAAGTTATAGATACTTATTCTATGTACTCTTGGATGATAAGTGTTGAGTATTGTTAGAAAAATACATATTTATGTATATTTTATGTCACATACATATGATTCAAAATTAAGTATCAAGATATTTTGAAGTAAAACTTTTGTATTCCATCCACCAAAGTTTTTAGTGTCAATTTTCTTCGGCTCGTTTAGGCTCATTTTGTGTCAAACCGCAAAGTTTTTAGGAAACGCTCTAGATTTTATGTTTACGACTTTATGTAAATTGTACACTGTGTTTTATTTTATTAGCAATTCGTGGTGGTTTATTAACGATGTTCACTTTTGTAGGCAGATAACATTTTGTATTGGGTAAATGTTAGAATTTTTATTTTGAAACGATTGTAAAATTTCAGTATTATCTAATGTTCTACACGAATACCATCTATTCAAAAGTCAAAGTAACTTTTAAATACCTACACTGCTGTTTTGTCGTATCTAATATCTTAAAACAGCATTATAAACTTGTTATAATATTATTAGCCCTCTTACACTTTGGAATGTTACGCTCCTGCGAATTAAATATACGTCCAAAAATTTCTTTTTTTTTAAGTGGCTCTGCCACAATAACTCTATTCTGCCTGATGGAAAGCATAAGCAGAATCCAAGAGTGGTGGTCACCATGCTGCGTATGCAGACAATGCAAAAATTTAGCATGGTGACCCACACCATGGCGGGCTAGTGATGCTTCTGCATCATTGGGCCTCCGGTCTCGCACTCACCAACGAAACATGACAGCACGATCGCTGTCATTTTCCGTTGATTTTCTGTGCGAGGGTAGTACCGCCCCGGTCGAGCCGGCCCGTTCGTGCTGAAATCAGCGTGACTCTACTACCTACAAAATTACATATTACATTAAACCTGAAATTTAAAAGTCGAAAAGTGACTTTAACCGACATATGAAATATATCTATCAACTTCTTTTTCATCTCACGGACTAAAAAATAGACATGTGTTAATTCAGAGTTTCAGCTCCCTAAATATCAAATCGGTTTATAAGTGACATAGTAATTAAAATCATCACCAGGTGTGGATTTCAAGTTATTGGCGTTTTGTTTCATCCAATTACGTGATATTGTTGACAAAACTATTTGGAATATAATTTAGTCCTCACGCCTATTTGATATTCTCGAGGACACCCAAAAGCAAATAAAAAATCACTTCTAAAGCCGCGAATCGCATCGTTAAAGGACATTACAGAAATCACAATGGTGGCGAGTTTTGGGACACAAAAACAGGTGTCAATTAAGAACAAATTAGCGTCCGAAAACAGGGGCCGGACGCTTTTTGTTTAAATTTCTCTGTAACTTTCATTCATTTTCAAGTTTTTGCTTAGTTTTTAATTTAGCAGTCGTTCTAAAGAACGTCTTCTTTATCGTTGTTTAAAAAGGGTTAAAACAGTCTCAGCAAGGGTTTTATATTACACTAGCTATTGCCCGCGGCACCGCCCGCGTTTATGTTGGTATATACATTTTTCAAATCTCTATAAAATTCAACTTAAATATTCCGATGTCTAAGCTATATTACTGCAAAGTCTCATGAAATCCGTTCAGTAGTTTTTGCGTGAGAGAGCCACGCTTTGGCATGAATGGGCCGGCTCGACCGGAGTGATACCACGGCCTCACAGAAAACCGGTGTGAAATAGTGCTTGCGCTTTGTTTCACCGAGTGAGTGAGGATACCGGAGGCAAATAATCCAAACCCCCTCCCCCTGTCTCCCCTCCCTATCCCCCAAAGGTCGGCAACGCACTTGTGACGCCTCTGGTGTCCATGGGCGGCGGTAATCGCTTACCATCAGGCGATACGTCTGCTCGTTTGCCCGCCTATAACATAAAAAAAGGTATGTATATTGTAACCAATACTATTTAATACGGTAAGTTTATTAAATACTAGCTGTTGCCCACGGCTCCGCCCGCGTGTATGCCAAGCGTGTATGCCTATGCCAATTTACAAGATATGTGAGTAAAACAAAAAACCAAATGACTCCAACCGTGAAACACAGCAATTACCTTAATAAATCTCATAAAACACAACACAAAACAATAAACAACAACAATTACATACTTCACGAACGAAAACGCTCAATTCATAACATAACATTTGGTATTCACAGCTGAAAACCTCACTACCCCATGCTGTTTTACTTGTGACGTAAGCCAACCCCTTTGTGCGGAGCAGACACGTTGCGCGGGTACAGTTACCTGACACTGATTACAGCCTCCAACACTTTGTAATCACGGCACAATTACCCACGGGCTACTAATAAACTGGAAGAAAAATATACTCGAGTTTCAAAAAGGTTCCGTCAACTCATTATTATGTTTACTTTAGATTTGATTCCCTGTATAATTTTGGGTAGTAAACAAGTATAGTATGTAGAATATGTTTTAATACATTACTGATTTATAAGTTACATTTTTATGACAATGGTTTATGTATCATGTTTCTATATAGCTAACTAGCGTTTTCCCGTGGCATATAAATAATAAATAAATATTTCCGACATCTAACACATAATGCCATATAGTCCCAAGCTAAGCAAAGCTTGTGTTATGGGTACTAGACAACTGATATAAATAAATATATACTTTTTTCTTGTAAATACATACATATTATACATAGAAAACACCCAAACTCCGAAACAAATATTTGTAGACATACAAACATTTGGGCCGACCCGGGTATCGAACCCAGACCTCATGATCAGCAGTCGCACACGCCAACCGCGAGACCAACGAGGCAGTCAAATATATGTCAGTTATAGCGATAAAGGGTGGCCTATGTCTCAAAAATCAAAATATCTTCATGCCAAAGGAAAATGACAGTACAAACCTGTATGATGTGACTTTTATACTGCATCACGAATCTCATGCCAGAGATCGTTTTTGTATTGGTATGGGCGCTAATATCATTGACGTTTATTTTTTTTTATTACCAACGAGTCTTGTTAACTGCAATAATAAATGCTGATATT
Source organism: Spilosoma lubricipeda (assembly GCA_905220595.1). Classification (NCBI taxonomy): domain Eukaryota; kingdom Metazoa; phylum Arthropoda; class Insecta; order Lepidoptera; family Erebidae; genus Spilosoma; species Spilosoma lubricipeda. The sequence goes on from HG992295.1 coordinate 6,387,650, forward strand.
TTTTTGATACGTCAGTTATTCAGGTAAGACAATGTATCCATTACAGGTCGTAATTTGAACTTGCATGAATTAATACACTGTTCATTGACTCATGATAGAGATATCGAAGCACTCTCAATGGGCTTAGTAATATTAATAATAAGGTACTTGCATTTTAGACTACGATTTAAAAGAGTCTATGAAATGCTTAGAGTTGATTTGTTACTTTTTAATTTTACTCATAAATATGAGCATTATTTTATTATTTTGAACACCCCTAAATTAAAAACGATTTTTTACTTCTTAGTAATCGTTGAGTTAATTTGCATAGCGACTAAATAATTTTATTTGGGTTAGCAGCAGTGTACTAGAGTGGTTTTGTGGTTCACAAGATACAAGTTATTCAAGTATAAAAGAACATCAACAACCGTAACTATGCTAATTTCTAATCAGTGACAGACATGTGTTCAATATGATTACAGGCCAGTACATAATATATAATAAATATACGATCTCCAATAACATCAAGGTAGTAGAGCCACGCTGATTTCAGCACGAACGGGCCGGCTCGACCGGGGCGGTACTACCCTCGCACAGAAAATCAACGTAAAATGGCAGCGATCATGCTGTCGTGTTTCGTTGGTGAGTGTGAGACCGGAGGCCCAATGATGCGGAAGCATCACTAGCCCGCCATGGTGTGGGTCACCATGCTGCATTGTTGCATTGTCTGCATTCGCAGTATGGTGACCACCACTCTTGGATTCTACTCATGCTTTCCATCAGGCAGAGTAGATTCATTTTGGCAGGGTCAAACATAAAAAAAAAAAAAAAAAAACATAAGGGTAGCAGTACTCATGAAAGTAGTTCTCACCATCATCATTAGAAACAGCATGAAATTAATTAAAAGTCAAAAGAGTTTTCTCTCAATACGCTCCTCGTAATAAAAGAAATGTACTTTTATATGGACACAGTTGTTCTACAAACTTCTAAAAACTAATAGCTATTTAAAAAATACGTCACATTTCCGTGATGAATGTTGCCAGGACAGGAGTGTCCAAATTCTAGAGACTTAAAAGGAGACATGCAAGTTTCATAACCACTTCGTGTATCCACCAACCATTCGAGCCACGCTGACTTCACCACGAATGGAATGTCTCGAACAAGGTGGTAATACCCTCTCACAGTTACTACACATAATACATTATAATGACAGCATCCGTGTTGGTTAGTGCGAGACCGGAGGACCAAATACAGAAGCATCTCAATAGGCCGCCATAGTGTGAGTCAGCATGTTGAATTGTCTGTATTCGCAATGAGTATGGTGACCACTACTCTTGGATTCTGCTCATGTTTTCCATCAGGCAGAGTAAAGTCACTTTGGCAGGCTTGTATTTAACAGTCAGCCGAACTACATGAACACATAAATTCTCATTTAAATACGACATTTAGAGCAAAGTTATTAAAAAATTGTTTTCAGAGTTCGTTCCAAGACTTAAGGAAAGTATGTTAAGCAATTGATTTTGAACATGCTTTCCTTAGCTTTCATGTTCATAAAACATCCATGAAAAAAAGTGTTTGGTCCATACACATAATAATATCGAGATACGGCTCATTCGGGAAAACGTTTAGATGTTTATTTGTGTGTAGTACAACTTTTAACAGGAAACAACCATGTCACTTTGCCGTCTAATTACTCGAACAAGTTGGTAAATGTCACACCTATCTGAAACTACTGAAAACGAACAGTGTAACCGGCTATCCGGCTGTCTGGTCCCTTTGTCCGCAATCAGACAAAGCTACTGTAAGCAGAGATTGTGTTGTTCATAATTAGCAGACTCGGATATATTGCATGCGACTCTTTAACTGTATACACCTTTATTGGACTTAGATATTTTGATATAAATAAATAATAAATAAATAAATATTTCGGACATCTAACACACAACGCCATCTAGTCCCAAGCTAAGCAGAGCTTTTGTTATGGGTACTAGACAACTGATATAAATACATATATACTTTTTTTTTTGTAAATACATACATATTATACATAGAAAACACCCAAACTCCGAAACAAATATTTGTAGATCATACAAACATTTGGCCCGATCCGGGAATCGAACCCGAGACCTCGTGACCAGCAGTCGCACACGCCAACCGCTAGACCAAGGAGGCAGTCTATATCTTTTATTTACAGAAATGTTTCTGATACAGATTGCAAGAATAAAGTATAGTCTATTTTAATTAATTTAATTTCAACTGTACTACTAGTCTAGTGGGAAGTGACCCTGACTAATAAGGTGGATAGGATGTGAATTGTCTGACTGTTGTGAGTTTTCTATTAGCATTTACGTTTATAGATTTTCAACTTGGGTATGGGGCAGTTTTCGTACGAAACGACCAATAATGGATTGTCGTCGAATCGATTGTTAAAGGAAACCAAACATCAGTTTTGAGATCATTGTTATATTAAATTAATACATTTTTCTTCAAACCAATCAAAAGTAAAGTAGAAAAATAATACAAAAGTTTCATTAACTTTAAAGAAAAAAGAAATTTCTTTTTGTTCTTATTACAATGAAATTATAATTTCAAACAAAAGGCTCTCTGATTGACTGCGTCATTTGAAACGTCAGGAAGTTACTTTTGTTAAACTTAGGAAACTTGGCTCTAAGACAGGTAAAACAGGAAAGTGTTCAAAACTTGCTTACCATTATTTACTAACGGCCAATGTAATTTATGTTTAAATCCAAAATTCTTAGAATTAAGCTATAAACGATATCATTTGAAACTTTTCTAAGAGATATTTTGTATTTCGAAATAATATTTAAGATACAACATCATCTAGTCCCAAACTAAGCAGAGCTTGTATTATGGGTAACAACTGATATAAATACAAATTTTTTTTTTTATAATTTCATACATATTATACATAGAAAACACCCAAACTCTGAAACAAATATTTGCAATTCAAACAAACATTTGGGGGTCGGTCGGTCGGGTCGGACCCGGGACTCGAACCCAAGACCTTAAGCACTGCAGTCGCATACGCCAGACTACGCCATCGAGTCAGGTATTGGTTTGGGTGTCATGAAAATAATTGAATTCCTACATTTATTTGAACAAGTGATAGCCCAATGGCAAATATTATATTTTTAGTTTTCTTCATTCTTATAAACTTTAACTATGCCAAATTTTATGTTTCTCCGTTTGCATACTAGCTTTAAAGTACGACGTATAAAAATATCTATAAAAGATTTATTTTCAAAATAAACATCATTTGGTTTATTTTGAAAATAAATATTTTATAGATATTTTTACACGTCGTACTTTAATACGTTTACTTTTATTACGTGAAGATTACCTAAGAAGCCGACCCCAAATTAATCTTTGAAATAATGAAGGCTAGGTTGATATAAAGATTACCTGATGGTATATCCTACACACAGCCAACTCATCCCGTATCAGACAAAGTCTGATAACCAGACGACTGAAAAATATTACATTCTCAAAAACTATCTATCACATCACACACAAACTTTCTATGTGACTATGTATATAAAGAACACTGACTCATTTTGTTCATCACACATTTATTTTTCAAGGATGGAAAACGAAACCACGACTTCAGGCTAAACAATCAGGATCACATACACTATTTCAGGCTTGGTAAGCACCAATGCTTACCAAGCCTGAAATAGTGTATGTGAACTAAGTTGCTACAGGGAGGGAGCCACTACATGATAATAGTTAACACACCCAAACCCCGAAACAAATATTTGTATGATCTACAAATATTTGTTTCGGAGTTTGGGTGTGTCCTATCTATAATATGTATTTATTTACAAAAAAAAAGTATATATGTATTTGTTTCAGTTGTCTAGTACCCCATAACACAAGCTCTGCTTATCTTGGGACTAGATGGCGTTGTGTGTTTAGATGTCCGAAATATTTATTTATTTTATTTTATTTATTTATAGTTATTTGAAATTCGCTTTTCGATCGATTCAAAGTACAGTATTGATATTGATCTCACAAGGTATTTACAAAACAGTAAATATGTATTTATATCAGTTGTCTAATACCTATTGCAAGCTTAGTTTAGCTTTGCTTAGTTTGTGACTAGACGGCGTAGTGTGTCAGATATCCGAAATATTATAGTTATTTATGTAATCAAGTGCTGTTCCTATTACCACATATCTATGACCATTTTTTGATTTTAGATCGAAGGATTTTCGATAACATAATTTCATATAGCTTTCAGTTGTAATTGAGGTGGGAATAACATCAGAAATAGTTTCACTTTTGATAGATATATTAAAAATAAACAAGAACAGCATGAAAGACACATTCTTGTTAAAGCACGTTAAAACTACCATTAAATTCCTTCGAGCTATTTGTTTCACTTTAAATTTTTTTTAAAACGCGACGTCACACGTGAGCCGCACAGTGCCGCGAAGGGAAGTGTTGTTTCACTTTATTGTAACGCTCATGACGATAGCTTTTACGCCTGATTTTTATCGTCCGAAAGCGTTAAATTTCAACCGCAATATTTAAATAGCGTCCCAAAAACACTTACTAAATTTTAATCTTACAGATGACTTAGCTTATACATTTTTCTTCCATAAATTTTAATAACTTGGCTGTTATAAATACATGGAAAATTAGATTAAAGAAGTGAAAACTTGTAATTATTATAAGGAGGAAAAAAAGGTCAAAATGGACTTAATTAAACGTTCTATTGGGCCGTGATGGAAATTAGAAAGTTAGCCGTTTTCCACAGCACCGCCTTGCCTCTTTATTAATTAATAGCTTTATATAAAACAACCTGTAGGTATACATTTCGCTGAAGCCTCCGGCGACGTTCGCCGTTGTAAAAGAAACCAGAATTCGTATTAAATGAAAAATTCAAAAGTCTCGAATAATTTCCTCTTAATACAGACTCTACATTTAAATCGGTTGTTTTAATCTTCGTTGCTGGAGTTTTTTCCCCTTAAATCCTTAGATTACTTTGTACGTACATGTTAATTCTGTGAGAATATTAATCTGAGTTGTATCAATGAAATATTCAACAAAGGAAAATGTTTTATTTATATTAACATACGTATATGAAACGTTTTTGCTATTTCGTATTAAACTTCAAGTTAAAGATAACTTTGGCTTACTGTTTAACACATATTAAAGTTATATTTAACTAATGTTATTTATTAGTGTAAGAGTATTTTCTTGAGGGAACTTTCAGGAAACCTATTTTAGTTAACCTCATTTCCATTATCCTTTATTACTTCTAAGACTTTAATGTTGCATTTTGTAAAAATGAAATAAAACTATATTTCGTGTGATATTTACTCTATTTCCTTACTTTGTAGTTTAAAAATATTCTTATAAAACTCAAAATACTGAAAATGACGACTATTTTATGTATCAATAAAGTGAGCGTTAAACCAGTATGCTACCCCGGTGTTACTCGTTCTAAATGTTTATGTTTTTACACGATTTTATGAACTTCACCTGTATGTTTGTTTATATATAACGTACTTTTGAAAGCCTATTTTTTTAGTATTTACAACTACATTTATTTTATATGTTTCTCTAAGAGAGTATTACAAATATTAGAGGAAAACTATAAATTGGACCGGTATCAAATTGATAACACAGCGACATAACTAAATCTTTCGTTGCGGTTGACCGAATGAGTCAAACTACCAGTGCTTAAGCCCCATTACTCCTAACTCTGTGAGGAGAGACTCAAAATACAATCAACGCACTTAGAACTTTCCAGTTGCAGGTGTTATCTATTACCTATTAAAGTAAAATATTATTAGTCTTCTTATATTTCCCCGTATGGCGTAAAAAAGTTAACAACATCACCTCGAAATAAGCCCTAAAAACAATTAATGTAGGAAGTAAGATAACGAGTTCTAAGCTGATAAGTCAACATAAGCAGCACCCTTTCAAGAGTCTGACGTGATCATCATCATGATCAGCTCTTAATGGTCCAGTGTTGAACAAACTACTACATTGGCCAGACAAGGTGGTATAGATTTTATTACAAGCTTTTCTTCTTTATTTAATGCTGTTGTTCCGTATGGGTTATTCCTTTAATCAGCTCTTACGACACTCACGTGATGAGAGGTAGTGACACTCCTTATTCTCAAACCATTACAATAAGGACAAAGGGCATGCTCAACTGTCGTACAGATACCATAGTACAAGTAGATTAATTAATGAAATAAATAATTCCTTATCATATTTTTACTTAAGCAGCAAAAATATTAATGTCTTAATTAGAACATTTATGTTAAACAGATACATTTATGCATAAAATTTTCTTAAGATACGCTTTAGTAATGCTAATGAATATTAGTGTACAGAATAATTATTTTACGTAAGGAAGTTATGTATTTACCTACTGTAGTACCATCTAGGGAGTTGTAGGAATTGGTATTTTGTTTGCAACTGACAATATTCTATTTTGTTACATTGTAGATGACAATATAAACGTATGTGAGAATTCCACAGCTACTGTTTAAATTCCATGTTTTATTAAGATAAGTTTTTTGTTGTTAAGAGAGCGATATAAATAGACATATAGGTATGTGAAACAGCTATCTTTAACCCCAAAAAGGTTTACTTAATTTTAAATTATAGTTTTTTTTTTATTTATTTATTTATTACAACATCACCTTTACTATCATTACAGTTATTACCTTGTTTGTCTTTATACAAAATTCTAACATGTTATATCTAATCTTTATATATATAATTCTTCTGTGAGTGTGTATGTCACTGAACTACTCTCAAACGACTGGACCGATTTTGATGAATTTTTTTGTGTGTTCAAGGGGATCTGGGAATGGTTTAGATTCACAATTTTGTCCGCTGGACAATGTTTTTTTAGTTAATTTTTAATTTATTAGTAGTTATGGCAAAACGACGTTTGCCGGGACAGCTAGTACCTATGTAATAATTAAGTAACATTGTCATCTCCTCTCAAATTTGCATTGCCTGAAAAAGGTTACTAAGTTGAGACAACCTTTATTATAAGATCACAAAATGTATAACACTTAGTTAACAATAAATATTTTGATGTGATTTTGAAGGTAGAAAAAGGCTTATTGAAACTATCATATTTTGGCTTTAAAGAAAAAGGGGAATTTTATAAGCAGTCTAGTTATGTATGCTGTGCCTATTTTGATATCAGGTAGATAGTATGAGATGTTTACTTGTGTAAAAATGTTTTACGTAGCTTTCTAGTGTTTCATAGAGCACAAAAATTATGGAGAATTATTAATTACTAGCTGACTCCGCTAACTTCGTACCGCTACATATCTGTCTCAGATTACTGTGGCTTAGGCTAAGTAGCTGCCAAAATAACTCTACTCTACCTGGTTGAGGGCATGACCAGAATCCAAGAGCTGTGGTCACCGTCCTCAATGCGAATGAGGACAATGCAGCATGGTGATCCATATTATGGCAGCCTAGTAAGATACTTTTTCACGCCCCGCTTAAAGGACCCGGCACTTATGCTGGCAGGGAGAAGAGGGGAACAGTTGGAAGATATAGAAAACTAACAAATCTATATAAATGACGTACCTCAACGATAAATCACACGGTAAAAATAATTTATTAGTTAATAACACAAGAGAATAGAAGCTATAGCGATTGTAGAAAATGAACTAGTATTGTAGCTTAGAGCACTGATCACTAAACGATTCAACCTTCAATAGTCCAAGGGGTTACAAATCTAACAGACGCAACTTCAACTTCTATTGTCGACACATAAACGCAACACAATTCACATATTGTAGCAGTTCTAAAACATAAACCTTATAATAAATTAAAGTTATCGTCTCAAGGGAGTTGAAAGTACGCATTCGCTATAAGGCTTTCTTGAGGCTTAGAGAGCACAATGGGTGAGCAAACAATGCTCTCGCTCGCATTAGGTATTGTATGTATCCTTACATACGTCATGATTCTCTTATACGTCAACATCTTTTCAACCGCACTGTATTGTGCGCCTATTTACACTATTATTCGGATATTCTCGGTAAAATGTTTCGTGAGATCGCGGTAAAAGGAAAGTTGAATAGTGATTTTAGGGCAATATGTAGGTAGTATAGATAAAAGTTTAACGGTTTTACACCCTAAGAAGCCTTCAAACGTAGTTCAACGTAGTCAGAAGCAACGCAACTAGTTGCATTGTATAATCCGAATAATATCCGTCTTTACACATAAACCTATATCAATATTTTAACCTGAAAAGCCTGTTTTTTTTTATGTATGGCCCTACCAAAATGACTCTACTCTACCTGATGGAAAGCATTAGCAAAAGCCAAGAGGTGGTGGCCAACATATTCAAGAATGCAGCATGGTGACCCACACCATGGCGGCCTATTGATGCTATTGCATCATTGGCCCTCCGGTCTCGCATTCACCAACGAAACACGACAGCACGAATGCTGTCATTTTGTTGTTTGTGTAGGGACTACAAGTTTCAGAAAACTGATTAAAAGAAGTTATAGGATATATAGTATCACGTTCCTACTGCCAGTAGAAAAAGTTTAAAAAGTATAACTCGACTACATAAAAACTTTGGATATTAATAAAATTTAATATTCTTGCTCTATCGCTTTTATGATTGTTTTATATCCATTCATCATTGTATCTGTTTGGGTCTAATTGTCTTAAAATATTTTTTTGTTAATCTTACTTTGAATATGATGATGTGTGATTACGGAAGGGTACCAATCAGTGCTGAACCTACATTTATTCTAAAAAATAATGCCTTGTTTGTTACCTGTCGTATTTGCCTTAAAAAGTTTTTTTTTTTTTTTCTAATCCAGTAGCAATGTTTAATTCAGGAAGTCACAGACTAAAGTTTGGTTTGGTGTCGTTGTTCTGTTAAAAAAAAAAAAGAGTTAGTAATAAAATAATTTAACAAATCTAATATGAAGCCAATTTCAAGTTGGGCAGTTCTTGTATTGTGGTGTATATATGCTAATAAACATATTTAAATTTACATAGCTTGTGTCTATTAATTAAAAGAGATCCAGAAGCTTATAGTAACATACAATGGCCTGTCAAAAATATTACCTTTTTTTTTAGTTTCGTTGTAGTTGGGTAAAAAACGATAAACTTGTTTTTGAAGTGGCGCGGGTCAGCAAGTTTTTTTTTTAAGATATAGTTGGCAAAGGATATCACCTGCTGGTAAGCAACTAGCGTCACAAGTGCATTGCCGACCTTTGGGGAATGGGGAGTGAGAGGGGTAGGGGAGTATTTTTTTGTTTGTTTTATTTTTGTAGCATACACATACTCCTGGGTGTCATTGGTACTTCTCTACATATTTTGTACCCGATACATATATATTAATGAAATATAAACATAAACACAATTATGTCAAACGTATTCAGGTGTTATCGCTTTGATGTACGTTGAATGGTAAAATTAATGAGACAGTTTACTAAGAGGAAAGGGATTATCGAGTCTCCATTCACGTATCAATTGTACTGAATCCTTTTATCCAGAGTCAACGGTAGGGCTTAACGAAAACACCGAGCATGACATTGTATTAAAAGTTATTTAGAATTTGCAGTTTTAGATGAAAAGTTAAATAAGTTGTCTATCTAATAAAACTTACTTCAACTTCATAATCACTGTGAATAATAATGAGTATGAGTGTTGTTTAGTTTCTTATTTTTTTACGTATGAGCCTGCCAAAGTGATTCTACTCTGTCTGCTGTCAGAATCGAAGAGTGGTGTCCACCATATGCATTGCAAATGAAGAAAATTCAACAATGCAGCATGGTGATACTATGATGACCTATTGCACTTGATGCTTCTGCATCATTGAGCCTTCGGTCTCGCACTTACTAAAGAAACACAAAAACACAAATGCGGTCATTTTAGTTTGGTCTTCTGAGTGAGAGTAGTACCGTTCCGGTCAAGCCGGCCCGTTCGTGCTGAAATCAGCGTGGCTTTAATACCTTTAAATATTGACCCCTTATTTCACACATTTGACGACTCAATAACTGATGTATACATAATAGAAGATTTTTTAACAATAAACTCTTTTAAATGTGCTTTCCCAGTAAATAAATCAGATGTTTTATTCACTTTATTATGAAAGTGATTCACATTACTCTAAAAGGCGTCGTCAGTTACAGTGTGCTTTGCGCTAATATTGTCAAGTTCATGTAATCACATCACACCACACTAATATATAAACACGAAAGTTTGTGAGTGTGTATGTTGGTTACTTCTTCACGCAAAAACTATGGAACGGATTTGGATGACACTTTACAATAACATAGCTTATACATCAGAATAAGACATAGGTTACTATTTGCCGCGACAACCGACATACACGCGGGCGGAGCCGCGGGCAACAGTTAGTATGCCAATAAATGTTACATTATAATTAGCCAGGCAGACATACGTAATCATAGTAATAGTGTGTTCAAACTCATAAATTATGTAATCCTTAATGAGCCGCGTAATAGCTAACTGTCTATCTAAGTCACACATCTACTTAGATTTTCTGTTTGTGCGATTACAACTCATAAATGTAATGGGTAATAACTAGCGTGTTCAAAACTACATGAATTTAATGATCACTTATATTTTTAATTATTATTTCATATTTTAAAATATTAGTGAGTATTATTATTTATTATAGATAGATAGATAGAAAACTCTTTATTTGTACACCATTATAGTACATAGATACACAGTACATGAAATGTGAAATGTAGTGTACAAAGGGCGGCCTTATTGCCAAAAGCAATCTCTTCCAGGCAACCGTAATGTTCATATTTATTATTTATTATTTTAAATATGAACATCAAGTTAACATTCGAAATCAGTTCACCTTCAGTCTGCCGATGCCAGTCGCTCCATGGAAAAACTGATATTGAGGTAAAACCGGTTGAAGTAGTAACTAACCCTAAATTATCTTGCGAATATAAAAAGTCTAGAAAGAGGAGATACAAAACTTACCAAATAATAAATGTTACTGTCGAAGTAAATATAAATCCAAACCAAAGACCACTAAAATAGCGACAAGGTATTACAAGCTGGATACAATTCATTCAAACTCGATTTGATTTTCCTCAATATTTTAGTAGCTGTGCCCGCGACTTCACCCACGAGGGATAGTGACTTTGGGTAGTAACATTCATACACCCTTTCATCCCCCCTTTCAACCCCTCACTACCGTTTTTTCGCATCAAAAAGTAGCCTATGGCCTTTCACAGGTTCTAGACTATCTGTGAACCAAATTTCATTTAAATAGGTTCAGAGGTTTTGGCGTGAAACCACGACAGACAGACTTAGTTACTTACACATTTATAATATTAAAATTTCCATATTGTGTAAGTGGGTCACCCTTATTATTAAGAGATACGTAAAATAGATATTGGCCAATTCTCAGACATACCCGGTATGTACAATAAATTTCATAAAAATCGATCCATCCGTTCCGAAGTAGTTTGGTAGCTAGTAAGATTCACATGTACAAAATACGAGTGCATGAGAAATTCTAAAAATATTTTAGTGTAAATTGCCTACAGTGGGTAAGTTTTCAAAATCGAAGCACGTAGAAAAAGCTAACCATCAAACAACAATAGTTCACGTAGCCCCTACTTTATATAGCGCTGCAATACCACTCAATAGTCAGGAATCATTTTATTTATCGTGGCTGTATCACATTCTATTTTTGGTTTATCGCCATTAATTTTTTTTCTTGATGTATGATGTATGACTATAATTTTCTAGAAGAAACAAATTCATAAGCTTTCATTCCATTTTGTATAAGTTTGGTAAAATAGTTTTAGCCCAGGTTTTAATCGTATTCCTGTCCCGTAGCGTTACCCGGGGTACAACAATAACCGCGGGTAACACCGCGGGACTCAGCTAGAAACAATATAAATAAATAAACAAACAAGTACCCACGACAGAGATTACTTCAAGTTCTTTTTATTAGACAAGACTTTCTAACCACCAAATGCAACAAGAAATGGAAGATTTAAAGTCCTGCCCTAAAAAAAGACAACTGACCGTATAAACAGTAACCTTAATATATTATAGCCAAATTTTCCTACCATCACCACCATAGTGACTTAGATTATTAAAACATAAGGAATACTGTTCTTACTGTTTTAGTAGTATTGTTTGTGAACTATAGCCACCTATAGTCACATCTTACTGTTTGCGCTAATCGTCATAAAAATGTGCAGTCATAAAAAAACTCACGCAATCATATGAAACGTGCAAAATAATCCAAGTTATACGTACAAAGTAATATGTTTACAAAATATTTGCGATAACATCTAAAGTGTCTCGATACATAAGAAGTAAGTTACGTCTCGCACAGATTCTGGTGAACACATTTCAAGAACTCCTTCAATCAAAATTTAAGTTGATATTGGAAAAGTTTGGCGAGATTGATGCGTAACTGTTATATAAACGACTTAGGGTATCTCTACTTTTATCAGCAAGGAATTGACAGCGTACAGAGTAATACACTAGTACACGAGAGTAAAGCACTAACATCGCTTAGTAAAACTTACTAAGCGATGTTAGTGCTTTGCTTTAACTTGACAACACACGCTGCGTTTAGTTCCTTTCATACTTGTTTTATGGAAAAGAAGATTAAAAATATTAGGAGCTTAGAGTAAAGTATGGCGTGTTGCGAAAGGGTGCTAGACGGAAAAAGTGTAACGACACTTTTTGCTATATTAACATTGAGTTGACGTCATAGTGCTGGATACTGAATGTTAAATATAACAGACTGATTGCCAATGTCCAATACCATGTTGAATACACCGGTTCTCGTCCGATCACCGAAGATAAGCAACATCGGGCGTGGTTAGTACTTGGATGGGTGACCTCCTGGGAATAAAAAAATCCCTGATACAATAATGTCAACCTATCTGACCAATAACTATAGATTTCAGTTTCACAAGTCTTGGATGTCACGTATGCGTCAAATATGCATATATTTTTCAGCAACTTTTATCTGTTAAGCATTGTTATATGGCAGATAACTATCTAAAATTTTATCAATAACTGGTAAAGCTGTAAATAAATAGTAAAAATAATATGTAACAAATATTATAAACAGTTATTTTTTCTCATTGAAATATTATATAAGTGATGAAGGGCAAACTACTTAGTGATAGTATCTCATCGAGGCTTTAGGCATTTAGCAAATTAGTAATTTCAGATTTGTTTCGAATTTCTAAAATTTTTGGCGTTTGATTATTTATTTAAGACCAAAGTGCCTTTTCGTGAATCCAGTACTAACGGTTCATGATTGATACAGGTGAGTCTCGATTAAATAATCTATCATTAGGCGGCGGATGAGTTTGACAGTGCCAGGGTCGGTAGTTTAAGTTTTGTTAAAAAAAAGAACGTGATGGTATTAGAAAAAAGAAACATAGTTTTAAATTATGCTTTTGAGCTTTGTTTCTATGCTAACGACGGACTCGTTAGCATCTAAAGTTCATCTTAATGTGATTTTTATACAAACGTACTTTGTTACTATGAAGATAAGATGATTTGCCACGTGGTCTTATGCCATAGGTATTTTGAAAAGGTAATGTTAAATATTCGCTCTAAAAATTGTGTGGTGTGTAGTAGTTTATGACAAACCACAAATGCGATGAAAAACTGTTGATATTTTTATTTATATTACAAATCATACTTGAAATCTAAATGGCAATCTAACATAGCTAACGGATTAGTATTACTAATGTATTAAAATGCATATGTGGGGAACAGGTGGTCATGTCCCACCAACACAAAGGGATTATCCTCCGACCAGGCGAGGTGATCATGCCTGGCGGTCTACTGCTCAACGGTTGACGTTGGGATTTTTCTATCTATGTTAATCGGCGCGAGAACTCTTATTGCGTGATTTAGGATTGTTAGTTACTTCGTGTTGTGCGTTACTTCGTAGTTCAGTGTATCTTCGGTAGATGGCGCTGTCATATGTTTTTGTTGCCGCTGTATGTGGAAGTCGCCACATATACATGGATTAAAAAAATAAGTTTAAAAAATTATAACCCTACTTCGTTATTATATAGCCTTTGCCACGCGAGCCATTATTACGAATCTATTGACACCTCATTCATTAAAAACAGTTCAGTAGTATACAATACAAACATACATTGATAGACTGCCAAAATCATTATCCGTTAGCATAGACAAGTTAAAAATGGAAACAGTAATTTAGTTTCTTAATTACGATGTACAAATTGTAAAGAGACCTTAAGTTACTAAGAAATTGGTTAAGATATTTGTATTTGTTTAACTAAAAGTTTATTTGTTACCACAATCTTTCGGGGCGCGTGTTTACGTAGTTTTTATTAACTTTTACTTGTTTGTTGTGGCGTGGATATTAAAGGGACAATTGAATATAAAAAGAGATTCAAACTTAAGGACACAGCTTGCTTATATTGGATAACAGTTTATTAATAGTAAGCTTCGTGAAAAAATATTTCTATGAAGTTTGTGGTTGGTAGACTTGTATATACGTATGTTTATTTTTAATGTTTTATCCGTTAATAGGTATAGAAAGATGGTCACTTTATGTCTTCTATATATAACTAAATCCTCATGTATTTATCTGGACTTAGTAATCTATACTACCTAATAGTGTGAAATAGCGCTCGCGTTGTTTCCCCGAGTGAGTGAGGATACCGAAGGCCTATCCTCCAACCCCTCCCCACGTCCCTCTTCCTATCCCCTAAAGGTCGGCAACGCATTTGTGACGCCTCAGGTTCTACGGGTGTCCATGGGCGGTGGTAATCGCTCACCATCAGGTGATACGTCTGCCCGTTTGCCTCCTATTCCATAAAAAAAAGAAGATGATTTATCGAAAATGCTAGTGGTAATAATTTGAAGTGTAGACTGCTTTACTTGATTGTAAGTGGGAAATGTTACTTGGATAGCTTATTGTCAAAGATATGTTTTTGTAATAATAACTATTATTTAGTTTCTCACCAAAACCTAAATACAATACAAATAAGATTATGACGTATAGTGATGATAGTATACTACTTTTATAGTTCAGTTTCGGCAACGGCGACCTGTCTCAATGAAGACCAGCCAACTTCGCAGGAAATATTACAGTGCTCTAGTGTGCTCGCAAATACAAGTGCACACTCTGTTCCTTCACAATCCGATGGGAAGACTATCCGACATGACCGGCAAAAGAACCGGTCTACCGGTATACTCACGGTTTTATGTGCTCTCCGAGGCATGAGACAGTGAGTTAAGACTCCGGTCTGTTATTAAACATTTCCAAGCCCAAGAATCGTACTCGTATTTTATATAGGTACTGATTTAAACTATCTTCATACTTGTACCTTTATTTATACGACCATTTAGTGACATCAACATTTTATTAACAAAAACATTTTTATACGGCCATTGCAACGCAGCAGCGTTCATTTGGAAATATTTATTTAAATTAAATACTCTCGTTTAGTGCACCTCTAATATAACACTTATCATAATTTAACATAATTAACACAATTAATGTCCAATACACCTGGATATTAATTGTGTTAATGGGATTTTTAAGATTAATATTCTGCACATATTCCTTGATGTTAATACGATTTCGATTTGAAAGAAATCAGGAAATCTCACTTAACATTCATGAAAATGTCCAATATGTAACTTTGTTTTGACAGGTAAATATATATATAGAATAGAATATATTTGCTCAAAATGCCAACAAAATATCTATGTTGGAAGGGCGCTTCGGTTCGATGTTTTGTTACTTCCTTAGATATGCTAATACCACCCCCGATGTAAACTTACGGCCATGTTTTGATTCATTATACCTTGTAGAAATGTAACAGTGTTTTAACAAGAGAACCTTCTGACAATATCGTTAAATATTCACCACATTATTGGGGACATTGCTTTTGTAAAAGGTCACACTGATTACTCAAGTTCGTATGAATAATTGTATACATTTATGATTACCGTGACACTTGAAATAACTTTGTTGAGATAAATAATTGTTTGTTATTTAACGATATATTATATATTATTTAATATTAGCCTATTTAATACATATATTATGCGGAGCCATTACACTCGTCGTACCGTGACTTTACCGCCTCAATTTCAATCAATTAATAAATTATAAACATTTTCGTTTTAAATCTATTACATTGCTATATATCTTTTAGCTATTTAATTAACTTAATCTTCCAAAAAGAGAAACACAAGGTTAAAGAACAAATAAAACTAGGTATGGGTGTGTCACAATTTGAAGTAATTTATTAAACTGTTACGTTGTAATATCTGTTTAGTACCTTTAAACGAGCAAGTATAAATATAATCTAAATTTCGGAAACCGCACCAACCATTTTCAAACCAAAACAGGGGAGGGGGGAGGGGGTTTCGGGGGCAATGAATCGATCTGGCTAGGATTCATATTAAGAAAATTTAAAAAAAAAAAACCGAGCAACGCTCGAACATCTAGAGACTTTAATGAAAGTTGAAATAATGTTTGTTTTAAATGATGAATTTATTGAATTGAATGTAATGAAATTTTAACTATAATAAAACCTACGTCATGTTTCGCCGATGCCATTATCAGATCTTAATGTACTTATCATGGTACCACCGTTGGGATATCTCATTTCCATTAAAAAATAATCATTAAAATCGATTCATAAACGATGAAGTTATCCGCGAACACCCATAAATATATATATACGGTCGAATTGAGAACCTCATCCTTTTTTTGAAGTCGGTTAAAAAGAAAAACATTTTACTAAAAAAAAATTGTTGTTCACGTTTTTTTGAGCTGTTTGACTGCGTGATTCCTATACGACATTTTGATAGCAAACTCGTTTTATTTAGAAAACATGAAACATCTTAGAAGAGTTCATATTCATCCGCGTGAAATAAACATGTTAAATCAACTTTTACTTGAGTATTAATACTCAACTACTGTTTAAAACATTGTATGTGAAAATACCACACATTTATTCAAGTGGCAAAAAAACTAGAACGTCTTTTCATTTTGTCCCCTCTTACAATCTTTTACCCACAACGAAAAGGAAAAATTGACACATTCCTAACCAGAGTAAGAAGACCTCTGATGTTTGATATGATGGTTACAATTCTGTTGAAAGTTGCGCCGTATGGGTGTCTGAAACACTGGATGTGGTTTACCACGCGAACGATTTTTTCCGAGTACGGTATCGGAATTTACAATGCAAAAGAGTCTATCGTGTTGGCTCGCAGTTTGTGGGGCCAATTGTATAGCATTTACGTGGCGATGGGGATCGCCACAATAGTGCGAATTTACCTTGTTTCTCCACTTTGAAATGATTGCTAGGTATAAACAGAATTCAAAAAATGTGTTCCACTAGTTTAAGTATAGAATTATTTTAAGTCTATGGCTCAGCTTAAATGGTTTGTTTGTATCTCTATGTAACCTGTATATCTATGTGTCCATTCGTGAGGGTAGATACATATTTCGAGCTCTGTCCAAAGGTTAGTTGATATGTTTTTTATGCTATATGAGAGCAAAGACGTTGACTCGATAAGAAATAACTACTGTCACCCAATGTCTCACTGAACCTTTCTTAAGCGGGAAATATTTTTCCTTTCGGTAGGAGAGACGATGAGACCTGTGACTCAAAGTCAAACCTGCGTTACCGCTTATTCCATCTTTCCTCAGTTTCGGTGGTGGAGGACTTTGAGTTCCGCTAACCTTACATTCTCTGTGAAAATTAACTGCCTCGTTGGCGCAATGGTAGCGTACGCGACTGTTGTGCTTGAGGTCTCGGGTTTGATTCCCGAGTCGGACCAAATGTTTGTATGATCTGCAAATATTTTGGTTGGTAGTTTTCTATGTATAATACGTATGTATTTACAAAAAAATATGTATATATGTATTTGTATCAGTTTTCTAGTACCCATAACACAAGCTCTGCTTAGCTTGGGACTAGATGGCGTTGTGTGTTAGATGTCCGAAATATTTATTTATTTATTATAATTATAAAATCAGCGAGGAATTGCTTAACGCGCTTTCCTTTAAGGTGATGGTATCACAGTGGCTAATAATAGTTGACCCACGATAAAAATACTAGGGCAAGTTTAAGAGTGTGTGTGTGTAGGTTTGCCCTTCCTACCTGTACCGAGCAAACAAACCCTGGAACTTACTACCAGCACACGTTACCCTCCCTCTATGATCCCGGGTCATTTAAGCGGGACGTGAAATAACACCTAACTAGGCCGCCATAGTGTGGAATACATTCGATGGTTACCCATCTGGATACCCACTCTTGGATTCTACTCATGCTTTCCATCTGACAGAGTAGAGTAAATTTGGCAGCTAACCTAAAAAAGCACTATGGGAGTATCTTGTACAGATATTGAGTCATATGCCCACGTCCACACTTTTGTAGGCAACTTAATTACAATTGAATTTACCTCCCTATACCCATAACTATTACCTCGAAATTCGATTATTCTATCGTACTTACTATTATTATAAATGCGTAAGTTTGTGCGAAAATACGGATATTTGTTACTCTTTACCTAACGGATTATTAAGTTTATTGATTAGAAATCACTGAACGGATTTTGATGAAACTTACAGTAATATAGCTTATACACCAGAATAAGTCATAGATTACTTTTTACGCGATATCCGTTTACACTATGGCGGAGACGCGGGCAAAAACTAGTTTAAACTACTAAACTTTAATAACTGTATTGAACATAATTCAATTGTAATTGTGTGATACTCAAAAGGCAATTTATTAATTAAGACTGTCTTAAGTTCGCTGCTCTCATTGTGATTATCCTGCAAAAGCCGTGTGATTGTTGTTCGCTGTGAATAGTGAAAAGCAGCTATAATCTTCAATTCCCCGTCTGAGGGTTCATGGTTCCGGACAGAACCATTAGATTAAGGAGCGCACATCCTGGGTTGTGTGGATAAATCCCAGCAGTGATATCTACAGAGGCAGCCAGCGGCTCACCACCTGGCTCGCTTCCGTGTCCTGAGGACTCCTCACTCGGCCACGTAGAAAAGAAAGTATCTATTTTTTATACCTAGCACCCACATAAGGTGTTACAATTTCTCACTTATTACCAGATCGTCAATAGAAGCCCTAATAGACCCTCGTCTGAGGTCTGAAAGGGGTAGAAAGTTCATCTGGGTGTCTGTCTGCAGTGCAGCGGCACCGAATAGTGTTTTTACTGTATAATATTATTTTTTAAGCTAGTGACAACCCACTTGTAAATTAATTATAAATTTCTGTTTAATCTATACCTGTACTTTTAATTTATTAAGTTGTGAATATATGAATGCATCACTGAGGAGTATTCGTTTCTTCTGAAGAGCACCCTGGGTATCCCAAACACACACCCACACATATTATCTTTTTTTAACTTTTTTCATTTTTCTACCTTGTTAAATTTATTTTACAAATTTCTTTTGACGGCGCCCTGAGAGCTCATGGTCTACGGCTGACAAGTCGGTGAGGTGACTGCCTGACAGGTTCAGGGGTTACAAATTGGCCTACCTATACCCATTACTATTACCTCGAAATTTTGCCTTTGAAAGTCGATTATTCTATCGTACTTACTATTATTATAAATGTGTAAGTTTGTGCGAATATACGGATATTTGACGGATTATTAAATTTACTGATTAGAAATCACTGAACGGATTTGATGAAACTTTACAGTAATATAGCTTATGCACCAGAATAAGTCATAGACTACTTTTTACGCGATATCCGTTTACACTATGGCGGAGACGCGGGCAAAAACTAGTTTAAACTACTAAACTTTAATAACTGTATTGAACATAATTCAATTGTAATTGTGTGATACTCAAAAGGTAATTTATTAATTAAGTACGAACAATATCAAACAGGTTACTTCAAAGGGAAAACCAATCTCCTTTAATCATACATGTATACTTTATACTATAGATATACCTCCCCATACTGGTTCAAAGAAATAACATAATCAGTAATTTCGTATTAAATGTATATTATAATAAACCCTTATCTCAGAGTATAAGTATTAGTTTCTTTTAGTTTTAGATAAAGTTTCCTCTGAACGGGAAGAATAATATATGGAACATTGATTTTGATCCGTTTTGGATGCTATTAAGCCTCTTTTTGACAGTGTGTTATACTTTATTTGCTTTTGCTTCTTTGAAGTTAAACCACCGACAAACATGTGGTTTTAAATTGACAGTTTCAGACATTTGTGTATGAATATGGCGAATATGAAATTTCAGCTAAGAATACATCACTCTATGTTATTGAAAATAAATAAATGAATCCAAAAAAATATTCATTATTTATTTAGGTTTTTTTTTTTATGGACTATGCTCAACTCTCATTAATCCATACAAATATTATAAATTCGATAGAAAATCTGTCTCTCTGTCTGTTCCTATTTCACGGCTAAACCGCTGCACCGATTACAATGAAATTTGGCATGGGGATAGTTTCATTCTAGAGAAAGGACATAGGCTACTGTTTACCGCGATAGCCAAGATATATGTAGCGGGCAGAGCCACGGGCAAAAACTAGTCCTACATAAACACCAGTGCACTTATTATGATTAAGTTGATATCGCATCTGAATTACGTTAACAGATCAATGGGTAGTCAAGTGGGTCACTTCCCTTCGCGGCACTGTGCGGTTCACGTGTGACGTCGCGTTTTAAAAATTTAATATTGTTTTTGTGTATCCTCGCGACTGTTTCCCGGTTTGTGGGCGGCTTAAGGTTGTGTATAGTGTTTTTAACAATTAATCTGTAAGTTTTTACGCCTTATAAACACAAATATTGTGTTAGTTCTTTTCATTACGGCTATCGGTAAGTCAATTTATTTTATTCTTAAAAGTGGGTAGGAATAATATTTTTGTTTGTATTAATTTTATTTTCGTGTTTTTAATTTTAAAGTTGTTTATATTGATTTTTCTTTTGTCTGGTGTGTCTTTGTTTGGCCATGTCGGTTGTTGGCGAGTTGCCCGATCCCGGTGGTACAAATGAATTTCAAACACCAACCGGAAAGGGATTATTTGGTAGTATGTCTCCAACAAATTTATCGCCAAAGGAAAGTAGGGCTTCGGACTTGAGCGGAAGTGTTTTATCTTTTAGTGGTCGTGATAGTTGTGGGGAGTATAATTATTTTGAGTTGGTGTCTCAGGCAACCGAATATTTGGCAAAAATTAATGAAATAGTTAACGATCAGGGGTCGCGAATGAATGTGGGGAACAGGACGGCCATTATGGACGTAACCCAGCGGATTACCGGTATCGTGTCGTTGTTGGCAATTAAATCTGCTAGCAATGAAACAAAATTAGCGAATCTTGAGCGCCAGGTGAGCGCGGTTCGACGGCCGGGTTTGACCTACGCGGACAAGCTTGGCCTTCGCTTACCGCCTGGATCGGCCCCGTGTCCGGTGTCCGCTGAGGCGCGCGTACCTAGACCGTGTGTTATTGCATATCCTACTACGGAGCGTTCAGCGGAATATGCTACTTCGTCGGCTACAAAAGAGGCTCTCATAAAGGCTATTAAACCCAGCGACGAAGGTTTTCAAATTGTAGGCGTTAAAAAAACCGCAAAGGCAGGCGTCGTGTTGCGAGTCGCAAATGAAAGGCAGCTTAAAAAACTAGAAACAGTAAGCGCCATTAAATCTGTAGGCTTACGTTTAGAAAAGCCGAATGGCCGAAGGCCCCGTATAATTGTAAAAGACGTACCTGGTTCTATGGAGGATCGTACCTTCCTAACAGCTTTATATCGTCAGAATATCAAGGACGAATTAAAATTAAGCGAAAGCGACTTTTTAAAATCAACCAAAATTGTTAGACATCGTAAACTGGAAAACGGACGTCAATGGATAGGCTTAGAATTAGAAACAGACGTTAGAAAACACTTGGCTAGCACAAAGGATAAATTATATATAGACTGGGCCACATGTAGGTTTGTAGACGACTTAGAAGTAGTTCGTTGCTTAAACTGTCAACAATTCGGTCATGTTCAAAAGTTTTGCACAATTAAAACTCCTACCTGTGCTAATTGCGCGGCCAGCCACGACACAAGGGCTTGCCCGGATAGGGACACACCAGATTTTAAACCAAAATGCGCACAATGCAGCCGGTTTAAAAAACCATGTGACCATCGATGTGGATCACAGGACTGCTCCACATATAAACTTAAATTAGAGCAGCTAATCCTAAACACTAATTACTGAATAGTTTATACAGTAGTAGTTGTAGTACCTTTTTAATAAAATGGATAATTTCTCGATAGGCCAGTTAAATCTTCATAATGATAAAATAGCCACATCAGAATTAGATCGTTTAGTTTTTGAACAAAAGTTAGACATTGTCCTTATACAGGAGCAATATCAGAGCGCTCACTTGAGGAAATATGTAGTGCAACTAGATAGCCGGTCACGGGCTGGGATATATGTTGCAAGTTCTAATTTCACAGTAACATCTTTGCGCAACCTTATGACGTCACACTGCGCCGTTGCTGAGATCTCATCCTCTACCTGTAAAGTTTATGTAGTGAGCTGTTACTTTCAATTTTCACATCCTATTGATCCTCATCTACATCATTTACGTTTCGTTTTGCGGTCCCTCGTAGGACACAAAATTATCATTGGCGCTGATGTCAATGCATCTTCTACTTTATGGTATGGCAAGTTGCGTTCAACTGACATGGCCCGGCGCTGTGCGGTTGAAGATTTTATTGCGGAAATGAATCTTACTATTCACAATACCCCTGATGCACCACCAACTTTTTGCAGCCCTATGGGTGAGTCTTCTATTGACGTGACGCTTACGCGCGGCGACGTCTCGATATCTGGATGGCGTGTCCTACCGGATGCATCCTGTAGTGATCACCGCTTAATCGTGTACGAATTCATTCCAATGGTTGCACAACATCCGCAAATAACTCCGTACAATTTTAGATATAAAACTGAAGGGGCAAATTGGGCTTTATTTGGTTCACTCTTTGCGGTGCATGCCAGAGACTTCACTCGCAGTTGTCTATCAGCTGAGGAAAGCGCAAACATATTATCAGACACTTTCACATATTGTGCTGATGTTTGTATCGGCCGCGGATCTATCACTAACACTCGTAGATGTGATTGGTGGAACTATAAATTAGTCGAATTACGTAGAATCTATCGAAAAGCTCGTAAAAAACTAAATGCCATTAAAAAGCGTAACGTAACAGGAGATATTTACAATAATGCTCTCATTGCTCTTAGAGTTGCCAGGTCTCACTACAGGGCAGCTGTGGAGAAATCAAAGGGAAATTTAATACGCAAACTTGTTGATAAACTCGATAGAGAGGGTCCGTGGTCACCTTTGTATCATGAATTTAAGGCAAATAGATCTATCGACCTTGCATACGTACAGAACATCAAAATTCATAATAGTTATACTACAGGAGTAGAAGAAACAGCAAAATATCTTTTAGAATCACTTGTGCCCGATGATCGGCCGGAGGATGACACTGATTATCACCGACAAATTAGGCAGTGGGCCATCGAACCACCAGTGTCTCCAATGTCTGACTTACCATCTTCAGACGAATTTCTTAGTATTGTTAGGTCATTACCACTAAACAAGGCTTCGGGCGACGATAAAATATCAAATAAAATGATAAAAGAAGCTTGCAAACTCTCGGGTGACACCATTTTAACAGTTTTTAAACGTTGCATTGCGGAAGGAGTATTTCCTAGTGTTTGGCGGTGCGGTAATATTCGTATAATACCAAAAAGCGGCGATAAGCCGCCGGACGATCCTGGGTCCTATCGACCTATAACACTGCTGCCATCGCTAGGAAAGCTTTTAGAACGTCTTGTAGTGCCTCGACTTCTACCGGGTGGAGTTAAATTTCATGATAGACAATTCGGATTTACGTTGGGAAAATCAACAACAGATGCGGTCATATCTGTAAGGAAAACTGTCACCGAGTCAAGGTTTCAATACGTCTTAGGTATCTTCTTAGATATATCTGGCGCCTTCGACAACGCGTGGTGGCCCATGCTATTGCTAAAGTTAAAATCAAGAGGATGCTTTAAAAATATTTATTCCCTTATTTCCTCGTATTTCACACAAGGCACAACTAAATTGAGACTTGGGCATCATTCTGTGTCGAAGGCGCTTACGATGGGGTGCCCTCAGGGCTCGGTGCTAGGTCCATACTTGTGGAATATAGGCTTCGACGATTTTCTCTCAATACCTGTACCACCCGGATGTACCCTAAACGCGTATGCGGACGACGGTTTATTACTGGTGGAATCTGACACTAGAGCGGGGCTTGAGAGTCTGGCTAATAGATGTTTGAACTTAGTATCTCTTTGGGGCGTACGTAATCGCTTGACTTTTGCACCAAACAAAACCTTCCAGCTACTTCTGAAAGGTAACCTCAAATCACCGCCGTGTATTAAATTTCAAAATGTTAGTATAAAAAATAAAACCTCGGTTTGTTATTTGGGATTAGTTTTAGAAAGAAATTTTTCATTTATCGAACATATTAGAACAGTTAACGAAAAGTCTAAAAAAAGTTTCTTTGCTCTGACGAGGATATCAACTGCCACATGGGGTCTTTCATTTAATACATTAAAGATTATATATGGAGCTACTTATTTGGGTTCTATTTGCTATGGTGCTCCCGTGTGGGCCGATAGAGCGACTGTAGGTGCTGTCCGTCGGAAACTGTTACAAGGACAACGACTTGCATTGATCTTCTTGTGCAAAGCATATAGGACGGTTAGTACTGAGGCTTTACCGGTGTTGGCGGGTGTCCTTCCGGTCGATCTCGAGGTGCAAAGACGTGCAGCCATGTACTATTCCACATTACAAAACATGGAATGCGATTTTTTGGGCGTACGAGACCGCGATAAAATCATAAGATTGTTTCAACAGCAGTCCAATGTCTATAACGATCTAATGGATGAATGGCAACAACGATGGGACGAATCATCTAAGGGGCGCCACCTCTACCAGTTCTTTCCATCTGTTCGCGAACGGTTGTCGAGGACATGGCTCGAGGTAGATCACTGTGTCGCTCAATTTCTTACAGGCCACGGTAACTTTAAGAGCAAACTACACTCATTTAAATTAGTCGATTCACCATTGTGTCAATGCTCAACACCTGATATTAGCTGTGAACAATCGGCTCATCATGTACTCTGGGAGTGTAGTCTTTGGTACAATGAACGTAACACAATGCTAAATAGTTTACAAATGACATCTGGGGCGGTATACTATGAGGATCTTGTGTCAACTGCGGTGAATTTCCGTGCGTTTAGGCGATTCTGCCATACATACTATAGTAATCAAATATAGCTCACTTAGGACCCCTAATACTTTATCCGTGGTGCTTCCCGGTTTGAAAAAGGTGTCTGCCTATTTCGACTTCATTTTGTCTCCCGCTTTGCTAAGGAGGGAAGTGGATTTATCATTTCCAACTCCTCCTGTTTTTCTTCTGATTAACTTCGTTGCGGGTTCCAAGACAGTTAATTTTCTTCCTGGGACTTCCCGAGTGTCATAACTCGGTGTGTTCGTGGGTCACTGCTGTCGATCCTGGTGTACAGGAGTTACAGTGGTGGGAATGTGGGCGGGATTAGTCCCATAAAAAAAAAAAAAAAAAGATCAATGGGTAGGTGAAATATTATATACTAGTTGTTGCCCGCGGCTCCGCCCGCGTGTATGTCGGCTATCGCGGCAAATAGTAGCCTATGTGTTATTCTGATGAATATGCTATATTACTGTAAAGTTTCATAAAATCCGCTCAATAGCTTTTGCGTGAAAGAGTAACAAACATCCATCCATACATCCATCCATCCTTACAAACTTTCGCATTTATAATATTAGTAAGAAGTAAGATTATCACTAGGATATAACTGTTGGCGCACGAGCACCGAGCAGCGGCGGGGGACAGAAGCACAGCGGCGCTAGGAGGCCATCTTTGGGTGCAACGGCACTCCGCGCAACACATCAGACAGCGACGCTCGCCTTATATACTTATTTCTTTGTACATAATAAAAGTATTTTTTATACAGTCCACAATCCTTTTTTGCATACCGAAGTAATAGAACAACTAGACCTCCGTAGACAATAACGTTTCCTTTAACCTCGAATCTTACATTGTTGCGCTTCTAATATCAGTTGCCACACAGTTTCACAATCTATACAACTAAATAAAATTGGAGTGTCTGTTTGTAATATTAAAATAACCGCTTTTTACTAAATGCATATGTATGTATACACGGTACATATACCAAAACCGTAGTTTAATTTCTTTTTGTCTGTCTGTCTGGCTGTCTGTTTGTTCCGGGTAATCTCTGGAACGGCTGGACGGATTTTGACGGGACTTTCACTGGCAGGTAGCTGATGATCCAGGGAGTAACTTAGGCTAATTTTTTTAGACTAACTTTGCCCCGCGGCGTTACTCGCGGTACAACAATAACCGCGGGTAACACCGCGGGGTTCAGCTAGTATTAAGATAATATTGTAGTGAAAAATTAATTTCGGTATCTACAGCATTGATATAATATATATTAGTTCAATGATCTCCAGTCACGGATTTTTGTTACATATATTTTTTTGACAAATATTTCAAAATATCCGTTTTGAATATAGACAACTATAATATGCAATCAGTCAGAAACATTAATAATATTGGTAAGATTAATAAAAAATATTTAAAAGTATAATTATGGATGTCATATTATTATGTGTTATTGCTCTCCTGTCGAGTTATGAGAAATCCCATTTGTTTAATTAAGACTAGATTTTAAAAAGATCGAACTTAAAACTTTTTAAATATTTTTTTTTAATTAAATTAAAATCTATACTCTATACTTAATATATGAAGCTGAAGAGTTTGTATGTTTGTTTGTTTGTTTGAACACGCTAATCTCAGGAACCACTGGTCCGATTTGAAAAATTCTTTCGTTGTTGGATAGTCCATTTATCGAGGAAGGCTATAGGGTATATATCATCACGCTACTACTAATAGGAGCGGAGCAACAATCAAGAATGTTTCAAAAACGGGGGAAATTTTCACGCTACGGGCAATATAAGGCGCAAACGAGGTTGCGTGGGTCAGCTAGTCAATTACAAATGTAGACCACCTCTTCATCATGAGCCTGTCGCAGCCCACTGCTGGACATAGGCCTCTCCAATGCCACGCTATCTGGTTCGATGCTCGGCTTTATTCTTCTGGCTGTTACAACCTTTACTAGTCTTTATGTATACATGTATACATACATACATTTACCTTTTTTTATGTATGGCCTGCCAAACTGACTCGACTCTGCCTGATGGAAAGCATAAGCAGAGACCCAAGACTGGTGGTCACCATACTTTATAAAAATACATCTAATTGGCGTCTGTTTGTAATATTAAAATGACAGATTTTTACTAAATGCACATGTATGTACGCACGGTATATATATGAAAAATGTATTTTTTACAATTTTTGTCTGTCTATCGGTCTGTCTGTCTTTTTGTTCCGGGTAATCTCTGAAACGACTGGACTGATTTTGATGGGACTTTCATTAATAGGCAGCTGATGATATAGGCTACTCCCTATATCATCAACTACCTATCAGTGAAAGTTACTATTTAGACTACATTTTTAAACTAGCTTCTCCCCGCGGAGTCACCTGCGGTTCGACAATAACCACGGGTAACACCAAAGGAACTCTGCTAGGCAATAATATATAAGTTACTCCAAGCTGATTCCCGCCACAGCGACCAGTCTTAATGGAGACTAGCCAACAACGCAGATGATATTATAGTGGAAAAGTGTGCACGCAAAATGTATACACGGTTCCCTCCCCCTCATAGTTAGATGGGTTGGTTACAGAGAGATAGATTTTAGACAACTTGCGATCTTTTATATGTCATCAAATTATAGAATCATCATCATCATCAGCCTATCGCAGTCCACTGCTGGACATAGGCCTCTTCAATTTCCCGCCACTTAGTTCGATCCTCGGCTTCTCGCATCCAGCTCCTGCCGGCCGTCTTGCGCAAATCATCTCTCCACCTGGCCTGCGGACGTCCTAAAACATGTTTGCCGAAACGTGGTCTCCACTCAAGAACCCGTTTACCCCAACTGTTATCGGTTCTACGGCAAATATGGCCAGCCCACTGCATGGCAATTATAAAATAACAGAACAATAAGATTGTAAGTTTATAGTGACCAGCCCCCTGAGCCAAGTTGCAAGAGTTCCGTGTCGATTTTATTTCTACAATCGCTAACGCTTCTATTCTCTTGTATTATTGGTCAATAGTTTGTTTTAACCACATGACTTAGCGTTGAGAGACGCCATTAGCATACATATTTTGTAAGTTTATTTTTAACGTTTACGTTTGTAGAATGCAACTTGAATATTATGTCATATCGTAATATGGTTTAGTCTGATATATCAGACACGAGCGGGGAGAGATTAGGCGCAAGATAAACAGATAAACGATTTCTGTAAAATTTGGTATGAGTTTTAAAGTAAAAACAAACGGGGTTGAAAACGTTTCCTTTTATGAAGTCATTTAAAAATAATGACTAACTTGAAAACTTAACTTTCTAAGGACCAGAACATTAAATAATTAATTTTACTACCATATTTAGGCTCATGTTTAAAATCGACGTTGAAAGTCACATTATTGTACGTACGTGGAGTATGTATATGTTCATTGGTAGTCCCCGTAGGTTGGAACTGTTTTGCAAAACATGTTGATCAAGCATGCGTTTAGGGATTTCTAGCATTGCCTAACGACCACTGGAATGTGCTTGTTGGTACATTAATGTTACCTAATTTGCTATGACTCAAATTTCTAGAAGCCCGATTTTTATTATTGCATTTTTTATGCATAGCGAGCAGACGTATCACCTTATGGTAAGCGATTACCGCCACCAGAGGCATCACAAGTGTGCTGGCCTTTGGGGGACGGGGGGAGGGGTTGGGGTATGAGTCTCCGGTATCCTCACTTAATTTGTATAGATTAAAACACTAAACAGTTCACGACAAACGAATCTTATAATTCGAAATATGACTACAAGTCATTCACGAAACACATAACAGATTAACATTAAAACGATTAAGAAATAGGTTTAGGACGATATAACATTAAACGACAAGATATGGTTGACGAATGCCGTACGAACCAACAAAAACACGTCATACCGATCACTGCTCGAACAACAAGAGAGTGAGCATAGCCAAGTATCGTTTTTTTATAGGTTCGCACTGCATAATTTATCGGTAGAGTAGGGATGAACCTAACACACTACTATCCATTTCGTTCTAGTAAAAGGTATCTCACCAAGTTTATCATTGAAGCTCTCTGTTTTTGTTGCTTTCATCGGTTAATGCGAAAATCTAAAATTTTTGTAGACGTATACATACGCAACAGTGTATACCTAACATCTTATTGTTACCTTTAATCCACCCGCCTATTACAGCCATTATAATAAAACCCTTAATTCGTGCAGAGAATAAAGATATAATCGTTTGACAGTTTTAGTCGCTTACATTAATATATTCGCGGATATAATGCAGAGCTTAGTAAGTAGATTATTGCAAAATTTTCTTTGTCATGAATTCAAGTTTTTACTCCTGCTTGCTAGTTGAAATCAGAGATAAGCTTCAGGCTTTAGTTAGATGGTTGAAAGAAAACATTTTTCTACATCCATACACTTTACACTTTGTGTATCGTCATTGTACTGGGATATACTGAGAACTAGTTGACACCTTAATGTTTTGAAAAATACTTTAAATTAACTAGTTATTGTCCGCGGCTTCTTCATGTTTCTAACTAAATGACGTATTTTCATACAACAACTCATCCCTGATTTTACCACGTCAGTGGTGGAATTAAAAAAAAATCCTTGCTTGATGCTTACAGCATGAAAAACATCACCAGTCATAAGATTTAGCCGTTACCGGTTCACCCGATCACATATTCTCGTCAATAAAGATTTGTTTTTTATGAGTCTACCAAAGTTAATCTTCTCTGCCTGATGGAAAGCATGAGCAGAATCCAACAGTAGTGGTCATCACACTCATTGCGAATGCAGACAATGTAACAACGCATCCTGATAAACCTATCGTGGGAGAGCCACCCTTCGGCATGAATGGGCCGGCTCAACCGGAGTGATATCACGGCCTCACAGAAAACCGGTGTGAAATAGAGCTTGCGCCGTGTTTCACCGAATGAGTGAGGATAAAGGAGGCCAATAACCCAAATCCCCTCCCCCTATCTCCCCTCCCCATCCCCCAAAGGCCGTCAACGCACTTGTGACGCCTCTGGTGTTTGCAGGTGTCCATGGGCGGCGGTAATCGCTTACCATCAGGCGATACGTCTGCCCGCTTGCCCACCCATACCGTAACAAAAAACCACACTATGGCGGCCTATTGAAGTGCTTCTGTATTATTGGGCCTCCGGCCTCGCATGCACCAACGAAACGCGACAGCACGAATGTTGTTATTTTAGGGTTGTCTTCTGTAAGAGGTTAGTACCGCCTTAGTCGAGTTCTTGACATACATACTACCATGACAAGAAATTATGACCACATAAAAAGTTTAGTTATATTTCTGTTTTTATTATCACAAGAAAAAAAGTAGTTTAAAATCTAGTCCAGTCTATTTTAATTAAATCTTAGTTGAGCATAGTTCTGAAAAATTCTTTGAAGCTATTATCTTCAGTGTTTTCTTGCAATTACTTTGAAGTTCAATTTTTCTTCTACCATCTTTTTAACCAACTTAACCGATACATCAATGTATATATTATCATTTTTGTTTAGCATTTTTAACCAACTTTAAAAAAGTAGTAGGTAATGCGGATGTATTTTTATTTGTTTGTTACCTTAGAACTTTGACTGGGTGAACCGACTTTGAAGATTTTATTTGAACGCTGATGCTTTCCCTGTGTTCTTATTTAAATTTGGTTCAGTTCTTGAAGTTTATTTTTTTGTTAAAATTTTTATTTTTATACGTACAAACACCTAAACTAATAAAATAAGATTTATTTGAGTTGACAAATTCTTACAATAAGCAGAAAACTAGCAAACTATCGTTACAGCCAAATTCTCTTCCACGTTACTATACAAGTCATGCACAAAGCTTGGTTTTCCAATACCCATATTGACTCACCTTCCTCAAAGGTCGTACACATTATGGCTCAGAGTAGAAGTCATACACATAACTATGAACAAATAAAAAATGGCGGCACAAAACATAATGTGAAATGAATGGTTGGACGTGTCGCGTGATTTACGGCTGTGTTGTCATGAATAATTTAACCATTACTAGGTCTTCCAATTTCCTGTCCAGCAATAATGTTGTTTTTGATTACTGTAACGATAAAAAATCAACACGTTTAAATAATCAGGGTAAATCCCCGTCATTCTCAATTGTAGGATATTACATACGATACGACTGATTCGATATCATTAACTTTTTTAATAGTAATAACAAAATTAATAACTATTCTTTCCTTTTGAAGTGAAAACTCCAATATATGTACTGTAAATATATATTTACACACATAAATATACCTCCGTGCGTTATTAGTATACATTTTCACTTCTAGCGGTACTCCCCAAAGACTGGACCGCATTTGTTTTTTCAACCTAAAAAGTTGTATTTTTAAGTGAAAGCTTCTTAAGCCGTGTTGAGTACTATTTGGTAGGAGAAAATTTTATGAGTTCGCGTTACCACGTCACCGACATGCTGACGTCACAAAACTTCTTTCGCCGCGTTGAATAATTTTTGGTAGGGGAAAATCTTATGGGTTCACGTTATGGACACGCTAATAATGTTTGATTTTGATAATTTTACTATAAACATTAAAAAATTTCTAATTTTACAAATAACATTTTGAGTTCTGAGTTGTCACTGTTTATGCTTATGACTACCAAATTTTTTCTCTTTCACTTTTTAACGGGACCAACAGGATAGTCTCCATCATCAGCCTATCGCTGTTAATCAAGTCAATCCACCAAAACGTGTCAACCGCAACTTCCTCTTTTAAAGCCGTTTAAAAAAAAGCTAGTAATCAAAGAGCCAAAGGAAAGTTAAGGCCTTCCGTTCGAAATTTTTAAAAGAAAAAAAAAACACAAGGCAGTCATGAGGACTGCCGACAGAAGTGAAAACTTAAAACTACAAACAAATAGTTAATGAATTTAAATAAAATGCGCGATAAAAGAAGTAACACAAACGCTTAAAAAACATAGGTTAATGCTATGCAGTATAAACATATTACCCGAATCCAGCTTTTCGTCTAGTATGTAAAGTACTTACTCATTTTTTTTTACTGTTTCTTCGTTACTTTTTTCATTAATAGATGCACTTTGTTCAATTCCCATATTTTAATGACTTGATATACACGAATTTTACAAGTATATAGACAGTCGAGCCATCAGCTGTCACCATCCGTACCGGATGTAGTACAAACACACACATACACTCGCACAATATCTTACGAATATTCGATCAGGTCACGTGTCCTGACGCGAGTTTAACATTTTTTCCCATCTAAAAAAGTGCACAACGCCATTAATGAAATTTTCACTTTAAAAACAATTATATATTTTCAGAGGTATTGATAATCTTAATCTCGACTTTCAATCGTTTCAATAGAATATGTATTGTATAAATCTGTAAATGAGTACTCAATTTACATTTCCAGCATCAAGTGAATAACAAGTAATGCTTAATTTATTATAAAATGTTGAGACAAACTTTTAAAATGTAAAAGGTAAAAAGTTCAAGGTTGCAATCTTGACCTTCTTCGGAGCAGACATTTGAGAAAATATAGTGGTGATAATCTTTTTATCGCTGAAAGAATTAAGGCTTTAAATTTTAGTACGATGTCGATGTCATCTTACGTGACATACTTTTAAAGATTTACATTTTGTACTCAGCCAAACTAGGTGCATTTTTTTCATAACCTACAATAAACCATGCTACTGACTTGACTGACATGTGGTGTGCGCAATGCAAAAATATGCTATAATGCAAGAATTAGTTGTTTCTCTTTCTGTACTCATTTAATATAAGAATTACTAGTATAATTTTAACAAAAAATAAACCCACGTCACGACCAAATCGATAGATTTACCTTGGATGCTATCATCAGATCTAAGTGTCCTTATCATATCTCTTTTCCATTAAAAAATAATAATCAAAATTGGGTCGAACGAAACGAAAGAATTGAGAACCTCCTCCTTTTTGGAAGTCGGTTAAAAAAGAAATACCTTAGCAGCAAATGGCGCACCGTTAGTTGTAAATAATTTTAGTTCTTATTTCAATAAACATTAAAGGTATATTTTAATTATAATATGTGCAGCTTTAAGCAAAAAGAAAATATATGCAAGGTTTTCAATGTTATAGTTACGAGTCAGGCCATATTATCTCACGTCGTTCCTGCTAAAAGCTTTGTTACAAAAACACGCTTCCTTCATGCATTAACTCATTGAAGGTAACCACAAAGCTGAAATAACAACAAGAATACAACATAAAAGCCTGTTACATGACGTAACCGTTAATAATTTACCTTTAATATATTACATTAAACAAACGCTTTCTCTTTTGAGTTAATTAAAAAGTGAAACTCAGCGTCGCGTTCTAATCGTGCACACGCGTTTACAAGTAAGGGAAGAGGGAATATTTATCGTACTGCACGTATAAAGTGTATTTTATGATGTAACTTGGTGTAAAATTTGTTCATATCATTTAAGATGGTAATAACTTACCTAGAATGTTATTTAGAGATTATCTCATAAGGTTGTTCAGTGTTAATTCAACAATAACAGTTGTAACATTAAATAGTTTGGAAAATTCTATTGCTCGATATAGGAGTTATCTGTATCTATATTCTACCTTTTTTCGAACGTAACGAATTATGCGAATGGAGGATTTTGAAATTTAGCACCGTTAATGGAAAGCTAAAGAGAAACAAAAAAGAAAAGTTAAGTCAATAATTAAGGACTATTTTCGATAACAGCTATCATATTTTAGGCTCTTCATAGTTTGGGATTAGATGAACGCGGCTGCCGTATTATTATTATCATATGTGGGAGGCTCCTTGCATAAAGACATCAAAATTTACCTATAAGATTATTTTTAAAAGCAAAAAATTCATAATGCCAACATTAAATTAATTTCCTCTCCCTTCAAAAGCTTAATTATTCAGTATATGTAGTAGACAATTGAAACACCCAACTTTGAAAAACTCAAGCACTTTTGAGCTTTGTTTTCATAAGGAAATGGCGAATTCACTTCAAAGATGTAAAAGAATCTCGGAGCAAATAATGGATTATACACATTGCCGAAGGCGAACGCTTTCTCTTTCCATTTGAAATATCTTCCCACTTGTTGACCTTACATCAGTATTGACAAAGTTTAACAATATTTAGGCTAAATATGAAATTACTTGCCGAACTGGCCGATTAATCAACGCTTTGCCTAAACCGAAACTTGAAATTTTACCAGCTGAAGTATTTTTAACTGAGTTCAAAACAGGGGTAGGTCCTCAATTCGACTGTTTTCTTTTTTAATATTTATTATCTCAGAACTTTCGATTGAGTGAACCGAATTTAATGATTTTTTTTATATGAGAGCTGGTGGTTCCAATTTGGCCCTGTCCTTAAAACCAGTTTTTTGTTGTTAAAATTTTGTAAGTTGTGAGCATTAGAAAAGAAAACAGTTCAAAAGCGGTAAATGAGATGCCAGTTGTTGTACGGGAATTCATCATTTTCAAAATTGGAACAACCCCGGCAAACAGCTAGTTGTCCATAAAATATTTGTTTTTTTTCTATTGCACTGTAACATTTCCAGATCAAAGTTTTTGTAATCTGAATTGATTTCTTACGATATAATTATATTAAGCTTGGTAAAATACAGAAGAAACCATTTAACTGTTCAAAATCAAATTGCAGAAGCAATCTTTCACTCCGCTTGTCGGTTTCTACTTTTCAATTCTGTCGGCCTTTCATACGTTCGGCTTGGAGTGATCTTCAAATATAGAGGGTTGCATACAACTCACATTTTTAATATCGGTCGAGTTCAATATGTCTGAAGAGGCTAAGTAGTGCGCTCTAAGTCAAGTTTATGACTTGTCGAGTCAATACACTCACCTAAAATCGAGAAATGTTTATCATTATATGGGTCCTCTGACTTAGCGAGGGTTTGTAAACATGTTTGAGGCATTTTGAAACTTTTTTACGCATGTAAATATTACAAATATTGCTAAAGACATGACTGACTAAGCGACGGCTGAGTACATATCAAATATATTTTATAAAGTGAAACTCTTCAGACTTACACAAGGGTGAAGTGTTCTTTTGAAGTTGTAAAATATTTTCGTTTGTTTTTACTAAATATTTTTTTACTACGATCATACTTTATGAGCTGATCGAATCAAATGGCCGACAATTGCAGATACCTATAATCCATTAATAGACAGCGTTGGACCAATATGATGTTATTTTATAGTTTACTAACTGACCCGACGAACTTTATACCGCCATATTTTTATTGAAAAAACCTCCGTTAATATTCTTTACAAACCTTGTCCTAATAATAACGAACATATAAAGAAAATACTTATCTAATTTGGTGCAGGCGATCCGAAGTCATGCGCGTACATACATTTCGGGGATTCATTTTCACCGGCTTTACAAGAATACTACAGAATATTATAACAGCTTTATAATGAATCACATTATTTTAAGTTTATCGCTAACAGGCGTAGACGCAGCGGGGAACTTTGTTTTATAGTATGTAATAATAGGGTTTGTAAATAACAGAAATCTTAATTTTAAAGAAGTCCTTAAAGGGCCAGCGTCAGTTGATAAAACTATGATTTTGAAGCTAAACATTTTTGTAATTTTTTGTTCTGGTAAATTAGAAAGCTTAATAATCATCATTAACAAGTTTCTGAATCAAAAAAACCTTTTTCTTTTCAACTTAAAAACACGTTCGGTAGTAAGTAATACAGTCGCAACGTAAATAGTGTAATTTTGCTTAAAAGCTGTCGCATGATTAATGTTAGTGCAACCGCAACGTGTAACAGACATGCAAATGATCAAATAAACGTAACCAAACATAATGGAACCTCCATCTATACGTCCATATACAAGCTGCAGTGTTGCCAACTTTTAGTTTGGGTTGGTATAACTTTTCGATTATTTCGTTATATTCAGAATAAATAAATTGAAACAAAAAATACTTCTTTAAGAATAAGCTTTAATTGAAATGTACTACACAGAATTAAATAAAGTATTCCTTGAAAACTTTTACTATTAACTTATAATGTCATTACAACATATTGATATTTTATCCAATCATTTTTATGGTTGTATGAAATATCATAATCACATAGACTGGGAGTATAAGCGTACAGTAGGACCTTTTAGACTGATCTATATTGTATTCCCATACTCCTAATACTTACATTTTGATCTTAAAATCAAGCGCGTTAAGGATCAAAATCCAGGAATCTCTGAATATTTGAAAATGAAACCTTGAGTCAGTAAAAATCATAATTTGAGGGTCACTTTCTGAGTACCTTATCACATAAACGATCTCACTTATCGCGTTTGAAGTAGCCATAAAAACTCCTTTTTCACATTCCAAACGCATTTGGGAACAGTTTTAACATTTTGAAAAAGGAACTTTATGCACAAGCTATTGGTAGACGTATAAAATAACTAAAACGTAGAATTAGCAAAATGCAAGTTGAACTGGCAACCCATTTACGTTTTGTTTTAAAATATCGTTAATTTACTGTCACTTGCCAGACACTGACAGCAATATATGTGATACTGACATATTTGAAAGGTTTGTACGTAACACATTATTGAATTTATTTTCCGTATAAATAAACTAGATTCTACCAATTTATTTTGTTGATCGAATTGATTGAGTGGTTTCTGTACGAAATTTTGGAAGGAAGTACGTAAACTAATTTTAGGTTAAGTGTACCGAAAACAGAAGTCTTCGTAAATAGCTATAATGGAGGTTTAAATATAGAACAGATGTTACTTTAAATAAAAATTTTAAAGACTTTAGGTTTTTGAAAGCAAATTAAGTTTTCGGATGCGAAGACTATAATATTATTCGGCTTCAGTACGTTATTATCCCAAGTTTTAAGAAAAAATATATTTTAAGTTGTTATGAAATATTTTATGTTGATATAAATAAATTTCAGAACTGAGTACTGAACTTGGCACCCATTTAGATCTCACTTCTTTTGTCGTTGAAGTGAACAACCAAGGCATATATATTGAACTTGGCTCTCATTTTACATTTATGTTTTTGATGGGTTAAGTAAATCATTATTATCAACAGTAAAGACTATTAAAGAATAGTTCACTACTGGACATAGATCTACTCTTAGAAAAGAAGTTTCAGTCTATTATACCGAGCTGTCCAGGTGGGTTTGTCTATGGTTTGTTTGAAGCTTCAATAATTATCTTCCTAGCCTTTATCATACCTAAGATTATTTGTGGTCAGCCACTTGTTAAACCAGTTGCACCAAAATTTCAGTTTTTCCACGTGCTGACTGGCATCAGACCTTCGCAACCCTGAGAGCGAACTCAAGTTGTTTCAAGTTTCAATTTGAAAGCATTATAGAAGTTAAATAATTCAAAAATTAATCTTTATTTTCACAAACCGTAAATATATGTTTGGTAAATCGGCTGTAATGCAAATAATTTGTTTAACCAAAAGCAAATACTCTCTGTTTATTTAAGGCAAACAGAAATATTAAGCGTACTGAATGTGTGAAAATGGTTGAATGTATTTTTTTCTCATAAATATATCAAAACGCAAAATATTATAAAAAAAATTACGAGTGTAATTTTTTTTAAAGTTTTTTATTTACGTTAAGAAAAATAAAAAACTAATATGATCATCAGGGTACCGCAGGTCCTTCTCCAATTACACGCCACGTGGTTTGATCATCGGGTTCATGCAAACAACTCCTGCCAGCCGTGTTAAGCAGATCATCACTCCACCTGGCCTGTGGATGTCTTGCACTACGTTTGCCGAGACGCGGGCTCCACGCAATAACCCGTTTACCCCAATGGCTATCAATTCTACGGCTAAGATAGTTTACAATATAAGGATTCTTGTTTACTGGCGTCGAAGCCAGTTTGGACCGCCGGAGATCAGCGCTGTTCGCAGACGGGCGTGCGCTACGGCTCCGAAGATCTGAATGTATCTCAGTTCGATGTCGGATCTCAGGATAGTCTGTAGACTACTTTAAGAATAACGCCCCATGCTTTTCAGTGAATGTATGTTAATAGATTGCTCAAAAGTGATTCAACGTCCAGACAAACCTGTCAAGGTTTTGTGATGTTTTATAGATTACACCTGAATTGTATATATTGTATCAATAAATAAAAAAAGAAAACTGGACCAAGTTAAAGATGCCGTAACAGTGATCGTGTAACCTATCAACAGCCTTAACTGTTCACTACAGGACCTCTTAAGAAAAGAGGCTTTGGCCATACATTATATCACGCAGGACGAATGGGTTGATAAAAGGTTTTTCTTC
This sequence comes from Spilosoma lubricipeda, assembly GCA_905220595.1. Taxonomy (NCBI): domain Eukaryota; kingdom Metazoa; phylum Arthropoda; class Insecta; order Lepidoptera; family Erebidae; genus Spilosoma; species Spilosoma lubricipeda. The sequence continues at coordinate 6,426,229 of HG992295.1, forward strand.
TCGTTGTAGTGAAGTTGTCCTGCATAGTGTGATCTCATCCCTTACGACACCTCTGGGATAAAGACAGGTGGTGGCACTCTGTGTTAATCATGTGACCTGCCTCGGTGTTTATCACCTCGGTATATTGTTATTATAAGGTATAAATATTACTACGGTTACGGAATTTAAGCAGAAAGTATAAATCTATCAACATTAATGATTTCCTTTATGATGTGATAAGACTTTCTTGGCAAGATTTTTGTTTTTAAACATTAGAATACCAGTCATAACGATAGGAACCCATTTAAATTTTTGGGTTATCTTGTACTATATATTTATACACAAATATGATAAAAGAAAAACGAGGAGAACGATTTACTCCTCTACTGATGATGTTCTCCCAGCCGAATTCGGCCGCGGCGTCCAGTCTATTAGTAAGTAAAGAATATCTGATTTTCGTCCGTAAGTATCGGCATGCCAATAAAATGTAAAAAAATACTCAATTCTTTTTTCATGGAAAAGAAACATAACGATAGTTGCATGCATTTAATTTAACTATCTTGTTTTTTGTTTTTTATGAGCTTGTGGGACACACCCAGCAAAGGCCTCCCCTGGAACAAGCCACTTCACTCTATCCAAGGCCAGTTCCGGCCAGTCTCTGCGATAAGCGTCAAGATCGTCGCGCCATCTTTTATGGTCTGCCTCGTCGTCGGCACACTGAGGCACCCACCTTGCCTCACCGGTTTGAATCCATCCTATATACGTGTCCGACCCAGTTCAATTTTCATCTGGCAGTCTTCTTGCCCACATCCGCATCTTTAGTTTTGGAACGCAGCTCTGTGTTTCTTATATGACCCTGTCGCTTGACACCCAACATACTGCGCTCCATTGCTCTATCGTTATGTAAATTATTAAAAAATATTGGAGTGTATTTAATAACTCTTTGATAACTATAAAAGTCTTTGTACTTTCAAAATTGTTGAGATTAGAAAAGGTTCCTTTATAAGCTTATTTAAAATATTTTACTTTTTTTGGTAAGCGAATTAAATATTCAACATGTTGCAATATGAGTATGTATAATTTGACAAGTAATAACTTAGTGTTTCTAAGACAGGAACTAGAAGGGATATTTGAAATTTAGGGCTGACAACACCATTGTTTCTAATCAAAATGTATAATACGTATGTATTTACAAAAAAGTATATAGGTATTTATATCAGTTGTCTAGTACCCATAACACAAGCTCTGCTTAGCTTGGGACTGGATAGCGTTGTCCGAAATATTTATTTATTTATTTTTACTGTATATTTTTGTAAACCATTTTAAGTGAAATAAAAGCTATCATTCCTTATTTTAACCACTCAGTGGTAAAATTTTCATAATTTTTTTTTGTGTCGCCTTCTTGAACTTATTGTATGTAGACCCAGTGTTTCAGGCTCTGCGCTGTACCCGAGACGGTTTACTGTTTTTGGTCGGTTCGAGTGCGACGCAACCACCAGTGGGAAGTATCCGATGGGATTTCCGCAGAAAAAAAGGGATAAGTCAGTCAGGGCAAGTAATTTTATATTTAAAAAGATTGTACTTAGCATATCTGAAGAGTTTGTTTGTTTGCTTGAACGCGCTAATCTCAGGAACCGCTGATCCGATTTGAAAAATTCTTTCAGTGTTGGATAGCACATTTATCGAGAAAGGCTATAGGCTATATATCATCACGCTAAGACCAATAGGAGCGGAGCACCAACGAAAAATGTTTCAAAAACGGGGGAAAATTATCACGCTATGCGCAATAGGAGACGCAAACGAGGTTGCGTGGGTCTGCTAGTTCCCATATAAATGTAAAATCATAGAAATAAAATGGAATTGAAATCCTCGTAAATATTGAGCTACGAAAATATAAAAGTTCCTATCCATGCGATGGGAACCGCCAAACGCACATCAACAACACATATCCAAATTTTACAACGCTCCTAAAACGCGTGTTACGTTTTAAAGCTTCAGATAAAATTGAAGTACTAAGATATGGCCGTAAACAATATAAAACTTTTATAAGGACGTCTTGTATACTTTTTACATCTTTTATACCTCTTGTATATTGTTTTGTATTTTATGCATCACCTTCAATTTAGATGCTTCCTAATATTTTATAGGTACACAAACGACTTCCTCAACTGAGTAAGGTAAGTTTACGGTAACAATAAAACTGTTAAAATGTTCCCTGAATCCATATCGTGTTTTATCATTTCAGTTTATAGGATTGTATTATAAAAAACAGTTTTCTGGTCAAAAAGAAGATACATGATCTCCTTATTAATGATATGGCACTGAGTACGAATATTATGTTAATATGCGTGTATTTCTATGTATATTTACATATGATGTGTACGAACGTTGTATATATTTTTTGATGGGACTAATCCCGCCCACATTCCCACCACTGTAACTCCTGTACACCAGGATCAACAGCAGTGACCCACGAACACACCGAGTTATGACACTCGGGAAGTCCCAGGAAGAAAATTAACTGTCTTGGAACCCGCAACGAAGTTAATCAGAAGAAAAACAGGAGGAGTTGGAAATGATAAATCCACTTCCCTCCTTAGCAAAGCGGGAGACAAAATGAAGTCAAAATAGGCAGACACCTTTTTCAAACCGGGAAGCACCACGGATAAAGTATTAGGGGTCCTAAGTGAGCTATATTTGATTACTATAGTATGTATGGCAGAATCGCCTAAACGCACGGAAATTCACCGCAGTTGACACAAGATCCTCATAGTATACCGCCCCAAATGTCATTTGTAAACTATTTAGCATTGTGTTACGTTCATTGTACCAAAGACTACACTCCCAGAGTACATGATGAGCCGATTGTTCACAGCTAATATCAGGTGTTGAGCATTGACACAATGGTGAATCGACTAATTTAAATGAGTGTAGTTTGCTCTTAAAGTTACCGTGGCCTGTAAGAAATTGAGCGACACAGTGATCTACCTCGAGCCATGTCCTCGACATCCGTTCGCGAACAGATGGAAAGAACTGGTAGAGGTGGCGCCCCTTAGATGATTCGTCCCATCGTTGTTGCCATTCATCCATTAGATCGTTATAGACATTGGACTGCTGTTGAAACAATCTTATGATTTTTATCGCGGTCTCGTACGCCCAAAAAATCGCATTCCATGTTTTGTAATGTGGAATAGTACATGGCTGCACGTCTTTGCACCTCGAGATCGACCGGAAGGACACCCGCCAACACCGGTAAAGCCTCAGTACTAACCGTCCTATATGCTTTGCACAAGAAGATCAATGCAAGTCGTTGTCCTTGTAACAGTTTCCGACGGACAGCACCTACAGTCGCTCTATCGGCCCACACGGGAGCACCATAGCAAATAGAACCCAAATAAGTAGCTCCATATATAATCTTTAATGTATTAAATGAAAGACCCCATGTGGCAGTTGATATCCTCGTCAGAGCAAAGAAACTTTTTTTAGACTTTTCGTTAACTGTTCTAATATGTTCGATAAATGAAAAATTTCTTTCTAAAACTAATCCCAAATAACAAACCGAGGTTTTATTTTTTATACTAACATTTTGAAATTTAATACACGGCGGTGATTTGAGGTTACCTTTCAGAAGTAGCTGGAAGGTTTTGTTTGGTGCAAAAGTCAAGCGATTACGTACGCCCCAAAGAGATACTAAGTTCAAACATCTATTAGCCAGACTCTCAAGCCCCGCTCTAGTGTCAGATTCCACCAGTAATAAACCGTCGTCCGCATACGCGTTTAGGGTACATCCGGGTGGTACAGGTATTGAGAGAAAATCGTCGAAGCCTATATTCCACAAGTATGGACCTAGCACCGAGCCCTGAGGGCACCCCATCGTAAGCGCCTTCGACACAGAATGATGCCCAAGTCTCAATTTAGTTGTGCCTTGTGTGAAGTAAGAGGAGATAAGGGAATAAATATTTTTAAAGCATCCTCTTGATTTTAACTTTAGCAATAGCATGGGCCACCACGCGTTGTCGAAGGCGCCAGATATATCTAAGAAGATACCTAAGACGTATTGAAACCTTGACTCGGTGACAGTTTTCCTTACAGATATGACCGCATCTGTTGTTGATTTTCCCAACGTAAATCCGAATTGTCTATCATGAAATTTAACTCCACCCGGTAGAAGTCGAGGCACTACAAGACGTTCTAAAAGCTTTCCTAGCGATGGCAGCAGTGTTATAGGTCGATAGGACCCAGGATCGTCCGGCGGCTTATCGCCGCTTTTTGGTATTATACGAATATTACCGCACCGCCAAACACTAGGAAATACTCCTTCCGCAATGCAACGTTTAAAAACTGTTAAAATGGTGTCACCCGAGAGTTTGCAAGCTTCTTTTATCATTTTATTTGATATTTTATCGTCGCCCGAAGCCTTGTTTAGTGGTAATGACCTAACAATACTAAGAAATTCGTCTGAAGATGGTAAGTCAGACATTGGAGACACTGGTGGTTCGATGGCCCACTGCCTAATTTGTCGGTGATAATCAGTGTCATCCTCCGGCCGATCATCGGGCACAAGTGATTCTAAAAGATATTTTGCTGTTTCTTCTACTCCTGTAGTATAACTATTATGAATTTTGATGTTCTGTACGTATGCAAGGTCGATAGATCTATTTGCCTTAAATTCATGATACAAAGGTGACCACGGACCCTCTCTATCGAGTTTATCGTACGTACTTACAGTTATACATATATACGTTGTATATATGTATAACTGTAAGTTTATGTGTATATTTTCATTGATAACGTAGTATATAACTTCTATGCACCTACTTTACAAGGTTTCTACACTACCCGAAGATCGAATTGAAGCGAACGCCTTGTTTTTTTGTTTTTTTTTTTTTTAATTTACCTGCCAAAACGACTCTGCTCAGCCTGATGGTTAGCTCAAGCAAAATCCAACAGTTTCAGCTACCATACTCACAACACTATAGCGGCTTAGTGAGATGCTTTTTCACGCCCCGCTTAAAGGACCCGGGATCATAGTGGGACGGAAACACGTGCGCTGGTAGTGAGTTCCAGTTTTTAACTGCTCGGCACAGGAAGGAAGAACCAAACCGCTTGGTTCGAGACCGTATTTCTACCACTCTGAGGCGGTGGCTTGCAAGGCCTGCACGTGTTGTTCTGTAGAGGAAGGGAGAAGGTGGGTTCAATTGAAAGAGCTCTTCCACTCCACTCTACCTTGTGCATTTCTGCTGTGTGTGAAGTTTAAAAGAAGCAATAAAACATTCATTTTAGGATCACTAGATATCAAAGCTTCAAATGTCAGAAAACATCTAGTTTGGTTTGAATTGGTTAGGCCGATTTGTTCAACTGGAACGCAAGTATATGAATCCTGTGATTTTATTTATATGGGCCATACCATACTTACTGCGAGTGTAGATAATGCAACAATGCTGCATAGTAACCCACACCATGGCGGCTTAGTGATGTTTATGAATCATTGGACCTTCGATCTCCCATTCAACAACGAAACACGACAACGCAACATCGGCAAAATGCGGCAACCGCCTTCCTACGTGGGAAACAAATGTCTGGTCACGTCGCCTGCGCCGGGTCCCGCTAGAAGAGATTGACCCGAAAAGTGCTGGCTTGACGTCATAAAGGGTGAAATGCATACTAATGATCTCAATACCAAGGATGCCGAAGACCGGGCAAATTGGAGAAAGAAAGAGTAGGAAAGCGGACCCAGGGCTCCAAAGTGCTAGCTTTGGAAGCAACCGGGAACAACACTAAGACGATGATGATGACGAAATATTTATAGAAACAGAAATACACTAAGTATTGGTATATCGACTATTTGTAGATTTAATTTAACTTACTTTGATGGAATTGGCGGAAAGTATTTCAAGATATGAAAAATGTTTCCTTATATTTTCACGCCAATGTATTTAAAAAGTTATATTATTATTTTTATACTCGAATTTTTATTACGAGCTATCTTAATATTTAACGAAATAAGTAAGTAAAAGTTATTAACTTAAATATAAATCTGAAGTTATAAACGAATTTTGTATCTAATATGGCTGACACGATACACACAGGGAACCATTTTTAACCGACTTCAAAAAAAGGAGGAGGTTTCTCAATTCGACCGTATATATTTTTTTTTTTTTATAGCTCTAAATTTGGTTCTGTGAACATGCACACAAAATTTACATCGATTTGAACACAATTTTGAAAATCTGAATTTTAGCGTAAGTTTAATTTCGTAATGTAAACAAAATAATTATCACTATTGTACTGTGTGGTTTACTTACCAGGTCTCAGATTTCGCCATGTGTTTTTTGGAGTGGTCATTAATGTTAATCTACCTAAGACGTGATACGGTAAGGTTCAATAAAATAGTTCCCTAAATACATAAGTAAATAAGAAAGTCTAGTACCTAAGCAGCATAAACTAGGTTAGTGTATATATGTATGTAGTCAAATAAAATACGGGCTTTTTAGATTACAATAAAGTTTTAGTTAAGAACATTAGCAGTTGATTAATGAGTTCCTAAGTTGAAGGTAGACGTGTGTTGTTTACTACTATGTTTTACCAACAGTAATTGTAATACAACAATAAATCTATATATCTGTACAAATAAATAAAATAGGAGTGTCTGTTTGTAATATTAAAATATACGCTTTTAAATTAATGCATATGTATGTATACATGATGTCCCAAAATATCATTTTTTTTAAATTTTGTCTGTCTGTCTGTTTGTTCCGGGTAATCTCTGGAACGGCTGAACCGTTTGACCGGGGCTATCACTGGCAGGTAGCTGATGATCCCGGGAGTAACTTAGGCTACTTTTTTTAGACTAGGTTTGGCCCACGTCGTTACCCGCAGTTGTTGTTGTACCGCGGGTAACATCGCGAAGCTCAGCCAGTAAATATATAAGATCGTTAATCTGTTAATCTTTCAGTTCATTGTTTTTCAACGCATTTCGATTCTGTTGGGGTATTCCTTTATTATCCCTAAAGTCTACTAAATATTTTAATTCGTTTTATCATGCTTTTGATGAGGCTTCTAACATGCAGCTGACTCAGAAGAAGCCTCAAGAAACTCAGTCTAAGCTGGTGTTATCTCCAACCATGCACTCGTGTTTGGACCTTATGGTATTCAGAAATCATTCTTGACTCATATCACGGAACTAATTAAACGTCTTCAAGATTGTAGGCTAATAAGAACAATTTGCTCACTGCTACAAGCACTACTTGCTACAACGACGTTAGGTAACACTGTAATGACTTTATGCCCACTCCAGCATGCATATAATACAATTACAATGCCGACATTTACCTATGAAATAACGGGAAAAGGTAAATGGCGCGAAAAATAGTCTTGAAACGCAAACGCGGCAGTCCGAGACCACAATTTAATTTCGTGTTTGCCTCGAGCCGTAGTTAAAGGAAAGTTCTTTTATCATTTTATTCAGTTGAGCTGCAATTACACTGTATTGCGCTGAAACTTTGTGTTTTTACACTTTCTTTTGCATAGAAGCCTCATGCAGCTAACTGTGTTAGCAAGAAGTTATAACTTATTTTTCTGCTGTCATTTATTTGGGTACCGCACTTAATAGTATGCTAGGCCGGGTTTTTTTTCAATAACTGTAGAAACTTTATTTGCGTTTATGTGATTCTATCAATTGATTCAGGCATTCTTTATGAACTGTGATGTTTTCTAAAATTAAAGCATCTTATCTCCTTTTACACACCTGCGAAAAAGCTCATACAAAATTAAATAATGATCTATGTTGAGGAGTTAGGTCACAAAGAGATAAATACCTTTTAGTAATGTCTGTGAAGGTTTGCTCAAAAGTCTAGTATGAAAGTTCAGTTGAAGCAGACAATGTTTTTAATTATGAAATTTTGCATTCGTGTTATAGACAAAGCATTTATTTCAATTCAAATAGTAAAATCTAAATGTATAAACACTACGTGAATAAACAATTCCAAGCGGGGTGTTTCGATTATGGTTTTACTGACATATTTATTTCGGAGAAAACAGAATTATACTTAGAAAAAAACAGTAGAAATAAGGTTGTAAAATTGTCTTAAAATAGTTTTGTAATAATCATAATAAATTGGTAACTGACAGAATTTGAAATTTGCCTTCAGAACAACTGATTAAAATAAATTTCAGACTTCCAGACAAGCCATGTAGCGACATGACAGCAGGATTTCGGAAAGATTAAATAGCAATATATCTTTTTAAATATCCATTATATCCAATATGACTTTAAAAACAGGTTCGATAATCCGGTCGAAATTATAGCAATTACAGATTTAGATTAGATAACAAATATTATAATTAGTCAAGCATTAAAATTTTATACGGAACCAACAAGGAAGAAAACCGTCTAAAATATTTTTATACTTCCTTTAGGAATGCAGTGTGGTCAAACTTTCCATATATCATAAAAATTGCATTTTTAATGCTGTTTATTTTGTGCGAGTTATAAGTTTCATCCGCTTGCAAGTTGTGATGCATAGCTTTTACATTCTATTAAAATTTATAGTAAGCTGGTAATTCAGACCGTGAAGGTTGAGTGTGTTGCTGGAAGTAATTACGCTTGAAAGCTGGACTGTGGAGCTTCTAGTTGCATTGCACACTATCATGTGTTTGTGTTTTTAATTACACATGTGTGCACAGTCTTCTTGCAGTAAAGTTTCATGTACGTTCTTATGGCCATATAGCTAATCAAATTTAAATTAAAGAAATAATATTAGTGTTAAAAGTTTGTCATCAAATTAGAATAATAATAATTTTGTCGTCTATTTCCATTTTGTTGTGAATGTGCATTTATGATAAAAATTGGTGACATTAAATATGTGAAATGATTGCCTAATCTTGGCTATTTAGATCAATACCAATGCCAATTTTCTATTCGTAGTCAATTTTTCTCTCTTTCGTAACTCTTTTGCATTAAGACTGTACTGACTTTCCGAGCGTGGGAATTTGTGATTGAACACCTACATTCATATTTTACATGCACACAAACGCATGGGGCACTGCTGCATACTAACCTTGGCAACTAATAAATTTACTTTCAGTTTTTTGTTCTAGATACATATTCATCAACTGCTCGCCCTCAAAGAATGTTTTGAATGTTCTACAAAGCACGCAATGTATCTTGTCATATAGCAAAGTCTGCGGGCTCAAAGTAACTCGTCAAAGGCCGAGCGTGGGTTCCAAGCGTGGTTCCAAGCGTATTCATTTTTAATTCATTTCATGGAAAAATATATTTTTACACAGTATAAAATTAAGGCGCTCTCGCTATTTGTCAGCTTAGATCTTATAAAGTACGCAATTAATTGAAATGCGGTTTTCCCATTACTTAGTTTAGGTTTGTTACGAAATTTATTTGTATGATATGTTATATTAATGGAATAAATGTTAATGTTTCTTAAATAGATAATCATGGAGTGTCTATTTAAACTAAATGCATATGTATGTATATATAGCTAAATATATCTTTTTCAATTTTTATCTGTCTGTCAATCTGTTTGTTTGTTCCGAGTAATACCTGGAACGGTTGGACCGATTTTGACGGGCTTTTCACTGGCAGATAGCTGATGATCTAAGGAGTAACTTAGGCTTCTTTTTTAAACTAGATTTGTCCCGCTGCGTTACCCGTGGTATGAAAATTCAATAAAATCGATTAATGAAGTTTTTTTACATATTTGTTATTTTTTCGGAAAAAAAAAAATATTTTATGAATGTCACTGGTAGATTTGTAGACTAATTTATTAAACTACTGAGATTTTTTTAGTGTTATATTATAAAGTGAGATGTTTGCCTTTTGGAAAACTGGAAGATTCTTTTCGCCCGTTTTTAGGGACGCGCCTCTTAAATTTATCAATAAGTGTATTGCAAACATGGAATGATTCATTATTATTAGTTAGTAAAAGACTTCAGCGAGTTTAAAGGAACAGTCGCCTCACGCTATTCTGATGAGTGTGAATATACTTTTGTATCATAACTAACATTGAGGATATTATGATATATGTACAGTGTTATTTTAATTAACATTTTTTTTACAACTCCCGCACTAGGAATAAATCCTGTTACGTAAGAGACTTTATAAACGTACATGATCCAGAGAACACTCAGACTTAGAACTACAATTTGTGTATCGCACAAACTATTGTCCCATGTAGGATTTGAACCGACAAGATTAGACGATGGCGAAGTAAGAAGCGCGTGGCGACCGCTTAAACCTTAAGGTCAAACGTGCAGGCAATGTGGAGTCTTTAATCAAACAAAGAATTTGTGCCAATTTTTATAGTAGAATAAAACATTGTGAAATATCCAAAAACAATTAATAATAATAAAGTAGTCGAAGTCGGTGGTCTACTATTTTTTATATTTTTAAATGTATTTGTTTTTATATTTATATTTAAAAATGTAAATAATGTGTATATATAATGAAATAAAGGAAATAATAATAATAAATATTTCGGACATCTAACACACAACGCCATCTAGTCCCAAACTAAGCAGAGCTTGTATTATGGGTACTAGACAACTGATTTAAATACTTAAATACTTTTTTTTGTAAATACATACATATTATACATAGAAAACACCCAAAGTCCGAAACAAATATTTGCAGATTTAATTAAAAACTATCTTTCTCTTTCGCTTAGCCGAAAGGCTGCCAATGTGCTATGCCCAGTGGTTCACGACAGGCGTACTCCTGGTATCCATATTAATATTTATACATTCGAAATAACACTGTCTGTCTGTAACGCTTTCACAGCTGAAACGCTGCATCGATTTCGATGAAATTGTGCATAGAGATACTATGGTACTTGAGGAGGGACAAAGGCTACTTTTTACCGCGATGACCGACACACAAGCGGGCGGAGCCACACGCAAATGTTAGTAAAAAAATTATCAGAATCATTACTCTATACTTCGAATATAATCGATATTATACCGATGAATTTATCATCACTATAATATCATTAACAAGATCACTATCCCGTCACAGAAGGAATCAGGGAAACAATACGATCCTATCGCTCCATTTCTCTTCGCTACAGCTGATTTAGCCTCTGTGAAAGAGACAAAACATACCTAATTACCCTCTAATTACGATTGACATCTCCTCGATACGAGAAAGCTTTTTCAGAAATTAATTAGAGCTTTATTCCGTAAATACTGCCACTAAGTGCCTCTGGTAATCATTATAATTAAGTTCATTGCTATCATTTGCTTGTGCTGGAAAATGTAGTCGTGTAGTATATTACTGTTTTTGCATGACATCTATACTAATATAATAAAGCTGAAGAGTTTGTTTGTTTGTTTGAACGCGCTAATCTCAGGAACCGCTGGTCGAATTTGAAAAAATCTTTCGGTGTTGGATAGTCCATTTATCGAGGAAGACTACAAGGTATATATCATCACGCTACTATTAATAGGAGCGGAACAACAATGAAGAATGTTTCAAAACCGGGGGAAATTTTCACGCTAACGGGCAATATAAGGCGCAAACGAGGTTGCGTGGGTCAGCTAGTTGCAAATAAGAGGCTTTATTTCTTTTTATAAGTATCTACTAAAGTAAGTTTTACTCTGCCTGATGGAAAGTATAAGCAGAATCCAAGAATAGTCGTCACCATACTTAATTCGAATGCAGACAATGCAACAATGCAGCTTTGTGACCCGCACCATGGCCACCTATTTGGATGCTTCTGCATCGTTCTTCTATCTCGCACGTACCAACAATACACGACACTAGAAATGCTGTCATTATATGTTATAACTCTGTTTCTCTTTGTAAGTAGATCCATACTAATATATAAAGCTAAAATTCTTTCAGTGTTAGATAGCCCATGTATCATGGGAAAATTATCACAATACGGGCAATAGGAGACGCAAACGAGGTTGCGTGTGTCGGCTAGTTTATTATATTGTGTAACTTTCTATCTTTACACTTTCTCTTATGTAATAGAATATAGTTTTAAAAGTTAGAAAATATGATTACAACAGTTACAAATAAACAAAGATACAGATGAAGCCGATGAAACCTATCTTCTTTTTACCGTGATAACCGACATACTTGGGGTCGGAACTGTATGCAAAAGTTATTAACAGATAAGTATATTTATGTATATTGATTGTGATTCTACGATGTTCAAAAACAAGGCCAAATATCAACAAGAAGAAAAGTCGGGAACTTTCTTTCAAGGTCTTACATGGGTTTTTTTTTGTTAGCAGGTAAATTTTATGATTTATTGCCTTTAAAAGTTCTGAGATGGTACGAAACATTGTATAACTGCCACAACATTGGAAAGATGGAAAGATGATTAGGGGGCTTAATAGTTTTTTTAATCTTTATTTACGGAGCGTTGCCACAATTATGACAATGTAGTACTTTAATGAAAAGTATTATAAACGACATGTATTTGAAAAATTTAGTATCGTCTGAATAAAGTCTAATCTATACTAATATATAAAGCTGAAGAGCTTGTTTGTTTAAACGTGCTAATGTCAGGAAAACTGGTCCGATTTGAAAAATTATTTCAGTGCTAGATAGTCCATTTCTCGAGGAAGGCTGTAGGCTATATATCATCACGCTAGGACATACAGGAGCGGAGCACCAATGAAGAATGTTACAAAAACGGGTGAAAATTATCACGCTACGGGCAATAACTTGTCAAAAGCTTATGGAAACCTAAAGCAATTGAAAACCATTTACGGCAGTTGGAGTATTAGTAGCAAATTGACCTAAAACTTCTACCGCTGAAGCCGACTTACACATTATCTGTCTGCCTATCGGTTATTTTGACGCTCCTAAAAATTCTGCTATAAGCTTTTCATATGTATACATGACTAGCTGACCCACGCAACCTCGTTTGCGCCTTATATTGTCCGTAGCGTGAAAATATCCCCCGTTTTTGAAACATTCTTCATTGCTGCTCCGCTCCTATTAGTAGTAGCGTGATGATATATACCCTATAGCCTTCCTCGATAAATGGACTATCCAACACCGAAATAACTTTTCAAATCGGACCAGCGGTTCCTGAGATTAGCGCGTTCAAACAAACAAACAAACTCTTCAGCTTTATTATATTAGTATAGATATATATCAGTTTTTACGAAATTCATTTCATCTTAGTGACACTATTCTATTAGTAATAAATAAATAAAGAGATGTAAAAAAAATAATCACACTAGAAAGGCTGCATGGAATTGGATTAAATTAGGTACAGAGGTAGCTTATAAGCTGGAAAAAGACATAGGTTACATAGACAGAGTAGGCAAATAATAAGAAAGGAAAGATGTAAACGACGCTGTACGAGATACCGATGTTACTCTGATTCATGAATGTAACGCTGCTAGTACTCATATGGTCAGTTTCAATTACTTCCAATAAATATGGAGAAACTTCTATTCATTATCAGTACAATTTTAATTTCACTCAACACAAAGTGACAAAGGAACCACAACTGTAACAAACTTCTGAACACTCAAATGTAAATATTTGCCAACACTAATTCGCATACACGAAAGTAACGCTGATCCATCAGCAAGTGACAAATTGTTGCCGAAATATTTCTACCTCCGTTATTTCATTTTCCCTGGCTCACACATCAAAGGTAGGTGTAATTGCGAGTCCGGGCTATATATATATCGTATGCCTATCATTCGTGGTAAAGGAGTACCAATGCAGGCTTTTCAATGCTCATTTTTTTCGGCTTTCGTAAAATCTCGGTATTTTAATACATTTGTTAACCAAAGTTCTGGTGTCGGCGTTTAGATGTTTTTATTCTCCTATGCCATTACATAAGCTACCATAATTTTCATAATTTTGGCCAAGTTAGAAGGCTTGTGAAAGGCGTATTTGGAGGGAGTAAATAACACAAATAAAGGCAAAAATTAATAAGAGTAAGTAATCGTCGTAATAAGATAATAAAAAGTACCTAACAGCATAAAGCTTTTTATTCACCTAAGCAATCTCCTTTCTAGAAAGAAGTCTATAACCAACAGTGGATTTAAAAGCTGATAGGTAGTTGTTGTAACTAACAAAATTCAAATTTTTATCTTAAAGCCGAATTCTAAGCCAGAAAGTGTTGCAACACTAGTTGAAACGGTTTTAAAATCTCTTTTAACCTTTTCACAAAGCCAATATCTGTTTGTAGCAGGGCCTGGAGATAGTCTTTGTACAATTAACGTCGTATCAAACTGGTTGAGTCGGCTAAACGCTTTCGCTGCCACACTGACTCTGTTCTGCAGTACTGCGAACCGTACTCACTTTGTTAACTTATAGATAGTGCTTGAAGTACTGGTAACTAAATATTTTAAATGGAACCTCTGTCAAAACTAGATCATCGACAGCTTTAACAGTATGAATGAAAGGCTTTATTACAACCTTTTATTATAAGCTACACAGGCAAATTGTGTAATGAAGTTACAAGTTGATAATAAAAGTTTTAAATGAAAAATTTATTTTATTATTTTTAACGCATTTAAAAAAAAGCTTGTAACCCCTGAACCTGTCAGGCAGTCACCTCACCGACGGGCCAGCCGTAGACCATGAGATCCCAGGGCGCCGTTAAAATATAAAATAAATTTAGACAAAGATAAATAAATAAAAGTTAAAAAAAGATAATATGTGTGGGTGTGTGTTTGGGATACCAGGGTGCTCTTCAGAAGAAACGAATACTCCTCAGTGATGCATTCATATATTAACAAATATAAAAAAATACAGGTAACAAGATTATTCCCTAGGTGGGTTGTCACTAGCTTAAAAAATAAAGATTTACAGTAAAAAAAACCACTCTTCGGTGTCGCCGCACTGCTGACAGACACCCAGATGAACTCCCAAACCCTTTCAGACCTCAGGCGAGGGTCTATTCGGGCTTCTAAGGATGATCTTGAAGATAGATAAAATTATAACACCTTATGTGGGTGAAAAAATATAAAGTAGATACTTTCTATTATATAGGTCCTAGTGAGGAATCCTTTGGACACGTAAGCGAGCTAGGTGGTGAGCTGCGGGCTGCCTCAGACGATATTCCTGCCAGGATTTATCCTCACAACCCAGGATGTGTGCTCCGTAATCTTTTGGTTCTGTCCGGAACCATGAACCCTACACAGAAAATACATCTCCTAGACACACATTCAAAGAAATAAAGACATGGTTAAGATTAATTTATAGGTTATATTTGATTTTTTACCTCAGACGGGGAATTGAAGATTACAGCAGCGTTTCACTATACACAGCGAACAACAATCACGAGGCTTATGCAGGATAGTCACAATAGGCAGAGAACTGAAGACAGTGAACCAGTCATCCACAAAATCCTCGTTTATAAAGACTTGGAAACGAATGTTCGAGAATCTCCCACCACTTTTTCAGCTAAACATGAGCACCACACACTCCGATATATTCTAATATAAAGGCGCCATTTCGCGAAGTGAACAATTGCATATCAATTAATACTAAAAAAAGGTTATTCTTAAACTTTGAACTATGCGAACTGTCAACACATTTTGTATGACGCAGTGCAGAATAACGCCCTCTGGTGCCGCTTGGATGAACTGTTCGGCCGGTCGAACCAATAGCAAGAGTGTAACACGCCGTGAGGTCGCTGTGCTCACCTTTTTTTTTGATATTTAATAGCATTTAAAAAACAAATGCTACAAGCTTGGTATTTGAAGTTTTGCCGCGACATCGTCTAGTAAATTGATGAACGCCGGCTGCATGCACGAAAAAGGATGACTCATTGTCTCATTACGACCAGTGTCCTATTACGTTCATTGTCCCGTTACGCTCATTGTACGTCTATCTCTTATCATTTCATTAATGTTTTGTTATGATGTTGTCACGTTAAACTATCGTCCTTATACCGAATTCACAGACATTCATTTTTTTTTGCATTTTTTTGTGAAAAACAATTACAAAGGCGTCACTTTGCTCTTGAAAATCTCAAATCTCTTTTAATATGTCTAATGTTTCTGCATTCTCAATTTTCTATTTTAATATAGTATAGAATAATATTATTACAGCAAAGAAGGATCCAATCTACCATTTATTAGATTTACTATGAGTTTTTAAAAGGTTTTTCTAATTTATAGTTAAAACTCGTGATATTAAAGTACCACTTTGTAATGTTATATAGAAATATTTTATTAAATCTTTTGTAAGTTATGTTACTAAGCAGTTTTGTTACTATTTTTTATGGAATAGGGGGCAAACGAGTAGACGTCTCACCTGATGGTAAGCGATTGCCGCCGCCCATGGACACAAGTGCGTTGCTGGCCTTAGGGGGATAGAAAGGGGGATGGGGGGAAGGGTTGGTATGCCCACAGGCCCGGAGGCCCATACAATTATTTCTAGTATTTAAGTGTGACATGTTTACCATCTTTTTACAACATTGTGGAATGCAAAGAAACGATATGAATATGATCTGGCAAATTTTGTTTTGCCACAAAAATGAAAAAGTATTAACCAACCAATTGGACCATTATCACTTAGGGGCATGAAAAAAAGATCTTGGCCGATTCATAAACCTACCCGTTATTTCCAAATTTTACAAAATTTCATAAAAAACGGTCCAGCCTTTTCGGAGGAGTTTGGAACAAACACCACGACACTATAAATGTATCTATAGATTTCTTTCATTTTGATTAACCATTTTTTTCGTGCTCAAATTTTAGGACAACAAATGGAAAATAGAGGGTAAAAATAAAGTTTATTAAAATTTAGATACATACCAGCTGAAAAAAAAGATAATAAAAAAAGAAAAGAATATTGTCTCTGTTTTTAATGTAAAATCTTAGCACAACTGATATTAAACTACGTATACTTATATTGTATTAGCAGACCCACGCAACCCCGTTTGCGTCTTCTATTGCCCGTAGCGTGATAATTTTCCACCGTTTTTGAAACGTTTTTCAGCTCCGCTCCTATTGGTCTTAGCGTGATGATATATAGCCTATAGCCTTCCTCGATAAATGGACTATCCAACACCGAAAGAATTTTTCAAATCGGACCAGCGGTTCCTGAGATTAGCGTGTTCAAACAAACAAACAAACAAACTCTTCAGCTTTATATTAATACTAGCCGACCCACGCAACCTCGTTTGCGTCTTCTATTGCCCGTAGCGTGATAATTTTCCCCCGTTTTCGAAACATTTTTCATTGCTGCTCCGCTCCTATTGGTCCTAGCGTGATGATATATAGCCTATAGCCTTCCTCGATAAATGGGCTTTCTAAAACTGAAAGAATTTTTCAGCGGTTCCTGAGATTAGCGTGTTCAAACAAACAAACAAACAAACAAACAAACTCTTCAGCTTTATATATTAGTATAGAAGAGATATATATATATATATATATATATAATATAATAATGTATAGATAGATGGTATAAACATTATGAATATTAAAAAGGTAAAATCATAACTCATATTTTGATAAAATTATTATAATAAAGTATGATTCCAATTTGAAAAATAATTGCTTTAACTCATGAATTTTCTACTCAAAACTTTTAATAAGAATTTTCATTAGGGCAGTCTACAAAACTATTAAAATACAAAATTCATAAAGATTATAGCCAGATCTCTTATTAAATGTAGACAGAATTAATTTACTTTTACTACAACGCCAAAAAAAAATCAAATGTTATAAATTTTAAAGATTTGTTAGAATATTTTAAGTAAGTACAAAAGATTTTATTTCACAATCAAAGGATTTGCTATTTATACGCTGGAACCACAGAATTAAATGGGACTTTGTTTGCAATTTAGACAAGGTAGTTTATATTAATTCTACTTCTGTGAAATGATAATTTTTTCCAAATTTCAGAAACAACAAATTGGAATCGTTTATTATTTCTCTCTTATACATAATATTTACAAAATCAGGTCATAAACTAGGAAATGAAATGAAATGAAATAATAATATAACATATTTATTGTAACAAAGCATTACCCGGTTTTACACACCGGGAAATGCAAAACCGGGATGTTACGCATGTCCTTGTAGTGCTCTTTGTGCAAGGTATATAAATTAAAGGTGTAAAGTCCGTTCACTCTTATTTATTGACTCACGGTTATAATTACATAAAGATCAAGACACGACATGTCCAAGAGTGATCCAAGAGCGACTGGCTTGCGCCCATCGCCCTATGGCTCGGCTCACATAAATATGCTGACTATATATTGTGTAGTCATGTTGTCCCTACATATGTATACAATTCAAGTGCAAGCCCTGATTCCCAAACTAGCGTGAGCTGTATGTCGGGAATCAGTACCTTCCCAAAAAAATAATTATACAATAAATGTTTACAAGTGAAACGTACATGAAAGTATGTTTCAGCCTTCAGTATGATCATTTATTCTGCAATTAGGTTACATAAACACTTTTGCAAGTTAAAAGGAAGGTAGGTGTTACCATAGATGACCAAATGGGTGAATATGTTTGAGAGACTGGTACTGGGATCTATCCTAGCTCGAGTAAGCAAAGCCATGTTGATTGATGACATGTTGAAGAAAAGATTAAACAAACATAAATTCAACTATCGTTTAACTTAATTTTTAACATTAACAGAAACGAACATCATCAATTGTTTTTAATGGACTTCAAAAAAGGAGGAGCTTCTCAATTCAACCGTATATATAGTTGTTTTTTATGTGTGTTCGCGGATAACTACGTCGTTTATGAACCGATTTTAATCATTCTTTTTTTAATGGAAAGGAGATATCCCAATACCACGATACCACGTGGTACCACGATAAGGACACTAAGATCTAATGATAGCGTCCAAGAAAAATCGATCGATTTCGTAGTTTCTAATGTCGGTTTTTATACGTACGTACCTTTGAACTGACTGTCTTGAAACCATGTTATACTAGACATGGGTCATGTACATTAATAAAAAGCGAACTATAAAGTGTAACTGGTTCCAATTTAAGATAACGTGTTAAACTACCCTAAAAATAAGCTTAAAAGAGCGCTTATCAGGACGTCAGCAGTTTTTACCACAAAAACAAATTTAAGTACGTCTATGTAATTTAATTCTTTCGCTCAGTCGAGGGTGCAAAAAGCGGGCGGTAACCCGGACGGAGCCGCGTTAAAGTAGTAAGTGTACGAACTTAATTAACTCCTTCTTAGAGTAAATTTCTTTAAAACGCTCCCTCTAATAAGCTGAAGGTTTTTTATTTCAGAGCACAAAGGGGTTTTGTATTTTGTAGGAAGGAAGGAAAATGAATTAACGGGTAAGTTAGTGGGCGTTTTCATATATTAGTTTCGATAGAAGCGCATTAAATTTATTAATTGATGTTATATTTTAAGAAAAACATTTTTGGTTAAAATACAGGGGTTTCACCACTCCTATTCATCCCATGGATGTCGTAAGAGCTGATTATGGGACCTAACCACAGGTCAACACAGCACCGTAAAAAGGAAGAAAATCTTGACACAAATATTATAGGTACAAACCTGTCTGTTCAGCATGGTACGGTAGGCTAAAACTTTCTTTGTAAGTAGCAGCCTATGTCCACAGTCTATGATGTGCAAAGAAGAATGTCAATGATAATATTCAACTTTAATTGTAAGCATATAGACTGCTTAATCGCACGTTCGTCATTGCATGTTACGTGAAATCTGAAACACAATTATAACGTTTGTTTACAGCCAGAAATCTGCTAGTTTCGATAGTAGATATCTATGTCTAATTTTACATTTCACGAACAATAATAGCTACTAACCCATATCGAAATGGACACCAAACCACACTAATTACTTCCTGGATGAAATCGTACACACGATATAATCAGGCCCGCTGTGTTTCATTTGTAAACATGAACTTAATAATTACAATAAACAGCAAATCTAATTGGAATTTGATTAGTTATATATTTAACATCGTATTTCTGTTATCCAGAATTGAAATATATATATATATATATATATATATATATATATATATATATATATATATATATATACAGGTATTAAGGTGTGTGAAATGTTAAACAAACTGCAGTGCAGTGGTTTAAGCGGTAGCCGCCTCATTTTCTACTGCACTAAGTGTTGAGGGTTCATATCAGACACTTTGTATTATTCATAAATAGTTATTCTGAGTTTATCCGACATTATTTGTGTCCGTTTCACGTAAGCCAGTAAAGTGCAACACCACTTAAAAAAGAAAAAACATCCGAGTGTCTTTTAAGAATGAGGCAGCAAGGGTGTCTTCAATTTTATAGTTATAAACATAATGAAACTATATAACGAACTGATGCTTTAATTTTTGGTCAAATTTTCACCTTATAACAAATTAAATTATTTATAAAGATCTATAAAATCGCTTGTCACTGAATGATTGGGCTCGTGGAATCTTACTAGTATTATAAATGTGAAAGTTTGTAAGGATGGATGGATGTTTGGATGGATGTTGGATGGATGTTGTTACTCTTTCACGCAAAAACTACTGAACGGATTTGGATGAAACTTTACAGTAATATAGCTTATACATCAGAATAACACATAGGCTACTATTTGCCTCGATAACCGACATATACGCCGGCGGAGCCGCGGGCAACAACTAATATAACATATATTTTCGACTAAAACCTATTTGAAGATCAGGATGAGAAGTAAGTAATTGTGTGTTATACCTTTAGATATTTGTAAGTGTATTTAAATATATACACGCACGCCTTTCCACCTTCTAGTTTCCATCAAAAATATGCAGCTTGTAACTGGCAATGTAATTATGAATTGTGCCCTTAATATTGTTTTATCTCATTTCTTAACCTGTCTTCTTGTTGGTGAATTCTTAAGTTGTTTTCTATGTTTACCGTGGGAGAGCCACGCTTCGGCATGAATGGGCCGGCTCGATCGGAGTGATACCACGGCCTCACAGAAAACCGGTGTGAAATAGTGCTTGCGCTGTGTTTCACCGAGTGAGTGAGGATACCGGAGGCCCATAACCCAATCCCTCTCCCCCTATCTCCCCTCCTTAGTCCCCAAAGGCTGGCAACGCACTTGTGACGCCTCTGGTGTTTGCAGGTGTCCATGGGCGGCAGTAATCGCTTACCATCAGGCGATACGTCAGCTCGTTTGCCCGACTATTCCATTAAAAAAAAATGCTTTATGACAATTTATTTTTTCTGAAATAACAACAGAATATATTGTAAATCAATATTGTTGGTTATCTCAATATTAGAGGCAGCGGTAAGCGTGGATGAGTTTATGTTCAGCATTAAGACAACGCAATAAAGTTTAAACATTGTAGCATATGAGTATAAGCCATCGTCTGCTAACTTAACAATATGAAAGTGAATAAATCTTCGGTTAAGTGCGTTCACGAAAGTAAACAAAACTGCTCGGTTCCTTGAACATGAACGTTCGTGTACCTTCAACAACTTTTATTAGTATTGGAAAAGTTTTATCGGCTTTTTGTAGCTCAACTTTTATTCGATAAAAAGTTCAATGTTTACAGAGTTATTTATCGTTTTTTAACGAACACGCCTTCTTCAGAAATTGGGTTGGAACTGATCAAGAAGTACGGAGTGTGGAACTTTTTACTTGTATATAAGAAAGATTGTTTGGTAAAATGGCAATACAAAATTACTTTTATACATTATTAGCTGTAACCTGCGACTTTGTCCGCGTAAATGTAGATTTAACTTTTGACTGAGCCATTACTTTTTTCTATCCTTTTCAGGAAGAAATCTTTTTTTTTATGTTTGGCCCGGCCAAAATGACTCTACTCTGCCTGATGGAAAGCATAAGCAGAATCCAAGAGTGGTGGTCACCATACTCATTGCTCGTACAGACAATGCAACAATGCAGAATGGTGGCCCATACTATGGCGGCCTAGTGAGGCTTCTGAATCATTGGGCCTCAGGTCTCACACTCACTAACGAAACACGACAGCATGAACGCTGTCATTTTACGTTGATGTTCCGTGCGAGGGTAGTACCGCCCCGGTCGAGCCGGCCCAACCGTGCTGAAATCAGCGTGGCTCTACTACCTGAATTTGATTTGTAACACTAGCACAGGATCATCAGCTTTCCTTTGTACACGAGTGGTGGTATAAGCGCTCACGCTTCCTACTGCGGTGAGTATTGTGGGTTCGATTCCAAAATGGGATAACACTATTTGTAATCCACAAATAGTTCTGAGTCTGGGTGTTCTAATTAATTAATTGTGTTTCTTAATATTTGTAAAGACCCCGTGACGTAAGATACATTCGGAGGATTTTGAGTGCTCGGTGGCGCAGTGGTAGGCTATGCGACTACTGAATTGAGGTCTGGGGTTCGATTCCCGTGTCAGACCAAATGTTTGTATGATCTGCAAATATTTGTTTCGGAGTTTGGGTGTTTTCCATGTATAATATGGATGTACCTATTTACAAAAAAAATAACAGTAGATATTATAGCAGTCAGTCTAGCTGTCATAATAGGTACAAGCTAGATGGCGTTGTGTGCAAGATGTCCAAAAATATTTATTTATTCTTACTGTGGGATTTGTATTAACATTTTTCATCTTTTGAAATTACAAAACTGATGAATTAAAAAGTATAAATAGAAATAAGTAATTTGATCATCAACATCACCAACAACCCATAACGTCCCACTGCTGAACTTGGGCCTCCTCTCGGGAGAGGGTTAAGGCCATGCGTCCCCACGCTGGCCAAGTGCGGGTTGGAGACAGACAAGACAACATTGAGGCTACGTAATCTTACCGTTGGATGTTTTCAAGCCGCCCAAAGGCCTCCACTAAGCTTCACGACTGTTTTCATATGATAACATCCGGGATCGACTGTTTGTGAACTCGGTCGCCCATCCAAGTACTAACCGCGCCGTCGTTGCTTACCCTCGGTGATTGTTTCTAATCACTGAGTGCAATTGGGCTATGAGTGCCTTAGTAATATGATAAGTAATTTGATACCAGTATCCAATACTACAATAATTTATTTGTATGTAACATTACTAGCTGACCCACGCAACCTCGTTTGCGCCTTATATTGCCCGTAGCGTGAAAATTTCCCCCGTTTTTGAAACATTCTTCATTGTTGCTCCGCTCCTATTGGTAGTAGCGTGATGATATATACCCTATAGCCTTCCTCGATAAATGGGCTATCCAACACCGAAAGAATTTTTCAAATCAGACCAGCGGTTCCTGAGATTAGCGTGTTCAAACAAACAAACAAACAAACAAACAAACAAACAAACAAACAAACAAACAAACTCTTCAGCTTTATATATTAGTATAGATTAATGATTCTCGATATTATCATGCTTTATCATTTTAAACAATAAATAACCACGTGTAACTGTTGACAAGTACAATTGAAAACGTTATCTCATCTAATTGAAAATGCAATGAAGCGGGCACATAATTTAGTGCCAAATTGTAATACATAACTAACCCTGTACTGTAAACGCAGCCATACATTGTACCAATACATATCACAATACGTTTCCATTTGAACATTCTGTGTTTTGATGTATCTTACTACAATAATATATATATATAAACTTTGTTGCCCAAATTCTGTTTGGATTATTAAAGTGATGCCCTACCAAGTGTAACCTATGCAATGGTTTTGTATAGTCCATTCGGTTATATACAGTCACCTTGATCGCGTCGCCGTCCCACGTGCGGCCATTAGCCAGCCTGGGGCGTACACCCACAAGCAAGTATGATTTATCAGTTTACGCCGTTGTATGAATTAATGTATTCGTATTTCACAACAATAACCGTAATTGCGTACGGATGCACTAACACTATCTAACGAATGAACTATAAAAAGATTCCATTCTTCAAGAGGGAATAAAACAAGTAAAATTTTAATAAAAATAAAACCGACTTCAAGGTTTGACTCGATTTCTCTTGGATGCCATCATCCCATCTAAGTGTCCTTTTCATGGTACCACCGTTGGGATATCTCCTTTCCATTAAAATCGGTTCATAAACGACGGAGTTATCCGCGAACACACATAAACTATATAAATATACGGTCGAATTGAGAAACCTCCTCCTTTTTTTGAAGTCGGTTAAAAAAAGTAAAAACTAAAACCCAACTACGACAAAAAACGACAAAAGCCATAGTCACACGTTACATAGAAACGTACCATAACACTTTAACAACGGTTTTTCAAACTTAAATATGTTGTCACGTAGCGGCTTTAGGAGCCATGAGGTTCAAAGATGAAGATGGTGGTTAGGCCACGAGGTTGAGCAGGAGATAATTTAGACACGTACTACACTATATATATATGATATTTATTTGAAAGATATGCAAGTTGACAATAAAATTGGTTCGTGAACACAAAGTTAAATAGATCCTACAGGGCGTAGGTTTGAGAGATTCGACCACAGCTTCACCTCCAAGCAAGAGGCACTTAACTTAGTAGCTGGTCCCCGGCTTTAGAGGCCGGGACCCGTAGCAGCGGCGCAGCCGCCGGGCGTGGCAGACGCCAGCACGAAGAGTAGTGCTGGGCTCCGGCGTTGGAGGCCGGCGGCCCAGCCGCCGGGCGTGGTAGACGCTGGCAGCAAGTGGTGCGCAGGAAGCGGCGCGCAGAAAGAGGTCGCGCAGAAAGAGCCGAGTCGTCGTGCGCTCGCCTTATATATGTTCCCAGCGGTGGTAGGGCAGCGATCCACAGGTGGGGGCAGCAGGCCGGGGAGGATGGTGTTGCCGCGTGACAATGTGTATCTCTGTACACTCATAATTGTGTACTATAAGTATCACATCGTATATTTCTTTAGGAAAGTTGTTTAATCCAGTGTCCTGAAAAGCTTGTTTCATATTTTTTCAGCGTCGTTTGTTGTCGTATTTGGGTTTTAGTTTTATTTTTTTTTAATTCAAAATGTTTTGATGCCTCTATAATATTAATTTATTTGCAAAGTATATTTTAAATAGGTACCATAGAAATTTTACAATTATCGAATAAATACTCACAAAGTCACGAGACAATGCTAATAATATATGTTTATATATTAGTATGTACAAGTCACGCCCTTTTGAATGATA
This sequence comes from Spilosoma lubricipeda, assembly GCA_905220595.1. Taxonomy (NCBI): domain Eukaryota; kingdom Metazoa; phylum Arthropoda; class Insecta; order Lepidoptera; family Erebidae; genus Spilosoma; species Spilosoma lubricipeda. The sequence goes on from HG992295.1 coordinate 6,451,238, forward strand.
CCAAACACGGCATATTTATGTCAAAATTATTTTTAATACGGTACTTTTGTCGGCCAGAAGGCGCCACATTAGATTCAGTGACACGTCATATAGCCTATAACTAGCGGAAGATCAAGACACTTCTAACGATACCTCATTTGTCCAGTTATAATAAGTAGTTAAGGAGCTATGAGGGAACAGATGAATATACGTACATGCTTAGCCTGTCAAAATCATAACCCTCCTTTAGCTTTGCCGTAGTCGGGTAAAAAGTAGGATCATTTGCGTTTTCCTCTCAAAGCAAGTAAACTAAAGCTACAAAAAAGTCAACACAATCAAAATATATGTAATTTTTTTTTTCCTTTTACCCCGTGGTAAATGATATTACTGCATAGAAATTGTATACAGCCGTACGAGACAGATTAGCACTTTTCTTGGAATACAACCACTTTAAGAATGTTGTCCATTTTTTTTCATGTAGCAACTCTATGACACCTACGCTGTACTGCAGGAGAAAACTTAAAGATCTTCTTACACGAAAGCCCCCATCGCATCTCATAAATGACATGCTTGTAAACCGAGACAGACGTCAGTTTCCCATAATACAGTAACGCTCGATTTGGTATGGGTTCTATGCGTAGTCAGACGTTAACCAAGCCAGTCATAGAGATGTAACAATGGATTAATTAATTTGCTGCTCTATGGTCTATTAAATTGCCTAGTTTGTAAGACATGATGGTGGTATTACTGGTATTCAGAAGTAATCTGTAATAGACAACTGGTTGGTGCGAGTTGAAACTGATATTGAACAGTCTGATCACAACCAGGCACTATACAATACAATATATTTATTTGCATGAATGTGGTAGGTACAAGTTCTTCAATCATACATTATTCGGTCACAAGTGGCGTACAAATCTATACAAATAAATAAAATTGGCGTGTCTGTTTGTAATATTAAAATAACCACTTTTTACTTAATGCATATGTATGTATACACGATACATATACCAAAAATGTAGTTAAAAAAATTTTTGTCTGTCTGTCTGTCTGTCTGTTTGTTCCGGGTAATCTCTGAAACGGCTGGACGGATTTTGACGGGACTTTCATTGGCAGGTAGCTGATGATCCGGGGAGTAACTTAGGCTACTTTTTTAGACTAACTTTGTCCCGCGGCGTTACTCGCGGTACAACAATAACCGCGGGTAACACCGCGGGGTTCAGCTAGTTTTAAAATAAAATTAAAATCCATATTATCTAAACTTAGAGGCTATCGTTTAAAAAATCATTAATATTATAAGTGCAGTTTCTTTAGGTTCTTCTTAAAATTATTTATATTCAGCTGTTTAAATCCTTCAGGCAGTTTATAAAATATTTTTGGAGCTAAACAAAAAACGCTCTTTTGCATTAGAGATGTGTTAGCTCTGCGTATACTTATAGTATCTTTTCGCCTATTGCGTACATCGGTGTCCGATAAGGTGGGAAATAAATGAAGATGCCTTTTTACAAATAATGCGACCTCAAATATATAAATCAATCAAATATACATTTAGTATTTTAATCTATACAAATAAATGGTAAATATAAAGGTTTTCATTTCTATAGATGTGTAGATGTATAGATTTGTAAGAAAACATATATCGCGGGGTTCATCTAGTCTGTTAAATATAATTAGGTCGAGTTTATTGAAAATGAATAAATATCACACTAATATATAAAGGCGAAAGTTTGTGAGTGTGTATGTTTATACTACTACTTCACGCAAAAACTACTGGACGGATTTCGATAAAACTTTACAGTAATATAGCTAATACATCAGCTAACCGACATGAATGCGGGCGGAGCCGCAGGCAACAGCTAGTATATATATATATATATTCGTTTTCAATCATCATCTCACACTACGTAAATTTTCAGTAATTATATTATATTTAACGTAAATTCATTTTTGTTTATTAATAAATTTTAACCGAAAATGCATCATTCGAAATCAATTTAACAATTTTCTACAGCTTACGTAAGTTACGTAGCATTTCACCTCGTTAAAACACTTTTCATTCCTCGCTTTGGGTGAATCTTTATTACAATGCTCCACTGGCTTACTGCCAACCCTATAATGGAGCTCACTTTACATTCTTAGTCATTTGCAAAAAAACATTTCCAGTAGGAATACTTTGCCAAAGACACGGCATCAATTTGAGCAATAATCTGCCAAGCCATACTTAATTGTCCTCCCTCTAAAACAGTTTAAAGTTGGACAAGGTTCTAACTTTTCAGTTTAACTAATTTATTTTATTTTTAAACTTATTGCAGGAGTTGTACAAAGGCGGACTTAATGCAATGAGGCATGCACCTTTAGCTGTTGTAGAAATATGATGCGGTAGGTGCAAAGAAAAAAAAAAAAGGGAATTCTATAAAGTTCATAACAAATTAGAAATACAAGATATGAACCCACATCAGATTTAATCAATATACATAAATTCACCACTATATATAATAACACATACACACTAAACACATATACTAATACAAACATACTCACACTTCTAAAGTTTGTTACACATGTTTGTTACACTGTGATACCATTAGTGTTTTGTTCTAACGTCCCGCGGTACTCAATAACTTTATTATTATCCCACGGGAATACTAACTTTTATGCCATAAAGTAGCCTATGTGTTAAAACAGGTTGTCGACTACCTCTACACGAAATTCTATCAATAACGGTCTAGCCATTTAAGTGTGAAGAAGTGACAAACGTATAAAAAATCCACCTACAACCTTCGTCATTTTGATATTAGTGTGATGGTAAATATCTTGAGACATTTCACACGTATTCATTGTTTGTCCAGTGTGGGTGTCAAAATAGCTGAAATAGCAGCAGCAATTAGGATTAATAACTACTAAACCTAGAACTTTTAAATGTTTGACATTCATCGGTTTCTGTTCATCTATATAACAAGCTAAAATTAAAAAATCCAAAAAACCCCTACGAAAGCACCTAATCAAGTAATCATACACCAAAAATGCCTTACATCATTTTGAAAAAGAGCTGATACTCTTACACTGCTGTACCGATATTAACTAAACATACCTAAGAACCACCACAAGGAAACTGGCTTTCAAATGAAAAAGAAACCGCATTGAAATCGGTTTATCCGTTTGAAATCTACGATGCCACAGACACACATACACAAACAAAGACATAGACAGACATACATCGACGTCAAACTTATAACAAAACTCTTTTTGTGTCGGGGATTAAACATGCCCTTTTTAAATTTCGATTCAAGGAACTTTCTAGAAAATAGGTAAGAAAACGTTCTTCTATTGTTTCAAGTTGGTGTGATGGTGTGCCGTAATACGCCTGTTAGTTGTTATTTATTACTCAATATAACCAGCCGCCACTTACACTGTAATATCGTAAAATTATGTGCATATGTTAATTCGGGAACAAGCCGCGAATTCGCGAGCTAACAACACGGGCGTAAATATTGTTTAGATGTTACATATTGTAATGCTTATAGTTTTGGTTTGTTGCTATTATAATCAGTATGTTGGTTACTATATTTTATTGAAACTTATGTCTCGGAAAATAGGATTTCTTATGGTGTGAGCTTTTCATCTTCATCTTTGTTTTTCTAGGACTGTACAGGAGGTGACAATATATATCATGAGGGAGTTTTATACTTATTTGTTATTTCAACGGCTAGCGGTATAAATAAGAATAGCTTTCGCCCGTGGCTCCGCCCGTATTTATGTCAAATATTGAGCTAATCATTTTATGTTATAATATATAACAGCCTAAGACACTTAAAAATGATGTGGCTTTATATAAATAAAATAATTTTCGAAATCGGTTCAGTAGATCATCCCCTACAAAGTCACACTCTTTATCTCTTGTAATGTAAGCATAGTTTATAAAATGATCATGACCTGATCAGATATGAAAACAATCATGGTTTGAGTTGGCATTCCATCCAATGAAAATCAAATAGTTTTCAACGTCGCACCTATCATCGATAAAAGCTATTCATCGCCATCGCCAACGAGTCTCCTATTTCTAAACCCATGTCAAACAAACACAATGTTAAACGATACTCCAATGATGGCAAATGGCCTAAAGTGTATGCTCATTGACGCAACATTGAAACAAAACGCCACCGTTGCCGTCGATTGAACTGAAATAGGCCGCGGTATCACTTTGAAAGTGTACCTGTGTGTTTCTGCCAAGCCTATCGAACTACTTTAATGAAATCACTAATTATACTGTAAAATTTAATGAAAGAACATAGAGAAATGGTTTATCAAGTTTAATTTTGACTTTAGAGTCTATTAAAACACCTATAGCGCACGAACAAACACACACACATAGATATTCACACACGTAACCGCCCCCACATGCTTACATACAACCATAACTACCAAATAATGTAATTAAAAATTTATAGTAATCTTTTTTTTGTTTTGTAACTTGTGGAAACCCCTTCGGGCCGTCACCCCGCCGGGGTTTGCGGCGGGGCGGTGTGTCGGAATCGAACCGACTAAAACCACACGGTCTGCCTTTGCCACGATACGGGAGGGATCCGGGAACTGCTGCTATTAACACATCCGGACCCCTCCCAGCAAAATTTAGAGTAAACTAGCCGAACCCCGCGGTGTTACCCGCGGTTATTGTCTGGTACTGCGGGTAACGCCGTGGGGCGAAGCTAGTCTCAAAAAGTAGCCTAAGTTACTCCTTATATCATCAGTTACCTATTAGCGAAAGTCCCGTTAAAATCGGTCCAGCCGTTCTAGAAATTAGCCGGAACAAACAGACAGAAAAAAATTGAAAAAACAATATTTTATGTATGTATAAATGTATGTGTACACGGTACACCGTGTATACATACATATACATTTAGTAAAACGCTGTTATTAACCGATTTCCAATAGGAGGAGGTTCTCAATTTGATTGGTATTTTTTTAATACTACAAACATTTATTTGTATTGTAGTATTGTATAGATAATATTAATTTTTAATTTTATGTAAATTAAATAGGTACCTTACCGTTTTTTTATTTTAAGAAACTCACTAATAAGAGAACTATAAAAATAAAATAAATTCTTAAAAACTCCAGTTGATGAATAAGTTTATATAATATAAGTAAGACTAAAACTAGTAATTACTGAAATGTACCCAACGACGTGTTTAATAAAACTCTTCAAATAAGTTCTATAAATAGCAATCATTTTCTAGTTAAATTTCTAATGAATGTCATTGTGACATAACGTTAAAACAATCAAAATGTTGCAATTCATTAAAGTCTTAAATATGTTGTAGGTGTGTATCGTAATTTAGTCATTAAGGTTTCCTTGCTTTAGATAGGAACTGACTAAGAAACTATAAAGTAGATACGCTTCAAGTTGCATCTATTTTGCCGACGCCTCGCTTCCGTTTTAGTTCAACACTGCGGGATTAATTACACACGCTACTGCATTCAACTGCGATCGATGACAAACATTCCGGCATGAAAATTGAATCAAAAACTTTTATAGACTCAAATATTAACGAAAAATTTAAAAAGCATTCACTAAAAAATATAGTATTAGTCAGGAAGAGTTCTCTGTCTCCACAATTTTTTATAAATTGACATCTATGGAAATGTAGGCAAGCTGTACAATTTTTAGCTTGATTGTTAAACACGTTAAGAACATCAAAACAGTTATCATCTAAGAATTATAATTGTTTAAAGTGCAGGGAAATGTTAAGAAACCACTGTATTAATTAAGCTCGAATTATTAATCTATACAAATAAATAAAATTGGAGTGTCTGTTTGTAATATTAAAATAACCGCTTTTTACTAAATGCATATGTATGTATACACGGTACATATACCAAAAATGTAGTTAAAAAAATTTTTGTCTATCTGTCTGTCTGTTTGTTCCGGGTAATCTCTGGAACAACTGGACGGATTTTGACGGGACTTTCACTGGCAGCTGTGGATCGGGGGAGTAACTTAGGCTACTTTCTTTAGACTAACTTTGTCTCGCGGCGTTACTCGCGGTACAACAATACACTCGGGTAACACCGCGGGGTTCGGCTAGTTTTAAGATATGTCTCGTGCTCTCTAAGGAGAAATCTATATCTAGCAATGGAAGTTGAATGCTGTTGATGTGATATATGTGCTAGTCTATAGCTTATGTATAGAAAATAAAAAGTCAGTAGGAATACTATTCATTTTTGGGGTTCCCAAAAGGTAAAACGGAACGGTTGTCAATATCGTCAAGGCGAATAAGAACAATGCTGCATAGTGACCCACACTATGGCAGCTTAGTGAGATGCTTTGTCATGCATCGCTTAAAGGACCAGGGATCATAGTTGTAGGGAAATACGTGCGCTAGTAGTGAGTTCCAGGTTTTGACCGCTCAGCACAAGAAGGAAGAACCGAAGCGGTGAGTACGAAAGCGTATGTCTACCAGTCTGAAGTAGTGACTTCCAAAGCCGGCACGTATTGTCCTGTGGAGGAAAGGAGAAGGGGGAAACTATGTTTATCTAGTTATTAGGAAAGCTGAGAAAACAGGGCATTTACCTTTTAATCTATTTAAATCAAATTTAACCAAATCAGGATATGGTTTACTGTTTCACTTCTTTTACATGTTGCTCTTGATACGGTAGATAAGCGTAACATTATCTGATTGATCTTACTCCAATAAAACCACTCAAACATTATATCAACTTGAACGTTGATATTGAACTAATGTGGTTATTGATTGTGGGCTGTTTGAAAGCTAAGCTCCATTACACGGAAGATATAGAACACTATTCCGGTACAACATTATTCATTTCTATTTGATTCATTTATATCCAAAATATAATCTACTGAGTAAGTTTCATGACTTTTAAATGCATATAGTATTTGAGAGATCGATAAAGTAACATTTATTGTTTTAAACATTAATTTCATATGAATAAACCGTATGTCATTTTATTATTTGGTTAAAAAAATACTTTTATTGTGTATGTATTATGAATTCTGTTACCAATACCGGCAATTACCGTAACATAGCGTTTTTTTCTTTTATGCTCAAGTCGAAATACTGAGGCAAAACAGTGTATTTTAAACCATTTTAAAATGGAAGGTAAATTTTAAAATCACATAAGGAAATATAGGCACTATTTTAATTTCCGATGATGTAATCATAGGAAAGAAACTTCGTGCGATAAAAAGCAATAATCGAGGTAAAGACACCTGGTCACTTGGAACAGTATTATTCACCTATTATACAGTCCTATAAAAGTAGATAAGGATCACCTACTTAAACTAAGAGTGCAAGCAAATTCAAAGAATAAAAATTGGAAGTCTGGTGCTTGGGTGAAAAGAAACTCCAGTGACCTAGTTTTTGTTTGGAGTAATAGAATTAAAGTTTTATAATATCTCAGGATATATTTCTAGGAAAAGACCAGCGTGGTGGCTTGTCGGTAATAGTGTATTTAAAATAAATGTCATAACTCATGTAAGAAGTTAGTTTCAACAATTTTATTATTGCCCTGCTCTAAAACTATTAAAATTCCTTCCAAAGCTTTAGGAGGCTCCTATGTAAATCTTTTGTTTATAATCTTCTTTCTAAATAGGAAAGGAGCAGCAGGGTTCCTACATAGGAGGGGGCCATTAGAAACCGTAGGTGGCCCGAGGTACGTCGGGGTTTAAGGGATTTCATTTCGAGGGTGCACCTGGCTCCCCGGATTCTATTACCCGAGACGGTGTGCGGTTTTTAGTCGGTTCGAGTCCGACATAGCCACCAGTCGGTATCCGAGGGGACTTCCGCACAAAAAAAAATGAGGCTCCTATGTCTCTGGAAGAATTAGTGCAACTCAGATTGTAAAACTGTATTCTATCAAATAATAGGTAAGCAGCAGATTTTTTTTAGATTTTTAGATTTTAAATTTATTTCATTCATTCATCAATTTTTTTTTCTTTTGTACTATCTATGGATGTAAAATATTATAATAACCCATGACTTTGAAATCTTGAAGTTCCTATCAGAATACAAGGTCTGTAGACGTATTGCTGCAGCACAGAGCTGAGATAGTGTTCTATTTCGGCCACGGGCGGGGAGTAGCTAGGTTTCAGTTTCGAGAGGAGTTTCAAGAAAATAAAACTCATTCCCTTCTAACCGCGACATTTATATAATTTTATATAAATAAAAAATTACTGCTACTTTTTTTTATGTTTGGCCCTGCCAAAATGACTCTACTCTGCCTGATGGAAAGTATAAGCAGAATCCAAGAGTGGTGGTCACCATACTGCGAATGCAGACAATGCAACAATGCAGCATGGTTATGGTCATTGGGCCTCCGGTCTCGCACTTACCAACGAAACACGACAGCATGATCGCTGCCATTTTAGGTTGATTTTCTGTGCGAGGATAGTACCGCCCCGGTCGAGCCGACCCATTCGTGCTGAAATCAGCGTGGCTCTACTACCTTGAAGTACTACTACTACTACCTATAAGTAGGTAAGTAGGGGTTATTTTTTATTTATGTTTTTCATTATTATTTGATTTTTTTTTTTTTTTTTTATTTATAACAAATGTGATACATTTAGGTACATATTAAATAATTTCGCCAAACTGCATGACAGTTTGTTGGCGAACCTGTGCGCTCATTTTTACAATATTAAATATGTAAACACATTTAAAACAATATGCACATTTATGTTTCAATTTACATACACTATAAAATTATTTTATCAAATAGACATTTTTTAAAACCTAAGTAGACTTTAAGATACATTTGATAGTAGTAATATTGCTAGTCTTCAATTTGATCATTAAACATTTGTAACAATAGTTCTTTTAACTTTTTCTTAAATATATTTAAGTTTGAACAATTTTCTTCAAGTAATATTTTATTATATAGCCTTGGTATCATAAACATACGTGTTCGTTCACCATAGTAATTACATGAAACAGGCTCTTTGTATTTGATTCTTACAGCTTGTCTGAGCATACAATGTGGAGCTTTAGGTATCTTAAACTCTGTTTTATTATATTGTTCGACAGTTAACATATATTGAACTTTTTGATGCACCGGTAATATATTACATATTTTAAACAATTTCATATAGTTTTTATTACATTTATTTTTAGTGTTTTTATCTACCATAATCTTTAGGAACCTACTTTGTATATTCAACACTTTATCCAAATACGTTTTAAAAGTACGCCCGTAAGCACTCAGACCATAGCTCAAAATTGCGTCAACCAGTGCATGATATAACATAAAAAGCGTGGCTCTGTTCGTTACATATTTAAGTTGCTTGAATTTACACAAAACAGACCTTAATTTGTTACATACAATATCGATGTGGAATTTCCAGTTAAAATGACAATTTATTGTTAAACCTAAGTATTTATATTGTTCCATAAATTCTATTTGTTCACAGTTTATACATACTTGCATATCATCATGTAAGCATTCATATGAGTGACCAATAATGGATATTTTTCTAATTGATTTTCTATTATATGGAGAGTGAAGGAGCATGCATTTGGTTTTGGATACATTTATTATAATTCCATTATCATGGGACCATTTGATAACATTTTCGAAATCTATTTGCATACATTTTTCTATAGTATCTAAGTCGGTGTCTGCGTACATTAGACAAGTGTCGTCAGCGTACATGTATACACTACAATTCTTTATTACTCTGCTCATGCTATTAACGTGCATAATGTACCCAACAGGCCCATATACTGATCCAGTTGGCACACCTGTCTTGACGATCGCTTCTTGTCCACTCTGTTCACATATGTTGGTGCAAAGCGTTCTATTTTTTAAATAGCACTGAAACCATTTGTTAAGAGGACCGCGAATTCCGCATTCTTGCATGGCTTTTAGAAGAATCTCGTGATCCAAAGTTTCAAAAGCTTTTTTGAAATCAATGAATAAAACAGCAACATACTTTTTATTATTTAACTGTACATTTATATCATCTGTAAATTTTGACAAGACAGTCGCTGTACTACGTGACTTCCTAAAGCCATGCTGTGTGTCTGAAATTATATGGTTGGATTCTAAAAAAGTACTAATTCTTTTTACAATTACTTTTTCAACTATTTTGTTAATAACAGGCAAAATGGCAATTGGTCTATAATTTGTGTAGTCCAAATGATTGCCTCCTTTGTAAATGGGCCTAATGATAGACTTTTTCAAGTAATCTGGATACACTCCCTTTTGGATGCATAGGTTAATGAATTTGGCAAGTATGGGGCTGATTTTGTCTCTAATGTATTTTACATCTTGTATTCTTATACAATCTATTCCGGGTGATTTCTTACAGCTTAATTGGTTTATAATTAATTCAATCTCACTCACAGTCGCTTTTTGGTAACGGAGAGACACATCACAGGGCTTTACATAGTCGTCACGATTTAAGAATGATAACTTACAATGATGCTTGATTTTGTCTATGTCTTCAGTAAATGTTCGTGCGAAATTGGTACATATGTTACTTACCGTGTCTGTCTTACCTAAAAAATGCATTATTACACAATCCAAGTTAGTTTTTGATTTACCTATCCAGCTGTTAATATTGTTCCAAATCTTTCTAATATCGTAAGCGTAAGCCAGTAAAGTGCAACACCACTTAAAAAAGAAAAAACATCCGAGTGTCTTTTAAGAATGAGGCAGCAAGGGTGTCTTCAATTTTATAGTTATAAACATAATGAAACTATATAACGAACTGATGCTTTAATTTTTGGTCAAATTTTCACCTTATAACAAATTAAATTATTTATAAAGATCTATAAAATCGCTTGTCACTGAATGATTGGGCTCGTGGAATCTTACTAGTATTATAAATGTGAAAGTTTGTAAGGATGGATGGATGTTTGGATGGATGTTGGATGGATGTTGTTACTCTTTCACGCAAAAACTACTGAACGGATTTGGATGAAACTTTACAGTAATATAGCTTATACATCAGAATAACACATAGGCTACTATTTGCCTCGATAACCGACATATACGCCGGCGGAGCCGCGGGCAACAACTAATATAACATATATTTTCGACTAAAACCTATTTGAAGATCAGGATGAGAAGTAAGTAATTGTGTGTTATACCTTTAGATATTTGTAAGTGTATTTAAATATATACACGCACGCCTTTCCACCTTCTAGTTTCCATCAAAAATATGCAGCTTGTAACTGGCAATGTAATTATGAATTGTGCCCTTAATATTGTTTTATCTCATTTCTTAACCTGTCTTCTTGTTGGTGAATTCTTAAGTTGTTTTCTATGTTTACCGTGGGAGAGCCACGCTTCGGCATGAATGGGCCGGCTCGATCGGAGTGATACCACGGCCTCACAGAAAACCGGTGTGAAATAGTGCTTGCGCTGTGTTTCACCGAGTGAGTGAGGATACCGGAGGCCCATAACCCAATCCCTCTCCCCCTATCTCCCCTCCTTAGTCCCCAAAGGCTGGCAACGCACTTGTGACGCCTCTGGTGTTTGCAGGTGTCCATGGGCGGCAGTAATCGCTTACCATCAGGCGATACGTCAGCTCGTTTGCCCGACTATTCCATTAAAAAAAAATGCTTTATGACAATTTATTTTTTCTGAAATAACAACAGAATATATTGTAAATCAATATTGTTGGTTATCTCAATATTAGAGGCAGCGGTAAGCGTGGATGAGTTTATGTTCAGCATTAAGACAACGCAATAAAGTTTAAACATTGTAGCATATGAGTATAAGCCATCGTCTGCTAACTTAACAATATGAAAGTGAATAAATCTTCGGTTAAGTGCGTTCACGAAAGTAAACAAAACTGCTCGGTTCCTTGAACATGAACGTTCGTGTACCTTCAACAACTTTTATTAGTATTGGAAAAGTTTTATCGGCTTTTTGTAGCTCAACTTTTATTCGATAAAAAGTTCAATGTTTACAGAGTTATTTATCGTTTTTTAACGAACACGCCTTCTTCAGAAATTGGGTTGGAACTGATCAAGAAGTACGGAGTGTGGAACTTTTTACTTGTATATAAGAAAGATTGTTTGGTAAAATGGCAATACAAAATTACTTTTATACATTATTAGCTGTAACCTGCGACTTTGTCCGCGTAAATGTAGATTTAACTTTTGACTGAGCCATTACTTTTTTCTATCCTTTTCAGGAAGAAATCTTTTTTTTTATGTTTGGCCCGGCCAAAATGACTCTACTCTGCCTGATGGAAAGCATAAGCAGAATCCAAGAGTGGTGGTCACCATACTCATTGCTCGTACAGACAATGCAACAATGCAGAATGGTGGCCCATACTATGGCGGCCTAGTGAGGCTTCTGAATCATTGGGCCTCAGGTCTCACACTCACTAACGAAACACGACAGCATGAACGCTGTCATTTTACGTTGATGTTCCGTGCGAGGGTAGTACCGCCCCGGTCGAGCCGGCCCAACCGTGCTGAAATCAGCGTGGCTCTACTACCTGAATTTGATTTGTAACACTAGCACAGGATCATCAGCTTTCCTTTGTACACGAGTGGTGGTATAAGCGCTCACGCTTCCTACTGCGGTGAGTATTGTGGGTTCGATTCCAAAATGGGATAACACTATTTGTAATCCACAAATAGTTCTGAGTCTGGGTGTTCTAATTAATTAATTGTGTTTCTTAATATTTGTAAAGACCCCGTGACGTAAGATACATTCGGAGGATTTTGAGTGCTCGGTGGCGCAGTGGTAGGCTATGCGACTACTGAATTGAGGTCTGGGGTTCGATTCCCGTGTCAGACCAAATGTTTGTATGATCTGCAAATATTTGTTTCGGAGTTTGGGTGTTTTCCATGTATAATATGGATGTACCTATTTACAAAAAAAATAACAGTAGATATTATAGCAGTCAGTCTAGCTGTCATAATAGGTACAAGCTAGATGGCGTTGTGTGCAAGATGTCCAAAAATATTTATTTATTCTTACTGTGGGATTTGTATTAACATTTTTCATCTTTTGAAATTACAAAACTGATGAATTAAAAAGTATAAATAGAAATAAGTAATTTGATCATCAACATCACCAACAACCCATAACGTCCCACTGCTGAACTTGGGCCTCCTCTCGGGAGAGGGTTAAGGCCATGCGTCCCCACGCTGGCCAAGTGCGGGTTGGAGACAGACAAGACAACATTGAGGCTACGTAATCTTACCGTTGGATGTTTTCAAGCCGCCCAAAGGCCTCCACTAAGCTTCACGACTGTTTTCATATGATAACATCCGGGATCGACTGTTTGTGAACTCGGTCGCCCATCCAAGTACTAACCGCGCCGTCGTTGCTTACCCTCGGTGATTGTTTCTAATCACTGAGTGCAATTGGGCTATGAGTGCCTTAGTAATATGATAAGTAATTTGATACCAGTATCCAATACTACAATAATTTATTTGTATGTAACATTACTAGCTGACCCACGCAACCTCGTTTGCGCCTTATATTGCCCGTAGCGTGAAAATTTCCCCCGTTTTTGAAACATTCTTCATTGTTGCTCCGCTCCTATTGGTAGTAGCGTGATGATATATACCCTATAGCCTTCCTCGATAAATGGACTATCCAACACCGAAAGAATTTTTCAAATCAGACCAGCGGTTCCTGAGATTAGCGTGTTCAAACAAACAAACAAACAAACAAACAAACAAACAAACAAACAAACAAACAAACTCTTCAGCTTTATATATTAGTATAGATTAATGATTCTCGATATTATCATGCTTTATCATTTTAAACAATAAATAACCACGTGTAACTGTTGACAAGTACAATTGAAAACGTTATCTCATCTAATTGAAAATGCAATGAAGCGGGCACATAATTTAGTGCCAAATTGTAATACATAACTAACCCTGTACTGTAAACGCAGCCATACATTGTACCAATACATATCACAATACGTTTCCATTTGAACATTCTGTGTTTTGATGTATCTTACTACAATAATATATATATATAAACTTTGTTGCCCAAATTCTGTTTGGATTATTAAAGTGATGCCCTACCAAGTGTAACCTATGCAATGGTTTTGTATAGTCCATTCGGTTATATACAGTCACCTTGATCGCGTCGCCGTCCCACGTGCGGCCATTAGCCAGCCTGGGGCGTACACCCACAAGCAAGTATGATTTATCAGTTTACGCCGTTGTATGAATTAATGTATTCGTATTTCACAACAATAACCGTAATTGCGTACGGATGCACTAACACTATCTAACGAATGAACTATAAAAAGATTCCATTCTTCAAGAGGGAATAAAACAAGTAAAATTTTAATAAAAATAAAACCGACTTCAAGGTTTGACTCGATTTCTCTTGGATGCCATCATCCCATCTAAGTGTCCTTTTCATGGTACCACCGTTGGGATATCTCCTTTCCATTAAAATCGGTTCATAAACGACGGAGTTATCCGCGAACACACATAAACTATATAAATATACGGTCGAATTGAGAAACCTCCTCCTTTTTTTGAAGTCGGTTAAAAAAAGTAAAAACTAAAACCCAACTACGACAAAAAACGACAAAAGCCATAGTCACACGTTACATAGAAACGTACCATAACACTTTAACAACGGTTTTTCAAACTTAAATATGTTGTCACGTAGCGGCTTTAGGAGCCATGAGGTTCAAAGATGAAGATGGTGGTTAGGCCACGAGGTTGAGCAGGAGATAATTTAGACACGTACTACACTATATATATATGATATTTATTTGAAAGATATGCAAGTTGACAATAAAATTGGTTCGTGAACACAAAGTTAAATAGATCCTACAGGGCGTAGGTTTGAGAGATTCGACCACAGCTTCACCTCCAAGCAAGAGGCACTTAACTTAGTAGCTGGTCCCCGGCTTTAGAGGCCGGGACCCGTAGCAGCGGCGCAGCCGCCGGGCGTGGCAGACGCCAGCACGAAGAGTAGTGCTGGGCTCCGGCGTTGGAGGCCGGCGGCCCAGCCGCCGGGCGTGGTAGACGCTGGCAGCAAGTGGTGCGCAGGAAGCGGCGCGCAGAAAGAGGTCGCGCAGAAAGAGCCGAGTCGTCGTGCGCTCGCCTTATATATGTTCCCAGCGGTGGTAGGGCAGCGATCCACAGGTGGGGGCAGCAGGCCGGGGAGGATGGTGTTGCCGCGTGACAATGTGTATCTCTGTACACTCATAATTGTGTACTATAAGTATCACATCGTATATTTCTTTAGGAAAGTTGTTTAATCCAGTGTCCTGAAAAGCTTGTTTCATATTTTTTCAGCGTCGTTTGTTGTCGTATTTGGGTTTTAGTTTTATTTTTTTTTAATTCAAAATGTTTTGATGCCTCTATAATATTAATTTATTTGCAAAGTATATTTTAAATAGGTACCATAGAAATTTTACAATTATCGAATAAATACTCACAAAGTCACGAGACAATGCTAATAATATATGTTTATATATTAGTATGTACAAGTCACGCCCTTTTGAATGATACCAAACACGGCATATTTATGTCAAAATTATTTTTAATACGGTACTTTTGTCGGCCAGAAGGCGCCACATTAGATTCAGTGACACGTCATATAGCCTATAACTAGCGGAAGATCAAGACACTTCTAACGATACCTCATTTGTCCAGTTATAATAAGTAGTTAAGGAGCTATGAGGGAACAGATGAATATACGTACATGCTTAGCCTGTCAAAATCATAACCCTCCTTTAGCTTTGCCGTAGTCGGGTAAAAAGTAGGATCATTTGCGTTTTCCTCTCAAAGCAAGTAAACTAAAGCTACAAAAAAGTCAACACAATCAAAATATATGTAATTTTTTTTTTCCTTTTACCCCGTGGTAAATGATATTACTGCATAGAAATTGTATACAGCCGTACGAGACAGATTAGCACTTTTCTTGGAATACAACCACTTTAAGAATGTTGTCCATTTTTTTTCATGTAGCAACTCTATGACACCTACGCTGTACTGCAGGAGAAAACTTAAAGATCTTCTTACACGAAAGCCCCCATCGCATCTCATAAATGACATGCTTGTAAACCGAGACAGACGTCAGTTTCCCATAATACAGTAACGCTCGATTTGGTATGGGTTCTATGCGTAGTCAGACGTTAACCAAGCCAGTCATAGAGATGTAACAATGGATTAATTAATTTGCTGCTCTATGGTCTATTAAATTGCCTAGTTTGTAAGACATGATGGTGGTATTACTGGTATTCAGAAGTAATCTGTAATAGACAACTGGTTGGTGCGAGTTGAAACTGATATTGAACAGTCTGATCACAACCAGGCACTATACAATACAATATATTTATTTGCATGAATGTGGTAGGTACAAGTTCTTCAATCATACATTATTCGGTCACAAGTGGCGTACAAATCTATACAAATAAATAAAATTGGCGTGTCTGTTTGTAATATTAAAATAACCACTTTTTACTTAATGCATATGTATGTATACACGATACATATACCAAAAATGTAGTTAAAAAAATTTTTGTCTGTCTGTCTGTCTGTCTGTTTGTTCCGGGTAATCTCTGAAACGGCTGGACGGATTTTGACGGGACTTTCATTGGCAGGTAGCTGATGATCCGGGGAGTAACTTAGGCTACTTTTTTAGACTAACTTTGTCCCGCGGCGTTACTCGCGGTACAACAATAACCGCGGGTAACACCGCGGGGTTCAGCTAGTTTTAAAATAAAATTAAAATCCATATTATCTAAACTTAGAGGCTATCGTTTAAAAAATCATTAATATTATAAGTGCAGTTTCTTTAGGTTCTTCTTAAAATTATTTATATTCAGCTGTTTAAATCCTTCAGGCAGTTTATAAAATATTTTTGGAGCTAAACAAAAAACGCTCTTTTGCATTAGAGATGTGTTAGCTCTGCGTATACTTATAGTATCTTTTCGCCTATTGCGTACATCGGTGTCCGATAAGGTGGGAAATAAATGAAGATGCCTTTTTACAAATAATGCGACCTCAAATATATAAATCAATCAAATATACATTTAGTATTTTAATCTATACAAATAAATGGTAAATATAAAGGTTTTCATTTCTATAGATGTGTAGATGTATAGATTTGTAAGAAAACATATATCGCGGGGTTCATCTAGTCTGTTAAATATAATTAGGTCGAGTTTATTGAAAATGAATAAATATCACACTAATATATAAAGGCGAAAGTTTGTGAGTGTGTATGTTTATACTACTACTTCACGCAAAAACTACTGGACGGATTTCGATAAAACTTTACAGTAATATAGCTAATACATCAGCTAACCGACATGAATGCGGGCGGAGCCGCAGGCAACAGCTAGTATATATATATATATATTCGTTTTCAATCATCATCTCACACTACGTAAATTTTCAGTAATTATATTATATTTAACGTAAATTCATTTTTGTTTATTAATAAATTTTAACCGAAAATGCATCATTCGAAATCAATTTAACAATTTTCTACAGCTTACGTAAGTTACGTAGCATTTCACCTCGTTAAAACACTTTTCATTCCTCGCTTTGGGTGAATCTTTATTACAATGCTCCACTGGCTTACTGCCAACCCTATAATGGAGCTCACTTTACATTCTTAGTCATTTGCAAAAAAACATTTCCAGTAGGAATACTTTGCCAAAGACACGGCATCAATTTGAGCAATAATCTGCCAAGCCATACTTAATTGTCCTCCCTCTAAAACAGTTTAAAGTTGGACAAGGTTCTAACTTTTCAGTTTAACTAATTTATTTTATTTTTAAACTTATTGCAGGAGTTGTACAAAGGCGGACTTAATGCAATGAGGCATGCACCTTTAGCTGTTGTAGAAATATGATGCGGTAGGTGCAAAGAAAAAAAAAAAAGGGAATTCTATAAAGTTCATAACAAATTAGAAATACAAGATATGAACCCACATCAGATTTAATCAATATACATAAATTCACCACTATATATAATAACACATACACACTAAACACATATACTAATACAAACATACTCACACTTCTAAAGTTTGTTACACATGTTTGTTACACTGTGATACCATTAGTGTTTTGTTCTAACGTCCCGCGGTACTCAATAACTTTATTATTATCCCACGGGAATACTAACTTTTATGCCATAAAGTAGCCTATGTGTTAAAACAGGTTGTCGACTACCTCTACACGAAATTCTATCAATAACGGTCTAGCCATTTAAGTGTGAAGAAGTGACAAACGTATAAAAAATCCACCTACAACCTTCGTCATTTTGATATTAGTGTGATGGTAAATATCTTGAGACATTTCACACGTATTCATTGTTTGTCCAGTGTGGGTGTCAAAATAGCTGAAATAGCAGCAGCAATTAGGATTAATAACTACTAAACCTAGAACTTTTAAATGTTTGACATTCATCGGTTTCTGTTCATCTATATAACAAGCTAAAATTAAAAAATCCAAAAAACCCCTACGAAAGCACCTAATCAAGTAATCATACACCAAAAATGCCTTACATCATTTTGAAAAAGAGCTGATACTCTTACACTGCTGTACCGATATTAACTAAACATACCTAAGAACCACCACAAGGAAACTGGCTTTCAAATGAAAAAGAAACCGCATTGAAATCGGTTTATCCGTTTGAAATCTACGATGCCACAGACACACATACACAAACAAAGACATAGACAGACATACATCGACGTCAAACTTATAACAAAACTCTTTTTGTGTCGGGGATTAAACATGCCCTTTTTAAATTTCGATTCAAGGAACTTTCTAGAAAATAGGTAAGAAAACGTTCTTCTATTGTTTCAAGTTGGTGTGATGGTGTGCCGTAATACGCCTGTTAGTTGTTATTTATTACTCAATATAACCAGCCGCCACTTACACTGTAATATCGTAAAATTATGTGCATATGTTAATTCGGGAACAAGCCGCGAATTCGCGAGCTAACAACACGGGCGTAAATATTGTTTAGATGTTACATATTGTAATGCTTATAGTTTTGGTTTGTTGCTATTATAATCAGTATGTTGGTTACTATATTTTATTGAAACTTATGTCTCGGAAAATAGGATTTCTTATGGTGTGAGCTTTTCATCTTCATCTTTGTTTTTCTAGGACTGTACAGGAGGTGACAATATATATCATGAGGGAGTTTTATACTTATTTGTTATTTCAACGGCTAGCGGTATAAATAAGAATAGCTTTCGCCCGTGGCTCCGCCCGTATTTATGTCAAATATTGAGCTAATCATTTTATGTTATAATATATAACAGCCTAAGACACTTAAAAATGATGTGGCTTTATATAAATAAAATAATTTTCGAAATCGGTTCAGTAGATCATCCCCTACAAAGTCACACTCTTTATCTCTTGTAATGTAAGCATAGTTTATAAAATGATCATGACCTGATCAGATATGAAAACAATCATGGTTTGAGTTGGCATTCCATCCAATGAAAATCAAATAGTTTTCAACGTCGCACCTATCATCGATAAAAGCTATTCATCGCCATCGCCAACGAGTCTCCTATTTCTAAACCCATGTCAAACAAACACAATGTTAAACGATACTCCAATGATGGCAAATGGCCTAAAGTGTATGCTCATTGACGCAACATTGAAACAAAACGCCACCGTTGCCGTCGATTGAACTGAAATAGGCCGCGGTATCACTTTGAAAGTGTACCTGTGTGTTTCTGCCAAGCCTATCGAACTACTTTAATGAAATCACTAATTATACTGTAAAATTTAATGAAAGAACATAGAGAAATGGTTTATCAAGTTTAATTTTGACTTTAGAGTCTATTAAAACACCTATAGCGCACGAACAAACACACACACATAGATATTCACACACGTAACCGCCCCCACATGCTTACATACAACCATAACTACCAAATAATGTAATTAAAAATTTATAGTAATCTTTTTTTTGTTTTGTAACTTGTGGAAACCCCTTCGGGCCGTCACCCCGCCGGGGTTTGCGGCGGGGCGGTGTGTCGGAATCGAACCGACTAAAACCACACGGTCTGCCTTTGCCACGATACGGGAGGGATCCGGGAACTGCTGCTATTAACACATCCGGACCCCTCCCAGCAAAATTTAGAGTAAACTAGCCGAACCCCGCGGTGTTACCCGCGGTTATTGTCTGGTACTGCGGGTAACGCCGTGGGGCGAAGCTAGTCTCAAAAAGTAGCCTAAGTTACTCCTTATATCATCAGTTACCTATTAGCGAAAGTCCCGTTAAAATCGGTCCAGCCGTTCTAGAAATTAGCCGGAACAAACAGACAGAAAAAAATTGAAAAAACAATATTTTATGTATGTATAAATGTATGTGTACACGGTACACCGTGTATACATACATATACATTTAGTAAAACGCTGTTATTAACCGATTTCCAATAGGAGGAGGTTCTCAATTTGATTGGTATTTTTTTAATACTACAAACATTTATTTGTATTGTAGTATTGTATAGATAATATTAATTTTTAATTTTATGTAAATTAAATAGGTACCTTACCGTTTTTTTATTTTAAGAAACTCACTAATAAGAGAACTATAAAAATAAAATAAATTCTTAAAAACTCCAGTTGATGAATAAGTTTATATAATATAAGTAAGACTAAAACTAGTAATTACTGAAATGTACCCAACGACGTGTTTAATAAAACTCTTCAAATAAGTTCTATAAATAGCAATCATTTTCTAGTTAAATTTCTAATGAATGTCATTGTGACATAACGTTAAAACAATCAAAATGTTGCAATTCATTAAAGTCTTAAATATGTTGTAGGTGTGTATCGTAATTTAGTCATTAAGGTTTCCTTGCTTTAGATAGGAACTGACTAAGAAACTATAAAGTAGATACGCTTCAAGTTGCATCTATTTTGCCGACGCCTCGCTTCCGTTTTAGTTCAACACTGCGGGATTAATTACACACGCTACTGCATTCAACTGCGATCGATGACAAACATTCCGGCATGAAAATTGAATCAAAAACTTTTATAGACTCAAATATTAACGAAAAATTTAAAAAGCATTCACTAAAAAATATAGTATTAGTCAGGAAGAGTTCTCTGTCTCCACAATTTTTTATAAATTGACATCTATGGAAATGTAGGCAAGCTGTACAATTTTTAGCTTGATTGTTAAACACGTTAAGAACATCAAAACAGTTATCATCTAAGAATTATAATTGTTTAAAGTGCAGGGAAATGTTAAGAAACCACTGTATTAATTAAGCTCGAATTATTAATCTATACAAATAAATAAAATTGGAGTGTCTGTTTGTAATATTAAAATAACCGCTTTTTACTAAATGCATATGTATGTATACACGGTACATATACCAAAAATGTAGTTAAAAAAATTTTTGTCTATCTGTCTGTCTGTTTGTTCCGGGTAATCTCTGGAACAACTGGACGGATTTTGACGGGACTTTCACTGGCAGCTGTGGATCGGGGGAGTAACTTAGGCTACTTTCTTTAGACTAACTTTGTCTCGCGGCGTTACTCGCGGTACAACAATACACGCGGGTAACACCGCGGGGTTCGGCTAGTTTTAAGATATGTCTCGTGCTCTCTAAGGAGAAATCTATATCTAGCAATGGAAGTTGAATGCTGTTGATGTGATATATGTGCTAGTCTATAGCTTATGTATAGAAAATAAAAAGTCAGTAGGAATACTATTCATTTTTGGGGTTCCCAAAAGGTAAAACGGAACGGTTGTCAATATCGTCAAGGCGAATAAGAACAATGCTGCATAGTGACCCACACTATGGCAGCTTAGTGAGATGCTTTGTCATGCATCGCTTAAAGGACCAGGGATCATAGTTGTAGGGAAATACGTGCGCTAGTAGTGAGTTCCAGGTTTTGACCGCTCAGCACAAGAAGGAAGAACCGAAGCGGTGAGTACGAAAGCGTATGTCTACCAGTCTGAAGTAGTGACTTCCAAAGCCGGCACGTATTGTCCTGTGGAGGAAAGGAGAAGGGGGAAACTATGTTTATCTAGTTATTAGGAAAGCTGAGAAAACAGGGCATTTACCTTCTAATCTATTTAAATCAAATTTAACCAAATCAGGATATGGTTTACTGTTTCACTTCTTTTACATGTTGCTCTTGATACGGTAGATAAGCGTAACATTATCTGATTGATCTTACTCCAATAAAACCACTCAAACATTATATCAACTTGAACGTTGATATTGAACTAATGTGGTTATTGATTGTGGGCTGTTTGAAAGCTAAGCTCCATTACACGGAAGATATAGAACACTATTCCGGTACAACATTATTCATTTCTATTTGATTCATTTATATCCAAAATATAATCTACTGAGTAAGTTTCATGACTTTTAAATGCATATAGTATTTGAGAGATCGATAAAGTAACATTTATTGTTTTAAACATTAATTTCATATGAATAAACCGTATGTCATTTTATTATTTGGTTAAAAAAATACTTTTATTGTGTATGTATTATGAATTCTGTTACCAATACCGGCAATTACCGTAACATAGCGTTTTTTTCTTTTATGCTCAAGTCGAAATACTGAGGCAAAACAGTGTATTTTAAACCATTTTAAAATGGAAGGTAAATTTTAAAATCACATAAGGAAATATAGGCACTATTTTAATTTCCGATGATGTAATCATAGGAAAGAAACTTCGTGCGATAAAAAGCAATAATCGAGGTAAAGACACCTGGTCACTTGGAACAGTATTATTCACCTATTATACAGTCCTATAAAAGTAGATAAGGATCACCTACTTAAACTAAGAGTGCAAGCATATTCAAAGAATAAAAATTGGAAGTCTGGTGCTTGGGTGAAAAGAAACTCCAGTGACCTAGTTTTTGTTTGGAGTAATAGAATTAAAGTTTTATAATATCTCAGGATATATTTCTAGGAAAAGACCAGCGTGGTGGCTTGTCGGTAATAGTGTATTTAAAATAAATGTCATAACTCATGTAAGAAGTTAGTTTCAACAATTTTATTATTGCCCTGCTCTAAAACTATTAAAATTCCTTCCAAAGCTTTAGGAGGCTCCTATGTAAATCTTTTGTTTATAATCTTCTTTCTAAATAGGAAAGGAGCAGCAGGGTTCCTACATAGGAGGGGGCCATTAGAAACCGTAGGTGGCCCGAGGTACGTCGGGGTTTAAGGGATTTCATTTCGAGGGTGCACCTGGCTCCCCGGATTCTATTACCCGAGACGGTGTGCGGTTTTTAGTCGGTTCGAGTCCGACATAGCCACCAGTCGGTATCCGAGGGGACTTCCGCACAAAAAAAAATGAGGCTCCTATGTCTCTGGAAGAATTAGTGCAACTCAGATTGTAAAACTGTATTCTATCAAATAATAGGTAAGCAGCAGATTTTTTTTAGATTTTTAGATTTTAAATTTATTTCATTCATTCATCAATTTTTTTTTCTTTTGTACTATCTATGGATGTAAAATATTATAATAACCCATGACTTTGAAATCTTGAAGTTCCTATCAGAATACAAGGTCTGTAGACGTATTGCTGCAGCACAGAGCTGAGATAGTGTTCTATTTCGGCCACGGGCGGGGAGTAGCTAGGTTTCAGTTTCGAGAGGAGTTTCAAGAAAATAAAACTCATTCCCTTCTAACCGCGACATTTATATAATTTTATATAAATAAAAAATTACTGCTACTTTTTTTTATGTTTGGCCCTGCCAAAATGACTCTACTCTGCCTGATGGAAAGTATAAGCAGAATCCAAGAGTGGTGGTCACCATACTGCGAATGCAGACAATGCAACAATGCAGCATGGTTATGGTCATTGGGCCTCCGGTCTCGCACTTACCAACGAAACACGACAGCATGATCGCTGCCATTTTAGGTTGATTTTCTGTGCGAGGATAGTACCGCCCCGGTCGAGCCGACCCATTCGTGCTGAAATCAGCGTGGCTCTACTACCTTGAAGTACTACTACTACTACCTATAAGTAGGTAAGTAGGGGTTATTTTTTATTTATGTTTTTCATTATTATTTGATTTTTTTTTTTTTTTTTTATTTATAACAAATGTGATACATTTAGGTACATATTAAATAATTTCGCCAAACTGCATGACAGTTTGTTGGCGAACCTGTGCGCTCATTTTTACAATATTAAATATGTAAACACATTTAAAACAATATGCACATTTATGTTTCAATTTACATACACTATAAAATTATTTTATCAAATAGACATTTTTTAAAACCTAAGTAGACTTTAAGATACATTTGATAGTAGTAATATTGCTAGTCTTCAATTTGATCATTAAACATTTGTAACAATAGTTCTTTTAACTTTTTCTTAAATATATTTAAGTTTGAACAATTTTCTTCAAGTAATATTTTATTATATAGCCTTGGTATCATAAACATACGTGTTCGTTCACCATAGTAATTACATGAAACAGGCTCTTTGTATTTGATTCTTACAGCTTGTCTGAGCATACAATGTGGAGCTTTAGGTATCTTAAACTCTGTTTTATTATATTGTTCGACAGTTAACATATATTGAACTTTTTGATGCACCGGTAATATATTACATATTTTAAACAATTTCATATAGTTTTTATTACATTTATTTTTAGTGTTTTTATCTACCATAATCTTTAGGAACCTACTTTGTATATTCAACACTTTATCCAAATACGTTTTAAAAGTACGCCCGTAAGCACTCAGACCATAGCTCAAAATTGCGTCAACCAGTGCATGATATAACATAAAAAGCGTGGCTCTGTTCGTTACATATTTAAGTTGCTTGAATTTACACAAAACAGACCTTAATTTGTTACATACAATATCGATGTGGAATTTCCAGTTAAAATGACAATTTATTGTTAAACCTAAGTATTTATATTGTTCCATAAATTCTATTTGTTCACAGTTTATACATACTTGCATATCATCATGTAAGCATTCATATGAGTGACCAATAATGGATATTTTTCTAATTGATTTTCTATTATATGGAGAGTGAAGGAGCATGCATTTGGTTTTGGATACATTTATTATAATTCCATTATCATGGGACCATTTGATAACATTTTCGAAATCTATTTGCATACATTTTTCTATAGTATCTAAGTCGGTGTCTGCGTACATTAGACAAGTGTCGTCAGCGTACATGTATACACTACAATTCTTTATTACTCTGCTCATGCTATTAACGTGCATAATGTACCCAACAGGCCCATATACTGATCCAGTTGGCACACCTGTCTTGACGATCGCTTCTTGTCCACTCTGTTCACATATGTTGGTGCAAAGCGTTCTATTTTTTAAATAGCACTGAAACCATTTGTTAAGAGGACCGCGAATTCCGCATTCTTGCATGGCTTTTAGAAGAATCTCGTGATCCAAAGTTTCAAAAGCTTTTTTGAAATCAATGAATAAAACAGCAACATACTTTTTATTATTTAACTGTACATTTATATCATCTGTAAATTTTGACAAGACAGTCGCTGTACTACGTGACTTCCTAAAGCCATGCTGTGTGTCTGAAATTATATGGTTGGATTCTAAAAAAGTACTAATTCTTTTTACAATTACTTTTTCAACTATTTTGTTAATAACAGGCAAAATGGCAATTGGTCTATAATTTGTGTAGTCCAAATGATTGCCTCCTTTGTAAATGGGCCTAATGATAGACTTTTTCAAGTAATCTGGATACACTCCCTTTTGGATGCATAGGTTAATGAATTTGGCAAGTATGGGGCTGATTTTGTCTCTAATGTATTTTACATCTTGTATTCTTATACAATCTATTCCGGGTGATTTCTTACAGCTTAATTGGTTTATAATTAATTCAATCTCACTCACAGTCGCTTTTTGGTAACGGAGAGACACATCACAGGGCTTTACATAGTCGTCACGATTTAAGAATGATAACTTACAATGATGCTTGATTTTGTCTATGTCTTCAGTAAATGTTCGTGCGAAATTGGTACATATGTTACTTACCGTGTCTGTCTTACCTAAAAACTGCATTATTACACAATCCAAGTTAGTTTTTGATTTACCTATCCAGCTGTTAATATTGTTCCAAATCTTTCTAATATCACCCTCACATTGTTTTAATTCCAATTGTCTATATTTATTTTTTTCTTTGATTATGATTTTATTAGTTCTATTTCTGCACCGTGTATAGTCTAACCTATAATATTGATTATGGGGACATGATTTCCATCTTCTAAAAAGCTCATCTCTACGATTTAACAATTGTTTTAATTCTTTTGTAATCCAAGGCTGTGATTCTCTATTTTTCTTACAGGTTATAGTAATTTTTGATCGTTCATAAATATCACTAAATAAGCAATGAAGATTTTTGTACATTACCAGCGGACAATCCAAGTTATAAACACTCGTCCAGTCAGCCTCATTCAGATTTTGTTGCACTAGTTTATTACTTAACACGCGTATTGCACTATTTACATTTACGTTACCCGTTGACTCACTACACTTTCCATTAGCTGCTAAGTTCAGGCCTATTAAATAGTGATCGGACAACTTACAGGTAAGCATGTGTGCGGAGACCCGCCAGGAGCTACGCACCCAAACATGATCGATGCACGACGTCACCAAACGGCCGGCTACTATTTCTTCGCGGGTGCATTCATTGATGACGCTTTGTAGGCCATATTCACACAGGTTGCTTTTATATTTCTCCGTAACCGTGTTATGAATCGATAGATTTATGTTCATGTCACCTAGGACGATCAAATGTTCTTTTTCTGGTATTTGTTTCAACAGGTTCGTTAGTTCCTCAATGAAGAGCAGCTTACTAGAACTAGGTGGTCTATATATAGCTATAATGTGTAGTGCCTGTTTTCCTTGCATAATTTGGCACTGTATTAATTCCATGTAATTATAAGTCTTATGTGTGGAAAACGAAATATTATAGGTAGATTTTGTATACATAAGTAGCCCACCTCCCCGTCGATCTGCCCGAGTACTTCCATGCATGACATAGCCGTCGATCTTGTACATTGCCAATTCATCTTGTTTGATATTGATTTCACTCAGTATAATAATATCAATACTATATGCACACTGTTTCAACAAAACAAGCAATTCATTGAAGTTTTGTCTTAAAGATCTTATATTAAGGTGAACTATTTGTATCTCCCTATCTGTATCTTTTAAATATATTCTCCATTTAGAAGTGTCCGTATACTTTTGGTATGTAATATTGTTATCTACGATGGATAGTATGTCATCGAATTTTGATGAGGAAATAACCGCCCAGTGTGTACGCGCACAGCCTCAGCTGGCTGCGGCTTGTTTGCTCACAGCTCGCCATTGAAACATATTTTATTAATATCATCCTCCGATCGAATGACATGAATCTTCGCACCTTCATCCTTTTTTATTAAAACCTTATGGTCTTGAACCCAGATGTACTTGAACTTGTCTTTGAGCATTTGTTTAGAACTCCATAGTACTTGACGCATATGCTGAGTTAGATGTTCATTGATGTAAATTCTTTTTCCATTTTTATTTCCTAAGATATCATCGTTAGTGAGGCATGATTTTCTACTTTTAATCCACTCTTTTTTTGCGGATTTTGATCGTAAGGTCACGACGATTGTGCGCGGTCGATTATCAGCTTCTTTTTCTCTGCCTACCCTCCTTGTTTCCACAATATTATCGGGATCAATTTTAAGTTTTTGGGATATTTTTGTCACCATTTGGGTTGTGTTTTCATTTTTATTTTCATCGAGCCCAAAAATCTCTATAGATTTTTCAGTTTCTTTTTGTTCTAAGACCGATATTCTTAATTCTAAAGCATTGTTAACTTTCTGTAGGTGGGTATTTTTATTTTCCAATTCTAACATCTTTTTATTAGCACTTTCTTTAAATTCAAGCATCTGCTGATATTGCTCGGCGTAGAAGTCGACAGTTTCGGTCAGATCATCGATTTTTTTCTGAGTTTGGTATATTATTTCCAGCTTATTATTGACCTCGGCTAATAAGGATTCCACGGTCACTTTTTTTAGGTCAACTACAATTTGTGGTACGGTTGTCTTCGGACTTTTTACGCTTCCCGTTGCTCCAGAACATACTTCACACATTTCACTGCGTTGAAACTGTTTGATGTTTTGCACGCACTTTTTATGGAGCACCCCTTCACATGGACCCTTACATTTCAGCACATCATCTTTCGCAAGCGACACAAATAATTTGCACTTTTTACACTGAACCATGTTTGGTATACACTAAATACTACTATTCGCAACGTTTTTATAAAAAATATCGGAGCGTATTCTCAACTCGTCCGTACGCAGAGCGCGCGCGCAGAGGAGGATTAACAATTTCTTTGCTGTCTTTAAATGACGGTAGAATATACCGTCATTTAAAGACGTAAAATATTATATGTAATGGTCCGTGACTTCGCTTGCAGTCCCTATCATACGAATACAAGTGCTGCAGATGGGTTACAGCAGAACAGATTTGAGATAGTGGCCTATTCCAACATAGACCTAATCAATTTCAAATATCTTTAACAAAAATAATGTTTCGTCCTGTGTATTATAATATGCCAAAACTAACTGCTGCCTGTGATTTTACCTGTGATTGTTGTTATACCGTTACATCAACAAACGCAAGTAATACCGCGTAACAGAGCAAGTCTAAATTAAATAAATAAAATAAAAGTAGTCTTTATATCATCAGTTACCTGCTAGTCCGAAAAACCCTGTGAAAATCGGTCCAGCCGTTCCATGTATTTTAAAAATTGCTTTTTTGATATAAGGACCGTAATTATAAACACTCATAATTAAACATTTAGTGAAAGACTGTTAAATTGCAATGGCAAACAGATAATTAAATAAATAAATATTTCGGACATCTAACACACAACGCCATCTAGTCCCAAACTAAGCAGAGCCTGTATTATGGGTACTAGACAACTGATACGAATACTTATATACTCTTTTTTTTTGTAAATACATACATATTATACATAGAAAACACCCAAACTCCGAAACAACTATTTGCAGATCATACAAACATTTGTTCCGACCCGGGAATCGAACCCGAGACCTCAAGAACAGCAGTCGCGTAAGCTACCACTGCGCCACCGAGGCAGTCAATTTCATTTATTTATATGGAAAAAGGTTTTCCTTATTTCTTAGTTGCAGAGTAAAAGCCTGTAGTTCTTGATATATTTAGAAACCCATTTGAAAGTAATCGGTGTTATTATTGTCGTCAAAAGACATGTTTGTTTAGTAAAATTTTCTTGAAAAGCTAAAAGCTTTTCTGGAGAGTGGTACAGTGAATTCCTTGAATACCTATCTGTGTCTGCAGTGCTCTCACTAAGTGCAATCGATGCGAAAAATGCAATACCTTTTGCAGTGTTTTTATTAGAAATTGTCCGTAGATGCTGCCTTGTTTATACTCCAATTGTTATTTATTTACAGTTCTACTGTTAAGGAACTATTGAATTTCTCTATAGCTCCTGTATTGCTTTGAGATGGATTGAGAGAGAATTTGCATTAGCAATAGACCATTAAATCTGTTTTTATTAAAGAATGAATGTGATATTTTTAATTTGTTTAAAGCTATGTGCTATAAATATACTATAAGTACCTACCATAAATAGAAATACAACATAGGTTTTTAATCTTTGTTATTATGTTACATCAGTTTTTGGCCTTTGCTCCACCCGCTTGTACCTTATCGAGGTAAAGCCAAATTGCATTGAAATCGGTATAGCGGTCTAGCCGTGAAAACATAACAGACAGACAGATTTATTTGTGGATACGAGTTTTGACGTGATTACGAGTTTGTAAATATAATATTATAGGCACACAGTTTCTTGTCCAATGTACACCATCGCAGCTACATTTAGCTATTTATGTAAGATACCTTCAATATTGGCACTGCCAATTATTCATGTAACTAAAATCGGAAGAGACATAATTATGTATAGAGTAAATGTTTATACAAGTATATATAAAACCTATAAATAGACACATAACTAGACCCCATTGTGCAGGATTAATGTCGTCTGGGAAAGTTATTAATATTTTTATATCTGTCTACTACATTTGATCAATGCCGAAGGTAATGTGTCAACTACTTGTTTTCTTTTTAACGGTTTTATATTTAACTTGACATGGTTGTTGTTTGGGTCAAATCTTGTAATTGAAATTTGACCCCTTTCTTGTTGACAGATTGATATGAAATTTGGTACACACCCTCAGTTCTGGTGACAATACAATTAAATAAATAGCAGCGGCCGCTACAAAATGGCGGTCTACAAATTTTGTCAAGACTACCTCAATATGGCTATTAAATGAAGGGCTTGACAAGAAGAACACAGTTTACTATAAAAAATTAAAATCCAAGATGGCCGCCGCTACAAAATGCTGGTTTACACATTTTATTAAAGATTACCACTATATGTGTATCAAATGAAAGGGCTTGAATAGTAAAACACAGATGAGAAGTACTATGTAATTAAATTAAAAACTAAAAACTTGAAATTAAAAGGAGGTACTTTTTTTTATTTAAGCGGGTTTATTGAAAATATGTTATAAAATAAAATAAAAATTGGTAAAAATATTCGGTATAAAATCGTTGGGCCCGTGTTTCTATCCAGCCATTTCAGTTTACGCTACACCCAACGATTTTATACCGAATATTTTTACCAAATTATTTTTTGGCTTTTAGTACATTATTTTCAATAAAACCGTTAAAAAAAATATTTTTTACATATTTTTTATTAATTAGTCAATAAGTATTAGATATTCGCACTCTTGCATTCTGCTTATGCTTTTCATCAGGCAGAGTAGAGTCATTTTGGCATTCACACATATAAAAATAAATTAACTGGTATTATATAGAAGTTTTTAACTTGACAGATTTATTTCTGTACTTCTATGTGTCTAATCTAGCATTACCTTACTTTTAGCCAACTATGGCGAAGCTAAAATAAATAATAATAGTAATGGCCGACTATGTGTGTATGTTTCACCATGGAGCCTAAACTACTGAACCAACTAAACTCAGACCCTATCCTATTCCTGTGAATAAAGTACATATATCAGTGTGTCTGCTATGATCCTTCATTATTGCTTTATTCGATTTGGTAACATCCCCTCTTTCATTTTCCAGACATGCAACTTAAACTTTCGAAAATAATAGCTAGAGACGCCATAATCTTATAATAAAAATAATAGCATTCACATGTACAATTCTAACTGAAACTGCAGTAAAATTTTGTATCAAATTGTCCAATTCAAACAGTCTAACAGGAACTAGTTATCTCTCAACCTGATTCATACATGCATGTATACATATCTACTTATATCCGTTCGTCATTTATGATTAGTGACGTATAGATGCAAATGACGTAACTAAATTGGTCGGATCGAATAGCATCCGAATTATCGTGTGTATGTTGAATCGCTCGGTAAATCATGTATGTATTGCAAAGCTGTTTGGCAGTTAGTTAATGTGATGTGTTACTCGTATGGTCCTTCGAGCTTTGTTATATTAGTATACATTAATAATAGAAACAATGAGAGATATGACCCAAAAAATTAACGGGAAAGAGAAGTGAGGATTGGGCAGTACGCTATTTTTTTTTCGGAATAAATATTTCGGACATCTAAACACACAACGCCATCTAGTCCCAAGATAAGCAGAGCTTGTGTTATGGGGTACTTGATAACTGATACAAATACATATATACTTTTTTTTTTTGTAAATACATGCATATTATAGATAGAACACACCCAAACTCCGAAACAAATATTTGTAGATCATACAAACATTTGGTCCGACCCGGGAATCGAACCCGAGACCTCATGATCAGCAGTCGCTCACGCCAACTGCGAGACCAACGAGGCAGTTAAATATCAACTACTTAATCATTATTTTATTTTAAATTATGTCTATAGCCTATTTCATAGGGTACCTTTATACATGCAAGATATGTCGAGATCCGATCTGCCGTTCGTCCATATTCTGCTATGGACAATACAAAAAAATTGTAGCACTTAATCCGCGGTATACCATATACCACGTTAGAAGGTCTGTTAGCAGTTTCAGTAGGAATTTATGTTATTTTCGAGATCATGTCATAAAAACAAAGGTACCTGTGCTACAATTCCGATTAAATGACTACTATTAAATAGTTTTATGAGTATTGTACGCACATCAGTGTATAAAACGCGAAACATTTGCTTTGGAAATTATTGTACTAGCGGATACACTAAATTTGGAGTCTTTTATGACTTTTGTTTATAAAAGTACATAATGATCGAATGAATACAAAATGCATTGCTTTTTATATGCCTGCGAATATAACATTATGTAAATACTAGCTGTTGCCCGCGGCTTTGCTCGCGTGGAAGTTGATTTTATGTATTTAATTAAAACTGTATAAAAGTATGTATCAGTAATTTATTCATATTTCTGAACGTATTTATTTATTTTTGATCAATAGCCCATTTAAAAGAACTATCATACAAACATTCGACCCATATTTCATCCCTTTTAGGAACAGAATTCGCATTAATGCTGATAATGCATAAAGTTACATGGTACTAATTTAAAAAATAACGGACTTCCATACAAACTTTCAACCCCTATTTCACCCCTTTAGGGGTAAAATATCCAGAACTGCTTAAATACGTCTTTACATTTTTTTATTCAGTAGTACATGAATAAAGTTTAATGGTTCTAACTTAAAAAATGACAAACTTCCATACAAACTTTCAACCCCTATTTCACCCCTTAGGGGTAGAATATCCAGAAACGCTTTAATACTTATTTACTCACTTTTAATCAGTAGCCCAAAAATAAAGTTTCCTGTATCTAACTTAAAAAATTACGAACTTCCATACAAACTTTTAAACCCTATTTCACCCCCTTAGGGGTAGAATACCCAGAAACGCTCAAATACGTTTCTACTCTTTTTAAATCAGTAACACATAAATAAACTTTCATGTTTCGAACTTCAAACATTACGGACTTCCAGACTAACCCATATACGAAATGTCAACCCCTATTTCACCCCTGAGGAGTAGAATATCCAGAAACGCTTAAATACGTCTTTACTCTTTTTTAATCAGTAGTACACCAATAAAGTTTCAAGATTCTAACTTAAAAAATTACGAACTGCCATACAAACTTCCAACCCCTATTTCACCCTCTTAGGGGTAGAATACCAAGTAACGCTTAAATACATATCTACTCTTTTTTAATCATTAGCACATGAATAAAATTACATGTTTCTAACTTAAAAAATAACGAACTTCCATACAAACTTTCAACCTCTATTTCACCCCTTAGGGGTAGAATATTCAGAAACGCTGAAATACGTATTTACTCATTTTTAATTAGTAGCCCAAAAACAAAGTTTCATGTTTGTAACTTCAATAATGGCGGACTTCCAGACTAATCTATATGCGAAATGTCAACCCCTATTTTACCCCCTTAGGGGTAGAATATCCAGAAACGCTTTAATACGTATTTACTCTTTTTTAATCATAAGCACATGAGTAAAGTTACATGTTACTAACTTAAAAAAAACCGAACTTCCATACAAACTTTCAACCCCTATTTCACCCCTTAGGGGTAGAATATTCAGAAACGCTGAAATACGTATTTACTCATTTTTAATTAGTAGCCCAAAAACAAAGTTTCATGTTTGCTACTTCAAACATAACGAACTTGCATTCAAACTTTCAACCCCTATGTCATCCCCTTAGGGGTAGAATATCAAGAAACGCTTAAATACGTATTAACTCTATTTTAGTCAGTATCCCAAAAACAAAGTTTCATGTTTGTAACTTCAAAAATGGCGGATTTCCAGACTAATCTATATGTGAAATGTCAACCCCTATTTTACCCCCTTAGGGGTAGAATATCCAGAAACGCTTTAATACGTATTTACTCTTTTTTAATCATTAGCACATGAGTAAAGTTACATGTTACTAACTTAAAAAATAACGAACTTCTATACAAACTTTCAACCCCTATTTCACCCCTTAGGGGTAGAATATTCAGAAACGCTGAAATACGTATTTACTCATTTTTAATTAGTAGCCCAAAAATAAAGTTTCATGCTTCTAACTTAAAAAATGTCGTACTTCCAGACTAACCTATACGCGAAATGTCAACCCCTATTTCACCCCTTAGGGGTAGAATATTCAAAAACGCTGAAATACGTGTTTAATCATTTTTAATCAGTAGCCCAAAAATAAAGTTTCAGGTCTCTAACTTAAAAAATGACGGACTTCCATACAAACTTTCAACCCTTATTTCACCCCCTTAGGGGTAGAAATTCCAAAATTCCTTTCTTAGTGGGTGTCTACTCAATAAAAGGATCCTACTCACCAAATTTCATAGTCGTAACTATCATAGTTTACGCTCGGCGATGATGAATCAGTCAGTCAGTCAGTCAGTCAGTCAGTCAGTCAGTCAGTCAGGACTTACTATTTTATAAGTATAGACTAGTTAAAACATGTCAAGAGGAATGTTTAGACACTGAATAATACGAATGAGCATAAAAAGTACCTGAACTGACTTGTTCATCACGTGTCAAATTATCTCTAGGTATTTATGAACTGGAATATGACATTTTGTAATGTTTTTTTTAGTTATTGAGAATACCGACTTTCAATTATCGAAAAATTAAATAGGTTTTTTCTTAAGAGACTTTTTTTAAAATATGACTTTATCGGTAGGAAATCCTCACGAACAAGAAGGTTTATTTTGCATTTTCCAGCGGAACCGCTGAGGCCGGAATGCGTCTAGTCACAAAGTTGGGTTCACAATTACAGGGAATGTTACACTGTGAAACAACATACATAATATAAATGCACCGTTGACACAATAGTTATGATTGTTTCCGACGTGGCCTCTGCACTGACATTAGTATTTTAAGTTTGACTTCAATTTCCAAGAGCTTTTTTGTTATGGGTCATACTGAAGGTTATGCCTGGAATAGAACCCACAGGTTTATTTTTTCTCCCCCTTTTCCTCCTTAACTACGTACGACGTAGGCTTCTCCACTTATTTTGATCCTCGGCTTTTTGTATCCAGATCCTGCCAGCTGTCTTGCGCAAATCATCACTCCACCTGGCCCGTGGACGTCCTACACTACGTTTGCCGAGATGCGGCAAAAAAACGTAATTTATGAAAATTCAAACGCCCAATTTATGTTTTATTATTAATTAATTATTAAATTTATTAGGAATAATTAATTCAAAACTCAATGCACAGTTAACTATTGCTGTATCTCCGGAACATTTTGATATAATAAATAATAATAAATAAATATTTCGGACATCTATCACACAACGCCATCTAGTCCCAAGTTAAGCAGAGCTTGTGTTATGGGTATAGACAACTGATACAAATACATATATACTTTTTTTTTTTGTAAATACATACATATTATACATTTATCCAGAGATTGCCTGCAAGAGATTGGTTTTGTTTTGTTTGGACACTACTTCTCAAATGTTGTGTACTCTTTTGTAACTCTGTAATATTATGACATGCATTTTTTTATCTGCCTATTCATTCGTCTTCAGACTTAGATTAGTTTTTTTATGATATTAGTGGGCAAGCGAGTAGACGTATCACCTGATGGTAAGCTATTACCGCCGCCCATAGACACCTGCAACACCAGAGGCGTCACAAGTGCGTTGCCGACTTTTGGGGTATGGGGAAAGGGATGTGGCGAGGTGTTGGGGTATAAGCCACTGGTATCCTCACTCACTCGGTGAAACACAGTGCAGGCGCTATTTCACACCGGTTTTATGTGAGGCCGTGGAATCACTTCGGTTGAGCTGGCCCATTCATGCCGAAGCGTGGCTCTCCCACGGCGAGTAACAAATGTATTACAATAAATCCACTCAATTTCGTTATAACTATTTTATAACATAATGAAACTATAGTAATATACGTAGCGTATCATTATCTAATGACTTGTTGTCGAGCAATAAAGCCGTGACAGCAGTTTTTAATAGCTTTGTGCTCGTACAAGCGAGCTAATCGCTAAACGACTCCGGTGGACTATACCTTTGTAATGGTCAGTCGATTGATGGGTTTGTTACAATATATTACACTGCAGGTTACTTTAACTGACTACAAAAAGATAGAGTCTTTATTACTAAAGAAAAGCTAGTTGTGTTTTTTTGTTTTCATTTCAATTTATTTAATAAAATATATGCGTTACAGTTTACATCAAATCGCTTACATCTATATTAATTATAACACTAACTACAAACACACTATTCATCATCTTCCTAGCTTATTATTCTTAAGATTTGGGGTCGGCTGCTAGCTCAACCGGTTTTTCCTGAATATCAGTTTTTACACGGAGCGACTGGCATCGGACCTCCGCAACCGTGAGGGTGAACTTAATTCGAAGGTTAATTAGTTGTCAGTATATATTTAAGGGCACTGACTTCCCAATAACCCAGGCTTTAGAATTTCTTGTAAGAAAAATCCAACAGCAGTCCGACCCAGAATCGAACCCGAGAACTCTTGATCTGCTGTCGCTTACGCTAACCATTATACCAACGAGGTAGTAGGTACTATAAACACACTATTAAGATTACAAAAGTTAAATAAAATAAAATTATTAAACAGAAAACAAGCAGAACTACTCAGGAACTATAAAATTAGTCTTTAACATTTAAATGCAAATAAAAATCTGTGCGCCTGATCTCTCTCGTGTCGGTTAACCGTCCCATCGGATTATGAGAGAGAGAGAACAGAGTATGCACCTGTGTTTGCGCACTATAATATCTCCTGCGTAGTTGGCTGGTCTCCGTTAAAACTGGCCGCCGTGGACGAAATCATTGATAAGCTCCATTGCTCGAGCACTGTAGCTCTAACATGTCCATTGTCGTTTAAAGAAAAGGCTTAATACTTTATTTTATATAATTTGAGTGTCTTTATTTACACAAATAGCAAAATCCTATAGTAATAAAGAGAAGGTACGAAGACAATCAATCATATGTTTTACTGCTGCAGTATCTCGATAAGAAATTGGAAGTCAAAACAAAATCATATTACTCACTCAATTGCACTTGTTATACATACGAGTATAATAATAATGTTTTAATAATTTAAAACAAGTACTTATTATATAATATTTTTATGTATCAATAATTCAATATATAATTCAAGACTCAAAGTATCTCCATGTCAAATTTCACGGAAATCGGTGCTACGGTTTCGGCGTAAAAGCGGGACAGATAGACAGACAGACACAAAAATTATTAAATTAAATTATTATTTCCGAACTTATAATAGTTACTACTATTTTAAATTCGGAAATAATTTTTACTGGGTAAACCGTGGGAGAGCCACGCTTCGGCATGAATGGGCTGGCTCGACCGATGATACCACGGCCTCACAGAAAACCGGTGTAAAACAGCGCTTTTTCATGAATAGATGCACTTTGTTCGATTTCCATGTAATAGATAGATAGATAGATTTATCTTTATTGTACACACATCATTACATATAGATAAATAATAAAAAAAAAAACAAAACAAAAGTGTTGCAATTTAGAAATGTGACAATTGGCGGTCTTATCGCTCATGGCGATCTCTTACAGATAACCTTAATACGGAAATTATGATAAGTGACATTAATTAGGGTAGCAGTAGTAGAGTGCACAAATCTTAAACTTAGTATGTGAATAATAAAAACAATCACCAGATTCAAAATATTCAACATTCATACATATACATACATCTATAATAAACAATAAACTTGATATACACGAATTTTACAAGTATACAGACAGTCGAGCCATCAGCTGTCACCATCCGTGCATGCGCGTAGCAGGCTGTAGTACAAACAAGCAAGCGCGCAAGCACCCTGCGCCGTCTTAGGTCAGGTCACGTGTCCTGATGCGAGTTTAATACTTTTACCCATCTCAAAAAAAATTTGATAAATTGCACAACGCCACTAAAGAAATTTTCACTTCAAAAACTTCTCTCTCTCTTCACCGAGCAAAAGCCAGTCAAGGGTCAGTCCAAATTAATACACAATTCAACAGACCTCAATAATAAACATACTCTATTTATAAACCTAAACCTTATAAATGTTATTAGCAAAGAAATTCAAGAATCCAAATCAGCAGATTCTCAATATAATCAATGCCTGAACACGAGCTCTCGAGAAAATACAAAACAGATCGAGATTTTTATATTAACCGGTCGTCTGTATTGTACATTGTAGGGTAACCACGGTCCTGACATAAAGCAAGGACAGTCCCGATTAATGTGGTAACATAAAATTCTTATGCCTTGGACTTGGATACACTTTCGAGTGCTTTTTGCCATGGCACTTGAAAGTAGATATTGCATGTATGCTTCTCGGGACATCTCGAAACTTTGTGTTGTCTCGAATACTTACATCATGTTTCATCGCAAAGGATCTCTACGCCAGATATTTTATTTATTGCGTAAAAATATTCAAGTGCTTTTTTCCAAGTGGCACTTGAGAGTAAAAATTTTATATATACTTTTCGGTGTGGACATCAGTAATCTTTGTGCTGTCTCGAATCCTTACAACATGTTAGACATCAGAAAGATTTCCTACGCCAGATGTTTTGTTTTTCGTTTTCGTAAAAAACTCAAAATTTTAGATGAGCTATTTATATTCCTATTTTAGTACGTTTCAAACAACCAATAAGGAAAACTCCTCGTGTTATTTCGAAAAATGGTTCTTATGAACAAACAAACAGATTCACAAAACACAATAAGGATTACTTATTCGATGTTGCTTTTTTTATTTGTTATCAGATCTATTTAATTTAAGCAACATAGTTAATGTCTCTTTCTAAAAAATGAGCATAAGTCCAAAAAAAATGCTTTACCAGATTGAATTGAACATCCAATAAAATTAATATTTACTTTTTTTCAATCCTAAAAATCATTCACACAATATGGGGACTGTACTCGGAGTCTTATCGAATATTTCGTGGGCTTTTTATATCGCGACGGACAATAGCATCGCCGGCGTTATTTCGCTTCACTCTCGCCTGTCCTGTTCAGAAAGACTACCGTCCCGTACAATGCTAACATTGTCAAGTATTTTCACAGGCCTCCTCATAATAGAATGGAAAGATTTAAAAAGCCTTCTCGACGGGAGGCATGGTCGGTCTCTAAATGTAGTTGCTATTCAGTATTAATGTCTGTTTAATGTCACCAACAAATTGTTATTGTTAGAAACTTAGTGTTTAGCAACCATGTGTCCACTAGTTTAGGGTTCAATTTGAAATAATGGCAACAAGTTGTATGGTATATACCTATTCACACAGATGAACAAGGCCAAGGTAAGCCATTGTAAGCCATGTATGTCATACGTGTTCAATAGTAGTTGTCTACTTTCAAGTAAGTAGTAGTAGATTTGTAAAGCATAAAATAAATATATTTAATAAAACTTAGAAGATCATAGATGTTAATAATCTTATAGTGCAATGCTTAAGCGGTTACCGGTGTCAATAATATTTAGTAATGTACTAATCTTCTTGCCAAATCAACTACATTAAATACTATTCCATATTCAGCATGACATAACCTTTTAATCATTAAAATAAAAATGATAAAAATAAACAAGAAAACGTAACAACAAAGGTAACAATTTAAAAAATATTTAATTACAATAAAACATAAAAGAAGGGTTCTAGCGAATTTCCAAAGAATTATTGATAAATTACTGAAGTTTACTCGTAATTCACAAACTTAAGCCTTATTGCACAGGAGGGCTTTGTTAAGAACTCAGGAGATAATTAGACTTGTACCAAGGCTGCTTTTTGTAAAAATAATTAGCAACGTTTCTTGGGCTAGCGGAAAACGGTTTTATGGCGACGTGAAAACAAAAATAAACACAGAACTAATCATGCCTGTGTTTATGTAAAGTAAACAAACACGAATCTCACACATATATAGTGTAAGGACTGAACATAAGTTTTTAAATTTTAAATTTATTTTAAAAACTTCATAGCCATACATATCTACGCCTATACCCACGTAGGTAGAGATATTAAACACTAATACTGTCATACATGACTGCCTCTATGAAGCAGTGGTAGCGTAGGCGAAAGCCGTGCTGACGTCTCGAATTCGATTCCTGGGTTAGACCAAAATGTCTGTACGATCTGCAAGTATTTGTTTTGGAGTTTGGATGTTTTTTATGTATAATAATAAAAACGATATTCAAACAATAGCTTAAGTTTTTTTAAATACTACTCTAATTTATGTTATGCATTGAAGCTACGTATTTCATTGAGAAAAAGCATCTACTTCGGATAAGAGTGCTTTTTCTAACACTTAATAAATAACCTAATCAATAAGCAATAATAACTATTCACTCTATTTCATATGCAGACAACACTGTCATTTAATCGACCACCTGACCACGCAATTTAGGTATAATGCAAAACAATGGTTTTAATCATATCTACCAAAGTGACATATAGCGTGAATAGTCAATTATTTAGCAATACACTACCGATGTAAATAATTGTATTTAGGGACTGCTTACAACTATTTAAGGGATCATCATAGATCAATCATCATTCTTCAAGATGATAATGTACGCAAAGCCGATCGGCTACGTCACCGTCCGGTCTCAACGGAGACTAGTCAACTACAAAAGTTGTATTAGTTGACTAAATAAACTGTATATACTAACTTTTAAACTTTCGCGTTCCATGATATTAACAAATATTTTTACGGGAATTAACGCGATCACTTATTAAAAGGCACTGGCCGTGGTCACAGGCTGACAGGAGTCAGCCTGTGACCACGGCCAGTGCAACCTGGTCGAAACGTCAGGCAAATCAGAGGTATGTGATACCTTTTAATAAGTGATCGCGTTAATTCCCGTAAAAATATTTGTTAATAAACTGTATATTACAGAACTTCGATGCTCTCTAGCGAGTCTGCTTGAATTTATTCAAAACGCCTTATTAGTCATTCTACTTTAGGTAGATATAATCAAAGCAACACCATTGGACAAGGAAAAGATTCGTTTTAGATCAAAAGCGTTTTTAACTTCTTCGAACTCATCTTTTTTGTGATTTCATGATGCTATGGGAGAGTCACTCTTCGGCATGCATGTGCCGGCTCGATCGGATTGATACAACAGCCTCTCAGAAAACCGGTGTGTGTTTCACCGAGTAAGTGAGGATACCTGAGGCCCATACTCCAACCCCTTCCCCCATGCCCTTCTCCATACCCCAAAGGCCAGCAACGCCCTTGTGACCCCTCTGGTGTTGCAGGTGTCCATGTGCGGCGGTAATCGCATAACATCAGGTGATACGTCTGCTCGTTTCCCCCAATTCTATAAAAAAACCAAGGAAGACAACTGTGTATAATCCGTAAGAACTAATTATCATTTATCTTTT
This sequence comes from Spilosoma lubricipeda, assembly GCA_905220595.1. Lineage (NCBI taxonomy): Eukaryota > Metazoa > Arthropoda > Insecta > Lepidoptera > Erebidae > Spilosoma > Spilosoma lubricipeda. The sequence continues at coordinate 6,492,610 of HG992295.1, forward strand.
TTCATATTCATCATCAGCGTATTGCAGTTCACTGCTGGACATAGCACGCCACTCTGATAGATTATGGGCTTCCCGCATCCAGCAATACTGGATGTGAGAAGTGCCTTTTCAAAACTATTAAAAAATAAAGGCATCTTCATAAGATGTAGAAAATATGTCATATGACATATGACAAGAACTATTCCGAAGATATGAAATAAGGTTGAGTGATAGGCATATTTCAATTTAGTAGAGCACTGACGCGGGAAATGTCCGGATTCCGGCGACGTGTCAAGTAGCCGAGTCACGCTGCCCTAAGACATAAGGAACTTTCTAAGATGCTACAGTACAGCTTCATAGTGCGCAGATGAGTGAATATGTAGGGTGACAGGGTACAGTGTAGGGTAATACAGTTTACGATCGATTTTTCAACACATTATTGTATTTGTAACAACAAGTAATTGTAAAACAGTTGTTCTAAAATTTCTAATTGCTCGTTGCGGTGGAGTGATTGAAGTGCCTTTTACATACTCTCTGGTGTTATATTAGGATTTATTTACTTTATATTGTTTACGTCACATACATACACACACACATATTACATATACAGTCTTTATTATTCCACCACTCGACATAGACCTCTTAGATAGAAGGTTTTTGCTTACTATAACACGCTATCCAGAAGGGTTGGCATTTTCAAATTTTCCTTCTCTTTGCAATGCTGGGTTTGTTTTTTTTTTAGTCACCTCTGTTACGGTTTTATGACATACGGCAACAAAAACATACAACAGCGCCATCTACCAGAAATACACCGAAGAACGGAGTAATAAACTATACGAAGTGACTACTCATCCTGAACCACGATGTAGAAATTCCCACATTTCAACGTTAACAGTTGGGCCGCGGTCGGCCAGGCACGATCATCTCGCTTGGTCGGCGGATCCACCCTTTGTGTTGGAGGGACATGACATCCACAGTGGCAACCCCGACGTCAATAGAGCCTTCAAGGGACTCCTGTTCCCCCCACACCTCTTTAACAATCACAAGATGAAGTGAGATCCTGACACGCCGTAGTCTTAATACGTCTCAACACGGATATCGTTTTCGTTTACATGGTCAAAAAAACTACATGGTTATATTTTCTTGCACTACAGTCCAGTAAATAAACCAGCCAAAACTGTTTATAAAGTTTGTGCAACAGTTACAGTTAGTAAATAAAATTAGAAAAAAGATTAGTAAATTACATTAATTTTGAGCCGTAATACTAATCAAACCGAACTAACATTATCTAGTATCAGAGAGTCAGAACTTTGCGTCTTTGTCATTGGGCTCTTTATGGCAGAAAACATTATTCACTTATTTAAAAGAAACAGGTACTAGTACATGGTTAAGTCTTTACATTTTGCTTTAAAAAGAATAAACAAGGACTGTAATGATCAATTAAGGCAATCAACGTTAACACTCTTCGGGATTTCCACGATCAAACTAATGTGCACATTACGACGAAACATCTCTCAGTGAGAACACCATTTACATTCTCGGGGGGCGATATTAAAAATAATAAACCGCCTGTCGGCCCTCGATTACCCAATTTTCAAGCAAAGAGAATTTTCCCATTGTGGGGTGATTCTCCACCACCCGAGGTAATGTATTAATAGAGTAGGTCGCTCTTTTATTAGGATTGATATTTATCATTATATTTTTTGTGATGAACGTCCCATATCTAATTGCGTTACGTAGCCTAAGCTGTAAGGACATCTGGCGTGTCGTATTGAAACTGAGTGACACTACTCAGTGTTTTGTCTTCAAGTTTTATTCCTGGACTTGAGGTCTAACTTCAAAACGATCCCAGTGAACGGTGTCGTAGACTGAGCCAGCTGTTAAGCACAGCGATATCACTATCATGTGCGTATTGACATAAGAGAAATACTTGCGGAATAACTAATACCTTTAGACTATAGACTAAAACCTTTAACGTTATCAATGAGTGATTTTTCTTTTCTTTTTTTTTGTTTGAGCGTTAGATTTTGGAGCATTTTAATAAAAAGAAATTCAGGTGGCAACAGCTTGCATACTGTTTACCTTACATGTAATACTAACACTATTGTACCTGAAAATCTGACTTTGAAAAGAGTGGCCGTGAGTTTCTTTGCCAGTATTCTTCTCATGAGGCTCTACGCATTTTGGAAACTGGAAGTTATAGATCGACACAGGCAGGCAGTAGATTTTGGTGTTTTCACCTAATTTACCTCGACAATACAGCACATGCTGTGGCGTCTGTTTGTGTCGATCTATGATTCTTAACTACAGCTTCAATTTAACGTTCATAAATGTCACTTAGTGTCTTAATTGAATAAATGATTTTGAATTTGAATTTGAATTTGAATATATAGAGAAGCACTCACGGTCACAGTACGCACTGTGTATACGTTTTGTAACTAAATAATAATATGTGTGCATCTTGCTGATTTATGTCCATTTATTTTCTCTGAAATTGTTTGCCTCTATGAGATTAGCATAGAACGATAAGGCAGCCAATTGCATAAATCACCATTGGTAAATATTTTCCTCTTTATTTGTGCGATACACAATGTAGTGGACTGAATAGACAGCCGGATGGCGTAATGATTTGTGTGACGGACTACTAATCAAAATATCGCGGGTTCATTCTTGCTAGCTCAAGTCGGACATCTTAATGTTCGTTTTGATCTATGTGCTTCTATGCATATATACCTATGTATTTACAAAAAAGTAACTAAACAATTATCTAAATCAGTTGTCTAGTATCCTCACTACAAGTTCTGCTAGTTAGTTTGGGACTAATAGCTTTTTGTAACTGAATACGAGTGTTCTTTAAGCGGAACCTGACTAGGCCACTATAGTGTGGGTTACCATACATTGTCCGCATTCGCAAAAAGGATGGTGGCCACCACTCTTGTATTGTATTCAAGCTTTCCATCCATCAGACAAAAGTCATATTCTATATTAAAAAAAACGATTATCAATCTTGTGACAATGTTATTCAGTCTAGTGTCATTTTCTAAACTTTTAATTAAATTATACAATGTAATTTTAGCAACTTCAATCTGACTGCGTTGTGCCCTGAAAGTTTAATGCACGGTTTTGGATAGTTACTGCCTTATGAGTCCATTAGGAATCGTAAATGTAATGGTACATGCATAACATTTAGTTTATGATCAAAACATATGTGTACAATACATACACACTTGCATAGTGCGACTAACTTTATTAATTAAGCTTTCGACTTTTATGTACACATAAAAACTAAAAGTTTACACTATTGTGAACACGTTCATATTAGATTCATTTAGTAATTATTTAATTTTGTGTACAAACTATTAGAAGGTAACTTTAAAACGGCTAAAGAATTGTATTGATATGAAACTTATTATGTATAAGTGGATTAGTAATTACTATCTTACTGATATTATAAACGCGAAAGTTTATCAGTATGGATGAATGGATAGATGTTTGTTTGTTAAACTTTCACCCAAAAACTACAGAACGGATATGGATGAAACTTTACAGTATTATAGCTTATACATCAGAATAACACATAGGCTACTATTTGCCGCGATACTGGTTTAATTATAATAAGCTCACACACGAGTTTATATGTATTACAAGTAAAGCATAGCCTGTACTATGGTAATATACTAACTCGTAAATATTTATTTGTATAATACTGTTACGAAACATCAAGAAAATTCAAGAAGAAAGTCGATATACAAGTAGTAGAACCACGCTGATTTCAGCACGAACGGGACGCCTCGACTTGAGCCGTACTACCCTCGCACAGAAAATCAGCGTAAAATGACAGCGTTCGTGCTGTCGTGTTTCGTTGTTGAATGCGAGACCGGAGACCCAAGCAGAAGCATCACTAGCCCACCATGGTGTGGGTCACCATGCTGCATTGTCTGCATTCGCAGTATGGTGACCAACCACTCTTGGATTCTGCTTATGCGTTCCATCAGGCAGAGTAGAGTCATTTCGGCAGGGCCAAACATAAAAGTCGTCTGATCAATGAAGTCGAAATAATAGAAGTATAGAAAAAAAAACACGACAATGCTTTTGAGAGTCTGTTTTTACATTCATTCCCTTAACGGGGCAGTAAACAACGATGGCCACTCAAAAGCATTGCAAAGTCACACATCTTTACTCCAAACTCCCTTCTCGCACTTAGCTTCTTTAATTTTCAATAGTATGGATAGTTTTAGCACTTATATATTATTGATTTACACGGAAATTTAGTCGACACAGGCTGTAAATAAGAATAAATTGAAAAAATCAATCAAGAGCTGTCCCAGTCTGTATTATATGCAACGTTACAAACTCTCTCTACTCTCTAATAGACCAAGAGCTAGTGAACCCTCCGAGTAACGGTATGTCTGTAAGGCTGGAAATTCTTATAATGATGAGATTATGAGATGAGTCATAGCATGCTAAGAACTGTAACCAATACCTGGCACCCATCAATCCTGCACATCATCAACGCCTATATAACTAACTCTCATACTATAATTTATATTAGTGAAACAGTAGAATGATGAAAAAAGTTATTTCACAGACTTTTTACGCTAATACCAAATATCACATTTCTTATAAATAAAATAAATCATGCATATTTAAGCAAACAAATAAAATTTGAGTGTCTGTTTGTACATTAAGATTAAAACCTTTTCACTAACTCTGTTTGTTTCTTTCGGCTAATGTCTGAAACGGCTGTACCGATTTTGACGGGGTTTTCACTCTCAGATGATGATGATATAAGATGTAACTTACGCTATTTATATTTCAAACTAGCTTCATCATCCTACTGGCGATAGTAGTTGTAAAGGTATAACAGCAACCACGGGCGGGCTTCAACCAACATTGCGGGCGCAGTTAGTTCATAATATATTTATCCCAATTCAATTTAAATTACATTATAACAGAAATTATAAAGATTTTGTACAGAGTAATTACATTTGTACAATTATAATAATTTTCGATTTGCTTTAATTTACGTGAACATTTATGCACTGGACACTTGTCACAAAATATATGTGAATTCAGAATATTAAGTAAAAAATCATTAGACAGTGCACTTCCTAAAATATTCCTACTAAATGCCAAGGTACATCAATAATGTGTAAAATTGTAAATGCTGATCAAAATGCACGTAATCTCCACGGTAAAGGACACAAGCGTCACGTGACGTGTTAAATGTCACGTCAATAGCGTCACCGAAGCGTGGTTGACGTGTTTACACGATTCAAGCAGCATTACCGTTACTGTCGAATCGAATTACGACTATTGATTCAGGGTTGATAGTTATATAAGTAAAGGATATAGAGGGCCTCAATCAAGTTTACGTCCGATTACTAAATGACTTATCAATTTAAAGTTAACCAACCGTGTGTCAAATTTCTTGTTATAAACATAACATGTCGCAAACATTAACATAATTATTTAAGTACTAGCTGTTGCCCGCGGCTCCGCCGGCGTGTATGTCGGTTATCGCGCAAAATAGTCTATGTGTTATTCTGATATCTGGTATAAGCTATATTACTGTAAAGATTCATCCAAATCTGTCCAGTTGTTTTTGCATAACAACGTTTTATTAACAAACATACACACTCATAAACTTTCGCCTTTATATATTTGTGAGATATCTTTTTATAACATTAAATTATACTTAAGGTAGAGCCACGCTGACTTCAGCACGAACGGGTCAGCTCGGCGGGGCGGTACTACCCTCTCTCAGAAGACCAAACTAAAATGACAGCAATCATACTGTCGTGTTTCTCTACTAAGTGCGAGACGGGAAGCCCAATGATGCAGAAGCATCTCAATAGGTCATATCATATCACCTTAGTTTGGGTCACATGCATTCACAATGTGTATGCTGACCACAACTCTTGGATTCTGCGCATGCTTTCCATCAGGCAGAGTAGAGTCACTTTGGCAGGATAATTTATAAAAAAGAAGCATTAATGGTATCCATTGCTGACATCGACAATGACGGATGGGTCTAAAAATTCTCGAGAGGCGATCGTGTACCGAAGTAGGGGATCGCCACTCGGGGACTTGAAGGAGAGACAACGCAGCGTGAGACGAAGTATGGATGGGTAGACCTCCCACAAGATGGTCCAACGAGCTGGTGAATGACCTGGTGATCGTAGGAAGCCGTTGGAAACGGAATCCTACGGAACCTTAGGGTGGTATATTTCTAGAAACAGACGTCTTCCAACTGAGATGGTGAGGTTATGAAAATATAGAGCACTTAAAGCTTAGAGCAAACTTTTCTTGGTTCCTTGATTTTATGATCTCATAATTTACCATAGTCATGGATCATGTTCTAGCATTGTATATGAGACAAAATAATTATGTGTAGAAATATGACAACAAAGGTTTAAATATTTGTTTCCTCATCTCAACATTGAAATACAAACATGAGTTTAGAGACATGCCGTGACGCGTGTCATAGCGTGACACGGCAAGCTGCGTCATGACGGCATCACGGCATGACAGGGTGACGGCCGGGCGGATAATGTCCGCTGCGATTACCACACGACACTACAGTCATTGCACACGTATATTTCAGAAGGTGTACTTAACAAAAAGTAATTTCGTCCCTGGACTCTTCTGGAGTTTTTTGTGATTGAAAAATTATGTTTTTTTTAATACATATATTAAAAAAAAAACATCATTTTTGCCCTGCCCTGCCAAAATAACACTACTCTGCCTGATGAAAAGCATAGGCAGAATCCAAGAGTGACGAGCACCATACTCATTGCGAATGCAGACAATGCAACAATGCAGCATGGTGACTCGCACCATGGCGGGCTAGTGATGGTTCTGCATCATTGGGTCTCCGGTCTCGCACTCACCAACGAAACACGACAGCACGAACACTGTCATTTTACGTTGATATTCTGTGCGAGGGTAGTACCGCCCCGGTCGTACTGAAATCAACGTGACTCGACTACCTACTATGTTTCGTTTAGAGTTTATTTACTAAATCCTTTTTCTTTTTTTTAATGAAATTAGATTGTTGAAATGTTCAGAAACGTCCTTATAATTTTAAGTAATTAAATAAATGTTACAAAATAAATATTTTGAATAATTTAATTTAAATTATCTAGTTGTAGCAAGTAGAAAGAAATTCTAATTTTTAACACGCTACACGTGAGTTTAGCCAACTGCTACTGACCACTCTCGGACTTAGACGATTAGAATATGGTGTATTCTGAGTCACACTGATTTGGTCCGTTTGTTTGTTAACTAGCTTTTCCTGAAACTTTCTGCCTCGCACACCAAAACTGTGCAATGAACTGTCACCTTCGGTATTCCCGGACCAATACGGCCTTTAAACCTTCAAGAAAAGAGCGTAGTCCTTCTTAATATGCCGGTAACGCACTTGCGACGCCTCTGGTGTTGCGGGTGTCCATGGGCGGCGGTAATCGCTTACCATCAGGCGAGACATCTGCACTTTTGACACCTATTCAATAAAAAAAATTGCTTACCATCAGGCGATACGTAGGCTCATTTGCCCCCATTTCCCTAAAAAAAAAACGTCCGAGAGGAGATCAGGTGCAGGACCGATGGCTTCACGTGCACTCTATAAAATAAATAATTGATTCTCTTTAAATGCATGTAAATGCATTCACTTCTGTGATTATCGGCTTATTTATATAACATTTCGGTGATAGGACAAGAGGAAATATCTACAATGAAACCTGTAGTGTATTGCAGTGAAATAATCAATTCAATCTTTACATGTGCATGGTCAGCCTTAATCGCTCCCCATCAGGCGATCCGTCTGCTCGTTTGCCCTTATCCAATAAAAAAAATACCTATGTACTAATAATATTGTGTGAATCTTCTGTCCCTGTGTCTGCTAGTTGACTGTGTACAGTGCTGTCATTGAAGGTTGTTATTATTATTAATGCACCGGAACCAGGTTCGATTAGTAAATTAGAAGTTATCAAGCAGAGTGCTGGGATTTAGATACCTGTGGTCTGTTCTAATGAGTACCCGTGGCTGGTTTTGGTAATAATTTATGACTTTAGGCAGGTTGTTAACGAGAATATGCTATCAAACATTTGGCTAATTTACATGTCAACGGATATGTATCAAATCGTTTAATATAAGCTATAGCATACAATAAATAAATTACTTACTTTTATAGATTGATAAACTGTTCAACAGTTCTTAAAAACTTGAGTGTTATTTGTAAAGGGAACATAAAATCTATGAAAGTCTGAATTCTTATCCAGATCGTTATATATCTTGTCCCCTTATGCTGCAGAAGAATATGTAGCTTTGTTTTCATTTTATATGCAAATTTACTCACTGGCGTAATAATAATACAAAGTTTAGATATCCTATAATTTAAAATTACTGACAGTAAAAACTATAGTTTTAATAAATATAAAAAAAAAATGACATCATAAATATTTCATTATATAAAATGACTTAATGAAAACAAACAAATGAGTCGCGACATCAACAGTCCAAATATTTAAAATATTTACTTAGCTAAAAAATCTGCACACAAAATAAATCGACCGAGCTATTTTATTTAGTAAAATGCCATTTGGAATTGAACATTAAATAAAGTCAATATTTTTTTTTATTACTTTAATTTGTTATTATCTTATTTTGCAACTATGTAAAGGCTAAACAAATTTATGATTTTTAAAACTCAAACAGGGAAAGACATTTCACACGGCGGTCCTTTGTTATCTATGCTCGAAGGTAAACAGCGTATTTAAATGCTTTCGTTTACGAAATAATTTATTTTTTCTATGTAGATAAATGTATGAATTAGATGCTATTTGAGCATGTATGACAGATTAATGAAATATTTATATATATAGGAAATATTTTTACTGAGGATTCAGGAGTATCCTGAAAACCAGAAGTGCCCATTATGATACAGTGCCAGTAGATACCTAACAGAGAAAATATTCCTGGCTTTTTTGTGAGCCTATTGTTTTGTTTTTATATTGTGTAAAGTGGTGTGTTTAAAATGTTTTAATTACAGTATGTACAACCAACGTAAACAGATAAATCAAATGATACAATTAGCTTAGTTCTACAAGTTAGAATTACTGCCTAGAATTTCACAAATCTTACACGCGTTAGTCTGAACCCATAGAACTTATACTATAGAAAAGAGACTACTGATAAACATACCTATGTATTTCTAAATATCTATATATTATTGTAAATTTATTGCACCCAGACACCACGGAATAAATGATTTATTCGACTTAGCAGTAGGTCACTAAGAAGACCATAAAAATTCTAGTATATTGAAACATCAAACTTTGACACACCCCCGATTCAATTTTTATCGCGCCTTACAACCAAAAAACCAAAAGATGTAGCGTTTACCCTTACTTAATAGTTATTTGACAATAATTTACGCTGACTAAGTACACAGGAAGGTTGTTGGGCGTGGGAGGGATTGAGTTTCGCTCAATAATGAGGTTAGAGGGCATGCGAGTTGCGACCTCTCCGGTGTCACAGTCACTAACTAACCGAGCGCCCCGTTAATGATAATATAATTATATGCTTAAGATACACGCTACAGACTTGTATACTAGACGTTGGTGTTTGTTGATGCATGGAATATTATAAATGTAGATTTTGACTAGGAATTTAAGTCAGCCGCCAATATTACTCAATTTTATAGCTACTTAAAAAACAACAACAGAATGAGAACGATTTTTATTTCCCTACTAGCTGAACCCCGCGGTGTTGCCCGTGGTTATTGTCGTACCGCGGGTTACGCCGCGGGGCGAAGTTAGTCTAAAAAAAGTAGCAGTTACTCCTTAGATCATCAGCTAGCTATTCATCTGCCATTGAAAGTCCCGTCAAATTTGGTCCAGCCATTCCAGAGATTAACGGAACAAATAGTCAGACAGACAGACCGTCAGACAGACGGACAAGATTAAAAAAAAATTATATTTTGGTACATGTATCGTGTATACATACATATATATGCATTTATTAAAAAAACAGCGGTTGTTTTAATATTACAAACAGACACTCCAATTTTATTTATTTTTATAGATTTGGTCATTTATCTTCTGACACGACCTACCCCAATGAATCAAGATTTCGTTTGAAGATGTGGCTTCTAATCTCTCTCCTCTTCTACTCCTATTATATATTACATAAATTAGTATAGTGAGTACTCTTAAATGTACTCTACCGCCTCCGCATACCACGGGTCCTCGAGGCGGCCATAAATAATAAAAACAAGCCTAATTTTGGATATTTAGACCTAAGTAACGAAAAAAAAAAAAAAAAAAAATGTTTCTGACATCTAACGCACAACGCCATCTAGTCCCAAGCTAAGCAGAGCTTGTGTTATGGGTACTAGACAACTGATACAAATACATATATACTTTTTTTTTGTTGTAAATACGTACATATTATGCATAGAAATCACCCAAACTCCGAAACAAATGTTTGTGGATCATACAAACATTTGGTCCAACCCAGGAATCGAACCCGAGGCCTCATGATCAGCAGTCAAATGGCAAATGGCCTTAAAGAAGCAATATTATCTTAAATCAAATCAGAGCTAAGAACGTAGACTCTTCATTATTATTTCCCATAAGAACCCTCATCAAGCTTATATATTATTTATTATCTATACGCTATTTACTTATCATACTGGGAATCATTCTAATAAATGCACTATCAAATTTGTATCAAACTCAAGCATTCAAGGCGTTGTCAGCTGGCGTGGACACAGTGGCGTAGCGAGGGGGGGGCGGAGGGGCGGACCGCCCCGGGCGCCATCATAGGAAGGGCGGCAAAATTGGAAAAACTATATTTATTTTTTTCATTTTATTTTTATTTACAATTAATTTTTCGAGAAGATAACTTTTGTTAAAAAAATGTAGGACGAAGCTATGTGCTAACAAGTTACAGCCACTTGTTTAACCAATATTCTGCGCACTAGAATTCTGATAAATGATCCACAGAAATAATTGATAGCATTATATATATTTACGATAAATTCAAAAATAGATTTTTTTATTAAAATTGTCTTGCAAGTCAGGGACAAAGGGTGCTGAGAATCACTGGGAAGCTTCTACAAGCTATTGATCTTGGCAACTTTTAATGGCCACACGTAACGGCTAGACTCGCATCTGGCACAACTCGAGGTGGGACTTAAGAAGATAAGATAGTATATTTTAGGGTAATGTGAAGTCCGAAGGGAAGGGGAGGACACCATAACCCTCGACTTAAGCCATCCAATGTACTTCCGTGTGGGAGAACAACAATCTCAAGGTGGTATTGAGTTTCTGGTTAATAAGTCCCTTTCTAGCAACGCTGTGAAAATATCTAGTTTATAGAACAGGGTAGCATACCTCATTGTCAAGCTCACCGAGCGATATAGCCTCAATGTAGTGCAAGTGTACGCACCGACCTCGGCCCACTGGGATGACGAGGTAGAGGATATGTTCGACGACATACCGAGGGCTCTTTACTTCACCACTAAGACCCACAACAAGGTTGTTACGGGTGACTTTAACGCCAAAGTGAGAGTACTAAATTGCAGCGAATCGGTAATAGGATCCTATGGATTTGGAAGTAGAAATCATAGGGGCAAATACTCGTCAACTTCCACGAACGAGAGGGGTTGACATTTTTCTTTAAAAAAACAGTCCCAAAGGAAGTGGACTTGACAAAGCCCCAACGCTATGACCAAAAACGAGATTGATTTCATCTTGACGGACCAAAATCACATATTCAGAGACGTCTCAGTTTTATCAATAGGTTTAACACCGGTAGTGGTAACAGAATTGTCTGAGGCTATCTGAATATCGACTTCAAGGCTGAACGTGCCCGTTTGATGAAATCCAGGCTCTGGCCAACTCTGCTCCAAGCCGCGATGGGAACTGAAAAGTTCCAGTCAAATCTGGAAAACCAATTTGCTACCATGGAAACCACAACACACGTAAACCAGAACCTAATCGAATTTTCAGGGAAGAAAGTATGAGATTTTGTTAAATGCAGCGAATGACATGAAAATCAAATTTTAACTTCGTCGGCAAAGGGGACTAAACCAAGAGATCAGCATACTAGTACGATACGATCTCCGATGCTCCAATACTCTTTCAATCGAACAAGCGATCGAACAACGAACGAAAAGTGTTTGTACAGTCTCTCGGAAGAGGCCGCCTGACGAAGTTGACCACAGCAAGTGGAAAAATCGTTGCTTCCAAGCCGACCGTCCTTTCAGGAGTGGCACGTTTTGTATGGCGATTTATACGCTGACAGAGGCAGGTGAAACTAGTTAAAAGCTCAAACCCTAGGACAGGTGAAGGAGCTTTACTAGCAGTGATGCAGTCATTTTCCTTTCTTTGTTTCTTGGGCCTTTGGCAACCGGTTCTACATGAAGTGAATGATAACTATACAAAAATATTTACAAATAAAGGGACTTGACATACGATTCTGCGCTCAGAAAGTAAATGCTTTGCAGATGATATTGACAGAGAAACGAGAGAAATAGGCAGATGGCGTTGTAAGTTATGAAAAAAATATGTGTGAAGAACTCAGAACTCCTATAGAACTTAAGAGGCACGTAAAAAGAAGGCATATTTTTGATGACAGAACTAGAGATGCTAACTTGTATGATTTGAAATAGTAGTTAATTTCGCTATCTTGTCTATTGAGCAAGTGAAAAAAAAATGTGCGATGCTATAGACATTGATGGTGTAATAAAATACTTTTCTATTAAACAAAGTAGACTATAAATATTTAATTAAAGGCGGAAGTTTGACTTTCATTCTCAAAAGTACTTATATTATTTTTCAATAAAAATATAGTTCTAGTTTATGTGAAAAACTAACTGACCCACGTAATCTCGTTTGCGTCTCCTATTGTCCATAGCGTGATAATTTTCCCCTATTTTTGAAATGTTCTCCATTGGTGCTCCGTCTCTATTGGACATGATGATATATAGCCTATGGCCTTCCTCGATAAATGTACTATCCAACACTGAAAGAGTTTCTCAAATCGGACTAGTGGTTCCTGAGATGAGCGCATTCAAACAAACAAACAAACTCTTCAGCTTTATAATATTAGTAAATATTGATTTGGGTTTTCTAATTCGCTAATCATTTTATTATGTCTATCGTCAAGTTGTATTTATTTTAAATCTAACCTGTATTATGCCAAAATAATGTGGACTGTTCTCGCCGAAAAGTTATCTAGAATTAATCTACCTATGTAATGTTTAGTAGGTATACATTACCTTTAAATATCTAAATAAGAGGGCGGCAAAATTGTCTGCCGCCCCGGGCGGCCGACACTCACGCTACGCCACTGCGTGGACATGACATAACCACTACGACACCCGCCGCCCTATTTTGGCAAGAACTAAGCTAAGCTTCGACTCAGAAATTAATTTTCAGTTTCTAATTAGAAAGTCGTACAAAAATATAACTTCCTTTTACCATTCTTTCAATGTGTTAAAATTAATAATCCGTGATCATTATATATAATATTCTAACTAATATTATAAATGCGAATGTGAATTCGTTTGTTACGCTTCACAGATAAACCAGTCAACCAATTTTAACTAAATTGATTAGGTACTTTTATTGTGATAAATGCAAGCAAAGTTGCGGCCAAAAGTTAGGTTTTTACTATATAAATGCAACCTAGATAACTTTTCACGCCGCGAATAAATATATCATCACTCTGTGCTGAATTTACTCGAAGAAATTGCTCTCCAGTCCATGTTTAGTTTGCTCGGTATTCCCTCAACAAATATGTACATCTGATCTACGTGCCGCCAGCTCAGTGCAAAACGTAACAAGCCATGTCATTTCTGCAGCTACATGTATTTTGAAATTAGGTTAAGTTCATATTGGCATTAGTTATTTTATGCTAATTCCGTATATACTACGTACGTACTTTATATTTTATTTCAATAGAGTCTCAGTAGATTATTTGTTTTAATCTGAACTTGAAGACAAAGACACAGATTTCAATGAAATTTGGCACGGAGATAGTTAGATACTTGAGGAGGAAAATAGGCTACTCTTTAGCGAGATAATCGACATACACGCGTGCAAAAGTTAGTCTAGTTTTAAATCAATTACCGTGGCCTGTATTAAACTCTGATGTACCAAATCAACAGCAGAAACCACGGTAAGAAGTTTTAATTAAAGTTCTATAGGGACCAGGAGTAACCACGAAATCATATGAGACACAATTCATTATACAAATTTAATAGCACTATTGATGAAAAAGGTTGAAAATTGCGTTAAAAGCGTACATTGGACCAAGTAGCCAAACATTGTTTGTAGATAACTAAAGTGTTTATTTTCTAATATATACGAGTATATTTATGGTATAGATGACAAACAATCAGACTTATTACCTAATAGTATGCGATTACCGCCGCCCATGAACACCCGCAACACCAGAGGCGTCACAAGTGCGTTGCCCACCTTTGGAGGATGAGGAAAGGGATGTGGGGAAGGGCCTTCGGTATCCTCACTCACTCGGCGCAAGCGCTATTTCACACCGGTTTTCTGTGAGGCCGTGGTGTAACTCCGGTTGAGCCGGCCCATTCGTGCCGAAGCGTGGCTCTCCCACGGCGTAATATTTTTTGTATGAAAACCAGATTTATACTAAGCACGACCTCCCCTTGAAACCCTTCAAAAGGCATCTAGAAGATGAAAAGGCGTAACATTCCTTACTTGTCTAATCCACTACACCGTATTACTTACCTACTTATTTTATTTTAAGTGTTTCGTGTTTTTCACTCGACTACAGTAAAGCTAAAAGTTTTAACAGTCTTTATATGTACCTTTGGATGTTTCACCGTAGCGCCTAAACTACTAAACCGGTTTTGATCAATAGATTCATAATAGAGGATCGGGTAACAGAGGCTCTATAAATCTTATCAAGAGTTTTCACGTAATCCCTCTCCCTTCCTCCACAGGACAACTCGTCCCGGCCTTGGAAGTCACCGCTTCAGAGTAGTAGACATACGTTCTCGTACTCATCGCTTCGGTTCTTCCTTCCTGTGCCGAGCGGTCACAACCTGGAACTCACTACCAGCATACGTGTTTCCCTCCCACTATGATCCCGGGTCCTTTAAGCGGGACGAGATAAAGCATCTCACCAAGCGGCCATAGTGCTGGCCACCGTGCTGCTTTGTGCTTATTCGCAATGAGGATGGTGACCACCACTCCTGGATTCTGCTCATGCTTTCCATCAGGCAGGGCAGAGTCATTTTGGCTGCTGACTATTAAAAAACAAAATTAAGTGAAACCTTCTTTAACGGCGTAGTGCATTTTTTTTGGGAACGGTAAAACGGTGAACTCGCGTCAGAAGCTCGTGTCAGGACACGTGGCGTGATCGAATATTCGTAAGGCGAAGACCTGGCGTAGGAGAGGAAGTAATATTTTCCTCTCGTTCTACCGCGCGGCGATAATCTATGCCTGTTCCTGCTGTTTCGTTTAATCGGCGGAGGGCGCTTGCGCGAGTGTGCGAGTGTGTAATCCCGGCTTCACTCGGGTAATATTTCGTGTTTTTATACTATATAGCATTAATTTGTATTTTTATAACATCACAATAAGCGTTTCTGTGGTTATCGATTCTCAGCGAATATTAAAGGCAAAGCAAGATCAGAAAGGCATAGATTCGTATAGCATCGTTCATTGTGTTTAATAAATATGGGTAATTAAAAAAATGGCAATTTAATAAATCAAAAATGCACAACCTTAATGTTCAATTTTTTTTTATCTGCCGGCACTCCCGGAGTGCAACCCATTGTTTTTGTAACTTTATCTTATTACTGCAAAAATCTTTGTCTCCGATAACATATAGATAGATAGAATAATGTCATACATTTTTTTTTATGTTTGGCCCTGCCAAAATGACTCTACTCTGCCTGATGGAAAGCATGAGCAGAATCAAAGAGTGGTGGTCACCATACTGCGAATGCAGACAATGCAACAGTTCAGCATGGTGACCCACACCATGGCGGGCTAGTGATGCATCTGCATCATTGGGCCTCCTTGCCTCGACTGCCTCCTTGGTCTAGTAGTTAGCGCAAGTGACTGCTGATCAAGAGATATCGGGTTCCATTCCCGGGTCGGTCTCCTGTTGGATTTTTCTTATAAGACCATCTTAATAGTAGCCCGGAGTATCGACGATGGCGGTGTTTCACGCCCTTGCCTCTAAGGGAACGTTAAGCCGTCGGTCGCGGTTGTCATGAACATCTATGACAATCGTTATTTGGGAAATTAGTGCCTTGAAATATACTGACAACTAGTTTAATCTTCGAATCCAGTTCACCCTCGGGGTTGCGGAGGTCCGATGACAGTCGTTCCGTGGAAAAACTGATAATTAGTTAAAACCGATTGAACTAGTAGCCAACTCCAAATAATCTTGGGAATAATAAAGGCTAGGAAGATGATGATGTATATGTATATATGTATGACGTTTTATTATTTATAGTATAAACTAAACTTAGAGGAACAACATACATAAGTACTAACGCTATATATTAACAGAGTTCACTTGTGTCTGTTGCGGAGAGTCTCTCTGGTATTTGTCCCTGACATGTCCACGAGTGCCTGAGTTATAGCCGACTCTCAAACGCACGGGAATTTACAATATAACTGTTATATCAGCGCTTTGTTTGGAGTTTTTTTCTATACACGATTTCCTTTATCAATTGTGTGAAATATATCTTAAATCACAAATACATAATAATAAGTAACATATATCTAATCTAAGACACTAACAGCAAATTAATTGTTTTACTTTTTTATCATCAACAACAACAGCCTTTAACAGCCCACTGTTGGACACAGGTCTCTCCTTAGTTAATTAATCTCTCTTAATTAATCTCTTAGTTTAATTGTTTACTTAACTTTTGTTACAAATTGTACCTTTTTAATGTATCTCGTCAAATATTATTAACTAGCTGTTGCCCGCGGCTCCGCTAGTCTGTATGTCAGTTATCTATATATATATAGTTCTGATGTATAAGCTATATTACTGTAAAGTGTCATCCAGATCCGTTCAGTAGTTATTGCGTGAAGAAGTAACAAACATATAAAATCACAAACTTTTGCCTTTATATGTTAATGTGATTTGTATAGAAATTGAAATTTCCAAGTTAATAGTACCTACTCTTCATCGTCATAGGAAGCACAAATGTCAAAAGCTTTCAAAATCCTCCTCGAAGGTGATACGAGTACATAACAGCTCTAAAACATTGAATAATAGATGTAAAATAGATCTTCGTTAAAAATGGAGACCTCTAAACCTTAATATGCTATATAAATGCTTGTTAGTTACTGCCTGAGTTGCAGTTTGGTTTGGTTGAAAATTGGTTGAGTATTTTGTCATATGACAAGCCTTAAGATCCTAAACTTACGAAACAACAAAACTGAACTCCCAGAATTCCTCGTCGTCTGACAGAAACTAAACGCATCGGGATTCATTAATATTTACTTGATAATGACACCTCGTGGTTATATTTGTGTCGATAAACTCATTAATCATGACACGTGTTGAAACTGCATCAATGTTTAGTATAATAGGACTGCACGTATAGCGTTGTTGTGGGTTCAACTGGTGGTGACAACGCTTTGTGTGATCGACAAATCAATGTTCTGAGTCAGAGTGTCCGTTGCGTGTTAAGTACCCAACAAGACAGGATATATATTAAGTCCTGTAATTTTCTTAAAAAAACTACTGACTGTGTAACATTATATTTCGTCTTTAACCCGAAAAATCTGAAATCTTTTTAAGAATCTAGATTGAGCGAAAAGTTGAAACATTGAAGCTCGACTGTCACAGATTACGTAACTAAGATTTTGGAACTCTCATTTGCCTCTGGAACTATCAAATTCCGTAGCTAAAATTTTAGGACAAGTTTAATTTCAATCTTGTCAAAGGTTATACTGTAAAATTTCATATTCATTTTGAAATTTTTAGTTTCAAACTTAGAATTGGTGTTTTTATCGGGCAGAAAACAAATATTTTACTATCATTAATTAAAACACTGATCAAATCTAAGTATTAGTCGTATTTAGACAATCTCCTACTTATAGCTAAGAAAAGGTTATCACCAAACAGAATAAAGCCATAGTGAAATGCACAAATGTCCGAAGTGTTTTAAATGTCAACGTCCGCACCAGGAATGAATGCAATATCTGGGACGTGTCTGCATTAACAACACGATGCGGATTTGTGTCTACGTTATGAAATGTAAAACTAAGACTAAAAATATGTGACGTCAAAGCGGTAAAGTAGCTGCGAAAAGTAATGCAAGTAAAGTAGGGCGTCAACATTATCTATGACCTTTTGGAACTGGAAGAGACTCATTGTAATACTACAATTTTGATTAGTAGAGCCACTGTAGAGCTAATATTTAAGCCGATACTATGAACGGTGATTTCAGACGTCTTGCATCAATCATGTTAGACATCTACTAATTAATTTTGGACTCACGGCAGATATTGAAACGGTTTTGTGCATTTATAATTTAGAACTAATACATGGTAATATAATTATGTACTTTAAAGCTTATGTAGTATAGTTTCAAATCAAAATTGTCGCTACAAAAAGACATGCATTTTGGTCCAAAAATATGTGGTAGCAGACCAATAAAAAAATCTTAATCAAAACGTTAAAATTATTCCAATCAGATTTTAAAAAACATTGTCTATGATTGATGACTTTTAAATAAAATGTTACCCTGTGTACTACAACCACAACAATACGCTAAAAATAACCTCACGTGTCTAGCGAAGTGCTGGGAAATTGCATTCAACATCGCTTAAAATATACCGAATACCGCTTCATATCGCAGTTTTTTTTTATGTTTGACCCTACCAAAATGACTCTACTCTGCCTGATGGAAAGCATAAGCAAAATCCAAGAGTGATGGTCACCATACTGAGAATGCAAACAAGAAACAAAACAATGCAGCATGGTGACCCACACCATGGCGGGCTAGTGATGCTTCTGCATCATTGGGCCTCCGGTCTCGCACTCACCAACGAAACACGACAGCATGATCGCTTGTCATTTTACGTTGATTTTCTCTGCGAGGGTAATACCGCCCCGTTCGAGCCGGCCCGTTCGTGCTGAAATCAGCGTGGCTCTACTACCCAGTAATAGTCTTAGATACCGTAGATTTTTCAATATTGATATCGATGTCTTATCTAGACACAAATACTCTGCGGACACCAAGTAAGAGCAAGTCCGGATACTTTAGTGATGTGTGTTTAATAGGTTCTAGTAGATATGACGGATGAAACATTCGTCCTAAGATACGAAACATAAAATAAAGTTCTTAAAGTTTCAAGAAGTTATCGATATTTCTGAGAACACACAGCAGAAAGTATTCTTAGGCGGCTATTATTATTATATTACAAAAACATCACAAAGCAGTCATGTGGGTTGCTGACAGCAGTGAATACTCAAAAACTATATTTGACGATTTTTATTATTTTGTGATGTGTACCTATGTGAAACCTTTTTTCTTGCATTTTATGTAAACATTGATTTGTATTGACATTATTTGATACATTAATTGACATATTTTGATAATTTTAAGTGTTTGAATAATTTGCGGCGCAGTCTTACTTCTTACGGTGACGTCACAAACTGACGCGAGTTTACATATTTGACCCACCCAAAAGTCATTTTGTTAAAGTGCACAACGACTGCCTGTTGGTCTCGCGGTTGGCGTGAGCGACTACTGATCATGAGGTCTAGGGTTCGATTCCCGGGTCGGACCAAATGTTTGGATGATTTACAAATATTTGTTTCGGAGTTTGGGTGTGTTCTATCTATAATATGTATGTATTTACAAAAAAAAAGTATATGTATTTGTATCAGTTATCTAGTACCCATAACACAAGCTCTGCTTATCTTGGGACTAGATGGCGTTGTGTGTTTAGATGTCCGAAATATTTATTATTATTATTTATAACGCCGCTAAAGAAGTTTTCATTTCAAAACTATCCAATCAACCAGTATGAGAAATTACCCATTTGCTTACACCGCATTATGTAGACCTTATTCTAATACACAATAACAGTTGATACAAAACATTTCACCTGCTACCGAAGTCTACACAAAGACGTGTCAAAACATGGCGAGATCACCATTCATTTTCATTCTATAAGGTAACGAAGTAGATACGTATTACAGTGTTAAAATTCACAAGGTTTTGTGGCCTCTGTTGGCGGCATAAGCCACGCACGATTAATATAATTAACTCCACATTATGCGGGCTTATTACGAAGCGGTTGGCTTAGATTTATAATACATAAGTAAACCGCTTTGTTTGTCTACTTCAACAATGGGGAACAAAGGGCTGATGCATTTTGATTCATTTTGTTATATTTAACCGAGTTTTGATAATAACATTTAATGTGTAACGCTTAAGATTGATTTCGTAAAAACATTTGTAGAAGATCAACTTGAAATATGATATCATTGCTCTGCAGATGCTTTCCATTACTTAGTAAGTAGGCAGATACTCAAAACGCATTTTGTGTACTTGTAAATATAGCTATCAGTTCATTAACAACGTTTAACAGTCATTAAAATAATCACTTAACGTTGCCTCTCACTTTTTTTCGATCGTCACATCATAAATGTTTGTTACTTACAGGAAATATTATTAAGTTATTTGAACTTCTTTAGTTTAATTATTCTGGTTCCTCTGCAGTTTGGAGTATTCATGTAAGTTGACCAATACTGGTCCGAGATAATTACTGGTTATTATATAACTGCAACTTAGGGGAGTCGAAATTACGATGTCCCTTAGCGCGAACTAGCGTTGGTTCTTAGAAGACTAGAGCCAACATAGCTGAACGAATCCTCCGGGAACCGTCAAGGAGTATTATGCAAAGGTTTGGTCAACAACGTCCCACCCGAGTATAATAAAATTGAGAACCAAGGAGCAAGTTCTGCAGAGGATAACACTGTTTTAGCAGATGGGCCTTGGAGACACAGAGATGTTTCTTAGATATTATATCTATATGAGAATGCGGCGGTTGATATTTGTTCTAGACAAACTAAATTAACTTACATATCAAAAATATTTTGTAGAGTATTTTTTTGGAACGTAACCGTAGTGTAGTGTTATATACCATATTATTTAGGATACATAAGTTAATAATTTATATTTTATGACAGAAAATTACTCTAAAAGGATAACTCTAGGAGTAATTTGTTTTTCACTCACGCATTTTTAAAGATACCTATCCTAAATTTCATCTATTTGCAAATGATTATGATATAATATCCACATTCGCAAATAGTCCATATATGTATAAATAATTATGAATATTCAAATACATTATTTCACCACTTACAAGGAAATAAAATGCACTTAGTGAAAGTTTTTTATCAATACGTTGCCTCGATTAAAAGGTCATAAGTTACTCCCCATGTCATAAAGCTTTTAGTTCACGACGCGAAACGAAAATGAATTTACTAATAATAGTTTAATAGCATATATATGGTAATGCTTTTTCAACGCATGTAAGTATACACATGCACGCAAAAATCATCCTTCGGGACGTATAATGGTACAAATTCGGGGTACATATTCCAGTGCGAAACAATCAACTAGGACTCGTTTCATTTGAATAAAAAAGACACAAAATGGTGGATTAAAGGGCAGATCTGCGCAAAGTTCATTATACAGCAATCCGAGTCGAAATTAAGCCGGAACACTGGGGTAATCTAATTTGAGAAACAGTCTAACTGGGTATAGGTAAAGATACTACCGACTCTAGGTCGAGGCAAGGAGAGTTGACGCCCGCAACTCTATACAGCTCAGTTAAATTTAATTAGTTACAATTAATTAAAGCTCTACGTGTTCGTAATTGTACAAAATGGTTTTGTAACTTTTAATTTTACGTTACGTAACAAAAGGTGGAGAATTAAATGGTTCGGTTAAGAGAAGCTTTTGAAGTAACTAAAGTTTGAAATTTTGAAGGTTACATTGACGAAATTAAGCCGAACTCTGGTGTAAAAGTAATAAAAGATTTTGAACCAAATTGTTCAGTTCCTAAGAATCATTTAAGTTGAAACTTGAAAACGAAATGGGATGGAAAACTCTTTATCAGAAGACAAGACAAAGAGATTAAAGTAAACGACTTGCAATTATAAGTTCTAGGTCGGTATTTTAAGTAGTTACAAGAAACTAATGCAATGAAAACCTTGATCTTGCTGTCTTCTAAGCATTGTCGAATCGGATATAAGGTGGTAACCTGATTACATAAAAACTCTATCAAACCGCAGTATTGATTGAGACGATTGGCAAGGAGAAACTTACACCTTCAACTGGGATGGGGCCTGATGACGATTCAGTGAGAGATAGTGTTGGTTCTAAGTTAAAACAACATCGACTCCTGACTCTAGTGACCTCAAGAAGTTTAAAGTCGTTTTTACCGTTGACATACCAATACATTTTTAAAAAGAAATAAACAAACCTTTTCTCTACCACATCTGAGATACACAGATTCATAAAACTTAAAGAAAATCATTGCCTAAACTACATATAAAGAGCCAGTAAATTATTCCTAATGTTCCATTATACGAGAACAAAATCCATGGAAAAAAACTAAAGGGATAGAAAAATAAAGACGTAAGGTTACTGCTCCCAGAGGTAAAATTCAAATCGGAATCAATTTTGGAAAGGAATGTGCGTCCATGGGTAAATAATGTTCTAAAAAGAAATAAGAGATGTGTGGTTTTGGACGAAACAGTATCAACACTTGTTTTTTACGTAGAAGAACGATGAATACTGTTTGATAAAAAAATTAAAAAAGTCTAAAGGTTCATTGCGTTAATGATATACGTTGTGAAATACAATTTTGATTCTTAAAACATGAAATCGTGCTAGGACTGCTTGCTGTCTCTCCGAAACATTTTGACAACATATAACATCTTTTAACTGTTCGGTATCGAACACTATTTAAACAAAATTGTGTCCTACAACCCAAAAAGTATTTAGAAATGTTATTTGTCTTCTTCTTACATAGTATATAGTGAAGTCGCTTCCGCTGTCAGTTTGCTTAGACTTTTAAGCTACTAAACGAATTTTAATATGGTTTCCAGTAATAAAGTATGGCCTCAAGTCTCTCTTGAGAGGAGACCGAGCCCAGCAGAGGAACATTATGGGTCGTTGATGATTCCTGTAGATAGATAAAGTAGATTCCATTAGATAGAGTGCTTCAAGAAGAAGGTATATATTTCTAACTGGCTGAACCCCGCGGTGTTACCCTCGTCGTACGACGAGTAACGCCGCCGGACAAAGTTAGTGTAAAAAAAGTAGCCTAAATTACTACCTGGATCATCAGCTACCGCCAATGTAAGTCCCGTCAAAATCGGTCCAGCCGTTCCAGAGATTACTCGGAACAAACAGACAGACAGACAGACAAGATTTTTTTTGAAATACATTTTTGGTATATGTACCGTGTATAAATTATATTACAATATTACAAACAGACACTCCAATTTGATTTATTTGTATAAATATATGCATATTAAAGTAGTAAAAATACGAGTATTTCAAATATTTCCGTGTGAAACCTTGCCGAATCGCTAGTAACATAATAAATGAGTTCGTTTAAGAAACAGCACAGTGTACATTTCATATATTCACATAACAAACCGCGAACTGCACGTAGTATTTCCAGAACTTTCCACTTGAATATTCGACCCACGTACCGAAATCGTAAAATGAAAAATCACAGCATTGATAAGTAGTTGTAAAAATATAGTGTCGTAAATTGTGGACACGATTCTGGTCGACTTGGTAAGTCACGGGAGACCATGAATAGCACTCCGATACATTATAAGCCGTGTTGATTTACTGCCAGTAATAAATAATCGCTCTTTCCCCACTATTTCGTACAAAATCCGTATAATTCATAGTAACAAAGACATCGGTATCAAGCTACAGCTCCTTCCTAACATTTGTGCTGTGCCTATTCGTAATACAATATTCATCCTTTGATTTTTTATTGTTATTGCAGAACGATTTATAAATGTAGTTTATTTCATTTAGTATTTCAATGTTCTCAGTATTTCATAGATCTTTTCTTAGTTCCATAGACGATAGATTTTCAAATGCTCCCAAACAAATATTCACTTCAAAAGAACATTTATAAAATAGTAGGACAAATTTGAGGTCACTTATTTAAATAAAATCCTTTTACGTGATGGTACTGTTTTCTATATGGTTTTGAACTGATTGGATTTTAATATAAATAAAATAATATTACATGGTAGCTTTTTTTCTGCTTTTTGTTTTTCGGAAATGTGACTTTACAACTTTGGCACAGAGAGCTGAATGATCAGAGACACTTGTCTGTCAACAATAAAAACCATCAGTCGTTCGAGATGACACGAGATTCTGTGTCACTGATTTTTTATATATTTTTATATAGAGCAGTGTTGATACTGTGTGTATGTGTGTGTTTATTAGTATCTACATTATCCCATGTATAACAAAATATCTTGTATAACGGTTTTGAAATCAATATTAGATTGGCACAAAAAATTAAAAGTCATTTGATTACGAGAATAGAGATCTTCACATAACAAGTAAAAACACCTCTGACGTCACAGTGTCAATCACGGTTGTGGACAAATGAGCACAGTATCGGTGAATACAGCTAGAACTCTCAATCGGCGCTTAATGGCCACCAAGATGGATGTGTCCTGACCGGGACCGAAGCCAAGTTCTACCATTCCCTGCCAAGCTGCTGTGATCGCTAGCTATCCATTAACTTCCTTAACGATATTAATTTATTAATAGTTGTAGGAGACTTGAGTTGTCTTGCTTTTGATGATAATATTACATATTTTAATAATAAACAAAATGTACCTAGTCACACTGGGATTTTTTGAAGCCGTTGTAATAATTCAGCGAAGACGCATTAGGGCGCATAGGTCAGACCGCGCTGACAGTTAGGAACTCGCAACGTTATGTCGTTTGCATGTTAGATCAGGGAACTGATACGGACCTGTTCGGGGGGGTGACTGTTTAAAACCAAATGTGATTGTAATGGCAACATAATAGTTTTGTCATTTCTTGGTTTGACATTTTGAAATGTCAAAATGCACCAAGCTACTGATTTCTGTGCTGCCTGACGACTGACCACTGACACCGACTGTTTCAAGTATTATCAACATCAATTTAGTGTCATATTATTTTTGTTATAACAGTAGTTGTTACAGTTTTTAGTGGGCAGATCATGGTTCTGTGTTCGCACCCACGTTGCAAGACATCAGAGAGGGCCGCAGTCCCTTTCTCACCTTTACAAAATCATTTGACGTTTATAGTAACATCTTTGTAATTTATTACATTGAACTTTGAACGATAATTTCCCGCGCACCCGATGACAGTGACAGCTACTGTTCTGCAGCTAATAAACGGCTTAACATGACTTCCCAACATTATTGCAACGGACAAATTTCACTATGTTTGCTTACTTTACGAGAGCTCAGGGAAATAAATCCACACTACGCGAATGACATTGGCCTATTTTGACATTCGTGCAATCGAAATATATATCCATATAGATATATCTATGGGCCCGTATAGACTAGTACAAGGTTTCCTGAGGTCCAAGAGATCCAAGAACTGCAACCCTGGTGATTGACTCAACAATATATTTACTTTGTCTAGAATATTTATCTAAACGAGAAATGAAATCGTGCCATAGTAATAGACCTTAGCATCCGTGAAACTTTGAATGATAATAAATAAAGAATCGGGTTCAACAGTTTGTTACTTTTATATTTAAAAAAGATTTTAAAATTTTAAGAAACTTGAAAAATACATATATTAAATCGATACTGTACCAATACTACCTCAAACAAGAACAGCGAAACAAATAAATACCCAGACGGCCTAACACAGGAAAACCTGACGAGAAGATAATGCAACTGTCTTCTTCATAAGTAACAAGTAAGCGGGGCGGTAACTCGGAACCCTTTCCTTTCGACTGACGCTGTTCTTTCCGAGAATGGTTGCCCCGGGTAGTATCTGCACTCGGTTGTTCGGAGAGTATGGAGTCTCGCCTGTTACCACTACGACTTATCACAGACGGTGCCCGCACTGCTTCTGTCTTCCCAGCTTATCCGGATGTCTTAATACCAGCAGTTTTCAAATCCCTCTTATACCAGGAGTACTATTTTTAGTTGGTCCGATTCCGACACACCACAGCCCGTGCGGGCTTCCACAGCCTGCACGGGTTAAAAAAGGCCATACTGTACCTACCGTTTTATACCGTGGGTGCGCCTCGCTTCAGCATGAATGCGCCGTCTCGACCGGAGTGAAACCATGGCCTCACAGAAAACCGGTGTGAAGTAAGTGAGTATAGCGGAGACCAATACCCCAACCCTCCCCCCATCCCCCTACCTATCTCCCAAAAGCCGGCAACGCACTTGGGACACTTCTGGCGTTGTAGGTGTCCATGGGCTTACCATCAGGTGGTACGTGTACTTATTTGCCCACTATTCCATAAAAAAAAAGAAATAGACAAGACACTACTTAACTTACTAATACCGACACGAAACCGATGTCTAAAACAAATGTAACAAGCAAGTCGTCAATTAATCATCGCAGTAACCTAACCGCAAGGGTTACCCGTCAATAAAACTACATTTCGCGTTTTGTTTACATCGTACGGCCTGCGGGGCCACATGCGGCCTTTATAACGTAGATCACGTGATTCCTCCTGCGGCCTCGTTAATTGGCCATGTTTTAAATTTTTGTGATGTTTATATTATTTTAAATATAATTTTTGACGTTAAATGAGATCACATACAGAATGGCACATGAATAAATTTTAAATATTATTTCAGTCACTTTCCGTTTCAATTTTTATTTAATTTTAACTATCTCAATATTAGTATAACTAGACTACGCGGCTATAACGCAGTGATTATTATTGTTATATAAACTAAGGATGATAAATAAAACACGAGTGTGATAATTCTGATATACAATTTTTAGTTTTAGTGTAGTAGTGTAGTGATCAGGTTTGTGAAGATTGAACTTTATTTCACTGCAATACACTATAGGTTTTATTGTCGATATTTCCTCTTATGTGTGAATACATCTACATTAATCAAAAGAGAATCAATTATTTATTTCAATTTTTGAATGCACGTGAAGCCATTGGTCCTGCACGTGATCTCTTGTCGGTCTAATATTGGCTGAGGAAGATAGGGGAGTGTCTTCAAATCAAGAACATACGACCCATGGTAGTTTTTTAGTTAATAACTTAATTATAAGTGAAGAAACAGAGAATGCGACTGTGTTTACGCACACACTTGTGCACTATAGCATATCCAGCGTTATTGGCTGTTGAATTTAAGCCGCGGAGGCCAAAATTGCCTAGCAGTACGTCATCGTCAGTAGAGTTCACTACAGTTCGTTAACTGAATCAACCAGAATTATTAAGTTAACGTTGAAACGTTAATGGTTAAAGCTTATCTGATATTGTATACGTTATTTTTGATTAAGTGGTTTTTGAGTCTAGTAGCATATAACATTATAATATTACGTTAACATTTATAAATTATAATCGTAGCGGCTATTTACACAACTTTAATATTGTGTTGTCCCGCAAACATTTAGTTACAAATGTCGATCGTTATACCGGGGACTGCAATTTTTCAGGGCTGGCACGCAATCGCGGTACTTTATCATCGGGGATAGGGCTTTCAACAAAAATATATACGGTGAGGCAGCATACGCCTGTTTAACGGGATGACAGGTGGAAATATTACTAATACTGCAACGAATAGATGGCCAGAGATAAGCGTTTGTGATTAAACGCCGGTCATAAATCTAGAGTGACCTACTGCGAGTATTTTTGGGTACCATTGCACTAATATTTTTTTCCTGAGTATGTAAATACGTATATTATATCAAGCGCTTTTTATCTGTGTTCTGTGATTTACATATATGTATAATATTAGACTGCAAGTATGAGGTAGTGGTTTCAGTAGTCGCGACGCAGTTTCCTGCTGCACTAAGTGTTGTTGGTTCAAATCCCACATGGGTCACCACTTTGTTTGATCTACAAATTGTTGTTCTGAATCTCGGTGATCTTTGTGTCCATGTCATGTATGTTTGTAAGTTTTCTGCGACACAGGATATATCCACAGAAATAAAGACCCTAGTGCGAATGTAGTCTAAAGAAATATTGTTACGCCTGTATACATGAAGGAGTAGCCAAATACATACTTATTATTCACTTTTACGAACTATCACCAGTATTCACTAAAGTATGGTTTAATTTCTTGCCTTCGTAACTTTTATCAGCTCAATTAAAGCTACTTAAATTGATGATTTTACCTTTCACTACGTTCCTAGACAAAAAAACTTACTTAAATTTAAATACAGAAGTCAGAAACTAATTTAAACAAATAGGTATCCAGCTAAACACTGAAATGTCAAAGTTCTGTTCATGAAAATGGATGAAAATGTATCAATAGCGATCCGTCCCGACTTCTGCTTCAATCTGACAGTGACGGGGCGACGCCAGCGTGTCTGGGGAAATACCTTAAGTGGTTTCTGCCACTATCACTTCATGCCGCCTTGTAACTTGCGCCAGTTTGTTGAATATAAACTTTAACACTGCGGTTAAATTGCACTACCTGCATAGTGTTTCTGTAGGTACCCATGTGTATAAAGCTTCTCGGTGCTGATAACTTAAAGTATAAACTAGTATATAAAGGTTTAGAATTGTTTTTTATTCCGTGAACTGGAAAAACTAAAACCATTAAGAAAAAAATTGTCTGAAAATAGCTTTATGACCATTGAAGTAAGCATGTTCGGGGGTGGAGACCGCGTCTTCGCAAACGTAATGTGGGGCACCCACTGGCTAGCTGGAGAGCTGACGTCGACTGGATGCAAAAAGTAACAGACCCGACTCTCGAAAGGAGGGAAGTGGACTTATCATATTTCCAACTCCTCCTGTTTTTCTTCTGATTAATTTCGTTGCGGGTTCCAAGACAGTTAATATTTTTTCCTGGGACTTCCCGAGTGTCATAACTCGGTGTGTTCGTGGGTCACTGCTGTTGATCCTGGTGTACAGGAGTTACAGCGGTGGGCGTGTGGATGGGATTAGTCCCAGACCCGACTCTGTGGTATGCCTTTACCACGCTTCAATGTCGTATATCCTGGTTGCATTGATAAGAAATGACTAAAAAATTTTGAAGCATTTTGTACACCGTGTGAGTCCAATCGGGGAGCAGTTTTTCTGTTGGTTAAGTGTACATATACTTACTTAACAGTCTTATATATTTATGTTATAAAATTGTAGTGTTTTCTTAAGATTTTCGAAAAAAATACTGGATTTAAGTTAATCAGTATTTTATTTGAAAATATACTCTAATCTATTCGTTCACAAAGCGAATTAAACATTGGTCTGCAAAAAAACTTTTTATAACTTCCCTGAAAGTTTATTATTAGAGTGATGCCGTGAAGAAAATTAGTTGGAAACTGACAAAGCATATAATATAGATAGATTCAAATTAGTTACAGAACATCCGAATATTGAGCACTTTGACAGTTTCAATTAATTGATGGACTAAGGCATAGAACCTACGGCTTGAAATAGATTTGCAGTTATATAAGCACGAAGACTAAAGAGATATTATATATATCGATAAAATTTCGATTTAGATGAAACGACACAACGACAAATATCAACAGGAAAGCTTTTATAATTTAACAAACATATTATTGCGAACAGTCGTCATATTTATTAAAACACCTATTTAAACAATTGTCGATGTTGTTAATTATTTAAATTGTAATTGTCGTACAATGTGCTCAATGGAAGGGCGTAGGAACTTCTCAACAATTTTGTAATTCCGCCTTTCAAACTTTGTCTCAGACTTTAAACATTTCCAAACTTCCCGCCAAACTTTTGGTGATAGTAATTTCCATTGGTTGATCGTCACAGCTCCATTATGACGACCTTACCCCCCGTACAAAGGTGTCTAATCAGCAATGTATTGAATTTTCAACTTTAATCTTTATCTTGCTTCGTTGAAGCGTCAAAGTTGTTTAAACTTCGCCTAAAAGTCTTGGCGAACCCTTTTTAATATTTACATCGTCATTGCGACTTAGTTTCTGAATCAGGTGTCGTTGTTCTAACATAAATAAAAATATTTTTAAAAGATCTTGGTATTTCAAAAGTACAACGCATTTATAAATGCGCTCTGGCATCAAGTTGTATGTATGCATGCAAGTATGCTTGAGGTCTCGAGTTCGTTCCTCGAGACGGATTAAATGTTTGTATGTTCTGCTGCAAATATTTGTTTCAAAGTTTGTGTGTTTTCTATGAATGATATTTATGTATTCTCATAAAAATATGAGTAAAAAAATCCAGTGTTCTATCAGTCAATTCAGCTGTCATAATACAAGCTCTGCATAGTTTGAACCTAGATGGCGTTGTGTATCAGGTGTTTGAAATATTTGTTATTATTTATTATTTAATTATTATGCTGTAACAGGTATTACATAGTTTTCGCCTTAATAAGTTAATTGAACCTGTGACCGTAGCCAGTCCAACCTTGTCCTATCGTCATAGCTATGACGTGACCATATATAAATAGGAAAAACTTTAAGTGCTTACTTTCTTCACTACGATTTTCGAATTTAAATCAAATCAATCCATTGCCGTTCACTGCATCGAATACAAATTTCTCTCAATTTGTTTATAAAATATTAATTCTTACATCCCTATCATTTAGGTCATTAATTTAAATGCAAATACTTACCCAATTTTTATACGACTAAATACACACACGTACACAAAATAAACAAAAACAATTGTAGTGAGTTTTGCAGCAGTGCATTATATCGATATTTTTGAAAGGTAACATTTACTGAAAGCAGTCTATTGCTAAACATAACTTTCTTTTGTCACAAAACCTGTTACAAAAGCCTTCCATCACAAAAGTTGAACGCTAGGTCAGATTCAATACTTAATTTTTCAGCGTCACTTACCTCGACTTGCAAGTTCGGCCAAGATAAATTGATATCGTACAACCACCCCATCTTGACCTACTGCGCCTCTGAATTTTCTAGTAAAAATAAATAAACGTAAGCATTATCACAGCTCAACTCAGATCGGATACTTGAGAAAAGAAAGCTGATTTAGCGATATTAACCATTTTCCCATTGAAGCGAAAGGTTTTGATTATTTTCCTGTATCTATGGCGTTTTTTTTTCCTTTCTTCAAGCTTATATTTTTCCGGATTTATCACTACTTATCTCAAGATGTTCTGCTTGTATATTAAATAAAATAATTTCTTTTCTGTAGCAGGTTTAGATGCCTATCCTAATTCTAACGACACTTGGAATCAATCGAACCCAAGACCTCTTGATCGGCAGCCGCATACGTTGACCACTAGACCAACGAGTCAGCTATACATCATACACACTTTCTGTAAAACAATTAATTTGCCAATGATCATCGATCCGACTTGAAACTGCACTGTTACTGACCTGTGATGAAATATTAATTATCGAAATACCAATTACGCAAAATGCGACGTCATTCACTCGAAAGGGGTCAAATATCTGGAAACTTCCAAATGTCATAAA
Source organism: Spilosoma lubricipeda (assembly GCA_905220595.1). Taxonomy (NCBI): domain Eukaryota; kingdom Metazoa; phylum Arthropoda; class Insecta; order Lepidoptera; family Erebidae; genus Spilosoma; species Spilosoma lubricipeda. The sequence goes on from HG992295.1 coordinate 6,524,267, forward strand.
GTTAATTTCAATATTACTCCAACAATATAAAGTGCAATATATAATGACTGCCTCGGTGGCGCTGTTCTTGAGGTCTCGGGTTCGATTCCCGGGTCGGACCAAATGTTTGTATGATCTGCAAATATTTGTTTCGGAGTTTGGGTGTTTTCTATGTATAATATGTATGTATTTACAAAAAAAAAGTATTTAAGTATTTATATCAGTTGTCTAGTACCCATAATACAAGCTCTGCTTAGTTTGGGACTAGATGGCGTTGTGAGTTAGATGTCCGAAATATTTATTTATTTATTTTATTTAAATATATAAATCACTAAGGTAGTTGCTTAAATGGTGACGGATCTGTCTGTTCATCGCGGAGGTATCCTACTGACCGGCTACAGAAGTAAACTACGCAGGATAACATCACTGTAAAACATCCAGCAGTACATTGCGATAAGCTGTTGATGATCACGATAAAGAAGAAGATATGGCACATAATAATCAGTTTGTAATATTTTTTATTTTATGATATAGGTGGCAAACAAGCAGACTTATCACCTGTTGGTAAGCGATTACCGCCGCCTATGGATACCCGCAACACCAGAGGCATTACGAGTGCGTGGTCGATCTTTGAGGGTTGGGGAATGGGATGTGGGAAGGGGTTGGGGTGTGGGCCTCCGGTATTCTCACTCACTCGGTGAAACACAGCGCAAGCACTATTTCACACCGGTTTTTTTGTGAGTCCGTGGTATCACTTCGGTCGAGCCTGCCCATTCATGCCAAAGCGTGGCGTGGCCCACGTAAGATGTAGGTATAAACCTTTATTATATTTATTTGTTTTTAAGCATTACTCTTTACTATCAATTTGTAAACCTCTTTATCTTTACAAGGTATGAAGTCGTTTCCGCTGTATATTCGTTTAGATCTTTTCAACACTACTCAACGGATTTTAATGCAGTTTTCAGCAAAATATAGAATGATTGAAGGGAATGTTTATGTGTAACTAGCTGACCCACGCAACCTCGTTTGCGCCTTATATTGCCCGTAGCGTGAAAATTTCCCCCGTTTTTGAAACATTCTTCATTGTTGCTTCGCTCCTATTAGTAGTAGCGTGATGATATATATCCTACAGCCTTCCTCGATAAATGGACTATCCAACACCGAAAGAATTTTTCAAATCGGACCAGCGGTTCCTGAGATTAGCGTGTTCAAACAAACAAACTCTTCAGCTTTATATATTAGTATAGATACATGCATATTATAGTAAAGGAAACCGGGCCAGGAAGTAGTATTATGAAACATATACAATTAAACACACATTGTTTAATTACAATGCATCGAACCAGGCTTTAAATAAATAATTTCTAGCAATTGTTGTGAATAATGTTGGCCGAGTACAGTAATAATGTTTCTGTTGAATTTTAATGGTATGTACGCCACACTGTCCAAATTTTGAAACGATTACATTACGCATTCATTACGTTTAATCCGTCCGGAATAATTATATGTTACACCTGTAAATATCCCTTGTTTTTCTTATTTATTTCTATGTCCAGCCGTGGACTTCAATAGGCTGATGATGATGTAAATTATTTTGAATATATTTTTTTATGTTTTACCTTAAAAAATGACTATAATCTGCTCGATGGAAAGCATTTATTTTCCGGCCAGTTGTAGAGTAGGCCAAAACCTTTTTTTGAGGAGGTAATGTTGATTTACATTACAAAGACATGTTACAAAACGCTATATAAATACTGTAAGATTGATATTATAAAACGATGAACAAGTCAACAAATTCTTAAGTTATAAAACTCTTTGATACATATATATTTATTTCAAATTAAAAGATCAATGCGAATCAGTATAATCCATACTAATATTATAAATGCCAAAGTAACTCTGTCTGTCTGTCGCGTTTCCACGTCCAAACCACTGCACCGAGTTAAATGAAATTTTGCATGTTTATATTTTTATTCTTGAGGAAGGACATAGACTACTCTTTACTGGGATAAATGACAAACAGGCAGGCAAAGCCGTGGGTGCAAGCTAGTCATAAATATATATTATAGACAAGCGGACCCACGCAACCTCGTTTGCATCTCCGATATTTTTTTTTTAATGTTTGGCCCATCCAGAATTACTACTTAGCCTGATGGAAAGCACAAGCAGAATCCAAGAGTGGTGGTCACTATACTGCGAAAGCAGACAATACAACATATCGTGCTGTCGTTTTACGCTGATCTTCTGTGCGAGGGTAGTACCGCCCCGGTAGAGCCGGCCCGTTCGTGCTGAAATCAGCGTGGCTCTACTACCTTATTCTTTTATTTATATATTATTATATCCTATTAAATAATTTCCTTTCTATAGTACCTACGTAGCGTAGCGTGATGTCATAACAGCGGGAATATTTTTTTTATTATATAGTCTGGGATCCCCAGAACCGCTTTTATCAAGTTATTACTATCAAGTTAATTTTTCGTGTGTGGCTTCATTTTGTAGAGACGCCTACTTTTCTTCTTACAAAAATTTTCGGTTGTGGTAGCTAACAGGGGTAGCAGGGACAAAAATTTTTTGAGCGTAGGACTGGGATAACGTATCGCGCAATTTGTAGGACAATGTGGCTGTTTTTACAGAAAGAACTGCGACCGACTGTGAAAGAAGGAGGGTTATGTTTATCGAGTGTATGTATGTATGTATATTTCTTTAGCACGCCCTAGAGCGTAAAGGGCTTGCCCTATTTTTATGTGAGTGGTGTCAATAGATTCGTCTTAGTCGTGAGAGTGACACTGGGTACATCGAGATTAAAAAAAAAACGATTTAAGTTTCAAATTCTAGTAGGCAGTTAGAATACAATAGTCTTCTGGGAAATTAACTTCGGTCTGATTACGTAGACCTAGGTTTATAAAAATTAATATACCTTAAAACCCCCGCTTATCATTTATAAATACCGCAAATGTGCATATTTGATTACAGTAATCAAAATGACAGAGGCTTCATCAGTAAATATTACAAGCGACAATACATATCCTGTTGCCGAAATAAATTATTACTTATCCCCGTTTTGCAGACGACGCCGATCATGTGTGTTTCGGCCATTTAATTTATGTGATGGCACATATTTTGTCCAATTAATGCATAAAAGGAATTACAATAACTCACGTTTTATTGTTGTCAGGCAAATGTAAGTGCTTATATTACATTTGAGTATTTACCTAAATTTTAAACATAGCTAACGACAAAAAAAAAGTTTTTTCAGTTTTTATTTTCTATCTGTAAAATCAAACAAAAATGTTTAAATAGTAAAAAGCAAACCGTTATTCCTTGTTTTTTTTAAAACTTGACCATCTATGTTTGACACACCTGACTTTAAAACAAAACGCGGTATATCCATTTCAACCAATCACAACGCAGTATTATGTACACAGTTCATAATCAAAATGTCCCAACTCATCTTTAGTCAAATCTGTTTGTTGACTTGCCTAAAACAGGATAGTTAACATCACGCCTAGAGCAAATACAGTCATTAAACTCTTAAATAATATTACCTCGAAGAAGTCCCGCTACGCACTAAGAACCATGTGTAGAAGTCGTAAAAGTCTGTAAACAATACTATTTAAATATTTTAATTCATTTTGTTTTCTCTTAAAAGTGAAGTCCCAATCTGTGAATACTGTTCCTTTTAATATATAATAAAAACTATTTACATAGTACCTACTTATAAATATGAGTGTTAAGTCTCTCAGTGACGATGCGTGCAAAGGCTTTAGTCATCATAATCCTGTATGAATAGGATTTACTGAGTATATGCATTCGTTGGTAAATATTTAATGTGAAATGCATCCAAAGATATAGTAGCCTTTAGTGTGTTTAGATGTCCGAAATATTTATTATTATTATTATTCTCTTTATTATATATACTTAACATATTGATTACATTTTTAAATATACAAATTAAAAAAAAAATACATTTAAAAATATAAAAAATAGTAGACCACCGACTTCGGGTACAGGGACCAAGAAACCGGTGGTTAGGGCTCCAGAGACAGGAATCTCCTCACTATACGTGCCGTGTCTAGGAGGACTGCCTTCTGCATCAGACCCTTGATCCAACCATCCAACGTGAGCCTCTTAAGGTGTTGGTCGAGGCTCTTGGCTATCAATCCGTGAACAGATACAACTATCGGAACAATGATCACCGAATCTACATCCCACATATCGACAATCTCGTGAGATAAGTCCAAATATTTAATTTGTTTTTCTTTTTCAACTTTCACGAGATTTTCGTCATGAGGAACGGCGATGTCGACAATCATTGCGCGGCGCTCTGATCGATCTATCACCACAATATCAGGTTTATTGGCAACAATAGTCCTGTCTGTGATAATAGATCGATCCCAATATAATGTAGCACGACCATTTTCGAGAACTGGGTCGGGCACATACCTGTAGTATGGCACCTCCGAATTCACAAGTTTGTATTTAAGGGCAAGCTGTTGATGTACGATCCTAGCTACTTGGTTGTGCCTGTGCAAATATTCACCGTTAGCAAGACGAGAACAACCAGAAATAATATGCCTAATAGATTCCCCGGGACGGTGACATGCCCGACATATGTCAACCGTACCATCTTTCAGGATATATTTCCGATAGTTATTCGTCATGATAACTTCGTCCATAATCGCACAAACAAAACCTTCGGTTTCTCCGAAGAGATCACCATACCGTAGCCAGGAGGTAGAGGCTTTAAAGTCTATATCGGACCCGTTAAGAGCCCGATAAAACCGTCCATGAAGTTCTTTGCCCTTCCATACCTCCCTGCGTTCATTAGTACCAAGTACTACAGGTTTGCGCCAATTCTCTTTAGCCAGAGCGAGCGGAGTGAGTCCGATATCCACTGCAACTACACTGCGGTGCACTCCCACATCAGTATGAAGAAAATATTCTCTGAGATTGTATATCTCGCGATTGTGTAGGGTCTTGACATTTAATAGACCTCGACCCCCAAATTTTCGCGGGATATACAATCTCATAACCGATGAACGTGGGTGATGCATACGGAATGCAGTCAGCAATGTACGGACTCTCCTGTCTAGGGCATCTAATTCGGTCTGAGTCCATCTAAGTATACCAAAGGAATACATCAGAACCGGCATGACCCAACCATTGTAGGCTCGCACCTTATTACCGCCTGATAAAAGACTTTTAAGTACTTTTTTCAGGCGGCCAAAGAAGCGTTCCCGCAACGACTGTTTCATGTCAGATTCCGGTATTCCTAAGGACTGTGAAAAACCTAGATACTTGTAGGTTTCGGTTGCAGGCAGAGATCTGAGTTTTGTGGAATCTGAAAGCTCTATTCCTTCAGATTCCACAATCACACCTTTCTTTACATGCATGACTGCACATTTGTCTACACCAAATTCCATTTTGATAGAATTACTAAAGTTTTCCGTAACCCTTAGTAACGCTGTCAATTGTAATTTAGTAGGGGCAAATAGTTTCAAATCATCCATATAAAAGAGGTGAGATATAACTGGAGCGTCTTTCTGCAACCTATAGCCTAACCCTGAACCCTCTAATAAAGTACTTAGAGGGTTCAAAGCCAGGCAAAACCACAAGGGACTCAGACTGTCACCTTGGAATATGCCCCGCTCGATCTTTATTGGTACATCGTTTACCGCAGTCTGACGATATCCTGGATAGCGAAGTATTGTTCTCCATTGCCTCATACATGACTTCAAGAAAGTGCACAGAGTTGTATCAATTTTATACAACTCTAGCACCTTCAAAAGCCATGTATGTGGAACCGAGTCAAAAGCCTTCTTATAATCTATCCAACATGTCGCCAGACTCTTACGATTACGACGTACCTGTTGGCTGATGGTCATGTCTATGATAAGGAGCTCTTTAGTGCCACGGGTCCCACTTCTACATCCATTCTGAGAAACTGAAATTATCGAATTATTATTATTATTATTATTTGTGAATACGTTGCCTTAATATATCAGAGTTGCTGCTCTACTCAGACAAGTCATATTTATGCATACTAGCATTATATGTATTACTAGCTGACCCGTGTCCACTTCGTTGGGCGGTAAACATTTTTCTCCGATTTATTTTGCAAATCCGGCTACCACGAATAAGGTTTTCCACTTTTCGGGTTATAATATAGCCTTTGTCACTCACAAATAACGTAGCCTTCTATTAGTAAAAGAATTTTCAAAAACGGTTCAGTAGATCCAGAGATTACCCCTTACAAACTTTACCTCTTTATATATTAGCATAGAGTATAGATAAACTATCTTTTGCCACGTGCATTTATGTAAAAAGCGGCTTCTGTAAAACAACTGTACGGTTGCTGGTATAGAAGGCAAACAAGTTCGTTGGCCTAGTAGTTAGCATATCTGAGTGCCTGTCAAGAGGTCTCGGATTCAATTTCAGGGTCGGGGCAAAAGTATTATTCGGTTTTTCTTACAAGAAAGTATTATATAGACGATAACCGAAGCTACGTTTGCTCAGCTTGAAGCTATTTATGTAGAAGCATGGTTCTTCTATAATTAAAAACAATCTTGACATACATGCGTCACTCAATTTGTTACTCAAAGGTTTAAAAAAAAACAAAATTAAATGATCGTGATCACTGCACAACTATTTCTTAATAGAAATCGAACCAACTACATCTGGCTTAACAGTCATGAGATCCCTATCTACCAAACCAACAGTCACATCTTAGTTTGTCACTAAATCATATTATCAGCTACTCAAATATAAAGTATCAAACGTATAGTAAAGTAGGTACGTAGGTACAAATCCAGGTAGTGCCCAACTGAGCTCTAAAGGCAAAGTTTTAATTTTACCAAAGTTGGGGCGCCTTCCAGCTGTGGAATGTTCTGTAATCAGGTTAATTGGACTTTTGCTATGCCGACATTTTCTTTGCCACCGATCTCTAACACTTTGTTAATAACTACACAGAAATGATTGAAAACTTTAGCACTTTAATGGCTACGGATTTCCTAAAAGTTTCATACAGAATATTTTTAGACTGTATCAATTTTTTATGCTAACGTTGAGTCAACACTTAATCCTACTAATCCTACTAATATTATAAATGTGAAAGTTTGTAAGGATGGGTGGATGTTTGGATGGATGTTTGTTAGTCTTTCACGCAAAAACAACTGAACGGATTTGGATGAAACTTTACAGTAATATAGCTTATACATCAGAATAACACATAGGCTACTATTTGCCGCGATAACCGACATATACGCGGGCGGAGCCGCGGGCAACAACTAGTATTTTTATATATAGTAATATTATATATAATAGGTATTTTCTTGATATGGATTTACATATAGACAGTTTAACACAATTTCAATGGGCACTAGAAGCATGGGCTTTTTGCTTAGGCGAAGTTGAATCATCATCTTTTTGTTTTTGTATAGTAACAATTACTAACGTTTACCCGTATATATATATATCGGTTATCGCGTTAAAAAGTAGCCCATGTCCTTTTTTTTATATGTAATAATATAAAACCTCTTTAGTACCCAATGGATTTCACTTGAGCTAGATAACACCAAAATCGGTAGTTATGTATAAAAATAAAGTGCCAATTATAGAAAGAACAGCTCGCAATAGATCATGGGTCGAGATCAAGGCAGGAAGTGAGATTTCCCGAAAACTTTTAATTTTATTGGCACCTCAATATTCAAGATAATGCCTCTAAGGACGCGCTATTTGACTCCGGATTACTGGTAATCTTCGGGTTCACAAGATTGGTAATCGAAGATTCAGGTGATTGTATAACAACTTTCTTTTTTATATCTTTCAATTATATTAATTTTGACGAAGGTTTTTATTTCAAAAAATAAGTTGTGATTACATAAGCCTTTTAATATGATTTCTATTTTTTTTACATACGAGTACTTTCTGCCTATCTGTATGTATGTTTTATAAAATAAAGAATAGACGTTTCGGATAAGATGTCAAGCTAAGGAAAGGCTAAACTATGGTAAGCAAACTGCTAATAAACATTCTTTTGTATTTTAAACATAGAAAAATTATACCCAGATATAGAATGAACGATCACATTCATCACACAATTATATGTCGGAATGGAAATCGAACTCACTACATGGGACTCGAAAGTCAAAAACACTGATGACTGTACAAACAAACCAGTTGAAATATAATTATCTTACATAAAACTTATAACTATTATATATACAACACCATCTATGTCTATAACACATTTTATAGATATAGGTGGTGTTTTGTTCACTTTGTACGTGACGTCATATTTTATAAATATGTGCATGGGACTCGAAAGTCAAAAACACAGACCACTGTACAAACAAACCAGTCGAAATGTAATCATCTTACATAAAACTTATAACTATTATATATACAACACCATCTATATCTATAACACATGTTATAGATATAGATGGTGTTTTGTTCACTTTGTACATGACGTCATATTTTATAAATATGTGTATATAATTATCGTGTCACGTCGTTGCTCACGATGAACTCCGAAACTATACAACCAATTTTCACGTTTCTTTTTAAAAATGTATGTTTGGCTGATATGTCTAAGATAATATAGCTAACATCACGCTTAGACCAATAAGAACCGAGCATGATTGAAATGAGGCGCACACGAATTTATGTGCGTCAACTAGTTTAGATATAAGTTGAACAACCGTGAAAAGAAACTAGATTTATCCAAATTCCGAAATTACTAACATCGAAATTTTTCAGTATCAGAATGCAATAAAAAAGTGTTCTTTGTCTTTAATTTTTAGGATCGCTCTCACCAAACTTGCAAATACCCAAACAAACCCGGTGTAGATCAACAGTCACACTTTCAAAAATAAATCAATGCCTTTAAGTGTCATCTTAATCCCCCAAATTGATAAGTGTAACTGATAATCAAGAGTATGCATACGAAAACAAAGCGAGGTAGATAATCGAAGCAGGCGCAATCCAAACCGCACACCGCACGGCAAACCATTTGAATATTTCATCGTTGAAACACAAGTCGTCCCGATTTGTGCACTGAGCGCACACCCCTGCGACTACCATGCAACACTATGCAGATAACTTGAAGTAGGTTTAATTGAAACAAGACTCTAAACGTTGATCAAATTAAGATCAAATTAAATCTGATATTATATGACGTGTGTGATGTTATATATGTGTCTATGTTATATAAAAGAAACAAAATTCACACTAACTTCTATACATGAGTAGATAATAGTAAAATTCTCTCGAATTGTGTTAGATTGCCGCTAACAGGAAGTATGTGTCATAAGTCTGTACACATTGAAATATATCTGTATCTGTGGTTGCTTGTGGAATAACAGAGTTGTTTATAATATAGGAGCAAAACACCAGACGGTTCATATAATGGAAAGTGAGTGTGTGTGTGTGTGTGTGTGTGTGTGTGTGTGTACCCACATGTGAGTATCATCTTATTATCGTCGTTCATTATTTTGCTTCATAGTTGTTCCTAAGGAATTGAACTCGCAAATCTGAGTTTGATGTTTTTAATCGTAGAGGTTGTCCCTACGACTGTAAAAACAATTGAAATAACTAGATAAATATTATTTTAAATTAGTTGAAAATCATATTATTTTTGGAATAGCGGGCAATCGAGCTGACTTATCGACTGACGATTAGCGGGGGGTTGAGGTATGGGTCTCCGATATCCTCACGCACTCGGTGAAACACAGCGCAAACGCTGTTTCACACCGGTTTTCTGTGAGGCCGTAGTATCACTCCGGTCGAGCCGGCCCATTCATGCCGAAGCGTGGCTCTCCCACGGTAAATACGGTATATGACACACTTTGGAAGACAAATGGAAAACTACCGGAACTTCTGTGTTACATTTCTTTTGGTCATAAGAGTCGGAATGACACGTGGACATTCCCATGTAGAGGCACATTCTAGCATCTGAGCAATTATCCCACGGGCTGGATACAATTGTCCCTCAGCAAACATTTACTACCAGCCTTTTGCAACGCAATATAATGCACTCATCCACGCACTTGTAAAGCAATGTTTTCCATATGCAAAGGTAATATTTATTCAACCATATTACTGAACTGTTTGTGATAAAACGATGTTGAATATAAACGTTTGTTTGCAATTGATTAGTTGACATGCAGTTGAATGCACCGTGTCAGTATGAAAATTGGAAGTAAAAATAAATGCAAATTAATTTAGAATATCATGTCATAACTTTGAAGCTTAGAATGCCTACAGTTTATTCATAACTACTGCATTAGATTATCATATTATAACAATATTGAAAAGTTTAACATTAATCCGCGTTCATTCTTCATATATTCATTCCTGCATCTAAAAATTCGTGATATCATTTACACGAAGCAGCCGCAGGCAGGATAAATCCCTTAAAGTGACTTTGATAACTCCTGGATGGTAAGCCATCGTGACACGTCATCAATATTAGCGTTAGTTATTGAATACGTAAACAGATTGTTACAGAAATATATGTCTAATTTTAGCGTAAAAGATATCAATATCATAAATCAGTGATAATTGACTGCCTCGTTGGTCTTGCGGTTGGCGTATGCGACTGCTGATCGTGAGGTCTCGGGTTCGATTCCGGTCGGGTCGGACCAAATGTTTGTATGATCTACAAATATTTGTTTCGGAGTTTGGCTGTTTTCTGTGTATAATATGTATGTATTTACAAAAAAAAAGTATATATGTATTTGTATCAGTTGTCTAGTACCCATAACACAAGCTCTGCTTAGCTTGGGACTAGATGGCGTTGTGTGATAGATGTCCGAAATATTTATTATTATTATTATTTATAATTTCAAAAGAAGTTTTCGTTAAAAAAATAAAATTTATAGCTAACAATCTAAATAAAACATGGGTAACTAACACCAAACTTTTAAAATTCGAAATTAGTCATTTATCATCTTCATCTTCCTAGCCTTTATTAATCCCAAGATTATTGAGAGGTCGGCTACTAAGCTAATAATTATATTGTTGTCCAAAGCTGACTTACGACACTAATTAAATTTAGAGAGGCTTTAAAAATAAATAGCGTAATAATTTCAATATTCTCTACTTGTAATGAATTAAAGAATTGTAATAATACACGGTTAATGATTTATTATAGTTCTTCACGGATATAATTAACTTTTGTGGACTAACAACACTTCTCGTCACCAATCGGATCAACAGAGAATGACGTGATATACCATTGTTCATATCAGTCAAAATTTTGTTTCCTACCTCCCTAATTTCCTCGAATTATGCACAAACTAGTTGTTGCCCGCGGCTCCGCCCGCGTATATGTCGGTTATCGCGGCAAATATCGCGGCAAATAGTAGCCTATGTGTTATTCTGATGTATAAGCTATATTACTGTAAAGTTTCATCCAAATCCGTTCAGTAGTTTTTGCGTGAAAGAGTAACAAACATTCATCCAAACATCCATCCATCCTTACAAACTTTCGCATTTATAATATTAGTAGGATGGACTTCGACTTATCTTTCTACAGTACACTCGTTTTATTTATCACTAAACAAAAAGCAAAATTCAGTTCAGCACACGGGCTACCAAGAACCCAATAAACGAAATTCAAGTACCGACACAAGCCGGTACAATAGTCATTCTCAGTCCACTGCTAAACTTAGGCATGTTTATATTATTACTATAGTGATACCAAGAAAAACATATTATATCAAAGTCCATCTTATTTTCATTTAAATCTATACTTCTATACTAATATATAAAGCTGAAGAGTTTGTTTGTTTGTTTGTTTATTTGTTTGTTTGTTTGTTTGTTTGTTTTAACACGCTAATCTCAGGAACCGCTGGTCCGATTTGAAAAATTCTTTCAGTGTTAGAAAGCGCATTTATCGAGGAAGGCTATAGGCTATATATCATCACGCTAGGACCAATAGGAACGGAGCATCAATGAAAAATGTTTCGAAAACGGGGTAAAATTATCACGCTACGGGCAATAGAAGACGCAAACGAGGTTGCGTGGGTCGGCTAGTCGACTATAAGTTGAAAACACGCTACGTGTTTCAAATTTAACTACGTACGTATAAATGTAGCAACGTGTATAGTAACAAACTAAATCGTCATAGATGTCTATTTGAAAGCTGAAAGTACTTTTAAGACCAATAAAAGTACTTAAAGTACAAATGGAACTCGTAAAAAGATTAACAGCCCGCTGTGTTAATATTATCCGTCGTCCACAGGTAAGAAAAATAAACAGTTTATAAGGAAATAAACTAAAGCTAATAAAAGTAGTGCCAGTTAGTTTAGTAGAACAGTTCATACAAACCAACAGAAATAAGCAAGCTAAGGAAATCCGAGTTTTACGAGTTTTGTTGACGTTCAACTGGGCGAACTATACTGTTGTTGGGTTATTCGCAGATCAAATCAAACACGCAATCAAACTGTTTGTAATTGTGAACCAACTTTGACCGATAACATAGACTTGATTAATCGCCAAAAACTCAGGTAAGGAAAAACCATCGGTGAAGAATAAATAACAGAAAACTTTTCTATGAACGTTGGATCACACAAAAATTGTTAAGCCAAAATTTCTTAATACTTTTTTTGTAAATACCTACATCGGACCAAATGTTTGTGTGATCTGTAACTATTTATCAGAATTTTGGTGTTTTCTATGTAAAAAATGTATGTGATTACAAAAAAATATATATTTGTATTTCTATCATTTCTCTGGTACCTATAATACAAGCTCTACTTACTTTGGGACTAGATGGCGTTGTGTTGGGAGGTCCGTAGCTACTACGTAAACCGGTGCTGATAGGGTAGGTCTAATTCCCATTCATCAGATATGTTGAAGCGTAAGCAATCATATAATGGTAAATAAAATAGTAAAATGTGTTAGATGTCCGATATATTATTATTATTTATGTAGTAACTAGCTGTGCCTGCTACTTCGTACACATAAGATATATCGTCACATCATGGCTAAGTAACTACACATGAAACTCAAGCTTCTTTATTCACAAGAAAAATAACAACACTAAGCCATTAAAGCTGAATAGATTGTTCATATTCGTTATCTCAAAAGAATTTCTTAGGTCGAATTTATTTATTTATTTATTAATATTAGGGAAACTTACAGCAATACACTTAAAATAGGTTATAAAAAATAGCAACAATACGCCATTTACAAGTCTCCACATATAGAAACAAAATATTACAAAAGAAAACCCTTTAAAAAAAATCAGAAAACATTATGTATTCGAATATAAATGAATCCCTTTTTGTCTTGGTCACGGTTTCAAACGTGAATGATTGGATCAATTTCGATAATTATCTTCTTTGTCGGATAGCCCACTTATTGGTGACGGCTATAGGCTATCAAAAATGATACCACGGCATTCAGGAGCCCGGTATCAATGAAAAATGTTGCAAGTAAGCTTTTGATAAAACGAAGTCGGTCTTTTCGTCTGTCGAGTCCTACATATTTCTCGTAGAATAACTAATTATAATTAAAATCTAATATCAAAATCCTTGCATTTACTGTTGTATGCATTTATATTCCTTCAACAAAAGGCCATATATAGCCTATTAGCTAGGTTCGTTACCCACCCGTAAGTGATATCTATCAATCGGGGAGTTCGCCCGCTGCGGACTGACCGGCCAATGAATTGGCGCATCTGCACGCCAATCCAGTTTCAATTTGAACCTCTATTATTCAATCACACCAATTTAAATCTAAATTTATACGCCTATTGCTTTACATTATTGCTAAAAATTATATCAAAGCTCTCTTGGGTTCAATACTACGTGAAACTTTTATAATCAAGAATCTTTGTTCTCGTTCTTCAATCCTACTAATATTATAAATGCGAAAGTTTGTATTGTGTGTGTAAGTGTTTGTTTCTCTTTCACGCAAAAACTACTGAACGGATTTTCATGATATTTTGCAGTAATATATCTTAGACATCGGAATAACATAAAAAGTTAAAATTTATAGAGATTTTTAAATTTAAATACCGACATAAACGCAGCGGTGCCGCGGGCAAAAGTTAGTTAGTTTATTTACTAACAAACAACTTTTTTTACATATTTACAAATTGATTGAAATGCAGATCAGTGCCCAATAGTAGAGGCTACTGCAAACTGCTGCACTAAAATGCAGTTAAACAGGCAACACACAGTAATGCTTTAAGAACCAAAATTCGTTCAAATTTTTCCTTCCTATATTTCCCTCCATCTTTGGGGCATTGTGATTAAATACTATCGCGATGCACAAAAGCAATACATCTTTATATATTCAATTTTCTGTTCTTGAACCAAGTTTTCTTACACCTAATTGTTTTCTTAGTAGTGTACAATAACAAAGACGTTAAAAAGAGTTACAACGCCATTCTTTTGTCTCTGCCTTATTTATAGCATTAATTGTCTCGCATACCTACGCAGAACTTTGTATCATTTCTTTAAGTAAGTATTAAAACCGCCCAGGCCACCTACTTGGCTGTCCTCCAGTATTACTTCCAACTTCCAACATATGTTATTTAGCGTCTAATATTGCTAGAACAAAATTAGAAACTACTCAAAATTACATGTTAGTACATGTAATTTTGAGTACTGCTATTTATGTATACTACTTTGTATATTACACAGCTAAATAAGATTAAATAAGTCTATTCCGGCTGAAAATTTTGGCAATAATTGCCTTGAAATATACTTGGAATGCGATTATTACTGCGTTATAATTTGATGAAATTCTAAAGCAATGAATATTTATGGCGTAAAGCATCTAATGTTATCAGTAAAAGTTTCCTACTAACTAAAAGACACTATAATGATATTTGTCCAGAAGTTATTTTGGCAGGCCACACATAAAAAATAAATAAAAATAATACCTGCACAATTTCCTTGGTACGACAAAATTCTCTGACAAATTGTATGACACACACTTAGATATGTAAAAGCGTCAATCTTACTTATATGACTCATACATATATTATGTTTACATTACATAGCCAACTATTTGACCCACGCAACCTCGTTTACGTCTCCTATTGCCCGTAGCGTAATAATTTTCCTCCGGTTTTGTAACATTTTTTACTCATTCATTCGTTTCTCATCTCATTATTAGCGTAATAATATATAGCCTATAGCTTTTCTCGATAAATGGGCTATCTAATACTGAAAGAATTTTTCAAATCGGACCAATAGTTCCTGAGATTAGCGCGTTCAAGCAAACAAACTCTTTTCTCTTTTTCTTTCTTCAGAGAGACAGAGTGCCAAATCGTAATCATTTTCAACTATCATACGTTTTTTTAAGCTTTTCTCAATTGTTACGTTTAAGTTTCATGGGTAATAAAAAACAATACTTTTCATTTTATTTAAAAAAAATATGTTTACAGTATAGTATATGATTAAGGTTAAAACACGTTTTCTGTTTTCAACGATTGAAATAAACTTGTATTCACTGTAAAGATATCCCGATATAGAAAAGTAGTTCAGTTATATAGATATTTATTAAATAGCTAAAGTACCAACATAATTTCGTGCTATTCGAAAAATTTACAACCAGTTCTCTTGCCGGTCTTCGTATCGTCCATCATCGACTGTATAATTTTTCCATTACCGAATATCCACTAAATCCCCCTTACAAATTTTATACACGATGAATGAAATTGGCATCATAACAAGAGTGAGTTCTGGCTGTTAAATTCCAACATTTAATATTTATCTGCTACAGATCTGTTATAAGACAGAAGCTCTCTCGTCTCAACAATAGCCCTGTCGAGATTAAAATACTTATTCATTGGGAATATTTGCTCAAATGGAAATATTTTTCTACGTTGAGAATTGTTGTACGTCCGCATTCGGATCATTTCTATTCATAAGTATGGATCCGTGGCATTAGTAATTCTATACCATTGAATAATGTATTAGCTTGTCTTGTATTTTTTGGGAGAGCAACATTTAAAAAAGTACAAAATTATCGGAAAGAAAAGAGAAAAAAATACTACATAAATGTCAATCTTTGAAAGGTTTTATCATATTCCTGGTTCATACAGGTTACCTATCAATTTCTATTATCATCATCAGACTGTTGCAGTCCATTGCTGGAAATAGGTCTTACACAAATCGTGCCGTCATTTAGCTAGAGAGCGTTACTACGTACTAAGATCATCACATTACTTGGCCGAAAGCGGTATCTCTTGAGAGGCGTGTCAAACACTAACATTTTATCGGTTATAATATTTTAATTCTTCTTAAGTACGAGTAAATATATTTGTTAATTACCAGTAATCGCACGCTTTAAAAATTTAGTAAGAAAATTGGCAGTTCAATTTTAAAGAAAGAGTTGATGTAATATGAAAATAATTTAAAAAAATTATTGCATGTATTGTATGCTTTTATTGCAGTAAGATCAGAATCGGGAAACTTTTTTTTTTTTTTTTCTTGGGGAATGCTTTTCGCACCATACCCTTGTTGGGGAGACGAAGGGCGTGTGTGGGACTCCCATTAAACTCCGCGGTGGCCTAAGAATCGGATACCTGGAATTGAATCGATAGTTGCCTCAAAGTCCTAACCTTTAACAGTCACTAAGCCTCTAACAGTTTACTGATAGACTTAGACACCTGCTTAAAAAAAAATGGGGTGATATTCCACACTGGTAGACGGAATGGTGTAGGACTTGTTGTAAGTTTTCCTTCAGTTTGCAGTGCTGTTGTACTGCGTAGTTTGTTCCTTTAATGGCCTCTTACGACACCTCTGAGGTACAAGTGGGGACACTTAATCCATCATCACACACAGATCTTTACATCTTCTGTATTTATTTATATTTTTAGTAGTATTACGTAGAGTAAGTCAAACAAAAAAGACTGTTTCAGCAAATAGTTTTAAAAACCATTATACTTAAAACTGTTTTCAAACTCTATGAGATATCTTCATAGCCAATAATATTTGTAAAACTATGATGGTTATATTTACTGCTTGGTTGGTACGATGGTAGCGTACGCGACTACTGTGTATGAGGTCTCAGGTTGGATGCTCGGGTCGGACCACATGTTTATATGATCTGCAAATATTTGTTTCGGAGTTTGCGTGTTTTCAATATGGACGTATTTACAAAAAAAAGTTTATATATATATATATGTGTGTATTTGTATCAGTTATCTAGTTACTATAATACAAGCTCTACTTAGTTTGGGACTAGATGGCATTGTGTGTTAGATGTCCAAAAAAATATATTTATTATGTTATTATAAGGCAAAAACACGCCAAAGCTCGCTTTGATCTGTAAAGCACATAAAAGTGACTGATGCTTTATCTAAATATTTCTTAGCTTTTATTTATGAATAAATGTAAATAAGAGACAGTTAATTCTCTATTTACAATAAGCAATGACTTGTTGTCTCTTGGGTAAAGTGCAAAATTCCGCTAAGTATACATTACACGTTTAAAATGTCTTCTTTATAAAGTCAAGCTAATCAGCTTACTAAGGAAACCTTTTTTATCATAAATCGCCGGAAAATATGACGGAATAAGGCATTCGCGCTACTTCCAGAGCTCGTCAACATTTTGTGAACTTACAAACTGATTTCCCTAGAGCATCCATGGTTTAGATTTTAATGTTCTTTCCTGGAATAAATTGCTTTTTTAACATTTTTTTAAACACTGCCTCTTAAATTTGTTCTGAAATAAGTTGATATAGCAACGAAGTTATAATTTGATTATCTTTAATTCGATGAATAAAAATGATAATATGAAATTAATTTAAACGTCTATCAGATTTACTTTAATGGGTATAAAAATGCATTTATAAGTAAATCTCTCTAGCAACTATAATAAGCAAACAATGAAAACAAAGATTTCATTAAAGTTATAAACTAATATTGTAACTTAATATGTTCTGAATTCTCGTGGCTCTTGTGAATTTTATTACATATATATCATAACTGTTATAATCTGAAAAAGAGTAAAAAGTAGGTAGTAGAGCCACGCTGATTTCAGCACGAACGGGCCGGCTCGACCGGGGCGGTACTACCCTCGAATATCAACGTAAAATGACAGCGATCATGCTGTCGTGTTTCGTTGGTGAGTGCGAGACCGGAGGCCCAATGATGCAGAAGCATCACTAGCCCGCCATGGTGTGGGTCACCATGCTGCATTGCTGCATTGTCTGCATTCGCAGTATGGTGACCACCACTCTTGGATTCTACTCATGCTTTCCATCAGGCACAGTAGAGACATTTTGGCAGGGTCAAACATAAAAAAAAAAAAAAAGTTTAATGAAAATAAAACATTGTTGACCCACTGTTGGTCCTCTAATAATACTTCTAATAAACTTCTTTACTATATTCCCAGACATTCTCATATTTCTGCAAAAACAAAAGCAATTACAATGGTCAGAGTAACATATAAAACTAAGATAATATAACTTAATATATAAAAAGTTTTTCTTTCATTTAGAAAATAAACTGGACTTTCTTTCAAGGCATAAAAACCTAGACATTCATCAAGACATAAAAACCTAAAATAACTTTATAAGTACATATAAAGGTTCTCGAAATTAATCAAGTTAACAAAAGTAATTTGTTATCATATCATTTTCCTCGGGGTGTATACTACGAAAAATAAGATATGTCATCCAATAATTGTTCTAAAATATCATTGGTAAAGAAACTAACCTAACTTTTTCACAAAACTGGAGGATAGCTGATTGGAGGATACTGAGAAATTTGAAAACGGAGGACTCTAGAAAATGTTAATTTCTGCCTTTCTCATGAAGAGTGTAGACATTTTCCTCTTGGTTCAGATTTATCTGCATGTCCTGGAAAGTATATATATAAAGTATGTAAATATAAAAGTATATAAACAACATTTTAATAAAAATAAAACCGACTTCAAGGTTTGACTCGATTTGTCTTGGATGCTATCACTAGCGTCCTTATCATGGTACCACCGCTGGGATATCTCCTTTCCTTTAAAAAAAAGAATCATCAAAATCGGTTCATAAACGACGAAGTTATCCGCGAACACACATAAATATATATACATATATATATATATATGGGTCGAATTGATAAACCTCCTCCTTTTTTTGAAGTCGGTTAAAAATTAAGCGGGCTGTCTTTGGACACGAGTAGCACAGGTCCTTTTGGAGTCGAGAGCCTTGATGCAGGTATTTGTCCAGCAGCAGACATCTTTCAGCTGAAAGGATGATGATGATGAATACCAAAATTTAGTTTCTCTTTATTACTAACTCTAATATTAACAGTTAATATTAGCCGCAAACTTGTTTAAGGTAACATAAATATTGCAACACTTTAGTGCGTTATACTTTACTATAGTATTGAGTCTTAACACCAGTGCACCAGTAGTTTCACCACACAACCATACTAAGTAAGATATTTTGAACCGACTTCAAAAAAGGAGGAGGTTTATCAATTCGACCGTATATATTTTCTTTTTTTTTATGTGTGTTCGGGGATAACTTCGTCGTTTATGAACCGATTTCGATGATTTTTTTTTAATGGAGATGTCCAAACGTTGGTGTCATGATAAGGACATTAATATCTGATGATGGCATCCAAGAGAAATCGAGGCGAACCTTGAAGCCGGTTTCATTTTTGTTAAAATTGTACTTGTCATGTTTTCAACTCACAAACTGATGACGGAATTATTTAAGGTACGAACTTATAATATAAAATTAATTACTAGTAAAAAATAGAAACATAGTAAACAGTTGTATTACACTTGAGTTGGAACTAGTGGATTCTACAGTCGATTGTACCTGGCAAAAAAATGCTTTTTAGTGATAAGGCGAAACTGGTGTACTAAATTAACCTATCGCCCTCCGCTAAACAAGGGTCTAGGAGCGCCAGCTATCCCGATCTTAGGCAGTCCATAGAAGTTATGTAACTGGTTTAAAATAAAGTTTATTATGACATCTTAAAACTAAAATCCATGTTTACAAATTATCATCGAATAGACGCAGCTCAGCAACACACGCAGTAAAAAACTTCAACGTGATTCGCGAATCGTGCATTCTGAGTTTTAATATTCCAGATAAGTCTAGTTTAGTTACTAGCATATTTTGATGTCAGATCATACTATTACTAGAAAATGCGAGTGGGAACATCTACAATTTTCAATCTAACTCTGTGCTGCAGAAGGGCAATCCGAAGACATTGTTACTTTTTATAAATAAATATCTTCTATTGCGAAATAATAACGATAAAAAATAATTATGTAAAAACTGATAAACATTATTTTTAAGCACGTAGTAATCATAAACTTGTTGTAGCAGTCTCGAGGCGTGCGATTACAATAAAAGTCTGGAGAATTTTCAAATACTACAAATTTTGATGTACAGTACGGCTTAGACATCATTATAGACTACTCAGTAGTGGATTATACACAGAATATAAACGCTTGGAATTTTATAGGTTTAAATTAATAAAAACAAAACTTCGAGTAAATTTTATACATTTTTATCTCTGTTTTATCATCTCTTTCTTTAATAGTTTTCTCCTTGATTTTAAAGCCTGCCGGCTTTTAAAACAGAAATTTAGTATAGTCTATCTTAAATATTTATATTAAAAAAATAGTACACAGTACAAAGGCGCACAATAAAATAAAAGAGTCAGTAAGTTTATTAGCTCGGTTTCTGTTCACAGAACCCACATATTTCAGAACTGAGGTTTTACATATAATTCACATTTTATATATTATCAAGACGCGTCAGTGGACAACACATCATCAGTCTTTGATTTGTCAGACATAATACAAACGTGTGCATATCACTAAAATACTCTTCTACTAAATCGGTCTTCAACACTTTTAATTATAAAAGTTTACTGTGATCGGATCTAAAACATTCCACCAGAACACGTGGGTACGTGCGCGCTTTCTCGCAACTCGAATCACGATGGCCATGGCCACCTCCCCAGTGCTCGGTGTTATGTCGTCTGTCAATTGCTCGTTCATTAAAATGGGTAATAAATGTGTGCGCCGTCATATATTTTTGTTGTTGTGTTGTGTTTTAATTCGATGATTTCGAATAATATTACACAAATCAATGTAGTATATATTCTCATTCATAGTACCAAGCTTCTAAGCAAGCAATTTTTCAGTTAATACCTCTGTAGAACTAGTCTCCTGAGACATAGATCTCAGTGTATGCAAAACATTCTTTTTAAAACACTTCTTCAATGAATAACATCTTTTGAAAAGAAACCTCCACAAAAGAATATAATGTTTTAATTTAAATATCTTAGGGAAAATATCCAAGACAACTAATTAAAACAAAGAAATGTTTATGATACTAACAGAAGCTGAAGATTCTGTTCAATGAAACAGCTTAAGAGCAAAACAATTGGTACGAGATATTTTTACAGGAACTGAAGAAGCAAGCTATCTAAATAATGCTAATTGAAGAAATCAAGTACTTAGAAATTATTCGACTTCATTTCACAAAAACTTAATCGATAGTTAAAAATAGTAGGAGCTTAACTTTAGAAACCTCTTCTATAAATATGTTCACAACACAGATTCGTCGTATTTTTGGCATTATTATTTTGGTGTTTCACCGAGTGAGTGAAAAAAAGCATACTGATCGAGTCACAACTGTAACAGGAAAAAGTTTAAAAACCTATAACCCGACTGTGTAATAACTTTTGATAAAATGTATCTGACCCAGGCTATTATTACGAATTTATTAACACCGCATTCATTGAAATCGGTTCTGTAGTTTAATCGCTACAGTGGAACATATAAATATATATTTACGTCCAAAGCTCGTTCCTTTTCGCCGTAGTCGAGTAAAAGTCGTTGCTAAAGAAGTGACGTTTCGAAACGGAATCAGATTACCAACTGAAGATCAGCCGCAGGCGTGAACGTCGCACTTCGCCTCGCTACTCTCACAAACTAAATTTGCAATATTTTCTATATGCCACGCCAAATTCTACGAATCAAATCAAACTTGCGCGGGATTCCGCCCCTCGAGATACGAGCATGTTTGCGAGAGCGAGATTTATCTTTTCACAACCAGAAATTGTATTTACTATTTTTATGTCAAATTCCTTTAAATTCGTCGAGTCTAGAGTCGAGACTGTTTGCGTTCGCTCGGACCGCACCCTGCTTATTGAATTTTATATAAAGTTAAGGCGAACTTCGTATGAACTACTTCTTCTGCATTCCACTTATGAAATTGCTTTTCATTTGAAAGCCAACATAACATATCTTATGTAAAGAACTCCAAATTATGTTAAACATACATTCAACATATATGTATACAGTCACATAATAGTGTGGAGCACAGTGCACAAAAACAATGGATTTGCATTACAAAAGGCTCGCTCTGTGTGCATCCTAATGAACACTAATTGTTTAAATCCACAAGAAAATGGGTAGCGCGGAATACGCAACCACTTTGACAAACAGTTAATTACATTAAATGCATGTGCCCTTTTTTTACGTTGTTATTTCATTTGTATAGAAATAGAGTTTCAACATAATATTTATGTTATTTTAAATAAACAAATTTATATATTATATATTAAAATATGCCCTTTATTACGAACGATGACATTAAGTTAAGTTTAACCTATCTTGGTTGTACATATCCGTTTTATCCTCAAGCAGAAGAGTGAGTCGGTTATATGACTGACCATGATAGGACAGGAGTCAAACTGAAATAGATAGATGATATTATATAAGGAGTAAGTTAAACTACTTTTATTTTAGACTAGCTGCACCACGCGGCGCGGTGTTACTCGCGGTTGTTTATGTAAAGGGACAACAACACCAAGAATTATAATTTGTAGAGTTTGTACGATACGGTAACCTCTGGACTACTGAACTGATTTGAGAACCAACAGCAAGCCACATTATTTGTGAGTGTCATAGGCTATTTATGAAGCCAATTGCCTCGTTGGTCTAGCGGTTGACGTATGCGACTGCTGATCAAGAGGTCTCGGGTTCGAATTCCGGGTCGGGCCGAAAATGTTATTGAGTTTTTCTGATTCTATAAATACTTAATAACAGCTCGGAATTTGGAAGGGGGTTTTGAACCCCCGTGCCTCGGAGAGCACGTAAAGCTGTCGGTCCTGCGCCTGATCTCTCCCCGATCGTGTCGGTTAACCATCTCATCAGTTTATGAGAGTGAAGGAACAGAGAGTGCACCTGTGTTTGCGCACACACTTGTGCACTTTAATCTGTTGTCTCTGTTGAAACTGGCCGCCGTAATCGGCTAGGAGAACATCATCATGAACCCAAAAAATAATAAGTTCGATGGCCCACACAGACGGAGCCGCAGACAAAAGCCAGTTAAACATAAAGGAATTAGGTACGTCTAATAGGCATGTCTTGGTTTTACTAAACCGTCTCTCTTTTAAGCGATGGATTGACTCGGTTACGATTCAACCTGAAAAAAACTCTTTCAACTATCTCAAAAATTAAATGAACTGAAAGAAAAATATTATAAATATATGTTTATATAGGTATGTAGATCACCTCGTGTTAAATTACAAAATAATGGATTAAAATCATAATATATTGTTTTAAACTTTCATGGTCGGATACTCACAAACAAAAAGGTACATGGTAGCAATCCCGCAGATTCCTATTTTAAAATCATAATTTATTCAATTGACTTAATTTGTTCAGTTTTTCGATGTATTATTTTGATATAGTTAAAAGTTTTGCACTCGTAGATACTTCAGTAAGATCGGTACGTGTTTAAATTTTTACGGCCCCTATGATAGCAGATATCAGCATTTTCGTGAGTGTGAAAACGACGTGCTGGCACGCGTGAAAGGTCGGACGACGAGATCGTTTTCTACAGACTTGAGCACAAGGGGCTTGAATAATTTTATAAGGCTTGTTTTAATGAGGTACATATATTTGTATACATACTACAATAGTTTTTTCAAGTAACCAAATGCGTAAGAGCAGTTTGTCATAACGAGATACCAAATATTCACAGCACTGTTATTATCCATTTTTTTTATTTAATAAATAAGTTAAGAAAAAGTGCTCAAGCAGTAAGTCGTGTAAGCGTTTTAAAATAAATCATGTCTTATTTAGAGATTTTAACTCACCGTTGTTAGCTAACTATACTCGTACTTTGAAAAATTTTAACAAATATAAGACAGACTTCAAGGTTTGACTCGATTTCTCGGATGCCATCATCATATCTTAGTGTCCTTATCATGGTACCACCGTTGGGATATCTCCTTTCTATTAAAAAAAAAATCATCAAAATCGGTTCATAAACGACGAAGTTATCCGCGAACACACATAAAAAAAAATATATATATGTACAGTCGAATTGAGAAACCTCCTGCTTTTTTTGACGTCAGTTAAAAAAGAATTAAAAAGATTTTTGTAAGTTTGGTTTGGGTTTGGGGTATTTAGTCGCAATAATAACTATTAATTATTAAATTTATGTACTGAAAGTGAAGTGAAGTGCCTGGGCGTAAATGGTCTATAATAGACCCCAGGCAAAGTAAAGGAAAATGCTCATCACACAATACACGTTCTGGGAATCGTACACACTAAACCATAATCACAAATTTTAACAAAAAAAAACCGACTTCAATCTAGACCAAATTAAAATAAGCACACGGGAAACACCAGTTTTCAAATAAAACAAAAAAAAACAGACGAATTGATAACCATCTCCTTTTTTGAAGTTGGTTAAAAAGAGCTGGAAATAAAATATAAACAAAAATATGAACCTTATTGTGAAACTTATCACTTATCTTTACATGTGTGTATAAGTATATACACACTCTTATATCTAACTCAGAAATTTGTCTTTCAAGTATCAAGCTGTGTAAGTCCCAAACCGAACATGAAGTACCGAGCACCCTTTTTGACACTTCAAGGACACTACAACTACTGCTAAATATTTGCTGTTCTGGCAGTCTAGCCATCTGCCTTAGGTCATTTCGTGTCAACAAAATCTCAAGTACCAAGACGCTTTTTTGGTTCAATGTACTTTTTAACATTATTATCGTCTGAGGTCATTTTGAGAGAATATTAGTGTTCGGGTGATAAATTTGGATAAATATTAGATTACCAATTAGGTACGGGGTCTTTTATTGTTATTGTCGGATGTTATTTTCGTCTTATGAAGAGCAGATCAATATTTTTACGATTAGACCTAGAGACAGGACTCCTTTGTGCCTTTAGTTTATTGGAGTCTGATATTTCGCTTTCCAAAAGTAAAGACATCTTCTGCTGAACAAAGACCTACATCAGAGTTCTTAAATTAAAAAAAAACCAATGAAGTCACTAAATTAATCCAATTGATTGTCTCTTGGTGGAATTTGTTACAACACATTCTGGAATTAAAAGTCACTTGTACTTAAATTCCACTATTTAATTAAATTAAAACTTACCTAACCGGGACAAACTTTATGAAATTATCAAAGGTTATGATGGTAACCTTTGTACAAGTTGAATTATATATAATTATGTCCTACAATATGATTATATTATTGTACTAAAACTGTTCAAAGTAACTGTATTACTTTTTTTTTTTTTTTTATGTTTGACCCTACCATAATGACTCTACTCTGCCTGATGGAAAGCATAAGCAGAATCCAAGAGTGATGGTCACCATACTGCGAACGCAGACAATGCAACAATGCAGCATGGTGACCCATACCATGGCGGGCTAGTGATGCTTTCGCGTCATTGGGCCTCCGGTCTCGCACTCACCAACGAAACACGACAGCATGATCGCTGTCATTTTACGTTGATTTTCTGTGCGAGGGTAGTACCGCCCCGGTCGAGCCGGCCCGTTCGTGCTGAAATCAGCGTGGCTCTACTACCTTGTTTTATTACTTATATATTATATTATTACTTTCTTCTTTTAAGTGATTTACACTCAAGTATTTTAATATTTCTGAACAACCCACGCGTAAATTACGCAATAATTTATAATGAATTCATAGACACTGCACTGAAACCCCAGGCTAACGGACAAAAGCGAGTAATTCCTGACACTGGACTGTAGGATTAGGCGTTATTACAACTGAATATAACATCACAGTCCGAGGACGTGGCCGAATGTGTAATTAGATTTTATTCGGCCTAATGAACGAGGACAAATTAGCTTTGTGTCATTGGACATCGACTGGTGTCAGGACCCACAGCCGATGCTAATTACTCATACAGGTCACATTGGACGAAAGTTAAGGGTTAATTTGACGGAATTATTTCCACAATATAATGACACATTACAGTGATTGTTAAGAAATTGTACGTTTCTACCGCCATAATAGCATGTATAATGGTAGTGTAGAAGTAATTGAAAAGTATTATTAACAGTACGGCGTTTCCTTATCAACAAAATGGCAAACAATTTAAGTATTCCTACAAAATTTCGTCAATTAACAAGTGTTGCTGTTCTAGGTTTCTTCCAGTACATTTTTTTTTATTGAAACTGCATGTATGTGTGTGGAATAAACTACTTTTTTATATGACAGTTCATCCTAATGCAATAAATTGCTTGCAACCCCTAGGGCGTCATAATCTAACGGAATACAGTTAAATCATACTGTGCCCGTAGCGTGATAATATTTCCTCGTTTTTGTAACATACTTCATTAGTGCTCCGCTCCTGTAGGTCTTAGTGTGATGATATTTAGTCTAGCTCGCCTTCCTTCCTCCACAAATGGGCTATCTAGCACTGAAAGAATTTTTACAATCGGACCAGTAATTCCTGAGATTAGCGTGTTCAAACAAACAAACTTTTCAGCTCTATACGTTAGTATAGATAATGGCAATCATTATGTAAAGTACTCAAAGTGCCATCTGACGGACATTTACTTTATACATTACAAACAACACGAATCTTGACCTCCTAATTACGTCACGCCTCAAGATTTAAAAAACAGGACTTATTTAATCCTGCTTGTAGACTTAGAAACCCTTACGCTTATTCAAATAGATTGAATCATCCGACAAAACGCATCAACACCCACAGCTCAACAATGCTTGCCGCGTCTTTAATACTAAAAACTAACTAGGGAACCAACAAAGAAACTCAATTTAGAATTCACGAAGAGAATTAAAAGTTGTTAACTACAGTCGCAATGAGTTAGGGTTGTGCAGTAAGGAACAATACAAGTAGTGTTGTACTGTACACAGCGTACGGGTGTTTCGCTTGCTGACAGCCGTCCCGGACTATTTGGGATAAAATTAAACATACCCGGTGCACGCTTCACGCCACATGCATTGCGGCCCGGAAATTTGAGAATGTGGAGGGTTAAGGTGGCTGCACAATTACATCGAGTGCACGTGTTCCTTTACAGGTTAAATCTGTTGTTTTCTCTTGGTGTATTATTTAACATACTCCATTAAAATGAGTATTTACCATAATGAAGTTCTGCATATATTTTAGGATTTCATTGCATGTTTTTACACTCTAATTCGATTTACTAAATAAGTAATCTTCTTTATTTCTTTTATTTATCCTATCCTAGAAAGCATATTTCTATGAACTTCTTTCTTCTTTCATGCTGTGAGAGTAAAATGGCACATTGAGAAATAGTTTTAATTTATATTCAAGCCTTTGTCTATAGATTTGTTCTTTTTAAACTATTTTTATTTTACCGTTTACCTCATTAGATAGTGAAAACAGTTTAGCATTAAAGTCAAGAAGCTATTTATTTTTACACCACCAGTCTGCCATTGTACTTTTGTACATAAAGTCAGTAAATAAAATATATACGTATGTATATATATTATATAATGAGATCTTTAAACCTCGATCATTTTCTAGTGTCCTAAACATCAAAGCCTCGGACGCCTAAAAAAAATCAAATAAAAGTATTGAGATAACTCTTCTGTAATCAGTGCCTATAAAATAATTAATTGAAGTGAATAGGTTTCAAATATATTTACTTTACAAAGCCACGTTGATATATACTCTAATATTGCTGGAAGGCATATACAGGAACATCAGAGGTTTTAAATAATTTCCATTAACATAATTACGTACTTGAAAACAATAAAAGATGTATGAAGAAATCATATTCGATTTTACAAAATAATGGAAATGTAAAAAGATTCAACTGAAAACAAATTAATGAATTTATTTTTTTAATGTATGGCCCTTGGCAAAATGACTCTACTCTGCCTGATGGAAAGCATAAGCAGAATCCACGAGTGGTGGTCACCATACTCATTGCGAATGCAGATAATATAACATCATTGGGCCGCCGTTTTTGTTGGTGATACCAGAGGCAAAATAATACAAAAGCATCTCATTAGGCAACTATAGCCACACTATAGTGGCCTAATGAGATGCTTTTGTACCATTGCATTGTTGCATTGTCTTTATTTACAATGAGTATGGTGACCACTACTTTTGGATTCTGATCATGCTTTCCATCGAGCAGAGTAGAGTCACTTTGGCAGGGCCATACATAAAAAAAAGTATATGATACAACTGCTATCGAGAGCATATTTTTTTTCCTTATTTCTCATCAAATCAACCTCAATGTGCCACAGTGAAACGTGATAGAGTTCAGCTAATTCTTTATAAAATACCCCTGGTATGTAATGTCCTTTATACTTAATATCGAAGTAGGAAATACCTGATGTAGGTTTACTCATTTGCCATTACCACACAATAATTTTACAACGAAACACATTATATTTTACCACCTCGTTCTTTATACGTTTTCATTTCCTTTCCATTACCATTTTATTTTTGTGTGCTGTCGATGACTTTCTTTATATATTTTCTATTATTTATGTTTTTTGCATACTCAAAATAGGTATATCCTAGACAAACGTGAACAATAAATACATAGTTCTATTTGTTTTGGTATATCCAAGTAGCAAGTTGTGTTCGGTGAAAAATGTCGGAAAACTAATTGAAAAGGCAGAGTTTCTTTTGTTAATTCGTTTTTCTAGACCAATCGAATTTCGATATTCCTTTTAGTTTCGATTTTTAGATTGAATTGAATATAGGATTAGAGTATTAATTCAGTATGATTATAGGGTTTAGATCATGTAAAATTAGGTTTACGATTATATTAGAAGCAAAGTGGTGGCCATGAACCCGGCCTAAGTTGCGGTAATTTGATTAATTAAATTTGAAGATTGTTTAGTCCGTCCACCAGTGCTTCTTTCTTTATAATATCATCATCTCTGCCGAAAGCCTATCACTTCTGGACATAGGCCTCCCTTTCTCCAAGGCTTTCCACAACAACTGATCTTATGCTGCCGATATACAACAGTTTCCCGCGACCTTTATCAGGTCATCGGACCACCTTCCGTGCTCCGTCTTCCAGTACATGGTCGCCACTTCAGATCATTTTGGGTCTATCGGCCATCTTGTCTGTCTCCGTCCATCTTGTCATGTCATCATTTTGAACTCATACTCTGAGTATTGACCACCCCATTGCTTTGCCGATTAATTTGAATGCCTGCCTTCTTATAAGTTGACTAAGGGCTAGTATACCAGAGCCACCTTTCCACATCACTGATCCTAGGCTAAATCTAAAGCATATTATAAAACAACTGTACAAATCCTTATAAATCTCAACTCATAAGATTACAAACAACTAAGTAATTAATCTCAGAAGTTTATGCAGAAATAGTATCGAGTAACGCAGCCTTAACTTAGTCTTACTAAAGTCTTATGTTTCTGTACTACACAAACAGTATCACGGAATAAGTGAATAATATTCTAGAAGGTTTTACCTGGCAGGATGTTTAGACAAATAACGACTCTTATTACTATGTAATAAAGTAGTATATATCCTGTTTGAAAATTAACTCCTACAGGCATATAATCGGTGAGGTAGTGACGTATCAATATTCACGAGATGTTGTTTTAATTTGATCGTACTGTTTATGGTGATGATCGTACTTTACTGAGTTTGTCCGATTTATTAAAATTGTATTCGTCAAAAATGTTAAAACATGCCAAATGCCATACTAAACATATATTAAAATAAATAAATAAATATTTCAGACATCTAACACACAACGCCATCTAGTCCCAAGCTAAGCAGAGCTTGTGTTATGGGTACTAGACAACTGACACAAATACATAAATACTTTTTTAAATACATACATAGAAAACACCCAAACTCCGAAACAGATATTTGCAGATCTTACAAACATTTGGTCCGACCCGGGAATCAAACCCGAGGCCTGAAGCACAGCAGTCGCATACGCTATCACGGCGCCACCGAGGCAGTCATTAAAAAATCATAACATTTGATTTGATATTAAATTTGGTTTCATATGTAAGATGCACTTTGTCAAACTCCGTAACAAAGTTTATGTAAACTTTTGTGATGATCTGTTAAAGCGTGAAAATAAAACAGACTGGCAGATAAATTGTCTACTTTGGTAAGTTTAGTTCTGACTATTGGAAGCTAGTCACTAATGGTAAATGAAAGATGGTTACCGTCGCACTTGGACACTTCTAAATTAAGAGCCAAGTGTCCCCCACTCCTTCTCTAGCCTTCGCCCTCGGTAATCGATGAAACTCAACCAAATTGATGCTTTCTATGGTTCCGTATCGAGCCAACTGGCCTATACGGGTCAAAAATAGCTTTCTTTATCATCATCATCAGCCCGTTGCAGTCCACTGCTGGACATAGGCTTCTCCCAAGGAACACAACAAAGCTATTGCTGAGTCTATTGCTTTCTGCATTCATCCAGCTCTTTTGTGATTAAATAATTCTTAAAACAGTCCTCAACATTGTTCTAATTAAGCCATCCATCGACAATGACCAAGGAGACCGCTATCAATCGAAAGCTAAGACAACTATTTACAACCAACATTATCATCGTTCAGATTAACAGCGGATCTGCTCGTAAATCATTTGAATAATTTGCCAATTACGAATGCCACGTCCCTACTATTACTCATTTGAGGATTAGTCATTAACAATAATAAATGATAGAGCTTGCCCCAGATACCCAGCATATTATACATTCCTATACAAATAAAGTCTGTGGTTGGATCCTCTTGTAAAATAAGTTAACCGAAAGCTTAAAAATTTTAAAAAATTACGTAGTTAAATAGCATGGCGTGATTTCAAAGTTATATGATCCACGGAAGTATAATAACATGAGAAATATTAATGAATATTTTTGTAGGATTTATATCCTATTCAAAGATGTTTATTTATATAAACATCTTTGAAGAGACGGATAAAGAATGCGAAGTGTCACTCATCATCCTGTAGGTGTCGTAAGAGCCGACTGAAAGAGAACAACTACGCAGGACTACAGAGCTGCATAAAGAAGGAAACCTTGTAATAAATTCTACACTAACCCGCACTGACAAGACCCGACGCGGTACAGTATGCCCAAAACCTTTATTTCTAAGGAAAGCCCTTTGGAAAAAAGAAAAAGAAAGAAACGGAAGAAAAAAAGGAAAAGGATCTTAAAAAAGGCAGTGGACTATTAAAGACTGTTGACGTGTCTAATACTGGGATAATCCTTCTGCCACTCTTCTCCCTGAGCAAGAGAAGTACGCCCATAGTATTACATCAGTTTTCTATTCAGGTATTTCATTTTGGTCAAGAGGCCTTAGGAGAAGCAATTTTAAAATCATAACTTCTATTGCCAATCCTAAATCAATTAAGTTTACTATTATAACATAAAGAAGCTTTAATAAATCTTTAGGCTATATTGGTTATATGGAAGATACAAGTTTTTTTAAACATTAATTTATTCTGACCATAACCGGCAAAAGCCACAAAAAAAAATACACAATAGTCGATTTGTTATTTCTACACTATTTTCATTCATTCACAGAAATCTATGTATCAAGCTACATCTTTCTTCTTCACTTTGGTGATTACAAAATGTCTGATTGTGAGATAATTGTTTTCTTACGTAAATCCGTATAGTGAATTTAGATTACCCAGAGTTAAGGTAACTTATTTTACCTTGAAACCCAGCCCGCGACAGGAATAATTTCCCAAGCGATTTAACAACTTGCTCTACTCATAAAATACTTAATCTAATAATATATTAGAGTTTCATTCTCAACACAATCCTTTGTCCTTTATTTTTATCATGGTCATTTTATCAGCCTTGAATAATTCACCGCTGTGCATAGGCCTCTCTTTAGAAAAGAGGTTGTGGCGACTTCCACATACAGCGGCAACAAAATCATACAACAGCGCCATCTACCGAAGATACACTGAACTACGGAGTAACATACAATACGAAGAAATTACCAATCCTGCATCGCGCAATAGAAGTTCTCGCGCCGATTAACATATATACAACATCCCAACATTAACCGTTGGGCAGTGGCCCGCCAGGCATGATCACCTCGCCTGGTCGGAGGATCCTCCCTTTGTGTTGGAGGGACATGACACCCTGTCCCCCACAGTGGTGACCCCGACGTGATTGGAAGCAGCCTTCGAAGGAGCAGATTCAGCAGCAGCATTACCACGCCACCATCTTGTTCACTCCCACAGCAAGTCTCAGCCAGCCAGCAACCTCGGCCTCAACAGGGATTCACCATACGCAGGAAGCGACCGCTCCAGCCTGGTTACCCCTACGGCCGCATCAGCGTCTAGGCACAGCACACTGCAGCTACGGTTCTTGTAAGCAGAGCATATCTCTCCCGTCTATGCAGCAGCCAGCCACTACGCAGCAACCGCCCCGACTCACTGGGGACCTCACCGCAGCACCGCGCACCGCACGCCATCCCGACTCACTGGGATCAGCGGACGACAGTCCCGACTCACTGGGACTAGCGGCATTCAGTTCCGACTCACTGGAACTTGCGGCACTCAGTTCCGACTCACTGGAACTGCTCACTCCTGGCACTGGCAAGCTCCGCAACAGAGCACAGACAGCTGACTCAACATATATCGACCTCCAGTCTTGGAGGGGAGTGATGTGGCGACTTCCACATACAGCGGCAACAAAATCATACAACAGCGCCATCTACCGAAGATACACTGAACTACGGAGTAACATACAATACGAAGAAATTACCAATCCTGCATCGCGCAATAGAAGTTCTCGCGCCGATTAACATATATACAACATCCCAACATTAACCGTTGGGCAGTGGCCTGCCAGGCATGATCACCTCGCCTGGTCGGAGGATCCTCCCTTTGTGTTGGAGGGACATGACACCCTGTCCCCCACAAGGTTTTGGGTTGTAAATACATTGACCTGACGGTTTTATCAGGGGTTTTTTTAATAGGGCGCAAACGAGCACACTTATCACCTAATGGTAGGCGGTTATCGCCGCCCGCAATGCCAAAGGCGTCACAAGTGCGTTGCCGGCCTTTTAAGAAGGAGTAGGCTCGTTTATTGAAGGTTTGAAGGTTGTATTGGTCCGGGAATACCGCAAGCGATTGTTTATTCCACAGTTTTGTTGTGCGAGGCAGAGAATTCTAGAAAACCGCACAGTTGTGAACTGCCAGCCATCTAAATGATGAAGATGAAACTGCTGTCGCGTAGGACGATGGCGGAAAGAGGCGGCAGCGATCAGGAATCAGTCCGAACAATTCTTCGGAACACTCTCCATCGTTAATGCGGTAGAGATTGCACAACGAAGCCACATCTCTACGCAGCGCCAAAGAATCCAGTCGAATTGCAACTGGCAGTTGACGATTCGAGTCGCTCTCCGTTGAATGGGGTCCAGAGGGAGGAGCTGGTACGAGGGTGCCCCCGCCCATAGATGAGGACAGTATATGAGACCAAACCTGCACCGGTTTGTATTGGTGCTCCCTATTTTTGTAGTGCTGTTGTCCTGTGTAGATTGCTTAGTTGCTTATTACAATGGCCGTATAGGGATCCGGAATAGAGATAATAACATTCTATAGTTAAAATATATACACACATGATATATCCCACTTTTGATAATCTGCACCTAATAAGTAATGTATTTTGAAAAAGATATAAAAATGTAAATTGTTTTCTGTTATCATTTAGAACAAATATTCCATTAAATAGATTCTATTCTAATACGTTTTAAACCTTTTCACATAAACAAATTTTCTTAGTTTAAAATAATAGTTATAGCAGAAAACTTTTATACTTTACTCGTTCCTCCAATGGGGAAAATAACAAAGCAAAAGAATAAAGTCTGAAACAAAAGCAGGTTATTGAAATTTTGTTCGGAAATTTATTTGCTTTGGGTGAACTCCAACGCCAAGACAAGACATTAACTTTTTGATTAGGTAAAACCTTATGTAAGAATACAGCTATTTCATTTCCCCTATTACTCTGAATTAAGTGCACATATTTATCCACACTTATTTCATTAAAAGTAGGTATTAATCCTACCTTACTATTGAAATACTTGATAATTTTGTATCGTGTGTTAAGTTTTTAATTATATTATATTAAAAAAAACCTAGAAACTTGGTCTTACTGTTCCATTTTTCGGTTATTGTGGTTAATTTTTATTATTTTTGTTCATTTAAACTTTGGAACCGTAACCCTAAATTACATTTCTAGAATCACAGTCAAAAATAATTACACAATTGCCTGCAAATCCTGTCAACCCGTTTCGGCTTGACGTGGAGTTCTGGGACAACCTACATATACGTTTGATTTCGATACAACCTTTCAAATATCAGTCTGTATTTTGCTGAGAGGCATAATATATGTATTACACTATCGTCCCTAGCAATAGGCAGATCTCTTCTTCTAAGCATACTATGCACACAATCATTTGAAAGCGGAAATGCCTGTAATAATGAAGTTTACCTAATGTTATCACCACATTAGAACTGAAATACAAAATGGAACAAAGAATTAGTGATTCGCACAGTGAGCTCTGCCTAAGTACCGCCTCTCAGCTGGAGCGTCAATTTAATTTTCATTCGCCGGTTATGACTACGACCGAATTTACTAAACATGCGCTATGCAGTTATACAGCCAAACTAACAAGAACCACCATTGTAAGTTAAATGCTCTCAACAATGCGATAGCACAAGAAGCTGTTAAACGCAAGGGAGGTCTTGTAATGCTGGTAAATAGTAGAAGCAAAATTCGGTTCGTTGCCGACGCTGTTGAGATCGTTACGACAACACTGATCCAGAAAACAAAACAATAACAGAAGTTTTATCATACTATTGTGCAAAATTTCATTTGTTTGCGACATTATCTTTAATCAACATGGCTATGAGATTTTCAAATTAATTTACGATAATTACATGCTCGGTCAAAATTATTAATACTAATAATGCCTCGGTGGCGCAGTGGTAGCGTATGCGACTGCTATGCTTGAGGTCTCGGGTTCGATTCCCGGGTCGTACCAAATGTTTGTATGATCTGCAAATATTTGTTTCGGAGTTTGGGTGTTTTCTATGTATGATACGTATTTATTGACTAAAAAAGTATATGTGTATTTATATCAGTTGTCTAGTACCCATAACACAAGCTCTCCTAAGCTTGGGACTAGATGGCGTTCTGTGTTTGATGTCCGAAATATTTATTTACTTATTAATACCATTTATATTATGTTAAAGAATAATATGTACATGTATTTACTATATGTTTAATCTTTCATTGTGAACGTGTAACTATTAATCAAAAACAAGTTATATGAAACACATTCCGCAATTAGCCGGACCAGCATTAATTATGCTTGTTACCAAATGTGCTAAGTATCGTCAATTAATAGGCGTATTTATAATAAAATATCCGTAAAATAAAAACATAATAAACATGTATCAAAAAAGAGTTTTTTTTCGAAATTAACTTATTTAATAGGTTTTTACCTATGAAATTGCCGTTTTGTGATAATAAGTGAAAGTACTATTTTTTCAAACTTTTTTATTTCTGTTATTGGAAGTAATCACCCATGCAACCGACGCATCTTTGCCAACGCATTGGCAGTTTATTGATGCCCTTGTAAAAATCAGCTGGACGGGAGGCAACAAACTCTTCAAAGGCATTTTGTACTGCCTCTCGGGAATTGAATTTTTTACCCACTAAAAAGTTGTCTAAACTGTACGCTTCATGTAAGTTTATAATGTTCCCCGCGACACAGGAATATTCCTATTGCAGTAGTTGACCTTAAAAAACAAATTAAATTACAGATCAAAATTAAATCATCATATTTGTAACTAGCTGAACCCCGCGGTGTTACCCGGGGTTATCGTCGTGCCGCGAGTAACGCCGCTGACAAAGTTAGTCTAAAAAGTAGCCTAAGTTCTCCCTGGATCATTAGCTGAAAGTCCCGTCAAAATCGGTGCAGCCGTTCCAAAGAATACCCGGAACAAACAGACAGACAGACAGACAAAAAAAAATTAACTACATATTTGGCATATGTAGCGTGTATACATATATTTTCATTTAGTAAGAGATTTTGTTGCAAAACAGTGTAATCATTGTCATGCTTAGCGAAGCACGACTAATGAAAGTAATGAAATGATTCGTTCTTATCATTCGATTGGCCAACAAAACTTTATTAATGTCATGACAAATAAATACCAGATTCAAATCAATCAATATATCAATTTATAAACCAATATTAAATATGACTTTCGTTCTAATACCACATGACGTTAAAAAAGAAAAGCTTCTGTCTGTCTGTTTGTTCCGCTAATCTCTGGAACGGCTGGACCGATTTTAACGGGACTTTCACTGATAGGTAGCTGATGATATAAGGCGTAACTTAAGCTAGACCAGGCTAGGCTTTTTTTAGACTAGTTTCGCCCCGCGGCGTTACCCGCGGTACGACAATAACCGCGGGTAACACCGCGGGACTCGGATAGTACATAATATTGACATCCAAAAAGTAAGTGATATCCTTACAGTACAACGTTATGAAATTATCTAATTAATTATTATTATTCAACCATTGATATTAATATATTATGAAATCAACAATTTGAATATGCAACATATCATTATGGCTTTATTAAAATCATTCACTAACACATCACACAATGTGACAAGTAGTCAATAGTCCCCTCCCCATCTGATATAGAAGTAATAAACTGAGCGGGAGATGTCTTAAAACATGAGGAAAAAAGAAGTAGGTAGATAATGGCCTCGTAATTATAAAAAACTTTACGATATTACGTTATCTCTTCTGTCCCATTCTAACAACACGTAGCTATCTAAGAGGGGAAATATTAAAAATCCAAACGGCAAAATATATTCTTAACTTTCTTTATGACGGTCTCAATAAAAGCTGTTTACTGCAAGGCTTTAAGAAAGCGTAATACTAGCCTAATCTGTGTCTGTGATTAACGGTCATTTAGACCGAGACCTCACTTTTATGAGCCGAATATAAATATAGACTGTTTTATGAATACATAATAATGGTTATAATAATATATTTCAAGAATTAGTGGTAATAGAAGTCGCAACTACCACGTACATACGTATGAGTGGGGGTAGATTTGGTACTTGATTCATTCAGTTTGCAATTACATCGTAAATACTCCGTGTATATAATTACGCTTTTTTGCTTGATTGTTTTATATTCACTTATACAGTTACTATAAAATTAGCATAATAACAACATTAGTGTACTGTATACACATAATTATAGATACTTTTAGTACTTTTTTTGTTTGAAGAATGAAAAAAGGTAATCTATATTTGCAGGGACTTGATAAATATATCTCTACTAACTTTTAAACTTTCGCGTTCCATGATATATTAACAATTATTTTTACGGGAATTAACGCGATCAGTTATTAAAAGGTATTATATACCTCTGATTTGCCTGACGTTTCGACCAGGTTGCACTGGCCTCAGTCTCAGGCTGGAGTCAGCCTGTGACCACGGCCAGTGCAACCTTTTAATAAGTGATCGCGTTAATTCCCGTAAAAATAATTGTTAAAATATATCTCTGTCTATACATATCTAGTAACAATCTTCCACAGAGAATCTTCTACCTCTCTTAAAATCTAAGTCACGTGCACGTAGAAGAAAATACCTTTTTTACAAACTATATAAGTCATTTATTTTAGCTTCACTTTTTTTTCAAGTAATTATTAAACGACAGACGTAAGGCTGTTTAGGTTCCGATGACGCTAATAAATTGTAATTTATTATAGGTCATTAAAAATCTGTACTTTTTAGAATTTCGCTTTTTATACTAAACTAACTTTAACATGCCACGGTGTGACGACGTGGATATGGCACGTTATGGTTCTTTTCTTGGATAAGAAATGAAGGACAAAACTGACGCAAGAAATGGATAAAAAAAATTCTAAAGTAGGTTATCCTCATCGTTTAAGGAGAAGGTTTTGGCCGCCTATACTATGTTAGCTAGACAGGTTAAAGTGTAAATGGTTTGTTTCTCTTTATTTTATTTGACAAACAAGCAAAGCAGGGCGTAAACTTGGACACTTATATGTCTTGTGTCAGATAAAAACTACCGACGAATATTTTATTTCTATAAACTATGGTCACAATCTACCATAGAGCCATTAGCTAAAAGTTGAACTTATTTTTTATAGAACCAGTATGACATATATGTACAGCGCATACGCAAACATTTTTTGTGTCCAGTTGCTTTCACTTAACACATACTCGTGATCATCAAAAAGCGTTCGGTGTCTTTAACCGGAAGTTAAAAGTCGTCAGTTGAAGACACACAAGAAACATTAACAAATTTACTTACAATTGTACTGTCTCCTGTGTACGACACAAGCCATCCGCGACCGTCTATTGTGAGACTAACGGAAAACAAGCCACGAATTATGGTCAGAAGTAGCGACCGCTGACTGTGTCCGATTGCCGCGACCGGACTCAGCAACTACGATTACCAGTGACCAGTGGTAGCAACGGGCAACACGTTTGCGCAGCACCTTAGGCACGCCAGAAAAAGCTATATTTAACAAAAAAATAACTTAGTATAACAGTTTCGAAGCTTATCATGAGCAATAACGTAGCATGAGAATTATAAAATCTATACAATAAAATAAAATTGGAGTGTCTGTTTGTAATATTAAAATAACCGCTTTTTACTAAATGCAAATGTATGTATACACGATACATATATCAATAATGTGGTTAAAAAATTTTTGTCTGTCTGTCTGTTTGTTCCGGGTAATCTCTGGAACGGCTGGACGGATTTTGAGGGGACTTTCACTGGCAGGTAGCTGATGATCCGGGGAGTAATTTAGGCTACTTTTTTAGACTAACTTTGTCCCGCGGCGTTACTCGCGGTACAACAATAACCACGGGTAACACCGCGGGGTTCAGCTAGTAATTAATAAAAAAATAATTATATAGAAGACAAATTCCTAATTTTATATAAAATTTTACTGTTACGTAAGAAATGTTGATAGGTGATTGGTTTGTGACAACAGCTTGACAAGTTATATCAAATGTGACACAATCTTTGTTAAATCTAGCGGTAACATAAACAAAATTGCAAAATATTTTCAATCTAAAAGACACATAACACTTTGCGAGCAAGCGCGTCGAGTAACTTGAGATAACTTAAAGTTAGATTCGATTCTAAAACTTGAGCTGCTCGAAATATTGGAGAATATACTTCACTTAGGTATAATATGGCACAAACATAATACCTATCTTTCATAGTTATATAATACTTTAATGTTCGGAGACACCTTTTTGATAGAGTTGAAACATAATATTAGAATCTTCATCACTACTCATTAATTAATATTTAATTATGGGAACGTATATACTTTTCTTTATAATATTCTTGATATGGTAGATTCGAAAATAAATTTTGTAGAAACAAAATGAAATACCGATAGTATGTCAAACGTTAAGTTATCCTTACCTGGTTAAATCCAAATATTCCCGGATCATTTGCTATGATAGCACTTAATAGTATCATACCTAAATGCACTATTACATATACATTAATTTACAAAGAGAATGGTTTAGGAGCTTGCATATGCAAATTCGTAGCGATTATCTACGGCGTAGCAGCGTCTACGGTGCTTCATAGCGGAATATCCTAATTCTGTTATTTGGTATGCTTATTCAGAATACCTGACGTGCAGTTCAAAATAAGATTACAGCGGTGACCTGGTGACAGAATAAATTCATTTGTGTTTGCTTGTTGTGCGTAAAACTTTAGTTCGATTCCAGGTTGGAATATTTTTTTGTCTCACAAGACGCCGCGCAGTGTGCGCATTTAATCTCAGTATATTTATTGCTAATACATAAATTAATTAAGAAGACTGGATAAATTTATTGCCAACTATTAATTGACAGGCATTTATTTGATTTTTAACTGTCTGCACAAGTCCCACAAGAAATACTCTTATTATTGATTAATTTTATTATTCCAGCATTAACATTCCAGTCATATTGCCACAGTCAAGGTCATATTATCATTGTCATGTAATTATTTTAAGAACAGTTATAAATTTACCGAATCGCTACATTATGTTACATATTACGCCACCACAAATAAAAGTAGGTATCAAGTATCAAGGTAGTAGAACCACGCTTATTTCAGCACAAACAGGTGGCTCGCTCGGGGGCAGTCGGGCGGTGTCTCACAGAAGATCAACCTAAAATAACATCGTTCATGCTGTCGTGTTTCGTTAGAACGTGCGAGACTGGAGATCAAATGATGCTGATACATTCCCATATAAAAAAAAATAATGATGGTGATGACCTGATCTACATGCTCTTGACTCCGTACAATTGCCCCAGATATTTCATTGTACGACGTTCGCATCTCACATAGTTTTTATTCGTACGGGCTTTCAACATATGAAGTTACGGCCGTAGGGAAATCTCTGTCAGATATTGTTTTGAAATGGCTCATTTTAAAGTTTGAAAGCCCGTGGGGCGGTATTAGTGTCGTGTTTCAGAGATGAGATGTGCGAGTTACATGTTTACGAGGTTACCCTAAACACGGGTTTTTTTGTTACACAGCTGCTTGTGAAGTTTTGACTGGAAAACAATGTGTTTTCTAGAGTTTGTTATGTTGGAATGTGTATGAGATGTGTATGAGAGTGACAAACACAAATCTACGTTATTTAATCATTTAAAATATTATCCTACATATTCCTACATTGTGACAGAATGGATTAAAATCACGTATGGAATTTGTTACGTGTATTGTGTGTATATGTGTGTTTATTTATGTTTAGTAGTGTAGTAAACTTTAACTGTACTAAATTTCATTCTCTGCCGTACGTATAATGTTCTGGTCCCTAAAATACAGTTTACACTAGTTCAGGGGCCCTTTCACGCAGTCCATCGATTTTTTCTATTCGACCGTATATATATAGTGGGAAGCAAGCAAATGCTAAGCAGGTTGGATATGTCGGGCATCCCGCCGGTTGTCTACAACAACCTCACCATACCTCTGAGTACAGTGGTAAAGAACCTGGGGCTATATAGACTCAACACTTGATTGGCGGGCACAAGTTACGCATGTTAGTCAGAAAGTTACCTCTTACCTCCGCGCTTTATATAGACTTAAGAACTTTCTTCCCACTAAAACCAAGGCTATGCTTATGCAGTCCCTAATTATTCCCTTAATCGACTATGGTGATGTGTGTTATTTCGACCTGAATGCAGACCTCCTCAATAAACTAGACCGCCTTCTCAATAACTGCATTCGATTCGTTTTTAATCTTCGCAAGTATGACCATGTGTCTGCTTTCCGTTCCCAGCTAAAATGGCTCCCAATTCGTCAGCGCCGTAGTTTGCACTCACTTGCCTATTTTCTTTTCTCAATTCTCCATCATTACCTGAATACCTCGAACCCCACTTTCGCCTCTTATGCTCCACTCACGATCGAAACCTTCGGTCAAGAAACAATATGCTTCTTCTTTGCCCCCCGCACACCTCGAACTTCATAAATTCTTCCTTCTTTGTGCAGTCAGTTCTTCTTTGGAACGCACTTCCCACCGAAATCAGGATGTCAACAAATCGCCTCACATTCAAGGCGAAGGTACGCGATCTGCTTCGAAGTGAATTGGCAGAACATTCACAACAACAATAGTATCCGACAGAGTACTTTTGTATTATACTTAAATTATTTATTATATTAAACTTTTTTGTAAGTATGTTTATGTATTGTGTATGTATTAATTATATAACTTATAAATACCCTATATTTGTATCACACCTATATTTTTTATGTATTGAGTTGAATTCTACTTATACCCTTAGTTGCACCTACCGCCTCGTATTTTTACATCACTCAAAGGTTGACTGGTAGAGAATGCCCAATGGCATTAAGTCCGCCTATGTACAAGATGTGCATTAAGTTTAAATAAATAAATAAATAAATATACGGTCGAATTGAGAAACCTCCTCCTTTTTTTGAAGTCGGTTAAAAATATGGCCAGAAGTAAGCAGTGAACTAACGAGTGATAGAGGAGAATGGAGGAGGAAAACTCATTGCACCGATCCCACCAATAAATTTGGGAAAATGTAGGAAATGATGATCTCTCACTATATTATAATAAATCACCATCAATATCAGAGCAATAAAACATAGTCATTTCGTTCTATTTCTCTTGCCATTCTATAAAAATAGAAGCACAAACACCAAACCTCATGATTTCCGAACGACTAGATGAATGGACGGGACGCTCGACAATAAAGAAAGATCAATGGGCCGAGGGTTAATATTTATTTTCAATGTTTACTAAGATTAATACAGAAACTATTGTAGGCCTTGTGAAAAATCGACGTACCATTTTTATCAGTGATTTACAACATATTGTTAATACCCACTTACAAAGTTTGTTGTAGGACGCGTTTGCACAGGACGATGGGAACAGCAGAGATATCCAAACAAAATTTACCATAAAAACATCACTGCATCCTAAAAACAAAAACATGTTACATTTTGATGAATCGAAGAATATTCACTGTTTTTCATTTTAACTTTTTTTTCTATACAAATAAATAAAATTGGAGTGACTGATTGTAATATTAAAATAACCGCTTTTTACTAAATGCATATGTGTGTATACACGGTACATATAACAAAAATGTATTAGAAAAGAATCTTGTCTGTCTGTCTGTTTGTTTGTTCCGGGTAATCTCTGGAACGGTAGGAGTGATTTAATCGGACTTTCTCTTCGAAGGAGTAACTTAGGCTACTTTTTTAGACTAGCTTCGCCCCGCGGCGTCACCCTAGCCTAGCCACCCCAAGCCTATGATTTACGTTTTTTATACAATCTAACGTTTTATTTAATTTTGTGTACTTTTCTACGTACCATTCTAGTCTACCATAAGTATTTATTGAAAAAATCTCAAAATTAAATTAATTTTTTTCTAGGTTTGTTAATATTTATTATAATAATTTTACCTATGTAATAATAAATACCTACTAATGTATAATGATTGCAATCATAGTCCTGATAACTATGGCATACGTAAAAATATAAACAGTCGGTTACATTTCACAGCAGATAGGATTTTTTTACTTATCCTACTACTGTATTTTAGGTATATGGGTATAAGTGTAAATCTCTATTTTTCGCACCTATCAAGTAGCTGTCGTATCTATTCTCTGAATTCATTGTTAAAGATCAGTAGTGCAAAAAGCAGGCAAAAATATCTGACTGTCTGAATTTCGTTACGCAATAATTTCGCTCTAAAGATTTCTGCTTACAGACACAAAAGTTGAAGATGTCCTTCGATGGTTAACTTTAAGGCTATTTTATTCCTTATCCTTATCTATTAACTTATCATCTATACTAATATTATAAAGAGGCAAAGTTTGTGAGTTTATGAGGTTGTAGTGGGTAATCTCTGGGTCTACTGACTTTGAAAATTATTTTACCAATAGAAATCCATGTTATATGTGACTATGTGTGTTATTATAACTACAAGCTGTGCCCGCTACTTCGTACACGTGACATTTGGATTTTCAATTTATTTTTTATTTTTTACCGTTTATACATTCTCTGGACTACGAAAAACATTTCACTACCAAAATCAGCTAACCCTAGTCTAGCCGTTCTTGACTTTTAGCGAGACAAACGAACAGCAATTGATTTTATATATAAGAAGAAGATATTAGATAATATAGAGGAATGGGCAATGCTTTATATTTGATAAATGTTATTCGATTTACTCTTAGTCAAATTATATTTGGCATGTACTTAATATTATATTCATCAACAAGCTGAACTAGTGTTACTCGCGTACCCCTGACAGACAGACGACCGACAGACAGACAATAATTTTAAAAAATATTATTTTGGTACACGTACCGTGTATACATACATATGCATTTATTAAAAAGCGGTTTTTAGTATTACAAACAGACACTCCAATTTTATTTATTTGTATAGTATAATATAATAAATTAAAATGAAATAAGAGTTGAGTTGAGAGCAGTGCTTGTATTAAGGGTACTAGACACCTGGTATAAATACATATATACTTTTTTTGTAAATACATACATATTATATATAGAAAAAAAAAACAAACTACGAAACAAATATTTGCA
The DNA here is from genome assembly GCA_905220595.1 of Spilosoma lubricipeda. Taxonomy (NCBI): domain Eukaryota; kingdom Metazoa; phylum Arthropoda; class Insecta; order Lepidoptera; family Erebidae; genus Spilosoma; species Spilosoma lubricipeda. The sequence goes on from HG992295.1 coordinate 6,568,648, forward strand.
GATCATACAAACAATTAGTCCGACCCGGGAATCGAACCCGAGACCTCAAGCACAGCAGTCACATACGTTACCACTGCGCCACCGAAGCAGTCAAAGTTAAATTTGTTATGTAAGTATGAATTAGGTAATAATTTTCACTTGATAAATGTGTATGTTAATTTTCAAGAATTATTTTCCGATATTTCGCACTATTTGTTCATCGTTAATCATGGTAATTATCGCATTCATAATGACTCTACAACTACAAATCTGTTTATTTTTGATGGTATACATGGTAAGAATTTCATGAATACATTTAAGCACATTCTGGTAAAAATTATATTATACTAGCTGAACCCCGCGGTGTTACCCGCGGCTATTGTTATACCGCGAGTAACACCGCGGGACAAAGTTAGTCTAAAAAAAGTAGCCTAAGTTACTCCCCGGATCATCAGCTACCTGCCAGTGAAAGTCCCGTCAAAATCCGTCCAGCTGTTCTAGAGATTACCCGGAACAAACAGACAGACAGAGAGACAGACAGACAAAATTTTTTTAACTACAAATTTGGTATATGGATTCGTAGTAAAGTATATCACGCTATCTTCTGATAATTAAATACATACTGAACTTGATATTTAGGGAACTACAAGTAATGTTTAGTATTAATATCAAAACAGTCCCCTTTATTAGTTAATTAAATTATGGTATATCGAGTACTCAATTTTAAGATCTAAAAACTCAAATAATTTAATTCTGTCATTATCACAAAAATAATCTCATTTATCACGTTAGAATTGAAATGGCAAAATATACTTTAAAGAATAAACGATTTTATTTATTTTCTAGTTCGACAATTGTCTTCTAAAATGATTTAGGAACTTTTATTTGCACGAATATTTACCAATCTAAATTTTATTGACAACATAATCGAATAAATAGGTTCCTTAAAGTTACAAATTAAAGAAAAATTTAATTATAACGGATAAACAGGTTACCGAGCTCTACGCAACCTCTGGAAAAATTGAAATTCGATATCCTACGAAAGAATATTACTCGATTAACGTTCAAAAAAGGGCCAATTCATTGGCTGACATTATTGAATTATGATTAATAGGCCGGAAGAGCTGAGGAAATAGATCTGGGAGCCTTGGCAGCATTCCAACTCGCGCGAATAATGCCCCACGAACTGAAATATGCTTCTGAAGACACAATAATACTGCCTTAATCATGTCCGTACGTCTTCAACCAAACTGCTCGGAAATATTCATACTCCGCTGATCTAGTTATGTAAATACATTTATGTAAGACGATTTCTTATACGTCTTATGTGACAGCGTGAGAGTCCTGTTAGGAACGCTTGTCAGTTACGCTTATTGAGCTGTTTGTAACACGAGATTGTATGATTTCCCTTGCTTCAACTCATGATAAAGTTTGCTGTACTTTGAGTTTACACCTTACATAATACTCCACGCTTTAATATAATTAAAAGTGCTTTCAAGAAATTTGATAGAATCATATAATTAATATAAATTTCTTTTTCGCACACGTAGGTATAATTTACAGATCTAGGTAAATCTTTATTTAATTTTTACTCTCGATTGTCGTTACTTGTTGCAATACATTTTAGAATCAAACTAATTTTTACTTATTCCACTATTTTAATTAAGTTTACACCTGACCGGTTTCACCTTATGGCGTTATAAAAGGTCAATCACAACACATCACACTTCACACTAATATATAAAAGCGGAAGTTTGTGAGTGTATATGTTTGTTACTTCTTCACGTAAAAACTACTGGACGGATTTGGATGAAATTTTACAGTAATATAGCTTATACATCAAAATAACACATAGGCTACTATTTGCTGCGATGCTGCAAACGTGGTAGAGAATACTTTAAATATTGTAAATACTTATTATTTTTTGCTCAATGATTTGACGTCAAATTGTAATATACTACTCTGTCAAGAAAGTACTAGGAAAAGATGAATAAGACACAAAATGTTAGTTATTCAGCCAAATTTGTATGTACTCATGTATGTACAGTAACAGTAACAGTACGTACATAACTAACTGAAAATTCAAACAAAATCAAATGCACAAGCAGTACAAAACAAACAGCCAATTAAAGTACAGTACATTATACAGATGAAAGTACAATTGAGTACAAAATAGTTGTTCGATATCGTGAAATGTTCCCGAGTCCTAGTAATTTGGCGACCAATTTAAATGTTTGTGTCCTGATTCACAAAAAGCACGGGGAGACGTGATGTGACTGCCAATTATTATCGGCAAGCAACATATTATTCTGAACCAATTTATGTTTAATGACAACTAAAAAGATATTTGATTTAACATCGTACGAACCAAAATATTAACAATAGATTAAATAGACTTGAATAATAATTATTAAAGGTCTAAAGCCACGCCGATTTCTGCACGAACGGGCCGGCTCGAACGGGGCGGTACGCCGCACAGAAAATCAACCTAAAATGATTCATGATACATTAGTACTGTTGTATTTCGTTGTTTACTGCGAGACTGGAGGCTCAATGACGCATAAGCGTCACTAGGCCGCCATGATGTAAGGCACTATACTCCTTTGTTACATTGTCTGTATTCGCGATGAATATGGTGAGCGCCACTCTTGGTTTCTGCTTATGCTTTCCATCAGGCAGAGTAGAGTCACTTTGGCAGACCCATACATAAAAAATCAAAATAAATGGATAATAAGGACTGAAAATAGAAGAAAAAGAATAATATAGACTTTTATATCGGAACTGTTTTTCATTACTATTTCTTGTTGCTTTTTTCATGGGCATTACTTTGTGTGGATGGCGTAGTGGTTAAAGCGATCAGTTCCTTGCTTTCCACTGCCCTGAGTGTTGGATGGGAAAACACTTTATTTGACCACAAATAGTTTTTCTAAGTCTAAGGGTAGTTTTGTTTTTTTATGTTTTACCTGCCAAAATGTCTCTACTCTGCCTGATGGTGAGCATAAGTATAATCCAAGAGTTGTGGTCACAATTCTCATTGCGGATGCAGACAATGCAGCATGGTGACCCACACCATGGCGGCCTAGTGATGCTTCTGCATCATTGTCGCACTCACCAACGAAACACGACAGCACGAACGCTGTCATTTCACGTTGATTTTCTATGCGAGGGTAGTGCCGCCCCCAGTCGAGCCGGCCCGTTCGTGATGAAATCAGCGTGGCCCTACTACCTATAATTTGTTTACGTTTTATGAATGTTTGTAAAGTTCCCCGCCACAGAGGAAATATCGGAGTGTGGAAGTAGTATTTTGTTAAAGGAAATACTTTCTATTTCTTATAAACTATTTAAAGATACATCTGTCTATAAGATAAAAAAATCTTTATAATGTCCTTATAAATCCGACCCGGGATTCGAACCCGAGACCTCAAGCACAGCAGTCACATACGCTACCACTACGCCACCGAGGCAGTTAAAGCACGTAAAATTATAAGTACGATGTTTAAAATTAATTCTTAATTAATTAAAAACTGATTAAAAAGAATTAGTTTGCTATTTAAACTTTTGATCTTCTCTTTAGTAAACTTCTCAAATTTACTAAAGAGAACAGCTACTGTCTTATTGAATCGGAAACCTCAAAACTAAGAAACTATAATCTAATTGGAACACTGTAGCAGTGTCTCCAGCAAGAATAGAATTGCATTAAGATACTCAACTTATTACTTCTCTTCCCCTGTCTTATAAGAGCGGGGCAATCGAATTAACATCCACATAAATGTCACACATGGCGTCCAATCTTTGACTGAAGTGGTTCAAAGTAAGGCTGGAGCTAACTTGCGACTTCCAGTTTAAATTTTGAGCAAGTATTATCGTGCAAAGTTACGTTTCTACATCCACACCTGACGTGGTACGTTTCGTCGAAATTGAGCGGCGAAATGTGCAATTAGGACCGGTGTCGTTTTAATTTAAACCTAATTACACTCGGTGCGTGTAATTTGGGAAATAATAAAGCTACAGATAAAAGCCATGTGGTGTTAATAAAAATAAACTGTGTTGAATCCGACCTCGTTTTTAGATTTTCAATGGCTGTATTCGTAAATAGTTTTGATTTAGAATAATTTTAGTGTAGTGAACATACCCCGAGTTGAGTTTGAACTCTTCTTGAATTGGTTCATGAAAAAGGGCAGGTTTTTTTCTTCATTTCGCTGTACCGTTTTTTAAGTTTGTTGCCTAAGAACTTTGTCATAACATAAACTTATTTGAAAAATTCTTTTTTATTCAGTATTTATTTTGCCCACGGCTCTGTCTTCGTGTTTGTCGATTATCACGGTAAAGGTAGCCTATTTCTTTCCTGGAGAATCAAAGTATCTCGATGCCTAAATTTTATTAAAATCGGTGCAGCTTGTAAACAGGAACAGACAGACAGGGCTACTTTCAAATTTATAATATTAGTATTGATAGGTACTTCTTTCTTACTTTGTAATATTTAATTTTAAGATTAAGTTTTACCACCAAAAGTTGAAGATTTAGGATAAGGAGTGTCTAAAGTTTAATATAATTCAAGCAGGCACATTGGTGTAATACATTTTTACAATTACTTATTATGGTTCCTCTACATGAAGTGCCATTGCGATGGTCCATCATGTGTCCAGCTTATGGCATGTGCGATGGTCGTGGGATGGCGTCACGTCAAAGGTCATGCACAAACGCGCACAACGCAAACGCATCTACACATGGCCCATTCCACCGTGCATGCTCGAACTGTACAGATGGAACCACAGCGATTGATGCTTCCACGTTCATCTCGCAAAACGTGCAGACAACAACTGAATGGCGTCGTCGTGTAGTTGCGTCTCAACCATCGCATGGCCACCTCGCCTGGCCAGGGCTGGCCGATAATGTAGAGGCAGCATTACATTTTATGCTATATCTATTGTGTCAATGTTTGTAAAGGCCAAACCGACACAATATTTATTAACCCTTTTCAAAAATACAATGTGAAGCCATTTTGTCGGTTCTGTTTTGTAAATCTCTTTCTTTATATACTCCATACTAATTACAAATTACAATCGTCTTAGTGTTTTCGAACAAAAAAAAGTAAGTGAGAGTAGTTAGTGAAAGCCCGGCTTAAATCAGGATTAACGAGAGATGTCCCCCGCCATTACTGACACTATCACACCGGCTTAGCAGCTGCACCGAACGAACTCCACTACACATATTCTGGATTCGATTAAAATCCAATCTGCTAAGTGTTATTAGCTGCGCGCTGAGATTAACGTTATCCCATTCTACACACAATATATATTCAGGTAACATTTTTTATTGAAATTTTTAGCATTAAACAGAAAAAAAATACAGTGAAAAATTGGTGACCTTTTTAATAGATAACTTTTTTTTTTTTTTTTTTTTATTATAATTCACAAAACTGATGTAAAATCTCACTTACATACATAGATAATTATAAGCGTCACAATACTGCTTCCGATTTACATCTACTAGATGTGAATCTTACATGCATTCAAAACTAAAGCTAATTAACATATTTGGTAGTTTAAGACGTATTCAAATCTAAAGTTATATAAATAAAAACTATTCAATCAATTCTCTTAGTTTGGACCTAACTGAAGCCAAAGAACCAGTAAAAACATCAAACTCGTTACGGAGGGAGTTTGCGAAGGTAGGTATACGCGTCATGGGCGAGGATTGACCCATGTTGGTACGGTAGTGGGGCACGGCGAATGTGGTCCGGTTGACTAAACGACTTCCAGCGCGAGGAATGCAAATATTGACCATTTCTAACAGCTCGGGAGAGTCAATTTGACCATGGATCAACTTGAACAAAAATAAAACATCCAAGACCTTTCTACGTGCACTTAATTTCATCATGTTGTAATGATGCAGCCTAGATTCGTAGGAGTTGTAGTGCTGACATTGATTCTCCAGGTAACACAAATTGTATACAAACCTTTTCTGGATTCGTTCAATTCTATCACTATGTACTTGATAGAACGGACTCCAGGCTATACAGCAGTATTCTAAAATACTCCTAATATAACAATTATAAATAAAAACTGTAAGATTTGGTTCTCTAAAAATTTTCATTTCTCTTACTATGAAACCTGATAACTTTGATGCTCTGTTAATTATATTATCATAATGATTTTTGAAGTTTAAACTACTGTCTATTGTGATACCTAGATCCCTAACACTATTAACCTCTTGCAATAAGCAGTTATTAATATAATAATGAGTTGAGTCTTGATTCCTTCTTCTACTAAAGTTGATGAAGTAGCACTTGCCCTGATTTAAAGTCATGCCGTTTTTCATACACCATTCGCATATATTGTTCAAATCCCGTTGAAGCTCGGCAATATCAGAGTCACAGTTTATTGTCTTATATATCTTTAAGTCATCCGCAAAAAGTTTATATTTGGAATTAATTATACTGCCTAAATCATTTATAAATGCTAAAAAGAATAAAGGACCCAGATGCGACCCCTGAGGCACTCCCATTGTTACAAAACATTTCTTAGAATTGAAACCCTTTAAATGTACCAGTTGTGATCTATTCCTAAGATAAGATTCACACCAACGCAGCAATGAACCGTGAATCCCCATATTTCCCAGTTTCAGAAGAAGTATGTCGTGATTTACTAGATCGAACGCTTTGCTAAAATCAGTGTAAATAGCATGAACTTCTCTACCAGCATCTAGCGCGGTCGATACATGTGATACAAATTCAACCAAGTTAGACGCTGTTGACTTTTTGGGACGGAAACCGTGCTGATTGTCATCTAACATGCTTTTGAGATGAATGAACAGTTTCTTTTGGACCAGTGATTCAAGAACCTTACCACATGCCGATAAAATTGAAACTGGTCTATAATTCGCCACGTTTTGGCAACAACCGGACTTAAAAATAGGCGTAATGTATGCTACTTTCCATTTTTCCGGAAAACAGCCCTGTGACAGGGAATAATTGAAAAGGGCAGTCAGTGGCTCGGCTAGATTATCTGCACATTTCCGTAGAAAAAGTGGAGGTATTGAATCAGGCCCTGGACCCTTATCGCAACTTAAACATGACAAGTACTTGGAGACTTCTTCTATATTTATTATACATGAACCCAAAGTTATGGTATTACTATTTTCTGATGCTATAGAATTTGAAATATTACCGTTAATATTTATTTGATAAATCGATTGAAAATAATCCGAAAATAAATTACTAATTTCTTGACCTCCTCTGGCGTAATGGCTATCATTTAAACTCATTTTATTTGGTATAAAATTGGTATTCGTCCGTTTATTTTTTAAATATTTCCATACATGCCTGGGATTACGTCGCAGATGTATAGCAATATCTTTCTTAAAATTTGCGAAACATTCTTTTATTAATACACTGCACCGTTCTCTCAAGCACTCGTATGTTATTTTATCACGTGGATTTCCGAACTTTTTGTATAATCTGTGATACTTAGCTTTCTCCTTAATTATTTTTAATAAAGCTCTGCTATACCAAACAGGATACAGTTCGTCGCGTGGTTTAGTAACCGGTGTATGGCGTTCAATAATTGGCATTATAATGTCGTAAAATACGACCACCATTTCATTGACATCACGACTATCCTTCCACTCTTCAGACCATTTAATCTTTGATAATTCCGCATTAACAGCCTCATAATCGCACATGTAATAATTTAAGTAAGGAGTTTTTTTTTGCACCAGAGGATTACTACTTTGATTTGTGGTCAACACAATTTCCAGCGCTGGGTGATGTTGATCAATAGTTATCAGTGGAGTTCTTACTTTGAATACAGAAATTGCATTGCTGTTGCTACTAAGGACTAAATCTAATATGCGATTATAAGTATTCGACACAGCGTTACATTGATGAAGATCGTTAAAGGCTAGCATATCTAAAAGACCATTTTCTAGATTACAATTCGATGCTTTGGCGACTATCTGACCAGAGTCTATCTCATATTCCCAACTGATACCTCCCATATTAAAGTCACCCAGTACTAAATTTATAGAATTATTTTTGCATTTTTTATTTATGACTTCCGTAATATTGTTAATAAGAGAATCAACATAGTCTGGCTTAATTGGAGGTGGAATATACACTACACATATATTAATGTTCAAGCCATTCTCGCATCTTAATGTAATCCATAGCTCCTCACAATGTGACTCCCAATTTGATCTGCGACTAACGTCATACTTACCCAATGCCGCAATAAACACTCCTCCACCCTCCTTTTTAGTTTTAAAAGACACCGTAGAAGATCTATCCCGCCTAAATATTTTGTAGCGGTTATCTAATAATTCGTGATCCATTACTGTATCGTTAAGCCAACTCTCAGTCGCAATAATTATATCGTAATCAAAATTTAAAGCAGTATCATAAAAATCAGCGGTCTTGGTTCTTAAGCCTCTCACATTTTGATAATATATTTTGAATTTGAATTTTGTTTCAGTCTACGTTTCAACCATGTTTAAATTCTTGAACATAAAATTACAGTGTGTCCAAAATTTCAAAATTTTTAATTAATAATGTTTTGGAAGTTTCGTCTTTTCTTACAAACACGCGACCATTACGTATCCATACGAACTTGTACTGCTTTTCCTTTGCTGTGATCCTTGTTGCTGCGTGTAGTCTCTTATAAGTTGTGGATAGGTTCTCTATAACGAATATAGGCTGCTTCCCTCCGCCAATTCCCAGATGACTGCTGTTTAACTTTTCAGCAGGGTTTTTCCTATTGAAATTTCTCACCGCAGCTAACAAGTTATCTCTTGCACGAGGACTGCTCAGTCTTGCGACTATACTTCTCGGACGATTAGATTCAGTATTCAACTTTGCAACTCTGTGAAAGGATTTAATTTCTGTTTCCTGCAGTTCATTTCCCACAACCCTTCCCAACTGCTGCAATATAGTCAGCAAATTTTCGTTTTTGTGTTCCGGTACGCACTGCAGTTCGACGTTACTGTCTCGTGCGAGTTGATCCATTTGTTGAACTTTAATATCCAATTCTTTTACTTGAGCGTTTAGAGCTGCATTGTTTTTAAGAAGTTCGCTTATAAAGTTACTGTTTTTGACATTAAGTTCTTCCTGCAAATCGTGAGCCTCAGATAAGAAGATGACTGTCCTTTTAAAATCCTCTAACTCTTCCCGCATTGAGGAAAAACGTGCATTCATTTCTTTTATATCCTTTTGTACAGTGCCCAATGTAGTTTCAAACTTCAACAAGGCAGCCCGCTGACTATCAAACTTGTCAGTCATTTCTTCACGCAACTTACGAATTTCTTGTAGTATTTCATTTTGTACAGTGGTTTCCGTATCCGTGCTCAAAACTGACGGGATCTCCTGTGAACATTTGTCTAATTGATGTCCCTCGCTTAATTTGTTAATTTTGATTGTAGGTTTCGATGTTGGAGATACTTCTGATACCGATTGAGTTGATAAGTCAAGCTGCGCTGTACTCGTTTTACCGTGGACTGGTGTATTTGTATTGTCCGTTTTAGGACGCCTCGACGAGCAGCTCGGACATACCCATTTACTTCTTGGTGTTGACGTTTCATCATATTTCACACATTCCAAGTGATATTGAAGAGTACATTTTGTAACACAACATTTTATTTTATTCTTTCTTCTTCTTCTATTCCATTTAACTTTAAACGGCATAAAAATATAAATATTAAAATTTTTGAAACACGTCGATTTTAAAATATAGATATTGTTTAACACAGTTACAGCGTAGGTACACAAAACATTTCTAGCAATATCTACAAACTGTAGTAGGTAAATATATGTCATGGTTTTAATACAACAATATGTTACCGAGCCACTGTATACTGTTAGAGTCGAGTCACTGTGTACTACATGGTCGAGTCACATTAGATCAGTACCGGTACGCACTGGCTCATTTCCTATTTTTTTTAAAACATAATCTAACAATTTTAATACTGTCTTTATTGGGAAAGTGGTAATGCAGGAGAAAGATTAGTAACCAAAGTATCTTATTGTATTGTTGTAGCTCGTTACTTTTTTTTCATCTGCATAATTTGATAATCCGAAAAAAATTGAACCACTGCTCCCGACCCAACCCTAACTGCTTATCTATACTAATATATAAAGCTGAAGAGTTTGTTTGTTTGTTTGTTTGTTTGTTTGTTTGTTTGAACACGCTAATCTCAGGAACCGCTGGTCCGATTTGAAAAATTCTTTCGGTGTTAGATAGTCCATTTATCGAGGAAGGCTATAGGGTATATATCATCACGCTACTACTAATAAGAGCGGAGCAACAATGAAGAATGTTTCGAAAACGGGGGAAATTTTCACGCTACGGGCAATATAAGGCGCAAACGAAGTTGCGTGGGTCAGCTAGTCTATACTAAAATATAAAGCTGAAGAGTTTGTTTGTTTGTTTGAACACGCTAATCTCAGGAACCGCTGGTCGGATTTGAAAAATTCTTTCGGTGTTGGATAGTATATTTATCGAGGAAGGCTATAGGGTATATATCATCACGCTACTACTAATAGGAGCGGAGCAACAATGAAGAATGTTTCAAAAACGGGGGAAATTTTCATGCGACGGGCAATAGGAGACGCAAACGAGGTTGCGTGGGTCGGCTAGTGGTTATATATGTGTTGTTCTTAGGTACGATTCTCTCAAGTCATATCTTAATATATTTTCTCTTATATTATCTATTTAACAATTTGTTTTTTATTAGGAAGACCATCATAGTGATTCACTATTTTGATTTCAGTCGAGGTAAATGTACTTCAGCAAATCCATACTTAATAGTATGTATTTATAGTAGGTACAATAAATTCGAAAGTAAATCTGTCCGTCCGTCTGTAACACTCAGGTCAGGTCAGAGCTTAATAGCTGCACCGATTTCAATTAAAATTGGACAACTTTTTACCATGATAAGTGATAGCAGATATACACGCAGGCAGAGCCGCAGGCAAGAGCTAGTATATAAATAAATGCCCTGAAATGTAGAATTATTTCCAGTTGCTCTTTCTCTGATGACTGATACATGATTAAAACCTCAACTAACATATTCTAATGTAAGCCATAAGCGCTTATATCTGATATCACAAAATGCAGTTTCCATGTTGTACATAACACTTACTTCAAGCATTGAACGAATATATATTATTCCCCAATGACTTGAAGTACCTTTAATTCATTTTTTTACAACCCAATCTATAAAAAAAATTGTAGCCTAAGGGCCGACTCGACCGGGGTGATAAAACCCTCTCACAGAAGACCATCCTAAAATGACAGCATTTGCGCGTTCGTGAGTCGTTGGTGAGTACGAGACCTTAAGCCCAATGATCCAGAAGCATCTCAAGATGCCGCCATAGTGTGGGTCACCATGCTACAGTGTTACATTGTATGAATTCGCAATAAGTATGGTTACACTACTCTTGCAATTTGCTCATGTTTTCTATCAGACAGAGTAGAGTCACTATCGTAGACCCATATATTTAAAAAAAGGAGATATCTATAAAATGTTTGTGCATAAGCTAATCATTTTCTCTCAAAATTTTGACATGGGTTGAGAAAGACTCATTAAATCTTTAAATGAACAAAGAAATAAATATGTTTAGCTATAATAACTTCTTCTTTGAAAGCTCTAAATACTCTTCATTCTTAAAAAAACATAAAATCACTAAGCTTTTATGTTCAAGACGTGACGACAGGATAATTAAATTTGCCGGTTGCCCGCAGAGAGAAATAAAAAGCGACGATGAAATATGACCAAAACGTCTATTTTAAGGGCTTCTCCTATTAATAAACTCATTCCCATTTTCAAATGTACTCGAGAAAGTAAAAAAAAACAGCGGGTTTTATAACATAGAAATGAGAAACGATTGTCAAGAATAATAGTATCTATGTACATTCATTCTTCTTGTCGAAAATCTATATTGGTTACTAACTTCTATCCGCTTTTGCTGTTGTCGCTATCACTCTATTTGGTACTATGTATATGCAACCCTTAGAGCATATATACATGGAGAGAGTGCTGAACGAGCGGAAAGCGTGAGCGGAGTAGAGAGAGAGACTGAGTTTAGTTCGAGTTTGTCTCTCTCACCCAAGCTTCTGATTGGTTGGTGTATTTCCCACCAAATCAGTCATGCAAACCGATTGGGACGATACCGTTAAAAAAAAAAAAAAATAAACACTACACCACAGTGGAGTAGGGGGAGGGGGCTGGGGGGAGCCATGGTCCCGGGTGGAATACTAAGGGGGGCGGCGGCAAGCGCCACTATTTCTCCAGTTAACGATTTTTTACATCATAAAGTTAAATTAAAACATTATAAATCATTGGAACATCGTATCGCAATAAACTTTGTCTAACTTTGTCCACTTATGCACAACGTAAGACGAGCAAAAACCCGACCTTTTTTTACATTATTTACAAACAAAAGTCTTCTTACACTCTTTAGAGAAATTCGCTGGCTCCTTCCATAAAAAAAACGCGACGGTCCAACATTTGAAACATGTGGGAAGTAATTTTTAAGAGATATTGAAGCTGTGAATGCGAGGTTCTAAGCAGTATTTTTTTGGAAGCGATATGGTCTCGTCTCTCGTCTGTGGAGTCGGGCTTGGAGAGTGGTAGAGGTGCTTAATTTTAGAAAGTTGGGAACTGTTCGGTCGTGGATATTGCAGCTACATTGGGTAAGTAAGTAAATATTTTTAAGTTAGTTGGAGATAGCTAGAAAATACTGACTAAATTTATAAATGCCAACGTTTGAAAATTAACAAAAAAAGCGTTTTTTATTAAACGGTTGTGAAATTTGAATTAAGAGGAGTAATTTTGTCCTAAGAATTAGTAAGAATATTTTCTTTTACGGTCAGTAACTATAAATCAAAAATATTTGTTTTCTTTTTCTATTGCAATTTTTTATTTTTAATGAAATTAATAAAAGTAAAGCATATTTACAAGAATAGAACTAGAAAAAGGCAATGTAAGAAAATATTTTAAAGAATGAACAAGCTTTGGTTTCTATTGAATAGGGGGCAAACGAACAGACGTATCGTCTGATGGTAAGCGATTACCGCCGCCCATGAGCCTCCGATTATATTTTCTAATTCTTTAAAATTAATACTTTTGCTACAGGGGCGTCACCTATTTAATGCTTTTTAGCGGACACTTTTCTTTCTAGAGATGGTACTCCTTTACCTCTATACTCCGTGGTCCGACAAACAGAATCAATTATTAGTTCGAGAACCGACCACAGTGGCACTACAGTGAAAAGAGAGAGTGAGAGTCAGATAAGTTTATAGTTTTAATTCTTTTTATTAATTTGTGGTTTAAAAATTAAAAACTTTGCGTAGTAACATCTTTATTAAACGCGTCATTGCAAAGTGGAAGCCTTTTCTCATTTGATTATCTTTTCTAACTTTGCCGCTTTCTTTAAAATTTACACTCTAACTACAGTGGCGTCACCTCTAAGATGCTTTTTAGCGGACACTTTTCTATCCTAGAAATGGTCCTCCTTACCTCTACCCTTCATACTCAACATGTAACTAGCTTAGAGCATTATATATATAGAGGAGCTGCTGAACGAACGGAAAGCGTGATTGGAGTGGAGAGAGAGAGGGAGACTGAGTTTAGTAATTTAATTAGAATCTGTTTCTCTCTACTCCGATCACGCTTGCCGCTCATTCAGCAGCCTCTCTAGGATGCTCTAAGGAGTATCTTGACTTAATCCCTTGGAGATTATTTATATATATGGAGGGGCAGCCGAATGGATGGAAAACGTGATTGGAGTAGAGAGAGAGAGACTGATATGAGTTTGGGTAATGTCTGTCTCTCTAACGGAAGCTTCTGATTGGTTGGTGTATTTCCTGGCAAATCAGTCATGCTAATTAGTATGTGCGTCCACCAATCAGGAGCTTGCGTGAGAGAGGCAGATATTACCCAAACTCAGTGTCTGTCTCTCTCTTTACTCCAATCACGCTTTCCGCCCGTTCGGCTGCCTCTCGAGGTATATATGCTCTAAGCTTAACCCATAGTCGTTTCCGAACTAAAAGTTCAGTTTTGACATCTAGATTTTTACTATCAATTACGACATAAACATAACCTAATATATGTTGAGAAAGACAAAAAATATAAAAAATAATCACTATCACCCATTAAACAATTTTATTTATCAGTCTTATAAGCTATAGAATTCATATATGGATACCTGTTTAAATTTGAATGATCAAACATGTCTCTGACTTACAAGCTTTGCAGGAATTATCCTCCCGTTAGTCCCTTTTACACTATAGCTCGAAAATATTGTGAAAAAACCATTTATCAACGTGATGAAGAAGGCGAAAAGCCAAGAAAAGTACATGGAAAACTTTACGAAGATTGGAGGAAGCCTTGGATAAACCGAGAGGGAGAATTTAGAAGCAAACTATCTGTATTTGTAGAGAAGAATCCGAACCCAGATATTTTGTACGCTTTATCTAAATTACCAAATTTGAATATGAAAATGATAAAAGATTGGTGGTCTAACATGAAACAAATGCAAGAAGTAGAAAATCAGAAGCATTTGAGTGACAGAGTCGCAACATTGGGATCAAATCTAGCTGCTATTCATTTCTTTACTTATCGTGGAGCTGCAGTGAGGTAGGTATGATTATTAATTAGATTATTGTTTATATAAAGTATTTTTTAAACTGTTAGTAACAGGATAATGAATTTCAGGTTGAAGGGCTCTATTAACTGGATATATGGAGATGTAACTACACTAAAGTTACCAAATCAATATGAAGATGGTTGGCTCGTTGAAGCAGTAGATTGTACCAATTTCCATCACAACGGTGTTAGATATGAAGGATTACAAAATCTATCAAACCTGAACTTTCTCAAATGGCTGTGTGTAAAGAACAATAAACACATAGATGTATGGTGTCTCGACAGAATTGCTGGTCAAAATGGTGATAGTTTAGAATATTTAGACATAAGTGGATGTAACTTGTGCGTTGGAAGCATATATGCTCTGTGTCGAATGACGGCCTTGAAATTTTTAGTTATAACAGACCCTGGTGATAATTTGCCTGTACAAGCAGCATTGTCAATTCTGGAGGAAGAAAAACCCAATTTATTAATTAAAGTTATAGAGCAGGTCACAAAGGAATTAGGAAATTGAATTAGTTTGTTACATTTGTTGTGATGTAATATATAATATTATTATTTAATGTTATTAAATAATTATGTGAAATTGATCTTTTTTTGAATCAATCTTCATTAGTGATAAGGGACAAAGCACACAATACAACAAAATAATATGTATTTTTTTCTTTTATAAAGGTTAGGACATGAATCTTTTAGTGCTGGATAGCCCATAAAGGTAATAAAATCATGCTACCATCAATAAGAGCTGGGCATTAATACTGCACTGCAGCACTGTCCTTCACATTGTATGTAACTAAGAAATGATATATAAATAAATGATAATAAATATTACTATTAATTCACAACTAAAAACAGTTTAGATATTCTGGTTTAATGATTTTGATACTACATCAAAACTTCTGTAATTTTGGGTCATGATGAGTATGTGATGAACAGTAAGTAGTTAAAAATCTTCTCCAATAAATGCTGTCGCACCAGTATAGGACAAATGCATAGGCACTGGTTAGCCATAGGTAACAAGCAGAACTCATTTTCCTCCGAGCGATTGAGTACTGCTTGAAGTACCCGTGGCTTATAAAAGATTTGAGTGAGACGGATTGCACTGCGCTGCGCCTGCAACAGCTAACCCTATACATGAAGCGTTTACTGGGACGACCAACAGGCCATCTTCGACCAGAGCTGGCTGCTTGTAATAATAAATTTAAAACTGCCCATTTGAACTCAGCTTAAACTTGAAACTGCTTTTTCTACAGAATTTTTGTGATTGCGTCAGTACAGCATCACATCGGATAGGGTATTTATAAAATAAAAGAGACGAATGTTTTCGAGTTTTTTATGTTTTAACATAAGTTCATACAATGATCCAATATGCTTGAACAAACTGTCCACAACACTATGGGTTAGTTCTCTAATACTTGCTCACAGTTGGTTGGTTGTTGATTAAAATGTCTAATTTAAAGTGCCACTTATTGGTCCATTAGTTGGATTCATAAACATTAAAAAAACTTGCTTATGTAAAAGTGGTTACTGATTCAGATATCAATTCTTTCTCTTATGATTCTTTTCTCTAATTCAATCTAACATACATCAAATTGAACACTTAATCTAAATAAATCTTCTAAACAAGATATTTACATTTACCATTTTGACTAAACAATTACACTAATACCTTATGTAGAAGAAATAAATAACGAATATGAAATGCTTTATTTAAAATGTCCTTTAGAAATAATTGCTAATATTTCTTAAAATATAATATTTAACTTGTTATGCAACAAAGTTAATTCAGTCTAATAAATAAAACTGCCTATTGCATGTAGTTTATTGACTGACAAATCCTGGGATTCGAACTGTGACTTGAGAGTATTGCAACATGACAATGAAAAAATATACCACTAAGGTTTGAAAGTCAATAAGGCACTAGAAATATGCAGCTTTCCATTAAGATTTTTTTCATATTTGTTATTACAATAACACACTAAATGACATTCACTCAAAACCCAATATACCATCAAACTCATATTCAAAAAGGGACTAAATTAAACATATGGACAGTTTAAAACAAATTGAAACATTTAGTACAAACAATCGCAATTATATAAACCATCAAGGAAATCTTATATTCTTTATTATATTTATTAGATATTGCAACAAAGTGTGTAAATATAATCATCTATGCTTTCATATAAGTTTCATAAACATTTAATACGTGTTAAATGCAAATATTTATTTTACTTAACATTACTGAGTCTATTTTGATTAAAAATACAATATTGTTTCAAAATGTTTACTAAAAAAAAATGAAAATTTATGAAAACATACATGTATAAGTGCGTGTGGAAACGTAAAACTATAAACCTACACTCACTTCGTTAAAATAATCGGATCAAAAACTCGTTTCGCAAAAACAAAATGTTCGAAATAAAAATTACCAAAAGTTATATGAATAAAACTCACTCGAAACGTGCTAGAAGTAATATATCGATCTTTAAATATTTCTGTGCTGATAATAAAAAAATAATAAACCAACCATTTATGTTACACATACTTATATTGAAAATGTGATATTTTCTCTGATAAAGAGGTCTAAATACTTTCCCTTATTTTGAATTATTTATATGTACGTCTCACTATTAAGACTATAAAGTATAGTCGGGTCTCTAAGTACACACGTCGAGCTATCTCTCTCAGACAGACGAATAACTAATTCAATTTAAGGTTGAAATTATGTATTGTGTTTATTACTACTAAATGGTAACAACAGTTCTATTATTAACGAGTTTAAATGTATGACAACAATGATTGAATTGACTACTCATGGACGCGTACCAAAACTCGAAAGTTTAAAATTGGCAGCAAAAAGATCATTCAGGCACACAATTATTTGTTTTGTGGTGTGTGTAGATATATTATATTATTGAACAGTGCAAACCGCCGAGTATTGACACCGCCCTCGCCTAGCGCCTAACGAGATACAACATTTAACGTGCGAAAATATCTCTTAAGTTTTATATTTTTAATAAATTCATTTCACTTCCGGACTCCTAAAGCAATTATCTAAATACTATTAACGCCGAAGAGATCATTTAAAAAATACAATTTTGATATACATAACATTTGTATTGGCCGAAATTTCACATGTATAAATTATATATTTATATCTTTTATCTATAATATAATTAGTATTATCTAAATAAAAACTTAATTACTTTGAGAGCCTGGAATACTTAGTGCTAGTATACAATATCACTATTATTTACAATGAGATTATGATGTATAAATATTGATTTATCTAGTGTCGTTACTGATTTGAGCTATTTTATAAACCATGATTTAAAAGTAGATCGCTACGTCGAACGTTAACTGACAGAAAAGTGTGATAATATTATTTAATAAAACGTTTATACATACTGACTCACCATAACTGCTCATACATGGCATACAGTTTTGGTCCGCTACACGCGTCCGATAAATCACTGTACATCGTACGTTAAACATAATTAAATAAGTAGATACTACTCTAATAAAATGAAATAAACTTGAAACACTTGGAAGACCAACATCACAACATAAATAGAAAACAATACAAAATAATTAGAGACAACGATTGTGAAAAAATTCGCACCAATATTCTTTACCACTCACCACTGTCAATAACATTCAAAACAATGAAACAGTCACTACATTTCCGAACACATTCAATTAGATCACATCAATCGTAACACTTGGGTTTGTTAGACCTCCACATTGAGCACTGCCCTACTACTACGAAACATCAGACGTAACTTCAGACTGCTTTTCACAAAAACAACAGATATGTAGGTGGATTTCCCTAACAGACCCAAGTTCAAACAGTTATACACTAACATGAACATTCGAATTATTTACACAAAATATCTTGCCCCATACACCGGTCTTAACATCTATTTCGTAAATGCATCAACACATATATGTTTTAATTAACGCTTCATGATAAGATACTCTTA
This sequence comes from Spilosoma lubricipeda, assembly GCA_905220595.1. Lineage (NCBI taxonomy): Eukaryota > Metazoa > Arthropoda > Insecta > Lepidoptera > Erebidae > Spilosoma > Spilosoma lubricipeda. The sequence goes on from HG992295.1 coordinate 6,587,253, forward strand.
CTCACTGATATTGCTCACAGTACACCAAAAAAAAAAACATCAAACCAAATACTTGGAAGGAAATTAGAGAATTTTTGAACGATTTTCAGATACTCTGATTCATAAAGAAGTTAATTCGAATCTAAAATGAAAAAAATAAATAAATTCACAACTAAATTCAGACTTTCATAAGACGTTCTTGACACGCAAGTATAAAACAATTAACCTCATGGAAAACGAGGTCTTTATATACATTATTGATATTTTATTTCTATAAAAAAATAATCGACCTACTTTGCTACTATGATATATATATATTTTGTCTGGCACAAAATTAGCATAGGCCACAAATTACTACTTTGCTACCAAAACTGCAAGATTAACAAACATTTCAACAAGAAAAATAATGAAGTTTGATGTGATTTTCTGTTATTTGTACGAGATTTCACTACCCCGGGTTGATAAAGCTTTCTACTTATGGTACACTGTTTTTATGTTCTCTCGACATAAACTATTACAAAAAACATGAACATATATCTTATCTGCGCTAATGAATAACATCTTAATAACAATGTAATCAGTAAAAAGAGCTAAGACATTAAAGTTATATTACAAAAACTTACGTCTTTTTAAATCTCTGTCAATAATTGCTTACAATTTCGGGTCACTTGTACTCTTTTTACTTAGAACTTCGTTGGGGTTTATATTTTACAATTTTTTATCGAAATTCAAGTTAGTCTTCATTTTTCCTTGACATATTTAAACTAACCAAGTGCGTTTTGTCTCACAAAACAAAATGTATTCAGTCATACAGCATTCTTTACAAACAAAATACTTAAATACAAATATACAAATAAGTATTGAGATCGTGCCACGGTGACAATGTGCTTGAAACGATGAAATTAAATCTATTTCTTACATATGATCCAATTAAAAGCGAATAAAATATATTTCCATCAATCTGGGTAGTATTTTATAAAGCATACTGAACAAATTTTATAACGACACACATCTTTACAAAATAAAACCCACAACAAAACTTCGGATTTTTTTTGTTATTTTCTCTTTTTTTACTATCTGTAAGATGCAGTACTAAGTAGATATGAATATTTCAACTCACTGCTTTTATTTGATTACAAGAATAAAGGTTAAAATTAAATAAAATATTATGAAAAACGGGGAAAAGCCATTAGTGCCATGGTTATTACTTTCCTGATAAAACTACTTTCAACATAGAATTGAAAACAACAAAACAAATAGAACATACAACGCCAATCCTCACCGACTTACATTATCGATTAATTTTTTATGTTTTTTTTTTTACTTTTTATTGATTAAAAAGTTTTTTCAGAATTAGAATAAAATACTATAAACGAATAGCTATACTATCTAATCACTGTTTAAAATGCTTACGCATTTCGACGCGATAAACACGGTACCTTTAATATTTCAACACCATTCTATACGGAATACTTAGAATTTAGCTCTTAAATGATATAATACGGCTTTTATAATATTTAAAAAACTAATTTTCGAGCTTAGGACCTGCCTTAGGCAATAATCATATTGTGACAGCCTATTTTAAATTGTTACAAAACATTGTAGCAAGTCACAAACATCAGTAACAAAATGGATATAAAATATTGTTTTTGTTGAACTACATGAGGTTATCACTCAGAAGAAGAATATTCCATTCCTCTTTAACCAAAAAGAACAATGCCTTCAAAGTTTCTATCACCGTCGTTTATTCGTTTTATTTCCACCCCATGAATACTACATATCTGTGGTTCATGGGATGGAAGTAAAACTTCCTTTACTTTTCCTTTTCTAGATACTGTATATAGTAACCAATATTCATAGCTACTAACTTGAATTCTCGAAAGAAACGAGACTGTCATAGATAAAGCCATGTGTTAATCAAATCCTTGAATGGTGATCCTCGTAAATGGTCAGCATTAGAATTATTAAAAAAATTTATTTAACAATATCACTGAGGTGGTTTTAAAAGAGCCCTATTATATCGCAAAAAGCTAAATTCTTTATAATCATTATTCCTGTACTACAATAGAGATGGTATACCCGCATCGCTAACTGGCCGTTGAAGTTGGCTGCAAAGTGGCTGAAGCGATTGGTGAATTTACTGTAATAAAAAAAACAAATAGCTGTTTAAAAATTAAATTGACATGAGAAATAATTGATTGGTAATTTCAGGGTTGGTGGTCATGATTGAAAATGATTGATGTTTCAATAACCAACCAGCATTGATACATTTAAACTTTAGACACAATCGTATAATGATTTGGAAATGCTTGTAGGTAGAGTTGAACCATAAATATGTTTGTAAGGTCTTCTAAATAGCTCGAAGGACCATTAATGTAGGGTTATTTTTCCTTTCCCTTTCCCTTCCTCAAGAATCAAAGTATTTCAATGCCAAACTTTGAAATCGGTGCAGCGGTGTAAAAGCGTAACAGACACACAAATTTATTATTTTTATTATTACTTTGCAAAGTATAATATTTAAGTAAGGATGGGGTTTAATTAAAAAATAGTTTTTTAATGAATAAATTGTTACAATTAAACATTTGTGTGTTACTTACTGGTCGGGGTATTCACTTCGGAGTGTGGTGTCAGGTTGGATTGAGCCATCAATTTTTGTCGTACCTCGCGAATCTTCAGTTGTAGAGCCGTTTTCGTCGGGAATATATCCATGTGCGTTGCCTAAAAATTTTAAGTAAAATGTTAGTAGACCGTTAAAATTTTAATCTGCTCTTGCCAAAACAAAGCATAATTACATGTATTTTTGCAAAAAAAGCATAATTACATGTATTTTTGCAAAAAAAGCATACATGTATTTATATCAGTTGTCTAGTACCCATAAAACAAGCTCTGTTTAGCTTGGGAGTAGATGGCGTTGTGTGTTAGATGTCCGAAATATTTATTATTTATTTATTTTATCACTACTGTAATGTTTTTATTTTTAATGTTCGATTCTATCAAAATCATCAACACTCTTTGATATTTTACTACTCAGGACCTTTCTTAGAAAAGAGGTTTTGCCTTATTATACCATGATGGCATTTTCTTTCTCTCTGCAGTTCTGTTGTCCCGCACAGTTTGCTGGCTTAGTTCGCTTTTGTTACACCTACATAATAGCAGTGGTATAGTAGTAGGGATATGATTTTTTTTTATTTATTCGGATATCAGATACAACGCCATTTAGGTCCAAGCTTAGTAGCTAAGTTAGAGCTTGTACTATGGGGTACTACTAATCAACTGATGTGATTTTTTTAATGCATACGATATATATTATAATAATACTAAACACAAATTCCAAAACAAATATTTGCAGATTATACAAACATTTGGTCTGACCCGGGAATCGAACTTGAGAACTCTGCACAGTGGTAGTATACGCTTAATAAGTATTGCGCTACTGGGATAGTCATATTTTATAAAAAAATGTAGAAATATAATCGTGGTTTCATGTTGCCTATGGTTTACATTTACTTCTTATTGTTTATATAAGAAGAAAGTGTCTGAAGTATCTTTTTTTCTTGATATATTATAACATATACTACACTACAGCACTCAAACATTAAACAATGTAAAAGGCAAAAAACTTACAATTTTAACAGGTAGGTACATATACGTTAAATTTTTTATACAATAATGATGAATTGCAACAAGTTCTATCGAGTGCCGACAATCGAGATTATAAATGACATAAGGCTTTATAAAACTAATATACGCCTATTCTGGATACAGGAATTGTGGTTTAAGTAAGTGTCCACAGAGCATGGTGTACCTGGAAGTGCGTGGTGGCCTGCGTGGTGGGGAACATGCCGTGCTCCTGGAACAGCTTGAGCACGAGGTGGCGCCGCTGCTCCAGCACGCGCCGGTGCCCCGCCTCGCCGCGCGCGCCGCCCCCGCCACCGCCACCGCCCCCCGCACCACCGCCCCCCGCGCCGCCCCCCGCCGCGCCGCTCGCCGAGCACGGCGTGCGCGGGGACATCTCCTCCATGCCCTCCGACACTGGGAAACACACCGCCGATTACACATACGCTCCTCAAATACTTCGATCTCAAAACGTTTCAAAATTACTTTCATAAACACTGTGCTGATACATTTTTTCCCCTTGTCATATATTCCAGCAATACGATCAGCATATTTGAAGTAGAAGACTACATATATCTACACCGGTGACGATGGAAGTAAGTATCTAGTAATATAAGTAACTAACAGCGATATATTAGTAGAAATACATGGGACAGGTACTATTTTTATGAGTAAAAAAATTCTTAAACTAAAAAAAAAAATATGCAAGTTTACTTCTAACAGTAAACCATCTAATCTTTGTAAATTTTTAGCTACATTAACCCTAAATCAATTAACCCTAAACATTTAGTAACTAAAGTAGCCAAAATTAATTTCAAAACCTTTGCTATAAAGTTATATAAATTTAAAATATGTAGAAATGGCTACACAAACCTGTAGGGATCACACACTGGGTATACAATATTTGGATCTGTCATAATATAGAAAGCAATACAACTTTTGCTGGTCATTAAAACAAAAACGACATTCCAATGAGTCGAAATTCAACCACTAACAATAATGATATTAAAAATAACAACAAAATAAAAAAACTATTATATAAATACCTCTTATCTCACCTCTATAAGAATCGAGGTTAAAGTCAGGTCCGAAGAAAGTGTTTCCAACCAGCTTGTTAGTGGTTGTTGTGTGTGGGGTGCCGTACGAGTGCGGGGTGGGCATGCCGTTGCCGTTCATCACTTCTGATTCCATCTGGGGAGTCACTACTGTGCCATCTTCATCTAGATAAAAAAAATATACATTAAATTAATGAAAAAAACCCTTGATATCATCATAAGAACACGGTTTTTATTCTAAAGTTTTATTATTCTTTATAGACTAAGCTATGAGTGGAAATAAAGAACGTTAAGTTCAAGAAATTATTAATCTTAAAAGACTTCGGTAAATAAACCCAATTTAGACAGAATTTTACGCTCTCCTGAGAGACCTGAGCCCAGCAGTGGGACATTATGGGTTGATTGAAACAGAATTTATACGATGGGTTCCATACACAAACAAATTATCTTATGTGCAAAGCAACATAAACAAATAGGCATATTCGTGAACAGACATATGACAATTTTCACATCACATTAACGGCCTTTTTTTACACTCCACTGCTGGACATGGGCATCCCCTTAAAACACGTGGGAGAGCCACGCTTCGGCATGAATGGGCCGGTTTAGACCGGAGTGATACCACGGCCTCACAGAAAAGCGGTGTAACAGCGCTTGCACCGTGTTTCACCGAGAGTGAGGATACCGGAGACCCATAACCCAATCCATCCCCCCATCCACTACCCATTGCCCAAAGGCCAGCAACGCACTTGTGGTCCCTCTGATGTTGCGAGTGTCCAAGGGCGGCGGTAATCACTTACCATCAGGCGATACGTCTGCTCGTTTGCCGCCTATACCATAAATTGAAGAAAAAAGCTTTGGCCCTACACCACACTGGGCAGATGGGTTGGTATAGGGTTCGTTTTAAGTTTCCTTCTTTTTTTGTAGTGATGTTATATTCGCGTAGTTTGTTTCCTCAGTTGCTACTTACGACTAGGTGTTACAGGGACGGATTAAGAACACATATCGTAAAACAAAGTCTGTCTGTCTGTCTGTTTGTTCGCGATAAACACAAACTACTTTTTACTTATAGATAGAGAGATTCTTGAGGAAAGTTTTCATATATAAAATGTAAATTTGTTAGTATTTTGGCTAAAATATGACGATATTTATGGAACTCTTCGAAAAAAATTAGGCTTTATTATATTTTCCGTAATGAACCTGTGCGAAGCCGAGGCGGGTAGTGCTATGCTAGTCATTAATTTACATACCCATGCCAATCTTATTAAGTTTCTTCCTCATATAAAGCTGTGGGCTCCTAGGCACCACCATGTTAGGGCTGCACGCTTCAGGTTTAAACTGCGGCAAAGTGCTGAACTTCTTTTCGAAATTCACTGTTTCGAGAACCCTAGAAAAGAGCAAGGAATAGTTATGAAAATTTATTACAAGAACATATACTTTCATATGATCCAAGACACAATTTTCACAAATAATAGCATTTCAGTCACACATTAAGTCAGATCACATTTGAGTTACAGTTACATATATATTGAACTGATAGATTAATCCGTTAAGTAGGTTATGTCATGTTCAACATAAAGGCATTCTATCCCGCAGGACATCTCTACCTCCACCATGTAAATGTGGAAATTGTCATGACAAACATGGACATGATGTTTCTTTAGATCGGTGTTTTTCCTTTGTGAAGCCAAGCCCATTTCATTCTTTAACTATGAAGCTACAAACTTTTATAGTATGAGAGACATGCTCCGTTACAGATGGGCAAGTGCAGGCTAAATATAATGAAAGTGGCCAACTCAATTTCTTGCGAAAAATCCCTAAATGAAAAAAAAACAACAATATAGTAATTTATATTCTCAATTACCGGCACTTGATGGAACTTGTTTGAGTCTGAGATTTGAGTTTGATTCTAGAATATATAACAATTTTGTAAATAAATAATCAAATGCTACGTACTTATCACGGCCATCTTCGTTGCCTTTCTTGAACAGGCTCTTTTTGTGTGAAGGGCTGGGAAGATCCGCCTGGGATTTCGGCGAACCCACGTCGAAGCGAGGGCTGGTCACATCGATGGTGTTGCTTGCACTGGTAGGTATGTCAGATCTAGGGCCGTTGTTAACATGCCCAGAGGCCATAGACGTCACAGGTTCGTTGCTGCCTGTCGAACCTGTTGATGTGCCTGAGAAAAAAAAACATATTATATTACTTTAAAATAATTTGTCACCGGAACGTACAACGACGATCCCAAATTACATCATGATACACAAGTTTAGTATTTCCACATGGTACTGAGAAGACCAAGATGAGATTTACTAGTTGGCTATCGACATATATTGGACTAGCCGACCCACGCAACCTCGTTTGCGTCTTCTATTGCCCGTAGCGTGATAATTTTCCCCCGTTTTTGTAACATTTGTCATTGTTGCTCCGCTCCTGTATGTCTTAGCGTGATGATATATAGCCTATAGCCTTCCTCGATAAATGTGCTAACAAACACTGATAGAATTTTCAAATCGGACCAGCTGTTCCTGAGATTAGCGTGTTCAAACAAACAAACTCTTCAGCTTTATATATTAGTATAAATGTGGCATCACATAGGAAAATAAATGTTTTTTTTAAAGACAGCTATCGCACTAGGAATATTACTGTGTAAAGGAGTTTTACAAACATACATGAAACGGAAACTAAGAACTCTTAGACTAAGGACAACAATTCGCGGATTGCATATTGTCGTTCAATGTGGGGTATGAACCCACAACACTCAGAAGAGAGCCGTCCGTGCAGTGATAAAATGTGATTCTTATTAATCAGTGATTAAAATAGAAATTGTAGTTAAAAAAAGTGACTTAACTTAAAAAAAAATTCTTACCACGACTTAATCGTTTTTGTAGTGGTGCTCTTCCAAGTTGTGCAGGAGTAGGTGCCAAGGGGAATGGTCGAGTTTCTTCCACAGGAGTCTCCCATTGACTAGTTTAAAAAAAAATATGATTAAGATTTTTTTAAATGATCATCACATTTATTAAAACCTATATTTAGGTCTTACAGATCGGATTTATATATCCTACTAGCTGACCCACGCAACGTCGTTTGCGCCTTATATTGCCCGTAGCGTGAAAATTTCCCCCGTTTTTGAAACATTCTTCATTGTTGCTCCGCTCCTATTAGTAGTAGCGTGATGATATATACCCTATAGCCTTCCTCGATAAATGGACTATCCAACACCGAAAGAATTTTTCAAATCGGACCAGCGGTTCCTGAGATTAGCGTGTTCAAACAAACAAACAAACAAACAAACTCTTCAGCTTTATATATTAGTATAGATTTGTAACAATAAAAAAAAAGAAATCAAATATTAAATAATACTCACTTGGGAATAGGTTTAGGTAAGGCGTTACTGTTACTCTGAGATACTATCACAGACTGGGCTCCTTGCTGGCTCTGCATGTGAGGCTTGCTGGTCTCTACATCTGGAAACATTAAAACAACTGTCAATAAAGTCCGTCATTGGTATGGTGACGGATACAGAGTGACAACACTCTTGTGGCTGTCGTTACAGGCAACTAAGGGAACAAACTAAGTAGGACAAAGGCATGTGTATTTAAATATAAATGTACTAGTTGTTGCCCGCTGCTCCACCCGCGTATATTTCGGTCATGGCGGCAAATAGAGTAGCTTATGTGTTATTCTGATGCTATATACTATATTACTGTAAACTTTCATCCAAATCCGTTCAGTAGTTTTTGCGTGAAAGAGTAATAAACAACCATCCATACTTACAAACTTTCGCGTTTATAATATTAGTATAGATGTTTATATGTATGTATATGTAAGTATTTGTTTACACGTAGTAACTCTTAACTAATGTCAATTGTGTCTCCTCAAAGTGACTAACGATATTAGGGAGGGTATGGAGGACACCAAAGTCACAGTGCTGGCTTTGATCGATTTCTCCAATGCCTTCGATACCGTATGTCATGACGTCCTACTGGCCATCCTTTCCTATCTTATGATCTCCTCTGAAGCTCTGGAATGGTTCTCCTCGTATCTTCAGGGACGCCGACAGTGTGTGCATACTGAAGACTTGACGTCGAGTTGGTGTGATTTTCACACTGGCGTCCCTCAAGGCGGCATATTATCTCCTTTACTGTTCTCAATATTTATAAATCTCGTAACCCAACACCTTCGGTGTGCGTATCACCTGTACGCTGATGACTTACAACTATACACGCAGTCAAGTGTTGAGGACATATCATATGCAATTGAGAAAGTCAACGAAGACTTAGACTTTATAAGGAATTGGTCAACGAGGTTTGGCATATCGGTAAACCCAACCAAATGTCAGGTGATCGTCGTGGGAAGCAAACAAATGCTAAACAGGTTGGATGTGTCGGGTATCCCACCGGTCGTCTACAACAACCTGACTATACCTCTGAGTACAGTAGTAAAGAACCTGGGGCTATACATAGACTCAACACTTGATTGGCGGGCGCAAGTTACACACGTTAGCCAGAAAGTCACCTCGTGCCTCCGCGCTTTATATCGACTTAAAAACTTCCTTCCCACTAAAACCAAAGCTACGCTTATGCAGTCCCTTATCGTTCCCTTAATCGATTATGGTGATGTGTGTTATTTTGACCTGAATGCAGACCTCCTCAATAAACTTGACCGCCTTCTCAATAACTGCATTCGATTCGTGTTCAATCTTCGCAAGTATGACCATGTGTCTGCTTTCCGTTCCCAGCTACAGTGGCTCCCAATTCGTCAGCGCCGTTATTTGCGTGCACTCACTTCTCTTTTTTCTTTCCTCAACTCCCCATCGTTACCGGAATACCTTGCACCCCATTTTCGTCTCTTATGCTCCAGTCATGATCGAAACCTTCGATCAAGAAACAACATGCTTCTTCTTTGCCCCCCCCCCCCACACCTCCAATTTTATAAATTCTTCCTACTTTGTGCAGTCGGTTCTTCTTTGGAACGCGCTCCCTGCCGAAATCAGGATGTCCACAAACCGCCTCACATTCAAGACGAAAGTACGCGATCTACTTCGGGGTGAATTGGCAGAAGGGTCTCAACAATAGTATCCGACTCAGTACTTATAGATTATATTTATACTAAATTCATTTATATGTATGTTTATGTATTGTGTATGTATTATTTATGTACCTTGAGTTCTATGTTTGTATTCATTATATTTAGATTAAATTATATTTTTGCACCTACCGCATCACATTTTACATCACCCAAAGGTTGACTGGCAGAGAATGCCCTATGGCATTAAGTCCGCCTATGTACAAAATGTGCATTAAGCTTAAATAAATAAAATTGTATGTTGTTCTGGAAAACTATGACCTCGATGCACCTACCTTCCTAGATTTACATACCCCCCAAAGGTTTAACAAAATTACTGACCTGTGTTATAAGTTGGCACATATGTTAGTCTCTGAACATGAACACAATGCATGGAGTCACTGCCTGGACTCTCGACCACCTGGCTAGGCTTGATTAGCAGGTTTCCAGATGCATCCAAGGATAATGTCAAAGGACCTAAAAAATATTGTCATTTTTAGGGTACGTTTTTTTGAATCGTAAGTAGATTGCTGTTTATGCAAGAGAATGATAAGACATAACTTATTTTCACATAGATGAAACCTTAGATTCTCAGCAGGCATTCAAAGGAATCCTTTGAATACCTGCGTGCTTGTGGAGCCACCTGTGGTGACACCTAGGCAGGTACCAAGTAAGAAAGATAACTAAAAATAAGAGTTACTTAAATTTATATGGCTGATTTTTATATATGTTTTGTAGAATATTATTCTAATATAGTGTCATAAGTGTCAGACACTTTCCATGAACCAAAACCGTTGTCAGACAATTTAAAGCTCCACTATTCAACCGATTGCCAAATTGAAGCTACAATTAAAAATCATAGATAGACACAAACAGACGCAACAGCATGTGCTGTATTGTCAAGGTAGACGCAAGTTTAACATTTCATACACAAAAGTACTTACAAGGTGAGTTATCGTTGATGTTCTTCTTGACGAAGGTGAGTCCCTTGAGCACTGCGCTACTGAGGGCGGCGGTAGCGTGGGTGGCGTGGGTGGCGTGGGGGGCGTGGGTCGCGTGGGTCGGGTGTGTAGCGTGGGACATGTGGGACACGTGCGAGGTGTGGGACGTGGGCGGGTTCTGCGCCACGCCGCTGGAGATGACCTGCACCCCTACGGTGGGCGTGGGCGTGGGCGTGGGCGAGTGCATGATGGAGGCGATGGCGTTGTCGAGCGCGGCCTGCGTGCTCATGTTGGGCGCGCTGAGCGAGATGCCCTGCACGCTGTGCGACAGGCTCACGGTGGACGAGCTGGAGTGAGGCGAGCTCGCCACTTGGTGGGAGAGCACCGGCTTGCTCACGTGGCTGAAACCCCACTGTCTGTGGCTGTCTCCTGAAATCATAAATAAATTAAATTATTATTTTAAATATTACGGAGATCTGACACACAACGCCATCTATTTGTGTTAAGGGTACTAAACAACTGATATACATATGTGGGAAGTGAGTTGGATAAAGCGGATGGCATGGATGGCAAGCGACAGAGCACGCCACAATTACATATACTTTTTTGTTGTAAATACATACATATTATACATAGAAAACTTCCAGACTTTAAAATAAATATTTGCAGATCATACAAACATTTGGTCCCATGAATTGAACTAGAAACCTCAAGCAAGCAGTCGAATACGCTACAACTGGTGCCACCACGGCAGTCAAAATCAATAACCCAATTTTGTTAACCAACTTCTTTTAGGATAAATTATAAATGGGAGAAAAAGCGTTGATAATGGTATTCATTTGCTATGTCTTGTATCTAAGCTTAGCCTTAAAAGATGTAACTAGTATTCTTATGTAAAAAAATACGCATCCAAATAGTACTTATATTGTCTTGCATGTTTAAACTGTACTTGAATTTTTCAACAATTCTGTAATTAAATTAAAACAGTTTACTATTTTTTTGTATAATTATATATATCAACTTCTTACCAGTATCAGCATGAGTAGATTTAAAAGCACCTCCAGTCGGTTGGAAGCCTTTAGGACCGCCGGGACTAGAGGCTGTGATACCGCCCAGTAGATTGTCTGAGGAACCAGCCCTGAACACAAAATTACAATTTGAAAAAACTATAGAATACAAACACTGAAACTACGCAGAATGCAACTTCACAAGTTAACTCATAATTTACTCTTATCATATGATCACCTGGCCTAAAGCAATTTACAAGGTTTTTCAAACATCGTCCACTGTTAATATTTATATGTGAATTGTAGCTATATTTACGGCGATTCTTATATGGATAGACTAGCTGACCCACGCAACCTCCTTTGCGTCTCCTATTGCGTGCGTAGCGTGATAATTTTCCCCCGTTTTTGAAACATTCTCCTTTGGTGCTTCGCTCCTATTGGTCTTAGCGGGATAATATATAACCTATAGTCTTCCTCGATAAATGTACTATCCAACACTGAAAGAATTTTTCAAATCGGACTAGCGGTTCCTGAGATTAGCGCGTTCAAACAAACAAAACAAACTCTTCAGCTTTATATATTACTATGGATATGCACTTACACAGACTCTAAGCACATCCCTCTTCCCTTAATAACCAAATAAAAATTATCCTTATCACATTAATCCGAAGGTTCTATATTGAAGGTTTCATTAATTACATCAAGTCTAAGAAATTATTAGTATGTCTATCTTTCACACTTACCTTGCTTTAATAGGTTTAGGGCGTCTAGTGTGGTCGTGGTGCGATGATAAGTAATCGCGAGTATCGAGACCTTCCGAATCGGAGTCGGTCACCTTCTCGCCACATTTCAAGTCGATCTCTATACTTGCTGCTACTAGAGGCTCTTCCATAGGCTGAGATGACTGAAAAGCAATTAGTAGTTATTAACGTCAGTTGGTATGGTAAATAATTTTGGAATAACTACTTATAGTCTTGATGACTGTGACTAAAAGATGATTTGTACCCAACGGCTTGCGTCAAACGGAAATTATTTTACAATATTTAAACGATATTAAATCGAGTACAAAGTTTTTAAAGTCTTTATTTATTACCAAAACCATGGGCGATTGTAGGCGAACTTGACAAAATTAATATTATATATAAATAAATAAATATTTCGGACATCTTATACACAACGCCATCTAGTCCCAAGCTAAGCAGAGCTTGTGTTATGGGTACTAGACAACTGATATAAATACATATATACATTTTTTTCGTAAATACATACATATTATAAATAGAAAACACCCAAACTCCGAAACAAATATTTGCAAATCATACAAACATTTGCAAATCATACAAACATTTGGTTCGACGCGGGAATCGAACCCGAGACTTCAAGCACAGCAGTCGCATACGCTCCCACTGCGCCACTTAGGCAATCAACATATTAAATCATCCTTAACCACTATTATTTGTTTTATTAACTGCACCAATACTCGTATAGCGACAGACGTAACAGATATATTTTGAAAATAGTTATACACACCATCTGTTCATCATCACTAAGTTGTGGCGATCCAACATGGTTGTATGACACCACTGGTACTGGCAAGTCCGAGTTGGTGGTTAACGTTCCACCATTTGGCACATCTAAAGGTGTTCGTGGACTCTATTTAAAAAATAATAATAAATATTAATAAAATATGTAAATGATTGAATAAAAATAAATTTTGGATAGAAATTCTTAATATATTATAAATCAAAAATTTTACAATTTAATACACCTAATACATTCATAATATGACAACAATGAAGTGATATTAAAGATAAATGTGCTCAACGAAAATTATGTCAAATGAAGGAAAAAATAAAAAATGTCTTACCTGTGGCATTGATCCGGTTGGATCCTTACTACTGGAAGACTTCCTACGATCCTTGTTACACCATTTCCACTCCGGGTGGGCTTTAAAATGAGCCTCCTTCACCTGAAAAGAATATGCATTATTGAAATTTAGAACTACTTAATTTAAAAAGCATAATTGGCTACTTGACTATTGTGGTAATAACGTACGAAATGACTTGATTATGGTAGCTTATAAATATACAATGTAAAATATTTTTGCGATTTTTTATCTGTTGAGTTGATTGTCTGTAGTGGGTGACATCACATTTTACAAACAAAAAATATCTGTTTTTTTTTGTAATTTTTTTTAAATTAATTTACATATAGGTACCTAAATATGTGTATGTTTCCTTTTCAACATACCTCTGAGGCAAGTTCATTATACTTCTGTTTCTCCTCCGGCTTGAGTGAATACCACCACTCGCCAAGTATCTTGCTCACGGTGCGGTTGTCTTGATTGGGGTGCATCTGATGAACCATCTGTCGGTGACGCTTGGAGAATATCATGAACGCGTTCATTGGACGTCTGATACGGCTCCCCTTCTACAAAGTAACATATACGGTTATTATTTTTATTTTAACAATTTGTATAATCCATTTACTTTAAAAGTTTGGACTTCAGTTCAGGACAGTGCACACACTACAATGCTGCTTAAATTTACATCTCTTAAATAATCACACACACTTATGAAGGTTAAAAAAGCTTGAATTCAATTTGGTAAATATTTTCCTTATATTATTCCTACTATTATGCTTTTTCAAGTTATAACATACCTTTTCTGTTGTACTAGCAGGCGAGTTGAGATTTTGATTGTTTTGCGAAGGACGTTTGTTAGAGTCGTCACACGCTGGCGGCGTGTCTTCACATTCGAATACTTCATCATCTTCATCTGTGCACATGGGTGCGTCTGCAGTAGATAAATAAATATGTATTATAATCACATATAAGATGATATATTTGACAATAGTAAAAAAACTTATAATTAAATGATAAAAATGTTAAGACAACTAGTTACTTTTTTTTCTGGTGATTTTCACTACAAAAAGGAAAGTTTATAATTTATTTATGTATGGGTCGTCATCGTCCTGTATATGCAAAATTTTATGTCTTGTTACGTCTTGACTTGTCACGCCACCAAAACCTTGTCAAAAGATATAAAATGATAAAATGTTTCACGGGGAACTTTACAACTATTTATGAAACAGACACCAAGAACTTTCAGACTCTGAACATCAATATTTTGAATCACACAAAGTATAGTCCCATTTAAGTATTCAACCTACGGACACTCAAGAGTATGAGGCAGAAAGTGATCGCTTAATCTACGCTTTGTATATAATAGTGACATACCGGCTGCCTCAGTCTTGATCTGGTCCTCGGTCTTGATGTTCGCAGCCGGTGTGTGTGGCGTGTGAGGCGTGTGTGGCGTGTGCGGAGTGTGAGGCGTCCGCGGAGTGCGCGGCGTGCGAGGCGAGGCGGGGGCCGGCGCGGCCACAGGCGCGGGCGGAGGAGAAGCGCTCAGCAACGGGACCAACGACTGCCACGGAAACGTGTTGCCTGACACTGGAGACAATACACATAACGTCAATACTTCAATTCGATTAAGTCAAGGTAATAGAGTCACGGCTGATTTCAGCACGGATTTTTTGTTGGGTCCGCTCGACCGGTGCGGTACTACCCTCGCACAGAAGATCAACGTAAATTGTTTTCGTTGGTGAGTGCGAAACCGGATGCTTTCTGATGATTTTCTCGCTACTGTTTTATTAAATTCCGCTTCTAACAGAAAACGTATATACTCTTTATATATAAAGAAGCTTTTGGTCACTTAATTAATGAGTCAGGCCTGTCTATTTACAGATCAATTTCATAATGGGTTCCAAAACAGTTAAACCATGGACTTCCCGAGTGTCATAATTCAATGTGTTCGTAGGTAACTACTGGTGATTCTGATCTAGGTACAATAGTTACAAGAGTGATAATATGAAAGATTTAAATCCAAAAATAACTTACAGGTGACACTAATCTAAAGGTACTAAGTTGTTCCGTCTTTGTATGATTCATGTTTAATTTGTGTTTAAAATTATACGAGTAGGTATATCGGCAGTCCAGTTTTACAGACACCGCCCGTCTAATTTGGGATCAAATTGTGAAATTATTGTTACTGTTTTTATTTATTTTAAATACATTTTCAATGTATAAACATAATTCCGTAATGAGTGAAAGCAAAATCACTAGTCTATTAAAATCCTGGAGCACGGCCCAGCGAGTGAAGTTAATTCTTATGAATGTCGAATTAGTCAGTCGTGACTCATTTAAACTTTCACAACGAAATCCATTCTATTAAACTAGTCCAACTTATTTATATTCTTAAGATGACACAAAAAACGCTAGCAGAATTACCTCGGAACACAAAATAATTGACACTTCATAATTCGTCAAGTATACAGTCATAAGTAGATAATGCTATTATCCATATTAATCTATTAAATACTAAATATTATTATTTAATATTTTTACAACGGCAAGATACGTATCCACAACGTTGTCTTACGCATCCCCAAACCGCACTTGACCAGCGTGGGGACGTATGGTCTTAACCCTCTTCTGAGAAGAGACCCGCGACCAGCAGTGGGATATTATGGGTTATATAAGTTATGTTTGGGTATAATTATACAACGTTTATTTGTATAGAATTTAAATTTATCGAACACTTGTTATTGATTAATAAAAGCACATATATCTATTGCATTTATTACTTACCGATAATTGTGTGTGACGTGGGCGGGGGAAGAACCGGTAGTAACTGGTTGGGGTGTACTATCACTGCGCTGCTGTTTACGTTGTTTATCTATCGACAAATAGCATACGTTTAGAATATTCAGCAGAACCTGTTTCTAAACATAATAATATATTACTGTATCCAAATATTGGAAACTATTAATAACTAGCTGACCCGGCGAACTTCTTACCGCCACTTTTTAAAATAATCATATATATATATATAAATTAATTGCTGTTCGTTTGTCTCGCTAAAACGAGAACTTCTGGGTTGATTTAGCTGATTTTGCTTTTGAAATGTTTGATGTAGTCCAAGGAAGGTTTAAACAGTGGAAAATTTAAAAATAACTTTCAAATACAAACGTCACGTGTACGTAATAGCGGGAACAGCTAGTTATTAATAAAATTTCTAAAAAACTGGTTTTGTAATTATGCCTGCCTCAGCTTCCCACAGGTAGTGTACAGTCGTGGACTTAAAAAATAACTTTACCGGTTATCTTTAATTTTCTTCTATGTAACAAACAAGTGCTAGGACAATAGCAATAACGAACACAAAAAAATTAATTAACGAATTTGGTTTATCTGATCGGAAGTTATGCGCATACATACATACATTTCGGCCATTCATTTTCATTTATATAGATTAGTAAAAACCTCCATAGAGTTACAATTTCCTTTAGGGTGAAACTTGTTATTGTGATATCTGCCTTTAACTATAATTTACAAACTGTGTTACTTGAAGTAAATATACTTGAAGTAGTTAATTATGTTTCTAACACAAAAATAATAAAAAAAGACATTAATTATGATCAAAATTATGACGGAAAAATGATTGAATACTTCATTAAGATTTGTTTAGGTGTCACACGTTTTACTTTTCATTATGTAAAATACGTTATAAAACGTAGAGTTCAGTAAAACGTAGATTGGTTATTCAGATTTAGTCAGATGATATTAATCATTCTTCCTTGTCTACTACTAAAAATAGATATCTTTAACTTTATATATTTTTCAAATAAGTTTTAATATAGGTAAGTACATGTAAAATATTAAAACACACATATTGTATACTAGCTGAACACCGCGGTGTCGTCACCCGCGGCTATTGTTGTACCGCGAGTAACGCCGCGGGACAAAGTTAGTCTAAAAAAGTAGCCTAAGTTACTCCCTAGCTACCTGCCAGTGAAAGTCCCGTCAAACTCCGTCTAGCCATTCCAGGGTTACCCGGAACAAACAGACAGACAAAAAATTTTTTAACTACATTTTTGGTATATGTACCGTGTATACATACATACATATGCATTTAATAAAAGCAGTTATTTTAATATTACAAACAGAAATTCCAATTTTATTTATTTGTATAGACGATTATCAATAGCATACGATCTCGTATATACAGAATATCGTTTAATAGGAAAATCTAAAGTAAACAATGCTTACATGATCGCCATTATCTAAAGACCGGTGTTCCGGCTCGGGATCATTGTTGTTCATCTGTTGAGTCAAGTGATTCACGCGCGACTCTATCTGTAATGTGACGTCATGCATTCATTATAAATATATAACTAGCTTTAACACGCGGCTTCGTTCACGCAGCCTTTCATCCCCAGATTTACCCCCTTAGGGGTGGAAATTCCAGAATTCCTTTCTTAGTGCTCACTTACGTTATATAAAGAAACTACATGCTAAATTTCAAAATTCTAGGTTTAGCGGTTTAGGCTGTGCGTTGATCTCTGGGTATGTCAGTCAGTCACCTTCCTCTTTTATATATATAGATAATAAATTATGTATAACTTATTGTTAAGATAATAAAAAACCACATTGTCTCTCATGCTGTGTCCTGGCATACCGTAGTCTGATATCACGTGTCATATAGTTGTAAGGATTAAGAGAGTTGTAATATTGTATATGCTTTTTATAGCAGTACTAGCTGCCCCGGCAAACGTCGTTTTGCCATAACCACTAATAAATTAAAAATTAATTAAAAAAACATTGTCCAGCGGACAAAATTGTGAATTTAAACCATTCCCAGATCCCCTTGAACACACACAAAAAATTTCATCAAAATCGGTCCAGTCGTTTGAGAGTAGTTCAGTGACATACACACTCACAGAAGAATTATATATATAAAGACTAGTAACTCTACTTAACAATATTGAATTAGTTGTAAACCATGAGAATAAAGGATTTGATATGACTATTTTGAATTTACTTTGACTATTATTGTGTATTTCTAAACAGATAATTTTATTTATCATTTTGAATAGTTAAGCTTAATCCACTCATTATTCAGTTTCATTTATAGCCACAGATAGTTGCGCTATAGACATGTAACGCGGAGGGAAGGAAAGTTACGAGATTTGAGGACAACTAAACATAAGAACGATCGAGGTTATAATTAGAATTAGGAATAAATTAACGATAGTTAAAGTAATAATTAAAAAGAAAATTAATTGCTTGAAACCAGCAGAGAAAAGGATAGGTTGATGATATATTTATATTCTTCTTTAGTCGTATTTACTACGATAACAAGAAGTTTGATACTGTTTTAGAATACAATATAATATTACAATAAATGATTGTAGATACCACCGAACGATATTAGGGACTTTTATACTTATCAGATATTTAGTATTTACGTCATAATTACTTATAAATTATTAGCGTGGTTAGTAATATTCATGATAATATCAAGAGATATTGCTAATTAATTTGGCGACTTTCAGTCTGAAACTTTACAGTTCAATAAAGGATAAGTTAGAAAAGTACTAACTGTACTTTTCTAACGTACTTTTCTGACTGTACAAACTGTTATAAATGTTCAAAAAAAGCATTAGACACTTACACTGACTTGCACAGGCTCCGAAGGTTCATTCTTTATAAGAAAGTACTTCTTATCTGACGTATTCTGCAACATAGTTACGAAAATCCGTTTCCCTTGGTCTTTGATGTCGTTCAAATCAGCGGGAAACAATCTGGCCGGCGCTGGTTTCAAGATCCTCTTATTGTCTTCTATTACACGAGTCTCGGATAGTTCTGGGGGGCGAGCATCTATCACGTTTCTTAATGTATTGTTCTCTCTTTGAGAAACCATATGATCGTCATCATCATACTCCGAGACTCTTCTATTCAGAAAATTTTCATGATTATTGTGAGGAGGGGACATGTCCATGTCGCGGCGGTAAGGCTCGTGGATACCGTTGCGTTGGTGGATGGGTGGCCGGTACAAATGTTCGACATCGATGCCATTTGAGGTTGGTATGTTTCGGGGAATCACCAAGTTGTGTGCGAGATCGTTGGTGTTGCGTATGTTATTGGCGACGCTTGTTTGTATGTTCTGAGATAGGTTGTTCAAGTTGAGGGAGATACTTGAAGATGTTAAGCTGGAGAGGCTGGTGGTTGGAGCGTTGATGCTCGTGGGGATAGTGTTAAAACTAAACCCTGAAGTTTGCACACCAATGACGTTCGGTTGCGATACGTGGTTCGTTTGAACTATTGCTTGACCATTTCTGTTTGTATCAACCTGTAATGAAAGTAATAAATATGATAACTATTTGTATTAGCCATATTCTACTACTTTTCTTTACATGAAAAGTAACTTGTGGATCTTGCTGTTTTGACATAAGCAAATCTATATGATACGAGCTTGGCAAATTTACTTGCAAAGTAAGAAAAAGTAATAATGCTAAATTCGGATATAAAACCTTCTTATTGAATTTCCGATAAGACAACAGGGTCAATTTATGTATTTTTTTTAAGTTATTTCATAATTCTTAAAACAATATACAAATTAAGCGAACCTGTGCAATTTGGTTTATGATTTATCTTACCTATAGCTGCACTATCCTTATCATTCAACATAACGTATGTATGGTTAATTGACTTATTTTTACCATAACTTAAAAAAATCTGTATTTCTGAAATTCAAATTAATATTAACTCCTGCTCATTCTAATTTAAAACTATTATAATACTATATTTATATACATTTGTTACAGAAATACATACTTCACTTTGAATTAACCATAGATAACATCAAATATTAGAAAGTACTTAACACTTATTACATTAACACTCTCTGTATATTTATGTACAAACAATATTTAAACCATACCTGGTAATGATAATTAGGTCCCGGAGAGACCCGAATGACGCTAGTGGCAACACTGTTCACGGGCGAACTGACTCTACTGGGTCGAACTAACTCAGGCCTAGGGACAATCATGAGCAATGTTAGTTAAACAATACGGACCAGGCATGTCTTAGAATAACATCGTATTAATAATAACGGCAACGTTCTATGCAAGACAATTATATAATGGATATAAGAGATCACTAGAATGTTAATCGAGGAATAGGAATAATGAAAATATATCGCTTGGAAGTTTGCGTAATTTTTTACTATTTATTTTCCCAGAACCATTTTTCCCAAATTAGTTTGGAGTCAGCTTTAAGTCTACTTAGATACGGTTCATCTTTTTTTTTTATGACACGACTGTCATCATACCTCCACAACCCATGTACTACGCGATATCAAAATTCTGGAGAAAGATAATGGGGTAGATGACGGTATTATCATTAAATACCGATGTCACATTCAATAAAACGAATATTATTAAAACCTCTCGAAAAATATAATTTTAACAGCTTTCCGTTACCACTACAAATTTTAATGAAATAAACATTGAAATATATTATTTAATTGAGTAGTCTAAAACAGTGACTTCACGAGTTTGTATTTAGTACAATTTCCATACAAAGTTATAGTTTTGACAGATGATAAAAAGAAACCAATTTAAAGGTGTCGACATTCTCATTGTCGGACTTTTTAGGGCTCCAACTACCAATATCGATAACCAAATATGTTCGTATAGCAACCGGGAACGACTGCCTATGGTGCTCTCCAAGGCATCGTGGTGTCTCAATATGTCAATAACGGTCACCAATCACAGACTGACCTGGCAAGGATTGTCTTACTTTGCAATGTGTAAACTGATTACTTTTTTAACAGACTTCAAAAAAAAGGAGGAGGTTTCTCATTTCGACCATAAATATATATTGAATGTGTGTTCGCGGTAAACGTCGTCGTTTATGAACCGATTTTGATGATCCTTTTTTAATGGAAAGGAGATATCCCAACGGTGGTACCATGATAAGGACACTAAGATCTGATGATGGCATCCAAGAGAAATCGAGTCAAACCTTGAAGTCGGTTTTATTTTTGTTAAAATTTTACTTGTTACTAAAATAAGATGGGAAGTGAGAATTAATGAGAGGAAATAATCATAAATAGTTTGTATTAACAATTCTTAACTGCAACTTTGCTATCGTTGTAATACTCCAAAAGACTTGTTCATTACTATATTTAAAAAAATAGAGATTCTGTTTAGTAAAGGAGCTTTCAAAACGCTTAGAAAATATTCATTGCGAATAGTAGTGTAAACCCATGGTTACCTGATAAGATGATGGTGAGCAAACAATGCTGGGTGATGCTGAGGCTGCGGTGAAGAGATCGGTTGAAATAGATTGTTGCCCAGCCCTGGAGATGCACCACCTCCGCCTACGGGCGAAGCTCCCGGGCTGCCTGACCGAGAACTGCCTAGAGACACTGCACAAAAAAAAAATGGTTATACGATGTGAATATGGTCTAAAAACTAGTTCAAATACCTTGAACAGTCAACACAAACTTTTACCAGGCAGTCTTAATGGTTCACTTATTTTTTTTTGTCTTTCATTTTCCATACGTTAAACTTCTAAATTACCACCTCACAACAAGACCAGTATGTTTTTACTTTGAATACTTTTGTGTGTTTTGAGAAAGCATGTCCCTCCGCTATATGCAAGCAAAGCAACACTGGAGTGGGTTTTAATTCTATAAGAGACCGACAAACACTTCTCTTTATGTAACCGTCTGTTATTTCTGATATAAATAAAATCTGCTAGACAAGTCCCCTACTGAGTCATGTTTAAGATAACGACTTTAAAAAATAAAACTTACCCAACATATTGGCAGCTTCCGTCTCGTCCGGATCAAACTGCCCCCTGACACGATAGTGTGGTGGTGTGGTATCAGACTCCCGCGAAGTCTCATCGCCTTCAACGCCAGTCCCACTCGAAGATAGAGACTTACTGCTACTTCTGAAATAAATATTTCTAATAAAGCTGTGTAATTTAGAGAGCGCGTGACTTGCTAAAGGTGCAGCCTTGTAGCCAAACTTACCATCTAGGAAAATTCTTGATAGTATTTCCTACAAAAATTAAATTATATTCAGTAATTAATTGAACGAAATGACACCGCTTTCGTTAACTCAACAGCCCCTCTAGCCAAGTTGCATTCTAGAAACGTAGACGTTTATAGGAAACTAACAAATGTATGGTACGCGCAGCCGTAATAACCGCTAACTCACTAAAGGACTCCCAGGACTGGATTATCCAATTGGGTAGTTGACACCTTAGTCAAATTGGTTACTTTTTATCATCTGTCAAAACGAAAAATTTATATGAAAAATGTACTAAGAACTGGCTTGTGACGTAACTGTTTTACACTACTCAATTGAGCAATATATTACAATGTTTATTTGATTAAAAATTGTAATAGAAATGAAAAGCTGTAATAATTGTATTTTTCAAGACATTTTGTAATATTCGTTTTAATGAAGGTGATTTTAATGAAGATATCGGTATTTATTTACGATACAGTCAACTACCCTATTCACGAAATTGTAATTTTTCGCAATTTCAGCTGGCCTAAAGAACCTTTTCAAAATTCATCATCAGCTTTCCTTGTAAAGCGGGTTGGATTATTTTAGATCACAATTTTATTGTTAGAAAGCGTAATTACCTACAAAGGCAATATTCCGCAAAATCATTTTGTATTTACATAATTAACCCGAAATAACATGTTTTAACCAATCTTTTGAACGTCACAAATTTTTAAGTTTGATTTCTGGTTTTGTTTGGAGAGATTTTGGAACATCAGAATTAGCACCAATCAATAATGAATGATCTGCTTTTGGTTGCCGCGACACAAGCCTCGAGCTTAGTGCGGAAACCGTCGATAATTTTGAACCTGTAAATTGTTTTCGTACAAATAAATAAATAAATTATTACTGTTCTTTTTAAACCCCAGATGCAAAAAGAGGGTGTTTAAAAGTCTGCCTGTGGCCGACCGAATCGACCGATTTCGATGCGGTTTATTACATTTGAAAGCCAGTTTCCTTGCGGTTGTTCTCAGCTTTGTTTGGTTAATATCGGTCCAGTAAAGTAAGAATATCAGCTCTTTTCCAAAACGATGGGAGGGCATTTTTAGAGTGGGTTTTTTTTTTATTTTAAATAAAATTTATATCTTTATTTTTAACTCTTTTCTCTATTTATCGTTTTACCTTCACTAAGTCGCTAGTCAAGAAAACGCTTACACTGAAAGCAGTATTGTATCTACCGCAGTTCTTATACATCTAAGGGTGCTCCCACACAGCAGTTATAAAATGTTAGAGAATGTTGGATAATATTTTATAACAGATTGTAACAAAAGTTATAAAATGTTACTGATGTTATACAACATCAAGTAACATGTTGTAACAAATGTTATAAAATGTTATCGTTTTACACAATGTTTTATAACGTTATATAACTGCTGTGTGGGAGCACCTTCTCGAAACGACATATACGCGGGCTGAACCACGAGCAAAATCTATAAACGGTATTTTGTAAATCTAATAAATAACTATTTAAATCAGGAAAATCGTATCAGTTAAAAGTTGAACTGGCAATGAGACAAGGATATTAAATCATATTTAATATTTGTTAAATGAAACGTTTACCGGCTATGATTGTTAATATTAATAAGATATTTCCTGCATCAACATAATGTAGTACAAAATATTGCTAACGATAAAAAATATTGACGATTGATGATAAAAATATTCACTTTATAGTGTAGACTAGCCGACCCACGCAACCTCGTTTGCGTCTCCTATTGTCCGTAGCGTGATAATTTTCCCCCGTTGTAACATTCTTCATTGTTGCTCCGCTCCTGTAGATCTTAGCGCGATAATATATAGCCTATAGCCTTCCTCGATAAATGAACTATCGAACACTGAAAGAATTTCAGCTTTATGTATTAGTATAGATGAATGACTAATTGTATTGTAAGTAGTACAAGAAACAGAGATAGAAAGAGAGATATCAATACTAATATTATGAAAAGCTAAAATTAGTTTCTACGTAAGGTAATCTATGAAATTACTAAACTGATCCTAGAAATTCTGTGACTTATATGTAGTTGCATTATCCCTGAGTGCTATAGTAGCTAAAAATACAGTTAATATTGTCCATATTGTCCGGAAAAGCCCCAGGTGACAGGTAGTTATTAACTTATAAGTAGGTGACGTGAACCGAATATGTAAGAAAGATCAAAAGTCTCTCTCAAAGACTCTTATAGTTGTGTCTTATATTATACAGGGTATGTTAAGAAAATATCAATGAAAGTTACCTCTGTTGTGGTGTATGTGCAGACCCTTGAGCTAGCGGTGTATTCGAGGACCGCGTAACGCCTTTAAGAGACAGGTGCCTAGAACAGAATCCTCTTCGCTGACTCTCTTTAGTGCACCCATCCTTAGAGCAGAGCCGCCGCCATTGTTTTCCGTTGAACTTCTTCCTGATGCCAGTGGGTGTGGATACCACATCACCCTTCTTGTACTTGTGCGGGGTTGCCGCTTGAGATCTGTGAATAATAAATAAATAATTTATATGTATGTCATTGCGCGTGTATTTCTTTTTACATAAAGGACGAAGCTACACCCAGCGGTGTTACCCGCGAGCAGAAGCTAATCTTAAATCAAAGTACCCTATGTTACACCTATCTGCCAGTAAAGGTTCCATCAAAATCGTCTAGCCGTTCCAGGTATAGCCGGAACAGACAGACACAATTTTTTTTTTTTGATGCTAGTACTATCTATAAACTTTCATATGAATTTGATGAAAAGATGATATGTAATTTTAAATTATAAACAGCCACGTCCATTTTATTATTTGTACAGATTTTATTGGGATTTTATTGTTATATACTATTCCAATGACTTCAACGCTGTTGTTGAAGGAAAAGGACTCCTCATACTTTGTAAAAATTAGATTCACAACAGTCGAAAAGTAAACACATAATATAATAAACTTTTTTGATTTGTTACGTAAACTTCTGTGATAAAATAAAGTTTTATACACTGTCTTCTCTTACCTTGGGGTCGGTGGTTGAGATCTGGGAGTGAGACTTCTCTCGAGCAGACTAGATGTGCTGCCACGGCTTTGCAAACTGCTGCGCTTGCTGTTGCCGCAAGTGTCTGTCAGAAATACAACAGACTTAGCGCTTCAACACATTTTTTCTTTAAAGTCTCGTTTGTTCTCTTGTATAAATCACAAGTGGAACGGTTCGTTAGTGTAGACTGGATTATTTAGTTAGACTTGAATTTTTGGCATATTTTTTTACTGATTTTGAAACTTACTAACCTTGTAGGTCTATGGTAGGCTAAAGGTTTCTAATCCACATCACAAGTGATATCAACTTTCAAACACAAGAAACTAACTATATTCATTTTAATTTTCATTTACTAGATTTACAATATTTATCGTCTAACTATTTACCCATAAGTATTATTTTATGTACAGTCCGTACGCTTAGATAAGGTCACTTTGATCGAGCAGCCGTCATAAAAAAAACATAGGGCCCGCCTCCGGCGTACACCCACAAGTAAGTTTAATTTATCAGTTTACACCGTTGTATGAACTAATTTATTCGTATTTCACAACAATAATTACGATTGCGCGCGGATGTACCGACACAATCTAAACGAATGGACTATACACTTTATTTGTGATAATGTGTGATGTTCAGTCACTAACTGTGGTGCTATGTAATAGTCTTCAATACTGTATGCTATAACGCTAAGAGCCAAACTGTCATCATATAATGTAGAAAATGGTGATTGACTATATGTGATTTCTTCTCAAAGCCTTTAGATATTTGACGTTTACATTGTAAGAAAAGGTTTTCTGTTATCGTTGATAGTACTATGAACGTGAGATCAGATTTTAGTTTAAAAAAGGTGAAGAAAAAAACTGTAACTAAAACAAATATTACCCATGGTGTAATTACCCATGTGGGAGACATCGGCTGGGAACATGATGTCCTCGCGCCTGAGATCATCGTCGCTTTCGCCATAATCCATGGAGCCGTTGGACAGCGCCCCCACGGTCACGACGCCTCCAGCACCTGCGCCGGGCATTGGTGACGAGGTGTAGAAGCCTTCGCCGCCCATCTGTACGGAAAGATAATCATTATAGTTTAATACATAAAGGGATAGAAATATTAAGAAAAAATTAAATTCTCTGTAACATAAATTCATAAATCATAGAGAACTTTAAAATTTATTTCATACTAGCTTTTGTCCGCGGCTCCACACGTGTCGTTCATCGCCTCCCTTTTAGCATCCCATTAAAGCATCTCCCTGCCAAATTTTATTCAAATCGGTACAGCGGTTTACCCGTGAAAGTGTAAAAGAAAGACAGTCAGAACTTATAGATAAACCTGATCTCGTTTAGAACAGTCCAGAAGAATAGTATATTATTATATATATTTTTTTAATACTAAAAGCTTCAACATTTGACTGCTGCTTAACTAAAACAAAAAAATACAATTTTCTTTCACATTCGTTTTTTTTTTTCAGTTAGTCAGTTATAATTTCTAATCTTGTAAGTTATCAACAGATACCATATATGTGTATGTAGTTTAAAGCTATTCTATCCATATTGCTATTTGCGAAACATCGCTATAATGCGTGCGTATTTAAATAAACCTTTTTTACCCTACTCAGGATGACAAGTAATACTAAGTACTTATTGTAATGAACTGCTATCACATAACAGGTATAACAGCGTAACAGTACGTTACAGATAGTATGTGTTCCTGATAATCGATTACTTTAAAAGACTGTCAATTATTTTAAGAAGATTATTCTAACTAGAAGATTCTGTATGTTAGAATTGAGATGATCCTTTAAAGATGATGTAAACATATGGACTTTAACAGAGATTCGGAAACGGCAAACAGCAATAAAATTTTACCGGTTACAGCTAATGATCAGATTCGCGAGAATGAAATTTCACTCTAAAATATCTTTTAACAGGAAGCTTGGTAGAGGAGGAATTTTACTTTAACTAACTGGAATATACCGGTATCGATAAAACTGTAACAAAAAATAACATATTTAAACAACAAGTTTCTACAGACCTGTGTTGGAACATGGTGCATGCGGAGATGGCCCGGATGTAATGTAGATGCGGCATGTGTGCCCGCCTCTTCTAACTCGTCAGCCCAAGGAGGCTGAAGCAGCCTGATGTCAGCGCGCTTCACTTCAACTATCTCCTTGCACAATTCACCATCGGTCACCTAAAAAGCAATAAGAAATTTACGTAATAGCCTCTTGCTAGACTTCTGTGTCGCACCAGCTTTAGAGCATTTATTTAACTAAGTCGTTTTAATATTCTTACTATTTGCAAATATTTTGGCAGATCATGTTTGACCCAATAAGTATGTGGACAATGTGTATATGTTGGATACTACTATAGGCTCAATCTTGTAAAACTATCTAATAAGTACACTTCTCATAATACTGTGCTTAAACTGTTCAAAATACTGCCATGTTACAAACCAATCGTGAAAGATTTTTATTGACATTTAATTTTGTTGCTCTAATTTTTACACATATTTGTGTGAGCTTCCTTAAAATAAAAAAATGTTTAAAAGTGATTTGAAATTAATTTGCCCTTCTTTACATGTTACAAGCCAATTGAAACGCTTCACGAAAGTTGTCTTGTGAATAAAATATTCGAAACAAAATTATGTTAAAATCTACTGTGTATTACAAGAATGACAGATTCTTAAATGAAAAATATTAAATGACTGATAACATATAAAAACATTTGTGAAATTTAGAAATTGTTCAAAACTTGCTGCACAAACACTAATCTAAAGATATCTTTCAACTCCTAT
Source organism: Spilosoma lubricipeda (assembly GCA_905220595.1). NCBI lineage: Eukaryota > Metazoa > Arthropoda > Insecta > Lepidoptera > Erebidae > Spilosoma > Spilosoma lubricipeda. The sequence continues at coordinate 6,615,626 of HG992295.1, forward strand.
CTCTTTGACGTATGTAAATTATATTGTATAATAATTTGACGTGTCCCTTCAGTCATAAAGTTACAATGACTACATTTGGTACACACATATTTTAGGTAGATAGGAATAAATAATCTGCTGCCTAAATTGCACAGCAATCAGACTCGTAAATTAGGCGTATTACGAAATAATACACAACCCTATTGAAAGCCTTAAGTCATTTTATCATGTCCTCTATCTGCAATTTAAATTAAACAGCCTGGATATAGTCAAATTGTATAATGTTGTGCAAGAGACTATTTATAAATGAAATAGTCACTTTGAAAATACCACTACAATAGGAAAGAAAACTGCAAGAATAACGTAACCTTACCTTAACTCTTATTCTGATTGGTGAATTAAGCACCTCATACACGATTCCTTCAACAAAAATATTTTGCACATTCTCCCGGCCCGGGTCTGTAGTCCTCACTACACAAGGCGATCCCATGACCAGATGGCTCATTTGGGGACTCGCGTCACTTATCACGTCATTCTTGTTCACATCGAACACATCACTATACTCCACAGATTCATTTTCGAGTCCATCGAATTCCACTAACACTTTACAACCTTCTCCTTGTCGAATAACTCCTGGAAGGTACACGCCGCGTTGTTTCGCTAGTACTCTGTGGTCCCGCCATTCAGAGAGATCAATATTTGGGTATGAGATAGAATAGTTCTTCAGGTGATCTGATAGTGGAGATTGATGCTGCACTATAGGCGAAGGTTGCAACACTGGGGGTTGGTATGACGAGAGCTGATATTCCATCGGCAACGGTGCATTGACAGTGTTATTGTTGGGGCAACTTTGTTGTATTTCTTCTAGTACGGAAGGATCAAATTTGCGTTTTTTGGGTAAAGTGCGCACCGGAGCCTGAGTAGGAGTCTGCTGGGCTGGTGGCTGGACGTTGTTGCCGCTGCTTGCGTTTCCAGGGTTTGTTGGATTGGCCATGGTTATATTGGGTGTAGGATTAGTAGATGCTTGAGACAGGCTCACTGTCCCCACGCTACTGATGACCGAGGCAGGTATCTAAAAGAAATTACTGAGAATTAATACCATAACACTAACAAAAATCCACAATTACTCATGTTTCTTAAGAATTGCGGGCTAACATTTTCCTCAATTATACAACTCGGAACAGATACAACATGCAAAGACTAGTTTTGATAAAGATGTACCTAATTACCATTTTAAAGTATTATACCTATTTTAATTTTACGCATATTATTATTTAAGTTTATCTTTCTTAATTAATTATTACTTTATTTTCCTTTCTTCTGATCTATTTATGTGACTTTTATTGACTAACAGTGATAATAATAGTTTACTGTTGATGTATTACTAGCTGAACCCCGCGGTGTTACCCGAGGTTAGTGTTGCACCGCGAGTAACGCCGCTGGATAACGTTAGTCTAAAAATGTAGCGTAAGTTACTCCCTGGATCATCAGCTACCTGTCAGTGAAAATCCTGTCAAAATCAGTCCAGCTGTTCCAAATATTACCCAGAACAAACAGACAGATTTTTTTTAAATACATTTTTGGTATATGTACCGTGTATAAACAGACACTCCAATTTTATTTATTTGTATAGATGTATGGATTGTTATGAATTTGTCTTTTTACTGACAGTGTGAGCAAATAAATTTAATGCATAAAGAGTTCTCCGAATTCAGTATCTCTTTATAAAAAAGTCAATTTTAGAAAATGTTAAATTTGGCAAATAGGGTCACTAGCAATTTGACAAATTTAATAGAACATTTTGCACATTTTACTCGTAAATAAGGAATCTTGTATAAACTACGTTATTGTAAGTGGAGCAATAATAACGTTGGTAGGTCGAACAGCACTGGCCATTCATTACTTTTTGTTATCATAACATGTTTGCTATAGGTATATTTGTAGTCACGAAACCTAAACACAAAAACGTTATTAGTTTTAGTTACTATTTTCCTGGTATGGTCTATTTCAGTCATTACATTAATCATTTAAGATAATTTCCTTGGAATTTTACGGACATAATACTTAATAATATTATGTTAATATTATATGACACACTGTGTACAAGGAAAGAGATGCTTTGTTATGTATTAACATCATTAACATTTGCTGGTTCCTTTCTCAATTTTATATGCGGTAAGCGCCATGTTTATCATTGAAAAAGGTTTTAGTTTTTTTTATTTATTATATTTATATAGGTGTATTAAAATTATATTCAATTTATGTATGCTAACTAAAAGTAAGACAGGCGACAGTTTGCCGATTTTTACACGACTACGGCGAAATGGTTTTGGCAATAGCGCCTTAACTACTGGACTGATTTTATCGAATTAGGTGTCAATAGATTAGGCCATTATTTCGAGATGACATAGCTTATATTATAGCTATATAGTTACCAAAAAAATCACGTTGTCGGGTTATACTTTTAGTATGGAGAGAACTGTTTAATGTACCTACCTAGTACCTACCTAATGTACCAATAACTAGCGACGCGGCCCGGTTTCGCAAGAAGTCTTCGAAATTCTCAGATTTCCAGTGTATCACACATATAAAGCTTTCTCTTGAATCACTCTATCTTTTAGTAAAAAAGCGTTAAAATCCTTTGAGTAGTTGAAAAGATCTAAGCCAACAGACAACAGTAGCGACTATATTTTATACTAAGTAAAGATCATCAATCAATTGAATGAATATGTTTATATGTATAATACATTACATTCGTAGAATACATATTACATAAACTATATTATCCTCTTGAATACTCGTAAACTACAAGAGTTTTCCTAATTAATTATCTATATTTTAACAATCAAAATTCATTTTACTAATAACTTTAATAGTATTCATTAAAAATATGTAAAATTATTATAATTGTCAACTAAAAATAATACCGTTTTACAGTTAAAAGAACATTGTTAAAGAAAACAGTGAAAATTGCATATCCATCAGTCGTTGTCGATCTACCTACATCATCATCGTCTCATCAAATTCAATCCCGAGAGGCAGTACAAAATGCCTTTGAAGAGTTTGTTTCCTCCCGTCCAGCAGATTTTTACAAGAAGGGCATCAATAAACTGCCAATGCGTTGGCAAAGGTGCGTCGATTGCATGGGTGATTACTTCGAATAACAGAAATAAAAAAGTTTGAAAAAATAAGTACTTTCACTAATTGCATACAAAACGGCAATTTCATAGGTAAAGACCTATTATTATTATAGTTTTAAAATAATAGGGTGAAAATAATAAAGTTATCATAAATATACTAACATGCCATAGTCATATATTTATTCAAATTTCAGTCATGATGAGTCGTAATTGCACGAGTCGTAAACTGTTCGAAAAGCTCCTTGGTTCAGAAAGTTTTTTTTTATTATTTTCAAATTAATTTTAAAGAAACAACTCTAGTCCGAACTAAAGAAAAGAACTTTAAGGTGTTAAATTATTTTAGGCAACTCAAAATTACTACACTATTAAGCATGACTCTTAACGTTGCTGTACCCACGTCAACACGAGATAGAGGGGCATGCAATAGCTAAATACCTAGTTATCTATAAGGCAACAATACCTCAACCAGTTTATATACATCTAATATTGGTATAAATAAACAAACCTGATCATCGATGTCGGCGTAGTGCGAGCGGTAGTGCGGCTGTGCGGGGGCGGAAGCCTGCGAGTGCGGGGCGCCGCCCGCGTGGCCACGCTGCATCACCGCCTCCCGCTACCAACACCACACCTCACTCATTGCGCGCGCAATCATAGCCTGTCAACAACAACAAACGTGTGTAAGCCCTTATCAATAACATATACATTTTACGCGATTTTCTGTCAAATGTGCGTTTTTAGTGTCTAGGTTCAAAAATTCACAACGCTTAATCTAATAAGGACACAAACAAATCACCGTTATTTTTGTAAGTTTACTATAATTCGGTAAGATTAAGCAAAAATGGGCATTAAAGTAGTTTTGTCTAGTTCATAAATCATTTTTCAGCTTTTCGCATGAAAAAATAAAAACCTAAGAAAGGGTTACGTTACGTAGTGTTCGACTATTTATTTGGCCTATTACCAAACCGATACTAATCTATGTATGATAAATAGTAGGCTTACCTACTATTCAAATTTACAATCCATATAAATCCATATAAAGATTATTGAGAATGATAATCTCGAAAAGTTTCTATTTCCAGAAGTGTAGAGGCTTTTAGTGATCGGATAGCGTCACAGATTTCTGTGGACAGAGAGGCAGACAAAGGAAATTGTTATACAGAGTATCTTTAGGACGTTAAAACAGTACAGTACAGAAATGTCAGTCACTCAAAATACACGAATGTACCAAGCAAAATGTTAGCCTTTGCAGAAGAATGAAAATGCATTAAAAATAACTCTAAAGAGTTAAGAAAGGAAATCAAAATTATATTCAAATAACTGAATCAAGAAAATTACAGAATGTAAAATAACAAATAAACACCTCATGCATACAATTTTATACAAATAAATAAACTCTGGACTTCGGATGTGACCTAAATAGCTTCAATGCGGTTGATCTATTTTTATTTTATTAACTATCAGGTATTGTGGTGGATGCAGAACTTTACTTTAGCATACAGCCAGACCGGTCACATAATAGACATGTTTAAACTTTTAAAAGCCTTTTCTGCATAGTATTTTTAGCAACCATCTAGTGAATTGAGAATGCATACGAAGTGACCTGTGGGAATCGGATAGATGGCAAAAAAGGAGAGTTATTTCAATTGTTTTATCATTCAAGTGTAAAGCACTTATTTATTTGGAAAAGAACTATCCCCATCAGATACAATTCGGATTGAGAGCAATAACCAAGTCGGGTTATACATTAGATACACCTTCAATTGTCTATACCGAGTCTGTTTAAAGATGGTAGGAAATAAGACTGCATCAGAATGTCAGATAGATGCAAGAATTAATGCAATTTATATCATCTTGCTTTACCATCGATCTGTGAAAGATGATTTGGGGATTGTTTAACGGATTCCGAACAATTATGTATTCCGATCGTCGTTCGGTTAACTTATGAAGGCATACTTCGCACACAGCCTAATATTCGGCCATGATAGTACCCACAATGCCTACTTCCACTTAGATCATTCACCAGACCATAAAGACGTTCTTGGAAGAATATATTAATCTAGATAATAGATTAGGCAACGATGACGTCAGGCGCAAAAGATCCAACAAATAGTAAATTGACTTAATTCATGGTCAATGGTGCATTGATGCTGAAAGTATCACCAGTACAAATTTTATAATTAAACGAACGACAAATGAATATAGAGCATGAGAGGAAATTCCACATTAATTATCATATCAGTTTGTAATTCCGAATAAAGTTTAGTAATATTTTATGTGATCCTACGTGAACTAAAAAAAGATCAGGCAAGTGCGAGTTGTGCGGATTCGTGCAGGAAGGGTTCCGTACCATATCTATACATCAATTTCGATCAAAAACGGTCCCGTTTTACCCTTTGGGTGGGGAACCCTAAAAACCATATTAGGTCATCTAAAATTCGGGCGTGTCAACGCTAACAGACGCGACGTCGACGAGACGTGATGCGCAGCTTACAAATGTTGTAAGTGATATTACATGCAACGTCACGGGAAAATATATCTTTGTTAATTTATAGTCCTATGGCATCGCCAGGGTTAAAAAGTACCCTATTAGTATCCTCAGTAATTCGTAAATGACATAATTTTTGTTAATGAGTACATTTTGAACACGTGGTCAAAAGCATTCGCTACATAATAATATAATGATAAATGACAATTAACTTCCTGAAAAGATTTGACCTCAAGCAGTCCTCATCATCAACAACCCATAAGGGTTAAGGCCATACGTCCCCACGCTGGCCAAGTGCGGGTTGGGTACTGGCAAGGCAATATTGTGGCTACGTCATCTTGTTGTTGGATGTTTCTAAGCCGCCCAAAGGCATCCAAGGCAGGCTTCACGGCTGTTATCATACGATAACAGCCGGGACCGATTGCTTAACGTGACCTTCAAATCACGGAGACGCTCATGGTAGGTAACATGGCAATAGCGGTCACCCATCTAGGTACTGACCATGCCGTCGTTGCTTAGCCTTGGTGATTTTTTTTTAATCAGCGAGTGCAACTTGGTTATGAGCGCCTCTCAGGCGTCAGGCAGAAGGCAGGCCATTAAAGAAAAAAGGCCAAAAGGAAAGGAATTCAGCAGCGATCTGTCGAATAACCTAATCCTAATGATTTCGAGAAAAGGGTAAGATATTGAACAAGAATTTATCATAGGTTGTTCTGTCCTGATAAGCGTAGGTTCGTTTTTATTTACAAACGACTGTCGCAACAATAATAGGATGACACATACCGGAGTTAACAATTCGTCTTTGTTTTCAAAATATAATACAGTAATTACGTATACTGCAGCCGGAGGTTCCAAAGAAAACCAAATTTACTTATAGTTAATTTAATAAAAAAAAGAAATTACAAACTAATTTACAATTATGTGAATCCTACTCGAAGTATGAGCTAGGAATCTCATTACAAACTACAGCTAATTAGTCTAGTGATTCCGCCTCGAAGTGTGAAGCAAGAATGACCTAAAGTAATTGAATTTTAATATATATACACTATAATGATGACGTCGGTGCCTCGTGTTACCGTTGGTCTCACAATAGGCCTTTGTGGTCTGTTCTCGTAATGTCGCTCTTGAGCTTGTGGCCAGTTTCCGCCGTGGGTCCGGTTGCATAGAGACTGCAGTGTCGGCATATTGAACACGAGTTCGTGATCTCATAACAGGCCTTTGTGCTCTGTGTTCGTAATGCTGCGTTGACGACACATTTAGGGGTTTCATATAAAACAAAAAGTCATTCTTTATTGAGAAGAAATACTGATACGTGTGTTTAGACTAGACGCTATAAATAGTTACGTAATGCTGCGTTGACGATATATTTAGGGGTTTCATATGAATATGTAACACCTCCACCCTCAGTTCAGCAACTATTTTATCATGTTAATGGAAAATGTTGCTGGAAACTCTTCTCGTTAAGGGTTGGCTGTAGCTTCCATAGTGTGTTTCTGAAGTGTTTGGTTCTCTTTTGAACTATTTCGTTTTAAGTGCCAGATCTTGTAGTTACAGCCTACTGCGTAGGTGATAATTGCAGTTGTAACTGATACCAATACATAGAATGGGATGGTTGTATGGTATAGGTTAGTTGACTGGACATTGTCGATTTCCATCGATATTTCTCTGGGATACTTTATTCTGAATGCTGTGAAGATCTTAAAGGTTTATTGATCTTGAGCTAATGTGATTATATGCAGCTGTCTGATTGATTTTGTGTCTCACAGAGATATGTGCTGTGCTATACTATACTTCGGGCATTCTGCCTCTATGTACACGAATGATTTCTCATTTGTTGCTATGTAAGGAGCGGAAGGGATAAGGGCAAGTAAGCAAGTTGTTCGCTGTTGGGTACAATAGACAGTCTGTATAGAAATTATAGGAAAACTATAACTATTCTATTCCTAACAAAGTAAGAGCCAGGTTTCATAAGATTATAATATTTTCTTAACTCTAAGTCGGGGATGTAATCTCTACTGTAAACTATTCTTAATTAATCTATTATAGACTTTAGAACTTCGATGTCTCTCATAGAATGGTGAATGAAAGATAATATATTTTCTAATTTAATTATCTCTAACATTAAGTCTTCTACGTTATTACTAATTATTCCTAAGATTTGGGTAAACTGTGCAGGTTTAATGAGACTGCAATCTCTGTAAGTATAAGTTGTCATCATATACGTACTTGATAGTATCTAAGTAATCTAAATTGCTCGTTATACGTTTAATTACTGATCCTAGACCATCTACTAGACCTCTTTTAACTCTACTAGGTTCCAAAGATTTTACTTGATTTAACATTTTGCCAAGCTTGTTAGTCTGGTAAGATAGTCAATCCGATATTCGTAAAGTGTGTAAGTATCGTTACAAAGTCTGATTTTGAATGTCTTCAGTTGATTCTTTATTGGGTTTATCTTATTTTCGATGTCATCTAACTGTACGTATTGTATAAAGGAGTGGTAGTGAGTGGTTAGTCTAGTCAATCCTAGTTAATACGGTAGAGTCTGGTCTGTCAGCTAGTGATTTAAGTCTTATCTCCTGGGGTTGAGTCACTTGGACTGTCAGTAGGGACAGAATCCTGTAACAATGTCTTTGTTTTAGGTGTTCGCTTTAATCGAGACTTCGCTACTAGTCCGCGTTTCTTTGATGTATAGATGTGTATGGGTGAGTCGGCTAGGGCGGTGTCTTGAGTATACCGCGGTGCTGTTTTCTGGCGGCTAGCAAGAGGATTTTTAATAAAAACTTGTTGTTGAGGGGCGTATTCTACTTCTGGTTCGCGGGTTTTGTTCCTATTTTCCATTAAAGTTGTTCGATTGCTTAGTGACGATTCATTAATTAAATCATAAACTTGTTTCGTTTGTTGCCTATGGTTTTCAAATGGTTTAGTCACTGTCGGTTTTCTTTTCACGTCGCCAACAATGGTCAAATGAATTTGTCTGTTGAATTTGTAAAGGGGGTCATCGGTAATGGGGACTTCTAGTATGGGATGTTCATTGCTAGTATGTACGGTATCGGTTGAAGAGTTTAAGTGTTGGGCTGGTGCCTCTGATGGATTGTTAATCATCGAACTAGGTTCTTTAATGTTGCCTATCAATGAGTTAATTTCGTCTATTTCACCGTTATGAATTTCTACGCGAGATAGGGCATCAGCGTTAGTGTTACATTTTATGTTATATACTTCAGCACGGGCTGGTTGGTCTAAAGAAAAAATAATGTCGTTAGGCGTTGGGTTTTGTATAATGCAGTTACAAAAATGTTGCTCGTTTATAACGCTACGCGAGTTATATACTTTAATGTCATTAATGGAAGTTCGTGTAATTAGTTTAAAGTTTTTTAAATCTATTTCAGCTTGCCATTTCGATAATAAATCCAGTCCTATTAGTCCATCAAAATAGTTATGAAATCGGTATACAAATAATTTAATACTATCCTTTTCATTGAGTTCTGAAAAACAGGGTAACGTTATGGAGTAGTCATTCCTACTGACTCCGTGTACGTTTGTTACTTCGAATGGGTCATAGTTCAGAGAGTAATCTGCGTAAAATTTTTGTACTGCCTCGGGGCTTATAAATGACTGGTTGGCACCGGTATCGATTAAAATTTTTAAAGGGGGTTTAGTGATTTCGATATATGGTAGCTGTCTCTGAGTTTGTAGGTTAATGTCTATCTTTGCTCTTTTGATATCTTGGCTGGGCCCTGATTGTGGGTACATGTCGTTATACTGGTCATATGTCTCGTCTCCATAAATCATGGTATTGTCATAGTTATAGTTGTAGGCTTGGTAATAGTCGTTAGAGTCAAAGTTAGTGTCTTGTTCTGGTTCGTAGTGAAAGTCAGAGTAGCAGGAGTTGTCTGTAAATTCGTTAAAATTAAGTTCTCGTGATTTAAAATAATTATTCGGTGCCGGGTTACCGGATCTACGCCAATCATGGCCTGACAGCATGGGTCTTGGAACAAAGTGTTGGACTCCGCTCATGGGTTTTGGATTGATATTCTGATGGAGATTATGCCTAGGAGGCGCATGAAAAACGTTACTTTGTGGATGATAGTTTGGCGGCGGCGCGCGGAACATTTGCTGTGTACGAGTAGGGAACCGGTTTTGGTGTGTATGTGAGTTCTGGTGAACATTAGGTACGTTAGTGTTAAATTTAAAAGCGGGTTGTGGTTGGTGACTCCGTAGTCCTATAGGGGCTGGCCAGTTTGATACTTGAGGTCGCGGGACGCTCAGTGTGTTCAATGGTGTTTCGTAGGGTATAGGTACTTTAGAATTACTATGCTTTCTCGAGGAATCATTACGATTTTGTAAGTACATAATATTTAATTCCTCCTGTACATATTCGAGAGCTTTTTCTATTGTCTCCGGTCGCATACAACGAATTCGCGATCCTAAAGGTTCTTTTAATCCGCGAACGAACGCCTGCATGGTAACCTTTCTGTAAAGCGATCTTTTCGCTTCTATGGTTGTCGGAATACTTTCGTGTAACGTCACGTATGTCATAATAGTACTGAACAAAGTTTGGCATTGGTCATAGAATTCTTGAGGAGATTTGTTACCTTGTATAGCTAAAGAGAGGTCGCTGTACAAAGCCGTCTCGTCTCGCTGATCTGAAAAATTATTGATAAGTGCTAATCTAATCCCTGCCCACGTCTCAGGAATACCATTCGAGTTTATAGTGGATGCTGCGGTTCCTGTTATTTTATTTAAAATACCATTTAAGAGACACAAGTTTCCTAATTCGCTGCCTGGCTCGGGGCTCGCGTACTGGGTTACTATCCTATCACAAATGTGAATAAATCTTATTAAAACGTTCGCGTTGCCATCAAACTCTGGCACTAAGCGCAAGGCTTTGAATATAACGTCTGGGTCGTGCGACATCTTTACACTAAATAAGCTAGTTAAATCTAAATCTAATTTACTGTCTATATCTCTATTACTGTCTAAAATGTGCCGGCGAGCCTGTCGCGATGCAGGATCCCGGTTATACGACTTTTCGTAGCGAAAAATGTTGGAATTAAAATTAATTAGGATAAGGTAGGAAGCAACACGAGAAAGATTCAAGTGTACTCACAAATATTTCATCTCTGGATTTCCTCGGTGAATCGATGTCTGGATTCTCCGTCCGGCTACGCAGTTGTCACGTAGATTCTGGATCCTCTGGCTGGGGCTTGATAGCCACCCGGGTGACTCGCGAACGCAAATATCGATATGAGATGCTTGTAATGCTCGCGAACCGGCCCGCGAGGATCCTACCGACTGCGCCAATTACGTATACTGCAGCCGGAGGTTCCAAAGAAAACCAAATTTACTTATAGTTAATTTAATAAAAAAAAGAAATTACAAACTAATTTACAATTATGTGAATCCTACTCGAAGTATGAGCTAGGAATCTCATTACAAACTACAGCTAATTAGTCTAGTGATTCCGCCTCGAAGTGTGAAGCAAGAATGACCTAAAGTAATTGAATTTTAATATATATACACTATAATGATGACGTCGGTGCCTCGTGTTACCGTTGGTCTCACAATAGGCCTTTGTGGTCTGTTCTCGTAATGTCGCTCTTGAGCTTGTGGCCAGTTTCCGCCGTGGGTCCGGTTGCATAGAGACTGCAGTGTCGGCATATTGAACACGAGTTCGTGATCTCATAACAGGCCTTTGTGCTCTGTGTTCGTAATGCTGCGTTGACGACACATTTAGGGGTTTCATATAAAACAAAAAGTCATTCTTTATTGAGAAGAAATACTGATACGTGTGTTTAGACTAGACGCTATAAATAGTTACGTAATGCTGCGTTGACGATATATTTAGGGGTTTCATATGAATATGTAACACAGTTCAAAATACAACGAGTTTATTTTTACAAACAATACTGCAAATTAAGCGAAGTGGACCGTTGTGGAATCTCAGCTCACAATTTCAGTAGCTCCACTACTTCCGTATCAAGATAATCATTGATTAGTTTTTAATCAAAGGCAAGTCAATCTGAGCTTATTTCATATTAATAATACGCATCTATACAAATAAATAAAATTGGAGTGTCTGTTTGTAATATTAAAATAACAGCTTGTTAATCAATGCATATGTATATATACACGATACATATGCCAAAAATGTAGTTAAAAAAATTTTTGTCTGTCTGTCTGTCTGTCTGTCTGTCTGTCTGTTTGTTCCGGGTAATCTCTGGAACGGCTGGACGGATTTTGACGGGACTTTCACTGGCAGGTAGCTGATGATCCGGGGAGTAACTTAGGCTACTTTTTTTTGACTAACTTTGTCCCGCGGCGTTACTCGCGGTACAACAATAACCGCGGGTAACACCGCGGGGTTCAGCTAGTATAATATATGTGTGAGGGGAGATATATGCATAATGTATCTGTGTAATTGTGTTAGGTAATATTACTTTTATACGCAAACTCTAAATTTACACCACAAACTACAAATCACTAGTATAGTCCATCTTAAGGTTTCCTGGAAGAAATCGCAGTCTGCGATAAGGCCGCCCATTGTACCACTGTTTTTGTTTGTTATTGTCTTCAATGTATATTTCATTTTATGGTGTACAATAAAGAATACCTATCTATCTATCAATAAAAACCCTATTTCATTAAATGTTGATCTCAAAACCATTCATTACATAGTCCGATGTTTTCAAAACCAATTATGAAAATGACGCAACAAACTTCAGGGGTTAGGTTTATCATTTTCCAATGCTATTTTACACGTACATAATGAGTCAGGTATGCAAATGAACCAAAAGCTACAGCTACAAAGTAACTAAAAGTGATAGTTATTTACAATTTCAAGCAGACTTAAGTAGCAAGAACATAAAACTTTATGAGCTCTCTACCGTAAGTAAACATGGGATGCAGCATAAACCTTTCAAATAGTACTAACTTTTGTTTGGTGCATAAAGCTGATACCTAACTACCTGTCCTATAAAGATTTAAGTCCTATCGTCTCTATGTATGTAAATTGTTATAAAAGATATGTCCAGTAATATGTCCTATCTATGAGTTCAAACACCTAATGTGAGCTTTAGAGAACCTGTTGTGTAGTTGTAAAAGTATGTAATGCAGTATTTACTGCGATTCTTTAAACGCAACTTCGTATTGCGAGAGGAAGCTTTATCATCAATTGCCTAGTTTCAACAATAATAACTGCAAACTGTTCAAGATATCTAGCCCAATGTGTGATTCCAATATGTTATCTCATACGTGGTTCCTCTTAAATGGTCATTATCGATGTCTTTATACATATAACGGACCTACTTAACTCGTGTTTGTGTTTTGTTTGAATCAAATGTAGTGATTGATGACTTTTTTCTTCTTAAATACTAGATGATGAGGAAGATTAATAATATCAAGATGACCTGAGCAGAATACATACTTTATATTTTTGATAAGTGAAAAATTAGAAAAATAATCTTATTAAATTTAGGGCGGATCAGGACTAATTGACTCTACTCATTAATCTAGGTCACTGATCGAACTAACTTGAGAGCATAGCCTAACCTGAATATACACGATGTAATATCGACCGCTATGGCCGTTTATGCTTCTGTCTCACGTGGGATTGTGAGTTAAAATCCCGCTTAGTGCAAATATTTGTATGTAAAGAGTATACTTTTCACACTGGTATGTAAAGTATATTCTTTATAAAACATCCATCACATACAGTCACGCCTTTTTCCCAGAGGGGTAGGCAGAGACAAATGATCTCCACTTACTAGGGTCCTGACATACCTCTTTGGCTTTATCCACATTCATCAATCGCTGCATGCATGCTCGTCGGTTCCTGGTGCTCTTCACATTGCCCTTTTTCAGAACATCACCAATTTAGTCGGTAAATGTTCGCCGAGGACGACCTTTTCCACACATTCGCTCTATGAATTCCTTTCGTGAATCTTCTATCATCCATCCTCTCTAAATGGCCACAATATCGAAGCATAGCCCTTTTCTATCCTTGTAACTACATCTTCTTTCAAACCACAACGTTCTCTTATAACTAGATTCCTGTATCTATCACTAATTTTCACATCACACATACTACTTAGGGACCGCATCTCCAAATGTTGTGGAGACTCCAAGATTCGCTGACATACACAAGGGTTGGGACGAGCACACCATAGTGAACAGCTAAACGCGCCCTTTTTGACACGTTTTTGTTAGCAACAAAGGCGTGCAAGGCAACATTCACCTTATTGCCCGGTTTCACTCTCCTTTCTATATCATCTTCATGTACTCCATTCCTTGTGAACATCGAACTAAATATACAAACCCCCTCACTTGCTTTACTTCCTCATCTTCTATTGTAATATTCAAGTCAGTCATACTATTTTCCCTTTCAATGATAATTTCTTTGGTTTTCATCATGGTATAACAATATACTACGCCAGGTATGGCATTCCGACGAACGATATGACGTCATCATCGCTGTCGCTGGTGTTGGTTGGTTTCTTTTGTGTTATGTTGCTATTCATTGATTCTAATTGGTTAATTTCGTGTCATGTTGCTATCACGTGGTAACTGGATAGTGACTACACATCCTTGTCTGCCACCTCTCGAGACGTCAAACCAATCTGTGTAGGTCCCATTGGTTCGGTCACAGGCTCTAGAATTCTCTTATAGAGACACCAGCTGGCCGTCCATCCCATACATAGATAGTGTTGACTCGGTCATAAGCCTTCTCGAGATCGATAAACGCGCAGAAAACTTTCTGACGTTTAGTGAGGTGTTTTTCAATGATTGATCGGAGCGAGAATATCTAGTCCGTACATCCCATTCCCAGACAAAGCCAGTTGACGAGCGGGATAAGTTCTAACTTATCCCGCTCGTCAACTGGCTTTGATGTGTCTGGAGCAAACACTTCCAACTACAAATAGTTTTACACCATACATGATATTTCCCGTAGAACCGATAACCGTTGGGGTAAACGGGTTCTTGAGTGGAGACCGCGTCTCGGCAAACGTAGTGTAGGACATCCGCAGGCCAGGTGTGATGATTTGCGCAAGACGGCTGACAGGAGCAGGATGCGAGAAACTGAAGATTGAACTAAGTGGCAGGAAATTGGAGAGGCCTATGTCCAGCAGTGGACTGCGATAGGCTGATGATGATGATGAAAAATAATTTTGTAAGGCCCATCTTGATCCTTATGTAGAGAAGTCTAGAACTCACACAATCGTATCTATTCACACTTTCAGAGAGCACGATGCCTACTCCTTGTCTAGCTCTTTCTGTTTCTGGTACACCTGACCAGAATATTGTCAGGTTATTGTAAACATCGTGCTCTGCTCATTTCTCCGTTCGTTCGGTTCGGTTTATACACAAAACATCTATTCTTTTGTTATTCATCAAATCACACACTTCGTCCATTTTATAAGCCATTCCTCCGCAGACGTTCAGCGTAGCAAAGCGACTCTCAAGAACCCGCTGTTCGCCCCTCCGAGAAGCATTACGTGACGGGTGGCGAGCCTCGTCGCCGACTTGATCTTGCTCCCAGCATTTGATTTACTCAGCCCACAGCTGGCCGCGGAATTCTTCGCACCCTCTGACCATTTAAGGTCTGCCCGGGACGGAGGGTCATTCCTTGTAAGTTCCCAGCCACGAGTGTTGAAAAAATGATTGGGAGTATGAACAGGATAATTTGTTATTAGAAGGGGAAGGATTAGGTAATTGGAACTTTTCGCCACGGAGTGGGAATAATGGTGTGACAAAACAGTGCTCGAGGCCCTGGAGTCGCGTACCCATATGCCCGCGCACTTTCCGGCGAAAATGTGCCTGACAGGAGCACCCTTTCTTTATCTAGTTTCTAATAGTCTAGAAAAATAATGCTACGTCTACGCGACTATTGTTCTTTGAAAACAACTCCCCGCATTAGGGATATTTCCTGTGCCGTGGGGCACTTTACAAACATATACGAAACGGACACAAAGAACATTCAAACTAAGAACTACAGTAGCGCTGCAGAAGCGGCGTGGAAACTGTTTGAGCGACTACGCCATCCATGCAATCTAGCATATATTTTTATATTATTGTAACACAAGTAAGAATATTGATTATTACCCAATGTACAAAAAAAATGGCCTTCAATATTAAATATGTATGTCCAATGTTTAAAAAATTCTAAGTGAGAGTCGAATGACTCCCCGAATTTTCGTGCATGAAATAATAAAGGATAAATCTAACAACCATTACTATTAAAACAGTACCACTATATCAGAGCCTGATAGATGATAAACATAAAAAGACCAAGATACAACACAACATGACGACAATATTAATATTCTAGGCATCGCTAAAGTATTTTAGACTAAAATGCACTCAATCGCCTCGATCATAAAGAAAGAATTACAGAATTTAACAAACTGAATCATAGTAAGTGACTCATTAACAAGCTAGTTCGTGTATTTAAGTTAGATGAATTCAAGTGCTTTTCTCATGATGTGATTGCTAAAACAATTTAGTTGCTATCCGAACCGAGTGTGTCTTAATTTAGTGAGCTTTCAATTTTTTTATTATTTTCGTAAAACTACTAGGTTTAAATTGATATTTAATAAAGAAACGGTTTATGGTAAATTGTTTTAGTACTTGTTCCATACGTTTAGCTAAAAATGTTTAAAATTCAAACAAAGGAAGCGACAGAACCAGAATGATTCGTCCATTATACAACACCACAATATTGAGTCAAGTCGTTACGGTATGTGATTTCACGAGGTCAAGACCCTATTGAACCCACCCCCTGATTGCATTTGTACTGAGAGCTACCTTCTGTCGTATGATGATGTTAAAAGTGCGCTCAGTTTTAGTAAACTTTCTTCGATATATTTCTGTCTATAAGTCTATTACAGAGATATGTATGTGACTTAATTTCGAACCCGAGAAATACAATAAGGATCAGTGACGATTATCATAGAAATAGATCACAATCTATGCAGTCAGGGTGTTTTCGAGTAAAATGGTAGTGGCATGTAAGAAGAAGGAGGAAGTGTTTTTTGATCAGCAACATGTGTGTGGTAGTTTTGGAAATCTTATGGTCAGTTTATTGTAAGGATGTAAGTTTACACTGACCCATATGCATTTTGGCTAAATTAACCTGAAAAATTTAGAACAACAAAATTGTGAATTGTACTCATTTCTTTTAAAATTCGTCGACTCAACTTAAGCAGCATCATTCAAGGTATGCTTACCTTATGCTTACCAAGGTATACTTAAAGAAGATATGTCGAATTACACGTTAAAGTGCACTCAAGAAACAGATGAACATGGTAAAAATTTTTGAACAAAAACTTTGATTTTTCCCTACCAACTAAGTTACAGGACTGGCTGTTGTGGAAACCCTATGTCCAGCAATGGGACCTCCATTGCTGGACATATTTCAGCGGATAGACAGATTAATGGAACGTGTAGTTCATTAGTTTGTTAAATGTGCACTTAATAACATTTCTTTCAATGTTTTTTACTGAGAGAGCGATTCCACTAAAAGGGCGATAAAGCTTTTGTGTCTCCTACTCAACATCGGGTGCACTATCGGCTTATTTTGCCCGTATACCACAATAAAAGCCTAAAATTACTTACTGTAAACTTTATTAACAAGATCTGAGGAAAAAACATAATAACTAAGTTTATAAATTAATTAAGAGTTGTTTAGCCCTATCTTACATGTGCAATCTTTGATTAAGTAATAAAACTTTAGGCTAATTGCTATGAATGTCCAACTAGATGGCGATTTACGAGGTTGGCAAAACTCGTTTCGAGAGTGATGCGAGTAAAAAAATAATAATGGATCTGATGATGAGTAATGCTACCGAACGATGATAAAATCACTGTTTAGTACATTCACTGCGGCTTTATGGCACGTAGGTACACATTGATAAAACTATTTATACGTCAGACATTTTTAATGAGAACTTTTTTGTACTTTTTCCTGCAAATGCATGCTGAGCACTTAGTTATTTTAAGTTAATTTAAAATAGATTTCGCTCGGATCAATAACCCGGGGACTAGGAGGTCTCTATCTTTTGTTT
Source organism: Spilosoma lubricipeda (assembly GCA_905220595.1). NCBI lineage: Eukaryota > Metazoa > Arthropoda > Insecta > Lepidoptera > Erebidae > Spilosoma > Spilosoma lubricipeda. The sequence goes on from HG992295.1 coordinate 6,633,289, forward strand.
AAATTTTTATACAGACATGGACGGTGGTTTCCCATTTAGCGTTTAGACAATAGAGAATTTTAAATATATTTTACGTTACACGGGAGAAAAAGCACAAAAAAGTTTTGTTAACAGATAAGTGATATAGACATGTAAGCAAAGAGAATGTATGATGACAAATTTAAATTATTATCTTCATGAGAAAATTGCGTGGCTGGGCTTATAATATGTAGGCGCATTAATAACAACTGACAATCCATTAGGCGTCGCGGGGACTACTGGTTTAAAACAATTCTTGTAAAAAATGCTTTACTAAACACGCGCAACTTCCTGTCAAGCACATACTATGATTATGTAGTTTGCGAAGTTAAGGTATATTTATCTAGACTGTTGTGTTGCTTGCAATCAATATATGACTTTATCCATTTGATACAACAGTAGTGTGCATTCACTTTTTGTATTTATTTTTCTTCTTAAAGTAGGCCGTCTTTTTACTACAGTGCGTATTTGTTCTAAGATTCATTCTTGATTTTGTGTTTTCGCCCTGGCTGATTGGAAAGGGCATAATTTCTAGATGGAAGACTTAGATAAGAATAATTTAGTATTCCCTAAGAATTATTTGAGTCAGGATATAGGTACCTATTTATTGGAAACAGTAACTAGTGAAATCCTTGTAACCGTCCTTAATTGACGGTTGCAAGGAAACCGTCCCTACCTTGTAAAAAGTCCGTACTCAAATTTGGAAACTGAATTGTAAATACAAAATATAGGAAGTTCGCCTTTTATTCTAAAACTAGTAACTTTTAAACATATAGGTGATTTACCTACGCATTTAAAAATAAGTAGGTAAGTCACCTGTATGTAATACCTATATGCCACCTATATTATAGTTTATTTTTTTTCATAACTAGATTTTACGGTTCTGGGTTCTAGGCTAGGCCTTTTTAAGCCAGTCGTTGATATATGATTTGAGACAGTTTGATGGAGAGCTTTCTTTCAAGTTTACAAGTTTTTTTACCACATTTCACAGTTCACTTCACACGCGTCACTCGGAAATTAGTTGAGTCTGTTCAGGTGAGAGGGAATGTAGCAATGTCCAAACTTTAGTCCGTTCATATGTAATGAACTTCCTGTTCTCCCTATAGCCACAATAAAAGTTGGCTCACATTAAAAAAAGAAAACGTGTCAATCTATGTCATCTGTTGTAAGGAATCGGATAACATAATTTTACTCAAACCCAAGTTTGAAGTCTCTAACTTCTCAAGTCAAGATACAGTCCAGTCAAGTATGATAGTCGTGACTTTAGTTACTATAAGTTTTTAGACATCTGACGTGGTGTTAGATAAACAACAATAAAACACTATTACTCAGAGTTTACTTTCTAAAATGTGTTAAAACCGGTAAGAAGTTTTTATCAAAGAGTCTTTAGTGACCTCAAGTATTCTAAATAATATTGTTTAAAAGAAATACTTCTGTTAAAACAGAGTATATGGCAGCCAGGGTACAGTAAAAATGCTACACCAAAACTTAATAGGTAGCATGTGTCACCATACCTGCCAATTAAGAAATACAAGTTATTTGATTGAATTATTGTTTTCACAAGTCCCTTGCAAAGACAACACTTCATATGCTTGAGTCACCTAATATTAAGTGACTATCATCGCCACACACACATGTAACTCAATATACACAAATGCACTTCTCCTTGAATTTTGTTTTCACAAAGGAAGAAGAAGACCATCGGGGATATACATTTACGTTTTTATCACATGCATGTTAGCCATCGTATGTTAAATACGGCAAACAAAGCACTTAAGAATTCGTTAGTGTGCATCAGTTAATATCGTACACCTCACTATGAATGTAAAAACAGTCTGAATGCTGTAATTAAAGTAAATAATAGAGTATTGCGATATTTTCTTATTGATCTGACATTGTGGAAATTTACAATTGGTACAAACCTGATAATTTTAACTTAGGCGATTTAAGTCTAGGTTTTTTAATTTGAAGGCCAGTAGATGTCCTAGTTCTAATGTTTTTTCCCGTTTCTAAGACGAACGCAGTAGCTAGGCTGGTACAGACTCAATTCCGTTCGTTGCTTATTCGACGCTTGTGGTATCCCCTACGCTTGCTCCCTCGATCAATACGTTTTCGCCTAACTATTAGAAATGTGGCGACTTCCACATACAGCGCATCAAGAAAACACATGACAGCGCCACCTACCGAAGATGCACTGAACTACGGAGTAACATACGATATGAAGAAACTACCAATCCTGCATCGCGCAATAAAAGTTTACGCGCCGATTAGCATATACAACATCCCAACATCAACCGTTGGGCGGTGGCCCGCCAGGCACGGTCACGTCGCCTGGTCTGAGGATCCTCCCTTTGTGTTGGAGGGACATAACACACCTGTCCCCCACAGATATCTAATTAAAACAAAATATTAGAGTTCATTGACTACAAAATTAATTTATTAATAAAAGCTTATCTCTGGTTACATATATTATATTTCCTGCTAAAGAATTGACGATGAGTCGATAAAAGGAGCTTGTTTGTATTACTATCGTTGAATGAGACAGTCTAATGAGTTAATGAGTAACCTTCAGGTACTACCTGCCGTATTGCCTATAGTGAGTAAGATGTCCGTTCAGCAAGAAGCTTTCTAAATTACTCGTATTTATATTACATCCTGGCGTGAAGATTTAAGTAATAAAATATTAGAAAAATACGATTGATTTTAAAATCAATCATCAGAGGAAATTAGTTACATATATTTTTTTAAACTAAACATGCATAAAGACTGAGTAACTTGTCTTTACAAACCCGCGTCACTAAGCGGACATGTTTGAACATGTTTGGTAAGTTAATATGGCCCCATGCAATGGCGGCCTTCGATAATGAATCTTTATAGCTAGGTATATTGTAAGTAGGTTTGAAGATAACAGCACAGATTATGAACAAGTGTATTTGTATACAGAGTAGGTAGGTGTGCAGTTGATGATTCATACAACAACACATTAGAAATTCACCTTACACCTTTGCGAGATAATATTATCTGCCACAGGTTATAATATCAGCAATGTTGGATTTGTTATTTAACAGTTTTATTGCATTATAAATATATATACATCTCATAAAGTGGTTGAAAATTTACACCAAAAAGAATTGATCTTTCATACTAATATCATTTACGCGAAAGTTTGTAAGTATGGATGCATGGATGTTTGTTTCTCTTTCACGCAAAAACTACTGAACAGATTTGGATACAACTTTGCAGTTTATATTTATACCAGCTGTTGCCCGCAGCTCCGCCCGCGTGTATGTCGATTATCGCGACAAATAGTAGCCTGTGTGTTATTCTGACATATAAGTTATAATACTGTAAAGTTTCATCAAAATTTGTTCAGTAGTTTTTGCGTGAAGAATTAAAAAATTAAAAAAAACACTTACAAACTTTCGCCTTTTTTATTAGTGTGAAGGCCTGCCAAAGTGACTACTCTGCCTGTCTGTCTGATGAAAAGCATGAGTAGATACCAAGAGTACTCCATGTGAAAGCAGACAATGTAACAATACAATACAGCAATACCACTTACACAATGCTGGCCTACTGAGATGCGTATGCATCATTGGGCCTCTGGCTTTGCATTCAAAAATTAATCACTATAGCACGAATGCTGTTATTTCTTTATTAGTTTTCTGTGAAAGTGAATGTCACTGAACTATAAATGTACCTTATATAAATAGTATTTAAATAAGGAATCCCATAATTTTATTCAGCTAGTCCCTTAAGTTAGATAAATCAAAACTCCTTGCTCAGTTTCATTGTTTTTAAGTTAAACTCTTTTTAAGGCAACATTACACCACTTTTCAATATCTAGAATAGATGAATAACAATGGATTGCATGGCACCTTCTTATGGAGAAACCTATGTCTAATGGGTAATAATCTGTTAAACACTGTTGATGAATGTCCAGCCAGATATCAAATATCTGACAGTATTAATAATAGTGTTATACAAATTACATAGTAATATAGTAACAGTCATCAACAGGTTTTTGGCTTTCCAACTACGTAATGTTTGCTTTTCCACCATGCTTTGTTTGTTTTGCTATTATAACAATTTAATTGTGAAAAAAAGCAAACAGAAGATCAATAATTATAATGTGTGATGTAATATTATGTAAGTGTAACACAATGTAGTTACACGTAAGGTCTTATTATTACATTGTGATAGAATTAAAATGATTACTTGTTGCCAATACATGCAAGTAAAATAATAATAATTTTGTTAAAAATATGTTTTATCAATAGTAGAATTTACTAAAATATTATGTGTATCGCATCACTATTTTGCTAACAACAAGATTCATTTTGCCAAAAAATGTGACAGATTTGTTATAAAAATTTATAAAGTTTTATGAATTTAAGTGAAAACATATTTTTGTGTCATATCTATTTTTTTATATTAAAAATGTGAATGTGAGTTTCTACTTATAGGCATGAACTGCTCAACTGATCAACAGGAAATGTTGCATTCTTAGGAAAACAAAGCAAGTTTAGAAGTTGATACTTGGAAATATTCTTCAATATTGCTATCCTCATTTTAGTTTCTATGGAAATAAACTAGTTCTTGGATTGGAATAAAAATAATTGATGTCTTTTGTCTCTAGTTAAGAATGGTGATGAATTAAAAATACTGAGAGTCAGAACCATCTTATGGATGCGGTAGCGGGCCACTTAGAGAGTAATCTATGCTGAAATATAATACTGCAAAGAAAAGGAAAACTTAAAATAAACCCTATTGGGTTAGTTTCAACTTTCTAACCTGTCTAGTATAACCGGCCTACTAAGGCCAAAGCTGCCTTTCTAGGGAGAGGTATATGTCCAGCAGTGGACTATAAAAGGATGATGATTTATAAATAATTACATGCATAATTATGAGACTAAAACAGCTTAGTTTTATATACCTCCCAGATCTAACAGCTGACAATTTACTTTTATGAATAACTAGCTGAACCCCGCAATGTTACATGGTACAGGGTAACACCGCGGGACAAAGTTAGTCTAAAAAAAGTAGCCTTAGTTACTCCTTAGATCATATCAGACCGGAACAAATAGACAGACAGACCGACACAATTTATTTTAAAAATGTTATTTTAGTACATGTATTGTGTGTACATACATATGCATCTATAAAAAAGCAGTTATTTTAATATTACAAAAAGACACACCATATATTTATTTGTATAGATTACATGCTTATTTAAGGGACTAAAACATTATAGTTTTCTATACATCCCTGATCTGATAATTTACTTTTAATACTGTTTTTAGTTTAGTCAATTCTTTATTGTGTTTAAGTAGAGTTTGATACATTTTTGAGACACTGCAAAAAGTAAAGTATTTTGAAAATAACTTTTAACTTTTTTAAAATTTATGTACATATATGGTTCAAGATGTCTATACACATAATACATTCATAGTTTAGTATTAGATAAGTTTTTAATAAAATTAGATTTATCCTATTGTTAGATGAAGTTCTGATGTGTTCTAGCATGTGTAGCAAAAAAAGATACTATAAAATATCAAATTATCATCGCAAAAATTAACATTATTAAAATTCTGCTCAGAAATTAACAGTAGCAAAAAGTTTGCAACAAGCGAATGAAGCTATTCACTTGATGATTAGCATCACTGTTGACTGTTCGCGATTATAAAAACATTGGAATTGGGAAGGTAGAGCAAGGCTGCCACTGCACTGTAGTGTAATCAGCTGATAAGGGCGATGTAAACGCGGCGCGGCAACCACATAGGCGTAGGCACACGATCGGCGCATGCTTACTATTTAAACTGAAATCAATTAGCTCGAGGGAAATTGAGGTACCGCATATTGGCGCGCGTGTGATAGAGCTGCCGAACTACGGGCCACCGCCGTTGGCGCGTGCTCCTCGCTATGACTAATGAGACGTGCCAGCCGCCACCACGGCGCAACCACACGATGCACAAATCAAATACCATTATTTATTCACTATAGTATACAATGTTTATTGTTTTGTGCTCCTACATGCGCACCAACATATTTCATTCCATTTCTCCACACTACTCGATGAATACTCACCGTCGCTTTCCATTGTCCAAAGCGCGACGACCAGTGTAAACAACTACACCACACATAATAAAACAAAATGGAAGTCCGACTCGCCCGCACCGAGATGAGAAATTTTATGAGCGCTCTCGAGTAGTAAAACGTCGTTACTATCCTATCGTAGTATTTCAGCAGCCCCCCACCAATTTATTATCTGCCGTCGCCAGATTAGATTCCTTGCAAGCAATAAGTACAATTGTTCACGAAATACACTTAAAACACTAAACGAATATTCAATTGTCGATTTACACTAAAATTAATGTCCACTTGAAAATAATAATCATCGAAGCGTTTGACGTTCCGAGACACAACACCCACATCAAAAAATTCTACATGGCGACTGGCCTGCCCCAGCTTTCAATAATTTCCACTCGAATATATTCCCGTTTCGCTCGTTCACCATTCATTTGATTATTTCTCAATATGAGAAACAGAGATAGCGATATATAAATATTTCCTATGTATGAATAGAAGCGGTGTTGTGAAGTGTCCCTCTCCCCGGCGATGGCCGAGTCGAGTTGAATGGACCCGAGAAGCGTTCAACCATTGGATCGATGACAGTCACGTGACACAAATATGTAGCGCTATTACAAAACCGCGTAAATTTGAAATGTGGTGGCACTGTTCACATTGTTGTTTTGATTAATTGTTTGATTTATTTTACTTTGAATAACTAAAGGTTTTTTTAAAAACAATTGTATAAATATTTATATACTGTCTTGCGTATTATAAAACTAACTTAACTTTACTGTATTAATGTTTTTTCTTTCTTATTTCATATGCTGTTACTGTTGCTTACTGCTCACGTTCCCGTACCACAATGCTTGCCACGCCAGGCCAGGAATGCTACAAGAACAATACAAACAATACAAACAATCGGATGCCCATACCCCTCTCCACATTCTTTTCCCTATTCCCCAAAGGTCGGCAATGCACTTGTGACGCCTCTGATTTTGCGGGTGTTCATGGGCAGCGGTAATCGTTTACCATCAGGTGAAACGCTCGTTTGCCCCTACACCATAAAAAAAATAACTTCTAAAAATCTGTAAATTCACCGATACTTGTAGTGCTAGAACATCTATGGTGATTAGATTTTCGCTCGGCCTACGGGGTTTCCTATTTTCAGAGTTTCAGACAGGAAATCGTTCCAAAGTTAAACTTTGAGTTGACTAATCTATACAAATAAATAAAATTGGAGTGTCTGTTTGTAATATTAAAATAACCGATTTTTATTAAATGCATATGTATATTTAAACGGTACATATGCCAAAATCATTTTTTTTACAATTATTGTCTGTCTGTCTGTTTGTTCCAGCTAATCAAGCAGAACGGCTAGATAGTAACTTAGGCTATTTTTTTAAACTAGCTTCGCCCCGCTGTGTCACTCGCGGTACGACAATAACCGACCGACAATAACTACGATAATAATTATATACACAGGCAATTTTTTTTTATGTTTGGCCCTGCCTAAATTACTCTACTCTTCCTGATGGAAAGCATACGCAGAATCCAAGAGTAATCCCGCGCACGCGCCCATCACTGTAACTCCTGTAGACCAGGATCAACAGCAGTGATCCACGAACACACCGAGTTATGACACTCGGGAAGTCCCGGGAAAAAAAATAACTGTCTTGGAACCCGCAACGAAATTAATCAGAAGAAGAGACAGGAGGAGTTGGAAATGTGATAAGTCCAATTCCCACCTTAGCAAAGCGGGAGACAAAATGAAGTCAAAATAGGCAGACACCTTTTTTAAACCGGGAAGCACCACGGATAAAATATTATGGGTCCTAAGTGAGCTATATTTGAAAACGATAGTATGTTTGGCAGAATCGTCTAAACGCACGGAAATTCACCGCAGTTGACACAAGATCCTCATATTATACCGCCCCAGATGTCATTTGTAAGCTATTTAGCATTGTTTACGTCCATTGTACCAAAAACTACACTCTCAGAGGAAATTATGAGCACAGAACACATTTACTCAGAGAGATGATGAGCCGACTGTTCACAGCTAGTATCAGGTGAGCATTGACACAATAGTGAATCGACTAATTTAAATGAGAGTAGTTTGTTTTTAAAGTTACCGTGGCTTGTGTCGGGTATACTTTTAAGTGCACATGAGCGGCAGTAGTTACTACTAATCATCAGGATACCCGTCAGCTTGTTTTAATCCCTTCTAACATAAAGTCGAGTCTCCACCGTACAAAACGTCAACACGTGTTGGTGACAAAAGTTTCTGTAATTTCCTTGTGTTGGCAACAAAAATTGTCAACCAATGTTGGGAACCGTGTTTCTGGTTTTGGCGGTAAACATCAAAAGAATACGCTTATTGCAGATATTATTATTATATTGGCTCTGTGAAGACGCTTAGTAGGAATGTTTTTCAAATTGTTGGCGAGTCGGTGTAAACACAATGGAAACAAAAGTTGGTGATTTTCTGAACAGTTAGAAACACTAAAATTGACAGCAACTTCGGTGGAGACGCGCCCTAAGTAAAGAAACTATAAATGGTTAAATTTTATTGCTATTGTGGAAGAACGGGTATCATGTCCCTCCAACACAAAGCGAAGATCCTCCGACCAGGCGAGGTGATCATGCCTGGTGGGCCACTGCCCAACATCATGTTGGGGTGTTGTATATATGCTAATCGGCGCGAGAACTTCTATTGCGCGATTCAGGATTGGTAGTTACGGTAGTTGTGCGTTACTTCGTAGTTCAGTGTATCTTCGGTAGATGGCGCTGTCATATGTGTTTGTTGCCGCTGTATTTGGAGGTCGCCATATTATAATCGAATGGCTTAAATAAAGCAGAGGCTAAGTGGACGAGAAAGAAGTTTCTTAAAGTGTGGTCTTTTTAAAAAAAATGGTTTTGTTTGAACGATATGAAATTAGGAGCTATTTGTTACTAATCTTCAAAAAAGTATTTAAATGTGAACTAATTGAATTGTCGTTTTTTGTTATCACTCGGTCAAGGTCGCACTTTAAACAATTATACATGCCAGTGAGCGCGTACGCCACGCGACTCAGCCGCACAGAACACATACATATACTCCTAGCTCAGCCGAGGCGTACAATTACAAGAAGTCAGTCAGTAGCAGAGCTTGCAGCTCGGAAAGCACCTATTGCTATACTTAGGTAGGGATATCAAGGTGGGAGCAGTCATGATGATGAAGAGTACCTAAACTGATGAAGAGTAAATAAACAATTAATAATAAAATAAGTAAAATCATAGTTAAAAATAATTGACTAATTAATATATATTTACTCTATGAACTCTATGTAATTTCATTCTATGCGTATAAATGCTTATTTCCTATTTACTTTAGTTTTTCACAGTATTAATCCCTTCCATTCTCCGGCTCCTAAGGATCCAGGTATGTGGTGAAAACCGGCCCGGCAACCAGTCTTGGTTATTTCAGGATCCCCCGCCCATCCTAGGATCGACGACACGTCCGGGCCACGTTATTTCAGGTTACCAAACCCCCTCCCCTAAAGATAGAAGCGAAGTCTTTTCAGACTCTATCCTGGGGGAAACCCGGGTTTCCCCTGCCTGTCATCCCAATCATTAATATGTTGTGACCTGATTGCAGTCTAGCGACCAGACCGCCCTCTTGCAACTGACTGTATTACTTGTAAAATTTGTTCCGGGATCCCGGACAATATTTATACAAGTAAATAAAATTGGAGTGTCTGTTTGTAATGTTAAAATAACCGCTTATTACTGCATAAATGCATATGTATGTATATACGGTACATATACCAAAAACGCAGTTAAAAATTTTTTTGTCTGTCTGTCTGTTTGTTCCGGGTAATCTCTGGAACGGCTGGACGACGGATTTTGACGGGGTTTTCACTGGCAGGTAGCTAAAAAAAAAAAGGTGGCTGATGATACAGGGAGTAACTTAGGCTACTTTTTTTAGACTAACATTGTCCTGCGGCGTTACTCGCGGTACGACGATAACCGCGGGTAACACCGCGGGGTTCAATCAATTGTTTTAACTCATTTATAGGATCGTTTTTTGTTTCTTCGAAGGACGGTCCCCATTTCATCTCATTTATATTTTATATATTTTTAAACATTAATTTCAACACGACGAAGACTTAAAGACTTGAAGACTATAAACACGTGACATTAGCAGAAATAGCTGATCCGAGAGATCCGGCTGGTTGCCATTTCATCAAAGAAGGAGAAGAACTCATTTAAAAACATACAATACAAATAAGCGGCTTCAGCTTTAATTATAAGAAATTGATATCTCTTCTAACACTCCAAGAATTGAATAGAACTTCATACTGTGTATAAGGAAAAAATGTTTTCGTTTTAATCTGCCAAAAAGTGTCATTACTATAGTAGCATATAGCAGATTTGCCTCGTTAGAAAATATTATTTTTCTTGAATTATTTTCTTTTTACCCGACTACGGCATATCCAAAGGAGGGTTATGATTTTGACACGCTTTGTATGTATGTATGTTCATTTGTTCCCTTAAAGTCCCTTACTACTCATTAGAACTGGACAAATGAGGTGTCGTTGGAAGCGTCATGATCGTCTGCTGGTTATCTATCTATCTATACTAATATATAAAGCTGAAGAGTTTGTTTGTTTGTTTGTTTGTTTGAACACGCTAATCTCAGGAACCACTGGTCCGATTTGAAAAATTCTTTTTGTGTTGGATAGTCCATTTATCGAGGAAGGCTATAGGGTATAAATCATCACGCTACTACTAATAGGAGCGGAGCAACAATGAAGAATGTTTAAAAAACGGGGGAAATTTTCACGCTACGGGCAATATAAGGCGCAAACGAGGTTGCGTGGGTCAGCTAGTACTAATATATAAAGCTGAAGAGTTTGTTTGTTTGAACACGCTAATCTCAGGAACCGCTGGTTCGATTTGAAAAATTCTTTCAGTGTTAGATAGCCCATTTATCGAGGAAGGCTATAGGCTATATATCATCACGCTAAGACCAATAGAAGAGGAGCACCAATGAAAAATGTTTCAAAAACGGGGGAAAATTATCACGCGACGGGCAATAGGAGACGCAAACGAGGTTGCTTGGATCGGCTAGTAGGCTATATGTCGTGTCACTGAATCTAATGTGGCGCGCTCTAGCCGACATAAAGTACTGTATTAAAAAATGAATTTTAGACAAATAAGTCGTGTTTGGTACCATTGGAAAGGGCTTTACTTGTACATTTCAAAAATATATATATTATAAGCATTCGCTCGTGACTTTGTCCTTATTTATTCGATAAGTGTGGTATTTCTATGGTATGCTTGTTTGTTACCTCCTTCTTTCTAAACTACCTGTCAGAATAAAATAAATAAGGTATCGTTAGAAGCGCAAAATACTTTGCACAGAAATTAATATTATAGAGGCACGAAAACATTTTAAATAAGAAAAACAAAAAACTAAAACCCAACTACGACAAAAAACATGAAACAAGTTTCTAAAGCGGTAGTCACACGTTGTTAAAGTGTTATGGACTATGTCACATTACTACGTTTCTAAAGCCGTAGTCCATGTAGTGTAATGTAAATGTACCATAGTCCATAACACTTTAAAAACGCGTGACTACGGCTTTTGAAACTTCTTTCATGATTTTTCAGCGTCTTTTTTTGTCGTAGTTGGGTTTTAGTTTTTACTTTTTTTAAGCCTTTAGTTAATTAACTCCCGCGGTAGGAATAAACATCATGTGTCGTGAGGGGCTTTACAAACTTACATGAAAAATTCACCAAAACTATTTAGAAAGTTGCATATCTTCTGGCTCTTTTATACAAATAAATAAAATTGAAGTGTCTGTTTGTAATATTAAAATAACCGTTTTTTACTCTTAGGTATTATACATGGTACATTTACCAAAATATTTTTTTTATAATTTTTGTCTGTCTGTTTGTTCCGCTAATCTGTAGAATGGTTGAAACGATTTTGACGGGACTTGCACTGGCAGGTAAATAAAAAAATCATCAACAATACTTATCGTCCCTCGTTGGTCTAGTGGTAAGCATAAGCGACTGCTGATCAATAGGTCTCGGGTACGATTACCGGGTCGGACTGCTGTTGGGTTTTTCTTACAAGAAATTAGATTCGATTAGAATTAGATTCTTAATAGCAGCCCGGAGTATGGAAGATGGCGGTGTTTCCCGCCAGTGTCTAGGAGAGCACGTTAAGCCGTCGGTCCCAGTTGTCATGAATATCTATGGTAATAGTTATTGGGAAGTCAGTCCCCCAAATAAACTGACAACTAGTTCAACCCTCGAATTCAGTTCACCCTCAGGATTTCGGAGGTCCGATGCCAGTCGCTCCGTGTAACAACTGATATTCAGGCAAAACCGGTTGAACTAGTAGCCGACCCCAAATCTTGGGAATAATAAAAGGCTAGGAAGATGATCAACAATACTTATCCTCCTCTCAGGATCTCTCAGGGTCTCTTCTCAGGAAAGGGTTAAGGCCATACGTCCCCATGCTGGCCAAGTGCAGGTTGAAAAATTGGTTTGTTAAAAATTACTTACTAGGCAATAATAGTATTTGTTAAAAGGAAGGTAAGACATTTAGGCCTACCCAAAACAAAACATAGATAAGGATTTCAAAGTATTAAAACAGTATCATCATCAGAATCTGCCGGTGGTAGACATATTATGCTCTTACACTCATCGATTCGGCTCTTCCTTCAAGTGCCGAGCAGTTAAAACCCGAAACACACTACCAGCACGTGTTTCCGTCCCACTATAATCCCGGGTTCTTTAAGCAGGATGTGTAAAACCATCTCACTAGGCCTCCATAGTGCTGGTCACCATGCTGCATTGCCCTTATTGATGTAAAACATCTATAGGGTGAGGGGGTGGCGACAATTTATTGGTTTTGTAAATTGTACTTTTATTTGTATTTAATAAAAATTAATATTAATGTAATAAACAGTCATTTTATTTTATACAAAACACATTTACATCTGCCAGGTGTCCTGTGACGGCTCACTTTTTTTATATATTGACGATGGTGACCACCACTCCTGGATTCTGCTTATGCTCTACTTGGCAGCAAATTTATATAAAAACCTGACATTTCCCAACTTAGACATACTTTCACACAATATTGAAATACAATATCAAGCTTACTGATTTGAGATTGCATCTAAAAAGGAAAGTAATCAAATGAAACTAGCAAAAAGGCATTTAGGTATATTATAATGTGTATGAAAATATATCCTACTTACTTAAAATTAAGTAATGACTATAAATCAAGTCTTTTACTACTGAGTTAAAATGCATAAGTGTGCTGCTATTATTGTTTTAATGCAAAAGATTTTTTTATCTACAATCTTGTTTCATTACAAACCCATCAATACCAATTTATATTAACTTAAAAATAATCTCTTAAACAGTATTTATTAATTAAGTAGATCTTTCAGCTAACTTGCAATTTAAACAAATGTAATATATTTAAAAACTAAATAGCAGTACTTGTCATTACCGGCCGTTGATAGACATTGTATGTATTTATGTATATTAAGAAGCAGTTTAACATATTAGATGCCTAGGCCGAACACAGAGACAATGCAGTACATAGTCTTATTTTCCCAACGCACAGTGCATGAGCCATCAGTGTTGTTATCCCAGAAACACGAAGATGCTGTGTGTAGTCCCGCTCCATTTTTTTGCATTATTGTGCAAGTCACTGAAACAATTACAATAGTTTACATAGCACTAGTGTAATTGGTGTCGATAGTAACGTATGCCTAAACACCGGTGCACATGTAGGTGTCTACTGTCAACATACCTATATATTTGTAAGGTTTCTGTAACTTCGTCAGTTGACCCAAACAAGACTCTACCACAGCTGACGTCCATTGATTCACTTTATTATGTTGATAGGCGGTACCTCCAATTGAATTTTCAATAGCTTCTTTAATAATTTTACTTACATCGTCCACAATGAATTGATTCTGAAACACGTCATGTTAGTCAGTATGAATCAATATTTACAAGCCGTAGTTTTGTTAGAAAAGTTTGAAGTTACATACTTCTTCCGCTAAATCGTTGCATTCTTTAACTTCCATGATTTTAAAGGAAAAACTCTCGGAGCGTGGCGACGTCTGCTGGAAATTGTTTAGTACAAAAACAAAATTTTTGATGCTGCAGAAAGAAACCAACTCCCAAATTGACACATTTTGTTGTCAAGTTGGCTGTATTGTTTTGTGGGACGACGCATTTATGCTCTATGATTAAAGATTTCAATCCTAGTCTATGAATAAAACCGTTTTTCCGCTTTTACCTTAGAGCATATATATATATATATATATATATATATATATATATATATATATATATATATATATGAAGGGAGTGCTGAACGAGCGAAAACGTGATCGGAGTAGAGAGAGAGAGAGAGAGAGAAAAAAAACCTGAATTAAGTTAGAGTCTGTCTCTCTCACGCAAGCTTCTGATTGTTTGGTGTGTCTAACTTAGAGCCTTACAGCCTCTAAGGCTTTAACCGGGGCAACTCTATTTTAGTTTCTAAACAAGATTTCAATTTTTTTGAAGTGAAAGTTTCTTTAGCGGCGTTGAGCACTTTTCGGTAGGAAATCTTAGGAGTTCGCAACACCAACATGGTGACATGACATGTTCACAATGAAAACTTCATAAGCCGCGTTGAGCACTTTTTGGTAGGGGAAAATCTTATGGGTTCGCATCACCGACATGCTAATTTTTGATGTTGATAATTTTAATTTAAACATTATGAAATTTCCAACTTTTTACATTAATTTTACAAATAGCATCCTAAGATACTCGTATTAAGTTTTCACTTCTATCGGCAGTCCACATGATTGCCAATTTTTTTTTAATAACTTTAGTTCTGTCAATCTTCATTCATTGTCAATATTGTCATTATTGCATCTGGTAATCTCGGGGTGGCTGTCACTTGGCTTTTTATTATCCTTTTTGCAAGGAGAACATGAATATTTTCAGATCCACAATTTAATATTAAAAATGGCATCGTCTGTACAAAACAATAGAGTGTCGCATTCAGGATATTGTGTTTGTTGTAGAGTGTGTAATACGTGGTGTTGGAGAGCTTTCAAATGGCTCCCTGTACTGTTAATAGTGTCCATTATAGTTTGGTCTTATTATGCCTACGTTGTCCAGTTGTGCATTGGTTGGTATCTAAATAAATGTTTGCAGACAAAATTGGTGATCACAGGAACATTTTTAGACACTTACCTATTGTCATATTTTGCAGGGACCATAACGAATACTGTTCAAATGGTTGTGTATTTGGTGTTATATCACATTCTCCTTATAATGTTCGCCTGGTCGTACTGGCGGACGATATTTGCTGAAATTAAACCAATACCAGACAAGGTAAGCTTACTGTGCATAGTAAAAAGTTACTAAACCAAGTATTTTCTAGTTACATTATTTTGTAAATAAGAATAACCTCTTTACACTTTCAAGTCTTGTTTCAAAGTAGGGCATGAGGGCTTGTATTGAAAAGATATGAGTATTGTAGGTGTTGGTGCCTTGTTTCTTAAATGTGTGTACCAATTACACTTTTTATTGATATACCTAATAAACAGTTCCTTAATATCTTGGTAATCTCAATGATATCATATAAAGTTGACTCATACCATGTATGTGATACCACCAATTATAGTTTAAATGACCTGCAATTATACATTGTTGACTACAAATTTCTTTGACCTACTTTCTGTAGTAACTAGCTATTTTAATTTGATATTATGTAATTAATTTATTAGTAATATGTTTATTGAATCATAACTTTCCTTTTGAACCAATACAAATAAAAAAAAAATTAATGGTCCATTAGTAAAATTGCCAGGTTTTCATGAAATGCATAAGAAAGTATATAGTGCTTGGATAAAGATAAATTTTTGTTTGCCTGTATATTTGTTTGTTTTTCGACCTATCTCTGAAACAACTGTACCTATTTTCTTGTTACTGCCACTGATGTTATAAAGATTCACTTCGGCTACTTTTATTTTAGTAAATAAAAAGAATCATCAAAATCGGTTCACCCAGTCGAAAGTTACGAGGTAACACACATAAAAAAAACAGGTTGATTTGATAACCTCATCCTTTTTTGATGTTGCTTAAAAAGCAGAAATTGAGATAAAAATAAAACAAACAAACAAAAGAATAGACATGACCTCCTGCAGCAAATTATAATTATCTGTATTATTATATTGTAAAGTTCTGATATTATAGTAAAAGCGTATAGATACGTTTAGTCGTGTTATTTCCTAAAATTCAGGTACACCCATTAACTGTCTACATAAACCCCTAGGCGTCGTACTTGCAAGAGTACGGTTGCTGCACATTAATATGAATATTGACTGCACGGATGGCAGAGTGGTTAGAGCATTCACCATGCTGCTTTCTAAAGCATTGAGTGTTCCTTGTGTCAGCTTCATGTCTATCACTAACTTGAATTATTGACCATACTTAATAATCAGATTAAGAAATGCAATTTGATAGTAAGAATCATAAATACTTAGTTCTAATTGTGTAAGTACGTAAAAATTAATATTTTGCTTATATTAAGTTAAGTCTACTCTTAAGAAAGACAAAAACCTTGTACATGGAGTTTAAATTAAAAATTATAAAAAAAAAATATGTTTGTAAAGTCCCCAGCGACACAGGATATCTATTCCTAATGCAGGAATTGTGTTTTAGAAAAAAAGAGAGATAACACTCAGTATCACTATTATGAAGTGTTATTTTAACAGTAAAATAAGGCTAATTAAGCCTAAATATGTGGGTCACATGAAGATGAATCTTGTTATATAAGAAACATTCCATCACCAAAATCTTATAAATGACAATAATGTATTTATCATAAGTACTTATCAATTGGATAAAATTGGAAATAACAAGTCAGGACAAAAGGAATGTAGGAATTATTGGCGGGACAAAATGTCTGATGTTGTATGGACTATAATGTTCAAATGTGATAAATCAGCACTACACACTAATATCACACTTCACACTAATATTATAAAGGTGACAGTTAGTTTGTTTGTAATGCTTTCACGCGAAAACTACTTAACCGATCATAATAAGTGAGGAAGCACATAACTCGTTATTCTACTAATTATATTTGTTTTGTTTTTGTGTATTCCTCGTTATGAGATCCTTAAATAAATAAATAAATAAATAATCAAACTTTGTACACATATTCTTGGAGGTATTAGAAGTAACAAAGGATACTTTTTATTAAATGCATGCGAAGCCTGCGAAGCTTCGCATATAAGCAAGAAAGTATATTATAAATACGAAAATAACTCTGTCTATCTGTCACACTTTCACGGCCAAACCTCTCAATGAAATTTATCATGGAAATACTTTGATTCTTGAGGACGCGAAACACGCGGGCGGAGCCGCGGGCAACAGCTATTTATTATTATTAAGTTAGAGATTAAAGTATGGGCGCTTATCATGAGTACTCATGAGATAGGAAGTATGAATGGTTTATTAAAGGAAAACAATGATTAATTATTTTGAACTGGCAGTGTTCAATATTGTGATTTAAATAATAAAATGACCTTATCCTCAATTTATTTACTACTAGCTGAACCCCGCGGTATTATCCGCGCTACAATAACAACCGCGGTTAACGCAGCGGGACGTAGCTGGTCTATAATAAAAGTAGCCTAATCTACGCCTTACATTATCAGCTATCTGCCCTTGAAAATCCAGTCAAAATCGGTCCAACCGTGTCAGAGATTAGCTGAACAAACAGACAAAAATTTTAAAAATCCTTTTTTAATGGCGACGCTTATGTCCAGCAGTGGACTGCGATAAGCTGATGAGGATGATGAATGTGCCGTATTAGCTTAACGCGGGGCTCATCTATACGAATAAATAAAATTGGAATGTCTGTTTGTAATATTAAAATAACCGCTTTTTAATAAATGCATATGTATGTATATACGGAACATATACCAAATTTTTTTTTTTTCAGTTTTTGTCTGTTTGTTTATCTGTCAGTCTGTCTGTCTGACGGGACTTTCACTGGCAGACAGCTTATGATCTAAGGAGTAACTAAGGCTACTTTTTTAGACTAGCTTTGTCCCGCGGCGTTACCCGGTACGACAATAACCGCGGTAAACACCGCGGGGTTCAGCTAGTTATTAATAAATAGACCTGTTTAAAAATATCATTAGACGTTTTAATGTTTAAATCGAAAACATATATTTATATATTCGTGTGACGGTGTTTATTTCGGATCACTAAGTAGAACATGTGGCGTCATAAAAGGTAGCCAAAACGGAACATTTGATTTTTATATAGATCGTAATGCTTGCGCTATATTAACTTCGTCTCTCAGACTTTCAAATGTGTCGCTTAAATATTTCCAACAAGATGTATTTTTTGTACAGTAAGTTTAAATTAAAAAAAAAAAAAAAAGGTTGTTGACCCTTTAATGTCAGCAGTTCTCGGAAGGGAGGGATCCCTTCTCAAGCGCACAGTAGCACACCGTGTGGTTTTAGTCGGTTCGATTCCGACACACCGCCCCGCCGCAAACACCGGTGGGGTGAGGGTCCGTGAAGGTCCACAAGAAAAAAAAATGTTTGTTGACCCCTTCCCGATTCCTTTCTGCGGACTCCTTCTGGAGCATAACATTCTCATAGAAGAAGCAGCGTTGCCACTATTATGTTAATGGCTACCTAGTGGCGCGATTTTGTAGTACTTCAAAATAATACCTAAAAAATATCTATTTACTAGCTGACCCTGCGAACTTCGTACCGCCATATTTACATACCTGTCTCAGTTTTGGTCGCTAACAACAAAAAAAGACGTTTTCGTTATCTTTAATTTTTTCTTGTATCCTTATCCTAACAATAACGAACACCGAAAAAAGGATCATTTACTTTGGTGCAGCCGATCGAAAGTTATGCGCGTACATACATTTCGGCGATTCATTTTTATATATGTATATTAATATATAGATATTTTTCATCATTGATCGTCATGACGATACTAAGAATATATATTGTTGCAGTACAAGTTGCCTGAAACAGAATTAGAAAAATTACTGAGTGCGGAATCTGAAGAAACGCAGCGGAATATATTGGAAAATTTCTCCAAGGATCTACCCATAGTAACTAGGTAAATATGTTCCATTATCAGTATCAACAGTCAACTGCTGGACATGGCTTGTCCTTACACTGGAGGATTTGACCTGATATACCACACTGGTCAGAATTGATTTAGGGTTAGTTATAGTTTTCCTTTTCATTGCATCACTGTTGTCCCGCTTAATTTGCTCCTTTGGTCGTCTTTTCCTACCCCCATGTGGTACATCGAGGTGACACTCCTGATACATAATCCGCCAACCATTTATCACACTTATCCATTTGTTCTTTTATGCAGAAATAAAGTAGTAAGCCAAATAAGAATGTCACATTACCTCAGTCTTATTGAGTTACATATAAAATGCAAATGTCTTTTTTCCTTTATTGTACACCAACTATACACAGTTTACTAATAACTGAGTTAATATATGTTAGTACAATAACCAATGTTATCGCTAAGGGCGATAATTACACAATATACATCGTGACGTACAAACTTGAAAGATCTTCTACATAAATAGCATATTATAAAGCGTCACTGAGTGCAAAACCTTGTTTCCAGTATGTTATGTAATTGCGTTTTATGGTGGTGAATAGAGTATTCTCATACTTTGAATTAGACCACACACGGGCCAATGATAGTAGCTGGATATACACATTACTGTCAGTGGCCTTTCAGCTTTATAGAACGAGGACCGTTCTACAGCGCCAGAATGCGAATTTCACGATGTGGTCTTTCTGTGAGTTCCGAATTTTCGATGTGCATTTTTATGGTAACTATCTTCTTGGAATATTTTCTGCTCAGTGAACGTTAACATTTTTTGAGCATAACATACACACCATCATCATCATCAGCCTATGGCAGATGGCAGTCTACTACTAGATATATGCATTTACCCAATTGTACGCCACATGGTTCGATCCTCACCTTCTCGCATCCAACTCCTGCCGGCCATCTTATGCTAGTCGCCGCTCTATCCGACTTTTATCGGTTCTGCGGCTAATATGGCTAGCCCACAAGTACTTCAGCTTGCTGATTCCGTTGGGCTATGTCGATAATTTTGTTTCCCTGCCGGATCACCTCATTTCTGATATGATTCCTTAAAGAAACGCCAAGCAAGCCCTTTGACGCTTAGAGACTTTGAACTTGTGGACAAGCCTTACCGTAAGTGTTCACGTTTCAAGTCTGTATTTCATGACGCATAAGTCGCACTGATTAAAGACTTTCGTCTTAAGGCACTGTTCATCGTCAACAGTGCGATCCCACATGTATATAAAACTGAATTATTGTAACGGGTATTCTATAAATAAATTCATTATAATGACATAAACCTATTTGAAATAGTTTCTTTAAGCTGTGCGGTAGATTAACGGTTGCTCTATCGGGAAGTGCATACAGTTTGGCATCTTACTAGCCTCCTGCTAATCCGTCTTTCTGGTCTGATTTTCGATTTCGCATACGAAGTGAGGTTTTAGACAGTATCACTTCGACGTAATCGCTTCGTCATGCCCTTGGCCTCGCTGACAAATTACCTATCCTATATTATAAACACAAAAAATAGTAACATCATAACATGTCAGCTCCGCGTATTTTGAGGAAAATGTTCTAAAAGGCTGAGAGCAGTCACATGAAGGAAAAAAAATATTTACGGCTAATATTTATTGTTGCCTAATGTTATAAGTGTTAACCTAATATGGCAGCGGAGATGAAATAAACATCACTCGAAATCCTCGTTACGCTGCCGATTTTCATATGCATTACAGTGATATTTTATATGCAAATTGAAATGACAAAAACTATATCAACATTTAACAATTAGAAAGAGCTCATAGAATTAAAGCTAACCGAGAAAAAATAGTCGTATTTGGTGCGTTTAGATTATACTATAGCTGTTTTCATTTGTTAATACAAATTACTTTTCTCAATTCTAGACTAATAATTGCATTAAGAACTTACGGCACGCGCATTTTTTTTGGAACCAAAACACAGATTTTAGAAAATTTTGCTGATAATAAAAACGTTTTAACGAGGTTTGTTCACAATTTATTCTGTGTAGAATTGAGAAAAAGTACTTTATCGGTGAAAAAGAATTAGTTACATATTACATTACTCAAATTAGTTATTCTTGGATTAGTGTAAAATTAAATATAAAATAATTATATTCATGCAGTTAGTACACATGTACTTAAAACGGTATTATATGATTAGGTAACACAGATTGAGTCATTGACTTCGTTTTTTATTTTATTTTTAATAGCTAGTGACGTGTAGACGGTTGGTACGGAGTATAGAGATTCGAATAGTACTTAGATGATAGTGATGTATGTATGTATGTTAAGGTCGATTCAGGCCTTTAACTTTTTTAATATTCGCTTTTTAAACGCGGTTATTGTAAACATGGCCAACTTAGATATAAATTAGGTTTTTATTTGTAAATCACGTTAAATGCAAAGACATTTAGCTTTACAATAAAAAAATAAATAAGATTTTAATGTATCTGTTTAACTTTTCCTCCGTTTGTGCAATAAAGTAGATTGATACAAAAACAATTTTAGCTAAAATATAGTATAGTACTAAGCGGATATAAATGGGAAAATGAAAAATGACAATAATAATATCCTATATTTCTAAATACATACATATTACCGTAGGAGAGCTACACTTCGACATGAATGGGCCGGCTCGACCGGAGTGATACCACGGCCTCACAGAAAACCGGTGCGAAATAGCGCGTTTGCTGTGCTTCATCGAGTTAGTGAGGATACCGGAGGCCCATACCCCAACCCCTTCCCATATCCTTTTCCCCATCCCCCAAAGGTCGGCAACGCGCTTGTGATGCCTCTGGTGTTACGGGTGTCCATGGGCGGCGGTAATCGCCCCCATCAGGGGATACGTCTACTGTCCAAGTGGCGTGCAATTGGAGAGGCCTATGTCCAGCAGTGGACTGCGATAGGCTGATGATGATGATAATACATTTTTGATAAATTACATTCAGACATAAAGCAAATGATTGTGTTTATCACACAAAGATTTGTTCTGTGTGGGAATCGAACTCACGACCTCTGGCTTAGCAGCCAGAATCACTAATTAAAAACAGACCCGTATAGGCATGCATAGACTTCGTAGAGATCTGTGATATTTTTGTAGGCCATTACAAACAGAAGTAACTTGTTTTCTTTTCATAAGAAAAGTAGACGATGGAAATTTGTAAAATGATATTTCTGAATGAAAATATCAAATGGGCTTTTCAATATGTTTTCAATTAAAGATTATCCAAGTTACTTAGTTCAATACTGTAGCTTGTACTTTATACATATTATTATTCACCGAATGTATCGACGTCGCACGCGGATAAAGAAAGTAGATAAGATAGCATTAGTTTCAAGGCGAACGACCTTACAACTTTTATACATTTATTTGTACTAAAACTATACATATTATATATTATGTGGTGTGACTATTATCCGCTAATATACATTACTAGCTTTTAACGACTCCGCCTGTATGTATCGCGGTAAACGTATGTTCCTCAAGAATCGAAACATCTTGCAGCTTAAGGAGCAAGAACCGTAAATGAATTCTTCCGACATAAACATATTGCGACTTGATTATTTATCTATTTCAAAAGGATCTTCGACCCGCTAGTCAAGGCATAGCGATGATTGGCAGTCAGCTTATATTTTTTTTTGTTCTTTGCTATTGGAAAGTGATGGGGTGCACTCGCGATTGCCTACCATTCTACGACCTCTTCGTCCGTCTTGAAAGAATGCCACAGCTAGTCTGAGGTTCAGAGCACGTTCTGCCTACAAAATTACTACCAAAATATGATATATTCTTAAAAACTTTAACTATTTAAATATAACTTTATGAGAGAAGAGAATTATAATCCAATCAATCTTTGAAACAATATTATAAGTTTTAATTAATCTGTTTTCTGGTTTCGTTAGATAATTAACTTCCCTGAACTGGACATCAAAATTCCTTCAGTAAGTCTATTAAATACTAATCTTGCCCTTTGCCTTAACACAACATTACTTAAACTCTTACAGAACAATGTCGGGCTCAGTCCGCTACTGCAACCGTTGCGTTCTCGTGAAGCCCGACCGGGCGCACCACTGCAGTATTTGCGGCCGCTGCGTCATGAAGATGGATCACCATTGCCCGTGGGTGAACAACTGCGTCTGTTTCCACAACTACAAGTTCTTCATGCTTTTCTTAGGTTATGCTCTGCTGTATTGTATCTTCGTTATGGCCACGTGTCTACCCAGCTTTATTAAGTTCTGGAAGGTACGTTGACAATATTTTGTTTTCTCTTTTATTATGTTTTATGGTTCTTTGTTTCTGAATTTTTAGAAGTTTTGACATATTATTCTTCCTGATTATTCCCGTTCTTTTTGTGCTTCATAACATTATCGCCAAAAAATCTTAACCTGTTTGCTTAAATACCTATTTAACGGGCAACCTAATTTTATTTGCATTAAACAATTTGAATCTGATATTAGACTACGTTTCAAGTAACCAACGAATCAATTTTACCAACAGATGTATCAGGAATACAAGTTAGCCCACTGCGACCGCTTGATTGAAAACGGCTCTTATGATAAAATATGCATGGATATGATTAATGTAATAATTGTTATTATTCGTATTAAGTTCATAATAAATCCCAACAGGTCACAGATCTGCTTGCAATTCATGAATGCTTGGCGAAAAGTCTTATTGTTCTTGCAACAGGAAAATCAAAGGCAAGCCTCAGTTGGAATTTGTTCATTAGTAATCAAAACAATAACATAATATATGAAAGCATTCATGAATTGTACGAATTGTAAAATGCGTAGAATAGACTATTTTTAATTAGTATAGTAGGGCGTAGTCTCATCAGAGTAATGGTATTTATCATAAGAAATGTGCGTCATCATTTTAGGTTTTGACATTGAGGCTTACTTAAATCATAATTTTCACGAAACACATATAAACCTTGAATTGCCAAGCAAAGGAAACAACAGGCAAAATTTAAATCTCTGCGAACTAAACATTTAAAACTATATTTTGCATAAAATAAAAATAAAATAAAAATAGCCTTTATTTTCTACTACAATCTTTGCATAGATACATATAAGTTTTAATAGTATACATAAATAGATATCAATGTTTACATGCTTTCTTAAATCTAACCTTATTTGTAATTTAAACTTTAATTGTAATAGTCGCCTCCGCGGCGTAGGCCTCTCCTAAACCTTTCCATACACCTCTTTCACGCGCCAATCCCATCCAATACGACCCACATCTCCGTTTAAAGATGTCTCTCCATCTTTTAATTGGTCTCCCTTTTTTCCTTTTCGAGTCTCTTGGTAGCCATTCTGTTACACGTTTTGTCCATCTATTGCTACCCATTCTGCATACGTGTCCTGCCCATTGCCATTTCAGTGCTCTCGTTCTTTTTCTTACGTCTATTATCCTTGTTTTCTTTCTGATGTTATCGTTGCTGACTTTATCTGTAAGTTTTAAGCCAAGCATGCTTCTTTCCATTTTACGTTGGCAGATAACTATTTTTTCTTCGTCTTCATTTCTTAATGACCATGTCTGGCAACCATAGGTAAGGCATGGTAGTATCACTACTTCGTAGAGTTTTTTCTTGATGTTTATGTTTATAGAGCTGTTTTTCATAATTTCTTTTAAACTCCAATACTTCTGCCAAGCTAGAGTGATTCTTCTTTCTATTTCTTTTCTTGTATGGTTTTTTAATGATATAAGCTGTCCCAGGTATACGTATTCCTCCACATAATCTAACTTTTCGTTTCCTATTTTAACTACTCGGGGAACACCATTGGTTAATATTTTTGTTTTATTTAAGTTCATAGACAGTCCAACTTTTTGACTTTCTCTAGCTAGTTCAGTGACCATGCTCTCTAACTCTATAGCACTTTCTGCAAAAACGACAATGTCATCCGCGAATCGTAAATGATTTAGGAGTTCCCCATCCACCTTTATTCCCTTTGTTTCCCAATCTAGACGTCTGAATATAGATTCAAGTACGGCTGAAAAGAGTTTTGGGGAGAGTGGGTCCCCCTGTCTTACTCCCTTTTGTATGGGGAACTCCGCACCATCACATTCTAAGCGTACTTTCGCGTGGCACTTTGAATATATATTATGGATTAAGTTTATATATTTTTGATTAACATCCTGTTGTCTGAGTGATGTCCATATAGCTTCGTAATGTAAAGAATCGAACGCTTTTGTATAATCTATAAAGCAGATATATACCGTCTTTCCATATTCCTTTACCTTTTCTATAAGTTGTGTTATGACTTGTATGTGATCTACAGTCGAGTACCCTTTGCGAAAGCCCGCTTGTTCGCGCGGTTGATTTTCGTCGAGACTGTTTGTTATTCTGTTTAATATGATTTTTGAGAAGATTTTATATAGATTTGTCATGAGACTAATTGGTCTATAATTACCCAGATCGGATCTATCCTCTTTTTTGTGCAGCAGTATGATTGTAGATTTTGACCATTGTTCTGGAGTGCTTGTCGTTCTAAGGATGTTATTGAATAATGCTTGGAGAGGTTTCAGAAGTGAAGTACATAACGCCTTAAGGACCTCGTTGGTGATGTTGTCGTTTCCTGGTGTCTTGTCATTTTTTTGTGATTGTATTGCGTGTTCTATTTCTGACCTCAGAATGCTTGGTGGCTCTGTGTTTGTTGCCTCAGCACTAAATTCGCCAAGCTCTGTGCATAAAATACTGCAATCACTATTTGGTGCAGTGTAGAGTTTTCTATAGAACTGTGTAGCTGCGTTTATGATGTCAGGACGTCTTGACTGTATAATTCCTTGTTTGTTTTTAAGTTTCACTGTCCACTCAGATTTATCGCTCAGCTTCTTGAACGCTTTACGTAGAGCTCCCAATTTACCTATGAATTTTTCAAAGGTTTTTTGTCGTATTGTTCTTTTTTGTTGTGTAATATTTCTATTTATTTGTTTGCTTATTTTTGTTATTTCGCATTTTATTTCTTTTGATCTCCTTTTCGTGTATAGATACTCTCTCTGTTTTAAAAGATTTTTTGTTTCTTCGTCTATATACTTGTTTGTATGCTTTTTCCTCCTAGGTAATTGTTTCAGAAATTCTTGAAATACTATTTGTAACTTGTTATATTGGTCCTGAACTACTGCACTTGTGTCAACGGCTTGCATGAATTTATTTTCCCAGTAGCTAGCAACATTTTCTGCTAAAGATGGTAGGTCTCTGGTGTAGTCGGCAGATTTAATTTTCCTTCTTTTTGGTTTTGAAGCCAAATATAGCTCACATCTTATCATCCTGTGATCTGTATTAAAGTTCAGGTTTTTTATTATATCGAAATTCTTTATAGAGGTTGGTTGGTTTGTTAATAAATAGTCAATTTCGTTAAACAGTTTATTATTTGGGGATTGCCAAGTCCATTTTTTGTGTGGCTTACATGGAAACATACTGTTTATGAAATAGTATTCGTTTTCTAGTGCAAATTCTACCAATCTCTGGCCGTGTGGACTTCGCTTCCCATATGCATATTTTCCTATATTGTTTCCTTCGTTTTCTTGAGCTTTTCCGATTCTTGCGTTGAAATCTCCGAGTATAATAATATTTTTTGTTTGAATAGAGTCCAAGGCGGATTGCATTGTTGTATAAAAATTTTCTATTTCTTCATTGGTGTATTTTTCTGTGGGGGCGTATGATTGAACTAGTGACCAAGTAGAGTTGTCGGGTGCTTTTAATTCTAGTGTCGCTACGCGGTCCGAAAAGCTTTTTAAATTCAATATGTTCTTCTTTAGGTATTTTTTTATCAAGAACCCAACTCCGTTTCTTCCATTCGTTCCAGATGTATGAAATAGGATGAAGTCGGCATGTTCTTGTATTGTTTCTTTCTCTCTTCTTGTTTCACATAAACCTATTATATCCCATTTAATTGACTTAATAGCGTATCTTAATTCTTCTATTTTACTATCAGAAAGTAGTGTTCTTACATTAAGACTTGCTATGTAGAGATTTTGTGATTTTTGTATTTTTTTTGTACTATTATTTTTAATATTGCTCGATTTCTTTTGGTTTAGGAGGTTGTGGTCTGATTTCTCCACGGTGACCAGCCGGCTTGGAGAAGGGGGAGAGGTTGAGGAGGCGCTAGTTAGTTTTTTTGAGTATCTTTCAATATCTCATTAGGACGTGTTTGGTTGTTAATATTCAACTGCGATGGACGTAGAAAGTTTGTTATAGATTGTGGTTTATTTTTCTTATGTACTCGTTTTGTTTCTTCGCTGCCACTTTCTTTCGCAGTTTCTTTCTCAGATTCCTCAGGTGAAGTGGGCATAAATCGCTTGTTTGTGACTCTATTTGGGGGATTACATGATTCAGCTTCTCGTGTTTTTAGTGTCACAATTTTGTCATAGCGTAAAACAACTCTTTTGCCTGACTCTCGTTCACGTTGAAGGGTATCTTGCAGTTCTTTCCGTTTTTGTAGTACACTGGGTGAAAAATCTTCTTTAAGGTAGATATTAGTACCTTCGAGCATTTTTTTCTTTTTGAGAATTTCAATTTTGCATCATTTGATTACAAATATCAGAATCTTGATGAAGAAGCTTTTAGACTGTTTGCCTTCTCTTTGCAGTCATTTTCTCCCACGTAGTGTTGGGTATTGGGTTTTCCGAATATGAGATTTATATTACCGCCAGCCCGGAGTATGGAAGTTTGGCGGTAAGCCGGTTAAGCCGTCGGTCCCAGTTACCATGAACATCTATGGTAATCGTTATTGAAAAGTCAGTGCCCTCATATATACTGATACCAGTTTCAACCTACGAATTCAGTTTCTACCCTCAGGGTTGCGGAGGTCCGACGCCAGTCGCTCCGTGTAAAAACTGTTCTTCAAGTAAAACTGGGTGGAACTAGTAGCCAGCCCCATAAATAGAAGAAAAAAAAGAGTCCCCTTGTCGGGTTTTACGACACCCAATGAATATGGGTAGTGACATTCTATATATTGTATATTCATCACCACACTCCTTATTATTGACTTCAATAACAAAGCCGATAATCTCTTTTATAACCTCGCACGTGTTAGAAAACTCAAATAGCGATAACTTTGTAACGCAACCCTAAGTGATAGTTCATTTGAAACAAAAGGTTATCTATTCAAGTCTAATGGAGTTATAGAATAAATAATTTATATAAGTATGTAGGTCGTTATTACATATCATTAAAATATACGAGACTCCTTTAAGGAGTTATGGTAATCAAAATGTACGGTTTTCTCGTGTGTATTTTAAACGCCTCTAAAAAAAGGAGGAGGTTTCTTAATTCGAACGTATATATTTTTTTATGTTTGCTTATAACTTCGTCATTTATGCACCGATTTTGATTATTCTTTTTTTAATGGAAAAGATATATCCCAACCGTGGTACCATGATAAGGACACTAAGAGCTGATGATGACATTCTAAAGAAATCGAGTCTAAATGGAGTCGAACCTTCGAAATTCCTAGGGGCGACTAGTGCATTTGTTAATTTTTTATTTTATTTGAAGGCTGGTTCTTTCCGTTTGGTCCCATTTCAATTTGGTCGTTCTTGAAGTGGGCTTTTATTTGTTAAAATTTTACTTGTCGTAGTAATATACGATTATCTTTTGCCGGTATATCTTTTAACCCACTAGCTGAAGCCCGCGGTGTTACCCGCCGTTATTGTTGTACCGCGAGTAACGCCGCGGGACAAAGTTAGTCTAAAAAAGTAGCCTAAGTTACTCCCTGGATCCCGACAAAATCCGTCCAGCCGTTCCAGAGATTACCCGAAAGAAACGGACAGACAGATAATTTTTTTTAACTACATTCAATTTGGTATATGTAACCTGTAATGTAATCTATACTAATATATAAAGCTAAAGAGTTTGTTTGTTTGTTTGATTGTTTGTGTGTTTGAACACGCTAATCTCAGGAACCGCTGGTCCGATTTGAAAAATTCTTTCACTGTTAGATAGCCCATTTATCGAGGAAGGCTATAGGCTATATATCATCACGCTAAGACCAATAGGAGCGGAGCACCAATGAAAAATGTTTCAAAAACGGGGAAAAATTATCACGCTACGGGCAATAAGAAACGTAAACGAAGTTGCGTGGGTCAGCTAGTATTACAAATAGACACTCCAATTTTATTTATTTGTATAGATAAACGGCGAAGCGAAGCCAATAGATAGCAATCTATGTACCTATGTGTGTTCCACTGTAGCGTTGTCTCTAAACTACTGAACTGATTTTAATGTATAAGATGTCACTAGATTCGTAATAATAGACTAGGTGATATAGATTATATAATATCAAAAGGTTTTACGTAGTCGCATTAGTTTAGAAAAAAAATGTGTTAATTGGTTCTTTAATGTCTTGTTTCCACGTATGTTATAAAGACTTCATCTACTCCTAGCACTACTTAGTTATTTTTTTATTAGAGACTAGCTGAACCCCGCGATGTTACCCGCGGTTATTGTTGTACCGCGAGTAACGCCACGGGACAAAGTTAGTCTAAAAAAAGGAGCCTAAGTTACTCCCCGGATCATAAGCTACCTCCCAGTGAAAGTCCCGTCAAAATCCGTCCAGCCGTTCCAGAGATTACCCGGAACAAACAGACAGACAGATAGACAACATTTTTTTTTAACTGCATTTTTGGTATATGTATCATGTATACGTACATATGCACTGATTAAAAAGCTGTTGTTTTAATATTACAAACAGACATTCCAATTTTATTTATTTGTATAGATTAATTTTAGCGTTGTTTAGATGTAGGTATGTATATGACGTAACCCATATAGTTATAAAATCAACATTTATCGATTGATAAAATTTATCAATTTAGTGATTGCTTCCAATCATACAGTGTTTTATTTAGATTGAAACTTTTGTATTTTCTTGATAAGTTCCACATTGTTTAAATTATAAACGGTATCGCAGTGGGAAATTTCGTAAAGTTTTGCACGATTTAAACAGTGTGGAACTTCATTGTAGAATGAGTATTTGCTTGTTTATTCACAGTTTTTAGAATACAAACCTGGCCATTATATTTATTCACGAAATGTAGGTAGTGTAGTCCCAAGATTCGTTTATTCGTTCTTATTACACACTAGCTGAACCCCGCGGTGTTACCCGCGGTTATTATCGTACCGCGAGTAACGCCGCGGGACAAAGTTAGTCTAAAAAAGTAGCCTAAGTTACTCCCTGGATCATCAGCTACCTGCCAGTGAAAATTCCGTCAAAATCGGTCTAGCCGTACCAGAAATTACCCGGAACAAACAGACAGACAGACAAAAAATTTTTAACTACGTTTTTGGTATATGTACCGTGTATACATACATATGCATTAAGTAAAAAGCGATTATTTTAATATTACAAACAGACACTCCGATTTTATTTATTTACTAGCTGAACCCCGCGGTGTTACCCGCGGCTATTGTTGTACCGCGAGTAACACCGCGGGACAAAGTTAGTTTAAAAAAGTAGCCTAAGTTACTCCCCGGATCATCAGCTACCTGCCAGTGAAAGTCCCGTCAAAATCCGTCCAGCCGTTCCAGAGATTACCCGGAACAAACAGACAGACAGACAGACAGACAGACAGACAGACAGACAGACAGAGGGACAGACAGACAGACAAACATTTTTTTAACTACATTTTTGGTGTATGTACCGTGTATACATATACATGCATTTAGTAAAAAGCGGTTATTTTAATATTACAAACAGACACTCCAATTTTATTTATTTGTATAGATATGAATTATAATAGTTACTATGTGATTCATGCATTGTGACCAAATATGGCCGCGGCTCCGCCCGCGTGTATTGCGGTTATCGCAACAAATAGCCTATGTGTTTCCTTAACAATCAAAGTATTTCCATGGCAAATTTCATTGACATCAGTGCAACGTTTTGGCCGTAGACAGAGAAGTTGCTTTCAAATTTAAAATATTAGCATGGATTGGTATAGTAGGATGTACCGTGAGGTATTAAACAGAAGGTTTAAAGATGGTTTTAAAATGTAAACTTTTAAGAACTTCATTATGCTGAGTTGTAGGTACGTTAAATCCTGAAATCTAGCTTTAATATGAATCATTTCCTTTTATATTTAACAGGGAAAAACCTTAATTAAAACCGACTCGAATTCAACACACAAACGATGATGTCACGTAACGTTTTTGAAATCTATTGAAAATTATACTTTTATGAAAAACTAGCTTTTCCCCGCGGCTCTGTCTGCGTGTATTTCGGTTATGACGTTAAAGAGTAGTCTATGTCCATCTTCAAGAATCAAAGTATCTCCATACTCAATTTCAGTGAAATCGTCGCAGCGGTTTAGCCATGAAAGTCCAACAGATAGACAGAATTACTTTCAAATTTATAATATTTATATGGGTAGCTTATACCTTAACAAGCCGACTCGTGCCCACTTCGTTGGGCTTAACCGCCTGCTTTTCTTCGACTTGAT
Organism: Spilosoma lubricipeda; assembly: GCA_905220595.1. Taxonomy (NCBI): domain Eukaryota; kingdom Metazoa; phylum Arthropoda; class Insecta; order Lepidoptera; family Erebidae; genus Spilosoma; species Spilosoma lubricipeda. Next base: position 6,664,999 of record HG992295.1, read on the forward strand.
TTACAAATACTTCTATTTTTTAATCATCTATACATCTATACAAATAAATAAAATTGTAGTGTCTGTTTGTAATATTAAAATAACCGCTTTTTACTAAATGCATATGTATGTATACACGGTACATATGCCAAAAATGTAGTTAAAAAAATTTTTGTCTGTCTGTCTGTCTGTCTGTCTGTCTGTCGGTTTGTCTGTCTGTCTGTCTGTCTGTTTGTTCCGGGTAATCTCTGGAACGGCTGGACGGATTTTGACGGGACTTTCACTGGCAGGTAGCTGATAATCCGGGGAGTAACTTAGGCTACTTTTTTTAGACTAACTTTGTCCCGCGGCGTTACTCGCGGTACAACAATAGCCGCGGGTAACACCGCGGGGTTCAGCTAGTTTTTTAATAAAATATGGCCTGTAGAAATAAGATGAAAGATAGGAGATACTCCATAGCTACGGGGTTTCCCCAATGTATTTGTACTACTCATAATGCTCGGTTACCTTCATGCCACACTGTTGCAAAAATATACATACATACCTATATGTTAAAATATGAACATTATCCGTAGCTAATAGGTAAAATTGAAATATTTTAGCCGTTAGTCCTTAGATAGCTTAGTTGTTTGTACCCAATAGTGATGATACGGCTCGACCGTAGTGATACCACGGCCTCACAGAGAACCTGTATGAGACAGCGCAAGCGCTGTGTTTTACCAAATGGGTAAGGAAACCGGAGGCCCAAACCCCAAACCCTTCCCCCCATCCCCCAAAGGCCGGCAACTCACTAGTGACGCCTCGGATGTCCATGACGGTGGTAATCGCTTACCGTCAGGATACATCAGCTCGTTTGCCACCTAGTCTATAAAAAAATGTATTTGAACGATTAGCTAAGAATTTAGTTGTATTAGACCAAAATTATCCTCTTTGTTGGTACCTAATATCTTTTAGTCGATTTTAGCGTTTTAATAACTTTTATACACCATTTGCCAGGGTGAGTTTGGATTAGCAGCTAGCACGGGACGGTACCACATCGTGTTCGCTTTCTTCGTGGCCCTCATGTTCGCCATATCACTGGGCTCCTTGTTCGGCTACCATTGTTACCTAGTCGCCAATAATAGAACTACTTTGGGTAAGTTTTATTACTATATTATTAATATACTTAGTACAGTTCTGAGACTTATTTTGGTACCTGTTGGATAATTCAACAGAGCGGAAAAAAATTAAAATTATTTTTTCCCGTTCTGTTGAAATCTCTGTTTTTTAATTTTCGTGATATATTTTAAGGGGAATTAGTTGTTTTAATCTGGGTTTAATATGCCACCATGTTTTAAAGGGTTATTTTTGGTCTCCGAATGTTTTTGTGAATTGCGCCAATCTTCGACACGTATTTACTGAAAAAAGTAACGATAGAGCTTTAGTTAAACTTGTCAAGTTTAGAAAATGCTTATGAAATGGTTGGTAACACTCGGCATTCGTCAATTAAGATAGCCCCGGACACTAATGCACAGTAGAAACTACTCTTGAGAACAATGCCTAAGACAAGCCACAGCCTGCCCAGTCTTTACCAACTTTGTCTCAACGCAAATACAGGAAGAAGCAAGAAAATTTGTTAAATAAAGAGACACTATTCTTATGCCTAGAAGTATGGCCTAAAATTGTATCTTTCAAAATACCTCCATTACTAACGAGCGCGATAGAGAGATAAGATAAGAGATTCCTCCATTCTCTTCTACTAAAATAAATCTGCCCAAGACTAAACCATACCTGCATAAGTCATTTAAACCCGCAGATTATAAATGTGAACAATATTGTTCAGGTCTATAAGTGGACCTACGTTTCTATAGTTTTAAAGTTATAGTCTATAGTCTTCCAAAGACACAGGGCCTAGGAAATGATTTAGACCAGTTTTTGTTAATTGTACTTAGTATTTTCGCATAAAGATCCTATAGCGCTGTGAAGCTAGTTGAGAGCACTTTAGATTTTATAGCACTTCCAATTGACTGCAATTACAAAGACCATTTATAATGAGACTAAAGTAAAATTTGATTTCAGATATGCTCGTATCATACCGCCGAATGGGTAGTCCTACAGGACAGATCATAAACTCAATGCTTAAGTCCTTGGTCAACGGTAATTGCAGTCAGATTCTTTGTACCGTTGATAGTAGACTAGACTACATTTATGGTAGATAGTTTTTGTTGTAAAGATTCGAAATTTAATGTAGTAAACCTTCTAGTAGGCAAAAATTAGATAATTATTATCATCAGTCATTAAAAAGAACGAATTTTAGATATGTAAGCTACAAAGTTATTAGAAAAACGTAATTAAATACATGAAATGGTAACCTAGGTCTGCTCACCATGACTAAACTTGATTATTATTGTGATATTCTAGAAGCGTTCAGAGCGCCCATGTTCCGGGGAGGGGCTGACAAGAATGGCTTCTCAATCGGTGTCTACAATAATTTCAAAGAGGTTTTCGGCAACAGTCCTAATCTCTGGATGGTACCTGTCTTCACCAGGTAACGATTTTTGTACTTTTTGTACGATGAACAATACCATAAAGCATTTTTGTGTCTGGCGACACAAACTTAACACTGAGAAAAAATACTAGCATGTTTCTCTATGGGTACGCACATTAGGTGTTGTATGTACATAGTACATATGCTAAGATATGTATAATACAATATGTGTGCTATGTGTGACTTGTGTGCATGTCTCTTTAAATGTGTGAAAAAGAAGTGAATGACCAATGTTCTAACAGTTAAAAACGTCTGTTTTATATCATAATAACAAAAAAAGAAAATAACAAATACAGTGTAAAAATACTACGCTACTAACTAGGCATGGCCTTAGGGATCGATAGTTCGCATTTATGTAACTCGGTTGTCGATTGTATCATTGGCGCGTCTCATCTTACTAGTCACGTGTTGTGGTTTGTCGAATATCTCATTTCGTGCTATTTCTAATACAAATATTTATACAGCTTTATAAAAATGTATATATGTGAAAGGAGGGAGTCAACTTGTTACTTCTCGGACACCATTAGTTCCATTTGGCACCCAGACTCTTCCCTAATCTAACTTTGATAAGCATGATTTTTATTTTCGGGTACCACCATATTGGGATAAATTTTCTTCGAGGTGTCGGATTCATAACAAGCTATATAAATCATTATTCTATTAAAACTCATCTCACGTGCTAGCTTTCACTTTATATAGTTTCACTTTTGTAAATTGCAAAGAAAGTGATACTGCCTCCAACTTTAATGAAGATTTTCTCATATTTTTCACGTGGCGGGTACGAAAATTTTGGTTTACTTTTTTAAGATTTTGATTTCAATTTTGTTTGTTTTGCGTTTATTAAAATTTTTGTAGCACATTTACTTGTTTTTTTTTAATTAGAACATTCTATTTATTGTTCAAAATTAATCGTTCATCATTCATTCAATCGTTCAGATAACTAAAACATGGGCTTAATTTAGTTTTTTTTTTAAAGTAGAAAACCAAAGGTTCGCTCTCGCCACGTATACCGGAACCCTCTTAAATAGTGATCATTTTGTCAGCCTGGGAGACGGATGCGAATTCCCTGTGCGTCGCGAACACCAACTACAGACGTTCACGACACCCCAGGAGACTCATGGCTACGAGTCTATGGGCACCACGCGCTCCAGGTCAGACAAGGAAGACGATCCAGCCCGCGACCACCAAATACCTTGAGCATATGCCATTATTTAATGCTCCGTACATGTCGTTACGTACACACATAGTACCTTGGAATAGACCTCTACACACCTGGCTATTCCATCTCATAAAAACATACAAAACTTTTAAATACATATTTAAAATTATTGGTACTAAAATGATTAAATTTTATTATTATTACAATTAAAATACTAACTCGAATATTTTAATATTAATTTTAAATTAATGGTTGTTGTTAGGTTGGGTTGTACATATAATTTATAACTCAATATGCTATTTTTAATTAATTTGAAGTAAAATACTTATGAATTCTCCAGTGCCTCTATGACATACACATATATGCTCAATTGATATTATAGATAAAATATATCTGCCACAGAGTATTAAAATTCTTAGGTTGACAAAGTTTTAACTCATGACGCTAATTCAAGTAACATTGTAAATTTAATATACAATAGCTATCGAATTTATGCTCAAGTTATGTGGGAAGTCCGGCTGCAGATATCGTGATTATTATTTTGTTTGTTAAAATACTATAAAGACAAATGTTTCAACGTGCAAATTGCTTTTTAATGCATTTATTTCTGAGCTATATACAACACACAAGACTGATAAAGTTAGAAATGTATTTTGTAAGTATGTTTTGTGCACAATAAAATATTTTGTTTTTTTTTGTTATGTTTTTTATTTCACATGAATACACTGAGCTTCGGCGGTACGTCATCACATAGACGCTTGCGTAGAACCGGTAGCGATTAGCAAGCAAACGGATACAATAACAACATACCTATGTTTTTTTAAATATATTTTAAGCGAATGGTAACATCTATTGGAGTATTTACTAATTTTCTAATTTAAAACGTCTGTGTGCTGTATATTTCAACATACATTTTATATATCTTCTATTATAAGTATTATCTCTGATTCTCTCAGTCTATTTGCATGACTTTTGGGTGCCGCAGATTATCTGCAGAGGTTTTGTTTAAATAATAATTAGTTTTATTTAAAATATAAACTAGTTTACTATAATATTAAATCACATGAAAAACAAGACCTTAAATCTTACAACTGTTTTCAGAAATTTACTTTAGGTAAAAATACCAATCAATATAAATGCATAAAAATGGATTCCTAAGAAATACTAAAACACATTACTTGCAAAATTATCCCAAAATTTTTACGCATTAACTATAAATATACAGCTTTTTTTACTTTTTTCTAGACAATAATGATCATCACATCAAATTTTTATTTACCCTCAATTACTATGAAAGAATGACATAAGTAAATTTATTATTCAAAGTTTAATTATATACTATGGACATTAGAAGAGCTATCTTTTGAAATATAAAATAATAAAATATTTAAATAATGTCTGTGGCACCCACGCTTCTGTTTCCTTACAATAGGTAAATTATATTTCAAACTTCTACCACTAATACGCATAGACAATAAGAATATTTATTATTAACATTTTAGCACGGAGATGGGCCGCGAGACTGAGAGATGGAGACTTTGCCCCAGAAAGGGCAGGACCGTCCCGCAAATAGTATAAGGAATTTAAAAAAATATCCATTTCGCTATATTTTATTATTAAATATATAAATAAAATCGTTCAACTAATCAACGTTGCTTTTCATTCATTGTCAACATTCAACCTTTTTGATGAATTCTCGAAATTATTGTCATTCACTTCTTTTTTTATGTAGGTAGTTCATGATATCGGTGTCCTTTTGCATGCTAATTTAGCGGAGTGCTTAGATTGAGCAAAAGGAGTATTTGCGCTACGATATTGCTGTGCACACCGTAGGCTATGGCGTTCATTCCACTTGTAGTTAACATCGTAGATTTATTCTCATATTGAAGGTCACTAACATAATCATTTGATACATTGTTCTATCATTCAATTCTTTAAGATTCAGATGCCAAGTAAAAGTGTTGAGAGTTGGATACAGATAATTAAATTGAGGAGGGTTTCGGAATGGACTAACTCATGTCCGAGTATTCTGTGAGTGTGTTATAAAGTCATAAGGAATAGTCCTCATTTTGATCATGCACTAAATCAGGTGACTTTGGTTTTTTGTTTAAGGATTTTGAATTTTAGTTAGGTACAGAAGTGCTTTTGCTGGACTATTGATGGAAATTAAAAAAAAATAAAAATAAATAGATATAAAATATATAGTACCTAAATACTGCTATAAATTATACTTTCCCGTTGGTTAATAATACATTTTATTAGAAAAGGCCTAAAAATATTAAAGTGTCAAACACATATTTAAAGTCGTCTACAATAAGAAGCACGTAATTAGGAAAAATAATTACCTAATTAATTAATAAGTATTTGAATGGCAATTTTATAAACATTTGAAAATTTTCTAAACTAAGTTTGCTAGTTCTTTTTTTTAATTGTGTACACGTTTTACTGTTATTAATGTTTGCAATGATTTTCTATTCTGCACTTGTATTATTTATGTAATAATTATAATTGTATGGCTTAAAACATTACACCTGGATGATATGATATAGTTTTGGCGATGGCATCGTGTATCCTACGCCTCAGGACGAAGAGGAATCGGAGTCGCTGCTGAGTTCCGAGCGATGGGACCGTTGGGGAGAACGCGCGCGACCTTTCGACGAGCGCGAAAGTTCATCTTTCGACGAACTATGAGTGTAGGTTGTTGTAGCCGGTCAGACGCAGGCTTCGATACACACTGCCAATAAAGCAGGACTGTAATATCCATATTTTTTATGTGTGGAACAGATGAATCTGTCCGGTTCTTCTGGTGTTTACAGGAATTTTAGTAAAAATATTCTATACTAACTTTTAAACTTTCGCGTTCCATGATATATTAACAATTATTTTTACGGGAATTAACGCGATCACTTATTAAAAGGTATTACATACCTCTGATTTGCCTGACGTTTCGACCAGGTTGCACTGGCCGTGGTCACAGGCTGACTGACACTGACACAGTCAGCCTGTGACCAATCAGAGGTATGTAATACCTTTTAATAAGTGATCGCGTTAATTCCCGTAAAAACAATTGTTAATAAAAATATTCTAGTAAGTACTGAATTCGTTTTCTAAAGATTAATTTGTCTCTGTGTTCGTAGTGGTACTATAATAAATATTTAGTATTGTTTTAGTAAGTACAAATTTAAGCAGCCATATTTTTCATTTTCTACTACTTAAACTTCATTAATCTTAAAGTCTGAGTCTGCAATATTGGCCGTTTACAACTGTTGATATATTAAAAAAAATGTAAAATGGAGTATAATGGTGCTGGATGATATGTAGAAGGAATGATTGCATTCAGTAGTGAGCTTTACCCTAGCTAATGTTAAAATTACTATAACTATCGACAGAAATTAATTTATTGGTATTTTTGATTTCTTAAAAAAATGCGGTGTTTAGGATATTTATAAAATTATTAAAAAAATGTAAAATACACCCTTCTCATATCCCTTCAAAAATTACAAAAGAACTGCGATAGTAAAGATTGTTAAGAATGCTCTATTAAGTCGTGTTCAAACTAGAAAAAAAATCAAAATCAGTCCAGTCCATCTATTTAAGACTTATGATGCCACAGACAGAAACAATTAAAAAAAGATTGAAGATAAATAACAAAATTCTCTCGCTCTGAGCAATGCAAAAATACAACACAAATAACTTGCATTTATATTAGCTGTAACTAAAGCGTCAAGGAAAATGTAGAATACCCCTAAATGCCCTATCGGTTTGGCCGGTTGGTCGGCTTTCTTAACCGACTGGTCAACCTCAGCCGACTAGTAAGCCTTATTGACCGACTAGTATGCCCTATTGGCCGACTAGTATGCCCTATTGGCTGACTAGTAGACCTTACTAACCAACTAGTAGGCCTTATTGACCGACTCGTAGTCCTTGGTAACCGAATAGTCAGTCAAAGTCATGGTCAGCACATCACTAGTATTTTGTTACATTTGCTACAAGATCATATATTGAGTAATCAAAAATATATGTAAATACTATTAAAAAAACAGCAGTTTAGCTAAGCCAACGGAAAACTGGTGCTTGCAGCCAAAGATGGAAAATAGGCGTTTACTTAAAAAAAAAATGATGCTGTTCCAATACTCTTAATTTTAAAACCTTCAGTTGTAAATTATTTTATAATCAAATTGGTACTTTTGGCTGACAAACAGAGCATTTCAAGCTGTCGGCCATGACTTCTCTTGTATGTATTTATTTGAGTTTTGATGTTTGTGATACTTATCATACTAACATTATAAATGTAAGTTTGTTAGTTGGGCTTTCACGCGAAAATTACTTAACCTATCATCATGAAACATTATACACATATTCTTGAAGGTATTAGATATTTTTTTATAAAATGCGAGTGAAGCCGCGGGTAAAAGCAAGTATTATATAATTCATTGTTGGACATTTGTGAAATTCTGGCATGCCTCTCCACGGTGGGAATTTTTTGGTTAATTAAATTTATTCTTATTTTTGTATATAGCCTTGTCGTACGTTATTCTAAAGTTGATAATAGTTATCTAAGACACTTTTGTCACAAGAGTCGTACTATCATCTTTCTCTATCTTTTCTTTCTTTTAGAGTAAAAACGTCCGAGTGAAAATACACAAAGGTATACTTAATTTTGCTTTTCTCTTCAATTATTATTTCTTTCAAATATTATGAAGTTGATGCACGGCATCAGCCAATGACTTTTTGTGTAGCTACAAAAATGAGAGAAAAGACAGTTCGTCGTGCTCGGTGCGGGTAACAGTTAGTTTGTTTAACGCTTGCTAATTACATCGAGGCTAATCCAATTGGTTGCTTCTAGTTGGCAAACAAGTTAGGTATAACGGAAATATTTTGAATTTAACCATTTGTTGACCTTATTCTAGTGTCTGTCTGTTGGCCAATCATTCAAACCTGGAAAACAAAATTTTCCAGCGTAACATACAGATTTGATATCACCTAAAATCAAGACCTTTTATTACTAGGAAACACATTCCATGTAGGTACTTATTCTTCTTTATCACATTAAAATATAATTACTTAGCGTTCAATTCGAGAATGCCGTTATCTCCCGTCCCGCATCCTCATACCGCGCTTTATGACGTAACAATGAACGGTACTGTAGACAAAAAAAACATATTTTGTTTCTGTTTTTGAACTGTATTCTAATATGAATATTCATAGATGTGGGCTATGAGAAAATTGAAGTTTGGCGTCCTTTATAAGGCAATAGAATATATTATTTAGGTATAAAGAAGATGAAAAAAATGTAGGATAATAAAATAAAACAAACTGAATTTTCCACAGCTTTATTTTAGAATCTGAACAAAGAAAGATATTGTTTTAAATTAATTATTTACGAAGACACAAACAATAACTTGTAGGTAAACACTCGTATTTATGTATCCATAACTTCAGTACCAGTTATTTCGTCGAAATCACTCGTTTCTGTATCACTGTCATCATTCCATTGTGTCACTGTTATCACTTTCATCGCCTACTGAAATTATTAGTTCGTTGAGTTCTTGTAACCTATCACTTTCCAAGTATTGCTGCCATAAACGGTCAACGTGGTTTATTCCTTTCTTCCAGTCCTCTTCTGTGATGCTATTAATAGCGTTGAGAGTAAGCTTCTCTATTTCTTTCTCCGTCTGACTGACATTTTTATCGGCTACTCTTTGTTCACCACTGTTGGACCTTTCCTCTTTTACTCATCGTAGCAACACAGACTAACGAACTTAACTAATAAATCAACAGAAAAAAAAACTTAACGAAATAAAAACAACAACAAACTCGAGAGCGTATGGTAACACAAAAATGAACGTAGTTACATGACAGCGTTGCAATCCGTACTAAAGTGGCGACTCTTGACGCGCGGTATGAGGAAGCGGGACGGGAGGTAACGGCATTCTCGAAATGAAAGCCGTAGTAGTTAGTTTAGTTTGCCAGATTACTGAATAAGAAATATGATCACATCATTCATATTAATTTAAAGAATCATTATTTAGTTTATTAAGGCAGTATTAGTATAAGTTTTTGAATTACTTAATAATAATAACGCAGATATGAGTGTACGTTTATTGTTTTAAATACCTACGAACAAACTTTTAATTTAATAGCAATATTTTAATGTTTTTGGTGTCTAGTAGTAAACTTCTCAAAATCCACAATAAGGTATAATGGTAACCGTCAGTGACGCAGCAATGCAACAGCTACAGCTAGCCACTGCCCACCGTAAACATGTCATAACATGATTAAGTGATGTAACACACATCACCTTAATCGTTAAATATAGTTTTAAGATTAATCGTAGACGTAAATAGGTAGCCACCATTGTATGAAAATGTTTATTTGATAATTTAGCCATGACAAATTGAAGCTTGATTAAATAGTCATGCTTTCAAAACTGTAAATATAAAGTATTTTTGAATATCTGCGTAATACGATGCCTTACCATTTGTCAAATGTTTTGACTGCAGTATGACTATGCACAACTTAGTTGATTATTGGTCCCTTAATATTCTTTCAAATGTTGACCTGTCTGTCATCAGATTTGTTGAAACTGAACTTGGTAGTTTATTTAGGTACAAGGTTTAGGAAACTCGAAAGGATAATAGATGAATCATTTAATCTTGTTATTGTTCATTGTTAGTGCCGCCAATTCACTGCAAGATTTCATTAAATTGCAATAGTAGGTAGGTAAGTCAATATGTTGGCTTGCAATTGGATAAATGATACACTTGGTTTGGGCATTAGATCCAATAAAGTTTTAGACGTAAGTATGTTTTGTCTTTAACGGTTTAAATTCATAGTTATTTTTTTTACAATTCGTTAATGCTGCGTTCTTCATATAAATCACATCATAAAACGAATGCGTACGCAATGCAGGACAATGCACCAGAAATTTATGACGTCTGAAATGCATTTCAGCAGCTTGTAGAATAAATGTTCGAATTTTAAATACTTATCTATATGCCATTTTTAAGATCCGTCACCCTATTTTATAAGTGTAGTTTTCAATTGATTGATTAAGTTATCGTAAGATTCGAAGATGTTTAGGGTATATAACTTCTTAAATTTTATTATGACCATAATTATGTAAGTACTAATAATATTTTTGCAGAGTTTTATATTGTAAACTTTAAGTGATTAATTTTTATAAATTATTCTCATATTACCGCGGTTATTCATTCATTACATTAGTTTTCATCGAATTCTCAAACTAGTCATTTTTATAATTTCGTAAATTCAATAAACATTCAAAAATGAATTTAAGACATTTGTCTCTTAATTTTTATAGTGAACGGTATATAAGTAGCTGCTTTTATAAAGTGTATATATTTATGTACTTAAATGTAATATATGAAAATTTACGTTTTAGTGATGATGAAACATGGACATGATGTGCAATGGTTTTTTAATTTAAGTACAACCGTGATGTATGTAATAAAGAGATCAATATATTACTATTTTCAATTATTCCTTTGTACCCATCCACTAGTCATCCTGATTTAGTTCCGATTGCGGACAAACTCCAATGATGCAGAAGTATCTCTAGACCGCTATGTTATGGGTCACCGCGCTGCATTCTCAATGAATATGGTGACTACCATTCTTGAATTATGCTTTCCATCAGGCCACCACGGCTGGACCATACATAATAAAAAAAAACTATTCAAATGTATAACAGCTGAAATGTCGCGCCGCGCACTTGCTAGAGTGTCACTGCGGCTGTGAGATGGCGTTGGATACTTTATAGGATAACGTAGCTTATTAATTTCTAAATAAGATGTCAAGGTAATCTTCAGAGGGCCTAATGTGACTCGCTTTCAATGGGGTGACCGCGTTCGGACCGCGTTGCAATGGGATCACACTGAACTCTTAACCAATAGCGTTGCCGAACGTAGTCGTCATCAAGATCAGTAACACGCAAACCAGTTTTTTTTTATGTTGAGCCTGCCAAACTTACTCTACTCTGCCTGATGGAAAGCATTAGCAGAATCCAAGAGTGGTGATCACCACCAAGCCTGGTCTCGCACTCACCAAGGAAATACGACAGCACGAACGCAGTCATTTTACGTTGATTTTCTATGCGAGGGTAGTACCGCCCCATTTTGTAAATATATATATGGGGGTTGTCATGGGCTCCATTCAAAAATAACATGTCTTACCTCATTATCCTAGACTCGTTTCCCAACTCAGGTAGTCTCTAAGATCCCACTTTAAAGGTTAAGTAAAGAAAACAAGACATATTGTTATAAAAATTATATAATTAAAAAATAATTATATAACAGGTGGGTGTATTATTACAACTATTCTTGATTCATCACAAATAATCACATTAGATAGAGGTAATTAAAGATTAATTTTACAAACCATTTATATGTTAATGCTAGTACAAAAAATTCAACAAACAGTACTCGTCATTACGCCTAATCTTACGAGCACGACTAGACACGACCTGGCTCTCGATGGCGAAATATTACGTGATAATCTTATGTACTTTTATATATCTATACTGCTATATATTTCATGTTTATTAAAGATAAGTTTTTTTCCGAGTATGTATTTCAGGAATGCCCTACTAGTAGAGACTCAACAGAAACTAACCCGACTCTGAGTGAAATTACCTGTCCCGACCGTCTCAAGCGTAAATAAGAAAGCTAGGAATCTACACTTTTAAAAACGAAACAGATTATATGTACTTATCGCACAGTCAAAAGCTAGGCCAAACTGGATTATTTATTTGCAAAAAAATGTAGAAAACATTTCTGCTACAGACTATATAATACTGGATAACCAACTTAAACATAGTAATAGCGGCATAGCTGCCAAACAAAATATTTCATGGAGGTCCGCCTATCTTGAAAGAGAGTATATCCTTCTGTTCATGCGACTTGACACTGATTGCATAGTAGATTTACCCTTATTTTCTTCGTAACAAACCAATGTATACTTAACAGCTTCGACATAGTAACATTAACAACTACAAAAAAAAAACAAACAGAACTTCTGAAAGATATTATTAACTGGCAATAACAAAAATTAAATGGTCAAGGATGACAACATCGACCTCAGATCCTTAGTGTTGCCACCCATTTTTAATATGTCCCTAAAGGCTCGAACACATGTGGCCTCCTTTTCTAAATTTTTAGATATCTGATGGGCCTTTAGAGTTATTTCTTTCGGTATTCCCGCCAAGCGAGCCGCGTTGAAGCCGTAGGACTTGGGACAAGCGCCAGGAGATAATTTGTAAAGGAAAGTTATAGTTTCTTCTGGGATGTGGTCTTCGTTATCGGGTGTGGACTCGTCTGTTTCGACCATGCAAGCCTGTAAGGATATAAATGTGTTAAAAAGCAAAATAATGAAGTTAATTTTAAGTAATTCATATTTAATCAGTATGTAATCCCTGTAGTTATTTAGAACCATCATCTTATTGAAGTGTGTTCCTAGATAGGGCTAGGCAGAGACTTAAGGTCAGCGCCGACGAACGGTGTGGCGCGATTATGTAGTTGACAATTTAAATTCAAAAAGTCAACTACATAATACAATTGTATTTGATTCAGCGCATGCCTCTCGAACACGCTTTGATTAGTATTGCATAAAATATAGTTGTATTCTGGAACACTTTAATTTGAATTTTAATGTTACTAAATTAGTCTCTTGACCGTCATTCTGTCCGTCGGCACACTAAGGTTGGCTGACTGTTAGTCAACTTATGTACACGTACGTGTAATACCTACGTACGACACGCAGCCGCTTTCTAATTATGTTAATTAGGATGTAACTAACTCACCATATGCCCCAACATAATCCCAGGGTAAGAAGACAGATGATGCACGAGTGAATGGTAGTGCGTAGAGAATATGACTCTGCACCCACGTTTGGCCAGTTCCACGCAAACACCCGACGCTATGGCTGTACCATCGTATGTTGATGTGCCCCGACCTATTACATAAAAATAATTTTATAGTAATTGAAATAAACAGTACTTACAGGGTTTTGCCACATCATAGAACAATTTAATAATAATATCCCATATTGAAAACAGTACATATGAAACAATGTCTTGCATACAAAACTTGTTGATTCATGATTATTGTTTCAGCAAGAAAAGTAAGTACTCCTAACTGTTATGCACTTTTAAATGAACCGTATGTATGTAGTATCCCTGATAACATGTATACAAAACTTTATGAAATCTGTATGAAAGGTAGAGACGCGGACAAAGTTGCGAGGATCAGCTAGTGTTGTATAAAGGAAATAAAATTATTTTATTAGTTACAAGAAGAATATTTATATGTAAAACTAAAAAAAAAGACATACCCAACTCATCAAGTAGAACCAGCGAATGGACAGTAGCGTGAGTGACGATCGCCGCGGTTTCGTTCATCTCCACCAAAAAGGTGGATTGTCCTGAGAATATATCGTCCGAAGCGCCTAGACGAGTGAAGATGCGGTCCACCAGACTCAAACTGCATTCTTCAGCGGGAACATAACTACCCTGTAGGATAAAATAAATAATAATTAATTGATGGCAAAAGGATTAAAATAATGTTTAAGAAAAACTAATGTTAGTTTTTCGCTTTGTATGTTCTGTCTATGTGTTCACTTTTATCTAGATCCAGAGTTCTTCTGAGGGTATTTACAAAGTTATACAACCGTCGTAATTGTCGTCTTCCCTGATATTTTTAGAATTAATTAGAAGATAAAGTGGATTTAGTTTTTAGTGAAAGTAACGAAAAAAATTCTAGTAAATTTATAAAAGCGACATTAATGAAATATTTTCAGAAAGCATCTTACACTTTTTACATTATATATTTGTTGGTATTATTTTCTACTTTTGGTTCGATTGCCTATTTTTTTATTTTTTTAAACTGCAATTTATTTTCTACTTTTTAGTTTGGTATATTTGTAAAAGCGTATTTGGTTAGTTTTTTAAAACATTATTTTTTTGTTTTAGTTCAAATTATTGTATTCTTATCGACCCTTATGCAAATTTTCAAGTTAATCAGACTCCTAGGCATAGGTGAAAATGAAGTTAAAAATTTCGTTACATATATACATGACAAGCTAAAAATAGTAGTTATCATCAGTTTTCTTTGAGAGTCACCATGGTACCGCTCTAGTTAAATCGGTCCAAAACTGATAAAATATAGTTGACAAGTTTCATAACCATTATCAGGCTTTAACAATCAACTACTGGATATAGGCCTTTCCTTATAAATGAGCTTTTGCCCTACTGTACCCCACTAGCCAAAACAATTAATGTACCAGTTGTAATTTTGTAACTGCCCATTGTCAGTTTTGTACGAGTTGTGCTGGCTATCAACAACCCGTAACGTTCCACGATTGGGCCCGGGTCTCTTCTCAGGAGAGGGTTAAGGCCATGTGTCCCCACGCTGGCCAAGTGCGGGTTGGGGACTGGCAAGACCATGTTGTGGCTACGTAATCTTGCTGTTGGATGTTTTTTAGTCGCCCAATGGCCTCCAACTAAGCTTTGCTATTGTTATCAGTGTAAGTTAAGCAGTCAGTCCCGGTAGTTATCATAGGATAACAAACAAGGCCCGACTGCTTAACTTGACCTCCGAATCACGGAATCGCTCACGTTAACATGCCACTAGCGGTCACCCATCCAGGCAGTCGTCAACAATGCAGACTGGTGACCCATACCATGGCGGGCTAGTGATGCTTCAGCATCATTGGGCCTCCGGTCTCGCACTCACCAACGAAACACGACAGCACGATCGCTCATTTTACGTTGATCTTCTGTGCGAGGGTAGTACCGCCGGCACTACCGTGCTAAAATGCGGCTCTACTACTTTGAGTATATAAATAAAATAACTGATTGTCTTGTACTTACTAAATGTGCCAACACAGTAAGTAGTCCGGCCTGCCTCATGAGCGTGGACTTGCCGCCCATGTTGGGTCCGGTGAGAAGTAACAAGCTGGCCTCGTCTGTTCCAAGCTCAGTGTCGTTTGGGATGAACTCGTTAGCAATAGGGATGCAGGGATGGCGGCCTTCTACGATCTTTATGTATGGCTGAAAAAATTCAATTTTAGATTAGACTAACTTTTCCTCGTGGCTCGGCTCGACTGTATGTCGGTTATCGCGGTAAAAAGTAGCCTATGTTCTTTCTCAAGAATCAAAGTATATCCACGCCAAATTTCATTGAAAGCGGTGAAAGCGTAACAGACATACACACAGATTCTTCAGATCTGTACATCTCTAGTTTTCTTATATTTATTTTAGTTTAGTGAAAAATTTCTTAACATTGATCAAAATCATCGAAATCGATCTTTCGTCGTCGGTGTGCATGTAAAATATAAAGTGGGTGTTCAAATTCCCACCGAGCACAGACAACTTTCTGTCATATGTCATCCACTTTTATATATTTAATATTACCTTTACCATTTTCTATTTATATGTAATTAATACAAGTTTTGTCGAGTCTTGTTCATTGATATATCAAAACTTAACTATTAATTTATTTCAGTTTTAATCTTCAGTAAATTATTGGGCATTAATTATTATTTAGCAAACATTAATTATGGCTATGTTAGTAACTAGCTATGTAGCTTAAATTATAAGAATTTCCACATAAAATGGTCCTAGAATCACCTTTTTATCCTCATGGTAAGTAACTTTAGGTAAGCACACATCTCCAGTTTGTTGCCGAGCAAATTCTGTAAACGCCAACAAAATATCGAGAGTGGCCAGACACTGTACTGCGGTCTCCCACTGATTGTAGTGAGTAGAAAACTTCTCGAAGATTCTCCGACTTAGGTCTTTTAGTACGTTAGTCTTTTGCTCCTCAGCGGCTATCATCCGGGCTAGGAAATCCTGGAATTAGAGAACATCTTAAGTAATCTTCATAAATAAAATTGGAGTGTCTGTTTGTAATATTAAAATAACCGATTTTTACTAAATGCATATGAATGTGTGTGCTTCGGGTAATCTCTGGAACTGGTGGACCGATTTTCACGGGACTTTCACTGATATGTAGCTGATGATATAGGGAGTAAATTAGGCTACTAAATGTACTTTTTTAAGACTAGCTTTGTCCTGCGGCGTTACTCGCGGTACGACAATTACCGCGGGTAACACAGCGGGGTTCAGCTAGTGTAAAATATGTATGATAATTTACTCTACCTAATAATGAGCAAGCAAGACGGCTTATTAGTTTACATATTTTCAGATTGATATTTCTAATCACGTGACTCTCACGGGCAAATAAAGTAGTAATTTAATTATCTTAGCGTCATTTATACTCAGTTTTTTTTAGTTAGATATACTGTTAACTAATGGACACAGTTTGACTCAAAACCTCACCTTTGTCTCAGCCGTGGAGAATCGCTTGTATCCTTTCCTAGCGCCCTCTAGCGTGTAATCCATGCCCGCTTTAGAAGCAGAATTCTGAGGCACTTCTATTTGATATCTCTTTTTATCTGTTCCCACGTATGTAAGCTGAAAGTTTTAGTAGTATATTTATTTTAATATACTAGAATGTATAGATGTATTTTTAACACATTTTCTTTCAAAATGAAAGTAAAGTTGATAAAAACTAGATGTCTCTAGGAAAAAAAATCTACTTCGAAATCAATTTCAAGAAAGAAGATGGTTCTCAATTCGACTTTTTATGTTACGTTTCTCCTTCTCTGGATCCGTTTCAAATATGAAAATTGATAATATTAAAGGTACACCTCAGTTGGTCGCATTCAAATTTGAGAAAACCACCCCTTAAGTGCGAAAATTAAGAAGTAAAGTATAGTCCATTCGCTTAGATAGTGTAAGTGCACTAGTATGCAATTGTGGTTATTGTTGTTAAATACGAATATATTCATTCATACAACGGCGTAAACTGACAAATCATACTTGCCTGCGCGTGTACGCCGCAGGTGGGTCCTTTGATTTTGTGGCGGCGCGATCAAGGTGACCGTATCTAAGCGAATAGACTATATACAATTTATAACAATTCCACATAATATGTATACGCGCATTCAAGTGTTTCTTTTAAAGTTAATTATATTGTAAAATGACTCACCCGACATTTGAAATACTTCTCTTGCTCTTTGAGATAATCTTTCAATTCTTCTTCAATTTCTTTTATAAGTTGTAACGTGTTATCGTATTCTTGGTCTACACCTTCTCCTGGTAGAATACGACCTTCTTTTTCTGCCTCTGTTTGGTTGAATGCTTCCTACAACAAAAGTCGACGTACTCAATTAAAACTTATTCATACTAATCTATATATATAAAAGAGGAAGGTGACTGACTGACATACCCAGAGATCAACGCACATCCCAAACCGCTGAACCTAGAATCCTGAAATTTTGCATGTAGGTTCTTTATATAACGTAAGTGAGCACTAAGAAAGGAATTTTGGAAATTCCACCCCTAAAGGGGTAAATCAGGGGATGAAAGTCTGCGTGAGCGAAGCCGCGTGCAAAAGCTAGTATTACTATAAAACTGCCTCGTTGGTCTTGCGGTTGACGTATGCGACTGCCGATCAAGAGGTCTGGGGTTCTAATCCCCGGTCAGGCCAAAAGTGTTAATGAGTTTTTCTGATTATAGAAATACTTAATAACAGCTCGAGTTTGGAAGTTGCGACCTGAATCCCTGTTTGCTGTTTTCACCGAGTGCGTGAGGATACCGGACGCCCATACCCCAACCCCTCACTCCATCCCCCTCCCCTTTCCCGAAAGGCTGGCAACGCACTTGTAACGCCTCTGGTGTTGAGGGGGTCCATGGGCGGCGGTAATCGCTTACCATCAGGTGATGCGTCTGCTCGTATGCCCCCTATTACCAAACAAAAAATGATCAATCGGGTTAACTATCTGTTCTTACCTTAAAAAATTTCAATGTATCCCTATAATCAGGATATTTCCCACTAGGGCTGAACTGCGTTATTCTGTTCAACAGCGCCGCATCAACATCAGAAAATAACTCCACCAATTTCAATGCAGCTGTGTACCCATTTAACACGGATATAAAATCCAATACTTTCCGTTTGGAGTAAATCTTTTCTTCATAAAATATGGCACGCGAATCCGGGTGTTGTTTTGACCGCTTGAGATTTCCCAAGGCATGCACTCTGAAAAGTAATACGAGTAAAATCTTAGCGAAAAGCTACCTAAGCTGTACATATCATCACGCTAAGACCGGTGAGTGCAGAGCATCAATGACTAAATGTGTTTTTTTCCTTTGGAGAGATGCGTTCTATTAGAACAAAGTTTATTAGAAAAGATAACTTTAAAAAAAAAAACAATTCAAGTTATCACAAATACTTATATTAAACTAGCTGACCCGGCGAACTTTGTACCGTATGTCTGTCTCAGCATCCCACAGGTAGTGTACAGTCGCAGACAAAAAAAAAAGACTTTATTATACACAAACCTTGTCCTAACAATAACGAAGACATGAAAAAAAATCGTAAGTAGTCAATCGTAAGTTATGCGCGTACGTACATTTCAGAGATTCATTTATATATATATATATATATAGGTTAGGTACCTATATATATAAAAATTATAATATAAAAATTTGTCAGTTATTTAGTCAAAAAGTATTATTTTTAGTAGCGTAAATATTTGTTGTATAATAAGAACAAAGGTTATAGTTATGGCAGTCTATAATGTTTGTATGTTCCAACATAGCTGTTAGACTACTGAACCAACTTTAATGAACGAGATGTCAATAGATTGCTAATAATCTATACTAATATTATTAAGCTGAAGAGTTTATTTGATTGTTAGAACGCGCTAATCTCAGAAACCGCTGGTCCGAATTGAAAAATCATTTCAGTGTTAGATAGCCCATATATCGAGGAAGGCTATATATCATCACGCTTAAATCAATAGGAGCGGAGCACCAATAAATAATGTTTCAAAAACGGGGGAAAATGATCACGTTACTGGCAATAGGAGACGCAAACGGGGTTGCGTGGGTCAGAAAGAGCTATATAAAATTAAAAACTTTTTACATAGTTAGTTTACAGTTTTTAAACTTGTTCTTGTTATACGATACATACTTGGCTAAAAGTCTTTCCAAGTCAGGTAGACCAGTTAAAATAGATTTGGCATCTTGACACAGCTCCTGGTTCTCAAACAATGCCTTCACTGCTTCTTGTCTCTCCTTTATCACTGACAGACTACAACTCGGTGCACATACCCACTGGTATAATAACCTAAAACAAATATAAGGCTATAGGCTATATTTTATCACGCTATGACCAATTGGAGTGGAGCACCAATGGAGCAATGGGCAAACGAGGTTGCGTGTGTCAGCTAGTTGTACTATAATATCTAAGCTGCATTGTTGCTTTTGCTGCATTCACAGTATGGTGACCACTACTCTTGGATTCTTCTCATGCTTACCATCAAGCAGAGTACAGTTACATTGGCATACATAAAAAATATATACAAACCTTTTTCCCATATGAGTTGAGCAAAAATTCAACCGATCATACAAACAACCTTCATCCTGAACAATTCTGAGATTCCTCAAAGTAATCGCATCTAAAACCATGGTACTGCCACCTTCCCAGTGATTCTCAACCTTAACCTCAGGTGGTAGGGTTTTGTTTAGCACGTCGGGAGGTGCGTAAGAAGTAAATTGAGACATGCCTAATATTTGTATGTCGAGGAGACAGTCTGTTAGGCAAGAGACACATCCGCCTAGTGCTTTAACTGCTAGGTAGCAGTCAGGTGCTGGTGTTAGGCCTAAAGCATCGCCTGAAATGTGAAAAGTTCTTATGATCATCTACTAAAATAATATAACAATAATTTCTCACACACTACCTTTCGATCTCGAACCAGACAGAGGCTGTGTTATTTAATTATAATATTTTCGGACATTAAACCCACAATACGAAACTCTGTAACAAATATTTCCATATTCTACAAAACTTGGTCCAACACAGGAATCGAACCTGATATCTCTGCATAGCAGGAGGTAACTGAACTGCTGATAAATATAAATAAATAAATATTTCGGCCATTTTAACGCACATCGCCATCTAGTCCCAAGCTAAGAAGAGCTTGTGTTATGAGTACTAAACAAGTAATATAAATAATATATACGTTTTTTTGTAAATACATACATATTATACACCTAAACTCCAAAACAAATATTTGCAGATCATACAAACATTTGGTCCGACCCGAGAATGAAATCAATCAATGAAATTTGGCATTTAGTTACTTTGATTCTTAAAGGACATAAGCTACTTTTTACTGCGATAACCGACATACACGTGGGCCGCGTCGAGGGCAAAAACTAGTTTTATATAAATTCCACCCAGGCACGGAACAAATTACGTATCTATCACATAAATATTTGTCTGTTAAATTAAATCAAACCTATGAACTCTATCTGAGCAGTCAGGGTCACAAGAAACAAGATCAACAGGCTAGTCATGTTTCAGATACTCAATGAAGCGATTAAAAAACATCTTAACCATGTAAAAATTATAGTGAATCACTAACCTTCATGCAAGAACGGTCTAATGCCTTCAGGCCACTCCCCATCAGCATTAGTTCTATAATACTTCTCCGCTAAAGTTTTAAGCGTTTTCTCTGGAGCCCACAGAGACGTCGGTTCTCTGCGAGCACTATGACAATGGGTGCTCAGCAGTTTTGTTGTCCGAGACGTTGTTGTTTTGCGATCATATATTACCTGGAAATATATCAACCTTTTAGAATTATGTTGGAATATAAAGCTAAAGTAAATAATAAATATTTCGGACGTCTAACACACAACGCCATCTAGTCCCAAACTAAGCAGAGCTTGTATTATGGGTACTAGACAACTAATATTAAATATTTATATACTTTTTTTTTGTAAATACATACATATTATAGATAGAAAACACCCAAACTCCGAAAGAAATATTTGCAGATCATACAAATATTTGGTCCGACCCGGGAATCGAACCCGAAACCACAAGAACAGCAGTCAGAGACAGGCCAAAAAAGAAACGTGGGAGAGCCACGCTTTGGCATGAATGGGCAGGCTCGAGCGGAGTGATACCACGGCCTCAGAGAAAATCGGTGTGAAATAGCTTGTGCTGGGTTTCACAGAGTGAGTAAGGATACCGGAGCCCCACGTCCCTTTCCCTATCCCCCAGAGGTCGGCAACGCACTTGTGACTCCTACTAGTACTCCGTACTCCTCATTCGTACTTGTGGCGGCGGTAGTCGCTTACCCTCAGGTGATACATCTGCTAGTTTGTCGAAATACCATAAAAAAAAAAATTGTCACACAGAAATCTAAGTTTCTGCTTGTTACAGTACCATAGTAAAGAGTGTACTATATTTTAAAATCCATTAGAATAAATTTTAAAGCACACCTTTTTGTTAAATTTAATAGAAAATTCTTACAAAGTTAAATACATACTAAAGCCGGTGGAAAATGCGCCAAAGTAGTGAGAAGTCTGGAAGAATGCTTATCATCTTGGAACTGTCCCACGTGGAATAGTCCTATAGACGTATCTACGAAGCACACTCCGTATGTACTGCAGCCATTAGTCTCCTGTAAATCATAAAACTTAATTACATCACGGTTGCCTGGAAGAGATTGCCGTTGAGCAATAAGGACGCCAGTTGTACTACTGACCTACCTAGCTTTAAGTTATGTACTTAGTTATCTGGTGTACAGTAAAGCGATTTATTATTATTATTATCATCATACCAGTTTAACTAAAACTCCTCTACCCATTAAGTAATATAGCACATAACATTATAGATTTGATAAATTTCCCTTGTCTTTGTTTTGAAGCAGATTTGGTTTAGTAGATATTAATGTGCTTTAATTTTGTATAATATACATTAACTGAAATTCCTCCAAGTGATTTTTAGTATGCATGTGGTATCTGACATCTATACAAATAAATAAATTAAAATGTCTATTTATAATTTCTTGTTTGTGCTTTTGACTAAATGCATATGAAGGTATACACGGTACTTCATTAAAAAGTTTTTTTTTTTAATTTTCTGTTTTGATTTTTGTTCTCTGGAATGGCCAGGGCGATTGTAACAACTTTAATTGACAGATAGCTAGTGATGTATGTACTAACTTAGGCTATTATTCTTTTAGACTACCTGTGCCTCGCGGTGTTTTCGCTAGTTATACTGTAACTATAAATAAATAAATAATAAATAAATATTTCGGACACTTAACACAACGTCATTTAGTCCCAAACTAAGCAGAGCTTGTATTATGGGTACTAGACAACTGATATAAATACTTAAATACTTTTTTTTTTTGTAAATACATACATATTATACATAGAAAACACCCAAACTCCGAAACAAATATTTGCAGATCATACAAACATTTGGTCCGACCCGGGAATCGAACCCGAGACCTCAAGAACAGCAGTCGCGTACGCTACCACTGCGCCACCGAGACAGTTTACAACTATGTAACATGTCTACAAAGTTAGAGTATAACAAAGCGGTTAAAATATACTTATTTTGTTATTGTCCAAGAGTTATAAGGCAAGGAAGATTACCTCCTCAGCAATAGCCATCATATAGTGTGCGGTAGCCTCGGCTGGCCCTGAGTCCTGCAGCCCGCACACCTGAGCCCCACGCATTGACACCTGGCATATCTCGCGACGTACCACTTTGTCCCACTTCGTGTTTTGCCCAGCTGTTAACAATTTTATTATCACCTTTGTATATATATACTAGTTGACCCGGGGAACTTCGTACTGCCATATTTACGTATCTGTCTCAGCATCCCACAGGTAGTGTACAGTCGCGGACAAAAAAATAGACTTTCCTCGTTACCTATTAAGTTTTCTTGTACACAAACCTTGTCCTTACAATAATGAAAACATAAAAAATAATTATTTTATTTGGTGCAGCCGATCGGAAGTTATGCGCGTACATACATTTCGACGATTCATTTTTATATAATATAGATTCACAATTACAAGCACAAAAAAAGCAAATATGAATGATATACTAAACTAAAACCGGGCATTGTACTGTTACCTAATATATTTCTAAATTGTAAATAACTTTTTGAATTCAAATAAGAATATTTATCTGATGAAAATAAACAAGAGGTGAAGCAACTTACTTTTCTTGCACCTTTCTTGCATCATGTCGGGAGTTTCAGTTTGTTCAACACGCGCCACTTTGTACCCTTTTGATACTAGGGTTGACGACATTCGGCTGTACGCACTTTCGGGGAAGCCAGAATGTGCGAATTCACCCTAAAAATGGATGTAATATATTTTTTTAGGTTGGAATTTACATAATAGCATGACCTGATCATCATCAACATTCAGTAGTACTGTACTGTACTACTTTTGTGTTTGTTTAGTTTTTCTTCTCTTTGCAGCACTGTTTACGAGATTAGTTGGCTTTTTACCCACGGTATACATGACCAGGTAGTAACAAAGTATACTTTAAGGTAATGCTCATTTCTGTATACATAAATATAGATATGATATATTCTATGTATAATTTTAATTAGTGATAAAAAATACACTTATTAAAACAGTGTTTTTCTGAACATTTAATACAACTCGTATTTTTAATGTCAATTTAAAAATTGTAAGGTTTTACCTTCATATAAGAGAAACCAAGTTCATTAACCCCAACAGCCGCATCCATGTGATAAAGTTCATAAAACTTGCCGACTTTGAAGAACAGTACACAGTCATAGTGCATGGATTTCATCTCCCACCACTGGCGATGAGCCTGGAATGGATTGACATATTATATACAGGGTATATATGCACAGTGCACTTAGACATTACTGTGCACTCTCGCGTCTCTTGGGGCGATTTTGATAAACGTAGTAGAGCCACGCTGATTTAAACACGAACGGGCCGGCTCGACTGGGGCGGTACTACCCTCGCACAGAAAATCAACGTAAAATGACAGGGTATGTGCTGTCGTGTTTCGTTGGTGAATATAAGACCGGAGGCCAAATGATGCAGAAGCATCATTAGGCAACCACAGTATGAATTGAGTATTCGCAGTGAGTATGGTGACCACCAATCTTGGATTCTACTTATGCTTTCCAACAGGCAGAGCAGTCATTTTGGCAGGACCAAATCAGTGTGATATAGTAACAAACTAAACTGTTTATGTGTACATAAATATAGCAAGTAATCCATATACCAGGCTAAAAGACAATAAATGTCTCGTGTAACTATATCCGATTCAGAACTAGTGAGATACGCCATCTACCGTTCGACCGATAAATGCTGTAAATCTATTGGAATTTTTTGGTGATGCAAATTATTTTTGGTATATTTTAACATTGTTTAACATGTACTTTAAAATAAGAATTTTCTAAGAAGGATGCTTCACCACTTCGCCTCTACTATCTTCCTAGCTAGTTATTATTTGCAAGATTTGGGGTTGACTACTTCAACCGGTTTTGCCTGAATATCAGTTTTCACTATGTATTACAATAAATATAATTCTAAAATAAAATTACTAAAAGATTTAAGTAAAATACTCACAGGTGTTTGCGATTTATAAAATTCTGGAGGCACATACAGTGTGCTAGGATTGTAATCTGGATTGTCTGGCCTTCTTCGTTGAGCATCCATAATTTTCTCAGGCTTCAACCAGTCTAACTTGCAATGGACCCAGTTACCTTCATATGTTACTGCTATCTTCTCTTCTGCAGATTTAGGAGGAGTACTAGAAAGCCTGTAAGTGTATAAAGGTGATATTGAAAGCATTTCTACATATTTCTTTAGGTTCTTGTCCTTGGGAGAACCATGCTTCGACATGAATGGGCTGGCTCGACCCAGAGTAATACCACGGCGTCACAGAAAACCAGTGTAAAACAGTGCTTGCACTGTGTTTCACAGAGTGAGTAAGGATACTGGAGGCCCATACCCCAACATCCTCCATCCCCATTCCCTCCTCATCCCCCAAAGGCTGACAACGCACTTGTGACACCTCTCGTGTTGCGGGTGTCCATGGGCGGCGGTACTCGCTTACCATCAGGCGACACGTCTGCTCGTTTGCCCCCCATTCCATAAAAATAGATAAAAATATGAAGCTTTAAAATTATGAATACACTTTAGAAGTGTGAGAGAGATACGCTTCGGCATGAATGGGCCGGCGCGACCGGAGTGATACTACGACCTCACAGAAAACCGGTGTAAAATAGTGCTTGCGCTGTGTTTCACCGAGTGAGGGAGGATACCGGAGGCCCATAACTCAAACCCCTCCCCCTATCTCCCCTCTCTATCCCCCAAAGGCAGGCAACGCACTTTTGACGCCTTTGGTTTTTGCAGGTGTCAATGGCCGGCGGTAATCGCTTACTATCAGGCGATAAGTCTGCTCATTTGCCCGCCTATTCCATCAAAAAAAAGATCATTTTGCAGAAGTCTGCCTTGGCAGATAGTCTTTTTAAATATGATTTAAATACAAGTTTCATTAGTATGTAAAGTTATTCACCCATCACTAGTTTCCGGTTTGCTAACGGGTTTGATTGGTTTCTTTGACTTTGGAGACTGATTGGGTTCATATTTGAAACTGTCCTGCAATTTTTTCTCTATGATTGATTTCTTCTCCATTTCTGGTGAGATATCCATCTGATTATCTGCTGAAATATAAATCACATTTTCCTTCTTGTAGAAATTAAATTCATTTAGAACAAACTTTACTTAATAGTTACATTGACTACCTATATTTTACTATTGTTTACAGGAGGTACTAGACAATTACTTGCCTTAAAATTTACATACATTCATATCAAACAACTTTAAAGAAAGTTTTTTTCTACAGCTTGCATTGAATATTGGTTATCCCCCCTATATATAGAGTCTCGTTGGTCTCGCGGTTGGCGTGAGCGACTGCCGATCATGAGGTCTCGGGTTCGATTCCCGGGTCGGACCAAATATTTGTATGATCTACATATTATATATTTGTTTCGGAGTTTAGGTGTGTTCTATCTATAATATGTATGTATTTACAATAAAAAAGTATATATGTATTTTTATCAGTTGTCTAGTACCTCATAACAATATCTCTGCTTATCTTGGGACTAGATGGCGTTGTGTGTTTAGATGTCCGAAATATTTATTATTATTATTTATAATATATAGATATAGCCTATCCATAAGCTACATACTTACCTTTATTTTCAGTATCAGAATCATCAGAATCCATAGGTTGCAGTCGGATCCTTTTACGACGTTTAGAGGGCACGGGGATTTCATCTTCAGAATCACTGGTTTTCTTTGTTTCAGGTGATGTGGTTGGCTGCCTCTCACGTTTTTTCTCTGAAATATGAACATCATTATGAGTGAGGACAATAGCAAATTAAGTAAGAATGTGAAATATGCACATTTATGTGTACTTGAAAAATAAATATTTAATTTACAGAAAGAATTCAACAAACATTGATTGCTACCAATAATTCACAGTCAGACAAATTAATATCCAATAACAGGCCTGTTAGTGTAGTTGTTAATAATCCTGATTGCTAAGTCAGTAGTTAGTAGTAGGTTTAATTATCATGTAGGACAAATAATTGTGTGATTAACATGATGATTTGGTCTGTCTAGGTCTAATGTGTGTAGAATATTTACTTATTAATATTATATATATTTATCAGCTGTTTGGTAACCATAGCACAGGCTTTGCCTAGTTTGTAATCATGTGGCTGTGTATAAAATATGTGAAGGTTTCATTGTTATTAATGGCTAGCTCTAGAGTTTCATTCAGTGCGAAGAGCTCCATGGTGGGTGGGGTAGTAAACTGGGAGGAAAGCGAGTCCTTCTACACTCGATACTGTGACTGCCTACGCCGGTAGTATGCGGCAGTTCTCAGAGACTTACTTCCTAGGCTATCCTGAGACCCTTGCAAGAGAAATACATGGGACCGAACATAGTGTTATTTTAGTACCTTCAATTACCACATAACACTTAACTGTGAATGGGACTCAGTGGACTCAGTCAGGACTGGAAGTTTCCTCATGAGGGAAAACAAAAGGCATAGTGATAG
Organism: Spilosoma lubricipeda; assembly: GCA_905220595.1. Classification (NCBI taxonomy): domain Eukaryota; kingdom Metazoa; phylum Arthropoda; class Insecta; order Lepidoptera; family Erebidae; genus Spilosoma; species Spilosoma lubricipeda. Next base: position 6,692,678 of record HG992295.1, read on the forward strand.
ACTTGCACAAGGTTTTCCATATTTATTTACAGTAATTTATAATCTTTAACTTTATATTTATTACTAAAATTTAATTAAATAGTTTTAAATATCCACTTACTTTCAGGTTTTGATTCTTTTTCTTCATTGACTGAAGTATTTAATTTCGGGCTATTGTTAACTTGTGTATCAATTTTAGTTTTCTTATTAGCAGGTGGAGTCTTGGAAAAATAATTGAATAAAGTATTTGCGGCACCAATACTATTGCGCTTTGACATTTTTAGTATTTTTTTCGTTTTATTCCTAACAAAATTCGTACAATTTTGTTTCAAAAAGTTTTGGCGCAAAATTACAAATCGTTCACCCAACGCTGTCAAGAATGTCAATTCTGACAAATATATAGGCATAGACTATATTAAAAAGAAGAGTCTTACCTAGTTTTCCAATTACAGAGCATAATGCGACTCATTGGCGCACAATGCTGAATTATGCTGAAGCTTAATTGGAACGTGAATTAGTTTTCAAATGCACCTACTGGTGGTAATTTTTTTTTTTTTTCAAAACTTTATTTAGCGCACTCTACTGAGTGCGCTAAATAAAGTATTGAAAAAAAAAAAAATTAATAAAGTGGTATACATAATAATTGGTTAAAAACTATTTACCTTCATCCATATTTATATTTATTTTTTTAACACAGTTTGAATTAACTTTGATTATTTCGAAAAAACTGCAACGAAACGAAAGCTTTAAAAATTTTTTCAACAATAAATACTAACGATAATATATAAATAAAACATTTTGATCAATGCCACCTTAAAGAAAAAACACTTGTTAATTTTTGTCAAGTTGGTATCGATTGCACGCATCACGCAAAAACACTACTTTTGAGAGTGCTCGATTGTGCGAAGCGTTGCTGTAGTTGAATCATTCAAAGTTAAGCATTATGCCGCATAATGCGCTCTAGTGCTGTAATTGGAAAACAGGGTTAGAGCTTTTCTCTACATTAGTGCGAGCTCGCAGATATTTGCGATGCGATGTGAATTCGCAGTTGTGTCTGGGGGCCTATTGGCGCATTCCACTTGTGTATCATTATTTTTTAAGGAAAGGCCTGCCAAAGTGGCTACACTCTACTCTTCTCTTAGAGCATAAATGGGGGCAGCCGAACGGGCGGAAAGCGTGATCGGAGACTGAGTTTGGGTAGTGTCTGTCTCTCCCACGAAAGCTTCTGATTGGTGGAGGCGCATATTTTGCATGACTGATTTGGCGGGAAATACACCAACCAATCAAAAGCTTGCGTGAGAGACAGACAGAGGTGGTAACTGGTGGTTGTGATTCACAACCACCAGGTACCACCTTAAACTCTATTTAGGCAACGTCCAAGCATAGGTCCTCCGCTTTGCCATCGATACTCCTGTTTTAGTATCGGGTTTTAAAATTAGCAGGAGTGTTTACTTTTTCTGTTATTAATATCAGTATTTCATGCATAATAAAAATAACTTACCGGTACACTTCGCCAACTAGTTTTCAAATAGCAATACTTAATTCATAACACAGTATTTTTTTTATACCAGGTCCAGGAGGGTCCTACTAGCAGGACGAAAAAGCAAGACCACGAGAAAACACCCACTTCTTTTACGTTCAATGCATCTCTTTGTATACACATATGTCCTTTTGAACCACGAAACTTTCGATCACAAATAATACTATTATTTATCGAAGCACGAAACGGATTTTTAATGCAGTTTTCTTAAATTACTTAGGTGTTTTTCAAATGGAATTTAATCTTAAATGAAATGGAACATTAGAGTCTTTGAAACACATAGTGGTCAGAATAAAACAAATTGGCCGTATCAAGTAATTTTTATTAAATATATATTAACAAGGTAATTACTACCTTTACATAAAGTTACTGGAACAAACTTATTCTAAATGTTTTGGTTTAAAAAAATGGCAGTACATCAACACGGTGTACGCTGCTAGAAATACAATATAATAAAGAAATAGAATATTATTAAAACAGTGGAATGTTCTCGTTTATAGATTATTGTATTATTTGAACAATCGCAATATAATTTACAGAAAAAAAATTAAAGAAATATTTTTATTATTTTTTTAAAAACATAAACTAACAAAACTTCTGAAAGAATTATAAAGAAGTAACACTATAAAAATAATATATTTATTTTATAACAAATTCTGTAATTATAATTATGTTAATATAGGTACCTACATTGAAAAATGAAATGGGAGAATTAAATAGCTGTTGTTTTATACAAAACATTTTTTTAGTAAAGGTATAAAGATGTAGAAATACTACACTGAAAATATCGTTGAGTACTATTGTAGTAGTGTAGTCAATCCCAACAGTGACTGCTTTCAAGTAGTGAAGCGAAATGCCACATCAGTGAGATACCATACCAAATAGAGCACCCCCCAAATACAAACCGCATATTCCTTAAAAATGTGTAGAAATATAATTTTTAGGTATATTTTTCTTCTAGTAAAAAAGTACTTTCTTTTAATTTTTTCTATACAAAACTGAAAGCATCACTCAGTAGGTACGCTTTAGGATTATATTGTTGACAAAAGGATAATTGTAACTTAAATCTCTAGAAATAATAATCTTTCCATGTATATCGGCAAATTTAACTAAAAAGGCGGAACTCGAATGTCTCATCTAGAAATGCCCTAAGTACTAATCAATAGACTACCAAATGTTCAATTTGAACTCTTTATGTAAATAAACTTAAGTTACTAGGGATTTTAGTCACTTCGTTTTAACATACAAATTAGCTTTGAAGAATAAACACCCATAATGTACATTCTTACAGTTACTATGAGCATTTTATTTTATCTATTTATATTGCTAAAGATTTTGGCCTAGCTGAAACAAGTCTCCTAGGTTTGCATTACGTAATTGTGTAATGCGTAATAAATAGCTACCCTCCATTCCAAAGACTATAGAGAGACAGGCCTACCAACCTCCATGTTCAAGTTCCGTCTTAAAGTTTACGATTTACCTTTTAAAAATTACAATTATTAAATTGCACTGTATGATGCAGCTCAGTCTTCTTACATAATAATTTGTGGTTCTGGTACAGATAATGCAATAGACTTGTGCGGCAAGACTTGGCCTCCATTAACGTACAGTTCGTCTTTAACTATGACGTCTTCGCCGAGTACAGTGCAGTTCTCCATTCGTACCCAGCGACCGACGACTGACCGCCAACCAACGATACAGCCATCTAGCCATGCGTGTTGACGCACACAAGCTCCTCGGAGAATCGTACTGCGTTTTATACAAGCACCTATAAAAAATAATTCCAAATGTTAATAGATTTGTTACATGGTTTAAAATGAAGTTTGATTTTGTTTTTGTACACTTAAATCTTTAAAACTACTGAACTGATTTTAATGTGGTTTCCGTCAACGGGAGGATGTATTCAAGAGGAAGGTATACATGTAAAATACATGCATACTATGGTAGAGAAAAGTCGAAAACTTCATTTATTCTTACCCGTGCTAAGTTGAGGCGGATCGCTAGTAGTATAATATTTTATTTTTATAACTTTCATATCATATACGGCTATTATAACTTTATGCATAAATTGAATACTTAATGCCTAAGTCATTCTCAACTGACGCCGATGAGGAAAAGATGAAAATAGTCTGAGTGAATCAGTAGTAGAAGAAATGAATAAGCAACAACGGATTTGATTTTAAAATATATAAATAAACACAGTAATATACTCGAACATTCACGGTAATAAAGATATGAAAATAGCATCATTATCTAGTATTTATGAAGTAATAAAGCGTCTCATCCGACAGTATTAGAAGCGTCAGGTATATAGTGGGACTTCCCCGTATGTATACATTTAATAAAAAGGTACATTCCCTGCTTAGTGATAACCGTCAAGTACTTAAGTCTACGTGCCGATAGAACCGTACTTGCAACATCTCGTAAGTAGTATTGCCGTTACTCACGACGTTTGAAAATCTACAATCTTAAACATATTATTTATACGTCCATTGATGGAGTAGGTGAATCGATGCGGTTAAGTCCCGGAAGACCTATACTGATCAGATTAGCAGTACATTGAAGAAGGGATTTGTTGAGCGCACTCGTCACAGCGAGCGTGTATATGTTGCACACGTTGCATTCTAGTCACAACCTACTTTTAATAAGATGTACGATATGTCTACTTAAAAATGGGATTAATTCTAAAGAATGTATGGATTCAAACGACGAATTTACTTAAAAGGTACTTGACTCATATCTGGATAGCCCGCGATAAATTTCATTGAATTCGGTGCAGCGTTTTTGCCGTGAAATCGTAACAGAGTCACTTTCGAATTTATATTATTATTATTTTATGAATGAAGTATGGATATGGAAGTATGGATTAGAACTGCAAGAGTTCTATAATATAATAATGACACTGCAACACAGTTTACAGAATTTATCTTTAGCAAACAACATACTCGACTTGTTTGCAAATTGATTCATAAAGATATGAAAGGTCTTATCGTACAACGCCTAAACCAGGTCAATTATGTACCTAATAAACCCAGCAATATTCAAAATATAATCCGGACGAAGCTTATAAGGCGTTGAATCCTACAATCATAGGACCCATGTGTAATCCCAATAATCTGATAGCATATTTTAGGTACATCAGGTATAGATAGATTGTTTATCTGATGTATTTGCTCATGTTATTGAAACATTAAATGGCAAGTATGCAACCTAATGAATGAACGATGGAATCAGAAGAGAATGATGTACATTTTAAGAGGGTTTTGATACAGTGCATTCTGATATTTTCTACCCATGAATCTGTTTTGATACATTCTATTTGTCCATCCAAAGGTTGCCTGTAAGAAATTGCTTTTTAGCGATAAGGCCGCCATTTGTACATGGTTGTAAAATTAATATACTCCTAAATGTAAACTGTTTATTTGGTGTACAATAAAATTTATTCTATTCTATTCTATTCTATTTTCATTAATTGACTGGACACAATGATCTAAATGAAAATTTAGTAAAAACACTATTTTTAGAAACAACTAGGTACACATACATAATTATGTATTCTTCAGCAAATGCAAATTGTGTGATGATTAATTTCTGGTATCCCGTTCGTCCATTTTAACTATTACACAACCGATATAATGATAAAAATAATAATATCTTACCATCTTCGATAACAACGTCAGGTCCTATTGTAACATTGGGTCCTATCCGACAACCTTTGCCGATCTTTGCCGTGGGATCAATAAGAACATTGCCGACGACTCCTGCGCCATCATATAACTTATCAGAGTTCTTCTGGCGTAGACTGTTTAGATACAAACACATTCCTGTAAATTGTACAAATAAACAGTAAGGCTGATGTCGCTTAAAGCGATTTAAAAAAAAAAAATTGTGTGTTTACGACATATGTTCGGGGATTTCCCGTGTTTCATTTTATTTATCACTTTGACAGTCTGAGTGTCGACTATCGGTCATCAGCTTATGATTTTATTAGAACTGTTATTCAAGCACTATTATTGTGTTTCAAGTATCACCATTAAACTAATTCAACATAGACAAGGGGTTCGCAACGAATTACACGCCAGTGATCTCACAATGGCTAAGGCTACAACGGTGCAGTATAGCCGTCAACCCTGATCTCTCTTTGGTCGTGTCGGATAGCCGCCCTATCGGATTATGAGAGTGAGGGAACGTGCACTTGTGTTTGGGCACACACTTGTGTACTCTAATCTTTTGAGTACTTAGCTGGTCTCGGTTGAGACTGACCGCCATAGCCAAGATCGACTAAGAGCACATCATACAAAGAATTTTCTTTAAATATGTATTTATTTACACAAGTAGATACAATAGTGATACCTGTTAAAAAGTCTTTGGGTTGTCCAACATCCATCCAGAAGCCTTGTAGTTCCATTGCATACAACTGTCGATCTGATGCCATATATGGGAAAACTTCCTTTTCAATTGATGTAGGCCGTAGTTCTATTCTACTTAATACTGATGGGTTAAGAATGTACATACCTAACAAAAAAATTAAAATTAGTAAGTAACTGGGTGTTTGTTTTGAGGTTTAGGAACAAATGAGCCGACAGATCACCTGATCGTAATTAATTATGGCTGCACATAGACATCTATAACTAAAGTCCCCTCTTCTCTCATTGAGGGGAATTGAGGAAAATATGGATACTGCCGGCTGCAGGCTATTTCAGACTCGAACCGAATAAAAACCACACGCCCCATCTCCGGTAATACTTGATGCTTCTTTTCTGTTTGCTTTGCAGCGCTTGCGCCGCCACCCCAACCTTTTTTTGTTAGGGGAATCCCCTAGAATTTAGAGTGCGGTAACTTCAACCACACAGTAGCAAGCTATGAAAGAATCGTTTAACTCCGGTTTTCTGCGAGGTCATGGTATACATATTTCGAGTTATGCCAAACAGCTAGATTTCATGTCTTTCCTTTAATAAAAATAATGCCATGAAACTATGGCTCAACACTTAGTCAAGTCTGTCTGACAACAGTTTACATTTATAATTATTCATGATCATTAATTATAACAGCTGCATAATAAGAATATATTTTACATATTGCATTAGGAATGTACACCCTGTCTCGGGCAACTTTACAAACAAACATGAAACAGACACAAAAAACACCCACACACTACAACAACAATTTGTGGATAACAAAAAGTGCTGTACCATGTGGGATTTGAACCCATAACACTTGGTATGTCGACTACTTAAACCACTAGGCCAACAGTGCTGTCTGTACAATATCTAGTTATAATAAGTCAATACTTTGAAAATCAATAAAGTTGTAGTAAGGGCTATAAATACTCGTACATTCTTTCTAACTTAAAAATTAGTCTTAAACTTACCAGCATTAATTTTATTTGAAATAAATTCTTGTGGTTTTTCAATAAAACTATCAATTTGGCCATCTGGCTGATAGCAAACTACTCCATATTTAGAGGGCTCCTCAACTTTAGTTACCACTATGGTACCTTCCTGAAAGTTACAATTAAAATCATTAACTTTAAAAAGACACTAACATTAATATGCCTACATTTTGAAGCATCATAATTTTTACATACATCTATACAACTAAATAAAATTTGAGTGTCTGTTTGTAATATTAAAATAACCGCTTTTTACTAAATGCATATGTATGTATACACTGCACATATAGCAAAAATGTAGTTAAAAAAATTTTTGTCTGTCTGTTTGTTCCGGGTAATCTCTGGAAGGGCTGGACGGATTTTGACGGGACTTCACTGGCAGGTAGCTGATGATCCAGGGAGTAACTTAGGCTACTTTTTTTTAAGACTAACCATGGCCCGCGGCGTTACTCGCGATACAACAATAACCGCGGGTAACACCGCAGGGTTCAGCTAGTACATAATATAAAATGAAGTTGCTTCTGCTGTCTGTTCGCATAGATCTTTTAAACTTCACTATAGATTTTAATGCAGTTTTCAGCAATAGATAAACTGATTTAAGAGGAAGCTTTATATGTGTAATACATGCATATTAAAGAAGAGAAAATGCTAAGAATTTCAAAGGGTTGCTAGTAAGCCATAATCTTCGAATGTCTTCCTTTCTCCTGCAATATCCTTTATCATCAAAGAGCCATTAGATCAAGAGATATCGGGAACCCATATAACTTCACATAAATTATCTATAATATGTATGTAGCTTTTATAGTACAAGCTCGGATTAGTTTGAGGCTAGATACCATTGTGTTATGCGATTAATTTTCTTTTTTAAAGTTGTTTTTTTATATCAGTTCATAACCAAGTTCATAGCACAAAACATGCTAAACCTTTTCGATAATCTTTTATCACTCACTGATGACGTAATGCAGAGAAATAAGTTTAAACACATTAAATGTGTTTTAAACCTTTGCATTCTACACTACATACCTACTTATTAGGTGATTAAGAGAATAACTAACCCTGAGCATAGGACCAAATAGTTCATTCTCAGTAGATACATTGATCAGATCCATGTGGATCTCATAAGAATATTTTTTCTCATTCTATCTACTATTTCTTTTATCTTAAAGCAATAGATAAGAAATAGTAGAAAGGAATTTTTATTGTTCCTTCTCTTGAAATCAAGATCTAATGAGAATAGTTTTTCTCATTAGATCCTCTTTTCAATTCATCATGGATCTGGTCAACTGATCTGAATGAACCAACCAAATTAGCCCATGCTGATTAGAACTATGTATGCAATCTTATTTTGTTAATTTCACAATCTATTCTCTTAAAAAATATTTTTGGCTTCCATTACTTTTCATAGTAGTTTATACTTTTCAAAATACACCCAAATGTGTACTATTAATTACAATGCCCATCATTTCTTTTAATAAAAAGATTTTACTTCTATTGTCTTTCATTTAAGTTTTTCTTTTCAAAGTGCTCCTGAATTTGTTCACCTTAAATTCCCTAAGTAAGTAAGCAATGGGGAAACTATAGGTAGTTGATACACACAACTGTATTCTCTTGTAGGGATTTAATACATAAATAATAAAAAAACATTCATACATACCTTCCCATGACTTCTGTGAAATTTAGCAAGTTCTTTGAATGGAAACTCACAAATAACATCTGAATTAAGTACAAAAAAGGGTTCTGGGCTAGTAGTTAACAGTTCACGGGCAAGTGCCAGAGGTCCGGCAGTTCCTAATGGTTCTGTTTCATGTGAAAATGTAAGAGACACGCCAAGTTTTGATACTTCTTCTGTCAATTCTTTCTCCATATCTTCAGCTCTATATGATACTGCTAAAATAACCTGGAATAAGGGATAGAAAACTTATTACAAGTTTATTAATAGCAAAATAAATGGTGTTGCACAGGTGTAATTGGTGATATTACCTTAGTTACTCCAGCTTCAACCAAAGCCTCTATTTGATGCATCAATATCGGTTTATTTGCAAATTCCACTAGAGGTTTCGGTCTACTTAATGTTAAAGGTCTTAAGCGTGTCCCATAGCCACCAACAAGTATGAGCGCACGAATTTCGCCTAATTTCTTGTCTGAGCCACACATTTTAAAGTTGCTTTTTATTTATAAATGAAGACAGTCTCCGAATTATCTTGAAAAATTATTGAAGTACCCAAGAAACTAAGTTGTTTATTTTCTTTGTATGAAAATATTTATTCTTAGAGCGATATATTTGAAAGAATGAATTAGAATTACACGAAAAACCTCACTTATATCCGATCAGTGCAAAACAAAAACGTAATCAATTTTTTTTTTAAAAACACGTCATAACACTGGTGGTGTTGCAAGGTACAGTTAAGAAGGTACTGCCAGAGAACAAATTAACAAAATTGTTGTTAGTCGATTGATTATTTTCAAGTATATGTGGTTTCATGCATCCGTTTCAAAGGTGGTTGTGTCGGACTTGGGCCATTTCGTATTTGCGAACTAGAGTGTTTCCATAGTTTACATACATCTACTTACTAAGGGTGCCTGCTTCTGCTAGGGTGACTTATTAGTTGTTATCCCCCGCTTAGAGAGAGAGAGAAAACCTTTACTTTAGGAATATAATATGTAGGAATATCTATGAATTAGTATAAATTTCATTGACAGCTTTGGACGTAATAATGTCTTTTTAAATCGATGAACGTCAGCTGCACGTATGATCATAGTTAAATTTCGTCTGAGCCGAACGTGCAAGTAAGAGCGCGGTACAAGCATGAAAAAAGAATGAAATGAAAGAGCATATATACCTGAAGTGTCAGCCGAAGGGGTGAAAAGCGTGATCAAAGTAGAGAGAGAAAGAAACTGAGTTTGGGTAGTGTCTGTCGCTCTCACGCAAGCTTCTGATTGGTGGACGCGCATACCAATTTGCATGACGAATTTGACGGGACATACACGAACCAATCAGAAGCCCAGCTGAAAAAATCCGCCCGATCGGCCACTCCAGGTGTAAAATTATCGTCCGTAAACCGATTTTACCGACAAGCAAATTCTTTTTAGATATTACTAAGCCAGATATATGATCCTTAGTAATTATTAACTATATAAGAAATATTTAAAAATTTAACCCCGTAAATTTAGGTTGATAAAAAGATTTTAATCGCATTGTCTCCAAATAAAATCAAGAAACATCGGAACGGTTTATTGGGTGACGTTTTGATATAAGTGTTTTTAATCAAGTATTTATATAATTAATGTTTGAACATCTCTTGAGTCTTGTAATGATTGGCAGAATAATCCATGTAATTTAATTTTGTTAAAAAAAATCCAGGAAATATCCATGAAATAATTAGTCTGGCGCAGCTCTAGCTAAAAATTACGTAATTGTTTCATAGACCAACCAAGTGGCACAGTCTGTCAGTGTCACAAAATTATTCCCTACTCCTACCATTTTCTTCTGAATATTAATTAATTCCACTTTATATATAATGTCCGTCTCTCGCCGAATTTTGTCTCAATGTAAAGGTAATACACAAAATTAATAACAATATTAGTTTTAGTTGTCTTACACCATCATCTTATTTTATTATTAAAAATTATTATTCTTTTAGATTTTAGATTAGTGATTTGTTATGGTACATCTTCAATTTAATTTAAAAAGCATACGTTTTGGCGTCATGAGATAGCTAGATACCGAAATTGTATGTACAAATAATATCATTGTTCCTTCAATGTCATTTTCATTATACATAATGTAACCGAGACCTTCATCTAAAAATACTATCACTCGGCTTTGATAACTTTCGGCAAAATGTCTTATTACTATAATTATAGACATAGTAATGAATTTATTGTTGCAATAACAAAAGTATTTAAATGTTCATGTAAATAGATAAGTATTTTGAACTTTGATACCACATAAGCTAGATTATATATTTTTGTCAAGAATGTCACTTTTATCATCTAAATTCAAACAAATATCAAAGCATGTTTAGTTGATCTGTCGTTATATTAAATAATTAAATTCAGAATTTTGTGTCTCTCTGTACATAAAAGTAATTATTTCAAATGTAATCTCTGAAAATTATTAGTATGATATTATTACTGTATAGTAAGTTATATTTATACATTTAAATAGATAGATATATAGATACAGTAGGGGAATTCAAATTCAATTGCTTATTGAGATCAATTATATTGCTCTTATTGTTGTAAATACACTTAATAGTAGGTAGGTAGTAAGCGAGCAATGATCTGAACTAATTTGTACTCTATTGAATACTGATAAGAGTTGTAATTTCAATAAATCTTTTACTAGACTAAAGCCTTTGTACATAATACTCTTTAATTCATCTTTCTAATTGTAGTTACATTAATATTAGTAGGTTTGCATCATTAAAATTGCATCTGGTGAATAAAATTGGTAGTGTCATCAGAATATTCACCACTGAAGGAATAGATCTAAAAATTTGCAATAAAAAAAAATCTGTCTATGACCTATTTGCATATTTTGGGGTAAGGTCAACTTGTACTAGTAGAATTTGTAGCAATTTTTTTTAGTTTATCTGTACTATAGTCTTGTCTAGTTTAATTAATTTTTATGAAAAGCTAATATCTATAAAACTAACTTTTTAATCTAATTTGAAGAAAATTAATTCTGGTCTAACTGCTAGTATCAAGTGAAGTTTTCCAGACTGTAACTTGATTACTATTATTATTATTTCTATTGAAAGAAATATCTTATTTATACCCTTCTCATTCTTTTTGTATTTTTGATAGTTAGGTAAATGTGCTGAGGCTTATAAAATTAATATTTATGACACACATGCAAAGAGAAATGTTAACTATTTTCATTTGTTTTACTGTAGTGTAGGTAAAGTAGGGTAGTGTGATGTAGTATTATTTTTTATTTATGTAAAACATATATTTATGCATATTTTAAAAAATGTAAATAGCTGATGTGGGTAGGTATACTGGACTAATTATTTGTTATCATTTTATGTCATCATCATGTTTTCATTCAATTGAACTTACTAAATACGGAGAAGGAAAATAAAACACTTCTTGTCTTTAAAATTTGTTACTATTTTAATTGTTTTTTTTTTTTCATTAGGTTTTAAGTTAAAATAATAACATATGAAATAAATATGTATTTTTTTTAATTTAAAAAGTAACACTAAATATTTTGCAGACAAATATAAACTCGTAACTGACACTTAATAAGTTGCAAGCAAGAAAAACGAATGTTTTATGAATCTGAAATAATGTTGTTGTATTGAACTTGTTTTTAATCATAACTAAGATTTCAAAAATTTTTTCAAAGCTGTGGAAATACACTAGGAAAGATGAACGAATGATTTTGAAATTGACAAATATGTTGAAAATTCCATGGGTTACCTGATGCTGCCTGGTACACCTGGTAGTTGTACCAGGCAGAACCTTTGTAATTATGTGCTGAGTATTTACTTAATCAACTTCTGTCATTTACATAACTAATTTATGTTAGTGGCTATGGCGGACTAATTTATGTTAGTGGCTATGGCGGTGACTAAGGTCTTAAACAATTGAGTGACAATTTACCAAATGCAATTAATATACCACCATCTATTTATTTTATTGTGTAACTATAATTCAATTATTTTCTTAATTGGATCTCTTTTTGGTGTTTTTTCATTGATTATTACCACATGCTATGCCTTGACCACCTATTGTCTTTACAATCAGATATAAAATCTAAACTATTTAATTTCAATATCATTCTCCAACATAAAAATAAATATTAATTTTACTTGAATCATCCAAAAAAACTATTGAGATAATTTTAAAATCTAATATTCTAATCTATAGGATACTAATCTCGTATAAGAGTAATAGATATATAATACATAAACATTATAATGCATTGAAGAATAACTTTTGGTGTGGCTAGATGTCGCTGTGTTGATAAGTCTGCTAGTTAGCTTGTATAACACGTTAATCAAATAAGGTCTCAACGTCGAATAGGTACTACTTAGATGGCTAAGTATTAATGGTTACCAATATCACTAGTTTTTTGTGAGGCTGTGGTATCACTCCGGTCGAGCCGGCCCATTAATGCCGAAGCGTGGCTCTCCCTTGGTAAAGTTTCTTATAAACTTGATGTACGTTTATACAAGTATATCACATAGCCATTAATTGTCTTTTTTTATGTGTGAGTCTGCTAAAGTGACTTTTGTTTATTGTTCCTTAATCCACTTATGACACATGTAAATAAATAATAAATATTTCGGACATCTAACACACAACGCCATCTAGTCCCAAGCTAAGCACAGCTTGTGTTATAAGTATTATACATAGAAAACACCCAAACTCCAAAGCAAATATTTGCAGATTATACAAACATTTGGTCCGACCCGGGGATCGAACCCGAGACCTCAAGCACAACAATTGCATATGCTACCACAACGCTACCGAGGCATTTAATATGTTACAAATAACAAAGCAAAATATATGAAAACAAGATATTCTTGTTGTAGATTTTGATAAAATCAACAGGTGATTGTGATTTCGAAATTAATCAATTATTAGTAAAGTTAAGTTTTAGTAAGTATTAAGTTGCTGTCAGTAACCTCAGTGGTTATCATAAATGCACAATCTAAACGTTAACAGGCATTAGGTAGATACACAGTTGGATACAGTTTCTACAATTTCATGAACAATCTATTTTCTAAAATAACAAGTAAAGGTTTTTTTCTAGCATAAAAATTACAGCTATTGCTATTTAAATATGCTGGACTTAGATTAAATGAAAAGTATCATATTAATATATTGTGAAAAGGCAATAATTTTGTATGTCAGTCCTTTACAAAAATATTATGTAGTAATATCAGGGTCAGATGGGTCAGACCGTGGTCTGAGAACACAAGGTCTCGCATTCCGAGAGCGACTCGGTGTGACGTCACTATCCAGTTACCACTATCCAACTACCAGTTGCTATACATGACATGAAATGAACCAACAAGAACCAGCAATAGCTGTAATGACTTAAGACTCATGTCACCCACGTGATCACTGGCGAAGTATGAAGATTGTTATACCATGGGTCAGACTAAATGTTTGTGTAATCTCAAATAAATGATTTCAATAATTTGGGGGTTTTCTATGTATACTATGTATTTACAAAAAAGGTCAGTCAATTTTGCTATTACAATATAAACTGCTTATTTTAGAACTAGACGGCGTTGTCAGATATCGGAAACATTTAATGTTTATTTCTTTCTGGAATATGCTTCAATTATGATTTATCTCTTTATATTCTGTTAATCCAATGATTACTTTACACGTGGTGGGTCATATTCGTGAAAGTCCTTTTTTTAAATCTAGCGCTGTATGATATACTAATCTTAGTAATTATTTTAAAAGAAACACATAATTAATCCACAGATGTAATCAGACTGGGCAGCCAAAAGAGATATTCATCCTACGATGAGAGCAGACGTAATTTGGCGATCAATAGTGAAACAAAAGTAATTGTCCAAGGGTTCACCGGCAAACAGGGTACATTCCATAGTCAGCAGGCACTAGATTATGGCACCAAAGTTGTTGGTGGTGTATCGCCCAAAAAAGCTGGCAAAGAACACCTTGGAAAGCCAGTTTTTGGAACTGTAAGGGAAGCAATGGCTGCCACTCAAGCCACTGCCAGTGTCATCTATGTGCCCCCTCCAGGTTGTGCTGCAGCTATTATGGAAGCAATCGAAGCAGAAGTGCCGCTTATCGTTGCTATTACTGAAGGCGTTCCTCAACACGTAAGAATTTTTATGCATATTATGTACCCGACATACTTTATTTAATAACTAGCCGACCCACGCAATCTCGTTTGCATCTCCTATTGCCCGTAGCGTGACATTTTTCTCCGTTTTTGTTCTTCATTGGTGCTCCGCTTCTGTAGATTTTTGCGTGATGATATATAGCCTCTATAGCCTTCCTCGATAAATGGGCTATCTAACACTAAAATAATTTTTCAAATCGGACAAGTAGTTCCTGAGATTAGCACGTTCAAACAAACAAACTCTTCAGCTTTATATATTAGTATAGATAATATTTAAATCTTGATCAAATAATAAAATATAATAATAGCCTTTATTAGTCCATTGCTAGACGGACGTAGCTTTCTCCTTAGAAAGGCTATGGTCTACCATAACACGCTAACCAGATGTAATGATAAACAGTGTGTGTCAAGTTTTGTTTTTCTTTGCAGTGCTGTTATAATAACTTAGGCGGCTCTTACGACACCCTCGGGATGAATAGGGGTGGTGAAACTCCTTATTCTTAAACCTTTTAGTTCGTTGATCTGTTCTAATCATTGGATAATGTACCTGCTATTAAAGACTTCATATTTAAAATCATTAATCTCTTAAATTAAACTCAAACATGTCTGAGGCGCTTCTAGCCCGGTTGGGCTGGCTAGTGGCACAATACCATGAGCGTCTCCGTGATTGGGAGGTCTCGTTAAGCAGTCGGTCCTGGTTGAGACATTCAACGGCAAAATTTCGTAGTCACAATGTTGTCTTACCAGTCCCCAACCCGCACTCGGTTAGCGTGGGGACGTACGGCCTTTAACCTCTTCTGAGAGGAGACCCGAGCACAGCAGTGGAACGTTACAGGTTGTTGATGATTGATTATGTCTGACAGAACATGCACTTTATAATTTCCAGGACATGGTTCGCGTAAAGCACGCACTTCTGAGGCAGAACAAATCTCGTCTCTTGGGTCCCAACTGCCCGGGTATTATTGCTCCAGAACAATGCAAGATCGGTATCATGCCTGCAGCTATACATAAGAAGGGATGCATTGGAGTCGTCTCACGATCTGGCACCTTAACCTACGAGGCAGTGTTTCAAACGACTGTTGTAAGTAGATTGCTGTTTAAATTATTATAAATTTATTTACTAGAATATAGTACATTAGGTAACCGTCGGTCTCGGTTGTCATGAACACCTATGACAATCTTTACTGGATAGTCTTCAATTATACTGAAAACTTGTATCAACTTGGTTGCGGAGGGCCGATGCCAGTCGGAATAAATAAATAAATATTTCGGACATTTAACACACAACGCCATCCAGTTCCAAGCTAAGCAGAGCTTGTGTTATGGGTACTAGATAACGGATATAAATACAGTTTTTTTTTTTTTGTAAATACATATTATACATAGAAAACACCCAAACTCCGAAGCAATGATTTGCAGATCATACAAACCTTTGGTCCGACTCGGGAATTGAACCCAGACCTCAAGCACACCAGTCGCATACACTTACCACTGTGCCACCGAGGCACAACTATTAACCAATCCCAATTAATCTTGGGAATACTAAAGGCTAGGAATAAAATGAGTAACATACTCATTTTCAGGTATTATATTCATCTCTATATCTATCTATATCTATAAAAAAGAACCTAGCGTGAAAGGACAATGGAAGGAATATATATTATGCTACTTTTTGTACCGCCTTAGTGATTGTTTTTATATTTATTATCTTGCTAACAACACTAACATATAAGACAATTTCAAATTATCCTTAAGACAAATAGACAATTACATTCTACATTCAAAACGTATTCCTAGATTTTCAGAACTATGTTAGAGATTATATTAGTTTGTTCTGTACTAATAATTTAATATAATGTGAAACAGGCTAATAAAGTACAGACATACTTGGCTGGCCATCGCAAACGAGTTTTCATTATTGTCAACAAGATGGCGTAGTATCATATTTTTGAAATCGAAAGCATTCGTTTATAATTTTCATGAACTGTCAATAAAATGTTGCTCTGCACTGCTCTTATAATCGCGAAAGTTTGTAAGTATGAATGGATGGATGTTCGTTACTCTTTCACGCAAAAACTACTGAACGGATTTGGATGAAACTTTACAGTAATATAGCTTACTAGCCCACCCAAGCAACCTCGTTTACGTCTTCTATTGCCCGTAGCTTGATAATTTTCCCCCGTTTTTGTAACATTCTTCATTGGTGCTCCGCTCCTGTAAGTCTTAGCGTGATGATGTATATCCTATAGAATTCCTCGATAAATGGGCTTTCTAAAACTGAAAGAATTTTTCAAATCGGACCAGCGGTTCCTGAGATTAGCCCGTTCAAACAAACAAAAAAACTCTTCAGCTTTATATATTAGTATAGATACATCAGAATAACACATAGGCTACTATTTGCCCGTATAACCTACACGCGGGCGGAGCAACAACTAGTGTTTTATATTAATATAGAAATGTTTTGTAAACCGCCACACAGCGCCATCAAGTTTGCAAACTCAGCAGACTAAGCATAGCAAGCTTTAAAAACGAATGCATATTGTGGTAACAAGTTTTTAGAAAAAATATTGAATTCTTTAGCAAATGGGAATCTGCGGGATTGCTACCATGTACCTTTTTGTGTATGAGTATCCGAGTTACTCCGTGATCATGGCACTTGCAACAGCGCCGAAATATCGGATACTCATAAACAAAAAGGTACATGGTAGCAATCCCGCAGATTCCCATTTTAATGTTACTGACCATGAAAGTTTAAAACAATATATTCTTTAGCAAAGTTCGAACAATAAAATAGTAAAAATAAAGTATTAAAACCGTACAAATCAGATTGTTGCTAGTGGTGCGAGTCTGCCATTCTCCCTTTGCACCAATGTTCCCTAGGTTACGTAGGTGGACACTAAAAAGGCTTTCTTATGCAAATTCGTTATTTTTTCGCAAAAGCATTTTCATCTCACAGTAAATTCTGAAAAACAATAAACTGGTAATTTTATACTACGTTTTACCCTGATCTTCCCCACCTAATACCCACAAGCTCTGCTTAGCTTGGGACTAGATGACGTTGGGGTAAGATTTCGAAAAACAAAAAAAAGTATAGTTATCCACAATTTAATATGACTAATATGTATTTTCAACTGTTTACTTTTGTTTTCTAGGCTGGCTTGGGGCAAACTCTTTGCGTGGGTATTGGAGGCGATCCGTTCAACGGCACAAACTTCATTGATTGCCTGGAAGTTTTCTTGAACGACTCTGATACGAAAGGAATCATTCTCATTGGTGAAATTGGTGGTAACGCTGAGGAACTTGCCGCTGAATATCTTACAAAGCACAACACTGTGAGTATTCACATACGTTTTACATTTTTTTAATTCCTCTAGATCATATGTTAATCAGAGATTCTGTACATTTCTATGATATGTAAAACTAGCTGAACACCGCGGTGCTACCCGCGGTTATCGTCATACCGCGAGTAACGCCGCGGGACAAAGTTAGTCTAAAAAAAGTAGCCTAAGTTACTCCATGGATCATCAGCTACCTGCCAGTGAAAGTACCGTCAAAATCGGTCCAGCCGTTCCAGAGATTACCCGGAACAAACAGACAGACAGACAAAACTTTTAAATACATTTTTGCTATATGTACCGTGTATACTAACTTCGTCGACGACGATAACCGCGGGTAACACCGCAGGGTTCGGCTATCTAGTCTAAAAGTTAGCCATTGTTAACCGACTTCAAAAAAGGAGGAGGTTATCAATTCGACTATATTTTTTATGTTTGTGTCCACTGTGTGAACCGATTTTGATGATTCTTTTTTTTATTTCAAAGCTGGTGCTTCCCGTGAGGTCTCATTTAAATTTGGTCCAGGTCTTGAAGTCGATTCTTTTTTTGTTAAAATTTGTAAATATGTGAATGATTATAGCTGTTTGTGAAATAGCCCACAACTAACTACATGTATATAATATTATAAATTCGAAAGTAACTCTGTCTGTTGCGCCTAAAACGCTTTACCGATTTCAAAGAAATTTGTCATAGTGATAGTTCATTCTTGAGGAAGCACATAGGCTACTCTTTACCGCGATAACCGACGTACAGGCGGGCGGAGCCGCGGGCAAATACTTGTTTTATAATTTTAAATAATGATTTAACATGTGGTATTTCTTTTTCTCACAGGGAAGTCAGGTAAAGAACAATGGATTTTGAATTAGGCATACTCAATTATAACAAAGTACAATTTTGTTTCTATTTTTAGTCTTTCCTAGACATACACATGTTTTTTTTATTTAGTTTCAACGTAATTTATTAATTAATTAATTCATTATTTCGTAGTCTATACTTAATCATTAAAAATAGTTATTAATTAATTGATCATTTTATAAAATAACCTAAATATCATTATCAAAAGACTGTAAATTGTCTCTTTGCAGTAATTAGATCACTCACATTTGTTCTTAGTGCCATAATTATATCTTTCATCTATGTTTAAAATAAATAAATGTCCTGTTTCGCGGGGACTTAGCAAACATACGTGAGACTGACACAAAGTACACTCAGAACAACGATACGTGAATCATACAAAGTTTTGACCCATGCGGGTTTGAATCCACAATCCTTAGCTCAGTAGAAAGCGGTTTTCAGACCTCTGAAACCATTAGGCCAACTGTGCAGTCATATGTTAATTACTATTTTGTGTAGTAGATAATGGTGATGAGATTTCTCTATTATTTTGAATCCAAATCAAAAAGTAGGTTTTCTTATTGTATCCAACTACCAAAAGCCACTGGTTTTGATGTTGTTGGAATTTTGATGGTAATTACTTATGGTGTCATATGACGATATCGCGTTCTTTTTGATATACAAAAAATTGTGTAAAGATTATTTTATAAATGTGTAACCTGTGTAAAAATCTACCTGGAAAAAGATTTTGGCTTATACTATACCACCTGACCAGACAGGTTGGTATAGGGTTTGTCAAGTTTCTGGGAGGGGTCCGGAGGTCGTAACAACAGCAGTTACCGGATCTCTCCCTTCTCAGGCGCAGAGTTGGCACACCGCCCCGCCGCAAACCCCGGCGGGGTGACGGCCCGAGGGGGTTTCCACAAGGGTTTGTGAAGTTCTCCCTCTCTTTGCAGTACTGTGAACTGCATAGTTTGTTCACTTTTTCATCCCAAACAACACCCACAGGGTTTAAATTAGAGGTGGTGACACTTCCTATTGTTAATCCGTCACCAAACAACAACTGTTACATTATAATACTCTTCTAAAGTATTAATTCATGTAAATTTACCAATTTCAGGGTAAAAAAGCTAAACCAGTGGTATCCTTCATTGCTGGGCTGACTGCCCCACCCGGCAGGAGAATGGGTCATGCCGGCGCTATCATCTCTGGTGGTAAAGGAGGGGCTCAAGATAAGATTAAGGCGTTACAAGATGCTAATGTCATTGTGACGCCTTCTCCAGCCAAAATGGGATCGGAATTGTTGAAAGAAATGAAACGACTGGAGATCGTCTAAACGCCGCTGTTATACGACACAGTGTAGATTATTTATTTAAAAATATGATATTTTAATGCTGTTAACCTTCTGTTCCTTGTTAAAACTCAACGTGGAATTTGTGCAGTCATTCAATTTTGTGACACTGATTGTATTTGGATATGTCATATACATATTTATTATAGTACCTTTATCAGTTTTATTGTATCCTATTCTTACATGAATGAGTGGTTTATGGCACGAAATGTTAGAAGAGCACTTTCGCTGAAATCAGCCTACCAGAATGAACCAGTTTCACTTAGTGTATTTAGTACGATAGTGTTCGCAATCTCTGGGCTATCCGATTCCCTTGATCATGTAGTAGTATTAAGAACTTGTATTTAATATAATAAGTGTTAAATATGAATCGATCAAATTTCAATTTACGGAATAATTAAATTATGCTGTATATTCATTATTCGTGTTATTCAAAATATTTGAATTCATAAAGTTAGAAAAATACATGCTATATAAATGTGTCAATAATTCTTTTATTGAATTCTTTATTTTAGGTTCATGGTATGATATACATATATATGATATTTTTAATACGGGTTCGATTCAGGAACATCAAGCAAGTTTGGTATTTAGTTTAGAAAAAAGACCCTGTTTGTTTTAAGAAACTTTTTGAGTCATTAGTTTCTTCAAAGAGTGCTCATTTCAAACACTTGGATACATAGAGTTATTATAGATAGAGCAGGAGAGTCAGCCCTCCAGCTGTCCCTTGGTTAGAAAGTGAGAGATAATCGCGGTACCTATGTGTCTCTCTCTACTCGCGTTTGCGCGGAAAAGCGGCTTATCACAACCATGGTATAAGAAAACAAGGTCTCGCATACTGAGAGCGACATAGTGTGACGTCAGTACGTTAGTGTCACGTCAGTCCTTTACTATGCAAACGTCAGTGCGATCTTCTCTCTCTTTCTAACCTTTGGACGTTTCCACATATAGAAAGCCGTATGTCTACTCCTCTATCTATAATAACTCTATGCTTGGATAGCTCGAGTTAGCCTCCACCTAAACTAGGTAGAGCGAAACTTTTATTTTCCTTGCTTTGTAGCCACTATAGTACAACGTTAGTGTAATAATACTACGTCAATATAAAATACTAGTTCAGTTTAATAATACCACATTAGGATAATACTACCACACACGTTAGGATAATAATACACGTTAGGATAATAATACCACGGTCTGATTATAACACCACGTTAGGATAATAATACCACGTTAGCATAATAATCCCACGTCAGTATAATAAATGCAACATTAAGGTAATCATCATATTAGCCGAAAGGCGTCCACTGTTAAACATAGGCTTTCCTTAAGGCTCACCTCAACACCTGTGCTGCCCGTATCTAGTTTCCAGCTTCATTCACCAGGTCGTCGTCATCGCTAGGATAATAGTAGAAATATATTAACATTACGTTAGTACAATAATACCATGTTAGTATAATAATAATACCACGTTAGGATAATAATACCACGTTAGGACAATAATTCCACTTTAGGATAATAATACCATGATTACCAGAGGATGTAACCAATATTTTGGGTGTGGTTTCATCTGATTACGCGATAGATTAACCTATTTCTAAAAGTGGCCAGAAATTGAGTACAGTTGTTGAAAAACATGCATCCATGCTCTAGTCACACACATCGTTTACGGGTAAACAGCCCAACCTATCAAGTAACCCGTATTCGCGCATTTCTAATATTAGTAGGATTCTTCGAGGATGTAACGTTTAACAACAATGCTTTTTCTTGGCTTTATAAAAACACCTATTTATTACAACTACCCGTAAATCTTGCGGCTAATTAAAATATGACCCAGACAGCCGTTGTACTATTTCAAGCTATCGTTTTGGCATATTAAACATACACATACCACTTGTGTATCGCTATTCGGTCAGATATGTTTTGGTAAATATCTATACTAATATATAAAGCTGAAGAGTTTGTTTGAACGCGCTAATCTCAATAATCGCTGGTCCGATTTGAAAAAATATTTCAGTGTTAGATATCCCATTTATCGAGGAAGACTATATTTCATCACGCTATGACCTACAGGAGCGGAGCACCAATGAAGAATGTTTCAAAAACGGGAGAAAATTGTAACGCTACGAGCAATAGGAGACGCAAACGAGGTTGCGTGGGTCAGCTAGTATGATTTTAAAATACCTAGGTACTTACTTTTTATGCCGGTTATGCGATCGAGTGTTGATTGATCATTTTTAATTTAATTTATTTAAAAGAAAAGGGACAACTCTCACATTAGGAATAGGTATATTCCGTGTCCCCCAACAAAACACCTAGAGACAAAATAGCAATTTGTGGATCACATAAAGTATTATCCCATTTGGGATTTGCACCCTTAACACAGCGCAGTAGAAAATGGCTTGGTGGCCCTTAAACCACTGCGCTATCCGTGCAGTCGATAGACCAATAATTGTAATAATAGTGCCATGATCCAATCATAGTAGTATAAAAACATGTTCATGTTTTATAAATAATGAATTGACCTAATTTTCAGAGCCTATCATACTGGTATCCTAGATGCTAAGCTTTTAATTAAATAACTCTCATACAATTTCTGTATCTTACAGACATAACAGACATCCAGTCCCGTTAGATGTTTTTTTATTAGAACAAATACTTACATGCTGTAAGATTCACATAGTAGTAGTATCTATTCCGTGATACTTTGTCTTCAATGCTTGGCTTAGTAGTTTAGATGCTAGTCTAACATACATAAACTGCCAAAACCATGAACCTGCCTTTTGGCTTCACCATAGTCGGGTAAAAATAGTATCTGATGAAAACAAGTAAATTACATACTGTATAGATTGACTAAAGTAACCAAATTTAACTATGATGAACGACAAGATAATCAACTTACAATGATCAAAACATCGTTTTCCTGTTATCTCCGATTACTTACTTTAAAAAAAGAGGTAGTGGTAAAATTGAAAGAAAGTATTTGATTAAATATGACACTGTATTAACTTGAAAAAACAGATAACATTTCTATGTTCATCATTCTGTATTAGACAGATGTTTCTCACGTTTAAGGTACACAATGAATACACCAGCATTATAATACCAGCTTAACAAAAAAATAATAAACTACAACTATGTAGGACTGAGTTTGAAAGTAAAACATTTTGTTTTACTTCTATCACAGCAATATAGTCAAACTTAATTCTAATCTTCATAACAATCAAAACTCTATTTTTCTACTGAATACTGTATCCTACTCACATAGACAAAAATACAGAGAGATCAAATAGTTTATAAGTATAACAAAATCTTATAGCTACAGGAGATAAATTCATCTTTACATCCACCTGTTGTAATTAATATTTCCTCTTCCGCCTCCTCCACGTCCTCCACGACCCCCGCGTCCTCGCCCTGAGCCTCCACCGTCCTTCCTCAATTTCATTGCCTCAAACCTCTGTGCCATTTGTTCCAACTCTTCTGGAACATCTTGGTTGGCCTCTTGAAGAATTTTAATTAGATCTCTGGCATTGTTCCAATCTTGCCTTGTTACAAATGTTAGGGATATTCCTGTTTTTCCTGCACGTCCTGTCCTTCCCACTCTATGGACATATTCTTCTACATGCCTCGGGAAGTCCAAGTTAATAACATGTGTGAGATCTTTAATATCAATGCCTCTTGAAGCAACATCGGTTGCAACCAGAATGTTGACCGCCCCTTCCACCATATCCTCTAAAGCTGCTTCACGGTCACTTTGATCTCGGTCTCCATGCAAAGATTGACATCTTATGCCTTTAAGACATAGCTCTGTGGTAATATGTGTTGCAGTAGCTTTTTTGCCACAAAATATGATTACCTTATCATTTTCCTCCATTTTATCCAAGAAGTCAAATAAAGCTGCCTCTTTGTCATCTTCTTCCACAAACAATATCTTCTGTGTGACAGTGTGCACAGCAGCCAGGTCTAATGATCCCACATTAACTTGTATGGGCTCCTTCATGTAGGTTTCTGCAAGATCGCGCACAGCTGATGGCCAAGTTGCTGACGTCATGACAGTCTGTCGGTCAGGCCTTACATCAAATAATGACTTCCTGATTTGAGGCTCAAATCCCATGTCCAACATCCGGTCAGCTTCATCAAGCACAATGTATGAAAAATGTTTCATTTTCAAGTGACGGGACATTATCAAATCATTTAGCCTGCCAGGTGTTGCAATGACTATATCAACACCTTCTGACACAATTTTAATCTGCTCTTTGCGGTCTCCTCCACCATATAGACAAACAGATTTTATATTTCTGTATTGATATTTAGACACTTCTTTATCAATTTGCAAAGCAAGTTCCCTTGTGGGAGCCATGATTAAGACTGTTGGACCCTTCCTCTGATCCCTAGGGATAGTTTGTCCCTCAATATGTATAAGAGCTGGCAAAAGAAATGCCAATGTTTTACCAGTACCAGTTTGGGCTATGCCAACTAAATCATCACCCCTCAACAGTATAGGCCATGCTTGACTTTGAATAGGGGAAGGTTTTTTAAACTCTTGTTTATATATTTCTTCCAGAATTTCAGGATAGTGTTGGAATGCTTGTTCAAATGTGATCACTGGGTTTGGTATGGGTTTTAAATCAGGTTTATCAGTGAAAGTTCTTTTAACTGTAATGTCATTGTTAGCCAATCTCCAACGTTTTACCTCAGCGGGAGACATACTAGCTACTGCTGGATCTTCCTTGTAGAAATCTTTGATAACAGGTGGCAGTTTCGCAAACCTTTCTTCCTGTTTCTTGTCATGAAAGGCATTAAGCTTTACCCAATCTACAACCTTAACACCGTCTGGATTAAGCATAAAAAATTCATCCGATCTAGTGCAGCTATCGTCGCCATCGTCGTCCGAATCGGGCATTTTCTGTACTTGTGTTTGCTTGGCTTCTCGCGGCTTATAATCTTCGATCAAATCATTAATCAAATTTTCAGCCTTTGCAATAGCTTCATCAGTGCCCATGAGTGTGATGTCGGCTTCATGACCGGTGGTGTCGCCAATTTTTATTTTGGCCTCGGATTCATATTGCAGATCGCGTATTTTTAATCCACCTTTACCAATGATACGGCCTATTTTACTAGATGGAACATTGATAACTTTTTTGTTACCGGCATCTTGATAGTTGCGTCGGTTATTGCGATCGTTATTGCGACGGTAATCTCCGCCACTATTATTTCCACGCTCTCTCCAATTGCCATCGTTTTGAGAAGAACCTCCTCGTGATCCTCTGAAAGTTCTGCCGCGATATTGACGAGTAGTGGTTACAGGAGCGCTAGCTGGAACAGTTTCCCAATCGTCATTCCATTCAGCCATGATCTTCAAATTTATATTATTTTAATGGAAAATAATATTGTTATCTTCTCAAAGCACTTGTCACTTTTATTCAAAAACAACTATATGTTTTCAAACAGGTATGGAGTCCACCAAATACTACAAGGACACCTATACGGCGAGTCGTCTGCCATGTGAATGCCAATGTCAAGAGAACCGCACTCTCAGAAAAAATTACCCCAAAATATAAAAATTGCCACAAAGATAACTCGAAAGTCCCCTAAAAGAAAGAACAATTTATCATCAGTTGGCAATAGTAAAAGTGGCATTTTTAAAAGTGGGACGTCATGTTATTTGTTTATTTGTGTTGTTGCCTCACTTTGTTAACATTTGTCTTTAAAAACTCTGAATTCGAAACTTACTACATTTCTCAATAAAAAGATAGTA
Source organism: Spilosoma lubricipeda (assembly GCA_905220595.1). NCBI lineage: Eukaryota > Metazoa > Arthropoda > Insecta > Lepidoptera > Erebidae > Spilosoma > Spilosoma lubricipeda. The sequence continues at coordinate 6,718,701 of HG992295.1, forward strand.
CTTACACTTTTTAGACAAAAAATAAATAAATTAACCTAAGGTTGAGACTTGTAATAAAAATTACCATTAAAAATGTGTGTCAGTAAAAATATTACCTAAATTTACATTTTCTTATTATTATCGTAAATATTGCCATAAATTAGACAATATGGATTGTGACGGAGGACTGAACTTCTTAGAATTTAATAGTACAAATAGTTATAAATCTGAAATATCATCATCTTCTATAAATTATTAAATTTACATTAAGATGATTTTGGACGGATATGTAGGTAATTATTAGAATCAAGGCTTTAGAATTGAGGCTAAGCGCAATGATTTATTAAGTTGCAACACTGTAGTCATTGGGATGTTCATGTACAAAATATCGATTTTCTTTGCATGGTTCTATCAATTCTTTTGCGATATATCGTTTTAATGTTCGATATATCGTAAGTATTTGTATTTACTAGTTTTAATATTGTATATTCCATAGGGATCAGGTTAAAATTAGTAAAACAAGTACAAAAATAAATCAACTTAATTTATTTTGAAAAATCAATGCATTTTTATACTGTACTAGCTGACCCACGCAACCTCGTTTGCGCCTTATATTGCCCGTAGCGTGAAAATTTCCCCCGTTTTTGAAACATTTTTCATTGTTGCTCCGCTCCTATAAGTAGTAGCGTGATGATATATACCCTATAGCCTTCCTCGATAAATGGACTATCCAACACCGAAAGAATTTTTCAAATCGGACCAGCGGTTCCTGAGATTAGCGTGTTCAAACAAACAAACAAACTCTTCAGCTTTATATATTAGTACTAGCCGACTCACGCAACCTCGTTTGCGCCTTATATTGCCCGTAGCGTGAAAATTTTCCCCGTTTTTGAAACATTCTTCATTGTTGCTCCGCTCCTATTAGTAGTAGCGTGATGATATATACCCAATAGCCTTCCTCGATAAATGGACTATCCAACACCGAAAGAATTTTTCAAATCGGACCAGTGGTTCCTGAGATTAGCGTGTTCAAACAAACAAACAAACAAACAAACAAACAAACAAACAAACTCTTCAGCTTTATATATTAGTATAGATAGACTAGCAGGCCCATGCAACCCTGTTTGCGTTTCCTATTGCCCATGGCGTCATAATTTCTCCCCGTTTTTGAATCAATTTTTATTGATGCTCCGCTCTCATTGATCTTAGCGTGATGATATATGGCCTATAGCCCTCCTCAATTAATGGGCTATATAACACTGAAAGATTTTTTCAAATTGGACGAGCGGTTCCTGAGATTAGCATGTTCAAACAAACAAACAAACTCTTCAGCTTTATATATTACTATAGACAAGCTGACCCGTGCCCACAGCACTGGGCGGTAAACATTTTTTTCTTCGACTTACTTCGCGAATGCAGATACTACGAAAACGTATTTCCACTTTTCGGATTATTATATATCTTATGTTACTCACAAAAAACGTAGCCTTTTATTGGTAAAAGAATTATCAAAACCAGTTTAGCAGATCCAGAGATTACCCCCTACAACGTCACAAACTCAGAAACGCACAAACTTTACCTCTTTTTTTAGAATAGTAAGTACAGATAAGTACTAGAAATAGGTAAGTAATAAGTATAAGTATTTCTCCAGTTTCTCCAACCACAGTGCAGCACCATGGATTTTTTAAATGTTTATAAGTCGAATTGGGTAGCCGTGATTCTGAGACGCGAAAGTATATCAATACTGACATGAATCTACGATATCGTGGAGGTGCATTACTTTAGCAGTGGACTTCTAAAGAAGCGGTAGCGGTAGATTAATATTTTAATTACCTACCGTATCGTATGCTATTGTGATAGCAAATAACACTTTTGTAAAAATAACATGCTAACCTAACCTAAAAAGAGGTACAAAGTGTTGTGGGTTATAAAACTTTGCCAGGGTTTCCGTGCCGAAAGGTAGACTTCACTTTGGAGTTACTCTACTGTCTATACTAGTTATAAGCGATCTCAATTAGTGGTTGCAAAATAGTTACCGAACCTCCTTCAAGGCAATAAATAGAAAGTCGAGTTTGTTTTTGTAGAGATTAAAGACTTACTGCCTTATAGTAAGAAAAGGGGGGAAGGGGGTAACCAAGTCCACCCCATAACTACAACTTACAAATTATTTCTGATTCTCAATCTGCTATAGATAAGAATGAAACTGCAAAGATTCGTAATAGACCTGCATGCGTCGCAACAGGCAACAGTACCTAGGAAGGCGGCTACTCGGCCAACAAACCTGCCATTTATAGATATGTACGGTGTTGATGGTTGGCCCTTGAACAATAGAAGAATGACAAGGTAATCTCTTACTCTGCTCTTAGTCCTCTTGGTGTGCAACTATTTCTACGTCACTCGTATACTAAAGTTTATTATTCAGAACATGCTAGTCATGACAACAAGGCTTAAGAAACCAAGAGATTGGGATGTAGACTAATATACATACTTTTTGTTTTCTATCAATTTCTTCAATATTTTCATTCTTTATTTCTTCATAAAAAACATTATATTAATAAGTGTATTGTAATTGTAATTTACAATTAAGTAGTATTAAGTTCCTTCAGTATTTTGTTTTTTGTAACTATTACTTTACTCCTAACACTGTGTTGTTAGTATGTTATCTCATATGGGTGAATATTGCGTGTACCTGTAATGGGTATGCATACTATATGTATCCAATCATTTATTTAACTTTTGACAGCTCTAATACTTAATCAAATAGTGATACCCTGACCCGTTACCGATTCGATTTCTTTTATCGATCGATTTTGTACATGAAGAAGTTTTAATCGATTTAACACACTCATTATTTTACCGATAATTTCGTAATTTTATCGATTATTAAACCGCAACACCGGACGCGTAGCGGACATTTTGTAGTTAGTCATAATTCACATTTTCATACGTCGAGTTGAGTATTTTTATTCCTCCGTATTGATTAATTTGTGAATTCTCACGTTTGGTTGAGTTGAGCGTATCGTCCCTCCCTTCGTTACTGTCAAAATGCCAAAAATTAAGGTGCTCAAAGGACAAACAAGAGAGTTTGTCTTGCGACTTCGTGAATACTTTGGAAAGGAGAGCTGTAATAATGGGCCTCTTATATCAGTGACTCAAGTTTAGAGACCGTGTGATTTGATATAAAATATAATCACAATAATGTTATTGTATGTTTTATTAATATAATCGATTTATTTCAAACCCGTTTTTATAGTCTGTGGTCATTCATTATGAATGACACATCTCTAAGTGGGCGGAGCCCGTCCATGAAGTACAGTATTCCAGTACATTGATCAAAAATTATTACAAAACTTTATGTGCGTGATCTGTCAAAAGTTAAATAAACGATTGGACGCACTATAGATAATATTTTTGTATAATATTTTTTTAAACTGTGCTGTATGTGTGCTGTTGGTATGGATGTAGGTTTAATTTTATAAATAAAACAATTATTAAAAGCATTAGCGATTTCACTGGGATGCGTAACAATTGTATTATAAACTTTTATTATTATTATTATACAATACAGCAATACATAACCCCAAGACCTTATTACTTTAAATTTAAAAAGGTTTCCAAACCCATCATCTCCACTATTTGTAGGTTCTGCTTAGGTCACTGTAGCTCACCTGTTTTCTTACACAAAATTCGGGTACGGGATTTATCTTTATGCGAATGTGGTTTGGACAAAGGCGATCTGAATCACATATTCTTTAACTGTCCTAAAAATAACCCTTCCATAGATCTGTATTCACATTTAATAAACCTGAAAATTCCCAGTCCCATTAATTTTGCATCTCTTCTAACCTTTTGATCTCCTAATCTCCTTTAAACCTTGTCTTTTATTCGCTGCATTATCATCAAACTTTGATGTTATTGCTTTGACGCTATCTAAAAATTTTGCAATGTCGATTTGTGTATGTCTTCAAAATTCTTATGTAAATATATGTATATATAGGTTTGGAAACCCCTTTTAAATTTAAAGTAACAAGGTTTTGGGGTTATGTATTGCTGTATTGTATAATAAAGCCGTTCCTTAAGTCGTGAGGAGCTTACCCATTCCACCTGCCAGGATGTGACCACTTCTCTCTGGGGCAGCCTCAAGAGGTCATAGTGCTGATGGATAAAATATTTCTGATTAGCTATTATAGAAGTTATAGCAGTTTTGACCAATGAATCCGCACACTCATTGACCGCAATGCCAGTATGACTGGGAACCCATACCAGTTGCACCATTCTACCATTTCTGGAGCTATTAAAAAGGCTTTCTTTGGTTAGTAGGGTCAGAGGACTGTAAAGTTTGTCATGAAATGGATCTTGCAGCAGGGCTTTAAGCAGCTAAGAGAGTCGGTGAATATAAATGCCTTATTGATGTTATGACTCTCAGCACACAGGCATGCCTCTAAAAACAGTAGGACGATTTTAGAGGTTTAATAATATACAGCGGCTCCAGTAAAGCTTTCACTAGATAGTTTGGACGCATCAGTAAAAAACATACATACAAACATACAAACAATAGAGGAGGAGATTGAGGGAGAACATCCAGACCGGAACCGTTTAAAGTTCTTCCACACAATTGAGGATGGAGTAGATGGGCACAAAGACGAACAAAAATTAACCTATCCAGTGCGCTTTTTGCATCGAAGGAGTCTTTTGGTGGAAGCAAATCAGCATTGTATCTCCTTTCGGACTCCTTTCTTTGCTTGACGGCCCTTGAGTGACAGTGACAGTGAGTGCATCACTGTCCCACCAAGGGGGTGATGGTATTTTACCCCTACTCGAGTTTTTAATTTTAAAGCAGCTATTTGCACTTGACAATGGCCCACCAACGCATCACAATAGTCCACCACTAGGTAGCTATCATCATAGGATAAGGATGTGTGGTCTAGTGTGGGGAGAGAATTAACTGAGATTTCGAATGTTTGAGAGAAATTTTGCCAGTCAGCACCTGATAGGATATATTTTAAGAGGGGAGGGGGAGATTTTTCTAATTGGGTTGAACTGGGGAGGGATACTAAGATTGAATAATGATCACTACCATGGGACAGATCTATGCACTGCCACCTTGCAGCCGCAGTAATGTCAGGAGAGCAAAAGGTCAAGTCCACACAGCTTCTATTTCATCCGGAAAGAACTAGGAGTGGAGAAGCCATTTTTGAGTACGCAGAGGTTCAAGTCATCAAGGATGTCTACTACACCAGAACCAAAAGTGTCACATTCTCCAGATCCCACCTAAAGTGATGGCAGCATCCCTCTCTGTTACCACAGCCATTACCGGGATGATCATGTTCAAACTTGCTGCATCTTGGATTGGACCTGCAAAATGACTCCACATGACCAAACCTGCAGCACTTCCTACACTGGACGGTGGGGTAGAGGTATTGCTGGACTGGTAGAGAGTTGTAACAAGCAAACACCCTTTTAGGTAAAACCTGGCCATCAAAAGTGAGGACACAGGTTTTTGTAGGCTTCCATTCTAAAATGCCTTCGTTAAAACGTTTTTCTATTGAGGCGCCTGACTTTTATAATTGGCTCGTAGCCCTGCGGGACCGATACAAATTTTATTACATCCTCATCGACCATGTCGGTGGGGATGCTGGATACAACACCCATTCCGGTGATGTTGAAGGTGGGGATGTTGGCAACAAACTTGTGAGTATTTAATAGCGGATTAATTAAAAATGAATTTGCATTGTTTTTTTTATTTTGTTTTTGTTGAGGAAAAGTCCAAATGATACGGGTGAAGGGCCAGAGCCTACTTGGCTCTCAATACGGGAAACGTGAACGATGAAAGGTCCATAGTCAGCGGATGTGTATTTATCACGTCCGATTTGGCATCTCATCTGCATAGTAGGGTGAATAGCACTCACCTCAGCGTCCACAGGACGTTTTCGCGAGCATGAAGCATGAGGGGTACTGATATCTTGCTCTGTTGCATTACATATAACGTTAACAAACTACTCCAGTGGATTAGATGGAGTCGAAGGGGCTACAGGAAAGAATGAAGTAGGGATGAAAGGAAGAGTTACGGGGCAAGGTTTGTCGGGAGGGTCAGGCGGATCGGTAGGTTTGTTACGCGTCATGACTAAACTATTATTGATTAAAAGTACACAAACAACACACCTTTACAAATAAGACAGCACAAAATATCAAGAAAAAACCCAAAAGTCTTCTTAATAACTGCATTCGATACATTTTCAATCTTCGTAAGTATGACCATGTGTCTGCTTTCCGTTCCCAGTTAAAATGGTTGCCTATTCGCCAACGGCGCAATCAGCGAGCAATTACCTACCTATTTTCTTTTCTCAACTCACCATTCTTACCTACCTACCTTGCTCCGTATTTCCGATACCTGTGCTCTAACCACGATAGAAATCTTCGTTCAGTTAATAATCTGCTTCTCTCATGTCCCACTCACAACTCCGACTTCGTGAACTGTTCGTTCTTTGTTCAAGCAGTGCTACTCTGGAATGCGCTCCCACTTGAAGTCAGGATGTCCACCAACCGATTTACATTCAAAAAGAAAGTACATGATCTCTTTCTCAGTGAACTGGCAGAACTTACTAATCCATAGTAAACCTTAAGTTACTGATACTCATAGTGTAAAAATATAATATTTATGTATATGACAATTTGCATTTATATTTATTTATGTATGTATGTTTATATATATATATATATATATATATATATGTAAGTATTTGTTTAAATGTTTAGTGAACTATTAACTTTAACTGACTATTTAATGCGTAACCTCTGTGCACCTACCTTTAAAGATTTCTGCACCACCTAAAGGTTGACTGGAAGAGAATGCCATGGGCATTAAGTCCGCCGATGTACAAACTTGGTGCATAAAGTTTTTAAATAAAAAAAAATAAAAAATTAAAGTCACAAAACCACTCAAAATTTTTAGAAATTCTAGACACACATGCTAATGATACTACCTTTATTTTTACTAAATCCCACTGCTGTTATCTATACAAATAAATAAAATTGTGGAGGAGGAGAGGAGAAAAAGTATTTTATAATTTTCAGCTAATTATTATCAACATCTCCCAAAAATATATTTCTGCCAAAAACTATCATCTATACAAATAATTGAAATTGGAGTGTCTGTTTGTAATATTAAGATAACCGCTTTTTACTTAATGCATATGTATGTATACACGGTACATTTACCAAAAATGTAGTTAAAAATTTTTTTGTCCCTCTGTCTTTTTGTTCCGGATAATCTCTGGAACGGGTGGACCAATTTTGACGGGACTTTCACTGGCAGGTAGCTGATGATGACATTATTTTCAAATTTGCCGCGTTTTGTTAGACAAATTACACGCGATGTCTCATAGTGAACAAGTCGTCTGTATTTTGAACTGCATTTACGTTTAAGGTAGTTATGTTAATTACTTTTAAGGTTCTAATTTATTCACTTGAGGAAACTTGCATATAATATTAACAATTTCATGTAATTTTTTAAGGGTACCAGAGGCAAAAATTCTAAGTTGAAAAAAAAACCTTGGCAACATTGACACCTACAATTCAATTTATTTATTTTACATCTGTGTTTTGTGCGGTATGCTCTGTGCGTGCGGTGCCATAGCAAAGGAAAACGAACGAACGGGAAACAGTATTACTACCGAAACAATTTAAATTTCTTTTAAATTTAGCTTTCATCGAAAAGGTTTAAGAAACCTATTTTCAAAAATGAAAGTGCTCAATAAAATTGTCTGACAGAGCTGTATGGGATTTGACGTCTCATTATTAGAAAAAAATGAGTAACTGGGCTAGAAGGATGCATCGGCGAGCTGCTACATTGAGCAATGTGGTTACGTCTTGCGGGCATCCCAATTCCCTGCCGTACCCGAGGAGACTGGAAAAAGTAAAGTTTGGTGCGCCGCTACACGAAGTTTGCAAGGATGATATCCCGGGTCCATTACTTGTTAGTATCGACGCGTTTTGCTTAGATTCCTTGACAACGCCCCTGAGATTTTCACCAGTTTTGTTGATATTTATGAATAGGAGCGAGCATTCCTAGTAAATTTTCCAATTCAGATTTTGCGAAACTTGCATCATTTGTACTTCACATTGCTTTTTTTGCCAATAATTAAATAGTTTTGTAATAATTAATTGAAAACATCCTGACGTAAATAATGGCAAATCGGAATTGTGTGTTGTGTAGTGTTTCAAAGTTGTGGTGGTATGTAGGTGCTGATCCTAAAGTTGAACAAGGAGGCTCCTTTGCGGCGGGATGTGTTCCGTGCACCAGGTCACCAGGGTGCCATGAAGAAACTTATACATTTCTTGCAGACAGGCCGATTAGTCAATGTGGACAATTATTCAGTGTATACTATTGCTAGTGTGCTTAAGAAATTTCTGAGGTAAGCAATTTTTTAAATGTAATTAATATACTTATTTGCCAATTCATATAGAATAGATTATGCTCTGTAGTATTTTTATTTATCAGTTTAATTAAGAGCTTTACTGTGTGCCAATTTGAATAACGAAAGTCATTATTAATTAACTTATTCAAAATGTTATGTCATTTAAGAAAAGTAATTTTCTGTGTCAATATATTATTTTTAGAAAATTCAAGATACTAACAAATTTCTGATAGGAATCACTCTCATATTTTTATTGGATGCTAAGAGTTAAATATTAAAAATAAAGCTTTTGCTACTGGCTATGCACACAATGCTACACAATGTTAGTGTGATTCCTCACTTTAACTCATTTAAATTCATAAATTTCTTTTTTTAGTGCTCCAGTGGATAATGGCTTTTATGCAATCCCTAGAGCAGACCAAAGAAATTGGTCTTTTATGATTTTTAGTTTTTCTAGAATTTAGTAATTTACAATTAGCTTTTAATCTTATACCAGTACCGGAAACTGTATTTATAATTCAATGACTGTTTCTTATTAATCCAATTATAGACAGTTGGAGATTTTCATTAGAAAGATTTTACCTAATCATCCAAAAATAAATAAGGTAGTAATTCAGCATTAACGGGCTGGCTTCATCTGGGCAGTACTACCCTCTCATAGAAGACTAAACCACAATGACAGCATTCATAGTGTTGTGGTTTGTGGGTGAACCATCTCAATAGGCCACTATAGTGCTGCATTGTCTGTACTCGCAATGAGTGTGGTTACCACTACTCTGGGATTCTGCTCATGCTTCCCATCAGACAGAGTAGTCACAATGGCAGGCTCATAATATATAAAAATCATCGCAACATATTATACTTGGGTAAAGTGAAAATTCTTGAGTATGACAAGTATCAAGAATATTCATTCTAATATTTTTTTTTTTTTAATTCAATACCTGTTACATAATGATGAATTTCCATTTTTAATTGCAATAAACTAGTATAAATAACTAATCATCAATAGTTAGATGATTAGATACTTCGTTAAGCAAAATAGCAAATACAATTCTGTAAAAATGAAAAAGTTAACATTATTTTGAACTGGGTATGGTATGGGTTAGGCATTTTTTTTGTCTTTAAGTAAACTATCTACCTATTAATGTACATGTTTTTTTTTTATTAAGTCCTAATCTCCATAAGTTTTAATAGTGACTCTCTTGTGTCACCAAATCAAACAATATCCTTTCTGTGCATGGCGTTTAGTTGTGTTTTTCTGCCTCTTTACCCCGAAGGCTCTTAATAAGTTCCGCCAGTTGGCTTACAATTTTGGGTTACACTGAGGTTTTTGTCAGACTATGTCCATCATGCAAAAAATCTGAAAACTGCAATCTCCTTTATCACATCTGTATTCCAGCAGTCTCTATTTTACCTTCTCCCTGTATGGATGCCTAAAGTATATTGGAAACGGCCACCTGATTATCAGATCCTACTGGCGGTTAATCAATGAATATTGCCGGTGCTCATTATCCTGTAATTGTCATGTTGATTTTAATAATTCAATTTTTGTAGAAAAATACCCGGTGGAGTCTTTGGCCGAGATGGTGAAATGCATCTATTTACGGCAGTAGAACTCCCCGAAGAGCAACAGGTGGACGAAATACGCAGGTGAGTCTTTCAATTTTATGATAAAGCATTTTTGAAATATAGTAATATCCTGAGATAATATGCGTATGAAACTCAAACTAAGCAAGGATCGCAATACAGGTTTCAAAACACGTATAAGTATATACTTAGACAGATCCCAGGACTCAATAGTCTAATCGACTGCCGCGGCGTAAATATACTTACGTATCTATGTGGTATACCTACTACTGATCTGATAAACTATTCAAGTAGTAAGATCTTCATTGCTAGCCTTTATTATTTATTTCTGTGTGATAGATGTCCGAAATATTTATTTATTTATTTATTATACCCAAGATTATTTTGGGTCGGACACTAGTTCAATCGGGTTTATCTGAATATAAGTTTTTCTACCGAGCGACTGGCAACCCTGAGGGCAAATTGAGTTTTTAAATTAGTTGAATTTGAGGCCACGGCCTTTCTAAACAACGATTGCCGTAGATGTTCATGAGACTGACGGCCTAACGTGCTCTGCCAAACTTCCATACTCCGGGATGTTATTAAGAATTTCTAGTAAGAAAAACCCAACAACACTTTTGGTCCGACTCAGTTCGACTCGGGATCGGATCCGAGACCTGTTGATCGGCAGCCGCATACGTCAACCGCTAGATCAGCGAAGCGGGCTAAACTTCGTGACAAGACATATTAAAGGTCTCGCTAATATGACCAATACTCTTTTGTATTTATGTTTAAGACTTTCTTAGTCATTCACCCAATTTTGTAAAGGTGATAAGAAAATTGCATCACGTTAATGCGTTCAAGGAAAATAAATGTAACATAAAATGTAAATTTCGTTCTTCATACCATCCAATTGGTGTTATTGATTAACGTTTTCCTTGAACTATAAACGATTGTTTAATTATTTCAGTAACCGCCGTACGTCACTTGGCCTTTACGACAGAAACAAAACAAAAATAAACTTTATTTATAAGCTAATTCCAAGCACTCCACCTGTCATGTGGTATGTCCAGTGTCGTACACTATGTTTGCCGAGACGCGATTTCTACTCCGAAAGTCTTCTACCCCAACACTAAATTGACCAGGCCACTGCCACTTGAGCTTCCTAATCCGACATCATCGTCATCATCATCAGCCCGTTGCAGTCCACTGCTGGACGTAGGCCTCTCCCAAGGAACACCACAGAGCCCGGTCTGTTGCTTTCCGCATCCAGTCGCTGCCAGCCACTCTTTGCAAGTCGTCCCGCCATCTGGCCAGAGGGCGTCCCACACTACGTTTGCCAAGACGCGGTCTCCACTCTAGAACGAAAGAAGAATCCGACAGAGAACTAAGAAATATTTCTTTTAAGATGTCAAAATAGGTCTATTTTTTGTTAGCAGTGACTCGCGCGAATAGACGAAATTGTGTAAGAAAGTGCGTACGGCTCTAAACAATAGTAATATATTGTTAGTTCTACTACGTACAACGATATTAAATGACCTGTTTTCCTCTGTTGACTTTTATGAGTTACCTAGGACGATAAGCAGTCGCTTTATTACCGTTTATTGACTAGGTACACAATGTTTACTGTCTTCCTGCTTATATATATCCACCTCGTTATCCATATGTATTAATAAATTCTTTGAAAGTATACTTTCTTAAACCATTCGATTTTGCATGACATTTTGAGATCAGATTACACGCACTAAAAGGTTCAAAAGCTATTTATAAATCCATATTTGTACCGAAAAATATAGGGGTAGAGCTACGGGAAAAAGCTAGTCATCTATATGTCGGAGAACGAGTAGTTTTCTTAAGTTTTAATTCGTGTTTATTTTAATCGATTATTCGAAACGTCAAACTGTGCATCGAGAAACATGGCAGTTTGGGTGGAATCTGTGGACGGTGTATGTAAAGGAAGAAACTGATTATTTGTTGTTGACGATGTGATTATTACGTCTTAGTTTACTTACAGCTTGATTTAATAATGTTGGTTTAGTTTTAGTCGATTCTAATATTAAATTAAATGTTACTAAAATGTGTGCGGGTAACACCGAATATAGTGGTAGGTGTCACCACTAGTTAAAGCAAGCAGCCGGTATAAAAGAGAGCGGCCGCACGAGTTGCGGGACTACTAACCTTTTGGCTCTTAATCTAAATACCCACCGTTTCGTATTGAAGTAAAATAGAATCAACAGATCAGTTTAGTACGGGCATTGTACGAGGAAAGACAAGCTGTAAATAAGCTAAGTACATAGGCTTCTTAATTGTTGTAATTGACTATTGATAGTTTGTAACTAATAAGTTAAGATGTAACTTTCAAAAGAGTGGCCATGAGTTTCTTTGCCGGTTTCTTCTCATAAGGCCCTACGCATTTGGAAACTGGAGGTTATGGGTCGTCACGGACGTTCAGTGGATTTTGGTGTTCTCACCTAATTCACTTTGACAGTGTTGTGCCGATCTATGATTTTAACTGTAGCTTCATTGATTCAATAAACTATTGGAATTCAATATTGTCTTTGGCTGTGCAAATAAACCCTACCTACCAACGTGTGTAATAATGAAGATTGATTACTAGACTAGACTAGACTTGATTAAGAGCGATTTCTATTGCTTTAAATCATGAGTGCCACTTGACAAAATATGCAAGTGACGTCGGCGAAACTGACGTCACCATTTCATAAAAACCGCTTCGACCGATCGCCACACTGTGACTCCGACATATATATTAATACGTGTAATAAAATCATTGTATCCTTTTTTACGAAAATTATGCAAATGGAGAAGTTTAAGAACAGTTAGTTTGTATGATTGTATGGAGGAGGAGTGCAAAAAGCTAAAAAAATAATTATCGTCGAATTTCGCTCACTGGGCGACAATCAGTATTTTTAGATATTTCATCTATACAAATAAATAAAATTGGAGTGTCTGTTTGTTTTGTAATATTAAAATAACCGCTTTTTACTAAATGCATATGTATGTATACACGGTACATATGCCAAAAGCGTATTAAATATTTTTCTGTCTGTCTGTTTGTTCCGGGTAATCTGTGGAACGGCTGGAGCGATTTTGACGGGACTTTCACTAGCAGGTAGCTAATGATCCAAAGAGTAACTCAGGCTACTTTTCAGGATTCAGCTAGTCTATACTAATATATAAAGCTGAAGAGTTTGTTTGTTTGTTTGTTTGTTTGAACACGCTAATCTCAGGAACCGCTGGTCCGATTTGAAAAATTCTTTCGGTGTTGGATAGTCCATTTATCGAGGAAGGCTATAGGGTATATATCATCACGCTAAGACCAATAGAAGCGGAGCACCAATGAAAAATGTTTCAAAAATGGGGGAAAATTATCACGATACGGGCAATAAGAGACGTAAACGAAGTTGCGTGGGTCAGCTAGTCGTTCATATTTGTCAATCATCCCCAGCAATAAGATTGCAAGACGAAATGAAAACATAATTCGGCGGCCAGTAGTTGCGTAGAAGCGAATTCGACATAATACTAGTCGGTGAGAAAGAACTTCAGAACATTTGATGACAGTTCGCATAATATAAGAAAAACAACAATAACCTGAGGCATAATGACCAGATGTAATGAGACTGTCGGCCTTCGGTAACATAAACATATTTTTTTTTGGGTCTGATTTGAAAATTACTGAATAATAAATTGTATGTTGCTATTAAATGTTATAGAACTTGCCTATGGAGACCCTTTGCACGTAAACCCTGTGTAGCCCAGTTTACTTACTGTTTCTGAGAACATAATTCTTTTCGACAGTAGTAAATTTTTTTTCGGACGTCTAACACAACACCATCCAGACTCCAGTCCCAAGCTAAGCAGAGCCTGTGTAATGGGTACTAGATAACTGATATGAACACATATATATAATACTAGCTTTGGCACGCGGCTTCGCTCACGCAGACTTTCATCCCCTATTTTACCCCCTTAGGGGTGTCATTTCCAAAATTCCTTTCTTAGTGCTCGCTTACGTTATATACAGAACCTACATGCAATATTTCAGGATTCTAGGTTCAGCGGTTTGGGCTTTGCGTTGATCTCTGGGTATGTTAGTCAGTCAGTCAGTCAGTCACCTTCCTCTTTTACATATAAAGATAATACGTTTTTTGTAATGAGATATATATTATACATAGAAAACACCCGAAACAAACATTTACAGTTCATAGAAATGTTTGGTCCGACCCGGGAATCGAACCCGAAACCTCCAGCATAGCAGTCGTTTACGTTACCCATTGCGCCACCGAGGCAGTTGTACTCTGTCTGTAGCGATCTCTGGTCTTTTTAACCGACTTCAATAAAGGAGGAGGTCCTATGTTCCACTGTATCTATTATTTTTTATCCCGACGGTTTGGTGACTGACAGCCCATTCCGTTACCACTAAGATATCAGAATAATATTGTAACACTTTCTACTCTGCAGCTCAGAATAAATTACGAGTTAGCAAGAAGGTGGGCTACAACTGAAAAAATAATCGTTTTTAATTCATTCTCTGGTACTACGAACTTCAAGCTCCGGCAGATTTATGGGATTTTCAATAGATTTGTAAGGAGAGGCCTTGCAGCATTGAATTGTTACAGCCTGCTGCTGAAGAAAACCTTTAATATATTTTATTTAACATGCATGAATGTATTTTTGTGTATATACCGTTTTGTTGCGAACTGTATCTGCTACAGGACGCACAATACACAAGTATTATGGATAGGAACAATGGTTGTTTATAGAACACCCGACCTGAATTTTGATGCGCGTACGCTTCTAACGGTGCGCTTCTGTTGCTATGGGGTGACAGACATGGTAAACATACTGTACCATAAACATAAGGACTTTAAGTTTTGTAGTCACAAAGGTCAAACATTTGTGAGAGAACAAAATATTTTTCTTGAGTAATCGACAATCATGGGATGAATAAACCGTCCAACCCGTCTGTCCAGCTTGGGGTCATTAGTAGGTCAAAACATCCGTTATAAGGAGAGGCTTATATATTATGAATGAATAAAATTGGAGTGTCTGTTTGTAATATTAAAATAACCGCTTTTTAAAATGCATTTGTATGTATACACGATATCTGTACCAAAATAAGATTGTTTAAAATTTTCGTCTGTCTGTTCGTTCCGGCTAATCTCTGGAACGGCTGTACCGATCTTGAAGGGACTTTCACTGGCAGAAAGCTGATGATCTAAGGAATAACTTAGTCTACTTTTTTAGACTAGCTTTGTCCTGCCGTGTTATCCGCGTATTGACAAAAACCACAGGTTTCAGCTAGTTGTCAAATAGATGATGTACATTACCATGCAAACTATTTGAATTCCACTGTTGTTGTTTACATTCATTTTCAAAACATGTTAAGTTGCTTTGTAATATCTAAGGAAGGATAATTTTACGTATATTATTTATTACTAACTGACCCGCGCAACCTCGTTTACGTTACCTATTGGCCGTAGCGTAATAATTTTTCCCCTGTTTTTGTAACATCATTCATCGGTGTTCCGCTCCTATTGATCAAAACGTGATGATATAGAGCCTATTCACCTTTGTCGATGCTGGTGAACTGCACCGCAAACAAGGGATTGTAGCACCGTAAGCCAGTTTACAGAGAAAGCTCATCTGATAAACAGATATATTGTGTTCATCGCGTAGAGACCTTTGCAGGTTAATTTTATATGTACATCGTAAAACAGGTTCATAAAACTCGACCGTATGTTATACACAAAAAAGGTGATGGCTAGTCGAACTGTGATATTATTAGGACAAGCGCCCGTAATGTGTATGTAAGTTTTTCTATTATGTGGCAGGTAAAAAGCTGAAGAGGTATAAATACAGATACCCACTTGCCAAATTAGTATGACGTCGTCAAACCCAAGCAAAATACCCTTAATTTTAAGCTTATCCTATTGTCAAATACGTTTTCCAAGTAACCAGAAATATAATTGACGAAAGTGATAATCATGTTTTTCTATGGCTGGCGTTCTCAGGCTGTTCAACGATCTAAGTATGTACTTATTGAGTTCGATCAACCATTAAGTGTCTTTAGCCCATATGGGAATACAAGCATGACCCGTTTTCGGCTGTATGGATATGCAACATGCATGCTCCAATAATTTAAGTAAGCACCATCAGGCATTTTCTTTTTTTTTTATTTTAGATTAAATAATCTTGATGCACATTTTGCGCAAAGGCGAACTTAATGCAATAGAGCATTCTCTGTCGGTCTGTGGTAGGTGCATAAGAGAATATAGTTCTTTATTCAAATTAAATAAGAAAAAAAAATCAAAGTTTCGTTTGCAGTCTGTTTTTTTTAAGATAGGTAACGTTAGGTTACGTTATAATATATTGTTTTAAACTTTCATGGTCAGTAACGTTATACGTTATAATAATAATAATAAACCTTTTATTTCAATGTCCATATTTATGTTAATAAATTAGTGTTAGTAACAATAGTGCTTTGCTTTGGTTTTGCTTGTTATGTTATTACACATAACATTAAGTTTCCATTTTTACAAAATTAATTTCATGTGTCTAGAAAGCTCAATAGACCAGCTTTTCGTGAAAATCATAGTGGAATACAAAGAACACATAGACATGTTTCTTGAGTAGACTGCAATGTAAATATTAAACTACTTATTTAAAAACTAGGCTCTTTCAATGTGCGTTGCTTTTGATTATAGCAAACGTTGGTAATCGTTGATGAGCATGTGGTTATTGCCCTCTGTGCCTTTCCAAAATCCCTTGTGAAAAAGTGGTCAGATGTATCAAGTGTATGTGCGTATTTTCATGCTGTAATGTTGAAGTGCTATTGTCATATATGTTTGTAACAGTCGAACAACGCGGTTTAGTACGTAACCCGACACATCGTATAATCGGAACATCACATTGAACGTATTAGTGTAATCGTTATTCACGCGTTAACCAGTTGCCGGCCAGAGCGTGTACAATACTAGCTGTTGTTGTTAAATCATGTCCATTGATACCAAATAATACCAATCATGTCTCGTCTATACATCTATACAAATAAATAAAATTGGAGTGTCCTGTTTGTAATATTAAAATAACCGCTTTTTACTAAATGCATATGTATGTACACGATACATATACCAAAAACGTAATATTAATATAAAATAGTAAAAAAAAAATTGTCTATGTCTGTCTATTTGTTCCGGGTAATCTCGTTACTCTGCGTTACTCGCGGTACAACAATAACTGCGGGTAACACCGCGGGGTTCAGCTAGTCTACTATAAGATTCGCTACAATTCCGGTCAACTTATCAGCAGTATCAAATAAACTCTTTCGTCGAACAATTGCAGTGGGTGATAAGGATTGTCTTAAATATGTTTATAGATAAAGTTATTGTACTTAACTTATCATATTGCATTGTTATCACTATTCGAAAACGATTTGTAAAATATTCGTATTTCGAACCCGTTCCATAGTCATTTGTATGAAGGTATCTCAAAGTTTTTTCCAGTGCCTGAGTTGCCTACTAAAATAAAAAAATGGAAATTGTTTTGTTTTATTTACGAACATTATACTTCCCGTTTTGTGCTACTCAAACAAAAAAAAATGCTACTTCCAATGATGGTAGTTTAAGAATGAAAAATTGAGTTATTTACAATTCAAGATGATATATTATGATGATCATTCAAGTTGACCTTTTTATTATATTCAGGTGTTTACTTGCATGTTTACTTGTTTATTTGTAACCAGCTTTTGTAACAGTGTTTGAAGTTTCTTTAAACAATATTTAAGCTTATTTTTAAGTTTTATGATACGAACGATAAGCGTATTACTACCAAGTATTATAATAGAACAACTGTCGCGGCACCTTTGCCGTATTTGTTCTACCGTGAATATAGTTAGGGTCAATGACCTCGTTTTGATTATCCTGTTATAATTAGGTCAGTTTGTATATAAACACTGTAAATACTATTATATGTGTTACGTTATTTTAATGAATTTCCTGTATCGCATTTTATTGACTTTGTATGGTTATAATGGTAGGCGTCTTTTATATTTAATTATTAAATGAAATGAATGCTAGTTCTTACTTTCAAACTTTAGAGATTAAGGACCAGTTTCACCACCTGCTGATAAAGTCCCTGATAGTCTAATGTCAACTTTCTGTAAAATATCTAGAGATTTCTATCCCACAAGTCTTCACAAGACAATAATAATAACATTTATTTATTACAATCGGCCAGCGTGGGGACATATGGCCTTAACCCTCTCCTGAGAGGCGACCCGAGCCCAGGTGTGTGATATTATGGGTTGTTGATTGCACGAAAAAAAAAATGTCAGATACATTTACTTATCAGCAACTCTTATCTGATAAATAGTTTTGATATATGGTAAATAAGTATCTACAATTTATTCTTTTAAATCTCTACTCGTGCAAAATCTATATCTATCTATACTAAAAATATAAAGCTGAAGAGTTTGTTTGCTTGTTTAAACGCGCTAATTTCAGGAACCGCTGGTCCGATTAAAAAAATTCTTTAAGTGTTGGATAGTACATTTATCGAGGAAGGCTGTATATCATAACGCTAAGACCAATAGGAGCGGAGCACCAATGAAAAGTGTTTCAAAAACGGGGGAAAATTATCACGCTACGGGCATTGGGAGAAATGGGTCAGCTAATAATTGTATAAAAATTAATCGCCGAAATGTATGTACGCGCATTACTTCCGAACGACTGCATCAAATTAAATAATTCTTTTTTTTGTGTGTTCATTATTGTTAGCACAAGGTTTGTGTACAAGAAAAATTAAAAGATAACCGGTAAATTCTTTTTTTATTGTACGCGACTGTACACTGCCTGTGGGTGGCAAGCTGAGACAGATATGTAAATAAGCCTGGTACGAAGTTCGCCTGGTCAGTTAGTTTTATATATTTAGTTAAAAAACGTTATCACTGTTTGCTTCTTTTCTTCGTATGATTAAGGTATGAAATAGAAGAGAATTACAAATGATAATATCGTTTAGTCAATTAAAATTTGATATTACAAAAATTTACAAATAGTTATGACTTAACACTGAAAACGACGACGAACGACAGCGGTACAAATAAGAAGAATTCTTCTTTCGACTTTATGGTTACTTACATATGAAAAATGAAAACGAATTATTTAAGTACTACTTATTGAGCTAGTTTCGGACGGGCTTCATTTTCCATGCAACAGTTTTAAAAAATCTACTAGCTGAACCCCGCGGTTATTGTTGCACCGCGAGTAACGCCGCGGGACAAAGTTAGTCTAAAAAAAGTTACTCCCTGGATGACCAGCTACCTGCCAGTGAAACTCCCGTTAAAATCCGTCCAGCCGTACCAGAGATTACCCGGAACAAAGAGATAGACAGACAAAAATTTTTTAGCTACATTTTTGGTATATGTACCGTGTATACATACATATGCATTTAGTAAAAAGTGGATATTTTAATATTACAAACACACACTCCAATTTTATTTATTTGATAGATATGTAAAAAGTCTGCTTTATGTATAACTTTTGTTAAGACGGTTCCCGTTAAGAATATTCATCGAACGGACACAAAGAATACACTGACCTAGAACGACAATTTATGGACAAAACAAAAGTGTTGTTCCATACGGGGTTTGCACCCACAACACTCGCGCAATTTTTTTTTAAGGAACTTTTGCCCCATTAGAGTATGTCAGTCCCATAAGGCCTTAACTTAAACAAATATCAATTTACATATTATATGCTAGACTGTACAATTTAATAGCTTTTTTTGATGTCGGTATAGCCAAAACACTTTGAATTATACCGACATCCAGACAATTCAGGTTTAACTGTGTCATTATTACATCTCTCAAAGATTGATGTTGAACCACTCGCGCAATAGAAAACAGCAAGGTGACCGCTTCAACCACTACGCTATCCGTGCAGTTATCTTATCTATTTGAATATTAGGTATACTTGAATAAAAACACTTGATTTCTGATGCCTTCAAACAATAAATCGACAAACTTAATATAAAAGCTGAAATGTATTTTTCATTACATATTTAATCAAATCTATAATAATCTGAATTGCAAAGTAAATTTGACCCACTTCCTAGAATAATAATTGTATTCATATAACAATTCGTTAAATTTCATAAGATGTATATAATGTATTACATAATTTATATATTTTTATTGAACAATAAAATTTATTGAGAGTTTTCGTTGGCCTCACTTTGTTGATTTAAATAAACATCGATAACACTAGTTTGAAATTCTAACTTACTTCATATTTAAATGTGGAAAATGTCGCATATTATACCGACAGTGCATCTTTTCTTTCCTATAGAGCCGTATTAGATACCCACATTTTACCCAATATAATGTTAGTAGCACTTACATACCAAACCTATTTCCATTACTTCTATTTAAAAGTATTCTGTTAAACTCTATGCATCTATATTTCATTTTAGCCTTTAAAGTGTCGATTTACAGTGCATTTTATCTAGTACAACTGGACAAGTACAACAACAAGATTTCAATCTTGTACAACGATACTAGCCCTGTAAAATTACATATTAAAAATAGTTACAAACACGTTTTGAGATAAAAAAAGAAGTTGGATATCAATAATGTTCACAAAGCGTGATGATTTTGAGAAACCATTCGTTTTATCCGACCCAACAGTTTGTAGTAGGTTCTTCTTTCGTCACATTTACTGACGAAGTTAACAAACATTATTACATATTATTACTAGCTGACCCGGCAAACGTTATTTTGCCCTAAAAAATATTTAAGGATGGGTCACCCTTACCATTTTGGGGTATGAAAAATAGATGTTGGCCTATTCTCAGACTTACTGAATATGCATATAAAATTTTATAAATATCGGTCAAGCCATTTCGGAGGAGTATGGTAACTAACACTGGTGACACGAGAATTTAGTTAAAACAATTTTTGTCTGTCTGTCTGTTTGTTCCGGGTAATCTCTGGAACGGCTGGACGGATTTTGACGGGACTTTCACTGGCAGGTAGCTGATGATCCGGGGAGTAACTTAGGCTACTTTTTTTAGACTAACTTTGTCCCGCGGCGTTACTCGCGGTACAACAATAACCGCGGGTAACACCGCGGGGTTCAGCTAGTTATACATATTTTCAGTGACTTGACTGGGAGTAGCCAATCTCAAGCACAGCAGTCGCATAGCATTTGAACAAAGAGTTTGTCTGTTTTTAGAGTAGAATTAAACTTATTTTCGTTAAGCGAGTCTTGACAAAGGTTTAAATATTTAGAATTTTTGTAGACTACAAAAATTAAAATTAAACTAAACATAAATTTCTTAAATTTATTATTAAGTATTACGTATGAAGTAACATAATGACCAATTTATTTATTGAAATAAATAAGAATTCATATTTGAGAATGTTAGTAGAGATAGCCTAGTTTTGGCCTTGTCTGATCGTTACCAGAAGTATAATCCCTATACTACTTTTAAATTGATATAAAAGTTATCAACTCATATAGAAAGTGAATTGACTAATACACATTATCCCCAGTGTCTGTCCAAACGATGTTTAATTACATATGACACACCCCATTAATATTTTAATGTATTCCATTGTAAATGAAGTCTTTAATAATGAACCTGACATCAACTCTCGACTTTAATCGGTTTGAGTTATGCAGAAAATAGCAAAGTCACTATTTCGAGTTATGTGCGACATGGCTGCGTACAGCATAACTCGATCCTGTTTTTATGTATCCTCCCTTATAAAACGCCTATTTATTAATGTATTTAAATGCCTTCAATGTTAAAGCTATTCTTTTTATGGAATAGGCGGCAAACGAGCAGACGTGTCGCCTGATGGTAAGCGATTACCGGGGAGATTGGGGGAGGGGTTGGGGTATGGGCCTCCGGTATCCTCACCCACTCGGTGCACCACAGCTCAAGCACTGTTTCACACCGGTTTTCTGCGAGGCCGTGGTGTCACTCCGGTCGAGTCGGCCCATTCATACCGAAGCGTGGCTCTCCTACTACAAATGTAAAAAAAAAAGGCTGGAGGTCCTTCACATAAAATCAATTCATCAGTAATAATTACAATAAACTAGAAGTAACAATGTATGTTGTCGACAGACTGCTTCTATCGCTGCCTGTGTGCACGCAGAGACTGTTGGTGCTACTCTTCGGCACGTTTCGGGTAATGGCTTCAAATGCTGATAAAGCAGGTTTGTCATATCTTATATACTATTATCTTTAAGGTAACAGTTTCTCACTCTGAGACATAACAGACTGGGAGAGAGACATATTTCGAAAATGTCGAAATGGAAATAAGGGATGACGAAAATTTTCGCAGGACATTTTCTGTGGATCACTAGTACGAAAAGTAAACCCATTTAATTGCTACCTACTAAAACTTTCACTTTTTTTGTAAAATAGCAGTAAGTAATACTCGTTGAGCATGTGGTCATAACTGTCATGGGTTCACCGAAGCCAGTGCACTGTTTTTCTGCCTGTATCTATATCGATAAATTGTGTCTGATATTTATTGTATCCAAATAAAATTATAAGTATCTATAGTGTCAACGTTTACATTGCATTATCTAGTATTAAAGGAAGCATGATATAAATGCTTTCAAGCAATTGAATACTTCGGAGTAACGTGTTCATGTCATGAAATAAATGAATTTTACTTCAAAGTCAATAACTGCAAATGCGTGACTATAACGAATTCACTCAATTTTACAGTTGTTAAAAAATTTCCTGGTAAATTGATAGTTTTTTTCCAATTTTAGTTAGGTATTTATCTTATCTATACTAATATATAAAGCTGAAGAGTTTATTTGTTTGTTTGTTTGAACACGCTAATCTCAGGAACCGCTGATCCGATTTGAAAAATTCTTTCGGTGTAGGATAGTTCATTTATCGAGGAAGGCTATAGGGTATATATCATCACGCTAATACTAATAGGAGCGGAGCAACAATGAAGAATGTTTCAAAAACGGGGGAAACTTTCACGCTACGGGCAATATAAGGCGCAAACGACGTTGCCTGGGTCAGCTAGTGCTGGATAGTTTGGATACGTTAAATTTAAAATGTAAGTACACGAACATATAGCGGCGTTTGGCAGTACCCAAATGAAATTAATTAGTGGTAATTATGCCAATTAAACGCAAGCTTGCGTGGGAGCACGTGATGCAACATTCATTGTACGATTATTTAATCTTTCTTTAGAACGTCTCGGTGGATTATTTGCTGGCCTACTTTACTATGTGTGACGTCGTCGCTTTAGTCGTTATACGCGCTGCCTTTTTGATCTAATATATTTATATTAAATATGTGGGTCATATTAGATTCCGCGAAGTCACAAATCTGTAGGAAATGTTACTGTTTCCCTTCTAAACAAATATCTTAAAACTACTGTATATTTCAAGTTTTATAAAAAACATAAAATATTCTTAAATGTTCTGTAAACAAAGCTAATATGCATTAAATTGATTTGGTTACGATGTTTACTCTAGTCAGTTATATGTTAAGGTCGAGTTTAGAAATCGATACAAGTCTTGAGCTTGAACTTGAGTTGAGCGTTTATGTTGATTTTAAACTTAATCTAACTAATTTTACACAATTTTGTATAACGCACATTTACAGTACCTACTACTTACTGTTGTGAAAAACACTTTCTACGACCATATTTAACACTATATTATCAGTTACGAGCTCGAGCCAGGCGTTTTAATGTGTTACGTAGACATCTAGTATATAATAGTAGTTTTAAGTGTTAACTTGCTACTAACATTGCAAGTAGGTAGTAGGCAGATATCAGTTGTGGTTAACACATTTTAACCCCTCAGGTGTCCTATGATGTCACTGACAATTGAATAAACATCGCTTGAGTGTCACAGGGTTTTTGGGATATTCCCGGTATATTCCCGACTCTCATAGAAATGCAGATTTCCAAAACAAAATGTATTGAGGCTATATTCAATTATTGAATGAATGAAGAAACATTCAACAATATTGGTATCGACATCTCTGCCCCGAGGTATCTAGTAATAGGTAGGTATCTCTTGTAAAACCGAACCGAGACCGGAGGCTCAATGATGCAAAAGCATCACTAGCCCGCCATGGTCTGGGTTACCATGCTGCATTGTTGCATTATTTGCATTCGCAATAAGTATGGTGACCACCACTCTTGGATTCTGCTTATGCTTTCAATCAGGCAGAGCAGAGTCATTTTGGCAGGGCCAAACAAAAAAAAAGAACTTTAACAGAGAATGTCTTAGACACGAAGAAAAGGCTTAGTAGGCCGTCATGTTACTATTACTTGTTAGGTTTCATTGAACAATATGACCGCCGCGTCACCGACTCCGAAAAAAGCATCATGCACGATTGTTCACCTGCATATACGGAATTCTATATTGGGTATCAGAACTTAGCATAATGCGACGTGCGTCTGTTTGCGCGTCATTGTTAGTATCAGACACTAATATGTAAAAAAAAAAAGTGAATTCTATGGAGAGTACAGACTGGTTGGAAGAATTAACTACTCTTTTTCATCTCTGATTTTTTAATTTGTACGTCATTGAAAAGCCTGTTTCCATTTCGCTTGGTATGGTCGAATGGTGATTTTCTTGATGTCTGTGACTATTATTCCTGGTGTCATTTTAGAACTTACGAGGTACACTTTAGGTCTGAGTTTTATTGTATTGCACTTCATTGCTCATAAAAAATGAAAATATAGGGAATACCAAACAAAATCTTCAGTAGCGTCGTTTTCGAAGCCATTTGTCACATAGAACAAAATATATTTTGAGGACTTCAGTATTGTGTATTTATGTATGTTTATTATCCCTTAAAAATCGAAATGGTAAAAACAAGAAAAACACATGAGAAGCGGTAGAAAGTTAACCATTAATTCTTCTCGGTAGTTAACGCGGAAAACTGAGGTTGCATATTTCATACATTACATATGTATAACATTGCGTGGAATATTTAGTTTAAGAATGTATCAATATGTGAAATACTTAAGTTTCTTTTTAAATAAAAACAGTCATTTACTCATGGATGCTTTAATCATGATAATTTGCCGCTAAAATAGTTGGTTAAATGTTTTATAATTAGATAAAACTAGCTAGTTTAACGACTTCAACTTTTTAAATGAGGACACGATAAAGTAATCGTGTATTATTCCTTAAGTTTTAACAAGTAGAATAATTGTCAATCTACTCCACTACTTGTGTATCTCTATTGCTTGGTATTTCTTTCGTACCTACCTAAGTACTTGTTCTATGTCGGAATTCTTCTCAAGAGTGGAGAATTTTCGAGTACCAAAGTTAGATTCGATTACTCTTTCCAGAAGTTATCTTTTTATCATCCAAAGAAGAATGAAACGGGTAAAATATCATTAAAAATAAAAGAGACTTCTATATGATGCCAAAATATGCTTGGCAGTAATATATCTTTTCTCCATTGCCAACAAGGGTTGATTACGAACTGACTTCGTTACATTATTACGACTTGTTAATAATGAGCACTAAATGTATTTAGAAATAAACTAAAAAAACTCTCATGTTGTTTCTAGGTACAGGTATGACATCCGAAGCTTTGGGCGTGTCGGTTGCCCCATCATTTTTCCACTCTTGCGTGTCCGACGGCAAAACAGCAACAATGGAGGACGTTCAGAGATTCAAGGTCTGTTCATTCATTACCTGTCATATGTCACTGTACAATCCTATCATCGTATGATTTAATCGGGCGTATTTATAATATTTCTTTGTAATCTATAAGTGCGTGATAACTTTAGAATGAATACTAAATCCTGATGTTGATGTTTGCATTTGACAGAGTATTGTAACTGCACAATCAAATAAAATTACATACGTCTATGTACTACACTTAGTTATATTTGGTCAGAGTGGGGTGATATGGGTTTAATCCTCTCCTGAGAGGAAACCTGAGCCCAGCTGTGGGACGATATGAGTTGTTAATGATGATGTATATGTACTAAAAATTCATTTTATAATAAGAATCTGAATCACAGTATAAGAATTATACACTCGGTTATATCTAAAATATGCTTTAACCATATTAACTTATAACAATTTGAATGTAGGTATACCGATATAATAGTTGGAATGGTGTATCGTTCGTGATTCTCAAAGTTTTCCAATTTATCGGTTGACATTTAAGTGTACTACAGACGCCAATAGGGTTGCTCATTCTATAGTTATCGTGTTAAATTTCTAATGAGATATTGATTCCTTTGTAAGTCCAGTTTGTTGATTCGTTTCCATGGTTCTGTATTGCATGGGTTATGTACTGCGATACATTCTTGTCTATGATTCATATTTAAGTGATGACCTACTAGCTACCTATAAATTACTATTGAAATATGAATAATGTTCATCATCGACAATATTGTTACTATGACTAATATCATTGTGGTCAAGGTTTGGTTCAAATAAGTACTTTCATGGTAAATACTTTCAATTAAAAATATAAATTGCGATAGTTTTCTATCGTTGTCTGAGATATTTAGTGTGTATTTTTGTGTACCATAGCAATTAATACAATCGACTATTAAAATTCCCTCGTGGGCAAAGTCATTCTTGATGATAAAATAAATTTACAATAAGTTGTGCCATTCCCTAAGGAAACGGTCTTGCGGGCAGCGTTGTCAAACCACAAAAATCGCCTAAGGGTCAGACACCGGACGGACAGAGTGGCAGCAAAAAAACGAATTCAGTAGCAATTTAAATTCAACCTAAAGTTCTTCAGAATACAACTAACTGTATTTGATGAAACGAAATAAAACTGTCCCTCGCCATCATTTTATTGTATTCTGAAAAATTTTGAAGTTATTGATTTTAAATTGTTACGGAGTTAATGTCTTCGCCACCACTCCGTCCGTAATCTCAGATCAAATAAAAAAAGGTAGATAACGCACGACCTTGTTCTTGTTGAAGCAAAAAAAAACTTAGCTACATCAAAGTAAACACACGCGTTAACGCACACACATGCTAAGAAACTACCCTACTTTTCATCGGTATCATTCAAGTTACGACAACTTGTAAGATACTGAGGAATTTTTTTTTTTTTGTTTCAACAAGAACAAGGCCTTGCGTTATCTACCTTTTTTTATTTGACCTATGTCCGTAATTAGCAGCGCTGTACGCCAGACAAGCCAAGAGCCTCATAGAATAGCGTTGCAGAACGTATTTAGATTAACTGCCATATATAGTTAAAAAAATGTCATAATTGTCTGCAGTTAATGTGTACAGACGGGAATACGAGTACGCTTTGTAAAATGAAACTGTCTGTTGCCCACTAACTATAGCTGTTGCACCATTATCGTTGATTAAACATATTAAGTTTCGGTGTAATCACTTGATGTGGACGTGTGTTATGTAGTTTTGTGTCCCTATTTGGAAAACATTTTTCATTTGGTGGGTATGTTAGCATGCGATATGTTATCCAAGTACTAAGGTGTCTGTTAGGATGCGGGGAACTAGACGTAGTAATAAGTCAGATAGTCCGAACAGAGCCGAAAGTCAAATAGTCGAAATAGAGTGTCCTACTCGAGATTACGAGAATGCTTCAGAGCTATTTGAGTTGCTATATTATCAACAATGAATGATTTTTATATGGTTCCTACAAACAATTTCTATAAATGCTTGTAAAGTTTTAGATTTATTTACTAACTATTGTTTAAACGGAAAGCTCAGGACGATGGAAGAAAAATAATGAACATGGGGTGCTAGACGTTCCGTTCAACTAGTTCAATCTTCGAATTTAGTGCGCCCTCAGGATTGCAGAGGTTCGATGCCAGTCATTCTGTGGAAAAACTGATATTCAGATAAAACCGCATGACTACTAGTCAACCCCAAACTAAAATTGGGAATAAATAATGAAATAGGTATGACGATCTGTTTAAAATATCAATTTTGCATGGCAAATTTCAACTTTGGATAGTTTCCTGAAATCTGAGCTAGTTTAGCTTAACACATTAAATGTTATGGATTTTATTTCTGTAGGGAGCAAATATATTAATCTGGCCCTCTGAAAATCTTCTCAGACCCTCTGCACAAGAGAATAATTGTATGTTAGTAATATTCTCCGCTTTTCGGGACAAAAATAAAACTTAATAATATATTTTATCCTTAGTGCTTTTTGTATATAGTATAATGATGATGATGATGATTAATGCTGTATTCGGTTCTTCAGTGATAAACGTACATTTGAAGAAATACGGCACATAATCTTCTTATCGCAAAGCAAGTCTTTTATAAAGATTTTTTATCAGTAAAGTCGAGTGGGATATTAATAGCTCTTTCTTATCTGATACAAACTATTAAAAAACTAATATTTAGATTACAAATCAGGTTTTTATGCGATGCGATGTATCTCTTATTAATATTTTCTGCGCATATATGTATATTGATCATGTAAGTATTAGGATTTATTTCAGTTGTAATAAGAACCGGGAAATAGCTGAGCTATGGGGTATAATTTCACTCCATAAAAACCTTCTACCATTCTAATATCTTCCCGCTTGATTCAGTTTGTTATCGTTAGTTGCTGTGTAAGTGCCTCTCTGCAACCGGAGATTGGCCGTTAGTTCTAAAATCTAGGCGTAAACTGTTTTAAGGCCTGTATTTCTTCATCCAATGCATAATGCATTTACATTCAAATGATGTGTACCAACAAGTAATTAATTAAAATGATGATTTTCAACAAATATTCAAAACCTTCGGAGTCATTTCATTATGTATATTTGCACATTTAGTATAAATTATAATTAAAGATGATAAAGTGACTTGCAGCAGTTATTGTTCGTTTATTACTTGCTTTTTTAATATTTTTATTCATGACCATAGATACAAGTCTTTCAGTCGAATTCATTACTTGTACATAGTGATATCAGCGTTAAGATGTAGGACTCTACTACTAAGTTCTGTCTTCTAAATTTAAAAATTATCCCCAACTGCCTATAAAAATTCGTCATTTCCAATATTTTCGTAACGTGATTACACCGAATTCTCAATACGTTTATTTGTAATAATATGTGTACAGCAATTTAACTCTTGGAATTTATGAACGTTGAATAATGTTTTGAGGTTAAATAATATTTTATTAAATTGAAATAATTTGATAAGCTGTACTTCTTCTAAATATGTATATACTTACGCATTCGTCAATTACAAGAATTGTACATACAAATAGCTTGTACTGTGTTCACTAAACTTGTTTATAACATGCGGCAAAAGGCTGAGGTTTGCGTGAGTATCATTATTATACAACGATACACTTTACATCACACTTGTGTATTAATTAACTATATATAATTTGCTGTTTGCTATACTTTCGTTACCGGCTTCGTGTATTTTTTTGCCGTCACTATAGCGTACCTAGTAGACAATTTCGCTTTCAGTATAATTTTACCAACATAAATGTTTAGTGTATAGGACTGTGAAGCTGGGTGTTTGGAATTCCCAAATTTTCGCTCTATACTGTTAACGATTGAATTTCATTTCATTAACTATATAAATTTACGTAGGTACATATGAATTATCGTTCATCGTGAAATGAACAAAATACATATGCCTAAAAAAAGGATGTCGAATGATCAAGAAGAACGGTAGAAGAGAACTCAATGAACTGACCTCAAATAAGTTTAGGAAAATACTAGGAAAACGATATGATGCTTAGCTCAAGTCTGTGAATTTGTTATTATTAAATTATTGTTGTTATGACATTAAGTAAGATATTATTAGACCAATAGATAGATAATGTATCTATATTGTAAATAAATCCTACAATAATGATATAATCTACAGAACGATACAGTCACTATCTGATATTTGAAGGTACAAATATTGTATATAGTGCTAGATTAGATTATTATTAAAGAAAAAAAACGTAAAGGAGGTGCTCTTATACGAACTTAGGTCATCATTTGTTCTATCCTATTGTATAACGGCTTTGCAGGGCCTTGAATAGAATTCTTTTCCTTTGTTGTCTCTATTAGTCAGATTTCTTCAAGTGATAAACAGAATTATCATTGGAAATGCTTTTTAAAATAATCCTCGTGTCAACACGTCATAAGTGATGTTATGACTAAAGTATGCCTTAAAGAAGTCCTGGAATTGCGACAATTCATAAATGCGAGTAATAACTACGGAATGAATAAATGCTCTAAGTTGGACATGCTGGAGCTAAAATTGCGTCGGTTTTAGATAATGCGAATAAATTTTGAAATAAGAACCGTCAACATGCTGCTACAGATAAGTCTTAGTACTGTAGACCTAATCGTCTTCAATGATATATAAGGCTTAAATATGGTAAATTTTATATTCGGTATACGGTCAGATAGGGAAATAAGGTTGCATCGACTCGATACCAAACAATTACCGGTTTTTTTCTAGGTAGACTTTTGATGACCATCCTTCTAACATGTGAAAAAAACGCTAGTATGTTTTTATACTGTATTTACATACTTACAAAAAATACAAAGTAATTGAATTGAAAACGGGAAAGTTATAAGTCGCGTTGATTTCTGTTTAGTTTTTTGCATACCAACAGTGTGTTTATTTTAGCAATAACTTCTACATTTTTTAGACAAATTATAAGAATATTTTAAATTGATAAAACACAGGGTCTTATACAATTCCAACCAATTACAATATTAGAGATTATTGACACGTAATAAGAGATGAACAAAACTACAAAATAAATCAGGCGCTATTATCTTTTGAAATATCAATGATAGTAAAAAGAGCAGAATGTTTAAATTACAACATGATTTTTAAAAGTAGGAACATCGTTTATAGTATTATGTTAGTCTAGGTACTGATACCCAAATTAGGCCAAAACCTGTATCTCGAGAAACTATAGTCTAGCATAAGAAGCAAGCAAAATTAACCACACGTTGTGTAGACACATTAGAATTCACATTGTGCTATCTCTTCACAAAATGCTACCGTTGTTTCTTATCAGCTCTTCAGTAACATCACCTATTTATTTTTTCGACCCCTTCACTGATAAGCTTGATTCATGGATATTTTCTTACTCACTTCCTGCGTGTCGTTGACTCATGTTAGCTTAAATTGTGTTAGCTTGCTTGTAATACCTTGCATAAGTTGTTTCAAGATTAATTATGTTATATTAAAATACATTTTATTTGTTATCTGACGAAATAATCAACACTTTACATTAATATAATCTCCCATAATCTTAAACAATACTGCCTCAACTGCCTCAAAGTGTTCTTCAGAGACACAATTGATGTATGCATGTAATGTAAATATATGTATTATGTATCAATGTATATCTGAACTGTCTTTTGCAAAATGCGAAAGTCGTTAATTTAGAATTGCATAGATAGATATTAGCAGTATAAAGCTGCATAGATTATATCCATACTTTACATAGTCTGTGTTTTCCAACAATTAAACACACAAAGTATACTATTGTTATTAATGACTAAGGTTCAGAACATAAATCTAAGTTCTAAACTAGGTGTTCCTTCTTTGGAGTTAGTCTTCTACCTTCATAGTGATGAATTTAAAGAAAAACATTGATTTTTTTGATATAGCTATGTATTTTGCATGTTAGAAGTGTTGTAGTTGCTCCTTTAGCACCTAAGTGTGTAAATAGTAGATTTGTTTATTAAACCTCCGTAGACAACGTTCCAAATATAAATAATTTTGAATTTTTCCAACCCATTTTCTGCTTATGTGTGTAGGTTGCCACACGGATCATGCGTCAATTGATCGAGCAGTTCAGCGCTGGAGACCTTTTTGGTCGCGACAACTATGAGTATTATGCAAGAGTCACGGGGCGCATTCTACGAGTCAAAGACGAGTGGATATGCTCGTTTAGAGACCCACCACCGCCCCGTCATCATCGCGACCAGGAGGCTTATGCTAGTATGTACAATACGACTTACGATTTCATTTTGCCACGTTGAAACTAACAAACTGAAAGTATATACGATACCATACATTAAAGACTATATCTTTTTTTTTTAATTGTGTCTCTTCTGGCTAATCTTTGGAAGGGCTGAACCGATTATAACGGGACCTTCACTGGCAGAAAGCTGATGATATAAGTAGTAACTAAGGCTACTTCTATTTTAGACTAGCTTCATCGTTTCGCTAGGCAACACCACGAGGCGTAGCTTGTTTCAGATAAAATAAGTGAAAAGAAATTGTTTAAATACTCAATCAGTCAAGACTTTTGTATTTATCTAAACGATTGAATGAATTTGAAGTATGAATAAACTCTTTTGATTTCTAACAAAAGTGCTATTCATTATTATTTATTATTTCTCCATAATAATCAAACACTGCACTTTACTATTGTAAGGTCATCGTTTAACTTAATAAACAAAAACAAATAATTGTCACAACTATTTCTCATCCAAATAAGCCAAATTGAATTATTTTAGAAAGGTATAAATAGATAATTATGTTCTTTTGAAATACATGGGAAAGTGATGGACAGTTGTATGTTTTATAAAACACGGAAATCGATACTCGTGTTGTGAGAAGGAAGTGTCACAACACTCATTGTTCGCAACGTGTGTTGCTGTGTCCACTAGTCGACGGCGGACGAGTTCATTCGAGATTTAAACTTAGCGGCGGATGTTTTAGTGCAGGACTTATGAAATCGACTGTTATTATACAGTTGGAATGCAAATTCTATTAATTAAATCCTCTGCAGTACCAACTTCATCCGTTGCGGGACTTGATTGTTAGTCTTTTCTTATTAAGTTTCGAATGCCCTCACGCGTTAATATGTGCAAAACTTATAATTAATACTTTAAGGCAGTAAAATCTATCAATAAGGCCTTCTGCACACCATGCTGGCTGAACGGCCAGCGGGTTTAAGCCCCACGGGTATGCCGCCGTCAACATTATTATTCAAGGAAATGTATCATTTCAGTTATGAAATGCCCCCTCTATGATGAGTAGGAGGCATTAGGAATACCTTTACATGCAAGTCCTATATACTGAAATATACCTACTCTCCGAAGTTCTGTTAGCGGTTATGGGGGTCATACTGACTTCTCTCGAACGACTGTCTGTCGTCCTTTAAGTTATGTCGTACTGTCGTATTTTGTTTTGACCATTTATTTATCTTTTATATTACTAATTATAATGTTATTCTGTCGCACGTTGACTGTTATTTTACACAATACAGACACAAAATTTAACTAAATTAATATATTGCGATTTTTTGTTTGCAGGACAGTTATCCTTAGAAGCTGAAAAGACTTGGCTGCAATGTGAATGTGATCGTTGGGGGAATAAATTTAATCTAGAAGGTAAGAAAGCAAATATAATTAGATTATAATAATTTGGTGGGTATGTCTGTCTACTTTGTATTTTTTTATTTATTTATGACCCTGCCTGAAATGACTACTCTGCCTAATGGAAAGCATAAGTAGAATCCAAGAGTGGTGGTCACCATATTCCTTGCGAATACAGACAATGCAACAATGCAGCATGGTGACACACCCCATGGCGGCTTAGTGATGCTTCTATATCATTGGACCTTCGGTATCGTACTCACCAACGAGACACGTCAGCCTGAACGCTGTTATTTTACGTCGATAATCTGTGCGAGGGTAGTACCGTCCCGGTCGAGCCGGCCCGTTCGTGCTGTAATCAGCGTGGCTCTACTTCTTAAATGGAGAGTACATTTTTCACTAATACTTTGTTATATTTACGCCACATACATTAGTGACCATTATTAGAAAATGTTCTTCCCTGAACTACGAAAATTTTCAAAAATTTGATTAAACAATATTGATTGAACACCGTAAACACTCAATGAACAAGTGCTTTTCAACATTCTAGTAAAAGTAGCACCAAAGCACCAGACCATGGACATCTGGTGTCCAATGTCAACCATGGCTCCAAAAATACAGTACACTAGACAATTCCTTTGAGCATACTACTATATTGACTTGAAGCTTTATAAGTGAAAGTGTACAGACATATCCACTGATACGATTAGATTTATTTCTAAGAAGAACCTTTTTCACAGGTCGTCTGAATGAAAATCGTTTAAGTTATTAAAATCTAGTCAAGTTACAAAATTCATAGCAAATAATTTTACCATTTTTGGTGAGTCGACTGTGAATGCTTATAAATAACCGTATAATATTGTAATTTTGTATTCATACATATAATGTATCGTTGTTTTTTTAAATGGGCTTTGGTTGCACACAGTTGGTAGTTAAGAATTTGTAGTTCACACTAATGTTAGAACTCTGCGTTCAGAATATTCATTTTTGAGTTTACCCACTGAGGGATACTAACTGGGGCAGGTTAATCAATAATCTTTAAACTTCCTTTTCCCTGAGCTCATTTTTTTTAATATTATTGTTACATCAAACCCTTCTCCAAATGATTTTTTAAATTGTCCTAAAATTGTTAACAATAGTAGTATTTCTACGATTTGTTGTAATTCAAAGTCGATCTAATTAATAATATTCACAATAACTACATTTCCACAGCATGACTGATTTAAATCCTCCATAATTATATTTAAAGTCTTTCTTTCGTTGAACATAAGTATCATTTAATACATTCTAAAATCAAAATCACTTATAATTATTCCACTATTTTATTTATGTTTACACCGGACCTTTGATGACGCCATAAGGCGAAACCGGTCAGATGTAAACAAATAAAATAGTGGTAGTAAAAATCTGTGTACTTACAAGTGATTTTATTTCGATCGAGGTCGAGAGTATAAATTACAAAATTATCATTTAATGTTTGAAGATTTCTACATTTATTTTAGTTGCTTTTAAAGGTATTTTAAAGAGGTTTTATCATGTTTTTTTTTATAAAACACTATCTGCCCTGATAGACATTTCCGTTCTGTCAAAAGTTATTGACCTGTCGCAGTCTAATAGAAAAAATAAATAAGTGTTGTTTTTACTTTTTCCCTCGCTATTTTGGGTTATTTCTCCATAAGAACCTTCATTGTGTGTAAATGAAAATATTAAAAAAAAACCGAAATGAGCAAGCGCTTCTCGAGTGTTGCGCGTAGCAACACATTTGGCGATTGATATTGATATATGTAATAGTAAAGGAAATAAACTGTTTCAGCATTATTTTATTGTAATTGTGTTCAAGTATAATAATCAAATAAAACAATAACAAAAAATGTTTATTTATAAAAAGGTCTCGCCAAATCCGAGGAGTGCCAGTCGATGCCAACGTTAGCGGGAGCTGCAGGCGCGGGCGCGGCGGGCGGAGTTCTGGGCATCATTCCGGAGCACAGCCTGCTGGACTCCTGCACACGCCTCTCGATATCGCTGGAAGAGAGTGTCTTCAAAGTATGTTTAATATTATTTGTTGATTTATTTTTCTGACGCTCAAAATCAATCAGAGTGACGTGCCATGGTAGAGGCGTATGTTCAGCAGTTTATTGCAATTATTATCTTTTCATGTACATATTAAGTATACTGAGGGGGGAAAAATGGCAAAAACGTTCCTTTTTTGGTCATTTAAATCGTAGTTTTTGATTTTACGAGTGAATCGAACGGACTAAATGCTCATTGTATATTGCACGGATCGCAGACAGTCCGGTAACAGAGACGTGACTGTAGAGATTACAGGATATCCTTCTGCTTCGAAGTTGTAAAGCACGTTATCAGTCCTAGCTTACCTAGCATAAGTTACGATGCATTTTAATTGCATGTAGTTTTCCAAATACTTTTTTCAGCACATTATTTTTTTCATTCACGCATAAATCGTAAGATGTCTCGCTCGCACGCACCGCATTAACCTTAAAGTTTTGGCGTGGGAATTTTACGATTTGCTCGTAACTAAGTGTTTTTTACAAATTTTTGATAAAACACTAGGTTATTATACCTCGTTGGTATTATATAGGCAAAACGCAGATATTTTATAGGCGCCATAATATTTTTTTTAGATATCCATTAAAAAAAAAAAAAACTTTCTAAATTATTATTATTATTTTTTAGTTTTATCGTCTACAACGACTTATTTATTCATTTTACGTGAAATATTGGTTATTCAAGTCGTAAAGCATCTTATTTTACACGTAAAAATCAAATAATATTAACACATTTCAAAATATCTAAGCTAACAGCCGAAATTTTTTGCTAGAAACAATTAAATTCAAATATCAAAAAAACAGATTTAGGATAGGGTGTTGCATAGTGAAATCTGTCAGAAACTATGTAAATTACAAGCCCTTAACGGGAGTAGGTCAACTAAACCAGTATATATGTATATATTTTATTTCACGCAGAAATTTAAGCATACGCGGTTCATAGTCGCTTGACCTACTTTAGGTAATAATTTATGAGGCCTAAAATCTCACTGAAAATTGATAAAAAGTGTATTTAATTCGACCTGATTCGCTTGAATTACTTCATGGTCACCTTTACTCGTAGACAGTGCACTTCTGTCCTTTTGAATTGTAAGATAAGAGAATGATATAAAAAGTAAGGCCAACAAAATAAGTCGAGATAACGGAGTATTGCATTCACTACACTACAAGTTGAGTATCGAGAAACAACGTTAATTATTATTTATTCCAATACAATGGAGAAGTTTCAACATGTGTGTAAAAATAACCAATTAGTTTTCATTATAATTAGTAAATTTATCATTAGATCTTAATGTACACGGTATTAAGGCAGTGGAAAAGAATTGACCTAGTGTTCTGTGTAACTCGGAGTGTAACACACTGTGTAACATTAACATGAGATATTAAAAAAAAATCTTTTAGGAACTAGGAAGGACTTTATGCAATAATGTTTTTCCAAGTAATTTATATTCTCGGTTGTCGGCATTTGGTGGAACTTGTTAAAATACGTTAAAATTAAACTCACTCGTACTTTAATTCCACTACTCAATTATCTATCTATCTATCTATCTTTGTTTTTTAGTGCATTTCATTTGAAGTAATAACTTCATATGGGAGGGTAAACCACTTCGTCACGTTACGGCACCAGTCTGTCTCGCTTCCCTTTCTCTCACGAATACTGCGAAAACGATAGGCAGGCTCCTCCTCTCTCACTCTAACCCACAGCGCTAGCCGAAAATAGTTCAACTTAGATGAGTTTAAGTTATCACTTCTATCGGGCGTGTTGATAAAAATGAGTCTTTTTAATTTGACGTTTCAGGTATCTGTCAGTTCATCATCTCAATCGTCACGCAGCAACTCTAGCCCTCATATGACTTTAGAAGAGCTACGTGCTATCAACAAATATGCCGAGAGTACCAAGAGCCTCTCATATCTACCCCAGGTACGATACCAACCGTTATGTTGTAGGCAATAAAGCTCAATTTACTCACGTCATTCTGATAATCGGGTTCTATTGATTTTTAATTTCTTTAATTTTTTAAATAATTTTTTTTACAGAAATATTTTTTTGTAATAAATTTATAACAAACAAAATACTCATTATTATTTAAAAAATCAACGATATAACGATTGTCTAAAAAGTATTTCTGGAATTATTTCTGCGTTCTTGATGTCCATATTTCTTTTATTTCGATACTCTTTCTAATTTTTTCTTAAAGGTTACGAAAATAATTATTTTATTACAGAAAAGCAGTTTCTTGAACCTCAATCCAGAAATAATTTTAATAACATTTTTTTTTAATGGGACAGTAATAAATTCATAAAGCATGCCAGGATTAGAGTTTTTATTGCAAGCGGTAAAAGACTTACCTATTGGTACGATTTATTAGTATTATTATCAATTTATAGTCTCCGTATAGATTATCACATCAATTTTCGCAAATTGAAGAAAACTGTTACCGCATTTTGAATACACCCCTAGAATTAGAAAGAGAGGGCCTTTGGGCTAAGATAACCCAAATACACCTAGAAAACGAAAAAGTTTTCTGTGAAGCGTCACTATTCTTATTATTCCGAACTTATAGCTTTCCTACGATGACTACTTCAAAACGAAAATGTATATAGCCCGTAAGTTTGTACGATAGTACATACTGTCAGTTTTACTGTCAGAGGCTCTAGTGTCAGTTAATTTCACATAAAATCCCTTTCGACATCTAGTGCGTTTGGCGTTATCATTGGTGAAGATTTCAGTGCGTTCCAATCGCAACGCCGAACGCTGTCACCGTGACGATCGAGTAGATGTAAAATAAACTCACACTAGGCCCTTTGTTGGTTGTTATGGTTTCGAATTTGATGAGTGTCCCATTAAAAAAGTTTTAGTAGTGATATATTTTATGTGGATGTCACAGAACGCTTTAAATCTTAATACGAGACGAATATGTAAAGAGACTTATTTCAATTCTAGCGCGCACTGAAGGACTTATTTTATAAGCGATGGTGAAGAGAGTTTCTCAGTATCCACCTGTAGATTCTAAGCAAGTCTTACTCCCTTTACTGTCTTTTTGTGACGTGGACCTCTTGCTGAACTGGATAAAAAAAAAACTTTAAAAGTCCACAACTAGTGGCTTTTTATCTGACATTGACATAACATTGACGTTACATTGACATTAGTTGTCATCAATAAGTTTTAAGAGAACTTACACATACTTGTGTTCCTTTTTACAACTTTTACCCTTTTCTCCATCTGAAAACACTTATAGTATATAGCGAGGCCCTTCCTTCCCCCCATTTTTTTATTAGTAAGTACCAAATTCACATATATGGCGTTAAATCATTCTTTGTGAAAAGAAGTTCAATGAGTTGGGCTGGTATTTTGTCTTTATCAATACTACGCTTATGTTATATGTAAAACCAACCCGATATCCGGCTTCAGCCGGTCCCGGACTATATTACTTTAGTCCTTCCCGAATTGCATTGCATCTCTTAATGCGATTAGAACGATATCCCATACCCTGTTGCAGCAATTAATCTGCCACTATAAGTCCCCACTCTCTGGCGGCCAGCGGTCCAGTCAATGCTTTACATGTTTACGGAAAGAAACCACTGCCCCCCCCTCTTCTTACCCCCTGGTTTTCACGGCCCGCATTATACTTTGAAGACTACTCCTCACCCCTGAAAGGGTCACATGGTATAGGTTGGTTCTCTAAATCGTTTTTTAAATCAAGTAATTTCAATAAATAAAATATTCAACCCTCAGTTTGGCTTTAAGTTTTACAATATCGGAATAATTCATGTGTAGTTGTGGACAAGTAAGTAACATAATATTGTAATAGTCAGTTATTGTGACCATTTCTAATAATATGGTGGCCAGTTTAAGATAAGTTTTTTAGGTATATATCCTATAACGATATTCCGACTACGAAATTTGTGTAATAAAATATGTTTTTACAGTAAATATATAGAAAAAACTCGATTCGCTTGTGGTCCACGTTCCCTAACCAACTGCATGAATGTCTGTTTCCCTTTAAGATAACTTAGGACAACTTGTGGCTGATCTGTTAGTATTAGATATTTCCTTTTGTGGTATATCATGATGGAAAATACACAGTGTGACATATATTATACAAGCGAAAGTTGAACACAAATGTGCTTAAGAGAGGTGTTTTGTGCACTTGCTGTCTTCGACACTAACACTGGAGCTTTTAGCAACACTGGACGGTGCGTTCTACACCCGGATATATATATTATACTATTTATATATATATAGAGTTGTTTTATCATTGTTCTTCGATGATATTATTCGATGTATAATAGTTGTAATCAATTTTCTTAGCTGATTTCAATGGTTATGGTACTTCTTTGTACACTCAGTAGGTGAGCTAATATTTCACTTTTTATAAACTAATAGTAGAAAGTTATATAGCGTTACTAATAAATTAAACGATTAACACGTCGTTTCATGTTTGCTGTAATTAACTGTCGTTCTAATATGTAACGTACTTGCAAATAGGGTGGGTACTCGAGTTGTCCTCCCGCGTAGCTGTCAAACGAGCTGATTATGCTAAATATACTCACAAGTACAAGCACGCCCCTCATCCGCGACCCTTAGCTTAAAAAAACATATTTTATCCAACGAATATACCGGAATCTATCCAGATGTGTTTATGTATTAAATGTCCTTAAACGGAGTAGAACCCCACCCTTAACATGCTGCGTGTTAATTCTCAATAAACTTGTTGTTTATAACTCCACATATTAATGTATAGTTCAATGGTTATATTAAATGTTATACGTGATGAGTTGGAAGACCAATAAAACAGCGTAGGTTAGTTGTGTTGGTATCTATATCATACACAGTTGCGGGTGCGGGGGCGTGTCGTCAGTGTAAAGCCTTGTACAGACTAAGCATTCTAATGTACGTGAAGTCGGTAAAGCGGTTACAGGAACGTCGGTCCGTGCCTGAAGCAACGCGTAAATCAGACGCTCAATTTTGTCTAATCACGGCTAATATTTTTTCTACAACTTTATATAAAATTGCATCAAACTTGAGTTTCATCGAGTATTATAGGACCGAGGGCCTAGCCAAGATGCAAGTGTTTCTCGTCGCATCTCTTTCTATAGTTGTTTACGCGCCTATTTACTTCAAGCATTTTGTTTTGACCACGTGACTCAACGTTCAGATGACGTCTTACGCATCCGATTAGTTTCCTAATAAGGTTTAAGTTTTTGTCAACTTGGCTAGGGCCTCTGTGCGAGTTTAAACATAGGTAGGTAGAGGTAGGTGTGGCGTACATTGGGACGCTGGGTCCGTGCAAGGCTCAAGGTGGGTGGTCGGTAGGTGCACGAGCGGCAGCGCGCGCGCATGCGCACGCGCTCGGAGTGGTTCCTGCAGCCGGCCGCGTCGCTGGACGCCGCGCGCTCGCGCCCCGGTACGCCCGACACCAGCGTCGCCTGCTCGCTCCACGCGCTCCACGCGCCCCACGCGCGCCCGCCTTATGCCGCCGAAGCCCGCGAGAGCACTGCTCTCTACGTGCTTGTCGCCTGCCTAGAGTTTTTGTTTTGAATCTCGCACCGGTACTGTGTCACTGTGTTCGTTCGCTTCGGTGCGGAGGACTAACCTGGCACTCCGTGGAGGCTTCGCTCCCGGTCGACCGCTCTATACGCGCATCTCTTTGACGATGTGTCCTCTATTAGTATTAGGAGTGGCGGAGTCACCTGGTGCCCGCTTGCATTTGTAAATAACTAAATAACAATATAATGTAAGCGGGACGTAGTTGTCGATTCGTCTCGGTCGGTGTCGTGGCGAAGTCTCTGGTGCTCGAGTCGCAGGGCGACACGGACGCTTTGTGCGGGGCTCGCTTTCGCTTGAATCCATCGATTGCATGTGTCATCGCACTATATATATGTCGTGTATGTCGCACCACGCACAATCTCTGCGCTTATGTGTTTCTCTTTACGGTCGTATCAATATACTCGTATCTATTTATGTATTTTTAAATTGCTGACCTGTTGTAGAAATAGCTACCGTTTTACATAATATGTATAGCTTTAGAATTTTAACTACCTCTTTGATAATAGAGCTATATTAGTTAATAGTAATGAATAAATTTTAGATGTAACAATAATAAGATAATTTAGAGGTTAAAAGTTTAATATTCAGCATATATAGTGTATTAATTCATCAAGTTCTCTAAGAGCAGCATGTGTTGGTACCACGTCTACACGAAACTGAACGGCGAGCATGTTCGATGTTGTGACTTGTCGCACTACAGTTACATTGGTCACGATCATCAAACTATATTGTACCATTACATTTTCATTTGTGAACCGAACCCGATGTATTCACACGCTCATAGCTAATGCTGTTATATCGTGTAATTGAATGCAATATTGTTTTAAATGTTTTTATAACATTACATGGCAAGATAATTATATCTGCTTGCCATTTTCTATCTAAGAAAGCAACGTCTATTTTTCGAATATAAGTGGTAGTAAATATATGAAATAGTGTTGCTTCGCTGTTTTTTTAGTTTAGTATATTCTAAAGATTAATTTGCAAATGTTATGTTGTGCCAAAATTTAGTCTTTGCTTTCTAA
Source organism: Spilosoma lubricipeda (assembly GCA_905220595.1). Taxonomy (NCBI): domain Eukaryota; kingdom Metazoa; phylum Arthropoda; class Insecta; order Lepidoptera; family Erebidae; genus Spilosoma; species Spilosoma lubricipeda. The sequence continues at coordinate 6,760,628 of HG992295.1, forward strand.
TTAATAATTTCCAATTTTATCAACAATATAATATATAGACTTAATATGAATACAAAGGTGTTTACATTTTTGATGAATTGAAAATTTGCTTGATTTGGTTGATATTTTTTTTGATAAAATATGGTAATTACCTAAGTTTTTTTTTGCGTAATAAGCGTAATAATCAATATGAAACTGCAGATGTACGAGTATAAAGTATTGATTTCTATGTATTGTTGACTAGTGGCCAGCTATTCCTCAAATTATGTTATTTCTTTTCATTTATATACTGTTTGATTAACTTATTGTTGGTAATTTTTTAATTTTATATTGGTAAGAAAAACGAGCTAGCACAAGATTCTTTAATAACACCTTCCGCGTTAACGATTATGTTTACCTGAAAGTATGTACGATTCCAATAATGTGCAACTCTACATACCAAAATACTTGTAGAAATATAACTATTCAATAGCTGGTAAACTAGTCGCAATAGTGTTTGCAAAGTATAAGGCGCTCTTCAGACGACGGGGGGAATGGGACGTGGGAGTCTTATACTGCCGATGCACACGGCGGTCGAAAAGACCGCACCGCCTGTTCTCAACAGTCGATCGATATTCGTGATACTTATTGCTTTGCGGGGGTAAATAGATTGCGCCGCCTGTGCTCGACATCCGTGATTTTTATTCATTTGCGGTCAAATAGACCGCTCCGCCCCTTCGTCTGCGAAGCGTCTAAGCGTACATCTGCTATATGGGTCGATCGGGCGAGGCGCCTTAACGGTGTGTATGGCGCAGGTACTGAGCGGCGCAGCTCGCGGCGTCGGTCCCGGCGCGCGCGCGTGTGCGGCGGCGGCGCCCCGTGCCGCTCGCTCACACACTCCGACACTGAAATCCCGCTCGCTCTCCAGCCTCGTAAAGTGACCGCCTGACTCGCGCACGCGCACTCCGCGGAGACTCCCTGCCCGCAGTGCGTCTGGTAACTTACCACCCACCCCTCCCCTCCTCCCGCTCACCTTCACCTCACCGACTCCAGCTCCCGCGCACACACACACTCGATCGTCGGGTGACCTCATCGTGTGGTGACAGATTAATACCACCCGTTTGGCCAGCGAGGGAAAATAGGCCATAATTTTGGAGTGAACTGTTAAAGGCGATTGATGATGGTTGATGACGATCGTCGGCGTTGTGATTTTCTCACAACGAAATCTACATCAATCGCAACCCCGAACGCGGGAGTTGTTTGCGTTAATGTGCATTGAACACAAACTTGGGCCGCAGGATATTGGGGACGTTCGTGTTGCTTTGTTACGACGATAATGCTACACGAACATTGTAATTATTCGATTTATAGTTCAAGAATCTTCAGTAACATGTACATGTGTTACGACATCGAAAAAATTGCAATGCTGAGTAAATATCGCGTGCAACAATGTTGGTGCGATGCAGTCGATTGCCGTATGTACACTTTTTGTAACGTTTTATATTATTGGGATTACACATACACTCAGTCATCGTAACATTATAATTCGTAGAACAAATTAAACTGAATATAAAACATTTACAATTCAAGGGAAAATATCCGCACATGGTTAATATGTGCGGATATTTTATACTTTGAGTATTCCTACTTTATTTCCCTTTGAGAGTTTGAATTCTGAGCTCTCACTAAAACAGTTGTACATTTTCTAATATTACGAGTTGAAATGTACCTGTAGACATCAAGATTAATCCAATTAATCAGTTGTTAGTGTTATTGCCAGATCGAGATAGCAATATTCTGAAATAGAATCAGAATAGTATTTCTCGTGAATTGTAGACATTGAATATTATGTGAGTTTTATACCTAAACATAAAATTTATTCAGATATGAGGATAGTTTTTTATAGCTAATGTTTATCAGCTAAGGGCGTTTTGTTAAATTCTCGTCTCGGTGCAGAATAAAAAGCGAAAATATCGACTGAAAATATTAAGAAATCCAAAATTAATATGCTCTCTATTTATTAAAAGCATATGTGAGATGTTTCTATGTTCACAAACCCGCACATATTTTCGGTTTCATATAAGTAAGAAATGTTTGGGTGAATATAAGCAATCTTTTCTGTGCCATTGGAAATGTACCTATATATGTATGTATTTCTTAAATACGTTTAACGTGTCTCTTTTATGTTTTTGGACTAAGTAATCCAAATAAGTTAATAAAAATAGAAAATATAATTTGTGGCAGAACGGGATGCCAATATTAAATTAATACGACTTACATTCCTGTTAATAAAATTAAAAATTATTTTAATTTCTGTATCATTTTTAAAATGTTAAATACATGTGTGACAAGTTGTATCATATTATTGTTTTGTTGTGCATTTCTTTCTACCTCAGTTACGTTTAATTTCTGCTCTTATTCTCAAGTATTATGCCAAAATTTATAAAGTTAAATTTGATTCTATAAACAAAAATAGAATCCAAATTAAATCTGAAATTTAAACCGCACCAAGACTGATAATCTTTTAAAAAAAAATCTCTTACACGAATACGATTGAGTAGAGTATCCACATCCATATTGTAATTAAATTGTTGTCTATTATTGAATAGTACAAAATGACACACACAGTTGTCGAATTTTTGATTAATGGTTGTTTTGTATCTTTCCTTGTAAATATCTACGATTTGGATCTTTATAAAAATTATAATAGGTGCTAGTTTATTCTGAAACGTCTTATGAGGAGTTCACTGTAATAGTATGTACTTCGTTGACATGTAAATCACAATTTATTTGAACGATAATAGGTAAATATTAAAGATAAATAGTTAAGTTTATAAGACTCGTAATGGATCAAATGTTTTGTTAACAATATTTATTGTATATAATTTAGTTTTTATTGGATTATTAATAGGTGTCATAATTTGCACACGGTCCGCACATTATTTTTATAAAATGTACCTTTTATTTTTAAGATAGTATATTAGACTGTTTTAGGTTAAATTGTTTCAATGCAGGGGACGGAGGTTTTCGTTATGTCATATACTTGTGTGTGCGCAAGTGTCCAGGTTCAGTGCCTGTTTTATAATGTAGCATTTTGTATATCGAAGGCAGCTCAAACTAATTTTATATTTATTGTGTAATTACGTATTATGTAAGTATTAGCGTTCGGCTAGTGGTTTTTGTCTTAGTGACCCCGAGGCTATTCCACATCCGATAAGTATTTTACATTTGTTCTTATTCCACGTTTGTGTATAGTGTGGTATTTCGTACTACCGCACATACTACACGTACAAGTATTTGTCGGTAAATTAGTTTAGATTCTAATTTGATTTGCTTATATGTAATTGGTGATGTGGCGTTATAATGTATATGATATATGCTGCGGTGATCACAATGGACGAGCGATCAGTAAAGTTGCCAAATATAAAAAATAACTATACTTGTATAAAATTGATCCCTGGTTCGCATTTTGGATTTGCACGTCCAAGTTTCTGTGTTCATTGAATAGCGTTAGGAGAATAACGAATGTCGTAGTTAATGTGTAGATTTTGAGATTAAAATACTTATTGATGTTGCCATCATATAGGCAATATATCACATCATTTGGTTACACTTGTAAGAAGTGATGTGATTTATTATACTGGCAACAGTGGCAAATATTTTTTGTAAATGGTAAATGTTAGCTGATATATATTATTATATTTTTTGTCTTTATTCAAGTGCGTCCTGTTTTTTAAATAAATTAACGTTTAATAGTATAAAATTATTAACTAACCCTAGTGAACGTTTTTGTACAATAATATAAGTTGCTCTAAAGTTTAGATAGTATTTTATTTTTGACTTTATAAGACTGTTTATATGTTATGAATATAATTTATTACTAACACTCGAATACACTTTATTTTATCATTCCACCGACTTAAGTTTATATCGACACCAGTTGCATTTGAGTATTATTTTCTATCGTAAAATATTATAACAGATCTCAAAGCTTTAACAAAATTTATGAACAGTGTTACTTGTGGTGTTATACGTTGATAGTGAAGAAATGTTTATTTAATTAGGAAAGAACAAAATTAAGTTCTGGATTGTCTATGGTGAGCCAAAATACATGTATTATTGTTGAATATTATGTCCATCGTATTTCTAGGAGTTAATTATAACTTAATTCCCTTAAGTACCTATTATTGTATAACGGTATTTGCTTATGTAAATTCAGTTTGTATTTTCACATTAAATTGCACATGTTTTCTACACAAATTATAAAGAATTACACAAGAATAAATATAACAAATTACTTTCGTGTTTTCATTCAACTGTTTATTCTTTAAAAATAGAAAATCAACGTAAAATGACAGCGTTTGTGCTGTCGTGTTTTGTTGGTGACTGCGAGACCTGAGGCCCAAAGATACAGAAGTATCGCTAGTACGCCATGGTGTGGGTCACCATGCTGCATTGTCTGCATTCGCAATGAGTATGGAGACCGCCACTCTTGGATTCTGCTTATGCTTTTCATCAAGCAGAGTAGTCATTTTAGGAGGCCGTACATAAAAGGGCTGAAATTCACTTCCAACTGTTTAAGATCCAAATGCCCATGGGTGGCGATAGTTACTGTCCACGAAATCATAAATAGTACTTTCTTATTCAAAACTCAAAGCGACAAAAATAAAACTTAAAACGAACTGTCTACTCGTGTTATCATGTTTTTGTTTTTTTACTACCGTCATATTACCGTAAAAATATAGGTGTCATTGTTAACTTTAGTCGTTCTGTACTTCACTAGAATAACATCTCCGTAGACTTTTGATATGCACCATTCATGTTTCTTGTAGAATTTGGATATAAAATAAAAATACACAATTAGGAATTTATTAAAAGATTTAATATAGGTAAAGGCCTGTATTCACTTTGATTAGTGCGAGTGCAGGTGTGAAGTGCAAGTGATCAATGATTGGTAGAAATTCGCGGTCCACACGTATTTTCAACCAATCATTGCTCACTTGCACAACGCACTTGCACTCGCACTAATCAAAGTGAATGCAGGCCTTAAAAATTAAAATAAAACTTACAAAAACAGCTATATAGAAATTAATTAAAAGTAACAGAGATGTATACGTAATAATTGGCGGTCTTATCGCTCTTGGCGATTTTTTCCAGACAACCTTCGTATGTATATTGGGTTTTTATAATTTGAGGCAGTTTATACACCAATAACACACCATTACGTAAATATTCAAACAATATATAAATTTATAAAAAAAACTAGCTGACCGCAACCTCGTTTGCGCCTTATATTGCCCGTAGCGTGAAAATTTCCCCCGTTTTTGAAACATTCTTCATTGTTGCTCCGCTCCTATTAGTAGTAGCGTGATGATATATACCCTATAGCCTTCCTCGATAAATGGACTATCCAACACCGAAAGAATTTTTCAAATCAGACCAGCGGTTCCTGAGATTAGCGGTTCAAACAAACAAACAAACAAACTCTTCAGCTTTATATATTAGTATAGATGAACGCGTACTTACACACACATATCATACATAAATACATACATATATAGACTTTAATACATATATTATGTGTATGTGTATATGGAAAACGCAACAGAGGACGTCAACAGATGAGATGGGAGGACGACCTGAAACTCACAGCAGGACACTACTGGAGAAGAGTGGCACTGGACAGAACACAGTGGAAAATGTTAGAGGAGGCCTATGCCAACAGGCATACTGAACTGCGAGATATTCTATAGAAAAATCAAAGCAAAACATTGTTATGTAAAAAAATCTCAGAGTTCAGAATAAAAGGCTATTTCATTCATTCATTCATTCATTCACATATATCATGTATAATGGAACCGATATTATTCATAATGACAGATAATAATTCTTTCGCTTTTCGGATGGTCTCCGGCAAGCTTTTCCACAGTCTTACTGCTTGCACAGTAAAAGATTTGTCAGCAAACTGAGTAGTGTTGTGGCATTTTTAATTTTAAACTCTCCGATGACCTCAGGTGCCTGCAATATGTATCTCCCAAGAACTGAAAACGTTCCTTAAGATAAGAAGGTGTGTGAGGATGGAACAGAACACTGTATAGAAGAGAAAGAATATGAAGATTCCGGCGAAAGCATATTGGTAGCCACTTGAGTTTAGAACGATACTCTGAGATATGGTCATACTTGTGTAATCCAAATATGAATCTGATGCAGAGGTTTTGAAGTCGCTCAAGTTTATTTAACTTGTCTTCGGTGAGATCGAGATAGCTGACATCGCTATAGTCAAGGATAGGAAGAAGAAGTGTGAGCGCAATTTTAGTATTGATGGGAAGGAAGTTCCGTAGCTTTCGCAGAGACCCTGCTGTCGCAAACAGTTTGCGACTAACTTCACCGATCTGAGGTCTCCAGGATAGATACCTATCCCTATAGATACCCAAGTGTCTAACTTTTTTGCTGTATGGAACGACCAAACCATTGCAACTAACTGCTGGTATCTGCTGAAAGTTTATTTTACACTGCAGCCTAGGACTACCTACTATAATGACTTGGGTTTTTTAGTATTCACTGTAAGTCCATACTCTTTACTCCAGTTACATATTATTGACTACCTGACCCACGCAACCTCGTTTGCGCCTTATATTGCCCGTAGCGTGAAAATTTCCCCCGTTTTTGAAACATTATTCATTATTGCTCCGCTCCTGTTAGTAGTAGCGTGATGATATATACCCTATAGCCTTCCTCGATAAATGGACTATCCAACACCGAAAGAATTTTTCAAATCGGACCAGCGTTTCCTGAGATTAGCGTGTTCAAACAAACAAACAAACTCTTCAGCTTTATATATTAGTATAGATATTATTTACTGCCTGTGCAAAATTATCAGGAGCAGCTTGGGAGTAAATTTAAAGATCATCTGCATAAAGGTGGTACGAAGAAAGTAGTTGATTTGTGATATAGTTCATAAAAACTGCAGAAAGAAACGGGGATAAAACGCCGCCCTGAGGTACGCCCGCAGATGTTGTGCACCAGGAGGTATATGTGTATGTAAGGAGAGACTTACGTGTTTTTATGATGTTTTATTGATTGACATTCACCCGTTTAGAGACATGTTTCAGATAGCTTGTCTGACAGATAATTTGAAGTATCTTCCATAATTATTGTGTCAAACAATCTATCAGATAAACTATCCGGAATTTATATGTCACCGGTGAAAAGGTTCCAAACATGTAAATATGACACAACATAAAATGTACAATTTCAAGTCTCTTAGACATTATCTTTAACCTTAACTCCTTTCACATAAACGTGTACAATATTCCTGTCGTCTCCGAGAAACAGGAATCTTTGTAATAAGTCATTGGCGTACTCCTCATCAGTGGTTTCAAGAGCGTCTTTGTACTTTTCAATCTGCCCACCATTGACATACACGTCGACGAGGAGTGCATCAAAATCTTTGCCCACTTCAAAATTTCCGATTTTATCATCAAGGTTTAAAGCTGAAAAAAAGCATAATTTGGGCAAACGATATGTTTATCTAACATGGAAACAGACAAAGTTATTCTAAGAGCGATTAGTTACATTAGGGACCTCTCTACTTCACAATCGAGAGAATCACGACGGATCCGCGCTTCTATCGTCGGGTAATCGCCAGGAATGATCGATTATTTTTTCAGTGTATAGTCTTGACTCGTAAGGGAGCTGTCGAGTGTATAGAAATATGTAGCACTAAGATAATATCGCAATTCTCTTGCCCGTGGAAACGGTCCCTAAATCAAATGGCATCTGAATCTGTGCGTTTTGCAGAACATAATAAGATTTTCTTATCCAAATTTTGAATACTAAAATCGAATACTAATTCTCTAACAGTTATTTATTTATTTTAGAACATGTTGTATATAGATCAAGAGAATTTCACAATCATGGTGTAAATTTGACTAATCGCTTCTTAATGAAACTATTTATGAAATGTATTGTTTTACCTTTAGCACCTCCTAAGGTGGCAAGATAAAATGCTTCTTTCCAATCCAAGGCCGAGTTAGGTTGGCCTTGTAGCTCAAGGTATGTAGAGACATCCATCGACCGACGTATTGCATCTAAGATTGTTGCGTTATCACCTCCGGACACATCTGTTATTAATATCTTTCATCATCCAATGCTAGACAATATAATTATACGATACACCTTTCCTTTGAGCTTACAGATAGAGGACATTTCAAATTGGGCATTAATTAGAGGTTCGTGTTTCACAGAATGTAGCTTAAACAGAAACTCGCAGTGACTGAGTTTTGAAATAGAAATAAAAAATATACCCATAAAACGGATTCTTGTTGGAATTACCGAAATCACGAATTACCAACGATGTCTAAGATGGTGACAGAATTGTTTTAATCCCATACACAATTAAAGATCCAAATAAAACTTTCAGATGAATATTCTGAACGTTAAGCTACATTAACTTTTAAACTTTCGCGTTCCATGATATAATAATTATTATTTTTACGGAAATTAAAGCGATCACCTATTTAAAGGTATTACATACCTCTGATTTGCCTGACGTTTCGACCAGGTTGCACTGGTCACAGTCACAGGCTGACTGGCTCAGAGGTGCACGCCCTCCGTCGTCGAATCCGTGAAGTAGACGGTTCTTTATACACCCGCACATTTTCGATATTATTGATATATTTGTTTCACCATGTACCGTTACATACCACACTAACAGAGTCCATATTCTGTTATGTAGGTAGTAGAGCCACGCTGATTTCAGCACGAACGGGCCGGCTCGATCGGGGCGGTACTTCCCTCGCACAGAAAATCAATGTAAAATGACAGCGTTCGTGCTGACGTGTTTCGTTGGTGAGTACGAAACCGGTGGCCCAACGATGCAAAAGCATCACAAGTCCGCCATGGTGTGGGTCACCATGCTGCATTGTCTGCATTCGCAATGAGTATGGTGACCACCACTCTTGAATTCTGCTTTTGCTTTCCATCAGGCAGAGTAGTCATTTTGGCAGGCCCAAACATAAAAAAAGTGTACAGAATAGGGACCCTGGTCGAAACCTCAGGCAAATCAGAGGTATGTACTACCTTTAAATAAGTGATCGCGTTAATTCATGTAAAAATAATAATTGTTAAACTACATTGCTGAAATCTCCACGAAAATATTTTTTCATTAAGAACTCCACATTTTTTCTTACTTTCTATTCTAGATGGTCTCCTTTTACCTCTACACACTTCTCCCAGTGATACACAGTGCAAATGCAAAAATGCACAGCTACATTCACTAGGTTTTATTTTCTAGTGAGGTCGGAAATTTTCAGACCACTCTAGTACATCCTGTGGATGGGATGGGACGGGAACTTCACAAAAAAATATGAAAAAGGACTCATAGAACACACAGACTTTGAACAGCAATTTGTGGATCACATAAAATGTTGTCCCATGAGAGGATTGGAAGGGATTGACGCGGGGAGGTGACCGCTTAAACCACTATACCTTCTGTTGCACTTCAGACACTCGATATTAGTAAAATTCCATTATGATAATACCTGTTCCCAATCCCACAGTGATATTAGCATTCAGAAGTCTTCTGACTGGACACAAGCCGGATTTGAGTCGTGTATTAGATGCGGGACAATGTGCTACGGACACCCCTCGAGAAGGTAACAACTTTAGTTCATCGTCGGTCAAGTGTACAGCATGAGCCATAATACACTAAAAATAAAATATTTTGTATAACCGTTTCTCAATCCTATGTCGTATGTAATTGGTCATGAAATAATAATTCAGTACACATTCATTATTATGTACGTATGGTAGGTATATATTTATTTATATAGGGTGTGTTTTAAGCTTTCCTTACCAACCCGTCTGGCCAAACTTGTAGTACACAAAAACTTTAGACGGAGAGGTTTATGTCCAGCAGTGGACTATTAAAAGCTGTTGTTCACGAGGCAAATCAGGATTTTTATGCATCCTCTTAAATCAGTTTACCGTTATCAACACGTGAGCAAATAGCAACGCTAACCTACGTGTGAAAAAATAATATATTTTTACAGCCTTACCAATTTTTACAGTCCGTAAAAAACACCTTGATCTCTGTGACAGATAGATGAATTCGACGAAGTAACTTTTTAGTGCAAAACATTGAGAATATAAAATTGGCAGTCATAAGCACTGCTGATAGAAGTGAAAACTTATAACTTAGAATTTTATTCATAAAATTAATGTGTAATTTCTTTTTATGTTTAAATCAAAATTATCAACATAAAATATTAGCATGTCGGTGACGCGAACTCATAACATTTCTCCTACCAAAAATTGCTCAACGCGGCTAAAGAACTTTTCACTTAAAAAATTCACACGTAAATTGCACCTCGTAAGTTTTAATTCAGTGTTACTTTTACACTTGTGACGGGTGTCACAGAAATCAAGATGTTATGGACTTGGGCTATGGTTGTAGGAGATGCATTTTCCACCTAATGGTTTATACATACCCTGTTGTTCAGTATTTCACTTTTATCATACACATCCCCGTAACATTTGCAATTTTCATTTGTTTTCAATACATATTCTATTTCTTGTAGATTCTCTGATAAATGACTCTGAAAATGGAAAGTATAATATAAAGTTTTAGATTTAGTGTGAGTTTAGATAGAACCGTAGCATGGAAGAGCCAAAAAAACTGTTTGCTATAGAAATATATAGGCGGGTGGGCTCCTTGCAAGGTGGTCCGACGACCTGGTGAAGGTCTTGGGAAGCCATTGGATGAGGGCAGTACAGGACCGGTTGTTGTGAAGAGCGTTGGGGGAGGCACATGTTCAGCAGTGGGTATTTAGGCTGAGATGATATTTTTTTGCTAATGTATAGCCCTGCCAAAATGACTACTCTGCCTGATGGAAAGCATAAGCAGAATCCAAGAGTGGTGATCACCATAATCATTGTGAATGCAGAAAATGCAACAATGCAGCATAGTGACTCACACTATGGCGGCCTAGTGATGCTTCTGCATCATTGGGTTTCCGGTCTCGCACTCACCAACAAAACACGACAGCACAAACCCTGTCAATTTTAAGTTGATTTAGTACCGGTAGTACCGCCCCGATCGAGCCGGCCCGTTCGTGCTGAAATCAGCGTGGCTCTACTACTTTTACCTTACGTACATTGGTAAAAATAAGCAGATTTATTTCTATAAACCAATAATTTGAGAGCCATGCTAAGACACATATAAGAGTCAGCTCGACTGGAATTCTTTTGCTGCTTTTTACCGAGTGGGTGAGGTTACGGGAAGTGCAAACTCCTTCCAAAACAAGGGTTAGCACACTTGTGTCTCTCGAGCTCCAGCGATAGCCACTTATCATCACTAGCAAAGCATCATTAGTAACATAAAAAGCGGGCCGGAATTACGACCTTTAATGCAGGGGAAAAATAGTAGGAATATAAAAAATCGCGTAACCTCGTCTGTGTGTCTCCTTTTGCCCGTAGCGTGATGTTATAAAGCGTGAACATGAATTTGTTTGCCATAAAACAGGTAATAGTGAGCGAATATTAAAAGATAGACATAATATGGTAAACTTTCTTTGAAAGGGAAACAATTCTTTTAGATTGCGAAACTTTAACCATTTACGCAGCGCACGCAATGGAAGCTAAAAAGGAATACTTTTACCCCGTTTTGCAAAATTTTTCATTGGTACTCCGTTCCTTTTGGTCGCAGCGTGATGACGTATAGTTTATGGCCTTCTTCGATAACCGTGCTATCTAACACTTAAATAAAAAAATAAAAAGTTTTATTATCTATACAGATAATAAAACTTCAAGTCCACATACACGACAAATATATTATTTTTTATCAAGTAGTTGTTGTTTTATTACATTTTACATTCAATGCTACAGATTTGACGAACTTATAAATACAATTACACAATTAAAATTTTATCTCTAAGGTCTGGTCTGTCAAAATGAAATTCAGATTTTAAGGATTGTGATTAATCAAATATAGTATTGGATTTTAATAAGCACCATGCTTTTTGGATTCATAGTTCAATCACAAACTATCGCTCGGCAATTAATGATGTAGAGTAGCTTATAATAGTGTTTGCCATTCATAGTGACATGTAATAAATCTTATAGGAGCCTTGCTACAACCAATTTAACCTCCATTTTTTTATTAGTTAACACTGTCCCTTACTAGGACTAGTGACAGTATTGTGCCCAAATGTAACTAACTGAATTTTAATACTCTTTAAGGTCTTATTGATACCTAATTAACACTACCGCAAGTGGACCAGTAGCAGTGTAAAACAAAATGTCATTTTTTTTTAATTTACCTGTATTCTACAATTGTATTTGTTAGCAATTTTTGATAGGCCATCCATAAGAATCTTGTCACAGCTAATAGCAAATCTTGGTGTCACAACAGGGTCCACTAAATCATTCTGTAAAATTAATCAACTTGTTACAAAATCTATGTAAATAAATAAAATTGAAATGTCTGTTTGTAATTACAAATTAACAGTTTTTCATCAATTATACTTTTTTATCTTGTTGTTATTACAAATAAATAAAACTGTGTGTCCGAGTTGAAATGTCTGTTTGTAATTTCAAAACAAATAGCTTTTCATTAAATGCATATGAAAGTATATATACAGTACTTATACCAAACAATTTTTTTTTTAATTTTTGTCTGTCTGTTCTGGCTAATCTAATATACGGCGACAGAAAACCTGTGTAAAGCAATTATTTTTTGCTTTTCACCAAAATGAGTAAGGTTACTAACGTACACTTTTACACTAATCCTTAAAGGTGGCATTCAAAAGGCAGAATATTCTAGAGAATCACAAACCTTTAATGCTATAACTTCTTGTACAAATGTCTCAACTTCCTTCAACTCTTTTTCAGTATCATTGTAATACCCAGCATCATTTATCACGTTCATGCTAACTTTGCCTACCAGAGCCCTTTGCCGATGTTTAATTGCACTCTTCACTAGTTCCAATGTTCCTTCCATGTGAAGAGACCCAAAATAACAGGCTGTTGTGGTGCCATTCTTTAATAATCTTTGCTGAAAGATAATAAATGTTTTATGTAACTGGAATTTAGTATCAAGTGAAAACAGTATAGTTATGTACTAGATACAAATGACTACACGGTTGGCCTATTGATTTCAGCGGTTGATACACTGTGTTTACTGCGTTGAGTATTGTAGGTTCAAACGCCACATGGGACAGCACTTTGTGTGGTCCACAAATTGTGGTTCTGTGTCCGTTTAATGTATGTTTTTAAAGTCCCCCAACCGACACGGGATGTTTATTGCTTAACACAAATTATTTGTCTCTTAAAATTCAAGAATGAAAATTTTCGGGTTGTATTAATTTAGTCTTCACTTACCACAACTTGGTCATAAACTTTTGCAGCAAATTCCGCATCTGCGTATTTTTTCTCTAATGGAAATGTATACTTTGCCAACCATTCTAACAGTGGGCGATCTAGCCCTAGGCCAATATTTGGAAACTGTGGAGCATGTGTATGGCAATCCACAAATCCTGGTATTAAAAATTGATCTTTACTCAACTTTATTAATTCATAATCTGAAAATACTCCAGATTTTTCAAGTTGTTCAAACTCTTCAATTAAACCTATTTGGGTAATCTAAAGAAAAAAATTATTATAAAAGTGAGATAAAGTGCTTTGAAAAAATTATATTAATTAACACAGTAAACACTTTACCTTCCCGTTTAGTACACTTAAATATCCAGCATAAACACTTAAGTTGGATAAAGAAGTGGAATAGGCGAATGTGCCAACAAAAACCTTATTTTCATTCGCCATGGTAATTCAAGATGTGTACTATCAAAAATTCCAAGTTGTAACTTAGCATTTGCTTTATTTATAGGCTATCGTGAACATAACACGTAGGTTAAATTATGATAAGACTTATCAGTAATAATCAAAACAATCAAAGTAAACCAACTTCAACTGGTAGAGTGTGACCACAATTTTGCTTTGCCAGCCAATGTAATGTTTTTGAAAGACAAATTGGCAAACTTAGAGCATACTCGTATTATATATCTGGAGGGGCAGCTGAACGGGCGGAAAGCGTGATCGAAGTAGAGAGAGATCAGAGAGAGCGTGAGATTGGTTAGCATCTGTCTCTCTCACTCAAGCTTCTGATTGGTTGGTGTATACGTCTTATTTGAAGGATATTATCGGAACGGATTCGATAGAATAGATTGGAGGCCGCTTTTGGTAACAGAAGAAGTATGTTACAATTTAAATTATGGGATTTTATAAATAGCTTCTAAGATAGCTAAAGACTTGTGAAGATAGGAAAAAAGTAGGAAATTAAAATTAAAAAAAAAATTACTAGAAGGAAACGTCACTAAAAATTAGGCGCCAATTATTATATATTATATAGTATATTATATTCGACGTAATTTCATTATGAAATAAGGTTTTCGCTTCTTGAATTGTTGGAAAGCAAGAAAAAGACATGACAGAAGGGGACATTTTATTAGAACAGGGATTATGGTTACCCGATAAGACTGATAGCTGATCTAGTATAGAAAGAAGAAGATGATCAGAAGTTGGCAAGAAATTGTCTACGGAGAGCAGGAGGAGGGTTACAACATTCAACCTGCATGGCGTTAATGGGAGAGGATTTCATCGCTCCGGGAATAATGCGACGACATTTGGACCGTATTATGGAATTCAACACAAATAATCCGTAATCAAAGTAAATCGAACTAAAGACTTTTAACTGTCAAATACAAGTTATTTGACAGTTAAAAGTCTTTATTTCGTGAGTGTAAACATTACCATAAATGAACTACTTGTGGACAACAGCAAATAAGCTTAATAATTTGTACTTATTTGCTTTGCTTTGAATTATTTTTTACCGTATTGTCACTAGAGGTTTATGTCCAGCAGTGGACTGTTAAAGGCTGTTGATATACTTACAGTCCCTATCTAGGCTTACTGTACAGGTAGCTAACTAGTGGTAGATTTTTTTTTTAAGCTTTCGCGTTCCATGATATATTAACAATTATTTTTACGGGAATTAACGCGATCACTTATTAAAAGGTATTACATACCTCTGATTTGCCTGACGTTTCGACCAGGTTGCACTGGCCGTGGTCACAGGCTGACTGGCGGATAAGTGATCGCGTTAATTCCCGTAAAAATAATTGTTAACAGTGGTAGAAATAATGTGAAAATGTTCAGGAAGTGAACTTCCTGAACATTTTCACAATATACAATTATTGTTTTGTACAATATATGTATTTGTATTATATTTGTATTATTATTTGTATTATTATTGTACAACAAAAGTAGTCCTTCAGGACTACTTTTGTTGTACAATTTTACAACAGATCACGGTATACCAGAGCGCCGCGGCACACACTTTGCGGAGCACTGCTTTATAATACTCTTTTACAACTTTATTTACCGGTTTAACGGTGTACCTATGCATACAAATAATATATGCTTAAACCTACATACGCAAACATAAATGTATCAACATGCTACATTGTTAGATACCAACTTTGTTTTGCATAGAATAACAAATGACGAAGGTCTGGGGTTCACTGACTCTTAGAATAAAATAATAACCTCTTGAAAATATTCAGCAAAACTACTTAAAACCTAATAACTATATTTACAAGACTCAACTAAACAACAAAACAAATAAAAACCAGATTATTCTGCAATCAAAGACTACTTAAATAACACTGATTGGTGTGCCCTTTTTCAGGGAATATCTCATCCCAACATCATGTTAAACATATTGAAGTCCGCCTTTATCACACCCGTTCATAAAAAAGGGGATAGGTCGAATATAAAAAAATACAGACCAATATCTAAACTTTGTATATTCGCTAAAATATTCGAGAGAATTGTGTACGATCAAGTATATGCAGCATTGCAATCCTTTTTTATTCCTGAACAGCATGGATTTCTGAAGCGAAGATCGACTTTTTAAACCCAATCCTACGAGCGTAACATTTCCTATAACTAAGGTTTTCTTTTTCATCTAATTGGTTGTAATCTTCTAGTATTGCTATTAGGTCCTATTATTTTTTTATTGTTTACCTTTTTTTTGATATAGATACTGTTTATGACATTGTATTTGATGTTTTTAATCTATTTGCGAGTACCTGTAAATGTCTTTGTTGTTATTTAACTATGTTTCTACCTTATACTATTTATGCGGTTGGTATTCCGAATAAAATAAAATAAAATAAATAAAAATATTCTACAATAATCTTAACGAATTAATAGAGCAGTCCGTACCATGTATTTCTATAAAAAATAACTTATGATCATTCAATAAGTCTTAGCGAAATAGTAGGAGTATTTGTCCTGCACCCCTATCAGATAGTAATAATGTAGCCGGTGATGGCCATGACACATGTAACATGTTTGGCGACTAATTATCTTCTGTGAATAACCCAACATGTTAATTCTACTGCTTGTCTTCATTATCCTCTTGCTTGCATGTGTCATCAAATCACTCCGACTCATTTTTTAATTTAAATATTGACAATGAAGTAATTATTAGGCGTCTTAAAAATTTTGATACATCAAAAGACAACATTGCGCCAGTTTTTATTGAGATTTTATTGAAGGTACTTTAGAGTCAGTACATGCTAATAAACAAGTGGACACCTTGTCAAAGGCCTTGCTAAAATCAGTGCACACAGTTGCACTGATTTCTATCAATCCTAGTTCAACACCACATCCTAGTTCAAAAGCTGTCCATATGGCTTTGCTGGATCATTGCTTAATTCGTACCTAATAAATCGAACTTTCTTCGTTGTGGCTGATGTTTATAAGTCTAACATATTCAAAATTACCTCTGGCGATGGAAACAAAAATCGCATTTAGGATTGATTAGAAATATTAAATCGTTCCGTTCCCCTCAAACTAAAATTATACTTTATTATGGCCTCGTAAGAAGCATACTTGAATATTGCGTTGTAGTATGGTATACATAACTTAAGAATTGAACGAATCCAAAACCGTTTCTTAAATCATCTTGCCTGCTCAAAAAGTATTGCAAAAAGCATCAAGCTACTTAAAACGCCTTAAGTATTTCAAAATCGACTCCCTAGAAAAACCCAGAAACTCATGAGACCCTGTTTTCCAATTACAGCACTAGAGCGCATTATGCGGCATAATGCTTAACTTTGAATGATTCTACTACCAACGCTTCGCACAATCGAGCACTCTCAAAAGTAGTGTTTTTGCGTGATGCGTGCAATCGATACCAACGTGACAAAAATTAACAAGTGTTTTTTCTTTAAGGTGGCATTGATCAAAATGTTTTATTTATATATTATCGTTAGTAATATTATGAAAAAAAATTTAAAGCTTTCGTTTCGTTGCAGTTTTTTCGAAATAATCAAAGTTAATTCAAACTGTGTTAAAAAAATAAATATAAGTATGGATGAAGGTAGAACTCATTTAAAAAAATTACTCAAAACAAACAAATGTTAATGTAATTATCAAAATCCAAATTACTTAAAATAACCGTAAATAGTTTTCAACCAATTTTTATGTATACCACTTTGCTTACAAATTAATGAGGTTATTGCTAACTCTGAATATTTTTTTTTTTCAACACTGAACTTAGCGCACTCTGCTGGTGCATTTGAAAACTAATTCACGTTCCAATTAAGCTTCAGCATAATTCAGCATTGTGCGCCAATGAGTCGCACTATGCTTTGTAATTGGAAAACAGGGAGAGTGAGTGAGTTAGTGAGTTGCTATTTTTATTTGCGTTTAAATTTAGTATCCCTCATAAGTCATAAGTCTTATGTATCCCAGAAAACTAATTATGCTCCTACATCCACCTTTTCGAAGAACAGTTTTATTGCTATCACATTTATGCTAAATAGCTTACAAATGACATCTGGGGCGGTATACTATGGGGATCTTGTGTCAACTGCGGTGAATTTCCGTGCGTTTAGGCGATTTTGCCATACATACTATACTAATCAAACATAGCTCACTTAGGACCCATAATATTTTATCCGTGGTGCTTGCGATTCTGCCATACATACTATAGTAATCAAACATAGCTCACTTAGGACCCATAATATTTTATCCGTGGTGCTTCCCGGTTTAAAAAAGGTGTCTAAGTCAAAATAGACTTCATTTTGTCTCGCGCTTTGCTAAGGAGGGAAGTAGACTTGTGATATTTCCAACTCCTGTTTTTTCTTTTGATTAATTTCATTGCGGGTTCCAAGACAGTTAATTTTTTACTGGGACTTCCCGAGTGTCATTACTCGGTGTGTTCGTGGGTCACTGCTGTTGATCCTGTTGTACAGGAGTTACAGTGGTAGGCGTGTGGGCGGGATAAGTCCCATAAAAAAAATGTACCTGGTTGTGACCTACTCTTACAACCATCTATCACTAACCGCTATCCCCACCGGTAGAGCTAAGAACAGTTTTATTAAACCAACTTAGCCCTACCGGCAGGGATAAGTAAAACGGATAAGTATTTAGCAATTATTCTTAGCGTTACTAGTTATCCCTACCGTTAGGTTTCAGTCAAACTAGTGCTTACCGGTCGGGTTATGGGTTACCTAGTTGCCGAAAAACCAGGTTCAAGAAGTGATCCAAAAATTTACATTATTTTTTTTTATCGCTACTGTAATTTACAGAATAAAAAATCCTTAACACAATTCCCTTGGATTATTTGTAACCAAAGATACTGTACCAGCAATATTTTGCGTAGTAAATAAATAATAGGTTCTTATTATTCTTGTCGTAACTGGTAGGGATAAGTTTAAATAAATTCAACTTAGCCCTACCAGTGAGGATATTTATCCAGTAGGACTAAGGGTAACTGCCGGTTATAATTTGGAAAGTATAGATCACTTATATGTTGCTGCATGTAAATAATGTTTTAATGCTCGACATAGCCAGCTAAAGTTTAAAAAATCATATTTAAGTTACTGGTACTTCATCTAAGACTCCTATTATTTCAACAAGCTCCTATTATTCCTATTATATTCAAGCAACTCCATATATAATAAATTAGATTAAGAATATTGTGGAAGTTTTTCATTATTTACATTACAAAGGAAATTAGGCTTATTGTTCTTCGTTGGTCTCGCGGCTGGCGTGTGCGACTGCTGATCGTGAGGTCTCGGGTTCGATTCCCGGGTCGGACCAAATGTTTGTATGATCTACAAATATTTGTTTCGGAGTTTGGGTGTTTTCTATGTATAATATGTATGTATTTACAAAAAAAACTATGTATATCTATGTATCTATATATTTGTATCGGTTGTCTAGTACCTAAAACACAAGCTCTGCTTAGCTTGGGACTAGATGGCGTTGTGTGATAGATGTCCGAAATATTTATTTATTATTTATTTATTGTAAAACAAAATCTAAAATTTAATAATTATCTTATAATGCTTGTTTTGTACATGAGTTCGTGCCATGCAGTCCGCACTTGTTCAGCCACTACGCGCCAGTCACTAAACGTGCTCATTCTTGCGTTCTGAAGCCAGGTCAAAGACTTAGATAAAGCGGCAAGCGTTAAATTTTCTTCAAGATGGTTGTCAATTCGCCGGGCTTCATCTAAAGCCTAGAAAAAAAGATCAAAAAATTATCACTAGTAAATTAATGGTACTATTTTCACTAGTAGCAATATCATACAGATTTAGCGTCATGATGGGGCTGAATAAGTCAATAATTGTGTATTTTCCTACATAATCATATTAAACACAAAGTATTCTTAATATTTATGTCCCATACTTGATTAAAATATCCATTTGCAGCAGTTAGGCGACCAGATAATCTACATGAGTTTGCTTTCAACAGGAACCAGCGGGGATATATGGCTCGCAACATTTGTGCGTCATTTTCCAGTCTTGAAAGTTCCCGGTCAGCCACTGACCGAAGCTCCATCAGGTCAACTACCTAAAAAGATAATGTGGTGGAATTAGTGTAATGTATTTGATATTTTTCTAAAACTAGTTTCTTGAAGGGCTCTGAATGAACACTTTTGTGGATATGAATTTATGAAAAAGGAACTCTTACGGTATGCTATTTTTGCGTTTCATTCAATTGAAATAAAAAGAGATTCTACATTGAATTGACTAAACGCTTTATTGCATCACGTAAAGATTAATTTTCAAGCAATCGATAGTTCATATTCATGACATCAATTAAAATTTTACAAATGTATATAATTATACCTTTCGCAAATCATCAATTTTTCTAGCAAGGCATTCTAGCATTCCTTCTGCTAATCTCATTGAACTTATAAGCGCAGACATTGAGAAATCATCATCGTGTGATACCCAACTTAAAGCTTCCGATTCAAAACGCTTAGCTTTTTTCTCTACGTCTACTCGTAGCCAATATGTCCATAAACCTACTATCAAACGTCGGCGACCTCCTCCAACGGATTTACCTTTGCTTATTGCAAACTCGGCAAAATGGCTGATATCTTTTGGTGTTTCTATCGCAAATCCCGCGTCCAATATCATATCCAAGCACAGCGCATAATACCAAGTCTCAATTTCATGTGATTTATGATGATATTGACTTGATCTCAAACCAAATTTTAACATATCGATAGCTTCTTCTATACGACGACGTGCTAATAAGACATAGAATAAATCGGGTATTATTTCTAAAGCCACATCTTCAGCTTGTATAAAACGACTTATGGCTAAAGCTCGGAATCCAGAACGTATGCTCCGCGCTAGTCTTCCTCGAGCCATTCTGACGCGAAAACTTGTCATAAAGAATTTTCCAAGAGCGAATAGTTCATCTGCTTCAACTGGTTTCGGTAGTTGCCTTAAAGTCAAAACAGCCATTTCTTCGATATATATTGTGTTTTCAGGTGTACCACGATCTAATTCTATCTGCATAGCGTTGCTTAAAGTATCACATATATCAACTACAGAGCATTCCACACTCTGAATTAAATTAAGGGCGCGAGAAGCTGTTATCTTTGATAGGCGTTCATCTCCTAACGTTGAATATAATAAAGTTGCAATATTCAAACAAAAAACAGAATCACTATTAAGAATCCGTTTATTGATACGGTGTTTTCTACTTCGAAGATTAACCAATGAAAATACATTTTTAAGCTTTAAGTATTCAGGAAAATTATGTAAGTTTATGTGATAAAGTTTTATCGCTCGTTCTATTTTAATTTTTGCTGCAGATAATTGTCCGACACTTAAATACGTTGCGGCTTGTATTGAATATATTTTTCCTAATAAACGTTTTGTTTCAAATGAATCCAAACGTCCATATAGGTCCGTACAAAGATTCTCAGCTTCTTGTAATTTTTCGAATATATTTTCAAGGTTATTATTTAGCACAGACAGCTGACAGTACTTTATTAGGAATTCAATAGCCTTTAATTTTAAATCTGCTTGTTGTGCATGATAGACAAGTTGATCATAAATCAAAATATTTAGTTCTGCACATGTACATTTTGCAAAGTTAGTTTCCGATACTCCTTTTGCTATTTTCACACTAAAGTGACCTTTATTGCCATCTTTTACGGTACTTTCATATAAATCTTCCTTGCTATCAAAAACACCGAGGTTATGCCAGTCATTAAGGTTTTCGGCTTCTGTAATGGCACGTAACATATCAAAAACCTGAAAATGATTTTTTTTCTCCTCCTTAAGAAATGATTCAGATGTTGTCACTGTAACTTTTTTTTTGGAAGATGTATTTTTAGATGAACCTGGTAGATCATTACTGCTCTCATGCCTTGTTTTTAAAATAGGTTGGAACAGAACTGAATTTTTAGAACTTTTATCGCCTTGTGATTTAGCAATCAACTCACTAATCGTCCTTGACTTCAGACTACTATTTGATCGCATGTTTATAGCTCGTCTGATGCTACTAGAACTCCATGCCTTCATAGAAAAATTACGTGGTGCCACAATTATATTTTCTTCAACGGCAACCCCTTTAACAGAAAGTTTTGACTCACCTGTGTCGATAGAACTGTTACTTACACTGTCATCACTACGTAGTTCCTCTACTAAACTCATCAAAGACTGAACTAGTTTGATTTTTCCACCGCAATCTGTACATTTTTGTTTATTACCTTCTAAGTAATTGACAACACGAGTGTGAAATTCCCTTTTTTGATTCATTGGTAATAGTTCATAACAGGTTTGCCGAGAGTTTTTATTTCTAAATCTCATTAATTGGCAAAATGCGTATTTAGGTATATTTTCATAATTGTCTGGATCATAATCAAATTTGCATTCACAAATAAGGTTTGAGTTACACGGTTCACTTGCTGATTTACGCATGAGACGGTTTTGTATTAGTCTGCGCCATTTTAGAACAAGATCTGCATTTGCACAAGATAGTATATTTAATGCAAATAACCGCTTAACCGCTTTTGCAGTAACCAATGGGTTATTCTCATACATAATATTCTCTAATAAATCACGTGGAATAACGTTACCGACCACTGATGCAATCTTTAAAAGCAATTGTTGATATGGTGTAAGAGAATCTATTTGTATCATTATTAAAGCATCCAAGTTTTGAACATTCAGATTAGTTTTTAATTCGTCTTTTTCAATGACTGTACAAATCGTTTTTTCCTCTTTAGATTCATTTTCTAAAAACTGATCCACTATTTCTTGGTCTTTAGTATCAAGGGCTTGTGGATGTAAAAGTAGTGGATCTGGAAACTCCAACTCTTCATTTTCTTTCCATTTATCTATTTCATTATCTGGGATAATTTTTATATCCAGAGCTCCAGTAGAAAATAAATGGATTATAAAACTTTCTACAAGTCCTGGCATCCCTTTGCACTTAGATCGTAAAGCTTTGCATAAATCCGTCGATACTCCGTCCACGTTTAATATTTGGCAAGCTAAAGCAGGTATCCACTCTGTTTCCAACGGTCCTAAAGAGATTTTTCTAATATTAACATCTATAAATACATTATAAAGCCAGTCACGTACTGTGCCAAATTTACCCCTTGTAATAGATAATATTGTAAATATATTCAAAGAAGAAAAGAATACAGATATAAACTCCCATGAAAATGAATCTAAATTCTGTAAGTCATCGAGTATTATTATGCATGATTCCGTTAAGGCTCGTACTAACTTGGTGAAAATTCTCTTAGCCTTTTCTTTTCGATGATTTTCATCCAATGACTGCATTCCTTCATGATACGCAAATCGAACTTTAATAATATTGTTCAAATAACATAAATCGTCAGAGTAGACTTTTAATAATTGCACAATTTTCTCTTCTTTGATAAAACCGTGAATAGGTTCTTTTAGATCGAGTATTTGATTCATTATTTGACTTAAAGCTAAATATGGCGTTGCAGAATGAATGGATGTTAAGCTAATAAAGCATACACGATAACCCTTATTCTTTCCTAGTCGTGCTAACCATTCTAACATTCTAGTTTTCCCAAGGCGTGATTCAGCTACTATTAAAAGAGCATCAAAACGTCTATGCGTTGTTTTACTTTCCTTTAGCCAGGAAGTGAAGTAATCTATTTCATCAACCCTATTGAGTATTGGAGGAATTACTGGAATGTCGTGAAATTCCTTAGCTCGAATTTCTTCAGTATACTCATATATTTTACCAGATTTTTCGATCCCTTTCAATTCTATTGATGGTTGTAGAATAAAAGCATTGGTAGACATTTTGCTTTTAACGAAGGTCGTTTCATCGCATGTGATTTTATTTCTGAATCCACACATTAGTCTTGCAGCTTTATTGACAACAGCGCCTATAACTGTAAATTCTCGCCTTAAAGGGTATCCTACGACCCCACAATAGACTGAACCTGTAGTCACACCGATAGATACTTCTAAAACTCCATCAAGAGCCGATACAGATTTCTTTATACTATAACCACATTTTAGAGCAGCTTGTGCTTCAGACTCATGTTTGAAGCCTCTGAGACCAAAAATTACTAGCATCATTATGTCTTTGTCAAAAAGAATAATTTTATTAACACAGCCCATTGATTTGTAGACAATTTCACAAGTTATCTGATAGGAATTATTAACGATGGTAATCAGTTGAGAAAATGAAGATTCTCGCGGTTTTAGAGTAATAAACAGAATTGAGACGTGTCTCATTTCAGTTAAGTATTCCAGAGGTTGATGAGCGTCGATTTGTGTAAGGACAGGTCTTATCATGAATTTGCGGATATCGGACCCTAGATTTTTTTCTTCAGCTAATAATATAGTTTTTCGAAGATTGAGGGCCTCATTCTTCTTTAAGGCTTCTGTTACACTTAATCGTCTTGATGAATCCCAATAGTAATCAGGAAGATTTTCGATAGCGCTAAAAGGTTTCTTAATTTGTCTGAGCATATTCCCAAATCCTGGAAACGGTCTCGTTACATTACTGTCGTGAGGATCGTACAGAATACATTTTACTGTAACATATCCGTTCTCGTCAATTACGTGGTCATAATTCCTAGAATAACAATGCCCCCAAGCTGTGGGAGTAAGTTTCACTTCACCAGAGGCACAAACGCTTTCAGCAGCTTTTGCTTCAAGTACAGGTAGTCCAAATATAATATAACTCATATCAATACCGCTACCGATGGGCGCAAACAGTAAATTACCGGCAGATATGGCTAATTTAACTCTCAGATTAACTTTCACGTCTGTTTCATATGACGAATAAGAGTGCTGTATAATGAGTGCGCAAGCAATCACCGTATGAATAGTATGACATAGAAACGATCTTTTATCTGTCTTCCAAAGTGCCAAGAAAGCATCTCCTGCAAATTTGATGATATCGCCACCGTGACTGTATATGACTTCTATAAGTGAGCCTAAGTAAGTATTGAGAGTCACTGTTAATCGATATGTGCCTCCTTTTCCAGTGTTATTGTAACGTTCTGATAGAGCAGTGTAGCCTGAAACGTCAGCCATCATGAGAACTCCAACGAAGCGCGTAGGTTCACTCGTATCAAATCTGAAAAGTAATAAAAGGGTACTCAGAGAATATATCTATATACAAATACGAAACTGAATTTCATGGAATTTTTTTGCCACAAAAATAGTAAACAGAATGTAGGCATATAAATGTATTTAAAAATTCTACTTTATCATCATCCTATATCAGTTGATTGTTGGAAATAGGTCCAATTGCACTCATCTTGGTTCAATTGAAAAGTAAAACAATAGTGACAATAATGTATAAACTATTATTCATAACATATATCGTTTCTTTAAATGCAAATGCATTCGTAGGTATGTGTGGAAACATTTTAGACAAGCGATGTTAATAATGTTCTTATACAGCACATTTACAATTCTAATACCTAGATAAGTTGTTTAGTTACTTGTTCATTTGTAAAATTTGGTCTGGCACTAGTGTCGATAGAATAAGTGTTTGTTTTTTCGTTAAATGTATTTCAACATCTTGATCAATAATTTCAGTCGTATCACTTTTTCTATTAAAGAGTTCGGCCACCCAGTCTGTGATATCTTCATATTGTTGTTCTTCATCGTCTTCCACATATTCATCTGCAAAGTTTTCGCTGCGGCGGGAAACTTGGCGGCTGCTTCGCCATTTTTCTATGCCTATCATAAAACCAGCGGAGTTCTTTCTAGAACGAGACCGAGTGCGGGACGTGAGGAAATTCATTTTAGGGATACGTTACAAATAACACGCGAGATAATTTTTTTTGGTTTAAGGTCCGAATAAAAACTGAGATGTCACTTTGCACTTAACCTTGAAATACTAAACTCTATAAGGCTAAGAGGCAGGCAGTTGACACTTAAAAGTAATAGACTGTATTATTATTTATAGGTACGCTAAATTATAAACGCTAAAATAAATTGTATTTAATGCCATTGACACTGACTATCGACTTGTTTCTTCACATATCACTTTGTAGGAAAGGTATAATCATGGTTTATCAATACAGGTATGGCATTCCGAAAGCTACCCAGGGTGACGTCACTATTCAGTTGACACTTTATAGCAATATATCATGAAATGATGGAAACTTTTTCAGTCACCACTCTATTTAAAAAATGTAAAATGCATATAAATTGTTGTTGTTCTATGTTGTTGTTCTATCGAATTCACAAAGGAAATAATGGTGGTTGGGGAGTTATTATTTCACGCTACTGGAAACATTGAAACGTGCTATGTCTATGTCAGTGTTTTTCCGTCATTGTGGCGTATGTCGCTATCTATCTATATTGAGGTTAAACGCTCAGATAAAGAATACCCTAGATGGATCAAATTTAAGTTGAATATAGTTGCCTATCTTGTACTCGACACTTTTTATGGATATATCTGTTGTGACAAAAAGAGATAGCAATAGCTTTTCCGAACGTCTAAAACCCCGCGCGCCACTTGCCGAAAACCGTCATTTTGATTGTCGGTAAGCTGGTTAACACGTTTGTCTACCGATTTCATCAAATATTTTATCAAATTGTGAATAATATTATATTATAAGTGTGGTTTTCGTTTTGCTAAAAATAATGGCATGTACTGTGCCCGGTAGCTCTAATAGAGTTGGTGTTTGAAAGCAATAATGCAAAATAATCGTTTCATCGGTAAGTCAATTCAATGGTATCTAATTGTTAAAAAGGATTTTAAGCAGGAAGTGTTAATGAAAATAGTTGTCCTGATATAAATAGATAGACGCATCTACTTCTACATTAAATAACAGTTCCCAATTTAGAAATGAAAATTGAAAAAGAATATTATTGATACGTTTTGACATAACATGTACTTCAGAGGGATGTACCTTTTATCGATAGAGTAAAAGTATAATCACATGTAAATTCTGGGCCCGTTTATAAAACGAGTAATGAAATAAAAACAAGATTTCAAATAATTCATCTGAATTATTTGTGCTGTCGCTTATAATACGTTTAATGAAATTAAAACAATGGAGGTGGTTAGATTTAGAAAATAAATATATAATACCTAATTAGACTCTGCTTCGGTCTCAGTCATTAAGAATTACGGAATATTATAATAGTATGTCAAAAGAAAGAATTTCTCACTATTCGAGTTTTTTTTTACATTATTTGTCAATGAAATTTTATTTTTAAATTCATTACATGTATTTTTTATTATTTGCTTACAGGTTTCCTACGTATAAGGAATAAAAAATAAACGGATGAGAAATGTGAGAAAATACCATAAATGGAGGCCTACACAGTATACCACAAAATGTTCTGGTCACTTCGAAGAATCTTGTTTGTAACCGAACGGTAGTGTTTATGATATGTACTAGATCAGAAATGTTCCCTCAACTGATGAGTCATGGTTACGACAATTGTGCACTTAACAATCATTAACATTTAATAATCAAAGCAGTTGTGGATTTGTATTTAAAAATTCGTATTCATCATGAATGCAAAAAAGCTTCTGCATCCCATGGTGAAATTGTAAGAAATTATTACAACAAACTTTATGCTTAAGAGCCAATAAAATTTGATGAAAACATGACTGTGATTAAAATTGTAGAAAATATAATTATTGTGAGAAATTAAACTGCTAAATATTGGTTGTTTTATTTAAATACATAATAGATCCTTAGTTGTAAACAAAAAGGAACTGCAGACTCGCAGCCAGATCTGTCAGGCAGTCAGACGAATATCAACATCGCGTCTTTCATCTTGCATGTGATTGTTCGGTTGTTCATACTCTTTGCCTTGCCGAATTCACGTACGGAATAAGGCTATAGGTTTCTTATAAAAAATTATGACATTTTAAAAACTAAACAACGTTAGGTATTGTCTAGTCGCCTACTGATTATTAGAAATTAGCTGTACCGGTAGAGGTTGTTTTGCCTGTTTGCAAGGCTAGTTTACGTCTTAACCATAAAAGAACCCATTGATCGATTTGCCCTCGTTCCATTTCTTTACTGTGGGTGGCTGAAAACTCAGTTCACATTACCAATGTCATATCCGATTTATTTTAAATATTATTCTTTCCAATTAATAATACAAAAAATAAAACGTTATTGTTTTCTTCTATAGATCACATTTTATAAAGAATTAAATAACCAACTGCCATAACTGCCATGCCAATAAGCAACTTAAATAACCAATACTATAATATTTTTTTAGTTTGTTACGTACAAACACCAGAGACTTTACAAGACATACATAAAATAAATTAAACACAGAGACGGCCAAAAACACATAAATACAAATTATATTTATAAAGAAATTTTGATATTACCAATCATATTAAAAAGGAATTATGGTATTTGAGAAACTAAATATAATAGACCATTTTTGTGTTAATTGTGGCGACTGGTACTCTCTTGGCAATTTTCTATCGATATGACAAAAAACTATACATCACTATGTAGTGATATATCAATGAACAGAATTTTATAGTCAAACTGGCGACATTCAATAGTTTTTGACCCACTTGAGACACTATACCTCTCACTTTCAAGCAGATGACACTTTGCTTTTGTAAAAAGAAGAAAGAACATGTTTGTAAGTTCCGGTCAAATATCGTCTATCTAGTGTTATTCTTTATCTTAGGTTAAACGCATAAGTCTGTCTCGTTCAGTCCTAGTGTATACAGCTATTCTCAAATATTTATTTGTTTTTATAGTATTTATCAAAATGGTAGCAGTAATACACATACAATTAAAATAATATGATTATAATATAAGTTAATATAGCAGATTCTAAATTGATTATTTGTCATTATGTCAATCAATCATCCAATACTGCAAAATTTCTTGGGGTGGAGCAATAAAAACTGTTTTGCTGCCTCTAGAACGAGCCCAAAGAGCGATCATAAAAGTAGCTACCATTTCTATATTCCACAACTATATTTCACCAATCGTTCAAAGTGATGACTGTTCGTCAAATCTTCATACATCACACAGTACAAAAACAATACACATTGTTTCCCTATCGAGCCGATATTACTAACAACATACGAAAAGAAATAGTTTGTCCCTCACAATCAGGATCAAAATTTATGTTTTCAAATTAATAAATTTTAATTATTCACTTAATTAAGTAGGTCATAAAAACTCCCCAAAAGTATAAAGTTTGTTAACCAGCGATAGTGATGATGACGTCATTTCGTCCTCTTTGTATCTCGAAATGGCATACCTGTATTTTTATACTATGGGTATACTCGTAATATGAAAAACTTACATATGAGGAAGAAATGCCAAAGAGTCTTAATATATTCTTAATTTTCTTTTACCTTTTAATGTCATAAAAAGTTCTGTAGGTTTTTGTTTAGCGTGACACCTAAGCAACTTAATGCATATGATATAGAAGATAAAGATATGTGTTCATCAGGGGCTAAATTCCCTTACTACCACGTGGTATAAAAGCAAATGAAACCAAGTCCGTGCATGTTACGTTTACATTAAGACGCGACATATGCCCTGAAGTGGAACTAAACCACGTAAAGATCCCACAGTCAGATGGCGTTAGTTATCTGGGCATTTATCTGGACAGACGACTAACTGGACTAAACATATTTTCACGAAAAGAAAAGACCTTGGCCAACAGATGAGAAAGATGTATTGGCATTTAAATCGAAGATTTCAACTTTCTTATGAAAACAAGCTCTTGCTCTACGAAGTAGTAATTAAACCTATTTGGTCATACGGAGTGCAACTCTGGAGAACAGCCTCAAACTCAAACCTAGAAATACTGCAATGGTTTCAGTCCAGAATTCTCCGCATGATTACCAATGTCCCATGGTAGATTAAAAACGATAGATTACATTCGTGAACAGAGCATGAAAATAGTAAAGGAAGAAGTGACAGACTCATTACAAAGCTATCAAAAGAACCTAACGGAAAATGAATAAGGCAAAACTTTAAAAAAAATTAATAGACATGCGCCCCAAGATCTAATAAAAAGTAGATGTAGCACTAAATTTGACCAAATCATTGGATTTAGAACTAAACACCCCCATGTAAATTCATAAAGTCCAACTAAATGTCAATACAGACAGATTGTAGGAAGATGAGAGAGTTAAAAAAAAACACATGATAAACTACTACATTATAACGGCTATAGGTTAAAGTTTTACAAATATATAAGTACGTACTACAATATCTCCTGCGTAGTTGGCAGGTCTCCGTTGAGACTGGCCGCCGTGGCCGTAATCGGCTAGGAGAACGTCATCATAAAGCTGCAGAATTTGTTTGATTAAAAACAAATAAACTATTCAGTTTTGCAATATGAATATATAGTCTAAAACTGAGAGGTATCGTTCTCTTTTGGATAAACGTTGAAAAAATATTCCTTTTGAAAGCTTTCATTATGCGCGATTCAATGTTCTAAATTTAAAAGTTTTGAAAAAGGTCCACGATAGTATATGTCTATCTTTAAAGGTTGGCCTCCCTATAACTTTTTTATGGCAAACAAATTTGTTCACGCGCTGCTTTAACAATACGCTACAGGCAATAGGAGACGCACCCGAGGTTGCGTAGGTCAGCTAGTATGCCATAACTTAATTATATAAAAAAAACTTACTTGATATCCATACATCTATACAAATAAATACAATTGGAGTGTCTGTTTGTAATATTAAAATAATCACTTTTCACACGGTACATACATATTTTTTTTTTTTAATTTTGTCTGTCTATCTGTTTGTTACGGCTGGAATGATTTAACCTGGAATTTCACGAGATTCAATTTGACGGGAATTTCACTTGCAGATAGCTGATGTAAAAAGAGGGAACTTAGGCTAGTTTTTTTAAACTAGCTTTGCCTCGCGGTGTTACCCGTGGTTGTAAAAGTACAACAATAACCTATTAACTAATAACAATGACTCAGCTAGAACTTTAATAAGGAACTTCATAAAATATTAAATTATAAATGTTGTTATAATGTTAGTAATTTTCTTAATGACAATAAATGATGCGCAATTTATAATTATCATCATTTATTAATTTTTAAATTATTTATTATCTGACACTACATTATATTTTGATAATATCTAGTATTGTTTGTTGACTATATTATTTTATTTTTTTACGTAACTTAACAGGTTGTAACCCTAATAAGCCATGTTACGGATGTACTTACTCCTATTTTATAAGAACTTCACATCTAGAAGAATAAACTTATACCAGATAATACAGTTTACATCTTATTTAAATACATAAAAATAGCTACGCACGCCTTACAGCTATTTGCAAAGCATTCCATAGTCGGACAGTCAGCATAGTAAACAACTTATCGTAGAAACTTGTACAGTGAGTTGGTACTGCCAGTTCCTGAGATTCAGATGACTTCAGGAACCTCGAATGTGTGCACTGATGATAACAAAGCATTCCTTAAAGTAAGGTGGAGTAAACGGATAAAATAGAATATCATAAGGTACGTAAAGAATACGGGAATTTCGTCAAAGGCGAATTTGCAATATATTACATTGTAGGTTTATATGTAAGTAGCTCTAGTCAGAAAAGCATTTTTTTAATGACCACTTTTATTGTCTCTGAGTAATCGAAGTAAAGTAATGTGACCTTCTGTTACGGTGGGCATGAATGGTCCATGCATTCGTAACATACAATTTAATTTAGAATGCATTGTTCACTTCTCTCAGTCTCGTATTCTCTGCTGCTTCGAAAGCACGTAGTGAAAGGAAAACAAATACATAGAATATTAATATGTCGTCAAACGGTACAAGCTTTTTGGAAAAAGTGTTGGATATTATTAAAGATGAAAGGTCCGAGGATGCACCGTTGATACGATTTGTATATCCGAAGGAGCTTGAGGTATTGTTTATTTTATATTTTTATCCTAAAGTTGTTTTTTACATTAATTGATACATTTTTATGTGATTTATATCTTTAATTAAAGTAGTTTTTGCATAATTTCGAGTACAACTTTTTCACACTATGGAGGGAAACAACCTGAAGTGTTTCGTGATGGTGTTTGTGTGCGACAAGTGTAGCATAAAGTCATGCGAGTCAAGATACACAAGTTAATAGTAAAAGAAATCACCGTGAATGTCTAAGATCTGAAGCTTTTTAAACAAAATTAAATGTTTGACTCGACCGAAACCTACTACCTTTTTGAAATGTAACCATGTATGTACCATGTTACCTGGCCTTGGAACTCCATTCCACTTTAGGTGTAATAAGCAAATTTGGCAGACGTAGTGGATCGATTCAGTTGTTGTTGACAGGCCTAATTGGTCTAGTGGTTAGCGATGTCACTGCTTCTATTGGGTAGTAGAGCCACGGTGATTCATTACAAACGGACCTGCTCGACCGGGGCGGTACTACTCTTGCACAGAAAATCAACGTAAACGAGACGTGCTGCCGTGTTCGTGATGTTTCGTTGGTGATTGCAAGACCAAAGGCCCAATGATGCATAAGAAGACCAACCAACCCTATCAAAAATGATATTGAGGTTTCTTATATCACTTTTTTCTAAACTGAATAGTTTGCGCGAGAGACACTTCCAAAGTGTGTCCCCCCCTGTAGCTTCTAAAATAAGAAAATGATAAAACTAAAAAAATATAAGATGTACTTTACCTACATCATGCATACATACAAATTTCCACCGAAAATTGGTTTGAACGAGACCTAGCAAGTAGTTCTTTTTAATACGTAGTAAATCGTAAACCGCAATTTACCTTTCATTCGATCAATTCAAATATAAAAATAAAATAAAACATATAAAATGTGACTTGCTGCTACGTAACCCTTCATGGGCGAGTACGACTCGCACTTGGCCGCTTTGTTTTAACTTGTGATTTTGCAGCGGGTTGGTGTGTTGGAATCGGACCGACTAAAGCCATACGGTGAGCCACTCTGCGTCTGAGATAGAAGGGATCCGGGAACTGCAAAGACATCCCAAAACCTAACCAACCCGTATGTCCGGGTATAGCAGACGAAAACCTCTTTTATTTTTGTTTTTAAAGTTTAAGATGTTTTAATTAAATAAATATTATTTAATTTTAAAATAATTATCTGTGCCTACATCATTTGTCAGAATAACCATATCGATGAGCGGTGAAATTTTAATGAGACCAGACGAGTAGTGTGCTCTTTTAAAAGTTAATGAAATTTCTAAATCAGTCATTAAACGACGGAGAACTCTTTTAAAACTTTTTTGAAGTCTTCTTTAATACGCCCTAGGCTCGAAATAAAATCGTATGGGAGGAAAATCTTGAGAGCGTAAAACAGAGTGTAGAACTAGTACTAGATGGATTAGGAAAACGAAGTGTCATCACTCCTATTCACGCCGCGGATGTCAGACCTAAGTTCTGCTACTCTTTGAGTAAGAGGATTGGGGTCAGGTTTTGATATCCTAGGAAACTCAATGAAAGTGAATTTACTCCATGAATAGTAAAGAAACAATTAAATAAAACCAATTTTCTGTGAGGCTGCGATGGCCTTTAAAGATTCTCCCAAGGTTATTTTTATATCCCACTACTTCAGCCTATTGCCGTCCACTTCTGAACGAAAGCTAAAGAGCGCCAACATAAAAGTGGTAAAGTCACGCTGATTTCAGCACTTACGGCCCGGCTCTTCAATTTCAGCACTCCTTTCCAAGTCCAAGGTTGTTTGGATCGGAAGATTTTGTAAGAGTCATGCCCACGGCTAAAAACGTACACGACAGATTAACAAACGTAATAAAATCCAACAATTACATATGATGCATGAACAAATGAAAGGTATTAATTAAAAAACCTCGCTGTTCGTTAACGTGTGTATGTAGTCACTATTTATTTGTTTTATTATCTTGTGTACAGCGACAATCTGGTTATTAATATATATAATTGCTTCATTGACTGTACCCTGTAAAAAACCTATTGTAATTCAAAATAAATAAGAATGTCAAAGAGAATAAGATTTCAATGGATAAAAAATCTATTCTTGTTATATATTTATTCATTTTCATGCAAAGTCCTTCTAAATTATGGTTACATAAAAGAGTAACGACATTCATTTTAATAAAAGTGGTTCTTTTTAAGACTACAGGCTATTAATGTACAAGGAACTTTATTTACGTGACGCAATTAACAATTCTACAATAACAAAAATACAACGACATAATAAATAAGGAGTAGTAAGGTTAAGCCGTCTTTTCCGATTAATCAGATTGAAATTTGAAAGTATTCTTTTATTATTTTTAGCACTGCATTGTACCGCAGGGCCATAGTCTTACCGACGAAATCTTTTGTTTTTGACTGGGTGGGAAATGGTGTGGGTGGATATATGAGATAGGAGTATGTTTTGATTTCTCTAAAAACCACTCCGACGGCCGGCCTCAGGAGACTTACTTATAAGGATTCGGATTATATTATAGTAAATGACTTCACGGTTGGCCCAGTGGTTTAAGCGGCCTCCTCGAGTGGGCAGGGCGGCAGCACGGGACTCTTTCCTTCCGACTGACGCAGGTGCTTTCCGGGCATGGTTGCTTCGGGAAGTACCTGCACTCGGTTGCCAGGAGGGAATTGAGTCCCGCCTGCCACCACTGCGACTGCAGTGAGGACTCGGCCCAGCACACGCTGGCGACCTGCCCCGCATGGGCGTCGCAGCGCCGGGCCCTCACTGCAGTCATCGGAGGAGATCCGCGTGTGCCGTACGTCGCCTATTTAGAGAGTTCAACAGCAGACGGTGCCCGCTTCAGTGCGGGCAGGCGCTGGGAGGGGTCCGGATGTGTTAATAACAGCAGTTCCCGGATCCCTCCCGTCTCAGGCGCAGATTAAAAAAAAATAAAAAAAAGCGTTTAAGCGGCCAACACGCCGCTTTCTACTTCGTTAAGTGTTGCGGGTTCAAGCCCAACACGAGACAACACTTTGTGTGATCCACAAGTTGTTGTTCGAAGTCTGGGTGTTCTTTGTGTCCATTTCATGTGCGTTTGTAAAGTCTCCCGCGATACAGGGTGTTTATTCATAGTGTTTTACAAAAACATCTCCAACGCACAGAGGAGTCTCAATGTGTTGAGAGTGGCTAGATTGCTTAACTTTGCAAAGTGTTAACATGCTCGGTTACCACTTCGACACGAGTCTCTGGTAATGATACAACAGAATTACTTTTCCTTACAGGCCAAACTGGATCTAGATGTGACAAAGGGTGTAACCGATAAGGAACTAGAGGAACGAGTTCGTGAAATCCTTCGTTACAGTGTAAAGACTCACAAAACGAGCTTTAGGAACCAACTGTTTTGTACTCCGGATCACTATGGGCTGGCTGGTGCATGGATCACCGAGGCTTTCAACACTAATCAGTAGGTAATTTTGTTATGTACCTATCAATGTTTTCAGAATACGGCTTGTTGCTACATGCTATTCCTTCTATGGATGGCGTAAGAGCCGACTAAAGGAGTAAATGACAGTGACGAAAAGAGACATCAGCACTACAAATAGGAGAAAAACTTGAAACAATTTGTCCGGTTCGTTTGTAGGTTTTTTTTGGTATGAATACCAAGTCAAAAACGCCCATTTTGTTTTTTTTATGGTATGTGAGGCAAACGAGCAGACGCATCACCTGATGGTAAGCGATTACCGCCGCCCATAGACACCTGCAACACCAGAGGCGTCACAAGTGCGTTGCCGACCTTTTGGGGGATGGGGAAAGGGACGTGGGGGGGGGGAATTGGGGTATGGGCCTCCGGTATCTTCACTCACTCGGTAAAATACAGCGCAAGCGCTATTTCACAACGGTTTTCTGTGAGGCCGTGTCACTCGGTATCACTCCGGTGGAGCCGGCCTATTCATGCCGAAGCGTGGCTCTCCCACGTCCTTCCAGCAAAACCGGCCTGTAAAGTGATTATGATGACGATTATTATCTAAGTCATCATATTAAGCTAAGATTTTATTTTCAGGTAAAATAAAATCTTTGAACTAATATTTACTTTTTGGTGCGAATTTCATTCTTGATCCGATTTTTAGGTTCCCCCACACCCCCCTCTTCTAACTTCTCTTGTTTCTTCAATCAACACAAATATAAAATAAAAATAAAAATTATGCTGCGGAACCATTCATGGGCGAGTTCGACTCGCACTTGGCCGCCGTTAGTTTGTAAAGTTTATAGAGTCGAACCTTTGCCTTTGCGGAGTAAACTTTAAACTATAATTTCTTATCTATCTCATTATCTATATATATATAAATAAATGATTCGCCGAAATGTATGTACGCGCATAACTTCCGATCGGCTACACAATTTTTTTTTTATGTTCGTTAGTGTTAGGACAAGGTTTGTGTACAAGAAAAATTAAAAGATAACGGAAACAGTTTTTTTCTCATCCGCGACTGTACACTGTCTGTGGGAAGCTGAGACAGATATGTAAATATGGCATGTAAATATGTAATATGAAGTTCGCAGGTCAGCTAGTCTTATTATAATTGAAAAGATAATCGTGCGAGTGTTACATATTATTACTCGTATCTATTTATTTTATAATAGGCACTTTGTTTTAAAAATATAACTAACTAAATAAATATTAAGTCTTCTCCGGTTTTTGTTTAACCTTTAAATTTGTAAAAGGTGATATTGTAGTGTGAAATATATTTCTATTTAACTACATATGAACATACTTGAACACTTAAACACAACAACTTTCCTTTAGAACCGTTTTGTTTAAACTTTCCAAACGGCCTTCACTAGTAATGGTGTTAACTTTGACTTCGTCGCTTTTGTTGTGGGTTCAACCACATGGGACAACACTTTGTGTGATTTATAAATGATTGTTCTGAGTCTGGGTGTTCTTTGTGTCCGTTTCATATATAAATATTTCGGACATCTAACACACATCGCCATCTAGTCCCAAGCTAAGCAGAACGTGTGTTATGGTTACTAGTCGTACTAGACAACTGATATAAATACATATATACTATTTTTTTGTAAATACATACATATTGTACATAGAAAATACCCAAACTCCGAAACAAATATTTACAGATCATACCAACATTTGGTCCGACCAAGAAATCGAACTTAAGCATAGCTGTCGCATACACTACCACTGCGCCGCAGAGGCAGTCCTCTGCGACACAAGATTTTTCTAGTGTGAGAGTTGTTTTTAAAAAAATATTAAATGTTTCAGATACACATTCGAAGTAGCACCAGCCTTTACTCTGATAGAACTGAAGATCTTCGACCATGTACTCAAACTGTTCGGCATACCCAATGGCGACGGAATATTCACTCCTGGAGGCAGTATAGCTATCATGTATGGGATAGTAGCTGCACGGTTCAAAAAATTTCCAGAGATCAAAACCAAAGGAATGAAAAACTTACCAGAGATGATCATTTTTACTTCTGAAGATGTAAGTTTTTATATTGCATTCGGAAAAATCGAGATAAACAATTACTTACGAGTAGGCAATTCGCCTTTTGCCAAGATCTAACCGAAGTCGATCGATTTTTATATGATGTAGAGATGTTACCAAATTAGCACCAAAGGAATTTATTGCATTGCTTGACGTAGGAATTTCTTTGGAAGTTAGGTGTTGTCCATCTATAGAACGCTAACCATAAGGACTCGTAGGTACTAGATCTGTTTCAAGTTCTCCTTCTCTTGATATTTTAAAGCCCATTACATTGATAGGCCTTCTGGTTTTAGAGGACTGCAGATTTTATTAATTTTTGCGTGGTGTTATGACATTGAACTAACAGTCCAGGATCCCTAGAACAAATTTTACAAGTATATACTATCAAGCTAATTTTTCGTGAGTGGCTGCATTTTGATGCGGGGCCCACCTTTAACTTTACAAAAAATTTCTACTGTGGTAGCTAACAGGGGTAGCAGGAACAAAAATCTTTTGAGCGAAGGACCGGGATAATATACCACGCAGTTTGTAGGAGAATATAGCTGTTAAATTATATTTATATATTAACTAAGCTGTTAAAAAACAGCTAGCTAGTATCGTTTTTGATGACCTCGTTATGAGATATATGTTGGAAGGATCCAACCATGACAAATATTTTTTTCCAATAAGTAATAATGTTAGTTAATATGTAGATAACAGCCATATGGTCCAAATCGCAAATGTTAACTTTACTTTAGTAATAACCTAGATAGATCCTTTAACTTTTTTTTATTGAAAAATAAATTAAGAATGTTTTTATTTCCAGAGCCATTATTCCATAACAAAAGGCGCAAATTGGCTTGGATTTGGTACCGACCACGTCCGAAGAATACCCGTCAATAGTAAAGGACAGATGATAATTCAGAAATTAGATGAAGCCATTCGAAAAGAGTTGGATATGGGCAGGTGTCCTATATTCGTTAACGGAATGGCAGGAACAACGGTTCTGGGGGCCTTTGACGATCTAGATGCAGTAGCTGATGTGTGTCAGAAGTATGAAATTTGGATGCATGTTGACGTGAGTAGCAACATTTTAATTTTTTTGTATTGTTATCTCGAAATTCATTCAACTCTATATACATTTTAAGAAAATAGTGTTATTGAAATTGAAGTAAGTACTTGATTTTATTAATTTTCAATGTAATGTTTTTTCAGGCATGTTGGGGCGGTAGTCTAATGTTGTCGTCTAAATATAGGACTAAATTAAAAGGCATCGAAAGGTAACTAAATTATTTTCAGTCATCTGCAAAGGCCAAACACTACAAACACATTTCTTACTTAGATAGATAGTCCCAATAAAGTATAAACAAGTAAAATTTTAACAAAAATAAAACCGACTTCTAGGTTTGACTCGATTTCTCTTAGATGCCATCATCAAATCTTAGTGTCCTTATCATGGTACCGCCGTTGGGATATCTCCTTTCCATTAAAAAAAGGATCAGCAAAATCGTTTCATAAAGACGAAGTTATTCGCAAACACACATAAAAAAAAATGTATATACGGTCGAATTGAGAAACCTCCTCCTTTTTTGAAGTTGGTTAAAAAGAAGATAACGATTGGAAAAGTAATCAAAAGAATTCGATAAATCAATTGTTTAAAAAGGATTAATCGATTTTTGTTGAGATATTTAAACTTATAAACGATAATTAGTAATTGGGTAAACTAACATTCGAATGTATTGAATTTATAACCATGTAACTGTATGAAAACATAGACGTTTAGGTTTTTGATACCTACGTCAGGCGTTTTTCCATGAAATGTACAGATATTGAAATTTCTTTCAGAGCTAATTCCATATCATGGAATCCACACAAGATGATGGGTGCGCCACTCCAGTGTTCCATGATTCTTATTAATGAGAAGGGTCTTTTACACAAAGCTAACTCTGCCGCAGCGAAGTATCTGTTCCAACAGGATAAGTTCTATGATGTGTCGTACGATACGGGAGACAAGAGTGTACAATGTGGGAGAAAGGTAGCGTGTTTTCTCAGTGTTAGAAAGAGAACGATAGAACTAATTTTTATATGACAGAGCAAGCGAGCAGACGGGCTACCGATAGAAAGTGAGTGCCGCCACCCATTAACTCCTGCAATTCAGAAGGGACAAGTACGTTGTCTGCGTTTGAGAAAGGAAAATGCTCTTTTTTTGTTGGTTTTAAGTTCGTATTGTAACTATTATAATTAACATCCTTTAACAGTTCATTGCTAAACATGGGCTTTTCTTGATTAAGTAGGGTTTAGCCTAATATACCTCGCTTGCCAGTTGCTATAGAATTTACTTCTCTCTGCGGTGTTGTTGCGTTATTTGCTGCCTTAGATGACTCTTAGGATACCCATGGGATGAATGGGGTGGTGATAATTTGCATTCTTAATCTGTCACAGCATCAACAACTATTGTGATTAAAGGTACGAATCTATACAAATAAAAATGAATCACCGAAATGTATGTACGCGCATAACTTCCCATCGACCGCACCAAATTGGATAATTCTTTCTTTTATGTGTTATTGTCAGGACAAAAATTAGAAGCGTTATATTTTCGAAGTCCACCAATGAACACTATCCTTGGAAATCTGAAGCCGGTTTAAATAGTAAAAAAATTAAAAAATATTCACGAACAAAAGTATGGCAGTGCGAAGTTCGCCGGGCCAGTTAGTTTATCATAAAGTGTCATTTCCATACATTTCAGATTGATGCATTTAAATTGTGGATGATGTGGAAGGCCCGTGGCGACCATGGTTTAGGTCAACTGGCAGACCGGGCGATGGCCACCGCGGAGTTCTGTCTGAAGACTGTAGCCAACCGACCTGGCTTTAAGCTTGTGTCTGATGAGCTCCAGTGCCCAAATATCTGCTTTTGGTACATCCCAAAATTCATGAGAGACAAGGAGCAGGATGAAAAGTGGTGGGAGTGTATGCATAAGGTAATATTTCATTATTTTTACCCTACTGCGAAAGAAGGAGGGTTATGTTTTTCTAGTGTATGTATGTATATTTCTTTGGCACGCCCTCGAGCCTATACGGCTTGTCGTATTTTTATGTAAGTGGTGTCAATAGTTTCAGTACCCAGTGAAAGTGACACCCAGTGTCACTTTCACTGGGTACTGAAACTGGTACTGAAACTGGGTACATCAAAATAAAAAAAAAAACAAAATAAAAAATATATTTCATAAAAAATCTGAATTTAATAAAGATCGTAGATGTTGATGTAGTACGCTTTTTTTAATAATAATTTATATATGTATTTAACAATATTGATTTATAAAGTGTGTGAATTTACGTAGCATATAAGTCAATCAGATATACAATCCCGAATCCCGGGTCGGACCAAATGTTTGTATGATTTTCAAATATAAATATTCGTTTCAGTGTTTTCTATGTATAATATGTCTGTACTTACAAAAAAAAAGTATTTATATCAGTTGTCTAGTATCCATAATACAAGCTTTGCTTAGTTTGGGACTAGATGGCGTTGTGTGTTAGATGTACGAAAAATTGAATATTCATATCTACGTGAAGATTAGACTCCCATCTGTAACGTTACTCTGAAATACCATAATCGTTGTTTATTCTCTTGAAGTATCTTAATATTAAACCCAACGGTTCAATTTTTATTTTGTGAATGGAAATTACCCTATTATGTATTCTGTACCCTTAAGGAAGTATAAAACTTCATGCAGATCGTTAGACGTAAAGACACTGAGTTATCAACAAATTGTTGTGCTGAGTCTGGGCGTGTCTTTTTGTACTTTCCCCGTGACGCGGGAGTAGTCCTTATGCGATAGTTGTCTTTTAAAAAAATAAGAGAAGTAAGTCCTCATCTGCGAGGTACAGGCGCGCGGAGGTAGAATGAGAATCGGGTCATATCATATCATGCTTTGAGTGATTTAGTTTATCTATAGTACTGTTTAATTACTACACTAATAACAGTCTTATGGTCCTGTACACCTGTGTCATGTGCCTATAGATTTTTACAAAATTTAATATTTTTCAGATAACCCCGAAAATAAAAGAACTCCTAGTTCTTTCATCTCGTTTGATGGTGTCATATTCACCGCTGCGTCACCACAAAAATTTCTTCCGTTTAGCGTTCCAGTTCCACCCAGCCGTAGACGATGCACATGTCATAGATATGTTGACAGCTATAGAGGAGAGTGGAGAAACTATAACCATGTCTATGCTGGAAAATACACCATAAAATATTCTCAACATGGTACAAAGTTTGTTAATGTCCGCCTATAGGATATTATTAAATGACATTTGTTATTATTTGCACTTACTTTATACATTGCATTATTAAACAGTCTGACAAGTTGTCAAATTGAGTTTAATTTCCTTAATACAAAAATGTAATTGACTCTATCAGAACTTAACTATCCACAAATTAATAGACATAGCACTTAAGAGGTATGAATATTAAAAAATTGAAGCATACAATGTACAACTGATTTCAACAAAATATGTAATGTTCGGTTCTGTTATTAAATAGCTGTACCCTGCTATACATTTTGCTGTGTCAAATTGTGGTTGCAAAGATAAAAAATGCTAAATAACTTACGCGAAAATCAGATAAAATCAATATTTGATTTAGCCGTGTTTAAAATAACAGAACGGCTGGGGAATATCGTGTCGCGAGTGTTTACAACGTTTAATAGCAGAGCCATAGCGCCTGAAAAAAATAACCTCGCAATATACAACGAATGAGTGTTATGCTCTATCGGTTCGGTGACAGATTAAGAATTAGATAGATAGATAGATGGAAAACTCTTTATTTAAATTAGGCCTACTAACACATTTTTTTCTCCGACTTACTTTACAAATTCAACTACCACGAAAACGTCATTCAACTTTTCGGGTTATTATGCCTATAACACTCACAAATAACGTAGCCTTCTATTGGTAAAAGAATTTTCAAAATCGCTTTAGTAGATCAAACTTTACCTCTTTATACAATAAAAATAATTATAAGTATAGATATATATATATTCGGACATCTAACACACAACGCCATCTAGTCCCAAGCTAAGCAGAGCTTGTGTTATAGGTACTAGATAACTGATACACATACATATATACTTTTTTTTTGTAAATACATACATATTATACATAGAAAACACCCAAACTCCGAAACAAATATTTGTAGATCATACAAACATTTGATCCGACCCGGGAATCGAACCCGAGACCTCATGATCAGTAGTCGCACACGCCAACCGCGAGACCAACGAGGCAGTCATAGATATAGAATAGTATAGAAGTATAGATTAATCCCGGGGGCACCACACCTACTCTACCTTATCCTTAGAGCGGACCTAGAGAGCTATCTACACAGGACAACAGTATCACGCAGAGAAGGAAGAAGGAAAACTTAA
Organism: Spilosoma lubricipeda; assembly: GCA_905220595.1. Taxonomy (NCBI): domain Eukaryota; kingdom Metazoa; phylum Arthropoda; class Insecta; order Lepidoptera; family Erebidae; genus Spilosoma; species Spilosoma lubricipeda. Next base: position 6,803,244 of record HG992295.1, read on the forward strand.
TACAAACGCGTTTGACCAGCGTCATACAGTAGGTCAAAACATCGACTATTAAAAGTTGTTGATGATGTGACACAATGAAATGTGCTGTTTGTTGAACCTCACCAAGAAAGTTACAAATATAGCTTATTGAATGCTCGACACCAAGTTGCTATTTCAACACTGTAATTCGGTACAGTGTTCGAAATCCAAATTTGAACAGGCGAGAAGTTTTAATTAAGAAACAATATTACTTCTCTTTCAGAAAATAACTTAGATTTCCTAGCTAATTTTGAATCTCAATTAATGATGGACGGGAATCCTTGAATAAAGCTGAAAATTGGTATTTGATTTTAAAATTATCTATTTATCAGAAACCATTAAGTTTCATAATTTTATCAACGATTGAGCTTCTTAACTTTTTGTACCTGGTTCTGAACGAGTTACGAGCATTTCGGTTCTACCTTCCTGTGCCGAGCGGTCAAAATCAGGAACTTGCGCACGTGTTTCTCTAAGTCTGTCAGTCACACCTGGGACTTAAGATGTAGGTGAAACTACGCTGAACTACTGGTATTGAGGTAAATTGTACAGCTATCTTTGAATCTTTGAGACGTAATGTAAATTAATTTCTATTTTATTCTCTCCAAATGGATTAATAGTGCAGACATCAAGCAACAACGCAAACTGTGAACGAGAAATCGTCTTTCCATCTGAAACTGTAATTAGTACTATCGCGAGAACGTTTTATGCAAGCATAATGTGTGCATAATTTATTCTATTGTAGGAACCTTTTGGGTGAATTAGCCCACGCGTTCTTCTTATTATGACTATTTACATAGTTTACATACTCTAACCATTTGTCTTACATAAGCAAACAATTATGGCACACTCTCCTCTTAATATGGTTTATAAGTTGTCAAGTATGCCAATTAGATTGACAATTTGTTAACACACTTAGCACTGCAATGGGCTGGGAAATTGTTAATTAAAGTACCAATGACGCTATCCTAAAGTCAAAGAATGTTGAAACTGCATATAAAGCGGTTATACGGGTAGTTAGTTAGCTCTGGGACTTTGATACTTTTACTTAACTACATTTAACTGCCTCGGTGGCATAGTGGTAGCGTATGTGGCTGTGCTTGAGGTCTCAGGTTCGATTCTTGGGTCGGATCAAATGTTTGTATGATCTGCAAATATTTGTTTCGGAGTTTGAGTGTTTTCTATGTATAATATGTATGTATTTACAAAAAAAAGGATATATGTATTTGTATCAGTTGTCTAGTACCCATAACACAAGCTCAACAGAGCTCAAAGCTCGGACAACATCCCAAGCGATGTTTCGCTTGGGATGTTGTCCGAAATATTGATTTACTAACTTTTAAACTTTCGAGTTCCATGATAATTTAACAATTATTTTTAAGGGAATATACGCGATCACTTATTAAAAGGTATTACATACCTCCGATGTGCCTGACGTTTCAATCAGTTTGCAGTGGCCGTGGTCACAGGCTGACTCAGGCAGTCAGGCAAATCAGAGGTATGTAATACCTTTTATTAATTGATCGCGTTAATGCCCGTAAAAATAATTGTTAAAATATTTATTTACTATTTATTTATACTATTTATTGCACATGTTTTGATATATTAAGTGTATAAGTAAATAAATAAATTCTGAAGTGCGTGTTTGGACGGAAGAAAGAGTGTTTTAAGTAACTTAGTATACTTACAATTTCCAGCAGCAGGACAGGTACTTACTCGTGTGTTATAAAAGGATTTCTATGTAAATAATACTCTTGATTACAGAATTGATTATGCCATCATGCCTAAGCTCACGAATCATATACCCTGGCGCCTGTCGGAGGCGCGTGGTATGTGGCGTGGATAATTGATTAGAATATGACTTCAAGGATTTTTTATTCACTACTATTTGATAGAATAAGTTTTTCGTATAAGTTAACACTGTTATTTTTCTTAGAGCTTTAAATCAATGGAATCGGGAGAGCCACGCATCCGGCATGAATAGGCCGGCTCGACCAGAGTGATACCACGGCCTCACAGAAAACCGGTGTGAAATAGCACTTGCGTTGTGTTTCGCCGAGTGCGTGAGGATACCGGAGGCCTTTTTTTTACGTGTGGATACCCCCTCGAGCCGTCACCCCGCCGGGGTTAGCGGCGGGGCGGTGTATCGGAATCAAACCGACTAAAAAACTATCAAAGAATGTGTGTGAGTGACAGAAAAGAGGTAATGCTTTTAAAAATTGTGTATTATATTTCAATTATCCAATACTAGTCCCATAACTAGTAATTTTAAAACCGTGTGTTCTGAACTATCCACGGCAGGTATTTGTCAACGCGCGTGTAGATGCCCGGGTGGCGTGGTTCACCACAGCGCAGTCCCCAGGATACTATGCCGATCACTGTCCAACGACCGCTGGACATCTGGTACATGAGCGGACCACCACTATCGCCCTGTGAAACAAGAACAAGAAAACACTTAAGCTTTCGTGGTCACGGGATAATGGCACGGGTGTGTATAAATTGTTTGTTATTTTAAATTTTTTGTACTGTAGCGGTACCGCGATGTCACATGAAAAACAACGAAATAAAAATATTTTAAGTAACCTCGTCTTTCTCTTTAGAAAGTCAAATCACAATTTTAATCTGATCAATAGCTTTAAAGCACATAGAGGACAAAATACAATATTCATATTTAAAATTTTTTTTTGTATAGAATTCTTGATAGAGTCCAAGTTTTAACTTTAAGGTGTTTGAAATTTTATATCTTGTTGAGATAAAAAAAAGTAAAAACTAAAACCCAACTACGACAAAAAAAGACACTGAAAAAGCATGAAACAAGTTTCAAAAGCCATAGTCACGCGTTGTTGTACATAAATGTACAAGTAACGCCCTTTCCAATGATACCAAACACGACATATTTATCTAAAATTTATTTTTTAATATAGTACTTTATGTCGGCTAGAGAGCGCCATATTAGATTCAGTGACACGTCATATAGCCTATAACCAGAGGACGATCAAGATGCTTCTAATGACACCTCATTTGTCCAGTTCTAATGAGTAGTTAAGGAGATACATACATACATACATAGCCTGTCAAAATCATAACCCTCCTTTGGCTTTGCCGTAGTCGGGTAAAAAGTAACTTGTTGAGTAGATAATATAGCCCCAGGAAAAATAAAAATCCTCTAAGAGATTGCTGCAAAACAAAGGAACGTTTCTGCTTGGTACTTATGACTCTCATAACCCTTGACACACACACACATATTTGACATTGTTCTACCCTAAATTCCACAAACATACCTGACAAGAGTCCTTCCCGCCTTCATAACCTCCAGCGCATAAGGTTTCATCAAATATAGTGTCAGTAAAAGATGATACACAAGTGGCGTGATCCCAAATAGGCACTGTTACTTCCATCAGAACGTGGCTGTGAGGGCCACCAAATGACTGAGTTCCCCAACCTGGAATAGCAATAGAGAACTAAAGTCGTTCTATTTTAGACCAAACAATGCAAGGTTTTACTTTTCTCTCGATTGGCAGTCTATGTTACTTTGTATTTTCCACCGCAGCGCCTAAACTACTGACCCGATTTTAAAGAATGAGGTGTTATTAGATTTGTGTGTAATAATGGCTCGGGTGACATAGGCTATATACATATGAGAGAGAATTGTGTTTATTTTTCACGTAACTTTCGTGTGTTCGTGGCCACGGCTCCCAGTCACAACGAAAATCATTTAATTATGCAGGAGAGACATATTATAGTAGATGTGTGTGCGCAAATACAGGTGCACTTTCTGTTCCTCACAATTCGATGGGACGGCTATCTGACATAACCAGGGAGAGATCAGAGGCTTATTTGGCATTTTTTTGGAACGACCCGGGAATCGCACCCGGGATCCCTTGATCGGTAGTCGCATATACCAACCGCTAGACCTTCTTCTTTTACATTCTAGCCTTTATTATTCCCAAGATTAATTGGTGTCGGCTATTAGTTCAACCGGTTTTACCTGAATATCAGTTTTTCCACGGAGCGACTGATATCGGACCTACGCAATCCTGAGGGTGAACTGAATTCCAAGGTTGAACTAGTTGTCAGCATATTTGAGGGCACTCACTTCCCAATAATGATTGTCATAGGTGCTCATGACAACCGGGACCGACGCCGTGACGACTTAACTTACTCTCCGAGGCCCGAGCGGGAAACACCGCCATATTCCACACTTCGGGCTGCTATTAAAACTTCTTGTAAGAAAAACTCAACGGTATTCCGAACCGGGAATCGAACCTAAGACCTCTTGATCGGTAGTCGCTTACCCTATCCGCTAGACTAACGCTAGACCAATGAACAATATAAATACTTACCAATTACAATTGCTGGTTCGTTAGTCAGTTGTAATCCAATAGGCGGCAGGCATATCGGCCACACATAAGTATTAAATAATGCAGGTCGATGTAGTTTTAGTATAGCTATGTCGTTCTTGTAACTAGCGAGCTGGAAATCTTCATGCTGACGAATTTCTACCACCCTGAAGTTGGATGTACGAGAGTCGTTCGTGCGCTTAAAGTCGTACTCTCCAAGACGAACAAGAAGTTCATCTGCTTTCCATCTAATTAAACGTGATAATTTTATCGAATTAGAACTATGTATTTACTTTTCAGACATAATCGATTTTGTTGCAACAAAAAATAAAACTATTATGTAACCTACGTGTAGAATTGTAGTACAAATTATTTAAAAATCTGTCTCACCCAATGTAAAGTACAGTCTATTTCTGTTAAAATTGTTTTAACGATGATATTAGATGACATACCTACACGTCATATAGGGTCATCTGTGCGTTTTTGTGCGAACGTAAACCCTACATCTAATAGTAATCAGGTAGCTCCGACAACACCCTAACGACATACCGAGCTCGAAGAGTGTACAATACTCTTCGAGCTCGGTTTACGGCTTTATGAGTACAGCTGACCACTTTTGTAGACAATTCGACAAAAGATTTGAACAAAGGGTATATCTGCGAGAATTCTTACGTGTTGTATTGACAATATTAGCATGAATCTTTGAGTGTTTGTATAAATCCTAATGTTTCTCAAAAATATTTCATTCACAAGAAATATAACAGGAGAAAGAGATAGATATAGGATTGATAAATAATATAATTAACAGTAAGAGTAAGTAACTATACTCAAACCTTCTAGTACAATGTGCTGCCGTGAGTACATGTTTGTCAGTGATCAGAGTGCCTCCACAGTACTGCTCAAACCCTTCAGGAGTGACAGACGCCATCCATGGCCAGTCGCGAGGATTTGCTTCCTTGGCACCCAGTACCCGGGTTTGTTGACGAGTACTTAAACCACATCCTGTTGAAGTAATAATCGATACTAATATCTATACTAATGTATAAAGCTGAACTGCTGAGCTGTTTGAACCGCTAATCTCAGGAACCGCTGGTCCGATTTGAAAAATTATTTCAGTGTTAGATAGCCTATTTATCGAAGTAGGCTATAGGCTATATATCATCACGCCAAGGCCAATAGGAGCGGAGTACCAATGAACAATGTTTCAAAAACGGGGGAAAATTTTCACGCTACGGGCAATATAAGACGCAAACGAGGTTGCGTGGGTCAGCTACAAAATATATTTCGGACATGTAACACACAACGCCATCTAGTCCCAAGGTAAGCAGAGCTTGTGTTTTTTTTTTATACTTTAGCTGCGCCAAGATGTCTCTGCTCTGCCTGATGGAAAGCATGAGCAGATTCCAAGAGTGGTGGTCACCATCCTCAATGCGAATAAGGACATTGCAGCTTGTGTTATGGGTACTAGACACAGTTGTCTATCAGTATATCAGTATATAAATACATAAATTCGATTTTTTTTTGTAAATACATGCATATTATACATAGGATATAACATTTGGTCCGACCCGAGAATCGAACCCGAGACCTCAAGCACAGCAGTCGCATACGCTACCACTGCGCCACCGAGGAAGTTAATAGAATAGAAAATCAGATCAAGTTGTAAATAAACGGTATACAAAAAATTGATGTCATTAATTGATGAAATATCATTATCATCTCGTCATCGATTTTAGAATTTGGAGTTCTTAATTAGTTAGTTTAAAAACAGTCCGTGTGATCAAACGAATTAAAAAATGCGGAGTGACACCACTCGTTATTATTGTTTACGTGGATATCGTAAAGGTCGACCAAGGCAAGAAACACTGCACGATAACAGTACTGCAAAGGGAAGTAAAACTTGAAAGAAACCCTATCTATGTACTGGTTGGCTACAACTTGTCTGGCTATCGGGTCCGTGCGTACCTAGATTTTAGTTTCGGGAGGGTTTCGACAATATACAAAATGAGAGGTGTAAAAAAGATCAATGGTTGATAAACATTCCGGGGGGAGGGAGGTTTGAACCCCAAACCCCTCCCCTCTAGCTACGCCTATGCCAGCAGTAGACCAGTAAAGGCTTTTGACGATGACAGGAAATATGATTCGATAAAAAAAATAAAACCTCTGTTTTCAGCTCTGATAACCTTCATGGCAGCTTCATTTTGCTCCTCCTCTGGTGCCGTGGCTGGTAAGTCTCCGGCTAAGCCTTCGGCTCCCCCATGCTTCACTACATCTGGACAACATGCTCCCACTGATCTACATAATCAAATTTTTGAGGTGAAAACTTCTACAGGTGCGTTGAGTACTTTTTGTGTGAACAAAAACCGTGAAACTCTCGTCATCGTCACCCGTCGCATCCCATGAGCTGTGTGTATGCTGTGTATATTTGTTTTCACTTCTATCGACAGTCCCCAAAGACTGCCCTGCATTATTTTTATTTTAGGAAGCGATTACCTGTTTTACATTAAAATTCTAACGCTACCATATAAAGATGCTATTTTTATTGGAAACACATTATTCTTAACCGGAAGAGTGTGGATTCATGTCCGCATATCAAGTAATTATCCACACCTACAACAACACTAGAGTAGGTTCAATGTACACTGATAAAAAAAACTATTTTGTGATCCCGACTACACTTTTAACTTCATACAAGTTCCTTTATCGCATGAGAATTGTGTCAGTGATTAGTGTAGTTCTTACGGTTTACATTACTTATCGAATTTAATTTTCTAATAAAAATAATTAGGAAAAATAGAGGAGGGCTTAAATGATTAAAAAACACAGTCTTATTAACTGCAGACAGCCCCTTAAACCAGTTCTATTATGCAACAAGAAAAATTTAGCGTGATGAAAATAAGATAGCTTCTTTATCTGTCGTTAAAAAAGTCAAACAAAAGACTGCTGAGCTCCATGTGCGGATAAATGACGTAATCATTAAATGTACCGTTATTCAAAAATATATTAAAAAACTCACGTTTGATCAAGAACGCAGACGTATTCCATAAACATGATGAAATCATTACGGAAGTCCTCCTGAATGCAGTATCGTAGGTGTCTGCAGCGGCCGGTTTTGCCATTTGGTAGCAAACACGGCTTGGCTGCAACATTTATCTGAAGGAAACAGTGGATGTTCTCATTTCAGCTTATATTGCCTTGCCACGATGATGCGTCCATGCGTGACTCGCGAAACCGAATTTGGTTACGAATATGCGGTCACAGGAAGCACAATAAAGGTCACCCTGCTTGTTGTAATTGTGGTTGTGGGAGGGCTTAGGACAAGTTTCTCGAAGTTAGCGTTTGGCGGCAAGGCTTTTTAGATAACTACGTTCAAAATTTTAAATGCCCTAATGAACAACTTTCCGCCATTCCATTCTGTTAACAGCTAGTTCTTCGAACAACTTTGGAGACAAGGTGATCCTTCTACCGCAGAAATTGTCCTCAGGCTGGCGTTTACCTGAGCTAATATTCAGATTAAAAACACATTTTGATAATATGGAAAATATTCTGCAAATTGACATGGAGTGGCCATCGACGGATACGTGGAGAGAACACCATCATTATCATCAAGTTCTCATTATAAATATGTTTTACTATTACAAAATATGTGATGCCTCCGTGAAGCTAATGACTGAAGGAACAAATACACCTTTTATATTAAAGTATAATCTATACAACTTTCTTTGTCGCGTTACTGCAATGTCGCATGAACAATTTTACATGTAAGCTTCGGTATGACACATGAATTCTAACTTAAGTTAATTACATTGTTGATCCCAATATCGATAAAGTCACGTGTCACGTAGCATCTACTCCGACACCGAGGCCGCCTGTTATAACAGGTTGCTGGCGACTGGCGTCTGCGCATGCACCGGTTAATTGATTTGCATACAACTTTACACAAATCAGTTACCATTCTCCACACTTAATTTCTGTTCTTTGTACAACGCATATATATAAAGAATAGGCAATAGACCGAATTAAAGTCGACTAGATGACAATAAATGCCATTTATAAATAGTCTTGGGAAACATAATATATCAGCATAGCTCATGACCATTAACATGTCTTAGAAGTACTCATAATATTTGTAAACTTTCACTCAAACACACAAAATGGTAACCCATAGTTATTCTATTGGAATACTGACTTTGAAATAAAACACGATTTGCCACATGGATACAACTATTTAAATATTTTAAAGCGCACAGATTTTATTTATTTGTAAAGGTCCGATTTGACTGAATAGAAATAATACTTTTACAACGACAGTCTTGGAATGTCTTTTTTTGAAAAGGATTCGATTATTAAGTAGCATAACATATTGACTTTTATATACTTACATTACAGTATTACTACCATTTTTCAAAATAATTCTATAAACCTTTTTAAAGAGAATTTAGTGTTAGCTACAACCACAGAACAGAGAAATAAACATCACCTTTACATTATTCTCTTACTTTATTCTCTGTTCTGTGTCTATAACACTACAGCCTACCAAATCATATTCTAAACTAGCTGAACCCCACCCGCGGTTATTGTTGTCCCGTGAGTAACGCCGCGGGACAAAGTTAGTCTAAACAAAAGTAACCTAAGTTACTCCCCGGAATATCAGCTACCTGCCAGTGAAAGTCCCGTCCAAATCCGTCCAGCCGTTCCAGAGATTACCCGGAACAAACAGACAGACAGACAGACAGACAGAAAGAAAGACAGACAGACAGACAAAAAAAAATAAAACTACATTTTTAGTATATGTACCGTGTATACATACATATGCATTTAGTAGAAAGCGGTTATTTCAATATTACAAACAGACACTCCGATTTTATTTATTTGTATAGATTGTTAGACTCTATAATATATACATACGAGCATATCTAAAATCTTCAAATAGCACAAAGTAATTTAATTTAAACTTCACAATGTAATCACATGTGTCCCAATGATATTTTACAACATAATATCTTGATTGAGAGACACGCTTATCTTTTTGCTATTATGATATTCTGACTGCTTGAAATAACAAAAGAAAAGTTCTGCTAACTAGAGTGGAAAGTACCTGATTCTCATTTTGTATCGTAAGAAAACGCTTAGCTCTTCCACTGCCAATGTGCATACCGCCTGCGTCGATTACATCGTGCCAGGCCGGGTCTACAAGCTTAGCTGTAAGTAATTATATGCATGTTATGTAATACAAACAAGTGTTATTTAGAGAAAGTTAAGGGTTAAGGAACAGGACTTAAAAGTTGACTAGCTAAAGAATAGATTCAAGTTGTTGCTTTACTCACTTACGTTACTATTCAATATAAGAGCCTGCTGGCCAATGCTTTTGGCAAATAAGTTTTTTTTTATCATGCATTTGAACTGTAGATTATGCATGTTTATTGTTTTATTTCAATAGCATCAATTCTTACTATTTACAGGGTGTTTCGATGCTAAAGCTTTTCAAGGTAGTAGTCACGCTGATTTCAACACGAATAGACCAGTTCGACCGGGGCGGTACTACCCTCCAAGACCAACCTAAAATGATAGCATTCGTGCTATCTTGTCTTGTTGGTGAGTGCGAGACCGGAGGCCCAATGGTGCAGAAGCATCTTATTTGTGTGGATCACCATGCTGCATTGTTGCATTGCCTGCATTCGCAATAAATATGGTGACTACCACTGTTGCATTCTGCTCATGCTTTCCATCGGGCAGAGTAGAGTTACATAGTTCAGAAATTGCCAACCGCCTTTTAAAACCGTCTTAGCAAAATGGTGAGCGCCTCAAGAATAGTTCTTTTTTGTGTTAATGTTGTGTTAATAAAAAAAATCCCTTTGGATCTTTTGCTCCTTAGAGATATAAGAGCCAAGAGTGATTCCACTAAAAACTACCCCGACAGCCGGCCTGAGATGCCCTACTCGGGGAAGAACCGAAACATGTTATTTTCGGTCTTCCCCGGGTCAACGCCACGCCAAGCGGCAATTAATCTGCCACCAGAGATCTTCACTTACGGCCGATTAATCCTCTCTCAATTTGCTAGGGGATACTAAGACGTGTCTTAAAAACTGAAATTTCTGATTATTTTACTGCAGAATGTTTACATTGGTATAAATTGTTAAATAAATATTTTGGCTTGAGTTATTGTAGGATAAGCTGAGCCATTTCATATTGCAGTAATAAATTGAAAAATACTATTAAATTCACTTATGTTATTATTTTTAAATTTAATTTTAGCAGTATGATACACCGTGCTGGTATGCAAGAAAATCAACCGCGGGTCTGTAACAATTACCTTTTTAGCTTTAAAAGTTTGAAACATTTTAAATTAAAATTAATAAAAAAAACTGTAGTAACTGTACCACGTACACCAATTCAAACCCAACTTATTGTAAAAATGCACAAAATTTCAACTAAAATTCCTAATGGGTAACAATTCGTTTGTGAACTTATAACTCAAATACACGCAATGATCCTGAAAACCAAGGCTACAGATATAACATTGTATAACAGATAAAAAAAATACTCACACTTCAAATCATCTCCACTGACACTCACAAGAATCCCCACTAAAACCCCAAGAAGGAACATGCTTCACCACTAGCCCATACACAACTCAAACGAAGCAGAAAATAATATTAAAGTGATAACGTTTTATCCTGGCCGGATACCACAGATAATTGCGCCATAATCCACAGGATGCTGGCGCTGATATGGCCTAAAATGAGCCCGCATCATTTGTCACAATTCAAGGTTTAAGTATTGATTTATCATTAATGATTTGCAACATTTTCCTTCATTTTTGTCTTCAAAATTTCAGGAAATAATTATTAATTCACTGAAACTAAACTAGGGTAAATAGTTTAAAATTATGTCTTGGAGTATTTCTAGTATTTCTAGTGATTTGTAAATATTAAAAGTGGTGATTTAGTTACTGATTAAATCAATTGCTCGCTTCACTTGCTATGGTTTGCAAAACAGAAATAGCGAGTCCATTTTTTTTTAAAAGGATAGCAAATTACGTGCACTATTCTTGAGCGAGCCGCTCACCGTTTTGCTAATAGGTACGGTTTAAAGGGGGGCGGCGGCGGATGGAAAATAATCTATATTAATACCTACTACCTTATTTAATAGAAACTCGGTCATCAATCATTATCAACAGCCTTAAACTCTGTCTACTACTCTGTCAGACAGACACAGTCTGTCTACAGCTGGACATAGGCCTCGCCTTAGAAAGGAGAATCTGGCCCTCTATAGATAGAAATTCTTAGCATTGATAAAACATATTTATTTTGCAACTCTCAAAGCGGTTAAGACAAGCACATTATTAAATAAATAAATAATAATAAATATTTCGGACATCTAACACACAACGCCATCTAGTCCCAAAGAACTAGAACTATCTAGAACTCAAGCTATTCATATAATACTTAATTTACGCGAGGGAGCGAGGACAAGCTGCGCAGGCGCCGGCCATTGACGTGCGCTACACGACAGTATTCGGTTACTGTTTCGTACAATTCGCAGTTTCCTATTTAAGCTTCATGCGAATTGTCTAATGCATAGGGCTTCAAAAACGGTGTTCGGTTTCTATCCAGGATATCCAATTTTGCAACAAATATCGCACTTCCGTTGTCGTTTTATATTTTTGTTCCTGCATAAATGTGTTCAGAATATTAAGTTTTCCTCAGTTCCTTTTTGGAATCTTTTTAAAATAAAGGTACCTAGTAGGGAGTTTCATTTTTAAGTGTTTGAATTAACAGCCAGCTACTTTAAAACTATAGAAATATTGTTATAATCTACCTCCTGTCGGATTACTTATTTAGAAAATAAAAAATTAGGCAATCGCCAATATTCTGAAAACTACATTATTTTCTTCTTCTATTTCCTCTTCGAAATGATTTTGCAATGAAGTAATAATATTCGTACAATTACATATAATTATTTTTTAACTTCTCTATTTATTCAATTGCTACACAACCATACGCTCCGCTGTTACGTCACGATCTAACTTCGAAGGCAAAAAGGAACTACGTGATCAAATTAAAAATAAATGAAAACTAATCTTCTAACTATTTTATTACCATTAAGTACCTACGATTCCGTCTAGTCAATGTTAAAAAGATACAATAATTGTAATCTAACCCCTAGTTTAGATCCATTGTTGATTGTCTTTGGTTCATTTTTAAAAGGGAGTTCCCAGGAGTTCCTGGTCTTGTTATATATTCTGTGTCACGGGGAATTCACAATTTACATACAACGTACACAGAGAAGACTCAGCACAATAATTTGTTGATTACATAAAGTGATGTCCCATGTGGACATCGAACCAATAGCAAGTAGCGACGAGGGGACCGTTAAAATTACCACGCCATCCGGGCAATCATTCATTCAGTCATTAAAAGATTCTGTCCCAACAAGAAACGTTGACATTCGTTTAAACACACACATATTTTTGTAATGACGTATTGTTAAAGACGTCTCTCTAAAAACGCATATAATTTTAAAAACATATTGTAGAAATATTACACAGTAGGTTCTTGTATGTTTCTCCATAAAAGTGTGAGTAAAACAAATGTCAACATAAAAACAAACTATAAAGATGATCACGACAAACATACTCGAAGTTTTAGTAGTTGTGTTTCAGACAATGAGATCTATTTATTTTAATCGGAGAGCTTACGTTGATTCTGTACGACCAATTACAAGCTTAAACATATAAAAAATAAGACCGTCTATTAAATGAAATAATATAGGTAATAATTATTAGGGCCCACAATACTATTTCCGTGGTGCCTTAAATTACTATTAAACTTTAATTTATTTAAACTTCACTTTGTCTTCCACTTTGCCAAGGAATAAAATGAACTTATTATATTTCCAACTTTTCCAGTTTTTATCTGATTAATTTCGTTGCGAGGTCCAGAACTGTATATTTTTACCTGGTACTTCCCGAATGTTATAACTTGGTGTATTCGCATTGTTGGAGATATCATACTGATTACGAGTTCTCTAGGCATATTCAGAAACTAAGTATATATTTCTACCACATATATTAGTTGTATGGATGTATCAGAAGCATTAACAAAATAATCCATGTACAAAACTGACGGTTGTGTAGATCCTAGGCTTCTGGGGGCGCCATAAATCACGTCAGAGCCTTTGTTCGTGTCTCGACCATCTGTAATGAGGTTGTTAGCTTTAGGGGCTTTGTATGCATTGTTAGCTCTTCCCAGCGCCCATTCTAGTCGAGCTACGCCCACGTATGCTAAATACCATGATCGATGGTACAAAGTTCATCTCGTTACATAGCATATGCTACAGCTTGTTAGCTATATCTATAATAATATTATAAATTTTAATTGTATTTTATTTGTCTGGCTAAACCGTTGCATCGATTTCAATGAGATTTGACATAGAGATATTTTGATTCGTAGGATAATATTTAACGTAATAAATCTCTGTATCGCGGGGGACTTACAAACAACAAATATGAAATAGACACAAAGAATACCCACATTCAGAACAACGCTTTGTGGATTAAACCAAGTATTGTTCCATATGGGTGAGGCTTGTACCCACAAACTCAGCATAGTAAAAAGCGGCGTGCCGACCGCTTAAACCACTAAGCCTCATGCATTTCTTTTTATAAACACCTGTTCCACTTCCATCCACATTCATTGACAAGATTAGTTATCATCGTCAAATCGGTCATCGAGATTTTATCTAATCCCATTCTTACTACACGGGTATAAGATCATGTTTTGGCACCAGAGGCTCATGTCAATGTAATTAATTATAATCATAGGAAATTTACTAACATGTTCGTAATGATTGATCGCAAGTCGTAAACCAGATTTATAGGAATATAGGTTATTCGTCAATCTATTCGTGGAAAGTTGGTAACTGACAGATAAAATTTTATCGCTTAAAGCTAGCCATAGACTGCTGCACGGTTAGCCTAGTGTTTCAAGTGGTCAGTACACCGCTTTCTACTGCGCCGTGTCAAGTGTTGTGCGTTCAGATCCCACATGGGACAACACTATGTGTGATCCTCAAATTGTAGTTTGTAGTCTGGGTGTGCTGTGTATGTTTGTAAAATCCCGCGCGACACAGGGTGTATATTCCTGTTGGGGGAGTTGTCTTAAAAAAATACACTCTATGGTGTACCTGAAAGGTTTACCTGTTTACCTACACAGTTGCACGTACTTATCATGTAAGCTTGACACTGTTTTACATTTTACTGCACAGTCTTACAACACATACGCTTCAGTTTATCTGTAAAGCTCGACTGTATAGGCAAACTTGTCAGGTACACCCTAAGGCCTCCTATATTTCATGACGACGCCAGCATCGTTCTGCTGTCGCCGTCGGCAAAAGCCGCAGACTATCATGTCAATCTATACTAATATATAAAGCTGAAGAGTTTGTTTGTTTCTTTGTTTGTTTGAACACGCTAATCTCAGGAACCGCTGATCTGATTTGAAAAATTCTTTCGGTGTTGGATAGTCCATTTATCGAGGAAGGCTATAGGGTATATATTATCACGCTACTACTAATAGGAGCGGAGCAACAAAGAAGAATCTTTCAAAAACGGGGGAAATTTTCACGCTACGGGCAATATAAGGCGCAAACGAGGTTGCGTGGGTCGGCTAGTTATGAATAACTTGGCGGCCATGCTGACAGTTTTTTGGGCATGGTGTGTGATCTAACGTATATGACTACTTCAACGGGCGCCTTAACTTCACAACAACAGTATGGTTAGAGATTTTAAATAAATTTGATTTTATATAAAATCTTATTCGTTTTAGAGATACCTAATAAATCTAATGCATGAACAGTTTGGTGACCATAGTACAGACTTAACTAATTCGGGATTACTCGGTCTTGTGTGAGTAAACCTCAAATAATAATCATAATATTATTATAAGGCAAGTGAAAAAGCAATATTCGTATGTACACCAGCAAATCTACCATTATTTAGCTAATTTAGTGCTTATCGTCAGACCTTAAAATAATTTATGATCTAATAACTTCTAACAACTAGTTATCAGCAATACTGGACTGGCATTTACAGTAAAACTTTACGCATAGGAAGACATTTACGCTAATTATCTGACTCATCTGTAGATTATACCAACTTCATCTTTATGTAAACGACGTTATGTAACTGCAGATAACGTGCTAAATACCCGCCTAAGAGTTGCTGTAGCTCTAGTTATTGTGATATACTTAATTAAATGTTTACGTAAATGCGCTTGTCTAGACACCGTTAATCTCTTAATCACCTGACGTGTTGGTTTATCAAAAGCCTTTGATATACTTCTATGGAGATAGGAAGTTTTGGCCTAGGTACCATATGGCATTGACCTGACGGGTTTTGTTAAAATTTTCTTTCTCTTTGCCGTTCTGTTGTCCGGCGTGGTTTACTCCTGTAATTACTTTTACGACGTCTAGGGGATGAGAAAGGGTGATGACTCCACCAGACGAATAACGTGATAACATATGGGTTATGCAGACATAAATGTGATTAAGGTACAGTCTGTGATATGTCGCAAGATCTACAATTTCAAATGAAATTTTATGTAGGTATCTTATATTTTACTAAGATATGGCTCTGAGTGATAGTGCGTTATAATTACTCTGTTTTTGAGGACCCTCACGAGAATAGCGGGAGTGGAAGTGGTTGGGTTTGTTTTTCAGTAACCTACTTACCTTACTAGATGGAGAATTACTGAATAACCAGTTATACTTACTTTAGAAGTCAGCTTTACTCTACAATACGAAATGCTCTACTATATGAAGTTGGTTAAAATTAAATACCAGTGTTTCCCTCTCATGATGATCACGGGTCCTTTAAACGGGGCATGATAAAACATCTCAGGAGGCCGCCATAGTGTAGGGCACCATGTTGCATTGTTCTTATTCGCATTGATGAGGTGATGGTGACTTCTACTCTTGGACTCTATTAACGCTTTCCGTCAGGCAGAGCAGTGTCATTTTGGTAGCTAAAACATAAAAAAAGATAAATACATTTATACTATTATTAATGCAGGTTAGTGACTTACTTAAATCTTATCTATATAAATCAATTCCTGTTCGTTTGTCTCCTTTAAACACGAGAACGGCTGGCTTGATTTAGCTAAGTTTGGTCTTAAAATGTTTATCGTAGTACAGGGAAGGTTTAAACGGTGAAAGATTTATTGTCACCTGAAAATCCAAATGTCACGTGTACGAAGTAGCGGACACAGCTAGTGATATATACATATACATACAGAAACCGAAATAACGGGATTTGAAATAAAAACTTTTGAATACATTATAGCCCTTGAATCTCATTTTGCATTGTTTTCGTGCAATAAAATAGTCAATTGTATAAAAGGTTTACAGTTACAATTCATTGCAGTTTTAGATAGTTTCGTACACGTGACATTTGGATTTTCAAGTGACAATAAATTTTTCACCGTTTAAACCTTCCCTGAACTACGACAAACATTTCAAAACGAAAATCACCTAAATCGAACCAGCCGTTCTCAAGTCTTAGCGAGACAAACGAACAGTAATTGATTTTTACATATAAGAAGAAGATTTGACCGACTTAGTAGTCTGGGATACTAACTACTAAACCACGAAGCTAAACGTTCCTACCTACCTAACCTATTGCTAGTATAGTAAAATGGGTGCACTGTAAAATAATAAGTAAACTTTCACATCAAAATCAACAGCTTTTAACAGTGCACTGCTAAACATTTTTTCTTAGATAGGAAGCTTTGTCCTGCTATGCCGTGTTGGACAGACGGGTTGTTATAGGTCTTGTTGCAGGTCTTCCCGCTCTTCGCAGCGATGTTGTCCTGCGTAGGTTGTTATTTTCGTCGCATCTTACTACACCCTCGAGATGTATAAGATGTTTAATCCGTCACCAGACGGAGTATTATTTAAATAGCAAAAAGTTAAAAGTTGCACTTATAAACAAGTTGTTTGGCGCCAAAATCCAGTTTAATATATTAATATATGCCAGTAAATAAACGAGTAAATAGCAATTCACAAATTTATACTGAGGATTCGATAACGCTGGTGAAGGGAATGCGTAGGCAGACTAGGCAGTCGTTTCAAACTTGGGAACGGTATAAATTGATGTCAACGATAATATTGCATTCGAAACTCGATTCATTCATCAATTGTAATGAAATGATTTGGTAATATCAGCTATGTAGTGGACCTCGCCTCTTAGACTATAAACTGCATTGTATAGACATTGTAATAATCTCTTCGGCATTCACACTTCTTTATTACATTTCTAATAGCTCCTCGACACAATGACCATTGCGGTGGTCCGACATGCTTAGGGCGCGGTGGTATTACATTATTAGTAAAACTTTTGTGGCGTGGGTTTCGATTTTTGACTTACAATGTCGAAAGGGAAGCCATTGAGACCATTAGGTTTTGGTACGTGACCATTCAATACGTTTGTATTTGGAAGTTTGTCCACATCTTGGAATGTGATTAAATCAAAAACAATGACTTTAAAGTTTGATGACTTTCAAATTTAACTTTTCTTCTCCAAAATCACTCGGGAAAAATTAATATCAATAAAATAAAAAGTTCGCGCTAAATTCATAGTTCCTTCTTTCTTTCATACTTCATTCGCTTACCATCAGGTGATACGTCTGCTCGCTTGCCATCTATTTCATAAAAAAAATTGAATGTATTCATTTAATTTGTAAGGTTGCCAATATAGGGATCAATGATTGATGCTTTTCTATTTGATATATATCTGTGTATAAACCTTTTTAAAAGACAGTTTACCAAATTAATTTTATGAAAAGGTTTCGTTCTTCCAATCTCAGAATGAATGAAGACGCTTACAAGTAACAGTTATGTCAAATTAAATTAAGTTAGATTGACTAAAAGATATTGTGAGTTCAATATGTCCATTTAAGTGAAGCTGCAAGTAACGTTGTATAATCAACCAACTAAGGTATCTCGAGGTCGTTCCACATCCGTTTGCACTAAAAAACAACCCACATTTTGGAGCTGTCCGACTCGAATGCCAATCGGTCGTAGTTTTTAAATAGTTGTTAAATTACATATAATTATATGATGTCGGTTCTATGTGGGAGTAGGACGAAAATATAGTTTGGGTTATCATTAGGCTCGTTAGCACTGTTATAATTATCACTTATCGTCTTTGTAGTGATCCATGACGAAATGTGCTTTTAGAGTTCTGTAGGTAAACTTCTTAATAAAATTTTCTACTACTGATATTTTTATGGCAATTGCGTGACTGTGTGCATTTTTTCCTTTGTATTTATTTTTACTCGGAGAATCAGGGAGAAGGAGAAGTTTTGGCTCCAATAACTTCACTCACATAACATCATCAAGAGCCATTAACAGTCTACTATTATACATTAGAAATAGGCATCTCTTTAGAAAGAAGGTTTTGGCCTAATTTATCAGAACAGGCTAGTTGGTGATACTCCGTATTCAGAAATTGTCACCACACAGACTTGAGAACGTCACTCAATTACTCAAACCACCAAAACAAATCTTAACACACACATCACATTCGTTATCAGAGAGGCCGTTACATCATCGGAGCCAATACGTTCCGAAGTATGTCTTTCACTCAGTTTCACATTTTACTTTACTTTCGCATCGCAGTGTTAACTTGTTAGTTCAAATGTGCTAATCTTAAGATCTACTTACTGTACAGAAACAACGATGTAAATATATATTATTATAAGTTAAACCACTGAATTAGGTACTACAGTCATTCTAATGCGTGTAAAATTATTTTTGTAAATACATACTTAGTAGATTGTGCTCCATAGACAATTTGAGTTTCCATTGATCACAGCGGAAAAAAAAAATTCTCGCCAAGTTATTGGCAAAAGATTAAGCTGAAGAGTTTGTTTGTTTGAATACGCTAATCTCAGGAACTACTGGTCCGATTTGAAGAATTCTTTCAGTGTTAGATAGCCCATTTATCGAGGAAGGCTATAGGCTATATATCATCACGCTAAGACCAATAGGAGAGGAGCACCAATGAAAAATGTTTCAAAAACGGGGGAAAATTATCACGCGACGGGCAATAGGAGACGCAAACGAGGTTGCGTGGGTCTGCTAGTAGCGTATAAATCGATTCAAATTTACCAATGTTTAATATCATTTGTATTTTTTTATCGCGCTGCGTGTACGCACTTTTGTCCTACTTTCGCTCATTTTGACGGATAAGTATGAAAAGATTATATAACTGTACTAAACAAGAGTTTTGACGGAACCACTTATTTTATTTTTTCATCAATTTTAGACCGCTCATCACAGTATAGCGGAGCGATAAGCGTGTTATAAAATAGGCGGGCTACTATTGATTTAATCCTAGACCTACATAAATAAAGAATACAGAATCTTAGAACAAAGGTAGAAGCTTAAGCCATTAAGATAAAATATGGCTGAAAGAAAATAATAATAAAATTTCGGATATCTAACACACATAGCCATAGTCCCAAGATATAATAATAATAATAATATAATATATCGCTTTATTGTACACCAGATGCATTACAAGGTAAGCTTAAAATTAGTGAAGTACAATTGGCGGCCTTATCGCCCGGAGGCAATCTCTTACAGGCAACCGTTGGATGGAGAGAAAAACTTGATTATGAGATAGTGTAGGGTAGTATCTGGTGTAGAAGTAGGTAAGACGAAAAAATAAATAAAGTAAAAAGGATTTTTATATACCATTATAGTAATACATAGTGTGGGTTATGAAATAAATACAAACAAGAAATAAGATAAATATACAGTTAATTACATATATAAATGTGATAGTGTGACTGTGTGACCAAATTGACGAGACAAAAGAAAGAAAAATGAATATTGTAATGCTCCCTCACAAGTCTCTTGAATGCAGTTAGTGTTTGTGCACGTCTAATTGCGACTGGTAAGGCATTCCACAACCGAACTGCTTGGACACAAAAGGAGTGGTCGAGAAATTTAGTGGAATGACCAGGCATTTTCAGTTTCAGGTTCTGTGACGACCTCAGTAATGTGGGATGTGAGTCATGTAAGAAGGTAAACCGTGATTTGAGGTAGCGTGGGGTAAGAGGATTAAAGAGAATGTTATACAGAAGAGAAAGGACGTGTGCATTCCGGCGAAGGCGGATTGGTAACCACTTAAGCTTTTCGCGATAATAGGAGACATGATCATATTTTCGTAAACCGAATATGAATCTTATACAGAGGTTTTGGAGTCTTTCAAGCTTATTTAATTGGTTTTCATTATCAATCAATCAAGATAGGCAGAGCCTGTACTATGGATATCAAACAACTAATGTAAATATGTTTTTTTTTTGTAAATACACACGTAATTCAAATTTCGAAAAAAGAATGCATATGATACAGAGCAGTCCGCATACGCTTCCAATACGCCACCAAGGCAGTAAAAGTAACGTAAATAGTCTGTAAAAATGAATGAAAATTTATAAAAACGAGAGTAGGTAAAGCTAAATTACTTACATATATAGGTAGTTAATCAGAGGGATCGGCTTTGCAATTATGTTTTTTTCGATAGGTAGAACACAACCTCAATTCTAGGTTGATGTATATAAAAAGTCCGAAATAAATACTTTTAGTTTTAATAACTTTTCAGAAAGCAGGAAATAATAATATAGATATTTTTTATGTTTCTCGCATCGCTTATGTTCGAACTGTGGTCTAATACAAGGTCAGCGAAGGCTGTAAATACCCTTAGCTTGATTGACAAGCCGACAGAAAGACAGACGATTAATGTTGTACATAGATAACGACGGTCCGTTTTATGTTTATCTATACGTAATTAAAGGTTAAATTATTACCTTATATCGGTTAATGGCTAGCAAGTTCAAGTTCTTGCAATAAAAGTCTTTAAACTTTCGATTAATTAATCTAATACAAGTAATCGGAGTAAAATACATATATAATTTACTTTGTGTAAGTCCGGGTATTTTTATGTCCGGGTATTTTAAGGGAAAAATTACCAAACCGATACAGACTACACATATTCAATTAAAACGGTTACTAAAACCCTAAGAGCCGGCAAATCTTGTATCTATGTATTCAAATCAATACGCTTTACCCGTTTTTGTTTACTCCCTCGTTAGGAATATACATCCTGTGTCGCGGGAGACTTAACAAACACACATGAAACGGACACAAAGAACACCCAGACACAGAACAACAATTTGTGGATCACATAAACTGTTGTCCCATGTTGGGTGTGAATCCACAACACTTGGTGTTGCGACCGCATAAACCAGTAGTCTCACCGTAATCATTGATTGACAAGATGTGTGGGTAATATACCTCTGTTCACCCCTTCAAGGAAGTAGAAGTTAGCTATACATGTGTGGCGACCTCCACATACAGCGCAACAGCAACATGCTACAGCATCATCGATCAGAAACACACCGAACTACCGTGTGACGTCACGACACGGAATACCAATCCTGAATCGCGCAATAAGATTTCTCGCGCCAATTAACATATATAGAACTACCCAACATCAACCGTTGGGCAGTGGCCCGCCAGGCATGATCACCTCGCCTGGTCGGAGGATCCTCCCTTTGTGTTGGAGGGACGTGACACTCGTTCCTCTACACATGCATGTAAATATGCTTGGCTTAATGTTATTTCGACCGTTATATCAAAATATCTTAACAATGGCGGTCCTCACAATATAGAACTTAAGTGCCACTACAGAACAGCTACACACATAACACACATTATGTTTATTTTATTTCACTCATTTCAAATATAAATGAAATATTTTATATGTTTAAAAACTTGAAATTAAATACGTTAAAATGAAAGTAGTAGAATTTAATCACATTTAAATACAACTTAGTGTTGATGATTCGAGTCGGTAAAATGACTAAATACGTTTATATGCCGAAGTTCAGTATAATTTCGTTATTATCATATTTTAAAAACACATATTTATGATAGTATGCTATTGTTGTTTCTCAGTGTTCCGTCACAATGTCAATCTTTTATCATCGTTATGTCATACTTGATTGTAATGTAAGATTGTAAATGTGACAATAAATAGTTTTTTATTAACCTCACGGTTATATTCTCGATTAGAATTTTTGTCTATATGGACAGTATCGCCGTTTTCTATTGAGCTAAGTGTCGTGGGCTCGACTTCCACATAAGACAACCCTTTTATGTTTCAAAAATTTTTATTCTAATTCTGACCACTCTTTCTTTGTGTCTATTTCATTATTTTTTTAAGTCCTCGACACAAGATATACGTATTATAGTTTTTAACTAGAAGATTTAAAAAAAAATAATTTCGGAACTTTACAAGTAAGTCTACACGTCTACGCAGTCCTATTTTTTTTATGGAATAGGGGGCAAACTTGCAGACGTATGACCTGATGGTAAGCGATTTCCACCGCCTATGGACACCAGAGGCGTCACAAGTGCTTTGCCGGCCTTTGAGGGATGGAGAGAGGGATGATGGGAGGGGTTGGGGTATAGGCCTCCGGTATCCTCACTCACTCTGTGAAACACAGCACAAGTGCTATTTCACACCTGTTTTCTGTGAGGCCGTGGCATCACTCTGGTTGAGCCGGCTCATTCATGCCTAAGCATGGCTATTCCACGTTTTCTTATAAAATGAAAAAATCTGTACAACTCTATGCTTTACTAACTATTCTCTGCGTAGAAACATCATTTGTGTGTCTTATCGGTGTCAAGTTTCAAGCAGGAGTTGTCCTCTAGTTCCAATAATTTCGCTTAGTACACTTTTGGGTCACGTTTACAAATAAACACAGCAAACTTTCCTTTTTATTAATAAGGGCATGATAATAAATCTAGCTGGGTCAAAGTGAAAATGGTCTACGATTCAAGGCTCGTTTCATTTAGAAGACTATAAGAGCCACCACACACGATACCAAAAAATGTGATAATAGAACCTTATCGTTAAAATTCTAAAATTTAATTCGTTTTATAGGAATAGGGGTGTAGACGATTTTTCGACAGTCAATCCAATTTAAAATTATGTGACTTTAACCCAAAGCGAAACAAAACATATCTGTGAAAAGCTGCATTTGAGTTTTACCCGACTACGGCAAAGCCAAAGGAGGTTTATGATTTTGACAGGCTATGTATGTATGTATCTATATATTTTCATCTGTTCCCTCATAGCTCCTTAACTACTTATTGGAACTGGACAATTGAGGTATTGTTAGAAACGTCTTTATCGTCCGCTGGTTATAGGCTATATGACATGTCACTGAATCGCCCTCTAGCCGACATAAAGTAGTGTATTAAAAATAAATTTGAGATAAATATGCTGTATTTGGTATCACTGGAAAGGGCATTACTTGTACATTTCAAAAATATATACATGATTAGCATTTGTTCGTGACTTTGTCCGTATTTATTCGATAAGGGTGATATTTCTATGGTATGCTTGTTTGTTTTCTCATTCTTTCTAAACTACTAGTCAGAATAAGACAAATGAAGTATCGTTAGAAGTATCTTGATCGTCTTCTGGTTATAGGCTATATGACGTATCACTGAATCTAATGTGGCGCCATCTAGCCAAATAAAGTACTGTATTAAAAAAAAAATTGAAATAAATATGCCGTGTTTGGTATCATTCGAAAGGGCGTTACTCGCACATTTCAGAAATATATATTATTACCATTTTTTCGTGACTTTACAAACTAAAACCCAACAACGAAAAAAACGAGGAAACTTAGTAATGTACCATAGTCCATAACACTTTAACAACGCGTGACTACTGCTTTCGAAATTTGTTTCATACTTTTTCAGCCTCGTTTTTATCGTAGTTGGGTTTTAATTTTTACTTTTTTTTGGCTTTCATAAGCAAAGGTAAAGAAGAGTTTACTCACTCTATTAAATCGTTTTTTTTAGGAATAAAACATGAAAAACGAAATAAAATATAGGTCGTGTATGTTAGCACTAAGATTAATGTCAAACCAGTGTCAGGTTATGAGACAATGGACTAACTAAGCGATGTTTGGTCTGTCGATGGCCTGACCTGAGGAACGTAGATTCATTATTAGCGCAATCATATTTCGCTTGGTAGTGAACGTTAACAAGAATTTGATTCATGATGTAGACTAGACATCTAACTAGCTTTGGATTTTTTATTTCCAAGAAATTACGACAGATATTGTGTTAGTTTCTTTTGTTTGTTTGTTATAATTTTACAGTTCTCGCTATTAGTAAAAACACAATGGACTTTGTTCTAAAGCTGCTTTGCGAATTTTATAGGCTTTAAAAATCATTAAGATCTGCAAACTAATGGGACTAATCCCGCCCACACGCCCACCACTATAACTCGGGTGATGATACTCGGGAAGTCCCAGGAAAAAAAAAACTGTCTTGGAACCCGCAACGAAATTAATCAGAAGAAAAAACAGGAGGAGTTGGAGACTAGTCTAGTCTTACCTTATTGTAATATCTAGGATTCCTCAGAAAATAACTTAGGTACCTTGTCGTAGTATGTAGTAACTTTCTCTCCTGTCCCCTGCTATCTTTGTTAAATAATGCGTCTAAAAATAAACCACCATAAAGTTCATTGATTAAAATACAAAAGCGAGTTCAAGTTGTCTTGTTTTTAGAACAAAAAGTCGTCTATTGAATTTGTTCAATGGCTCATTATGTGTTTGTTCCATTAATAAGATGGCTACTGAACATTAATGTGCTCTTCACGTCCGATATAGCAAAACCAATGTTTAATTGTGAAAAACTGTTGCGTCATCATTAATCAGTAGATACGAGAATCTTGATGTCGTGTGTATAGAATGGGGTTTTGCGGGAGATATTCTAATGTGTAATTAGTTCCCGTTCAAAGAGCTGATGCAGAAACTTTTTTTTCAGGAAGAATTAGAGCAATTGACTTGTTTTTATGTATTAGGGGGCAAACGAGCAGACGTATCGTCTGATGGACACCCGCAACACCAAAGGTGTCACAAGTGCGTTACCGACCTTTGGAGGATGGGGAGAGGGATAGGGGGAGGGAAGGGGGAGGGATTGCGTTATGGGCTTCCATACTTATCTTAATTCGTGAGGCGATGGATGAAGAATACGTAGAGACAACCGTATTTATCCCATGGAATGACAAAACTACGCCGGAAACAATACTGTAGTACAGAGAAGGAACAGTTGAGACAAATCCTACACCAATTAGCTTCGCCAGCATGGTATAGCAAGACTGAAACCTCCTCCTCCTCTCTAAGGAGAGGCCTACGTCCAACAGTGTAATATAATATAATAAATTATAATAAATTTATTCCAACTGTATCAGTGGACAACGTATAGCGACATATATACGAGTTCATAAACGCATATATAGCATTATTTCAAATCTTTTTTATGATTCTAAATACCATCAAATTGCTATACGATGATCCTTAACGCAGTAAGGCTAGTTGCATTAGTCGACATAATTACTGCTGTTACACGTCGATCTCGACTCCTTTTTTATGGAATAGGGAGCAAACGAGCAGACATATTACCTGATAGTAACTGATTACCGCCGCCCATGGACATCAGCAACTCCAGTAGCGTCTAAAAGTGCCTTGCCAGCCTTTTTAGGAATGGGGAGGGAGATTGTGACGAGGTTGGGGTATGGGCCTCCGGTATCCTCACTCACTCAGTGAAACACAGCGCAAGCGCTATTTTACACCGGTTTTCTGTAAGGCCGTGTTATCACTCCGGTCGAGCCACCCCATTCATGCGAAAGCGAGGCTCTCCACCTTTTGCCTTTTAAGAGAAAAAAAAACAAGTTTTAAGTAACATAGTAAAATGTTTATCTGGTTAATGCTGGAGATAAAATAATTATTTCTTTGTACACTTTGTTTTATCCTATTTTGTGTCACATTTTTCTCGTACAGAATAAGGTTAAAGACCTATATATAATAGGAATTCTACAGTGGAAGATACCAAGAATAACTTTCATAAAAAATGCAGGCTAAAACTTTTACTACAAAGAACATGACTTTCCTTATACTATGGTATTAGCAAGCCTCAGGGCTCCTTCGCGATCAATTAGTATGTGACGCCATCTTAGGTCGTTGTGCTCTTCAATATGATTGATTGTGTTAAAACACAGAAATAAATAGAAAGCGAAATAATTAACATGCTGACAAGTTTTACCGTGGGAATATTTCATCGAGTTTGTCTCCGAACACATTTATCAATAACATCCTTTTCGTATTCATATTAACACAGACATAATTTGCATTATCTCAAACGTTGTTCTGCTTCATTACATTTTGATTTACCACTTCCTGCTTCTTAGGAAATTGAATATTACTTTCATAAAACCATAGACAATCGTATTTCATAGACTATGATGTCTATGTTGAACGATATAATTATTGGTATGCCAGTTTGTAAATAATAGTTATTAAGTATTCATAAAACGAATTCTTTGAAAACATAATTTTAAATTTAATAATAGATGTTTTTATACCATTTTTTAATATTATTCATAAAAATAATACTGACAGCGCGGATGGCCTAACTGTTCAAGCGGTTACTCCACATAACGTAGACTTGTTAGATGCCCAAAATGATCTTCTAAGTCTGAGTGTTCTTCGTGTCCGTTTTTTGTATGTTTATAAAGACAATGAGTGCATTTTAAAATGATAAACAGCAATAGGACTAGGCGTCCACTTTCGGTTAAGTGTTTAATTGCTTAACCTTACGTCAGAATCAAATTACTGATTTTGTTTATTTTAGAGGAAGTTAAAGTAACCCTGTATTAGAAATCAAAGTCTCCTAAGTTCTTTTATTTGTTTTTTAAAGACAACTATCACGCTAAGAAGATGTATATTGCGAGAGACTACTTAAGTACACACAAAACAGAGATTACATATATGAATCATGTATATCGGACACAAAGAATGCCAAATGCCAAGATTTAAAAAAACTATGAAAAAATGTACAGTTTTTAAAAATATTTTAATTCATTTCGGATCTAATTTTACTGCTATACGTATCTCGTTGTAACTTAAGATTGCGATTTTCAAAGTACAAGTAAAGTATATTAATATTATGATTAAAAAACAAATTTTAGTATTCTTTAATTTCCTAATTACTTTCACATACATTTTTATGACGTATAAAGATATCCTGTTATGATTTAATATTTATTTCGATTCGATTTCGATGAGAACTAGGCTCTTCGCAAAAGTAGGTTATATATGTATTCGCTGTTGCCCACGGCTCCGCCCGCTGGCTGGTATGTCGGTTATCGTGGCACATAGTAGCTTATGTGTTACGCATAATATTCTAAAGTTTTGTCCAAATCCGTAGTTTAAGTGTCAGAGAGTAACAAACATCCGAATATCGTCAGTATACTCACAAACTTTCGCAATTATAATTTAAGTAGGATGTGCTGTATTCGGTTACAGTGATTGAAAAAGCATTTACTTAGTCAAAGAAGTAATAATTGGCTTTTTTAAAACATGTTATTTTAGAGACGTCTAATTTACTTTTTTACATCTGTACTTGTATTGGCTTCAACTGCCTAGCTTATGTATATATTTGGTCGTCTAAATTTTATAGCCAATAGCTGCTCCGGCAGACTTCGTAAATGTTTTAATTAATGAGTTTTCTATTCTATTTACATTATGGTTTGTATAAGAAAGGAAAAGTATTTTTTTAAAGAACCCTCCTTAAGGCCTTAACGAAAATATATTTAAAAAAACCGAATGGCTCTCGAATTTTGCGCTTAGCAACAACTTCGGCAATTTATTTTTACTTAAATATGTAGATAGATCTATGAATAAAGATGTCCTAAAGCTTTGTTTACGATATGTATGATCTTTTTTTAATCAGGATCACTATTTTAAATATAAGAAACAGGGTCCCTTATGCGGTATGACATTTTCAACCATAAAGCAATTAACGGTACTAAGACTAGATAGAGAGAGAGATATAATACCATGTTTCTTTAATAAATATAAATATTATCACCTCCAAATTTATTACTATTAAGTGATTATTGAATTTCATCAATACCTAAAGCACTAAAAACAATAAAAATTAATAAAATAGAATATTATTGAGAAAATCCAATATGTTCTCAATGAAAAACTGGTTTTGAGTGAACGGTATAAAACCGGACTAGAATCTATAATCGCTTTAGCATTTTAATTTGATAATAGTCATGTTTAGAACTATCCTTATTTGAAAAAAAATGGGATGTTATATGGTGTAGTGTAGTACCTTGAGATGGGGAACCAATTTTATATACCTATTAGTTGGTGTATAACACTCTAGCTGACCCACGCCCACTTCGTTGTGCGGTACACATTTATTTCTCCGATTTGCTTCGCAAATCCGGCTACAATGAAAAAATCTTTCCACTTTTCGGGTTATAATATATCATATGTCACTCACAAATAGCATAGCCTTCTATTGGTAAAAGAATTTTCAAATCGGTTCAGTAGATCCAGAGATTACCCCCTACAACGTCACAAACTCATAAACGCACAAACTTTCTGTCTTTATATAATAAGTATAGATAAAGGTTTTTTTTTTTAATTTGCTTTTATTTTAAAGAATTTTTCAAATCGGACCAGCGGTTCCTGAGATTAGCGTGTTCAAACAAACAAACAAACAAACTCTTCAGCTTTATATATTAGTATAGACGTAATGTATCTATAGCGTAACATAGTAATAGTATAATCATAATCAATAAAACAGATCACAACCATGACGTTATTCTTTGCACTTATCAGTAAAACCTTGTTTCTAGAAAACCGTGACTACGTTCCACTCTTCAACATCGACGTTCAAAGTTGTCAGCAATTAGAGGAGTGTTTTGCGGGGCCGTGGTGCCGTTAGTGTGTCCAGGCTACTTCCTTACAAGGAGACTGGTCCAGCCTCGCTGGAATGCGTCAATATTGTGCCGCGTTCCGCCACTGGAACCCCGGCCCGGTCAAGTTAGCGGCACTAGTTTCCATTCATACGAACAAATACTTACCGGTTTTGAAATTTTTTGTTCTGTGCGAACCCGTTGGATGATTTCCAAGCTATTACCAAGGCTTTGATTGGCAGTTTATTTATGTTTTTACACGAGTTTTGAGACGTGTTGTAGCCTAAGGTAAGGCAATAAAAATTGATGTTTCTGTAATAACTTAGTATGTTTATTGATTGTAGCGGGATATATCTATCATAGTATTTTTTACTGTTCAAGAACTTGTCCCTGTTTATTTTATAGGTCTATGTCAATGACACATTAAAAAAAACGGTTAATACAGGAAATATAAACTTTTTTTTCAAAGGGGTGCGAGTCTCCATGATTGTGGTAATGATGTGCAACGCTCGTCATTGAGATTGTCGTCACGTATGAATGATAGGTGCGATGGAGTAGACGCGGACGCCACTCATTATAGCGCGCCGAGAAACCGCCATTACCGCAATTGTATCCACTTGTACGCCGGAGGAGACGGCATTTCTCTCTATACAAGCTCTATAGACTTTAATCGAGATGAATAAAATTGCCTTTCCTCACGCCTTTGATTTCCTATCTTAACTGACTACGATTTAAAACCTACTTATACGGTTGAAACTAAAATAATATTGGTTTGGCTCCTTGTACATGTAGAGAGCTGCTACCAAATTGGCACTGCCAAAATTTCGATGTTTTTAATGAGTGTACCTAAGTGATAAAAATGTCTTAATGGAGACAGAAAAAATGAAAGTATTTTAAGAGCTGCCATTACGATTTATCTAAACCAAAGTCCGTCAATGGATTTCTGGCCTGCTAGGTTAGAAACGGTAACTTTAAAAATGGCACGGAATCCAAATCGTAAATGTAATTATGTTATGCAGATTGTACTACAAAGTGGGTCGTCTACAGGTCAGGTCCATTCCAATTTAGTAATTGCGGAATTTAGTCTTTTCCAGTGGGCAGATTGATTAACTCTGTATAATAGTGACTGGAGAAATTACTGCATTTGAATTTTAATGTTTAAAGATCAAGGAGCCGTCCAACTTTTAGAATTAATTAATTTGGGCTCGTATCGTTTCGTTGCAGAAAATTTGTGAATATTAGTGGAAGGAAAGATCTTGACACGTCCACACCTATTACAAAAATAATGAGATGAAAGGTATGCAGGTTTCTCTTGCTGTCAAGATAAGGATGCTTTATTTCTAAGTGAAAGCAATGTTACTTATTACATAAATATACTTGCAAGAGCTTAGATCGCATACTAGTATAGTAGTATAAATCTTAATAACACCAGTATTAATGTTTCCTTGGCTGCACCTACATTACCATTTTATAATTAGATTTTAGCTGCACTCTATTTACATTTTTTTTTTTATTATAGGGGCAAACGAGCAAACTTATCACCTGATGGTGATCGATTACCGCTGCCCATGGACACCCGCAACACCAGAGGCGTCACAAGTGCGTTGCCGAATGGAACGGGAATGGGGAAAGGGATGCGGGGGGACACTAGGCACTCGGTGAAACACAGCGCAAGCGCTATTTCACACCGGTTTTCTGTGAGACCGTGGTATCACTCTGGTCAAGCCGGCCCATTCGTGCCGAAGCGTGGCTCTCCCACGGTACCTTATGTACGGTACGGTAATTACCTAATCTTACAATATTTGCTACATATTTACCCATAGATTAAAATCTTCATTGAGCCTCAGAGAGCACGTATTAAATTACTTTGTAACAGCATGTTTAGTGGCAATTCTTATAAATCTATACTTATAAAATAGTAAGTCCTGACTGACTGATTCATCATCGCCGAGCGTAAACTATGATAGTTAGGGCTATGAAATTTGGTGAGTAGGATCCTTTTATTGAGTAGACACGCACTAAGAAAGGAATTTTGGAATTTCTACCCCTAAGGGGGTGAAATAGGGGTTGAAAGTTTGTATGGAAGTCCGTCATTTTTTAAGTTAGAAACCTGAAACTTTACTTTTGGGCTGCTGATTAAAAATAAGTAAACACGTATTTCAGCGTTTTTGAATATTCAACCCCTAAGGGTGAAATAGGGGTTGACATTTCGTACATAGGTTAGTCTGGAAGTCCGTCATTTTTGAAGTCTGAAACATGAAACTTTATTTATGTGTTACTAATTTAAAATGAGTTAATACGTATTTAAGCGTTTCTGAATATTCTACCCCTAAGGGGTGAAATAGGGGTTAAAAGTTTGTATGGAAGATCGCCATTTTTTAAGTTAGAAACATGTTGCTTTATTCGCGTGCTAAGAACTAAAAATGAGTTAATACGTATTTAAGCGTTTCTTGGTATTCTACCCCTAAGGGGGTGAAATAGGGGTTGAAAGTTTGTATGGAAGTTCGTCATTTTTTAAGTAAGAAGCATGAAACTTACTTTTGGGCTACTGTTTAAAAATCAGTAGATACCTATTGAATCGTTTATGAATATTCTACCCCTAATGGGTGAAATAGGGGTTGACATTTCGCACATAGGTTAGTCTGGAAGTCTGTCATTTTGAAGTTCGAAACATGAAACTTTGTGTTTGGGCTACTGATAAAAATGAGTAGATACGTATTTAAGCGTTTCTTGGTATTTTACCCCTAAGGGGTGAAATAGGGGTTGAAAGTTTGTATGGAAGTTCGTCATTTTTTAAGTTAGAAACATGTAACTTTATTCATATGCTAAGGACTAAAAATGAGTTAATACGTATTTAAGCGTTTCTTGGTATTCTACCCCTAAGGGGGTGAAATAGGGGTTAAAAGTTTGTATGGAAGATCGCCATTTTTTAAGTTAGAAACATGTTGCTTTATTCGCGTGCTAAGAACTAAAAATGAGTTAATACGTATTTAAGCGTTTCTTGGTATTCTACCCCTAAGGGGGTGAAATAGGGGTTGAAAGTTTGTATGGAAGTTCGGCATTTTTTAAGTAAGAAGCATGAAACTTTATTTTTGGGCTACTGATTAAAAATGACTAGATACCTATTTAAGCGTTTATGAATATTCTACCCCTAAGGGGTGAAATAGGGGTTGACATTTCGCTTATAGGTTAGTCTGGAAGTCTGTCATTTTTGAAGTTCGAAACATGAAACTTTGTGTTCGGGCTACTGACTAAAAATGAAATAATACGTATTTAAGCGTTTCTTGATATTCTTCCCCTAAGGGATGAAATAAGGGTTGAAAGTTTGTATGGAAGTTTGTCATTTTTTAAGTCAAAAAATTGAAACTTTATTCATGTACTACTGATTAAAAAAGAGTAAAGAGGTATTTAAGCGTTTCTGGATATTCTACCCCTAAAGGGGTGAAATAGGGGTTGAAAGTTTGTATGGAAGTCCGTTATTTTTTAAATTAGTACCATGAAAATTTAATTTTGGGCTACTGATTAAAAGTAACTAGATATCTATTTAGCGTTTCTGCATATTTTACCAATAAGAGGGTGAAATAGGGGTTAATTTTTTTTATGAAAATCCGTCATATTTAACTTAGAAACCTGAAACTTTACTTTTGGGTTGCTGATTGAAAATGAGTAAATACGTATTTCAGCGTGTCTGAATATTCTATCCCTAAGGGGTGAAATAGGGGTTGACATTTCGTGCATAGGTTAGTCTGGAATTCCGTCATTTTTGAAGTTTGAAACATAAAACTTTATTTATATGCTACTGATTAAAAAAGTGTAGAGACGTATTTAAGCGTTTTTGGTTATTCTACCCTTAAGGGGGTGAAATAGGGATTGAAAGTTTGTAGGGAAGCTCATCATTTTTTAAGTTAGAAACATTAAACTATATTTTTGGGCTACTGATTAAAAATGAGTAGATACCTGGTAAAGGTTTCTGGATGTTCTACCCTCAAGGGGTGAAATAGGGGTTGCAAGATTGCATGAAAGTCTGTCATTTTTTGAGTTAGAAACATAAAATATTATTTTTGGGTTACTAATTAAAAACGAGAATATGCATATTTAAGCGTTTCTGGATATTCTACCCCTAAGGGGAGAAATAGTCATTGGCATTTCATGTATTGGTTAATTTGGAAATCCGTCATTTTTTCGTTTTCATGTTTCTGATTACAAATAGATGAATACTTATATCAGTATTTATGCGAATTCTGCTCCTAAAGGGGTTGAAATATGGGTCGAATGTTTGTATGAAAGTTCTTTTAAATGGGATAATGATCAAAAATAAATAACTAAATACGTTTAAAACATGAATAAATTACTGATACATTATTTTACACAGTTTTAATTAAATGCGTATGATCAACTTCCACGCGAGCAAAGCCGCGGGCAACAGCTAGTCTAAATATAAATCATTACCATAAGAGTTGCTTATATTATGATATACTTAATAGTCGTTGTCTTACAGTTTTAATAATAAAAGAGGGAAAATTAGTTTTGCATATAATATTTACTAAGGTTTATTTTACAGTTTATCAAGTTGATTGTAATTATATATGTGAGGAAGTGGGAATTGCATTAGTCGTATTATCCTATGTTAATTGATATTATTGCATTCCGGCCAGGCACCTTAACGAGTTGTCCTTTTACACTAGCTGACCCGTGCCCACTTCGTTTAGGCGGTAAATATTTTTCTCCGACTTACTTTGCAAATCCGGCTACCACGAAAAAGTCTTTCCACTTTTCAGGTTATAATATAGCCTATGTCATTCACAAATAACGGAGCCTTCTATTGGTAAAAGAATTTTCAAAATTAGTTCGGTAGATCCAGAGATTACTCCCTACAACATCACAAACTCCCAAACTTAACCTCTTTATATAAAAAAAAACAATGTAAAATAAAATAATATAAAATAGTATAGTATTGATCTCATCACAGAAAAGTCTGTGCAATACAAAAATAATCACAAACCATACTAAAAGACCAACACAGTAGATGAAGTCATTTATATTTAAAAAGACAGACGTAAATTCTGAGTTGATTCGTATCTGATCTAAATTATAATGTCTGCTTGTAATTTTAAGAGCTCGTCTTTTTTCCTTTAACTACTTAAATCAGGTTTTGAGACGCAATCCTTCACATCTTTAAATTGTCTGAGAGCTTTTTTATTAGTACGAACATGTTTTGCAATATAATGATGTTTGAATATAGTTTTAAAGACAATCAAATTGTTACAAAAACAAGAAGTTAGAAACGGTAAAAATTAACAAGAAAATCAGCCAAATCGAAGAGAGAGTAATGATGAAAGAAAGAAAGAAAGAAAGAAAGAAAATTATTTATTTTGGCAGCAAAAAGTAATCATACATAAAACACAAAGAAAAAAAGGTAATTAAGCCAAAAATGGACCCAATTCAGCATTGTGTCAGACAAGGCGTCTGACGCTGGTTTTCAATTGGGCCCAGGTGACGCCGTGCATAAAGATATTCTACATATCCGTGCCATATACATATACAATATATATATACAATAACAAAAACAACAGTTACATACACACAGTATTGCCTTATACTCAACATATTTTGACATTGCGGGGACCGCACGCCCGCATTTCGGAACTGAGTGTGTAGCGCTGCATGTTGGTATCGGTCAACGCTATATAAGAGATGTGTTGACATTCAGCATATTTAGTCTCCGCTGTGCGTCTATTAAATACTGCCGCAATCTGTACTTGAATGTGCCGATTGTATTTAATGACCTTAACGGCGGTGGCAAATTGTTCCATATTTTCGACGCTGCATGACGCTGATGACGAAGTAATATTCATGGATTTTGGTCTATTGCCAAGAATATCCAGAGGAATTTCAGTCTATTACATCCTTTTTCATCATTGCACATAGGAGATAATTTATTGGGGCACGATACTAAGAAGTAATGTGATCTTATACTCGTGGATGAACTCTGTTTGATATTTTTTTTTTTGATGGGTGAAGCCACAGCGCAAGGTTATTATGCCGAATGTAGATAGTATGCAGTTCACTCAAAAAAAAAAACAAAGCGGAAACTACTATTTTTTCTATCCTATAGTAATGTTTCTGCCTATAACCCAATAGTATATATTTTATTTTTAGACTTTCGCGACTTTTAAACATAGTTTTTGTTGTATAACGGGACTTATCTATACTAATATATAAAGCTGAAGAGTTTGTTTGTTTGTTTGAACACGCTAATCTCAGGAAGTACTGGTCCGATTTGAAAAATTATTTCAGTGTTAGATAGCCCATTTATCGAGGAAGGCTATAGGCTATATATCATCACGCTAAGACCAATAGGAGAGGAGCACCAATGAAAAATCGTTTGCGCCTCATATTGCCCGTAGCGTGAAAATTTCCCCCGTTTTTGAAACATTCTTAATTGTTGCTCCGCTCCTATTAGAAGTGGCGTGATGATATATACCCTATAGCCTTCCTCGATAAATGGACTATCCAACACCGAAAGAATTTTTCAAATCGGACCAGCGGTTCCTGAGATTAGCGTGTTCAAACAAACAAACAAACAAACTCTTCAGCTTTATATATTAGTATAGCTTATAAAGCTGAAGAGGGTGTTTGTTTGTTTAAACGCGCTAATCTCAGGAACCGCTGATCCGATTTAAAAAAATCTTTTAGTGTTGGATAGAACATTTATCGAGGAAGGCTATAGGCTATATATCATCACGCTAAGACCAATAGGAGCGGAGCACCAATGAAAAATGTTTCTAAAGACCTATAGTATTGAATATGTGTCTACGTTTGTTGCAGAAGCGTCTCTAGCCCATGAAGCGCATGTGTTCAATCATTACTTTAGGGCCCTTTAGTAAGCGTAGCGAACTTAGTAAGAGCGCAGATTCATTAGCGGCCGGCGCCCCTAACAGTGCTGCGTCCGTGTACACCAAGATAAAGACGCCCCTGGCTTGTTGTGGGTCATTTATAGTATGCTCCTGCAAAATTTACGATATATGTCTATTGTTTCTTCTAGTGAAAACGCTTGGGAGACAGTTTACCAAACCTTTTAATGCATCATTTAATATTTTTTTACCTAGACTAGCAATCAATCATGTATTTACCAAAATAGACAATTTAAACCTTGACATTTTGTTTTAATGTTCTCATGTTGTGCCAATAATTGAAATGAAGGATTGTTTGCCATTATTTAAACAAGATTTATCATTTATTTGTTTGAGATTTAATTATTTGCATCTTGTTTCGTATTTATTTTCTCGTAAAAGATTGCCGTACAAGACTTCGCCTAATCGAATGAACTATAATCCAAGATTGACAGAACCAGTTGTCCAACTAGTAGGTAGTCATCTTCCTAGTCTTTTTAAATCCCAATATTATTTGGGGTCGTCTACTAGCTAAGCCAGTTGTAACTGATTATCAGATTTTCCTAGAAGTGACTGGCATCGGACTCTGCAACACTGAGGGCGAACTGAATTCGAAGGTTGAACTAGTTGTTGTCAGTGTATTTGAGGGCACCGACTTCTAAATAATGATTGCCATAGATGTTATTGACTACCACAATAACCTAACTAATATATAGTGTAAAATCATTAAGTGTTACTATATCACATTTCGGTAGCATACCTGTAAATTCAAAGTTCATACTTCTACTCTTTGTTTTAACGGTGAAAGGAAAATATAGACACAGACCTTGCATATCTATGTGTTGTCTAAGTGCTTCAACTCTCCCTTCCTGAGTTGATGAAAGATAGACCAGCAATGAACCCTGGATAATTTTAAAAAAGTTACTCGTTAACAAGTGGTAATGAATTCGGGAATTTTAAACAAACAAAAATATTTTTATACATATATGTATATCTCTCTGTGACATTTTTTACCGACTTATACAGAAAGAGGAGATCCCAAAAATCCATACAACAAAATTTTGCTGAAGTCAGAGAGAGGTAAATTGGGGATTGACCCATGTTACGATATTACGTATATTTTTTGTTTTTACAAGGCACTGAATACACATAGACACTACTGAGAATATGCATTGTGATGTCTTTTATTGCAATTGTGTATATAAGAAAATTCAAGAACAAACATAAATGGAAACTTTTAACCGTTTATAACCCAGCATTTAATATTAATGTATTGCATCAATTGAATAATAACATTTTCACGAGGGCTATATTTATTCAGTTTACATATTTATTGCCAACGGACTAAAACAATGGGTCATGAATGAATTCTATTTATGAATGTACTAAACATATGACCATAATATCAGTACTTCGTATTTTGAGTTTTACTTCTTTGTCATAGGGTGTGAGTTACTTTGATACGTAGGTACAGTCGAGCAGTGCGACTGTAGTTATTTACGGATTACGTTCATTATTTATTTAAATATTCTGTACATTACATTTATTATTCTGGCGATGTACTTTATTTTGACGTTTGCGGAATAACTACATAACACTATAGATTTAAATTATCTTCAGAAATATAATAGTTGGTTTGTGTATACAAAACAAATGCATAATGGTTCCGCATACGTATTATTCTGATGGCTATGTTTTAAAAGATTACTTTACTACTTCATGTTTAATACAAGTGTGACATTTAATGTATGCTGTCGTATAAGATTGAAGTATATTGTACCATATTAGACTTAAAACCGACTTCAAACTAGTTTGGGAAGAAAGGCTCGGATAAAGGCAAGAAACTGAATTAGAGAAAAAACTGCGGACCCGATTCATGAACTATTGGCTGAGTCTGACTCGCACTTGTATTATATAATTAGGTAGTTTGTTTATGTTATTTTAAATAAATTTTGTGAGAGAGAAATATATATAAACTATCACATTAATATATATATAAAGGCAAAAGTTTGCGAGTGTGTTAAGTGTGTATGTTTGTTATTTTTTCACGCAAAAACTACTGAACGGATTTGGATGAAACTTTACAATAATATAGCTTATACATCGGAATAACACATAGGCTACTATTTGCCGCGATAACCAACATACACATACGGCGGAGCCGCGGGCAATAGCTAGTATATTATATATATATATATATATATATATATATATATATATATGAAAGAAGTGTAATTCTATAACACTAATATAACAAAAAAAACTCAATTTTTCTATCCTTTCAAATAATTGATCATATTATGTTAACAAACAGGTAATGAAGGACATTTTCTGCAAAACTCACAAACGAATCTAGTTTAAACAAATAGCCAGAACGATGGTAAAATTGTTTGTCATGTCTTTTATTACTTTAGCACCTGCAGATGTTCAAATATTTGTTGACTGTGGTAAATATGAGTACACCCTCGTTAAGATTACAATGGTAACCATAAAATTTGGTTGTGCGAAGCCATATTTGTGTGAAGGAACGGGTGTTATGGGCCATCTAGAGCCGGTAGGTAATCTTGTCCATGCAGATCGTGTTTTATTAAAAATCATTTTTTATTTTGCTTGATCTCTTTAACCCTGTCTTGACAACCTAGAATAAAAATTTAAGAGGTGAATTTGATGACTGTTTAGACTACTGCACGGTGATTACTCAAAATTTCGAAATTCTGTCGTTGTGAATTTTTATACATTCACTTTATTGAAAACTTCAGGATTTCGATAGGAGGCCAGGAGGAGGAGGAGTGCTCGCGCTGTCAAGTAGAGAAAGGAGCATCAGAGTTCCAAAACCCCATCTACAAACCGTAGGTGGCCCGAGTTGCGTTGGGGTTCCAGGGATTTTCTTCCGAGGGTGCACCTGGTTCCCCGGCTTCTAGTACCCGAGACGGTGTGCGGTTTTAGTCGGTTCGAGTCCGACATAACCGAGGTGGTATCCCAAGGGATTGCCGCACAAAAAAAGGGTGCAAACGAACAGACGTATCGCCTGATGGTAAGCGATTACCCGCAACACCAGAGGCGTCACAAGTGCGTTACCGGACTTGGAGGGATGGGTAGGGGGCTGGGGAGGGGTTGGGGTATAGTCCTCCGGTATACTCACTCACTCGGTGAAACACAGAGCAGGCGCTGTTTCACACTAGTTTTCTGTAAGGCCGTGGTAGCACTCCGGTTGAGCCAGATTCATGCCGAAGCGTGGCTCTTCCACGTTATCTTTCTTTCAGTAGATACCATAGTACCCGTACCGAAGTAGGAGCCCGTAGAAATATCGGAGTACCGATACCGGTACCAGAGTAGGAGCCAATAGAAATCAGTGTAATTGGTGTTGTTATTTTGGAACACCAGTTTTCGTCTCTTCGCATCATTTTCGACATTTCGTTTTACATAGCCTCTCTTTATCCACCTTTGCCTTAAGAGTTTTATTTGTGTAAATGCAATGTACATTTTAAACCGACTAAATTCACACGCTTTCATTGGCTTTATCTTAACGTTTAATTGTTTGTTTATTTGTATGTTACCGAAGCCTTTGAACTCGGATTCTATCTACTTTGCTGGGTGATTTGTCTTCTGGCGTGTTTATATCGAAAACATAGAAATTTTATCTACGAAAATGATGTTCGAGTTCGATTTAACATTAAAGCGTGTTTTCTATTTATTTTATTTTAAGTTTATAAATAGTTTTTCCAAATTTCCATTCCAAGATTCCGGAGGAGAAATATAGTTGCGACTTTAAGTTGCATGGGTCTCAAAGTTAGCATTAGGGGATCCATCTGTTCATGTATTTTTCACTACAAACCCCTCCATAACTGCAAAGAAAGCGAAAAAAATAAAAACTTAAAGCAACTACCCACTCATGGTATGAAAACAATCTTTAATTTTTTTTCAACTACCTTCCTATTATATCTAAGTGTACAGATCTTAAAAAATTCTGCGCCCACGTGCGTAGACGTCAGATTGTTCCTAAATCCTCTATTACACGAACTGATTATTAATAAGATCTTATATTCTCCAAACACGTATTATACATTAGCATATCTATCTATACTAATATATAAAGCTGAAGAGTTTGTTTGTTTGTTTGAACACGCTAATCTCAGGAACCGCTGGTCTGATTTGAAAAATACTTTCACTGTTAGATAGCCCATTTATCGGGGAAGGCTATAGGCTATATATCATCACGCTAAGACCAATAGGAGCGGAGCACCAATGAAAAATGTTTCAAAAACGGGAAAAAATATCACGCTACGGGCAATAAGAGACGTAAACGAAGTTGCGTGGGTCAGCTAGTACTAATATATAAAGCTGAAGAGTTTGTTTGTTTGTTTGTTTGAACACGCTAATCTCAGGAGCCGCTGATCCGATTTGAAAAAAATTATTCAGTGTTAGAAAGCCCATTTATCGGGGAAGGCTATATATCATCACGCTAGGACAAATAGGAGTGGAGCACCAATGAAAAATGTTTCAAAAACGGGGAAAATTATCAGAAGACGCAAACGAGGTTGCGTGGGTCGGCTAGTCGCTCATATAGTGGTTTGTATCTATTTGCACGTTCCATATTATACCAAAAAAAAAAACACATCCAAAACTGTCGATCCTTTTAAGAACTGTGATACCACAGGCAGACATGGTGGTTAAATATATAACAGACCTCTTTTCGCGTCTGGGGTTAAAAAGAAGGGTTTTTATTATTTATATATGTATCTTGCATTGCAATTGTACGAGGCGGATTTAATCCAACATGGCATTATCTTGAGTTTGTTCAGTAAGGGACAAGGCAGGTGCATATGTATGATAGAAAAAGAGAAAGGAAAAAAACATGGGTTTAAAAGTAACTAGCTGATCCATGCAACCTCGTTTGCGTCTCCTATTGCCCGTAGCGCGATAATTTTCTCCCGTTTTTGAAACATTCTCCATTGGTGGTATAGCCTATAGCTTCCTCGATAAATGTACTATCCAACACTGAAAGAAGTTTTCAAATCGGACCACTGGTTCTTGATATTAGCGGGTTCAAACAAACAAATGGCTCTCAAGGAACTCTTCAGCATTCTAATATTATGGTATAGATTCAAGGAAATCGATTTTTAGTTCTAGTGTAAGTATCATATTTTATTAGTGCATTGGATATGTCTTTAAAACACTCGATTGGAACGGACGATTAATCGATATCAATGACCACATGACATGGCATGACATTTCACACTTGCGACTTGCAGAAGAAATACTCGTAGTGATTCTGGTAGTCTCTTAAAACCTAAAGTTAAAAAGAAGAAGAAATGCTTAACAGTCTAGAAAATACTTCAAAATGAGTGTGACAAATCTCCGAATTACTATCGGGGATGGGCAAGTTTAAGAATACACGCGCATATCGATTCCAACCAAATTTTATATTTTCGTTCTCACTCATTATATTCTTGCATACATCTTTAAATATTTGCATAATTTTATTTTAGACGTCATCAACCCATTGCAGTGCACATATTTTCAATCAATAGAAATTTACTTTAGTAACTAAACTAATTGCAGTATTCTTATATAGGTGGTATCCATATTACTATTTGTTTACGATCTCAACAACTTATTAGTCAACAGTAAGGAGGCTCGTCAAAGCTTCTTGTAATAAACGATATCGATAAAGTACCAATTTCACAATAAATGGCTACTAAATAAACAAATTATTGCCTGACTACCTAATTAAATGGATGATTTGAACCAACATAATATTGTTCTAATTGACTTTCTAAATAGAGTAGTGGTTGTAATTGTGTAATTATACAGATAAAAGTTAAATGTTTTCGTAGCGCAACGCACGCAACTACATTAATTAAGATATATGACTGTCATATCCTACTATCATTAATTTAGAGATTACGTTTAGGAAGTTTTTGCATGACTTATATGTATAAATAACGAAACGGATGTTCATAATTAATCCGTGTTTAAACCCTGCCAAATGACATTTATTCAATCGAACTGCAATTTAATTAGTTTAAGAACACATGGTTTGAATAAATAGAATAAATATATATATACAGTAAAGGCCGGCAACGCACTTGTGACGCCTCTGGTGTTGCGGGTGTCCATGGGCGGCGGTAATCTCTTACCATCAGGCGATACATCTGTTCGTTTTCCCCCTTATTTCATAAAAAAAAAAATACGAATCGTACCATTTGTAAAGTGGTTTTTAGAAATCACAAGAGGAGATAAGGTAATCCAAATTTGAAATATTGCAGGCCTTTTCCTTTTTCTCCACGTGAGTCTCGATCTATGCTTAAGAATGTTCTCATTTTGTTCTAGGTAAATAAATGGACCGACCCTGTGGGGGAGGGGATGTTTCGGCAACCTCATACGATGAAAAACTACGAAAGAATAGCTTAACACCTACATAATATTCTATAAGGTCGTAATATCAATCTCGTGGGTGCCGAAGTATGACTTTGAATATTCGTTTTCAACTAACAAACCATTTTATCAGTAAAGTAACTATGTATATACTATCTTGTAGTGTGTAGGTAATAAAAGAACATACGCATATAGTTACAATAGAAATACATTGAAACATGTAACAATTTAACTATGATTTGAGAATGAGGATACTGAGGATTACGATGGCTAGATCATGACTTCGTCTAGACGATGTAATACAATTTGTGTCTTAATTTGCATAGTTTGTTGCTTCTTGAATTCTAATTATATTTACTTTTGTATAAATAATATAAGTATTGGATAACATAGCTATGATCAGACTTTCGTTAGTCGTAATGCAAATGTTATTGTGTGTTTCACTTCAAAAAATCTGCAGTTGAGTCGGTATTTTACGTTTACAATCTAGGCAGCAACTACTGCGACGGGGTTAATATATCGTTTTCGTTTGTATTTTTATGTTGCCCCAGTATTTCATAAATTATTAATTGATTTTGATTTTCTTTGTATTTGCATTTTTCATATTAATTAGCTTTCCTATTTCGCTGTATTTGCAAGGAAATATACAACCGCCTAAAATTTGTACAGGTTATGTATGATATAGTGTTCCCTATTTGG
This sequence comes from Spilosoma lubricipeda, assembly GCA_905220595.1. Taxonomy (NCBI): domain Eukaryota; kingdom Metazoa; phylum Arthropoda; class Insecta; order Lepidoptera; family Erebidae; genus Spilosoma; species Spilosoma lubricipeda. The sequence continues at coordinate 6,846,434 of HG992295.1, forward strand.
AATACCTATCCCATTATTCCTGATTTCCCAGCAACAAATAATAAACAAACCGTTTTTACCGTGGGAGAGCCACGCTTCGGCATGAATGGGCCGGCTCGACCGGAATGATACCACGGCCTCGCAGAAAACCGGTGTGAAATAGTGCTTGCGCTGTGTTTCACCGAGTGAGTGAGGATACCGGAGGCCCATAACCCAAACCCCCTCCCCCTATCTCCCCTCCCTATACCCCAAAGGCCGGCAACTCACTTCTGACGCCTCTAGTGTTTGCAGGTGTCCATGGGCGGCGGTAATCGCTTACCATCAGGCGATACGTCTGCTAGTTTGCCCGCCTATCATATATAAAAAAAAAACATATCTAACATGAAAGTAATGTCCGACATTAGCTAGTGTTCATAAAATACGCGCCGGCGCCACACAATAAAACCACACGTAATCTTAAGATTTGTGATCTGCCCATACTGACACGGTATAAATTATAGCACGCCGTTTTATACCAGTTTCGAATTTCGTCGAATAGTATGATTATTTTTTGCCTATTTGGTTGTACAAGGTCATTTACCTAATTTTATTAAGAAAATAGATATGTATCTATTGTAATTTATAACCGGTTCATTTCTAAGCTATACATATTTTTGTCCATAATCCCGCCAATTTCAAGGCGGAATTATGACGTTGTTGCAATGTTTTACCCTTATTTACTAATACCAATATATCATAGGAATATGTAGACTTTAACTGATATTGTGTTTGCTACAGTGGCGGATCTACAATTTGACGCCAGAACGCTATTTTATTATATTGTCAGTGGTAGTACAGTCACAGTCCCTTTTAAATTCTGTAATTCAATCTAGGGCATTGAATTCAATCTAAGTAATTTGTTAGTTTAAATAGTTTTTCTATCAGGGTTGATGGTAACAATAGTTATTTTGGTTAGATATGAAAACTTTTAGCAAAATCGAGAATCCTTCATTTAAATCTTCTGCTGTTTATCTATCTATCATTAGATAGATATCTACTGATGTAAGAGAAATGCTAAAATACCATTTAATGAGCTTCGTCGGTTGTTTTGTTACAACTTTTTTTCCTTTTCCAACAACTTCGGTTTGTCACGGTCTGTTCCAGTCAGTCCTCCTTTTCGAGAGAGAATGACTTATTCGTAGAATGAGTTTGCAGAGTTCCATATTACTCATCGTGTACCATGGCCGCAGTCTTGATATAGAACGAGATAATTCTTATTCTGATTGCCGAGCATGCTGCTAGTGTATGAAACGTCTCGTTACCACGTTCTGTATGCAACACGTTTTCACTTTTGTTCCTCATTTCTCATGCATCCACAATATGCCAAAACGAAGGGTGGCAGAATACGCTATATTTAATATATATTAAATAAACACGTAACAGGAAACATAAATAGTGAATTCCCAAACAGAAACAATTTATAATCCTTGAAAATAATGCTGCAACGCCGAAATTGTCGGTATATTTTACAGGAAAATTATATGAAGTGATAGGTTACCTCAAAGGAAAAACCTAGTCTTTTATATATATACCTAATTGGTCTAATTACATTAAAATAATCGAAGTGGTAGTTTAGAACGGAAGCAGCGCCAAACAATGAGGAAATTATTTCCTTGAGTGGTGCAATACTTTACCTCTTTATATGTAGCTTTTACTGAGTTATTTAAAGGTCATTAGTTAGGTTACAGACCATGGTACAACTCTGGGTTTCTCTTCGAGATAACGTATCAATTCACTTTGCTTTCCTGTAAAGTGTATCACAATTTAAAGGTTTAATTTACAATGTGTAATCAGTAAGTTTATGAAGAGAATAGTTTGGGATAAACTTTAGTGACACTGAGAGTGTAATCAAAATCAACCGATTCCTAATTAATGTATACAGCTAAAACTAAAATATTGATAAGTATTATGAGTTAATGAGCTAAACTCATAAAAACAGGGTGGATTTTGTAAATCTTCGTAAATTGTGACATATATCTTTTCAACCGGCTTTAAAAAGGGAAATGAATCTCAATTTGACTGCATTTTGTGTCTATTACTCATAACTTTCTACCGGGTATTCTGCTTTTATATTAAGACGGCATGTCCTTTTGGTAAATTTTCTAAAAATGTATCCTAGCCAGATCGATTCATCGCCTTCGAAACTACTAATTTCATTGAAAACGTTGTAGACGTTTTTGAGATTCCGATAAATACAAAAATCGGTCGTTTAAATGTATTCGATTTACGAAATATCTAATCGGGATCAACCAACTAAATTGTCCTAAATGCAAAACAGCTGACATTCTTCAGCTTCACATCATCAACTTTTAAGCCTTTTACACTTCACTATCCTACATATACCTCTTTTTTTTCTTTCAAAACCTTGTGCGTGTGATGACGAATTCAGAATACAGAGTATCGCCAACACTAGTCATCCGACGGGTCTCGTAAGAAACGATTGAGAGGGCAAACTATGGCGGGTAACATCATTGCAGAGAGAAATAACCCCGTATACAATACAAACCCGTCTAACGAGGGTGGTAGGTATAGCAATCCGAAGCTCCGTTTCTAAGCAGAGCTCTACATCTGACTGTGAAATATTGAAGACTGTTGATAACATATCGTAAAAAAAGCGCTTGATTACTCATCTGTTAACATCTTACGTCAGCACTTCAGCAGACTCTTACTTGTAACTGACAAAGTACATACTTGTTGGCTAGTCTTTAAAAAAACTCATGTTTTTTGAGATCTGACGAATTCGATTTGAATTACTTTTTTTTGGCTACACAACCAATCACAACTTGTGATATATTTGTACATGATATCCTGTAAGCATACCGACTTGTGCAAAAAAAACGGAACATAATTTTGTATGTATAGGAATACCTATTGAAATCGCATAACAATAGGTTTTATGTGTTTATCTATAGCAATATTAACCACATCCGTGTTGAACGATAATAATTGAAATAACTAAAAAAATAAATAAATAATAAAATGAAAAATACCTAATGGTGTAGATTGTTACTGTTTTAAAGTCTGTGTATTATAAGAGCTTATAAACCAAGTTTTGGAAATCTTCCATTCGTTCTATTTACAAGAAACTAGCTAAGCGACTGATCAATACTTCTCGTGACCAGAAGTCGGGACTTTTTCTTGCATAGAAAATTAGAATTGTTATTCAACGTGACACTAGCGGCAGCTTTCTCAGAAACAGTAACTAATGATCCGGAGTTCTATGACATTAGAAATAGTCGTGCAAAATATTATTTTCATGTTGTCTTGTTAATTAGTGTTAAGTTTAAATAGTTGATAAAATATTGTGTCTCCAATCAATGAATCTATATCATCATCATTTCAGCCAAAAGATGTCCACAGCTGGGCATAAGTTTCCACAACAACCGGTCCTGTACTGCCCGCATTTAATGGTCTATGTTTATAATGTACGAGCTGTACCATCGTTATTGCAGTTGTACCTACTGATAAAAAAACAACTTTTTTATGGTATAGATGGCAAACAAGCAGACGTATCACCTGACGGTAAGCGATTACCGCCGCCCATAGACACCCGCAACACCAGAGGTGTCACAAGTGCGTTGCCGGCCTTTGAGGGATGGGGAAGGGATGTAGGGAGAGGTTGGGTTTGGGCCTCCGCTATCCTCGATGCAAATGTGGACAATGCAGCATGGTGACCCACACTGTTAACGCCCTATAGGACGCGGACTCATAATGGGAGAGAAACACGTGCGCCATTTCAAGAATCAAAGAGTCTCCATGCCAAATTTCATTAAATCGGTGTAGTGGTTTAGCCTCGATAGCGTAAGAGACAGACAGACAGATAAAGTTACTTTCAAATTTGAACATTAATATGTATGTTTAAGCATAGTATAATTAGTTAAGAAGTCTTTTATATTTTAAAAAACTAAGAGAACGGATGCAGGAGTCTTCTGACCGGTCCCCTCATGGTCAAACGCATTAAACCGCACTTCCCTGTCGTGATTAAAACTTTACTTACTTACTGCATGCGTAATTATTGTATTTTATTGCATTGGACCATCAATACCATGATAACGTAATTGCAATACTTTGTTACAAAAATAAAATTACTTTTCGAAAGGATGAAGGCAAAAGCCATTATAGTTTTAGCGGTTTAATAACAAACGTTTAAAGACAAATTCATAATTTGAACAAAACACGCTACGTCGATTTCGTTAACTATGTACATACGATTTTATCAATAACGTAGGAACAAGTTTAATGTTTTTCAAAGGATATAGGTATTTTGGGTCCCAAAAAAGCCTGGATCACATTACGTACCTGCTTGCCTCAGCGATGATGGCAAACAGATATTAGCTCCTGGCCTATAAGTACATCAGAATCAGATTATCAACGCAGAAGACAAAGTTGGTACTTCAGGTACCATTCTATGTTTTTGTCTCACAACAAAAACTATACATTGTGTCATTATTTCTTTCCATTGTACCTGTATAATAGTCTCCATTTTGATGACCCATTTTCATTTAAAGTTCGAATTCACGTTACTTATACGGGCTCAGGAGAAAAACGTAACGAACGTATTTTATATTCTTTTTTTACCATTAACCCAGGATAATTTTTCATAAGGTATTTTCAAATTCAGTGAATCGGTTGTAAACAAAAACACCTGTTAAACTTATTTTAAATCACCAGTTTCATAGTTTGAAGAATTCTTCTTCATACTATGAAACTAGGAATCAAATTACTTGTATAAACTAAGTCTTTGAAATTTCAAAGACTAAGTTTTACATGAAATATGATTTTTATAATTCTGTTGACAATTTCGTACACATTTTATTTACATAGATAGTCCCAAAATCCTCAAGTTATCGCTAAGTCTGTGTCACAAACATGGATTATCTTACGGTTTATCCGTGCTTATATCTATTACCAGTTAGCTATTAAACGCTAAAACACGTATGCCTAAGTAAACAGTTGCATCTATACTCAATATTTATATAGTACGCCGTCCGTACTCAGCAGAATGTACGTGATTTGTAGGTCATACAAGGCGTTTGTAAAATTATTGAGTAAGTATATGTTTTAAGTAACCTTTGGTAAATATTGTATTGTAGAAGACGGCAAACATCATTACGACCTATGCTATGCTATTTTACAGACCTTTTTAAATGTGCAGTAGTCGTCAGAAGTTCCAATAAAAGTTAGAAGATTTAGGGCTCGAGGTACATCTTTGTTTATGGTGCGAAACATTATAAAAAGTTGACTATCTAAGAATAAAAATGTATGAACTTACATACTCAAACATACACATGACGTGTGTGACTACTATATATTATAACTATCGGTTTCAATAAATCTACTGATGCACCAATACAATTGTTCATGGCGGGATCGTTGAAGGTAAACATCAATTTATAGGTTTTATTGTATTTTTACATTTGTATTCATTACGTACAAGGTCTTTGTTTTACTCGGCCATTATTTTTAATAGACTCTGTTTTACAAGAGGCTGTAAATATATGTGAACAGAACAAAAATTTGAATATATAAATTACTTGTAAAAATGTCACATGAAGATCTACGTTCAGAACATCGAGATAGTACTTATATCTCGATGGTACAGAATTATAAAATTACTGTCTTTTATTTGTCATTTCTGCGCCGACTTTGTTGTATTCTTTAATATTTAGCATGTGAATTTTGTTAAATTCCTACTGGCGCCCTCAAAACATCAACACATAGGCACAAATTTTAACAAATCGATTACTTGCGAGGTAATTTATTCCCATTTTACCGTCTCATAAACATTTTAATCAATATTTTACAAACGAATATTAGGGCGGTTGATTTATTTGTCTATAAATATGTTAGCGCTGTATAACATAACAAAGCGCACGCACGTCATCACAACACCTACAAGACAGAGTAATAAAACCCATGCCTGAGGCTCACAGAAGCAAAGTGAAACCGAGTAAACGAACCACAATAATCTGACCCCTAGTTGAAGAACAACTTCGTTTACAACTCGGCCAATACGTAATTCTGATTTACATTGTAGCTCAAGTTACAATGGTGGTATGTTGTAGAAAGTTTTGAGTTTACCATATCAAGCAAGCGGTTTCAATCTCCAACTCCATATTAAATATCATATTCAATAATAATTTTATGACGATAAGCAAAGTTGATTGTAAGATTGCGTTGATAAACAACAAAGTGATGACAATTACGAATAAAATCTCCAGTACGCTTATATAAGATGGTTTCTGGGATCGCAAGGTTTAGGTCATCCGAAATTGGTAAAAGCAGGTTTATGTCTCAAGTGAACTCTTAATTAAGTCTGCAATTAAAAAAACTTGTAATATTTAAAGAAAGTTTATTTGTAAAGCAATACGCAACAATTTTTCGAAATATCTATATTTATCTGTCTTTATATCCAGGTATTAGCGTACTTGAAAGTCATTAGTAACAGTTATAAAGTAAAGCTCATAATCCAAATGTATATCTGTAAAAAGTATCGATTTCGAAGGTTTTGCGCGGGGAACATTTTAATATCAAATTTATAAGTATTTCTTTTCAGATATAAATCATGTACAATATTGTTCTCGAATTTCTGCATCTTGGTGATTTTATATTTCTACGTTCTTCTTTCACTAATAGTCGAAATAAACACAGTCTAAGAACCAAAAAGCCGAATACAAAGTTACCGCGTCGAACTTAATGTAAAAAAAGGTTAAATGTCACCAAGAAACCCCAAGAAAGATAATCAAGCGTTTAACTGCTCCTTTCTTTGAATGAAAAGACGTATCCAAATTCAATTACAGACAGTTCGTCAATTATAGAACACGTAACGAGCTTCTCAGGCAACAAATCGAAAGATTTAAACTTTAAACACATCAAGAGTCAGTATTCGCTAAGTGTTCATTAACCAGGCTTGCATTAATTTAATTATGATGTCGCTCCTAATTGGTCGTGCTACATTCCTTATTAGCAACTCTGTTTATGAGCTCACGGTGCATTTCCGTGCTTCTGTCTACTTATTAACTATTTTATTGTTTGCTACTCCTCATAAAACTGTAGGCCTAAATTCTAATTACGGGTTTTGAATAATGCAATTATTGTGTTCAAAGGACTTTCAATCTATATTAATATAATAAAGCTGAAGAGTTTGTTTGTTTGCTTGAACGCGATAATCTTAGGAACTACTTATTCGATTTGAAAAATTATTTCAGTGTTGGATTGTCCATGTATCCATGAAGGCTAAAGGCTATATAAGCTAGGACTAAGGCTGAAATTTATAAAGCGTACTTTGTCTTTGCTTATACTTACCTCACGAGTTAAGTTTGCGTTGAAATTTATAGTCATTATGCTTAGCTCAAGCTGAGCAAATGCTTAGCATTGTCTAAGTCACCGAAATCCTTGACTTAGCGATTACTTACGCGCTTGTAAAGATGTTTTGATGCTTCAAGTAGAAAAGCCGTAATGTAGTTTGAAAGCGTTGTAACAGGACTTCTGTAACAACGCTTAGGGCATGTCAGGGTCAAAGTTATAAGTTCTTTCAAAAAAATAGTAATTATATGCGATTGATCTCGAAACAATCTGAAATATTCAAATATATCGACTGGAGTGATACCACGGCCTCACAGAAAACCGATAAGAAGCAGCGCTTGTGCTGTGTTTCACCGAGTGAGCGAGGATACCTAAGGCGAAATGTCAGTTCGTTTTCCCATATATTCCATAAAAAATGTTATGACATTTGACTGACAAGTCAAATATACTCTTTTATTTGTACATGTGTTATTTTTGCCCTTTTTCACTTAAATTAATAAAAATCAACGGTTTAAATTGATTGAAATACAATTATTAACAAAGTTTATAAGATTACAAATATTTTAGTTTATAACAGCTATTTTCAAATATATAAAATGTTTTTAAAATATCTATATAATTCAAATAAATATGCTATGCAAATTGTAATGTTATACATTTTTTCCTGAGTTCTTGCTTAGCATACACTCAGTACATACTTAGCCCAAAGGACTATTAATTCGAATGCTAAGATTACACTGAGCAGGAACTTACGTAAGTTTAGCGTCAGCAAAGTCTAAGCACGCTTTATAAATTTCAGCCTAAGACCAATAGGAGCGGAGCAATAAAGAATGTTACAAAAAAGGGGGAAAATTATTATGCTACGGCTACGGGCAATAGGAGACGTAACGAGGTTGCGTGTGTCAGCTATTTTGATGCAATGCAAAATGCTTCCTATGTTAAAGTAAGTGCAATAAGAATACTATGTAACGAGCTTTCTGTGCTCATAAAGTAAGTTGGTTAATTTGTTTATTTTTTTTGTTTTGACCCTTAACAACCGAGCTGGTTATACAAATAAATAATCACGAAAAGACATAATGCCTAGTCGGACTATATTGAGTTATCGTTTTTTCTTTTATTTTTAAAAAGGAATCTGTTGCACTAGGAACATATTCTGTATCATGCGTTCAGTGTTATAAGGATAAACATACATAAAATAGTCAGAAAGAACACCCAGACTCAGTACAACAAGTTGTGGATCATACAAAATGTTATACTATGTGCGGATCGAACACACAGCACTAGAGTAATAGGACGCAGCGAGTTGGCCACTAAGCCATCTATGCCTCCAACTTAGTGAAGACCTATCGTAATTCTAAGCTTCTATTTCTGAAAATGCCGCTAGAAAAAAAGAAGGGAATTTGATATCAATAAAAATATCATTCCTAGAAATTAGAGTACACACTTGTACTTTGTAGTTATTACTTCACTCACACACAGTAATAATTACACCGATTTTACCCCCATTTGTTATGCTAAATCTCTCTTTAAAGCTTAAATTGAAATGAAGATTCCATTAGCTGCGATGCTAAAATAAATCAACATGTCTGTCCATTTTACACGCTCATGATTCTAAAAGTCTAGAACGAATTTTATGTTGCTCTAAAACGCATCCATTGAAATCAGTATGACATCCATGAAAATTGAGTTAAAACTAAAAGCCGGTGTAACTGTGGGCACAGAATGTGGAGCAAAATAATAAAATAATCCATATTATCTTAAGCCACGTTATTAATGAATGTTAAGCACGCAATGTCAATAAAGATAATGGTTTTGGAAACCTAGCACGGGGTTTTGTGTCAAAAAAGTCCCGTTAATATTTAGACTGTTAGTGAGAGATCTTAATTCTATCGGGTGTGGGTTTGACTATTCTGACTGCCTGCCTCGGTGGTGGAGCGTATGCGACTGGTGTGCTTGAAGTCTCGGGTAGGATCAAATGTTTGTATGATCTTTGTTTCGGAGTTTGGGTGTTTTCTATGTATAATATGTATGTACTTAAAAAAAGTATATATGTATTTATATCACTTGTCTTGTACCCATAATACAAGCTCTGCTTATTTTTGGCTCTAGATGACCGAGCGCCATTCAGGGTGAATATAATGACACAAGTGTAGGAAGCACACAGGCCAGGTGGAGTGGCGACTAGTTCAAGATGGCTGGCAGGAACTGGATGCGAGAAATCCAAAATCGATCAAAATGGCGTGCAACGGGGAAGGCCTATGTCCAGCAGTGGACTGCAATAGACTGATGATGATGATGATGAGTACGATTATTTGTTGTGTCACCCGGACACAACAAATAATCGTAGGGTGTGTGTATGTAACATTCATACTACATATAGTTGTTAGTGATAGATAAATTATTTTAAGTTTCACTAAAGTTATTTGCCATTACTGATGTATGTAGCATCAGTAATTGAAAATAACTTGTCCTGTAACGGAATCGAACCAGCAACCTCCGGCTCAGTAGTCGGTATGGTATTTTTATATTTTACGAGCTGTTGCCCGCGGCTCTGCCAGCATATTTTATCGGTTTTTGCGCAAAATAGTAGTCTATGTGTTAATCCAGGGTGCCAGCTTCCTGCATACCAAATCTAATATATAACATTCTCGTGTCACAGTTTTAGTTGCCAAACTCCTCCGAAACGGCTTGTCCGATTCTCATGAAATTTTGTGAGCATATTGAGTAGGTATGAGAATCGAACAACATCTATTTTTCATCCCCCTAAATGGTAATGGTCACCCATCCTTAAAAAAAAATTATGGCATAACGACATTTGCCGGGACAGCTAGTTTTATATAAATTGATCCAGTCGTTTACACGTGAAGAAGTAACAAACATAAACACTCACAAATTTTCACTTTAGTAATATTAGTGTGATATTATGATTTTAACTTGGAACGTTCTTCTTCCAAGTTTGTTCACTCGGGCCCATGCTAACTCCGTCGTTAAAAGTATAACAAAAGCCATGGTGAGCATTCACTCCGTGAACTAAATACATAGGTGAATAATTTCGTCACATGATATTTTAAATAATTTCTCCTGTAACTGTATATTATCCGGCATCGCCATACATAAAGTTAGTAAGAAGTATAGTTGCTTTACAATGCACCTTTTTTTGTATACCGTTGCGTGACTGGACATCATTTTATGGCATATAAAAATAACGAACCGTGTGAAATTTATGACTTAAAAATGTTGGTCTTGATGTTTTTTTAGAACATTTGAAAGTTTTTATTTCACTACAGCTTAGAATAACCTTGCCACCTGATGGATGATTTACGATAATTGTAATACTTAAGATTATTGCGTGGTGGTACCGTTCTGTGTTTATTCGTTGCTTGTTAATACTGAGTGACGCTACTGGAGCTTAAGACCCCCTTCCATTCTAGGAGATGAGCGTACTTAAAAAATGGAAACACATTTAACTTTTTTTTTTTCTTTATTTCCAATACATATACATTTACAGATACAGTGATAAAAACTGCACCACAAAGACCTCGCAGGGTCTATCTGGGTAGCAGCGAGTCGCTTTAAACTATTTTATATACATAAATTAACTCACTCACACACACATTATGTTACTAGCCATTTTTTTTCTTTTTTTTTTATGGAATAGGGGGCAAGCGAGCAGAATCACCTGATGGTAAGTGATTTCCCTCCGAGCTCCGACTCTTGGTTGTAAGTTTCCATAGGCAGCGGTATTAGGTAAAGATATTTTAGGTATATTTTTTTACTGGACTGTTGGCTTAGTGGTTTAAGCGGTCAACATGCCGCTTTCTACTGCGCATAGTGTTGTGGGTTTAAATCCCACATGGGACAACACTTTGTGTGATCCGCAAATTGTTGTTCTGAGTCTCGGTGTTCTTTTTGTCTGTTTCATGTATGTTTGTATATTTTTAAAGTCCCAGTGACACAGGATATATATTCCCAACGCAGGAGTTGCCTTTTCAAATAAAATATGCATAAAGCTTTACGGTAGAATATACAAACATGGCCTAACTAATACCCTTGCTTCGCTATAGTTGGGTAAAAAGAACCTTGCTTGTGAGGAACACCTTGACTGACCTTGAATGTACTAAAACCGTCATAAACATGACAGTATGATGTGTTGCAGGATGAAGTAGATAATATGTTATCTTGTTATTGACAGCAGAGGCGGATCTGTGACGCTGTCTGGCAGTACTAAAAATCCTACCTTTATTTAAAATCATTTACTTTTAGAATCTGTTTACGTGTCTGTTCCATCGTCATCATCTCAGCCGAAAGAGGTCCACTGACTGTCATACACTACCGCGCCCGCCATAGACACTCCGTAAACCTAAAGTGAATTTAGTCAGAGTGTCGAAGGAAACTCCTTAATTTGAGGTAAAAACATACTGCGAAGCATACCAGAATGTATGCAAACGTTCAATAAAGCAAGAGGGGATATTACGCGTTACTACGTGAAGTCATTTTTGGTTGTTATTTTAAGAAACAAAAAGAAAACTTTTAACAAAAATTCTTTTAAAACCTTTATTTTTACCAAATTGTTATTAAAATTTTAACTTTAAAGTATCAATTTTAACCAAACTTACGTTATAATATAAACCCTTAACACATTATTTGACCATATAAAGTTAGACCATTATTTAATTTTGTGTCACTTTTTCTGTAGATGAGGGTAACTAGGTCTCGTTTTTTTTAACTTGTGGAAACCCCCTCGGACCGTCACCCAGCCGGGGTTTGCGGCAGTGTGTCGGAATCGAAGCGACTAAAACCACACGGTGTGCCACTCTGCGCCTGGAAAGAGAGAGATCCGGGAACTGCTGTTGTTAAGACCTCCGGACCCAAAGGTAACTAGACCTACCCGAAAGATCCTCACAACAAACGGTTCTGTGCTGCCTGCATCCAGTGGTTTTCCGCGACCTTCATCGTAAAGTCTATTACATATCTAAAGAAATTAAACAAAGCTCTAAAATCAGGTAGATAGGCAACATACACCGGTTAATAACATACGTAACAGTTTGTTTAACTTAATTTTCACACAACACACCTGTGATAGTAGAAAGCTGAATAATGAATTTAGACCTACAAGTTCGCAGATAAGTTCCGAGACGTTGCGTCTGCGCACTCTGTGTCAGCGAGTGATAAATATGAGTGCTGTAGGTGAGGTCATTGTTTATGTTGCATTAGTCCTCTTAGCAGTTCCTAGTATAAAGATACGCTTGTATAATGAGACAGATAACACTATCACAATGTACCTCACGCCTTGCTAATAAAACTGGACTTAGCCCTGTTGTTATAATTTTTTTATATATTACTAGCTGTTGCCCGCGGCTTTGCTCGCGTGGAAGTTGATAATATGTATTTAATTAAAACTGTGTAAAGGTATGTATCAGTCACATATTCATGTTTTTGAACGTATTTATTTATTTTTGATCAATAGCCCATTTAAAAGAACTTTCATACAAACATTCGACCCATATTTCATCCCCTTTAGGAACAGAATTCGCATAAATGCTGATATAAGTATTCATCTATTTCGAAAAATGACGGAATGCCAGACTAACCTATGTACGAAATGTCAACCCCTATTTCACCCCTTAGGGATAGAATATTCAGAAACGCTGCAATACGTATTTACTCATTTTTAATTAGCAACCCAAAAGTAAAGTTTCACGTTTCTTATTTCTATGTATTCTTAAATATGACGGATTTCCATGAAAAAAATTCAACCCCTGTTTCACCCCCTTAGGGGTAAAATATGCAGAAATTCTAAATAGATATCTAGTCATTTTTAATCAATAGCCCAAAATTAAAGTTCTTTGGTACTAATTTAAAAAATAACGGACTACCCTACAAACTTTGAACCCCTATTTCACCCCTTTAGGGGTAGAGTATCCAGAAACGCTTAAATACGTATCTACTCTTTTTTAATCAGTAGCACATAAATAAAGTTTCATGTTTCTAACTTAAAAAATGACGAACTTCCATACAAACTTTCAACCCCTATTTCATCCCCTTAGGGGTAGAATACCCAGAAACGCTCAAATACGTCTCTACTTTTTTTTAAATCAGTAACACATAATAAAGTTTCATGTTTCAGACTTCAAAAATGACGGACTTCCAGACTAACCTATGTACTAAATTTCAACCCCTATTTCACCCCTTAGGGGTTGAATATTCAAAAACGCTGAAATACGTATTTACTCATTTTTTATCAGCAGCCCAAAAGTAGTTTCAAGTTTCTAACTTAAAAAATGACGGACTTCCATACAAACTTTCAACCCCTATTTCACCCCCTTAGGGGTAGAAATTCCAAAATTCCTTTCTTCTTCAATCAGTCAGTCAGTCAGTCAGTCAGGACTTATTATTTTATAAGTATAGATATATGTATATAATAATAATATGTTTATTTATCCAAAAAATTACAACAACCATGCACCAAAGTAGTTTTACAAGATATATGTAACAAAATGTACTTTGTACAAAAGGTACTTTAATTCAAAAAATCTTTAGTTAAAATTGTTGTCTATCTGCCTGTTTGTTTCGGTTAATCTCTGTAAGATATAGATTATAAAAGATCCGCATTGATTTTGACAGATGCCGATTTATCAGATAGCTGATGATAAAAGGAATAACTTGTGCTACTTAAACTTATAGCACCGTCTACTACTACTGTCTCGCCGATACATTTTGATTTACACTAAGGTTGCCTGAAAGAAATTGCTTTTAACAATTAGTCCGCCCTTTGCACATTATATATTTGTCACTTTATGTATTAGCATATTTGCAGATCACACAAACATTTGGTCCGACCCAGGAATCGAACCCGAGACCTCAAACCACAGCAGTCGCGTACTCTACCACTGCGACAACGAGGCAGTTTTAAAAAACAATATGTATTGTAAATTCGAAAGTAACACTGTCTCTCTATCTGTCTGTTCGTTAAGCTTTCATGGCTAAACTGCTGCACCGAATGCTTTGATTCTTTAGAAAAGACATAGGCTACTATTTACCGCTGTAAGCAACATACATGCTGGCGGAGCCGCGGACAAGAGCATGTTTTGTTAATAATTTATTTAGGTGCTTTTTTAAAAATGATAAGGGTCAAATAAGCAAATAAAAACTTAAGGATACGTAGCTATCGCCACCCATGGTCACTTGCAGATCAAGTAGGTACAAGAACAGCGGCCAAAGAGTACCAATACCGAAATAAGGGTTTTGGGACCTCCACTTGGAACTCCACTTAAGTAATTTCACTCACTCCGCAAAATACAATCAAAGAATTCCTTAACACCTAAAGGAATAATAATATAAGATCGTAAATAACCCCATAAATCTACTTTAATACCCGTTGCTACGAGTAAAAAACTATAAAATCGACATTGCGTAGATACGAAGATAGATAAATAATAGAATTATGTTTCGCAACATCCTCTAATCTCCCGCCTGACATTTTACGATCATGTGGGTGTAACTTTGCTCTTTTATTTACCTCTGAACGTAGACAATTCCAGGTAGAAGGCACGTTTGTTTGAGATGTATTTGTTTGAGGCAACACAATACAATAACCGCGCAGTATACGCTACGCTACCGCACTGTGCTCGTTTCAAAAGCACATTGTTAAAGGAAAACATGTTCTATTCTTTGCTTGTTAAGTTTTTAGCGGTTAGTGACATAAGCGTGCAGCATGCTGTAACGAAAAATAAATAAATAAATAAATAAAAAAGAAATTATATTTTGTAGTTGATAGAATTCACTTTCACAATTAACATAAGGTGTAATGTGGCGACACCGCATGGACACTAACGTCTTGTTTAACCGAAGCTTAAACTAATGAAATAGTCCCACCTTGTCTATCTCAAGGTTAACCTTTTTTGTAGATTTTAGACTTTTGTTTGACTACGCTTTTGAGTTTTCTTCCAATTTTACATTTTGAATATAGATTAATTTTTACGAGCGCACCATTATTTTACTGTGTCTAGCTGACTTTCATTAAATCAATCATACTTGGCGGTTCCACAGATACTTAATACGACTTAAATAAACAAAACATACCTAAGGCTAAACAAAAACCATGTGCTCTTGTTCTATGTTTAATCTATGTTGTTACTATATTTTTTTATGTATGGACTGCCAAAATGTCTCTACTCTGCATGATGGAAAGCATAAAGCGTAAGCCAAGAGTGGTGGTTACCATACAGCATGGCGACCCACACTATGGCGGCCTAGTGATGCTTCTGCATCTTTGGGCTTCCGGTCTCACACTCACCAACGAAACACGACAACATGAACGCTGTCATTTTATGCTGATCTTCTGTGCGATCTCTTATTACAAAAAAAACATATTCACTAGCACTATTTAACAAATATACCTCTTTCTATATTTTATTTATATTGTATCGTTTGAGACGTAAATGGAATATTCCTGTAGACTGTGGGAGTACGATATATCGAAGCATATCAAATATCGTATTTAAAATATTGCACTTGTATAGGGCTGAATCGATATCCCGGTATATCACATCGTGATGGACAACCCGAATACCACCCTTAACTGGTCGTAACTAATATTACAAATGCCAAAATGAGTATAGTATGAACTAACCTTGATAAATATTTCACAATAAAAAATCGACATGAATGTCCACTTCTCTACATTTGTTGACGAGGTTAATGACCTGGAGAAAAAACTTAATTAGTTGAGAAAATATACATTAATGGAAATCAGCTAAGGGTAAAAACTAACGACCTATAAAAACTAGAACTACCGTTTACCAAGAACCAAAGTTTAAATTTGTTGTAATTGGTAATGGACCAGCTGATAATTGCAAGAAAACGGGTTATGAACCGGGAGTCTTCATTTTATAACTTAAATAATATGTATTCAATAAGAACCACAGTAAGAGGTATATTAGACATGTTTATTAAGTACTTAAGTATTACTACAAAACGGGCTTCGAAACGGGCGTCAAACCTAAACTTTAAGGTCGGTAGGTAGGTAGGGTAGGTACAATTTTCTTGCTAAAGATTTAATTTGAGCTGATAAACTCTGTTTGGGTTACAACCAAGTTTATCAGCATAACATGTTCTCTGTTCTGTGAACATAACAATTTTAAAATCAATACATACTTATCTTACTTTTGATGTGAAAAGTAAAGTTTAGGGGTTCATGTAAAAAAAAAGGTAGATTTTAGTTCGGGTTTGCAATTCTAATCTGCAAGTTTAAATGTCTATGCACAGAAACAATTTATTTCTGTGTGTCTATGGGTACACATAATTTCTTATTTCAGGATTATTGTCCGCAAAAGAACACAAAATGCATTTATTGGTGTTTTTACATAAACTTAAGTCATTACCAAACTGCAAATATATATATATATATATACTACTTATAAATAGGTTATGTATTTAACCAGATAAGTAAATATTAAATGATAAAGTTATGAGCTTAATCTTAATCCCGAAATGCCACAACGTTTAAAGCATTTAGTAAAATAATGACATAAATGGTGACAAAATTATACTCATAAAATGTAGGTACGTAACAATCGGGTCGCCGTACTTTTTGTAATAAAATACAATGAAATATTATGTCAACACACAACGGGTCGGTTTACGTAGGTCGATGTTTTTATTTTATCGGACCACACGTTGGGTCCTTGAGAAATAAGTACAAAGCTGCCTTTGTTACTAAAATGGTGCATATGTATATGTATGAGGGTTAAAGACCCGATGTGACTTCTATAGTTTCAAAACTTGGTTACAAAAATGTTTTCCTCATAGTTACTATGGATTTTGGTCCATTAAAAGTGCAACAGTCGATGAGTCTTATCAACTTATGTGGTGGCCATACCTGAGTATAAATAACACCGGGATAGATTATAATATCTATACCGGTGTTATCTGATCTATAACTGAACCCTCTCGCGTTATAGTGAGCGAGAGTAACGTGGTTAACCTGGTATTTTGAAACCAAAACGTAATACTTATGTACTGCTTTATTTTATTTTTTTCAGGAATCACGTTAAACGGGAATTACCACAACCCTATCATCATGAACACTACCTGGGAGATAATCCATACAAGTAATTTAAATATTGAAAATAAAATTGAAGTGTTTGTTTGTAATTACAAATTAACAGCATTTCATCAATGATATTTAAATTTATATAATACATTGCATTTCACTAAACGCAAATGAAAGCATATACGATAGGTTTTGACGGGACTTTCACTGATAGGTAGCTGATGATTTATGGAGTAACTTAAGCTATTTTTTTAACACTAGCTCCGCCCCATGGGGTTCAGTTTTCCTACACATAATAGTAAACTAAAAACGCATGCATGCAACGCAAACCTATGATTTATTTCAACAAAAGCACGTTTATTAACAAATGGCAAAAAATGGACATGCTTTTAAAGCCAGCCAAGCCAAAGTATATAAAAGAGGCAGTGACTTACATACCCAGAAATGCACAGCCCAAACCGCTAAACCACGAATCCTGAAATTTTGCATGTAGGTTCTTTATATAACATAAGTGAACACTAAGAAAGGAATGTTTTAAATTCCAGCCCTAAGGGGGTAAATCAGGGGATGAAAGTCTGCGTGAGCGAAGCCGCGTGCAAAAGCTAGTGTTTGATTATCCTTAATCCATCACCTCTCAGAGACGGGATTAATAATACAGTATGTCATCAACCCTATCCATCCCCTTGAAATTCTTAAGAGGTGCCTAAGGGAGCAATGATAGAGAAAATTTGGAACAAACCATATACGAACCCAACGTGGCCAAAATTTAAGACCAAAATAATAATAATATACTATACAAATAAATCAAATTGGAGTGTCTGTTTGTAATATTAAAATAACCGCTTTTTACTAAATGCATGTATACACGGTACATAAAGGTTTATCGGTATATGTACCTACCGTGTTTACATATATGCATTTAGTATAAAGCGGTTATTGTTATATTACAAACAGACACTCCAATTTTATTTATTTACCTAATGATTTCTGAAGTATTCAGTTGACTTTTACTATCGTCAAAATGTGAGCTTTTAAACCGACTTCAAAAAAAGGAGGAGGTTTTTCAATTGGACCGTATCCTTTTTTTTATGTGTGTTCGGGGATAGCTTCGTCATTTATGAACCGATTTTGATTATTCTTTTTTTAATGGAAAGGAGATGTCCCGACGGTGATACCATGATAATTACATTAATATCTGATGATGGCATCCAACAGAAATCGAGTCAAACCTTGAAGTCGGTTTTATATTTTGTTAAAATTTTACTTGTGATTTTGCTTTTGCACTAGAATTATGACACCATGTAGCTAACTTCGGATTTCAAAAGTGAGGGTAATGGTAATTTTAACGAATTTCATACGTTTATGGTATAAAGCCGACACTTTAAACTAAAAGTAATTAAAATCTTAAGCTTGCATAAAATTACTCGAAAGTATTATAATAGTAAAAAATATTATTTAAATACTTAATAAATGAAATTGAGAACTATAAAATTACTGTAAATAATAATAAATGAATCTGTCTATAAAATTTAAATTAAACCCGTATAAATTTATATTACAACAAACATTCGTTGATAGATAAAACCTAGTATGAAAATAATTATTTTCTTGCTACTTTCATTATTTTATTTGAAATTAACGCAGTAAGCGACGTTGCTAAGCGATTTAGCTTCTTTACTTGAGTACTTTCAGACAGGATAAAGAAAAAAAAATACACTGGTGTTAGTTAACTGGTAGAAAGAAATTATTAAAGTAGTCTGACATTCACCTTAAAGCACTTAGTTGACAAGCAATTATAATGCTCTGTGCAATGCCAGAAATTAGGTCTTTCTCAACATATTGCTGTAGCCTGAAGAACTGCACGCGGTGGTGTTACGATAGGGCCCGCGACTGTTGTCATCGGTTAGTCCGTCTGCGTGTGCTGTATTTATAAAAATAACAAACAGGAATAAATATAATAAATACTATAAATACTACGTGGTCTAAAATGTTACCGACCTAAACGTGAAGGTATCAGCACTCGTTTATATAAAGTAGCGAATTCAGTTGTGCATCTTTTAATTTGCACTGCCTATCGCCGTCAGAAGTGTATAGGATTCAAGAAGACAGTGTAAAAAAAAAAAAAAAAAAAACAAAGGATACGAAATAAGGGACATTAAAAGTCCAAGTATGCCTTGGGCATTAAGCCCGCCGTTGTACATGTGTGCATAAAGTTTTAAAAAAAAGTCTCAATTGGAAAACAAAACTGACATGTACGTGCGCCCTTGTTATTGAAAAGGCTTCTAAGTTTGGGAAATAACTGGCCACTAATACGAACAGACTAAAACGCAGGTGGGTAGATACAGGGTCTAGCAGTGTGGTCCAGAGGTCGTAACACAGCAGTTCCCGGATCTCTCCCTTCTCAGGCGCAGAGTGACACACCGTGTGGTTTCCACATGTTAAAAAAAAAGGGTCTAGCAGTGTCGTTAATATATTAATAACATTTTCACATTTTTTTTCTGTCTGTTAACCGGACCAATTTGACAGGTCTTTCTCAGATAGGTAGCTGATGATATAAGGAGTTACCTAGGCTACTTTTTTGGACTAGCTTCGCCCCGCGGCGTTACCCGTGGCACTGAATAACTAATATAGTACTAACGAATATCGTCGAAATGTATGCACACGTATAACTTACGATCGGCTGCACCAATTTTTTTTTTGTGTTCCTTAATGTTAAGACAAGGTTTGTGTACAAGAAAAATCAAAAGATAGCGGGAAGAGTCAATTTTTTTGTCCGCGCCTGTACACTGTCTGTGGGAGGTTGAGACAGATATGTAAATATGGCGGTACGGAGTTCGCCGTGTCAGCTAGTACTGAATAAAGAAGATCATAACTGTCTTGAGAAATTAATTCTCTAAAACATAATTTATTTCTGTAGTACATTCAAATCAAAAAGTCTGAACACTTCACTATTAATTTATTATTCCGTAGCTAATGGCACAAATGGAATTCTTATGTAATATTCCAACTGTCTGTTTCTTATTCACATGTAACGTGCAATTTAATGCTTGTTGGCCACGCTCTTGGTTATTTTTAAGAGCTCAATGACTGACCATCAGTTATTTTAAAACTTACGTAGATTGTATTTAATATGAATCTTGTATGCAAATGTAGGAATGTGGAAAATGTATTAAACATAATTAAGTGACAGGTAATAAACAAGATTTTATCATGGTGACAAACAATATAAGCAAGAATTCGTACACGTGACATTTGGATTTTCAAGTTATTTTTAATTTATCACAGTTTAAACCTTCCCTGAATTACAACGAACATTTCAAAATCAATCAACAAAATCAGCTAAATCGGCCCAGTCGTTCTCGAGTTTTAGCGATACAAAAGAACAGCAATTGAATTTTAAATATAAGATGAGCCGATTGCGAGATGTCGAGGATCAAACCAAGTAGCGTACAATTGGGAGCCTAGGTCCAGCCGTGGCCTGCGATAGGCTGATTATGATGATGATGAAACGATATAAGATAAAAAGATATATGGGATTCAAATGAATCTTATAGGATACTAGCTTTCCCGGCAAACGTCGTTTTGCCATAACTACTAATAAATTAAAAATTAATTAAAAAAACATTGTACAGCGGACAAAATTGTGAATCTAAACCATTCCCAGATCGCCTTAAACACACACAAAAAATTTCATCAAAATCGGTCCAGTCGTTTGAGAGTAGTTCAGTGACATACACACTCACAGAAGAATTATATATATAAAGACTAGCTGAAACGTTGTTTTGGCATAAAAAATAGAGGTAGGTCACCCTTATTATTTAGGGGTATGAAAAATAGATGTTGGCCAATTTTCAGATCTACTCGTAATCAGTCCAGCCGTTTCACGTAACACGTGACACCTAACACGATAATTTTAAATATTAGGTTCATTTAAAAAAATACATAATTGTTCAAGCTCAATTTAGTTATACATCTCTTCGTTTTAATAAATTGATATTCTCTTCATTTACAAAAACAAATAATATCAATTGTCAGTTGTCTATATTTTATACACCATTTAACTCAGCTGCTTCATTCATTCATTTTCCTGGCCTTTTCATTAACAAGATTTGGGGTCAGCTACTAGTTCAACCTGTTTTACCTGAATATCAGTTTATACACGGAGTGACTGGCATCTGACCTCTGCAACCCTGAGGGTGAACTGATTTCGAAGGTTGATAGTTCAGCCGCTTACAGAGAAATCTTCCTAATATGTTGATAAGGATTAGCAAAGGATAGAATATTAAACGGGAAATTGCATTTATGCCAGTAAAGCTACGAGGAAAATTTGTGACCTACAAGTTAGTACCTAAAATTGAGGGCTACCATTGTATATTAAAGCATCGAATTTGGAACTTTTCCCACGCATGTTCGCGTGCTCTCGGTCAATCTGCCCACACACATCAGATGCCGTTACAGTTTACATTACAATGTCTCTGTGGAATTTCAACACCTTGACATCTATCCAGTTCATTCTGTAAGTCAATTAGAGTATGGCATTATTTTACTTATCGTGCTCTAAACTGCAAAAAGATGAAAAACTTGAAATAAAATCTTCTTTATTTATTACTAGCTGAACCCCGCGGTGTTACCCGCGGTTATCGTCGTACCGCGAGTAACGCCGCGGGACAAAGTTAGTCTAAAAAAAGTAGCCTAAGTTAATCCCTGGATCATCATCTACCTGCCAGTGAAAGTCCCGTCAAAATCCGTCCAGCCGTTCCAGAGATTATTACCCTGAACAAACAGACAGATAGACAGACAAAAATTGTTTTAATTACATTTTTGGTGTATGTACCGTGTATACATATATATGCATTTGGTAAAAAGCGGTTATTTTAATATTACAAACAGACACTCCAATTTTATTTGTTTGTATAGATTTATTTGGCTGCCTCGGTGGCGCAGTGGTAGCGTATGCTGTGCTCGAGGTCTCGGTTTCGATTACCGGGTCGGACTAAATGTTTTTATGATGATTGATGTGTGTTCGAATTCGAATAAATTTTATTGAAACGCTAAAATATTAAATAGATATTGTCGCGCCGGCATATATATAAACAAGAATTGCTCGTATAAAGGTATTAGTTATACTTTTCTTTACCCGCCTCGTCCAGCAACACGATGGGCCTATAGGCCGCGACCGAATCGGCAGGACGTCCCGGCTTCCTCAATAGGACCAGTTTCCCGCTCTTCCAGTACTCAGAGAAGCGTCCGGACGCCAGGCTTGCGTCCAACACTTCCCTGAGGCGGTCTGACATATGGTCGAGGGCTCGGGCCATCACACGGCCCGTCGTCTCTGTTGTTGTCTAATACCCATAACACAAGCTTTGCTTAGTTTGGGACTAGATGGTGTTGTGTGTTAGATATCCGAAAAAAATATTAATTATAACACAGAGATATTTGTATGTATGTTATATTTGTCCCCTAAAACCTGGTTGATGGTTTGACTGGGGCCTGAGACCCTAAACCAATCAGTCTGGACAGAGTAGTATAGTAGGCCAAATATTTCAGCCTATTGGAGTCTACTGCTGGAAATTGAGCTCGCCAGTTGACTCGACTTTTTTGACTCCATACTATAAATCAAATAAAAAACCTTAATAAAAGGCTTATTCTAATTGATTTCTAGGATTGAGTAAAGAGGCAACATTGACATCCATCTGATTTATGATATGCTCAGTTAGTGAAGGATAAAGGGCAATAAAACTATAAATTAAAAAAAACTGGTTTCTTAAATCGAGTAATACTATTAAAGCTGTCTAATGGGCCATATAAATGGCTAAGTGGTTAAAGAGACTTCTGACCCAGTGCCAATTTAAAGAAATATGATAGCAAAATCGAAGATATCTAAGATATATTGACAGGGATCTGTCGGGGGGACAGGACCAAACTGTGGGTGTGTTGGTTATAGCGGACTCGAATCGAGTGAAGTTAACCCACGTCTTGGGTAATTTAAAATTATATCTCTGGCCATCTAACGATTACGTATGCCTAGACAAGATATTCTCCAGACTTTAACAGACAGTACATTTATTATCGTAGACGTTGAGTCTGTCGGATATCGTTCTGTGCAGGTGAAAGAACCTCGTTTTTACAACATGTTAACAAAAGTTAGAAAAGATTAAAACGCAGTGACTAAGGTGAATAAAACTGCTACTAGCCTTAATGAGTACCTATGAAAAAGAGTACAGGTCTAATCTGACCAGTCATTACAACGTTGCGTAAAAAGTGGTCATTAGAATAAAAACACTATTGATGAAGGTCAAGACCAAAATGGCGGCTGCATACTAGACGGCTAGTTTGATTACGATTGTTGTCTACAAATAACAAAAGTCGTAACCAATATCTACGATAGAAAACAGGTGTCAGCACTGTATACATATGCCAACTATTTTAGTTATAGAAATCTCCTCTTATAAAAAACTTTACGTTAAAAATCCCACTAATATTATAAACGCGAAAGTTTGTAAGTATTAATGGATAGATGGATGTTTGTTACTTTCACGCAAAACGGATTTGGATGAAACTTTACAGTAATGCAGCTTATACATCAGAATAACACATAGGCTATTATTTGCAGCGATAACCCTCATACACGTGGGCGGAGCCGCACGCAAAAACTATTATGTAGTTTATAAAAGTAGTATAAATTTTTCCTTAGCTCAATTTTTCGATTGTTTTAATAGTCCAGCCACCAGGCATATTGAACAATGAAAACATTGTAAAACTAAGAAAACTTAATTCAACTATAGAATAATATTATTGGTAAATATATGATTCAACAAATCGTAGTCGCAGGCAGGTACAAAAAATAAAAGAGTTAACAAGAAACATACTAATTTTAATAATTTACGTCTTTTAATTTTACTTGTTTTCTTTTATTTGTCGCGTACACTCTATATATAGACAATTTAAAACAGGCTATTTAAAACACTTCCGTCAGTTTAATCACCGTTAAACATCTCATATTTACATTATAAAAAACTAAAAACCAGTTAATCTTCCCTCTAAAGCGTGAACCACATTTGATTCAAAAACAAACAAACTAAAAAATTTAAATGAGGGTCTGACGTGATCACAAATCAGAGGCAAGGTTACCGAGCTCAACAAATTGCTATCGAGTTTCATATCTTATCTGTCTCAAAGGCCTTGGTTATGAACTGCGGAGTTTCGGTTTTGTGAGCTGATAAAAAAGCGGTTCTTAAAGATTATCCTACACTGTTATCATTTATCATAGTAACTGCAACGGAGCCAGGCTGTCTGTGCCAAATAATTTTATTTAAAACACGCAAAATGAACGTTTTTGCTAATACATTTAGAAAGTTTGTCAGTAATAAATGCAAGAGTAAAAAAAAAAAATATTACTTTTCTTAATATCTTGTTACACGCCCGAAATGGTTCCAGGTGCAAAATACTATTATATAAACTATTAACTATATGCTAAACTTTCTAAACCTACCTATTCGCAAAAAAGTCAATTGCATTTTTTTAGATAAAATGATTGCTTTATTTTGTAAAAACTTGAATCTTGAAATACTCTTGTTAGTTATAAAAAAATAACGTATTAACAAAAAATATGACTAAAAATACAGTTTTGTGTTACTAAACGTTTTGATGCCCAACAATTGATAACGGGAAAAACTAATTTAAAAAACCACTTAAATACAGAACATTATTATACTTTGACTGCACGAATGGCTTAGTGATTTAAACAGTCGCCACGCCGTTCTCTACTGCGCCGAGTGTTGTTAGTTCAAATCCCTCATCAGACAATACTTTCCGTGATCCACAAATTGTTGTTCTGAGCCTAGGTGTTATTTGCGATACAGGAAATATTGCTAATGCAGGCGTTGCCTTTTTAAAAGAAAAAATACGAAATATTATGTTTACATAATACTGGCCATCGCGGTATGGTAGCCTAAAACTTACAAGTAAATGCTATTGATGGTAGTAAGTTTACATAAATCTATATCAAAAAAGCATTTTAAATATATCTGTTAGTCAAAATCGAAAATTGGATTAAATCTGCACGATGAACTGCTAACAATATACGCATAGTTAATAAAAAACACCATGACAGATTATAACCTAAATAACAGCAACATGCTTCAGTAAATCATGACACAAAACAGTATAGTCTGTGTAAGTTTGTAACCGTTTACACTAACTCGCTTGAATTTTATTGCTTTCAAACTAAAGATCTGAAGAATTTTCATGTGATTTCTGTGAAAACAAATACAATTAGGACATAAAACAAAAAATTTACTTACAAATGAGGATATTCTTATATCAATTTGTACTTCACACATGAATTTCTGTAGTGTGTTTAAAATTAAAGAATTGTGTTGCGTTTGTGTAAAAACTGGGTTTATTTTTGGTGAAGGTAACAAGTTCCCACCATCCCATGTCATTCATCAAGACGTAAGGGTTCCCAGCCGCCCTTTTCGCAGATAAGGCATGTAACAAAATAAATATAGTTGAATAAAACGTTTTCAAGGATTCTGTTAATTTCGGTGGGACGATATCGAAAGTGTTCTTAATAAGGAAAGTCCTTAATCGAACTTGTCAAGGCAAGATACACGTTGATATGCCTTGGGCTGTTCAATAAAAGTGAAACAGTAATATTGTTTTCTGAAAAAATTAACAGTGTTTTAGCATTATACAAACCATGACGTCAGTGGGTAGTCAACCAAATTAAATTAAAAAATTCAAAATTGTATTTTACCATTTTGTTGGCGTGATTAGTATTTATGTTCACGTGAAATTACAGATTTTTTAGCATTTAGTCTGTGGTTTAATCGGCACAGACTAACTTTACGGGTTAAGTTTTACTATTTTGGCTGATTAACTTTAAGTACCATTATTTATAACCATTACAATAAAACTTACGCTTATCTGATATTTCTAAATCAAATAGTTCGCGTCCTTACACTACTTATAGTATACTTCAGTTTTTCACCTCCCACTTTCATGTTATTCTCTTCTTCTCTCTCTCTTTCTCCTTTCCAAGTCGAAGGTTGCAGGAAAGCCAGAAGAAAGATGTCGCAGACCAACCGATCAACCACATTAAATTAAATTCATTTAACTACATAAGCATGCTATCAAAAACAGTACCTAAACGCATTATCTATACTATCTATGCTAATATATTAAGCTGAAGAGTTTGTTTGCTTGAAAGCGTTAATCTCAGAAACTACTGGTCCGATTTGAAAAATTCAGTGTTAGATAGTCCATTTATCGAGGAAGGCTATAGGCTATAGACCATCACGCTCAGACCTACAGGAGCGGAGCTTCAATGAAGAATGTTACAAAAACGGTGGATTTTTTTTATACTACGGGCAATAGCAGACGCAGACGGTCGGCTAGTTATAAATAACAATTATGTAATACGATGCTATATATTTTAAATATGTTTAACTAAACGTTCTTATGTAAATAACGCATTCGCCTACGCAACTCTTTTATCATTAGGTACATACGCTGCACTTTTATCTTATCAGTAAGTGGTAAAGTCTGCATTATCGCAGGTGGATAAAAAAATATGTTTGCATTTGTATTTAGCACTTAGCTAGTTTAATGTTTTATAATTAAAATGTAGATATTTATATATATATAACTAATATTCGATACTACAGGTAAATGTACAGACACTTATGAAAAACATGCTACGAACATTCAATTTAAGAAAACAGTATGTATTTACATCTATACAAATAAATAAAATTGGAGTGTCAGTTTGTAATATTAAAATAACCGCTTTTTAATAAATGCACATGTATGTATACACGGTACATGTACCTAAATTTTTTACAATTTTTGTCTGTCTGTCGGTCTGTCTGTTTGTTTCGGGTAATCTCTGGAACGGCTAGACCGATTTTGACGGGACTTCTACTGGCAGATAGCTGATGATCTAAAGAGTAACTTAGCCTACTTTTCTTTAGACTGACTTTGTCTTGCGGGTATTGTCGCTACTTTACCCCAAAACTTCGGTAACGGAACTTGAAATTTAGAGTACCTTAAGATCGTGTACAGAAAAAGTGCAGAAAGATGACATTTTTAACATCAATTATATATTTTCTGCATGTTGATCTATACCTTACTCTGGAAAAGAATAGGTAAACATATATTTGAAGAAAATGCAATTCATAATACCTAATGTTATTGGCTGATGATGAGTGAAAATAGTTGTGTATAAAGCGTCGTTGCTACTTATTGGACATTGATACGCAAGAAGATTAGCAATTTATTATTACACAACTTATGAAGGACCTTAAACAATACCCTCAACTAACTAATCTTGGAGGAAGAGGGCGCCCCGGACGAAACAACGAAAGATGTGCTTATCACCGTTTTTATTGAAGAATTCGGGATCATTTCTGACGAGTCGGTCAATTTGTTTCGAAGTATTGATGACTCTTCCTTAGTGAAACAGTAATTTCGCGGCTTTTTTGTAAACGAGAAAACGGTGACCACAGGGTATAAATATCATCTTTCTACTTTCATTCCTTCAGATAGTAAATAGTTTAATTTAACCTATAAGTTACATCTCTAAGTATATCTAACGCGAATTTCTAAAAAACAAATCTTACTTAACCTGGTGAAGTAAGGTCTTTTTCTTAGAAATAAGCGTTACAATGTTTATGAAAACATAAAGTTATTGATAACTCCGTTTTACGCCTCAGGTGGCTTGTTAACAGTTGTGAGCATTAACGATTATGTCCCCGGTATTTATTTACACTAAAATATCTTGCTTCTAAAGGTTACAACCTACGGAGGTAAAACATACTACATTATAATATCAAATGAGGACCAAGACGTCGAGTCTCGAGGCCAATGTAATGTGATTATGGACAATTTACATATTTGCACCTATTTTATCTACAGGGAATGTAATGTTACATACGTGTTTTTCGATATTAATATTGTAAATTATCTTTCCTAACTTATTCGGCCACACACGCGTAATGTGCTCAATAATTTATAAATATGGCTTGAATATTTTTTTTTATGTTTTCTTTACACGGGAGCTCAAGGTAAAATTAATTTTGAATCATTTTCATAGAGTTATGCACCTCATCAACAATCCATAATGTCTCACAGCTGGGCTCGGGTCTCTTCTCAGGAGAGGGTTAAGGCCATACGTCCCCACGCTGGCCAAGTCAGGGTTGGGGACTGGCAAGACTACATCGTGCCGCCCGCCAAAAGGCCTCCAACTAAGCTTCACGACTGTTATCCTAGGATAATAATCGGGACCGACTGCTTAACGTGACCTCCAAATCATGGAGACGCTCATGGTATAATGCCACCAGCGGTCACCCATCCAGGTCCAGACCGCGCCATCGTTGCTTACCCTGGTGATTGTTTCTAATCACCGAGTGCGTCTGGGCAACTGGGCTATGCACCTATTAAAACAAATTTATAAATGCACTTTGTTACTAGGTAATACATTTTAAACGGTGACTGGCGCTATATAGTAAATATTGTTTAAAATAGTATTTTAGTGTTCGCTATTGGTAACATAGATTACTAGCCGACCCACGCAACCTCGTTTGCGTTTTCTATTGCCCGTCGCGTGATAATTTTCCCCCGTTTTTGAAACAGTTTTCATTGGTGCTCCTCTCCTATTGGTCTTAGCGTGATGATATATAGCCTATAGCCTTCCTCGATAAATGGGCTATCCAACACTGAAAGAATTTTTCAAATCGGATTAGTAGTTCCTGAGATTAGCGTGTTCAAGCAAACACACAAACAAACTCTTCAGCTTTATATATTAGTATAGATTGGATACACATACATGATATGGAGTACTCTACTTTGAAGTTCGGCTGGCAGGTTTGCCATGCAAGTATCCACCTATAATAAAATTTATGGTGATTGTTTCATATGCCTACTACACACACACATGTATATCATATAGGTATGTGCAGGACTCGAATAAAACAACAGTATTTAGAATTTGTGCATGCTAATTTTCAGAAGTGGCTTAATCAATTTGGATTGGATACATGCGGTTGGAGGCACGGGCAATAGCTATGCAAAATAAAAATGAAATTTTTCTAATCAATACAATGACAATAATGACATAATAATAATAATATAGTAAAATCGTAACTGGTCGCTACTTAACATTTAGTGTTTGTTTCATTTGAATCGGTTCATAAATTAAAAAGTTACATCAGTTTAAAGAATTACCGCGACAACCGACATATACGCGGGCGGAGCCTCGGGCAAAAGCTGGTATATTCATAAATTACGAAGTTGTTTAAGAAACTTGAAAAAAATTACAACCAAATTAAAAATGTTCTTGTTAGAAGTGGGATAAACTTTTTAGATTTCTGTATATAATGCAAGTATCTAATAAATGGATCTTATTTTGATAAGGAATTGAATGCATAATACCTTATCTGTGGTTAAAGACATTTATTTCTCAAAAGATTACAGAAATCACTTATAGAGAAAAATACAGTTTTAAACAAAATATTTTACCTAATTAGCGTGGTAAGGTGCAAGGTAGTAGCGTGGCAAGGTAGTTCCAATCTTTGTTTTTGTTTAGGTGGGTAGTACAAATATCTTTTATAAAATTGTAGAATTGTCTATCTATACCTACAAATAAATAAAATTGAAGTGTCTGTTTGTAATTTCAACTTTACATTCTCTGTTCTGCGACAGTTACACTAAATACATATGAAAGTTAATACGGTACTTACAGCAAATAATAATTTCTTTTGTCTGTTTTTCTTTCTGACTAATTTTTGAAACGGTTGAACTGATTTTGATGAGACTTTCACTGGTAGATAGATGTTACTCGCGGTTATTGATGTAAAGGTACAACAATATCCGCGGGTGACACCGTGAGAGGCTGTAGTAGGTAAGTATTGCACACACAATTATTTCGAAGAATAAATAAATATTTCCGACATCTAACACACAACGCCATCTAGTTCCAAACTAAGCAGAGCTTGTATTATGGGTACTAAATACTTATATAACTTTTTTTTTTCTCAAAAGTATTCAGTTTAAGTCAGCGTTGGTTCTATTGCCTCATGCCTGTATAAACAATAATAAAGTAACCCTTTTTACTACTTATTTACTTATTATGGCTTTAGGACAGCATTTGTGCTTTACAATTCTTAAACTTAGCTTTATTATTTGTGACTCCAAAGTATTTTTTTTTCTTAGAATAATCTTATGGCTTCTAGTTTAATAGATTAGTATAATGTTTACTTACAATCTTTAGAGAGTATTTTTAATAATAATAATAAATATTTCGGACATTTAACACACAACGCCATCTAGTCCCAAGCTAAGCAGAGCTTGTGTTATGGGTCCTAGACAACTGATACAAATACATATATACTTTTTTTTGTAAATACATACATATTATACATAGAAAACACCCAAACTCCGAAACAAATATTTGTAGACCATACAAACATTTGGTCCGACCCGGTAATCGAACCCGAGACCTCATGACCAGCAGTCGCACACGACAACCGCGAGACCAACGAGGCAGTCAACAAAAAGTGTTGTTTTTGTTTAAAGCCAACTGACTTTCAGATTTTAATAACATTATATATGATTATGTACACTACAAGGTATTTATGTATGGTACGCATCTAATAAAAAGCGGATCAGTGACCATAAACGCAGATAAAACTGTGGGAAATTGCTATTAATCAATAAAATCGCATTTCTTTAAGCGGTTAAAAATATAATAAAGGAAGTTCGTTTCTACCTGCTAAAGTTTCAAGTAACTATAGCTTAGAGCGCAGGCAGTCGCGGTCGGTGGCCCGTGCCCGCAAGGACGTTGGTGCGCGGGCGGAGGCAAACGTTCGACAACTTCTTATCCAATCAGTCGATTCCGTTACATGTGTGAGTGCGCATCAGAGCCGCTTGCTTTGCTTGGCGGTCTTGACGTTGTGATTGTAATATTGCCAGAAAATGAAACTTACCACAATTTAAGGAGAGACTTATTTTTTTTGCCTATGTTGTGAATGGTAAAATTAATGATTTAATCTGATGAGCAAATTTACTTAAAAGTTAGTAATATACCATTATGACCAAATTTATTTGTAGTTAATTTATCAAATTATTAGTGCCAAAATGTTTTGCCTCATTAGGTAGAAACTATAAAAAGTATTTAGTAACTCAAAGACAGTTTTGCATATTACACAGCTGCTAAATCTCGTTATTAGACGGATACGAAATAAAAAAAAATAAAAACCAAGTAAATAACTACCTACAAAAAACAATAATACGTTAGAAATTAAAGCATACTTTTAATTTGTACAAAATAATTGTATGTTTCATTAATACATAGTGATTTAGAACTTGTAATTATTATTTCAGGTAGTGGTAAAAGCTAAAAATGATTTAGCAACACTTACCTGAGAAGCGAGCGCGCGCAAGCGTGCGTTGCATATTGCTTCTATTCCATTCACTCACACTGTTACGTCGCGTTGAACGTGGAAGTTGTGTGCGATGTTGTAAACTTTTGTTATTTTTTTTCGTAGATGCGGACGACCACTTGTTTCTTTGGTCATCGTTTACCTGCAAGTGTTTTAACTTTGTTGTTAACTGTGATCTTATTCGTTTAGTTCCCGAGTGTTGATACCTAGTTGGAATAAACTTGTTAGATATTACGGGGAGTGAAATCTCTATCGAGTTGGGTCCAGATGTTAGAGCAAACGGCAATAACCTCCTTTTGTGTCAACAAATAATAATAAACAGTGATCGGGACAAGTTACACTGTGCGTATAGAACAAAAAGTGATGAATTTTAAAAAGTTTTAAACTTGAAATCCTGGACAAGAATGGGTTTCGTTCGATTAAACGTGAATATTGTTGCGACCTCACCTACATAACATTTATGGTAAGTAAAAAGTTTTTATGTCTTGTTTCGTAACTTACAACTTCATTTTTTTGTCGGTCGTCAAGTCACTTTTGGTGATGCACTTTTTTATTTATGTTTTAACATCGTGAAGAAAGTTAGGTAAAAAGTTTTTTCATGTAGGCGCGGTGCAAAGGCGGGCTTGAGAAATTCGCGGTAGGTAGGTTGGCGCGAGAACAGTTTGGTTATGGTGTTGTTGGCCCACACAATTTATAAAACGGCATTTTGCGATTGCCAAACCTGTAGTGATAATAGTAGTACATTGCCGAGAGCGTTTTGCATAAATACCTGTGGTAGAAAATGAAATAAGTACCTAGAGAGTTATTAATCTGAGTATGGAGGTAATAAGTACAATTATGCAAATTTTACGTCTTTTATATTTACACACGGTGAATGTTTATTTTTAATATTTCCTACATGTGTTTTTTTGGTATGTATTCCTAATATTATGTCTGTCTATCTGTCTGTTAAGCTTTCACGGCTAAACCGATAAATGTTTGTTGTTTTTATTTTAATTTGGTATTTATACTTGTTTATGCAGTTTGGTATCTAGTACTATCACTTAATATCATTTACACTTGATTTTCATTAATGTAAGTAGGGAATCGTTTTATTCGTCAAGGGTTTGATTCTGAGGAGGAAATTATTATAAGGAAGAAAAGGATTAATGGCCAATTCTTACCCCTACCTTTTCAACCGACTTCAAAAAAACGAGGAGGTTTCTCAATTCGAGGTTTTTTTTTATATGTATTCGTAGATAACTTTGTCGTTTATGAACCGATTTTGATGATTCTTTTTTTAATGGAAAGGAAATGTCCCAACGGTGGTACCATGATAAGGACATCAATATCTGATGATGGCATCCAAGAGAAATCGAGTCAAACCTTGAAGTCAGTTTTATTTTTGATAAAATTGTACTTGTAGAGAACATTTTTTTAACACTAGGGTAGGGACTACCACTTAATGTAAACAAGAAAAAGTTTAAAATGCTAAAACTTGCTTAAAAACATTAGATAATATTATAAGGAATATATATAGCTTACTAGCTGAGCCCCGCGGTGTTACCCGCGGTACATCAACAACCGTCTACCTTGAGAGAGCCACGCTTCGGCATGAATGGGCCGGCTCGACCGAAGTGATACCACGGCCTCATAGAAAATCGGTGTGAAATAGTGCTTACGCTGTGTTTCACCGAGTCAGTGAGGGTACCGGAGGCCCATAACCCAAACCCCCTCCCCATATCTCTCCGCCCCATCCCCCAAAGGCCGGCAACGCCATTGGTGTTTGTAGGTGTCCATGGGCGGCGGTAATCGCTTACCATCAGGCGATACGTCTGCTCGTTAACGGGGGTAACACCGCGGGACAAAGCTAGTCCAAAAAAAGTAGCCCAAGTTACTCCCTGGATCATCAGCTACGTGCCAGTGAAATTTCCATTAAAATCGGTCCAGCCGTTCCAGAGATTATCCGTAACAAAAAGACAAACAGACAGACAAAATATCGGTTTGGGACTCGTATCGTGTGTACATACATATGCATTTATTTAATGAATTTATTTAATGATTATAGATGAATAATGAGAAGAGATTCTGTGAATCTATCTCCTTCCTTGAAATTCTAATTTGAATACGTACCTACACACCTATTTCATGTCCCTGTTTGCATAATTTTGATGTCAATGTTTAAAATTCGATTCAGGTTTTAGGCTGCCTAACATTCACGCCTATCTACTTACGCTATTGTAAAATAAATTAGGTGTTGGAGATTTGAATATTTTTTAAAAATTATGTTTTGATACTACATGGAATCTTTCACAAGATAGATGTGAAAGATAGATAATTTGTGTAGGTACATATAAAATAGTGTGTTTGTATGAAACTGCTGTGCTTGAGTTGGCGGGTTCGATATTGTTAATATGTCAAGTATTTGTTTCGAAATTTGCGTTTTTTCTAAAAAAAGTATATATGTATTTTATATCAGTTGTCTAGTAGTAGTCTACCCATAATACAAGCTTTATTGAGTTTGGAACTAGCTTTGTGTGTCAGAAATACGAAATATTATAATTATTTGACAAAGTATTTATTACAAACTAAAAGCATTTTATAAATAATTTTTTCGTTGCTTATCAATGACTGAGGTTACAGGTTATACAAACCGATTTATTTGGTGAAGGAACTCAAAGATGATAATCGCTTATCAATGCGTACATAAAACTTTTGCTCTTTTATTTATTTCGGTTTAAAAAACCAACAGCTACAAAAAAGAATAGGGTTAGTTTGATATGCAACATCAAGCCAATTACAGGCTTTCACGAAATGCAACATGATAAATTAACAAAAGTTCTGGAACACTAACCAAAACGGTTTATCCTCGTAACTATATTCAACTATGATCATGATTTATTCAAGACTAGTTGTTGCCCGCGGCTCCGCCCGCGTATATGTCGGTTATCGCCGCAAATAGTAGCATATGTGTTATTCTGATGTATAAGCTATATTACTGTAAAGTTTCATCCAAATCCGTTCAGTAGTTTTTGCGTGAAAGAGTAACAAACATCCAAACATCCATCCATCCTTACAAACTTTCGCATTTATAATATTAGTAGGACTAGCTAATGTCCGCGGCTAGCTTCCGTGTATGTGGGTTATCGTGGTAAAGAGTTGTCTTTTCTCAAGAATCAAAGTATCTCAAGCAGACCGAAATTCTTTTGATTTAAAATATTATATTATGTTGTCGCTTAAGATCTTTTACTCTAACCTGAATTAACCTAAACTTAAAAATACGTTTATAAACGTCAAAGCCACTGAAGTGAAAAAGCATGAAAATAATAAGTCAATGCCATGAGGGTTAAGGAAAATAAGACACCATGAGCATACGTACGTGACAATGCACGATCCTGTATTGTGCATACACGTTATCGGAGGTCAAAAACCTGCTTCGTTGCTCCATGTCTCCGAGACAAGCTGAACTCAGATTATTTTATGAATCAGTCGCATTTGAAATCTGCGAAATTATGAAGAAAAGTAAGTACTACAGTGCATCAAGAATTTGATAAAAAAAATGGTAAAAGGATAATAGTATAGATTCTGAGACAATGCACTTATAGAACAATAATCAATAGGGATGATATAAAAATATTCTCGAATGTATATCTAGCCACACTTGGCTTGTTCCACAGATTTCAGATAAAAAAACGTACCTACTTATTAAGACAAGAAAGATGCCTCTGGAAATTCTTAAGACTGGAGCCTTACTCATAAAAGTATTCCCCAGCCTTCGATTTCATAACTTAATGTTTTTTGGCTCCAATTTGTTTGGAATATTGGCGCTTTATTTAATAACTTAAAAGCATACTACCCTCGCCAGAAGATCAACGTAAAATGACAGCGTTCGTGCTGTCGTGTTTCGTTGGTGAGTGCAATGGCGGAGGCGCAATGCTGCAGAAGCATCACTAGGCCGCAATGGTGTGGGTCACCATGCTGCATTTTTGCATTGTCTGCATTCGCAATGAGTATAGTGACCACTACTCTTGGATTCTGCTTTTGCTTTCTATCAGGCAGAGTAGAGTCATTTTGGCAAGGCCATAGATAAAAAAAACATTAAAGAAATCAGAGTTCAGTCCCTTCATTTTATCCTCGTGGGTTCTTTTGCCCCTTGTTACAGGAACCTATAGATAACTATAAATCAGTTCTCTTTGTCGGTAGAGCACGCAGACTTCGCGTGTCAACGATGTCACACCATTAATTTAAGAAGATAGCTTTCAATAAATGCAAATTGTTCCAACGAATGGGGTCTTAAATTACCAGCGTTGCAACACTATTTAAGCCGTGATGTTATGTATGCCAGGTTGTGATTGTAATCAATTAACTGTATGAATGTGATTGTTTAACTTCGCGTAGGAAGCTACCCGTTAGGCGAAACTTACTAATTAATAATAAGAGAATCAAACGTTTGGAGCTGCATATACCTACATTACATACTTATCTTCTGCAGTTTAACGATAGTTACATAAATATATATATATATAGGCTATTAGGTTTCCCAAAAAGGATTTTGGTCTAGGTTAAAAAGGTGTTTATAATAATTATATGTCCTACGATAAAGCTAAATTTTAACAAAAGAAAAAAATCGTGTTCAAGAACTGGACACATTGAAAATGGGACCACGCGAGAAGCAGCAGCTTTCAAAAAAAAAAAAGAAACATGAAAATTAGTATATCCAGTCAAAAGTTCTGAAGAAACAGACATAAAAAAAATACGGCAGCATTGAGCACCTCCTCCTTTTTGAAGGAGGTTAAAAATATCAATCATCAAGACTTCAGAGGTCGATTGACTACCTACTCGGTATTATGTAGTTGATTGGTGTTGATAAAAACTACAAAAAGTTCTGTAACGATTGAGATTCCAGACGGTTTTTATTTTTTACTAGCTGAACCCCGCGGGGTTACCCGCGGTTATTGTTGTACCGCGAGTAACGCCGCGGGACAATATTACTCTAAATAAGTAGCCTAAGTTACTCCTTGGATCATCAGCTACCTGCCAGTGAAAGTCCCGTCAAAATCGGTCCAGCCGTTCCAGAGATTACCCGGAACAAACAGACAGACAGACAGACAGACAGACAGACCGACAGACAGACAGACAGACAGACAAAAAAAATTTTAACTATATTTTTGGTATATGTACCGTGTTTACATACATATGCATTTAGTAAAAAGCGGTTATTTTAATATTACAAACAGACACTCCAATTTTATTTATTTGTATAGATTTATTTAGTACTAGCTGTTACCCGCAGCTCTTCCCGCGTGTATGTCTTTTACCGCGGCAAATAATATCCTATGTGTTATTCTGATATATAAGCTATATTACTGTAAAGTTTCATCCAAATCCGTTCAGAAGTTTTTGCGTGAAGAAGTAACAAACGTACTCACTCACAAACTTTCGCCTTTATATTTTAGTCGGATTAGTGTGTTAACCTCAATGTAAACCACAACTGCCAACCTAGCTAGTTGTTTCTTAAGTCTGTTTCTTCTTGGTTTGTATCGTGGTTATATAGTTTTAAATAAGTTCTAAACCAAGTACCTTTATAGATATTGGACTACAGAATTACCTGGCTAAATGCTTTTCATTTTGAAGGGCGTTCAAGGCGTTTTACGATTTTCTTAACGTCAGGTGCGATCAATGCAAATTAAAGAAAAAGTTATGATGTGGCCAATTGCTTGCGTTAAACTGATTTACAATCGCAATGATTTACATTCACATGATGATTATCCGAAGAAAAAACATATAATGGTCTTAACGATATGCCTGGACTTCGACGAACATATATTTTATTTTATACGTATGTTAAACCCAATTTGCATAACTGGATAATCCGTGCGTGGTTAAAGTATTTGCGCCTCTGATCTTGGCTACGAGAACTTGCGTTGTCTTAAAACATTATCTCATGTTCGCTTGAGGTTATTGAATTAAGAAAAAAAAACATAATTGGATTTAGTTGCCCGCAAAAAAACCACGGGTCCAACGTTAGTACTCTACGGTCTCCGCCCAGTAAACGGTAATAGATGGGTTCCTGACAAAAAATATTGATCACTGGTAATTTAGAGGCCTAGTTTATTCACCAGCTGTGAACTAAACAGAGAATTAGATTAAAAAAAAATATTTCGGACGTCTAACACACAACGCCATCTAGTCCCAAACTAAGCAGAGTTTGTATTATGGGTTCTAGACAACTGATGTGAATACTTATATACTTTTTTTTTTGTAAATACATACATATTATACATAGAAAACACCCAAACTCCGAAACAAATATTTGCAGATCATAGAAACATTTGTTCCGACCCGGGACCTCAAGAACAGCAGTCGCGTACGCTACCACTGCGCCACCGAGGCAGTCAAACAAAAATTTCTTAACATCTTAAATTCTAAACGTGTTAAGATATTCCATTAAACAGCTAAATTAGCAGTCGTAATAAAAACTAGAATATCTAATTTGAATACAATTGTGACTATGAACTTCGTTGTGTGGTACGGATAAATTGTTCAACAAAATCAGATCTCTAGTATTGTGATTTTAGTCGCCGATCTTTGAATCTCATGGTTCTTAAAAATAAAGTACATCTATGTTTTGTAAAAATTGTACTGGTCACTGCACTGCACTGCTAGTCACTCGGCCCCAATCACGAATCTTCTGCTTTTGTATTGTTTGACTTAGTGAAGTTAACAGTTAAAGCACGTACCGATGGCTCATCTGCACCAGCCCTTCAAAATCAATTTATTTTAGGTAGAAAAGTGCTGCGAAAAGTCTTCGTTGACGTTGATCGTCGACAAACTATAATAATAATAGTCAACGCACTGGTTTCAGTTGACTGTTAGCGTCTCTAGCTCATTACAACCTACAAAGTAATGGCCTATTCTGTCCATGTTTCTAAGAAACTGTTTCTTATTTATATCTATTGATCTACAAACATGCAGACCGTTAATTAAAGTAAATGTTATAAATTTCAAACATAAAATTGATTAGGTATGATTAGTTAGCTATCAGTTAGTGCCTATTGGCGGCTTCAATACATTTTTAAGTCGATACGAAATATTTTCTAAAAACTATCATTACCAAGGCGGATTGGATAGGCGGTCAGCTACTACAGGGAAAACCGAAACCATTTCGGAGTGAAAATAGGGAGTGCATGAAAAACACAGAGAGACAGAGATTCTTAGTGATCAAGGTGATGGTACCCCTACCGTCGCCCTAACAAGCAAATGTTACCTGTTTCTTTTCTATATCTATACTAATATATAAAGCTGAAGAGTTTGTTTGTTTGAACACGCTTATCTCAAGAACCGCTGGTCCGATTTGAAAAATTCTTTCAGTGTTAGATAGCCCATTTATCGAGGAAGGCTATAGGCTATATATCATCACGCTAAGACCTACAGGAGCGGAGCACCAATGAAGAATGTTACAAAAACGGGTAAAATTATCATGCTACGGGCAATAAGAGACGCAAACGAGGTTGCGTGGGTCGGCTAGTCTATACTAATATATAAAGCTGAAGAGTTTGTTTGTTTGTTTGAACACGCTAATCTCAGGAACCGCTGGTCCGATTTGAAAAATTCTTTCAGTGTTGGATAGCCCATTTATCGAGGAAGGCTATAGGGTATATATCATCACGCTACTACTAATAGGAGCGGAGAAATAATGAAGAATGTTTCAAAAACGGGGGAAATTTTCACGCTACGGACAATATAAGGCGCAAACGAGGTTGCGTGGGTCAGCTAGTTTAAGATGAAGGTTTTCTCTCTTCGGAAGAAACAATAATTTTAGAATACAATATTGATTACTGTCACTTATATTGTTATTATATAGTAACAAACAAAATAATATAATGAACTAGACTAACTAGAAGTTTATGCAGCTAAAGTTTAGTGTACTTATGTACTTATTCTTATTAGACTTTCATCAGGTCCTTACGAATCCACTATTGCAATTAGCCCCTAGACTAAAACAGTGGGTATGCCAGCATCGTCTCTCGGCATGTGGATTGTCGTTAGTAAAAAGTCGATCAAATACGACGGAAGCTGCCGTTCATCTAGGAGATAATGTGGATAATACCTTAGTTAGATGGAACGTCAATCCAAGGAAAAAATTGCAACTGTAGGATCAACCTGTTTCAACTTTTGCTTTATTCGTTTGATTAATCAACTGTAAAACGTACCTCTGTATACATGTATCTATTATATACATATGTACATATGGCTGAAAAGATTCTTAAAACAATGTTTAAAGTGACCAGTTGCAGCGGGTTATGAGTTCATCTCGACGAGGTCACCAATGGAAGCTTCGTCATTGTCCATATCAAGAGTATTTTACAGTCTGTTGCTTTAAATGTGTCTCTCCTTAGAAAATAGGTTTTCTGCCTT
The DNA here is from genome assembly GCA_905220595.1 of Spilosoma lubricipeda. Lineage (NCBI taxonomy): Eukaryota > Metazoa > Arthropoda > Insecta > Lepidoptera > Erebidae > Spilosoma > Spilosoma lubricipeda. The sequence continues at coordinate 6,886,649 of HG992295.1, forward strand.
CTATACCATGTTGGATAGACATGTTGTTATAGGGTTTGTGAGTCGTCTTCGTTTCTCTATGAAGTGCTGTTTTCCTGCGTATTTTGCTCACTTTGTCGGCGTTTACGACACTCACGTGATGTAGGGATATATCATACCATATTCCTAATCCGTAACCACACGGACTAGGTAATAAATTAATAATACAAAAAGTGCATTGCGAGTCCTCTATACATTTATTGCTTGTCCTTAAAAGTTACGCCGGTATGGTTAGAAAGTTTATGCCATATGTTAAAAAGGTTTTATACTTGTATAGCACACGCTTTTAGAACATTTTACAACCTCTTAAAAAACAATTAATTATTTCCGCAAACAAACGCCACTTTATGTATAGGTTACGTCCTTCGCCTTATATATTTTTTTATTGCTTGAGCGCGAGTTGCGTGCGTGATTTCAACTCTCAAGTACCGATATGGCACGTAGTGATGGGATATAGCTGTTAAAATATAAATTTAAAAAGTTGATTACTTTATTAAGAAGTCAGGTTTTGTTAAAAACGAGTTTTGGCGTTGATGGTTTGCAGGCCATCACGCACAGACTTTTTAACGTTTCAAGTATCGTTTAATCGATAGCCAGTATTTTTTATTACGTAACATATTGCAAAAATCTATCAAAAAGCCTGTTGGACAAATTGTGTAATTATTTAATTATGCTATTGTAATCTTTGCTAAAATTCGGCGAGTTTTGTTTTAATTTTTTTATAGTGCCATCTAAAATCGTGACTTAAACACATTTTTTTAAGAATTCTATGGTAGCTAACTACAAGCTTAGTGTAAATAAATACTTCCATTTCGTACATCATCATCATCATCTTAGCCAAAAGACGTCCACTGCTAGGCAGGCCTCTCCCAAGGTTCTAGACAACAACTTGTCTCGTGCTACCCGCGTCCAACAGCTTCTCGCAACGATCACTAGTACGTGTGGGTCTAGATTTAACAGAAGAACTCACTTTTATCAGAAATACTTTTAAAAGTCTATCTGAAAACGTCACAACAGATAGAAAGTCAAGACTTTCTATCATTTGTATGAAATTAATTATATCCACTAAGTATTATAAAACATGTCTAGGAGGTTCTATTTATTATAAATACAATAATAATTTAATTAATATTTAACGTTTATTCATTTAAGACTATACAACAGTTCTCTCACATTTATGTCGCTCCGCTTACTCGTTCCACATCACTATCTAGTATCGAGTGTGTCGGTACCTATTCCAAGAAACAGTAGCTTTCTTGTTCGCGTCTGGCTAACCATACAGAACCACAACACCCTCAGAGAATCCATTGTTCCCCAGTGTTAATGGTTGTGTATTTCAGTACTGTTTACGTTCGATATAGCCAACATGCTTCCGAGCACGTAGCACCTACTTCAATACGTTAATTTTGTTATATTACTTCACTTATCTTGTTTTCAGTATACACAACAATAAATCGATTTCAGTTTTTATCGATAATAATTGACTGTTCGAATGTTGGCACGTAAAGTACATAATACAAGAGCTACTTACTTTATTGAGCGGAATACTCCTCTAAAACCACCGGCTGGTGGCTATGTCGAACTCGAACTGACTAAAACCACACACCGTCTCGGGTACTAAACCACCAACCAGGAACCAGGTGCATCCTCGAAAGGAAATCTCTGGAACCCCGAAGTACATTGGGCCCCCTCCTGTGTAAATAGAAACTAACTCCTAAAGTTAAATCTTAGTAGTTTTTCAAAGAAATAGCGTGTACAGCAATGTTGATGAAAATTTCAAGTTGTGAACACCATGAAAACTTATTAAATAATAGAAGATTTTTTTCCCATTTATTTCTAAACAAATCGGTTACACTAGAAAACTAGAAGAAAATATTGCATCTCAAAACATTTATCATAAACGTAGATGAATTTCTATACCTACTTGAATTTGACCGTAGGTACTCCTTATAATTCCATTGAGTGACTTATTTTATTTCAGTCTTACAGACTTTTAAAGACAAACGTTGCTGTTTTGGAAAAAACTTGAGTTTTGTGTTGTGTTTCTATTTACGGTTCCATGCAGTCTTCACTATATTGAAGTATAGAACATGCTTCAATAAACACGTAGCTTAAACACACATCTTATTTTCTAATTACCTAATAAAACAAAACGTTGTTCTTTCTTGGGAGGAAGGACCTCGTTAAAAGCACCCGTGACCGACGAGCGTGAATAAAAGTTTTGATAAATGTTCAAGGGATCTTGACAAACTGCATTTCATTGTCTCTGTCTACCCCGGACAAGAACAGCATAGTATTCTTTTGTTAGTTTTTATGTGGTATTAAAAGTTAAGTAAATAATTAATTTACTTAAAACCGTGGGTGTTGTTGGTTATAATTAACAGTAAACGGGCATCCGAACTCCGTTTGGCGTCTTTATAAAATTACATTCTTATAAATAAATTATATAGATACACGAAATATGTGTATAATTGCTCGTTTATAGCTATTAAGGTAGATAAATTTCGAAATTTTTATTTAACAGGTTATAATGTTTGCTTAGACCGTATAGTAAATATACGACTTATATTATAATTTAGATAAGATAGCTAATATCTATAGGCCGTACGACACTTTACTCCTACCTACTTACTATATTACTGTAAATAAACTTTACGCTTCACGTATCAATCTAGGTCGCTTTGGGTTCATTGCTGGTTTTATCAATATCAATCTTAAACGTTTTAAAATTATTTATTGAGTCAACACGGTACACTCAGATATGGTTAACAAACATGTTTGTTCAAGAAAATACACATAATCTACTTTCTAGTTTACGAGAAAGTACTCAACTTTTTATTACTACATATCTTACTTTTTGTACTACTATCTGAAAAGTGGTAAATAAGTGTACTGCTTGGTCGGCCAACGCCTGGCTACCTTTACCTTTTGAAGGCTAACAGTATGTGTCTATATAATATTGTAGTAAACTCATAAGTAACATATTTCTTATACTATTTTTGAATTCAATTTCTTTGTGTAATGTACTAGAATTCAAAAAAGAATACTTCAGAAATACTTTAAAACTCATTTGTTTCAAGTGAAGTGCCTAAACCTTTTAAGTAAAGGTTAAGGGCCTCTTTCAAATTGAATCCTTTTTATAGATTGTGAAAAAAGAGAAAATATAACAAGGATAATTATTTAGGAATTTATTTATCTTATTTGTTGTTGTTCGTAATTTTTACTATCAATTCGCTGTTATATTACAAACGAATTCACTTTATTTAAAAGTCAAGGACTCGTGTTACATCTCGTCTACATCTTGTACTTCCCTGATACATATACTTGTTTATCTTGTACAGAAACCTAATAGGTAGTTATCTGTCAGGGAAGTAACGATGTGTAATGTCGTCCCCGTTTACGCAGCTGAACATTATGTCTTGCGCCTTAGCCTGACTCGCACCCTGAATACAAGACGAATTCTTGAATATAAAAACTAATTTATTACGCTTAAAAGTTGGATGCAATCGTACGTTGTCAACTGTTGGATATATGCTCTCCTTAAAAAAGAATTTTTCGCCGGTTCGACCTGAGTGATACCACGGTCTCACATAAAACCGGTGTGAAATAGCACTTGCACTTTGTTTCACCGACCGGAGGCCCATACCCCAACTCCTCCCCATCCTCTTCCCCATCCCCCAAAGGCTGGCAACGCACTTATGACGCCTCTTGTGTTACGGGTGTCCATAGTCGGCGGTAATCGCTTACCATCAGGCGATAGGTCTGCTCGACATCCACAGGATGAATAGCGATATTAACACTTATTGGAGCTAAAGATAGACAAATTTAAATATTAAAATATAGAGTTTATTTTGATTAAACTTTCTTCCATAAAATACACTGTCATGCTGTCTGCGTATACTAGTACGTATGTCTATCAGTGTTGTCCAAACAAGTTCATATGTAAATAAATAAGTTCAGTTTGCACTATCGACTCAAATGACTGTATTTTACTACAATGTGTAATATTTATCACCTCCTGGAATTTGATATTAAACATAATAAATTGCACTACACAATTGTTTGACCTGTTTCATATAACTTGCCTTTGTTGTTGTAAAAGTTGAAAACTTTATTATGTCATTGTTTGTAAAGTTATAAACGCCTGATAAGATACTATGTGAAAAGGATCTGTTACTATACATGGAATTTTGATGAATATGTCAACTGTGAGTGTTATGGTACATAGTGTCTTTAATATATATATATCTAGATGTAGTAGCACTCGCAAACAATCGTCCATACTAACATAAATTTGAAAGTAACACTGTCTGTCAAGCTTTGACGGCTAAACTGATCGGCTGACAGACTGCCTCGTTGGCGCAGTGGTAGCGTACGCGACTGCTGTGCATGAGGTCTCGGGTTCGATTCCCGGGTCGGACCAAATGTTTGTATGATCTGCAAATATTTGTTTCGGAGTTTGGGTGTTTCCTATGTATAATATGTATGTATTTACAAAAAAAAAACTATATATGTATTTATATCAGTTTTCTAGTACCCATAACACAAGCTCTGCTTAGCTTGGGACTAGATGGCGTTGTGTTAGATAGATGTCCGAAAAATATTACACTGCTGCTCCGATTTAAGATTAAAGATACTTTTTCTATGCCCCCCCCCCCCTTCCCCTATATGGACAAACGAGCAGACGTATCACCTGATGGTAAGCGATTACCAACGCTCATAGATACCTGCGTTGCTAACCTTTGGGGGATGGGGAAAGGGATGTGGGTAGGGGTTGGGGTACGGGACTCCGGTATCGTCACTCACTCGGTGAAACACAGCGCAGGCGCTATTTCACCGAGGCCGTGGTATCACTCCGGTCGACACGGCCGATTTATGCCGAAGCGTGGCTCTCCCACGGTAAAACTGAGTACTTTTTTGAGATACTTAGGTTAGAGATACTTTCTAGAGGAAGGACATAAGCTTCTCTTTATCGCGATAACTGGCATACACACGAGCGAAGCCGCAGATAAAAGCTAGTGTTTATATATATAATAATACACAGTAATCCAAAATCAGACTTTTTAAACCGTTGCTGTGATGATTGTGGTGGCAATTTTAGATGATAAATTGTAATTACTGTGTGATTATTACCAATCCTATTCCAAAGGTACTGTATTCCTTCAAACCTACTTCAATGGAAGCAAATTGGAAACCCTACAAGATCTCAAAGAGGAGGTATTAGGAGGTAAGGAGGAGGATAACTGACTAAAACAATATACGTATTGTATAGGTGCTTTTACATCACTTTCATGTTTCGACTACTACTGAGAGTTTCTTCATAACAATTTAATCACTAAAATACTTTCTCGACCTTTCATTTAAACTCCTGATCTCTACGATTGTAATTGCGGCATTTTGCTATAGAAAATGTCTTCGAAAAATCTTGTTATTTATTTAGCAAACACTTTTATCAGCAAATATTTGAGCTCTGGCTCTCTGCGATATAACCGCGCCTAGTTTAAAAAAGGAAGCCGTTCTAAAATATATGTACCTACTTCTTTATCTTTGATAGGAAGTTAATGAACACTCAATATTTAGGTCAGACTGGTTGAACGTACTTGAGATACAAGCCGAACATTCTGTTATCTGCTACCGAGCGACCGTTAAAATATTTTTAGTGTCTCTGGTCTAATAAATCAATAAAGTAATTGCGCAGACGCCTCGTCTAGATGAATCTGCACTCTGCAGTATTGTGAGCTTGTAGTAATAATAAACTTCATTGAAGTTAAGATTGATATGTATTTCTATTTATACATGTCACGAAAGGTGTTTAAAAATATGTGGGTGATGTCACTGTATATCGCTGTTATGTAATTAAGTACTACAAAATGCCAGTTTCCGCATATATCGTTGTCTATGCTTTTTAAAGTGAGTGTTTAGGATACAGTCTACTTCAAGATTCAAAACAACTTTGCCTGCGTAATTCTTTTGCTTGATCTGGTATTCAAATTACAAAAAGTGGTTTTCATAGAGAACTCTATAAATTTTCTTGAACTTTTCAGTTCGATATCAAATGTCTAAAGGGTTCAGAATAATTTAACTGAGCTAGAACCATTTCGCAATTATCTCTGAAAGCAGGATAGATGTTGACAATTTCCAACTGAACGACAAACTCCCGTTAGTTGAACATAATTCCTCTGATTTTTGCTTTAATTTTAGTCACAGACACATGAATTTCTTTACTGTACAATAAAGGGTTGTCTCTATCCATTTGTCTCGGTAGATGGAATTCAAACAATTTATTGCTTGCTTCGTCACGAGTCTGTAGTGACCGTTCTATATTATACTATATGACTCCTTTATTATACAAACTCCTTTTACAATGTCTTCACGTAACGACCATTTTACTAGTTCACCTATTCTCATAAATTACCTCGACTTATAAAATCTTTTAAAGAAATTTATGCACCACTAGACTGTCTTAGGTTTTAATTTAAGATTCAGTTTCAAAGTTAAGATGCAGTTATTACTGTACACTGTATTGTTGAAAATTTTGGTGAAATTTTGTCACTCCTAAATCCAATCTATCCCGAATTTTTACATTATTTGTTTGTTACTCGAATTCTTTATTCTTTTACATCTCCCGCCCTAGGAATACATTCTGTGTCGTGGGGACAACACAAACAAACATGAATACAAAGAACACCCAAGCTCCTAGCAAAGATTTGTAGATCTAATAACAATTACTATAACTATTCTATTTAGCAACAGGGATCTTGTTCTGTTAATTCATTAATAAGTTCCCTCGCATCTTAAATACGTACATCCGTCCATTCAACAGATGATGCACATACACAAAACATCTTAAATTCTAAAATCAACGAAGAAGTTCCTTTGGAATCTTTTGTTTTTCTTTCACTGTTACGGCTGACAGATACAATTAACTTTTTGCCGATGGCCAGTTCCTGCCATTGTTTCCAAGTACAAAGTACTTACACATCTGTGAGGTTTAAACTAAGTATGGTGTCACATGGTTGGTTGATTCATTAAAAACCCTTCGTATGTATTAGGTACCCTTTGTTCTCAAATTGAGCAATTCACCAGATGGTAATTACGTGAATATATACCTTCCTGCCTCTTGTTCGTAAGAGTATTAAGGAAGAGAAGATCCATTCAGACGTCTTAAAAAACCGTTCTGATAAAATAATTACGTAAAAAGGATAATGAAGACAAATGTCATATTTATATAAATATTTTTTCGAAAAAAATTTTTTTTTCAAGAATCAACTTTAAAAACATCTAGCAAGACATGGGATGGCCTGTATTGCTTTATGAGCAAGAGCCTCTTAAAGACGTGATTCATGAGGACCTGCAGTGTAATTTATTGGTTTTTATGTGTTTGTTTAGGTACTAAAACTTACGTCGTCGGAGACTAAAAAAGTAGCCCTATCTAAAAAACTATTATCACTATCCCAAATACGCAACGTCTATTATTTAGTTATACCACATATAATTTTAGAAACCAATATATTCGGCTATATTTTTATACTTTTAATCATAATTCAAATTAAATACAGATTTCTTAAATGTGTTTAATGTGTGACAAACGTTTATTTAATTTTTTTTATCCCAATAAATTAAAAACTCCTTTTATTTAAAAGTGCTTTACATCGTTGAAGTATTTTGAATCGGTTTCCAAGACTATGTCGGTATATCGGATGAAGTATCATGGCAACTGCATTCACTGCAGGTAAATTCAATGTCGCTCTCCCGTATATGGTCATCAAACATTAATCCTTTAGTGGAGCATTAAGTTTCTCGACTAAACCTAGATAGGGGACTGACAGACGGATAGGCGAAATGACTTAAATTGACAGCAAGCAAAGATAAAATGTTTCAACTCAACGACTATAGTTAAAACAAGTTCTACTTAACAGACATAACGCATTGGCACTCCACGAGCAATTAAAGAAATTGATTTCAATGTGATTCACGTGAAATGTAAATGTAGAGGTTATTTATGTTGCAAATTAGCATTATTTGAATAATGAGGGCTTATGTGTTTCAGTGGTTTCTGTGGTGACAGATCATCATACATACATATACGGTTACGAGAGTTTGCTACGACGACTCTTCGACCTAGAGAGAGGTTAGGCCAGTCTATAGAGACTTTGGGGTCTCAGTGACTTTGAGTGACCCGTGGTGCCCCAACCACGGGTCATCTGCAACAGTGCAACAGGCTTAATTGTAACCGATTCCGATAGCCGATCCACAGGGCTATTTAAGTTATTCACACGACTGATTCGATTACTCGTTGGGGTTTCCATACGGGAAAATGATTACGAAAAGATTACTAATTAGCAATGGCAACACACGAGCCTTTAACTCTGTGATTCTCTTTTTAAGCGAAAAATTGTAATTCGGTCTAGTTACTATTGTGTAATAATGTTGTAGTAACGACGAAGTTGTAGTTTGTACTCTGTAGGTATGTAGCTTTTTAAGTAATGCGAAACATTTGCATATTTTAAAACAAGTCTTTGTTGTTTTGACCCGTGACTTTGAGAAGTGTTTTATTTATGTTAAAATGACACAGTTTTTTTCATAACTGTATAATAGATATAAACTACAAATATAAAGCGATATTTTGTGAATGTTAACTTTTTTGTGCAAATTGTCTGGTGATTATAGCATTAATTGTTGTTATGTTAAGGTAATAGTAGATAGAACGACGTAGATGAGTATTTAATTCGTCAGCTATATCACCTCCAGTTTCCTGTCTTGAAATTTTAGTAAAACTCGCTCAAAGCTAGGACTTTAACGACGTATTATTAAAATCAGCTCATCATAAAACTCTACACATTTTTTTTTGTAAATATTTACAAAACCGATGTAGGTACAATTACAAATACATAAATAGCATGAGTACAAATAAAGCCTGAATGACACTTACTGGATGATGTGAATTCTGCATGCTTAGTAATAGTAAGATATATCTTATCTTAACATACCACCTACATTGAAATTACTGGGAATTTGATTGTATCATAATAATATTGATTTTTGGTTGAGTTGAATTATAACTTTTTATTAACTTTCCATCTTACATATTTCCAGTAAACTTAATATTCTTTATGTATTGTTACAGATAAAACAAACATAACCGAAGTGAAAATGCGGTTAATAGTGTATAAAGTAGCCACGCTAATACTGCTCAGCGCTTTAAGTAAGGGAGAACTGCCTGAAGATGACTTCAGGATAATAAATCGACAAGGTAATATAGTTATTTTAATAATTATGTAATACTATAATGTGGTTACCTATTTACCACGCCACGCTTCGGCGTGAATGGACCGGCTCGATCGGAGTGATACCACGGCCTCACAGAAAACCGTTGTGAAATAGTGCTTGTGCTGTGTTTCACCATGTGAGTGAGGATACTGGAGGCCCATACCCCAACCCCCTCCTCCTATCCCCCCCCCATCCCCCTAACGGCCAGCAAGGCATTTGTGACGCCTCTGGTGTTGCAGGTGTCCATTGGCGGCGGTATTCGCTTAGCACCAGACGATACGTCTTCTCGTTTGCCCGCCTATTCCATAAAAAAAAACCTTAAATCTTAACTTCGGAGAACTTTACTGCGTAATAGATATCGAACTGTATTGGAGAAATAGAATAGTTTTGACATATAGGGTTGGTTATCCAAATTTGTTTGGATGCAATGGGTGTTCATCTTTTGTTCTTCTTCATCATTTGACATTATCTTTTACGGACTTAGCATTAACATTGAACCCACAGATATTTGACAAATCCAAGTAGTCAGACTTTTTCTTATTTTGTTTTATTTCTACATGGAAAACTTACAGGTAATTTAACATAATCGTGATCATTTTCATGATCGCCATGCTCTAAACCATGGCGACCCACACTACGGTGGCCTATTGAGATGGTTGTGTATGGGAATTGAGTCAGATAGAAATAGTTGTAGGGTAATGAGTTATTGAATTTGTACTTAGAAAGTGGAACAAGGGCTTAACACGCAATTATTTTACCATTTGAGTGCGATAGCTTCTCACGAATTAGTATACAAGTAACTTTCTTTAACCTTAAATACTGTATTAAATGACGACTCTTGAAATGTAAGAAGTTGTAGGCAATTTTTAAAGATGTCGCTTAGCGGCTTCTTATTTGTGATAAGCATACCAGTTTTAAGTGTTTTATTTTTTATTAAACTTCATTTAATAAAGGAACATTGCCACTGATTCCTAAATTGTAAAATAACTCGTAATAAGGTTATTCTGCAATGATATGTTATCTATAACGTCAATATACTCCAGAATGAGATTTTTGAAAGAGTTATTTGATTTTTTTTTGTAAGTGTGTCTATTTACCTCTATTGTAAGGCTATCCATAGTTTAGCTAGCGGACTTCTTAAATAATGATCAAATATAGCATTTAATGAAGTTTATCCCGTAGCAAAAACATATTATCTATTTGCCATCAAAACCACATTTTAATTTTAACCATGCAAGAAGAATTGTCTTTTATCTGGTACTCATCACGAAGGTTTTCTCACTACGTTAACAGTGATACAGAAAAAGATTAAGCAGGAAAGAAGCAAGGTAATAATAACAGTGGCACAAAAGTTAGAAGGAAAAAATCCTTTCTAATTTATAAAAGAAACTAGCCGACCCACGCAACCTCGTTTGCGTCTTCTATTGCCCGTCGCGTGATAATTTTCCCCCGTTTTTGAAACATTTTTCATCGGTGCTCCTCTCCTATTAGTCTTAGCGTGATGATATATAGCCTATAGCCTTCCTCGATAAATGGGCTATCTAACACTGAAAGAGTTTTTCAAATCGGACCTGTAGTTCCTGAGATTAGCGCGTTCAAACAAACAAACTCTTTAGCTTTATATATTAGTATAGATATAATTTATATATAAATAACTGGCTGACCCACGCAACTTCGTTTACGTCTACTATTGCCCGTAGCGTAATAATTTCCCCACATTTTCGCAACATTGTTAATCGGTGCTCCGCTCCTATTAGACTAAGAGTGATGAAATATAGCTTATAGCTTTCCTCGATAAATGGGCTATCTAACACTGAAAGAGTTTTTCAAATCGGACCTGTAGTTCCTGAGATTAGCGCGTTCAAACAAACAAACCAACTCTTCAGCTTTATGTATTAGTATAGATTACAATTTAATTCAACACATAAAACGATAGTTTCCATTTAAAATTAATTAAACCAAACATGTAGCAAACATTTAAAGAATTTGGTGAAGGAACATTTCGACACCTTTTAATGTTTATTTTAACTTGTATTAATTTGTTTACACTGCAGTGTGAAAATAATCAACGTATGGTTAATGGCTTAATCGTTCTCTTACTGTAAACAAATAAAGAACTACGACAGATGTATTACGATCGCATGCATAGTTTTCTTATCTCATTAAGTTTTCATGTATGTAAGGCAAATATGTAGATACGGGATGTAGATTCTTTTGTTTAGGGTTTGTATCTTCAACAAACTCTTAACTGTCAAAACCACGGAATTGCTTATTTATGGTTAAATGTCATGTAATTTTAACTTAAGGCCGAAACCTGTCTACTGTGTAGTACTTGGTACCATCTTAATGAGAACAATGTTAGCATAAGCATTGGGTTTTAAAGTACTTTAATAGAACAGGGTTATATTAGAGCTACTGAGAAGAGTTGTAAAAATATCTATAATGTTGGCAGTACAGATATCTAAAATCTTATTTAGATTTCTGTGGTTGGCAGTATTAGAATCATGTTTTGTTTTCAATGCATTTGCTAACAAAAAGTAACATTAAAATAAAATCTTTTTTGCTATTCATTTTGTGTTTCGTCGTAACATTATTACCTAATCTAAATTACATCTGCTAAAATTTAGGCTAATGTACAACCACTTTCAAGCAAACAGTTATATTGGTGGTTTTTAGTTTCTATTAGTGTGTAAGACATTGTATTTTTTTTGTAAATAATAAATAATAAAAAAATTGATTGATGCAAAAAAATATAGAATTGAAAACTAAACGAGAAATTGAAGAGTTTGATCCCAAGACAGTTCTTCGTAGGTTGGTAGAAAGGAGTAATTATTGAACGTGGGAATCTCGTTGGAACCCACAGTTTAATTTCCCTAAGAAGTGTTGATAGTGATAATGTAAGGTCTAGTACTTTCCTACGCCGCGCTTCTCAAGTGAATCAATTTTGAAGTGATTTAATTTTATAATGATACTAACTGAACCTCGCGGTGTTACTCTCGGTTATTGTCGTACCGCTGGTAACACCGTGGGACGAAGCTAGTCTAAGTTACTCCTCAGATCATCAGCTACCTGTCGGTGAAAGTCCCATCAAAATCGGTCCAGTCGTTCCAGAGATTACCCGAAACAAAGAGACAGAAAAATAATTTAAAAAAATTTGGTTTGGTACCTGTACTGTGTACCTATACATACATACGCATTTATTAAAAAGCGGTTATTTTAAGACTACAAACAAACACTTTATATTTCTACTAACTGTCCCGGCAAACGTCGTTTTGCCATAACTACTAAAAAATTAAAAAATAATTAAAAAAACATTGTCCAGCGGACAAAATTGTGAAACTAAACCATTCCCAGATCCCTTTGAACACACACAAAACATTTCATTAAAATCGGTCCAGTCGTTTGAGAGTAGTTCAGTGACATACACACTCACAGAAGAATTATATATATAAAGATAGACTGTATAGATGAAGACATTTTAAGTGTATTTTCCATTCCATATGTGTTTGTTAAATGCCACATGAAACGTTTTTGTATGTGTTCAATGCGGATACTATGTACGCAATAGTCCGAACGCCATACTTCACTGCAATATTCCAATATAATCCTAACAAGTGATATACTGCAGTATTTTGGTTTTCGGATTTCGTAAAACCTTGCTGTTTCTGATCACAAAACCTAGCATTTTGAACTCTGCTCTCAATAAATTCTCCTTATTGTCTTCTATCTCAAGTTAAACCTAATTCCTTAATACAGAGAACCCTTGTAATTTGAATGTTATAAACCGAAGGGATATTTTGTGGTTTCAAGTAAATTTGATGTGCTGGCATTTGAATGCATTCAACTGCATTGTGTTAGTTAGACACATCCTGTTTGTTTAATGATGAGAAAACAAATTGTATATATTTGCTATTTTGAAATTCATTTAGCAAAGAAACATATACTAGCTATATTTACATCCAAACAAGAGTGATATAGATACAACATGCAAGGGCGGTCTTTCTATAACAATTCCCTTTGGTTGTTATTGTAACATAGTACAATGTACTCTTGCATATGCAATGAGATTTACAAGTCAAACGGGCTGGGTTTGTATTCGAAAGCTAATTACATGGTCATTTAACTGTAAGTTAGTGTAACACTAATGTATATGTGGCCTATTCTGATTTACATTAGTGCACGCAAGTGATTAGTAAAGTCTTTAACTAGAGGCCTGAACATATATTATTGTAGTGTTGTCCTATAGTAATTTTAGATTAACAAATCAATTAAAGTGTTTATGGCAGTTGTTAATTGTATTTACAGGTTCTTATATACTACTAGCTGAACCCCGCGGTGTTACCTGCGGTGAATGTTGCACCGCGAGTAACGCCGCGGGACAAAGTTAGTCCAAATAAAAGTAGCCTAAGTTACTCCCCGGATCATCAGCTACCTGCCAGTGAAAGTCCCGTCAAAATCCGTCCAGCCGTTCCAGAGATTACCCGGAACAAACAGACAAACAGACAGACAGACAGACAGACAGACCGACAGACAGACAGACAGACAGACAAAAATTTTTTTAGCTACATTTTTGGTATATGTACCGTGTATACATACATATGCACTCAGTAAAAAGTGGTTATTTTAATATTACAAACAGACACTCCAATTTTATTTATTTGTATAGATGTATAGATTTGCATATAATCGGAGTCGCGTACTTGCGTATGTAGGTACTCAATTCCCTGATAAAGAAGTAGTCTTTCTTAACTTCTACTAGAGAGATAATATCATGCCTTGCTTATTATATTGACGGGCTATTAAAGCCTTATAAGAAGCGTGTTTATATAGGAACCAATGATATTATATGTATAAACCAGAAACACATACGTGTAACGAATGAAGGCCTTCTCGAGTTATCATACTTTCTTCAAACAGTAACTTTCGAGTAAACTAAAAAAACATGTGGTCTTAAAGCTCCCTCTCAATAGACGCATGTCCGGGGGCGTTAATTTTTATGATGAAAGAATAGATTGAAAAATTAATGAAGAGGTGTAATAATCTCTATCATCGCCTACGAACGACATTAGACAATCTCTTAAAATGTGCGTAGGTAGTATCTACTTGAGTCTGGAATTATAATCCGCCTTATTTCCAATTAAAATAAAGCCGGTAATCAATCAGTATCTGTTTGCAACAAACCAGCTACCTGCGGAATTTCTAGATGTCCAGGGACAGTTATCTTATAATTTATTCTTGTTCTTATCTCAGATTAAGTTGTCGGATGTTGAACTTTCTTTTTAATGTAGGTCTTGCTATTACAGGTTTTAATTATACCATCATTATCACCCTCCTGAAATGGCTTGAAATGTTCACATATATGTATTTTAAGTTCTTGACTCTCTTTCTAATATTTATTTTATATCTTTACTATAGCTAGTTATCAGACATTTGACCTAAATTAGCATTGGAATTGATCGATGTTGTGTTGTATAGATCTAGAAGTACTAAGGTTACTCAAATAAGGGTTATATATTGCTCGTGGTAGCAAAATAGGCTTGATCTAGGTCCATGAGTTTTGGTCGTAGCCTATTTAAACTTGTTTTTATGACTGTCTTAGTTTTTTATTTTCCCCGCATCGTATGTTTCTATGTGACTTATATTATTCTTAAGTTCTTGACAGGTGCTGTTATTTGCCTTTCCCTTGCTATAATCGGCAAAGGTAATTGCAAAAGAACCATCACTTTTCAGACTCATAAATCACCTACAAATATTTTTCCCAAAATAAGTTAAGCAGCGTAAAACATCAGATAAATTTCTCTTAATAAGGAATTTCGTTATTAAGAAGGCTGAGAAGAATTATTTCCTCCTAATCATTTTCTAATGGAGTTTATTATTTGAGCGCCACTTAAATACACTTCTAAATTCTAAAATTGTCGGTCAATTGACTAGTGACCCTGACTGCTAAACCGGAGATCATGGGTTCGATTCCTATACAGAACAAATATTGTGTGACTAGCCGACCCGTCGAACTTCGTTGCAATATTTTTCAGGATTGATTGGTGATAGATGAGTACGATCATTTGAACTGTCTGGGTGTATTTATCTATAATAATATATGTTTGCATTTATAAATATATTAGCTGTTGCCCGCGGTTCCGCCCGCGTGTTTGTCGATTATCGCCTCGAATAGTAGCCTATGTGTTATTCTGATGTATAAGCTATATTACTGTAAAGTTTCATCTCAATCCGTTCAGTAATTTTTGCGTGAAGAAGCAACAAAGATACACACTCACAAACTTTCGCTTTATATATTAGTGTGACTACTGTTGTGCGCGGCTCCGCCCGCGTGTTTGTCGATTATCGCGGCAAATAGTTGCCAATGTGTTATTCTGATGTACCTATAAGCTATATTACTTTAAAGTTTCATCCAAATCCGTCCAGTAGTTTTTGCGTGAAAGAGTAGCAAACACACACATTCTTACAAACTTTCACGTTTATAATATTAGTAGTGTTTGCATATCGCGCCTAGCCAAGTACGCTTTTGAAGTTTCCTAAAGTGAAGAGGTAAGGTACTCACAGGATGATGAGAGGCAGGAGATCACCGCACAGTATCACTGCAGTCGTATTTCTCGATATTTTGGTGTTTTTTCACACGTGTGATTGTTTTTCTCGCCGGCCGGCAGTTGAGTTGCATGGCGGGAGCAATGCGCCGTCACTTGCGGCTCTTACAAGGATTGGCGAGTGCCGGTGGCGGGAAATTAAAAAAAAGAGAGGAATTGTAGGATTGGGGGAAAGCATCCCGAAGCCTGTTCAAGTAGAATAGGAAGTAGGATATCTATCAAAAGTCCGGTAACCATAATAGAGGTTCTGTCTAGTTTGGGACAAGATGGCCGAGTGGGAGATGTATCCAATTATTATTATTTCAGTGTAATTTGTAAATGTAATGGTAACGACTGATTTGATGACGATCATTTCACTATTTCTGTTCGCATGCAGCAATATAATACTGATTGGTTTGAGATGACTTATACAGTTACTTTCTAATACAACATAGCCATCGGCAAAGGAATTGTTTTATGACATACTAGTTGCGCCCCACCGTGTCACCCGCGGTTGTTGCTATTCCTTTCTCATATCTCAGAAACACTACAATCGGTATAAAAGTAGATTTTAATTTATACAGATTCGTTCAGCCGTAGAAGAATAACAAACATCGATCGTCAAAAACTTTTGCATTTGTAATATTAGTAGGATACACTTTTCTGGAAGAGTCTTTTATCTCATGGCTCCAACAGAATTATCTTTTGCGGATGCTCCAATTGTCAATTGAAGATAAGGGCCCTGGTCTAATGTATCTATTGTTAGTATATATGATCTACAAAGACGGTTCGTCATTAGGTGAATCCTGTCCTTTCAATTTTTTTGCCATTAAAGCAATAGTCGGCCCGATCTATGTCGGGGTTCGGTTTCCTGTCCAGTACAAAAATTTGCTCAAGTCAAAGCAAATAGACAATTATTTGTAGTGGACTAAGTGGTTCTATGTCTAATATTGATTTATTTACAAAAAGAAGATCTAAATTTGTTTATTCGCGTTTTAGTACTCGTTGTTAAAACTATGCCGCGTTTTTAACGCAAGCTAAAAAAGATGTATGAATTGTAAAAGCAATATTCAATTAAGCTTTATGAACACTTATTATGCGTATTAAATATAGGTATCATTCAGACGTCTTTAACTCGATTTTCTACTGCAGGTTCTCTAATGTTCCGTATTTATTATAATAAGTAGGGTATATCTTTGGATCTCGTCAAGTATATAGAAGCGGAAAAAATCATTTATCTTTTCATATACTATTATGAACACTTGGACACTAAAATCTTCTATTTGGTTATTATTGGGTCGTTTTATCTGCATCACTTAAAAGAACACACACACATTTAAAAGAAATCGTAATCTTTTGTCTTATTGCCACCGTAAATTTTAATGTTTCATGTATCTTCGAACATAAATATGTAATCTATTATCAATCAATTGTTTAAAACTGCATTTACTTCCCATAATCTGAATACTTATTGTTCCTATTTAAGTTTGTATTTTCTTTTTCAGACCTGCTAACCTCTGATCACAGCGACATATTTGTGGACAACAGCACCAAATCATTTTCGCAACTGGTATTCGATGTGGCAAGGGACCAATTGATCGTGGGCGCAAGGTAACTGCCTAATTCTATTTATGTCCTAGTCTAGGTCCACTTGGAGTAAATCAACCTGTTTCCAACATGTTTGATTTATAACATGAACAACTTGTTATCGAGAACAGAATACCTAACTTTAAATGTAGTAAGGGCGAATATTATTCTCTGGTTGTCAATATAATTGTGTGAAGTAGCTGTACATATAGCGACACATACATATGTAGGTTTATGTGTCGCTATATGTACCTTGTTGTCAAAACTTTATGTTCCTTAGAGAGTATAATACCTATAGATTTTTTAACAAAAAATATAACAACTTTAAGAACTGAACAAATTGAAATGTGACAGCTTTTAAATAAAAAAAGAATCATCAAAATCGGTTCACCCAGTCGAAACTTCTGAAGTAACAAACATAAAAATACAGACAAAAGTGAAACCTCTTTTTTTTAAAGTCGGTTAAAAAGAGAAAGAAAAGCATACTTCTTTCTTAGTGTTTGACTCCGGGGTTGACATTGAATGCTAAATTACAAGGGTCCATGGCGACAGAAGTCACTTTACATCAGGTGTCTTTTTGTTTACTACAATTAAAAAAAAGTTCACAATGTAAAACCTAAGAACGAACATTTCAATCGTACCTACTTACAATTGTATCTCTAATGCCAAAATCTCAGGAACATCGCGGCAATTAAACACAAAAATAAAATAACATATTACCTTTTTAATATTGAAAACTTTGTTTGTTAATCATAAGTACAATAGACATTTTAAATGTTGATGTATAAATAATCCGTTAACACTTGCCTACAGTTTAGCGGTACGCGTGTTAATGAGTAATAAGCATACACGTTAATTAATTCGGTTTGAATAGTTTTTTCTGTTATCATCGCTGGCCTCGTTAAAGCATGTGCTACTTAAAGTACCAAAAAGTTAAATACACGAAAAGGTCTTTGAAAGTAATGTAACACTTTTGTGTAACTAGTTAGCGACTTGTCAGCGTACAGAAGTTGTAAAACTTATTTAGCCCGTGTTCAGATGACGAGTGCTCAACGCGCGTTTACAACTACACGTAATTTAGTTCTAGGAGTACACATGGTTAACGCGCGTTTTTATATGTAATTGTTAATGCGCGTTAGCAAAACGCGCGTTGAGCGCTCGTTATCTGAACATGGTCTCGCACGGCTTTATGCGTTAAGTAGGAACAAGCTTGTCAAAATTTTTCAATTTTAATGTTTTATTTTATCTCTGTCGATTTGAGCATTTATGAATATTAATAATATTAATAATCACAAATTTTAACAAAAATAACCGACTTCTAGAACTGAAACAAATTGAAATGGGACCTTACAGGAAGCATTAGCTCAAATAAAAAAGAAATATCAAAATCGGTTTAACTAGTTTAAAGTTATGTCGAATTGATGACCTCATCCTTTTTCGAAGTCGGTAAAAAACAGTATTTCTAACACTTTCTAACATCCATTCTAGCGGCGGACCGTTTATGTCCAGCAGTGGACCAATTAAAAGCCGTTGATTTGATACCAAACAATGCTTTTCTTAAAAAACATATGGATTTTACCGTTTTACGTTTTTAAATGACGTTGTCAACGTGATAATTTTGACAGAACTTGTTACTGTCAGACTTATTTATTAAACATAATTATAATTCGGAGAAATACTCATAATTCTAACTTTCACAAAAATCGTGACGTAACTTAATATTTTAGACATCAACTTCTTAAAGGCTAAATCCCAGTAGCAACATTAAACTACAATTCAAAATCTAAATAAGGACTAAAGTATCATAAAAATTGTAATAAAAAGCCAGCCAATGAAAGAAATATAAATCATAAAAAATGCGTTATCGTAACAGCATTTTAATGCGACAGCAGTGTGTAACGGCCTCAACAACTTGTTCAAACATCTCGTCCGTTCACCTTATGATATGAGATTGTGTTATCAACGACAGGTTGGTAAGACTACGACATGTCACGGACTCATGGCAAACCTATAATAAAGAATTACCGTTTTAACTTAATTACTTTTGTCGACTATCAATTTTTACTAATGTGAATTGTTTTTTTATGAAATCCTACTAACATTATAAATGCGAAAGTTTGTAAGGATGGATGGATGTTTGGATGTTTGTTACTCTTTCACGCAAAAACTACTGAACGGATTTGGATGAAACTTTACAGTAATATAGCTGATACATCAGAATAACACATAGGCTACTATTTGCCGCGATAACCGACATATACGCGGGCGGAGCCGCGGGCAACAACTAGTTAAATATATAGATATAAAATATGTTTTGAGCTCATTAGTATCAAGAATAGGTAAATACGATGGTAATTAGAAAGACATATTTCTTCCTTCTTAAGTAATAATATTACTTTGGAACACTCCTTTTTACTTAGTTTTTTAAGAATGTGAATGTCATGAATAACGTCCATAGCAGGTAAGTTGACTTCGTTTTCCAATGCGACGGTTTATCTTGACGGTTTAGGATTTTATTCATAACAACGGTGCAATTACAAAAGGAGTTTGTAATAAACATTCATCTTCGTAAACCGATCTTCATTCCCAAAAGCGGCACGGCACCTGAAATCCGCTTGTCAATAACGAGATACTACAGGTAGTTATCAGAATTGGCAATTTATTGAGTTACTGTTTCGTTGTGATTCGCAGATCCTCCCCATCCCCCAAAGGTCGGCAACGAACTTGTGATGCCTCTGGTGTTGCGAGTGT
Organism: Spilosoma lubricipeda; assembly: GCA_905220595.1. Lineage (NCBI taxonomy): Eukaryota > Metazoa > Arthropoda > Insecta > Lepidoptera > Erebidae > Spilosoma > Spilosoma lubricipeda. The sequence goes on from HG992295.1 coordinate 6,906,856, forward strand.
CCATGGGCGGCGGTAATCGCTTACCATCAGGCGATACGTCTGCTCGTTTGCCCCTTATACTAGCTAGCTAATATCTGTTTCCCTCCTATACGTCACATGGTTTCATTGATGAGTAATGAGGAACCAAACTAACCTGAGAAACGCTAGACGCTACCGTGGAACATACGAACGTACGTAGACTGCCGAAACTATAACTCTTCCTTTTGGCTTCAAGGTAGTCCGGTAGAATTTTGAGTTCAATCGGTGCCGAACTATTTGAGTTTTTGAAATATACACAAACTAAATAAAAAATTTATATTCAGTAACAAGTCATTGGCTCATAAAAGTCATAAACTATTTACACTCACACATGTTTGCATATAATCCACGTTTTAGGTCAACTAGTGTCAATTAGATTATTGTAGTGAATGCAGACCTTTATTAAATGCGTAGATAATGTTGTTTAACCAAGTTATAAACATCCGTTGGTATGCATTTATGTGAGCCTCGTACTTCATACTAATTAAAGAAACTTGTATTAAGTGTACTCCTACTTTTCTCATCTTATGTATGGAAATTACTACCACTATTAAAATATTAATGTCTTTATTTATTGATATTGAGAAAATTAATTCTTGAAATTATTCAAAGTCTTTTGAGTCTATATTGCTTAGTTATCTACACTATCTATTTTTATTGTAGGTAATGTTATTAGATAACAAAAGCGGGTTACACTAGGTAACGGGTGTAACTAGTATCAAAAGAAGTAGCCTAAGTTACTCTTTATATCATCAGCTATCTGCCAGCGAAAATCCCGCCAAAATCGGTCCAGCCGTTCTAGAGATTGGCCAGAAGTAACAACAACAGGCAACATTTTAAAATAGTTTTTTCGTGTAGGTACTGCATATACTTCTATTTGCATTAAGTGAAAAGCTGATGAAAAACTGTGACATTTGGAATTGGGCCCATTGAGACCCCTTAAGGATTGATTGAAAATAATCAACTTTTGATAAAACCTTACTAATATTATAATTTCAAATGTGAGTTTGTTTGTTACGTTTTCACAAATAAACAACTAAACCGATCTTGAAAATCTACATCAGCGGCGACTAATGTAGGCTACAATAGTCTATAGGCGTACGGGCGTAGCCATGGCCAAAACTAAAGATAGTAAATAATACTTATTCAAACAGTTCCGCTATCAATTTAATATACGATATGTGGTGCCGACTGCAGTAAAATAAAGCAGGTTCATACGCACTTACTTATACGATTATAAAGTGGGTATGAATGCTGTGTTGAATCGATATTGTTAATCGATTCTCATTCTTCCTTTTGACTTGGACGAATCAGTGAAATATATATTATGGCTATCGCACTGTTTTATACAAGCGATTATGATCTTACTTTCTGAAAGTTGAAACGAAAATCGATATTCAACTATATCTTCTTTGTATTTGAGAGCCCGTGTACTTAATATTAATGTTATTTTATTTTACGAGAGATTGAAAGCTACTGATGTTTATTGCCACCCATAAAATTTAACAGCATCTCTTTCTTTCGAATATCCATATTCACAAAGGCTTCAAACCTACAACAATATTTTATTGGTCTGTAACTTTAAACTATGTTTTGCTCGGAGCCTCAGACATATACGCCCGCGGTATCGATTGGAACAGAGTTATAATATAAGTAGTAACAGTTTTAAATTTCAGTCAAAATCAAATCATTAGATAAATATACTCTTTATTGCACACCATAATATTAAAATACAATGTTGAATATAAGTACACAAGTAAAAACAGTGATACAATGGGCGGCCTTATCACAGACCGCGATCTCTTCCAGGCAACCTTTAGACGGACTATTCTTTAAAGTAACGTGTAGTTTATCATAACCTTCAGCTTCAGATTCAGCTTACCTTATAGTGCAACGCCGATGACGATCCATTTGTGCGTTTCGAAGTTACAGTAAATTTTATGGTAACAGGTCATATTTTTTTGTCTAGCTAAGCCCTGTGGTTCTGTCCGCGAAAGAACAACCGTCACGTCACGAGGCGAAGCTAGTCTAAAAAAAGTAGCCTAAGTTACTCTTTATGTCATCAGCTATCTGCCAATGAAAGTGCCGTCAGAATATTTCCGGCCTATCCTGAAATTAGCGGGAACAATAAGATAAACAGACAAGTATTTTAAAAAAGTGCTTTTTGTGTACGTTTTTTGGTGTAAGCACAGTGTATACTTTCAAATGCATTTAGTGAAAAGCTGTGAATTTTACAAACAGACTTAAATTTTGTCTATTTGTATAGATAAACAACTATCTAAATTAACTGATGAACGTACATTCCTGCGTTTTTTCAACTAATGTGGTGAAATCGTATCGCTTATGATATAATGAATATAAAATGATTTTATCTAAGAATTTACAATCACTTTTCCAGTTGAAATATCACCTTTGACCCTTTATAATTACAACTTAAATCTTTAAGAAAGCCTTTGAGGTTGAAGTACGATCTTGTAGTCCCGTCTTAAGTCTTAAAGGCCGGTTACAAACGTGAGAATTCAATTCAAAGCACTTAGGGTCCGTGGTACTTGATCTACTCGTGTCAGTTGGTTTCTTCCCTGTATAATTAAAAAAAAAAGTGACACACAATACTTCATTATCTTCCTAGCCTTTTATTATTCCCAAGATTTGGGGTCGGCTACTAGCTCAACCGGTTTTACCTGAATATCAGTTTTTACACGGAGCGACTGGCATCGGACCTCCGAAACCCTGAGGGTGAACTGAATTCGAAGGTTGAATGAACTAGTTTTCAGTTTATTTGAGGGCACTGACTTCCCAATAACGATTACCATAGATGTTCATGATAACCGGGACCGACGGCTTAACGTGCTCTCCGAGGCACGGGCGGGAAACACCCGTGCCGCCCATTTGTAAGAAAAACCCAACAGCAGTCCGACCCGGGAATCGAACCCTAAACTTATTGATCAGCTGTCGCTTACGCTAACCACCAGACCAAGGAGGGAGTAACAATGGTACACAATAAATAAATCTTTTAATCGTACTTTCCACTATAACATTGTAAATGGGACAGTTTGTGAGGTTGTATGAATGTTGGTTATTCTTTCACCAAAAACTACTGAACGGATTTGTGTGAAACCTTAAAGTACCTACTAACTTATAACTTATACATAAGAATAACACAGAACTGCTTTTTACCGCGATATACAACACAAACGCGGGCGGAGCTGTAGGCAAAAACTAGTTAATAATAAATCAATAAGGTATGCATAATACATTAACTATTGATAATTTTATATATTAAACTTATAAATGCACATGAAGATGAGGTACATATAAATTAAAGTTTTCTTTGAAACCGATCATGACTTCCTTCCAAAAATTCAGTATTTTTTTAGTTGTGACTACATACTTGATTATAACTGTATTGGCAAATGAATATCTCTATTAATTTTGTTGAATTTACTATATACGCTAATCGCAAATAATATTTTAAGGCAGGTACATACACTTTGGACTATTTTCATGTTCGATCAATTCGTACTAGACGTGTTCACGGATTGACTTTACTACCAACTATTTAATATTCTCTTTGAATAAAGTTAATGCGATACAAGCTCTACAAAATGACTATAATCCTTACTGCACATCCGTCTTTAGATATCTGCTCGTTAAGTAAATACTTCTCTCTTTCGCGTATAATTGCATAGCAAAAGTTGCAGAGTAAGTTATTAACTTAAACGAACATGAATAATAATTCTAGTCAACTTTCTTCGTCTAGAAATGTGACGGAGGATTTAAGGATTGGCTCCGATAATTATAATATCGCGAGGATTTGGCAAATGATTTGACCCAGAAACTATAATTACCACACGTGCGAAGCGAAAGTCTATTGCTCAGTGGTCATCAGTTGTGAATGTTGTGATGAATATTAAGTGGATTTGAAGGTCTTCGTTACTGTGAATGCTTACAATCAGTTGTTTAATTTTAAGAGGTGGCAGACGTAAAAGAACAAGAACTTTATTTAATCGTTGCGTTTTACGGCCATTAACAAATAATATTTTGATTTGATCCTCATCCTGTTTTAGCTTTTAAACCTCTTAATTAATTAAGCAATTGAGATTACTTGTAGCTTTATTACTTTCTTATATTATATTTACATTGCATTTAAATTAGTTACGTAGTTTTAAGGCAGGCTTTGGTCAAGTAAGTAGATATAATTGCAATCAATAAAGTTTCATTCTTCATTTTCCTACCTTTTTTACTGCCTTGATGGCAGTGGGGTGCGTATGCGACTGCTGTGCTTTTAAGTTCTTGGGTTCGATTCGCAGATCAGACTAAATGTTTGTATGATCTGCAAATATTTGTTTTGGAGTTTGGGTGCTTTCTATGGATAATATGTACCTTTGACAGAAAAGTATGTATTTACATCACTTGTCTAGTACCTACAATTTTTTTTTGGTCGATATATGACTTTTTTAAAGTTTTGTCCGTAGAAAACAAGGTAAATTATTTGGGTAAGGAAATCTATATGACAGCATTCGTGCCGTCCTGTTTCGTTGGTGAGTGCGAGACCGGAGGCCCAATGATGCAGAAGCATTACTACCACCATGCTTCATTGCTCTGCCTTATCTGGTTTTGGTGACCACCACTTTTGAATTCCGCTTTTGCTTTCCACCAGGCAGAATAGTCACTTTGGGCCCATACATAAAAAAATAAGAACATAGTTAACTTACTGAACTAACGCTACTTAAGAGCAAAATCGAGTAAATTCTTGCACCTTTTATATAAAGTAAAGGTGATGTCTGTATTATACCTTATATTGTAAATGAAGCGGCTCATTTCAAAAGCCAGGAAGTGCCAGTGTTTGCCATATAACGTCAATATGTGCGCTGAACATTTGGCCAAGCTATTAACTGTTGTTTGTTCACGTGCTTTTTGACTTCACATACGTTCAAGACACGGGTTTATTGCGCATATACATACCTACATTTATAGTATAAACATAACACACATTATCCCTTGAACTTTATTACTTATTAAAATTGAATATTTTCTTATGTAGGTGTACTGTCAAATGTTATAAAACCGTAAAGGATGAAGTTATTACTCTGTTAGAGTTTTCTTTCAAATTATAAATATTCCTTAAAATAGGAATCTGCGGGATTGCTACAATGTACCTTTTTGTTTATGAGTAACAAAGTACAATACAGCTTGACAACAACAAAAAGGTACATGGTAGCAATCCCGCTGATTCCTATTTTAATGTTACTGACCATGAAAGTTTAAAACAATATATTATAAATATTCCGTGTCACAGTGTTAGTGATCGCACTCCAAAACGGCTAGATAGATTTTAATGAAACCTTTTTACGCAAGTATGACGGTAGACCGTAGTAGTAATACAAGATTTGGAATTAAACCCTTTGTTTTGACAATTCACCGCATAAAATATTGTAATTAAAATCCTTTTGCGTTTATTTACGTTCGTAGAATTTCCTTGCTAATGTTTCTAAACAACATGAACCAAACAGTGGGAGTATTACGCAAATGGATAAGAAATACCGTTTCAATTATTCCATATCGATTACTATGACCATAATGTTGATATTCGATATTGTGGCCACTTCTGTGTAGGCTACGTTTGATTACTAGGATTACACGAATGTTACTACAAGTTATGTATAATCACGTTATTTGTGTCACGGAGCTAGCAATTAATAATAATAATAATAATAAATAAAAATATTTCGGACATCTAACACACAAACGCCATCTAGTCCCAAGCTAAGCAGAGCTTGTGTTATGGGTACTAGACAACTGATATAAATACATATATACTTTTTTTTTTTTGTAAATACATACATATTATACATAGAAAACACCCAAACTCCGAAACAAATATTTGTAGATCATACAAACATTTGGCCCAACCCGGGAATCGAACGTGTAGTTTAATTCTAAACTACACGTGATTATGTCTTGCAGTGTTTGAGCAAGATGAGACGTTGCGGTTGCTGTAGGTACTGCATCTGGGTTTACATTATAAGTATATAATTATATGTATGTAAAATATGACGCCGATCCGTCTGCCTACATCCTTTAGTCACGAGGTTGACAGTTATCAGGCCTTATAAAGATTATTTGTATTGGATGTGTTGCACATTTTCGTTATCGATATCAGTTATTGTGCAAGTTGCTGATATTTATAATAATACTAGCTGACCCGGCAAACTTCGTACCGCCATATTTACATATCGGTCTCAGCTTCCCGTCACGGACAGAAAAATTTACCCCGCTATGTTTTAATTTTTCTTGTACACACACCCTGTCCTAAGAATAACGAACACAAAAAAAAGTTTTTTTTAATTTGGTGCAACCGATCGGAACTTACGTGCGATACATCTCGGCGATTCTTATATAATAGATAGATTTATGCACACGTGTAATTAGCAACGAAAATGTCTTAAATCATTGTAGTGTAAAATAATAATATGGCACTGACTTAGCAGTCAAACAGTATTGTACAGTAAGAAATTTGCTCATTAATTTAGTCTAAGATAATTAATATTTTCTAGAATAAGCTTCTGAATAGTTACTAGAAAATAATCATTAATACAACGGTAGTGAATATAGAATAGAATAGAATAATCTTTATTGTACATTAAATAATATAGTTTACATTAAAAAAAAAAGTAATAGTTCAATATGTAATGTCAGATTGAAATTCCAACGTTTAAAAAATAAGAATGTAATGGTATTATGTTTTTTTGTTCTTGTAACAGTATTAATGGCCAGCTTATGCATAATTAAAAACGAAAATACTATCAAAATAAAACATCAAAATTTTCTTAATTAGATTAATTGTTTTATTTATAATACTTTATCTTATAGTGATCAAATTAGCGTGCAAAAAGTCTCGAATACTTCCTGCGGTCGACCATCTTAGGTTTATGCGCACCGCTTCACAAATGATATGAAATCGAATACTCACTATATCTTATATTACGAGCTACACAAGAGTAGATTATTCACCTTGAACCATTTATTGGCGTTAACGAGTAGCGAGTACAATTTATCTAATCATGGTATTGACTAATTGTTTTATAGCATTTCAACCTACATAATGGCGAATTTTGGTTTTATGTGTTCCTAATCAATATTATGAATTCAAAAGTAACTCTGTAACGGCTAAATTGCAACAATTTTAATCAAATTTAGTATAGAGATATTTTGTTCTTTATTCTTTTGGAAGGACACATAGGTTACTATTTACCACGATAACCGGACCGCATCGCATCCGCAGGCGGAGTGTCGGTCAAAAGGTAGCTACAGTACAATATAAATTCTTATCAGGCAACATAAACGCCATCTATCGAAAACACGCTGACGTACTGAGGATCTACGTATTCTGTATCACAAATTCCGACATCAATTCGTATACCCCGGCCCACTTGGCACGATTTAGGAGGTTCTTACTTTTTTACATCATCAGTGTAGGTATAATGACTTTATATTTTTTTCCAGGGATGCCTTGTACCGCCTTTCACTTCGTGGCCTCGGTATACTAGAACGAGCAGCCTGGGTGGCCTCATCGGAGAAGATCAAGTTGTGCCAAGTCAAGGGTCAAACCGAGGAAGATTGCCATAACTTTGTTAAAGTTCTATTGGCATATGAACATAAGCTTTTCGCTTGTGGGACTCACGCGTTTAGTCCTGTCTGCAGTTGGAGAGAGGTAATTTCCTAGAATTTTATAATGTTAGATCTATATCAAATTTATACTCCTCCTGAAAAGAGATGATGTTTTACTTTTCCCAAACGTACAAATGAAAAACACGAACAGATGTGATACAGAAATAATTATTTGAATATTTAGGTCGTGTTGTACCTTATGATGTCATATGAACAGACTTATAATAATATATCGCTTTATTGTACACCAGATGCATTACAAGGTAAGCTTAAAATTAGAGAAGTACAATTGGCGGCCTTATCGCCCGGAGGCAATCTCTTACAGGCAACCGTTGGATGGAGAGAAAAACATGATTATGAGATAGAGTAGGGTAGTATCTGGTGTAGAAGTAGGTAAGACGAAAAAATAAATAAAGTAATAAGGATTGTTATATACCATTATAGTAATACATAGTGTGGGTTATGAAATAAATACAAACAAGAAATAAGGTAAATAAACAGTTAATTACATATATAAATGTGATAGTGTGACTGTGTGACATAATTGACAAAACAAAAAAAATATAGCAGGTTAAGACTTATTGTGATTTTCTCAATTATATTATTACTAGCTGTTGTTGTGGGTCACCATACTGCTTTATTGCATTGTCTGCATTCCCAGTATGGTGACCACTACTCTTGGATTCTGCTTATGCTTTCCATCAGGCAGAGTAAAGTCATTAGGGCAACAACTAGTATTTTATAATTTATGTCGATAAGTACGGGTAAGAAAATGGCAAAGTAAACTAAAGTATTATAATGATAACATAGTAACGAGATATCAACAGTCAACAGCTAACCATATTTGATGAGTGATTCAGACGATAGTCTTAATTGTTTTATGATGGAACTAAAACAATCACCAGGCTTATTACTGTATACACCTATTAAAGTAACACTATGACTGACTACATTGTACTGCTTGGGAAATATGTAACAATGATTATCGTGTTATAACAATATTGTAAACGACTAGCTGACCCACGCAACGTCGTTTGCGCCTTATATTGCCCGTAGCGTGAAAATTTCCCCCATTTTTGAAACATTCTTCATTGTTGCTCCGCTCCTATTAGTAGTAGCGTGATGATATATACCCTATAGCCTTCCTCGATAAATGGACTATCCAACACCGAAAGAATTTTTCAAATCAGACCAGCGGTTCCTGAGATTAGCGTGTTCAAACAAACAAACTCTTCAGCTTTATATATTAGTATAGATTTATTACTTCATTTATTGGCTGTGGCATACGATGGTATACAGCTCGTAGGCACGTAGGCCGACTTAAAACTATGGCCCTTGCCTCTAAACAAGGACCAGACCTCATGTGTGCTGTTCTCGCCTTTTAGCTTTCATTTTAATATATATAAACTGACGTAAAACAAAGGCTCCTGTGTGGCTCCAACGTGTAAAAATATCTGTAAAAGATTAACTTACAAAATGAAACATCATTTATTATTGTACACTATCTGATTCGGTCAACTTCGACTGCACCTTTGAAATCCAATGAAAATGCCATATGTTTGAAACACATTTCATCCATACTCGGGTTCTATTGGAATTGGATATTATATAGCCTTCCTCGATATAAATGACTAACCAACACTTGAATTTATAACTTTCAATCTAATCAAGCGTTTTTATTTTTATGTATGACCATGCCAAAATGCCTCTAATCTGCCTGATGGAAAGCGTAAGCAGAATTCAAGAGTGGAGGTCACCATACACACTGCGAGCAGACATTGCAACAATGCAGTATGGTGACCCACACCATGGCGGGCTAGTGATGCTTCTGCATTATTGGGCCTCTGGTCTCGCACTCACCAACGAAACACGACAGCACCAACGATGTCGTTTTACATTGATTTTCTGTGCGAGGGTAGTACCGCCCCGGTCGAACCGGCCCATTCGTGCTAAAAACTACTTGGTAGTACCTACCTATTTCTTGTGATAAGCGCGTTTTAATAAACGAACGATCTTTTCAGCTTTATGTTATTAGTGCTAGACTGAAGACTGATTGAAAGATGATGATAGGACTGCACGCACGGGCTGCACTAGTGCGCCGAATGTTATGGATTCCAAGCCCACACGGGACAATTTGTGTGATACACAAATTATTGTTCTGCCTCTGGGAGTTCTTTGTATAATGTATGTTTGTAAAGTCCCTCGCGACACAGGATTTATTCCTATTACGGGAGTTGTAGAAAAAATGATAATTTATAGGCTAGTGCTGTTGATTCTGGTTCATAGAAAGAAAGAAAATTATTTATTCAGACATCCACATTACAGTACATGGTTTTAAACAGTCGTTAGATAAAACAGAAAAGCAATTATATTATAATGCCCTGTGCAATGCCAGAAAAGGCGCCTATCTCAGCAAATTGCTGTAGCCAGAGTGACTAAAGCGCTGGTATTACGATAGGGCCCGCGCTCCGTATCATCGGTCTGTCCGCGTATGTAGTAAATATTTGTGTGTGTTATATAGATACTTATATGCATACATCCACAATAAATAAAATAGATATATATGAAGAATAGACAGTAATGAATGGTAAGCCAATCTTATACGCTCTCAGCCTCTCTCTCTCTCATTAATACTATTACTGATATCAGCTAATCCTCCACTAGACTAAATTAGACTTTACAGTAATTATAATTCAACAAAGGATGTATGTCTGCATGTAAAATGTTAGTAAACATCACGAGTTCATTTATTCTTGGTTCGAGGCTATTCTTGGAGTACTTAAGGACGCGTTTGCAAAATTGATAGGTACAGAATCGAATTACTACGTTGACACAAGTTACACAAACAAGTGCAAATCGGATAGCGGCAGGTATAAATGTCAACTTGCCTAAATTGATATTTTGAAAGTTTTTTATATTTTCTCATTTCTATGTAATAGGTACTTACCTCCGGACTTGCTGGAGTGACCTGAAGGTGTACTTCGGTGACTGCTTATGGAACTCCTAGACGAGTTGACAGTCTCACCGAGTTTAGGCTCGTTTTGTTAGTTATGACTAGACCTTACCTCCGGACTACATGGAGTGACCTGAAGGTGTACTTCGGTGACTGCTAGTGGAACTCCTAGACGAGTTGACATAGTCTTACCGATTTTGAGCTTATTTTGTTAGTTATGATGAGACCTTACCTCCGGCTTAGATGGAGTGACCTGAAGGTGTACTTCGGTGACTGCTAGTGGAACTCCTAGACGAGTTGACATAGTCTTACCGATTTTGAGCTTATTTTGTTAGTTATGATGAGACCTTACCTCCGGCTTAGATGGAGTGACCTGAAGGTGTACTTCGGTGACTGCTAGTGGAACTCCTAGACGAGTTGACATAGTCTTACCGATTTTGAGCTTATTTTGTTAGTTATGATGAGACCTTACCTCCGGCTTAGATGGAGTGACCTGAAGGTGTACTTCGGTGACTGCTAGTGGAACTCCTAGACGAGTTGACATAGTCTTACCGATTTTGAGCTTATTTTGTTAGTTATGATGAGACCTTACCTCCGGCTTAGGTGGAGTGACCTGAAGGTGTACTTCGGTGACTGCTTTTCGATCTCATAGACGAGTTGACATAGTCTTACCGAGTTTAGGCTCGTTTTGTTAGTTATGATGAGATCTTACCTTCGGACTACACGGAGTGACCTGAAGGTGTACTTCGGTGACTGCTAATGGAACTCCTCGACGAGTAGAACTAGGTGTGCCGAGTTTGGGCTCATTTTGTTAGTTATGATGAGACCTTACCTCCGGACTATATGGAGTGACCTAAAGGTGTACTTCGGTGACTGCTAGTGGAACTCCTAGACGAGTTGACATAGTCTTACCGATTTTGAGCTTATTTTGTTAGTTATGATGAGACCTTACCTCCGGCTTAGATGGAGTGACCTGAAGGTTTACTTCGGTGACTGCTAGTGGAACTCCTAGACGAGTTGACATAGTCTTACCGATTTTGAGCTTATTTTGTTAGTTATGATGAGACCTTACCTCCGGCTTAGGTGGAGTGACCTGAAGGTGTACTTCGGTGACTGCTTTTGGATCTCATAGACGAGTTGACATAGTCTTACCGAGTTTGGGATCGTTTTGTTAGTTCTGATGAGACATTACCTCCAGACTAGATGGAGTGACCTGAAGGTGTACTTCGGTAACTGCTAATGGAACTGAAGTACACCTTCAGGTCACTCCATCTAGTCTGGAGGTAAGGTCTCATCATAACTAACAAAACAAGCCCAAACTCGGCACACCTAGTTCTACTCGTCGAGGAGTTCCATTAGCAGTCACCGAAGTACACCTTCAGGTCACTCCATCTAAGCCGCAGGTAAGGTCTCATCATAACTAACAAAATGAACCCAAACTTGGTAAGACTATGTCAACTCGTCTAGGAGTTCCACTAGCAGTCACCGAAGTACACCTTCAGGTCACTCCATCTAAGCCGGAGGTAAGGTCTCATCATAACTAACAAAATAAGCTCAAAATCGGTAAGACTATGTCAACTCGTCTAGGAGTTCCACTAGCAGTCACCGAAGTACACCTTTAGGTCACTCCATATAGTCCGGAGGTAAGGTCTCATCATAACTAACAAAATGAGCCCAAACTCGGTAAGACTATGTCAACTCGTCTAGGAGTTCCACAAGCAGTCACCGAAGTACACCTTCAAGTCACTCCATGTAGTCCGGAGGTAAGGTCTCATCATAACTAACAAAATGAACCCAAACTTGGTAAGGCTATGTCAACTCGTCTAGGAGTTCCAGAAGCAGTCACCAAAGCACACCTTCAGGTCACTCCACCTAAGCCGCAGGTAAGGTCTCATCATAACTAACAAAATGAGCCCAAACTCGGTAACACTATGTCAACTCGTCTAGGAGTTCCACTAGCAGTCACCGAAGTACACCTTCAAGTCACTCCATGTAGTCCGGAGGTAAGGTCTCATCATAACTAACAAAATGAGCCCAAACTCGATTAGACTATGTCAACTCGTCTAGAAGTTAGAAAAGCAGTCACCGTAGTACACCTTCAGGTCACTCCACCTAAGTAGGAGGTAATGTCTCATCAATCGAGCCCGAACTCGCACAATACTACTTAGTTTTAGCAAACTAAAATATTGTTATAAAAATCTGTAAATAGAAGAAACCTCCTCCTTTTTTTGAAGTCGGTTAAAAATAATCTAACGTTGTCAAGTATCAACCTATTCTGGTTTATCGAATATATTGAATTCGAAGAGCGATCTTTTCAACAAGAGCTAATGCAAACAGGCGACACAGTGTCCACTCATGACGGCGGCTGAGCGCAGACTGAGATTACGAAATTTTTACGCGATAAATCAAAAGAGGTTCAAAAAAATAAAATAACCCTTATTGCAATCGACTACGATTCATCCGTAATAGCAAAATATGAGAAAATATAAGCTCCGGTTGTTATTTTTTCTGCGACTTTCTGTGACACTTTTATACTATTTTTTTCCTCGGATTTATAATTGACTATATATGCCTTCTTACATTATTTTTAGAAATTCTAAAATAGGTTGATTGTAGAACAAAAATGTACCAAAACTCAACCCGATATCGTAAATACTGTGGAAAATGGTTACGGAAGATCGTTTTTACAATATAAAAAAATACAATTTCCAAAAAAGTTGTCCCTCGGATTTGAAGATGAAGAACTAATCTATAAGTGTTAGTACTTTGTTATATTCAATTTGTTTAGTTTAGTTACAAATTGCACCGAAAAAAAGCATAATTTTGTACGAATCGTAAACGCGCCCTTAAGTTTAAGTACATTTTAATTTATGTAATCTACGTGTAGTGGCATCAGCATATATTTTATTCGTCATCATTGCCTTATTTTATCATTCTTTATCATCACCTTTCATCAGCTGTATAGCCCAGTCATATTAGGGCTTTCACCTCGGAATGAAAGATAATAAGCTGCAAATTGGTATGAACCTTTGTTTTGTCATTCTAAATGTTGTCTCAAAAGTCACAATCGTTATCGTGTCCGCGTCTCAAGATATTCAAGGTCAAAGGTCACAAAAATCGGTTTTTCGCGAATATCTGGCTTCCTATCGGTTAAATGAGATTTGCATTTATTATAAAAGTTGTAGGCTATAAAATTCCCTACAACTTTTGTTTAAACTTTTTTTTCATACGACTTTTTGAAGGTAGAGCGCGAAGAGTGCACATCGTACAGTCATATACGGCCTAATGCAAGGTCAAGCGTGAGTTATGGTTATCAGTACGTTATAAAGTCAATTATTTACTTGGAAATTATAATTATTAAACAATGCCTATTATTTATGTACTAACTATTAATTATTTATATTTAATTAAAGTAAGTAACTTGATTATTTATATATAATTATTCATATTTAACTATTTAAGTATAAAATATTATTAATTCTGGATTATATATTTTAGTTTTATTTTAAGTTAAAATGATAGTAAGAGTATATATTTTACACATATTTTTATTTATTATTAAATACGGCATAATATACATTTATCAAAATGTGACTTCAAATATCAAAAGTATCTTTGTTGATTTTAATTGTAATGAAATTGGAAATGGAAGCTAATTATCTTCTTCTTCTTCGTCGTCTTCTTCTTCTTGTCGCTCAAAAATGTTCGATTCATTGTCATCATCCTCATTATCTGTCATGTTCATCTCCAAACCTTCCAGAATATCGGGATCATATGTATTTTCTTCATCGGGATTACTTGGATACAGTGAAGCGTTGAGGCAAGCTTGTCCGTTGCACTGGCCGCAAGCTAAAGAACATTGTAGCCCTGATTTTCTGCATCCACAGCGGGAACCACAACCATTTTTGCAATCGCAAAATATTTCGTTTAGTAGTTCGGCTGGTGCTGGAGGTAATAACGTTCGTATGGGCTCCAGGATTTCATTTTCAAGCATCCAGCCCCATTCTTGAGGTTCTAAGTCCTTCCCTAACCACGTTTGAATCTGGTAGTAGACACGTTTTATGTGTTGATGAGCTGCTACACTTGTTGGTGGAAGTGTTGACAGTTGTACAGGTTTATTTAGTTTTGTAAATTTGATGAATTGCGTGTAGCGGAAATGATCAATGTTGTCCTCAGATTTTGGAGCATTATATAATGCCAACAAGATGCGCACCCCATTTTCTAATAATGTTTGTTTTGGGCAGTTTACGCGTTTTAAAGAAAAGATATATAATGTCGTGTTAACTTAAAATAAAACTAAAATATATAATCCAGAATTAATAATATTTTATACTTAAATAGTTAAATATGAATAATTATATATAAATAATCAAGTTACTTACTTTAATTAAATATAAATAACTAATAGTTAGTACATAAATAATAGGCATTGTTTAATAATTATAATTTCCAAGTAAATAATTGACTTTATAACGTACTGAAAACCATAACTCACGCTTGACCTTGCATTAGGCCGTATATGACTGTACGATGTGCACTCTTCGCGCTCTACCTTCAAAAAGTCGTATGAAAAAAAAGTTTAAACAAAAGTTGTAGGGAATTTTATAGCCTACAACTTTTATAATAAATGCAAATCTCATTTAACCGATAGGAAGCCAGATATTCGCGAAAAACCGATTTTTGTGACCTTTGACCTTGAATATCTTGAGACGCGGACACGATAACGATTGTGACTTTTGAGACAACATTTAGAATGACAAAACAAAGGTTCATACCAATTTGCAGCTTATTATCTTTCATTCCGAGGTTGACCCCTTTTTTTACCTAATATGACTGGGCTAGTATTGCGGCATTGGTTTTGTTTTCTGAATCAAAATAGTTCAATATATAGTAATACTAGCCGACCCACGCAACCTCGTTTGCGCCTTATACTGCCCGTAGCGTGAAAATTTTCCCCGTTTTTGAAACATTCTTCATTGTTGCTCCGCTCCTATTAGTAGTAGCGTGATGATATATACCCTATAGCCTTCCTCGATAAATGGACTATCCAACACCGAAAGAATTTTTCAAATCGGACCAGCGGTTCCTGAGATTAGCGTGTTCAAACAAACAAACAAACAAACAAACAAACTCTTCAGCTTTATATATTAGTACTAGCCGACCCACGCAACCTCGTTTGCGTCTTCTATTGCCCGTAGCGTGATAATTTTACCCCGTTTTCGAAACATTTTTCATTGATGCTCCGTTCCTATTGGTCCTAGCGTGATGATATATAGCCTATAGCCTTCCTCGATAAATGCGCCTTCTAACACTGAAAGAATTTTTCAAATCGGACCAGCGATTCCTGAGATTAGCGTGTTCAAACAAACAAACAAACAAACAAACAAACAAATAAACAAACAAACTCTTCAGCTTTATATATATGTATAGATAGATAGATAATCAAGCTGAAGTGATTTTTGTTTCTTTAAACGTTCTAATCCAAAACCAGTAGATTTAAATGATTTTATTTTCATTCCAACCAGTATTAAATAAGGATTATTACAAGCTATGGAGAATCACGATACGACTCTTAGAAGCTGCATGTTGACCATAAACGTATGTAAAATGAACAATTTCTTCCACAGATTGAGTCAATAAACACAGTGACAGAATGGATGACTGGTGTTGCCAATTGTCCTTACAATCCTCACTCAAATGTGACTGCTATCTTGACCAGCAATGGAGAATACTACGCCGGTACACCTACAGACTTCGCCAGCTCTGATACGGCTATATGCAGGTAAAATGACTCATTTGAAGCTAGATGTTTTCTCGTTTGCCTACCTAGTGTCTCGCATTGTATCGGAACGGAACGGATTATACAATATTTAAATGTTACTAAATTAAGTACCCCATGCTTAAAGTCTTAATTACGAAGCCTTGCGCTGTAGCTTGACACCGTTGCGTTTAGTAGAATTCATCCTTTTTGTATACATTTTAAATGAGGTAAATTAATTTTGAAAAATGTTTTAAGTTTTTATTAACACATAAATAGTTAGGCCTTTAGTAAGTTGTAGAACAAGATTAGTATGTTTATAATAACAAAATATAGGTCAATCAATATAATTATCAAGTATTCTGTCAACCTTACGTATCAGTAGCATGCGTAAAGTACATTTTCGTAATCTCAGTGGCAGTAGATTAGATGTGTGATACAATTTGATTAGGTTTTTATGTAGTAAACACATATTTAGGTACTAGTAAATCTATTATTGGAATCGTTCTATGATAAAATATATGTTTGGCAATCGGTTCCTTTAAATACGATTTTGATGATGTTGTTCGCTTAGATCTTTTAAACTACTCAACAGATTTTCATGAAATTTTCAGAAGTAAATAGAGTGATTCAAGACGAAGGTTTATATGTATAATACATGCATATTATAGTAGAGGAAATCCGAGAATTTCCGAATCCGTGCGAAGTAGGGCTGGATCGCTAGTTAGATAAAAATAATTGTTTTGAACTCCTTTCACATCATGTATTTTGAAACTTCATGTTGAGAAGTTATATTTATTTCTGTCCCAACTACTTCAGCATCCAGTGGTATTCCCGGACCAATACACCCTTCTAACCTTTAAGAAAAGAGCGTACTCCTTCTTAAAAGGTCAGCAAAGCACTTGTGACGCCTCTGGTGTTGCGGGTGTCCATGGGCGGTGATAATCGCTTACCATCAAGCCACGCCTCTGCTCGTTTGCCTTCTATTTATTAAAAAAAATCTACGTGTGAAATAAATATGCTTTATATAAATATATAATATATAATATATAATATATAATATATATATAATATATAATATATTTAAATAATCTAAATATAAATTCTATTTTGTTCATAGAAGTCGAGGTGCCGCTCGTCGTGACTCGGGCACTCTTCGGACGCCTCAGTATGACCTGAATTGGTTGAACGAACCCCAATTTGTGGGTAGCTTCGAAGATGATCACTTCGTGTACTTCGTCTTTAGAGAAATGGCTGTCGAGTTTATGAACTGTGGAAAGGTAAGTTTTCTTTCACGAAGTTCTATTAACAGCCTTTAATAAACCACCTTTCCTTAGAAAAGAGGTTTTGGTTTAGTGTACAACTTTGTGTGTGCGGGTTTTTTTTTATGTATGGCCTGCCAAAATGACTACTCTGCCTGATGGAAAGCATAAGCAGAATCCAAGAGTGGTGGTCACCATACTCATTGCTCATGCAGACAATGCAACAATCCATCATGGTGACCCACACCATGGCGGCCTAGTGATGCTTCTGCATCTTTGGACCTCTGATCTCGCACTCACCAACGAAACACGACAACACGAACGCTGTCGTCTTACGTTGATTTTCTATACTAGAGTAGAACCGCCCAGGTTGCGCCGGCGCGTTCGTGCTGAAATCAGCGTGCAAAAAATGATACTCTAGATCTAAAACGATAACCAATGTGGCTGATATTAATTCTATGAGTTAAATACACTTCCCAACTGCTTGGGAAGCAATGAAATATTTCATCACTGACGAAATATTTCATGTATTGTATTAAAAAAAATGTAGTCTATATAACTGTAGATTGAGCCTGACAGGGTGACTGATACAGGTAAATTAATTGATGAGAGAAATTCAAATACAACGTTATTTAATTTTAAGCTACGATTATGTTATTTTATATATGTATGATTGCCTCGGTGGTTAGTACCCTTAAAAGCTTCGCTTAGTTAGGGACTAGATGGCGTTGTGTGTTAGATGTCCAAAATATTTATTTACAAAATACTGCATTACAAAACCGCTGCTTAAATAAGTTTCATGGATAAGGCCAATAGTACTGAACTATAAAGACTTCGAACGAGACTTTCATCAGTACTATCAGGTTTTTTAAAATTGTCTATATAATTTGCCTACGTGACTGTCTAATACATTTACAAATTAGTTTTTTGTGATAGTAAAGCCTATCTTATCGACTAAGACAGCTGTCATACTTCTGAGATAACATCACTATGACAAATTCTAATTTGAGATAGTGTTCAAAAGTTTTAATGTGTAGTAATGACTTAGCTAGTTAAAGAAAGGTTGTAATTTTATACTAATTAAAAAGTAGATTCATTGTTTCATACGAAAAATATAAAAAAATAAAAAATACTAGCTGAACTCCGCGGTGTTACCCGCGTTTATTGTTGTAGTGCTAGTGAAACTCCCATCAAAATCGGTCCAGCCGTTCCAGAGATTACCCGGACCAACAGACAAACAGACAGACAGACAAAAAAATTTAAAATTGTTACATTCATGCGTCGTGTTTACATACATATGCATTTATTTAAAATCGGTTATTTTAATATTACAAACAGACACTCCGATTTAATTTATTTGTATCGATATAGACAATATTTTTACAGTTTTGGATTATACATATGTTTCTTTCCAATTACTCAGTACTATTTTTGGTATTTTTTAATAAAAATAATCCTAGCTAGATCGATTGCATACCGAATACAAATTTTCATGGAGTTGTTTCCGGAATTCAGATTATTTAAGTGTATTTAAAAAAAATATAGTTTAAGGGTATGAGATTTGATAAATTATATTGCAATATCTCATTCGTCTTAGGTTCTTCCTTCAACTGCTACTAAGCCAATACAATTACACTATTTATAGCAGCCCTCGTTGTTAACAAGAAGATTGAGTCCTATCACATCATTATAGTAATCTAGATCAACGGAAATATTTCTTCACTGAACACCAATTGTCCTTCAGACTTATTTTATGATGTATTGGTCCATTATATTTTATTATTTCAATGAATTACTTGATTATAATAGTTCTCTAGGGAGACGCTTGGAACTAACGTACTGAGAAAGTCGTCTGGGGAAGTTTGGCTTGTCTTCTGTGAAAGGATCGTGTATAGAGGATTGTGTTCAATTGTACTTATTACTATAACTTATTTAGTGGTATTCTATTAGTTGCTTTTAGTCGTTTCAAGAAGAAGAAATTATAATAAAATGTACATAAAGCTGGTATTTGCATTTAAATGCACTGTTTCATGATCATTAAATTTTGAATTTGTGAAGAAAATGTTTTTAACGACTCAATGACTCCCTGAGCAGACCGGAACAGAGAGACATAGATCTCCCCTACGCCTCTCCACAACGACTGCTACTGTGCTCCCATTGTCCAAAAATGTCTTTAAACACACACTTATCTATATATATCTATACTAATATCTAAAGCTGAAGAGTTTGTTTGTTTGTTTGTTTGTTTGAACACGCTAATCTCAGGAACCGCTGGTCCGATTTGAAAAATTCTTTCGGTGTTGGATAGTCCATTTATCGAGGAAGTCTATAGGGTATATATCATCACGCTACTACTAATAGGAGCGGAGCAACAATGAAGAATGTTTCAAAAACGGGGGAATTTTTTACGCTACGGGCAATATAAGGCGCATACGAAGTTGCGTGGGTCAGCTAGTCAATATATAAAGCTGAAGAGTTTGTTTGTTTGAACACGCTAATCTCAGGAACCGCTGGTCCGATTTGAAAAATTATTTCAGTGTTAGATAGACCATTTATCGAGGAAGGCTATAGGCTATATATCATCACGCTAGGACCAATAGGAGCGGAGCACCAATGAAAAATGTTTCAAAAAACGGGGGAAAAATATCACGCGACGGGCAATAAGAGACGCAAACGAGGTTGCGTGGGTCTGCTAGTAAATTACAAATACTCATCTTTACATACAAAGGAAGTCGCTTCCACTACCTGTTTGCTGGGATCTTTTAAACTACTAAACGGATTTTAATGCAGTTTTCAGCAATAGATAGAGTGATACCAGAGAAAGGTTTATATGTGACACATGTACATTATAGAGGAAGAAATCCGAGAACTTCAAAGATTTTTGTGCGTTGCTAGGTCGGGTCGCCAGTATTTATCATAAAACTTATTCCTAATTCCTAGGTAGTAAACAAGCATGATCAGCTCGTTAGTAAGTCACCAATTTCAAGAGAGTCATTGTATTGAATCTAATGATGATATTTTGTTTTTCTAGATTATTTACTCTCGCATCGCCCGTGTCTGCAAGAACGATCCTGGCGGTTACTTAGTCATGAAAGACAGTTGGAGTACTTTCCTCAAGGCCAGGATAAAATGTTCAGTCCCGGGAGACATTCCCTTCCACTATGATGAGATTCAGAGCATGGAGTATCTGCCTCAAGAGAAGATTTTGATTGCTACGTTTACTACTCCTACGTAAGTTCTGATTTACTGTTTTATAGTGTTATATTCATAAAAAGTAACAATTTGAAACGACAAAGCAGTGACATGTTACATAAATGGTACCTGAGTTTGTGTTTAACTAGAGTTTGCCTATGACTCGTGTACGTCGAATATCGCAGTTAAAATAGCCTATGTTCTTTTTTAAGAATCAAAGTTTTATTTAAATCGGTTCAGCGGCTACAAAAGAGCAACTAACAGATTTGAGTTTTATTCAGATTTACTTGATTACTCGGATTAAGGATCCAACATTAAACTTAATGAATTAAGTGTTCTTACATTTGTTATCTGCTTTTAAACACGTTAAAAATAACGAGATGTACCTATATTATTTTGATGATGTAACTACAACTTGTGACATGTTTAAACAGGAATAGCATAGCCGGCAGTGCTGTCTGCATCTACAGCATGTCAGACATCAACGCTGCCTTTGAAGGTCCGTACAAGGTACAGGACCGACCTACGTCGACATGGGAACCACGTTCACCTTCCAAACAGGCCAGGGATCATTTCAGATGTATACCAGATTCCAGGTTGGTATATGTTGATCATGTTTTATGATAATTTTTTAAAATACTATTTTATGTAAACTTTCAAAATTGTTGTATACTTCATTTTTTTGACGTATTTTATTGACTAACAAGAAAACGGAAAATCCCTATAAACCAGCGAGACCTCTAACCATCTACATTTTCATGCTTCATGTGCCAGTTTTACTTATATAGTTTGTAAAGAATCTCGAAGTTCTAAAATAACAGTATTGCAAACTTTCACAGAGATGAACCTATATTTTAAGGTATTTATATATTATACATGAGGTTTCCTACCTCATTCATTTAACAACAATCACATGGTTGTTTTTTTGGGAGTAAGTCACAAATATTTCAATATTTATGCACACTTGGGTACACTTGGGTACATTGTAATATGTGCACTTGGGTGTGCATAAATGTTTTTGAAATTTTTCAACCCATATTAAAAATTTCTTAGACTTAATTTTATGTAACTATAAAGTAACTTAAAGTTATTGTAAACCGAATTTCCAGGGCTCATCAAGAAATAGAATATCACAGATATCACTTGATGTACGAATCAGTGCAGCCAGTGTCCGGAGAACCAGTTTTTAAGATGACGTCAGAGCGCTTTACCCACGTGACAGTGGATGTTACCAGCGCAAAAAGTATTGAGAAACAACTCGTATTGTATGTGGCCACACAAACAGGAAATGTATTGAAGTTAGGAGTATTACCGAAGTTAGATGGAGCTTGTTTGGTCGAGAAATGGAAATTAAATGAGAAAGACAAAGCTTTTGAGGTGCTGAACATGCAGTTTGTGAAGGATACGGTGAGCTTAGAGTTTCGTCTTCTCTTCTTAAATTTTTCAATTTAAAAAGTTTTGATGTTTCTATGTAAACGTTTTTTAAATGTGTAAGTGTTAAAAAAAAAACAAGAGAGATTAGAGCTTTTTCAAAAACCAAAAGTGAGATTATTTCATTGTCATTTTATTCTTAACAAAAAGATCTTGTCGAGACCTTGCCTGCCTCGTTGGTCTAGTGGTTAGTGTAAGCGACTGCTTATCAAGAGGTCTCGGGTTCCATTCCCGGGTCGGACTGCTGTTGGATTTTTCTAACAAGAAATTCTTAATAGCAGCCCGGAGTATGGAAGATGGCGGTGTTTCCCGCCCGTGCCTCGGAGAGCACGTTAAGCCGTCGGTCCCGGTTGTCATGAACATCTATGTTAATCTTATTGGGAAGTCAGTGCCCTCAAATAAACTGACAACTTGTTCAACCTTCGAATTCAGTTCACCCTCAGGGTTGCGGAGCTCTGATGCCAGTCACTCCGTGTAAAAACTGATATTCAGGTAAAACCGGTTGAACTAGTAGGCAATCCCAAATCTTGGGAATAATAAAGGCTAGGAAGATGAAAGAGACTTTGTCGAGGCCGATTAATCAGGCTTGTATGAAACATTAGTAAGTGATCAAACCATTAGTAGAGTCGCCTGTACGAAAACTTGAATAACATTTCTTCGATTTGTTTCACTCATTCAATCACGACACAATTTCAAATTTTGTCTTTCTTTTCTGTCCGTCAGATGTCAGTGTACATCGGTAGTACGGACAGCGTGGTCCGTATCTCTGGCGCCCGTTGTTCCCGCTACACTAGCCGCTCGGGCTGCGTTCTAGCCACGGACCCGCACTGCGGGTGGGATGACGCACGCGAACAGTGCGTGCTCGCTACCACGAGACTCGGTGACCCTGCGTTCAAACAAGCCACGCATGTGTGTGGGGTTGTTGATTCACCAGGTAGGTTGTTGGCTGTTCATTAATAAACATTTGTTTTGTAGCAAAACTGTTCTGTAGAAATTAGTGGATATCACAATTTGTGACGTCATACGTCATTACTAACAAATTATTTAACGTTTACTGTTAAAACAAAAATGAACCTAATTTTAGATGTGCAAAATGTCAAGTGTGTACAAGAGGTCAGCAATTTAACACACTAGCAACAAACTGCTCAAAAGAATGTCTGGATTGGAGAATTTCTCATACACTATCCTCTCCTATTTTGTTCTAAATTTACTGATAATATAATTGATCTCAGTCTCTGGAGGTCTAATTGAAATCAAGACTAGAAAAATAATTGTGTCAATATTTTATCGTTGTAGTTGATGGCGGTTGGTCAAGTTGGTCAACTTGGGAGCCGTGTATGCAGGATGGTACATCTGTGTCTATGTATGAAGAAGACAAACCCGACATGTGTATGTGTCGGACGAGACGCTGCGATAATCCACGACCGGCTTATGGCGGGCAAACTTGTGAAGGTAAACTATATTGATTATTTTTTAAATGGAGAAAAATATTGGAAAGAAATTGTTATTTATTCATTATCACTTTGTAAGAATTCGGCGAATATTAACATAAAACAAGCTAACGACAACGAACGACTTATTGCTACGTCATATGATATGATGTCGATGATGTTTGATTGCACGTATGGCAGTGTAAGTGGTTTGGTTGCCAAATGTTATGGGTTCAAATCCCACATGGGACAATACTTTGTGCGATCCACAAATTGTTGTTCTGAGTTTCGATGTTCTTTGTATCCGTTGCATGTTTCTTTATAAAAGTCCCCCGCGACACAGGATATATTCCTATTTCGGGAATTGTCTTTTAAAAATTAAGTAAAATAAAATAAATAATTGTTTTTTTTTAAATGTAGCATCTCGTGGAAGGGACGCAATTTTGTAACGGGAAATCTGGTTACCTCATTGCCGCGAGTAACGCCGCGGGATAAAGTTAGTCTAAAAAAGTAGCTTAAGTTACTCCCTGGATCATCAGCTACCGGCCAGTGAAAGTCCCGTCAAAATCGGTTCAGCCATTCCAGAGATTACCCGGAACAAACAGACAGACAGACAAATTTTTTTTAACTACAATTTTGGTGTATACATGCATATGCATTTAGTAAAAACCGGTTATTTTAATATTACAAACAGACACTTCAATTTTATTTATTTGTATAGATGTATAGATTAGTTTTGAGTTCATTGAATCAACTCTTTAAAACCCTTTCTTGTTAAACAGGCGCCGCTATATCAGTGACCAACTGCACCGTCCACGGAGGTTGGTCAAGTTGGTCCGGCTGGTCGAAGTGCTCAGCATCCTGTGGTATTGCCATCAAGTCCAGGCGTCGCACCTGCAGCGCGCCAGAACCCAAGTTTGGTGGCCGAGTCTGTGTGGGACTCGACAATGATGACGTTTATTGTAACTTACCTCCTTGTCCTGGTAAGTTTTTAACATTAATTGATAAGTACTGCTTTTTCACCATAGCATTGTGTTGAGGATTCGGAAAGACAATTAGGCGGACGTCGAATTAAGAAAAATATGCCTTTGAATACTCATGGTGAAATCGTGTTGTAGATCATATTTGTAATCAACTGAGAGGGTGTGTTAGTTTAAAGTTGCTCTGGAACATGACTATTACTAGAATACTGCATCAAAACTGACCTTAGTAAAATAAAATTTTAACAAAAATATAACCGACTGCAAGGTTTGACTCGATTTCTCTTGGATGCCATCATCAGATGTTAGTGTCCTTATCATGGTACACATGGGATATCTCCTTTCCATTAAAAAAAGAATCATCGAAATCGGTTCATAAACGAAGAAGTTATCCGCGAAAACACATAATATATATATAGCTATATACAGTCGAATTGTAAAACCTTCTCCTGTTTTTGAAGTCGGTTAAAAATACAAGTAACACGGGAAAAAACTACATAAGACAACAGCACTGCAAAGGTAATGGAAACTTGACACAAACTATTCCAATCCGTCTGGCCCGTGTGGTAAATTACCTCCTTTTAAATATATGAGCCTGCCAGAGTGAGTGCCTGATGGAAAGCATGAGCAAAATCCTACAGTAATGGTCACCATACTCATTGCGAATGCAGACAATGCAACAATGCAGCATGGTGACCTACACTGTGGCGGCCTACTGAGATGCTTCTGCACCTTTTGGCCTCCGGTCTCGCATTCACCAACGAAATAGGTTGATCTTCTGTGTGAGAGTAGTACCACCATGGTCGAGCCGGCCCGTTCGTGCTGAAATCAGCGTAGCCCTACTACCTTCTAAAGAAAGGCTCTTCTATATAAGGAGAGGCATGTGTCTAGCCTGTTAATGGTAATAATAAACAAATATTTTTCCCACAGATCCAACGCTAGCAGCAGTTGATGGTGGCTGGACGGAATGGGGTCCTTGGTCAATGTGTACACCTACTCCTGGAGCCGGTTGTGGTCTTTCTGGCGGTTTGAAGGAGAGGAGACGCGACTGCACCAACCCTCCTCCCAAGAATGGAGGCGCGGAATGCGAAGGATTGAACATGGAGCGGGTTCCGTGTGACCTGCCGCCCTGTGAACTGAGGAAGGCTACTGCATGGACGCCCTGGGTACAAATACCTGGTTAGTAAATACTTTGTCTTATACTTATACAAGAGAATAAAACAGTCAAAAGAATATACCTTTAAATTAGATATCCATAATTCTATACTAATATCAAAATTACTGAACCGATAACCTAGAAAAATACGGTCGGAGTTGCGGACAAGAGCTAGATAAAATAATAATAAGAAAAGTTAAAATAATCAATGCAATTTTATGAGGTTGTGTGGATATTTCTTACTCTTTCACGCAAAAAGTACTGAACAGATTTAGATTAAAGCTCACAGTAGTGTAGCAAATATATCAGAATAACATAAAAGGTTACTGTATCTAAACGAATGGACTATACCAGCTCCGACGCACAACTGTAGTTAACTTCTTAAAAACTTTCATTGCGTAGGTCATGTAAAAGAAGAAAACGAACGCATCTTAAAAACAATCAAATATGAATATTATACACTAGCCGACCCACGCAACCTCGTTTGCGTCTCCTATTGCCCGTCGCGTGAAAATTTCCCCCGTTTTTGAAACATTCTTCATTGTTGCTCCGCTTCTATTAGTAGTAGCGTGATGATATATACCCTATAGCCTTCCTCGATAAATGGACTATCCAACACCGAAAGAATTTTTCAAATCAGACCAGCGGTTCCTGAGATTAGCGTGTTCAAACAAACAAACAAACAAACTCTTCAGCTTTATATATTAGTATAGATAGATAAGAGAGATTTATTTAAAAAAAGTAACAACTTAACAGCGATCATCTTATCGACCTTCATTTCAACCAGCACACCGTTCGAAATCCAATGAGCGCATCCCCAGAGATTAAACCACGGTACGACACAGTTTATAACTAATGTGGTTATTTTCGTACACAAATTAATTGTAACTGATTTTCTGTTCTAATAAAGCTTATTATTATTATATTATATTATTTACAGCCTTACGGCGGGTAGTTGTAATAATTTTAAGAATTTCGGCTAACAATATATACCATTATGGTGAATTGATTGATTTTAATATAGAATACTGTAAATATTTAAAAATAAGTAAAGTGGATAGTAAGAAACTTCTCTTTTTAACGAAATTTGTTTGTGTTGTTTTTACAGGTAATGATTCTGATGGTAGTTATACAGAGAAAAGATTTAAGTTCCAATGTCGAGCTCCATCGCCGGAACAATTAAAGGTACTTTTTTTTTTTTTTTTTTTTTATATTTGGCCCAGCCAAAATGACTCTACTCTGCCTGATGGAAAGCATAAGCAGAAATCCAAGAGTGGTGGTCACCATACTGCGAATGCACACATGGGTGTGACCCACACCATGGCGGGCTAGTGATGCTTCTGCATCATTGGGCCTCCGGTCTCGCACTCACCAACGAAACACGACAGCATCATCGCTCTCATTTTACGTTGATTTTCTGTGCGAGGGTAGTACCGCCCCGGTCGAGCCGGCCCGTTCGTGCCGAAATCAGCGTGGCTCTACTACCTTGAAAATGATTTTTACAAGCTTACTTGAGCTCAAAAATTATATATTATAAAAATTAACATCAATATTATGATTTAAAATTACTAGGAAGTTCGTGTAATCTAAAAATAAATTAAATTGATTGTAATTTCAAATTCACAACAAATAGCTTTTCACTGGCAGAAAGCTGATGTTATAAGGAGTTATTTTAATTTAGACTAGCTCGGCCATTGGTGTTACTCGTAACTATTGTTGTAAAGATACAATAACAACCGCGGGTAAAACTGCAGGACGCAGCTAGTGCTGAATAAGGAATGTAAAATTGTTGTCACCAGTTATCTGTAGTACGAGAAGACGAGCGCTACTGCACAGCTCGCGGTCGCTGTAGCAGTTCGCGCGTAGACGAGGAGTCAGGCTACGAGATGTGGGGTCCGTGGCAGGCCTGTTCCGCGCCTTGCGGGGGCGGCCAGCAGCGACGTAGCCGCCGCTGTCTACGACACGCCTGCAAAGGACCCGCTGATATGCTACGAGCCTGTAACACACACGCATGCACTGGTACGTCTTCAGCTCCCGACCACTCATGCTAACATCTCGCAAAGATATTTGACCGGGAGTTATCTTGCTCTCCGAATAGCGATCTCTACGAACATAGAAATCTAAATTATTTTTGAATTACCGAATCATCTCATCTGTCACAAAAATACATCAAAATACAACCACCAACAACTAATAATTGACCAATTTTTTTTTAAACTAACCTCTAGTATATTATAACTTGAGACACTCCACAGATAGCCATAACCATCTTTCTGATAACAGACAGAGCCTATACTAAAATATGATTGTATATTTCTGGATTTATTTATTTTGTGTATAAGTCCTATCCTGTTAAAAGTAAAGCATTATGCTCATCACAGATCTATGTTCTGAATTGAAATTAAAACCACGACCTCTCACTCTGTACCCAGAATTACTAAACCCCCGTCATAAATATTTTAATTTTTAAAATCCGTCATCATCTCTATAGTTTCCCACCCCCTATTTTACGTTTCTTTGTTACTTTTCTAGGCGAATGGTCATGTTGGAGTGAATGGAGCGAATGTAGCGGAGAATGTACTGACGGCATAACGAGTGCAGCCGGTCATCGCACTCGCACTCGCATGTGTCTCTCGCCGGACGGCTGCACCGACGCAGGCGCAGCTCTTGAACGACGCGTGTGTGTTAATAACTGCGCTGGTACGTTATTACTATAAACAAATTGTCTTCAACAAAAGAGCGTACTGCTTAAAAGGCCGGCAACGCAATTGTGATGCCTCTGGTGTTGCGGATGTCTATGGGCGGCGATAATTGCTTCGTGTGCTCGTTTGCCCCCTATTCCGTAATCAACAGGGTATCAATGAATCTGAACAGTAACTTACATACACTGACATCGACTGTATCTAAAACGTAAACTCCTTATGTTCACGTGAAAAATGTATGTTATATTTTCAGATCCAGAAGCAGGCTGGGGAGAGTGGGGTGAATGGGGACCATGTACAGCAGGAGAACGAGTCCGTCGTCGGTCTTGTCAAGCTGGTGCTTGTCTTGGAGCTCAGCTACAAGTCGCTAGATGTGGTGACGGGGGTGATGAACTTGACAATGGTGGGTATTTTGACTGCCTTGGTGGTAGAGTGATAGTGAGGTTTCAGGTTCGATTCCCGAGTCTGACCAAATTTCTGAATAAACAATGAAATGAATGTTTATTTGATGGAATAGCGGGCAAACCAGCAGACGTATCGCCTGATGGTAAGCGATAACCGCCGCCCATGGACATCCGCAACACCAGAAGCGTCATAAGTGCGTTGCCGGCCTTTGGAGGATGGAAATGGGGATGGGGACAGGGGTTGGGATATGGGCCTCGGTATCCTTACTCACTCGGTGAAACACAGCGCATATGTTGTTTCACACCGGTTTTCTGTGAGGCCGAGCTATCTTTACGGGCGAGCCGGCCCATTCATGACGAAGTGTGGCTCTCCCTCTTGAAATCTGCAAATATTTATATCAGTCAATCTAGCTTTCGTAGCAGAAGCTCTTAGTTTGAACCTAGATGACGTTGTGTGTCAGATGTTTGAAATATATTGATGTTCGAAATGTTCCGCTGGACCTAATAATGTTTTTTTTTCATTACCAGAACTCTACGCAATGCCAGCTTATAGCCAAAACGTAGAAATGGCATCTTTTGTGACGATGTCTAACAACGAGTCGCTAAGTTTAGGCTCGATCATAGGATGTGTGGTTGCTGCCTTTGTCTTGGGTAAGTTTTTTAACTACGAATTGTTTATATTTACCACTAGATGGCGTTACTTAAGCCACTTTTATTTAAAATGTTAGTTTTTGTTTTTAATGTTTAAATTAACAATTTATTTTAAAAGTTTATAATAGATTTAAGTCACTAGTATTGAATTCCAATTATAGACTAGAAATTGTTTTTCCAAATGTTACTCTAGGTAGAATTATACTGAAAAGTTCTAAATCGCGATATGAAAGTTTTTACAATGGTTAGTATATAAGCAAATGTTCGCTACACGTGGTTGTGTCTATTGAAAGGAGAGACGGTTAGCACTCCCCTTGACAAGGATGGAACACATAAAATGGTTAAGGCACACTTGACCACATTTTTTAATTCCAGTTTATTAGATACTAGCTGTTGCCCGCGGCTCCGCCCGCGTATATATCGGTGTTTGCGGCAAATAGTAGCCTATGTATTATTCTCATGTATAAGCTATGTTACTGTAAAGTTTCTTCCAAATCCATTTAGTAGTTTTTGGGTGGAAGTGTAACAGTTTCGTATTTAGAATATTAGTAGGAAGTTTCAGACCCTATGGTTTGTCACTGTTACTGAACCGGTGAGTAAAATATTCACAGTTTTAGAGTGAAGATCGCAATTTACGGTTGGCAGTTTTTTTTTATGCATAGCCAAAATGACTCTTCTCTGACTGATGGACAGCATAAGCAGAATCCAAGAGTGGTGGTCACCATACTCATTGCGGACCCACTCATCGTGGCCTAGTGATGATTCTGTATTATTGGGCCTCCGGTCTCGCACTCACCAACGAATCACGACAGCACGATCGCTGTCATTTTACGTTGGTTTTTTATGCGAGGGTAGTACCGCCCCGGTCGAGCCGGCCCGTTTGTGTTGAAATCAGCGTGGGTATTTACGATAACTAATCTTATCGAGGACTGTGAACGAGAGAACAGTCTGAGCTGACTTATATAATTAGTTGTCTCGGGTTGTAGTAAGTCAGAAATCATTTTACTACAGTACATCCCGGTAAACAACATTTAGAGACTTATTATTTTCTGCGTAAACAAAGAGATTTCTTGCTCTCGACACACGCGAACAACCTACGTAGAGCTGCCCATGGGAGAAGCAGGGGGTACCCAAGTGGATACCGGCTACTTTTAGAGTTTGCCCCTCACTTTTATTTATTGTAATCGAGAAAGCCATCTTCAAAAGAAATTGCAAGCGCTTGAATTGGAATGGCAAGTTGGTGGGTATTATGGGGATCCTAGGTATCAATACCGTCTCTCCTGATGCCCCCCCGGTGAGGATGGTGGCCTGTATAATATGCCGTCTCAGCTCTGTGAGGCGTAACCTGGTGCCGTTACACAATCTGCGCTCGTCTAGGTTACGCATCAGTATGATAGGCGCACCAAGCTTGAGTTCTAATTTGTGAGAGGGCACTCCTGACAGTTCGTGGAAATTTAAAAACTCTACAGGGTACGTAGAAGCGTCGTCAGTTGTCATGACGGTGCCTATTGACATATAAGTCCCTACGTCACCTGGAACTTGCTCCAATATTTTTTTAGTTATTTTTTCCACCAACACGTTTGTAGGCGCCTTGATAATTTTTTCCACGTTAGCCAAGTTTTGTTCTAAGTTCGGAAATACCTTATTGAGAAGGTTATCTTCCGAACTTACAACATTGTCGGCTATGAAAAGTTATTTGACTGTTAGTGTCCGTCGGCACGCGACCTTCGCTGACCTTCGCGAATAGTCCATACTCTTGACCATTAAAGAGCTAGACTGTCAATACCAATAGGTCTTCAGTTGTAACCGCTCAACCTTACTCCACAACGGTGAAGCCTTGAGGCACGCGTTTATCTCGTCTGAAGCAGTATCCCTCTCGATAACTGGCAGTGTCTTCCAGGAATCTCCTGCAAGCAAGATGACTACTCCATCCATCAAAATTCGATTGCCCGTAATGTCTTGCAAGCTGCGATCCAATGCTTCAATCGCTCGCTTGTGTGACATCGTGCATTCGTCCCACACGATCAGTTTGCACCATTGCATTAGAGCACCGCGACTACGGCTTTTGCTGATGTTTCAAATGGGAGTTTGTTCAGTTGTAAGGTTCAGCAGGAGTTTGAACACTGAATGTGCGGTTTTGCCACCACTCAGCAAGGTTGCGGCTATTCCGGAGGACGCAACAGCCAGCGCAACTACTTTGTCTTTGCGCAACAGTGCTAGCAGCAAGTTCAGTAAGAGTGTTTGCCTGGTGCCCCCTGGTGCGTCCAAGAAAAAAAGACCCCCTTGTTCGCTAGCTATGCGGTTTGTTATAAGATTGAAAATTTCCATTTGTTATGGTAGTAACAGAGGCTCTATTTGGGCGACTTTAGCCCTCAAGGTAAGAGTATCATAACCCAGCTCTCTAACTAAATCAGTAAAAAGCTCTTCCGTTCTTTGTGAAGTAGGAAAATTTAAATCGGACAGTAGTTTCCCGTCTATCGTATAAAATTTTGTCCTTGATCAGTTTCAGTGCTTCGTTAAAAACTAAGTCATCGTTGACTTGTGCAGTTCCTTGATATCGGCGAGCAATATCTTCTGATAAAGAATTTTTATAATTGACCCATAACTGTTGGGAGTTGTAGAGTCCACCTATGCTTACCATAATCGCAAAGAGATCTCTTAACGTAGTCACTGACCGGCACAATATAGCGTCCTCCATCGTTGCGTCCCAGTAATTGTCGTCTTCCAGCAATCCCATCACCTCACACGCTTCTCGGAAATTGGCCTTTTCTTGCCCATTGACGGTTTTGAGAACCTGAAAACTGGTGGGGCCTCGGAGTCTAGTGAGCAGCAACCGTACACAATAACTTTCGAATTGTGTTATGTGTACGGTATACACTCTGCCCAGAGCATCTGAGGCCTTCACACCTGGCCATCCGTCGACGGGTGCTCCTTGCACGCATCCTTTCTATTCTTTCCGCGACGCATTCCACGTGTAATACCTTGGCACTTCTATCTACAATAACGTCCGGCAAACTCGTCAGCTTTGGCACTGGTGGAAAAATGCGGTGACGTGACGTTGGAAATACGCGGTGTTGCAACTCGGTCTCGCAGATTTACTTCGTAAAATACACGCGTCCGCCGTTTGGGCGGTGCACAGCAAGACGGGTCACTGTTGGGTGCCTTTGGTGCAACGGTAAACCAAGTATTCTCCATGCCGCTTCATTAGTACTCACATATCGGCCTACCTAAAACATCTGCACCTCATTCTTTGGGTCGATCATAACGTTACTGTGCTGCCTCACGATGAAAATAGCCTGGTCATTGCCCTTATTTATGTATTTACATATATATGATAGCCTGGACCGAGCTGCAAAAGTGGTGTATATGGAACCACCCAGCTATTGTCCACGGTGCCTCTGAAGTTAATATTGACGCTACGCAAGCCCTCCGCGCTCTACGTCTATATTACGGGTAACCTTTTAGCGACGGCACAGCAACAATTAATCCTATCAAACGCTGCCATCAACAATTTGGCAGGCGCTTGAACATATATATATACAAAAAGTAGTAAATATATAAGTATATAAAGTAGCCTATGTGTTATTCTGATGTATAAGCTATATTACTGTAAAGTTTCATCCAAATCCATTCATTAGTTTTTGCGTGAAGAAGTAACAAACATACACACTCACAAACTTTCGCCTTTATATATTAGTGTGACTAGCTGACCCACGCAACGTCGTTTGCGCCTTATATTGCCCGTAGCGTGAAAATTTCCCCCGTTTTTGAAACATTCTTCATTGTTGCTCCGCTCCTATTAGTAGTAGCGTGATGATATATACCCTATAGCCTTCCTCGATAAATGGACTATCCAACACCGAAAGAATTTTTCAAATCGGACCAGCGGTTCCTGAGATTATCGTGTTCAAACAAACAAACAAACAAACTCTTCAGCTTTATATATTATTTATTTATTAGATATTGACATTGACATTAAATAATTTAAAAAGTACTTCAGTGTAAATAACTAAAAATTTATTAATGCGAGTTGTTTTAATATTAACATTGACATGAAATCAAAATATAGCTAAAAAACAATTCAGTATTCTTCATTAATATTGTTGAATTGTTTTTTGAAATTTTAATTTCCAATCTTTCTTCTAATTAAACTAAACATTAATTAATCCTAGCTGTTTAAATAAATTGACTGCCTCGTTGGTCTCGCGGTTGGCGTGTGCGACTTACTGATCGTGAGGTCTCGGGTTCGATTCCCGGGTCGGACCAAATGTTTGTATCATCTACAAATATTTGTTTCGGAGTTTGGGTATTTTCTATGTATAATATGTATGTATTTACAAAAAAAAAAAAATATGTATTTGTATCAGTTGTCTAGTACCCATAACACAAGCTCTGCTTAGCTTGGGACTATATGGCGTTGTATGATAGATGTCCGAAATATTTATTTATTTATTTATTTATTTATTTATTTATTATTTTAGACCTTTTATATAATTTTAATTTTCTATCTTTCTTTTGATAAAACTGCAATATCTACAAATGATCATATTAATATATCAATTTAACATTTATTTTTTATTTCATCCAGGTTGTCTTGTTTGTTTGGCTGGAGTGATATTCTGCCAAAGGCGTGGTACCCGCCTGCCTTGGAACAAACAACACCGAGTGCCTTCTAGTCCTCACTACATCACAGCGAAGCAAAACAGTTATGTCACTGTGCCTTTGAAAGAAGTTGTAAGTAATAGAGAAAGATGTTTTTGCTAAATTTTAATTCATAGTTTTTTTAATCGATTTCAAAAATGAGGAGGTTCTCAATTCACCTGTATTTTTGTTACCTCAACCTTTAACTGGGTGAATCGATTTTGATGATTATTTTTTCATTTGAAAGCAGATGCTTTTCGTGTGGTCCCATTTAAATTTGGTCCAGTTCTTGCAGTCAGTTTTTTTTTTGTAAAAATGTTTGTTTATTTTTTTTTTACTTTTCTAAGAAGAAGCCTTTGTCCAGCAGGGGACTATTATAGTCTGTAGATAAATGTGATGATTCATTTCTTACAGGCCTTATTCCTTTGGTATTTAAAAAAAAATTCAAAAGTTATAATAATTTAATTCTATCTGAAGATACAATACTTTAGACGACAATATGCTTTTTTAAAAAAAAAGGTTTTAAAACGGCATTAATTAAAAACTTTAAAAACTAAGAGGTTGTAAAGTAAGATATTGTTTTATGTTTATCAAATTCTTTCATTCAATTAGTATTTAAATTGTAAAAAAGATGTTATCATTAACAAACTAGATATTTTTAAATTTATTAAAATTAACTTAACTTTATTTTTATCAACAGCCGCGTAAAGCGAAACGCCAGCCATCATTCTCAGGTATCGGAAGCTCAAGCGGGATACTACTATCAAAAGCGAACAACATATCCAACGCGAACAACCACAACACGGCTATGGCTACACCCAAACTCTATCCAAAAGCGATAGCCAACGAGTATGACTCCTTAGGCACACTAAAAAGACATTCAAATCAACCAAATAATAAGAACAACTTGGATATCGAAGAGGATAAGTTCTATTGAAGGTACGATGTACTTTAATTAGGAGTGTATCTGTGATGTAGACGGTAGTTCTGTGATGTATATAGTTTGACTTTTTTAATCTATATTGTGACGTCACAGTAGATGGTATTTAGGCGGTATTGATACTGAATGTACTGCGAATATTTGACAAGAATGTAAGTTTTGGAACAGATTGAATAAGTCATAGGAGAAAGTGAGCTGTAGAGAATGTAGATTGGCACTTATTTTAAGCCTGAAATGATATCGTCAAAATTATACAAAGCGTTTTAGGTATAACGTTTGATACTTATGCTACTAAAATGGTAGTAACTTAAATTTGAAATTAAACGACTTTCTAATTACTATTTGAAGTTAGAAGATAACTAAGCTTTTTGACTTTCGCACATTTATGTCAATGTAATTCAGAATATGTTGACGGTTATTTATGTATTTATTTCCATGTCTATATATTTTAAAAGTTTCTGTCTTCTTTAAAGTATGTTTTATATGTTCAAAAATAAGTCAACGTGAATATTTTTAACTGTTTTTGAACAGTACCACAAAATGGAGAAAAAAAAATGCTGTTCCATATCTTCTCTTTAACAACCTTGAAGGTTCGTTATTTCTAGAAGAATATTTATTTTGTTATTATCTTAGAGCATACATACATTTAGGGATCGCTGAACGAGCGGAAAGCATGATCGGATTAGAGAAAGAGAGACTGAGTTTAGTTAGAGTCTATCTCTCTCACGCAAGATTCTGATTGATGGATGCACATACCAATTTGCTTGACTAATTTAGTGGGAAATACACCAACCAATCAGAAGCCTGCGTGAGAGAGACAGACTCTAACTAAACTCAGTCTCTCTCTCTCTACTCCGATCACGCTTTCCCCTCATTCAGCGCTACCTCCATGTATGTATGCTCTAAGGTTATTATGTATTGACAAGTTTATAAACATGGAGTTTGTAACTATATGACTTATAATTTTTTTTGAAAGTTATTTCCATTAGACACAACTGCTATTGGACAATTAGGGAAATAGCTATAAATATTCCCAAATGAGTGAAAAATTATGTGTTAAGTATTCATTTATACTTACAGTTCCTCATTCCTGGCAGGTGCCAGTATTTTTAATGAATTGACACGTAATTTCTATACCATTTTTATTTACGAGCCTGCCAAAGCGGCTTCTCTGCTTGATGGAAAGCATGAGCAGAATCTAAGAGTGGTGGTCACCATACTCATTGCGAATGCAGACAACGCAGCATGGTGACCCACACTAGGGTGGCCTATTGAGATGCTTTTGCATCGTTGGGCATTCGGTCTCGCACTCACCGGTGTAATGCCACGAATGCTATCATTTTAGGTTGATTTTCTGTGTGAGGGTAGTACCGCCCCGGTCGGAAGGGAATACATTTGAAAGTTTTATGCCTCATGTATCTACGTCATGAATGAATTACATATAATATATATATTAGTACCTACTTGTGAATGCCAGTAGAAAAGATCAAGTTTTTTTTATAGTTAGTTCTTAAGTGTTGTGATTAAATTAGGCGGTAGGTGAAGAATCCAGTGCCATTGTAACTAGAAACCTGTATATATGTATCCCATAAAATTTTAGTTTTATCATGTATGGTAGGAGACACGACAAAGCCAACTAAGTGCCATGTAAATAAGTAGATTTTATTGTATATAATAATCTATTGCCATGTTTCACCGGTTAAAGATAAGTTTCGGATAGCTTATCTGACAGATAATTTGACGTATTTCCATATAAATTGTGTAGGTAAGCTACCCGGTACCTATTTGTATGCGGTGAAACATAAATGTAATTATATTTCGTACAAATAAGGGTGCCTTCACATGAGATACAGTTTTATATACATATATAATACAAATAGATATATTTACTTACATTGTTTATACAAATAGATGGTTATTTACAATACATTATTATATATTTTATGTAGAAAAATGTACGTAAATTTAATAGGGGAACAATCGATTGAACTGTATATCTGTTGGTGTCAATAACGTATCGGTTGACCTGAGAGTCAATATATTATATTGTTTAATAGACAATCGATTTCAATGGTGCTAATTCTGTTGTGCTAAAACTCTTTAAACTGAACTAAAACGCAGTACCTTTTCCTATTTTAAACCACGTTCTAAATTATAAAATTGACTATAAAAAGGCATTCTCTTGATCAAACAAAATGAAACAAGAATAAAAATAAAATCTGTAACCCGACTACGCAAAAGCTTTTTATTAAATTTATATAGCTTATGTAACCATTATTACAAGCTTATTAACATCTCATTCATTAAAATCGGTTCAGTAGTTAAGACGCTACATTGGAAGTTACAAACAGAATACCAAAACAATTACCCTGCCTTTAAGCTTCACCGTAGTCGGGTTTAAATAGCATTTCGGAAATTGCTTCAATACAATAGTTGAATAGGAGATAAATTTAGGGAAATTTTAGTTTCTGGTGCTGTTAGTTTGTTGTTTTGATGCAACAACAGAATTAGCACCAACTTTGTTAAAAATAATTAATGGATGATTTCTTGAAACTTTTTGTTGAATGAACTTCGACATATCAAGCGACTCATGTTGAGTCATTTGTGTGGGTTATATTTTTAAATTTTATACTTTTGTATTTTATTATGAAATGTATGAGTTTGAGAAATATGTTTGTATCAATTTTAATGCTTGCTTGAATGTGTGTGATCGTAAATTAAAATGCCCTGACTTATCTAAATATGATATAACATGTCACATTTACTTCGTTACAACATAGGGGGAAGCTATTCCAATTAATTTCTTAAGTCAAAAATATTTGACGTTTGTTTTTACCTTCATGTGCCGTGCCTTGTCTTGTCATATGACAATCCGAAAAATTGAAAATGTACAAAATATAACAAAAAAAAAAGCCTACGCCTTTTCAAATATGTGGCGGAACCGCGTGCAAAAGCTAGGACTTAATAGTTTGAATTTAAAAAATATTGTGCACAGTTACAATTTCAATAAATAATGCTTTGAAAAAAGAAACAAAAAACGGCTACAGAAAACTATAACTGTCTAGTATATATTTTAAATTGTCATAGTTCAAAAGTATTAAATCAGTTTAAGTAACACTGGTCAATAAAACTAAACTTTATACAGAGGAGTCTCTAGCCCGTGAAGCGCCCTTGTGCAATCATTACTCTAGCGCCCTTTTGTAAGCGTAACGCCCTTTTTTTGTAAGCGTAGCGCCCTCCAATAGGCGCGCAGATTCATTAAAAGTGCCGAAGCCCGCGCCCTTAACACCGCACAGCCTGTACTATAGGTAAAGATGCCCCTGCCTTTAGAATAATACTGTGGATCTTCGATACAATATCTAGTAATTCGAAATTAGTCTCTTAACTACTGTATGTTAAACATATAACCTATTGGTAAAGGTATAATCTATTGCGTAGGCACAGCAAGTTATGAGATCGAAATATTCCATGATGCATTGCACTATCAAGCTATTTGTAAACAAGAGACCTTTACAGGGTCACCAAACTTGTTAACAGTCGTTACGTTCTTATTATTGTGTTATTTATTCTATGAATCATCGTAGATAATAGTTTAACGTCTATTGAACTAACCTACTAAATATTTCGCAATCGATAATGAATACAAAAATAATAATGATGCAATTTCGTTTATAAGATAATAACTAAAGTTAAGTATAAGCTAAGTAAAGTTAAATATGTAAACATGATTATATAAAACACATGGTAGGTATTGAAATCCATCGTCTGACTTGGTTATTTGTCATAGTTCATTTTACATCATTGATGGTAGATCGTATTGTGCTAAACATAGGCCTTTCTAGACTAGAATACGTGCATACGTGTCACTTGGATTAGAGGGCCTAGTGTGAGTTTAAATCCCATCTATTCTCGATCGTCGCGGTTACCGCGTTCGGCATTGTGATTGGTTCACACTGAAATCTTTACCAATCACAACGCTACACGCACTCACCTTCGAGAACGAGTCGTTGTGAAATAAACTCACACTAGGCCCTCAGGTCTTTTATTGGAATAATAAACCATCATTAGAAAACATTTGTTTTCAAAGAGTATAAGGCCTCCACTGTTCTTCATCTGCTTTTTTGGAGTAGTTTTGCTAATTCAATTTTGAGCTTTCTTTTTAATTAATCATCATCAGTATCAATAGTATTGAATATTCTACTATTTCCTTGAACTTTTATTTAGTAGAGTAGTCGACCCCGAATAATCTTTAAAGCTAGGAAGATAATGACAGTTCGAAAAGATTTCAACGGCTTTTTCAACTATGAGTAAACGATGTCCCCTTAATATAAGTAAAAATCAATGTTGTCTTATAATCTGCTTTCTAATTCGTAACTTTCAAAACTAAACTCGTTCATTTTGTT
The DNA here is from genome assembly GCA_905220595.1 of Spilosoma lubricipeda. NCBI lineage: Eukaryota > Metazoa > Arthropoda > Insecta > Lepidoptera > Erebidae > Spilosoma > Spilosoma lubricipeda. The sequence goes on from HG992295.1 coordinate 6,946,448, forward strand.
CTATCTATAATATGTATGTATTTACAAAAAAAAAGTATATATGTATTTGTATCAGTTGTCTAGTACCCCATAACACAAGCTCTGCTTATCTTGGGAGTAGATGGCGTTGTGTGTTTAGATGTCCGAAAAAAATATTTATTTATTTATTATTTATTTATTTTTATCAAAACTTTGAATTGCTTAAAAATGTTTGATAAACGTTATATCTATTTAGATTTCAGGGTGTTTATGTAAATGGTGACTGTTTGGTGTTACATATTGTGATAATACAGTCTAAACAGATCCTTATAAAGTTCAGTTTTTTTTAAAATGTCATTCAAGAACAAAAAATAAATTTAGGTAATTTTAATAAATAAAAAGTTTTATTAGTGCTCATTAAGACGAAATAAATGAATGTAAACACTGCGACTTTATCGTGTTTAGTTCAGGAGTTCGTATGATCGTTAGCCGGCTCTATAATCAGAGCCGTTCTTGTATTATCACTGACGTCACATGCAAACTACATTGAGTCGTGTCGAACAAACTTAAAGATTATCATTGCAAGTTATATAAGACTTATAAATAACTTGTAAAATAAACATAATTAAACAGTACGTGGAACAATAACTGCACAAAGTCAAATCATCTTAAATTTTACAGTTCAAGGTAGGTTTAATTCGAGTTCAAAGGAGTCTATTACAAACAAACGTACAGATGAGAAGCTAATAAAAGCGTGTTAATAAGTGAAATTTATTTCAAAACTGAACTTTCGCCGGATCTGGACTGTCGAGTAAATGCGTGTATTTGTTTTAAGTGATGAATCTTTAAATATTACGATACTTTGTAAGAGGCTTTTATCTCAGCAACTCACCGATGTAATGTTAAGAGATTATAAAATTCTTAATGACTTTCACGATGCCTTAGTTATTTCTATTTTTAAATTTATAAATGTTTATATAGAACGCTGTAAATTGTTATTATGCTAAATAATATAACAATAAAGACTGTCGAATATTGAATGAAAGTTTTATTTTTATTTTCCTTATATGAGATTTTATACGTACAAAACTCACGTCTATTTCCATAAGGGGTAGGCAGAGCCAATTGATCTTCACTTACTACGGTCCCTGACCTGTCTACATTTATCAATTGTTGCATGCATTAGTATAATTAGATTTTATTTAATTAGTGAAATTTTACGCAGAGATATTGTACTTCAAAAAATTTCGAAACTTTTCGCTATTTTCCGCATCTTGTACCTATACCACTACAGTGCGATTTTTACGTGTCTTTTGCCTCTCGCAAATGATCTGTGGTACAAATTATTGTCGGTGGTAATTGTGAACCGATGTGACTTTCAAGTCTTTATAAAAATGACATAGGTACCTACTAAGGCTGGAAAGGAACTGCCGTAGATCTGCAACCATCTGTCATAAAAACTTAGGTATCTAAAAACCTAGGTGTTTGACATTTAATGTGTTCTTTTATCAGAATTTTGTCAAAAATAATGTTTTAAAATAAACTACTGTGGCAAAGTCATGAAAAAATTTACACATTAAACCCTTATCGAGTTATTTTTTAAGGACTTTTCTTCCTTCTGATCCAGAAACGTTCACTGCTGACCGGTTTATTTGAAGGGTTGGGGAAAGAAAAACACCCGACGACTTGAATCACGAGCGATAAAATTCAGTAATTAGCAAATACAAACAATGGACCACCAAGTTGCAAGAGAGCGAGAGAGATCACAATACTTGGAATTAGTTGGTTACTTGGTTTAATAAACTTTTCTTATAAACGATATAATCACAAGCGAACATTTTTTTTAAAAACGAAGCTAAATAAATATATTTTAATAATTAATTATTTATTAAATACCTACAATCTCTAAACAATCATAAATTTTAACAAAACCAACAACCACAAGAACTGGATCAAATTGAAATGGGACCACACGGGAAGTACCAGCATTCAAATAAAAAAAAAGAATCGTCAAAATCGTTTGACCCAGTGGAAACTTATGAGGTTACAGGAAACATTAAAAAAAAAAAACGGTCGAATTGATAACCTCCTTTTTTGAAGTCGATCGGTACATACATGTCGTTTTCAGGGTTCTGTGCCAAAGGCATAGATTCGTCATGTCTGTATGTCTGTTCGTCCGTATGTCACAGCCACTTTTTTCCGAAACAAGAACTATACTGTATGTAGATGTATTCTTGAACCGCATTACGATTTTCACACAAAAATAAAAAAAAAACAAATTTTGGGGTCCCCCATACTTAGTACTGAAACTAAAAATTTTTTTTTTCATCAAACCCTTACCTGTGTGGTATATATGGATAGGTCTTCAATAATGATATTGAGGTTTCTTTTAACATTTTTTTTTTAAACTGAATAGTTTGCGCGAGAGACACCTCTAAAGTGGTAAAATGTGTGTAAATTTTAAAATAATGTATGACAGCATTGTTTTTTTTTAACAGATCTAAATAAGTTCGCGACACCATAAATCTATCTTTTAAGGTTGAGTCTTCAGATTACTGCTTTCATTTGTAATCTGAGGTTGAGTCACTATAACCTTTTTTAAAGTAAACAAATTTGTTCACGACGTAGGTAACATCATGTTACGACGAATAGAATATGCTCTGTTGCTGATAACAGCTGACTCGCGCAACTTCATCTAGTTGTGCGGGTCAGCTAATCATAATAAATTTTCAAATACTGATAAATATACTAGGCACACAAAACTTCACGTTACCTCATTCAATTTGATCGTTTGTAGCAAAACCTAGCAGGTTCTTAGTGTGTTTTTTAACCTATTCTTAATAACATCAACTGGTCGCTCTTGTTAGATTCGCAGTGTGCGGATGAAAAAGTACAAATATTCACTGAAAAATTAATTCAACTTTTTAATGTGCACGCACCCTTACGGTCGGTCAAAATTAAACATTTACCGGCTCCATGGCTTACTGAGGAGATACGACAGATTATGTCGAAGAAATGCTTGGCGAAAAGTAAATACAAGCGACGACCAACGAATGCTAACCTGGAAAAATATGTTTACTTGAGAAATCTCTGCAATAAGATGTGTAGAAATGCACAACGCCAACATATTCATTCTTCCGTGGAAAACGGAGACCCAGCAAAAGTCTGGAAATTTCTAAGAACGTTGGGAGTCGGGAGGTCTCGTCAAGACTCTATTCCTAAAAATTTAAACTTTGATTCACTTAACAAACATTTCTCTACCTCGTCTGACATTGATGTCAATACTAAAGCTAACACTCTTAGATTTATTTCTTCTATCTCAGCTCCCAGCTATCAACCTTTCGTTTTTGATCAGTTGTTTGCTTGTGATGTTAAGAAGACCATTCTAGCGATTTCATCGAATGCAGTGGGAAGCGATTGTATCAGCCGAAACATGATTTTGCCTATCCTTGACGATATCCTACCCATCCTATGCAATATCTTAAATCACTCCGTGACAAGTGGTGTTTTTCCATCTGCATGGAAAGATGCTCAAATAATCCCTCTACCCAAGAAAGCTAAACCATCTTCATTTTCTGATTATCGGCCAATATCCATCTTACCTTTCCTATCTAAAGTACTTGAACGCCTCATCCACACTCAACTGAGTAACTTCCTTTCTAAAAATTGTTTACTAAACCCCTTCCAATCCGGCTTTCGTCCTGGTCATAGCACGACTTCTGCACTGGTTCACATTACGGATAGTATCAGACTAGGCATGGATAGTGGAAAGATAACGGTACTTACCTTACTCGATTTTAGCAACGCCTTCAATACTGTAGATTTTCACATTCTGCTTGGTATACTACGGTCTCTTAACATATCTCCAAAGACAATTGATTGGTTTCATAGTTACCTGTCTGGTCGCCGGCAACGTATTTGCATTGAAGACTTGACGTCCTCCTGGTGCAGTATTACTGCTGGTGTACCACAGGGTGACGTTCTATCTCCATTACTCTTCGCTGTTTTCATAAACTCCATCTCTAGTCAACTAAGTTCCTCCTACCATCTTTATGCAGATGATTTACAAATATATACTCAAGCTCCGGTTAACTTATTATCGGAGGCATTTGATACAATCAATTCTGATCTATTACGTATTGGAGAATGGAGTCGTAACTATGGGCTCAGGGTTAATCCTCTAAAAACCCAAGTATGTGTAATCGGCAGTCCCGGGATGGTCTCAAAGGTTAATTGGACACAAATGCCACAAATTGAATTCAATGGCACCATCCTTGAGATCAGTACTACCGTCAAAAATTTAGGGATCCACATAGATAGTACTTTATCTTGGGGTCCACATATACAGGAAGTCAGCAAAAGGATATTTGCTTCTGCTGGTTCTCTGCGAAGATTGCGCAACTTTCTTCCGACTGCAACTAGGGCTGCACTTGCACAAGCACTTCTCCTCCCAATTCTCGACTATGCCGATGTCAGCTATCTGAATCTCACCGAAGCACAACTAGATAAGCTTGAGCGACTACAAAACTTTTGTAAACGATTTGTATTTGGCCTACGAAAATATGATCATGTCTCCGAATTCCGTCAAATGCTCAAGTGGCTTCCAATTCGCTCTCGCCGGAATACTCATATCCTCATTTTCCTTTATGACATCTTGTTTAATCCTAAAGCCCCCTTCTACCTCAAAGAACGATTCAAGTTCCTTAATGACACACATGACAAATGTCTAATGTCATCTGAAAATTTGAGACTGGAGATGCCTCTACATTCTACAAAATTTTATGACCAGTCCTTTACGGATGAAGCTATACGATTGTGGAATGCATTGCCGACAAACATTAGGAAAGCGCAAACAGTAAATAGTTTTAAGAAAATGATTCAGGAATTTTATACGATATAAACGAGTCTGGCACGAAAATGTATCTAAAATGTATCTATAGTGTAATATTTAGTATAACTGAGTAGTTATGGTTTTTAATATGTAGGTACATGTTAATATTTGTATAGATATTATATGTATGCACGACTGATAACATGTATTTATTTATTTTTAATGTATTTATGTTTGTGTAAATATGCCTGTATGGAGATATATATGTATTTCTAGTTATAATCATTGGAAAATTATAACTCATCAAAACTCATTGCACCGTCAACTGCTACTATCTCCGATACATCTTGATCCATCCTAAGGTTGCCTGGAAGAGATTGCTTTCGGCAATAAGGCCGCCCTTTGTACATAATATATTTGTTATTTTCTGTAATTTCTGTACTGTAACACGGTGTACAAATAAAGAGTTTTCTATCTATCTATCTATCTATCTAGAATCACAAACGATCATATTAAAATTTTAAGCATGAAGTTAAAATACTGTCTCTAACTAAATACCTAATACACATTTTATCGTGTTTTAGAATATTTTAAAATATTTTATGACAGAATTGTATTTAACAGTTCTACAAAAAATTCCCCGTGACCAAAAATCTTTAAGGTTGGGTCACTCTTTTTTTTTCATGAGATTTTTATGACCACGCTACGATCAGTAGATGCTATGCTGCTGATAACAGCTGACGCGCGCAAATTCATCTAGTTGTGAGGGTCAGGTCATGATATATTTTCATAAACTGATAAATATACTAGGCACACAAAAGGTCACGTGTTCTTAGTGAAAATGACTGTATCTATACAAATAAATAAAATTGGAGTGTCTGTTTGTAATATTAAAATAACCACTTTTACTAAATGCATATGTATATATACACGGTACATATACCAAAAATGTAGTTAAAAATTTTTTTGTCTGTCTGTCTGTCTGTCGGTCTGTCTGTCTGTCTGTCTGTCTGACTGTCTGTTTGTTCCGGGTAATCTCTGGAACGGCTGGACGGATTTTGACGGGACTTTTACTGAAATTACTTTTATTAATTGAAAATTTTTTTTGTCTCTCTGTCCGTCTATTCTGGCTAGGATAGTTTACGCAAAACATTTGAACAATAACCGATTCAAAATTAACAAAAAACGCGGGTAATAATTAAAAAAAAAACAACAGACCAGTTTCTACAACTAGGTGTATTAAAATATGGTCTTGACGTTGCAAATACGTTTAAGATCAAATGCTCTTAACTGAATTTGAATGTTTGACAGTTCAGTATACCTACAAGTTGCTTTGATATTTAAAACAACACCAATTCTCGTATCCAGTATCACATTTACAGTTTTTTTTTGTTTTTAAAAGAAAAGTTTCCGCATTAGGAATATACATCACTAGCTTTAAGACGCGGCTTCGCTCACGTAGACTTTCATCCCCTGATTTACCCCCTTAGGGGTGGAATTTTAAAAATTCCTTTCTTAGGCTCACTTACGTTATATAACGAACCTACAAGCAAATTTTCAGGATTCTAGGTTCAGCGGTTTGGGCTGTGCATTGATCTCTGGGTATGTCAGTCAGTCACCTTCCTCTTTTATATATATAGATTACAAACATACACAAAACGGACATCAAAAACACCCAGATCCAGAACAACATTTGTGAATCACACAAAGTGTTGTCCCATGTGGGGTTGAACCCAGAACACTTAACGCATTAAAAAGTGACGTGGCACTTATACCACTTTTTTTTTTACGTGTGGAAACCCCCTCGGGCCGTCACCCCGCCGGGGTTTACGGCGGGGCGGTGTGTCCGAATCGAACCGACTAAAACCACACGGTTTGCCACTCTGCGCCTGAGAAGGGAGAGATCCGGGAACTGCTGTTATTAACACATCCGGACCAACCACTTATACCACTACGCCAACCGTGCAGTTAATTTTTTTTTTTTTTTTGAGGAAACTAGTAATTATTATACAAATTGGCGAGTAACACATAGCGCAAGAACGCGCAAGTACGCAATCACATTTTAATTGAAGCCAGTGGGAAAACCAAACCAAATTATATCTACTGAGCTATGATTGAGTCTGATTTTCCCGGGCTGTCTACGTACTGCACTCACTGCACGTAAAACAGTCAGTAGGTATGATCGCCTTGATATTATAGTAATAAAAATATTCTATCACATGGTGTCCATTCATACAACCCAACACATAGCCCCAAACTAAGCAGAATTTGCACCATGGGCACTAGACAACTGGTATAAATACATATATAACTTTTTAGTAAATTCATACATATTATACCTACATAGAAAACTGTAGAAGAATCGAACCTGAGACCACCAATATATCAGTATGTATATAGTAGGTATAAGCGGATGGTTTACCTTATAGTTTTTTAGTTTTAGTGCAACTAACAAATAGAAATTGCTCTTTAAATATCGTAGATAGATAACAGGACATATTCGCGATATATGTTATCACTGTGGGTTAATGAATTTAACCTCCTTCTATAAACTATTTAAAAAATTAGTAGTGAGGCATGTAATCACAATTATGTAGATATTGGGGCTATCTGTTAAGTGTAATGTTCTTATGATGTCGAAGAAAACAATAAAAATTATATATAGTGCGACGCCCTTTTGATATAAGCATAGCATATTTAAGTACTTATAAGTCGTAGGCTATAAGAAATAACAGTGTAAGAGGGACTGCGTCAATCTCTGTTTAAGAAACAATTGAAAACCAATACAGAATAAAATAGCAGTTTTTCCACAAGCTAGGTGCGGGCGACTATTTGCGAATTTAGGATTACGGAGGCGTCACCCAAATTGGGCAAAAGTCGCTGATGATATGGACCTCCGGTATCCTTACTCATTCGGTTAGACACAGCGCAAGCGCTATTTCACACCGGTTTTCTGTGAGGCCGTGATTTCACTGATGTCGAGCCACCCCTGTCATTCCGAAGCGTGGCTCTTTCACGGGAATTTTTAGAATTTATGCTTAAGATACGTGATCTTTAAGTGAGAAACAATTGATTCTCACTTCTAGACGCGTGTACCTGATGTTCTGATACTAAAAGTTTTACTAAAGATGCATGATAAGGGATATATAAGGCAAATCTAATACAACTTGCAATAATAACCCTGGGGCATTAGTAGTAAATGGCGATAGGTACCCTGGTACTCAAAAGGCTCACACATTGTTACACGAATGGGAAATTAAAAAAAAACTGATACGAATAAGAAAAAGTGTAAGAATCTATAACCCGACTACGTAAACACTATTGGTAAAAATTTTAAAGCCTTTGTCAACCAGGTCATTATTACGAATCTATTGACACCCCATTTATTAAAATCAGTTCAGTAGTTTATGCGGAACAATGGAACATACAAACATATGGTCGGCCTAAACAATTGCCCTTCCTTTTAGTTTCGCCGTAGTCGGGTAAAAACAGGTAGTCATAGTCTTTGGGGCGGGTTGTATACCGTGTTAAGATTTTAGCTCAATGATGCAGATCCTTTTAGTTTTTGAAGCGTACACAAACTAATTTAATATCCTTTTAAATATATAGGTTTTATATTCAGTACCTAATTTAATCAAGAAAAAAATAACAATACTGTATAATATTTATTTATTAGGCGAACAACGGCTCGTACACTACTAAAATGAAATTACAACATAAATATTGTTCTTAAAACGAAGCATCTCGCCACTTAAATTACACCTTAATTACACATGAAATAAGTTCACTTATTCAAGCACGTAAGGGTGTACCTGACAAGTTTGCCTATACAGTTGAAATATACAGGTAAACCGGAGCGTGTATGTTGTAAAACTGTGCAGGCATGTCCTCTACTGCAGGTAAACCCGTCAGGTACCATATATGGCTAGCTTACAACGAAAATCTTGATTTCATTTCTCTCTCGGGATGAATTTGAGTAGCACACCCGGTTTTGGTTTAATCAACATATGATGTGGATCGTAGGTAAGTTTACTGCATGTGTTTTGTGTGGTCTCCACTCGGAAATTATATAGTAGCTTCATCATTCCTACGCTGAATTGAAGTCTTGCGTATTGTGTTGCTGCAAGAAAAAAAATAGAGGTTATGGTTTTAGCAACTACAATAAAGATAAATCCTTATTTGATTGTTTGACTTGATTATGTACGACTTAAAACAAAGAGTTTCTTGTTTACGTTGTATTTTTATAGTTGTTAAAAGTGTTTATTACTTAAGTACTGATTTCAAAATAACTTTAATTTTAAGTTAAGTAGAAGGCGATGGAGAATTAAGGCTAAAGTTTTAATAGTTCATGGTATAAGTTTCAGAACTTTTTGATCCTGTAGGTTAACTACCTTAAAAACAGAAATCATCAGAAAGAAATCTAATAATACTACTTCGTTGTGCCACAGTTGTTTGTCTATCAAGACAGGTTATCAGAAACGGATTTTTTGAAGCGAAAACTTATTTCGCTGCGTAAAGCACTTTTTGGTAGAATAAAATCTTAGGGTGCTCCCACACAGCAGATATAAAATGTTAGGAAATGTTGGATAACATTTTATAATTAGTTGTAACAAAAGTTATAAAATGTTACTGATGTTATATAACATCATGTAACATGTTGTAACAAATGTTATAAAATGTTATCGTGTTACACAATGTTTTATAAAATTGTGTAACACGATAACCCACACAGGTTAAGCTTGTTGTATAATATCGTATAACATTCAGTATACAAGAAAATGGTAATTTAATCAACCATTCAAAAAACGCTCTTTGTTATCCGACAACGGCAAAGCCAAAGGAGGGTTATGATTTTGACAGGCTATGTATGTATGTTCATTTGTTCCCTCATAACTCCTTAACTACTCATTACAACTGTACAAATGAGGTGTCGTTAGATGCGTCATGATCGTCTGTTCGTTATAGGCTATATGACGTGTCACTGAATCTAATGTGGCGCCCTCTAGCCGTCATAAAGTACTGTATTAAAAAGTAAATCTATACAAATAAATAAAATTGGAGTGTCTGTTTGTAATATTAAAATAACCACTTTTTACTAAATGCATATTTATGTATATTTATGTATACATATAACAAAAATGTATTCAAAAAAATTATTGTCTGTCTGTCTGACTGTCTGTCTGACATAACTTTTGTTACAATTTGTTATAAAATGTTATCCAACATTCTCTAACATTTTATAACTGGTGTGTGGGAGCACCTTTGTTGGATAACATTTGTTGGAAAATATTTTATAACAAGTTGTAACAAAAGTTATAAAATGTAGCAGTTATATAACGTTATAAAACATTGTGCAGCACGATAACATTTTTAACATACGGTAGAACATGTCAAGAATGTTATATGTTGCAAACTCTCCCACACTGATTAAACTCGTTTTATAACATCGTGTAATATTCTGTGACAATCAGTTTGGGGTGGCCTTTCGAGGAAAGTGACAGTGGGTCAATGGAGTAAGTGCTAACTGGTTTGGCTTTTATTTTTTGTTTTAAAAAAAGAAATCAATCTTATTTACTTTTAGTATTACTTTTTAATCAATTAATTAGTTAACTCAAAAAATAATTGATTAATACCCAACACTGCGTGCGAGCAACCTTCTACCCGCCTACTACCATGTTATTCAACAAAAGTTATAATTATTAATAACAATCTTTATTGTTTTAAAGAACCTTTTACAATTGTCTTAGAGCCAAAGATTACAAGGTTTAAGGTAAAGGTCTTTTCCACTTTTTTCCGAAACTATGAGAATTATACTGTTGAAACTTGGTAAGTAGATGTATTCTGTGAACCGCATTAAGATTTTCACACAAAAAAAAAAACAATAAATTTTGGGGGACTTAGAACTGAAATTCAAACATTTTTTTTCATCATACCTGTACGTGTAGTGTATCTATGGATAGGTCTTCAAAAATGATATTGAGGTTTCTAATATCATTTTTTTCTAAACTTAATAGTTTGCGCGTGAGACACTTCCAAAGTGGTAAATTGTGTGCCCCCCCCTGAAAATTCTACAATAAGAGAATCATTACTTGACTAGACTTAAGCCACCGTTTTTGAGGCTCTTGTAATTTTGTAAAAGACTTTTCACTATGCAATACTAGTTGTTACCCGCGGTTCCACCCGCTTATATGTCGGTTATCGCGGTAAATAGTAGCCTATGTGATATTCTGATGTGCAAGCTATATTACTGTAAAGTCTCATCCAAATCCTTTCAGTAGTTTTTGAGTGAAAGTGTAACAAACATCCATCTATACTTACAAACTTTCGGGTCTATAGTATTAGAAGGATTAAAGAACATTTTCCAAATTACACATATTTAAGTATGGCTTATGTACGGTTCTACATATTTAAAAAAAAAGTAACTTACCTAGACAACCTCTACGCCCAGCACCAAATGATAAAAAGGCACATGGATGGTCATATCTTGCATTATGCGGTGCAAACCTTTTTGGATCAAATTTTTCTGGTTCAGGGTAATACTTTTCATCGTGCTGAATTGAAAATGGTGAAATAATAACAGTCGATCCTTTAGGAAGTACAATTTCCGTCCCATCTAACTTTACATTTTCCTTAACGCTTCTCGTGATTACATGAGATGTTGGATGCATTCGCAATGTTTCATCAAAAACCATCTTAAGGTACTTCATTTCTTTCACTATCTCATAATTTATTTCACCTTTACATTTGTCCATAACTTCATCAATTTCATCTTGCAATTTGACTTGTATTACCGGATCACGTGCTAAATAGTACAATGCATAAGTCATGCTCAACGTATTATTTATGTATCCAGCTATATGAAATACCCACACTTGACCAGCTAACAGATCATCTGTTATTTCAAATACGTTTTCTCTTTCACCCTTCATTTGTTTTTCTTCTTTGTTTTTATATCTCAAATTAATAAGAACATCTTTTACATTGTTTATCGACTCAAAGGAAACAGGTGTTTGATTTACACAAGTCTTAAGAATTTGCTTACAAATTTTAATCGTTTCCTGGGTTGTGATAGTTAGACCGAAGTTCATTATAAGACTTGGAAATAATAAATCTGTTTCATACCAATGACTGTTGATAAAGTGTTGGTCTAAGATATGAAACCAGCTAGGGTTGTCGGTAAATGTATTAACATCCCATCCAAATGTTGTGAATATTGATGTAGAGACACCGTACGTAAAAACTAATTTAAATACATCTTGTTCTGGTTGCTTTATAGTTACACTTTTAACATAATTGACAAATTGATTGCCCCGATCGACTAGAAGATGAAATTTATTCTTTAACTTACTTGATGTAAAGAGAACAGTAAATTTATTTCTTAGATTTTTCCATGTTTCACCGTCACAGTGTATCATATTTTCACCAAAACCTTTTTTGCTGAAGTATGTTCCGCGATCGGGAAACAATTCAAAATCTTTCATCAGAATTTGTTTCACTATGTCTAAGTCACGTATTAGCAATCCAGGAGAAGTCATCTGGTACACACCGACGACTTTTTCTTCAGGATATTGTTTGTAGATTTCATTGTAGTGCAAGAACTTAGCTTTCCTTCTTAACGCAACTTCTTTGAAATTTCCAAAGAATGGAATTGGCTTTGGTCCTTTTACATTTTTATGTTTCCAATAGTTAAACGTTCTTGTAAAATAGTAATACAATACACAAACTGTTGTAAGTATATACAAAAACATATTGAAATTTCAGAATTACACAATTTTTACACTATCAAAAGCGGTATGCATTTCTAGATAAAACATGTGTCTATTGATTGGTTCCGTTTGAAACTGGCGTATGTTAATTAGTAAATTGTGTATTTAATATGTTATCTTTATCGGGCTTTTACTGGTTACATTTATTGCTTTAGAGTTTGTAACAATAAATAGCCGAGATAACATTAAATTGTAATAAAAAATGGAAATTGGCGTAGTCGTTTAAACGGTCACAATAACTGCTTCTTACTGCCCTGAGTGTTGTGCGTTGGTACAACACCTGGACTAATCCACAAACTTTTCTGAGTCTGGGTGTTCTTTGTGTCCGTTAAATATATATGTTTGTAAAGTCTCTTGTCACACATGATACATTCCTATTTATCAGGAGGTATTTTTTTAAAAACAATGCACTTCAAAAAAGAGAGAGGTATATTCTCCAATTTATATGTTTTTAAGTTAACTACAGAAAAGAATAGGTTCCCCGTTTAGCGTGGTGTTATTTTTGGTGTTAAATTCCCTCACAAGTGGAACAATCTGCTTACATTTAGAAAAAAAACGTTTTTAAGTTTGTAAGCCTAGCGTCTAAGTCAGTGGTACTCAACCTTTTTTTTATACGGACCACAAACACGTTTTGGTCAAAGTATCGCGTGCCAGAAGCAAAAATTATTTAGGGCTAGGTAGGGTAAACAAATAACGACATTCCAAATTAGCGATGTATAATTATACTTTAATAATGGAAAAAGATAAGGTGGTCATAATTAAACTAGATTTAGGCGTGATTTTTTAACCATAATTTATACGGTCCGGTCGGTACGGGTGCGGTCCGGGTTCCTAGGAACACCATTCAACACTCGTATTACGCCGAAAGCCTATCTAATTACAACCTAAGTACGTGTACCGAACGGGCACCGTAATGAACCGTTCAATACTCGCACGTAACCTACGCCTAATTACCTAAATCCCTAGCCCTATCAATATGCGGACCCTACGGTGAGGGTATATATACATATAAAGTGCGGAAAGTCTATTACCGGGAGATCTAGGGCAACAGACGGAGACGAGACGGGAGCTGGATTTAGGAGATGGTTTTCTCACTGCCGGTCGAGCAGACTCACAAGACCGATCTACTGACGGTTAAGGGTGTCTTGGCCACAGTGAGAGGTGGGGAAGGGTAACGAGTCAAAGTCGGATTAGACAAAATGACTTATTTTATTAACATAAATTCTAGCTTATCTACTAATCTTACTCTAAGTACACATGGATGGCTATTTACATGTGTGCCATCCGTGTGTTATGTCGATGCAGCTGCCTTAATCTCGGTCATGCCTAATTGTTGACAGGGCCTGTACCGAGTGCGGTGCAAGCACTGCGTGCGACATAGATATGACGTTGCCGGTGATGCAATCATGTTCTATTGAACATATATATATTATTTATATGACCGGGGCAGATCAAATTTTTGTATGATCTGCAAATATTTGTTTCGGACTTTGGGTGTTTTTTATGTATGTGTGTATTTACAAAAAAAGTATAATGTATTTATATCAGTTGTCTAGTACCCATAACACAAGCTCTGCTAGCTTGGGGCTACATGGCGTTATGTGTTAAATGTCTGGAATATTTATATCTGTGGCGACCTCCACATACAGCGCAACAGCAACATGCTACAGCGTCATCGATCGGAATACACCGAACTACGGTGTGACGTCACGACACGGAGTACACAACAATACCAATCCTGAATCGCGCAATGATATTTCTCGCGCCAATTAAGAGATATACAACTTCCCAACATCAACCGTTGGGCAGTGGCCCGCCAGGCATGATCACCTCGCCTGGTCGCAGGATCCTCCCTATGTACATACCTACATGCATACCATATATACATATGCAACCTATTGATATACCTACTTATGCATATGTTACTAGGTCTGGGCGAACATCAAAACCATCCGTACGCTTCGCTGGCGGCGGAGTAATGTAGCAGCCTACATAATACGTTCAAGCGCAACGAGCTCTGGCCATATGTGACCGCCCGTTAGAGCGAGACCGCGCACGTATGAAGGAGACAGAGTGTGCGCCGGCGGAGCATCGATGTACGTCCCTACTCTGAGTCATGTGGCATACTGAATCACATTTCTGCGGCCGGAACGTTTTATAGTGCCGTCTACCGAAGCTTATATACTCGCGCCGCATTGGGGTCACCACTGTGGAGGAACGAGTGTCATGTCCCTCCAACACAAAGGGAGGATCCTCCGACCAGGCGAGGTGATCATGCTTGGCGGGCCACTGCCCAACGGTTGATGTTGGGAAGTTGTATATCTCTTAATTGGCGCGAGAAATATCATTGCGCGATTCAGGATTGGTATTGTTGTGTACTCCGTGTCGTGACGTCACACCGTAGTTCGGTGTATTCCGATCGATGACGCTGTAGCATGTTGCTGTTGCGCTGTATGTGGAGGTCGCCACATGTCTATTATATTAATATAAGAGCTTTCACAAATATTCATTTTGTTTCAAGTTGTAACAAAGATGTTAATTCTAGTATGCTTAATGAGACTTTCGAAACTGTGACCACTTTTTCAAAAAATTGTCAAGATCTGACTTATCGTTGCATGTTAACCTTATGACATCATCCAGGTGAAAATCAGTATGTTTGTTTCTGTACATGTTCCTTGGAAAGCTTTTATATTTTTGGGAACAATGCTCTAAAATTACACGTGCGGCCCGCCCGGCCGCAGGCGCAACCGCGGGTTGAATATGACTGGTCTTAGTAAATATTATTCTCATAAATATTCTTGCAACTATCTTTCATCGATAAATTAACTAGATCAGGTCACAGAACATTGCTTGTAGGCACATAGACACAGTAGGGTATATGATATATGAATAGTTTATATGATTATATAATTCTGTGCTAATTTTATGCACTGATTTGAACAATGTTATCAGCCTTTTCAGACGTTGGTCTGTGTAGTAAATACAAAGTGTAATTGTGTCTAATTATCTCTTGCTCGTTTTATTCGCATTTTTATGGGACAGAGGAGACTTATGAATCAAATTTATATTGTCTTAGAAATTCTGAATATTTCGGACAAGAAAATACGTGTCATGATGATTATGTACTTCTAGCCGATTTCGGCTTCAACAGCCATGCTCAACATCTCTACGTATACCAGTCGACAACGTAAGGAGGTTTATAGTGCGAAGCACAGGTACAGGTGCACTCTCGGTTCTTGTCGGTTCGTTTCAATCATAAAGTCATATTCCTGTATTAGCTCAATCTATCTCGCAACTTGTCCTTCAGAATTTTTAAACTGTAAGAGCCATTTTAGTGCAGCATGGTCATATAAACAAAAATTTGCAAATATTTGTTGAAATGTTGCAGTTTCTTTTCTACGGCCAGTAGTTCCCTTCTTGTGACGCAGTAATGCCTTTCCGGTTTCGACAAAGATTGAATAAAATATGCAATGACAATCTCTTGATCACCTTTCCGCTGGGATATGACACCACAAAGCCCAGTATCACTCGTATCTGTGTCAACTATGAATTCATTTTCAGTACCTGTATACCCAGAGATAGGTGTGAGGCATAGACGTCTTTTTAGCTCTTGAAATGCAATGTCACAACTTTCGTCACAGCAGAAATGTCTTTTCTCTTCAGTAAGTTTATGAAGGGGTTTGGCAATATCCGCAAAGTTGTTCATGAATCGCCGATAGTAAGAGCACAAGCCCAAAAATGCTCTAACTTGGGTCTTATCTCTTGGACCTGACCAATCCTTGACGATAGTGATGTTTTGCAGATCTCTTTGGACACCCTCTTCCGAAACATCATATCCTAAAAATCTAACCTGCCGTTTGAAAAATGAACACTTCTTAGGACTTAACTTTAGGTTGGCACTTCGGATTTTCGATAACACGCGCTCCAGGTTTCAAATATGTTCTTGAAACGTACGGCCTACGATGACATTGTCATCCATGTAGACCAGACAGGCGTCTTCACTTAATCCGGCGAGTACTGATTCCATCAGTCTTTCAAAAGTTGCTGGCGAGTTACGTAATCCAAAGGGCATAACTTTGAACTGCCACAGTCCTTTCCCTGTAGAAAATGCAGTCTTCTCATTGTCCTTAAGATCAATTTCTACCTGCTAGTATCCACTTTTTAAATCTAAGGTGCTAAACCACTTTTCCCTTGTTAGCATGTTCAATGTGTCATCTATTATAGGTAATGGATAGCTGCCCTTCTTCGTAATGTCGTTTAAACGGCGGTAGTCAACACAAAAACGCATGCTACCATCGTTTTTCTTTACAAGCACTACGGCATTCTGTGTTTCGGCCTCAGTCAGCCTGGCGACGGGCCTGTTCCTCCTGACCACGGGCCTGCTCCTCCTAGTCCCGCTGCAGGTGCTCTTCAAGGTGGCGGACCTGCTCCTACTGGCGGCGAGCCTGCTCCTGGAGCACCGCTATTAGAGCTGTGATATCTGGAGCTGCTTACGATGTGGATGCATTTATTATATAAATATTATATAAATTCCATAGCTGGTTGCTCACCTTCCGATGTAGGTAGTTGAGGCCTCTGGTCAGCTTGTTGCTGACGCTGACTCCTAGTTCGGATACCTTCCGTATCTTCCTTTGGTAAAACCGGCAAACTTTAATTCTTCTTCTGACACCAAATTGTTACGAGCCGGGTATTAAATAAATAAAAGGTAGTCGGATGATTACCAAAATATAAAACAATAATTATTAACAACACTTTCTACTGCGCTTTTATAGGGCTACGGAATATCTACAAAGAGCCCGAGTATTCGATTAAACAAATAGAAACGCTTAGAACAAGCAATCTAGTGCCATCTAGCGTTGAAAATCGGAAGCACCAGTCATAATCTCCACAATTGTGCGCTACTCGTTAATAGATGGCGCAGCTGTCCTCCGCACTATCCAGACCATTTACATCTATGGCGTAACAATATCTACATAAGCTCCTACAGAAAGTAATGAATATTTAAGTGTTTTTTGAAGACGAAACTTTTATATACGGATTCAATCCGAGGATGATAAACTCGTCTAACTTTCCTTGTTAATAAATAAGTGTGATATAACACTGATGAAGTATTTATCAGAAAGTAATTTTAAAGTGTATTGAGAATTCTTTACTTCCAGTAACAGGATTTAAAAAAAAAACAATAGTGTACTAGCTAACCAGCGAAACTACGTCTGCGTCGCTCAAATGATACATTTTCCCAGTTTTGCAACATTTTTCATTGATGCTCGGCTCGTAATGAACTTAGCGTGATGTTTTGAAGCCTAACCTTTTTCGGTAATTGTATTTATATATAATAATTCCAATACTTAAAGCTACTTAAAGCTAATAAAAATACAGATCTTGCAATACTCTTTTTCTTATTCAGGTCAATGATTTTGTACCTATATTATAATCTATACAAATAAATAAAATTGGAGTGTCTGAGAGTCTGGAGAAGATTTAAGAAGCGTAAACACTCAAATTAGAACACACTAATTATATCATTATGAACACCTTGTATAACAATATAAGCACTTGAGGACCAAACACGGGCTTAATAGCAAGTATATATTAGGGCGTTACGGTCAGTGTAGGGCGATATTTGCAGTGAGTCTGTGATTGAATAAGTTTACTAGTTTTAATCTTTAGCAATAGACGTATTGTGCCTGAGATAATCATGGGATAATGAATACATCATCAGGTACCAGATAAATATTACGACAAAATAAAATGACTTATTTTCATTAAAAATACGAAGCTGTACAATTCCTCTTCAATAGGGAATTAACTCCTCGTGTTTTTCCTTATATAATAATATCATACACGTGTTACATTATATGCAGCGCATGTGGGAAATCATGTGTGGAGCAGGATTACGGTAAAATGCATATGCATATTGCGTAGCATTAGGTTTTCATAAACGTCATATTTTTCCAACATTATATTATGTGCATTTATTCCATTATATTTTCTCGATCATCAAATTTACCTTTAATTCTTTTTTGCTTTCTTTTATTGGCATAGAACGAAATATCTATGCTTAAACACATTTTAGTTATAGTTTAAACTTTAAATCAACTAGCGTTTTTAAGTAGAGAAGATTTTACAGATATAAGATATAAAAGAGAAAGAAAAACAATCAGATAGATAACCAGCCAAGTGATCTTTTAAGGATTTAATTTTTATTCCTGTAAAGAATAAGGGTTCAACCCTATTTTCTACTATTTAAGTAAGGTTCAAGAGTGTATTTTAATAACTTTAACAAAATGCCGACGATCGAGAGTATAAATTATGTTTCATTTTCTTATATCATTTTCATTAGCAAAGAGGAATTTCTATGTCCTCACACTATAGTACAAAGTTTGTTCTATCTAGATGTTTATTTTTATTTTAACTGACTTCAAAAAGGAGTAGGTTTCTTAATTCGACTGTATATATATTTTATGTGTGTTCTCGGCTAACATCGTCGTTTACGAACCGATTTTGATGATTCTTTTTTAATGGAAAGGAGATTCTCCAACAGTGGTACCATGATAAGGACACAGATCTTAAGATGGCATCCATTAGAAATCGAGTCAAACCTTGAAGTCGGTTTTATTTTTGTTAAAATTTTACTTGTATTCTGACAGTTAAGCTCCTTATAGGTCAAAATTTGACTTTTCACATGATCATGTCAACAAAGTGCAATTTTTTATCTCAGCATCAATGTCTCTGGTCTCTATCCCCCATAAATTATAGGAAAGGCCGTAGCCAGCCTTATGAAGTTGTTTACGTAAAAAAAGGTCGTTGTCCTGGTCGTGGTAGGAAAGGCTCGTAAACCTAATATTGTAACATTTACTTGAGAAATAGAGATTAGTATCTCTTGACGTATGTTATACGTTCAAATCTGGTAACATTCCCACTGAATTAGATATATGTACCAAATGAATATCACGTTATAATTAGGCAAAATGTTTTATCTGATCTTCTATAACAATTTGTCGGTTTATCTCGATTTGTGTTGGAGTAAAATATCTTTATTCTTCAGTCTTTCGGGTTAGCACATGCTCAATTTAAGTGTTGAATAATTAAAAAGTATTACATTTTTATATGTATAATGTATTCTGATGCCGTTGAGATTGCAACATCTAAATTTTGTTTTCTAAACTTTTTTGATATTTAGAGGTCTTAAAAAAATTACCTATGTTTGTCTAATTTATACCTACGATTTTTTTTGCAAAGACAGTTTATGATTTCATTATTGTCCAGTCGATATTTAATATTTAATGATATACATATCTCGGGCATTTTCTTGTGAGAATAATCAACAAGACAAAAAGAAGGTACGAGAATTTCTCTCTTTTGTGTAGAGCTTACGATTTATTGAGGCGTTCACTGACTTTTCTAAGGTGGAACCAATTGTATATTGCTCCCGGCTCCGCCAATGGTTGTACATGTATGCGTCAGCTAAATTGTATTAATAAAAGCTAGCATTTTACGTGCTCTGAAGCCAAAATTACCCACAAGTTAAATTAGTTCCTCGTGAAATTCAACTCGCAAACATTAATGTTAGATGGGCAATTCCTTTCTCGTAATGGAATATTAAGTCCTTATTGCTTCCCATATTGCTGTTTAAGAAGGCACATATACACACGTGGTAACGACATAAATAGTTATGTTTTATTGCCATGTCTCTATGTTCTGATATGTTTAAGTGACTTGAGTTTTTATTGAAAGAGTTTTTGCGATTGCGACAGAAAACCTTTCAAATTACTCAAAAAGATTAATTTGTCAAATAACACTGAAAGAAGCGTAAGTACTTTTGATTTTTAAAACATAGCTTTTATTGGCTATATAATTTTAAATAAAATATCCATTGATACTGAAGGTGACGATATAAAATCGACATGATCGTATCAAAAGGAAACCAAGTATGGTTGGTGAAACTAGTAATGTAGACTGAACATAGTAGATATAAATAAAGTTATTAAACTTTATTTAACGATATTGCAATTTGGTAACCGTCTACTGTATAGAAAGTAAATAAGGAGATTAGTATTACTTGCTATGGTTAGATTAATACTGCTCCCTACTTACGATTCCGTGTGCGTGGTCTTGATCTATCGCCGGTAATCTGCGACCGAGAAAACCTTCTTCTATTTCACCATTACAATAAATTTCATGATGGTTATCGCCTCATCAATATCAGTCAGCCGGTAACCATGTACCTGAATGATAGTTATTTTACTTTTACTACATCGTTCGCTTTATTTTTTTCTGTATCAATGGTCTATATAGAGCCAAGATGTCGGAGATTTGATATTTAGCCTGTATTTGGTCTTTAAAAGTCTGTATTGAGGTTTTACGTTCGGTGTATTTTAGTATTTGTAGTGAGTCTGTGTTTTAATATGCTTAAGATAATTATGTGATGATTAAAAGTTTGGTTGTCGTTATATCTTTGTAAATAACATACATTTTTGAAAGCCACAGTAATTAGTCTCATAAAGTCACAGAAAATCTTTCAACCAAGAAGTAATCTAGAAATACATAAAAGAAACTCCTATATAACTGCAATTAAAGTATATAACAAATTACCAAATTCATTCAAGAATCAACCTTTAAAATGTTTTAAAAGTAAACTAACCAAATGGCTTCTTGACAAATGTTTTTACAATTTAAATGATTACATGACAAATAAGGAATAAAAATATAGTGACATGATTTTATAATTTATTTTTTAAAGTTATTAATTTATTGACATCTCTAAATTATTTTGACATTAACTAAATTGACATACATATTGTGACATTTATTAAACCTTGGTGACCTAAATTGAACTTTAACTATTGTGACATTTAATAATGGTGTGTGGCATCTCTGAAGAGACCAGCACTGCCCAAGTTTCGACAGAATCAAAGTCTTTCTCATAGTCCACGAACGCTAAGCATAGTGGCAAATTATACTCCTCGGTCTTTTGTATAATTTGCCGCATCGTATGAATGTGGTCTATGGTATAATAGCCCTAATGGACACCGGCTTGCTCGGGAGGCTGGAAGTCATTAAAACTGCCTGCGAAACGATTCATGATCACCCTCTTGAACAGCTTATGAACATGGCTCAGAAGCGAGATGGGCCTGTAGTTCTTCAATAAGGTTTTTTGCCTTTCTTGAAGAAGAGAACCACCACGCCTCTATTCCACCGTACCGTCGAGCAGGACGGAATTGAAGAGCTTCTAATGGATTTTCAGTATCAGTGTTCCTCCTACTTTCAGAAGCTCCGATGTGATTCTGCCCTCACCCGCCATCTTGATGTTTTTGAACTGTTTGAGGGCCAACCTAATCTCATACAGGCTGATGCTCGGGATGTCTTCAGTGTAGTGTCGGGTTAATTTGGCTCTTGGATCTTTATCCAAATCGTCAACAGGCGTAGCGATCGAGGTATATAACTGTCCATAGAACCTTTCGATCTTCCTCAATACCTCTGGTTTAGTAGACGTTACACGTTATGTCTTCAGTGTTCAGCTTTGTCAACTGGCTTTACCCAATAGACAAGTCCCTTGCGAACACTTTGAAGCCCTTATTTCGCTCTATCGTATCGTTAATATGGTTAGTATTAAACACACGGATGTCGTGCCGCAAGGGCATTGAGATCCGTCTATTGAGCTGTCGATTCCTTCGCCCACATCCATTTGCCCCACTATCAACTCGTCATCGTCTCTCCTACACAGTTTTGCATTAAAATTCCCCATAACAAAAGTGAAGTATGTTTTGGAAGTATGTATGGTCCTACTGATGTCCTCATACATAACTTCCACTTCGTCGTCTGGATGCGTCGAGATCGGTGCGTAAACCTGTATGACCTTCAATGAGTATCTCTTTGATACAGTATCAGATACGCAACTCTGCTTGACATACTCGTGAAATATACCGCGTTGCTAACGAGGGATCTCCAGTGCTCGCCCGTCAACGTCAATCTTGCAGCTGGATCTCGCGGGCACTAGGAGCCGTGCTCCTTTGTCCATCGTCACATAAGGAGGTTTGGACCGTAACCCACCGCGCTGGTCTGGTTTGGTTTTGTTTGGTTTTTCGTTATTCAGCGGAGTGCACCGTGGGCAGGCGCGGTTGGCTTGGGTTCCGAAGGATGTTAGTGGGACCCCTTAAACTCGTTACACTAAATCGTAGTTATAGGTTGTATTAAACCTACCACGAGAACCCTTGGTATCTCAAATCATCATAAACTTGAGAACCTAAAGCAAATTAAGGGCCCCTTGGCCGCATTTGCTACAGGCCCCGCGCTGGCTTAATCCGGCACTGGCAAGACATCGTTGTGGCTACCTAATCTTGCCGTTGGACGTTTTTAAGTCGCCCAAAGGCCTCCAACTAAGCTTCACAACTGTTATCCTATGATAACAACTGGGACCGACTGCTTAACGGGACCTTCAAATCACGGAGACGTTCATGGTATCACGCCATCAGCGGTCACCCATCCAGGTACTGACTCTCGCTGCTTAACCTCGGTGATTGTTATGGGCTCCTCGATAAATTATGTAATGTCTGAATAGTTAGTACGACAATGCATGAGAGTAATGTTTATTAAACTTTGATAATTACAATTATTATTATAACAAATAAATTACAACTATCTTGGCGATAACTGTGTAATGAGGCAGTTATGGATGATATATGATGATACTTTATATTTTTGATTGCTTCGGTGGTGCAATGGTAGCGTGGGCGACTGCTGTGCTTGAGGTTATGGGTTCGATGCCTGGATCGAACCAAATGTTTGATTGTTCTGGAAATATTTGTTTCGGAGTTGGGGTGTTTTCTATGTATAATATATATATGTATTCATGTCAGTTGTCTAGTACCCACACAAGCTCTGCTTAGCTTGGGACTAGATGGCGTTGTGTGTTAGATGTTCGAAATATTTATTATTTTATTATTATTATCATATATAAGCACCAGCTTTGTCCCTTACTGAACCAACTCAAGGTTGACTGGTGGATAATGCTATGTTACATTAAGTCCGCCTCGTGCAATTGTGATGTAGGAAGTCTAAATAAATTAAGTACTCATACTATATCCAGTTTTATCTAGAAATAGTTTATTGAAAGCGGTCAATTAAAATTACACAAGATGTACTCGTTAATATAATGACAATGTTTTTTTTCACATTTTTTCTTCTTCTTCTTAAGTGAAATTCGTAACACTTGCTACATATTTGCCGAAGACCAGAGGAAAGATTAATGATCTGGCGTTCCTGTTATACATACTCATCTAGTATGCAGGCCATCATAGCCCAGTTGCACTTGGTAATTAGAAACAATCACCGAGGGTAAGCAATGACGGCGCGGTCAGTACCTGGATGGGTGACCGCTGGTGGCATGATACCATGAGCGTCTCCGTGATTCGGAGGTCACGTTAAGCAGTCGGTCCCGGCAATTTTCGTAGAATAACAGTCGTGAAGCTTAGTTGGAGGCCTTTGGGCGGCTTTAAAATATCCAACGGCAAGATTAAGTAGCCACCACGTTGTCTTGCCAGTCCCCAACCCGCACTTGGCCAGCGTGCGCACGTATGGCCTTAACCCTCTTCTAAGAGGAGACCTGAGTCCTGCAGTGGGACGTTATGGGTTGTTGATGATGGTATGCATAGCCGTAGTATATGTCTGTAATATATATCGACGTAGGAAAGCATATTTGCTGTAAGTAGACAAAATACCTAAAGTGACTTTTTACCATCATTAGAATCAGAAAAAAAAGCCGCATCGACTGACCCGGGTCCTGTGGCTCTACGATGAAAAAAAAATTACATACGCCGTTGAAAACGCCCGTACTTATATTTTTTTTAGCAAGATTAAATGCTGTATGTAGGCTAAAATCCAGTCATTTTAGACATTTTATACTTACAGCAAAAGAATGACTGCATTTTTTGCTTTACAAATACTTACTTCTTCCCATTTAAAAACTTTTCGCTACTTACAGCATATTTGCGGTGTGTGATTTTTACATTCGTTTACTTACAGCAAGTTTAGGGAACCTATCGTTTTAGTTTTCGTTATTTACAGCAAATCATCACGTATTTTTAGACACACGGTTTTTTAGAAATTTGAGATAATGCATTTTGATAAATCATTTATATTTCTTCTACTCTAAAAGGGTGACTGCGAAGGCCAGCACGTGTTGTCCTGTAGAGGAATGGAGAAGGGGGGACCAGTTGGAAGAGCTCTTCAGAACACTGTCCATGGTACAGGCGATAGAGGACTGCCGTAGAGGCGATATCTCTTCGCAGCTGCAGAGGTTCAAGAAACTCGGTGGCTTCGGGACTACCGATGATGCGGACTGCTCGCCGCTGCAACCGATCGAAAGCGTCAAACAGATACTGTGCGGCACCATCGCATAGATGAAAACAGTACTCCCCGCACGAGTGAACCTGGGTCTTGTAGAGATGACACAGATGCCCGGGCGAGAAGAAGCGTCTCACCTTGTTAAGTACACCTAACTTTCGCGAGGCCGCTTTAATGACGCTTTCGATGTTCTCACGCATGTTGAGGTCATGGCAGTCATCCATACCCAGGATACCGAGCTTATCTTGTAGGGGCAGTTGAGTGTTCCGAAAAGTGGAGAAGGGAAGGAAGGGAGACTTTTTGGTAGATAACGCGCACACCTGTGTTTTCTTGGCGTTAAACTCGACCAGATTCTCAGTGCCCCATTGAGAGATGCGGCTTAGGACCAGGTTGAGCTCAGCGACAAAATCCTGTCGCTTATCCTCAACACCTGCAGACTTGGCTGTAGGGTGACCAAAATATCGCCCATGAACTGTACTGTCGTCTGCATAGCAATGTATATTGCCTAGGGCCAACATGTCATTGATATGCAGAAGAAACAGCGTGGGCGACAGGACAGAGCCTTGAGGTACACCAGAGTTTACCTGCCGATAATCAGAGGCCGCACCGTCGCAAAGGACCTTACTGCGGCGCTGGTGCTGGAATGCGGAGACCCATGTGCAGAGTTTGGGAGGCAGTTTGGAGAGAAGCGAGCGGTGCCAAACCCTATCAAAAGCTTTGGCCATGTCGAGGCTAATGGCCAAGGACTCCCCTTGACCATCAATAGCTTCACCCCAAAGGTGAGTGACATACACTAGAAGATCACCCGTGGATCGGTTCGGCCTAAAGCCATATTACCGATCATTTAGCAAGGAGTGATCTTACAGGTAGAGGACCAATTGCTTGTTGATGATCCGTTCGAGCACCTTGCAGACAATGGAAGTTACGGCTATAGGTCGGTAATCAGCCGGGTCTGAACGGTCACCTTTTTTGGGGATAGGTTGAACGTTCGCCTCCCTTCAAGCCCCCGGAACAAGTCCTGAGGAATAGGACAGGCGGTACAAGGGTGTCAGTACGGGAGACAACTCTGGTGCGTAGTTCTTGAGTCCTCCCGGAAATGGTCGCCTGGTCCCACCGTCCGGTCACCAACCGGCACGACGAGCCACTCCGTGGATTATGCGCAACCTGACGGGGCAGCCTCCCAGCGTAGTTAGCCGTGGTTGGATCCCTCTCTATGCCGCGGGCGGCCAGCGGCACCACCGTTTCTACGGGTCTCCCTAGCCGACGGTTCGATCCAACCTTACTATGACTTAGCGTGCACTCTTTCGCTCACACACTTATCACGTTAACCGTCACTCCTACATCTATGGGCCTCCAGTTTCGCACTCACCAACGAAACACGACAGCACGAATGCTGTCATTTTAGGTTGGTCTTCTGTGCGAGGGTAGTCCCGCCCCAGTCGAGCCAGCCCGTTCGTGCTGAAATCAGCGTGGCTCTACTACCTTTCCCTTATTACATGTTTTTGATTGAACACAATGTCTTCATGTTAAGTTTCAATTATAATTGTATTTTCGTTCTAAAATAAGGCAAATTGCTACTAAGTTTCTGTTTTTTACTTTTAAATAAATATTTTTTGATTGGATACAATGTTTTTATTTACATCTAGCGTTATTTATTAGTTTTAAAGCCTTATTTTTTTTGTATTTTTTTATGTGTTATCTCTTATATATAAGAGGAAAATACTTTCTTAATTCATTGTATTGTTGAAAAGAAGTTCTGGCAGTATAATTAGAGTTTAAAATTTTGTTTCAACAATTTAAAAGACCATAAGTAAGTTTTCCTACAATTGTAAAATAAAATAATTATTTAATTAACCATTTACGAAATTTTATTTCAACCAAACATTACATTACCAACTAACCCACTGCATTTCTAGATCTAATCATAATTATAAATTTAATCTTACACCTTGAATTGCAGTACCCATATAAATAAATTTACTGCATACAGCACATTTACCGCCTGTAAATTGATAATATTTCCATCTACGCGTACATTTTTCTTCCTTAGTTACAGCGTTTTAAAGGTATGTGATTTAAAAAACTGATTGCTGTAACTAGCCAAACACATACTTATAGTAACTTTGGATAAAAAGTTTACATTGCAAATGGTGACTGGCAGTTAAATAAACCTATGTTCCAAAAATGGTAGCAATATCATGGATAGGTCAGAAACTATGAATTTTTTTCCGAAATCAATAAAGTTTTTTGGCTCTGGTGAACAATTGCAATATGCCTACTTACAGCAAATATGCATTCCTACGTCGATATACATATGTGTCTTATGAGTTCATGTGGTATCGGTGACGATAAGTAATCGTTTACGATGGTAGAATAAATAAAAGTAAGAATAAATTTTAAAAACTATTTCTACTAGGAGCAATCTCCTTCCCGCGCCCTTCCACTAATTTCCCGCTGAAGCTCGGACTGTTTTTGTTGTACATGAAGTTGTACAACATCTATGCTAATAAATAAAATTAGAGTGTCTATTTGTAATATTAAAATAACCGCTTTTTACTAAATGCATATGTATGTATACTCGGTACATACACCAAAAAAGGAGGACGTTCTCAATTCGACTTTAATTTTTTTTAAGTTTATAACCTCAGCATTTTGGACTGGGTAACCCAAATTTGATGACCCGTTTTTTATTTGAAAGCTGGTGCCTTCCATGTGGTCCCATTTCCTTCTTCTTGAAGTCCATTTTTTGTTATTAATTCAGCTATCTGGGCAAATGTTTTTTTTTCATATATTCCCTGATTTAGCCTCATACATAAAAAAGCAAACATATTTTTTTCGCATCAACAATGATCTATTGTAATAGATCGGTAACGACCCATTGTTTACACGTTGCTTGCTAGGCAATCCTTCGACAACAATTTGGCAGTCTGCCAGTTGTTGTACGATGTGACCCGTGGACCTTTTCCCTTTAGGCTGAGTCTGTATAGTACTTATAGATTGCCATTTTTCGTACGTTTTTAAGTAAAATATGTTTCTAAATGTAATACGGTCCCTATTACTATTTTTTAAGAATTAAAATATAGAAAATAAATAGAGATTATTTACAAGAAGGGTTGTCTTTATCGAAAACACAGTAGCGTATAGTACATACGTGGGAAAACCACGCCTCGGCATGCATGGGCAGGCTCGACCGGAGCGATAACACGGCCTCTCAGAAAAACCATAACCGATTGAGTGAGGATACTGGAGGTCCATAGTCCTCCCCATGCCCCAAAGGCCGGCAACGCACTTGTGACGCCTCTGATGTTGCTGGTGGTGGTCTGGGTGTCCATGGGCAGCGGACTTTACGTCTCCTCGTTTGCCCCCTATATCATCAAACCTGTTTTATTATAAACGTATTTTGAGAAAAACCGCATGTATTTTTTAGGAGAATGACAAAAGAAAACTGATATCAACAAAGCGAAATGAATTAAAGAAAAGGTTTTAAGATGATGATGTTGATTTCTTTTTTAATGAAATGTCTGTAATATAAAAAAAAACTGGCTTTCCCATCATTGAAAATATCAGTTTCTACATATACCTACAAGAAAATACACATTAAATTTTATCTATTTACTAGCTGAACCCCGCGGTGTTACCCGTGGTTATCGTCGTACCACGAGTAACGCCGCGGGACAGTTAGTCTAAAAAAGTGGCCTAAGTTACTCCCTGGATCATCAGCTACCTGCCAGTGAAAGTCCCGACAAAATCCGTTCCGTTCCAGCGAATACCCGGAACAAACAGACACTCCAATTTTATTTATTGGTATAGATATACAAACTCAAACTTACAGTAAGCTCATGAAAATGCTGCTTTGTAAGACTAAAGCCTAAAGATTAACTCGGACAATGACACCGTGATTGTAACGTCTTGCTTTTGGTTTCATTTGGAAGTTATAAAACTTACTTCTAATGGGTTCACTTCCGAAAGGGACAGTTGAAGTTGAAATGGAATCTTGTTTACTTAGAGAAGATATAGAATGTGTTCAATATATGGGGCGAGAATAAATAAAATAAATAAATAAATATTTCGGACATCTAACACACAACGCCATCTAGTCCCAAGCTAAGCAGAGCTTGGGTTATGGGTACTAGACAACTGATATAAATACATATATACTTTTTTTTTGTAAATACATACATATTATACATAGAAAACACCCAAACTCCGAAACAAATATTTGTAGATCATACAAACATTTGGTCCGACCCGGGAATCGAACCCGAGACCTCAAGAACAGCAGTCGCGTACGCTACCACTGCGCCACCGAGGCAGTTGTTGTTTAGTCATGAAGATGTTTTCATCATTATCATCTTCTTTTATAGTCTCCTACTGAACATAAGCATGTCCTTAAAAAAATGATTTTGGGCTCAGTTACCACACTGGCTAGACTGGTTCATTTATAGTAATAGGTCTTTACCTATGAAATTGCCGTTTTGTATGCAATAAGTGAAAGTACTTATTTTTTCAAACTTTTTTATTTCTGTTATTCGAAGTAATCACGACAACGCGCGACCCCATACTGCGCAACAGACAGTCTCCAAGCTGCAAGAGCTGGGGTTGGAAGCTCTCCCTCATCCGCCATACTCACCAGACCTTGCACCTACCGACTATTACTTTTTCCAAAATTTAGACAACTTTTAAGTAAGTTTAAAATTTAAAATAATAGTGAACCGTTACTAAGCGAAATTACACAACGCAGCAAATGTAAATTAAAAAAAGACTTAAACATAGCCTATGTACCAACGTATATAAAGCAATGAATGATGAGTTTAGTAAAATAGGAAAGACAGACAGTTACAGCTCTGAGAATATGTATCTCGTGACGTCATTAATCACTCCACGGTGACAGAGTCCTCTCAAAGCGGATAAAATATATTATAGGAGCTGAATGTATTACTTCCCTCGTAAAGTGTCGAGATTAAATTCATATTGAAGACAAAAAGCTTCTGTAAAAATGTTTATGTTGATTGTTTCAACAACTCAATAATAATGCTTTTCCAGCATATTCCAGTCCACTAGGTATATTGTGAACAGATTTCATAGACTGAGTTGATGACATTATCGGTCAGTGTTTTGATACAAATCTTTTCAAATCCAGTCGTTGTGACTGATACTACTACTAGTATTGGTGCCGATATAATATATTCGACTTCCAGGCATAATTAGGTTAGTCTCACGATCGATGCACAGCCACGTCGACTATTATTAAGAAGATAATATACTTACTTAATCCTTTTTTTTCTTGTCGGGGTGTAAAATCCCTGCGGTTCCCGGCTCTTCGGGGACTGAGGAGCCAGGTACATGACTGATCTGCGGAGCACCCGAACCATGTTATTTCAAGTCCCCCCAGGAACGAACCCGCATCTATCCAGACTTTTCTTATCTACCTTATCCATTCATTATATCTTTTCCTATCCAGATCCCGGGAGAAACCTGGGCTTCTCCCTGCTTGTAGTCCCATTCATTACATGTTGCGGCCTGACCGCAGTTTTGTGACCAGTCCGCGTTCCTGTTGCTGACCGCATACTTAATCAGCTACCAGAGGTCCCCACTCTCTGGCTGCTTGCGGTCCTGTCAGCGGCTGGTGTCGCCGGCGACAACGCCTACGCTCGGGATCGGCCCTCCCCCGATTCCGTTCAGCGGTCTGCGAGACCACTGCATTTCAGCCCTCCTCACCCTCCAGCATGGCAGCAATTCACAGTCTCGTTCGATTTGGCCAAATAGGACTAGGACTATTTACTCCTACTATGCTAATCGATCAAATCGATGGATGAATGTCTACGTCACTTCCTATTACCCACTTCCGTCTCTTTACACAAACTCTTCGGACAAATTACAAGAAATAAGAGGTGAGAATAAAAATAAATAAATAGATCAAATACTTAAACTGAGGTAGATTGTAAATGTGCAATACAGGTTATTGATAATACAGGTACTAAGAGAAAAATTTAAGTTATAAGAAATCTTATTCCAAACATTGAGGTAACGGCCCTTGGAGGTTTAAACACGTAAAAAAAGGGTAAGTGACTATCCTCGTACATGGACATCTGTAGCATTTTTAAAATATGCTTGCCAAAGTGACTGTACTCCACTAGAATTCAAGAGTGGTGGTCAATGCAGCATGTTGACCTATACTGTGGCGGCCTAGTGAAATAGTTTTTCACGTCTCGCTCAAAGGATCCAGGATCATATTGGGAGGGAAACACGTGGGCTGGTAGTGAGATCTAGGTTTTGATTGCTCGGCACAGAAAAGAAGAGCCGGCCCGTTAACGTCAGACATACAAACGCTATTATAAGTGTATAATAGCGTTTGTATGTCTTACGTTGAACTTGCGGACAGGCATTTAAAGTGTTGAATGTCTGTCCGCAAGTTCAAGGAAGATAGTTTAGGTCTTTGCTAGCCTCACTTACTGCTGAAAAGCAAAGAATTGCTTCACAAAGCTTTTCTTTCAGGTCGCGGAATCACTCCTGATAGTGGGCTATTATATATGTACCAAAGCATGGCTATCCTACAATAAGTGGTTTGCAAAGTATTGAGTAACATTAAAGTGCATCTTAAATTGTGAACGATTGTATATATTTGGTTTGGTGTAGTGAATTTAAATGTGTATATTTATACAAATGATTGCTGTATAAAAATATATACTGGCCGCGGTCTCGAAATCAGCAGGCGTAACGCTGCCGCTGCGACGTCCTTCCGCTCCCGTTGACTTCGTGTCTGCTGCCTAAATTTATGTACCTTTTAGAATATATACATGTTTAGAATACTTAAAATGAACTGTATCTTATAATAAACTAAGTTATTAATCATTTGTGTCCTATGAACATAGATGATATGAACATGATAATGAAAAAAAAGTAATAAATTACATTAAGTTGGTACACCAACTTAATGTAATTTATAACTTTTTTTATTTATTGCCACTAAGGAATTAGCTATTTTGCTTCGTGTATTTCTCCAGGCGCTTATTAAACTGACACAATATTGTATTTATAAAAGATCTCAAAATGAGTTACAGATTGATTTAATTTGTATTGCAATATTGTGGCACTGATTTAATAAATCTTTCGCTTACATTCTATTAAAAGCTAGAGATTTCCACGTGACCTGTACCAAAGACACTATAAACAAGATATGTATAGGCTGGCAAATAAAAAGGTTAAAATTATTTTTCATTCATAAGAGGTTGGTTATTGGCAATACCTTAACATTTTTTTGTAAACTAAATATAATTTTAAAGAACATGGAACTACTAATATCCCTACGTGATCTTGCATTTTCGTGAGCGGATAAGTTATTTTGTTTTTGGCAATGATAATTTCACAAGTTATTATTTCATACAAGTTTCTTTAGAACCTAAGTAAGATAGGTATTGTTTTAACGTTTAATAAAGAAGAACTAACAATTATTGTGAGTTGGACTCTCATGAGAAGACTTGTATGAATACCAATAGTTTATCCAAAGATAATATTAATGATAATAATATTTTTTCATATAATTTTGAATATATAGTATTGTTTACCTTTTCTAAGTATTTAAAATTGTAACTGATATGTATTTAATATAATAAACAGAATAATAATGAATCTCTTTATTGTACCAGATTAGTAACAAGGTTAACTTAAATAGGAAAACTTAATCTAGGGAAGTACAATTGGTGGCCTTATCGCTCGGAGGCAATCTCTTACAGGCAACCGTGATAAGAGTGATAACGTTGCTTTTGTAAAGAATTTTTGCATTGACATTTATTATTCGATATGAGTATGGTAACCTCCACTTTTGGATTCCGCTTATGCTTTCCTTCAGAACTTTGATGTCGTTTAGTACTTGGCTTGTAAAGGTTATGATGGAAGTGCACGGCAAAATTCGAAGTTCAGCTTGTTATAATGTACGGAATGCAGATGAATTGCTAATTGCAAACTATAAGTAGGTAAATATTGAAGAATCATATTTGCTACTAGCAATTCGTCCCGGCTTTGCACGGGTTCATTACAGCAAATGTAATATTATAGCCTATGCTACTCTGAGAAGATGAGCGGCTTAATTTTTCTCCGCCATCTTCAACAAATATCGTCATATTTCGGTCAATATACTAAAAACTTTAACAATTTATACAACAAAATCTTCCTCAAGATTTATACTACCTATTGGTAAAAACCGCATGAAAACCAGTGCAGCAGCTTTTGAGTTTATCGTGAACAGACAGACAGATGCGGCGGGGGACTTTGTTTTATAATATGTAGTGACTAATAGTGTTGAAATTCCATTTTTCCTAAATTGTTTGAAAGCTATTGAATTCAAGTTGATTAGACTGTATTTTTAGACATGAATTTGTTTCTAATAAAGAAATTAAAGTTAATAAAATACATTATGTAGATATAATATGAATATAATATGTTTGATACTGTAAATGTTTTTCAATTAAATAAATAAATGTTAAAGTTAGAAAACAATTATAAAGATATTGAACGAAAAAATATTCAACGAAAAGACTCATTGAAAGGACAATCCTTTCATTTTGTAAATGTACCCTACATCTCATTTCAAAGATGTAATAAATTATTAAAATACATTGGTACTACTCAACTGTAACAACCGTACACGATTAAACGGGAAACCAAACTAAATGGTTCTCGTTCTTTTGACTAATTTTAATAAATAAATCGAATATAGACTTCTGTCCAACAAACAGAGAATTCCGACCTCAGTTAAATTTATCCAGAAAACGTTCAAAGCATTAAACTTTTACGTTTGTGTTCTATTTTCAAAAGAAGAGAAAGATGTGCTAGTGGGGACCAGATGCCAACTATGTTCTGTTCACGTGCAGACTGTAAATCTAAGTGCAATTGCAAGATACAATACGTTTGTAAACGCTATCTTGTTCTATTTTGTGTTTTGTTTGTATTGTGTTTTAGATAGGGGTAGAGACCGCTTTGGTGAAAAGATTAAGTCGCTCGATTGGATCTGATAAAAGAATACTGAGAGTATCACAAAAAGAAATACATTTATCATAAAAGTTTTTGTTTTTAAATCGTAGATCTATACTGAAATATGTTTTTTAATCACATTGATGGTTCAAGAAAATACTTTCAGTGGGAATAAAAACATCACAGATTTGAATGTTTCATTTTGTAACAGCCAAAGATTAAAGAAAGCAAATGTCATTATTCATATTAATATTTTAGATTCGAATGTAACTAACAGTATGTCTGTCTCTTTGTTACGATTTCACAACTCTAAGGCGCTGTACCGATTTGGAACAATTAATCCTTTGATTCCTAAGGAACAATGTACCTCTTTATGTAATACCCAACATA
The DNA here is from genome assembly GCA_905220595.1 of Spilosoma lubricipeda. NCBI lineage: Eukaryota > Metazoa > Arthropoda > Insecta > Lepidoptera > Erebidae > Spilosoma > Spilosoma lubricipeda. Next base: position 6,980,708 of record HG992295.1, read on the forward strand.
CACGAAGGTGGAGTCGCGGGCAAAAAATAGTTATAGATAAATGACAAGCTGGAAATATTTTATGCTCATTTAAAATTATTATTAATGGCTACCTATTAATAAAAGGAATAATATTCTTTAGTTTGCAAAACCATTTGGTATTGATACATTTTATAATTAAACCACCACCAAAGGCGAAAAAACTATAATTACTGTGACGATGTTAAAAAGGGATAAAATTCTCTCAAAATATTAAAAAATTGATTTAGTTTTAAACAGCCTATTAGAACAGTGATTCACAAAATTGCGAACGAAACTTGTTTACGGTAGCAAATTTAAAATTAATATTCAACCATCTTCTATATTACAATTATCTTATGCTTAACTCTAGCCTTGTTTATCTAAAAATACTATCGCATTAAACAACTTATTTTTGCACTCAACCCTAATGCGTATAGACGGGTTTAATGCCAGAAGATGTCTTATGATTATGTAAACGCCAACGTAACAAACGTGGGTAGACTGTGGACTACGTTATAAAGTACTGGTTAGATAAGCTATTTTTATTCGTAGGAGACCTATGCTATATTAGAGCTATCCCTAGTCATCCCTATATTACTTTTACCGAGTGAATAAGGTTACTGAAACCCCAAAGCTTAATCCTAATCTTAACTTAGTAGATATAAAAGTCACTTTCGCTGTCTGTTCGCTTAGATATTTTAAATTACTCAACGGATTTCAGCAATAGTAGATAGTGATTCAAAAAAGTTTATATTTATAACCAACTAACTGTTGCCCGCGGTTCCACCCCCGTGTATGTCGATTATCTCGGCAAATAGTAGCCTATGTGTTATTCTGATGTGTAAGCTATAAAGTTATAAAGTTTCGTCCAAATCCGTTCAGTGGTTTTAGCGCGAAGAAGTAACAAACATACACACTCACAAACTTTCGTCTTTATACATTAGGGTGATGATAATGTGATGTGATATAGTGTGGTGTGATTGTATATAATAAAGAAGAAGTAACGTTCAACAACAGGCGTCTATTCAAGTACACAGTACAACAGTAGGAAGTAGTATCTTTGCAATAAATCACAGAAAGTTTATAGAATCAGAGATTCCGTCCGTTCGAGAAGGGTTCTGGGCATTTACTTTCAAAAACATCACAGTAGTCGGACCTAGGCTGATACGGGTGGTAAAGAATTTGGAGCTAGTATTCGATATTAGTTTACAAATTTATTTTGCCGAATATAATTTACTTTATTTAAATAACTATTCTGATTTGTGGAATGGTATTTGAGCAAGCGCAAAGTGGAATATACGAAACGCACGCATCACTACGTACGTTTTAAAATCAGTGTTACATTTAGAGGTTTATGTAACTCACCTTTCATACAAAGAAATACTAAATTGAAATCGATTCATCCGTTCGCGAGCTACGGAGCCATAGAGAGACAGACAAACAGACAGACACGTCAAACTTATAACACCCCTCTTTTTGTGTCTAGGGTTAAAAACAAATCTCGGTTTCAAACACTCTCTCGATAAATGAGTCGATCAAATACTGTTTTAGTGGGTGTATTTATGAGGATAGGCGAGAGAATTATTGCTGGAATACCATCTCCAACACAGATTATTGAGTTCTATAGCGGGATAAAGTATTCATTCACGCCATTAACCCACAATAGAGGGAAATTTACGACAAACGATTGAATTTAGGTTAAATCTGTATTTAATTTTTTGTGATAATACTTTGAAACTGATTTGAAAGTTGTTTAAGGACATATGTTATGACTGGTTTATAAATTATCGCAAACACATAATAGTGACTGATTACTTTTATTTATATAGGTACTAGCTCTTACCCGCATCTCTGTCAGCTTATATATCGTTATCGTGACAAAAAGTAGCCTAAGTCCTTCTCTTAGGTCTAATCTAGATCCTCTATACCAGAATTCATCTAAATCGGTAGAGTATCTAAATACAGTAGAGGTTTTGCCATGAAAGCGTGACAGTTAGAAAGAATTACTTTCAAATTTATAATATTAGTATGGATTTTTGCAGTAGAAATTATTACATAGATTCTGATTCGAACTTTGCGTATTCTTTAGTGATGAAGACTTTTTGACACAAACAGCAAAACGTAACTTAAGGTAGTAGAGCCACGCTGATTTCAGCACGGTTGGGTCGGCTCGACCGGGGCGGTACTACCCTCGCACAGAAAATCAATGTAAAATGACAGCGTGCATGCTGTCGCGTTTCGTTGGTGAGTGCGAGACCGGAGGCCCAATGATGCGGAAGCATCACTAGCCCGCCATGGTGTGGGTCACCATGCTGCATTGTTGCATTGTCTACATTCGCAGTATGGTGACCATCACTCTTGGATTCTGCTTATGCTTTCCATCAGGCAGAGTAGAGTCATTTTGGCAGGGTCAAACATAAAAAAAAAGAACAAATTTAGTTATTGTCATATTTTTTTTACCATTTTCCGAAAGATGCGACAGTTTCATGATGACAGGAAGTTTCATCCCCATCACCTAGATGGTTGGCAGTCCACAACTGTGCGCTTTTCCAGGAGCTTTCTGCCTCGCACAATAAAACTGTATAATGAACTGTCGTCTGCGGTATTCGGGAACCGATACGACCTTCAAACTTTCAAGAAAAGAGCGTACTCCTTCTTCAAAGGCCATGACTTGAGACGCCTCTGGTGTTGCGGGTGTCCATGGACGGCGGTAATCGCTTACCATCAGGCGATACGTCTGCTCGTTTGTTACGTATTTCATAAAAAATACTCTAGGTACTAACATGTAATACAAGCTCGGGTTGTTACTGATATAAAAATAAATATACTTTCTTTTTGTAAATACATTCATATTATACATAGACAACACTTTGTAACTTTTAATAGCAACAATGAATTACTAATACTAATAAAAAAAAAGTATATTTTAAAATTAATTCATTCAGTATTTTGAATCGCATTAACATGATAAAAATATATAATATTGTAGAATAAAAAATTCTTATGAGATCAGTCGAAAGTTAAGGGATTCAGATACGTACTTTTTTACTACCTCAGGAATTCGTAGGATTGAATACAGACCTATAATTTTTTCTGCAAATTATATCAAAGAAGTATTCTTTCAGATAATAATAATTATAAATCATGATACATATAAGCGTAGGACACCTTTAACCGCAACGTGATGTCTCGTCGATCATTATATAGAATGCCGTAAGCCTCCACGGTCCTCCATGATGCCCGTAGGCTATATGATCTCCGTAGAAGCACAGTCGCGCCGCGCCCGTAGACCGCTACGCCCGTAGCGTCGAACGCTACGAACGGGTGACGTGTTCTATATAAACAAGTGTTAGTACGTAGTGGATTTGTGAATGTGACTATAATAAACTTGCTTCGAGTTAACCCGTAAGTTGTTTATTAATTTAATTATAGTTAAATTTTACAATCAACTTTTTATTAAGTAGAGGTTATTAGTAAAGTTTTATTTATTAAAAGTAATATAAAAATAAATTAGGATATTTTTTTTTAGTACTTATTATGTTTATTTATTAAGTTTTTGCTTCTGTATGAGTTCAAAATCAATGCGTTATGTCTTGTTTACTATTTTTTTTTATTACATGTGTCCATTAAGATAGACTTACAAGAATGTGGGCAATATATTTTTTCTTCACGAGAATAGTGTGGTATTATTGAGTCTAAGTTTGGTAAGAAGTAGGTCAATGATCTCCGTTAGATGGAATAGGTAACATTACTCTTACGTGTACCAAATTTTAACAAGTCTTACTTATGTATGTAGAGAACACGGGATGAATTTTAATTTGGTTGAACCACATCAAGATCTACTTTGCTGATTTGAAAAACTCTTTCGATTTTCTAGAAAGATTTTATTTTAGTTTATCTGGTTTTTGAAATGAAGTTTAAATGTTGGGCAATACATTTTTTTTGCTCACTTTAATTAATTTTTTTAATGAATGAAAAACGACAAAGGAAATGTACAAATCGTACATCTCAAAAGAGTGTAATAATTATTTTAAGCATTACGTTTTTAGGATTTAAAATTTGGTATTCTCAAAAGTTAATTTATATGAATACAGCTTTTAAAGCACGAATTTATTAATCATTGTCACCAACGTAATGGAGTGTGTTAAGAATTATCAAAATATTTTTTCTTCAAGGAATACAAAAGACTTAGGTTTTTGATTTCCGAAAACTATGCTTCAGTTACTAGTTAATTAGAATAGATATTATATTATAAATGCGAAACGCCCGTAATCGATCAAAATAACGTGAGAAAGGCCTATGTATTGCAGTGAACTGCGATAGGCTGATAATACAAATATATTGCATAAAACTTATTAAATAAAACAGATATATATATGTATATATTAAGAAGATTTAATAAAAAGGATATAATTACTTATCTATAGTTAATTGTGGTTTACTGTTAAGCTTTAAATTATAGAATGTAAAACGTGAAATGAGGGAACGGAGAATTATTTTAATTAACTTACAGCCGGAATTATCTTTTTAACTGTCTGGTTTTGAGATGCGGTGACTGACGGGTTACAACGCATAAAAAGCAAAAAAATAATGTTATTTAGTAATGAAATACAGGTTAAATACAGGTTAAATATATACTGAATATAGCAAAGTTGAATATAGTATAGTTGAATATGGTGTAGTTGAATATTGTATAGTTGAATATAGTATAGTTGAAAACAGTATAGTTAATTATAGCAACAATTTTCAGGTTAGATAAAATTTATACGGATGCGAACAGATTAAAAAAGATTTTGGAAGTCAATGAACGGACTGCAGCGGTCACTGCTCTGCGACAAGACACCATTAACATATTTATTAACGCTCTCCTCCTTTATTTTTTAAGGGAAGCTAGGGTGTTAGTGAGTATGTATTCAGTCCTTTAGGGTTAGTCTCAACATTTATATAGTCTATTATTATTTTTACCCCACTAAGATGAAACCAAAAGAAAACATTTTTGGGGGTATAAGTATCTTTGTATGTTCCACCGTAGCGTCAATACCACCCGTCTAATGCCCGAATAATATAGGTTATAATATATATTTTATCAAATTTTTATTCGTAGTTTTAATTTTTTTCTTGTTTCCGTATACGACTATTGTTAAATAAATAGCTGTTTCCTTCTATAATTATAAAAGAAACTTCTAGATCACTTATTAATTTTTATTATCTTATTTATATAATTTCTGCGTGTACAACAAAGGCGTATTATAAGTTAAAGTAAATATTTTGTATTAATATTACGGTATACTCAATTAAGAGACCATACTTTGTCGGTTATCGTGGTAAAAAGTAGTTTTAAATTATTGATATCCTCGTCAAATATTATCATGGAAAATTTCATTAAAACCAATTCAAAGGTTTAGATTTAAAAGTGTAACAACAATTATAACATTAGCTAAGAATAACAAAATAATAACACAATAATATGGCTTATTAATCTAATCCGATTGAAATTATCTAAACTTGATATGTAAATTTGTAGACGACGTACAAGATAAAATCCTTTCTATTTAAAATGATGTCCTTTTCTAACTAAAATCACAATCAAAATTATCTTTAAAAGCAATTTAGCTGGAATGCAGGTTGCATTCAGAGAAGTTAATATAGTTCGTGTGGTATGGTACGAAGTAAATTGCCTCGACAGATGGACCTAATTGACAATTACCAACTACGCGACTCCACTTAGAAAACTTAAGCTTTAATTTAGCTTCGGGAAGCCACTTAATATGCTGTACAGTAAGGGACTTCACACTTAAAAAATAAGGGAAAATAGGTTAGGTAAGGGTAAAGTAGAAGGTATTAGATATATTTACAAAGGGAATTCATTGTACGAATAACGCATGCTCTACATGTAGACTGATACATCCGCAGATGCATCACTAGGAGCCGTCCAGACATCTGTAGGTCGATCAGTCTGTGTGGGTTCTCGGCGGACGCAACACGTACGTACGCAAAATGGATACAGAGACGGTAGCTGCCGCAACTATTTATTTATTTAGTAATTTTGAGTATTATTTGAGTCCGCCGAGAACCAACATAGACTGATCGAGCTACAGATATGTGGACGGCTCGTATCTATCCATCTGCGGACGCATCTGCGGACGTGTAGAGTAGGCATTAGAGTCAGAAGTCAGAATAGTATAGTAGAAACCTGCCCAGCGATACGGAAAAAGTAAAAAAATGAATTTAAACAAAAAACTTCTTTAAGAACAAGCTTTTATTGAAACGCTCTAAAAGATTTTTTTTTGAAATCTTTTACTATCAACTTATAATGTCATATTTATTATATCATTTCTATGATACAAAAGTTTGTCGCGAGATTTACCTGTATATGGAAAAATCCACCATTCAGGTTACATACATACATTGTAGGTTAAAAATTAAAGTTTGTAAAGTAGTATTGATTCACGTGTCTTGAAGTCGGTTTTATTTTTTTGTTAAAATTTTGTCTATTTTACCTTTACTTTAGGCACAATTGAAGAGTCTTTCTGTAGGTACATTTCTTTCAAATAATTCGTTCCTCACTTTTTAGGACATTTTAACTCGAGAACTGGATATTATTGGTTTTCTATCCATGTCGCACTGCGTTTATAACCTGTTTTTAGTAATTCCATTGGATGTGTTATATGGCTCTGTCTTTTTTATTTTTATTGGTAACACACCATGGCCAAATAGAATTTTCCAAACTTTTATAAACCCTTCTAGTTCAATAAGGCTTAAAAATACATTGCTATTTCCTAACAACATAGAAATATTGCCCCAGAGTCGAATTTCGAGTTCACGACCGTAAATGTATTTACAGCAAGAACCATTTGGATTTACTGCGTACTGTACACATGGGTGAAGAAAATATTGGAACGAATATTCTTTGAACTTCGTAAGGCAGTATTCTTCAAGTGTCGTTATTTTCTATTGTCTTGCCGGTTTGGCTCTGACAGCCGACGTCAAACAAACAAATTACTGATGCTTTTGTCTCCTTCATTATCAATATTAGCATTCTGGGAAGCATAACAATGATTTTTATTAATATGTTTGTTGAGTTTCTCGAAGAACGTGTTTAGGGCGAAGTCCAAATGTTGAATAGGAACGAAATAAGGGCTAATGAATTTTCAAGTTTAGCTTTTTATTTATTTTTTTATAATGTAAACTATTGGGGGAGTCACATAATTAGAAGGCTTACCCATTGGTACGTTGAAACCGAGGCCAATGGAATCCTACAACTAAGAATGACAATGTATTGCCACTCTTTGAGCTACAACCTCACCACATCATGGGTATGGAAGGTATCCTGGTAAAATTAATTCATTAGGTGAAACAGAATGAAAGAAATGCTTAAAAGTAGAGCGAGAGAGAGAGAGAGAGAGAGATAAAGAGAATAGCTAAGGTAGTGTTTTGTGAAGTTTAAGTTACAGATTAACGGAGTGTATATTTAGAAAAATATATTCCTTCAAGGAACCCTCATATTCTTATATTACGTGTGTTTCACGAAACGCACGTAGCACGTAGAGTGTACCGGCTGTAAGCAGTCATAAATATATATAACCTATAGACGTGATCTCAAGTTCAAGGACCAGGATCATGTAGTAGATACTCAAATCAATTATTTATTTACTTACGCAGGTTTTTTAGTAAACTCTTTAAGTTGTACTATTTTCTTTTTTACAAACACTCGAAGGCAAGTTTCAGTCTGTCTGTGTTTGATATCTCTGTACAAGAAAGGCCAGGTCTTTTTACATAAAATATATTCAATATTGACGGTATAGACAAATCTAAAACTTATAACTAATATTAGTAAGTTTTTGCACCAACACTTTCTTATAAATAAAAAGACATAATTAAATTGCATGAACAACAATCAGCCAATAAAAGGCAACATATAAGCAAGATAACTTACACATCAAGCTGTATTATTTCTCAGAAATACAGTAATGAAAACCGCTAACACATGATGCAGAAAACTCGTGATGAAATTATAAAAATAGTCACAAGAAACCCTAATCTTCTTTGGAAAAACTTTTAGACGCATATTGTTGTTGCTAGGTTTAGTTTAACTCCATATAAACAAAACCTTGCACCTACCGACTATTACTTTTTCCAAAATTTAGACAACTTTTTAGTGGGTAAAAAATTCAATTTCCGAGAGGCAGTACAAAATGTCTTTGAAGAGTTTGTTGCCTCCCGTCCAGCTGATTTTTACAAGAAGGGCATCAATAAACTGCCAATGCGTTGGCAAAGATGCGTCGATTGCATGGGTGATTACTTCGAATAACAGAAATAAAAAAGTTTAAAAAATAAGTACTTTCACTTATTGCATACAAAGCGGCAATTTCATAGGTAAAGACCTATTATCTACAGAACTGAGAGTGTATGAGTAGCGTCAACACATTTTCACAAGTGTAGGTCAGAACAAAACAACGAGTAATGTAATTATGTACAATTTTAAAAGAAATTTTCTGTATTTTACATTGCGAAGAAACTACTGTGGTATTTGACAGTAAAATAAATTGTAAACAAGAAAAACCCTACTAGGTAAAAACTTTGATGAAATTTGTACAGTCTATAGAATCTGTCTATCTTTAATGAAAATCGGTATAGTAGTTTAAGCGCTACGATGAAACACAAATACAACACACAAAAATTATCAAAACTATAACCATTACCTTTAACATCGCGTTAGTCAGGTTATCTCCCTTTTCGGAAAGCTAAGTGATTTGCCGATTACGTTTTATAGATGAAATTATTGAAGTAGGTACCATCAGAACAACTTAATATCAAACTGTCTAAAATTCTGAAAGTGATAATGATTGATTTTATAAGTGCGAAAGTTTGAATCGTCCGAGACCCCTCGGGGAAAACCCTTGTGTTACAAATATAGGACGATGTTCTCAGGAATTTTCATTAATGGGAATTTATGTATGCCTCTGCTAAAAGGATGTCAAGACGAAGTAGGTAAACTTTGTCGTTGAGTATTCTAAAGAGACGATACCTTCATAAACATAGATTCTTAAAATTATTTACAGCTTTTTTATCGGTCATCTATAACACACCACATTATTTAGTCCCAAGCTAAGCAGAGTTTGTCTTATGGGTACTAAACAAGTGATTTAAATACATAAATACTTTTTTCTAAATACATATATGTTATACATAGAAAACACCCAAACTCCGAAACAGATATTTGCAGATCATACAAACATTTGGCCCGACCCAGGAATCGAACCCGAGACCTCAAGCGCAGCAGTCGCATACGCTGATGCTCTTTTCAAATCTTCAAAATATGTGAGTTTTGTCCCCGAATTTTAACGACTTAGAATTAGCTATTTAAGCAGTACCTGAAATTTTCATATAATGAATCTTAGCTAGATCGATTTATCGCTCCTGAAACCCCCTGTATACTAAATTTCATGAAAATCGTAGGAGCCGTTGCCGACATTCAGATTGTATAAGAATTGCTTTTTTAGAAGTAATAGATTGGATAGAGTTTATTTCAACAGCTTTAAAGTGACTTTATTTAACACATATTGTAATTACTAATAAGCTATTCTCTAGGTTAGATAGGTAGATATGATAAAACAAACAGGTAGATAATTTTGGGAATTTTTATCTCTGCTTTTTTATCACTTAAACGTAAATCGAAAATGTATTAAACAAAAGTATAAACGCTTCGTCCTTGTATAAATTCTATTCTACTTATATGTAATTATATTTATCTCAATTACTCTATGTTATAATTATCTCCAAACACTCTTTATTTTGATATGCCACTTGATAAGTTCAGGAAATGTTTTCTTACAGTTACATCTGAAAACATTGATTTAGGCATGAAGGAAGCATAAAAAAAATCTAATTTGGAACTATTTAAGAACCTTACGTGCGAAAACAATAAGTATACCTTAGTATAGTTTTAGCATCACCTAGGTCTCGTGCAGACCTTACTACAACAGTCCGTGAACACTAAGGGCCCACGGAGGTTTTTTACAAAAGCGATGCTAACGCGCTATAGCATCGCGACTATATCGATGCAAAGCGCGACCATATCGGGGGAAGAATGGAGGGAGGATGGCGTGTTGGGTGTGGGTTACTAAATCGCGTTTGCAGCGCGACAGAAGCGCGACAGCATCGCGACTGAATCGTGGTTATGTGAGCGAGGACACACCTAGCGACCGCATTGCGACTGTCTCAATGTGAACGCGCGACAGCCCCGCTGCCACATCGCTGCAAAAAGCCCTAGGCTAGGGCACTATAGCTTCATTACCGTCCTATAATAACGATCTTTGTAGGTTTTTTTTCTTACCTCTCCAGTATTCTTTGGGCTATTCTTATATTATCTATACTTATGCACCGTTCATAAGTATGTACCACGTTACGCAATGTTCAAAATACAAACCTTTCTTAGAAAAATACGGAACCTTAACATGTCCTTTCAAGGTTATTTAGTACATGAACCTTTTACATTTCACCCTTTTGCATTTATATTAGCAGTATAAGTACGGTAGGATATAAGGTATAAGTGAAATGTGTTTAAAAGAAAGAAAGGAAAGATTCTTTTTTTGCGAGTTAAATAGGTATTCCGTGCTTGTATTAGTCGAATAAAATGTCGTTTCATCCTTCAAAAAGTAATCAAGAAATGAATTAATTAAATTAGTGTAGTTATGCTTGCATGCAGAGGCGCTCATAGCCCAGTTGCACTCAAACAATCATCGAAGATCAGCAACGACGACGCGGTCAGTACCTGGGTGGGTGACCGCTGGTGGCATGATATCATGAGCGTATCCGTGATTCAGGAGGTCACGTTAAGCAGTCGATCCCGGCTGTTATCGTAGGATAAAAGTCTTGAAGCTTAGTTAGAGGCCTTTGGGCGGCTTGAAAACACCCAACGGCAAGACTACGTAGCCACAACGTTGTCTTGCCAGTCCCCAACCTGCACTTGGCCAGCGTGGGACATATGGCCTTAACCTAACCTCCTAAGAGGAGACCCGAGCCCAGCAGTGGGACATTATGGGTTGTTGATGAGTTATGCTTAGCCACAGTAACATGACGTAGTATATTATTCAATCACAAGTAACTAATCTATACAAATAAATAAAATTGGAGTGTCTGTTTGTAATATTAAAATAACTGCTTTTTACTAAATGCATATGTATGTATACACGATACATATACCAAAAATGTAGTTGACAAATTTTTTGTCTGTCTGTCTGTCTGTCTGTCTGTCTGTTTGTTCCGGGTAATCTCTGGAACGGCTGGACCGATTTTGACGGGACTTTCACTGGCAGGTAGCTGATGATCCAGGGAGTAACTTAGGCTACATTTTTTAGACTAACTTAGTCCCGCGGCGTTACTCGCGGTACAACAATAACCGCGGGTAACACCGCGGGGTTCAGCTAGTTAATCATAAAATTCTTCTTCTTTTGATGAGATGGCAACCAGCTATTCAGCTATTTCTGCCAATGTCAAGTATTTAAATTCTTCAAATCATAAGTCGAATTCGAGTTTTTCTCGTGACTAAATTAATGATAACAATAAAAAACATAAAAAATGTAGATGAGATGAAATGGACCGTCTTTCGAAAAAACAAAAATTAACTCCCTAATGATTAGTTATTAATCCGCAAGTTCAGATAGTGCTAACCAAATGACCGTTTTTTTATAAATATTATGAAAATTTTTACTTTTTGCGCTCTGGTATCATAGCAGCATCAGATATGTTGAAGCGTAAGCAATCATAAAATTTTAAAACTATCACTTAAAACTCAGAGAGCTCTATTAGAGAGATGTAAAACTTACTATTGTTAAATTATTTGGACCTTCCAACTTGTTTCATCCCCATGCAGTTGTAAGCACTCAACCCATATCTAGAATATCTATTCTATATATAAACGAAACACGAAAACCATGTTATAATTTTAGTTTCTTGTTAATATTTGCAATACAGATAAGTTAAACAAGTTATTTCTGATTACACTCGAGTGGAGCTAAGTGTTATTGGATTTTTTTCTTAGGAAATACTTAGTAGTAACATTTAATCAGGAAGTTTCCGCGGCAGGTGGCAAGAGGTACGCAGCAAATCGGATTAAAAAATCTAGTCGGAAGGTGTTTGTGTTACCTACTTTACGTGTTAGGAAGAAAAATGCAGAGAAAAAGGGTACCATACCAAATCCATGTGACAGCTTAAGAATACAGAACACCTCCCTTTTTTTTTCTTTTTTTTTACGTGTGGAAACCTCCTCGGGCCGTCAGTCGCCGGGGTTTGCGGCGAGGCGGTGTATCGGAATCGAACCGACTAAAACCACACGGTGTGCCACTCTGCGCCTGAGACGGGAGGGATCCGGGAACTGCTGTTATTAACACATCCAACCAATAGGTGTTGTAAGAGACGACTAAGGGAACGAAGTAGGTAGAGCGACATCATTGCAAAAAGAAGGAAAATTTAAAACAAATTCTATAGCAAATAGTAACATGTGGTCAGCTTAGTATAGTAGACCTTTGGACCTAGCAGTAGATGTTTCGAAGGAGAGACTTGTGTCCAGCAGGCGACTATTGAAAACTGTTGATGTGATGGAAAAAGTGAGTAACGTGAATACTAACTCATGCTTCTCACGCATCAATTAATCACAGCAAATTTTGTACGAATCTAAGGAATCAAATGAAATCGTCTAATCAAATCGAAGCTGTTATACATAATATATTTTTGCGACCCAGACACAGACGTAAAACGCAAAGAGATTTTGAATCTGATAGTCATTTTGGTGTGTAAACTTTTCAATCTATTTTATTATATTAAATGTACAAAATCAACGCTTTTCGCAATGTGATTTCTGAATCGATTATTATTTATTTCAAAACGTAAGTGTTTTACGTGCAGGACCAAGTTCATACGTACATATATCCAGACTTCCAAGGCTCTTCATTACTAAACGATTTACTTCAAAAAGCATGTAACATACATATTTGATAGATGCTGATTCAATATAGATCAATCATGTCTAATTTGTCGTACATATTTTATAAGTACGTACATTCAGTGCATAACTGATATATTTGCTACGTAAATATTTAATATAGTTTATATTTCAGTGGACGTGCTTTATTTATTGGATACTTAAATACATTAGAGCTTATGAACAGACGAGGCAATCTAATTCTAAGTCTTCCATGATTAAATAGAAGCCATCAATTTATTTATAAATCCTTAGCTAGTAGCAGTAGAGATTGGCGTGCTTCTAGATGAGAAATAATAAAATTCTTAACTTGGTAAAATGTTTAAGGCTAAAATGTTTCTTCAAGCATCTCAGGATACGTTTAAAATTGGAGATTATACGGCAACCATTTTGTACGTGTACTGTATATACATAGTATGTGAATGTAGATCAACGGATTTAGTGCACCGGTTTATCTAGTTCATTAACCTCTGCTCTCATCTTGGGGGATGTCGTTAATTTAAGTCTTCAGAAGTGAACTAGTAGAGATAAGTGTTTTGTGTAGTGTATATCCCTCCGTCAAAAACAACATAACAAAAATATTCAACAAAATATTCAAAAATTTGTTTTTTTTAACTAACGTGTTTTGTTCTTTGTAATGTCAATCAAAATTGTACAAATTACTGGTTGCGAGTGAGAATATTAAAGGTCTGTCTATTGTACACTAATGTTCTACGAATAATATAAAATGTTACTGATAAGTCACAAGTTATTAACTAAATATAATTTCTTTAACTGTGGAACTACCGACTTACCAAAACGAGTTCAAGATATATGGAGTAAGTAGACTTTGAACTGGTTTGAATTCGAAATACGCGTGTGTATATTAATGGCACATATCACACTTGAGACACAATCTGCATATCACGTTGGACCTAATTCATGAGGATTGTCGTTTCTCGGTGCTCACGGTATATATTTGTTATACTACATAAGGTTTTTTTATTTAGAACTAGCTGAACCCCGCGGTGTTACCCGCGGTTATTGTTGTACCGCGAGTAACGCCGCGGGACAAAGTTAGTCTAAAAAAAGTAGCCTAAGTTACTCCCCGGATCATCAGCTACCTACCAGTGAAAGCCCCGTCAAAATCCGTCCAGCCGTTCCAGAGATTACCCGGAACAAACATACAGACAGACAGACAGACAGACAGACAAAAATTTTTTTAACTATATTTTTGGTATATGTATCGTGTATACATACATATGCATTAAGTAAAAAGCGGTTATTTTAATATTACAAACAGACACTCCAATTTTATTTATTTGTATAGACAATAAATAACTAAATTTAAAAAGCGTTTAAAAACCAGCTTTTACTGAAATGCCTCGAGACGAATCAAACGAGTCCAAACTCGATGATGTTGCGACGTTTCTTTACAGAGTTCCTATGGCCACCTTCCAGCTCCAGCGTCAGATCAGCTTCATGTCATTATAATATTGTATTGTCACGCTGCGTACATATGCTTGCAAAATTTCAGCAAAATCGGTTCAAGATATATGCTTCAAAATTGAGTTGCATGATTCCATCAAAACATACAAGCATACATACATTGTAAGTTAATAAAAGTTTGTAGAAAACACGACGCTTAACGTCGGACATCCAGTAGTCATGCTATTATTTTATTATATTGAAATACGTAGACTAAATATTAAATTCTATATTGTCTAATGTATATAACCTGCGAATGTTTGTCATAACATAATAATAAATATCAGTGGCTCGTAGAAGGGATAGAATAACATCGTTTGTTTTGATATATGGGCGTGTGCTGTCTACGGTGAATCGTTGCGTAGGCCCGCAAGCGAAACTTGATGAAAGTGTGGGTGTGTCACAATATGTTCAAAGTGCTGACATAGAGTAATATTACCTATATTGTTTGCTTAAAGGATGAGTCGGTGTACCGTTATTGTAACACGAGGTGTTTTTATTTTAGGCTGAGAAGATGTGGGTATAGTAATGTTATAATATTATGTCCGTGTGGTTTGCAAAATTCTGTAAAAATGATCTACGACTGTTTTTAAAACTATGTCTAATTAGAACTGGAGATAGTCTTTGTTTTCTTTTTAATTTTTGAATTGAAAACTTCTTTAGCGGCATTGTGCACTTTAGCAAAATTTATTTTCGGGATGGATCAAAAATGTTAAACACATGATAGGACAGGACACGTGACCTGATCGTAAGATGGCGGCGCAGGTCGCTTGCGCGAGTATAGAGGCGCAGGACGCTTTCACGAGTGTGCATGGTGACAGCTGACTGGACTGGTCTAATATGACATGACTGGTAATATATTTAGATATAAATACATAAATTTATACATCAAAATAAGCATTTTTGTTTTACTTCTATTTATTGCGCATTTTATTTAAAGAGCAAATAGATTCATTTCAAGTGAGGTTAAACAACTGTTTGTTTTAAGTTTTGAATTTTCACTTTTGTCGGCAGTCCTCATGACTGCTATGTGTTTTTTTTAATATGATTGATTCAATGCTTCAATGAATACGTAGATTTTTTTTTCTTTCCTTTGACAAATTTTAGTTAACAAAACAAGAAGATTAAATACTCTGTTTAAGGTAAATTCAGACCGTTTTCGAACTAGAGATAGGTAATTGAAAACAACCCATAGGCAACTTATGAGTTTCTTTTAAACGGTTTGCGTTAATTTTTTAGTTGCTTTTGTCCAAGTTAGTGAGGTAATGGTGACCCAATCCTATCTAATTCTGGAGGAACGAATCTCTTGATATCGTGACCATGGGCGGCCGTAGGCCATTGGGTGACCAGTCTTTTCATTTTATCCAATTCTGTAAAAGAATGCTTAAGATTATATCATGATTAGGATAGCAATAGAAGTTGCTTACTGTGTGTACAATAAGATATAGCTGATGTAGTGTGGTAGTTAGGATTTATATTATCTCAAAACTTAAGTTAAAGTTGACCATGGGTGATGATAGTTATTTATCTGCACAATATTACCGCTTGTTTAAACCCTTTTCACACCATTATAAAAAATCTGTCTTTTTTCTCAAAAAAATATAGTTGAATCAAAACCTTTCCTTCACGAAGTGAATAGTGAACGTGAATATCATTAAATAAATAAAGAAAAAAAGAACCTTTTTTGACATTGAATAAAACAGTTAAAAGTGTATATAGTTATTCAATCGACAGTAAAGATAAAAGAACGAAGTCTGAAGGTATTTCCAGGGATATTTCTACTTTCGTAGACATTATAATAAATTCATTTATCTACTTAAACACGGGCGGTGAGAGGTCTCCGACAATAAATACAGTCATAAAGTTTACGATAGCCTCTAAGTCCTGGACCTTACTAATTGATTAATACTTTCACGATTACGGTATCCTACTGAAGCAATCAACACTTTATGGACTAACCGTCTTTGTTCGAGTAATAAAAGTATGGCTGGTATATTATATGATATCTAGCAGTGTATTTAGCCCATTAGATTTTGGAACCTGGGCGAGTAAAAGGAAACGTGCTAAGTGCTAGTCGGACTCGCTCACCAAGGGTTCTATACAAACCTATAGGTATACTATATGATGTAACTTAAAATTTATGCCTTTCATAAACGTTGCTTTGAACAAAATTTTAAGATTCTGAGTTCCCGGGCAGTACTCTATAGGTTTTGATTCTCTTGCGAGTGTCAACAATGTACAGTATAAACGGCTTATTATATGATGTAACTAAAAATTTATGATTTTCGCAATCTTTTCTTTATCTGTGCTACATGACATTGCTTCGTACCAAATTATTTAAATATTCTTAGTTCATGTAGGTTTAGGTTTTGATTCCCTTGCGAGTGTCGAAAATTTGCAGCATGTATGTATAATTATGGCTGTATCTTTTGATTGCGTTTAGACGTTTGATTCTTTCACAACTCCGAGAGACAGTAGACTTGAGTATGTGATATTAATTTCAGCTTGATACCTAGACGAGTTCCTGAAAAAGAGGGTCTTGACAGACAGACGGACAACAAAGTGATCCTTTAAGGGTTCCGTTTTATCTTTTTAAGGTACGGAACCCCAAAAAAACTCCAAAAACTAATGAAGTGTTATGTAATATTTTTACTCCTTTTTAATAAGTGAGTGAGTTACTAGACCCTCAACACATCTGCTTCTTTAGGCAAGGTGTAAGATTATATTTCTATGAGTACAATCGCTTACGCCTCTATTCTTTTGTATTATTGACTAATATTTTGTTCTGACCACGTGACTTTGCTGTGATATGACGTCATTGCCATGTATTTTTTAGTTTTCTAATAACTAAAATAAAAAAATGGTGCACAGATTACAATGAAATTTGGCACGAAGACTCGTTGTTAACTAAAGGAGACAAGCTTTTTTATTGTGATAACCGACATACTCGTAGCAGGAGCCGAGGGCAAAAGATAGTAAACTAATAAAAAGTAATATATTGTCTACTACACTACGCACGTCGGTAAACCAATAAAGATCGTTGAAATGAGTGTCCGCTATCCTTTGGCCGTATCCGGATATTGTCCGGAGGCTACAGCTGGATAAGTGCCAACTTTTGTAATATGGTAGACGTCTGATCAGCATATGTATGCTGAGATCGATTACCTTAGAGTTTGGCAAACTTTATCACTGGTGATGTGTGACATTTGAAATATGTTAAATTTAGGGAAAATTTATAGTACGATGGTAAGTTTATCTTCAGTTTTAGGACTTTGATCTTAGGGATTTATTTAAAGAAGAATTATTTTTGTTTGCCGCTGCAGGATCTCTGCGCCGACTACGCAACTTTCCTCCTTTTTTTTTCTTTACTTGTGGAAAACCCCTCGTGCCGTCACCCCACTGGTGTTTGCGCGGGTGGTGTGTCGAAATCGAACCGACTAAAATCACACGGTGTGCCACTCAGCGCCTGAGACGGAAGGAATTCGGGAATTGATGTTATTAACACACCCGGACCACGCAATTTTCTTCCTACGTCAACCAATATTGCTCTCACACAATCTCTTCTTTTCCTTATTAATCTGGCTGAAGACCAATTGAATAAGCTTGAAAGACTGCAAAATCTTTCGATCAGATTTATATTTGGATTACGCAAATGTGACCATGTGTCCGATTATCGTAAACAGCTTAAGTGGTAACCCATTCGCCTTCGCCGGAATGCTCATATTCATGCTCTTCTATATGATATTTTATTCAATTCTTTTACTTCACGTTACCTTAAATTGCTGTTTACTTTTCTAAATGATTCACATTCCAAACATTTAAAAGCGTCAGAAAACCTGAAATTAAAAATTTCTGAACACTACCAAATTTCTGGAGTTTTTCTGTACAAGCGGTGCGACTGTGGAGCTCCGTCAGTCGCAATCAAACGTGCACGATCACTGATTGAGCGTATTAAGCGACTGGTAATGGAACATTACTTGGGAGATACCAATATTCCGTAATTAACTGTTATTATTGTCAATTAGGTGAAAGTATTTGATTCGTCTATGAATCTCGCTTATTATATTTATTTTATATGTAATTGTATCATCACCCACACTGTGTGTAACTGATACTCTTTATAATATTGGTTATTTATGTATACTTACGCTGCTTTTTTTTCGCTTTCCCAACTACTCTCGATTACACCATAGACTACCCTTTACACCTTGTATTTATTTCCATCCCACGGTTGCCCGGAAGAGATTGCATATGAGCGACAAGACCGCCAATTGTACTGATCTAGCATTAAGTAATTGATTTAGTTATCTGGTGTACAATAAAAAGTTATTACTATTTTACGAGAAAGGCATATAGCTGGATCTTTTTTTTTGCTTAGTACATACAAAAATCATCCAAGTAATTAAAGTCGAGGTTCATTGAAAGTAATAGATTCCAGTTTCCATGAATTGTTAACAGGTTCCCTCTATAATCACTAATTTGATCAGATTTGCCTAGTAGTATTACTAGATAGTTTGGAACGAAATTACACACAGTTGTAATCGCGCGTTAGCAAAACGCGCGTTGAGCGCTCGTCATCTGACCATGGGCTTAATCTATTTTATTATTGTAAAGTTAAAAAAAAAATGAATGTTTGAGTCCGCTAATCTCATCACATCTCTAAATTCTTTCAAGCTATGACTAATAGGATCACTAAAAACATTTTCTAAAATGGGAAAAAATGATTATTTTTGATGGAGGCAGACCAAAATTACATTTCAATTATAATTGTATTTCTTTAACTGGGGTACAAGACTTAAACGAGAATCACTCAAGTAATACTGTAAAGCTTGGCTAGCATAATGTTTATTAGTTACTTTACTGTCGGAGACTGCTTCACCGTTACAATACGAAAGTAGTTAATTTTATTATGTCTGCAGAAGTAAAAATAACCCTTGGGAAGTCTAAAAACGTGGATGGATTAAGTTTCCACTTGCATGACCGGATAGGAGAGTTAGCACTTTCTTTAAGATTAAAATGAACTATACTAATAGATAAAGATGTGAAATAACGAAGGTCTCTAGCAGAAAACTTTTCTTTCATAATTTTCTTGGATAATGAATTAATTATATATAGGTATTGAAATAAATATGCATACTTAGTCAGTTTATCGTTAGTCAAACTTTTTTAAACTTCGAAACTTTTAAGTTTTCATTTGGTTTAAAGCCCACATGTTAATACTATATAGAGAAATATACTATATACAGAAATATACTATATACAGAAATAAGAAAGAAAGTTATAGTTTTAAGGTATTGTAATGATACTTAAAGTATTTTATTATTGCAAGCGATAGCCTACAATGCATGGCATATTCGAATTATATATTTTGAAATTGTATTACTTAATGTGATAATGGTATTGGAACCATTACTATTATCACACATTAATATTTCTATTGTAGTAGGTTATAATTACAAAGAAAACTAAATGTGGTCGAA
The DNA here is from genome assembly GCA_905220595.1 of Spilosoma lubricipeda. Lineage (NCBI taxonomy): Eukaryota > Metazoa > Arthropoda > Insecta > Lepidoptera > Erebidae > Spilosoma > Spilosoma lubricipeda. The sequence goes on from HG992295.1 coordinate 7,000,637, forward strand.
TTAAATTGTATTATTAACACTAGTTTTTAAAACTTGTTAAGTAACACAACCCTTTAAGTATAAAACGTAGTCGACATTACTAAAAAAATAAAAGTTGTTAACTTGAACTCAATCGGCCTAATGCTAGACGCAAATCATCGTTAATAAAATGTTTTTCTTATTTTACACTGAATATTTAAAGATAATGATCATAGTATTAAATTCGTTAACAAGTATTAACAAGCGCTTTGAGAAACTGACATGCAAATGGAAATGGAAACTTTTCAATTCAGTGTTAATTGACATAACAATATCGTTCTTGTTTAAAAGATTTACTAAAGTTAAACTCATAAATGTTCAAATATTACATTGTAAATGTATTTGAGGTCTTGTCCATTTATCACACTTTATGTTTCCTTCTCTCTTTTATCATAGTACCTGGATGAGCAAGCTTTGCTCAGTTTTTTTTGGTAAATTTATAAATATATCGATTTATCACCCTCGAAACTCCCTGTGAACTAAATTTTAATCTGAAAATATATTTTTTAAGTTTCCATTGCAACATTTTCTATTATGGGTCCTACTCTCTAAAGCGTATTTATTGAGGAGAGAGCCATTAAGGCCTGTTATTGTAATTTCGGGTCGGTAGGGTTATTTTGTGTGGATGATTAATATTCTTGAGTCCAAACGTATAACCAATAGTCATGCTGAATGTTATTTGAATTATCTGGCACCGTTTATGATTTATATTTTATTCATTACTTTTATGTTTGATTTTTTGTAGGTTAAGTGTGGAGTACGTCAGATGCTTGTGAAAAAGACAGGATTACGTGTAAAATAAAGCAGGATTGACTAAAAGGTCGGTCCAATAAAAGTAGCTTGGGCCAAAATGTTTTCCTTAAATATTAGTTCTGTATATTGGTTGGTGTTTATTGAAAACCTTTTTATTAAATATCTTTAAATATTATTCTACATTGATGAAATTTTTGTTGATTTTTTTTTTCGGACATCTAACACACAACGCTATCTAGTCCCAAGCTAAGCAGAGCTTGTGTTAACGGTACTAGACAACTGATACAAATACATATATTCTTTTTTTTTTGTAAATACTTACATATTATACATAGAAAACACCCAAACTCCGAAACAAATATTTGTAGATCATACAAACATTTGGTCCGACCCGGGAATCGAACCCGAGACCTCATGAACAGCAGTCGCACATGCCAACTGCGAGACCAACGAGGCAGTCTGTTGTTGAAATTATCTGATGTATGTCAGATTCTCCAAGCCTTTTAAAAGTTTTAACGAGGTTACTGAAAATGATCAATGTTTAGGACCTGATTAAGTTCACCGTCCATTTTAATTAGCAAGGAGATTGAGTACTCGTATATGAAACTCTGAATAGGAAAAAAATCTCTACTTAGATTGCATGTTAATAAAGTTGAGCTCAGAATGTATCGTCATCTGATTAATCGGTGAGGATATGGAGGTCGTATGTAAGTATATTCCTGTGTATTTAGTGAGTAATTTCCTCTCTAGTGATTTTTTGTTAGGTTTTCAGTAATTTTCTGCAGATTCATTTTTTTAAATGAGCTCGTCAAAGTGACTTAACTCTGCCTGTTTAAAAGCATGATCAGAATTCAAGAGTAATGGCTATCATACACATGGTGAAGGAAGGCTATTTAGAAGAATAAAATAAAATAAATTATCACTATTATTATTATCCAACCAACTCGGTGTTAGTAGGTACAGTTATTAAAATATTTTTGATGAAATTAAATACCTAATTATGAAAGTAAATACCAGTTTATAATTAATATTTTAAAAACAAAGTTTGTATTTGATGATTGGCTACATGCACAGGAAAATTGCCTAAATATTTGCATCACAAACGCGAATTAACATATTGATTGATCTAGGTGAATTTAAAACAGGAAAGTTTGTTGAAATTTGGATTTTATTCATTAAGGATCAACTTTACCTTATTCTCTTGTTCCATCAATAGATTTTTATTAATCCTTTAATTTTAAACTTAGGCTTATTTTCTTTTCAATTTGTATTTATTAGCTTCAATCATAATTTTAGCCTAGTTTTTGTCGTCTAATAAATTTGAACTTTGCAAGTATTATGTATTTCTGACGATAATATCTTTAATCAATCGAATTCTGTTGATGGTACATGGAAGGTTACTTTCCTCTAATCTCTAACACTCTGTAATTTTTTTTTATATCTTTATGATCAAGCTACCAAAATGACTCTACACTGCCTGATGAAAAGCATGAGTAGAATCCAAAAGTGGTGGTCATCATTCACAATGCGAACGTGGACAAAGCAGCATGGTGACCCACACTATGGCGGCTTAGTGAGATGCTATTTCACGCCCCACTTAAAGGGCCCGAGATCATAATGGGAAGAAAACATGTGTGGGTGCAGTGAGCTCCATCTTTTGATCGCTCGACACAAGAAGGAACAACTAAAACGTTGCATTTGAGAGCATATGTCTTCCACTCTAAAAGAGTGACTTCAAAGGCCAGCACGTGTTGTCCTGTAGAGGAAGAGAGAAGAAGGGACTAGTTGGATGTTAGGTGTAAAACAGCATTAGAGTTTAGACTAACATGAACCATGGCTTTGGTAAACCTAGCTAAACCTGGCCTATATGCCGTCCCATTAGTATTCTCTGTTTGATAGCTTTTGAGTTCCATCTGTATTGAACAATTTAACCTTATAAGTCAAATGTACTTTGATTAGGTCTAAACGAGCGGTCTACAAACAGCCCGAGTTTGGTGACACCCCGGTGCGGCCGGGGGTGTCGTCTAAGGCGGATCGGTGTTCAGACTCTTACTGTGTAGAGCGGTAGAAGGCGCAACAGCGACCCGTCCGGGTCATCCGGAATGTACCTCAGTCATGAGAAACGGCAGGAGGGTTTCCAGAAGCCGCTGATGCATTCCTGGAGCTCCTCGTGATTGCCGAGGTAGGACGCCGCGGGGTTTAGTGGGTAGACCGATTCGTCGGGAGTCCCACACACGCACTTCGTGTATCCACCCCCACGGAGGCTATTGTGCACAATGCATTCCCTGCATAAAAAAAGTTCTAAACGACCGGTGAGCTCGAGTTTGCTTATAGGAACAACACGTTTCATTGCAGTCATAAACCTCACTTAGCTGTTTATGTGTTTATGATCCATGAATGTCATTCCGGTTATGTTTATTTGACCACGTCTATGTGGTAATGTATGCTATGGGTAGTGAAAATTTATATGTCATCATCTCTGACGTGATATGGTTAGATTTAACTGAAATAATAACAATTTTAACAAAAATAAAACCGACTTCAAGGTTCGACTCTATTTATCTTGGATGGCATCATCAGATATTAATGTCCTTATCACGGTACTACCGTTGGCCAATCTCCTTTCGATTAAAAAAAGAATCAACAAAATCGGTTCATAAACGACGAAGTTATCCCCGAACACACAAAAAAGAAAAAAAAAATATATATACGGTCGAATTGAGAAACCTCCTCCTTTTTTTGAAGTCGGTTAAAAAAGTAACATAACTAATTTTATTCTTTATAAAAAAAATTAGTACAAGCAATAAATTAAGCAATATTCTTGTTTCTCCTAGCCTTTACTATTTGCTGTCCGCTACTAGTTCGACCGGTTTTACCTAAATATCAGTTTTCCACGAAGCGACTGGCAAATATTGGGTTATAAATTATTAAAATATATGTAAAAAATAACTTTGGGAGCGACTAGAGTTCTTACTAGACTAATGACTACCACTAAATCATTTTATTAAATATTATAATAAGTCTCGGCAATTTTGTGTCGACGGATATCGTTGTATATTTTAGGAAAACCCTTAGAATGATTTGGTTGCATCGCATATAGACAATGTTGGAACAATTCAATGAACTCAATGATATTATTGTGTTAAAATATCATTGTGATTGATTGTTGATCGTGATCTATATCATAGTACTAATAATATGGTTCTTTTTATATATAAAATGCCTTCAGTCTGCCTGATGGAAATCGTGAGAAGAATCCAAGAGTTGTGGTCCCCATACTCATTGCGAATGCAGACAATGAAACATGGTGACTCATACCATTGCGGCCTATCGAGATGCTTCTGTATCATTTCTAGTTTACAAAGAAACAGATAAGCTTCACAGAAATATTGCATTGTTATATACCTATTCGTTCTTGATAATAAAGGATATTAAGCCTCCTGAAAAGCGAAACACCCGATGTTTTACAATATAATAACTTTTCTGTGGGATGAATTAAATTTAATGTTGTACAGAAATTTCATAATTCGTGTAATTAAGATACTAATTACACACGTCATGAGAACATGTGGCGTCATGTTGCCTTATAACGCCTACACAGCCGTTTGTGTAGCGAACATGAGATTTAATTATCTTAAATTACACTTCATTTAGAAAGGACCTTATCTACTCCTTTGTCTATAGCCGTGGTCATTAACTGAATAGGCAAAATTTCATCCACATCAGTTGTTTTGTATCAAAAAAAAACTTCCATTACAAATTAGAATATAATAAACCTATATTAAAAATAATTTACAATTGAGAATATGCAAAATGATAGCCATGGAAAGAAACTTAACAGAATTCAATTCATCCATCCATCATTGAAAAATACCAACCCCATTTTGGAGGTCTAATTGTATATTTTTATGTACAGCTTTTATTTTAAATTTGTACCTAAAATTTAAGCACGTAAAGTTGTCGGTCCTGCGCCTGATCTCTCCCCGGTCGTGTCGGTTAACTGTCCCATCGTGTGTGCATCCACACTTGTTCATCATATTATCTTCTGCGTAGTTAGCTGGTCTCCGTTAAGACTGGCCGCCGTGGTCGTAATCGGCTAGGAGAACATCATAATTGGCGCTGGCGAATTTTAATTTAATCAAACTTTTAACTTATTTAATACTAGCTGAGTCCCGCGGTGTGACCCGCGGTTATTGTCGTAACGTGGGTAACGCCGAGGGGCGAAGCTAGTCTAAAAAAAGTAGCCTAAGTTACTTCTTATATCATCAGCTACCTATCAGTGAAAGTCCCGTCAAAATCGGTCCAGCCATTTCAGAGATTAACCGGAACAAACAGACAGATCGACAGACAGACCGACAGTCTGACAAAAAATGTAAAAATAGTTTTTTTGGTATATGTACCGTGTATACATATATATGTATTTAGTAACAAGCAGTTATTTTAATATTATCACTGACGAAATATGCATTGTGTCATTGATATTACAAACAGACACTCCAATTTTATTTATTTGTATAGATTTGATTTATCTATACAAATAAATATAATTGGATGATTGTACTCAAACTAAACTTACTTAAGCATTCCAAACAAAAACTAAAGTTTGCAAAACCAAGGCAGTAAATACAAATATGAGTCCAATTATTATTGAAATCGAATAAAACAATGTCAAGAAAATGAAGCTGTAAAATAATGTGGGAAATGTTTTTCTCAGGCATATATTTTTATATCCTTAGTATCAGGATGGAATGTCTTTCGAACAGTAAAGTTTTTATTAAAAAGAAACGATAGCATATACCAAAGATTTACCGAGAAAATACTAAGGCGAAAATATTTTTTTCCTGTAAAGCGTAATGGATTGTGTCTTTGTGCTGAGTTCGAGTGTAGTCAAGCAAAAATTTCCTTTGATATATTATATATTAGTTGAATTAGGGAACAATTTGATTATGAATTCTCTTGAGTTTTGTAACAAAGCAATGGTAATAGATTGTTAACCAAATTGGTTGTTTTTTACAAAATATTTGATAATAGATCCTTGAAAACAAAAAAACAGGTTTGGTATTTTTTTAAACTTAAAATTTTCATGTTACCACTATTATTTATTTAACTATCTGACCTGGTGAACTTCATACCGCAATTTTTTTTGTAATATTTTACACTACCGGTTTTCTTATAATTTTCTTTAATACTAACCTTCCGAACTTACCGATATTTTCGCTATAATTTACTGCAATGCAGATCAACAACAAAATAAATAACTTTAATGGATGTAGCATGTCATTAGAAAAAATGTGAATGTTTAATGTGAGTCGCGTTTATACATTTAGTCTTATAAATGTGTCATTCATGCGGTCCCAACAAAATTATCTTTCTCAAATAGTCCTATCCACTGTGGTTTTACCAATTGACTACTACATAATACGGCGACACAATAAACATAGTCTCTTATATCAATAGAACTTGTAATCCGAACGTTTGTTGACTAGGGTGACCATTTAATGCGTGTCATTTCTTCAGATAGTACTAGCCAACCAACGCAACCTCGTTTGCGTCTCCTATTGCCTGTAGTATGATAAAATCGGACCAGCGGCTCCTGAGATTAGCGTGTTCAAACAAACAAACAAACAAACTCTTCAGCTTTATATATTAGTATAGATTAGCTGACTTTTCTTTTCAATCATCCTCGGCTGCTATTAGTCTAAGTGTGGCATTATTATCGCCAGTAAAATACACATTTAAGAACGTGAAAATCGGTTGAATAGATTTCGAGTTCATTGTGGGTAACAACGTGACACGAGAAATATCATAATCACTACATACTATAAAACAAAATCCTCCGCCGCGTCTGTCTGTTCATGACAGATTCAAAAGCTACTGCACGGAATTTCATCCGGTTTTTATCAATAAATAGAGTGATTCTTGAAATTTTTGAGTATATCGGTCTTAATATAATGATATTTGTCGAAAACGTCAAAAAAATTTAAGCCGAGTATCTAATCAGAGAAACACAGGCTATATTATGTTTCCGTTCCGTAAAGAACCCGTGTGAAGCCAGGGCGAGTTGCTAGTAATAGATAAAATAAAGTGAAGCCGTTCCTTAGATCTGAGAGTAAAAGTTCTGCACTGATCATATTAATGATTAGCTGAACCCCGTGGTGTTACCCGCGGTTATTGTGGTACCGCGGGTAAAGCCGCGGGACAAAGCTAGTCTAAAAAATTTGCTTAAGTTACTCCCTGGATCATCAGCTACCAGAAATTACCCGAAACAAAAGAACGGACAGACAGACAAAAAAAATGTTATTTTAGTACAAGCGTCGTGTATTTTAATATTACAAACAGACACTCCAATTTTATTTATTTGTATAGATTGGACACAAATTGTGACACAATATATAAACCGCTTCAAAGATATTATTTTTTCAAAGGCAACTCTTTTTACAAACATATATATAATGGACACAATGAACATCTTGACAAGACTTGGAATAATAAGTTGTGTATCACACTAATAAATGTTATTCCGTATGAGGTTTGAGACCACTATATTTTATTTAGTTTTAGTGCAGTAGAAATCATCAATCATAGATGAAGTACTCATCATCATACTCCTGAAACCCCTATACCATCCATGCAGTCATTAATATTTCGCGTTAGTATCCTCCAAAACAATCTATACTAATATTATAAATACGAAAGCAATATATGTCTGTCTGTCTGTTATGCTTTTACTATGCAATGCAATATTTAAATAGCACCGATTTTAATAAAATTTGGCACGGAGATAGTCTGATTCTTGAGGCAGGATAAAGGCTATACATACATAGCATTTTCATTGTAAATCTGTTAAGTTTCATGTTTCTATTAAATACAGTTATTTCTTCCTAGCACATTTATCTTTCATTTAGCATACCGTACAGTTTTGTAGATAATTTTTTTGTTAAAATTTAAAGTTAAAGTTGCTTAACATATTACGTATGTTTAATGCAAAAGAAAATACCTTTTTTGTAACTGAAATCAATGTATCGCTATTTCTAATCGACATTGAAAGAGCCTCGGCCTAAAAGGTTTTCTATTAGCACAATATAAAATACTGTGACGTCACACAAGGGTTCAATATAGGAAATTAGGTACGACATTGGTATACAGTACATTATGTGTCTATTGTATCGTAGTAGCTTTGTTCGGTATATTGGTATTTATTTTGAAAACGAATCGCTTTATCCTACCCCAAAATTTCTAGATTCTAAATTTTAAGCAGATCGTTGGAGACTTTTCCGAGGTTTAGTTACATATTACACACATACGAATTGCTCATTTAAAAGTTGCTAAGTAGTAACCAACCGAGTAGGTTAAATATGCAAGGGTAAGCATTCCTATCCGGGTCAGTTTGTAGATGGGTAACCACTTTTTACACATTGAGACCCCTCTATATCTTAGAAAGCACTTTTTACAGTCGTTACGGGTAGTTATAGTCCTAAAATCTCAGACAACAGTCTATCTTCCAAAACAAATTTACTCGGTATTAAACTATTAGGTTGTAGAGGTCCGATGACAGTCACTCAATATAGCTAAAACAACGTTATTCAGCCGTGTTATTATAGATTGAAAGCCGTCCTCGACGAAGTTGGGAACGAAACAAGATTTAAAAAATTAACCTGACTCTAAACTTTTGACTGACTCTAAACTCTTGTTAAAATTTATATAGCCCATGTTACTCCGGCCATTGTAAAAAAAATATTGAACCTTTCATTAAAATTTTAATGAATGATGGCACATACAAACATACACAGACTGCTATTACACTTCCTTTTGACTTCGTCTTAGTTGGATTGATCTCTAATTTGCCTGACGTTTCGACCAGGTTGCACTGGCCGTGGTCACAGGCTGACACACAGTTCAGGACAGGAGAATGTCCTGAAAGAACATCAGCCATAATTTCATTTCAGATAAGTGGCGAATCGTTAATGACAGTCGAACTGGTTTTCAATAAGCTTTATACTAATGAGATTAATATAAAACGATCATTATCTCAAGGTGTCATATTAGACACAATTCAATTTTAATTGTAATTAGAGAAGAATTTCAAGTTCAAGTTCTATTACTATATATTTACTCTGAGTAACTTCTTCATTATCATCTTAGAGCTGCGAATACAATTATATTGAGAATCTGATATTGAGAATCTTTCTTATAAAAATGAATTGAAGTAAAATTATCACCGTTTTCTTTGTATTATACATGAAGATGGCATGTAATAATAATTCAAGAATGAAAATATACTCTAATCCTATAACGATTAAGAGTTATTTTGGTTGAACATGCTAATCTCAGCAACTAATGCTTTGAATCTAAACATTTTTTTTAGCGTGGAATAACCCATCTATGGAGGAAGGTGTTTTAAAATTATCCTACGACCAATAGGAGACGAGTGTCAATAAAAGTTATTGTGAAAATGATGAAAATTTATTCCTTTTCCATTAAGCAGATGAAATTTGCAGGGTTTAGTAAGTACTTGATATTTTTCCAATACTCTCTCTCTAATATTCCTCTAATATTCCAATACTCTCTAATACCGGCTCATAAAGAAAGAAATGTTAATAGACCAGATTTTGCTCGCGGCTCCGTTCGTATGTTTGTAGGTGTTTTTTTATGGAATAGGGATACGATTACCGCTGCCCATTGACACCCGCAATACCAGATGCGTCACAAGTGCGTTGCAGGCCTTTGGGGAATGGGGAGAGGGATAGAGTGAGGGGTTGCGGTATAGGTTTACGGTATCCTCACTCACTTGGTGAAACACAGCGCAGGAGCCGTTTCACACCGGTTTTCCGTGAGGCGTGGTTCCCCGCTTGGTGATTGCGGTAAATAGTAGCATATGTCCTTCCTCAAGAATCAAAGAATAAATTTTATCCAAATCAGATCAGTAGTTTAGGCGTGAAAGCATAATAGACTGACCGAGTTAATTTCGAATTTGTAATATTAGTATGAATATACTAGATAGCAGAAAACATTTGTAACATTTATATCGTCATTGCAGTTATTTTTCGCACGCCCCGCTTTATCGAACATCTTGCCAGTAGCGGGGCGTACGTCCTTACATTGAATACCAAATGATCGCATACGTAATATGGCTCTTCCACATATGTTTAGGTTGGGAAATGATCTCTTGGGATTTCCGAATATTGACCGTTTACCATTACGCGCGACGTGTGATGTTTCCTTTTTAGATATGGAACTTCTTTTTTTTTGTTTTGAATAGTTTAAACATTGTATGCCAGATTTTAGAATACCATAATTTATATAGTTAGTTTAATTAATTTAACTTGTAATTCTGGGTCCACAAACTTTTGTTTTTTTTTCCTTTCATATTATATACTAGCTTTTACCTGCGTGTATATCGGTTATCGCGGTCCGTCTACAAGAGTCAAAGTATCTAAATATCAAATTTCATTAGAGTCGGTGCAGCCTGAAAGCGTTACAGACAGATAGAGATACTTTCAAATGTATAATGTTAGATATATATTTAAAATTTGTGTTTTTATTCAATTATCAAACATATTTCATATATTGTGCATTTTAACTGCCTCGTTGGTCTAGCCGTTGACGTGTGCGACTGCTGATCGTGAGGTCTCGGGTTCGATTCCCGGGTCGGACCAAATGTTTGTATGATCTACAAATATTTGTTTCGGAGTTTGGGTGTTTTCTATGTATAATATGTATGTATTTATAAAAAAAAGTATGTATGTATTTGTATCAGTTGTCTAGTACCCATAACACAAGCTCTGCTTAGCTCGGGACTAGATGGCGCTGTGTGATAGATGTCCGAAATATTTATATTTTTATAAATATTTATTTCATTGAGAAAATTTCAGCCAGGTATGAAATACAATTATGAAACACACTGTCAAAAATGTACCTGTAAGTCCGTGGGGTGAGGACCTGGTGATTTGTAACACAGGCATTCTATGCCTATCACAGACACCAGCTCCTCACATTTCTAAACTATACTGTGTAAAATAAATATTTTTAAGTATACCATTGTGAGGACAAATAAAGTATTTTTATTTAAAAAAAAAAAAAATTAACATCATGTTCTATGATTATACATTAACAGTATAAAATAGCTATGACGCAAAGGTGACGAAGCATCTCAAGTATTTCTCCAGAGAAGAGTCTGATCTTCAATGTCTAATGCTCTGCAAAGTTAACCAGACACAGTAAGAATAAGTTGATCTTATCTGCCTCTAATACATGTCTTATCTCCTGATGGAGATGCGTGCAAATTTTTTCGAAGTAGACAGAAAATTAACGAAAAAGCTTCTAAAATCGAGTAGCCTTTTCAAAAGAAGGGATTTAAAGATAGTTAAGTAGCCTTTTACCAATATCTTTAATACACTTCTACAAACGTATTTCAATAGGCATACGAGTACATAAAGTTCACCTACCAAAACCTTGTTGTGTAAGTATCAAGTTGTACTCCTTACGAAACAATATGCATGTATTATCAACATTTCTGTGTAAGTTTATGGCATATTGTACAGTTACTAATCTTGTCAATAAAGTTTCTATCGGCAAACTGAAGAAAACTTGGGACAAAATATGTAGAGGAGTCGCCTGAGGCTTCTTTTAACATTTATTTCAGGACATTTATGTTTTAATGTAGCATAAACTCTTTAGTTATTTTTTGACATGAGAGGGCAAAGAAAACAACGATGTAATAAAACACATTTTTGGATTATAACGAATGAAGAGCTTGAATAAATAGTTATTTGTTATACAAGAGTGCAAAGTTGCTTTTTAACGTGCTCAATTTTGAAGACCGAGCAAGAGAAGTATTCTAAAATTAAAAAATTAGAACCTAAGCGTTAGCGAGGGAATCAAAAGAGCACGAGGTGTAAAATCTTTGCACTCGAGTGCAACACGTTTCATTTTCATTTCGTTTCATTTCGTGCAACTTTCATTCCAGCTCAGCGAGGAAGTAACTAAATGCAATAAAGCATTTATAATCACAAGATACTTTTATTTCAGTTTAGGTATTAATATTTATTAGGTACTACATTACGATAGGTAAGTATTACAGATTAATTTTTAAATTATATCAAATAATACATTGGTACTAGCTGAACCCCGTGGTGTTACCTGCGGTTATTGTCGTACAAGCCACGGAACAAAGCTAGTCTAAAAAAAGTAGCCTAAGTAACTTAGATAATAAGGTATCTGCCAGTGAAAGTCCCGTCAAAATCAGTCCAGCCGTTCTACAGATTACTCGGAACAAACCGACGGACAGACAGACAGACAGACAATGTAACAGAAATTGTAAAAAAGCATATTTTAGTATATGTATCGTGTAGATGCATTTAGTAACAAGCGGTTATTTTTATATTACAAACAGACATTCCAATTTTATTTATTTGTATAGATGTATAAATAAATTAAGGGAAATTTAAAGAAACGTTGCTACAGTGACCTAAGAATAAAATGGCGCGGGCAAAGCAAATTAAGAAAAAGTACACCAAGAAGATTGTATGATAAATTTGGCACCAGTTGAATTCACAAACTTAGTGCACACTATGTTCTAAATTCAATTTACTTAATCCACTAGCGGATAAAAACGGCTTTTGCACTACGATATCGAAGAGCAAAAATACTCTATCTAAGCAGTAACTTAGGCTATTTTGTTTAGACTAGATTCCCGTTCGGTCCAGGGAGCGGTTATTATAGTCCCGCGGCGTTATTCGCGGTACGACAATAACCGCTGGTAACACAGCGGGATTCAGCTAGTACTGAAGTATTTTTTTTATAATAATTTAAAAATTTATTTGCAATACTTACCTATCATAATTTAGTATCTAATAAATATTAATACCTAAACTGAAATAAAAATATCTTGTGATTGTAAACTTTTTTTTTTGCATTTAGTTATTTCCTCGCTGAGGTGGGATGAAAAGTTACGTGTTGCACTCAAGTGCAAAGATTTTTCAGCTTGTGCTCTTTTGATTCCCTCGCCAACGCCCAGGATTCTAAATTTTTTTAATTCTTCGCTTGCTCGGTCATCAAAATTGAGCACGCGGTTAAAAAGCAACTTTGCGCTCTTGTATAACAAATAACTATTTAAGGGTTAAACAACAATGTAATGTTTTAATTTTAATAGTATTAACATCTTTAAATATACTATGTCAACACCAAAAATTAGAGTTTTTTTTATAATGGCCAACCAGATTTGTTAAAGTAGAGTTCAAGAGATAGAAAAATACTAAGTACAATAATTATACAAAATATTACTGACATACTGTACTGAATGTCAGTAAATATTAAAATACAAAGTCATAAGTTTACTGTCATCTTGAGAGTAGATGGGAAATGCGATCTAAATCATGCACCAGTTTCTACTAGTCCCGAGGGTGTTGCGGAGGTTAGGTAGCATTTTGTGTCGTTCAATATTGACGATACAATCAGCCTGCAGTACCTAAGACTGAAAGCTGGCGAACTAGGACAGTCGTGGATATTATGATTTTAACTTATAAACACAACGTCACGATCTCTTTCAATGAATTTCAATGTAACGATTTTACTTCGGCATGTAATATGAAGTTGATTAACAATAACTTATAGCTCAACTTTTACATTATTATTAGAGACCGGTAAAGAGGTTTTGTATTTTATGAGTTACTAGCTGAGTCTCGCGGTGCTACTCGCGGTAATTGTCGTACCGCGGGGGACGCCACAAGGCGAAGTTAGTCAAAAAATCATTAGCTACCAGTGAAAATCCCTTCAAAATCGTTCTAGCCATTCCAGAGATCAGCCGGAACAAACAGATAGACAGACAAAAATTGTAAAAGATGTGATTTTGTTATATGTACCGTGTATACATATAAATGCATTTAGTAAAAAGCAGTTATTATAATATTACAAATAGACACTCTAATTTTAGATTTTAGATATTGTATAAAATAATTAGCATCCCGGCCCGGCTTTGCGCAGAAGTGACGTTCGCCACGAAATTCTAGGATTTTGCAGGTATTCATATAACCGTTCCGCTTGAAACACACTATTGCTGCTCTATCTAAAACTGCATTAAAACCAGTTGAACAGTTTAACAAAGCGGAAGCGACTACATTTTATGTGTACTATGTAAAGAAGAAAGTCTGAGAGAGACTTTATTTCTTTAAAAGTTAATCCAAAAAAAAGATTACTGTATTGATAAAACCCATATGACAGGGACAAACTTTTTTCAGGCCACAGTAAAGTTCATGGTATTTTTAGCAGGCACTATATAACGATACCAGTATCTACCGATGAGGTACGCTGTGACTGCATGCTCCGAACAATACCGCAACCGCATGATGCAATGTCGTCCTGCTCCGAATGTATAGAAACTACTATGTTACTTGTCGGTCACAGTTTGCGGTGTGACTTGAAATTATATCAAAAATATGTGAGCATAATGGAAATTAACGATAGATCCAACAAAACGAAATGATAGGGAAATAATATTGGAGCTGTTGGTCAACTAGGGAGTACAAGCTTATACGTGTATATGCATACTTATACATGGCTTCGATAGGTCAACTAGCAGATAGATAATGTTATAAGGCTACTTAGAATACTTTTTATTCCAAGTAGTTTATTTTAGAAAAAAACATAAACGGTCGGTGGTACCAGGTAACACCACAAGACAAAATTAGCTATAGTGATAATAGTAATGTTTCGCAGGGACAAGTACAGTTTTTATCTTTTTGAATATGTGTTATAGGATATAAATAGTGTTATAACTTTTAACTACGTCTAAGTATTTATTAATTGAAATAACATGAAACTTCAGATTATTGATACTTATTCAATTTTATAACATAAATAGTGTTAAATCAAAGGTCAAATTTACTGCATCAGCAGAATAACTATATAACTAAACGTAATCAAATGGGAGACTTTATTTTTGAATTCGAGCTATAGCTACAAGTAAATATACCATCAGAATAACAGAAAATTATTTTATAATTTTTATAACAGGGGCTGTAGATGGTAATTACAGTTTAATAAGGGAAACGCTCTTATATTCATGGAACGAAACAGTAAGATACTAGAATATTCTTGAGACACTTCCAAGATCAGGAATTTGTAATTGAAATTTAAATTAACAGGGTGGCATACAAGTACTGCTGTTTAACACGTGTATTTAATATGTACATACATTATGTTACCGCTCATTTATATAATGAGTGTCTATTTTGCAAATTCAGTAAAAAAATGTTATTGATTTGATATGAAGTTGGACTTTTACTTTGTAATATATAAAAAAAGTTTTATTGAACTTTGGTTCACGTTTAAAAACCTCAAAAAAAACTACACTCATTCGGCTCAAATTTTGACATGATTTAAAAAGTATTCACTATTATCCGCCGCTCCACCCAAGTGTTTGTCGGTTGTCCTGGCAAATAGTAGCCTATGTGTTATTTTGATGTATAAGCTATATTGCTGTAAAGTTTCATCCAAATCCGTTTAGTAGTTTTTGCGTGAAACATTAACAAACACACACACACACACATCCTTACAAACTTTCACGTTTATAATATTAGTAAGATTTTATGTAGGATCAATATGAATCCTGCATAGCTGTTGATCTTGGCTCTGGTATTTAAAGGAATAAACGGTAATCAAACGGTCAAGGACTCCTTCCTTCACTCAGAATGGAGGCGAATATATTATAAAGAAATGATCTTATTTGAACTTAGTTCATAAAAGTTTCTAAGCAAAACATTACTCATATATTACCGTTTGCGATCGATTATCAAGCTTACTGTCAGTGTGTTGGCAAAATATGGCTGTCGTCTCTGTCTATCGCCTTGAGAATTAGTGTTTGGTGACTAACCTGTCCAATCAGGACACATTTTTGGCTGAGAAGGTGATTAATAGATTGGCTAGAGTGGCAAAAACGAGAATGGGTGTAACACGAGGACTATTTTTAAAAACTTCGTTTGGTTTATTTTAGTCAAACTTTTACTGCACTTTCAAGGAGAAACAATGGCAGAGTTCATTTTACAAAAGTTTAGGTAAGAACGTCTACTGACAGTTTGAAGCTTGTGCGTTTGTCAAATGCTCTACGAATACTATCAAACATATTCAGTAGATAATCATAAAATATTGCATAAACGTATGTACGTACTCCAAAAAACGACATACATCATTTATCTCAAAAAAATATGCTGAGTTTGAGGGATAGTAAAGTGATTAACCAAATCGATACCTACGCTAACAAAACATCGGGTAAAAGCCTGTTCATTTAATAATTATTCACCCATTCATACCGACACTGCTTTATTATTTAACGCTGGCTAGTAAATCTACCATTAATTATTTCGGACTTGGTTAATTAATTTAAAATGAATGACGATTTAGGGCTAGATTTATAGACCAATACTGTTTTACTAAAAGGGACTATAGAGGGTGTTTTGAATAGGTTTATTTATATTATTGAAATGAGACATTTGGACAAACGTTGTGTAGGATGTCCACAGGTCAGGTTGAGTAATAATTCTCACAACATGGCTGGCAGGAGCTAGTTGCGAGAAGATGAATCGAACCAAGTATCGTGCAATTGGAGAGGCCTATGTCCAGTAGTGAACTACTATAGGATGATGATGATAATAAATACGAAAATAATAATCTAAAGATAATTTAGGGTGTGGATTTAAAAGGTGGTTTAAAATATTTATTGTAATACTCTCTCAGTTACAGTAAATTATATAAAATAAGGTATGTTATATATCGCTCTTTTATACCAGTCAGTAGCGCTGGTGCGTTGTACTCGTAAATACAATACGACAATTCAAGCTTAAGACGGCTTCCCTATGAATCAAGAATGTAAAGGATGAGAAAGTCGGTTGGTGACAAAAGTTTTAAAGTACAGCGATTAGGTACAGTTAGTTCATATTTGGCTTATATATATCATCTAATATATAAAATTCTCGTGTCACAGTTTTAGTTGCCAAACTCCTCCGAAACGGCTTGACCGATTCTCATGAAATTTTGTGAGCATATTGAGTAGGTCTGAGAATCGGCCAACATCTATTTTTTATCCCTCTAAATGGTAAGGGTCGCCCATCCTTAAAAAAAAATTATGGCAAAACGACGTTTGCCGGGGCAGCTACTATTCATATATATCTTGTTTGAATCTGCCGGATGTCTCTATAAAAACTGTTCCACATCTCTTCTGTTTAAGGCGTGCGAATGGTACCATGTGTAGTATTACTACTTAAAGAATTAACATTTCAAGGTTGAGACACAAATAAACATAATTTCTTAGTACATCACTTTGTACTTTTGACATTTGCATGTTTAGCTATGTTCATAATCCAATCGATACACGGTAGTCATCATTTATGAATAAAGGTTCGTCCTAATATTGTACTCGGATCGTGATATACAGGTATTTTTGGACGTATTCATCGCTCAAGCTGACCTACACGGATAATCCATACAAAATGTCAAAGTTAAAAAGTTTGATGAAGGTTTATTCAGGGTACAGCTAAATCTAAAGGCATTATTACTGGTGATATTATGGTAGTACAACATTTCCATTATTATTTATGATTAGGAAGTTCCAAATTACGTAAGAAAACTATTCGTAAGTCAATACTCCTATCCATCCCATGCACAGACACAACAGCTCTTCAAAGAGAAAAAAAACTTGAAACAAGCCCTACACCAAACCATTTAGCCAGCGTGATATTGTAAGCCAAAACCTCCTTTGTAAGGAGGTGTACGTTGAACAGTCGATTGTTTAAGGGTTTTGATGATGAAATACAATGTTGTAATTGAATTATACCTAAGGTATAATAGCTGTTTGCGTGTTAATGCGATCTTAACCCGGTCACCCGTCTAAGACTTCAATAACAACCCATAACGTCTCACTGCTAGGCTCAGGTCTTCTCTCAGAAGAGGGTTAAGGCCATACGTCGCCACGCTGGCCAAGTGCGGGTTGGGGACTGGCAAGACAACGTTGTGACTACGTAATCTTGCCGTTGGATGTTTTTAAACCGCCCAAAGGCTCCAACTAAGTCTCACGACTGTTATCCTAAGATAACAGCCGGGACCTGTCTGCTTCACTGGAATCACGGAGACGCTCATGGTATCATGAAACCAGCGGTTACCCATCCAGGTACTGACCGCGCCGTCGTTGCTTATCTTCGGTGATTGTTTCTAATCACCGAGTGCAACTGAGCTATGAGCGCTCCCACCCGTCTAAGACTTGCGATGTATTTACCTTTGCTATTGTCCTATTTATTTTTCTTGTCTCACGAAGAGTAAAAACCAGACCAAACGTTTTGCAATTTTAAACATTCTGCTAAATCTGGATAGAATTGCGAACAGGGTATAACAAAATTTTAAGTTATGTTTTACCCATAATCGTCAGCTTTTATAGACAACCTGTAATGAGGCGCAAAAATATAAATTGAACTAACCGTGTCATTTAGAGCGATATCATAATGGTTTATATTTTATAAATATATTCTAATCCTAAACACAAAGTGAAAACCCGAATTGTAAAAGAAAAATAAAATATAAAAGGCCTACTTTGCATGTATCACATTAGCATTTAAAAAATAATTTTCTCTTGGGTTTAAAAAGCGTTATGGGTCTGACGATCCTTTCATAAAATTAATTTGTACGCGTTGAAGAAACTGTGCGTGTATGAATAATTTATATTATGCCAACACGAAGATCTGGGATGCTCATTCCACAAAGATAGCCTATTTGGGATTACGTTGCGATTTTTCAAGTAAATCAAGATAAAGACATGGAGTCCAATCCAGATTGCATGATCCTGTTACAAAAAACAATTCTGGACGTAATTTCTGAACCACTTCTTACCTGCAATGCCTTTTTTTTGTCTGTGTACCTGCCTGTATTTTTACTGCACCGATGGCGTAGTGATTCAGGCGATTAACACACGGCACCGCGCACCGCCGCGGTAGGCGGTGAAGCGGATCTCATGTCGTATTGGTGTCTATTAAATCCGTTGATGCCTAACACACGTACTGACCGACCGCGCGGGGCACCACCACGAAATCCGCTTTACCGCCACCGCCCTCCGCGTCGGTGCGCGGTGCCGTGTGCTAATCGCCTAGGCTTTCTTATGCGCTGCGTGTAGAAGATTCAAACCTCACATAGGACAACACTTTGTGATATCCAAGAATTGTTGTTCTAGGTCCGAACATTCTTTCGTTCGTTTCATATTTGTTTGTAAAGTCTCTCAATATATTAGAACATTTCTAGTGCAGGAGATGACTTTAAAAAATATATTTTAAATAATTTTTTCAAGTTTCATTAATTCTCTTAACGAAATTTTATAATTTCTTTAAGTAAAAGTATGTAGCTAAGAAATAAATTTCAAAAATCTAAATATTATAAGTTAATTAAATTAGCGTAGGTGTTAACATTGCAAGCATTTTTAATCAGGAGACTATGTTTGACCATTCTTTATATATCGAGAAGCTTTCGTGCAAAAGAGAGCATGTAATTTTATAGCTTTTTCACTGCTCTTTCGACTTCTAATATTTAAAAAAATACTGTTTGAATTCTTTAGAGCATGTATATTACTATACTAATCGGTACGAAGCTTCCGGGGAATTCAAAAAAAAAAAACATTGGAATAAAATAAAAAATCGGACTCGGCTCAAACTCGCTGCTAGCTGACGGCTTCTCGTCAGTTAGGACCTGCCAGCAGGAGGGGTTATATGTAGTTGCAGATCTAAAAAGTCCAGAAACTCTCTCCCTTCCGATATCGCATGCTTGGATTGTGGAGGTCTAATGATAATAGCTTCGCCTAAAAATTGCAAATTTAGCAGCATCGTAGTAGACGCTAACCTCTACCTAATTTGGAGAACAAAGGCTAGGAGGAAATTCGTTAGACTATCCAAGTGTGCAAACTATGAAAATTTATAACTAGCTGTTGCCCGCGGCTCCGCCCGCGTATATGTCGGTTATCGCGGCAAATAGTAGCCTATGTGTTATTCTGATGTATAAGCTATGTTACTGTAAAGTTTAATCCAAATCTGTATAGTAGTTTTTGCGTGAAGAAACAACAAACATACATACTCACTAACTTTCGCCTTTATATACGAGTACGAGTATTAATGTGACGTGATGTGATATTCGATTTAAATTAGCTGAGTCTTAACTCAAATGTTTAATGGATTACCGTATACACTAACTTCTAAAGTGCACACTAGCATTTTATATATTCAGCAGCATAAAATTGACAAATAAGGTTAGGCTTAGAGCCAAATTCGTGGAATAGCTATATTGGCTTAGAGTAACTTGGAAACTTATTTTGATAGTACAATACAATATGCTTTATGGGACGAATGAAATAAGTATAGAAGCAATACTCTTATCGCTAACTGAGATTTCATGGTCATTTAACAAGAGCAAGTGTCTTAGCTACGTCTTGCGTGGACTGCTATACACTGTTTATGATGATGATGAAAACTAAAAGAATACATAATAGGTAAGAAGTCACTTCTCTTCTTCTTCGTAGCGTTTATTATTCCCGAGATTATTTGGGGTCAGTTCAACCTCTTTTACTTGAATATTAATTTTTTCCACAGTGCGACTAGCATCGGAGGGTGAACTGAATCCGAAGATTGAACTTTCAGGATATTTGAGGGCATCGACTTCCCAATCACTTTTGCTATAGATATTCATAATAACAAGGAACGTTAAGCGGTCGGCACGTAAGCGACTATGTATCCTATGTATATTAAAGTACATTGTGTAATATACGTTAAGTAAATGCATTCCACGGACGAGCTGCATGCATGGATCGTAAAAGATTTGGGACCGAATTTCATGTAGCGCTTTCTAAATGTTTCATTTAGGCCCCTGAACATTTTTTGTAATGTTGGAAGTAGAGTTATGCAAAGTATTGTGAGACAAAGGAAGAATATAAAAAAATCGTTGAAGCCGACAAAGAAGTGGATTAAGTTTCAAATTATAAAAGTAGAATTAGTTTTTTTAAAGAAAATCAAGTAAGTTACTTAGCTACTTCTGTTAGTAGCTCTTAGGCGTTATTTTTTGAGGTGTGTTAAATCGAACTTTTTGCATCTGAACTAATACGTCTTTACCTATGAAATTGCTGTTTTGTATGCAATAAGTGAAAGTACTTATTTTTTTCAAACTTTTTTAATTTCTAGTATTCAAAGTAATAACCCATGCAATCGACGCATCTTTGCCAAAGCATTGGCAGTTTATTGATGCCCTTCTTGTAAAATCAGCTGCACGGGAGGCAACAAACTCTTCAAAGGCATTTTGTACTGCCTCTTGGTAATTGAATTTTTCACCCACTAAAAGTTGTCTAACTTTTGGAAAAAGTAATAGACGGTAGGTGCAGGGTCTGGTGAGTATGGCGGATGAAGGAGAGCTTCCAACCCCAGCTCTTGCAGCTTGGAGACTGTCTGTTGGACAACTCACCAGACCTTGCAATTTCATAGGTAAAGACCTATTATTTTGTTTCGGTTACAGCATCGCTGAATTATTTCTAGTTTTAATAATAAAACACAAAAAAAGTAACAAATATAGTGGAGTATTCAGAATGAACTTGGTTCTGAACCAAATTTGTTGAGAACATTTTTTAGATGATCTGATAATACTAGAGAATTAAAAAAATCTTTACCAATATTGAGAAACGATAATATATTCCCGCGTGTTATCTATATTACCTATACATGATTCTCGAAGCGAAGTTGCTAGTAATTGCATAAAGTCAAATTGTATTTTATATAAGAAATAATTAACAAAGAGGAATTAAATTAGATCTCGGTTCGCTAAAGTATACTGTGAAAACATACGAGTGCGACACAGTAGTAGTACTAAAATAACTAATTGCATGTCGGGGGACACGATAGGGTGACTAAAATTTATGGGAAACTCCAAAGTTGCATTCTGACAGTAGGTATTGATATTTTTAATAATAGTAAGTTGTATTAGGATAGTTTTCTAGAAAATACGGTTAAAGGCGACTTTCTTGTAAATGTGCACAAAAGATTTTGTTAATATACACATATATATATATAACAGTATGACAAGTTTTCCTAGTTTTACAATTCTAGGCTTGTGGTTCTAGAAATCTTTATAAACACTTGCCCATAAAGATTACTAGAAGTACATAATCTGCTAATAACAATTTATAATAACGGTCACTGATTAATAGGTTAAACAAGCTAATAAAATTTAAACATTCTAGATATATAATGTACGCTTATAACATGATATTTTAAAAATTCTTTGGCCATACTTCATATTACAGAAGAGTCGCCACCTGCTGACTTTTAATAACGATACCCAAACTGACAGTGAAATTAATCTTGCTTGCAAGCTTATCTACAAAAAGTAATTAAGTACGCAACAGGTTGTCGAAAAGTTTCGTACCTACATCTATCTTCTAAGATTAAGTGCCTAATAAATATGGAGTTATCTAGTTTGAGAAATAATGATTCCAAGTCTGTCAAAAAGTGGACTGCGATAAGCCAATTGATTGATAACAGCATGATAGAATTTTTTTTTTTTTCTACTTTATAGTATAATATTTTCAAGGCATTTTATGAAGAAATATTTCAGTCGAGAAGTTGTGAAAAGTCTCGGAATAAAAAAGGAACGAACGAATATATGCGTAGTAAAATTTTTCGCTGGTGAGTATTTAGTCCCAATTTATTTTTTTGTATGTATTGTCACCTTATCACTAAAAGTATAGAGTTGGGAAGCATAACGTAGTTATGAAGCGTTTCCAGTTTATAAAGAGGTTCGTTTACAATGAATTAATTAATGTAAATTGTTTACATACATTTAATTTAATTCCACTCCCTTGTTTTCATTAATGTTCTCAATCATTTTTTTATGGAATAGTCGGGCAAACGAGCATCATATCGCCTGATGGTAAACGATTACCGCCGACCATGGACACCTGCAAACACCAGAGGCGTCACAAGTTCGTTGCCGGCCTTTGGGGGATAGGGAGGGGAGATAGGGATAGGGGGTTATTTAAAGAAATGTAAATATAAAATCTTTCCACATCACGTAAAGACACAAAACAATTCTGGTTAATAGTAATAATAACTAAATAGTAGCACGCGTTGTTAATGTGTTATGGTATATTTCTACGTCACGAGTGACTACGGCTTTTTAAACTTGTTTCAAGCTTTTCCGGTGTCGTTTTTTGTCGTAATAGTGTTTTAGATGTTACTTTTTCTTATTTGGACTATTTTAGATATAATTTAAATATCACAATTATCGAATAAATATGGACAAAGTCAGGAGCAAATGCTAATATTATATAACATTTTTTTTTATGTGCAAGTAGCGCCCTTTCGATACCTCATTTGCCCAATTTTAATTAGTAGTTGAGGAGCTATGAGGGAACAAATGAATATACATACATACATAGTCTGTCAAAAACTGTAACCCTCCTTTGGCTTTGCCGTAGTCGGGTAAAAATTGAAAAAGTCTTATTTTGGTACAAGTACCGTGTACACATACATACGCGTTTATTAAAAAGCGGTTATTTTAATATTACAAACAGACACTCCAATTTTATTTATTTGTATAGATGTATAAATGTATAGATTATATGACATAAAGTACCTCTAATATTATTGCTATGCGGCAAAATTATTGTAGCAGTTACGCTTATTCACAAAAACTCACAAGAATTTCACCGGTTCACGAAAACCGGACGCATTTTATTGTATGTTAACACGAAAGTTTTCGTACTGGTAACAAACTAGTACGCCCGGTCTTATAAAACAGTTACATGACCAAATCGAGAAGTATTACGGCAGAAACTTCTTATATAAATTGTGAAAAAAAGTTGTTAAACATAACATAATATTTACGAGTACTTTAAAAAGTTTCGCGGGAAAACAAATAAGAGTTCCCATATCCACTTTCTACCATCATCATAATATCAAATTCAGAATACAAAACGTCCAAACTACGTACATATTTATTTATATACTTAGTTACTAAATACGATGTTATTCCTAAATTATAAATTTATAAAACCTATAAGTAACACATTTATATAACATTTAATGAGATGCTAGTAGAAATTACCGCTGGAGAGCCACGCTTCGGCATGAATGGGCATGGAAAACCGGCGTGAAATAGCGCTTGCGCTGTGTTTCACCGAGTGAGTGAGGATACCGGAGGCCTATACCCCAATCCGTCCCCACATCCCTTTTCCCATCCCCCCAGGTCGGCAACGCACTTGTGACGCCTCTGGTGTTGCAGGTGTCGATGGGCGGCGGTAATACCTTACAATCAGGTGATACGTCTGCTCGTTTGCCCCTATTAAATTAAAAGAAAATACGTAGTAAAAAAACGTTAAAAAGGTTTAAATTGATTTCAAAGATTTGTTTCTACACATTTTATCACTTTTACGTATGATCCTGTATGTAACCATAATACTATATATACTATAGGCAGACCTAGTTACTATTATGGTTAGTAACAAAGTATCTAATAAAAGCGTGTTCAAAAACCGTTTTATGGCTTAAGAAGTTTCAAAAATTATGAACCAAAACTTTATTTATAAATTAGAAAAAAGTTAAAATATCTATTATTTTTCTGTTGACATATCAAAAAGTTATATTATTTATCAAATGGCCGTATTATGAACTTCAATTATATCATGTTATATTTGAAGTGTCGTCTTTAACAATCCAATTACTTTTTCCAGTAAAACACGATGCGTAACAGTCAAACAAGTACTAAATTTAATACCGAAATTCCAAGATTAGGGAACAAAGGCATAAACAGAATTTAACAAACATGATCTTGTTACAGAATTCCTTTGATATAATATTGTATGATTAAGCCAACAGTCGCAAGTAAATATGCGCTCAAAACTGACACTGTTCATAGAGTTATCTAAGAGCATGATTTAATTAGATGGTTCGTGAGTTATTTGACAGCTTTATTTATCTTAAGTTGGGTATGCTTTGCAATAAGGGTAAAGACAAACAAATAATATTGACTTAGTAACACGATATCACGTTACTAGAAGCGATTTATTTCTTTTGCTTCTTTAATTTATTTCTAGTGACACAAACTCTTGTACATTTACCTAGTATCATTGCTATGTTTTGTTTATTCGACTGAATCTAATTTGATTTTGTTCAGACAAAAACATGGGAGTCAAATTTGTATAGGATCCGAGCCGTGGTCTATAGAATATCGCATATCAAATCGAGTGGTGTAGATCGCAATAAAGGGGTACATACAATATCACAGAACCATGTACTGAGTAAAACATGAGATCGAAACACTTCAAAAATAAGATCGAAACATATTTATCGTAGCGATTCCATTTCCAACAAACTTTTGAAAATTAAACGTAGTTATTGTTTGTTTCTTTAATAAATTTTATTAATTGTAGAAAAAGTATAAAATGTATGTTCTAAATGTATTGTTATGTATTATTATATTATTATCAAGGATCGAAGCAGTATACATTCAGTGCATATCTCTGTACACGATGTTAAGAAGCTTTGACTGAAACAAGTGTACATTATCGACGGTTTCAGTTCTTCTTCCTGTCTTTTTGCGTAACTCAGCCATTATTAGTATCTACGTATGGTAGCGGCTTTTAAGTACAAATGCAACAAAAATAAAAATAGGACGAATGTTTGAAATATCAAATGTACATTTGTTAGCATATTAAGAACATAATAAATAATAATAATAAATATTTCGGACATATATCACACAACGCCATCTAGTCCCAAGCTAAGCAGAGTTTCTGTTATGGGTATACTAGACAACTGATACAAATACATGTATGCTTTTTTTTGTAAATAAATACATATTATACATAGGAAACACCCAAACTCCGAAACAAATATTTGTAGATCATACAAACATTTGGTCCAACCAGGGAATCGAACCCGAGACCTTATGATCTGCAGTCGCACAAGCCAACCGCGAGACCAACGAGGCAGTCATTACTCATTTTTGAAATTAATCTCAAAAATGAAGACTGACTGGTTTAATCCTACGACATTATTAAAGATAACTGCCATGCCATAAGGCAAATCCGGTCACAGTAAGTTTTAAATTCATTAAATAGTGGAACAAAAGTTCAACTGAGTTTAATTTAAGAATGTATTTTAACAAGTACAACTAAGTGCCGATAATCGGGAATATAAATTATATAATAACTCATAATACCTATTTATGGGTTCTAAATCCCATCTAGTGTAAAAACTATTTGCTAAAATTTCATTTTCGCATAACGCTTTATCAACCTACAACACTCATTATTTGCAGTTGTAGACTGAAATTCTTCAGTCAACATAAATCAAATCCAATTTGAATACTAATAAATCTATGTTCGAATATGAAAGGAGTCATGGAAATTGCTTATCATTTAGAATTAAAGTCTATACCTACATGACTGTACAACTGTAGCATGGAGGAAATTTCAGCTGCCTCCTTCGAATATGACCCACTTTGGATTAAGCGGTTTGGAGTGTGTGTTCTGTTTTGAATGATTGCCATTGGAGTGGTTGTAATAGTGGGATAAAACCGACTACACTTGTACTATTCTATTGTATAAATTTGTTATTTTGGCTTGATGAGCATTGATGTTAATCTTTAGTTTTGATTCTGGTTTTCATTTGCTGCTATTCTGTACAACAACAATGAATTGAAGTAATAAATAACAACATGTAAAAACCGTCCAGTTACTTATATATATATGTAACACCACGAGGAAAACTAGTGTAAAATTAAAGTAGCCTAAGTTACTCCATATATCATTAGCAATCTACCAGTAAAGTCCCGTTGAAATGCTTTTAGCATTTAAAACAGACTCTTCAATTTTATTTATTTGTATATATACAAAGTAAAATTTTTGTTCATGCGCTATTTGCTCTTAAAGAGTATAAATGTCGGTACGAAAATCATTTCTCCCCTCCTTATAATTTGCCAACAGATATTTAATGACCGTTGATACCGAGATTAATCAAATTGTTTGATGTCTTTTTTAATATTTTTTTGACACAAATATGCTTTTTCTTTATTGTCACACCTATTTCTATTAATTTTTATCTTCAAAAAATCATATTCATCATTATGTCACCGTATAAATATTTATCTATTTTATTATTAAGTAAATTTTACCGGTAAATATCTATTTTGTCACACTCTAATTTATCCACCAATCGTCTTACACTTGTGAACGAAGGCCTCCCTGAAGGAGCACTAACTAATACGTAATACTTTTATGTATTCAATTGATAGCATTGTAATCTAACTCTGCTTAAATTTCATTTCATTACCCAGTTGTTTTCGCGTCATTGGATACGAAATCAAGTTTATAAGGTCTTAGCGGGGTTTCTCTAGATCTACGGAACCGATATTACAAATTAGCTTATAAATAGAAAGCCACATTATTTGTGAGTGTTATAGGCTATGTAATAACTCTTGAAAGTGGGGAAGTTCGTTATTTTAAGGTAAAAGATGCGAAGAAATATTGGCGCGAGTGAAGTTGCGGAAAATAGCAAATAGCTCTTAATCTTACCGTGTTCGTTTGTCTCGCTAAAACCCGAGAACGGCTGGGGCTAATTTAGCTGAGTTTAGTTCGGAAATGTTAGTCGTAGTCCAGGGGAGATTTAAAGGGTGAAATTTGAAATTACTTGATAATCCAAATGTCACATGTACGAAGTAGCGGGCATAGCTAGTTTATAATATTAATAGGGACGAACCAATACTTTTTTGATAAACTAAAGCTTCTGTCACTTGATAGAGATTGTGCTTGGGCCCTTGTTCCACATTGTACATAAAACATACAATTATTTATAGAAAGAAATCATTATAAAATTATAGAGCAAAGGTACTCTTAAGAAATTATTAAATCCACTATTTTATGTACTATTTAAATCCAACTCAAGTCTTATGATGTGGACCATCTGTTAACCAACCAGTTTTTTCTTCCAATAATGTTTAGGTTTCATTCAATATGAATTCCTGAGCTATATTAAAATGTAATCTAAATACCTACTAACTTACACTAACCTACAGAGCTAAATCGATTGTAACTCATTAATAAAACCTTTGAACTTTAACTTGAATGTCGTCTAACTTACTATGAACGAAAAACCTTATTTTTGTGCCCTTGACCAAGGTCATATTTAAGGTCAAGACCTTGCTCGGTAAGAAGTGAAAGTATTCATCATCAGCCTATCGCAGTCCACTGCTGGACATAGGCCTCTCCAATTGCGCGCCACTTGGTTCGATCCTCGGCTTCTCGCATCCAGCTCCTGCCAGCCATCTTGCGCAGATCATCACTCCACCTGGCCTGTGAACGTCCTACACTACGTTTGCCGAGACGCGGTCTCCACTCAAGAACCCGTCTACCCCAACGGTAATCAGTTCTTCGGCTAATATGGCCTGCCCACTGCCACTTCAGCTTGCTAATCCTTTGGGCTATGTCAATGACCTTGGTTCTCTGCCGGATCACCTCATTCCTGATGCGATCCCTCAGAGAAACGCCGAGCATAGCCCTCTCCATAGCACGCTGAGCGACTTTGAACTTGTGGACCAGCCGTGCCGTAAGTGTCCACGTTTCGGCTCCGTATGTCATGACGGGTAGGACGCACTGATTGAAGACTTTCGTCTTAAGGCACTGTGGGATCGACGACGAAAAGACCCGACGAAGTTTCCCAAACGCTGCCCAACCCAGCTGAATTCTCCTGTTCACCTCGTCCTCGAAGTTGTTTCTACCTAACTGCAAAGTCTGCCCGAGGTACACATATTTTTGGACAACTTCGAGAACGGCACCGTGTACTGCGACCGGTTCCGGTAGTACATGTTCATTGAACATGACCTTGGTTTTATCCAAGTTCATCCGTAGGCCGATGCGCACAGAAGAGTCAGCCAGGTCTTTCAGCATCTGTTGTAGGTCCTGCAGCGTCTCTGCCATGATGACGATGTCGTCCGCAAATCGCAAGTGAGAGATGTATTCGCCATTGATATTTATGCCACGTCCTTTCCAGTTTAGCGTCTTGAACAAATCCTCCATTGCATTTGTAAACAATTTCGGGGAAATAACATCCCCTTGTCTCACTCCTCGATGCAATGGTATGGGCTTTGTTTGTTGATTCCGTACTTGGACGGACATGGTGGCGGCTTCGTAGAGACATCTCAGCACTTGGATGTATCGCCAATCTACTTGGCAACGCTGCAGGGACTCCAGAACAGACCAGATCTCGATCGAGTCAAAGGCCTTCTCATAGTCCACGAATGCTAGACACAGGGGCTGATTATACTCTTCAGTTTTCTGGATAATCTGCCGCACTGTGTGGATGTGGTCTATGGTGCCAAATCCTCTCCGAAATCCAGCTTGCTCAGGTGGTTGGAATTCGTCGAGTCTTCGCGCAAGACGGTTCGTGATAACTCTTGAGAACAGCTTGTAGACGTGGCTTAGAAGCGAAATGGGTCGATAGTTCCTCAACCTGGTCTTGTCACCCTTCTTGAAGAACAAGATGACCACACTTCTGCTCCACGCCTCTGGAGTTCTCCCTTCGAACAGGACAACGTTAAAAAGCTTTTGGAGCTCCCTCAGTACGGGCTTACATCCAGCCTTTAACAGTTCTGTTGTAACGCCGTCCTCTCCAGGGGCTTTTCCATTTTTCAGCTGTCCAAGAGCCATCTCGATTTCGTCAGTGCTGACTTCTGGCAGGTCTTCGGTGTAGTGGCGTGTTAATGTGGCTCTAGAGTCCTCATTTTCGGGATCAGGTCGAGATGCATGCGAAGCGTATAAACTGCCATAGAAACGTATTACTTCGGAAAGGACGGCCGGCTTGGAAGTAACAACTTCTCCACTTGCTGTAGTCAACTTCGTCAGGTGGCTTCTTCCGAGAGATTGTACAAACACCTTTGACCCCCGATTCTGCTCGATCGCTCTTTCGATCGAAAGAGTATTGGAGCATCGGAGGTCGTGTCGTACTAGTTTGCTGATCTCTCGGTTTAGAGTCCGTTTTGCTGACGAAGTAAGAAGTGGGTTTTCACGTCGGTACTTCATTAGCCCTAGGGTCCCTTCCGAAAGTTTTGATTTCTTGCCCTCACGCTGCATTTTACAAAATTTCGTACCTTCCTCCCTGAGGATTCGAACCACATTTTCAAGGTTCTGGTTTACACCCGTTGTGGTTTCCATGGAAGCAAACCGGTTTTCCAGATTTGACTGGAATTTTTCAGATCCCATCACAGCTTGGAGCAGAGTTGGTCGGAGCCTAGATTTCATCAAACGGACACGTTCAGCTTTAAAGTTGATATTCAGAGAGCCTCGGACGAGTCGGTGATCACTACCGGTGTTGAACCTATTGATCACTGAGACGTCTCTGAATATGTGCTTTCTATCCGTCATGATGAAATCGATCTCATTTTTGGTCATAGCGTCGGGGCTTTGCCACGTCCACTTTCTTTGGGGCCGTTTTTTAAAGAATGAGTTCATCAAGAACAGTCCCTCTCGCTCGAGAAAGTTGACGAGCATTTGCCCCCTATGATTTCTGCTTCCAAATCCATGGGATCCTATTACCGATTCGCTGCAATGTTGTACTCCCACTTTGGCGTTGAAGTCACCCATAACAACGTTGTAGTGGGTTTTAGTAGTGAAGTGAAGGGCTCTCGATATGTCATCGAACATATCCTCCACCTCATCGTCCGAGTGGGCCGAGGTCGGTGCGTACACTTGCACTACCTTAAGGCTATACCTCTCGGTAAGCTTGACAATGAGGTACGCTACCCTGTTCGACACACTAGACATTTCCACAACGTTGCTAGAAAGGGACTTGTTAACCAGAAACCCAACGCCACCTTGAGATGGTTGGTCTCCCTGACGGAAGTACATGAGATGGCCTGAATCAAGGGTTATGGTGTCCTCCCCCTCTCTTCGGACTTCACATAACCCCAAAATATGCCATCTAATTTTCTCAAGTTCCACTTCGAGTTGTGCCAGATGCGAGTTTAGCCGTAATGTGCGGCCATTGTGGCCTACCGTAACCCGGAGATTCTTAGCACCCCCCGCCTCGCCGTTACCATGGTCGCCACCATGACCAGGAATAGCGAGACTGCCGGGAACTGGGGGCCGTGGCATATTTTGTAGCTGCATGGAGGTTTATGCCCATAATCACCACGCTGGGCAGGCGGGTTGGTGATCGCAGGGCGCAGTTCTTTGCACCGGTGACGCTGCTGCCCATCACCGGCCTATTACATTTAACTACGCCTGTTGGGATGGGTATACCGCCATCGGTCGGTTGCCAGAGCCTCGTTCGTCGTTCAGCAGGATGTACCGCGTGCAGGTGAGGTTGGCTTGGGGCGAAAGATTGAGGTTCACCCCCTTACACCCCAGTGAAAGTATTAAAACATACAATTTGTTTAATCCTGTCCAGCAATGCTGCTTCCTTTGGAGGGTTGTGAACCCTTACAGGGTTGTAAATAGCCTGATCCGGCCCATGGAGGTAAAGCTAAGCATTCACAGACCAATCACCGATAGACAGATATTACATTATGTTTACACAATCAAGGTTGATTCAAACAGTGAGCGAAACAATTTACACACTGAATATTCACATCACAATCAATTTATTAATCATACTGGCGGTATGGCCATCCGTCACCAAAGTTCAAGATTATTTTACTTTTGCAAAGATAAATCCTTACGGCCCACAAGGAACTCGGCTAGAAAACATCATCCGTACGGTGGTACATACGAACAAATCCCGTTTTCTCCATAATATAGGCACGCGTCCTTACGCTGATTACCTATAATTTCCGATTATCTCACTTAGACACAGCCTAAAAAAGTCACTACAAGTCACATTTTCTTTAGAGTATGTCACAATGAAGAGGATTTCCAGAGCGTACACCAAATAACCGGTTTGATATCGAACACAATTAGCTAATACAAATCTTAACATAAACACAAAAACCATTTATAAGCGGTACCATTTATATCGGTAATCTTAGGTAAAGAAATAATTGAGGTACATAATGTCCACAGTAACTTTTTGAGATTGAAGGATTTCCAGGTCTTGTGTTGTAATTAGGTAGTAACTAAAATCGGAATACATTTCAGTTTTGATTGATTACATTATGACCCAACCACCAAAGTTCTGGCATGTATCACGATTAGTAATGGAAGGTAAGGGAAGGAGGATAAAAATACTTTAAGACTGGTCTAACTGGATTATTCTCATTCCTAAAGACTAACGAAAAAATAAATTAAACCCGGTTAGTCGTTTTGAAGATATTATGTGATTACAAATACTGTTACATGAGATATTTATATGATATTTATTTGCTTACGCTCAAGATTTCATTTAAAAAGTAAGCTGTATAAATTATCCATATGAATGTATGAAGAATGAAGACCCTTAACCTCATAGCCCTTTTTAGATCGAAATTTGATAGCATTAGCTTTATTAGATTGTTAATGTCATAATCCTTTGATGAGCTCACGTAATTAGAATAAAGTCTGGCTGGAATCAAGTTCATGGCCATTATGTCTCTTGTCAGTAATCAATCTTTATTTTGATTCAGATGTAAAATGTTAAAAACAATAAAAGCTGTAGTCTTTAAGAATACTATTAAATTTAATTCTACAAATATGTATTACTAGCTGACAACTGTAAGAGTGATGTTAATAAGTGTGACTTTTTTTTAAATCTTTTAAAGGGGAACAATTTTTTGATGCATTGTTTTTGTAAATGTTTGACCAATTATGCAGTGCACGCAATAGTAGCTCTCAGAAGGAATAACTTTCTCCCGTTTTTGCAACATATTTCATTGATACTCCTTTTGTTCATAGCGTGATGATATATCGCCTATAGCCTTCCTCAATAGCTGGGCTATGTAACAGTAAAAGAATTTTTCAAATAGATACTTCATAAGATTAGCGCGTCCAACCAAACAAACGAACTCATCAGCCAAGGATTTGGTCAAATGAAGGTTTTTAGAAAACTGATGTGTTTTATAAGAATAACCTCTATTAAATATACTTGAATTTTGATTGACGATCACAACTGACGTTGAAGTGTGCGAAATCTTATGAATTATGATAATTAAAGATAAATCTGAATGAGCAAACTTTTATGACACGCGAAAGACACTTTCAAAATTGAATTTAAAAATACTAAAGTTATTAAAACAATGACCACAACTAAAATAAACTTGTGTTTAATCACGATGTTTTTTATTCAGTCATGAATAGTGAAAAATAGTAGGACCAAACAAGCGCGTTCGCATCCTTTCATCTTTGGCTAATATTATACAAACAAAAGGTACTAATAATGAGAACAAAGACCCTTCCCTACAGAAACAAAAGAGTTTTCATAACAAATTACTTACTAACTAGGTTTGTTGACGGCTTCTCTTTGTGGGATTGTAAAAACACAAGTAAAATGTTAACAAAAATAAAACCAACTTCAAGGTTCGACTCGATTTCTCTTGGATGCCATAATCAGATCTTAGTATCCTTATCATGGTACTACCATTGGGATATCTTGATTTCCATTAAAAAAAGTATCATCAAAATCAGTTTATAAACGAGGAAGTTATCCGCGAACACACATAAAAAATTACGGTCTAATTGAGGACCTCCTCTTTTTTTGAAGTCGGTTAAAAATAGACATAGGTGTTGTCGTATTTCATTGGTGAGAGCGAGACCTATCTCGATGATGCAGGAGCATCATAATAGGCCGCCATAGTGTGAGTTATTATTATAGCAGCCTATTGCAAAAATGCAGCATGGTGACATGTTGCAATGGTAAAAAAATAGTAACGGAATGCCGTATAAGGTAAAGTTCTAAGAATTTTCAAGAAAAAACAAATGTAATTTTAATTAAAAAAAAATTATAAAGTGCTTTAATTAATATTATATTCTTAATTAAAAGGAATTACTAAGGAGAGTACTTAGGAGGGCACAAAGAGAAATAGTTCAAGAAGAAGTATTTATGCACGTACAAATTTCATTAATTGTAATTTAAATAATGTTGAATCATGTGGAACAAAATACAGCCATAAATCATACTTTTAACGTCTAAAGCGTTTTCCTTTTGTCTCAAAGGTCAACAAACCTTTACCGAGGAGTGAAAAGTTGTTGTAATTAATTTTTCGTTAGAAATTGTCTTTGTAATCGCTTCTAAAAGTCTGTGAATTAACATAAATGCTGTTTTGATTGTTATTGTACTTTTGAGGATATAACATCGCAGCGTTACTTCTTAGGAATCGTAAAGTTTATACAGTTCAGAGAAAATAACATTTACCCGAATTATGTGTTTATTTGTTTTAGCTTTAGGCCTTGTTTTCCTTCTCAGTTCTACAGATTTTTTAACCGCTTGTAACATTTTCAGATATCAGAGCATTTATAATACTTCTTAGGTTAACTTTTATTTTAATTTTGATCATCCTTCGAGTTGTTTCACGATACCATACAGCTGAATTTCCTTTTTTAGACCTCCACAACCTAAGTACTAGAAGATTTCGAAATACTACTATTGTTCGAATTTTGTTTAAATTCACCAAATAAAAATATCGGTAAGCTTATTCTAGTACTATTGCGATTATTCAAAAAACTACTGAACTTGGATTAACACGAAGTAGAACGAAATACTTCGGAATAAAATAGCTCTGTCAGCTCTTATTAAAGTTACAGAATTTGGTGAAAGAGAAAAATGGGTTTTACCGTTGAAAATGTTACATTACGAAAAATTGGATGAATTCCTTTAAGAAAATCCTGCTAAGGGTTTATTTAAACAAATTTAAAGTTAAAATCAAGTGAAGTTCTACAATCTGTAACTCGTATTTATTTAATGTAATTGTACCCTTTCATTGGCGGTCTCTGGAATTTCATGTTCCTCATCTTAATTCTAATGTTTTATTTTCCGTAGCCAGCTTTCACCACAGCATTTATTAAAACAAATACTATTTCTAGTCCGGGTTCATCAACTTTATTGTTAATTCCACAGAAAAAAAGAATAATAGTTAGAAATGGTGTCGAGCAGCAAGTGCAAGGTACACTGTGTCGCCTAAACGCACACATTAACGATCAATAATATTATACACACATAAAGAACAATATCCTAATTCGTTCAAATGATGCTACGAATATAAGTTCTAAAAGCCACTTACAATGTTACTAAATACAACCTTATATCTTTCAACTAAGGTAGGGTTTCACTTGCATATTTGTGTTCGTGGGAGGTTTCGTCGAAAACCTTAGGGATTGACATTTGTCGAATATAATATAATTATATTACAATAATTTTTAAATTAATATTATTTGGCTGATACTCAGATATCCTTTCATTCGACTTTATAATTATTTTGTTGCAAAACATTGCAACTCCCTTATCTACCTAAAATAAATTATATACTTTGTATATTTAGGTATATTTCAGAAACTTTAAATGAATAAAAGCGGCTAAGTGCGAGTCCGACTCGTCCATGAAGGGTTCCAGAGCAAGTAACATAAGATAATTTTTATTTTATTTTTATACTAGCTGACCCACGCAACCTCGTTTACGTCTCCTATTGCCCGTTGCGTAATAATTTCCCCCCCATTTTTGTAACATTCTTCATTGCTGCTCCGCTCCTTTTGGTCTTGGCTTGATGATATATAACTATCTAACATTGAAAGAATTTTTCAAATAGGACCAGCGGTTCCTGAGATTAGAAACAAACAAACAAAATCTTCATCTTTATATATTAGTATAGATTGGTGTTGATTGAATAAAAGGTAAATTGCAGTTTACGATTTATACCGTATTAAAAACAACTACTTAATAGATTTCATTCAAAACAAATTTTGGGGGAAGTTTGTGTTGTAATGTAAATCATATATATTTTATTAGTTTTATCATTCTCTTATTATAGAAGTTTCAATTTTACCACTTTGGAAGTGTCTCTCTCGTAAACTATTCAATTTAGATCAAATAGGTATTAGAAACCTCGATATCACTTTTGAAGACCTATCCATAGATACACGTATGGGTTTAAAGAATTTTTTTATTTTGGATTTTTGTTATGGGAAACACAATTTTTTTTTTTTGTTTTTGTGTGAAAATCTTAATTCACAGAATACATCTTCTTACCAAGTTTCAACATTTTAGTTCTTATAGTTTCGGAGAAAAGTGGCTGTGACATACGGACGGATGGACAGACAGACCGACATGACAAATATAAAAGGTTCCGTCTTTTGCCTTTGGCACGGAACCCTAAAAAACGACTATGCATTTTACTGCGGTAGAACAATACTTGATTTCACAAATTGTTGTTCTGAGTCTTAGTGTACTTTACCGTATACTGTTATTTAATCAAAAGTACTTACACACTATCTTTTGTATAATCAAATCTGTTTATTGGTCTGGTGGCTATAAAATTTTGGTATATGACATATTTATAAACTTTTTATTAAGTAAAACATTTAATTTCAAATATACCTCCAAAATAAGTTTAATAAAAAAATTGCGATTAAACAAAATCGTATATTGTTTTAAAACTATAGTACAATATAAATCGGATACTAAACGTAAAATCACTGTAAAAACCAATATCATCGATAACGATATCGATTAAATTTGTCTACGTCCCTATGGCAAAGAATTGTAAAAATTACTTTTACTAAATATTATCATGCCAAATGTTTTAAAACATTCCGCAGAAAATGTAGTTCATTGCTTGCTCTCTTCTCAACTATGCACATCATACTTTAATTTAATACGTAATGTATAATTATTTTAATAGATTAGAATATAACGGTATGTATGTGTATTACATAATACTTTTTAGATTATTGTTAATATCGCTTAAAAACAAAAGTTTTTAGACTCATTGATGATACGATATGTTTCTTTTGAGTAAATTGTAGTCCTTGCTTCGTTTTCAGCGCGTAATTATCAGACAGTTCGGCATAGCAATATTTTTTTACGCAGCTACGTTCCCGACGAAAGTAATATGTGTATTAAAGCGTTCAGTTGATGCCAGCAGAGACATTAGTGATATCGGTGCTTAATTGCGGCGCGCCTGACCCGCCTACATCGCATTTCTACCTTTTATTTTCCTCTTCTGTGGTTAATTCATTATCTATCCTTTGAGTTTATTTTATTTTTCTATCTACCCTATTTTAATTTCTCTAATAAAAAAACTATTTTTTCCATTTACATTTAAATAGATAGTCAGATTGTCATTGGTTCTTGATTATATACCGAACACTCTAAAAACTAGCGTCATAATAATAATAGCGCAAGGTTCCTCATCTAGCATTAATTACATTCTGAACCTTTTTTTGCACAGTCAAGTAAGTTTACGACCTTTTTTGTTTTGCAACTTGCTAGTTTATTGAAGTCGATAGAAAAGCAATTACTTTTTTCACGAAAAAAAACTCTGCTGCTGGGGTGGTGAGAAAATAGTAAATTATGTCTCAGTTTTATTTTATTGTTGACAGTTTCGACGTAAAATACATTATTTATAGGTAGATGAAAATAGCTTGTTTATATCACAAAGGTTTGACCTGAATTACCCATTTTAATTTAGCACTAAAATTATTTTCATAAATAAAGTAGATATAGGTGATGGTTTAAGCACCTACCTGCATAGGTTTTTGTGGTATAGCGAGACTTGTTTACCAAAAAAATATTTCAAAAGTTACAATATCTTCTATATCCGTCCCGCTTTACAACAAAAACTATGTTTAAAAGTCCCAAAAGTCTGATTTACTGTTCATTTTTTTGATTTAATTCTTTGTTTTTTAAATTTTTAGATAGATACATAGACATCACTTTATTTGTACGCCAGGGTTTACAAACATTATATAAACATAAAACTAACAACAAATGTGATTTATAAAAGGTGCCCTTAAAGCTTAAAGCGAGTTCTTCCAGCTTACCTTTGAATTTACTAGTTTCATTTTAAGCTGGTGCTAGGTATATAATAGACTGAATGAAGCGATTTCTACGAGTATTTTTTATTGACAATATTATTTTACACACACAAATATACTAATGCTATTCAGTCATTATCATCATCCTCCTACCCTTTTTCCAACTTTATTTGAGATCGGTGCAATGAGTTATCTTTCCTCCATTCTGCTCTATCACTCTCTCTCAGTTCACTGCTTACTCCCTTCCTGGCTATATACTCATTAATGCAGAACATCCATTTTTTCTTTGGTCGGCCTCTTCTTTTATATCCGTCGATTTCTATACTTAAAACTTTCTTAACTACATTTTGCTCATCTCTACGCGTCACATGTCCATATCAGGATAATCTGTTGCTTCTAAATTTTTCATTCTCTGGTGCTACTTTCAGGCTTTCTCTAATGTAATCATTCTTCACCTTATCCATTCTATTCATACCACACATGCATCTGCAACATTCACATTTCAGCTATGTACAGGCGTCTCTCATCAATTTTCTTCCTTGGCCAATACTCAGATCCATGCAGGACGGCAGGTCTGATGATCGTATTGTAAATTTGTCCCTTTAACATTAAAGGGAACCTGGGATCGCAAATAGTTCCCGTTACCTGCCACCGCTTCATCTATCCTGCATTGATTCGATGCTGTACAGATCTATCTATTTCGGCATTATCTCGTAACAGCGACCTGAGGGATTTGAAATCACCAGACAGCCAAATGCAGACCGGAATCGCTGTGCTCCAATGCTATTCAGTAACTATTAAAGTAAGTCGGTTGACAAAATAAAAACTGTACTTACAGATCTGACTTATCAGAAGATTTTGGTCAAGATAGACCATAAATTGTTGTTAAAAAAACTGTACGAGTACCTGAGGATTCATTTCAAGTTATTAGGTAACGTGGTCCATCCCTTAATTCATTTGAAAAATATCGTTTTCAGTATTTTCTATCTGAATTAAAAATCATCTTTCCTGGTGCTTTTCATAAATAAGTAAAGATAATATGTACTTTCTGAGAACACCGCTGACTCGTCTCTAGTCTATTTTTACGAAATGAAACATTGAGGTTGCTTTAAACGCGCCAAGTCATCTTTAGATGTCAATATTTACGAAGTCTCAATGACTTAGCCGAGACTCATTAGGAGCTTAGGGCTTCTTAGCGGGCTTGCTTAATGGAATATAAATTTACTTTGTGAAATATAGGAGTTTTAAATTTTTTGTGTAAGTATTACTTTTAGTAAGTGTTAATTCTCACCTAAATTTTGCCTCGTAAGTGCTAAAATAACTCTAGTGGCAACTGTCACAAATATCAAGGTATATTTTAGGGATTGTAGTAACATTTTTGATGATAGTAAAGCAGCTATATATAATTATTCCTAGGATAAGTTTATGGATTGATTTAATAGATTAACACTATCACAACCATCTATAAGTTATACTAATGGACATATATAGTCGTTGCAGTAATAAAATTAACAAGAAATTGTTATGATATGTTGTAATGTCATTTACGAGCTCGTGATAGCATCACGCGAACCGTAAATCATTTTACTACAACAAGTTCAAGGAAAAATAAATAAAAAGGCAGGAACACTTGTTTTTCGTAGAACCTACAGCGAATTATAAAATATACTAAAATAGTTAAGGACAATATAAAAATTTCAAGAGTTTGGAAGCAATTGGATTAAAGACTCCCACACAATAACTATTGCGATGTGATGCGACGTAGGCACTTACGATTCAAATTACTACAATACGAATTCGTGCGGCAAAGCGTTGGTTCATGTGGTCATCCTTCCGACCACAAAGAGATGTCCTAATGATTTTTTTGTATGAAATGGATGATGAAAAATAGAATGAAATAATAAATAAAAATAATATAAACGATTTATAGATACAAATAAAGAAGAAAACAGTTTGTAAATGTTATAAAAGAGAATAAAAGATTCACAAATATTTAGTTTATGTTCTTCAGTATTTGAACAAAAATAAAATAACATATCAGATCCTATAAATTATGCGTAGCATATAGTTACCTAGTTAGGTAACTTTACACTACATATGTATGTATAGCGCTATCTAGTAAAAAAACAGTAAAGAAAAAAAGAAAGAAATTAGTGCTATCTAGAAAAAATCTCAGAGTAGACCAAAAATTTTGTCAATAAGTGTGACATAACATCGCATGAATGTACGATGCGAATTAGATCGCAAGTTCTTGCGGTGCTCGCAGATATTTACGATTCGTTGTGAACTCGCAATTTTGTGTGGGCACCCTAAAATAAATAGAGTATTTCATATCATTTCAATTGGTCTCTTTATGGGACACTCAATCTTTATTCTTAGTTTTAATCAGTTTACAAACACCAAATAAAAACATACTAAACTATTTTTACAGAATTAAAATCAAATAAAAAAGGTACTTAACGCATGTTGTCTTAATCTTAATTAAATATGTAATAAAACATGTTTTCTACAGAATTTCCCTATAGACGATAGTATATATCGAAATTCTATAGTTGTGTTGAAATGTTATGGTAATTGCTACGAGTAAAAAAATGAAGTTCAACTGTATCGTAATTTAGAGCAGACTCTAACTTAGATAATGAAAAAGGCTCGTAGGTAGAGATATGAGCAGACTAGGTGACTCCTCTAAGCTACTAAGTAAGGTAACCTTTGATAAAGTTTGAAGCAGAATTCACACAAGTCAGTCCAAAGGAACTAACAAAAGGAATCATTCTTGAAGACATATAGAATACCTAAAAAAAATCTTAGAGAAATCATTTTAGGTCAACAAGAATATTATTCATTCATCCACTGACATGGTGTTGTGGTTAACATAAGAAATCAATAGCGTGTATTTAAATACTTATTTATTTGTGTAAAAAAAGTAAAACTTCTTATTCAAAATTGAAAGTTTTTCAAATCGGAAAACTTTAAATCAAAATCATTAAATATGTATAGCTGGACTTCTTAAATACGACAAAAAAAAACTTAATCCGCATTCAATTTGAAATTCGAATGGATTTATACATTTTTCATTGTTTTACTAAAAGCCTCTGAGGGTATTGCGGGGAGATACAGGAACAAAAGACGGATTTGAGAGCTATGGTAACAGGCTTTTGTTTTACCACGTCATTGTAATGTACTGTTTGAAGACAGGCTGAAGCAATCAAACAAATTACTAATGATCAGGACAGTTGTAGAAACTATTATTTAAATATTATTTATACTCATGTATATCATAAATATTATCTATACTCTATACAAATAAATAAAATTGGAGTGTATGTTTGTAATATTAAAGTAAACGTTTTTTACAAAATGCAAATGTATGTAAACACGGTACTTATATCAAGCCGACTGCCGTTCAAGAGGTCTCGGATTCGAATCCCGGGTCGGACCAAAAAGTGTTATGGACTTTTTCTGATTGTAGAAATACTTGATAACAGATCGGACTTTGGAAGATGGATGGATCTCTCCCCGGTCGTGTCGGTTAACCGTCCTATCGGGTTATGAGAGTGGGGTACAGAGAGTGCACTTGAGTTTGCGCACACAACTATGCACTATAATATTTCCTGCGTAGTTGGGTGGTCTCCATTGAGACTGGTCGTCGTGGCCGTTATCGGCTAGGAGAACATCACATATACCAAAATATTTTTTTTTCAATTTTGTCTGTCCGTCTGTCCGTCCGTTTATTCCGGCTAATCTCTGGAAAGGCTGGAGTGATTTTGGCGGGACTTTCATTGATAGGTCCTCCTCCTCGCGTCGTTAACCTCACTACTGAGGGTCGTGATTCCCCAGGAGTGGTATGATCTTTTGCCGTACAGCCGCTCGCCACTCGTTCCTCTCCTTGGCCGAATGAAGAGCAACATTGGTAGGTAGCTAATGATAAAAAGAGTAATTTAAGCTACTTTTTTAGACTAGATAATAATTGCAGGTAACACCACGGGGTTCAGCAAGTATAAAATAAATGAATCAATTTAAACTTTTTTAAACTTTCCTGGGAAAACTTTGTACCTCAATAAAGTTTCCTCAGGAACGTAGTTAACTGAACTTAACTTGTTTTTGAAATCGAACATTCCTTGACGAAAGTTTCCGATTTGGGTTAAATTAATCTAGTTGAATCGAATCTCAAGACGACATAGATTTTTAAATCAATATAGTTTATTGTAATAAAATAATTTTGCTTTAAGAATACTTCCTAATACTGACACAGTTAACATCTGAATACTTTGCATTATCCTTTGAATCATCCATTCCATCCATTCTGTGAATATAGCAAGCATGTTTAGTTTCGCGTTTCGCTCACGTAAATATAATCTATGTGGTAGA
Organism: Spilosoma lubricipeda; assembly: GCA_905220595.1. Lineage (NCBI taxonomy): Eukaryota > Metazoa > Arthropoda > Insecta > Lepidoptera > Erebidae > Spilosoma > Spilosoma lubricipeda. The sequence goes on from HG992295.1 coordinate 7,042,710, forward strand.
CTGGCATTTGCACTAAGATGACCTTTATTATAGTATTATTCCAGAAAAAGGCTGTTGAAATATACAATATGAAATATACAATATAATTTACAATAATGACTTTCTTTATGATTCAAATAGAAAAGCTAATTTAATCAGAAACTTAATAAACCCATGAAATGTAAAGTCAAATCGAATATGAATTTTATATTCCACCTGGATCTAAAGGGTTGTTTAAGTAATATAAGTGGTTCGTTGTTAAATTCAAACATTGCTACATTAAATTAGAGCTTGAGGATAGTTTATCCTAAGTTAATTCTTCAACGAAGTGAAGTTTCCTTGCTGAAACGTTAATTTTATTATTATTAGTTTAACCAACTTCATACGCGACTTGAGTTATGTTATGCATTACCTTACAACTTAGTGTGCTGAAGTATGCACGAGAGATGGAAATTTAATATATGATAAAATTTAGTCTTTGTAATTGTTATACACTAAACATTTATTAATATCCTTTTAGTTTGTTAATGGTTCAAAAATGTAAAAAAATCAGGACAGGGACAGACTAAGTTTAAATTTGGATACGACAACAAACAAAACTGGCATTATATATATATAATACTAGCAAACCCGGCGAACTCCGTATCGCCACCAGATGGCTTCGTTTTTTGTAACATTTCATTTTTTTATTAAAAGATGACGAAAATTTTTTTTTGTTGTATATTTGAAAAGGAAAATTTTTATTTCATTTCACAACAATAATGAATTAATTTCGATTACAAAAATAAAGTGTTATTTAGTTGAACTTCTCTAAGTAAATGCAAGGGAATACAAAGTAAATACTGAATCGAAGCGTTATACGTGTCCGCAAATTATCCGTTTCATTGAAGTGCTCTTTGGTAAACCACATTTTTTGTTTTTTGGTCTAGCGGATGGTTTCGCAACTCGTGAATACGCAACGTATAACTGCCCATGTGAAAAACAATGATTTTCTAAATGTATCCCACAAACACTAAGCGATTGGCCTTGCGACTTGTTAATTGTCATTGCGAACGCAAGGCGAACTGGAAATTGCAATCGTTTGAAGTCAAACGGAAGATCAGTCGGAATCATTGGTAATCGAGGAATACATACATTTTCACCTGCGTACTTTCCGTTAATAATGGTTGCCTCAATCAAATTCGGCATAAGTCTTTTTACCGAAAGTCGAGTACCGTTGCAAAGTCGCGGTGGATTCAAATTACGGAATATCATAATAACTGAACCAACTTTGAGTTGCAAGTTATATGGTGGAATTCCTGGTATCTCCAGAGAGGTCAAAAACTCCGTTGGATAATTTACTACATCATCGGGATTTGTTATGGAGTCAACGGATTTGTATGTCACCAAATCGCCAGCAATTTTTGATTGAATGGTGAAATTCAGTGCGTGTACATCATAATTATTTGCGGAAAGAATTGCTCGTTGACTTAACCAAGCATAATTCTGATAATTCTCACTAATGTTTGGGAAAACATTTTCAATAAGAGCTAATTGAGAGTCCACAAATTGGTAAAAGTCGTTGGTAAGAGTAATTAATCCAGATGTCGCATCAACTGGGACTTTTCCATTTCCAACAGCAAACAAATGTTTGGAAAATTGTGCAGCACTTTGATCATTTTGAAGTTGAACTCTCATATTAGTGGTTAGCGATAATGTTTTTACGTTATTCCATAAAGGTGATGCCTTCAGGCAAGCATTCAATTCATCTGCAGGCGTTCCACGGGGAATTACTGGCAACGTCTGCCTGAAATCGCCTGCCAGCAATATCATCAAGCCGCCAAAGTTGTTGTTATTTCGCCGAAGATCCTTCAGTGTGAAGTTAAGTGCTTTAAGTGATTTCTTATGTGCTATTCTGCACTCATCCCAAACAATGAGCTTGCATTGCATCAACAATTTATTTTCCCATTGCACTGGATCGGGAAATATTGCATGTTGGAGTATCAATTGTGTTTAAATTGAGTGGCAACTTAAGCGCAGAATGTGCAGTACGACCGCCATCTAGAAGAGTCGCCGCAATTCCAGATGATGCTAACGCCAAAGCTATGTCACATCTTGATCGAATAGTGGCCAAAATCAATGAAATGACAAATGATTTCCCTGTTCCTCCAGGTGCGTCCAGGAAGAATAGACCACCAGTATTATTGTCGACCGCTTGCATTAATGTTTTGTATACTTGTTTTTGCTGTTCATTCAGCAACGGCACATTATTTTGAACGAATTCCTGCAATGTATGAACATTGTATTGCAGCTCTCGATTTAATTCTTGGTTAAATGCATCGATCGATTTGGCGCAATAATACCTACTTCAATCAGTAGCTTGTTTGCAATAGTCAAGCATTGATCCTCAATCAGAATCAATAATTCATTGTAGATTTCATCGTTTATTTGGATGTCAGGATTATTCGTTTGAATGCGCAAGCGATGCAAGTCTTCACATATGTCGTCTTTGTATTTGTTCCATAACTGAATTGGTTGTGAAGGAAAACATGTGGTGATGATAATTGCGAACAGCGTTCGTATTTGGTACGCATTTGATGAAACAACTGAATCCGCAAGTGTTAAATCCCAATGAGAATCGTTCTCCAGCAAACCCAATAGTTGACATGCTTCTCGATATGTTTGGCATTGGTGGCCATTCACAGTTTTCAAATGCGCAAATGATTTTCGTCCACGTACATTTACCAACAGCAGTCGCAAATAAAAATATTCATTTCTAGGATGAACAGTATACATGCGAGCTAGTGCATCAGTGGAAAACACCTGGGGCCAATCTGGAACTGGGGTTCCTTGTTTGCGACGTTGGAATTTATTTGTTGATTGATTCCAAGTGTAATACTTGGGTATTTCAATGTACATCAGCGTCGCTGCGAATGGATCTGCTTCACACATTGCAAAGAAGCAAGTCAATGTTGTCGATGGTGGTCTCTCAGCTCGTTGTGCCGCATTAGCCTCAGTGAAGTAAACTCTTTGACCATTTTCCAAATGCACTGCTAAATATAATTTTGCACGTACGTCATATCGTCTTGAGCGTATTCGTGCATGTGGCGTGGGCTTCCGATATAAGATGATGGGAGAATCGTCAGACGTCCAATATTCTGCACATCACCATCTGAATGAATAGCATCACGCAAGTGTATATAGTCCTCAGATCGTAGCTTTGCCTGATTGAATCGGATGAACGCTAAACGTTCGGTCTCGACTTTGACATACATGTCAACAGCGAATTGCTGGAATAGCCGACAGCACTTCAGAATGACATTCTCCTCGTGTGTACGAATCATCATACGATACGCATAGTAATCCATTGCGCTTAGATTTTTATTCGTTGATACGCCTGAAAATGCAAAATTAAATGAATTGTTAATGGAAACCAATAATAGCAATAATTAGTGGGTGAATATTGTACCTGTAATTGGATCGACCATCTTCAACGTGATGTCGCATCCGTCTTGCCCTTGCCAATAAATGATTGGATATTGTAACGCATCGTACAAACGATGTGTCTCGTTTACACGATGCATGATATTGCTTCTTCGCTGAAGGACAATGTCTCGCGATTTAGTTGGATTGCCAACAATAATTGCACATGTTCACCTGTTGGGGTACCACTCTTATGACAAATTTGTGCGTATCCGATGGCATTCGTTCCAACCTCAGCATTATTAGCGTGAAAAAATGCTTGCAACTGTTTAATAATTCGTCTCTTTAACTGTTGTGTTCCCTGTATATTGCACCGCACATTCAGCTGATCCACCATCGACGAAATGAAATATATTTGCGGAAATTGATGCGGTTCATCTGGTGTTGGCACCATTGAATCATGCAAATGATATATTTGTCCTTGTATCTGTAATTGCAAACTATCATTTGTTGAAGAATGCGGTGTAACTTCTGATCGTGTGATGGTGTAGTGTGTGGTGTATATGTAGTTGTTATGTGTTGGTGTGAGTGATTGGTTATGTAAGTTGTATCTTTTACCTTGCAAGTCGGCATGAAGCCGCCTTCTCGAATGATATTAGCTCCAAAGGAAGTCATGCGAAAGCAGTTATTGTATTCAAGGATGTGTTGAAGAAAATGGCTGGAATCGGGATCCCTTCCATCGAACAATGGTTTCAGTGGCTGTGGTGGTGTAAGTAATGGATCCAGTTTGACTTTTCCACTTGCACAGCAATTAAACGCATTGCAATATCGGCATATAGTCGTCATTGGTCCAATATCTAAATTTTCATCATCACTGTAGTTCGCAGTGGTATCATATTGGAATGCCAAGCTATTATATGATGCCAATGATCTTCGTGTGCTCACGCGTTGTCTCAATCGGACATTTTTCTCTTATTATATTTTGTCTTTCCTCGCTTAAGTTCTGTGAATACACTTGTTGCAGGCTTGCATGTCTTGTGCGGCGGCCGATGTTCGCACGTCGTCCTCTAGGCATTTTGGACTATGGACAGAGTGGTCAATTCAACCTCAAATGCACGATCCACATAATTTACACATTTCAATTTACCACCTGACAAATGCCTGCTGTTGAAATTGAATAAAAATTTGCACAATACACGTGATTGATTTGATGGTTTCCAGTTGAAATGTTAGGAAACGAATAACTTATTTTTGTAACTTTTTTCACAATTTCACAGTGAACACAATACCGGTTTGTCAAATGAAATTAACTGAGCAGAGAACAATGAGTAACTGTCAAACAATGTATCACTGCTACTATCAAATATTGGTTTGTAGTACATGCTATGTATCAGAGATGGCGCTGTATGTGAAATTGTTTTTCCCGCTTTTCTGTTGAAATTTTCCTGAATTTTCTTTGCTATAAACCTCACGGAGCCCAAAGCCTTTCCAACGAATGCAAAACCGCGGAAATCGGTTCGTGCGTTCTGGAGTTATAGCGTCAGGAAGGAAAACCCGACTTATTTTTATATAGTAGATATGATGCCAGTTTTGTTTCTTAAATCTTCAAGGATTTTATTATAGTAATCATAGTAAATAAAGGAGCTAGGTTAAAAATATAAAAAAAGTTTTTAATTTAAACGGTTTTATTGAAACTAATGCACTAAAAGATATTTTCATAATGAACTGTGTTCCACTAATCAAGCCCTTTCATTTGATACCCATATTGAGGTATTCTTGTCAAAATTTGTAAACCACCATTTTGTAGCGGCAACCATCTTGGATTTAGAATGAAACAGTATTTATTTATATAATTGTATTGTCACCAGAACTAAAGGCGTGTACCAAATTTCATATCAATCTGTCAACAGGAAGGGGGTCAAATTTCTCTTACTAGATTTGACCCAAACAAACAAATAAATAACCAGGATAAGCTAAATAAAACCGTTTAAAAAAACCAGCCAAGTGCGAGTCGGACTCGCGTACCGAGTAATTGCAAGTTTCGAAATATGAGGCTTAAATTACTGTTTTGATTGCGTTAACATAGAAGTTTATTTTTGTTACACCTTAAAGGTATTATAGACTTGAGTATTTGATATGAATTTCAATTTAATACCTCTACGAGTTCATCACCAAAAGAGAAGTAAAGAAAAAAGAGTGGCTTCAAAATATTTTTATTATGATATAAAACTAAAAATTAATGTGCTTTCGAATTTTTCCTTTATCTGTGCTATAAGAAATTGTTTTGTACCAAATTTGAAGATTCTAAATTCACGGGAAGTACCCTGTACGTTTTGATTCCCTTCCCAGTGACGAAAATTTTCAGCATCAGCGGCTCATTGTCTAAAAATTAATGATTTTCGCAATTTTTACTTTATCTGTGCTATATGACATTGCTTCGTACCAAATTTCAAGATTCTGAATTCACGGGAAGTACCCTGTAGGTTTTGATTCCCTTGCGAGTGTCGAAAGTATGCAGTATAAATCTTTTGATCGCGTTGGTTTAGAAGTTTTTTTTTTATCTTTGGCTCTTCCACAATGACTCTACTCTGCCTGATGGAAAGCATAAGCAGAATCCAAAAATATGATGGTCACCATACTGCGAATGCAGACAATGCAATATGGTTACCCACACCAGGCGGGTTAGTGATGCTTCTGCAACATTGGGCCTTCAGTCTTGCGCTCACCAACGAAACATGACAGCACGATCGCTATCATTTTACGTTGATTTTCAGTGCGAGGATAGTACCGCCCCGGTCGAGCCGGCCCGTTCGTGCTGAAATCATTTACATTTTTCCGTTTGTTTTTTGTTACTCCAAGGAACAATAGACCTGAATATTTGATATGAATTTTAGCTTGATAACTCCACGTGTTCTTGAGAAAAGGGGTCTTAATGGATAGACAAACTGGCAACACAGTAATCCTTTTGAGGTAAGGAACCCTAAAAAGTTTTTTTATGATTTACTAATAATGTAGACCAGCATGAAAACGAACACAACTATAATTTAATGTAGTATACAATATTAATAGTACCAGGTCCATATGTATAGTAAAACCTATTTATTTGTATACGATAATGGAAGAACTCTCTAAGTAAACAAGGCTTCAACCTTGCGGTATAGCCAGCGAATTGATTGGCCAAGTGCTCTTCGTAGCGCAAATGGAATAGGAAGTCTCTAGAGACTCTTCAAATGCTTAAAGTAAATGTAGATTGTAAATTATTATGCTCTCAGATAAGGTAGAAAGGTATAGAGTAGTAATATTATTTGGTATTTTTGAAACTTATTTAAAAATAAAACCTACTACTTTTTACTACTTATACACGTTGAATTAAGAAGTTTTTCTTGATTAAAAGAGGGAAAGGGGGAATACACCACATTTGCCTAGACTGCTTTAAGAACAAAAGTGCACTGTGTTTCAAAAACGTGTCAAGATTCAAACGTGCTTCATTTTGTTTATACTGGTTTATCTTGCAACAAGGTTTCACTGAGATATGGCGTCGCAAAGACAAAGATACTTGAATACTGCGTCATACTATAGCTTTTGCTGTGAATTCTAGCTATTTTGAGTGTTTTACTATCATAACTTATACATACAAGTAATGATAGTAAAAACAACTTACACTGTGACTGTTTGGAGAGTTTTCAATGAGTAAGATCAAATTAAGATATGTATTAGTTCTATAAGTTACAGTTTCTTACACAGTATTGTTTTAATACGGATTGGTATAAGATTTATATCAAGTTTGCCTTCTCGTTGCATTATTAGATCTAACAATTTATACCGAAATTGATACGTAGGATATTATACCCACTGAGAGAAATAAATCAATCCTTATCATCGGCGTACATAATTATATTGAACAACATATGAAAGTGCTTTTATATCAGTATCTGTAATTTGAAGCATTTTTAGGATTAAATAACACATATATTTTGCAGAAATATTCAACATTCGCAAGTACATAAGTTAATTTTCTTAAAACATAGGAAACTATTTAAACAAAAATATTTTTAAATCATGGTTTCTATTTATTTTTCGATATCTCCAAGGTCAAATCTATCTCTATACCGAACTTCATCTAAATTGCTTTAGCTGAGCCGTAAAAGCGTAACAAGCAAACAGACACAGTTACTTTAAATATTATTCTATTAGTATGGCAGTAAGAATGGAAGTTCAAGGACTTATAACAAGCTAAAACTATAAATATGCAATAGTTTTGAAGTGTGATCTTCAATTGGCAGAATATTCTTGCTCCACAAACACGACCTACTTTAAACCTAGCGTTTGCAGTAAGTAGCTACAGGCTGACGAGAAACGGAAAGATGCTACAGAGCATCTTTACAAGAAAACTAGTTCCGTTCAGATCATAAAATGATAAAGATCATATGCTAACAGCGTCTAGAACATGGTTTAGAAAATTAATGATGTAGAAGGACTACGTATATCAAGATTGACAAACAACGAACGAAACAGTTTTGGGATCATAATTTTCTTTAGGTATATTTTCCAGTTACCAAAGGGTACTGAAATACATTCAATATGTCTCAATTGCCACTAATTATTCCTTTAAAAAAACACTTGAAAAGACATAGGGTAGGACTAATTTTGCTTCCAAACATGCGAACACCATAGGTTTATTCTATATCCATATTTATCGTTGCTACTTCTACATAAAGCAGTTTAGTAAAAATATTTTTAACTTTGCGGCAACTAAATGGTTTTGATCTTGTTTTGAAATCATCGTATCAATCAATATTTTGTTAGTTTTTAGTGTACTTTACAATTAATTCTGTGAATTGTGTAATGAAATTAGAATATATTTAATAATTATTTTGCAATATACACAAGTGAAAATGTAACTTTACACCGTGGGAGAGCCAGGCCTCGGCATGAATGTGCCGGCCCGACCGAAGTGATACCACGGCATCACATAAAACCGGTGTGAAATAGCTAAAACCACTGTGTTTCACCGAGTGAGTGAGGATGCCGGAGGCCAATACCCAAAGGTCGGCAACGCACTTGTGTTCACGTGGCACGCCTTTGGTGTTGCAGGTGTCTATGGGCGACGGTAATCACTTACCACCAGGTGATACGTCTGCTCGTTTGCCCTCTTACATCATAAAAAAAAAACTTAATCCGATGCTGTCAAATATGCACTATTTGAAAAAATAAGCATTTGCTTCTAAATGGCGGAGTGTCGTCACATTTTATTTTTCAACTTTTTTGTTTTATTTACCTACACATTTCAATGTCTTATCATAAACTCGACTTTGCAGTCGACCGAGGGCAAAAGGAGCTTTTACAACTTCAAGCCTCCCACGCAAACCCGAAAGAGCACTTCACTACAGCAAAATACTTTTATCCATTTCTACATACTACGCTATTGTGAAGGTTCTTGATAAAAAAAAAAAAAACTATTAGCAAATCCCGTCCCGATACGTCCCACTTGTATGCCCAACAGGAATACTACATATTTTTGGAAACAATACTAAATATGCTAATTCAGATTATGATATAAATTTGTAATTTCATACTGATGCATTCAGTTTTTAAATAAATGAGTAATAAACATAAACGATAACTTTTACCTTCATAATATTAGTAAGTTTTCGTCATCGCGAAGGGCGTTGCGTGACTTAAAGTATACCTATTATATTTTAATGCCCCGGTATATTTCAGCTCTATGTTAATATCAATAAATTACAGACTAGTATCGGTTTGACCCCGTGAATAATATACGAATCCAAAAGTGATGTGTATTATACGTTACTGTTATATCCTTGAACCATTTAGTCGAAGGTCAGTAACTAAATTATTCCATACGATTCAGCCTTGGAACATAATTTTCTTTATTTTTTTGTGTAGATTGTCTTGTTAGTCTAACGGATAGCGTATACGACCGCCGATCAAGAGGTCTCGATCTTGATTTTCATGAACATTTTTGACAACTGTTATCATTTGTTCTCAAATATACTGACAACTAGTTCAAACTTCGAGTTCAAATCGCACTCAGTACCGAAGGTCTGATGCCAGTCTGTAAGTGGTAAAACTGAAATTCAGGTAAAACCGGTTGAAATAGAAAGAGGTGGTGGGAAGATTGAGATCACGGTTACCTAGTCACTTGCAAAACAGTAACGAAAGAGTTGAAACCTGCTTTTCTTTGGCTGCTCCATTAAACCAGACAGGCTGTACATAAATGATACCATGGTTTAAAAAAAAAAACCGACAAGTACAGTCCCTAAAATAGAAATAGAATTCCGAAACTATAAGAACTATACTGTTGAAACTTGGTAAGTAGATGTATTCTGTGAACCGCATTAAAAATTTTATACAAAAATACAAATAAACAATAAATTTTGGGGGTCCCTATACTTAGAATTGAAACTCAAAAATTTTTTTTTCCCAAACCTGTACGGATCTGTATCTATGGATAGGTCTTCAAAAATGATATTGAGGTTTCTAATGTATTTTTTGTTCTAAACTTAATAGTTTGCGCGTGAGACACTTCCAAAGTGATAAAATGTCCCCCCCCCTGTAACTTCTAAGATAAGAGAATGATAAAAAAAAAAAAATGTGGTGTACATTACCATTTTTCACCAAACTTCCACCGAAAATTTGTTTGAATGAGATCTAGTTAGTAGTTTTTTTTTTTTTTTTTTTTTTTTTTTTATATTTGGCCCTGCCATAATGACTCTACTCTGCCTGATGGAAAGCATAAGCAGAATCCAAGAGTGATGGTCACCATACTGCGAACGCATTGTCTAATGCAACAATGCAGCATGGTGACCCACACCATGGCGGGCTAGTGATGCTTTCGCATCATTGGGCCTCCGGTCTCGCACTCACCAACGAAACACGACAGCATGATCGCTGTCATTTTACGTTGATTTTCTGTGCGAGGGTAGTACCGCCCCGGTCGAGCCGGCCCGTTCGTGCTGAAATCAGCGTGGCTCTACTACCTCGAAAAACGTCATAAAAACGTCGTTTTCTTTAATACGTCATAAACCGTAAACCGCAATTAATCGATCAAAGTTACAACGAACTACAAGAACTGTTATGTTATATTACTTATTGCTACCGAACCCTTCATGTGCGAGTCCGACTCTCACTTGGCCACTTTTTTACATACTAGTTTCATCACAAATGAAGTGCAGTACATTTATAATATAAAAATTCACACCTAAAATGAAAGTACTAAATTCCCTTTATTAAACAATTAATAGATTGAGTCACCAAGTCAAAGAAAATTTAGTACTTGAACATTGATTGACAATGCTGAGCAATGTAGTTTATACAAATGTCATACTTATCTAAAGGTATAGTTCTACTACTGGCCTAATAACTTCATTGATAAAATCAAATATCTAACAAAATTTTCATAAAATACATTTAAACTTTGACCACTATCTACGTAACAAGTAACGGGTCACCTGAGATTGTATCTTGATTCAGTGTGATAAAGTCGTATTGGTATGATTATAACCACTTTACATCTAAAATATTTATTGAATATTAATCGCTTTATTCATAAAAATAATATGAAAAAAAAAGTATAAAGGCCCAATGATGAAGAAGCATCACTTGGCCCGCCATGGTGTGGGGTCACCATGCTGCGTTGTTGCATTGTTTGCATTCGCAGTATGGTGACCATCACTCTTGGATTCTGCTTATGCTTTTCATCAGGCAGAGTAGAGTCATTTTGGCAGGCCATACATAAAAAATAAATATACTTAAAATATATATATAAACGAAAAATAAAACACATTACTAAAATATAAACAGTTTTTGTCTCAAATAGGCAAAGAAATCCCAGTATGTATATTAGTGTAACAGAATCACATCTCAAGACGGGTTAAGGAACGGTACATTTTTAGAAAGTGTCTGTCGCCTGTAATAAATCTACTGCCATATAGAGTTTGTCATGAAAATGGTTTCTATTTTATCTTGTTTCTTTTGTGAATCGTGCACTTACCAGAAATTGTACTAAAACGTAACATTAACCATAAATTTTGATGAAGTAATACACTTAACAAATAATAAATAAATAACTTAACACATCGATTTGTTTATTTTTCTTTATGTCTAAAGTAAAATAAACCGAGATACAGATAAAATAAAGTTTATTTCAGTTTGATCATGAATCACTTATATACATATTATATTTATTTGAAGTAGCACGTAAAATAGAACGTTAATATGTCATGAAAGACAACATATTACTTTACTTGTTTGTTTCGCACAAAGAAACTTTATGAGAAACGTTCAGCGTTTTTTTGACATGCCAAGTTGTTATGAATATTAGCATAAGGCTATATTAATATTATAAACAGAAAAAGTTTGTGAGTTTATGAGGTTGTATGCTATCTCTGTATCTACTGAAACAATTTTGAAATTTTTACTAAAAGAAAGCCAATTTTTTATGAGTTTCGAAAGTTACATAATATGAAAGAAAAAATAACAGTAACACGCAACGAAGCGGGCACGATTAAGCTAGTAATTTACAAAAAAAAACTTAAAAACCATTCAAATACTTTTTTTCTGGATTAAGGGGCAAACGAGCAGACGTGCATTTTCTGTTCATGAACTTTCTTTATAGCCCAGCACTCGGCACCATATCTCATGACTGGTCTGACTGCGGTTTTGTAGATCTTGCCTCTGGTCTTAATAGTCATTCTTGTTCTATGAGTAACATCGGTCTAACTGTTCCCGTCGGCTGTTAGCATCGCACCAAGATACCTAAATTTGGATACCTTTGGCAGCTTATTATCGTCGATGTGAATCGAATCGTTCCGCATTCCTGTACCGTAATATTTAATATACCAGAGAAGTCCTAACTTATCAAGTGTTTTAATAGGAGTAAAATAAATAATTTAATTTTAACTAATATTAACATTTATATCTATCTTTTCAACAGACCATGTCTCTGGTGCCGCCAGGGGGCGCGGACTCCCCGAGTCCACGGCGGGCTGTTAGCCCTCTTTTAGAAATGCGCAGGCCGCATTGCACCCTAGCCTGTGATTATTGCGCAGCTATTCTTGAAGACAAATTTAAACGTAAGTACTTACACCACCACCAATTTTTGGTTCGTTGTTTTTGAGTTCTTTGGTCAGAAAACCTAAATGACCGACATAGATTTGAAAGTTGGTAGAATGAAATGACAATAGGCTGGTCACATAATTGACAGAATAGACAACCGTTTTAGTAAGCGTGTTTTAGAGTGGAGACCGCCTTGGCAAACGAAGTGTGGGACGCCCTCTGGCCAGATGGCGGAACGACTTACGTAAGAGGGCTGCCAGCGACTAAATGCAGAAAGCAACAGACCGGGCTCTGTGGTGTTCCTTGAGAGAGACCTATGTTCAGTAGTGGACTGCAACGGGCTGATGATGATGATGATGATGAACTAACACCATTTATTTACAGGGAAACTAACTTTACTACTTTACTTCAATATGGGTTAGTTCTTAAAGGTCTGATGGCAGTCATTGCAATAATCGAAGTTCTGCCTTAACCTGAGCAATATAGTGAAGAGACAAAGGCTCAAAGAGAGTTTTTTAGGTGCAACTTTTTTTTAAATTGATGACTAATAGCAATTAGCAGGTAGTAGAGCCACGCTGATTTCAGCACGCTTAGGCCGGCTCCACCGGGTTGTAACCCTCGCACAGGAAATCAACGTAAAATGGCAGCGGTCGTGCTGTCGTGTTTCGTTGGTGAGTGCAAGACCGGAGGCCTAATGATGCAGAAGCATCACTAACCCGTCATGGTGTGGATCACCATACTGCATTGTTGCATTGTCCGCATTCGCAGTATTTTTATTTATTTATTTTATAGTGAGCTGCCAAAATGACTCTGCCCTGCCTGATGGAAAGCATGGGTAGAATCCAAGAGTGGTGGTCACCATCCTCATTGCGAATAAGCACAAAGCAGCATGGTGACCCGCACTATGGCGGCTTGGTGAGATGCTTTTTCACGCCCCGCTTAAAGGACCCGGGATCATAGTATGGTGACCAACACTCTTGGATTCTGCTTACGCTTTCCATCAGGCAGAGTAGAGTCATTACGGCAGGGTCAAACATAAAAAAATATAAGATTAGTAAAGAAAATCTAATAATGACAGTAGCATAAAAAAGAAAAGTAACGAAAAGCAATATCATCGAAAACTCGTAAACTTACAGCGATGGAAAAGTTATTTCTGGGGATTCGAAGGAACAAGTTTTTCACTATAATATGTTTGTCACATATAAAAATAACGAACACAAACTTTACCAAATGTGTGAAGACCATATACGTATTACGACTTTTACGTACTGCTCTATGAAAAATATTGAGGTACTAAATATATTTCATAGACGTAAAGGTTCTTTAAGGCGGTCGACTGAAACATATTTTTGGAGCATGTTTCAATAAAAACTAAATGAAGTGGAGTACTGCGAGTCTTGTTGAACTTAGAATAATCAAAGTTCTTTATTCGTGTCGGTTTCTGTAACTTAGATGTATTAGGATGAGTTGTTGTGAGAGTTGATTTAAATAAGTAACAGTTGGAAAAGTTAAAATAATAATTAAAATAGGAATCTGCGGGATCGCTACTATGTACCCTTTTGTTTGTGATACTCACAAGCAAAAAGGTACATGGTAGCAATCCCGCAGATTCCTATTTTAATGTTACTGACCATGAAAGTTTAAACCAATGTATTAAAATAATAATATAGTGATAAAAAAGAATAGGTACTAGGTAGTAGAGCCACGCTGATTTCAGCACAGTTGGGCCGGCTCGACCCGGGCGTTACTACTCTCGCACAGAATCACAAGTAAAATGACAGCATTCGTGTTGTCGTGTTTCGTTGGTGAGTGCAAGACCGGAGGTCTAAAAGATGCAGAAGCATCACTAGGCCGCCTTGATGTGGGTCACCATGCTGCATTGTTGCATTTGCAATGATTTTGGTAACCACCACTCTTGGACTCTGCTTATGCTTTCCATCAGGCGGAGTGGTCATTTTGGCAGGCAGATATATAAAAAAAACATTTCATGAATGTCAAGATTTTCATAACTAATAGGCATAATGACGTCCAATGTATTTTAAAAAGTAACAATATTATATACTAGGGTATGTACATGGTATTCGCCTCAGTCTAAAATTTAGTCTATAGAAATCAAATAGCGTTTTTAAGTTTTTCAAACCGTATAATATTATTTATGTTCAAGTGTAGGATAATGAGCAAATCTGTCACTGAGTCATAATTATGTTATAAGATTTAAGTCTGAAATGAAATTTTATTAAAGAGACAATTTTTACAATGAGAGATAAAAGTAAATATGGCAGTATTTTATGTGGCATCGTTTTGACTCGTACTTATTTTTAATAATTCATTTTCTACAATATGGAACATCACAATCAAATTACATAAACGATCACAATCTTTGTCCCCAAAACCGGGTTGATGGTTTGATTGGGAGATCGATTTTTGATTATATACATGTAATAGTATCTGCTATAATAAACATATAAGTTAATACCCTCTTATTTTAATGAAAAGTAACAAGTAGAAAAGCAAAGAATTATTTAATATGTAATAATATCACGAGATGAAGTAATATCCCGAAGCATACATACATTATAGGCAAAAACTATCGTAATATAAAATAACGTAAAATCTAAATTTGGAATTTTGTTATAAAAATATTAAGATGGAAATTTTTAACAACAGGTAGCGCTGAGATGCGGAACAGGGGCACATCTCCATTATCAGTATCACCACGTCAATCTTTAACCGGGGAACCACCTTGGACACTGCCAGATGACGATCGACCTGACTTCTCAGCGCTTAAGGAAAACATTCACAGAATCAACAAGTTAGTACTTACGATACTAATATGCCTAATCGGTTAATAGATTTAGTTATTTTGGAATGAATATACTCATAAATGGTACTCGGAGTAGCATCTATCAAGTATTAGTTGAGTCGCCCAACTTCGTCGACATCTTTCAAAATATGTTTGTTGGTGATTGGGTCCTTTTGTTTGTAGCGTAATATCACATAGTTTATGGTCTTTCTCGATATTCCAAACAAATAGCATATAGTTATATATTTACAATACTCGTTTCGGATCCGACGCAAAGATCTCCGGTCAATCCATAATTGGTCGAGAATAAGTACTCGAAATATACAAGCAAGTATTCACATATCTATGTGTGCATTTATGAATTATATACTTCGTTGTCAGAAGTATTTCAGGCCATAATATCAACACAGCGGGTGTTTTTATATCAGCCATGAAAGTGGTCTTAGGATAAAGTACCTACGGATTGTGCTACGGATAAACGTAATGGCCATTAGTGTATTAGTATTATTATTAAGGTGAAAATGAAACAGTCAGACTTCAGTTGGATATATATTATTTATTTAAAGAAAAATATAGTTGATATTCTGTATTCTAAGTAATTATAATACTATCGATAAAAGAAATAGAAGACCAATCTTTGTTAATAATATAAATTTATCGCATTTGTTTGGTTGAATGCACTTATCTCAGAAATAACTGATTCAGGTTGTTTTTTTTTTAATATTGGATAGAATATTACATTACGCTGCGATTGATAGGAGTCAAGCATCAATGGAAAATATCGCGAAAAAAGATGCAAATTCTTTTTGAAACACGGAGACAAAATTATTACAAAAATTAGTTTACGGGCGATAATTGTACGTGGGAAGGTCATAAGCAAAAATTGATGAAAAATATGCACCACAAGCCGAATGCTTAGGCCGAACGTGCCTTTCTTGTGCATGCAACCAGCGTTTATCGACTTATAAGACGTTCACGTCAATAAAAACCACTGTCACAGTCAGATATAAGAAAAGCAACCCAGTTCTCGTGTAGGCTTTAAATATTTTTATTAAACGGTGTATTTTAAAGAATGGTTTTTGCATCAGGGATTGCGAAACTTCAACACGACTGGACATGCTGCTGACACAAGTGGAGCAGTATGCAAACAACCTTGAAGCTTTAGTAGAGGAGAGGACTTCTGACTACCTCGAGGAGAAGAGGAAATGCGAAGAACTGTTATATCAGTTGTTGCCAAAGTAATTTTTATTTTTTTATTTTTTAACTATCAAACTCATAAGTTTCTGCTTTAAATTGTAAGTCTAACCTTTTATCTACTTTACTATTTTATTTTAATTGAATTCACATGTCATCAATATCCATATGAACTGTGAGTCCAATTTCTATTGACGAATATTCTATTTCAAATAACATAATAACAAAATTTGATTACTTGTAATTCATCAAAGTTTTGCTTTACATTAATTACGCCTAGTAATCGATTCCCCTTACTTTCCGTACCAGGTCCGTGGCTTCCCAGTTAATAATGGGACAACCAGTCATGGCGGAAACGTATGACCAGGTGACGATTTACTTCAGTGATATTATTGGCTTCACGCAACTATCAGCGGAGTCTACACCGCTTGAAGTGGTAGATCTACTCAACGATCTATACACGAGTTTCGATTCTGTTATCGAGAACTTTGATGTATACAAGGCAAGTATATACGTAGATTGTTGTAGAATAATTTTGTGGGTAGGCAATCAAAGTTTGGATAACCCGTTTTCTTTTTTTTGTTGCTTTTTGATGTTAATCTTCGTAGTGATTCCCTACTTATTATCAGATGTAGAAACATAAGTTTATCTTCTTGAAGGATGAACTGATTGCCTCCCTATCGTTAGTATACCTACGCTAAGTCTAAATAGTAATTGGTGGTATGTAGTAGTATAACTATTAGCAATAGCAATGATCCGTGGCGATCTCTTTGAGTGTTTATCCTTTCAACTGCTGCGTCGCAAAACAAGAACACTGTGCTTGAATAGGAAAGCATGAAAGAATAATAGGTACTTAATAAGTCAGTTTTGAACAGTCTTGATTCTAAAGGCAGTATTTAATCCTTTACACCAGTGCTAAACCCTGGGAGTGACGGGATACCTTAGCGAATAGCCATATCCGGCATAAAGAGATAAGCTAAGCACTCACAGACCAATCACCAGAGATCTGGTACACTACACAATGTCCTGATACACATACACGTACAAGCCGAAGTTCAGGGGAAGTAAAATCCGTTGTTCACCGAAAACTAATCTCTTCGCATTCATTCATTCATTCAATCGTTATATGAGTACCGTTCTGGGCGGAATTCAAAACTCGTCTATATATTAATTAGTTTACCAGATACTAGGTGACAATAACAAACACCAAAACGAATTCAATCCAAATCACGGTCCGCCAAAATATTTCAACTGTTTTCGATCGATTTTTATTTAACAGTAATATGACATTTTAACCTTTAAAACAAGACAACTCAGGGTTCCCTTGCAATCAACAATTGTGTTTGGTTTCAAACAGGCAGGTTCAGTGTGTGGGGTGGGTTATGCAGCAACTTTGTCAGATGTTAAACGCCTTATGCTTTTATTGTTCATTAGTAGACATCATTACTTCATACTGTCTACATTTTAAATAACGCTTTACACTCAACATTGTGTATTGTATATAACTTAAGTTAAGCATCAATAGCATAAATGATTAAAATCTGGTTCTAGGAATCTAAAAATATTTACATTCTTGCGTCATAATGGCGGTAGAGTAATTAATAAATTATAATGACCTATTTAATTCCAGTGCTGGTCCATCAATGAATATTAATTGGTTTGCCAGGCTTTCCCGTTTGTAACGAATTATTTATATCTCTAACGTTTTTGGTTTGGTCAACCGCACCTTCTCAATTTTATTGACCTAGTGGTATTTTCGTTCAGTATTATGATTTGTTTATAGCTTTGTTGTTATATAAGGTGTGTTGTTAATTTGACTTAAGACTTAGTAGCGTGCGCAAGCACGACACCCCTATAAATGAATTCATTTCCATTGAAATTTCATAAATATAGAGTAAAGCATAAATATATCAGAAATATAGAGTAAAGCATTCTTTTAGAAATTAATGTTTTTATTTAATAAATATAATGACTACACTATTGAGAGGGTTATCTGATCCCAAACTGCGATAGTCTGCGGTATAATTATGAGACCATACATACACTTAAATTTATAGATAGGCTACAACCAGACAAAGAGCAAACGGTCGCCCTCATCACACAATTATTTGTCCTTGGTGAGAATCGAACCCATGACCCCCAGTTTGGTAGTCAGGGTCACTAGTACCAACAAACCTTGTTGGTACTTATGGAATTATTAAGATTATTGAACTACATTAAATCGTGAGATTGTTAATTAATCTATACAAATAAATAAAATTGGAGTGTTTGTTTGTAATATTAAAATAACAGCTTTTTAATCAATGCATATGTATGTATTCACTATACATATACCAAAAATGTTTAAAAAAAAATTTGTCTGTCTGTCTGTCTGTTTGTTCCTGGTAATCTCTGGAATGGCTGGACGGATTTGGACGGGACTTTCACTTGCAGTTAGCTGATGATCCAGGGAGTAACTTAGGCTATTTTTTTAGACTAACTTTGTCCTGCGGCATTACTCGCGGTACAACAATAACCGCGGGTAACACCGCGGGGTTGAGCTAGTAAGAAATAACTTCGTCCGGTTATAAAACTTTAGACCTATCTGAATTATTTTTTGTAATTGCCCTGAAAAAGATTAATGGGATCACGTGTTAATTGGCACACATATAAAAAATGCCTATGTATGCACATGCCTATGTAAACAAAGATTAAAATTAGGATGGAAATACAAAAGTAATTTATATGAAAGCACACAATTAAGAAGGATTAAGCTTTTACTCACAGATTCAGGACAAATTTATTTAAAACTGTACATTTCAGAAATAAATGTATTTATTATCTCATCCTAATGGGTATAGTCGTGACTCAAAAGTGGTTGCGGAGATTTCCAATTGTTTAAATATGTCAGATTCAATAATTGTCCTTTTATAAATTACTAGCTGCAAACCACGAAATTAACTGCAGTTTATCAATTCATTGTTCTTGGAAACACTGCCATTTTCAAAATACCAGTAGCCTATGTTTTAATCCAGGGTTTTAACTAACTTACATTACATTACTTGGAGTGACGTCTATTTCCCATAGAGGCAGAGACAATTGATTCCCACTTACTACGGGCTTGACACTCCTCTTTTGCTTTATTTACATTCATAGATTGCTGCATGAATGCTCGTCGGTTCCTGGTGCTTTTCACATTACCCTTGTTAACCGATTTAAAAAAAAGGAGGAGTTTTCTCAATTCGAATGTATATATTTTTTTCTTTTTTATGTGTGTTCGCGGATAACTTCGTCGTTCATGAACCGATTTTGATGATTCTTTTTTTTTGGAAAGGAGATATCCCAACGGTGGTGCCATGATAAGGCCACTAATATCTGATGATGGCATCCAAGAGAAATTGAGTCGAACCTTGAAGTCGGTTTTATTTTTGTTAAAATTGTTTAGAACATCAGCAATTCGGTCGGTAAATATTCGCCGTGGACCACCTCTTCCGAAATTTCCACACATTCATCCTTTAAATTTCTTTCATGTGTTTTCTGTCATTCATCTTCTAACCATAATAGTAAGAAACATACAAACACACCCAACTAACAAACTACAAATATTAGTATGTTTAATAGTTAAAAAAAGGGAGCCGTCACGGGACGCCCGGCAGTTGTGAAACATCGGAACTGTTTTGTATAAGTTATTCGTTCCATAAAATAAAATGTTTATTTATTACATTAATTTTCGTTTTTATTAAATACAATAAATGTATTTGAAATCGCGACAACTCAATTATTTTCATCAGTCACTTCGGTATCGCGAAGCGTCGCTACGGCAATTCTCGACACGCGCGTGCTCCTTTAGATCTTTCACATCAATAACAATATTTTTTCTATACCCTATGTATTTCACCTTAGGTGGAGACTATAGGTGACGCATACATGGTGGTATCAGGTCTGCCAATGCGCAACGGCAACAGGCATGCAGCAGAGATAGCGCGCATGTCTTTGGCTCTGCTCAACGCTGTGAGGGCGAAAACTGTCCCTCACAGGCGCGGTGAACGTCTGCTACTCAGGATTGGCATGCATACAGGTAAATAGACAAGTTCAATAGATTATAAAACATATTTATTTAATAACATAACTACTAATTGGTTGGTGTATATTCTGCATATAATGTTTTATGTGTCGTTGTAAATGTATAGTTGAAACTGAACTTTTTACAGTTCAAGACCGTACATGCTGAAAATTGACGTCGTTATGATGGTTTACGGCAAAACCTACTTAGTCCATTTTTTTCTGACATCTAAACAAACAACGACAACTAGTCCCAAACCAAGCAAACTTCGAAACAAATATTTGCAGATAATATAAACATTTGGTTCGATCAGCGAATTAAACCCAAGACCTCAAGCAGTTGCATACGCTATCACTGAGCCACCGAGGCAGGCCAATAGAACAATAGTTATGTAAAAGAATAATGGTAATAAATTTAACATTTCCATTAGCGAATGCTTACCGAATATTATACTAACTTACTCCTACACTGTAAAATGCTGTAATATCAATAACAATGACAAATACTTAAAATCCCGAAAATGTAATCCGACATTAAGTCTTAGCCCGTTAAAAAATTCTTTTTGAATCGTGTTTTATTACTTGTAAAAAAAATTTTTACGCTTATCACTCCTAGAGAAACAAAGTTCTTGTTGGCATTTACATAAGACGTGCGACGGCGCGGCGCGATCATAGTGACTGTATCAAAGCGAATGGCCTAAATACGAGTATAACAAGATGAGTTTGAATTCACATAATACCTTAAATCTAAATGATCGCCAGCTGATAGGGAAGGATATGAAAGGATCCTAACCGGTCTTCCAACCGATTGATTTTCCTATCAGTGAAAAAGAGATTCTTTTGAGTATTAGTACTTGTTAATATTTTAAAATTTAAAAAAAAATAAAATTTAGTACAAAGAAAACTTAAAACGGAGCCGCCGTTTTAAGTTTTCTTTGTACTAAATATTGTCTTGAAACATATTTATTTCTATTTCACGCTATTGCATAATTTGGCCTAAACAGCACTAAACCGAGCTTAAGATAAAAAATCCAAAAACGTCCATGTGTATATTGGTAAACGCGCTTATGAGTGTGTCCTTCTTCAAGAATCAAAATATCTCCAAATTTAATTGAAATATGTACAGTGGTTTAGCCGTGAACGTAATAGACAGACATTTAGATAGACAAAGTTACTTTCGAGTTTATAATATTATTAAGTTAATAAACTTCATCATCATTTTCATCAGCCTATCGAAGTCCACTGCTGGACATAGGCCTCTCCAATTGCACGCCACTTAGATCGATCCTCAGATTCAGCTCCTGCCAGCCCATCATAGTGATTATGGGCTAAAAGCCTCTATGCGTAAGCAACAAATTAATATGGATTATTCAAATTAGGAAAACAATCAATCTAACTTTAAAACAAAACCGAAATTTGATCACCGAGTTAATTAACCAAGTCAAAATATTACTAATAAACACCTAAAAGATTAATCAACCGAGAATTCTAAAGCTAAGAATTGCCTTGGTTTTCTGCAAAAAAAAAATGATATGACTGCTATGGGTTACTAAATTATAAAAAAAATCTAATTCATTCTCTTATAAGAAATGTTTTTCTCACACACGTTCCATACATAAAACTACTAAACAAGTATCGTCGTATATTAGAACAGTAACAAATTATTAATAAAAAACATGACTGCGTTAATATCTGCCATCTTTATTAGGTTCATTGAAGAACTGAAAAGAAAAGAGTTTTTTTATTTTTTATTTTAATGTACCCAATGTCACTCTCACGGCTAAGAAAGAAGAATCTATTGACACCACTCACATAAAACTATGACAAGCCGTTTAGGCCGTCTCTGGAGCGTGCCAAAGAAATAAACATACATACACTCAAAAATCATAACCCTGCTTCTTTCGCAGTCGGGCTATAAAGTAAAACGATAACTTTACAATTATATAAAACACTATCCTTTCAATGTGAGAACCAAACTACATACAAAAGGGTATAATTTTACTACTTCACGTTCTATCTAAGTACTAACTATACTATTGTTTGAAGTAATATAAGGTTCCACTTATATAAAAACTTTGCCAATTAAATGGCGGTTGCCTCTTTGTGATAAAGTTTAGTACCATTATTATATAGTGTTACGTGTCTTGTTGTTTTTTAAGTAGATTACAGTAACTCAAACAAACCAAAAGAAAAGTTTCTGTGACTACTAATTGGACATTGGTCACCCTTTTAATTATGAAAAAAGACAGAAAAAAAAACATTTTATAATTGGAGTTTATTGGAGTTTATTGGAGTTTACTCCTTAAGAATCGATTTTCATATATAAGGCGCCCGGTATGAGAAAAATATGAGAGGTAAAATCTACTGATGAATGACCTCGTTACTTTTTTGGTGCGCACGTACCAAGAGCTAGTTAGCTACTATGAAGTAACAACAAGACATAATATGCACACACTCAAACACGCAGGGAGATCCATTTACAGTTACTGTTGTGTACTGTACATTAAGCAGAGAATGTGTGACAGAAAAAATCATATCACAAACTACATTACTAAAATACTCCATTAATTAATTTTCACTTAGCGGTCATTGGGAAGATTTTTATATATGACAGGTCGTGTTCTTTAGTCACTTTGAAGTAATTTCAACATGTTTTATATGTCACGTATTAAAGATGTGAACTTAATTTAGTTCGTGTACAAAAGAAGTATTCCAAATGTATCCCTAAAACTGAAGATATATTCTTGTAGAAGGTATAAGGGAAGGGTTTGTTAAAAAGGACACACGGCCAGGAGCAGCCGGCGCCGAGGACGAGGCCCCTGTGAGTGGGCGAGTGCGCGGCGGCAGAGCGACGCGACGGGGCCCAACACGCACTCGGCCAGCTCCGCGGTGTACTAGAGCACCCGTAATCGGCAAGCGCGGGTCAAAGGTTAAACGGTGATGTGTTCTCTCTGCCTACCCAAGACAGGAAGGTACATCTGTATGTCCTACAGTGTTGTAGTTTACAAAGCCACCTCTAAGTTAATTTTGAAGAGTAATTACTTCCACTGTACTACTCACTCGTTGTCGCTCTCCTATAATAGTACCTAATATCAAATATATGTATTTTTATTGGAGTTTACTCCTTAAGAATCGATTTTCATATATAAGGCGCCCGGTATAAGAAAAATATGAAAGGTAAAATCTACTGATGAATGACCTCGTATAAGAAACAAAGATGAGGTCGTGGTTGGAGAATGCCGGTGCTTCCAGCTGGTCGTGGTCGCGGACAAGTGTTGGGGCCGATGTTAAAATCAGATCCAACCAAGTGTCCAGCCCAAGGCTGTGTCATATGATGAGTTGGCTGTAGTGGTAAGATCTTCATGCCGGCAGACTCCACAATCTGAAGGAGTTTACAGGAACGTGAGGTACGGCGGGTTAGGTCTGTATTTAAATCTCCCATAATGACGTGATGAGCGTATGCAGACCCTATAGATTCCAGTACTGCTTCCAGACTGGAGAAGTAATCAATCGAAGGAGGACAATAAACAGCCCCCAGAACCATTTTGGTTCCCCTCACAGAGACCTCAAGAAATAGAAATTCAGCGGTGGTGGAGCCGGGAGGGGAAGAAGCTAGAATTTTAAAGGGAAGAGGTACAAGAATGTAGTCTGTGAGGGGGTAGTAGGTAGAAAGCAGATTTGGCTTGAGCCAACTCTCTGATATCAGGATGGCATGTACGTTGGTGTCGTTGAAAGCCTCCGCCAAGTCGCCAAAGTGACTGGGCAGGCTCTGTGCATTAAGGTGACATACATTAAGCAGATGCTTCGATTGATTGCTGAATTTACACCGTAGGCGTTCACCCAATGTCTCAGTTAAGGAAGCAAAAAAAAGCAGAGTCCATGTGTCTTATTTTAGTTACCATAAACCACTTGTCACTGTAATTAAAAATGAAAGTTATGTTGATCTAATTAATATTGAAAAATAGTATTTAAAAAATAAATGATAATTGTCAGATAATAATAATTACATAATTTATCAACATCCTAATGAAATATTTGTGCACATCTGAAATTGACTATTTTGAAAAGTTTAATGTAAAATATTTCGCCGATTAGTTATAATAAATGTATATAAAATGTATAAATATATATTTACATATGTATATTATTTTCATTAATTTGTTAATTTACCCTTTCATATGGTATTAATCTTATTTTCAGTTGGATAAACTCTTTTTGCGTATGTTTAGACAATCGTACTTAAGGAGTAAACTCCAGTCGTGCGTCGGAGCTGACACACACAATTTTTTTCTTTTTGGTAGTCTATGAATGTATTTTTCACCGCAGCGCCTTAAACCATAGAGTTATTTTAGATAGAAAAGGCGATCCAGGCCTCCAGTCGTCACTCGGTTAGAAAGAGAGACGATCGCGGTACCTGTCTGTCTTTCTTTCTCTACTGACGCATACGCAATTAGCACGGAAAAGCAGTATAGCAGAACAATTCGACGTTTAACTGTTGTGATTGGATAAGATTATTAGTTCTTTACTGCGCATGCGTCAGTAAAAAAGACAGATGGGGTAACGCGACTTTCTATTTCATTTTAACTGCTGGACGTTTCCGTTTACAGGCAACCGGATGTCTACCCCACTCTATCTATAATAACCCTATACTATAAACCGATTTCAATGAATGAGGTGTCGATAGATTAATAATAATGACCCGGGTCAACACCCTTTAAATTAAGAGAAAAACGGAATGAAAAATTTATAATTCTTTTTGGTAGTCTTTAAATGTATGTTCCACCGCAATGCCTTAAACCGATTTCTATGTATATAATATATATAATAAGGTATCGATAGATTCTTAATAATGACCCGAGTGACATTCTACTTGATTCTACTAATATTATAAATCTGAAAGTAGCTTTATCTGTCAGTCTGTCACGTTTTTACTGCTAAACCTCTGCACTTATTTCCGAGAGATACTTTGATTCTCGAGGAACAACGTAGACTTCTTTTTACCGCAATAAATGATATAAAAACGGGCGCATCCACGGGCAATATAAATTATATTTTCATTTATTTTTGTTTAAACCTCACGTTACTTTGGCTCATTAATTGGGTTAATTAAACCGGCCTCTTATATTAAGTAATGGTAACAACCTATTTTGAAACCCATCCATGTTATTTGAAAAAATATTAATCTAAAATATAAAGTAATCTCTATCCTCGACGACTAAAGCTCTCCAGCATTATCCGTGGTCAGACCTTTGTACATCGTAATTAATCTTCCCGTCTTGTCGCATTGCGAAATGTTTCAGATCAATCACTGATAGTATCTATCTAGATATTACAAGATCTAAGCGACATTAAGATGGACAAAATACGATGAATATATAAGTATTTATCTACTGTATCTTTTAAAACACATACCTTTCAATTGTTTTAGAATTAAATTGAGAGGTAGGTTTTAAGAACAAACATTATCGTTATCACGATTAAAAGGAACCTATGTCCTTCTTTAAAAGTTAAATCTAAGCTTATACCGAAATCGATTCTAATAAGTTCAGCTGTTTGGCCGTAAAAACCAAAAGAAAGTAAATCTCTCTGTCTGTTAGACAGAGAGATTTAATTTCGAATTTATAAAATTAGTATGGACTGTACTAACAAATGCATTTCGAAAATGACCTTCTATTGTCCTTTAAAAGCAGGTTGATCTCAGATACACTAGTTTCATTTTAGAAGTTACGACTTACATTTTAGGTTCGAATTTATATATATATCTCTGTTACTCTGATAAACTAGCAGATATAGAAGAAAAATAGGCAATGCAAACTAATATTTCTTGTTCAAATCAAAGTTAGTTTATCCGTTTCATTACCATCTGTCACACAGATCAAGATTTATGTTAAGGACTAGTTTTCCCTATAGCCTACAAAAATCAATAAAGCGATGTTTTTATGCATTAAATATGCCCATGTCTATTATGCCATAGATAGTGAGTTTCAAGGCATGTCGGCATTCTGTGAATCCTAGGAAAAATTAAAGTATCTTGAAACTTTCAACGCAATTAATTAGAAGAAAACTGGAGGCGTTGGAAATAGTATAAAGTAACTACCTTTACTCCTCGAGTGTCATAACTCAGTGTTCGTGTGTCGCTGCTGTTGATACTCGTGTATCAGAGTTACAGTAGTGGGCGTGAGGTCGAGATTAGTCCAACTAAAAAAAACTCGTTGGCAGTTGTTTCGTTTATCTGCATCAACTTGCAGTTTGTGTTGCAATGTAGATTACACAGATTATGGAACTGTTTAAGCAGTAACTTCGCCGCTTTTTACTGCTTGAGTTTCGTGAGTTCAAACCTGACATGGACAACACTTCGTGCGGTCCACACAATGTGAGTGGACACACAGTCTGTGTATTTTTTTGAGTCCGTTTCACTTAATGCT
Organism: Spilosoma lubricipeda; assembly: GCA_905220595.1. Lineage (NCBI taxonomy): Eukaryota > Metazoa > Arthropoda > Insecta > Lepidoptera > Erebidae > Spilosoma > Spilosoma lubricipeda. The sequence goes on from HG992295.1 coordinate 7,069,632, forward strand.
TGTAAAGTTTTCTGCGACGCAGAAATATTACTAGTAGACGAAAAAATGGGATTGCAGTTTAACTCACTCCATTAAATATATGAAATGAATCGCAGACATCCTCTCTCTTATTTGTTCGGTGCCAGCTCGAATTTATTTGTACTCTCACGAGCTTACGATTTAATAAATAAAATGTTATGAATGTATGTGAAAGGAAATTACTTATTTCCTAAGGTTTTACAATATAACTATCGCGCTGCAGGACCGCTGTGACGTATTTGGAGATTGATTTTGATGTAGGTGTGTTAATCGGTAATATTACTTCGATACGAGCGTCTATTTGTGGTATTTACGTCATCATCAAGTTTAACTATAGTAAGTGAAGGCTGCTCAGTACATAAAGATATTGATTATAGTCGAATTCATTTCAACGTACGACAGTAAGTAGATAGTTATAAGAAAATGAAAAACAAAAGAGAATATGGTTCATTGAATTATTAACAGAATACAATAATGTGGTAATTGTAGAATCTATAATAATAATAAACATTCGGAAGTAAATCTGTCTGTTTAATAGTTAGGTTTTCACGGCTTAACTGTACCGATTTCAATGAGATTTTTAAGGAGATACTTTGATTCTGAGGAAGGATATAGGCTATTTTTAAAAGTACTAGTACTCTAGTACTACATAAATACAATTTATATATTTAGGTAGTAGTACAAGTTCATAACCTTGAAACGACCAAATACAATATATTTATGTAAATACAGAGCCTAACAAACATAACAAAATTTACAACAATAAGTAGTAGTAATAGTAAATGTTTAAACAAGCTTAAAATTGCCAATTACCACATAGCAACTGAATGTAAGCAAATGTACACCTTGAATGATTTCTATGTTTAATGGGTTCCAACCTTGAATGGTATCACTGAGTCAGAGAGTAAGAGTTTTTTTGTGGGTGTGTTAGCTTTGGATAATTTCAATATAATGAAATTCAGGTGGCAACAGCTTGCATACTGTTAACCTTTCATGTAATACTAATTCCATTGTACCTGAAGATCTGACTTTAAAAAAGAGTGACCATGAGTTTATTTGCCAGTATTCTTCTCATAAGTCTCTATGCATTTTGGAAACTGGATGTTATGGATCGACACAAGCAGGCAGTAGATTTTGGTGTTTTCATCTAATTTACCTTGACAATACAGTACATGCCGTGGCGTCTGTTTGTCGACACATAAAGCTGTAGCTTTAATTTAACGTTCATAAATGTATATTTGTGTCTATTTAAATAAATGATTTTGAATTTGAATCAACTTAACTTTTTGTCTCAATTATTCATAAAACCACACATAAAGATGTAAACGTTTTATTTATCTTTTTACTTTCCCGCAGGTCCGTGCGTAGCAGGCGTTGTGGGATTAAAGATGCCTCGATACTGTCTCTTTGGCGATACCGTCAATACAGCATCCCGGATGGAGTCTCATGGAGAAGCCTTGAAGATTCATGTCAGCCCCAAGACTAAAGAAGTATTGGACCTTTACGATTGCTTCGAACTGGAGTGCAGGGGAGAGATTACCATGAAGGTAATAAATTGAGTTAATTTTCTCACTTGCCTATTGTCGGTTTACCTTATTTACTCAAAAGAAACCTAAAACATATTTAACTTAGAGTCTGAAACTACCCTGTTTCAGACACCACTTGAAAAGGGGTTACCCCCTTTCTTTTCTAGGAATAATATATCCTTATAACAGTAGTTACTACTCTAGATATGGTTTAGGTTTGTTTTGAGTAAATAAGTTGAACCGACTCCAAAATATGATTGATGAATTGAAAAAATAAAAAAAGAATTATGTACGGGCCTGCCAAATTGGCTCTACTCTGCCGGGTGGAAAGCATAAACAGAATCCAAGAGAGTGATGACCATGTTCATTACGACTCCAGACAATGCTATGCTGTAGCATTGTGACCCACACCATGGCGGCCTATTCTTATTTATGCGATAGTAGTAATCGCAGTTGATTTGTTATCATGTTTCTTTAAAAGTTTCGTTGTCTTACTCCAAAATTCATAATCAGATCTATTTGAAATTTAAATGGAAATAACAGCATTACGAGTAGTTAAAAAACTTGCAAGTCCGTCTATAAATGACGGAGTTACTTCCGAACATATTTTAAACAATATTTAAACATACAAATTGAGAACAAGATTATTTTCGTTTTAAAGCCAATAAGTTGAAAAACTGAAAGGTAAATAAATAAAATTGTTTACAGGGAAAGGGCAAAATGACGACATACTGGCTACTGGGAGAAAAACAGACCGAAAATCATTTCTACTCAAACAACGTGCATACAAATATTGTCAATAACCCAAGCATCACGTTTCAAGGTCCAGATAGCCCCGCATCTCACTCTCTGACACAAAGTCACAGTCCAGAGCAAAATATACCAGATGCTAAAGAGAGTAATCACCGGGCTCTTGAAATACAAAATGAAAGAGATCGAATCAAACATGAAATCGCAACGTTTGTTGCAAAAGATCTCATCAACAACATCGATATTGCTGTCAGAGAATTTAGAAAATCTCAAAGTGCAAATTTTGCTTTGTCAAATAATAAACCCATGTGTAATGGCAATGAAAAAGGTCTAATAACTCCAACTTATGACAAGGAATTGGTTATCAGCAAGGGAAAGGTGCGTGATGTTGTCAACAGATTCAACAGTTGTGTCCTAACTAATGACAGTGTAAGTAAATGTATGCTGAAAACAAAAGCTATTAAGAACGAAGACTGAATTCTAACAATGGATCTTACGCTTACTGTTTTTCTTGCCCGGTCTAAACTGTTTCTGATACTTTGTGTTTTTAGAAATACTATAGAAATACAAAGTTATTAGTGTATTCTGTGCCAAGCACATAGAGATTTTATTTCATAGTCTAGTCATTACATGATTAAAATTAAATTTTAAATAGAACATTCTTAAAATATATTAAAGGTAGTGGGTGACCAAATGCCCTCCGAATTGTAGTTAAGTATTAGAGATGATTTTAAAATAAATGTTTTAGATATTGTGTAATAGATTTAAGGCAACAAATCGCAACAAGCGATTTCAAGAAAGATGTAGTGAGAATTTTAAGTGTGAATACTTAAGTAACTTATTGTATTATACACTTGGACCCCTGTAGTGTTTTTACTGCCCTTTTATACTTCCGTATCTTTCTAGTCCATTATATACTCAACTGTAGAATAAGATACCTATATAATATAAATCAAATTATCGTCATTGTCATTAAAATGGCATCTAGATACACATGCATTTAGTGGACCTGAGACTGTAAGTCTAAAAATATTTTTACGCTTAACATTTGGTGTATTCTCTCAAACGTTTTCTAATTTTACGCATATTATAGATTTAAGTGGTTGTTAGATTTTCTTCTTATTTAAGAGTGTTATTTAAATGATTGTTTGGTTAAAGCATTTGTAATTTCTAGAGCCTGTTTTTGTAGTATGTAATTTATGAAGGTATAATTTAATATAATGATAAGATAGATGGAAATATAACAGAGAATTTTCAAATACTTTCAATTTATCCATACCAAGTTTGCTGTATTTTCAATAATACATGTCATACCAAGAGTAATAATAGAGAAGTCTATCCTTTTTGTATCATTTATCAGAATTCTCTTAATTTTGATTGTTTACAGGTTTGAGGTTGACTAGATCTCTAGACATTCCCTTTTTTAGAGAACAATATAGATAAAATTTAGGAACAACTACATTTTAAGCTTACATCTGATCTTCATAATAGTATCTTAGGGTTTTTTCTTTCAAAGAGAGTAAATGTTTATTCTTGAAAATCGTTAATGTAATGTAACTATTTTCTTATCTCTTTCAGATTTAAGATTTCTTTTTGTAATTGATATTCAATAGTCTTATTTACTTAAATTAAAATTATAGTATATTGATATTCTAGTCTGTTATTTAAATGTTTAATTGTGATATAGATGAATATTATAGATATTCGAGTACAAGTTTAGTAGAGCTGTGACATTGATCTCCATATTACTTTGATGTAATATTCTCAAGTTCCTTTCTGTGTTTAGCACGATTTGTTGCGTCATTTTATCATATAAATAAACATTCATTGTGTATTGTACTTTGTGTATTTTATTTAACCTCTTCATTTAAAATCCCAAATTTCTTTGTTTCCCTCACGCAATATTTTATTCACCAAGGTAATATGAGCTACGAAATCATCTTACCAAAAGACGGACATAGGCCTCAACGCGAATTTTTTGAATGAAGTTTTTAATAATGTATTATTAAAGTTATTATATTTGGAACAAAGTGCAACACAAGTAATAAAAAAAAATGTGAGCCGTCACGGGATGCCAAGCAGATATGAAACATAGAAATTGTTTTGTATAGAATGAAATGACTGTTTATTACATTAATATTAATTTTTATTAAATACAAAATTCAAATATAAATAAAAATACAATTAAAAAAACAAATAAAAATGTAACAATTTTTTTTTACCTCTCGCCTATAAATGTTTCACATATAAAACAAAAGTCATCAATTACATGGAATGATACTTTTCATTAGGTGAACTAAAACAAACTATCTGTCTTCTTCGGAAAGTAGTACGATAGAACAAAAGGGTAGTCTCCTTATAGAATGAATATTTTAAATCTAAACGTGTGTAGTTACCCGTGTCACTGCAATAATTTGCAGGAAGGAACGTTCGTGATACGGCAATAGCAGTCAACAGTCTCCGTAAGTTAAACATTCACCTCTCATATTTTGTGCCGAAAATATACCTATTGTGTTGTTTCTGAGATTGCATTTGATGTCACAACGATGTGACAGTGGAATAGATGGTTAAAAATCGTAACCCTAAGAATATTTCTATTAATCCAGGTTGAGTATTATAGATAGTAAAAAAAAATACTTTTTTCAATAGGCAACTTCAAACCGGTCGAAACCACTTGAGTGTTATACGTATGTTCTATTCTAGTCAGTCGATAGGAAAATAATTAAAAGATAATTATTTCAATTTACGTAATGCTTCTAGGTAGTACATTTAAAATAAAATAAATCAATATTTTCGGAATCTAATACACAACGCCATCTAGTCCCAACCTAAGCAGAGCTTATATTATGGGTACTAGACAACTGATGTAGTGGTTATTTGTTATACTAGAGTGAAAAGATGCTTTTTAACCGCATGCTCAATATTAGAATCCTAAGCGTTAGCTAGGGAATCAAAAGAGTACGAGAAAAATCTTTGCACTCGAGTGCAAAACGTAACTTTTCATCCCCATTTCAGCGAGGAATTGACAAAATGATGTGAAAAGAAAATAGCGCCGGCAAAGCACATTTAAAAAAAGTACACCAAAAAGGTTACGAGTCTGAGCTTTTAACAAATTAAAAAATAAGGCACCACGGTGGTACAAGTAAATAGGTTTAATGATGTTTTAAATTCACAAACTTAGTGCACAAAATGTTCTTAATTCAATTTACTTTATCCTGTAGCGGATAAAAACGGCTTTTGCACTCAGATATCGAAGGACAAAAATTACTCTTGCCGAGATGGGGGGATGAATATATATATCCTTTTATTTGTAAATTTATACATACATATTATACACAGAAAAAAGAAGGCGCTCATAGCCCAGTTGCACTCGGTGATTAGTAACAATCACGGAGAGTAAGCAACGACGGCGCGGTCAGTACCTGGATGGATGACCGCTGGTGGCATGATATCATGAGCGTCTCCGTCATTTGGAGGTTACGTAAAGCAATCGGTCTTTGCCCCGCCGCAAACCCCGGCGGGGTGAAGGCCCGAAGGGGTTTCCACACGTTAACAAAAAAAAAAAAAGCAATCCGTCCTGGTTGTTATCGTAGGATAACAGTCGTGAAGCTTAGTTGGAGGCCTTTGGGGGGCTTAAAAACATTCAACGGCATGATTACGTAGCCACAACGTCGTCTTGCCAGTCCCCAACCCGCACTCGGCCAAAGTGGGGACGTATGGCCTTAACCCTCTCCTGAGAGGAGAACCGAGCCCAGCAGTGGGACGTTATGGGTTGTTGATGATACACAGAAAACACCTAAACTCCTAAACAAAAATTTGCAGATATATAAACCCTATCGTGCGCAGTAGTCGCATATGCAACCGCTGCGCCAACTTGAAGGTTCTGCATATGTTCTGTCCTTGTCCATCGATAGGAAAATAATTAAAAGGTTAATTCAATTTACGTAATGTTTTTATGTAGTACATATGAGTCGTAAAACTGTATAAGTTTATTATAGACGTAATTATTGTATTTACGACCTGTGATAATATGTCATCACTAAAATAGCTAATTGTGGCGTCAAAGTACATTAAGAGTTTTTAACTACACTATTGCGACCATTAAGGTTATTTATGACTTCACCTTGTTATAAACACTTACATACATATACATCTATATCCGCGTGAGGGCAGATAAAGGCGTACTGAAAACCCACGTTTTGTCGACCATAATTTAGTACTATTTATGCGACATGGGGCAAGCCTATTGCCGTAAACCAGGTACTTTAAGAGTAAGAAGGGAAAATTAGGTGTGGAAGATAAAGGAAGATATTTTAAGAGTAAAAGCATAATTTAGAAATTTATTAGATTTCTTGAATGTTAAAATATTGAAAAGAAATCATACAGGTTTTACGATTTTTCCCTCTTCATACTAGTAGTTGCCTTAACATTTTTCATTGCTAAGTAGTACTTAAATTGGATTCTGTATCATTATAGATGAACCTTTTGTTCCGAATCTTGTTCAATTTGGTTACCTTTATAATTATGCTAATAGCAGGACGTTTGGTTTTTAATACAAACATTAACATAATGACAAAACCATTTTTATTTTTAATGTCGTTTGTTTACTTATTTGCTAGATAAAAAATATTTTAAAAAACTTAAACATACAAAAAATAAAATAAATAAATGAATATTTCGGACATCTTACACACAGCGCCATCTAGTCCCAAGCTAAGCAGAGCTTGTGTAATGGGTACTAGACAACTGATATAAATACATATATACTGTTTTTTTTTTGTAAATACATACATATTATACATAGAAAATACCCAAACTCCGAAACAAATATTTGCAGATCATACAAGCATTTGGTCCCCGGGAATTGAACCTGAGATCTCAAGCCCAGCCGTCGCATACGGTCCCACTGCGCCACCGAGGCAGTAAAAAAAAAAAGGCGCTCAGCATGCAATGAAAAGAGCTATACTCGGTGTTTCTCAAAGAGGTCGTATCAGGAATAAGATGATCCGGCAGAAATCCAAACTTAACGACCTAGCCAAGAGGGTTAGCGGGCTGAAGTGGTAACAGACTGGCCATATTAGCCGCAGAAACGATGACCGTTGTGGTTAACTTGAACTAAAGTGGAGATCGCGTCTCGGCAAAAGTTGTTCCTCCATAAACCAGGTGGAGTGATGTGCCTAAGATGGCTATTAGAAGCTGGACGCGAGAAGACGAGGATCAAATTAAGTAGCATGAAATTGAAAAGGCCTATATCCAGTAGTTCGATAGGTTGATGATGTATTTCTCACCAGAACATCTGATTAAAAGTTAGGCATAATTTGTGCTTCGGTACGCAGACTGTTGAAAAAGATACGTATACATTTCCATATACACAGATGTTATAAATACAGACAGAACAAATGATCGTGATCATCACATAATTATTTGCCCGGCTAACAATCGAACCCATGATTTCTGAATTAGTAGGAATGTACCACTAGACCAAAAGGCCACAATGATTGTCTAGCTTATGCTGATTGGCCAGTTGATCAATTTGTCCTTTTTTACGCATTGATGCTTTTCGTTTCGCTCCTTACCCTTCTATCGTAGGGAGACGAAAGGAGTATGTGGGTCACAGGACTGGTCTACCCACTGAATCCCGCGGCGGCCTACCTCGCAGTCGGCAGGAGCTCCAGGAAGGCATCGGCGGCTTCTGAAGTCCCCCTTGCCGTTGCTCCTGAGGTGTATCCCGGAGAAACCAGAGTCACACCCTGGGAGGCACACTGTCAAGCCTCACACCGTTCTACACAATTTGAGACACAACACCGACCCGCTCTAGACTGGGCCGCACCGGGGAGTCACCTGTCCCGGGTCGTTTGCAGTGATAAACTTGTCCTAATGTTCTCTCGATTTATAAGGAGGTAAAATTGACATAAGACCTCTTTGAGCTACACTGTTGCTTCACACAGTTTATACATTAGAATTCCAGATGGCTCATAATTTAGGTTTTTTTGCAATATCTTTATTAATTTACTTTAAAAGGTGGACAGGACACTTGTCCAGTCTATCCACAAACCGTCATGGGATCCCTTTCCTCATTTTTACTTATCGTAAACTAAATTGAAAATAAATATAAAACAAGTATATTGCAAGAACCTTGATTAATATAAATATAATTCAAATATCAGCGTCTATTTATTTTGTAAATATTCAGTTCAAAATATTTTCAAAGGTCGTATAGCGTGACAGCTACGTCTTCGGGTAAACATATTAGATTTACGTCACTGACTTATTGGAAAAGAATTTTGTTCGGAAATGGGAAAGTAGTCGATACAATTATTCATATATCTACATAAAATTTGTCACATTATAATGATAATAAGACATACGGCTTATCTGATGATCAATACACCTCCAAAAACTATTTAATTATAATTTTTAGAAGATGTTCGACGTCTTATATTGGAAACGTAGTGTAAGTACCTTTAAACATTTATCACTTAATGATTGCCAATCAATAATAAATAATTTGGATATCTTACTCATAACGCCACCTAGTCCCAAGCTAAGCAGACCTTGAGTTATGGGTACAAGATAACTGATAAAAATATATATATACTTTTTTTTGTAAATACATACATATTATACATAGAATACACCCAAACTACATTTCGTATCGAGTATTTTTCTAAGCGATATTGTCGAGCAACAATCAGTCGATTTCTTTTCAACTTTTTGTCATAACTGATTATTGTAATATAACAAATAAAAAACTTTAAATTTGATTATACTTATGATGATTATAAAACTTGCTGAATGTTTTCCTTTTGTATATTTTTGCTTTCTTTGCATTTTTCTTACCATAGACACAATCGATTCCCACTTAGGGCGTCCACACATAACTGCGAAATTCGCACAAATGCTGTCGTAAGATCTTCAAGTCGCATCGCATCGCAGGTATATAGCCTCTTTTGCTTCATCTGCATTCTTTATTTATTCTCTTTCTTATTCAAATGCTAGTAAGAATATTCGTACTAAATTGCGATTATAAAATAGATTTTCTGTTTTTAGCCATAAAATACCACCAATTATTGGATCTAAATAAATTTGTTTAATTCGAACAAGACATTCTGAAACTATTAACAGCAGCAGAAACTGTGGCGTGTACAATACTTCTGCTTTATTATCTCCTGTGTTATTATCTAGTTACATGCGAAGCAATGACATTGGTTTCAAATAACAACTCTTTCATAAAAGGAACTTAATAGCATTGAATGTAATCCAATTTTATGGTATATCATAAAATTTAACTGGGGCGTCTGAACCGCTACTGTTTCGTTTTATTTTAGTATTGTCTTGTCTGGAACGATTTTAGTTTCGATTGTTTAAGTATACTGCACCTTTGACGATCTACGAGAAGTAGTCAAACAAAAATATATCTTCCAGTGAACAAATTTGTCCTTAAGTCTTTAACTCCAAATGCCTATATATATACCTGACACAGAAACATTTTTTTCTCACATCTCAATAGGCCGTTATAGTGTCGATCACCATGCTTCATTGTCTGTATTTACAATGAGTATGGTGACCAGTACTCTAGAATTCTACTTATGCTAAGAAACACAAGCGTTAGGAGGGGTTCACCTTTTGGAGGCAGTAACGGGAACATCGGGGTTCCCACATAGGAGGAGGCCATCTATAAACTGTAGGTGGCCCGAGGTACGTTCCAGGATTTTCCTTTCTAGGGTGCACTTGGTTCCGCGGCCTTTAGAAGCGGAGACGGCGTGCGGTTTTAGTCAAAAGTTTACAAGAATCGAAGCAAAATATCGTAATGTGTTATTTTTAAAGTAATCTAAAATGTAATCACAGAACGAAAACCCTCGTTCGATTATATTTCATCAATGACATTATTAGATTCCAGTTAAATAGGCCGCAAGCTTATTGCCGTTTAGATAATGTAATTGCAAGCTCAGACCAATTTATTTGGATTTATGTAAGTAGAAATACCTGGATTTTAACCGAGTTCAAAAAAAGGAGGAGGTTTCTCAATTCGACCGTATAATGGAGAGATTTCCCAACGGTGGTACTATGATAAGGACATTAATATCTGATGATGGCATCCAAGAAAAATCGAGTCGAATCTTGAAGACGGTTTTATTTTTGTTAAAATTGTACTTGTTTAATTATAAAGTTAAATAAATATATAGCTAAAAACAATTTTAAAGTATACCTATACAAACAAATAAAATTGGAGTGTCTGTTTGTAATATTAAAATAACCGCTTTTTACTAAATGCATATGTGTATACACGGTCCATATACCAAACATGTAGTTAAAAAAATTTTTGTTTGTCTGTCTATCTGTTTGTTCCGGGTAATCTTTGGAACGGCTGGACAGATTTTGACAGGACTTTCACTGACAAGTAGCAGATGATCCAGGGAGTAACTGAGGCTACTTTTTTTAGACTAACTTTGTCCCGCGGCCTTACTCGCGGTACAACATTGACCGCGGGTAAAACTTCGGGGTTCAGGTAGTATATTAATATGTATCAAAAATACCACTACACTAAATTTTATGAGTGTGACCTGCTTTTCTAACTTCACATCCACTGACAGAGGAACAGTTCACCTTGTCCCTTCTTCTACATGACAACACGTGCTGGCCTTTAGGTCTTCATTTAAGAATGGCCGACATATGCTCTTGAATGTTTTTTTTTTCAGTGCCGAACAATAAATAAAAGTTAAACAGTAAATAAATAAAAAGTTTGGAACTTACTGCCGCCATAGTGTGTCACCATGCTGCATTGACCAAATTCACAATGAAGAGTGATCACCACTCTTGGATTCTGCTCATGCTTTCCATCAGGCAGAGTATAGTCATTTTGGTAGCTATTACATAAATAAATAGAAAATAATAATATTTATTCCTAGCTTCTAATGCACTTATACGAATAAAATAGTTTAAGCAACAGTCAAGTCAAAAGTTTCAGTTCAGACAGTTTCGTTTATATTATGGGATATTAACAATAAGTACAAAAAAAAACTCAAATGTAATCTCCAATGTCATCTAACTGTGGGAAAATGAATATTTTGATACATAAGATACTATTATCATGAGGCTTCGTGAGTGAGAACTATTTCATCATATTCAGATGCATCACTCGAATAATCGATGCTCAATTCATATTGCGAACGCTTTGACAGCCGTTAATTGGTTTTCGAATTGCAAATGCGTTGCATGTCCCAATTCTTGGTCAGTCGATTCATATAGTGGATCTATTTTCAAATTTCACCTGCAAAATAAGTGGAACTCTGAGGCCATGATCAGACGATGAGCGCTCAACGCGCGTTTTGCTAGCAAGCGTTTACAACTACATTTAATGTCATTATAGAAACGCGCGTTAACATGTGTATTCCTGGAATGAAATAACATATAAATGTAAACGCGCATTAGCAATCGCGCGTTGAGCGTTCATCATCTGAACATGGCCTTATGCATTAAATCGAGTGCAACGCTTGTAGTAGTATTTGTAAATGGAGTCCAAGCCTGGGTACTAACTATAAAAGATAAAATATTGTGTGTGTTTTAAATATTTTTAATGTGATTACAAATATATACTACATTCTCACAGAAGATCAACGGAAAATGGCGGTATTTGTTTTTTTTTAGAGAACAGAGGCCTAACGATACAGAAGTATCTTAACAGACCGCCATAGTGTGGGTCACCATTTTGTATTGTTGCATTGTCGCAATGAGTATGGTGACCATCAAGATCAAGCTTAGATTTTGCTTATGCTTTCCACTAGGCACAGTAGAATTACTTTCGCAAGCTCATGTAAAAATACAGTTAAATAGTAAAATAATTCTGTTATTTTATAACTAATAACTGTGAAAACTGCCTTTCCATTTTACACATCTTCGTAAGTTAGCTTTGATTCCTGCCATGGGTAAAATTTCAAACATTTAAGAAAAGATAGTACAAGCTATCGTAAGGATAATATTAGTGGGAGTCGCCATGAGGCTTGTTCAGAGAACTAAAGTATACCAAGTGCATGCATATTGTAATGAGAGGAAAATTATAGGGATACCTTAGTAGAACATACAGAGTCATATTTATTTTAAACTAGTTTTAGCTCGTGGTTCAGCTCAGGTGTGTTTCGGTTATAAAGTAGCTTATCTTAGAAGTTGATTATGCAGCTTTTCTATTAGTAAATGGATTTTAAAAAGGGATTGGAAGTTTAGCCTACATAGTTAGGACCAAAATTTTCCTTCCACTTCATTCTATCCAGTAAGTCAAAATTTGAGAAGGATACTTTTACATATGACTACTGGATATTGATATTCTAAAAGATGTTTTGACTTTTTTAGTGCGTAAAATTTAATTAAATTTTCGGGTACCATCGGTTTTCTGTGAGGGCGTGGTATCACTCCGGTCGAGCCAGCCCATTCATGCCGTAGCGTGGAGCCAATTCTCGTCAATCAATACTAGTGTTCTTGCATTCAGGCAACCAACGATAAGTAGAATAATAACTCATTTTTAAATTATAAACAATTATCATACAAATTATATCTAGTTTCTTTAATTGGTTTAATAGCACTATAGAATCTAATTAAGAAAGTTTTAAAAAATGGGTGATATACTCTATTATTTATATATTTAGAGATATCTATGATGCAATAAACGACATATAACAAAAGAACGTAAATCAAATCTAAAGCAAGTTGGCAATACTAACAGTTTCGATCCAAAGTTTCCTTGTTATGTTCCCATACACAAGTTTCAAAATGCTCGCAGTCAATTCGTTTTATACCTATTCACAACAATCTATAACTTTACTAGCAATTCACTTCTGAATTTACATTTCAAAAATTCTATCGAGTTTTATGAACATTAACAAAATGTACGTTATTTATTTGGAAAATACAGTTCAATTTAAAAATATATAAGAACACGGAATTTCCCGCCACCAAAAAAGTAAACACAGGTGAAATCTGTACACCATTTACCGTTTTATCGCGGTTTCCGCTTGATGTCTCAATAAAGTGCAGTGCTTTGCTTTATTATTGGTCTTTTAGCTCTTGAGCTTTTCCAAAATTGGTTCTAATAAAGTTCTACTAAAATCCAGTTTAAACTCGTAGACCACATATATAAAATCTAGCGAAGTACATAGTAAAGTAAAAAGGGGGTATCTTAACAAGACGTTTAAGTATCAAGCTATTGGAATGTGATATACATACATACATAATGTTTACGTATACCTTAAAATTTCAAGTTATATTTATTCTTTAAAAACGTTACCCATAAGCCATTGAACTAACATTACTACGTGTAGAACAGACACCACAGTAAAGTGTTTTTGCTTCATAGGTTGATGTCTCAAGACATCAACGCAACTAGTCGCTCTGCTACGCTCGTAGTAATCGAACGTCAAAAGACAGTCAATTATTTTATTCAAAAATGCCATCCCGCGTGTTAAAAACACCTAAAAATCATGGTGTGACTTATCATCGGTAAGTAAACAAAACATTTAGTAAACTACTGTTATATTTCAGCTTCACTGTCCAATGATATTTGTGACAGATCTTCATCAGATGGTATAGCTTCACAAAGCTCTTCAAAACTACGTCGATCTTTTTCGTAAGACATTCTGAATAAGCATTTATTATTTTATTATTTATCTTCGTAAAGTATTAATAAAATAAATGTAAATGACTTTATAATGCTATAATGAAAATTACAGTAAATGTAACACTTACTTTTACGATTTTTACAAATTTTAAGAAAAGTATGCAAATTCATCTGTGATTTATTTACTCACGTAATTGGTTCCACTGATCTCACGGACCGAGTTATTGTGGAAAGAACAAACGTAAAATGAGGCAGCTACTCGAAATGACAAGACGCGTCAATGATTTTTTCAAATCACCCGGTCACAATCACGTAAACGTCACCAATTTTGTTAAAAATTAGTTTATCTTATAGTAAACGTAGTAACTCAAGAGAATAGTTTATATCTTGAAATATAATATCTGAGATACTCGCTTAGTGTTTTGTATTCATAATGCGTGTAGTATTTTAAGCTTATAGTTTTTTCATTGGTAGTGGTCGTCCGGTTCTTGAAATTTGGTCGTAATTAATTCGTTTGTTTTATATTTTTTAGCTTTTTGTACTTTTCCTCTGTAAAAACTTTAAGTGTATTCAAACTCCTCCGTTCACATATTTTTTGTAAAAAGGGGTACGAAGTTTTAGCTTCATATATACAGATTAATAAATCTTAAGATAGTACTATACTGTCTTTTTTTTGTTAAGATGTTGTTTTTGTTTCCAAAATACTTTAGCAATTGTTCGAACACTATTTTCTACAGCACACATCTTAATTTAAGATGTATGATTTCTATCAATAATAATACCGATTCTATCAATACCGACTAATAAAAATTCAACCACCTAATATAAGTACCATTACATTCTTAGTTTGTTGTTTTCTCAAAGATTCTTTGGTATATAAAGTCTAAGTCATCTAAAACATTGGAATGTCGTCGATCTAAAGTCAATAAAACCATTTGAACTAAGATATCTATTGTATGAATTCTTCTCCTAAGCAATCATTTTATTGAAGTGATATTAATAAATCATTTTTATCAATGATATCACTGGCGCCTTAAGAATTATTCTACAAATCAAGATAACATTGTAGGTATGGGTGTTTTATTGTACGCTTACGTATCTAATAAATTTAGACGGGAAATATTTGTAAATACATATATAATCTGAATATCCGAAACAGCTCCAACGATTTTTATTAAATTTAGTACGCAGGGGGCTTTGAGGGCGATAAATCAATCCAATTAGGATTCATTTTTTAGAAAATTTACCCAAAAAATACAAAGCAAAGAGCTCGGTCATCCAGGTACTATTTCATAAGTTCCCATGTTACAGGATATATTCCTTGTGCGAGACTTGTAATATAAAATGAAGAGAACAAGTAAAGTATTAAGTGTTAATGTATATTTATGGTTCATCTTAATTGTTCATATAATCTTCCTTATAACGATTGTCATAGGTATTCATGACAACCGGTACCGGCGCCGCGACGACTTAATAGGCGGGAAACACCGCCATACTCCTAATATATCAAAATAGAAATAATTTGAAATAATAACAATAATAATAATAATAAAAATCAATCAATCACAACCTAGCAACACCAACAGCAACAGTCAGATTTTCGAGTACCTATATTTATTCTCAAAATAAAATCAATTTTAATATATTTCAATCAATAAATATCATACAGTCAATAACCAAGAAGAAAAATGGATAAATATTTTAAAAATAAGAATGTAACACGCCTAAAATTACCGTATAGAAAATAAATATCTACCATAAGACATGACGTTTAACGTCATGTCATAACAATATAAAAATGAGAGAATATCTGACAAAATGTTAACAAGAGCTAGATCACGAGCACTTTTACCATCTTCGGACTCGTCGCTACGCTCCGCCTTGCCGTCTTCGGATGCCAGAACAGAAGTTCCAACAGTCGCAGAGGCGTCGAGCAGTCGGCAGGGGAGAGGCCGGCCACCGACCAGCTTAGGATCCCGAGGACCACTGACCTCGAACAGGGCCCCCGCTGCCGGTGGTGATGTGCGCCGCATGAAATGGACACAATCTATTAATGAGAATGTCATGCGGGCATATTTTCGGGCTACAGAGTTGGGAACGAACCTTACTGCGTACCGTGTTCGACTAGTCTCTCTGTTTTAGGAACTATGATACCGTACTTGAAAGGATATGCTCTGACATACGGAATAGCTTGACTGTCCCTTCTTCACCACATGTGGTGGATGTGGTAACAAACTCCACACCACAAAATGAAGATGTTAGTGAATTAGTGGACAGTGAAATTATATCTGTAAGTACCCTATACAATGATAAGATAAGGAGCACTTTGGAAGATATGATGCGGGAATACCAATGCGTAAATTTTAATAACAGACCCCGTTTGCCCCGTTTGCCCATTCATAAACGAAATTTAGCGCTGGTGAGTGCCTTGGATTCGTTATTACCGGATTATTTCGGTAATAGCGAAGATCTCAGTGATACACATTCCATTCTATACTGTGCGGCTATTGCAGTTTGTCGAGTAGCTGGTATTAAATTTGCAGAAAATATAACTACTACTCGACCAGAAAATACTGTGCCAGCTTGGCAGTGTAGAATTGAACGTCGTATTTAGTTTCCGATCAGGTAACACGCGACCGAAAGTAAGTAAGTATATGTCATGTGTCACGGAGCGCATAGACTTTCTGAAGCAAAAAGTTTATGCATGGGCAAACAGAATAAGGCGGTATAGAAAGCGAATAGATCGGTATAATCAGAATCGCATGTTCCAAAGTAATGAGAAGTGGGTGTACCGGAAATGGGAGAACCTGAGTCCGTGTATGAGTGATGGGCAAGTCCCAGATGAAAATGCCACGAATTCGATTTGGCGCAGCATCTGGTCAGTGTCGCTGTCGCTCATACAGAAGGTGATTGGTATCGGGATGTTGAGCGCTCATGTGAGTCTTTATTACCTATGGAACTAATTAACATCGATAAAGAGGATGTAAGTTGTGCAGTCCGTTCATTACCGAATTGGAAAGCACCTGGTCCAGACGGACTGCACAACTTTTGGCTCAAGTGGTTCAGAAGCTCACATGCGTGTTTAGCATCTCAATTCCAAACAGCATTGAACTCGGGTTCATTACCACAATTTTTAACCACTGGCATAACCCACTTACTCTACAAATCTGGTAGTGCCATGGATCCCAAAAACTTTAGGCCCATAACCTGCTTACCAACCTTATATAAACTTCTGAAATCTATTCTGAGACTCAAAATTACTACACACATTAATCAGAATTCGATACTTTCTGTTTCTCAGAATGGATGTAGAAGTGGAACCCGTGGCACTAAAGAGCTCCTTATCATAGACATGACCATTATCCAGCAGGTGCGTCGTAATCGCAAGAACCTGGCGACATGCTGGATAGATTACAAGAAGGCTTATGACTCGGTTCCACATACATGGCTTTTGAAGGTGCTTAAGTTGTATAAAACTGATACAACTCTGTGCACTTTCTTAAAGTCGTGTATAGGGCAATGGAGAACAGTACTTCGCTATCCTGGATGTCGTCAGACTGCGGTAAACGATGTACCAATAAAGATCGAGCGGGGCATATTTCAAGGTGACAGTCTGAGTCCCTTGTGGTTTTGCCTGGCTTTGAACCCTCTAAGTACTTTATTAGAGAGTTCAGGGTTAGGCTATAGGTTGCAGAAAGACGCTGCACTTATATCTCACCTCTTTTATATGGATGATTTGAAACTATTTGCCCCTACTAAATTACAATTGACAGCGTTACTAAGGGTTACGGAAAACTTTAGTAATTCTATCAAAATGGAATTTTGTGTAGACAAATGTGCTGTCATGCATGTAAAGAAAGGTGTGATTGTGGAATCTGAAGGAATAGAGCTTTCAGATTCCACAAAACTCAGATTTCTGTCTACAACCGAAACTTACAAATATCTAGGTTTTTCTCAGTCCTTAGGAATACCAGAATCTGACATGAAACAGTCGTTGCGGGAACGCTTCTTTGGCCGCCTGAAAAAAGTACTTAAAAGTCTTTTATCAGGCGGTAACAAGGTGCGAGCCTACAATGGTTGGGTCATGCCGGTTCTGATGTATTCCTTTGGTATACTTAGATGGACTCAGACTGAATTAGATGCCCTAGACAGGAGAGTCCGTACATTGCTGACTACATTTCGAATGCACCACCCACGTTCATCAGTTATGAGATTGTATATCCCGCGAAAGTTTGGGGGTCGTGGACTATTAAATATCAAGACCCTACACAATCGCGAGATATACAATCTTAGAGAATATTTTCTCCATACTGATGTGGAAATGCATCGCAATGTAGTTGCAGTGGATACCGGACTCACTCCACTCGCTTTGGCTAAAGAGAGTTGGCGCAAACCTGTAGTACTTAGTACTATTGATCGCAGGGAGGTATGGAAGGGCAAAGAACTTCATGGTCGATTTTATCGGGCCCTTAATGGGCCTGATATAGATTTTAAAGCATCTACGTCCTGGCTACGGTATGGTGATCTCTTCGGAGAAACCGAAGGTTTTGTTTGTGCGATTATGGACGAAGTTATCATGACGAATAACTATCGGAAATATATCTTGAAGGATGGTACGGTCGACATCTGTCGGGCATGTCACCGTCCTGGAGAATCTATCAGGCATATTATTTCTGGTTGTTCTCGTCTTGCTAACGGCGAATATTTGCACAGGCACAACCAAGTAGCGAGGATTGTACATCAACAACTTGCCCTTAAATATCATCTTGTGAACTCAGAGGTGCCATACTACAGGTATGTGCCCGACCCAGTTCTCGAGAATAGTCGTGCTACGTTATATTGGGATCGATCTATTATTACAGACAGGACTATTGTTGCCAATAAGCCTGATATTGTGGTGATAGATCGATTGGAGCGCCGCGCAATGATTGTCGATATTGCCGTTCTACATGACGAGAATCTCGTGAAAGTCGAAAAAGAAAAACAAATAAAATATTTGGATTTATCTTACGAGATTGTCGATATGTGGAATGTGGATTCGGCGATCATTGTTCCGATAGTCGTATCTGCTCACGGATTAATTGCCAGGAGCCTCGAACAACACCTTAAGAGGCTCACGTTAGATGGCTGGATCAAGGGTCTGATGCAGAAGGCAGTCCTCCTTGACACGGCTCGTATTGTGAGGAGGTTCCTGTCTTTGGAGCCCTAACCACCGGTTTCTTGGTCCCTGTACCCGAAGTCGGTGGTCTACTATTTTTTATTTTTTTAAATGTATTTGTTTTTATATTTATATTTAAAAATGTAAATAATGTGTATATAAATGAAATAAAGAGAATGATAATAAATATTTCGGACATCTAACACACAACGCCATCTAGTCCCAAACTAAGCAGAGCTTGTATTATGGGTACTAGACAACTGATATTAAATACTTATATACTTTTTTTTGTAAATACATACATATTATACATAGAAAACACCCAAACTCCGAAACAAATATTTGCAGATCATACAAACATTTGATCCGACCCGGGAATCGAACCCGAGACCTCAAGAACAGCAGTCGCGTACGCTACCACTGCGCCAATATCCTTCTGAAATTGATCCTGAACTAATGCTTTGTGAGTGGAAGTCACAGCCTAATCACAAATGTTCCATGTAAATTTGTTACTAATTCCAAATAAAACATTATTTTATACGAATGCAGGTACAAGAAAAATCCTGTTTGAAAATTTGTTACTATTGCAAATTTTATCTTACTCAACGATCTTTAATCCTTTCTTCCATTTTTCTTTAAAAGTTTGTAGAGTTTTTTGCTCCCGTTGTACTTCTGAATGTGTTCTGTGATATATATTATGAACCTAAGTATAAGTAAGTATAAGGTCTAAACACATTATGAGGCAACCTAACTTTTTCTACCAAGCATAATGTTGCTGTCTTGAGTATTACAGACTTCAGTGAACTATTTCGCAAGGTCGTTTCATTTCCCTAGTTATATCAAGGATTATAATCGTTAAACTCTATAGAAACTAGAAAACTAGAATAGAAACTTGACAGTACAACGTAAAGATTTCGGCAATAGCCTCTTTGATCTGCAAAGTTCGTAATAAGCTCATCTAGTTGGTATATCCTACAAAGGTCAATGGCAGGAAAACTTGGCACTGACTTAAGGCGCGATGTTAACGACCCGGGTGACTTTGAGTAACTACGCTTAGTTTTAGTACGATTCTATTTGTCTTTAGTTTTTCTTAAAATGTTTTTATAAAAACTTTTTCCTCTATGCTAGTTATTGCTCTTATGGTTATTTGAAGAAAAACAGTAATTGTTTTATTCTAGATGAAATATTATTTTAACACCACAATAAAAAAAAACATATTTTGAATTTATGTCTGTTAGTTATAATGGTCTTTTTTTCTGGAAGCATATTGGTAAAAAAAAATGTGCTTCGAAATACAATGTGGCTATTATGCATTAAAGTTGAAGACTTTTACAAAGGTTCCTTAACATTAATACTTATAGGAATTTGTGTTTGTTAACTTAACTTCTTTGTGGGAGACTGGTATTCTTATTAGGTGTCCCAATACCAGGCCCCTCTTATGATAGGAGTTACATAGTACAATGTCTCATTAATTTATCGTAGCAAATTTACATTACATTATATATAAATTTACGTTCATATAATTAAAACAATAATTTTTATGATTTGAAGTTTTAATTTATTTTCAAAAAACTTAATCAACATTAAAAGTAGTTTGACTAGGCTACTACCAATACTTGGCATCATGCTATGGTTTTTTAGACTAAATAAATTCTACATCAGACATCAGACCTACATAACGTATTATTCAGAAATACTACACAAGTCGACTTTAGATTCATTTATTTTATAAACGTGTACATTCTTTCTCTAAAGCTATTTCATCTGGAATTTTCTTTGCACCGTTTCTTAAGATTTGCGTATTTTGAAACGCAAGCGACTTCTATACTTATTCATTATGTAAGTCAGCTTTGTATTATGCTGGCACAAACTGCCACATCTGCATTTCATTCTACATTTGCCCTTATTTTTCCATTTTATTTTCAAAGTATTGTGTGTTATTTATGTACGATGAAATAAATTAGTCAATTCATATAACATGTAAATACACCTTGGAATTCTACTACAAAGATTAATTTTAGTGTAATAAAGAACTGTATCAAATAATAAAATGTTTTTTTTTTTAAAAACAGTGGTCTGAATAGAAAGAAAGAAAAACATATTCCTTATTTTGATAAAGTACAACAGGGTTTATGTTTGGCGGAAAATCCTGATCTGTTTTAAAACGTGTACTATAAAAATGTAAGTAATGATTGTAGCTAGGTACTTTTTTACAGTACAGTTGTACGGTACATCTATGGAGAATTACTAAAACCAATTAGAATTTCATATACCTTTGTATTTGAGTTAGAATATGCCAAGCTGCTATGGAAATATCAATATTAGGGATCCGAAAGAGTGAAAAAATTCGCCACACTAAAATAAGAAAGAGAACAAAACAAATAGATTTCTTACTACACTCTATGAAACAGATATGGAAATGGGCAGGTCATATAGCTAGAATGGAGGACGTTTGGTAGACAAAACGTGTAGTCGCCATATGGAAAAGGACCCAACAGAAAAAGAAAAAGAGGTAGACCACAAAGAAGATGGAGCGATGACATCAAAGATATAGCAGGAGGCGAATGAAGATCAAAGGCAAAGGACAGAAAACAATTGTCAAAAATGGAGGAGGCCTTTACCCTACAAAGAAGTTCTCGTTAACATCAAAATTGAAACAGATTAAATGTTCTATTTAAATAAATTAAATATTCAATCTTTAAATCAATATTACAATGGAATTAATATTATTTTCAATTTATTTATTCATTTTTGTAAACTAAAATATTAAGTATGCAATAATATATATACATATGTATATCACGTAATTTAATTGTAAAATTATTTATTGTCAGTGGATATCAATATAAATAACTTATTAATGCATGTAATTAAATATTGTCAAACTGCATGAAATTGAGAACAAATAAAAGGCTTATTTATTTATTTCTTTATTTTATTTATACCTTTGTATTTACTTTTACACACACATGACTATTATTACATAGTACAAAACAATGTTTTACGATTTTCTTTAATAGATAAAGTAACTCAAAAGGAAGGTTTATAGACATAATACATGTATAGTATTATGCAGTAGAGAAACACTAATAATTTTAGAGGTTTTTAATGTGATGTCGTAAATAGACACATTTTTAGCGCTTACATTACAAACACTGCTCGCTGAAATCTACGATATAGATGAAAACAATGTACAATAGTATTATACACCTTAAAAGCTCTACAAAAAGTCCGCGATGGTATATATCTATATCTTAGGGATAACCCACAATAACCACTTATATTCCTTTCCGTTTACGAGAAATAATAGCTTATCTACGATGTGATTTTAAGCAATACAGTATTGATCCTTATTCAATTAAGTACCTTAAATACATTGTGCATTTAATATAGATCAATATGGTCCTGTATAGTATGTAATATATTTTTTTATCTTAGTTTAATTTGGGGTTTGATCCAATATGGTTATGCCAACCGCATCGTACCTTAATACATAGTTAATACTACTCG
This sequence comes from Spilosoma lubricipeda, assembly GCA_905220595.1. Lineage (NCBI taxonomy): Eukaryota > Metazoa > Arthropoda > Insecta > Lepidoptera > Erebidae > Spilosoma > Spilosoma lubricipeda. Next base: position 7,092,202 of record HG992295.1, read on the forward strand.
CTACTCTGATGAACTATTGTAATCAGGTGATATCATTTTTAGCTGCTTCTGAACATGGACAACTCATTATGCTTTGTATTAAGCCCACATTGAAAGAATTTACTTTCAGTTCTTTAAGTAAAACGTCACGTTCAATTCTATTCCTGTCACACTCCATCAACAAATGTTGCACATCTTCTACTTAATTACATACTGGCCAGTTAGGCGAGTCAGTTTTTTTTATTAAATATGCAAATTTTGCCGATAGATAGTGACCAGGCCTGATTCCAAGGACTAATTTTACATAGTCTGCTTAATCGAGCACAATCAAACCACGCCACCTGCTGAGGAATCGCCTGAACGATTTAAAATGCACAAATCGTGTCGTCCATGGGTGCATCTAAAATCTCCCGTGTGAAATATAATGATAATATTAATAATAAATATTTCGGATATCTAACACACAACGCCAACTAGTCCCAAGCTAAGCAGAGCTTGTGTTATGGGTACTAGACAACTGATATAAATACATATATACTTTTTTTTTTGTAAATACGTACATATTATACATAGAAAACACCCAAACTCCGAAACAAATATTTGTAGACCGTACAAACATTTGGTTCGACCCGGGAATCGAACCCGAGACCTCATAATCAGCAGACGCTCACGCCAAGCGCTAGACCAACGAGGCAGAAATGGGGGCGGGTCGCTAGTTATACGAGTAATATATACCATTTAGACTTTTGAAATAACAATTAGTTTATCGCAGCATTAGTTAAAATTATACATACATTTACAGATACCAGATACAAATTGCAGATTACAAAACGTAGTAGGCTGCACAATTTCTTCCTTAAGTTAATTTCCAATTTCCATGTTCACATTTCATTGTTCAAACGAACAACTAAGATTGAAGCCGCTTCTATCAAGATTATATATGTTTGCCTTGGCGGGATTTAATTCATGTGAACTGTGGGTATAAATCAAATTGGATTCGTGATGAGAAACAGCGATGTATATATACATATATACTTCAAAGCAAAATTAAGTTACGTTCACATGTTTTTATTTATTATGTTTCCTATAATCTTACCTAAACTTTGCAGAGTAACTGAATAACACAGAGACGTCAGCTGTTAGTTCTTTTGTCACATATCAATTTTATCTGTTTCTCTTCTATTCGAATACTGTACCTGGATGACTTAGATTTACTCAATATTTTTTTTGGTTCCAAGAATGAATCCTAGCTAGATTGCTTTATGGCCAGCAAAACCTCCTGAATACTATATTTCATGAAAATCATTGTAACCGTTTCCGAGATTTAGATTATAATATATACAAGAAATGCTCGTTTAAAAGTATTAGACTTCTAGATTCATATTAAATTTTGGTGTTACTCCAAATAAAGAAAATCATTTCATAATTCTATCTACCATAAGACTGCTATTGGATATCAAACAATATAGAAAAACTTTCGACGTAAAACAAGAAAACGCAAAACTTCACGATGATCAGTTAAGTAATCGACACATGAAAGCATAACAATAATTTCACTACATTTATATCAGTTAGAATAACACCAGTTTATGAGTATAACAGACTAATACAAACACGCAAAGATCAGTGACATTTGACTGGGTATAATATTAATATCATCTTCAAACCAAGGACGCCATAAAGTGGTACTATTGCCACATTTTATAGATCTCTGAAAGCGAAAGGGTTGTAATATATAGTAGTCCGGGATCCGCGGTACAAATTTTTCAAGTTATTACTATCAAGCAAATTTTTCGTGAGTGGCTTCATTTTGATGAGGGGCTCACCTTACAAAAAAAATCGATTGGGGTAGCTAACAGGGGTAGCACCACATAACGTACCACGCAATTTGTAGGACAGCAAGACTGTGAAATTTTATGTATATTAACTAAGCAACTGTCAAAAAATCAGCTAGTTAGTATCATTTTTGATTATACATACAGGTGATCGATACATATCGGAACGATCAAACCATACATTTTTACGACAAATATTTTATCCAGTAAGTAATAGTGTAAAGTAATCTTAATATAATTTAACAGCCATGTTGTATATGTAGAAATTGCGTGGTACGTTATCCCGGTCCTACACTCATAAGTTTTTTGTCCCTGCTATCCCTGTACTGTTAACTACCACAATCGAAAATTTTTGTAAAGTGAAAGGTGAGCCCGTAATAAAAATGAAGCCACTTACGAAAAATTTGCTTGATAGTAATAACTTGTAAAATTTGTTCCGGGGATCCCAGACTATAACATTAAAGATAGACAAATATACTCGTAAAAGACGATGTGTCAATGAAAAAGTCACTAATAAAAAAGGAACCAATTAGATAACAACAGTTATTGGATGTAACGTTTTACTAGCCACATAAAATGGAAGAGGTTACAAGTTGTTGTGTTTGTATTTATTTTGCTACTTTTTAAACAGACAAACAAACAATTTCTATATACGTAAAAATAAAACCTTTTGTTTAAAAACCTAGTCTGAAGTGATAAAATCATTTGTTTAGGATGAGTTATTTTGTTAATGATTAAACCATATGGGTGATTGAAAACTTCCAAACGTTTTTGTTCTTATCTATTTTTGACCTTTGAATATGTTCTAATTCCGAGGTTTACGTAATCAGTTTAAATTCAAGTGAGCGATAGCTGGTTAATGTCGCTTTAGTGCTTAAAGGGTTAAAAAAAGTTAAGGATTAATAGTTTATGATAGTGGATGTTTTATTGTAAGCTTTATAATAAAGACTCTGTTAAGTTTAAGATCAGATAGCCGTTCGCGAGTTAGTACCCTGATCGCCGCTTGAACAACCGCCTATGAATTTTCGGACATCTAACACACAATGCCCTCTAGTCCCAAACTAAGCAGAGCTTGTATTATGGATACTAGACAACTGACATGAATACTTATATACTTTTTTTTTGTAAATACATACATATTATACATAGAAAATACCCAAACTCCGGAACAAATATTTGCAGATCACACAAACATTTGGTCCGACCTGGGAATCGAACCCGAGACCTCAAGAACAGCAGTCGCGTCCCTCCTTCAACTCAACAAGCGCATTGTGATTCTTTAAATCCTTCCATTAAGAATCTTTGAGAGGCTTTGAGCTTCGGTAACCCGTTAGATGAAAAGCAACGAATGGATCGCTTCACATTGGTTTTCTGGAAAGTTATAGTACAACATGGTTATAACTCGGTCAAGCAGACTCATTAACGTCAAACTTGAATTTCCTTCGGTCATCTTACAGCGTCTTAAATCAAGTTACAATTTTTTCATAACAAACGGAAAACCTTGAATTGTAACGTTACAACATTGGATAAAAACAACTATCTCATCAAATGAAAGTCGAACCATCAATTAACTACAATTTTATATTATAAAATATATACGGTCGAATTGAGAAACCTCCTCCTTTTTTTGAAGTCGGTTAACAAAGCGGCAGCAGAACACATTATAATTTTTATTTTATTTTTATTCTTGTGTTGATTAAATGAAAGGTAAATTGCAGTTTACGATTTATCACGTATCAAAAAAAAAACTACTTACTAGATTTCGCTCAAACCAATTTTTGGTGGAAGTTTGCATGGTTAATGTACATCATATATTTTTTTTGGTTTTATCATTTTCTTATTTTAGAAGTTACCCCCCTCCCCCTCTGTCACACATTTTACCACTTTGGAAGTCTCTTGCGCAATCTATTCAGTTTAGAAAAAAAAATGTTGAACCTCCATTTTGTTTTTGAAGACCTATTCATAGATAATTCATAGGTAAAAACAGGAATGGGTTTGATGAAAAAAAAATTTTTCAGTCATGAATTCGACATTTAACTGATGTTGATACAGCTAGAATAGTTTACTTCAGTTACTTTCATAGCATAATGAGTTACGGTATCCTACTCTGGGGTAACTGTGCAGATATTAATGCCATATTTCTTCTACAAAAACGCGCTGTACGAGCCATTTATCAATTAGGCCCTCGAGCTTCTCTCCGTTCCAAATTTAAAGAGATAAATATTCTGACTGTATCTTCACAATATATATACGAAAATTTAATTTATGTTCAAAAAAATATATCAAAGTTTCTTAAAATCAGTGACGTTCATTCGATAAATACTAGAAACAAACATAATATTAGTGTTCACGTCACTCGTCTCCACAGAATAGGCAACTCGTTCATGGGACAATGTATACGCTTTTACAACAAGCTCCCTATTACTATTAGGAATTTGCCATTAAAAAAATTTAAGAATACCATTAAATCGAAGCTATCCGCAAAGGGGTATTATACCATAGCAGAATATCTACATGATAAAACCGACTGGGAGCTGCCCACTCTGCACATGCTGTTTACCTTGAATGTTTAAAATTATTTTGACGTGACGATAATTTATACTTTGAAATAAATTGAGCTACTATTGTTATAGTTGACATTTTTTTTAAATTATCTTTACAGATTATTATAATTGATACAAATTGTAATTATCGCTTTTTTTTATTGATATAATGTCTTTTGTTTTATGAAAATTGTCTGAATTTTAAAAGAGACGTTGATCCCTGAGTTTGTTTCGTCCTTTCTTCTCAGGGCTAGTCCAGTTAGGAAAGGCCGAACTCATCTGCTCAAAAAAGTTTAACTTGCAAAAGTGTTTTGTATAACCTAATTGCAGAATAAATGATTTCATTTCATTTCATTTCATTTCATTTCATTTCATTTCATTTCATTTCATTTCATTTCATTTCAGTATTAGTTCTAAGTATCCCCAAAATTTATTGTTTTTTTTTCTATTTTATTTTGAAAATTTTAATGCAGTGCACAGAATACATCTACTTACCAAGTTTCAACATTATAGATCTTATAGTTTCGGAAAAAGTGGCTGTGACATACGGACGGACAGACAGACAGACAGACATGACGAATGTATAAGGGTTCCGTTTTTGCCTTAGGCACGGAACCCTAAAAATGTAGAACATTTACAAAGTAATTAAAATTTAACCCATTTTGCATACTACGATAAAAAAACAATTACAATAGTTGTCCAAAACAATTAACTGTAATTGACAACACAAATGGGGCAATTTAAGGGAAGTGGCTATTATACAACGAGTTCTCCATGGCTAATAAGAATGCCTTCATGCTTTACCATCGCCCTATAAGACTGAATAATTTCTATGCATAGTATTTTTATCTATCTAGCTTTTTATTCTTGGCTATTCATCTATACAAATAATATATAATAGAAATAAAGAAAATTGGAGTGTCTGTTTGTAATATTAAAATAACCGCTTTTAAATAAATGCATATGTATGTACGTACATATGCATTTATACATGGTACATATACCAAAAATGTAGTTCAAAATTTTTTTGTCTGTCTGGGTAATCTCTAGAACGGCTGGACCGATTTCGACAGGACTTTTACTGATAGCTGATGATACAGGGAGTAACTTAGCAGGGAGCTACTTTTTTTTAGACCAGCTTCGCCCCGCGGCTTCCCCCGTGTTACGACAATAAGCGCGGGTAACACCGCGAGGTTCAGCTAGTTTATAATAAAAAAGCAATAACCGTGCAATGTATGTGGTTTCATTTTCGTAAGATTTTCTTTTAGAAATTTCAAAACTACTATTTACAGATTTTTAACGGAGTTTGGGAAGATATACTCGCAATCAATACACACATTAATGACTAAAGTAATTATTAGCCAAATACCTTTATTTGCCTTTGGTAAGAGCTTAAAACAAACAACTTTCCGTAGGGGTTTAATATCATGCCTTATGAAGGTCGGAAAAAACAACTCATGAACTTAGAATACTTTGGTAAAAAAGGAAACTAATCTTATACATAAAAATGAATTGCTGTTTCTTTGTCTCGCTAAAACTCGAGAACGACTGGACTGATTTAGCTGATTATGGTTTTGAAATATTTCATAATAGTACGGTCCAAGTTGTACTTTTCTGAGAAATTTATAAATGTTTGCAGTGCTAATTGTTCAAGTTACTTTCAAGTTAAGTTCAAGTTAATATACGTTTTTTTTTTATTTTGACTTTTATAAATATTATGGAATTAAGTTGACCATTTTTTGTTTGTCAAAATAAATTCGATAGATAAAAGATTTATACCTACAGGTAAGGCAGGTTACATAAGTAAAGTTTTGAAATTTTTATTACTCTTGAGAGCTTTTTTTTTTCAAAAAATATATATTAAGAGTAGAATCGAGCGTTCACTAAAATCAGCTGCTGTATCTGTCATTAGTTAAGTCGTTTAGTAAAGTCATTAAAAAAACGGCTCTAAATCGCTTGTTTTAGGGATAGTTGTCACGCGATCAAAATGACGCAAGTACCTAGAATTTAATGGTGCTTACGCGTTTTGTTAAACGTAGTGTAAGGGCGCTAAGTACAATAGCAAAACTTGAAATTTGTGGCTCCACGCAATGCCGCGTGCGCCGGAACCATCATACGCATTTTTTGTCAATTTACAGTACAACTTAAACTTCAAGTACTAATTACGATAGTAAGATCAATTGAATTGTACTTTTATATAACAAAGCAGAGTAAGATTTGTTGTATTAATATTCAAGATGTATAATGCTTGAGAAAGACTTGAGATTATTTTATCATAGAATAGTAATTTAAACAACTATGGTATGAAATTTTGTACCTTAACAGGTCAAACTACTTACTGAATCTCTTTGACTTAAGCTTTTAAAACATTTTATTTTAAAAATATAGCTTTTTGTATTACACGCCTGTGTGGGTTTGTAAAAAATGCGTGCAAATATTTCTTTTTCATGTACACAGAACTAAAAGAAACGTATTGCGGTAAGGGGACCTTTGTCACGGACAAAGTTTCATGTGCTCATATACAATTGAAAGAGTCACAAGGTCCAATTACAATTTTGCGATAGAGAAAAATTCGTATGATCAAAGGTTTTTTCTTACCAAATGGGGTGTAACACACTGTGTTTCTAACAGTTCTTGTTAAAGAAATCATTTACTATAAATGCGAACGTAACTCTGTCTGTCTGTCGCGCTATCAAGCAAAAAATACTGAACCGATTTAAATGAAGTTTGGTATACAGATAGTCTTATAGAGCCTGAGAAAGGACTATTTTCCGCGATAACCCACATACGCGCGGGCGGGCGGAGCCGCGGGCAAAAGCTTATAGAAACATTATAAATTGTTTTTTTAATTGTTGAGAGTAAAAAATTGCCAGTCATTTCCCTGTGGTTATAATTACAGTTATTATTTATAGCATTGTTATAAATAATTTTTTTACTTTTTCTTGGACTTCAAGCATCAGTCACAGTTCAAGTATATATACTATCTATGTCAGTCTGACTAACTTGAGCTGTCATCCCATTCTATTCATATAAACAATATACCTTTTCTACTATTACCTTTATATCAACCTGCTTACTCCTTGGTACGTAAGCGTAATGTAAGTCTGTATGTAAAAAAAGTATGTAAAATAAAATAGATATTATTTGCAATTTCCAAAGGCACTTTATAAGAGTTACGCTACATTTCTATAATGAATAAAACTTTTTATTTAGCACTGTTTCTTTATCTTGATTTCAAACCCTGTCATGGAACTCACCGCCAACCATCCATCACTGTAATGTTGTATTCACCATTGTTATACTTCGAAGCAAAATATTTTACTGAAAGTTACACAAAGTTTCTACTATGAAAATAAATTTACTTTCAGGGCTGACAATTCTGCCGAAAAACACTTTCTGCGTTGTTTTGACTGTCTCATTAACTTAAACAATAGAACAAAATGCTTCGATTTTTTTTTCTTTTTTTATGTTTTAGGCGGGAAAACGAGCAGACGTATCGCCTGATGCTAAGCGATTACCGCCGCCCATGGACACCAACACCAGAGGCGTCACAAGTGCGCTGCCGGCCTTTGGGGGATGGGGAGGAGAGATAGGTGGAGGGGGAGGGGGTTTGGGTTATGGCCCTCCGATATCCTCACTCATTCGGTGAAGCACAGCGCAAGCACTATTTCACACCAGTTTTTTATGAGGCCGTGGTATCACTCCGGTTGAGACGGCCCATTCATGCCGAAACGTGACTCTCCCACGGTATGGAATCAAATTCGTACTTAACGGGTTCATCTTTGGTATCTTTGGTGTGTCTCGGTTAGTTAGTTTTCAAAGAACAATATTAGTTTAGTACAGTCCGTTTGTTATGAGCGCAAATTAAAAGAAATAAATGTTAAGTAAATCTAGATTACGAATGACATAGCGTATTATTCACAACTATTCCTGTTTATGCAGAAGCCTTTCAAAAAGCCACCATAGTGTGGGTCTCCATGCACTAAATAAACAATTTTGATTCGCCATCGTTGTGTATTGATTCTATTCCTACGTCATATATTGTCAAATTAATATAATTTATACATAACTAAGCCTGACCAGCTATATCAGCATATTTTCAGATATGAGTATATTATCGATCACGTAGTAGTTAGACATTCTTTATCTCGTCGAGTATAAGACGTGATTATATGCATTGTACCGATAGATTTTAGTATATATAATGTACTTGTAAGTTGGTATAACTAGCCATAGGTTACCATGTAACATTAGAGTAGTAAGAAGCCTGAGCTATAGCTCCATATGGTGACAGTGGTTGGATACGAACCCACGCCATATCGGTCTGGTAAATCATATATTATTATTAATCGAATTTATACACATTAAATGCTATGTTAAACTGTCTGTAAAACATTAATTTTATTACTGCATTATGTTGAACTGTACGAGTTTATACGGGTCAATGATTTTTCTGACAAAACGCTGAAAACAGATCAATGAATATGAGCTTTTGACATAAATCCATGATACATATGAGAGACTAAAGGGATTTCCAAATTAACGTTGGAAAATGAAAATGTGGAAAAAGATTAAGCACAATAGGATTTGTCCAATAATGAGATAAAAACGGTTGACGTAGAGCCGACATTTTATATTTGCATTAACCCCATTAATTGTAATACTCTCAGGATCAGCTAGTTATCTTTCCTTCTTTAATTTACAAGATATATAATCGTTTATAGTCAGATTGATAGATTGACGGCTTGACGATGAATTTGATAAAGCACACAATTACGCTTTGAGACTTAGTTTTCATAGATGAGCCATGTACTTGTTTAGAAATTTAGTTATTTGGTATAAGGGGACACACAAGCAGACGGCTTACGGTCATAAAGAATCTTGTATGGCCTACACTATAGATCGATAACAAGCAATATATAAGTAGTAAAAGTATTTTTATTTTTATAATTTAGCTGCCAAAATGACTATACTTAGTCTGGAAACCGCCTAACTTCGCCTATACTTTTATTCTTTAAATTAACTATATTATAATGTTTAAGCGTGGATATCCTCTGGCTACAAAATCTTCAAGACATGTATCATTTTATATCATACACAAAAGAAATGACTCATTTTCTGACTATTAGCTTTTAAAATATTCCTTATTTTTCCAAGCCTCTGAATGAAATGAAGCTAACAGGTTCATTTATAAATTGCCGTAGGCACGTTTCTATAAAATTTCAATTTGAAGCTTAAAATACTTGCTCTATAACATTGCAATTCATTTTAGTGGGCTAATGAAACTGCGTTATATATGTATTACGTTTTGAATTGGTTACGTTTGATTCAATTTTATTCTTCATCCGTGTGGGATTAAACTAAAGTATGTACTACGAAACGTATGAAAACAGTACACCAAAGAAATAGATGCTTGAGACAAAAGATATACTAAATCGTCTGTCCAGGGTGCCAAAACCTCATTTTAAGATGATGCAATGGATTAGTCAAGGCCGTTTTTTAAACTTTTTTTTCCTCGAAAAATGCTTCATGTACCATACCCTCCGTGGTGGAGGATACGAAAGGCGTATGTGGGACTCCCACTAAACGCCGCGACGGTCTACCTCGGCAGTCGGGAGGAGCTCCAAGGATTACCAATTTAGGCGATAGCAGAATTCTTGCCTTAATAACTTTATTTCAATTTTAAGCTAGATTAACAACCATTATGCATTTAGGCAAAGGTATTTTTCTGATAAAGGGTTTTTTTCACACTGTAATCATAAGCAATTTGTACAGCATTAAAAATTGTTTCTATCGCATTTCTTTTGTGAAGGTACTCGCATTTTTTTAGTTACTTTTATTCAACATAATTTTTCGACCATTACTAAAAATATTATGACCATCGTTTATTACAAGCGCTTGCGTTAATACTTTGGGATTATAACTTCGAGCAGGCAATATAATATTCTGCGACAAAGGTTATGAACGTCAAAATGAATGATACTGTCGTATAACGATTTAGTTATGTACCAAAAATGCTTTTATAGTTCCTTCGTAATACTACTACCCGCTTTTTATTTTGTACATAAAAAATTCCATTGCGTTTATATTCTCAGCATCAAGTAATAACTAATGTTGTAAGAAATCTCTGAGACAGTCACTCCCCCGCCAATGTACCAAATGTGTGTGAAATGTAAAGCAATAAACATTCAATTGACGTCTGAATATCGAATTTAGACAATAATTTTGTAGGAATAATGACTTAGCCTATATTATATATATATTCTTTATTAACTTTTGTTTTATTTCAATCGCATAAAACTGAATTTACATATACTTGATCTACTTTTTACACATTTTTATTGACTAAATGAAGTGTTGCACTTAAATTCAACAACATATTCCCAAATAATAAGAATTATAATATATATTCTTAATAATTTAATATTAATAAAAAAAAACTATGACATTAACAAGTCACTAATATCAAAGTAATGCTTAAATTATGTCCTTTGCAATTTTTGGGTCTTGTTCATTTTTGTAAATGTTATCTTAGTCGCTAAAATGTCATAAACATAAACTTAATATTAAATCCGACCTTCATAAAGTTCCTTATGGATTTCTCCACGAAATAGTTCTTAAATAATATAAAAGCAAAGCTTAGGGGCACCATAAGCAATGTTAGAACTTATAAAAATATCGTAAACTTTTAATACAATATTTTATACTAGTCATGTTGTATATTATCGTGTTACATTTCATTATAGCTGATAGTATAGGAATTTAATGATGTTTTTTATTATTTGACTAAACTTTGGTTGACTACATTTTTTAAGTTTTTGAAGTAGTTTATTTACTTATTTATTTATTTATATCAACTGCTCACTACACTCACAGTTGCCCAACACGTGTAGCGAGCCATTATAACATTGGTGTTACAAATATGGTAATAATTCATAGTCGTCCGTCCCAAACCAGGCAAAGCCTGACCAAGGCAACCAGACATTTCCAAACACATACATATTTTAGGTAAATTAGACCCAGACGTTGAACTATCCATCATGCTTATCACATAAAGGCTAGTCATGGGTGGGAACCGAACCCACGACCTGAGGCGCTTGGCAGTCAGACTAGAGCAACAGGCCTGTCAAAATTAAAACCTATCATTTAAAAAAATCATACAAAATGAAACAAATGTACTTAATTTGGTAAAGAATAAATCAACATCTGGATACTGAGCAATCAGGGAGTTAAGCAGTCTAACTGCCTGACTAGTGGGAGCGTATTGTGCCGTTAACGTTCGCACTCGCGGCGCAGCGAGGAGACGGCAAGAGCGTAGCCGAGTGTACTGGTTCGGTACCCATAACAGACAACGAGATAATGAGTTTGCATTATCAATCTTATGGTAAATAATAGTGTACCATTAAAGCACACTTGCGTCGCAATGCCAATGTGTTAAGACCTACCATGCCGAGAACAAAAAGTGATGGATACAGATAAGGATAGAACCCATACAGCTTTTTATATAAGAGCCGCGCAAATTTTCGTTGGACGCGTTCTATCATCGTGTTGTACCCCGCCTCGTGCGGATCCCAGATTATGGAGTTATACTCCAAAGCACTGCGCACAAAAGAGAAGTACAACACGGTGATAGTGTTCCTGTTTTGGAATTGTGCTGACATTCTTATCACGAATCCTAGTGACTTAAAACTTTTTTCACAGATATTATTTATGTGTGTATTGAAGGTGAGACGTGAATCCAAGGTCACGCCTAGGTCACGTATTTCTGTGACTCGAGCCAGCATGACCCCTGACAGTTTATAATTGTAGGTGTATGGAGAGCGAGATCGAGTAAATGTCATCATTTTACATTTAGAGACATTAAATTCCAACCGATTTTGTTCACCCCAGGTCACAACACTGTCGATGTCCCGCTGGAGCGCTTCACAGTCGTCGGGGTTTTTAATTCCCAAGTACAGCTTCAGATCGTCTGCAAACATCAGACACTGGGCGTGTTCGACTACATCGGGCAAGTCGTTAATCATAATTAGAAACTGCGTCGGTCCTAATGTGCTCCCTTGGCTTACACCTGAATGAGTGTCATATGCGTCTGATTGATACTTACCCAACTTAACATACTGTCTACGGTTACAGAAGTAACTGGCAAATAAGTTTAGCAAATTTGGAGTAAATCCAAAAGCTGCAAATTTGTTCAAAAGTACTTCGTTATCCACACGATCGAACGCTTTCTTGAAGTCGAAGTATGCCACGTCTACTTGCCTACTATGGTCCATTTCCGTGACACAGAAATCGATAAAGTTGATGAGATTGGTGGAAGTCGATCTATTAGCTCTAAACCCATGCTGACACTCGCTCAGTTGTTGCCCAATTTGTCTGGTGATGTGGGTGTTTAGGATGTATTCAAAAATCTTACCGAACGCTGACAGAACTGCAATAGGTCTATAATTAGTGACTTGAGATCTGGAGCCGTCCTTGGGTATAGGTGTAACGCGCGAGATTTTCCATAAATCCGGATATGTGGCAGTTTTTATAGCTACGTTCAAAATGTGCAATAGAGGTTCCTGTAGTGCATTAATACAGTCCTTTATAATGTAGGCGGGTATACCATCAGGCCCAACCGATGATTGAGACTTTAGGTGTTTAACCGCCTGCAGTAGGTCAAATTTACTAATATAGTCAATACTGACACGCGGGGAGCATAAATTATTATGACGTTCATTTCTTGTGTAATTAGATGAAAAATTAAACTGGTCTGTTAAAAAGGTTGATTTGAAATATGTCGCAAAAGCGTTTGCAGCATCGAGTCCAGAGACGCTATGACCATTGAACTCGAACTCCGATCAGTATAGTTAGGAGATTATGTAAAAAAGATACTACATCCGGTCTCCTAATTAGTACAGTTTATTCTCATTGGGGTAAACGGGTTCTTGAGTGGAGACCGCGATTCGGCAAACGTAGAGTAAGACGTCCACAGGCCAGGTGGAGAGATGATTTGCGCAAGATTTGGAGCTGGATGCGAGATGCGCACGATTTGCTAACGCGCGTTAACAACTACATATAAAAACGCGCGTTAGCATGTGTACTCCTAGAACTAAATTACATGTAGTTGTAAACGCGCGTTAGCAAAACGCGAGTTAGCAAAACGCGCGTTGAGCGCTCGTCATCTGAACATGGGCTAAGTCAAGACTCCTCTTATTATTTGCTCCAACTTACAGATATTGAATTAACTTCAAACTTGACAATGTAAATTAGAACTGTCACATCCACAGAAATCCATTAATGGGTTAGATCATAATTGAATATGCATCCATGCGTGATATAATGAGCTTTAACTAGTTTAATTTCATTTAGATAGTCTAGTTTGATTGCTATAACGCGATTTAACATGTAGATATAACCACACAATAATGCGTTGTTTAGCAGTAAATTTGTAACATCATTGACATTAATTGTGAGGAGTATTAACAAGTAATAAATCTAAAAAAGAAAATTCAAAACAAGCTTTTATTACTTTTTAATAAAAATATATATATACTTCGTTGGTCTAGTGGTTAGCGTAAGCGAGAGGTCTCGGGTTCGATTCCCGGGTCAGGTAGCATCGGACAGGACATGCGTCGAACGGTTAGATAACTGGTTTCCTAGTGATAAATAGTTTAAGTGAGTTGTAGGTACTATTATAAAAACATTGTTTTTAGTTTTGTGATGTTTTTCAGTGAATGTATGAGATTGCTCAAAAGTGATTCAACGTCCAGACAAACCTGTCAAGGTTTTGTGATGTTCTATAGATTACAACTAAATTGTATATATTGTATCAATAAATAACTAAAAAAAAAAAAAAGAATGCTGTTGGGTTTTTCTTAAAAGAAATTCTTAATAGCAGCCCGGAGTATATAAGATGGTGGTGTTTCCCGCCCGTGCCTCGGAGAGCACGTTAAGCCGTTGGAACCGGTTGTCATGAACAGCTATGGCAATCGTTCCTCAGGGTTGCGGAGGTCCGATGCCAGTCGGTCTGTGTAAAAACTGATTTCAGGTAAAACTGGTTGAACTAGTAGCCGAACCCAAATCTTGGGAATAAAAAAAGCTAGAAAGATGGTGAAGATTATGACTTAACTTAGTATCAACAACCCTTAGCAGTCTACCATTGGACATAGATCTATCCTTAGAAAGAAGATTTTGGTCTACTGTACCACGCTGGTTAGTCGAGTTGGTATAAAAGATAAACTCTTGAAACTCAATCATCATCAATCAAGTTTTCCTTCTCTTTGCGATGGTGATGTCCTACTTAGTATGACTCTTAGTCACCTCTTACGACAGCCGCAATATATATACATAAAGGTACCCTGCACTGTTAATCTGCCACTACTCGAACTTTAAAACAGGATCTATTATTTTTTTTAAACGTTTGTTTCATAAACCATATTCCACACAAAACTTTGTATAAAATCTGGAATGACAGTAATCCTAAAGAATGTTCGCTATTATTATCCGAGAGGTTTCTTAGTGAATTTCCATGTCTTAAAATTATTCAGAATGTCAGGTCTCCTTACGGAGGTTGGGAATGCGGAGTAGACGCGCATTTGTATTCACGACATAAATTATAATTTGGGTATAATGTTGTCTCAAGTTTTCGTATTAAGACTTACAAAGGATTTTTCCGCGGTTTTACTCGTGTGTGTGAAAGTCATTTCTATAATAATAGTATTATTTTATAATTGATAAAACTCTCGTGTCTCGGTGTTTATTACCAAACTCCTCCGAAAGGGCTGGACTGATTTTAATGAAATATTGTGTGCATATCGGGTTAGTCTGAGAATCGGCCGGTATACCCTAAATGATAAAAGACCCACCCTTATAATTTTTTTATTTTATAGTAAAACAAAGTTTGCCGGTTCAGCTAGTATGTATATAATAATTGTATTATACAAGAAAATTAATGGCGGTTCAAAATTCGCCCGGTCAGCTAGTGCTTTATAAAATGTGAAACTCATTCCAGTTTTTTGTTTGTTTGTTTTCAAGCGTATGCATAGAAAAAGACATGAATTGCATTCATCCTTTAAAAATCACAAAGCAGTCATGAGAACTGCCGACATAAGTTAAAATTAAAACTAAACGGACAGTTGTTTAAGCTCACCTGAAATGAACCTCTTTGCGCTTTAAATAAAATGCACGATAAAAACAAGTAAAAAATGCTTATTACGATGTTAGAAAAATATAGGTTAATGCTATAAGTGCACAACGCCGAAGTTTTCTCTTTAAAACATGCATAGTTCCTGTAAGAAGAATTTGTTGAAAATAGAAGAGTACTTAGTGACTGGTAAATTTACTCACACACATTGTTGATACATTGACGTTCAATGTATTTAAAAATATAAATACAGATTAGGTAAAGCAATGAAAAAATATAAATAAATCTTTGTGAGACAATGATGTACATGTTTGTGTACACAAAACTGCGGTCAGGCCGTAATATATAACGGTTGGGCCGACTGGCAGGGGGAAGACGAGGCTTCTCCCAGATCAGAGCGCCCAGCCGCTGGAGTGGTTTTTATTGGAATCACCAAATACCTGGCTCCTTAGTCCACGAGGAGCCGGAGATCCAAATGGATTTGCCAAATGGTCAAAAAAATATATTACAAAAATACTCCTCATGAAAATGAAGCCACTCACGAAAAATTAGCTTGATAATAATAAGGAACAGTCTGAAAATAGGGTTAGTAGTATAAGTCTATTTTTAAACTTAACAACAGGTTTTGTTGGGCTAAGTATGCATTAGTAGACTTAACGTGTTAGTATTAGGGTGTACCTTCACACCGTGTAACTCTGGGTAGAGAACATAAAGGCAGGAATACACTATGTGACTTTTGAGTTACCGGTGTCCATGGGTATGGTATCACTTAACATCAGATGTCCCTTATGCTGTCGAAACAAATGATTGGCTGTAAAGTCGGTTTACGGACGATAGTTTTACGTGATAGCGTCATAAGAAAACATTGATGAAAAATATGCGTCACAATACAAACGCTGACAGGCGTAACGTGACATATCATACTTTTTCGTGCGTGCATTTATTGCGTGCATGCACGCACAAATACAATACATGCATGCGTTCATTGATTTATATGACATTGTCATGTCAAAACTTATTGTCCCCTATCTTATAAAAAAAATAATCTCTTGCAACCCTGAATACGATCTGAAAAATATTATTAGCCAGTAGGGCTGAATAGCGTTTGTAGGGTTAAAATTATATAATTGCCAGCTGATTCCAATGCCTATGCTCTCTTTGAAAATTACTTCGACTTCTCTCTATAATCGACTTATTCCCAAAGTATACATCTACATATATTTCCATCGAAAAGAGGATATTAACATATTTTGTTATCACGACGGAAATTTTCAAGCTTATTTCTCCTTTAATCTTATTATTCCAAAGATATCATCAGTGACCCGTTAAAATATAAACCTATTTAAATAGCAAAGTAGGTTAAAGTCTGTGACGTAACTACTGACATTTAACCTTTATGACGTCACAGACGGTAACCAGATACGTACCGTAACGTTGCTTTCTCTCTCTTTATTTCTGTTAAATACTTATTTTGGTTGACTGAGTGAGAAAAAATTCTCTGATCTTCAATTCAAATATAATTGTTATGAATACAGAATTCTGATGAATATTTTCATGTAACTTTTATCCTTGTGACATAAAATAGCAAAAGAAGGGATGCTGGAATTTAAATGATTTAACAATTTCATAGAAAGAGAAATTTAATTAAACCCAACGATCAACTTATACCCAAATGTATTGCAAGATTAAGGACTGAAAAGTTTTTACAATTATTAATAATTTTTATGTATATTTTTTTTATTATTTTTCCTTATGTACTCATTAGCAGGTCTACCTTTAGGCGCCCGCTTATCGTTGAATTTTGGGACACCCTGTATGTATGTTTATATTTGTAATTTGGATGTGTACGTGTTTTTATATGTCTAAAGTTCAAATTATTGTGTTTACGAGTAATATGAAACCTGTGCACCTACCTTACAATATTTCTACACCACCCGAAGGTTGACTGGAAGAGAATGCCCTGGACATTAAGTCCGCCAATGTACAAATTTTTGTGCATAAAGTTTATAAATAAATAAATAAATAAAAATTATTAGAATGGTACTTTCGGGTTGGATTTGATCGTGAACTCTAAGATAATTTGCTTATAAACAATAGACTTACTTTCCACTAAGCATGCAAGATATTCGCTAATTTGCGGCCGATAAAAGTGGGACATCCGAATATTTATAAAAATTACTTGTACAGACTATTGTTTTTAGTTTAATATGAATAACTTTCCAGTATTTTTTTAAAAAGTTAATAGAAATATAATTTAACAATCAAGCAAGTAAGAAACTGATGTTGTTAAGAAATATTTTGTACATGCATAGAATTTTTTATTAGAATTTCGTACCCAAAGAGTAAAAACGGAACCCTATTACTAAGACTCCGTTGTCCGTCCGTCTGTCTGTCTGTCTGTCTGTCACCAGGCTTTGTCTCATGAAACCTGATAGATAGACAGTTGAAATTTTCGTAGATGATGTATTTCTGCTGCCACTATAACAAGACATACTAAAAACAGAAGAAAATAAATATTTAAGAGGCTTTCTATTCGATACTAGCTGCCCCGGCAAACGTGCCATAAATTTTTTTTAAGGATGGGTGACCCTTGCCATTTAGGGGGATGAAAAATAGATGTTGGCCGATTCTCAGACCTACTCAATATGCTCACAAAGTTTCATGAGAATCGGTCAAGCCGTTTCGGAGGAGTATGGCAACGAAAACTGTGACACGAGAATTTTATATATTAGATTAATAACAGAAATATGTAGAGACTTGAAATGTACAGATTGTACAGATGGTATGCAACGCTTTCTGTGCGAATAACTATTGAGTAGTAATAAATTTTTACTACCGGCAAAACTAAATGATGTTCAAGACACATTTTGCGCTAAATTTTGCAAGAATAAGTAAATCAAAATATCAGTAACTAAATTAATGTCACGGTCAACAAAAACTCTCTTCATTATTTCGTCTTAAGTACGTCATGAGGTTCCCTCATTACCAGATCTCCATAATATTTTTATATTCCCCGCACGAATTTCTTCTCATAAACTCTTAAACTATAAACTTTCCTACAAGCAACTCGTCTTGAACTATTAACTTGTACTATCAATCACTTTTTCATATTTTATTGGTCTTGGGTACAAAAATAATATTTTCCGGACAAAACACCCTCGCTATTGTCTTTGAAATTAAATTATGAAAATGCTGAAATGACTAAATGTTAGACTTAATTTATTTTTGCAATGAAATGCATAAATATAAAATCTGCAACTTAATGAAACAGTCGAAGTATCTATGATTTCTTTTATATACGTGTATTTTATTTTAAACTAGCTGAACCCCGCGGTTATTGTTGTACCGCGAGTAACGCCGCGGGACAAAGTTAGTGTAAATAAAAGTAGCCTAAGTTACTCCCTGGATCATCAGCTACCTGCCAGTGAAAGTCCCGTCAAAATCCGTCCAGCCGTTCCAGAGATTACCCGGAACAAACAGACAGACAAACAGACAGACAAAAAACAAATTTCTTAGCTACATTTTTGGTATATGTACCGTGTATACATACATATGCATTTAGTAAAAAGCGGTTATTTTAATATAACAAACAGACACTCCAATTTTATTTATTTGTATAGATGCCGAATTGCGCTTATCACCTTCTCCTAACATTAACAATTCTTGAACGTTTTTCAACTCACACAACTCAAAATAAATATTGTATTTTAAATGATACCTTTTCAAGGTCACGGGGTAATACAAAATACGATCGTAATTATAATAATATAGAATACTAGCTGACCCACGCAACCTGGTTTGCATCTCCTATTGCCAGTAGCGTAATAATTTTACCCGTTTTTGAAACATTCTCCATTGGTGCTCCGCTCCTATTGGTCTTAGCGTGATGATATATAGCCTCGATAATTCCAGTGTTGGATAGTACTTTCCTCGATAAATGTACTATCCAACACTGGAATAAAAATTCAAATCGGACTAACGGTTCCTGAGATTAGCGCGTTAAAACAAACAATCAAACTCTTCAGCTTTATTTATTAGTATAGAAGTATAGATGTAGGGAAAGAATCCATCCATCAATCTGTTTTCGTGATCATAAGTGAACAAGATGTTATCTAATTATTAAATTCAGTTTCTCTACGGTCTGTCAGTTATTGGCGTAAAACTGTGTTTTTTTATTAAAAGAAATTATACAAGAGTAAATTTTTCTAAAGTATCTACATAATATTAAATATATTAATTATCATGTCATGTCATACCACGTTCATATTCGTATGTAGAAGCAATATAGTCTATAATTTATATTTATCCAATATTGAAGAAAATGACTTATCTACTAAAATAATATCAATAAGCGACATATTATGTCATTAGTTTCTCTTCTTTTTTTGGTTATTTAAATAATTTCTAGTTAATTCCAAATCCCACTGCTATAACGCCTATACCCTCACAAGACTCACGAAACCAGGAAAAAATACACGATAAAATCTTAGGAAAATTAGACTGTCTTAAACAATGAAATCCGATAAAGAAATGTACGTTTACGACACCTCATTCATCAAAATTGGCTCTGTAATTTAGGCGCTACGGTGGAATAAACAAACAATTAAATACTGCTAAAACTCACTACTGTGAAGCCAAAAAAAGTGGTATAAATAGTCATCCTTTTAAATAATTGTGTTTTTACCACTCCTGACTTTTACAAAAACTTCACTTTACATTGCATTTAATCACCATAATTCTCGGTTTTATGCCATTTGGAACTACGACACGAGATTGGAAGGAGACCTAAATTTAGGCCGATCAGATTGTAGAAACTTTTCACCAAAATGCTCCATCGTTTGTAAATAATGTAGTTACCAGAACATGTTATTAATATATATATATATACTTCTATTATATATATCATTAATATATATAATAGAAGTAAATTGGATGATTTTCGGGATAGAGAAAGATTAGGCCTTGGAAAATGACATAGGCTACTTTTTGTCGCAATAACCAACACACATGCTGGTGGAGTCGTAAGCAAAATCTAGTATTATATATGTAGTACAAGTAAATTTTTCATTTTATTCTTACACAAATGGTTTCCAACCTGTCAGACACAGAATGTAACAGAAATTCTATTATGCAGACGTTTGTTAGAATCCACTAAGGAATGTGAAAAATTTCAGAAGCACCGTTTCTGTGAATTTTGCGTGTGTTGAGGACTTAAATAGAATTTGAACCATTTATGTAAACCAGATTCTAGAGATAGTTATATGAGTACATTTTACATTTAATTTATTATTCTAAGTTAGCACTGTGATGGTAAAGGCTACTGAGGTATTATTGAATGACACAAAGGGAGAAATGACTGTTTTTGTGTAATTATCTGCAATGTAGAGAGTAGTAGGGGTAGGTTAAATTAAGTAAGGAGTATCAATCAAGAGAATGAATCAGGTAAGAAAATTGTATTGAAAAAAAAATTGATTTTATTTTAACACATCTGAGAGATCAGCGAGAAGCGAGCAGCAGCAAATTAAACACAATAAACAAACATGTTTAAACTATTTACAAACAATTGGTATTATATTATGATTCGGTTCACTTTATTCCATCTATGTCAAGACTTAACAAAATAAATTGACAATTTTTTCGGGTTTAGGTACTGCCTAAAGATACAAGAGGAGATTGTTTTTTGTTTTTTCTAAAGACGGTCCCCATTTCATCTCATCCATATTTGATATTTGATGAAGACTTAACAACTTGAAGACTTAAGGTTTGAAGAATATAAACGTTGGACATTGGCAGAAACAGCCGAGAGATCCGGCTGGATGCCATTTCATCAAAAGAAGAAAGGTACAGGAGAGTACTCTTTATCTCTAAGCCACCTAAGAAAGGGGGGCTACTATACTACGATAACCAGATAGGTTGGTTTCGGGTTCGTGTCGAATTTTCCTCGACTTTGTGTCCTTAATCGACACCCACGGGAGGGATAGGGATGGTAACACTCCGTATTCCTCATCCGTCACTACTTTGATTTATCTATAAGCAGATCTTTTCTATCTTATCGTGGGAGAGTCACACTTCGGCATGAATGGACCGGCTTGACCAGATATGACCGGCCTCACCGAAAACTGGTGTGAAACAGCGCTCGCGCTACTTTCACCCAGTGAATAAGGATACATGAGGCCTCTACCCAACCCCTCCCTCATCCCTCAAAGGCCGTCAACACACTTGTGTTGCAGGTGTCTATGGGCGGCAGTAATCGCTTACGATCGAGTGATAAGTCTGCTCGTTTGCGACCTATTCCATAAAAAAGCTTTAAGCAAAATTTTAGCTTTTGAACCGTAAACAAAGAAAAGTGTCAACCACAATAATATTCACATTTTAGACCACGTAATATTAAAATGACATATTGCCGAATATTATTTGAATATTCATATTTTATGCCTGTACGCTGGAAACACAGGATTAAATTTATTAACGTTGAATGTTTAAACATCGCACGGTGGCAAAATTGAATATTCATTATTATGTTGTAGTTGGAATTAGTTCATGAATTTGAATTGAATCTAATAGTAGGCAACAGGTACATGGGACATGGAACTAAGTGTTAAAAATTAATAAAAATATTATGCTGTTAAGTATTCGGCTTTTAAAGTTTTATTAAAAAAACTGACGGTCGTAAATTGATCCCCTTTTTTATTTTCCATAGGGATGTCTTTCTATATTTATAGGTAGTTATGGGGTTATGTATGAATGTATATGTTAGAAGAACAGACATATTTATTCAGAGGTTAACAGGATAGTACATAGGGGAAAGAAGTATTCTTATGTTTAAATGTAATTTCTATAACATTTTCTCTTGTAAAAATGTGTTATGATTTTATTAATAAACCAGGTAAAATATACAATCGGAAGCCGCGTAACTACAGCCGAAAGTCTGCCGACGGGCAAAAAAACTTGATTGAGGAATAATATATATTAGTTCAATGCTTAACAACTTACTGTTTATTTTAAACAACGAATCACAAAAAAAAATTAGAAATACACGGATCAACTATATTAATATCTTATTCTGCCGTGTATCTATACCGAACTACATCGCCATCTTAGCTAGCTGGAATCCTTCAAAAAATTCAAAACATAAAGAAAATAGGTCTAGAAATACAAAACTCTTGCTAGTTAGTATTGTTTATCTATCCTCCACGCAGCCGAGAATATCTTTGTTAAACGCGCTTGACAACAACAGACCACAGAATAAGCACTCCTTATGATTCTTATTACGTTTACTTAAAGATGTTATTTGATTAATATAATGTCATAATAAATTTGTATATTCCTTGAATGCATCTCCGCCGAGCTATTCAATGCACCGAAGCTGTATAAATTATAGCGACAAGACCAACGAGTGACTCTTAGATTTCATTTCTGCAGAGTTTTTTTTTCTCCAGTTAATAACTGAAGGGTTTAAAGATTAAGAATATTGTTCTAATAGTACTCAAGTTTATTTATTTATTTCTTCAGGACTTTGCTACTTTACACTTTTTATTTGACTGACTTAAGCGTTTTTCAAGAATATCTTTTTACCCGATTACAAAAAAGAAGGAGGTCCTCAATTCCACCGTATTTTTTTTTATTCGTGTTCTCAACGATGAAGTTATTCAATTTCATCGTTTATGAACAGATTTTGATGATTCATGTTTAATGGAAAGGAGATATCTTACCGGTGGTACCATGATAAGGATACTAAGATCTGATTATGGTATTCAAGTGAAAACGATCGATTAGGTTGTTTTTGAAGTCGGTTTTTTACTTTGTTAAAATTTAACTTTTTATTAAAACTGTTTGAGTGTTCGTTTAATAGTATATTATTATCATCTAGATAATTAATTGCAACCGATTTTTTCATTTCGTTTCTCATTTATCTTGGTGTTATTATTCTTCGTTTACAAATAGTGTCTCGGTTTCACACGGCAGTCTTTGAAATTCTCGTATTTCTTCTACTATAATATATATACATTTATCAAGCACGCAAACCTTCCTCTTGAATATCACTATCTATTGCTGAAAACTGCATTAAAATCCGTTAAATAAATTAAAAGGTATAAGCGAACAGAAAGCGGAAGCGATTTCACTCATATTTTTTAAAATATTGCTGTATTATCTAAATTTCTGAAAAACTGGTTTTAGTATTTATGCCCGCCTCAGATTCCCACAGGTAGTGTACAATCGCGGACTAAGAAAAAAATCTGATTTACTCTTACTTTTCTTTTATACAAACCTTGTTTCGACAATAACAAACACATGAAGAAAAGAAATCGGGAGTTATATGTATAGAAAACATACATTTCGATGATTTTTGTTATTTATAGATATTTCAATACTGTGCGAAAAACTCCATTAGTACAAAAAATATTCCAGAACACCCATTTTCGCCAACAAATCATAACTGTTAAAAGGATTTAATGAAAAATAGAAGATTGTCGTAATATTTTTTAGCCTCTGTTTTCCAAAGAGTAGATATCTCGTGTCTCATATTTCAGTATGACTTGGATAGGCTGTAGAATATGTAGTTATTATTCGTCGTACCAAATTAAACTTTCTGAAATAAGGCCTTCAAACCATCATGAAAAGAGCATACTCCTTCTTAAAAGGCCGGCAAAGCATTTTTGACGCCTCTGGTGTTGCGGGTGTCCATGGGCGGCGGTAATTGCTTACCATCAGGCGATACCTCTGCTCGTTTGCCCTCAATAACATAAAAAAGAAGTACCCATCATTTTTTGATTTCATTTAACCTGTCTGTTTCACTTTTAGTTACAATATAAAATTTTCATTTACAAAGAAGGTATACCCGCCTAAGGACTTATGTTATTTACTCATACTCTTTATAGCTATAATTATAGCAAGTTTTACGAAAAAATATATCATACTTGTTTTCTAAAAAATAATTTATAAATTCGTAACGAGGTCTACACAAAAGAAATGGGGCAAAACAAGGCTAACAAAAGCCCTCAAGACCTGAAGGGACAAGGAGGTTTGTTGGTTCAAGAATCCTTTAGACACATATAATAGGTACATGTATAAAGTTTCGTAACATGATTAATTGAATTTAACTTATATTCAGACCCTTTTGTTAGTAAAGTTATTTCACCTTCTATGATTTATAATTAATTAATAGATTGAAAATGTATGGCAAACGTTTCTTTAACATAAAAATAAACATTTAGAGATATATCGCCCTTATCATTTAGGGGTATGAAAAACAGATGTTGGCCGATTCTTAGACCAACCCGATATGCACACAAAATTTCATAAAAACCGGTCCAGCCATTTCAGAGGAGTTCGGTAGCAAAACAAACGCGACACGAGAATTTTAAATGTTAGAGTATATGTCTGATAGACTTTATATAAACGTCAACAAAATTACAATTAATACAGAAAATATAAAATAAACAACCGATTTTACTAAAATTAAGTCAAATTAGCATCTCTATAATAATAAAATTAAGCATGTTGAAATTGACAATACAGTTTTCGAAAATGACAACCTTAATAGTAACGTTTGTTATGGAATATAAAGTACAACTGTAAAACGAGTTGAACGCAGATCTTAAGACTACGCAAAGGACAGTATGCGCTCAGCACCTTAGGCGCTAAATAAAAAAATAGTTTTCATGGTGCAACATGAACGCTTGCAACATTTTTGGAAGTAGGTCGTATTTCCTTCCTACACTGAGACTTTTCTCTTTTGTTGTGATTGAATTCCTATTTTCTGTAGTCTTATTCATAACATGTTTTTAATATATCATTCAAATATATTATATTTAGCAATCTGCTATTGATGGTCGTGCCAGCCAGCACGGAAAGGAATTTCTTTTTGAAAGTTGTGAAAATTCGCGTTTACATAAAATTGACTGTCGTTCAATTTGTTCTGAATATGGTGGCGACGAATATAATTTGTTTACTATTCGTATGTTTCTTCTGAAATATACCCTAACATCTGCCTTGCCCATAGCAGATAACACCTATTCTGTAAGATTACAAGTAAAAAAATTAAAGAAGAATGAGATAAAATAGCTAAAAATAAAAACCAAGTTTCAACGTTAAAGAATCAATTTACTGAACCTAATATTATAATGATCAAAACCATAAGCCTACAGGAAAGAGAAAATATAATAATATAAAAAAGCAAAGATTTTCGACGTAATCTTCAGATATCGGATACAATTGAATAACGATTGTATTCGCAAAGGTTCAGAGAAATATTTCTTTTTGTCGGGATTAAAGGAAACATTAAAAGCAATACAATTTCAATTTACTAAGTTGATCGTAGAATACTCACAGTATATTTAATTTAGAACTTTTCTAAAAATACATCACTTGCCCGGGGGATGAGCTACATGAAATAAAACGTAATTGGATTCTAGACCTACATTATCTTTATTAAGGATTATGCTTTGAATTGGTTTGTTTAGGAGCTATATATATCTTTTTTTGTTTGCGATGTTGTGTGACGTCAAGTAATTTTTTAATAAATCTATATTGTAGCGGTCATGAATGGTTATTAGGGTACTCAAAATGTCTACTAAGGATTTCTTTGGAATTATGGTGACATAAAATTATTTAGAATAAGTAACCGGATAGCAAGAAAACTACTTATATCTGGTATGGTCAGACATGCTTCAAATGGTATCTTTACATTTTTATTACAGAGTATCATCATCAAATTAGGATTGTAAATTTAACATCTTTTTGAAAATATTAATATTCATACAGCATCAATGTAACAGGTATGCTCCAACCATAATGATATTCAATATCACTGGTACTGTACTATCACTATAAAAGATATCGCATATGAAATATTGTTTATTTGTTGATCTTTAGGGTTCTGCACCTCAAAAGGAAAAAATGGTACCCTTATGTTTAATCCTGTCCAGCAGTACTGCTTCCTTTTGGAGTGTAAGGGTTGTGAATAGCCTGATCCAGCCCATAGAGATAAAGCTAAGCACTCACAGACCAATCACCGATGGACAGTTTAAACTAGAGGTATTTTACCCCGTTAAAAGTTATATAACAATACAATATATTAATCACAATGTACTCTCTAGTGTCTTCATGTGTCTTCTTTTGGTGTATTATTTCTTCGTTGCTGGAATGAGGTACCTCTCTTCATTCCAGATTCACTTGAACCTTCACTTCACCACACGAATCGCGAGGTTTCCCAATCCTAACTTCTTAAATTAAGTTTATACAATCAAACAGTAGCCGACTATTTGCTGAAGTTCGATCCTACGAGGTTGTTCTGAACGATTATCACACGCTTCCGAAGCGGATGATTTATCACTAGACTTATCACAATTTGCAACTAAAACGGCCGGAAGCCATTCTGCGTTCCCTGAACCAAGTTTATATAATGGCCGTTCCAACGGCTTCGAACAGTTTATTTAGCCTGTCAAACCACAATGGGCATTAAAATCCTCATCGAGAGGTAAATACAAAGAATTTCAATTATTAAAACAATCTCCCAACTGATTCTAAACTGTTCCAACAAATTCTATTCGTAATAATGACATGACATTTTACTTTGACTTAACCGAAAACAATTCAGGGTTGCCATTGCAATTGGCAATTGCATTCGGTTTCGAACACCTTATAACTTCGATCACTTTGTTGTCCGTCTGTCTTTTTTGTTAACACTCTTTTCTCAGGCACGCGTATAGGTATCAAACTGAAATTTATAGCAAATACTCAAATCTGTCCCTTAGAGCTGTGAAAAAATCAATCTTCTAAGTCGACGCAATCAAAAGATACAGCCGTTTATGCTGCAAATTATCGACACTCGCAAGGGAATTAAAACCTACAAGTTACTCCCCGGGAAGTCAGAAATTTGAAATTTGGTACAAAGCAACGTCTTACAGCACAGATAAAGGCAAGATTGCGAAAACCATAAATTTTTAGTTACATATACATGCATACATACGACAGGTTTGTAAGGAACTCTCGATGCGTGAGTCCGACTCGCACTTGGCCGGTATTTATTAGACACTCAGTAGGTTGATATCATTTGATTTTTAAACGCTTGATGCCTTATATATACCCTTCGCAAGATTACGTAACCACAACGTTGACTTACCAGTCCCCAACCCGCACTTGGCCAGCGTGGGGACGTATGGCCTTTACTATCTCCTGAGAGGGGTACTGCGCCCAGCAATGGGACGTTATGGGTTGTTGAGGATGCCTTATAGTTTCGGACACTCATTATAAATCACAGAGAGGTTGTCTGTTTAACTATTTGTACAGATTCGTTGCCGTCCTAGGATTATGTTAACCGAATGCTGATTGCATTATATTTTCTAGCGGAAAGGAGAGAAGACGCAGATTTAGAGGTAGTAGAGCCACGCTGATTTCAGCACCAAAGGGCCGGCTCGTCGTGTTTCGTTGGTGAGTGCGAGACCGGAGGCCCAACGATGCGAAAGCATCACAAGGCCGCCATGATGTGGGTCACCACCTTTGCATTCTGCTTTTTCTTTCCACCAGGCGGAGTAAAGTCATTTTGGCAGGCCAATACATAAAAAAAAAGCTTTTGACCAGAAAACAATAATCTTTAATATTCTAAAAACTGTTACAAGAATACTATTATTACTTTTTATTTTATAAAATAGAGGCCAATGTCTCTATTTAAAAAAAAGCACAAAATTATTTTGCTTATAAGATACCTTATATCTTATCTTACATGAAGATAAGATATAAGATAAGCGTTAATTTGCTATTCAGATAACTTCAAGTAGAGCATCTTTGTAATATCAGGTTTGTTTTCGCATATTCTCACCTATTTTGGTTTCAGACTTTTTATCAAATATAGTTTTACATAATGTAAATTACCTAAATTAATTAACCTGTTGATCTATTCAACCGTATCCATCCAGCCTACAAAAATATTGCCTTAGTGTTCTAAACTGAGTTATTTTTGGTACTATAAAAATAAGATCTTTTGAGTCTGTTATCCCACGAAATTTTGAGTTAATTACTATACTACCTGTATTGGCTTAAAATTTTCATATACCAATACATCCTTTTACATTACATAATAGCTTATACTTTACAGAATATTGAAGCATAATTTGTGATATAAAAGCTAGTGTAAAGACATCAAGACCAGAATTTTTTTGATTGATTGATTGACACGAAACTTTATAGTCTTAGCCGCTCTTAACAAGAAAATAACAAATAAATATTTCTACATATGATTCCAATGTATGAAATTAAGTCTCTGTGTAAGTAATTAATAAATTATATATTAATTAAGTATATTATGGTAATAAAAACTTTTAGCTCGTGCCCACTTCCAGCAGCGCTGCAGTGTATATAACTAAGCGGGCTGAGAGAATATAACACCTCCTTTTTTTAATTTTCTTCTATAAAAACCTTGTCCTGACAATAAAATACACATAACAAAAGTATTATCCTATTTGGTGCTGTCGATCGAAAGTTTTGCGCGTACATACATTTTTGTGATTCATTTTGATTTATATAGATTACATTTTCGTATTGGTGCACTGCACAGTGATGTTCAAAAATAAATAGCGTACCTAAACCCCAAATTTAGTTTTGCATATGCCTCTTCGATTGATTCTTTAAAAGGTGTTATCTCGAATAAAATTTAGTAACCAATATAAAATTATGAATTATACGTACTGTGCTGTCTGTATAGTAAGTCTTCCCACTCAAGAATACTTCATCCAAAATTCCAGTGTCTAACACCAATAAACTTAACATTATCGAGAAGAATTCGAGGAGCCACTCCTTCGCTGTCACGACGCGTAAAAGTTCTATAACGAATGACGAGTGACAAGGGTCCTCAGGTCACTACGAGTTATGAACGGAGGTTGATTTTGGTTCCAATATTATTCATCATAAAACAGCTTTGATGTAGTAACTTTAGTTATTACTAACATTTGGTACATTTGGTACCTACATTAGAAAATATTTCAGAGATAAAAAATGTCTGCTACTCCCATATATTTTGTGTTTCACTGATTACAGTATTGACAGTACTTATCAAGGATTGGGCTAATATTTTTTTTACGTTGTTTCACATGATATAATGTAGGTAATATTTTAGTGGCAGTCTCCTGAACAGTTTCCATTCAAGCCAGAGAATGGATTTCAAGAGCTGATTCTGTCTTTCCAAACTATTTGATAGTTTCATAAAGAATTCTTTTTACTAGCAGTTTTAATTCAAAAGCAATTGTCGCTCCATTACTTTTACATTCTCAGCAGTGTCGCAAAAATAACAACGCAAATACATATTATTATTTATCATACTGGGAAAAAATATGAAAGCAATTGGACCAATTTTAATATATCTTTTTCATGTTAGTGTACTGTGAGTATTATATGTTTCTTAATGTGTTTTATTAAAACATATTAAATAGTCTACCAACAAATTCATCGCATCGTCCACTTTTTTTCCCAATAGTTGTAGTGTTTCACATTGATAAATTTATTTTTTCTTACAAAAGAAATGATGAATAAAGCACAATTTTCAATAGCAGGGTTATATAAAAGGTTACCTACATTTTGAAATTTCAGCAGGTCGTTACGTCGACGATATTACCAGCTTCGACCTTAATCCGCCTGATCCTAGTAATCCGATTTTTTTGTGATTTCCGAACAACTCCCTAAATCTTAGAATATTTATTAGAATGTTACGAATAATCCATTATAATCCTTTCTATAATATGATAAGACCCTTTGTTGGTAGATTGGTATTTTGTAGCATATTATACGATAATAAATCAATTAAACAGCCGGTATTTAAACAAAATCTACGCCGTACGAGTCAGTTATATACATAATTAAGAGTTATAATTAGATGTTAGAAAGATCTGGACGCCGGTGTTACCAGTATAAATGAGTCTAAATAATTTTAGCAAACTTTTAACTAACGAATTTTACTCGTATTAGTGCCGATACTCAATACAGTTACAGAGGCTTATCAAGATTTTTCCACAAATTGCAAAGGTATTTCACAAAAAGATCAGACACATATTTAAGTGCGTAACCCACGTTTCCTAAACAAAACGTTTTAACTAGTCAGTGGTATTAAATAGTTGATTAGTTAATAAAATTCTTCAAGATTTTAACTAAAGAAATGTACAAAAGGTTTGTAGGTACACACACATGTTGTAGTCATCAGCGATTTTATGTGAGCTGAGCAGAACGCCAGTCTCAGGAGTTGGTCGCTCCGTATAAACTGTAGTAAATATTCGTTCCCAGTACATTGTCGTGTAATATTATCTATTATGTAATGTTAATAAATCAGAGTGAACGGACTTGGGCGCAAAGGGCGCTACAAGAACATACACATCATTCAGGTTTTACATTGGTGATCCCGATGTGATTGTTACTTTCAGTACAAAAACTTTCATTAAAAAAAAGGGCATACAAAGCCCGAAGTGCAAAAGTATTGGAGTTTACAGCTTTTATATAACGTTTAGTAAATAAGCTATTTTAAAAATGCGGTAATAAAACGTATGGATGAATGATTATTACTTTGAGCTTCAAGATCGTCAGGGCTTACCTATACAAACTTTTACTGGCTTGGTGACGCAGTGATAACGTAAGCGACTGTAGTGCTTGAGGACTCGATCTCGATTACGGGTCGGACCAAATGTTTGTATGATCTGTGTAAAATGTATGTATTTCCAAAAAAATATAATGTATTAATATCAGTTTCCCGGTACACATAATACAAGCCCTATTTAGTTTTGAAGTAAATGAACATTTATTTATTTATTTCAAGTCACCTGTTTTATTTTTCTTGAAGAAACTATTATGGTTATCTTGTTATATCAATTTCCCTTTTAAATACTATCCTCAGTCTATTCAATATATACCATTATAGAATAGAAGACAAAGTTTAATTGCCTGACCTGACTCTGACATCAGTATTCTGGGGCTGACAACCAATTAATGTAAAGGGTGGTTTGATATTCATCAGTATCCGAAAAGTTCTAAAAGCCGTTTGGTATTTTGACAAATTTGATTTAATGTTTTTAAATTATAACAACGAAGACTTGAAACAAGATAGAGAGGTACGTAGGTTATAACAAGTACAATTTTAACAAAACATAAAACCGACTTCAGGGTTCGATTCGATTTTTCTTGGATGCCATCATCAGATATTAATGTGCTTATCATCGTACCACCGTTGGGACATCTCCTTTCCATTAATAAGGAATCATTAAAATCAGTTCATAAACGACAAAGTTATCCACGAATACGCATTAAAAAAATAAAAAATATATAAACGGTCGAATTGAGAAACCTCCTCCTTTTCTTGAAGTCTGTTAAAAAGGTTTTTTGTGTTTTTTTATAATCCTTTTATCAGAGTGTTTTAATACAGAATAACTAATCAAAATTAGAATAAGAAAGGTACTTTTTTGTTCTCATTTAGACAAACACTTTAACAGAAAATTTCTAGCTTGTTATAATTCTTTAATGAGGTTTAAGGAAGATTATTAATTCGAGTGAATGGAAGTTAACGAACATTAATTGCGTGGTATTGTTTGGATGGTGTTTATAATGCACGAATAACAATATAAATATTGACGTATTTGTAAAGGACTACTAATCGATTTTGTTACAGACTCTAACGGCCGTTTTCAATAACCTATCTATCTTTGGTTTTCCTTACTACAGTTAAACAAATCTATCTTTTTACTCTTACTTACGTTTCAATAACCTACTATATCGGCAGATAGCATTTCCTATCGACGTTGTCTATCTATCTTTGGGAGGACGAATAGGCTACTAGAGATAGGAACTCGCATAGTAATCGGACTAACTTGTATTTCAATATAAGTTTCGAGTTACTCTCCGATAGGCATAGCTAACTACAGTAACGTCATTTGCTTATCTGTCAAAATCGGCCAGTTACGCGCCACCCGGATAGATAGAATTTCGAAAATAATTAACTTTCCAAGCAAATATAAAATAAAGGAAGGTTTTAGCAGTGATGATAGCGACATGGAATTATTTGGAAATATTATGGATTATGATGAAAGCAGTGACAGTGATACTGAAGAAAACATACCTTTAGAGAAGGAATATAAGCATAGTGTAAATTATATGACTAAATTAAATGACTAAGAATTTGTATATAGATTTTAGACTAAATAAAATTGGTGTGAATCAGTCAATAAATATGATAAAACCATATTCAAGTGTAAAATCCAAAAGGTAAGTTTTCAGTTATCGTTTTAAGTCTCAACTTTATACTTCAGTCAAATTTGATATAAATTTATAAACAACACATTAAACTTTTCTATAATTTGACAATTACGAGCAATTGTATTATATTTTCTTCATTGAGTTTGCCTCAAGTGTAGGCTCATAATGGTGCTAGTATTGCCATGCGAATATCAAGTTTTAACAAAGGTCTTATTTTTCCAGAAATCACGGCATATCCACCCTCCATCAGATACTTTTGGCTCTAAAATTTTATGCATTGGGTACTATGTATGTTGCAGATTTCATCAGAGTATCTATAGCATCTGCTAGTCATATTGTCTTTGATGTATCTAGAGCCATAGCAAGATTGTGCACAAACTTTGTTGTGTTACAAAATCACACTCGACAAGAGTTTTATAATATTGCTAGATTACCCAGAATACATGGTGTCATAGATGGCACCCTTATATTAATATCACCAAGTAAGTACCTCATCTCATATTGAACTATCTCATACTTCTATTTAGGTTCTGGTCTAACTTATAGCTGCCTATATAAGCTGGCTGCCTGGTGATGTGATGCTTTCCCTATCTGTTGACACCCCTACTCAACCCAAATATTCCATCAGAGCAATGTTATAATGAAGCTCACATTAAAATAAAGAAATACTATAGAGAGGTTTGTTTTGTATACTAAATACTATAAGCAGGGTAAATAGTTTAAATACACTATTAATACCTACTGTAATTGCAGATGTATTGGAGTTTGGAAAAGAAGATTCTCCATGCTATCCTTAAAAATGAGGCTAAATTTAGAAAATATGCAAACCATTATTATTGCCGCTGCTATGTTACATAATATTGCCAGGAACATGAATTTGGCAGAGATAGAGCTTGAAATATCAATTTCAGAAACAACCTAGGAGGAAAATGTAATTATTCATGACAATTCTCCAACTTTAAACATGTCTGAACGGCTATTGTTAATAAATAATAACTTTAATGTGTAAAATAAACAATAATTATTCATATTTTATGTATTTTTTATTTCCTTTCACAAATTTGAGATCACAATACAATATAACTAATCACTATATCACTATATACTATATATATCACTATGATCACAATATAATATAATGATAAAATGTTAATTAATTTAAATCCTTTTTTGATCTGGCTTTTTCTGAATCTAACTAGAGTTTAGCAATATTTAATTCCTTTTCTTCATTTTCTAATTCTAGTTTTCTATTTTTTATTTCTATTTTTCTTTTTCTTAACCAATAAAAACTCTGTCAGATCATTTTCCCTCATTGTGCGGGCCTTACACTTTTCCTTTTCCATTCCTTACATGTTTCCGCTTGGCTGTTAAAAGTAATCAAAGTTATATGCTGCTCTTTTCCCTTCAGATTATTGAATTGACCCATTAATGAATTGGTGATAATATTTTTAATACATAGTATGGACTGGACACAAAAAGACATGACGATCTCAGAGCTTGGCATGTAAACATTAATTTATTGACTATAGGTGTTGTAATAAATATAGTTTCAGTATTGTATATCGTATATATTGTGTTTGATGTTTGATAATGTTTCTGATCTTTCGAAAAACAAAATACGTAATATTTATTTTACGCATAACGTACTAACAAACGTCAATTCCAATGTCACATGCTCATGTCAAAACGTTTTATTTCATTATTGAATGTGGTAAACAAATAAAAAAAATCAAGTTGATGTTGATTCAACATAAAATCTTTAAAAAAAAATATAAAACAAGTACTTTTAATAAAAAAATTAAATAGTTAATATTTGTTTTTAACATTAAAGATTTGCGCAGCAAAACACTAAACGTATCAAGAGGGAACAAGCTATCCTTCGTTGGTAAGAGATAGATAGCGCTTATCCTCGATTGTGAAACGCAAGTTATGGATAGATAAGATCAAGCTGCAAATCCGAGATAGCGATCTATCCTTAACTGGAGATAGGTTATTGAAAACGGCCGTAAAGCTATTAAAAGTGATAATGATTGGTTTTTTTTTTTGGTAAATTTTCCAAAAATGAATGTTAGCTATATCGACTTATAGCTCCGAAAACAATTCAATTTTTAGGAAGTTTATATAAATAAATGAATATGTGGACAAGAATTACTCGTTTAAAGGTATTAGAATATTTTCTTTTTGGAAAATATGTTTTTAAAATTCATTCTATGTAATTGCTATTTCTTTTTCGACTTCCACTGTATGTATATATTTTTTTATTTATTTCTTTTCACTCATTTCTTTGTTCATCATTTCTATACATTCATTTCTATTTCTTTGTGAGAGCAAACAGATGTAATGATATAAGAAATATAAGTTAGCCACTCTATCGCGTTAGGTTTATTTACCGGTAATTACAATTTCAAAGATAATGTCACAGTTTAATAAATAAAAAAGTACATACTATTTAATCATTACTAAATCTGTCTAATGGTAGACTGTATTCTTATTAACTGTTTTCAACTCAACTACGATATCATCAGACTTACCTGAGTCAGTTTTAAGCCACTTTAGTTAAGGCCATACGAAATCTTGCTTAACTTACTTTAGTTAGTAATTTAGTTGTAGATGTATGGCCTGCCAAAACGACTCTACTCTGCCTGATGGAAAGCATAAGCTTAGTCCAAGAGTGGTGGTCACCATACTCATTGCTCGTACAGACAATACAGCACGGTGACCCACACTATGACGGGCTAGTGACGCTTCTGCATCTTTGGGCCTCCGGTCTCACACTCACCAACGAAACACGACAGCATAAACGCTGCCATTTTACGCTGATCTCTTGTACCAGGGTAACATCGAGCTGGCCCGTTCGTGTTGAAATCAGCGTGACTTTACTACCTGTTAAAGTGTAATTCTGCCACGCTTCGGCATGAATGGGCCGGATACCACGGTTCAGGGGGATACCACGGCCTCACAGAAAACCGATGTAAAATAGCTCTTGCGCCGTGTTTCACCGAGTGAGTGAGGATACCGGAGGCCCATACCCCACCCCCTCCCCACATCCCTTTCCCCATTCTCCAAAGGTCGGCAACGCGCTTGTGACGCCTCTGGTGTTGCGGGTGTCTATGGGCAGCGCTAATCGATTACCATCAGGTGATACATCTGCTCGTTTGCCCCCTATACCATAAAAAAAGTTGACTATAGTTTCAATCTAAAAATTAATCTAAAAGAAATGTTAACTCCGTAACAAATGTTTCATCTAACGAACACTGTTTAAAATTGTTAAGAGTAATAGAGTTGCATTACTTTCAAGGCTTCCGAAGGCTGTAGAACGAAGTACGTGACCAGTCTGCTTGTTTTAAAGTTTGTTTAGCAGTAAGTTTGTGAGATACGCGCTACCTATATAAATACTGCACCTGGTACACATTTGAACGGTGAATTACAACACGATTGGAATATATGTTTAACAGCAACCTCCTCCTTTTACCGACGGAAGAGGAGGTTATCAATTCGACTGCTTTTTTTTTGTTTTTTTTTTTTATACCTGACCCTGCCAAAATGACTGTGTTTTGACTGTTTTTTTATGTTTGTTACCTTATAACTTTCGACTGGGTGAACTGATTTTGTTGATTTTTTTTTAAAAGCTGGTGTTTGGTCTAGTTCTTAAAAAACTTGTTTTTTTTAGGAGCCGGTCAAAGTGAAAAAGAACATACAAATACCAGAGGCGGCCACCAACGCCTCTGGTATTGCGGGTGTCCATGGGTGGCGGTAAACGCTTACCATTACCATCCGTTTGCTCGTTTGCCCCATATCCCATAAAAAACTGGGTCTACTCTATCTCATGAATAGTGGATACCATACTTATTGCGAATGTAGACAATGCAATAATGCAGCCACCAACACCATGACACACATTGCACGAATGTTGTTAGTTTAGGTTGATCTTCGTTAAACTTTAATGTTATATAAATTGTAAAAGGAAAGCGCCAGTATCTATAACAATGTTTTCTACATTTAAATAAAAGAAACATAACATATTATATCACGTTGTATAAAAAAAAACAAAAGATTGCTTACGCTTTTTTTGTAAACAACCAGCTCAGTAAGTGTTACTTACATTATACTAACCTTTCTGGAAGTTTAAATCAGTAAACAAGAGATTATTTGTTTGGAAATAAGAAAGAGACTTATTGCAAGAGAGTTTATTGCCCTCCTAGCATCCCTTCCGTTGTCTACCCATGTTAATAAAACGTGCATCTCTCACAAGAAGATCGATAATCTCCAGAACCAATTTATTTGGCCTCGTTGTCTAAAGCCCAATCACATTTTTTCTTAATCCATATTACCTTCGCCTTCTTCTTAACTTTGTGTAGGCAAAAAGTTAGCAATTCCGTTGACAAATAGCCGCCTTCATTCAAAGTCAGTTACAGCCCAGAAATGTTAAACTCATCGTCTTGGGAATGTTAAAGTTTTCTCGTTAAATTGGGTACTTTGCTTTAGTTCGTCAGGATTTTGTTACAATAGGATTATAAACGTTCACCTGATATTATATTCTAAATTATTTTCAAGTGTATTTTTATGTTTTTAAAGATACTTGTGGCAAATGAAAGGAATCGGTACCTGTGATACACAGAATATATCAGAATCTGGCTTTTACAAGCATTCAAAAACATCTCATGATCTTATCTTAAACCATAAGATCCCGATCCATTTAAATACATATACACTAGCTAGCTAGCATATACACACTCAGAATTTAACATTAATTGTTTCACTATCAAAATAAAAAAAAAAAAGCCTGAGAGTAAACCGTTTCTTTAAGAAGTTTCTACAACAATCCTATTCACTCAAGCAAAAACGAACCCTAGCAAAACGCCACACATACAAAATTGCAATTCAGCACAATCAGCAAATCTCAATGCTGAAACAATATTACACATTATACAAACTGTGGTATAACGCAAAAATCAAATCTTTATTTCCGATTTACGTGTTATGAAAATAGAGTTGGATCGACGATTTTTCGTACAAAAACAAACTCGAATTTCGGCTTTTCGAATTTTCGATGCATTCAGTGCACCAACTGTCATCGTCGTTTTGCCGACCAAATTTATTTTGGATCGATTTAGTGAATTTTCTTCTTTTAAGTTATTGTTGAATTTAGCACAGTGTACTATATTATGCGTGATTGTGTTATATCAGTATCAGTATACGATCTTATTTTTTTACTATATTATATGGACTCTCAAGTATTTAAATTAAACCTCATTACAATATGTTTCATCTTTGTACTTCATAGGCGTAAGACGGTACCAAACTAACTTAAAACGTGTACAAAAAAGGTTTGTACGAAAAGGAAACAACAAATAAACAATTGAGAATAGTATAAAGCATTTAGGATTGTGATCACGACAGATCGTCACTCACATTCATTAACCCAATGTTGCTTGAGATTTAGGTTATATGTCCTATAATATAGGTCGAAAATCACTAGAGATTACACTGAATGAACAGCAAGAATTTAACAGCGCGCAGCGTACCATACATTTTAAGCTATTTCAGAACGAAATGCCTCTGAACGATCCATGCAAATACGAAACACAGTTATGTTAGATAATCTACCTACAAAGGAATTCTACCATATCACTAAATATATATATATATCCATACAAATGAATAAAATTTGAGTGTCTGTTTGTAATACTAAATTAACCACTTTTTCCAAATGCATATTTGTACACGGTACATATACAAAAA
This sequence comes from Spilosoma lubricipeda, assembly GCA_905220595.1. Lineage (NCBI taxonomy): Eukaryota > Metazoa > Arthropoda > Insecta > Lepidoptera > Erebidae > Spilosoma > Spilosoma lubricipeda. The sequence continues at coordinate 7,130,652 of HG992295.1, forward strand.
ATATAGTTTTTTACAATTTTTGTCTGTATGTCTGTCTGCTTGTTTCGGCTTATCTCTGGAACAGCTAGACCGATTTGGCCGGGCTTTACTAATAGGTAGCTTAGTAAAAGTAGTCTTAGTTACTCCTTATATGATAATAGGTAGCTGATCATATAAGGAGTAACTAAGACTACTTTTTAAGGCTAATTTCGCCCCGTGGCGTTGCCCGGGAATGGTGTCATACCGCGGGGCTCAGCTAATATATACCTAAATATATTTGATGAACAGCGTCTATTTAACTTTAGTTAGTAACTTAGATATATATTTATAGATGTTTTAATTAACCTATGTGATATAAAAATCAGCTAGCTGATCCACACAACTTCGTTCACGTTTATTTTAATCATGATCCGCTTCTATTGGTCTGTATTGTAAAAAAAAAGTGAAAATTAGTTAGTAATTTCATCATGAGCAACAACGTGACACGGCAATTATATATAATAGATGTTTGTTAGATTTGCATATACGTCGACAAAGACAGCAAAAGGAAAATCAATTTGACTTAAGCCGTAGCCGCGAGCAAAAATCTGATTTCACTATAAATACATTTTGATTTGTTTTAAGCATTCGTTAATCAAAATTCATACAACAAAATTAATCTTCAGATGAGTTTCAGTTGCTCATTGAATTTAAATCAAATCCATTGCGATGAATGTCTGACTGAGTATTGAAACCAATCAGTTCGATGCTTGATGAATATCTGGCAGTATCAGATATGACGGAATCTCGTATTGGTTTTTGAAACAGAGATGCACTAGAGATCTAAATGGTAAAGTAGATAATTTCAGAGATTGTGTGCGTTGGTTCGAATCGATTTTAAAATTTGGTAAATGTCATGAATAAATCTTTGAAAAAGGATTAAAGATGATTTTTGGTTACGTGTCTTTCAGAATAAAAATCTGTACAATTAAATAATACTAAAGTGGCTGTTTGTAATTGCAAATTTAAAGTTTTCACTAAGTTCATATGAAAGAATATATAGGGTAACTATTTATACTTACATCAAAATGTTTGATCATTGTTTTCTTTAATTGTTTTTTTTAGTATTGTCTGTAAGTAGAGTTTTAATGCAATAACAATTGTATAGCTTATGACTATACGAGTATTATCTGTTCTATTGTAATTAAAAAAATTTGTTCAGAGGCAACAAAAAGCGCTTTACCAAAGATGATGAAAAGTGATGATTGAAAACAAATATCTTTATGGTATTTTTTCAGATTTTTTCCTTTTTCAGGCGCAGTGTAGTACACCATGTGTTCAAAGACTGTTTTAATTTAACAATACCGCACTGGTAAAATCCTGGTGGGGCTTCCATACAAACAAAAAGAAATGGCCCAGCCCAAATAGGTATCATAGCATGAATAAATGAAATGTGTATTAATGTCCACCTAATCTTGGAGCGAATTCAGCCACAACGACCTGTCCAACTTTTACTTGTAATACACAAAACTATAAATAAATAAATTTATATCTCCGATACCGAAACACAATAACTTCAGACACTAACACACGAAATAAGAATATAATTTGCTATTTGTACGTTACTAAAGCCGTTTGTATCAAAAGAAAACATTTATCTACAAAAGACTGTTCCGCCGTTGGCAGTATGTTACATGAGCATGTATCTGTTTCGGAGTAAAAAGAAGAAAATGGGATTGGATGGATAATGGGAATATTATCGTGGAATACCACATTACATCACAAAATAAATAATGGTTACAAAGATAATACTGAAAGGAAATCATATTCACAGACAAACGCGGATGACCGGGCTTAATTAATTTTTGCCCGCTCTCTAAGTATACTGTAAAACGATCATGCTAAGGCTATACTGTTCGATTTAATTTGGCAAAATAATAAGCCCCCTTTCGACGACCACACGAATATTTCTGTGTTGTGTAGGTTTTACAAACATAGTACTAGTATATGAAACGAACCAAAGAATGGCCAGTCTTGACCAATAATTTGAGAATCAATCAAATAGTGGATCCATGCAGGGCTCGAAACTTCAGCGCCCAGCGACCGTTTAAACCAGCACGACACCTATGCAGTCAAAGTTTTGATATTCATCTATGTCGTATTGATAAAAATCTAGTAGTCTATACATAAATTATATTTAAACTACATCCAACGTATAAATAATACAGAATCAGCTGGGCTACCAGCTCGAATTTTGTGCATTATGATTCGAGCTACACTTATACATTACATCTATAGATATCTCAATCAACTATAACACTTATTATATCTTTTATTATAAAACTTCATTAAAACAATAATAAGGTATTTAATCAATTTTGGTTTTATTTTTTGTAAATATAATAAATATATTATTGACATCTAACAAGAATAATTCGAGATCTAATACGATTTATTTCACTCTATCTCATTTGACAATTGAAAGAAAAAAAATGTTGCTTATTAGTGAATGAAAAAAAAATTAAAATTAACTTTGAATAAAAAAAATCATTCTAAACTGAAAGCTTCTCGACTTACTAGATTTTATTATACATTCATATGGGTAAATATTCAGTAAAAGATTCTTGTTATTTTGTTTGGCTCAAGCTAAAATATCCAAACGCTTCTAAGAATTACGTCAAGAATGTACAGAATCCGTAGGATAAGCGCCTTTGAATGCCTTGCGAGTTTCGGATCGTCTGCAATAATATTTCGGCTTTGTGTAAAGACAAAAGGGTAGTGATTCCAGATATTAATGTAAATAGTTTGTCTTATAGTGATAACTTGATTTTATAAATAAACGTATTTGAAATAAAGAAATAATGAGTCTCATTATCATATTATCAACAGTCGCTAATAGTTTTTTCTGGACACATCCAGATTGGCCAGCGTAGCAGGCTTATGACCCTACCGAGCTAGCCAGACGGGTTGGCAGAGTGGGTTTGTGTCAAAATTACCTTATTTTCGCAGTGCTGCTATCCAGTGCAGTTTGTATAATTAGTCAACTCTTACGACACCTATGGGTTAAACAAGAGTGATGAAATTTCATATTCTGAATCCGTCATCACATAAAAAATGAATCCAGAAAGTTCTGATAACATTTTACCAAGTCTCTATTTCACTGTACTATATTTCTATCACGTCCCTTTTGCACCATTCTCTGCTATATATTTTACAAACTTAAAAAAACTAGGCGTTTATAATTTTCTCCAGAATTTATACTTTTATAAATTCTATGGAAAAATTATTTCAGTCACGAAGTTTCTGTGTTACATTTTTTTTTGAATTTCTAAACACAAAATGTTTTATTCATATAAATGTAGCCCTATGGATCTATATATGATGTCGTAACTAATATAAAAAATTTTATTTAAAGAATAATGACATATCAACACCTTTACACCACGCCGAACCAAATAAGATGTTCAGATACTGTGAAATTGAAATGTGTTACTCGAAACGAAGTTCAACAGAAATGTGTTTTGGTTATTATTTATTAGGGTAAGGAAATAAAGTTCAAATTACATTTATACTTGCTTACGTTTATTATAATTACATTACATAATATCAAATGTTACAAGTCAATTAACGAACACTACAGTCAGTCACACACTATCTTTATCGTTTCAAAAGTAATCCATCATTACTATCTTGTTTTTATTACAGATTGATATTATTCAATTTTTTTTAAGTGAAAACTTTTTTAGAAGCGTTGTGCACTTTTTCGGGATGGGTAAAAAATGTTAAACTCACGTCAGGACATGTCGCGTCAGGGCCCGTGACCTGATCAAATCTTCGCAAGACGGCAGCGCAGGATGCTTGTACGAGTACGCGACGTGTGTTTTAACTACAGACTGCTACATGCATGCACGGATGGTGACAGCTGATGGCACGACTGTCTGTATACTTGTAAAATTCGTGTATAACTAGTATGCATCTATTAATAAAAAAAGTGACGAAAAAATAGTAAAGGAAAATGAGTGAGTACTTTATAACAATACTAGATAAAAACCTGGCTTCGCTCGGGTAATATTTTTATACTGTATAGCATTAACCTATATTTTTATAACATCACAATAACCTTTGTGTTTTTGCTTCTTTTTATCGCGCATTTTATTTAAAGAGCAAAAGAGGTTCATTTCACTGTTTGTTTATAGTTTTGAGTTTTTGCTTCTGTCGGCCGTCCAGTCAGGCTTTGTGTTTTTTTTATGTCGATCTAATATTCTCCGTAGTCTAACAAAATATTATTATGTTACTAGTAAATCAAAGAGACTAATGTCTATTAGATACATAATTAAAAATTATGATATGAAGTTATTAGTTTATTATTATTTGAAAAGTTTTGAGTAAAGAAAAAACTTCGGATTTTTTTTTTAAATTGACATTGTTTACTGAATTAACTCTTAATTACTCGAAAATGAAATTGACGTTCTATTAAGAAAGTATAAAAATTTAGGGATAAATCGCCATTAAAGAAATTACTTAAAATACAATGATGATTAAATGCAAACTAACATTAAATCTAAAAGAAGAAACGTATTTCGCTGTAAATGAGACGAAATGGGAACCAATAAATAATAAGGACAAATGCGCAGAGGATTTATTACTGAGGTGGATATTAAATCAAAGTTTTGAAATTTATTAATATTTGTGATACTGTACTGTACTAAAGATTATTTCTAGCGACATCATGTTTGAATAAAGTAAGTTAATAAATTACCTCTGTTGCCGAAATTTAGTTTGGAAAATGGATCACTTAAAACGAGTGACTAACACCGCCTATCGTCATCATCATCATCATCCTATCGCACTTCACTGCTGGACTAAGGCCTCACCCACTGCACGGGAGTTTGATCGATTTCGGGCTACTCGCATTCAGCTCCTGTCAGCCATCTTGAATAATTTACAACTACTACTACTACTCTGTAGTCTACTAATATAGACGCAACGACACTGCTCAAGGCCGTGCTCAATTCCAACACGTTACCAATTCCAGTACTGTAGCCAACTAACTCAACTATAAGCATAAGTGCTATAAGTGGCTGGCAAACTCTCAATAACTCGCAAAACTATATATTAAACTAGGAATGAATTTCAAACGCAGTAAATAAGAAAAAACTCTACAAAACGTTTTTTCATTATAGATAGAAGAGCAGTTTTCTCTTAAATGTATCCCAAAAAATTTTTGTGTCTATTCTTGAGACTCGTTTAGTGTCATCGCGAAGTAGACTTTGAGGTGAAAGTGTAATAGTTTAAATTGAAACGAAAGATCGTTGTAATCAAAGGAATTTGTGTTATGATTACAGTTTCTTTTTAACCACACCCAGTTAAAATTGTGGCTTCCACCATATTTCCATTTAAAGCCTATATTAGCTGGAATATGACGTATGTAAATCGAGATAGTTTATTTTTATTAAGATCAATGTGTGCCTTCCAATTAATATGTGTGTCTATTGTTCTACCTCTTTTTTTACGTACTGTCGTACTGCGGATAACGTCGCAGGACAACGCTAGTCTAAAAAAAGTAACCTAAATTACTCCTTAGATCATCAGCTATCTGCCATTTAAAGTCCCATCAAAATCGGTCCAGCCGTTCCAGAGATTACCCGGAACAAACAGACAGACAAAAAAAAAAATATATTTCGGTACACGTATCGTGTATACATACATATGCATTTATTAAAAAGCCGTTATTTTAATAGTACAAACAGACACTCGAATGTTATTTATTTGTATATTATACAAGTAAGAAATGTTACTTCTATATATATAAACGCTTATTAATACCCTGCAAAGTTATACGAGTATTGTGTGTGTAGAAATATAGTTATATGCACACACGCTAACCTGACATTTGTTTTTTAGGACAAAATACCACAGATCTAAAATTTATCTCTCATCATAACTACTATGGATTTTGATTTAAAATAACGAAATAATCCTACTAATATTTAAGTAGATGTTTGTTACTCTGTCACGCAAAAGCTACTGAACTGATTTAGATGAAACTTTACAGTAATATAGCTTATACATCAGAATAATACAAAGGTTATTATTTGCTTATTTGCCGCGAGAACCGACACAAACGCGAGCGGAGCCGCGGGCAACAACTAGTATCTCACAATCATGTTTGTATAGCAATTTTCAGGAAAAACTATTAGATAATAAAACAAAATTTAAACAAATATCACTATTTTATTTTACAGCTCTAATCTATCCTATTTACAGCTCGGTCAATTATATCTAAGGCGCATCGTCTCCTCGAAGAGGAAGATATTGATGACGTCTACTTGCCATAGGCCGAATGAACCGTTTCGGGTGCATCGTCACTGAGTCCATTGATGATCTTGACTGGGCTTCATGTAGATTCGCAGCACTGACTGGTACAGGAGTGACTGAATACCCCGCTGCTACCAAAGCTGCAAACTCTTCAGGAGTATACGCCCTATTGTTTTTAGGGGGAGGCAGTAGTGCTCTTTGTTCATCTAAGTTCTGACCGTGTTGTTCAATGTTTACTTGATCATATTGTGGTTGTACAGGTTGATCAACTTTTATGCTCTGTTCTCTATATTGTTGAGGCCTTGCTAGTTTTCTTGGTACTAAGTTTTTACTAACGTATATTGTAGACTGCGGTTGCTTTGATGATTCAACTCTTTGTTCGGGTTTCATTTGCACAGGCATCTCATACCGTGGCCGCTGTTCATTTCCTCTGAACACTGGACGAAGATAATATTGTTGATCCCCAATAATTTGAGAATTCTGAGGGAACCCTTCTGCGATTACGGGGTCATATATTTTAACAGATCGCATTTTTTCGTATTCAGGAAAACGTTTTAGATAGGTGACGGGTCTTTCAACACTTTGACTTGGTTGACGCTGTTCTTGTGACCTCATTGGTTGTCTGGGTGCCTCAAGAATCCTGTATTGCTTCGGCTGAGCCTCTGGTTGGTACTGAGTCAGAAGTCTATAGTTTTGTTGAGCTCTGGGTTGTGGTTGTGGCTGTAATTTGGGAGCAGGAACAATTTTCAATCCTTGCGATTCGGGACTTTCATATAATACTTGCTGTGATACTTGCGGAGCCTGAGGGATTGGCACATAACGTAAAGCTTGTGATGCTCTTTGTGGTTGAGGGGCTTGGCGGTATAGTGGCGATTGTATTTGAGGCTGCTGCTGCGTCTGTTGAGGCTGAACGTTTGTGGTTTCAATCAAATATTGTTGAGGAGCTGGTGATGGTTGAGGGGGAGCTGATTGTGCTTTATTTCGAAGCTTGGATTTTTTGCTTGGCTTGGCAATGTATCTGTCCACCTGAAATATACAAACAAAGTCGGTTGGCAAACTATTCCTGAATACATTAAGCATTTGAAAAACTAATAAATAAGAAGTAACTGTGACTGAAATCATAAGTCTACATAATTTTAAAGTTTAATGTGGAAAAGAATTTAAGCAACGATAAAATACTTGTAACTGTCCCATATGGAGGACCCTACTTAGTCTGTACCTAAGTATAACTAAACTTTCTTTCATGACTATTTAAGTGGCGCATAAAAGTAGAAAGGAATAGTAAAGATATGTGAAATGAAATATAATAGTTATAATATAAATTCAAAATGTTTAAATTTGTTCAGTGTTAATATACCTGTTGATATTGAGGTGCGACACTTTGAACTGTAGAAGCCTGCTGTACCGGTTGTACATGTTGTGCTGGTTGGACATGCTGCGGTGCTTGTACATGCTGCACTTGTTGGGGTTGGGAGTATGAATGCTGACGAAGTTCTTCCTGTCTTACAGGAGTTTGTGCCAGTAGAGCAAACAAGTCTTGGTTGTAGACATCTCTAGTGCTGGCGCCATTGTCACTGACTGACAATGCAGCACCCACTGAAGCTTCACCGCCATTAGAAGTGTAGTCAGGTCGGGCAATCACGGCGTGCGAGGGCTGAAGCGCCACCTGAAAAAAAAGTTACACAGTAGGTATATCTTATAAAAAAAAATTGAAAGGATACCTTCATCGAGAAAATAATTTCATGTCATTTATAAATTTGAAACATCTAATCTCTTTTAATTATTATTAAAATTACTATTTTTTAGTAATGGTCCTCACAGGAACCTACTACAAAATACGAAATCGAATGTTATTTTACAGTACAAATGTTATAGTCCGGGATCTCCGGTACAAATTTTAAAAGTTATTACTATCAAGCAAATTTATCGTGAGTGGCTTCATTTTGATGAAGGGCCCACCTTTCACTTTACTAAAAGTTTCGATTGTGGACGCTAACAGGGCTACCCCTGTTAGCGTCCAGCTACCAGAAACAAAAAACTTTTGAGCGTAGGACCGGGATAACGTTCCACCCAATTTGTAGGACAATGTGGCTGTTAAATCATATAAATATTAACTAAGCAACTGTTAAAATATCAGCTGGTTAGTATTATTTTAATGACCTAGCTATTAATATATGTTGGAATGATCAAACCACACATTTTGTTCGACAAATATTTTTCCAATAAGCAATAATGTCAGTTAATATTTATATAATTTAACATCTTCATTGTCCTATAAATTACAAAACCACTCACGAAAAATTTGCTTGATAGTAGTTACTAGTAAAATTTGTACTGGGGATCGCGGACTATTACAAAATCTAAATATTTACCTGACGTCCTCCTTGATCGAGGTAGTAAATTTGTTGAAGGTTTTGCTTGTGTTCAGGTTGTGGATTTGTATACAGTTGTTGCAACAGCTGGTTACTAGAAAGAGGTGCTTTTCTTTCTGGTTGTAGTTCTAATAATTCTCGAGCGTTTACAGAAATCACTTGTCCCGGACGATATTCCTCTGAGTCAGATCGACTGAAACAATTACGTTTATCCATTTAAAGTAATTTAAGGAGGCCCAATTATGCAAAAGTATTACTAGGCCGCCACGGTCTGGGTCTCAATGCTGCATTGTTGCATTGTCAGCATTCACAGTGAGTTAGGTGACCACCACTCTTGGATTCGGCTTATGCTTTCATCAGGCAGTGTAGAGTCATTTTGGCTGGGATATACATAAAAAAAAATATTCAGAGGTGTACCAGTTATTAGATGAATGGTTATTGAAAACCTATGTTACTTGTCTTTAAAAATGAAATTATTCAGAACCTTAATAAGAAATCTTGATAACCGATTGAAAACGAATCAGAGTAATTTTGGCAACATACAAAACAAAAGTATGAAGATTCTGAACAAGTTCAATTGAAACTGTTTATTCTAAGTTTTGACTAAGATTACACACTTTGATTCAGGTGAATTTCCTGACTAATCTTTAAAGATCTAACAGACAAAAAGTATAATTAGTTAATTACCTGTTAGGTTTGTCATCCTCTTGCAATTCTTCAACAGGTGCTACGGGTTCCTGAAACAAACAAAACGAAAACATTTAATACCAAAAACTACTTCAATCCAATTGAGAACAACCTTTAGGAATCCGGGTTGGGCCTACTCAAACAGAATGAATAGAACCTAAAAATTAACATACTAGATCGCAAATAACTTAGTATATCGCAAAATTTTTTTTCTGTATGGCTCTGTCAAAATGACTATACTTCGCCTGTAAAAAAGCATAAGCAGAACCCAAGAGTGGTAGTCACCATACTCATCGCGAATGCAGACAATGCAACAACGCAGTATGGTGACCCACACCATGGCAGCCTAATGATGCTTCTGCATAATTGAGCCTCCGGTCTCGCACTCACCAATGTTGTGAAACACGACAGCATGAACGCTGTCATTTTATGTTGATTTTCTGTGCTAGGATAGTACCGTCCCAGACACTCGGCCCTACTGTGCTGAAATCATCCTGGCTCTACTATCTTACCTTATAACTGTTTAAGTAGGTTAACCGCTTTCTCAAGTAAGGAAACATTCGAATAATCGATTCTACTCCCACAAAATTAACTATTTGACAATAGTCGTCATAACACAGGTACGAGAGTCCATAATTATGTATTACATTAGATGCATTTACGAAGACGAAAGTTGAGGAAAACAAGACAATGGCAGGTAATTATCGAACAATTTCGTCACAGAAGCCTCCTTCTTTGACGACATTGGTTGCGTCAACCTTCCACTTGCACAACACGAATGAGGCTATTTTAGTGCACTAAATAATAATATTATTATATCAAATGAATTACAAATAGCTCTTTCATTTCTTTTGACGTAGTTATTTATCTGGAAATACTAAATGTATTTATATAATTTAAACTTCTCATTGTTTTATACACAAGTAAGATAATGAAGCGTTTTTGTTTAAAGTAGGTATTAAAAACTATGCGCCGCTAATAGATGGACATGAAAAAACTGAATCGGTAACAATATTTTACTTCCTACAGCGTAAGTGATTCTTAAATTAAGAAAAGTAATAATAATTAAAGTTGTTATTGTAACATAAATCCCATCAAAAACATAAATGTGAAATGAGAGCCAAGTTCAATATTGTGATAAATGCCTTGATTCTTTACTACAACGACAAAAAAGTGAGATCTAAATGAGTACCAGGTTCAATGGTCGTCCTGAAATTTATTTAAAATAACATAAAATATTTTATAACAACTTAAAATATAATTTCTTCTTAAAAGTTAATAATATATTGAGGGTTATAATAAATTAAGAGTGGGATTCCACAAGTTATATATTCACGTGAAAACCTTAAAATCCACATGAAGACAGACTGTGATCAAATTTTGATTGCTGATTTTTACATCACAGGCACTATAAGTAAGTTTTCCTAAATAAAGGAATCAATTATTTAAAAAAATATAATAAAACGATAGTAATTTACTTGTTTCTAATTTATTGCTACGTATTGCTGTTGCTTATGTGACAGGCACTAAAAGTATTCCTAAAAGAATCAATTAATTGTAAAATCAATTAATTACAATAAATTATAAAAAAATACTTGTTTCTGATTTGTTCCTGTGTATACTCACCCAACTATCTGGTTGCCAAGTTTGGACTTTCTAGGTCATCTGAAACTGTGTTAGTATTTTGATATTTGAATTTCAATAGTGAAGTGAGTGAGTGAGAGAAGTGAGTCAGTGATAAAAATTACGATATTTGGATGTAATTATTTTAATAGCGATTTGAGGTGCGTTTATAAAAATTAGAGGTCATATGTATCTCACAAGTCTTAAGATATGAGCCAAATTTGACATGTCTATGTGAAATAGTTTTTGATGAAGGTGTCAAAAGTAGCTCCAAATGGTTCGTGTAATTACACACGGTGCTGCTCGCCAGTTCTGTTAGATTGAACTTGGCTTGACACGCTACCGCGTGCCTAGATGTGTCAATAACATTTGGTAATAAAAATAACTTTGGATATGTTTTACTTTTAGTAAATTAGTAAACTTACTGAAAGTTTTCACCAAAAGAGGAAATCATAGTTTAACAGTGACTAATCACTTATATTACTACTTTTTAAAGTCTTTACAATACATATCTAAGAAAAATAGGTGAAACTGTATAATAGATCTCTAAATTACGAAAGCTTCATAAAAATAAACACAGAAAGTTGTTACTATAACATAGATTCGTTTAGCGTCACAATATAACTTGACAATGAAAACAATAAAATTTGATGGTTTTACTTTTACCGAATTAGTAAACTTGGCGAATTAGGCCATCAAAAGAGGAACAACTTAGTTTAGCAGTGACTAATCACTAAGCTACACTAATTTGAATTGAATGTGATAGATGCTTATTAAGATAACTAACAATAGTCCAGTGAAAGTGTAACTTTAAAATGTATTGTAGCTGTCGAAATCATGTCATGAGAACTTTTTTTTTTATTTCATATTCTGTGTGATGAAATTTAATAAGACGTTCTTAAAAACATTTAACATACGATTTATTTTAAAAAAGATCTTTTCTTGAATTTGCTGATAAAATTACCTTTATTTCTATCCATACACCAGCGAAAGGGTACCCTAAGAAACTGTCAAACATGAAGAAATAGATTTTTTTTTTATCGAATAGGCGCGCAAATGAGCAGTCCTATCGCCTGATGGAAAGTAATTACCGCCGCCCATGGTCGCCTGCAACATCAGAGGCGTCACAAGTGCGTTGCCGGCCTTTGCGGGATGGGGCGGGGAGATAGGTGATAGTTTGGGGGTATGGGCCTCCGGCATCCACACTCACTTGGTGAAACACAGAGCAAACACCATTTCACACCGGTTTTCTGTAAGGCCGTGGTATCATTTCGGTCAAGCCGGCCCAATCATGCCGAAGTGTGGCTCTCCCACGCAACCATTACAAGAACCCATTTACCCATTACAAGAACCTAAATATATGGCACTAGATTATGAGAAATATACAGCCTGAAATTCTCAATGATCTACCGGATAAAATAGTATGTAAATACGTAGTGGTCCATCTTTATTTTAAAAATTATGAAAAATAACTTCCTTACACAAATAGCGCATACAGAAGTATCTAGTGTACTTTACGTATAGTTGATTAAACGAACTATATCTCGGATAAAAACCTCTACGATGTAAGCAAGTGGTTGTATCATAAGGACTGCCGATAGAAGTAAAAACTTATAAGTAAGAATGTTATGTGTAAAATTAATGTGTAAAATTGGAAATTTGAGAATGTTTAAATTAAAATAATCAACATCAAACATTAGCATGTCGGTAACGCGAACCCATAAGATTTTCTCTTACCAAAAAGAGCTCAACGCGGCTAAATAAATTTTCACTTAAAAACAAATGGGTCTCAATGTCGTTGGATTCCTATAATGCTGTCCGTTGCAAAATGGCCAATCGCCTCGTACATAACATGTTATTAGTTAGTGCAGTTGCAATCCAAATGGCTCACTTATTATTTCGCACCCTAAGTAATGTTCTGCAATCGCCATTAAAATCGTATTATGGAAGCTAGAACAGATTACAGTAACAAATTGTTCTTTCATTGAACTGTTCATTGTTCCGTGGTGATCAAATGGGTGACAATTATGGATTAGTAACTGGTTACTACTTAATGTTTAAAATTAAGTTCGTATGTTTGTAACTTCTAGTGGTGAATAGTTTTAACTGCCTTGCTGGCGCAGTGATAGCGTATGCGTCTGCTTGAGGTCTCGGGTTCCATTCCCAGGTCGGACAAAATGTTTATATGATCTGCATATATTTGTTTCGGAGTTTGGATGTGTCTGTATTTACAAAAAAAAAACGTATATATGTATTTATATCAGTTGTCTAGTACCCATAACACTGGCTCTGCTTAGCTTGGGACTAGATGGTTGGGGATTGGGGATAGATGGTGTTACGTGTAAGCTGTCCGAAATATTTATTTATTATATTATCCGAATGGACTGACTGGACCAGACTAGAGTGGTTTTTAAATTTATTTGCCAGTATGGATAATACTAGATACGAACACCTAACTAAATAACTATTATTACTAAAATTGTGGTTTAAATAATAGTGAATTCAGATTAGTCAATTTCTTATTTTTTTCATATCGTCAACATTTTTTTTATATATTACAAAGTTAATATGGCGTGTCAAAAACTTATAAACCAGACTTTTATATATTTCTTATTTTAATAAATTTTCACTGTAATTTTGTTCACATGAAAGAAAAATATACACATACATATAAAATATAAGTAATTGTATTTGTATTTATTTAGTTCATCACACTAGCGCATTACCAGTTTTACTACGTTTTATTTAGACCGAAGTCTTAAAGAGATGTTCTTTAATCTTCACAAATATTTGCTAAGGAGAAAGACAGGATTGCAAGCAAAGAACAAAAGAAAAATAATAGTTACCAGCGCTAAGCAGAAAAATATTGCTCTTTGTTTTATTTAGAACTAGTTATTGCCCGCGGCCCCGCCCGCGTATATCTCAGTTATCGCGGCAAATAGTAGCCTATGTGTTATTCTGATGTATAAGCTAAATTACTGTAAAGTTTCATCCAAATCCGCTCTGTGGCTTTTGCGTGAAAGAGACAGAAGTTACATCCATCCATCCATACCTACAAATTGTCGCGTTTATAATATAAGAAGGATAACAACTTGCCTATTTCAACATGTATTCATAGTACAAGTATAAATTCACAGAATATAATTAAGTACAAGTTTTCAAAGCAAAATTCTTGTAACGCCCGAAAAAGTAGTACTGTTATTCCTTTTATACGATCATTATAATTGACCCGAAAGGCTTAATTAGCCGGTCTCTACATGTTAGACGAAATGTATGGCTCCTGGTTAGAAAGCTTTTTATTTATATAATAGGTATCATGCTCCTAATGGATCCTTTTGTATTTACTTCGATAGCTTAATATTAACACAATAACTTGGGTATGTATTGTGTAAATATATTTAAATGAAATAAAGAAAAACAACTCATGTGTGTCTTCTTAGAAAATAACATGTGATTTATTATTTTTGGAAAAGCACCTTTATAAGTAAAAATGGATTTGATAATGCGAGGCTAAGGTTTTGTAAATTAAATTGAAATACTTTTATATGTTAAATACTTCATATTAAAAAAAAAACTGTATTACAAATTTTCAATGTAAAAAGAAATATATTGTTTTACTTCTTTTTTAATAATATCTAGTATATTATACTACTATGTACTAGAAATAGAAAAAAAAATGAGTTTGAAATTAAATTTGCACAACACCAGAGCACATTTAGAATTTCAACTATCGCTACATTAGCGCAAACTTAAAAATGGTGTAAATTTTGATAGTACTGTGTATTAAGTACTTAGTTATACATGGATGGATGCGGAGTCCCTTTGTTCAGCAGTGGAAAGGAATATTTTATATTATTCTTAGTACCGGGATGAAGAAATGTGCAGATAATACTTGTCACGAAAAAGATCCAACATAAAATCTAATACCTACTGCTAAGGTACGCTCTTAATAGTTTTACACCATAAATATGAGCTAAGTCCAATTTTGAGTCCAATTAGGGCAATCTAATTACTCCGATTTAAAATTGTTGTAAAGCAAAACCTCAAAATACATTTAGAACAAACTTAATTGTGCCGAGGCCGGGTTAACTTTAAAATGTTAGACGCCTCTCTTAATATCGAATAATTGTGAGCAATTTTCTTATGAAATTAAACCTCATGAAATTGAAGTATTTACTTAGCTCTGAGTTATTTATTCTCGAGATAATTTGAGTAATTCATAAATCTATTTATGTGATAATTTGAAACGAAAACCGTGGGAGAGACACGCTTCGGCATGAATGGGCCGGCTAGATCGGAGTGATACCACGACCTCACAGAAAACCGGTTTGAAATAGTGCTTGCGCTGTGTTTCACTGAGTGAGGATACTGGTGGCCCATAATCCCACTCCTCCCCACATTCATTTCCCCATTTCCCAAAGGTCGGCAACGCACTTGTGACGGACTCCTCTAGTGTTGCGAGACACCCCCATGGGCGGCGGTAATCGCTTACCATCAGGTGATACGTCTGCTCGTTTGCACCCTATACCATAAAGAAAACATAAAATGAAAAATATTATAATGTACAAAGGGCGGACTTATTGTTAAAAACAATAAGGATTTGCTTTTGCCAAAAAAAAGTATAATAGTTAATAGTAGTAATAATTTGCTTGTTTTTGTAGCCGTACTTTATACATTTAAACTAATCACCGAGAATGTTTTATTTAAGCTCTAGATGGAGCCATTTCAAACAGTCAAAAATATTGTTAAATAATTAAAATCGTCACATATAATTTTTCTACTGCAATTTTTTTTATATCTACGATTGTTATTTACTTCGTTATATTTGGGTACATCACTTTTTTAAGCCACAGCTTAAAAATGTAGATAGTAGTAGTAGTAGTATATAGATTTTATAGAAAACAACTAGATATATTACTGAGGAGATTGAGCATTCAGTAGGCTGGTGTCTATTAAGGTCATAATAGGTCAAATAGTAAAAGGTCATATTAGTAATAATTAGTCATAATGCTTTACAATGTTCTGACCACTGTGCTACATGAATTTGGTTAAATACTATATTATTATATGACCGGTACTTCGGAGAGTACCTTAAGCCGTCATAAAATGTATTTACATTGTTAGTCTAAAAGAGCCTCGTTCTGAAATAAATTGCTCGTGCATAATTTATTGCTCCACATTGATGTCTTAAATGGACCGCTTGATTAATTCTACCATAAATAGTACATATCGGTGTAATTCAATATGCTTTTTGTTTCTAAGACTTGAATTTATTAGTTGCCTGGAAATAGATGTTCAGGTATACACTGGTTAAGTTTAAAGGACGGGCTTTTGTAAATTGTTAATAGCTGCCCTAAGTATGGAAAATGGCGATGAGTCACGCCCCTACCTCGCACAGTACATTAAAGTAACGGTCCCGGTTGTCATGAACATCTATGGGAATTGTTATTGTAAAGTGAGTGCCCTCAAATATACTGACAACTAATTCAACCTTCGAATATAGTTCACTCTCGTGTGTGTGAAATTTCCGATGCCAGTCGCTCCGTGGTAAATCTGACATACTGGTAAAACCGGTTTAACTAGTAGCCAATCTTAAATAATCTTGGGAATAATAAGTGGGAGGAAGATGAAGGATAGGTATCCTGACTACTTCGCTCTTAAGGATATATTTGACTGCCTCGTTGGTCTCGCGGTTGTCGTGTGCGACTGCTGGTCATGAGGTCTCGGGTTCGATTCCCGGGTCGGACCAAATGTTTGTATGGTCTACAAATATTGGTTTCGGAGTTTGGGTGTTTTCTATGTATAATATGTATGTATTTACAAAAAAAAGTATATATGTATATGTATCAGTTGTCTAGGACCTATAACACAAGCTCTGCTTAGCTTGGGACTAGATGGCGTTGTGTGTTAAATGTCTGAAATATTTATTTATTTGGTATGTCCAGATGTTCCAAATAAAACTTTGTAGTTTCGTTCTCGTTCCAATACAGAAACATTGATAAATCTTTGTTATTCTAGCTAAACAGTTAAACTGGTCGTGACGAAATCTAGGGCAGAGTGAAAGGGCAGTCTAGGACATTATTCAACATAACAGAAGTCTTTGAGAAACAAAGTATAACTATAAATATTGATCTTGCGATAAGTCTTTGGTACTAATTTCGAAATAGTACAAGAGCCCCTAAAGATCGACTTATACCCATCTGATAACTAGATGATACATTTCTTTTTCAAAATTTTATTATCTAAGTAACATATATGTTATGGTTTGCCGATCGTAACACGGTCATGAATACTTTTAATTAATTTAGTTCTAATCACTTTTTTCATCACTCTATTGATGATCAACTAAATTTCGTCCTAAGTTTCTTAGTTAAATTAACCTTATTACTAATCTGGAGCAATAAAGAAATTTATTATTACTAAATGTTATTTTCTATATCGAAAGTATGCATTGTGTCTTCGAGGAGTTTGAGATCTGATGGGATTTTTCACCTCGTCAACAAAAAAAAGGTAGGCTTGCTTACCTATATAGCTATCTGGTAAGCGGGTATGAATAGGTGAATCAGTATAAGTTAGGTACACCGAGCTGATAACCAATCGAATTTGGTATCAAAACAAAGATTATTACTACTAACTTTAATAAATAAATACCTTATAGTAAATATTCATAAATCATAAAAAAAATTGTTATGGCTATAATATTTTACTATCTAGAATAATTTACAGTGATGAAAAGGGATATTTGTAAGAGTTTCATACTATAACATAAGCGCTGTACGAGTAATATATAAGATATATTTAATAAGCACAAAAACATTATCATTAATCGGTATTTTTTATATCATGTGTTTTAATATCACATGGAATAATATCATTTCTAATTATTTCACATCACTGAACTCAATTGGGTAACCGAGTTTCCTTAAGACGAAATTAGACACGATGTTTTGGAACAGACAGACTGATTTAGAATGCCTTCTTAACAAAATGTGCCTCTTATTAGAACCTTAAAGTCGGTATTCAGTTTCTTTCTATACTCAGCACAAGAAAATTTAAAAAACTCATGTTGTTACATATTTGATGTAAAAACTTTTGATAACATTTTCAAATCTATTGGTATCTCTTTCCTAAAAATCGATTTAGTAGTTTATTTTCCACGGTATTTTCAACATACAAACCTACATAAACTGCCAAAACTATTACCCTTCCGTTTGGCTTCATCCTAGTCGGGTAAAAAAGAGTTTTTACGCCTTGAAAAACTTTAGATGACCGTGAAGACATATATTGGTTTCTAAAGTTCGTTATAAACTTGCCGGTTTCTTTCGTGGGAAATAATTTCGATAAATCCTAACTCATAATTTAATTAATATTATCGATATAATGTAATTAAACCGTAAGTAAGATCGCGAACAAAATCCTATTCTATTACATTAATCTGATCTACTGCGACGATATCACAAATGAAAATTACGTTTAATTTAAAAGCTTTTATAAACGAATCTTCAAATCGTAAGAGACAGACAGATAGGTCAAAAAGAAAATCTCTTAGTTAAGTTTAAGAGCACTTTAACTTAAAGCATGATGAACTTAAGATGCGTAATCATGTTAAAGGGACACCGACATAGGTCGTCTAGCTGTTTTAAATATTAACTATTCATAAGGGTGTGTTTTTAGAAAGGCATTAATACATTAAAGAAATATTTAAAACTGAACCTTGATTTTTGAAAACTGAACCTCCTAAATTTTGAGGGATCGTAACATAATATACACCTGGTCCGCAGTCTCGTCTTCTCCATTGCTATGTACAGTGCAGAGACGTGGACTTTCAAAGTCACAGATAGGCAGATCATCGACGGTGTTGAGATGTGGTGCTGGCATCACATGCTGTGAGAACCATGGACGGCCCACCGCACCAACATATCTATTCTCAAGCAATTTAAGATAGAAAACACCCAACGTCTATCCACAACCTGCCTACAATAAAAACTGCAGTAACCAACCACTATCGGACCAGATATCGGAGTAAGTGGAACTAAAGCTTCGAGCAGAGAACTAAAAATACCTATCAGCGACGCACTCCACCAAGCTACAGAACGGAACCGATGGAGACAATTGGTTGATGGAATCAAACGTCACGATCCTCAGAAGTAAGAGAACGACTGCAGAAAGAGAGAAAACCGAACCATGTTATAGATATATCACGTCAACAGTCATTATAGTTCACTGTTAAAAATAGGCTTCTTCTTAGAAAGGAAGCTTTGGCCAACTATAATGCGGTGATCAAACATGTTTGAATGGATACGATTCAATTTCCAAGGTAGTAGAACCACGCTGATTTCAGCACGAACGGGCCGACTCGACTGTGGTGATACTACCCTCGCACAGAAAATCAACGTAAAATGACAGCGATCATACTGTCGTGTTTCGTTGGTGAGTGCAAGACCGGACGCCCAATGATGCAGAAGCATCACTAGCCCGCCATGGTGTGGGTCACCGTGCTGCATTATTGCATTGTCTGCATTCGCAGTATGGTGACCACCACTCTCGGATTCTGCTTATGCTTTCCATCAGGCAGAGTAGAGTCATTTTGACAGGGCCAAATATACATAAAAAAACATTATAGCTATTATTATATAATATATATTATTGTTATAGATTATAGCTACTGCTATTGTTTCATTAGTTGTTTGTTTCAAGTTTTTCGAAACAAGCTGCTGGTTATAAATAAAAGTAGAGGTACTTTTTTATTTATTCATTGACTATTCATAATACTGAATACTATTATAATATTAGTTATTTGTATATTATTAAATTTGATAAATAAAAATAATACTACGGAAGAGATTCCAACTAAAACCGACTTCATTTTCTTTGGTTATTTTTTTATTTATTATTTATAAGCCTGCCAAAGTGAATCTACTCTGCCTGATGGAAACCATAAGCACAATCAAAGAGTAGCGGTAGCTATACTCATTGCGAATGCAGAAAATGCAACAATGCAGCATGGTGACCCAAACTATGGCAGCCTATTGAGATATTTCTACATAATTAGGCTTCCGGACTCGCACTCATCAAAAAAATACGACATCAAGAATTCTGTCATTTTAGATTGGTCTTTTCGGCGAGGGTAGAACTGCATCGGTCGAGCCAGCCCGTTGGTGCTGAAATAAGCGTGGTTCTACTGCTTTTTTAAAGTTATTGAGTGATTGAGTCATGCCAAAACAATGCTGATATTTTGAACTCCTGCTAAAATCGTTTTAAAAATGTGTCTGTTCTCCATATTTGGTGTTCCGTTTTACGTTAAAACAACACTGTCGGTCGATATTTAATGGATATGAAATTGGCGACTACCGGTCGGCGAGTCGTTAACACGGAATAGAAAATTTGCGTTTTTGCTAATCTGTCATTGATGTTAATTATGACATTACTCCAATATGGCTGCCGGTTATTGTTTCCTGTTTTAAACAATTTAATTACAGAGGAAGTGTAAAATTCGTCTATCACATATTTGGTTGATTGGATTTGTGTTTACTTAGTACTCAATAACAATTCTCCTCTAATGGTAGTTTTAGAAAGGGACAACAATTTGAACAATGTAACAAAATGACAGTTAATCTCATATAACTATATGCGATACTAGCAGCCCGTCCCGGCTTCGCACGGGGTAGACAATTATTTATTTTTGGAAATTTGGATATGAAAACAGTTTTTCACAAATATTTTTATTTATTAAAAAAATATTATTTATTAATTATATATTTTAAAAAACCCCACAGTTATATTTGTATGTAAGTCTATTTATGTTCAATTTCTTTGATGGTTTAATTGGCGGGCACTTAAATAAGTAATATTTACATAGGATATTATATACATTTTTACTATGTTTTTTTAAGTAATTAGAATAAAAGCAGAGTCGAATAAAATATATACAGTCTAAATTAAACGTTGACAACTTTCAACTAAAAATGTATCTACCTATACATCTAGGTATTTCAAAGAAATTTTTGCTCCTGTCGATAGAAACTTGCCTATCATTATTTAGTATTTTCCTTACAATTTTTTTTTGTTTGGTTTTTTTGTTTTGTGTTTTTTATTTTGGTTTTATATATTTTTTTGTGTTTTTTTTTGTTTTTTATTTTTTATTAAAAAAGGGTTTGTCATTAATCATTTTCATTCTTATTATTACTTAATAATTTACATTTTTAGTATTTTTTATTTTACAGGTTTACTTTTACATTATTTACAGATATAATATTAAGGTAGATTTACGTTTTTTACTTTTATATTTGTCAGTTTTTATCTTAAAGCTTCACTGTAAACTACGTTAGCAGTGGTATTTGTAGATGGCAACAAAATATATTGATTTTCAGGAGATCCCACTCGAGAAAGGGCAACATATAGTTGTCCATGAGAAAAGCATTCTTTTCTTAGGTCGATGCCAACCGATCGAAAATGTTTAACCCTGGGACTTATTTATTGTGAGGGCAAATGATGTTTTTAGAGGAAACTGTAACCTCTTAAAAGATATAGGCAAGTCCGTAGGAATCATGGGGATCCGCGGTATGTGGGCGAGCTGTCCGGCCGCGGCCCCGGTGATTATAGTGGCTACTATGACGTTCTCCCGCAATTCCTTCACCAGAAGTCTCGTGCCATTGCACATGCTGGGAGGGCATAGGTTCCTCAGCAGCATTACCTTTAATTGTAGTTCGTGGGGCGGCAAGCCGGAAGGATTCAGGGAATTTAAAAATTCTTGTGGATAGTGCACTGTATCTTCGATGTTGCATACTGTGTCAATAGATTTGTAAGATTTAAATTCACCGGGTACTTTTTCCATAATCATTTTGTTAATCTCATTAACCGATTCATTTCGCGGGGACACTATCGCTCTCGAACAGAGCCAATTGAAATTTCTCTCCGTAAGATTTTGTATGTCCGGATATATTGTGTCCACAAGAATTTCTAGACTCTGAACGATTTGATCCAATTCGTTATCCAACAATACCTGGGGACTGTTTGCAACCGGAGACGGTAATTTTGAGTCTCCAAGTTTTATAAGTTTTTGTGAGAAATTATTATCGTCATTGTCACTTAAATGTGCTCTCATATTTGTGCGCAGATTAAGAGTTTCAATCGATTTCCATAAAGTTGATGATTTAAGGCAAGCTCGAATAACGTCAGCTCGAGTACCTTTTGTTATAACTGGTAATGTTTGACGAAAGTCTCCGGCTAAAACAAACGTCACGCCCCCCATTATACGGTCTGAGCTTCGGATGTCTCTCAGCGTGCGCTCCACGGCTTCCACGTGCGCCCTGTGGCTCATGGTGCACTCGTCCCAGATGACCAGCGAAGTGTCTTGTAAGAGCTGCCCCAGCGGACCGTTTTTGCGGATCGAGCACACAGATTGTTGTTCCAAAGACACAGCCAATGGTAATTTAAATGTAGAGTGAGCAGTCTTTCCATCATTTAATAGGGTTGCAGCAATTCCGGACGATGCCACTGCGACAGCTTTTTTTCCAGATTGACGTACTTTTGCCAACACTAAATTGGCAAGGAAGGTTTTGCCTGTTCCACCGGGCGCGTCCAAAAAAAACAGTTTACCGCTGTGATTTTCAACACTCTGTACTATAGCATCGAATGCTATTTTTTGATCTGCCACCGGCGCTATGGCGGTTTTGTTTACTGTTTGAATTTTTTAATTCGTAATATCTTTTGAATGGAAAGTCCAATTTAAATAATTTAAAAACTATTTTATAGGTAGTTAAATGGTCTTGACCATAAAATAATTTATTTGGATCAGGATTAATATAAACACATAAATAGCATGGTTTGGATTTGGTTAGCATTTTCATTAATGTTTAAAATGAAAAAAGTTGTTGTAGTGACATAACTACAATAGTTGGACATATGCTACCGCGGAGTTTTTTGTAGACATTATGATGTTCTTCAATATTGTTGTACATTATTTTGTTCTATCGCTAATAGATTCGGCAGCGCATTCGACGAAAGACATTTTAAGACTCATTTTTCTACACCTTCGGTTACATTGTTCAAATTTTACCAAGGATCCCTAATTTTTTTCAAAATGAAATGTAGCCTATGTCAAATTGGAAGAATGTAGCATTCTATTGGTGAAAAAATTTTTTAAATCGGCCCAGTACTTTTTGAGCCTATTCATTACAAACATACAAACATAGGTACAAATCTTTCCTCTTTATAATATTAGTGTAGATGTAGATTAATCATAAAATATTAACAATTCTTCAGATGTAAGGCATAGCTGATTTTATGAGCATGGTCTGTTTATTTTCTATTAAATTATTTTAAAGTAAACATTTTATTTCTAAGCTTTAAGTCACCCAACAAAGTAACTTTCATAAGATCACTTTAGTGGCACGTTGAGGGACGTCGCGAGGTTTGAGACTTAACTGACTGCAAGATCAGTTACATATTCCGCCGACTCCAATTGCCTATTGTGAAAAGAGCAGGAAATCTTCATAAAAAATATAGAATAAGAAAAACATACCTGTTTACGTGCTACTCTATATTGTAAATGGGTGGGGACAAGTTCATCTTGTATTTGTCGTTTGTCTTTATTTGTTGCAGGCTCCGCTTCCTTTTTTGTCTCTTTCACATCTATAGCGTAAGCGCAAAGCACGAAAGCTGAAACAAAAGAAAACTTAATTAATTAATTTTGTTAAAATTCGAATATATTGTTTTCTTTTTATTAGTCTTAATAGTCAATTTAGAAAATGTTGACGGCCTCTGAAATGCTTTGACAGTACAATCGCGACGTATAGTTGCTATTATCTCAGTATAAATATATATTTTATTTCATCATCAACCTTTGTAATCGATTTTGGGTTTCTTATATCTAGCTCCTGCATAGTATTTTTATTCACGAAAATAACAAATTGCATTAGATTGAGTATTTCTATGTAAGTTTAAAATGTGTTTTTGTTTGGGCTTGTAAAAAGTCTATAACATATCTTAGAATATTACTATTAATATTACTATCAGAAGATTTATTCTTCTTACAATTTTTTTTAATAAACGCGTATAGGTAGGGTTCTAAAATTTGAAATACCTAAATTTATTAGATATGCATAAAAAGTAGTGAAAAATAAACAACATTCTACGTTAAGCAAATAAATAAAAATATAATTTTCTAGTTCAAATTTAGACCTATCCAGATACAAAAGTCTGTAAAATAACAGTGGGTACAAGTTGTATCGGATATTAAAACAAGACATTGAAATGTGACTACCTGTTTACTATTGACATAAAATCTTATGCGGCTTATGAGTGCCTAAAAGTGTTCAGTAGTAAGGTAAATTTAAACTTCTCTAAAGGCCTTTGGATCGATAAATGGAATAACTCTTGTATGTATACTAAAATATTTTATGTTTATTTTGCTTGCAGTCGAATGTTCATGCTCAATGTGGCGATATGAGCGCCACATATGAGGCCACAGCCCAGTAGCACTCGGTGATTTTAATTTTTTTTTTTTTTTTTTTTATGTTTGACCCTGCCATCATGACTCTACTCTGCCTGATGGAAAGCATAAGCAGAATCCAAGAGTGATGGTCACCATACTGCGAACGCAGACAATGCAACAATGCAGCATGGTGACCCACACCATGGCGGGCTAGTGATGCTTTCGCATCATTGGGCCTCCGGTCTCGCACTCACCAACGAAACACGACAGCATGATCGCTGTCACTTTACGTTGATTTTCTGTGCGAGGGTAGTACCGCCCCGGTCGAGCCGGCCCGTTCGTGCTGAAATCAGCGTGGCTCTACTACCTTGAAATTAGAAACAATCACCGTTACTAAAATGTACGTATCGAAATATAGTTTATAGTTTTCTCTTATGATTTGAGAGTATTTTCATTATAATATGCCACAATAGAACTTTTTATACGCCTCTTTGAGAGTGAATACATGGTTTCGCTACATAAGGAGACAAATTCATTACTATACATATAATCTTATCAATTTTCTTAATATTTAGCTTAAAATTCAAGTATTTAAAGATCTTTGTGTTCTTTAGTAAACAAACTCTTAAATCTTACTTTACAAGCATTTTCAGGTTCGCTTTACTTCAAAAATTACGGTTTACTTGTTTAACAAAACTAAAATTATACTGAAGTAAAAGTTTTTAATGTTATTCAGAAAATTAATATTGTAATAATAAATCTTTATTGGAGTCATGAACGAAATAAAATTTACTTCTAAGTTTCTTCTAAGTTTAATTCAAATTCCAGGAGGAAGAAAAAACTTTCACAGAATAATCTAGGAAAGAAATACAAATTTTTAAACATTAAATTTGAATAACAAACACTTCAAGAACTGGACTAAATTTAAATAAAAAAAGAATCATCAGAAATGGTTCACCCAGACGAAAGTTCTGAGGTAATAGAAAAAAACCCTCGAATTGAGGACCTCCTCCTTTCTTGAAGTTGGTTAAAAACGTGACTTAAAATGATTAATTTACGCTGGGAATTTACTGCACATCTATTGATCATCATCAACAGCTTTGAAGAGCCCACAGCTGGACATAGGCCTCGCCCTAGAAAGGAGGCTACTATACTACGCTGGCTAGACACCCACAGGATAAATAGAGTCGACTACACGTATGCGTGTTCTTCTGACGGATTACGTCACTAAACGGGTCGTTAAAGCCAAGTACCTTATTTATAGCAGTTAATAGTATAAGGTTTTTCCAACTTGTATGTTACTTTTTCAGCGTCGTTTTTTTGTCGTAGTTTCAGTTGTTACTTTTTTTATTTAAACTGTTTTGGTGCTGTAATAATTTAAATATCACAATTATCGAATAAATACGGACAAAGTCCTGAATAATAATATATACATAGTATTAAAATGTGCAAGTAACGCCCTTTTCGATGATACCAAACACGGCATATTTATCTAAAATTTATTTTTTAAAACGGGACTGTATGACCGCTAGAGGGCGCCGTTAGGTTCCGTGACACGTCATATAACCTATAACAAGCGGACGATCAATACGCTTCTAACTATACCTCATTTGCCTAGTTCTAATAAGTAGTTGAGGAGCTATGAGTGAACAAATGAACATACATACATGCATAGCCCGTCAAAATCATAACCCTCCTTTGGCTTTGCCGTAGTCGGGTAAAAATGATCCCTCCCCGAAAGTGTCGGATAACCGTCTTATCGTATTATTAGAGTGAGTGATCAGAGAGTGCACGTGTGTTTACGCACTCACTTATGCACTAAATATCTCCTGCGAAGTTCGCTGATCTCCGCTGAGACTGGCCGCCGGGAACATATCAATGGTGAAATGATTTCTAATGGTTCCTTCTATCAATTGAAAGAGCGTGTGCTTTTCTATTGCTATAAATTAGTTTCAAAGAGAGTGGAAAGAGAGTATCCCAGTCTCTTACTACTAACGGTTATTTTCAATAACCTATCTCTTGTTAAACTCGTGATAAGTTATTTAAAATGGTCGTAGGGTAAAGATCACACAGTTTTATTTTAAGCTCTGTACCAAATTCATTTGGAACTAAATTAAGATTTAAAGAGGTAGATAATGCTATCTAAACTTTTACGATGTCCGTACAATGTCTTATTACGGAAATATCTACCTAAATGCCTTCATATTTTAATTATGAATTATAGTCAGAGGCAAAATATATTAAGAAGTTAAAATCTTGTTTAGTGTACAGGACGTTTGAATTTCAATTCCAAATAAATATGTACACTATATGTACACTATATACTATATATACTGATGCAAGACTGCCTCGTTGGTCTCGCGGTTGGCGTGTGCGATGCTGATCATGAGGTCTCGGGTTGGACTCCCGGGTCGGACCAAATGTTTGTATGATCTACAAATATTTGTTTCGGAGTTTGGGTGTTTTCTATGTATAATATGTATGTATTTAGAAAAAAAAGGTATAATATGTATTTATATCAGTTGTCTAGTACCCATAACACAAGCTCTGCTTAGCTTGGGACTAGATGGCGTTGTGTGTTAGATGTCCGAAATATTCATTATTATTATTAATTATACTAGCTGTACCCCACGGTGTCACCCGCGGTTATTATCATACCACGGGTAACGCCGCGGGTCAAAGCTAGTCACAAAAAAAATTATAAGACTACTCGTATTAGTATGTAAACAAAATGTAATCTGTTACTTAGAAACAAATTTCATCGAATCTGCAATTAAGTTTGCGAACACTCCCGCAACTTTACCACCGTAACCACTGCTATAATCTTATAACACAATAATTATACTCTCTTATGCGATACAATTAAACTCTCATATTTAATTAATCCTACCTGAAGCAGTATTAATTAGTTCACAGAAATTGAGAGCTTTAATACGCGCTTATTTGTAAACCGAGGTGCTTTTGTACAGCGATAATATGATCAATTATTGAGTTAAGTCTTTGGTTTGCGATTAAAATCTACATAAATTGAAGATCCAATTTGTATGTCGATTACTTGAAACGCAATCAGTGATTGTGTTTTAAAGTTGTGTTATTAAAATGTGAGGCGAAAATTGTAAGACAATTAATAAGCAAGCTGTCAGTTTTGAAAAATTTGAGGCTTATAGATGATATGAAAAGAATATCTACTCAAAATGGAATGCGGTAGTTTCTGAAATTCTTTACAATAAGATAACCAGTTACAGTATCTGTTTGAACTTCACACAAAATTTAAAAATGAAGATGATCATGCTCGGGTCCTGTTGGTCTAAGCGTGATATTGACTATCCCATCTAAGGTGCGCCAGCAAAACACACATTTAAAAACACGTGTAATGCAGTAAGATAGTTTTGCAGTTCATTATGAGGAACAACGTCAACAAGAGAATTATATAATATATAATTCCCTTGTCATATCTATAATTACTTTTATATCCGTGAGATTTAATAGACAATCACAATACGCTAAGATATTAGTGGGAATAAAACGAAATTTGCAGATTTAATAGCCATGTTGTAATCTTACACCGGCGATCCATTCCTTAGGCCTTGAGTTCCTTTAAATAAGGATAGTTGAATGTTATTAAATAGTTAAGCAACATATTTAACTAGCATTCACACCTATTTCCTGTCCCCTGTCAATTTAAAGTTGTTATAATTTACAGGTTATATACTTGGTTTTATCTGTACTCATACTAGTTTAGTGTACGTGCAATTAGTCCTCTGATTCAAGCAAATAATACTTAAAATAACAAGTTATTTATAGAGTTCAATAACCTTTGCAAAAAAACAGGAAGTACGTTGTTTTGGACTCACTTAAATAAACAGTTATCAATTTGATTTATTCCAGAACTTAATTTTTTACAGTATCTTTACACATGATATTTATGATTTTGTATAATAAAATAAAACCCTACAGTACTGACGAAAGGTAAGTACCAAACAGTGGCTGACTTAATGAATGCACACCTTTCAATTCACATATACCATGTGGTTTTCTTGAACAGTAAGCCAAATTGTTTTATTAATAAGATAAGTAATTTTTTTATTGCCACAGGCAAATATTAGAGAATTAATTTTATTCAGTCAAGTTTAAATAGTACCTATTAATTCGTCATTTTTTTTTTATATAGAGAACAAAGGAGCATGCTTGGTCTAATGGAATGTGTCTAGAAAAAAGAATTAATGTAAGTCTTATAGGGTCTTGTAGCCCTTTTAAGGAAACTCATTAAACTAAAACCTGTATATTCAAAAGATAGTGCGCCAAGGTCAAACGTTAAGAACCCAGTGTCCTCTCTAACAAACCACTCTCACTGCTAGTACAGTCAGCAAAAAAGAGTATAATAAAATTTTATTTTAATGAGACAAGTTATGTTAAAAAGGTTAATAACCTTTAATTGACAACCTTTGCGTGTCTGCACAAGGTCAATGGAACTAATTGAAGCGTGTTTTGGTATTCGCAATTGGTGCTTTTATCTATTTTAAGGTGAGAATGATTGGAGATGATTATTTTTAAATTTAATAACGATTTATGTTCTCGCTTACTTGTAAGATAGATTTTTTTAAAGATATGTTTAAAGTTTTATGATAATATTAAATTTTCTTTAGGTAAATAAACATTTTAAACAAAACTATCTTTAACAACAGAAAGATGAATATTTAAATCTCATAATATTTTATTTCAACGAAACTCTAAAAGCGTTACACTCCAACAAACTTTACGAATCAATTTTTATAGGTAACATAAACTTATCAGACGTAAAGTTTTTAACTATCGCCAATACTCACTAACATTTTGAGTCATAAAAATAAGTTATCTATCCGAAGTTAGTATGAGAACTTAAACAATGCGCGTTCTAAAATATAATGACAAGTTTAAATAAATTAGAACCGTGTTTTTTTGCAGCCAGTACCGAGACGGCCTAGTTCCCACAGATGCTTATAATGTCAAACGTTAAATGTATAATAACGTAGGTATATTAAGAAGGCAGTGTAACGCGAGAATACTTTTTAGGTGAATGCAACACTGACCTTCGCAAACTTATCAAGATGATACTGTCTCTTTTTATTGAATTGCGACAGTAGCTCGGCAAGCTCTAATTATTTCAGATTACCGAAGAAAGAAACCCATTTGAAATATTTGCTCTTTAAAAACGTTTCTATTTTTTCTGATTGCGTTTTATTCTTATAACATTTAGTGTTCTTGTCTATTTAGTGCATTGACAAAATGTATTATATCTTTGGTTTTATATTTTTTATTCATTCAACTGTCTTGTGTGCTTGATTTTGAATATATAAAAATCACATTAATAATTTTAATTACATTTTTTTTTATTTTACTTTGCTTGAATCATGGCGGAATAATCAATTACAATAATAAATGTCAAAAAATACATACACAAATACAAGAATCACAAATTTTAACAAAAAGGAAAAACCGACTTTAAGTACTCAACGAAATTAAAACGGGACCACACCGGAAGCACTAGCTTTCAAATAAAAAAAGAATCATCAAAATCGGTTCACCCAGAAAGTTATGAGGAAACAGAAATAAAAAACATTCGAATTGATAACCTCCTCCTTTTTTGAAGTCGGTTAAAACAGCAAACTAAAGACAAAAAAACTTAAAATATACAATTAGATTTGTTGTTTGGACAATTTCAGTACAAACGGGCTGGCTCGACCGAGGGGATACTATCCTATCATAGAAAATCAATCTAAAACGACAGCATTCGTGCTGACTTTTGTGTTGAGTGCGAGACCGGAGGCGCAATAATACAGAAGCATCTCAATAGACCGCCATAGCACACTGGGTCACCATACTGCATTGTTGAAGTGTCTGCATTCACAATGGGTATGGTATGGTGACCATTATTATTGGATTCTGCTCATGGTTTCCATCAAGAAGAGTAGAGTTACTTGGCAGATCTACATATAAAAGAAAATTAATGAAAGCTAAAGATCAGCGACATTATTTTCGATCATCCATTCAAAGGTCCTAGGACCAATTGTGCAAGTCATGCTTAGTTTAGGTCTAGAAATTGCAGGTTATTCTTATGTACTGTAATTTAAACGTTTAAACCTGGGGCAAACCAGACAATTGTGCGTTGTTAACATTACCAACTTAAATGGAAAAGATTAAGAAACGTGTAAGATGAAGTTTTTTTTACCATAATTTGAAATTTAACCAAAAATGATCCAATGATCTAGCCTTAAAGTTTGTGTTTATGATAATTTTATATAATTTATAATATATAATACGTACAAAAATATTTATTTTCATGCAGAGTACATAGTTTTAATAATTTTTCTTTTTTTTTGTGTTGGATTGAGTGAACATTTTTTTCAAAAAAATAGCCTAAGGAATTTGGTTTTGATGTTAGCTGCTTATGTATACACATTATATATGTGAATGAATTAAAAATACCGGATGTTGTAAAACTAATGTATTTTTATGTGATTTTACTTATGTTTAATATCCTATATAACTATAGTGCGAAACTTGTATTTTAGAGATCCGTCTCTCCGTCCGACATTCCATCGATCTTTCTTCAATCTGAACCACAGTCTTTTTTTAATTTGGGGCCTATGAACGCTGCATAATACTTTTAATTATATGACATTTCATGACTCACTTTTTTTTTGAAAACGCAAAGTACCGCATTTCAATCAAGTTCAGTAACATTATCAACATAATATTTAAAAATATGATAGTAATGATTATAATGGCTAGCTGTAGTTTTTGTTGCTAGAAGATCGCAATAATTTCTTCTCATAGGCTCGATCATTAAACACAAGACAATAAATCTTTCGACTACGGAACTCTATTTGTGTGTGGTTTCATACCCACTTAATTGTTTTCTTTACATAATAAGGATTATCTATTCATTTCATAGGAATTTATTACCATATTCCTAATTAGTGTTTTTAACGAGTTCTTAATATAAAATAGAAAATATATAGAAATTGTATGTTTCAAAATCATTCCAATAAAGACTTAATAAAGTAGAAAATATTGTTCCTACAAAGAAGACCGATATTTTTACCTCTGCTAAAAAGACTCGATTCCTGTTCATCGATTGCGCACGTTTAACTTTGTCTATTTGATTGCTTTCCGGCGCAATCAACAAACCCGATTTATTTCGCTTTGAAAACCTAACGAATACCTCTTCTCACATATTTCTCTACCATAGCCTACTCAACCTGTTAGTATTAAAACACATCAATTCCGCATTTTCAAGATACTTTTACTTTCACGTATTTGTCAATCAGAATAAATTTCTTTGGAAAGAGTTAGTAGAAAAAAGGCGAATGAAGCGTGCGCAGGAGTTGGCGACGTCGTCATCGACGCTCAGCTGAAAGTCGAAAGTGATTGCGTGCGCACTGGAACGCAATGCCAGTAAAAGTAAACTTCCTAATCGCGCGTCTCATCGTTCGCACAATAGGCAATTATTCGCATTACGACGACTCACGCGACCGGCTTGTGGATTTAGAACTGTGTCAGTATCTCGGCAGGTCAAGCACAGGTTTTGAGACGTTTTAATAACGTTGTACGACTTGCAAATGGGTGTGAAACTTACTCTCGCTTGTGATATCGCTATTGTGACTCATACTGGGAACTATTAACAAGAATTTAAAATTGGGTAGTCCCACTTTTGTTTTTCTTTTGATGAGTTTATTGACGTACAGTCTCTGTCAAAGATTAAAAGTATTTACAGAAATAAAAAAATACTATTTTACCTAATACACAACGATGTGTTTGGTAAATAGATATTATATACTATTCCTGCTTATTTAAAAAAAAACACATTTCTCTAAAAATTTTTATAAGTTGAATCACCAATCTGAAAAACATGAATTATTTCATACAGTTATGTATTTTTCAAAACCTTTGGAATTATTTATATAGAAATTACATCTACATTTTTCCATACAATCATAAATTTTATAGTATTAGGTACCATGCATTTCAAATATTTTAGAAACAGATCGATTACCGCGAGAGTCAAGCCTCTGTGGGCCGGCTAGACCGGAGTGATAGCACGGCCTTGCAGAAAACTGGTGTGAAACAGCGAATGCGCTTTGTTTCACCGAATGAGTGAGGATACCGGAAGCCCAATCCCCAACCACTCCCCATCCTCCTACTCACCCCCAAAGACCGGCAACGCACTTGTGATACCTCTGGTGTTACCATCAGGTGACACGTCTGCTCGTTAACCCACTATTGCATAAAAAAAAATCAGATGGGTCAGCTTTCACTGAAGATGTTTTTCACTTAACGAAAACACATATTCCTATATTTCTCACTCACACATAGAGTAGACGTACTCACACATCGGTATAGATCAGCAGCCTTTATAGTCTACTGCTTGACATAGCTTAAACCATAATCCTTTTCAAGGTGAGGCCGTCTTCTAAAGGAGGCTATGGCATAATTTAGTTGGCAGGAAATTGGGTTGGTGTCAAGTTTTCCTACTCTTTATATTGCATACGACACCCACGGAGGAATAAAGGTGGTGACACATGGAGATCACATTCCAAACAAATAATAATAATAAAAATTCAAATTACGCAAAAATATTCATTAACAATTTACAGCCAATGTATTTAGTTACGAATACATCGTAATTATGTGGGACGCAATAGTAATAATAAAATAAAGTATAGTAATTAACATTTTAAATGATTCTTACATGTCGTTTAGATGATTTCCGCTAGATAATTAAAAAAGTAGATTCCAAAAAAATATTTCTTTATTTTCTTTTTTTTTTTGTTATTTGTACTTCCTGTAAAGCATTGCGTAAGATGGACCAATATTAAATTATTATTATTTGTTCAGTTATGTTGTTATTCTCTTAACTCTTTCATTATATTGCGAAATGAAGACTAAGGAATGTGTGAAAATACGTGAAAGAGGATGTCTAGTAATCAAGGAGAATGGTTGAAGAAAACTCATTGCATCGACCCAAACCAACTCGGGAAAAGCGTAGAAGATGATGACGATGATATAACAGATTATATTACTAGATAAATAAATATAAATAAATAAATATTTTAGACATCTAACACACAACGCGATCTAGTCCCAAGCTAAGCAGAGCTTGTGTTATGGGTACTAGACAACTGATATGAATACATATATACTTTTTTTTTTTTGTAAATACATACATATTATACATAGAAAACACCCAAACTCCGAAACAAATATTTGTAGATCATACAAACATTTGGTTCGACCCGGGAATCGAACCCGAGACCTCATGATTAGCAGTCGCACACGCCAACTGCTAGACCAACGAGGCAGATAAAGTAATTATAATAAATCTAATAAATATTTCGGACCTCTACACACAAGGCACAAGCTAAGTAGAGCTTGTGTTGTGGATACTAGACAACTGATATAAATACATAATTACTTCTTTTGAACACGCTTTAGATTTACTATTAGCTTCACCTGTATGTATGTATGTTACAAAATCTTTTAACTTCATTTTCACCTACTTTTAGGAGTCTGATTTACTTGAAATTTTGCACAGGGGTCAAAGGCCAATGACAATACAATAATGTAAAAAAAAACAAATTGTTTTTTTTTTATAGTTTTAAAACTAAATAAACACGCTTTAATAGTTTTTAAAACATTTTTTTTTATAATAGACATAGAAAACACTCAAACTCCGAAACAAATATTTGCAGATCATACAAACATTTGAACCAACCCGGGTACCGAACCCGAGAACCAAAAGTTATAGTCACTCATCATCTCCCTAGTCTTTATTATACCCAAGATTATTTGGCAGCGGCTACTCGTACCGACGAAGTAACTTTGAAAAAACGATTTCATTTTCTATCACCTATATTTTCCATTATTTACGTGCCAGTTTTATCGTAAATAAACTGTAATCTATATACATAAAAGAGGAAGGTGACTGACTGGCATACCCAGAGATCAACGCACAGCCCAAACCGCTGAACCTAGAACCCTGAAATTTGCATGTACGTTCTTTATATAACGTAAGAAAGCACTAAAAAAGGAATTATTGAAATTATACCTCTAAGGGGGGTAACTCAGGGGCTAAAAGTCAGCGTGAGCGAAGCCGCGTGCAAAAGCTAGTACATTATAAATATAAAAATCACACCTAAAATGTACCTCGTAAGTTCTAAAATGTTACAAGTGACATCTGTCATAGATCAAGCTATATTTTCAGGACTATAATTTTTCGGACATTTAACACACAACGCCATCTAGTCCCAAGCTAAGCAGAGCTTGTGTTATGGGTACTAAACAACTGATACAAATACACATATACTTTTTTTTTGTAAATACATACATTTCTAGATCATACAAACATTTGGTCCGACCCGGGAATCGAAACAGAGACCTCATAATCAGCAGTCGCACATGCCTACCGCGATACCAACGAGGCAGTCACTATAATATTCACAACATTTTAATTTCCATATATTAAGTACCACGTAACTTTTGTAACATAGTTGTTTTAATGAGATTTGTTTAACATTTGTTAAATGACTTTGGATGTTTATCAATTTTATAAGGTTTTTTTTATAGTATAAACAAATAATCGGTTGCAAAATTTTATCAAAAATCTCCTAGGCACAGCATTTAAGCTTCACATTTTTTCATTACCCTACTATGAATATAAAGTAATTCGCAATCCGAAATTAAAACCTCCCTTAATTAGAGGCTTAGAAATACCTAGTTGAATACCAATTTCAGTTGAAACCTATTCTACTCTAATCTATGTTCTACTATCTTTCATCAGTCACTGTCAGATTGGCTGAGAGTTCAACGGTAGAATGGAGCAGTTCATTGAACTTTCCCATACTGATAGCCACCCATCTTCAACCGACTCACAACCATTATTACATTGCAGCCAATCAATTTCCTAACAAAGTGTTTGCTAGTACTTAAAGTGTCAGTTGGAATTTTGAAGAAGGCTGAAGATGAAACATAATTGGGTTTGAAATTTTAATGATGCAAAATTTGTAATACATAATTTCTAATGTACTTTAAGATATCAAAATTATCTTGCTATATTCTCCGTACTATGTTACAATTATTGTTTGAATTTAAACATAGATAGGAAACTTTTCTAGATTTTTATAACTTTTTTTTATATTTTCACATAAGGTTACAGGCAACATTAAATACAATACATTTTAACGCAGTTGTTAATTTTACCACACATATCGTATAAAAATTGTACCATTCTGCGCATCAAAAAACATTAAGTACCTACCCACCATATATCATGTTGATTTAAAATGAACATTAAGATTTTCTTCTATTATATAATTACATTACATTATCATAATAATAAAATTACATTATCAAGTGAAAAAAATACAAAAATCTCATTCTAATATCTTAATACAAATATCATTACTGTTATACATAACGAAATTCTGGTACTCTAAAATGTTAGTAAACTAAACCTGAACTCTGCCGAAAAACCTGATTTTCAAATAACCTCTGGGGCAAAAATGTTTCCGAAATGTCAAGAAGAGAAATTGTTTTCTATTTTGTAGTGAAATGCAGTTAGGTCGAGAGTCGACACAGAAAACAGGTATGGATAACAAACAAAGGACATCGTGACGAATAAACTGATTGCGGCATTTTGTACCATAAAGAATTGCTCAATGGTGGTATGCATGCCTGATTCGTCTTGTTAAGCGTACTCAATAAAATCAGGCAATTATCTGATGGGAAAGTTTTGGATTCGGACTTGATTCACGAGTAAAATGGGGTCACTTAATTTAACTAAAACACCATTTTTTTTTTGCTGTCATTAGTTTTGACTTTCATTCTTTTTATTCTTCAAAATAAATACTTTTTTTTATAGCTCTTTTTTCGTTGTGCAGGTACCTTGTTTGTAGTCTCTTAGAAGCACATTTAGGTTTCATGATGATCGGATCAATGGTTAAAGTGTGAAATAGTAACAAAAAAAAACAAACAAGCAAACAAAGTCCTAATTGAATATAAGCAACAATATTGTCTATAGTTTCGAATCCACATAAATTTACAGAATATCAAGCAACTGTTTTGCAAATTTGAATATTTCATGCACTGTTTCGACATAAATACAGTTAAATAAATTTTGTACATGGATCATAATTTATGAGTTTACAAACAGCGAGCGTTAATTATTATGTGTTGCAATAGACTAATAAATCACAGTTGATTAATCAAATAACCTCTAAAAGAACACCTAAACAGTTTTTCAAAGCGAAATGATACTTTAATTAAAATTTGAAAGAAAAACAGAGAAATTTTCATTATTCTAGTATTAGCTTATTATAATAACTTGGAACTCATACAGAAGATGTTCCAAGAAATTTATCAGAATATAAAGGAGAAATCATCAAGAAGAACTGTTATATTAAAAACAACAAAATTAAAAAAGTAACTTTAGACTGCACCCGTATGTTAGATACTTCTAGTTTTTATTAAACTAAAAATTCATTTTAAAATATATAAAATCTAATCAAGATTTTAAAAATACTTTTTAGATAGCATATATAAGTTTTTGTAGTAGAGCTTTCGATAGATATGTGAGAATTTAATGTTTTATTCTTCTGTTGGTTTTATGCTTTTTTTGGACTATATGGATAATCATAATTAAGTTAATTTAAAATAAACTGTTTAAAAAACCATAACACTTTATGGTCATGTGCTAAGGAAACTTTGATTTTCATTTATCAAATGTAAATTAATCTTTATATCTGTTTTAAAATAGTAGGTATTATTTTCAATCAAATAAATAAGAAAAATTGTCAAAAGCTCAATCATTCACAAGCTTGATTTAACATTTCACTACTTAAACACTTGCTACGTAATATAATTTGTATTGTAACTTAACTATTTTAAATGAATATGACAAAATATTAACCAGTAATTACCGTGACATTTGCACGCATGACAGGAAACTACTAAGTACAATATACGAATGTATCCAAACACCCATAACGTATCCACACCGGTATCGAGCCAAAGCAATTTATACTTTCCTTTCAATGCATACATTTAGGAGTTTGTTAAACTAGTTATTACCAACATTGAAGTTGTACAATTTTGATGACTTCCTATTTTTACCGGTTGCAAATGAGAAGCTTGAATATGTAACATTTTGTTGCAATACTTTGTAATTTATGGACTTTCATGTTTGGTTTTTTAGGAAATTCTTGCCTGTTCTACAGACTGGCATCGTGAGTCATTACATCGTATCATTAGCTAAGAGGAATAAGGCTTTATTTAAGCAGCAATAGCTAAATTGGAGAGTCCTTTAGAAGTTTTAAGTTACATGGTAAGTTAAATTTGCCAAAAATAATCTGGACAATTCGTTGACTGGCCCAGATCCCAAAGTTTGTTATTTTGAATCTGGTTATTCCTTGTGTCCGTTTCGTGTCCGTTTTTAAGTGCCCCGTAGTACTAATACAGATTTTTTAATGCAAAAAGCAAAAAGAAAAGTATAGTGTGAAGAGAACTATCATTTCTAACGCAAATGAGACTATCAATGTGACGTCTCTGAACTGTTGGCGCCTAAAGTTCGTCAAACATTTAGCTAATATTAGTGACTCGCGCAATTCACCAGGATTTTGTGTGTAATAATAAGACCACTTTTTGTAGATTCCTCTAAACTAGTATTTAAAATATTGACAGACGAAAGTCCATTAAAGTTACCACTAAGTGTGAATCTGGTCTTACCGTTTACTGCTAAATAGTGACACACTTATCAGAAATGCAGAATGGCCGAATGAATGTTGTCAAACATTTGCAACGCCTATTACTGCATATCAATTTAATGTTGTTTGACTAGTTTAGGATTTTATGCTACGACCTCAGAAATCTAGAAATAATCCATTAATCAATTTTTGCGATATTGTGAGTATTTTATTATTTAACCGACTTCAAAAAAAAGGAGGAGGTTTCTCAATTCGACCGTATATATATTTTTTTATGTGTGTTCGCGGATGACTTTGTTGTTTATAACCCGATTTTGATGATTCTTTTTTTAATGGAAAGAAGATATCCCAACGGTGGTACCATGATAAGGAAACTTAGATCTGATGATGGCATCCAAGAGAAATCGAGTTAAACTTTTGAAGTCGGTTTTATTTTTGTTAAAATTTTATGTGAGAAAATAGTCAAACATCACGCTTAATCACTTTTGAAGCTTTTAAACAAAGCAAGGAGAATGATACAGTCGGCTTCGCACGGGAGTCTTTGAAATTCTCGGATTAATTTTAATATGATATGAAGTGTTAAAAATATAAATCTTCCTCTTAATTCACTCTTTTAATTGCTGAAAACTACATTAAAATCTGTCAAGTACTTTTAAAAATCTAAACGAACAGATAGCAATAGCGACAAATTTTTATACTAAGTAAAAATTTGATGCTAAGACTTAATCAAACTCTTATACCAATTCTTAAACAAGAATGTAAATAGACACTTAGATTCTTATTTCGTGAATTATTTATATGCACTGTATAAAAAAACTTCCAAAAGAATCTGTACCTACTCACTTTGGCAGGACTATACAAGTATACATAAAAAAATACCACTACCCGACATAAAATAGGTAATATTTTCAATGTTAAGGCCCTAAAGGTCTCGTAAAGTAGTTAATAAATTGACAGCAATAATTGGAAAGTGCTTAGAATACACCTTATTCAAATGAACCCAAAAAACGTCGACTAATCTCAGTTCATAGACATTAATATAGATTATTCGAAAATAGAGTTTGAATATTCGACATTCAAAAATTTCTTTTTAATATTACGATATAGATATTCGTTACATAAATTGAATGACATTAAACATTCAAATGAAAGCGAAATTTAAGTGAAAACAAATAAATTTGTGTCGTATTATTTCTGTAGGAAGCATGATTGTAAATATTAATAGAGTTTTTGCGCTCACGCTACATTCCAGACTTCTAATTAATTAAAGTAATGATCTTTAGCGGCTCATGTGATCGTCAACCAATTATTTATAATGGATTCGAAGAAAACTTACGGATCTACGCATCTATTAGCTCCTGAAATGCAATAATTTATATTTGTCTAAAGGTATTTTACTATTATCTACTATCACCCAATAGGCATATTTGGTCTTTGTTTATGATGCACCTTCTAACTTTCACTTTTAGTGGTGATTTATTTGAAACAAGCTATTGATATCATATTAAATATAAACATTTGCATCTGGTTGTCCATCGAGAATGACTTTGATCAAAACCATTTCAATTTCTTGGAATAAAAAAAGAATTAGGTCATCAAATTCGCAATTTGATATCAAATCCGGGATTAGAAATGCTGCAATAGTCAACAGTTTAAACAGTTCCACATGGGACTAATTCACAGGAAAACTCTTAGTGTGGCTCACAAGCTGTTGTACGGAGTGGGGGTTCTTTATGTGCTTACGTGCGCCTCTGACGGCTATGTGGATGCGCGCCGACAGCCCCATACGCTCAGCGTTCCCGTGGCTCGAACAAATTTGGTTCAGTATGCCCCTATATCACGCGCCATAAAACTAATGAATATTATTTCAAAAGATGTGGATATTTAAAGCTGTAACCTGCCGAGCTCAAGAGAAGTTGCCCAAAGGTATATTACGGCAAATATACCTTTGGGCAACTTCTTTGGAGTCTTCTAGTCACAAATAATTGTAACTAGTATTTTCTTATAGTTATAGTGTCTTATTGGGATACGCTTTGTAGGTTTATAAAGTGAACTGCGATACAGGATAATATATCCTTAATCCGAGACTTGTGCTTAAAAAAAACTAGTTTACCCAAAATTCGTACTCAATAGACACCCACACACTATGTCACATTACTTTAAGAATTGAATAGAGAAATATATTTAAATTTTGTCAGTACGATCAGGTTTTGACGTCTGAACAAGTAAAATTTTAACAAAAATAAAACCGACTTCAAGGTTTGACTCGATTTCTCTTGGATGCCATCATCAGATCTTAGTGTCCAATATATATACGGTCGAATTGAGAAACCTCCTCCTTTTTGAAGTCGGTTAAAAACTAAAAGCATTACTAAGACATCAAATGTTGACATCCAAGAATATTAAGATCACAAGTAGTTAGGACATAATCGTGACGTAAGCACTGAATAATTTGTATACGATTTTCATCACATACTACTGAATCTCGGATTAACACATACATACATAAAAGAGCTATGATCATTATTATGTTTAAATTGGACTATAATTGAAGTATTTCATTGGATACCTTATTTGGCATTCATAAGATCATTACGCTGTAACTGGTATGAAATCAACATGACGTCTTTATTAGTAAATCAATTTTATTGCATTGTTAGATAACCGTACTCAAAATAATAATAGTTATAACACATCTAAAACACGATAGAGCATGTACTCTGCTAGTTAGACTCTATTTACTTATTTGTTTCGGTTTATATATTTATAAAAAAACTTGAGACTTGTCAAGGGACATCCGGATGGAACGAAGTTTACATATATATTTTTTGATATGCTACTACTAATAAAAATGGGCATAAAATACTCAAATTATTTTAGAAATAGACTACAAAATATACTATAAAACAATATATTTTCTGTACCGGTGTATTCAACATGGTATGGACGTTGGCAATCAGTTTGTTATATTTAACTTTAAGTACCCAGCACTATGACGTCAACACAATGTTAATATAACAAAAAGTGTCGTTACACTTTTTCCGCCTAGCCCCCTTTCGCAACGCGCCATAAGGAACTTCGTTAAATAAAATTGACGTGTCTGTTTCTAATTTCAAATTAACAGCTTTTCACACAAGCACCATTAAAGTGTTCATTTATCACCCAGAATATAAATTATGTAATGAGAACGATGATATATTCTTTATCTTAAATAATAATAAATATTTTATTTAACACGCAACGCCATCTAGTCCCAAGCTAAGCAGAGCTTGTGTTATGGGTACAAGACAACTGATATAAATAAATACATACTATTTTTTGTAAATACATACATATTATAAAAAGAAAATACCCAAACTCCGAAACAACTATTTGCAGATCATACAAACATTTGGTCCGACCCGGGAATCGAACCCGAGACCTCAAGCACAGCAGTCGCATACGCTACCACTGCGCCACCGAGGCAGTCGTATCTTGTCCGCGTAGTGATGGATTAAGAGTACGGAGTGGCACCACCCCTATTCATCCAAACTATGCAACATCTCTGCAAAGAAAAGAAAATTAGAAAAAAACCATATATCAAACTACCTGGCCAGTGTGGTACAGTCAGCGAAAATCTCCTTTCCAAGAACTGGTCTCCTGAACCATTAAAGCCTGTTGAAGATGATTATTATATTTTTGCAACTTCTAGCTCAGGAGTCATATACCCTAACTATACAACCAACAGCTCCCCTAACCAAGTTGCAAGCGTTTTACTTTCTTCAATCGTTAACGCCAAAATTTTCGTGCGCTAGTATTAGCCAATGACACACGAGAATTAACTAATCTTAGACAAAGTACTTTATCTAAGATTAGCTAATTTTACACGAAAATTGAGGAGTTAACGACTGCAGAAAGAAAAACGCTTGCATCTTGGCTAGGGCCCTAGGTTAGTCTAAACAGATAGAATCCCAAAAACGCTACGACGTTTAAGAACCGACAGTTTCACAACAATTTCAGATCTCAATCTATTGCGGCTTCTGCGGATCCCCAGACAATTGTGTACCTAAGTAAACACGTACCGCTGGTTATTGGGAAAACATGTTGGTAATCCACTTACATAAAGTTTTATTGATTTCAAGTTGTAGTTCAACTCTCGATCTCTATTTATTTCTATGAAAAAAGCGAGCTATTAAGTGTTTATATTGAACAACTTTGCTTCACTGACATGGAAAGAACTGTAATAAAATATTTGTATTCTGCTTTAAAGAAAGATGCATAATGTGTATTATGTAAGAGACTGTAGTTGACATTAATGATAACTCTTACTCCATTTAAATGTGGGATTAGTATGCATCTAGGTAATTTGTAAAGTAGGTAATCTCTAAATATGCAAGCGTTCATACAATTTAATACTAATAGTATACATTTTTAAGTAACTCTGTCTGCCTGTTGGTCGTGCTTTCATGGCAAGACCACTGAACCCATTTGGATGAATTTCGGTACACAGATAGATTGGACCTTGGAAAAGGACATATGCTAAGGACATAGGCCCGCACGGGTGTCGCGATGACCAACACACATGCGGGTGAAGTTGCGGTCAAAAGCTTGTTCTAAATAAATCATTTCATTTTTTTTTTACTTTTTACCATCAAAAAAGGAATGACTACGTTTACCTCTTCCATGAATTTTTAAACAGTCGCTCCTGACATCAAGTTCGGAGCAACTGATTCAAGAATCTTATCTTAAAGTAGGAATCTTCTTATAATTAAATTGTGGCTACAAAAACTCCTAAACAGAAGAAAACGCATTATAAATTACTTTAGTTTCATAAAAATCTGTCGTGCGTTAGGTCTTTAAAGGAAAACATAGTAATAATGCTATAATTATCTACTTAATTTGTGACCCTACACATAATGTAAGATTTGAGTGAAAGTATCATTATTTACGTGAGAAAAGGTTGCATAAAATCGCTTGGCTTAAAAAAGAAACATTAAAATCTTATAATTATGTTAGAAATTTAATACTTGTTAAGTGTTATAATAACATTAATT
This sequence comes from Spilosoma lubricipeda, assembly GCA_905220595.1. Taxonomy (NCBI): domain Eukaryota; kingdom Metazoa; phylum Arthropoda; class Insecta; order Lepidoptera; family Erebidae; genus Spilosoma; species Spilosoma lubricipeda. The sequence continues at coordinate 7,173,817 of HG992295.1, forward strand.
TCATTTTCTAGCAAATTTACTACAGTTATGGGAGTCGTTAGGTAAATTAATGACTAAAAATGCTCCACAAGCACTTTTTTAATGTAATTAGATTTAATTTTCTGTTTACTTGTATTATCTGATCGCGAGGGATACCATCTCCTGACCTCTGAACTTAACTCTGGATAAGATCGACGAAATACTAAAATTCAAAGATGATATTACACGTTTATATTCTTTTGCTTTCATCTATGATTAGGTTCAACTCCATTAATGCTATAAATGTTACACATTGTTTTTAAATCTACGCCACTATACTATATTATAATAACCTGAATGAAACTAATTAAAACTGAATTGATTTTTTAGCTTAAAGAATAAAAAGTAGGTCGTGTCATATTTCTAATCTTAAAATATCATTCCGCGAAAATTTTTTCAAGATAGATCCATTCTGACAGCCAGCGAGGTGCGATAATTATAATTAAAATGTATTGAGATTTGTAATCGTTACTTGTATTTTAACATTTTTTATCTCTCTGATCTTATTTGAAACTTAGAATATAATATCATAGAGTAGTTTTGCGTGTGCGTTCATAAAAAATATTTTAAAATCCATTTTGCTCACCAATCAGCTTTTATTTGATTTTAAGATGTAATCAAAAATCTATATATTTTTTTTACCATTTAAGTAAACAGTATTTCTGTTTTTTTATATTAGTAACAGTTTAAGCGCATAAGCTTATGCAAGTCCATAATAATTACGTAATATAAGTGACCTATTAGCTCAATGCATAATTAATGCAAATGAATGCAAAGTAATTATTTTTCCCAACTGTATTGGACACAATATCAAATGTCAGTAGATGCGTTTTAAATTACATCTGAAATAATATAAATAAGAACAAGAAAAAGACGATTCATGTGAAGCAGGAGTATGAAGTGTCACCCACATTACTCCCATATTAATCCCTTGGGGATGGGCTAAGGGAGCAAAGTGTGCAGGATAAAAGCAAAGAGAGATAAAACTATACACAAAGTTAATACCATTATACACGTGTGGACAGACTGTGAGAGATGTCTGACGGCTGAGTATTAAAATTTGTCTGTAATGAGGTATATGCATTCACTAAAGCGATACCAAAATTTTTTTTGCTTAAGGGTCGACCAACATTTTGTACCTGGATGACTGCGCTTCTATTTCTTTTTTGGGAAAAGTTTCTGAAAATGAATCCTATACTCTTTGCGCTGTAGTATGCTGCGGGGGATATTTCAGTAACATTTCGTTAGATAAATTAATTGCCTCTGAAACCCCGGTGCAGTCTAATTTTATGAACATAGTTTAAGTCATTACCGAGATTCAGATAAATAATTATACAAGAATTGCTCATTTAAAGGTATTAGATAAATAAAAATGAGAAATTTATAACTCGTTGTTAATGTCAAACTTTTGTCAATATTGTGTCACCGCAAAGTAATGTCAAATGGAAATTGAATCTCAGTTGAGCGTTGTTACATAACAGTTTCTGTAGTTCAACCGCAAAATGGTTTTTAGTAGAAAGCTTGTATTTTCCTCGTATCCATTTTCTAGAAAATTGTGTTTAGTTTTAATGATCAGAATAACAATTATAGTATTATAATTCAGTGTTAGATTCTGACTTAACTAATCTAACATTAACTTTATCTATAAATTCTCTATGTAAAGTAATTTATTTTGCATTAGGTGGAACGTTTTCTAAGAAAATTCATCTAACACTTGGGATATGTAAACTTGAATATAAATGATTTAAACGCAATAAAATTAGTAAGATATTTACGTTCTGTCGATTGGACTGAGTAGTAATAAGTTACGTTTATTATTCGTAAATGCACATGACGAGTATAAAGTTGATTAATATAGACCGGGAGTCGGCCGTCCTCATGACTGCTTTGTGTTTTTTTAATCAAAAATCACTATTTTGTATAGCTAGCAATAGAAGTATAAGGCCTGCGACAATCTGATTAATAGATTAAGTCATAGCATTGTAACTGTTCATAATGCTCATATTGCCTTGGTAATCTGCCCTATATAAGTGTCATAACTTACTTCCACTTAGTTCCATTCATGTCACAGTCTTGTCACTACTTTATAAACTGCTAACATAGATGCGTTCCATCAGGAAATTCCTCGCCTCTTACAATACAGTGTTACAAACTTCGTTTCTCGTTAATTTTACTAAGTGTGTCAGTGTGTATGGAAGTTTCCATACAAATTTTATGCAGTTTTCAAGGCAACCTTTATGTTTTTTAGAATAACTTACGTACGTTTGCTTGATGTTTATTAGTTGTTAGTACATAGTTGTTTAATTTTAAACAAGTAGGCAAGTTGCATTTTGTGATTTATGAATAATCGTTTCAAAACGTGAAGGTTCCGGCTCGACCGGAATGATACGACGGCCTCACAGAAAATCGGTGTGATAAAGCGCCAAACCCCAAAGGTCGGCAACGTACTTGTGACGCCTCTGGTGTTGCGGGTGTCTATGGGCGGCGGTAATCGCTTACCATCAGGTGATACATCTGCACATTTGCCACGTTAACCATAACAAAAAAATGCCTATGTTTGTTCAATTTCAAAAGCAGTAGTCTATAGCTGACCTTAGCAAAATTGCAAGTGTTTCGCGTAGATTTATCTTTCTTCAATTACTAAAATCTCTATCTTCTTGTATTATTCATTTGTTTTGATGACGTGATTTAAGGAGCGATGTAATTTTCAAACAGAGATTTTAGAGAGCGGAGTGGAATATAAGTACCATATTTATGGCACTTGGGACTATATAAGCATATTAGGTAGTAATATAATTCATATAATTCAGTGCCTTTCGTCTCACCGCCTCCCACAAGAATTGCTTAACAAGCGTAGCAAATCTAACGTACGTCCTTATACGTAAGGTATAAGCTTTCCTGGAAATAAGTCATGGTTTATTCAGCATTTTAACTTATATTTCTCTTACAAAATTATCTTGTAGGTTAACATTTTTATACGAAAAAAGTATTAGATTTACTTATGATTAAACACATGTCAATATTAGCCATAGAGTTGGATGAACCTATAAAAATTGGTTTTCTGTAAAATCGGTTTACGGACGATAGTTTAACGTGATAACGTCATACATAATAATACGAGTGTAACGGGACAATGAGCGCAACGGGACAATGGGTCATCTTTTTCGGGCATGCAGCCGACGTTCACCAATTTATTAAAAGCTGTCACGTCAATAAATAAGCCAAAATAATAATTAGTTTGGTTACATTTGATTAGTTTTTAGGTCAATTTTCTACAGTAAGTACAAAATTATTGCATCCGTATATTATCATCAGTATGTTTACTATAGCCCAGACTCTGCCTGAAATAAAAGGTACGTGTTACTTGTGTTTATAAAACATTGCTTTGCTTCTAAATATCATAGCGTAACGTTGAGTAGCCTTCTTGTGAAAATGTGTGTATCACAACTTTATAAAATTCTATTAATTCGAGATCGTTTGATAAAAAGCTTTTAAGTTTTAATTATATAACAATAGATCAGATAGATTTCTTAATTATATATAAGTGGTTCTTTGCAAAATGCGTTTTGAAATTATATATATCTCTAAATTGTTTTATTTTCATTAATATTATACAGCCAAGCCCATTTAATAATACAAGTGACCTTATCTTTGCATTAGCTTAAAGGTCAGGCAAAATATGACTACATCAAAAAATAATTGCACGTATCATTCGTTCATGAATAGACAAAGATTGGTCTATTAGATAAATATTAAATAAATTGGCTTTATTGCACTCCTTAGTAACTATATAATTTTCAAAGAAAACATAACCTGGGAGAGTCACGCTTCGGCATGAATGGGTCGGCTCGACCGGAGTGATACCACGGCGTCACAGAAAACCGGTGTGAAATAGAGCTTGCGCTTCCCCTATCTTCCCCTCCCCCCCGCGCTCAACGCGCATTTTGCTAACACGCGTTTACAACTACATGTAATTACGTTCTAGGGGTACATATGGTAACGCGCGTTTTTATTAAATTGATATATTGATATTAAAAAAATATTCTCGATACATAAGCTTCCTCCATTCCTAAATTAAACATACCCTACGTACTAATACAATGAAAGTGTGGTGCCTGCTAAGTAGGTCGCAAAATGTATTTACGTTGTTAGTCTAAAAGGGCCTCGTTCCGAAATAGGGTGTGCCTAATTGATTGCTCCTCATTGACGTCTTAAATGGACCCCTTGATTAATTCTACCATAAATAGTACATATCGATGTAATTCAATATGCCCTTTGTTTCTAAGACTTGAATTTATTGATTGTATGGCAATAGATTTTCAGGTTATTTTACAGGTTAAGTTTAAAGTGTGCCTGGAAGAGCATATTAAACTATCGGTCACGGTTGTCATGAATAACTATGGAAATTGTTATTGAGAAGTTTGACTTTCGAATTCAGTTTTTTTTTATTGAAGTCAAACGAGCAGACGTATAACCTGATGGTAAGCGATTAACGCCGCCCATGGACACCCGCAACACCAGAGGCTTCACAAGGGATTGGGTATAGGCCTCCAGGATCCTCAACACAACGCAAGCGCTGTTTCACACCGGGTTTCTGTTCTGAGTTTTTCTTGATATTCAACTACCGAAACCCTGATATTCAGGTGAAACCGGTGAAACTAGTAGCCGACCCCGAATAATCTCTGGAATAATAAACCCTAAGAAGATGTAAGATAAGAAATAATAACTGAAAAACATATATATGAGAAGTAAGGGCTTAGCAAAAACTGGAATCTTCTAATAATAGGTCTTTACCTATGAAATTGCCGTTTTGTATGCAATAAGTAAAAGTACTTATTTTTTCAAACTTTTTTATTTCTGTTATTCGAAGTAATCACCCATGCAATCGACGCATCTTTGCCAACGCATTGGCAGTTTAGTGATGCCCTTCTTGTAAAAATCTACTGGACGGGAGGCAACAAACTCTTTAAAGGCATTTTGTACCGTCTCTCCGGAATTGAATTTTTTACCAACTAAAAAGTTGTCTAAATTTTAGAAAAAGTAATAGTCGGTAGATTTGAAAAAATAAGTACTTTCACTTATTGCATACAAAACGGCAATTTCATAGGTAAAGACCTATTACTATCAAAATTTTTAGTTACACAAAAAAAAATATTGCATTACGTACAAGTGAAATTCTAAGAAACATATTCTCATAAAACCTACAATTACTGCAACGTTTATCAAAATAATCTTCTGTAATGTTTACAAACATATAACTACCGTATTACATGCGAAATTAAATTTATTACCAACGAAGCATTCCATTCTTGACGATGATGTTTTAATGATTAAAATGTAATCAGAATTATCTTTTGTACTTTATTTTTAAGAAAATGAGGTATCATTTTGATAATTTATTTCACTAACCTGACTAAGCATGAGGTTGTTACTTCGATTAAGTAAGAATCACTGAGAAATTTTGCAACGGAACATTGACCTTTAAGTATAACAATCAGGAATGTTTAAAAAAGTTATATTCAACCTAATAGCTAAGAAAATAAGTATAATTTTTATTTCACAGTTCCACGAGTGGTAGTAAGGGAGCGATTAATTTTAATTTGATTTTGTTTTAATGACATATTTCCGGAATCTTCCTATCCCATACTTTTATGGGATAGGAAGTTCCTTTGAAACATTTTGTGAAAAATAATTGAATATTAGACTTGACAGATCATAAATTTGCATGAGAATCGTTTCCTAATGCTCTTCGATCTCGTCGCTTAAAGTGCTGAGTGAAACGAAAAATATGTAAAATTAATCGACTGTCTCAGTGGCCAGACGATGCGATTGCTGCGCTGAAGTCTAGGGTTCAATTTCCGGATGACAGAAGTTTTAGTATGATCTGCAAATTTCTGTTTCTGAGTTGGGATGTTTTCTAAGTATTACACATGGACATATGTATTCCAAAAGTCAATCTAGCTAACATAGTATAAGGACTGCTTAGTTTGAAGCTAGATGACGTTATGTGTTAGGTGTCTGACATTATTGTTATAAATTAACCAGTATTAAGAAAACTGATTTATTTAGCACTCGTAGCATTGAAACTGTCTCATCTTGCTCGAACTTATTAATATTTAAGATTTTTTACTAATTAATTTGAAATTACTATTATGAATTTTACTGGTCGTAGGACACGAAATAGTTAAATAAATACCGTCCGCTAGTATGCCAATAAAATAAATAAAATTAATGTAGTTCTTAAAATAAATACACCTGTTTTTAATTTACTTTAAATAAATTGGTTACCTACCTCGGACATATTTTCACAAAGAAACTGTGGTTCATTATTTTTACAAAATTAACAATATAATATTAATTTATTTGAATCACCCGCTAGTAGTTATCAAACCCAAGGAAGGTATTCAAGTTAGTGTTGTACTAGATGGGGTTTGAACCCGTAACTTCACGATGGCACATCATTTGGATTTAACAACACTTTAGCCATCATGCTTAAGTCATTTATCATTATACACCAATGGCTTTAGTTACACTTAATCACAAAAAAATATTAGAAACTGAGTAGTATTCTATGACCATCTGTAAATTGAATATTTCTAAAATATTAGCGACATGTTCTTTTAAAAACTTTAAGAAAAGCTTTCTTTTATCATCTTTCGCAGGCATTTTATTGGAATTAAGATTATGTTAATAAAATGTCTGCGAACTCGGAACAATTTAATTAACAATTTAAATTATTTACTAAACACGTCTACTCTATAGTTTGTTTCTGTCTTACATTCTTATAATTTTAATAAATCACCCATCTAAATTCTGGCACCATTTAGGTATGTGCACTCTGCGTCATGCGAATCCAATGTATCTGTCTATTTGATGGAATAAAAGATATTAAAACTGCTAATAAGACCTTCGTGTTTACCATTAATCATGATTAATTTTATGTAGAATGATCTTTATATGGTTCACAATTACGATTCGTTTCGTTTCATCTCATATTGTATTGCATTTAAGCATCTCATCGTATCTTATCTATTTAGTCATCGATTAGAATAGATATAATCACAGATGCAGCTTTAAGGTATAAATATATAAGTCTAAATAATTCTTAATTCAAATGTTTAAACCTTCATCAAATTAACAATCGCAAATTATAACCTTACGAATGCAGTACTCAGCAGTTTAACTTATGACCCGTTCTTTGTTTTAACAATTATGTGAATTTATACCGAGGTCATGCTTGGCAACCAGGTTGTAAAAATCTGATTGTATTTACTATCCCACTATCATTAGCGAACGTGAAGGCCGTACCAGTGATCCACATACCTGGTCTTATTCCGACTAGTTTCTTAATATTAGTTAGTAAAGTATTAATTTTCGTAGCAAGGTTAGTCGCATCACGATTGGCATTAGTACCCATTGTTAGTTCATCAATATCCGGAGTTGTTATCGATCAAAGTAAGCTAATGAATATTACATTACATTTCGTAACAATATAAGTGTTTTTTTAGGTTATATTTTACGCATTATTAATAGATTAGTTTAACATTTTTAGTTATTATTACTTTAAAGCTCAAGGCTTTGTTTATTATGAAGTAGTCAATTAATCTATTTACATATAACGAATATTGAATGTATATTTTGTTAAATTATAACCATATTCCTGACTTTAGTAAAGTAAATTTTAATATTTTAAGTATAGAAAACTATAACCCGACCACACATTCTATACGAATCTATTGGCCCTTGTTGATTAAAATCGGTTCAGTAGTTTAGGCACTACGGTAGAACATACAAACATAAGTAGACTACCAAACCCTTCATTTTGGTTTTGCCCTAGTCGGGTAGTTATGGTAGGCAAACGACCTGACCAATCACTTGATGGAAAACGACTACCTTTGTATTTGTTGACAGGGGGGAAAATTCCTTCAGATCTCCGGCTCCTCGGGGACAAAGTAGCCAGGGAGGTAACTGAACCTCGTTATTTCATTTCCTCACCGAATCAACGTCATGCCTTATCAGGCTCTGTCCCGGGGAAATAATATCCTCCGTGCTAATTTACAACTATTCAAGAGTCAAATCGGCGGGTGATCGGTGACATGCAACAAAAGAATTGGTTGACACCCGTTTTCCATGAGGCCATGGTATCATTTCGATTGATAGCATGGTCCTACCACGGTAACTACTCATTCAATAATAATCATGATCATCTCGATCTAATATGTAAGTGCAGAAGCTCTGACTAAGTCATCTACATTTTGCTTACGAGTGACAAGTCTGCTCTTTTTAAAAATTCAAGGCTAAATAAATAGATTCAAGTTGCAAAAATGTAAATATGGCGTCAATTAGCAAAAAGGAAGTTTATTATGTATAACTTTTAAAGAATGCACTAATAGTTTAGTGAGTGCAAGGATATTGTTAACAAAACTAGCATTAGAGGAAATGCATTCTATCTGATAATTCGTACAAATGTCTGGGAACACGAATTTTATTAATTAAGTAATTATAATCCTTTGTAATATGAAATAATTACAAAAAATCTCTGCAATGTTAAATTGTACTTAACAAATAAAATATAATCAAAAAAGAAATTTGATGATGTTAGTAATAATAATAAGTATCACAAATATTCATACTAATGTTATAAAAGCGAAATCAACGTTAACTGTCTGTCTGTCTGTCTGTCTGTTATTCTTCACTGCTTAGGCGCTGCTCTGATTGCACTGAAATTTGGCAAACAGATACTTTTATTACTGAGGAAGGACATATATTACTCTTTATCCTGATTAAAGAATTATAAGCAGGCGGAGCCACGAGTAACATCTAGGAATATATAAACCACTGAGAAATGTAAGAAGTATAAACAGATACCGTAAGATATATGAAAAAAGATTCTTCTGTACAAAGCGTACACGCAATCAATTTATTTGAAACCCACGTACTTAAATAATTAAAAAAAAAACTTTATGATATGCTAATTTTTTTCACAAAGCTACAGTGCTAGGTTGCATCAACTCTCACTATCTTGAAGATCTCTTACCGCAAAAGAGTAGCCCTCTTGTGCGACGATTATAGAGGAGATGGCACGATGCCAAACAATAAAGAAATAAATTTACTCGAACTCACAACAATTTACTAAACTTTTAAATTTACTTAGATATTCATTTATCACTGGATTACTTAATTCTAAAAGTTACAACGTGTTGAATGATGTCGTATGAAGAAAAATGTTGATCCTGACAAAATGACTCTGCTATGCTTAGTGAGAAGCATGAGAAGACTCCAAGAGTAGTGGTCACCATAATTTATTGCAAATGCAGACAATGTAACAATGTAGTGACTCACACTTTGGCAGCCTAATGAGATGCTTCTGCATCATTGGGCCTCCGGTCAGGTTCCTTGATCGTCTCTTTTCTTATACCCGACCAATACTCTAAAAAATGACTAGGTTTTGCGTTATCTCAATCTTAAAATTATTGGTTTGAGCACAGTCTTTGATAAAATGCTTCTGCTAGTTTTGGAAATAGTAATGCGTTCATTTATAATGTAACGCAAAAACTACTGAACGGATTTGGATAAAACTTTACAGTAATACAGCTTATACATCAGAATAATAATTATTATATTATATATAAATATTATTCATTCTTCTTCTCTTGCTTACGTCGTCTTCCTCTTTGCTGAGGGTCGTAACCTTGACAAATTATCTTCCGGGCGATCGATAGACAAGCAACATTATTTGGATATTGGTTAAACTAATTATTATGATGTCCTTACTGATATTCCTGATAAATGTCATGGATACAAAAATCAATGGAACTAAGAATATTAAATATTGTTGTTTCTTTAATAGGTTACAATATAACTAACAGTTTTTGTTAATCCAAATACGATAATAAAGAAGTTATAATTTAAATATTACAAAAAGAAACTTTCATTTTAAATATGTATACATACACACACTGCTTGGGATTTGAGATCAGACTGCCTTGTTTGAGATGAGCGAAATTATAATTATTATTAGGTATATTAGTATTTTACCGTGGGAGAACGACGCTTCGGCATGAATGGACCGGCTCGACCGGAGTTATACCACGGCCTCACAGATAACCGCTGTGAAACAGCGCGTACGTTGTGTTTCACCGAGTGAGTGAGGATACCGGAGGCCCATACCCCCCCCAACCCCTTCTCATATCCCTTTCCCCATCCCCCAAAGGCTGGCAACGCACTTGTGACTTTTAGTGTTGGGTGAACATGGGAGGCGGTAATCGCTTACCATCAGGTGATACGTCTGCTCGTTTGCCATATACCATAAAAAAATTAAGTCACAACAATGTAATGCACGTATACCTACGTGCGCCAGAAAGGTATATTTTGACGTCAGTAAATTTGAATACTACCATTTATATGAGATTTTCAAACTGGGAGTATTTTAAAATAAAAGAAAGATAGTAAGAAAAGGTTAAAGGTCAAGTAAATTTCATCTGCATTCAATCAATAGTAGCGCCACGATTACATAATATTAATTCAAAATAAACTTTTGAATTATAAAATCATACTATTTTATTATGCAAAATTATTACAACAAGCTATATTTATAGGCATTCTACAGATTTCTCTGAAGATAAAGCAGCACTAAAACTATTTGTTTACTTAAAACCAACATCATAACAAACTTCGAAATAAATATCAAATTACAATTAAAACTTGTTGAAGTAACTGCAAACTAAGTTTGTAGTAATCTGTTTACATTAAACAATTTTGAGTGGAGTACCTAAGTAAAAAACTTTTAAGGAAAATGGGTCTAGTCTCTTGAAGTTAATGTTTCAAGTGCCTCCGTCTCGTCGATCCTAAACCTTTGAATAAGCAGTTCTTGGATATGTATATACGGGTATAACCTTAATCTCGAAATAAGCACCAGCGAATTTTATGAAATTTAGTATGAAGGTGGTTTCGGGGGCGTGATTTATCGCCAGCTATTTATCCATCTAGCTAGGATTAATTTATAGAAAATTTACCAAAAACGCAGAACTCAACCGAGTAATAGTTAATAATATAACCATCCAGGACGAGTCTTTTTCGAGTTCGCTACTAGACATAGCTTTGGTTTACTATATCAAGCTAGAAAGACATGATATAGTTTCAAGTTTTCCTACGCTTTGTAATGAATTTACCCTGTGGAATTTGCTCCCTTAGTTGTCTCTTACGAAATCCATAAGATGAATAGGATGGTTACACTATATGTCCGTGAACACACGGAGAATATGAAATATGAAAATTATAAGTTACGGAAAATAATAATAATATATAATAATATCTCCAGAATTTGTAAAAATGTAACTCTAAAATCAAACTAATATTTTTTTAGTTGTTTCTTTTTATATTTAGGAAAAGGACATTATTGTATAATCTCTAACTTTGAATTAACATAAACATAAAATTTCGCTTTCTACTCAAATGCTTTTTCTTTTGCATTAATACATTTTAAAATAAAACTAGCTCTTTATGTAGCTTTGCGATGTTTCGATCAAGATTACTCTAAATTTTATGATTTTTATGGAATTTATTATCTTACACAACTCTAAAGGTAGTGTAGCCATACTGGTTTGCGGATCTTGTGTCAACCAGATGTATGCATTTAGGCTTTCCTGTCGTGCCTATGATAAAGTCAAGCATATGTTGCAAAAACTATTTTTGCCGTTTAAGGGTGTTTAGTTTTATCTATAACTTTGCGGGATGAATGATATTATACCATTTCTAACTCTCTAACGTAAGTGTGCACTTTTATGAAATTTGCAACCACAGGATAGACAGATTACCCTCTTATTTATAAACGTTATTTTACTTTAAGAAACGGTTCTCTGTTATTTTCAACTTTAAACTTCCAGCATTAAAGTTGAAAATGAAACAGACCGTTGCTGTTTTTGAAGTCATTGTTGTCAGTTGTTGTTTATTAATACTAATTTATAACCTCAAAGCCATAGAAAAGTGTAAGTTTGAATAAATTGTTGTTATCATCAACAACTTTTTATAACTCCTTGCACTGTTTGAACACAAGCAAGTATAAAATGATGGATACTTTTTATTAAACGCGAGTTAAGCCGGTTAAGTGAAATTATAAATTTAATGAATATTATTTTTATTTAATTGAATGCCAATGATGTATAACTATAAAAAAGCGATCGGAAGTAATCGGAATAATACTAGATTTTCAACAGTTTGTTAACTGTATTATCCCAAACCTAATTTATTCAAATAGGCAATCGAATTAAGAGAATTTAATGCCCATAACGTGTCAATTTACATCAATTTAATTACTTTCATTAATTCAATACTTTGAATTTAACGGTTATTTTAATGTCAATAAAATTATTGATAGCGTTAAATTCCTACTTAGTTATTTCAAAGCTTTTATACTTAACTAAATCAATTGTAATAGTGTCATTTACTTCAATATACCGCTTCAACAGCCAAGTATTCAAATATAAATAAGTATTCAAATAAATGCAATGTAAGCTAAGTGCTGTGAGTTCAAATCCAAACCTCACAACACTGCATAATCCATAAATTGGTGTTCCGAGTCTGGGTTCTTTGTGCCCGTTTCATGTACCTTGTAAAGTCTCCGGCGGCACAAGATAATGCCTAGTACAGGAGATGTCTTTACTAACAAGTACAATTTTAACAAAAATAAAACCGACTTCAAGGTTCGACTCGATTTCTCTTAGATGCCATCGTCAGATATTGATATCCACCATACCACCGTTGGGACATCTCCTTTCCATTAAAAAAAGAATCATCAAAATCGGTTTATAAACGAGGAAGTTATCCGCGAACACACATTAAAAAAAACCGTACTAACAGAAAGAATTATTACCTACCATACCTACTATTTATTAACAACTTTTAAGCTTTACTTACACGCAATACTGTAATGAATCGGCTAGTTTTCCTTCATGACGTCCTGTACTGCTTCTATAAGCTGGCGTGGAGGATATTACGTAGGTATACAAAGTACCTACTGGATTTAAGTGCTTAAAACTAAGTGTTGGGCTACAAACTGTTCATTTGCTATGCATAATTAAGTTAAATATTGACTTGAGTATACTTAGCGCTACTAATAGTCTTGTCGGGTTCTGAATGTATGTTTTCTGTTTCCATAAAACATGTAATGATTGTATTTCTCGCTTGTAACTTGTACACAATTTTATTGGAAATGCTTTTAAGAGAATATTGAAAGAAAACTGTTTTTTATACTAAGATCGGGCTTTGAGGCGGCTGGCTGACTAATAGTTGTAACATAATATTATTAATATAATATAGGCTTTTAATATACTTACCTATAATTAAGCCCATATTCTTCGTATTAATAATTGTCATTGCCTCATTTAAATAGCTCGTTAAAACTTACAAACTATTGATGAGTTATGCTTAAGGAAATATTACACGACAAGAAAACTTAGTACTGCTAAACTAAGTTACAATATAATTGTGTTTACAGGAATTATTTAATAGCCGAGGTTTCAACCAGATAATAGGAACTTACGGTCACATAATCACTTAATACGCATTTACGGTCACATATGAGCGCATTAATTCTCATGAACATTAAAAGGAATGTAATTTCAAATTATAAATTTAATAAAGTTGATTTATCATATTTTTTATTATATAAATGAAAATATGACTGTAAAACTATTGTTAAAGATAAGAACAAGATATATTTTTTTCTTTGATTAGCACAAATTTTATAAATTATACTTTTTATTTAAGCAGTTTTTAGAATTCAAATTACGTATTTGTTTTGGTTTGTCTTTCAAAATTCAACGTCAAAATTTTGTTTCAAGACAAGACATAAAGCAATATATTATAGTAAGTTTTGAAATATTTATTTTAAATAGATCGTTCGTAACAGTGCAAATGTAACTCTGCAACACTGCCAAGATTGTGTACTAAAACCTCAAGAATGAAAGATTAACACATTTTTCACATAACATCACACAGCATCATACCGTTAAAACCAAACAACAGCGTAACATCTCGATAAAACATAAACAAAAGAGCGAAATTAAACAATTGAAATACTAGAACAATACAAACACCTTTTACATAAACATCTACGCTTAGACACCTAGATAAGGTAAATGTTACTTAATTGTATATAAATATATAATGAGCTCTTTTATATCATGATGAAAGTCGCATAAAAACGTAGAATCTATAAAGACTCAGAGTTTATTGGGGGAGAGACACGAATCATACCTTTGGATTCTCTAATCTAATAGGTACCTTTGATACTCATACATTATCAGAATTCCTATGATTATATTGTGTGTTATAGTGTTTGAAAGCAACACCATGACATAGCTTTTGAAAGCAACAACGACTCATCGATTCATTACCGATTTACGAGAACATTTATATCAATGCGAAATTGTATTACCACATTACACGCACATTATATTGATGACGTTGCAAAGATAAATTATTATTTCTCATACGGCGTTTTATTTAGAACATTATTGTACTTTTATTAAAGTTCGTTTTAGAAGTTTTACTTCAAACCTGGATTGAGTAAACTCCCATAAATCTTGTAGTTTCACTCTTAATGCAACTGCAACGTTTTGACCTTAGGGTCGTGAGATTTTGCTTGTTAACACCACGTTATATGCACATAACTTTGTTCCCTAACCTTGCATTCTATCTTGAATCCCTTGATGAAACTTTATGTTCAGAACCAATTCATAAATTCCATTTAATGATATTCTTTATATTTTTGTCCAAATCACCGAATCCATTAGCTAACAGAAATATCCAGTATTCTATTCTACAGCAAAATTGTTGTCTTAAATCTTATTAGAATACAGAAAAGCGTTCGTACTTTAAATAAAGAAATGAAGTAGGATTTGAGAATATTAGATTAATAAAAAGTTTTGAAACTTATGAAGAGAATCGTAATCAATCAAGTTCGTAAGAATTTTGTTTATCATATTTGATTGGTATTAGCGAATCAAATTCATTTTAAAAATTAATAATCACTGATATTGATTTTTAAAATGAATTTGTAAATTAATTGTTGCTACTGAACAACGTGGTAATGTTGCCAGTCTTTTGGGAACGCTACAAGTAGGCAAAGATGTGAAGTTTTCTGACGCTTGTATGTGAATAATGTTATAGTTTTTTTAATTATCATTATTATAAAAAAAAAGGTAATTATAACTATATTCGTTGTAGGTAAAGATTGCTTAAATTACTGCGACTCAGAATGAGTGATAAGGGTCATTAGGGGTCTGAAGTTCTCTAATGATTAAAGCCGCAGTCATTGGAGACTCGTACACACATAGACTTGCATAAATCTAAATAATCAAAATGTATGATTTACGTCCACCTATAAGACATATGATGTTGAATACGTAAATGGCAAAGCATTCATCCTTCTCTATAGAACAATAGGATTGATTCGGACCTTCACATTCAGATGCGGACATAATGAAATAACAACTGTTTACAAAGATACGCCAAAGACTGAATGTCAGGAAATATATTCAGCATTCTAAAATTTTAAAATGAACATGTTGCTACTGAGTAAAAATTGTCGAAATATGATGTTTTGTCTTCCTTGATTTAAACTAAAAAAGATTCTTTTTTTAGTTTAAATCAAGGAAGGATTTTTACGTTGTAGGGGCTTCGCTGGTACGGTAAGATTACGTAGCCACAACGTTGTCTTACCAGTCCTTAAGCCGAAGTTGTCCAGTGTGGGTACGTATAGCTTTAACCCTCTCCTGAAAGGAGACCCGAGCTTAACAGTGGGAAGTTATGGGTTGTTGATGACGTTGTAAGGGCAAGCAGTAGACGATTAAGCCTGAGGATCGCTCTTACATAGTAACTCCAGAAACAACATATACTATCAATAATAGTCTTTAATAGCCTGTTGTTGGATACAGGCATCTCCTTAGAAAGGAGATTTAGCCTTGTTTTGGCTGGTCCATGGAATAAATAGTGTAAAGGGTTTATTGATAGTGTTGTTCCGTTACCGTAAAGTATAAATATCGTAATTCGTAATTCAGTGTTTCGATTTTCAATGCTGGTAATAATTGTCGCAAGGGGCAACCTTAAGTGGTGGCAATTGCAACACTGACTCGTAAATAAACATGGAGCCACTGACGGTTGTGTGAAAAAACCTCCGACGCGCGCGCGACTTGTATCGGTCGATTTCCTGCTAGAAATCGAAATCTACTTCATTTTCTCTCGCGTGTGACCGTACACAAGAACTGAAACCCCTGAATTGTGGACTCCTGAACAAGTGAAGGTGGAAACTCAACGAATACCCGTGGCAGTCCAAAGTAAGTGCTTGCATTATACTTTGCGACGGGTTATGTCGAGTTATTGAACAGCGAAACTACACGAATACGTATTTGTCCCAGTGTGGTGTTGATGCCATCCGCTATTTCGGCTGGGTGCGTACGCCACAAGTGTAGAAGGGTATTCTTATTCCGTCACAAGTGACGCAATAGTCCCTTTGAATATCAGCAGCTTTTTGTGAGGTCGTCTTATCACTCGCATTGAGTCGAGGTAGGATTTTTCTCTAGGCACTACTCTCCCCAGTAATTTTCTGTAGCAGAAAATGATGAATAGAAAAATCTTTCAATAATCTCTTAAGATTATTCCAATTTCTAAGGTGTCTGATTACGTCTTTGCTGCGCGCTTTATAAGATTAGTTTCACTACATCTATCTACGTATGTAACGGATTGGAATTCAAAGCATGTGTAATATTTAACGGTGCTTGATTTAAATGGGGTATTTGACTCATGTTGGCACTTGACATTTTATTATACAAATCGTTCATTAGAATCTATTTATATATAAGCTGTTACTATTTAAGTACTTGTTTTTACCAACTTTATAGTTTGGTCCCAAGCTTCCAATTACCACATTCCAAAGACATCACAAAGTATCATATAATGAGAGTAATGAAAAACATTTGGTGCAAAATATTTGTGAAGTAGAAATAGAAGGTGTGATTATAATTTTTTTATGCAATTGGGGACAAACGAGCAAACGTATCGCCTGATGGTAAGCGATTACCGCAGCCCATGGATACCCGCAACACCAGAGGCGTCACTAGTGCGTTGCCGGCCTTTGGGGGATGGGAAGGGACATAGGGGGAGGGGTTGGATTATGGGCTTCCGGTACCCTCACTCACTCGGTGAAATACAGCGCAAGCGCTATTTCACACCGGTTTTCTGTGAGGCCGTGGTATCACTCCGGTCGAGTCGGTCCATTCATGCCGTAGCGTGGCGCTCCCACGGTTAACACCTGCACCTTTAAAATTAGAGCTAAAAATAGGCTAGTAGATACACTTTTTTGTGCCGTCAAAATTGATCTCATTTAGTTTTACACTTGTTTAGAGAACAAAGGAAATTGTATAAAAAAAGAAAAAAGCTAAGGTTGTCCATCGATTTTTGTGTACATACTATTTCGGACAGTATAAAGTGCACTTTTATGGTCCTAATTCGATTGTATTAAGTTTCTTTCAATAGTGCATTAAAGTATACCGCGTTGAGCAACAATATAAGTAACTGATACGTAGTTTACCGCCCGCGAGAAATGTCAACTTATATCGACATCGACATTAAAGACAAGCAGTTTTGCAACAATTTACTTCAAATAGCGAAATATCCAAGGAGACAACTCTACAGTTTCCGTATTGCTTAATCTCCGTCTACTCACTTACTACTCAAATATAACCCTTATTTGTTTTTACATAATTGCGTCAGAAGGGTTATATTTTTCAAAAACATGCATGAAAAATATACTAAAAAAATTGGTACATGTACGTAGTATTTGCGTAAGGCAAGTTCTATAACAGAACTGGTTTTTATTGACTTTAATTTTGCGGTGTGATTAGATTTGTCTTATTTGTTAAAATGACGCAGGGATTATCCCCCATCCCCGGCCGGCAACGCACTTGTGACGTCTTTGGTGTTGCAAGCGTCAAGGTTTATAAAAAGATACAAAAATATGTATAATATTTTTGCAGGACGAAACACTTTATTATCTTACCCCACTAAATAGATTTGAGAAAAGAAACAGTTTTAAAAAAACATAATTTGGCATCAAAAACCAGCAGCCACCTACATTTTTTTTAATTTTCTTTTTTATAAATACTAGCAAACGGGCAAACGAGCAGACGTATCACTTGATGGTAAGCGATTACCGCTGCCCATGGACACCCACAGCACCAGAGGCGTCACAAGTATGTTGCCGACGGTTGGAGGATGGGGAGAGGGATGTGGGGAAGGGTATGGGCCCCCGGTATCCTCACTCACTCGGTAAAACACAGCGCAAGCCTATTTCACACCGGTTTTCTGTGCATACTACGTACGATACGGCCACGGTATCCATCTCCGGTCGAGCCGGCCCATTCATGACGAAGCGTGACTCTCCCTCGGTGTTTTGAAAAATATCCGATCTAAAGATGATACAATATATATCTTAATAGTCTCCTTAAACTCTACAAAGTTCTTCCAACGGTGTACACTGCAAATGCAAAGATGCACAACCACATTCAATGGTACATATGTTAACAAATGCATCTTCACTATGGGGTCTGAATCTTTTCATGTCACCTATTAAACTAGTATAATTAAAAGCAAATAGATCGACGTTTTCCGTGTCCTGTGCTGAGATTTGCATACAGCTTTCATGTAGGAATTCCGTCCGCCTACGTGGCATACAACCAGTCGGTTACGTTATAAAGGAAATTTCAAAAGTCAAACTTGCAGTAGTAGTTTCTAATTACTTTTACTTTTGTGATTTCTTTTTATAAATTTACGTTTTACGTATATATTCATGTTAAAGATATCATACGTGTTTTGCCTATTACACATGAGATCAAGGGCATGAAAAGCTTAACACAATTTAGGGTAATTTATATTCGAATCACGTCGCGGTGTGTCTGGCTTAGTGCAAAACTATGTTTGTTAATCTTATCAACAAAAGGCATGATTGCATTACTCTACTTGAAATAGTCATAAGAAGTAAATCTCTGAGTTTATATGATATTGTAGACTTGACTAGAGTTGACTAGACTTGCATCTTATTAAGTTTAAAATTTAATTCTATCAGCGTTATTAAATATTGAGAGATGTTTAGGCTTATTTATTAATAGGTGAACTAAATTTTGCCTCCGGCTCTGGCCGCATGCTTATCGATTATCACAGTAACTCAAGAATCAAAGTGCCAAATTTTATTAAAACTGTGCCGTGAAAAGCGTAACAGACCAACAGACTACAGACAAAAATAGTTACTTTTAAATTTATAATATTGATACGGATATGGAAGTATGGATTATGAGTTGGGCCAGTAAACATTTTATTTATTTAAATTGATTTAAAAAGAAACATTAAAAGGGAAAGTGTATTAACCTTAATATTACTTGATCAAAAGTTAAAATGAGCGGGTGTATTAAATGTATTTTTAGAAACAAATTTTCAAAGAAAAATTTCAAAAAAAATTCAAAAAAAATTCAAAAAAAACAAAAAACAACGAAATGTAGAAACCTTAATATGCGTTAATAACCATATACCAGAAGAAAAACGACAAATATTATAACTAAAAAAAAAAAAACATTAGTGTTCAATCAATTTTTTCGATTTAAAAAATCTTTATTGTGTGGACTTAATACAACATTTATTAAATAAGGCCGCCCTAAGCCTTGCATTGGTAGCTAGAAACTAGAGCGTGTAGTCAAAACGAGTTTACGTGACCAGTTCAAACTATATAGTTGCAAAAACTAAGTGGATTTGTAGATAATGTATAATTGTTATAATAGCGGGTACAGTACGAAGGCCTGCCATGAGAACTGTTCTGTCCAGATCAATATCGAGTACTTAATTGCGTTCTTAACAGAAACGTTCCCACAATCAGAGAAACAATGCGAAATAGATTAACAATTTTTGATTTGAAAAACTGTCATTTTAAGTGAAAAATTATAGCAACTTAATAGTTGCTATATTTTTTGTATAATTTTTACATATATGATATAATATATACTTTTTGTAGGACGACAGTATATGTATTTACGTATAATTACGTAAATACATAAACATGTATTGTCGTCTATATATTCGAAGTAGCAGATATAAGCCTTTAAGGTCAGACCAAATAACTTTTGCCAAATTATAATTTAAATCTTACTTATCTTATATGGCAATTGCCATTATTAGATAGGGAATGGATAAAGTTTTGTCCACAATGAACGACAGGTAGTTAAAAGTATCCGGATGACCGTTTTTTTTAGGTAAATTTTATAAAAATGAATCCCAACTAGATCGATTTATGGCCCCTCGAAACTCCTGTATACTAAATTGCATGAAAGTCGTTAAGTCGTTTTCTAGATTCAGAGTATATTTATTTATTTAACTTTATTGAATATGCAAAGTAAAATAATACAACAAAATCAGTTATAAATTATGTAAAACAACTGGCTGTCTTATTGCTCACGGCGATTTCTTCTAGACAACCATAACACTGACACTAAGTGTTTCAGAATTTAGGGTAGATTACACACAGGTATATACACACACACATATATATACACACAGGTATTACACACACACACACATATATATATATATATTTAAGAATTGCTCGTTTAAAGGAGTTAGATATATAGAAAGTACCTAATGGTAGAAAATGAATATTGCTTATATGGAAGGACTGAGAAGTGTAGCTTAAATAGATTGGATCGTATACTATCATGTATACATTCAGAATATTTCATTACTTTACGGACACTGATATTGAAAATATAAATGTATAGGTCCTTTGAAGTCAGCCTTTAAATACCGAAGCAGTAGATGAAATCCTGAGAAAGTGATAAGCCATGAACATCTTATATTGAAAAACTTTAAAACCAAAGGAGCTATGTTAAATTTTGGTGCTTACTTATCAAACTTTCCGTCTATTTTTGAGGAATTACGAACAAAACAGTCGTGAATTAAGAAAAATGGTACCCAGACAAAATCTATCGACATAAAATTGTAAAAAAAAATGCCACAATCGAAAGAGCACAGCTCTAAACTGTTCAGATAGATGAAAAAACTAAAAGCACCTCCTGCGCTATGTGTCTTATGTTACAAGGGACTTCACAGAATATTTATGTGACAGACATAAAGAGCACTCAGATTCAAATGAAAATTATCATGTGGAGATCGAATCCATAATAACATAGAAAGCGATGAGTTGAACACTTAAGAAACACAATGCTATTCGTACAATCATATTATGCTTCACCATATTGATATTACATTGCAACTGACGCTATTGGTTCTTCTGTAATGTTTAACTACGAGTATTATGTTGATTTATACCTGTCATTTATTGTTATTGTAAAGTACGAGTGTTATTGTAAAGTGTAAAGATTTACTTACAAAGCTAGTCGTTAAGTTATCCATCAATGTTGCTATTATACTCTTGGTTTGTTCATTCACATTCCTTTAGCACTAGAAATAAGAAGATACGCCGTGGAAAATTTCTCTAGAATATATTGAATAGAGATAGTCCCTATATTTATCGTTAGTCATAGCATGTTGTATAATAATTAATCATTAACCTTTAAAATCACATTATCAAAAGCCTTTAACAGCTCACTGCTATAAATTCTCTTTCAAGTTTCTGCCATCAAACCGGAGAAAAATCTAAATCTTACATTTTTAAGCGTCGGTGCATCAATAACAAAATATATATTCAGTTTCATTATAAAAATGAAGACAAAATAAATTTTAAAGAATTAGAAAAGAAAAGAAGGAGCGGTTTCGCCTTATGGCATTATTATTATGACCGGTTAGGTGTAAACTTAATAAAAATAGTAAAATAAGTAAAAGTGAGTTTGATTTTAGAATGTATTGCAACAAGTTCCATCAAGTGCCGACAATCAAAAGTATAAATTAAATACAAGTACAATTTTAACAAAAATTAAACCGACTTCAAGGTTCGATTCGATTCCTCTTGGATGCCATAATCAGATATTAATTTCCTTATCATGGTAAAAAAATAATCATCAAAATCGGTTCATAAACGACGAAGTCATCAGCGAACACACATAAAAAAAAACTAATAATATATAATGTCGAATTGAGAAACCTCCTCCTTTTTTTGAAGTCGTTTAAAAAAAAGGATTCAATGATAACTTTTTGTTTGTGAAAAGCTTTTGTTTCGAACCGACGAGACAAACTTAAATATAACAATCAAAAGAAGGAAACACAACATATTAAATTTACACACATATTTGACATGAGAAATAAACAAAGTACAATAAACACAAAGAGAAGATGTCTCACGACAAAACCGAAAGCGAATCAAATTTAGCTTTCCTAGTGCGACTAATCCGTATTAAAGCTCTGGGTTCCGACTGGATAAAGAATACTGAAACATTGTGTCCATTATCATTAAAATACATTTGAATTGATAACCTTCTCTTTTTTTGAAGTTGGTTAAGGTGATTACATTATTTATAAATAATAATATAATACCACTAACATAAAAAAAAATGTACTTATGGTTTTCAAGTTTGCGTTTAAAATACATCAATCAAAATTATATTTCCCTAGGTACTAAGGAGTATCAGAAAACCCATTCTTAGAGTAAATACCTTATTAAGGTCAATCATCTCACACACCGATAGTATAAACATAGTTATTGCCAGTGTAATGGCAATAATAATGACATTATAAATATTTACAGTAGAAAATTGCCAGTGGGAAAAATGACGAACATTGCCTACCAATAGAAAAAGTTTGCAGTCTTTGTTCAATGCATTGTTCCGTGATTACTAAGAAACGTCTATCTCTCAGCTTGTCGCGTCTTTTTTGTTTATGTAAATTATAGTTTCTGGGCAACATAAATGAATACGTACACAAAACTCTTCATATTTGGCAAGATAGAAAATTCTAAAAATTCTGAGACGAATATAAAACTTTGGATGATCTCACGATAACATTACTCTAAAAATGAATTGCTTAAAGTACTGTATTAACATTTTCTAAGAAGGGTCAATAAACTGAACACTAGCAATTTTAAAATGTTTCTAAAAATGTTAAAATATGATGGCTATTTAAATATGAAAACGATGAATTAGAGCTGATATGCTAATGACAATATTACTTAAAGTACACATACTTTTTAGACTTTTTTTTTTTTTTAGTTTTACGTATGTTTACAAAACTCTCACTCTTATTTAATTTGTGAAACATCTATAGGCTAGGGGTAAACCCTTTTTATTTTATTTTTATTTGTTTTGTTAATTGTATTTTTATTTGTATTTGATTTATTTATTTAAAAATATAAATGTTAATGTAATAAACAGTCATTTTATTTTATACAAAACAATTTCGATGTTTCACATCTGCCAGGCGTCCCGTGACGGCTCACGTTTTTTATTAACCTACTTCCAAAAGGAAGAAGTTCTCAACTCGATGGGTATTTTTTTATCTTCATGTAAGGAGTTTAGCCACAATTGTGACTATATCGCTCGAAAGATTGTATTTTTTGGAAACTCATCTAAACATGAATCATTTTCGTAACCTTCAATATTTCATACCCATAAAAAGTATTAGAAGCCCTCTACTGTGAGAAACAGCCGACGGAATAGTTTGTACCTAATTATTAACCTACTTACTTTATTTTTCACATTAGCAGCACCGACGACCTTCTGTTCCATAAACAAAATATTTGTCTATGCATTGCAAGAAACAATTGTCGTGAAAATTCATTATTGTATTTTAAATTATATCAGCGTTAATAGCTTGTTTCCCACGAGACATTGTAGCGGTGAGATAGATATGTATTTGAATAAATAATTATGACTTCTAAAAGTTAGAAGTCGCCATAAAACGACTAACAATTAAGAATATATTATTTTTGCAGGTGTGGAATTGCGGAAATATATAAGTACACAAAAAATTAAGATTTCGATAAATTCCATTTTTGAAAATTGCGAACGTGAATGGTTTTTAACAATGTTTACAAAAATTTCTCATCATTATTTAACATTAAACCATATGTTTACTTCCACAACTTATTTTAGATTTAGTTTTACTGTAATTTACAGATTTTTGTAGGCCAAATTTAAAAACTTTACCTTTATCGTTTCTCAAGGCAAAACATCTCACGACATAAGTAATGTAATTTATTTGTCATTACTACTTACTAGTACATGTATAAAATCTATACAAATAAATAAAATTGGAGTGTCTGTTTGTAATATTAAAATAACTGCTTTTTACTAAATGCAAATGTATGTATACACGGTATTTATACGAAAAATGTAGTTAAAAAAAATTGTCTGTCTGTCTGTTTGTTCCGGGTAATCTCTGGAACAGCTGGACGGATTTTGACGGGACTTTCACTGGCAGGTAACTGATGATCCGGGGAGTAACTTAGGCTACTTTTTTTAGACTAACTTTGTCGCGCGGCGTTACTCGCGGTATAACAATAACCGCGGGTAACACCGCGGGGTTCAGCTAATTAATAAATAAAAGTTAAGTTTTATGACTTGTAAAATTAGACCACAAAATTTACCGCCCCATTTCTCATAAACAGCTCTAAAGAGACAGAAGTTTTCCTTTCTTAGAATTAACATAAGAAGTAAATGTGTTTAAAAACTCTTGTTTATTCAAGTAGAAAAAATGTTTAACTTCATTCCATTAGCTCTCTGTGGTGCCGCCTTCATTCCAGCAGTGCAGTAAATAAACAAATTGCAATACATGTTGTATACAGTAGAAAAATTACACCTAGATCCAGATGAAAGGATTGTGTATCTTACTCAATGTTTTCCTGGGTGGGACCCTCGAACCCAGGACTTCTGGCATAGTAGTCAGGGTTTAAAGGATGTTTGACACTGGATACTATTATGTGTACATCTATACAAATCTATACAAATAAATAAAATTGGAGTGTCTGTTTGTAGTATTAAAACAACCGTTTTTTAACAAATGCATATGTATGTACACAGGGTACATATACCAAAAATGTACTTTTAAAATTTGTTGCCTGTCTGTCTGTCTGTCTGTTTGTCCCGGATAATCTTTACTAATTTTGACGGGGCTTTCATTGATAGGTAGCTAATGATATGGGGAGTAACTTAGGCTACTTTTTTAGACTAGCTTCGCCCCACGGCGTTACCCGCCGTACGACAATAACCGCGGGAAGCACCGCTGGGTTCAGCTAGTCCACAATAAAATTTCACGTATGGCGAAGTTGTTTAAGCAATCACCTTGCCGCTTTCTACTGAGGTAAGTGTTGCGGGTTCAACCATCAAATGGGACAACAGTTTGTTTGACCTACAAATTGTTGTTCTGTACAGTTACAGTAATATTCATGGAGAGGAAAGTATTTCAAAAATAAAACATGCTTGTTACATAAGTACTGTAAGTGTTGTTCTCAAAATTGTGACGACACAAATGCTGTTTTATACTTCCTATTTCTTACAGTGTATCATTGTGTATGCTTGTGGTTATAAGTATATGCAATAGGAATAGAAAATATGTGAAGAGATGGGACCCGTTATTCAGCATTGTGCAACCGAGCGGTTTCCACAGACCATCTCGCAATAGTTTCTCTGTTTATCTACTCTGTAGTTATTGTATTCGATAATGATCGAGTGGTTTAACGGGGTGTACTTTCTTGAGATGTTGAACTTTGTTTATAGATAAATAATAGGTAAACAGAATATAATTTTACTGTATAACAGAAACAAGACAGACAGGATTCTGATTACATCTTTACTACACTCATGTTTAGGTTCTATTTGTAATAGAAACAATAGATACCCTGTCTTTGGTTTCTTTTTCATACATTACCAAAAATGTAATATAGAAACCTGTCTTTAAATTATACCTGTCTATAAGAAATAATCATGTGATCGAAACCGTTAAAAATAGTGAGGTAAAAGTATTGGGAACAAATGTTCTTGGTTTTCGTTTACACTGCTTTTCAGGACGAGCACTAAATATCATGTAAGTTTAAAAAAAAACTGTCAGTAAAACATGTGGGCATTCTTTTCAAACAACCATTACTAAATACAGTTTGATAATAATAAATAATCTTGTTCTGAAGTTACGTGAAAAAATATTTTATGACGTTATGTAAATACTTTCCTAAACTTTTTATTATTTTTGTGCAAGTCGTAAAACAAAAATTTTCTATCAAGCAAACTTATTTTTTTAATTTTATTAAATGTATATGTTAAATAGTAAAACATATTATAACGTATGTTTATTATGATAACAATGAAATATAACATTTTATTAAGCTATTTAAAGTTATAAAAAAATATCAGTGTGATAATGTAGTTATGTAAAACAACGGCATGTATAATAATGAACAGTAAATTAAACAATAAGTACATTGTAAATAAACAATGACATTATGTTTTGATATGTATTTTTTATTTGAGAGTAAAGTTACACACGTAACTTTTTAAGAGAATCCTTCATTTCCTAATATAAGCATAACAACAAAAACAAATAAAAATTTAAAACATTATGACCCGACTACAGAAGGGTTTAGGTAAAACTTATATAGCTCATGTCAGCTGTGCCAATAGTAAAAATCTATTGTTACTTCATTCATTAAAATCGGTTCAATAGTTTAGGTTTACAAACTGCCAAAACCATTACCCTTCCTTGTTTCTTCGCTTTAGTCAAGTTTTTTCAATCATTGCATTTTGCAATGCTTGAAAAAACTACATAAACTGGGTCACCTAAAAGATTTATACACGTAAAAAATGCAAAACATGAAATTCACGCGACGATGGCAACGCACGTTGGCGTGCGAACTTTCCTTACATTGTTTTTATTTCTACTTAAAGAAAATAACACAATGAAAATTAATTTTAAACACAACATGCGTGTTCTAATCCATCACCTCTCATTTCCTCATGTCAAACAATGGACATCGCTGAAGTTCAATGTTTGTAACCGCACGCAGTTTTGGGTTACGAACAATTTCTCTGATAAATTTCCGTTTCGCGACGTAATTTAACCTATTTAAATTTCTCTTGAGATGTTTTTCTCGTAAGTTTTGTGGTTTACAAATAATGTATGCTTTGCCGTGATCACATTGGCGGAAAATAGGAGCGCATTTTTTCATTGAATTCTTTTATTGGCAAGAAGAATTGTCATGCTTTATTTAATATGTTAATTCAGAAAACATAGATGGCGTGTGAGGATTTTACTATCTATATCTGCAATGCTTGTGTCTAATTTAGAATCAACATATTTTTATTCTAAACTGATTTAATATTATGCTAAACCGTATACACTTACCGTCAAAAACTATAAATATTAAAATAAAATAAAAAAGGATGAGACTTACCGAGAAATACGTAAATTTTCATTGTACCGGTTTTTCTGCTTGCAACACTGACACAAGTTTAAAAACAGAATCGAATTCGAAGTTTGAATTAGATCAGCGGCGTTCGTCGAGGTCCGACGGCGGGCCGCGTGTGTAAGCTGCGCTCACGTCGCTGCTGCCGGTGGTCGCCTTCACTTTCTACATGGAGGGGCTCAGGAGCAAGGAAACCAAGGGTTTGTTGACATGACTATACACACGGCACGTAAGACAACCGATTAGCAATATGATGCATCAGTGCAAAATTACAACATAGTGTGTATATTACATTTTATTAACATTTTTACGATTTATTTTATGCGTAATTTAGTCATTACTTCGATTAACTAGAATACTTATATTCCTATTTTAATTGCGTTGTATGTAGATTAATTAAAGAAACAACAACTTTGAGAACGTAACTTCAACGTTTTTTTCATTGTAAAAAAAAACAAAATAAAAAGTTCGTCGGACATCACTCACAATCACATCATCACTGACTAATGAAAAAAAAAGCTTTGTTTAAGGACTCTACTAATCATTTGATAAGATTGTTATCAGATGAGGATCAGGACATGATCTAATGAATCTAGTGATTTTCTACATCATTATTGGCCAACTTCATTAATTTCGTAACCACATATTACAAATCATCATAATTAAAGTAGGTACATAAAATGTGTTTACACTACTAAAACACTTAGAATAATGTAGAAAAAGAAAATTAATTAAAATTTTAAAATGATAGTAATACATACTATAATAAAATACCTTTATTTTGTATTTAGTTAAGTAGGTCATCATTCCATAAAGTTATCCGTTAAGTACGTACTTTCTCTGCAACTGTATTTTCTCCATTTGTCACTGATGGCATTATAATTCAGAAAATTGTAACAATTATATTTCTAACTAGCTGAACCCCACGGTGTTAACCGTGGTTATTTTTTTACCGCGAGATTGTACACAAAGATAGTCTAAAAAAAGTACCCTGAGTGCCTCCCTGGATCATCAGCTACCTGCCAGTGAAAGTCCCGTCAAAATCGGTCCAGGCGTTCCAGAGATTACCCGGAACAAACAGACAGACAAACAAATTTTTTTTACTACGTTTTTGGAATATGTACCGTGTAAACATACATATGCATTTATTAAAAAGTGGTTATTTTAATATTACAAACAGACACTCCAATTTCATTTATTTGTATGTATAGAAGATGATTACACTAGAAATATCACCGGAATCAATTCAGGTAAATGACGGCAGCGATTGGATTTAGTTGAGTAACTTAACTAATTTTGGTTGTGTCAAACTAAATAAGGCTTAATCTAACTTTTTCAAAACACGGAACTTTATCAGACTTTTATTATCGACTGTCTCGTTGGTCTCGCGGTTGGCATGTGCGACTGCTGATCGTGAGGTCTCCGGTTCGATTCCCGGGTCGGACCAAATGTTTGTATGATCTACAAATATTTGTTTCGGAGTTTGGGTGTTTTCTATGTATAATATGTATGTATTTACAAAAAAAAAAGAAGTATATATGTATTTGTATCAGTTGTCTAGTACCCATAACACAAGCTCTGCTTAGCTTAGGACTAGATGGCTCTGTGTGATAGATGTCCGAAAATATTTATTTATTTATTTATATTTATTATGACTGAACGTCAGATCAAATAAAAAAGACAGATAACGCACCGCTTTGTTCTTGTTGAAGCAGAAAAAATTAGCGTAGTTTTGAGTAAACACACGCCATACGCACTAACTATGCCACTTTTCGTCAGTATCGTACAAGTTTTTGTTGCTTATTTGATTTGTTTGAACTAAATTTTAGTGATTATTAGTTCAGTTTAGAGAGATTTAGAACAATATTATTACTAGCACCAATTTCGTATAGAGCTAAATTGTTTTCTAAAATTTAATAAAAAAGTAACACATAGGAAAGGGCTATTTTTTTTCCTTGACAACGCGGTAGATTTAAGGGCAGATATGAAATCATACGACCTACACGAGAAAATGCACCGTAGTTTTAAGTAATAAGCATCATAAAAGTCATTGGAGAATGTAATAAACGGTGCTTGAAATTCCCGCCTTATAAAAATTTGTATTTGAATAATCTATACAAATAAATAAAATTGGAGTGTCTGTTTGTATTATTAAAATAACCGCTTTTTAATTTTAAAATTTATAAATGCATATGTATGTATACACGTTACATATACCGAAAATGTAGTTAAAAAAAAATTTGTCTGTCTGTCTGTCTGTTTGTTCTGGGTAATCTCTGGAACGGCTAGACGGATTTTGACGGGACTTTCACTGGCAGGTAGCTGATGATACGGGGAGTAACTTAGGCTACTTTTTTTAGACTAACTTTGTCCCGCGGCGTTACTCGCGGCACAACAATAACCGCGGGTAACACCGCGGGGTTCAGCTAGTATTAAATAAACCAATAGCCTTGTACAGTGATTTTAAGTTATTACTGTTTTTAAATTATGTCCTTTTGTATTATAGAGTATTTATCGTAACCGTTTAAGTAGGTCATTATTTCAAATTATTGTAAGTTTAGTAAAATGGTGTTGAAGTATATTTTATATGATTTACGAGTATACTTTATAGAGGCTATAATGAGCAACTAAGTTTTATAATTACCAATATTATTACCTATTACTAATTACACATTTAACCAGTGAAAGAGCTACGCTTTGTCATGATTGGGGTGGCTCGACCGGAGTGATACCACGGCCTCACAGAAAACCGGTGTGAAATAGCGCTTGCCGTGTGTTTCAACGAGTAAGTGGTCCTCCAAAGGTCGGCAACGCACTTGTGACGCCTCTGGTGTTACGGGTGTCCATTGGCGGCGGTAATCGCTTACCATCAGGGGCACCCTTGCCAAGAGAAGAAGTTTTTAAACTAACCTTATATAATGCCGTGTGGTTAACATGGTATAGTAGATAAAAAAGCTCCTTTCTTAGGAACCTATGTTCAGCAGTGTGCTAGAAAAGGTTATTAAAGGTATGATATAAATTAACGTATCGAATTAACAGCTATGTAACTATTAAATTAGGTATTAAAAAAATTGGCAATCATGAGAACTGCCGATAGAAATGACTTAACTGAAACTTATAACTTAGAATGATATTTGTAAAATTTATGTGTAAAAATTTAAAATTCATACTATTAAAACTAGTTACTAGCCCGCGTATATGTCGGTTATCGCGGCAAATAGTAGCCTATGTATTATTCTGATGTATAAGCTATAATACTGTAAAGTTTCATCCAAATCCGTTTATTAATTTTTGCGTGAAAGAGTAACAAACATCCATTCATCTATCCACACTTACAAACTTTCGCGTTTATAATATTAGTATGATTATAACATCAAACATTAGTATATCGGTGACGCGAACCCACAAGATTTTCTCCTACTAAAAAGTATCAACGCAGTCAATGAAATTTTGTGACGTCAGCTTGTCGGTAGCGCTGTGACGCGCACTCGTAAGATTTTCTCCTACCAAAAATTGCTCAACGCGACTAAAGTTTTCACTTCAAAAATGTGAAATACAATCTCGTTTTACTATATTAAAACGTTTACCTTAATAACGTTAATGGCAGTGAAATTTTAAAAGACTAAAGACTAAAGAAACATAAATTCTGTATCACGTTGAAATTTACGAACTTACATGAAACGAACACAAAAAGTGCCCAGACTGAGCCAAGGCTTTGTGGATCACACAAAATGTTTCCCATGTAGGATTTGAACCTATAATACTCAGTGCAGTAGAAGCATTGTTGTTGTACCACCGGTAAATTTTTCAAAACTGCTGCCAATCAGACACATCGTCTACACCGTATCCTCACTTGTGATCACAAAGAATTCTTTTTTTTTTATTTAATAATGAGCTAATGAGCAGACGTATCACCTGATGGTAAGCGATTACCGCCGCCCATGGACACCCGGCCAGGTGCAACCGGCAAGTGCGTTGCCGGCCTTTGAGGATGGGGAGAGGGATGTGTCGAGGGGTTGGAGTATGGACCTCCGGTATCCTCACTCAGTCGGTGAAACACAGCGCAAGCGCTGTTTCATGCCTGTTTTCTGTGAGGGCGTGGTATCACTCCTGTCGAGCCGGCCCATTCATGCCGAAGCGTGGCTCTCCCACGGTGAAATATATCATATAAAAGATATTCAATCGTAACACTTATTATTAAGATTTAAATTAGGTTTTCTTTGGTATGTGTATGCGGTGTAAGGTATCAGGTCGAATGTTCACGCCCTAATTGCGGGTAGCCTCAGTACTTAAGGTTAAGGTTCAATTTCTCCGACATTGTAGCGGAAACTACTATGCTGTTAAAATAACATAACATAAAGTTACGTCTTGACAGGTACGTAGAAACCATTTATCTCCATTTACTATGTTCCTGACGCATTTGTTTTATTTAGCCTGTATTCGTCATTCACTATAAGTATGCATGTTCCTCGATTCTTGGTCATTTTCACATAGTCATTCTTCGACTTCGACTTTTTAGGTGGAGAGTCTACCATTAGACATCTACAAACCAACCAAAAAATAGGATAGTCACTCATCATTGACATACCTGGATAGGATTTCTTAACTTTACAATATAACCTACTCGATTACTACTTAGACCTTCTACACCATACCAAATGTAACAATAAATATTTCACCCATCTGACACACAATGCCATCTAGCCCCTACCTAAACAGAGCTTTTGTTATGGGTACTAGACAACTGATATTCATACGTACATGTCCGACCCGGGAATCGAACCCGATACCTCAAGCAGTCGCATACGCTACCACTGCACCAGCAAGGCGGTTAAAACAAATAAAAACTTAATAAAACACTTCTCAGTTTTTACTTTCGTTAGATGACTTTTGGCTCAGATTCAGAACACCAAACAAGAAAAGAATTAAAAATCTATAACCCAACTGCATGTATAGCCTAGTGGTTTAAGTGGTTGCCCCGCCGCTTCCTACTTCGCAAGCGTTGTGGGTTCAAATCCTACATGGGAACACCATAGGATCCACAAATTGTTGTTCCACGTCTGGGTGTTCTTTGTGTGCGTTTCATGTATGTTTGTAAAGACACAGGACTTATTTCTAGTGCGGTAGTTGTCTTTTTACAGAAAAAAAAGCTATGTAAAAACATTTAATAAAATTTGTTTTATTTATTAAAAATCAATTCAATAGTCTAGTTGTTACAGTTGAACATACAAACATACTTAGGCTACCGTAGGAGTTAGCTTTGTCGTAGTCAATAAAACATTTATACCTAATTAATTTAAAAATAGAAACTTTACAGACTTACACATGCATAAGGTTAAAGAAGGTCTTGCCAACTGGCAAATGGACTATGTAGTAAAAAGCATTAAATACGCGAATAATTTAAATGATGTATAACATATATAACAGTGCAGTAATGTAAGATAATTGTCTCATATGTCCGATTAAAAAGCTTTATTATTATTAATGAGTAAGAAACTAAAACGAAGAACAAGACTCCTAACAGCTAAGGCAACTTGCTACACTTTCAATTTATCATTATTCACTGACAATAGGTAATAAGCATTCGGATAATAGAAGTAGGAAGACAGTCGACAACAAAAGTCAAACTTAGATTGCTTTCTAGTCATCGTTTTGTCTTGTATTACAAAGTTTTTGCATAATGAACTGTTTTGCTTTTATCCGTAAAGGAACGATTAATAAAGATTGAAAAAAAAAAGTAACATGAGAGAATATTTTTATCAACTTTAAACTGAAACCAAAGTTTGAATTGAAATTTAGTCACACAATATAAGTGTTACCTTACTAGATGTCTACAACCCTCAAAGGCTGGCTGGAAGAGAATGCCATGCCAGGGCATTAAATCCGCCGATGTACATTATTGCATGAAGTTACAAATAATTAATAAAAAAATATAATTACACCTTCCCAATCAGCGCGATCAGCACTTTCCTGATCACGCTCTGCGAAATCCTGGAGCATAACGTCCTCAAATAAACATATATATATCTACTAGCTGACTCATGCTACTTTGTTTGCGTCTCTTTTCAATCATTCTCGGCTCATATTGGTCTAAGTGTATGTTAACTTGTAACTCAGGCTCGTTTTTTATGATCTATTTATTTGTGTATATATGTATGTTTTAAAATAATATGGGAAAGTATTCTATTACTCAATCTAGCTTTCGTAACACAAGTTATGCTTCAGATATCGTTACTACTTTTATCTATCAAAAGACTCTCAGATGTAGATCATTTTAATAAATGGACATCTATACAAATAAATAAAATTGGGGTGTCTGTTTGTAATATTAAAATAACCGGTTTTTAGTAAATGCATAGGTATGTATACACGGTACATATACCAAATTTGTTGTTAAAAATTTATTTCTCTGTCTATCTCTCAGTCTGTCTGTCTGTTCCGGGTAATCTCTGGAACGGCTGGACGGATTTTGACGGGACTTTCACTGGCAGGTAGCTGATGATCCAGGGAGTAACTTAGGCTATGGCTACCGCGGAGTTCAGCTAGTAATATATAAAAAAGTATTTTATACATTACTAGCTGAACCCCGCGGTGTTACCCGCGGTTATTGTCGTACCGCGAGTAACGCCGCGGGACAAAGTTAGTGTAAAAAAAGTTGTCTACGTTACTCCATGGATCATCAGCTACCTGCCAGCGAAAGTCCCGTCAAAATCCGTCCAGCCGTTTCAAAGATTACCCGGAACAAACAGACAGACAGACAGACAAATTTTTTTTTAACTAAATTTTTGGTATATGTACCGTGTATACATACATATGCATTTAGTAAAAAGCGGTTATTTTAATATTACAAACAGACACTCCAATTTTATTTAGTTGTATAGATTGGTTAACATGTAGACATGTTATTGTTAGTAAACAAGTCCACATGTAAAATAATATAATTCATCTTTATCCGATTTCAATCCAATTCTAATTAGAAAACCAAATATTTTTGTTATTTTCAACGAAAGGATTTAATTAAATCAATCGTAAATGCTTTTGATCCCTCACACGAAATATAACACGCGTAAACAAAGTCAGGTCTCTGTAATTAACAACTTTCAAACAAACCTTATTATTTTACACGACATGCTGTAATTAGATACACCT
Organism: Spilosoma lubricipeda; assembly: GCA_905220595.1. Taxonomy (NCBI): domain Eukaryota; kingdom Metazoa; phylum Arthropoda; class Insecta; order Lepidoptera; family Erebidae; genus Spilosoma; species Spilosoma lubricipeda. Next base: position 7,208,369 of record HG992295.1, read on the forward strand.
CGAGTTATTTTGAAAATAACCCTAATTTCGCATAAACACATTTTGTTGCCATAGTCTCCAGACTCTTCTATTTACGATAAATGTTCATTTATTTTGATAGCTGAAAATAATCTAGTTAGAGATGTTAATAGCCCATTTAGTGATGAATTAAAAATACAGAGTGTCACTTATTTATGTTCACCTATGCATACAGCCCGTGGGTTTCGTAAGAAGCGACTAGGAAGTAAACTGCGCAGGAAGACATCACTGTAAAGTGGAGGAAGAGGAGGTACTTCATACAAATCTTATACCCACTCGTTTGGTCAGCGTGGTAATAGCAGGCCAAACCCTTCTTGCTAAAGGTGAGGGCTATGTCCAGCAGTGGAATGTTTGGACCTCAATTAAATAATAATTTGAGAACAAACTTCACTGTTTCGTTAACTTTCAACTTCTCAACTTTTTTTTTGTTTTGTTTTGGGGAGAAACGAGCAGACGTATCACCTGATTGTAAGTGATTACTGCCGTCCATGAACACACGCAACACCAGAGGTGTCACAAGTGCGTTGCCGGCCTTTGGGGGATAGAGAAAGAGATGTTGGGATATGGAACTCCGGTATCCTCATTCACTCGGTGAAACACAGCGCAACCGCTATTTCACACCAGTTTTCTGTGAGGCCGTGGTGTCACTCCGGTCGAGCCTGCCCATTCATGCCGAAGCGTGGTTCTCCCACGGTACCTTTAGTTATTATAAATTATAAAATTTAGACAAGCTTCTAGGAGTAAAAAACATTATATGGAGACTTTTCATTTAAAAAGTGTCCTTTTTCTCGAGGGATACATAAAGTGATTAATTAAGTTTAGATTCACGGCGCAAGTAAATTTAAAGATCCATCACAAACCTAGCAGAAAGCTGTGAAATAATTTATTATCCAATACCATTAAGATTGTTACTATATTGCAAAACATTATATACCTAGTAAAATATTTGAAATTGCGAGTAATATAGGTATTAACACGCAATGACGATTCGTGAAGATGTTAAGATAAGAGATAATCTTTTGCTTCTTTTTAAGTCATTCTTTAAGTCTTTTTATTATTTATACCTTTAATTAAAGAATATGCAGTATTGTAACAAAAGGATTAATGTCCTACCAACGTAAAAAATACTTCGATCAGTCGAGATCTGAGATCCTCATGCATACCTAACAGATAGCAGCTCAATGATTGATGACGCGAAGTTGCATTTAATGAATCACTTAATACAAATACAGACACACCCATATGTTAATAAATTAATTTAAAATATGACTTAAATTTCGAATTACGTCTACATTTAATAGTAGTATTCTATATCATTAGTTTCTATCTGTAACCTATTTTAAGTATATTGCTGTAAGTTTCCCTAAAATTATTAAATAAATAAAAGAAATTAATAAATAAAATATTTTTATATGATGCACCTAATAGTTAAACTATTACATATTTGAGTGCCCCATATGTCTTCCCAATGTCTCCGTAGAATCCTAGAATATTTCGGTCACATTGCCAGAACCTCGAAAGTTGATGGTGACGTCAAAGATCGTGGGGCAAAGACCCAGAGGCCCTAGCCCATTGCGTTGGGCAGACCAAATCTGCTCTACTCTCATCACTACCCTCACCTGCCTGCCTGGCCTGAGTGGCACGATCATTGTCGCCCTGCAGACTGTTCAGGACAGTGAGAGGTGGAGATCTGTCATTCGCAGAATACTTCCTAATAGAGATCAACCTCAGAACTACGGCAGATTTAACAATTATTTGCAACTGCTTTTGTTTTAAGTGTGGATCATGACTTTGAGTCCAGAATCTAACAAATTAGCTAAGCAGATACAAGACTTTGAATGTATATGTGTAACTTGCATCAATGAACATGCAATAACGATACTTATTACACATCTAAGATTATCTCTGACTGCTAAACAAATAAAATGTTATTATTGCAGTTTCTCACAAAATTATCAAGATCTTTCCACTTGTACTGGCTTGTGTCGGTACTTGAATTTCGTTTATTGGGTTCTTGGTAACCCGTGTGCTGAACTGAATTTTCTTTTTGTTTGGTGTTATATAAAACGAGTGTACTGTAGAAAGGTAAGTCGAAGTCTATATTGCGAATAAAATATTTGTACATGATTCGAGGAAAATAGGGAGGTAGGGAACAATGTTTTAACCAATAGGAACAATGGTATATCACGTCATCCCCTGTTGGTCTGATTGGTGACGACAAGTGTTATCAGTCTACAAAAGTTAATTGAATGCGTTAACACCAGTCAACCACTAACTTGAAAACCTACAACGTGACAGTAGTAGGGTTGCCATTGAGTGATTGCAATTTGTAATACTACTCAGTATACTATTGCCATGGCACTATTATTAACACAAGTATTAATATTAGTTGGAGAGGTTAGCATATGAGTTAAATTACAACCGGAGACCCGATGATGCAAAAACATCACAATAAGCCGCTTTAGTGTATTATCAGCAAGTAGTATGGTGACCATTACTTTTGGATTCCGGTCAAGATTTCCATCAGACAGAACAAAGTCACTTTGACATGCTTATATGAAAATACATTTATTTCATGTTGCTCCTCTTCTGCTTTAAAAATAACTTTCGATGCTCTAAACACTTACAAAATCAAGTATTTTTTTTATTATTCACTAGCTGTCCCGGCGAATTTCGTACCACCATATTTAAATATTTTTCTCAGCTTCCCGTCCCTGAAAAAAAAAAGACTTTGCCCGTTATCTTTTTTTTTTTTTTTTGTACACAAACCTTGTCCTAACAATAACGAACACATAAAATAATAATTATATGATTTGGTGCAGCTGATCGGAAGTTATGCGCGTACATACATTTCGTCGATTCATTTTTATATAAATAGATTTATAGTCATCTAAACTAAACGAGTAATGCAAAGTTTCAGTATATTGAACTAAAGAAAACTTGTTTAATATTCACTGGCAACTTTGATCTAAGCCAACATAAATACCAACATTGCTAGTTAAATAAGAACTTGTGAAAACTTAAAACTATTCAGTTTAATAAGTCGTTCTGTATGTGTGCATGCGAGTAAATGATGTTAATATATACGCACATATCAACAGCGACTGTTATGTCTTAATCAAACTTAATAACTGCCACTACATTGAAATTATAAGAATTATGATATAACCAAAGTCCTCGCTCTATCAAACTTCCCACGGTCCATTATTACGAATATTAAATCTAGATTAAGGCTTGTAATATATTTCATTGTCCTTTACTGCAGTCATTACAATGTTTTTATTAGTATTAGTCTTGACATTAGAATGTGCATTTATAGATAAGGAGTAGATGGCATTTTATTGTTAAAGAACAAAAAAGGAATTGGATGTCAAAAATATTTATAAAGAAAAGTGAACCGTCACCTGGCATATGTGAAACATCGCAATTGTTTTGTATAAAATGAAATGAATATATATTGTATTTATATTAATTTTCATTAAATACAAAAAAAAATACAACTAACAAAACAATAACAATAAAATAAAAAATGGAAAAAAACAGGTTTACCCCTCGCCTATTGATGTTTCACATCAAAAAACACATTTCACAAAACGCAACAAGTTTTTGTTTTTTACCCAATTTAGTATTTTTTTCTGCTTTTTTTCTGGCCGGTAACTGCGTACCTATTCATCGAACTAAACCTTAGACCCCCTACGTATGAATATCATAATAAATAGTTTCACAATTACGATTAGGGGCATGCCTCCTTTAGGAATTGTTTTAGGACGGGAAAAATCTAGTTCTTGCTCCTCGTTTCCTTTTGCCTCTTTGCCTAAAGGATGACAAGATGACGTCACGTATATTTCAGATAAGGAAACATCCAACCAAATCTTTTGTAACATTAACTAAGTTACACTTACACTGTATTTAGTAACGAAAAAAATTTGCTAGTTATTGCAATAATCTGACTACACCTCTTTACCTAATTCTTAGAGTTATATTAGACCAAGATTGTATCATAAAATAATTATACATTACGTTACATTATGAATAGTTCATTAAATATTTTCATGAGATTATTTCTTATCGAAGTCAGACAAGTACAATTTTATTAAAAATAAAACCGACTTCAAGGTTAGACTCGATTTCTCTTGGATGCCATCATCAGATATTAATGTCCTCATCATAGTACCACCGTTGGAACATCTCCTTTCTACTAAAAAAAGAATCATCAAAATCGGTTCATAAACGACGAAGTTTTCCGCGAACACACATAAAAAAAAGAATAAAATATACGGTCGAATTGAGAAACCTCCTCCTTTTTTTGAAGTCGGTAAAAAAGTAAACAATCTATTGCCCGGTTTGACTTAGGATTTCTTGTGGATTGTTTGGGAAACCGTCCCTGGGGGTATAAATAAAAGTCTTATTATTTGTTGGAATGTGTTTTAGAAAGTATAATAGTATTATATAACACCCAGTTGAACTGTTAAAGTGAGAATAAGAATTGCTTTCGTATAAGTTTTTGATAAGATAGTTAGGATAGAAGAAAAAAGCGAGCCGGCGTGAACGGGCTAGACCGGGGAGGTACTACCCTCGCACAGAAAATCAACGTAAAATGATAGCGATCATGCTGTCGTGTTTGTCGTGTTTTGTCGTGTCGCGTCAAGCCGGCCCGTTCATGCCGAAGCGTGGCTCTCCCACTAACACTTATTAAAACTAAATGAATTGATTGTTTCAACTTACTCAGTTATTTAATTACACTAAGGTTGTGTTCGCAGCTGCTCAGCAGAAGTGTGGCAGCTGATCTGACTTAAAGAGTACTTTTCTGATATATTTTAGAGCAGATTAATGCCCCAGTGGTAGACACTGTAAATAAACATTTAATATATAAGCTTGAATGAAAATCACTTCTGTGATCCGTGTAACATAAATATTGTTAAGAAAATATATATTAAAACCCTTCGAAGTTCTGTAAATTAATAAAAAAATGAAAAAGGTGTTTATGTAAAACGTATTATTGCTTTTGCCCTAACATAAAATTTCAAAAGTTGATACTAAAATAATATTGGCAAATATTTTAGGGTTGCTGACAAAATACAATCAAATTTAGAACCCTTCTGTTCTCAATTTGGTTATATTTTCTTTGCAGGGGATTACTTTCGGTTGGTTCCATTCACATTTAAAGAGAAAACATCATCCCTGAAGGTCAAAACAAATAAATGAACAATATTGTTCGCACCAGTCGTCCTAATGTAATTCCAGTAAAATCATTTTTTTAAATTTTTTAAAGTTAATTATATTTTGTATTATATATAATTGTTTTAATTTGATACGAATGAAAGTATAATTATATACACTTTTACAGTTATTTACTTGTAATCTGATACGATACTGTAATTTTACATCACGCATCGGTATAAGAAAGGTCTTGAGTGCATTCTGAAATGCGATAATATAGCATCCTTGATATTTAGTTTTATAATCTCAAATTTTGATGATTCTTTCTATTTTTTAAACTGGAGAATATAGTAACTGGTATAAACAAAACTTTGCAACTTAATAATATTAAGCAATGAAGTATCTTCCATTATTTTGTATGTACCTGGACACAGAACAAAAGAATAATTAATTCTCGGTATTTTCTTTTTGGTAATTTTTCTAATAAATCTTAGCGACCTAAGTCTTACTTACTTACCGCGGAACCTCATTCATACAAAATTTAAAAAATCTAAAATCATTGTAATCGTTTCCAAGATTCAGTATATTAATTATAATCTAAATATTGTTTATTAAATTAGAAATTAATTCATGTATAAATATCCATATACTAGTTGTTACTCGCGGCTCCGCCTGCGTGTATGTCGGTTATCACGGCAAATAGTAGCCTGTGTTATTCTGATATATATATATATATGTATAAGCTATATAACTGTAACTTTTCATCCAAATCCGTTCAGTAGTTTTTGCGTGAAAGAGTAACAAACATCCAACCATACTAACAAACTTTCGCGTTTATAACATTAGTAGGATACTAACTTTTAAACTTTCGCGTTCCATGATATATTAACAATTATTTTTACGGGAATTAACGCTGAACTGACAGTCAACCTGTGACCACGGCCAGTGCAACCTGGTCGAAACGTCAGGCTAATCAGAGTATGTAATACCTTTTAATAAGTGATCGCGTTAATTCCCGTAAAAATAATTGTTATTTAGTAGGATAGTAGGATTTATATACAAGAATTGCTCGTATAAAGGTATTAGATGTATTGCTTCAGACGAGTAACGTTTTAAACAAACCACGGAAGTAATAAAAAACCCTGTTGTAACTAGCCGAACTTAAAAGTACATGGAAAGTGGTTGCGTTTTCGAGATGGCGCTACTGTCATGCATGTTTCCAATCAATAGATTCGCTTCTAGATTACAGATTACTGCTAGTAAACACAGTCCGATAATTCAAAACACATTCAGATTACAGATTTATAACAGACCCACGCAACTCCGTCTGCATCTCTTTTCAGTCATGCTCAACTCCTATTAGTATAAGCATCTTTCCTATCTTAGACATGCCAGCACAACACACATTTCAAAAAACTTGAGAATCGTTTATATAGAGTTATTATATCAGAGTTTTCAACGTGAGCAACAACATAACACGGGAATCTATACGAATAAATAAAATTGGAGTGTCTATTTGTAATGTTAAAATAACCGCATTTTATTAAATGTATATGTATGTATACACGGTAAATATACCAAATTTTTTTTTTTTTTTAAATTTCTGTCTGTCTGTCTGTTAGTTCCGAGTAATCTCTGAAACGGCTGGACCGATTTTGACGGGACTGTCACTGATAGGTAGCTGATGATATAAGGAATACTTAGGCTACTTTTTTAGACTAGATTCGCCCCGCAGCGTTACGACAATGATCGCGGGTAACGCCGCGGGGTTCAACTAGTTATATATATGTATATTAGATAGATTTGTCTTTTGTGAGAATCGAATCCACCACCCCGGCTTCGCAGTCATGGTTTCTAACCACTAGACAAATAGTAAGACAAATTATTGCCTTAAATTTACCCTAAACTAACTTTCGTAGATATTTTCCAACTATTTGAAAAACTTATTTTAGCAATTATGCCCGCTTCAATTTCATAATAAATAGTAGTGGTTAAAAAATATCTTTTGATTTTCTTCTATACAAACCTTGTCCTAACAATAACGAACGTATAGAAAAAAGAATTATCCAATTTGGTGCCGCTTATAGGAAGTTATGCGCGTACATACATTTCGGTGTTTCATTTATTGTGATCCTATATTATAAATGTGAACGTGAGTTTGCTTGTAACCGTTTCACGGAAAAAATATTTAACCGATTATCATGAAACTATATACACATATTCTTGGAGGAATTAGAATAACTTTTTAAGATACTTTTTATTTAACTCGAGCGAAGAAGCGGGCGAACGCTAGTTTTATATTAAACTAGCCAACCCACGCAACCTCGTTTGCGCCTTATATTGCCCGTAGCGTGAAAATTTCCCCCGTTTTTGAAATATTCTTCATTGTTGCTCCGCTCCTATTAGTAGTAGCGTGATGATATATACCCTATAGCCTTTCTCGATAAATGGACTATCCAACACCGAAATAATTTTTCAAATCGGACGAGCGGTTCCTGAGATTAGCGTGTTCAAACAAACAAACAAACAAACAAACTCTTCAGCTTTATATATTAGTATAGATTCTTGGAGGAATTAGAAGTAACTTTTTAAGATACTTTTTATTTAATTCGAGCGAAGAAGCGGGCGAACGCTAGTTTTATAATAAATTTAAGTGTAAAAAACTAGCACATCCTTGTATCTTTTAGAGGTCTATCTCAGAGCCCTAAACAAACAATAGAAACAAATGTCAGTTGTTATAACCTTATAATTATTACGTATATCCTTGCAAAAAACTATGAAACTGTGCAATTAAAGTCACCTTATCTAAAACAGAATTGCTGTGAATATAATATTTTCCCACTCAAAACCGCATAAAATAATTGTACACAATATATATACAGATAACAAAATGGCCATTTATTCCTCACAATGCACTATATTTAAATTGAATGAATTACATTGAAATTGGAAGGTTCTATTAAAATAATTACATGACGCAGTAGACTTCGTGTGTGGCCTGATTTTGTAGACTGTCAATGTAATAATTTGTTGAAATCTCTAATTTTACCCGAGTCTTTGTCCGCGTTTAGTAATTACTTCGGGCAGCAATTTATATATGACTTATCTATACATCTATACTCTATACAAGTAAATTAAATTGGAGTGTCTGTTTGTTTGACATATACCAAAATAACATTTTCATAATTTTTTGTCTATATGTCGGTCTTTCTGTCTTTTTGTTCCGGGTAACCTCTGGAACGGTGATGTTCTGTAGATAATGTGTAGATGGATAAATGTTTAAAATTGTCAGTTCATAAGTTATTATATACGTTATTATAAACTAGCTGAGTCCCGCGGTGTTACCCCTACGTCACCAAACGCCGGCAACACCGCGGGGCAAAACTAGTCTATAAAAGTAGGCGAAGTTAGTTCTTATATCATCAGCTACCAGCCAGTGAAAGTTCCGTCGAAATTGGTCCAGCCGTTTCAGAGATATACTGGAACAAACAGACAGACAAAATTTAAAAAAAAAATTGTAAATAATACTACAAACAGACACTCCAATTTTATTAATTTGTATCGATGTGAAGATGATCTATATTATTATCTAGTACCTATGTTAAAAGTATACGCAATCCTTGTTAACTTGAAAAGAGTTAATTATTCTTGTCTGTGCATTAAGTGTGCTGTTATTACGAAAGTGATATTGCAGTATCGTTGTAATATATACCCTATAAAACATGAGCAAAAAGTGTGACATATTTACGACCATTTATATAATTAGAACGTTACTTTATTTCTATTCGATATGTATTAATTAGTTAGGTTCCCAAATTCCCAAATCTAGAGTGTTAGTAAGAGTTACGTTTGTTCTGTATTAAAAACTCAAAAAGTTATTTTCGTTTGGATTTTTGTTTAGATTTGCATTTTAAGATTTGTTAAAATTTAGTAGTACATAAATTGCTACGGTTAATAGAAAAGTATCAAAAGTATATTTAAGAACTAGCTGAAGCTAATTTAATCGGACAAAGCTAGTCTAAAAAAGTAGCCTATGTTACTCCTTAGATCGGCTTAGATCATCAGCTTCAGGTTCAACCGTTCCAGAGATTAACCAGAACAAACCGACAGACAGACAGAGAGACAGAAAGAATTGTAAAAAAATAAATAGGTATTTGTACCGTGTATACATACGTATGCATTTTGTAAAAAGTGGTTATTTTAATATTACAAACAGACACTCCAATTTTATTTATTTGTATTGATTCGATAGATAATATACTTTATGGGTTCTATCTCTGCACATCATAATACTCTTAATGTTGTGGTTGTTTTGATGGAATTGGCTAATCTAAGAAGTACATACTGGACTTTTGAAAGTACTAGTTTGAATTAAAAAATATATTAGTGTGGGCTGGCCTATTTATTGACGAAGGCTACAAGCTATAAATAACGAGCTAGAAACAATAAGATATCAACATTAACAAAAAGTGTTGCAAAACAGGGATGAACGTTTCAGACGAAGTTGTGCTGGTCTGTATTTGATAGAGATAATCCTCTTGATCTGTCTGATACACGTCGCTTCGATATTATCAAGCATATGTTACCGAGGTAATACTTATAACTCTGTGCTATTAACATTCAAACATTTATTATCATAGTTCAATCTTGCGCCATGAAGATGACTAGACTACTTGTCTGCGGTATTAATGAGCCAACTTGTTATTTATGGTCGCTTTACCAATGCATTTAGCAACACGAGATATAACAAGCGGACTACATATTTAGAGAGAAACGAAATTATGTTTTACAATCTAGGATTACGACACTTATTCTTTTCTTATTTTTGAATAATTTCAAAACTATAAACCTCATCCTGACTACATAATGATTCCTCGTGGTTAAGTCTGCATAGTGTAGTAATTATGTTCTACTGTACTTTATTGAAATAATTTCAACAAAACAATGGATGCACATGGATAGCATAAGTATTTTATAACAACCGTTTTTTATAGCAAACTAGCAGATGTATCGCCTGATTGTAAGTGATTACCGCTGCCTATGGACACCCGCAACACCAGAAGCGTCACAAGTGCGTTGCCGGCTTTTGGAGGATGGGGAGGGGGATGGGGGAGCTGTTGGGTTATGGGCCTCCAGTATCCTCACTCACTTGGTGACACCAAGGCCATGGTACCACTCCAGACGTGCCGGCAAGAGCGGCGAAAAAATCCAAATTCCTTTATATTTCTCCTTATTACGTACTAAAACTATAGTCTATTGTGGTCTATAGAAACTATTTCGATAAAATGATAAATATTTTATAAACACCGCATGATATTTCTTGTACCAATTCTTGAAAAAACATACTTATAGGTACTTACGTCCCCAGCCCTTAAACGAAATGCTCGTCGAAAAGATTTTAATTCCCTCGCGTCCGTGAATTTTCTCGTAATTGCCAATTCTTCAGATTTGTCGACACCAGATTTGATTTGTCGGCCTACTCATTCGTGAACTGAGTTATTTGATTGAACGTCGAGATGAGCTTTCATGAAAAAATTAAATGGTTTTTCTTTATGTAATAAAACGGCTGACTATTTAACGATTACATGTTTAGAATTACATTTATGGAAAATAATCATGACTAAGGTTGCCCATAATGCTTAAAAAGAAAGGTGAATTGCTTTCAGTTTGAGTAAATATCTAAGAACCCTATTTCACCGGTTACAAATAAGATCCGGATAGCTTATCTGACAGATGGTTTGGCACAATTTACATAGAAATACACAAATTAGCTATCAGATTAATCCGAAACTGTAACCTATGAAACAGGTCTTATTTTTTTAAAATATTTTTGGTAATAAGATTAGTATTTTTTATGTGTAGGTGTTCAAAAGCCCAAGATAATTGCTTACACGTTAAAAAACAAATGCCTATAGCACTTACTACCACTATTACATGTCTACGATATACACTGTTTATGATTTGATCTTAAATTATTGCTATAGTTGACATTTTTTTCAATAATTATCTGTACTGACTATTATAATTGTGACTCAATTTGTAATAATCGCTTTTTTTATTGAAATAATGTCTTTTGCATTTATGAATATTCTCTGGACTTTAGAAGAGACGGTGATCCCTGAGTTTGTTTCGTCCTTTCTTCTCAGGGCTAATGCAGTTAGATAAGACCGAACTCATCTATACTAATATATAAAGCTGAAGAGTTTGTTTGTTTGTTTGAACAAGCTAATCTCAGGAACCGCTGGTCCGATTTGAAAAATTCTTCTCTTAGGGTACATATCATCACGCTACTACTAATAGGAGCTCAAATGTTTCAAAAACGGGGGAAATTTTCACGCTACGGGCAATATAAGGCGCAAACAACGTTGCGTGGGTCGGCTAGTCTGTTACATGAACACTTTTGCAAATTTGCAGTTATGCAGAATAAATGATTTCATTTCATTTCACTGTCGACGAATGGTCACTCTTAAATTTCTTACACATTGCCAGATTTGCAGAATCGAAAATAGGGTACCTCTTAACCAGAAAAATATAATCATTGCCGAGAGATAAGGAAATACCTTTAAATCGACAACGTAACACATTAAGGAATTCTAAGTAAAAACGATCGATGGCACAAAAATAAAAACTCTAATCTATAGAATACTCGTAATATATCAAGCTGAAGAGTTTGTTTATTTGCTTGAAGCGCTAATCTGATGAAAAATAATGATTTGAAAAATAACAATCTGAATGTATAATCAAGAAAAATTTTAACTATCCCAATTTATAATTTTATTGTACAAGAAAAAGTAAAATAAAAATTAGAGTATGTTTCTTACAGGTACATTGTTACAAAATAATGTTAAAGGAAGCTGACCGCCTTTGGAATGTGAAGTTACACCATTAGGGGAAATAATGTAATCATTATGCTTGACAAACCTCGTTGTAAGCCTATCAGTGCATTGGTACCTAATTATATACTAATGAGTTGCGTGTTTATGGTGTAAGATTAACGATTACGACTATATTGACAAGGCTGAGTGATGGTGATATGGATTTGTCGTTCTTGCCAGGAAAAAATGATTTGTATAAATACTTTTTTTTGATCAATATAAAAAAAGTCAAGATGAGTTTTTGAGGTTTATTTTCAGAATTGTCCAAGATGGAAACTTTAGAGTACTGACGTATCAAAATAGTCAAGTGACAATGATAAGAAAATATTTTATGAAGTGAAAACAGATTTGGATGGGAAGTATATTCATGTACGTTTATACTTTGTTATCTAATTCCTTTAGAAGAGCAATATACTTGTATATATAAGCGAAAACGTGTCCAACGATTTTCATGAAATTGAGTATGTAGAGGTTTCCGCGCTAAATCGATCGATCGATCGGGGGATGGGAGGGGGATAGGGGGAGGGGTTTTGGTTTATGGGCCTCCGGTATCCTCACTCACTCGGTGAAACACAGCGCAAGCATTATTTCACAACGGTTTTCTGTAAGGCCGTGGTATCACTCCGGTCGAGCCGGCCCATTCATGCCGAAGCGAGGCTCTCCCACGGTAAAACGGTTTTCATAAATAAAACATAATATGCATTCTCCGGATGACAATGTTTTATTATTACAATCGGTACCTAACTCATAGAATGACATTAATGTTATATTATTTCACTGAATTTACGATTTCGTTCCAAATCGTAAATGACATGGATGCCGTGGTGATTTATTTAAAGCCGTCACGTCCCTGTTTCCTGCTGCGCTGGGAGTAGTGGACTCGAATCTCACATGAGACAATACTATGTGTAATCCACAAATTGCCGTTCTGAGTTATACTCACGTTATTATTTTTATAATGATTAAACAGTCCAGTGTTTTGTTATTTCTGTATAACCATTAAAATTACGAGGTTCCTTGATTCTACATAATTTCTGAAGCAACAATCGACATTCTTCCTATGCAAAAGGAAAAACCTTTTCACAAAAATTACAAAAAATTGATTGCAATTTCGTAACCATATGAAGAAAGTCGTACTTTATGAAAACGACATCTAGGCGACGGAAGTTAAACTAACAAGACAATACATTCACTGCCATCTCTATGATAATTCTGCTATTTAAGTAGAACAAATTGCTTCGAATTCTTTATATCGATACTAGATGACTCTGTTATCTTCATGAAATACAATCCTAAAATTAAGTGACTTAACGTATCTATAGATGGCGCCTGCCCGGTTGTTTTACTGTGGTTTTCACGTGATTTTACTTGCTTTATTAATTAATTCTGACTGTAATGGTAGGTGGCGTGGAACACAAGTTGGACTTGGTCAGGCCCTAGGCCAAAAGAAGCCTAACACTAGCCTAGGTCTACGAGAAGAAGCATATACACAACCAATGATGCAGAAGCATGGTGTGGGTGTGTGTCAGGAATGAGTATGGCAATCACTACTCTTGGATTTTTCTTATGCTCTTCATCAGGCAGAGTAGTCATTTTGGCTATATGTCCATATAAAAAAACATACAGCAAGAAATATTATGAGTAGGTATGCATTTCTCCTAACTTATTAACCGAATTCTCTAAAACTGTCGTTTTTAATTCTTTGAACTTTATTCGATTATCCTATTGCTATCCTATTAACTTAAAGATATTTATTTCTGTCTTAAAGTACAATTTTATATCTCCTATCCAAGGAGAGGCTTTCCATTCATCCATCCAGCAGTCGGTTAGATGTAGTACAATCTTCTTCTATATATCTATATATATTAGAGTTAACAGGAAAAGTCTTTTTTTTTGTCCGCGACAGGAAGCTGAGACAGATATGCTGATATCAACTTTAATCTCGATGCACCTACCTTACCAGATCTCTACACACCCCAAAGGTTGGCTGGTAGAGAATGCCCTGGGCATTAAGTCCGCCGATGTACATAAGTGCATGAAGTTTTTAATAAAATTAATAAATAAATATGTAAATATGGCGGTACGAAGTTCACCGGGTCAGCTAGTTACAATACGAAGTCGGTTAATTAAAATAAAATTCTAATTTCGAGACTCGTTTCTTCCGAATTCCTGCAAAACCAATTCAGCCTTATTGTTAAATATTATTTCAGTGTAATTGAGTCTAGATATCCTTTGTAAAGAAAATTTAATTTAAGTAATTTTCCTTTTACTTTGAAAATCGTAGGGTTAAAGGAACCGAGGGTAGTAGTATGCAGGTGTGAACAAATCAGGACAAAGGAACAATGGAAGCTTGGCCTTTCTGTTGGAAATAGTATGACCCAACCTCTATATACATCTGTGAGGTTTTAAAATAAATCATAACTAGTTGTTGCCAGTTAAAATTTAACGTCTCACAACCCGCGCATTCATTGGTCAAATCAAATCTTACGCTTTAACAGTTTCCAGTAACGCATATCCGTCCCTTTTAAATATATAACTCCTGCAGATTATACGAAAGCGACAGAAAACATGTAATACATCTAAAAAATGTTCCAAGCTACAGAATTTATTTCAAACTAGTGGTTGGCCGCGGCTCCGTGTATGTCGGCTATCGCGGCAAATATTAACTTATGTATTATTCTGATGTAAAGCTATATTGCTGTAAGGTTTCATCCAAATCCGTTAAGTAGTTTTTGCGTGAAGAAGAAACAAACATCTATCCATACTTACAAACTTTCGCCTTTATAATATTAGTGTGACTAGCTGTTGCCCGCGGCACCGCCAGCATGTACGTCAATAGTGGCATATGTGTTATTCTGGTGTATAAACTATATTACTGTAAAGTTTCATCTATATCCGTCCAGTAGTTATTGCGTGAAGAAGTAACAAACATACACAATCACAAACTTTCGCCTTAATATATTGGTGTGATTAGTGTGATGATAAGGAGGATATAAGCCATACAGAGAAGGCTCTTTATTTTACTATACTGAAATAGCATTTGTGTCAAACATAAACATACCTAAGCTTTTAATCTTTTGAAATACCTTTAGATTATGGTTATTTTAAGCCACAATAGTTTCACCATTACCCAAAATAACAAAACACGGTATTAAAAACACAACATATTACAGTAAAATATTGTTTTGTGTATAACTCCAGAAGTAAAATTTTAACACAATAAAATGAGATGTTGTTAACGACTTGAGCCTCACAGTTTTATTTTAACAAGTAGTTTGTGATTTGGAATCCCCCTTGCCCTAGCCTTTCCACCAGCCGGTGGTATCCCTCCCGGATTCCACCGGCTGGTGGCAATGCCGGACTTTATCCGACTTAAACCGCACGCCGTCTCGGGTACTAGGAGCTGGGGAACCAAGTGCACCCTTCAAAGGAAATCCCTGGAACCCAAAGTACCTCGGATCACCTACGGTTTGTAGATGGGGTCCTCTTCCTCCTGTTAAGGAATCACGATGTTCCTTTTCTGCTCAAAGAAAATTGCGCCTACGCTTTATAGCGCTTGCGCTGCCACCACGACCTGTTTTTACTTAGGTGACAGATGGCCTCACCTGTCACCCTCAGGATTGCGCTAATAGATGATTCTCTCATATTTCTGTGGCCTCCAGCGCATGAGTCGTCTGCGGTACCGGGCCCGCTTCCGGGCTTGAAATGCCAATTCTGTTTGAGGGTCTTTAAAGCGGAGCCTTTCGAGTTTTTTTTTGTCTTTTTGTCTGTGAACTATAGAATCGTAGTAGTGTCATAAAAGAATTCATAATAAATAATAATTCTGCTAATAAATTAATTTAAAAGTGGGTACAAGGAAATAATACAACAACATTTTTTTCTCATATAGGTAGATAGATAACTTTGTTTTACAAAGTCTTTTAAATCGTAGCAATTACTGTAATGACAACAATATATTATTGATCAGAACTGGGTCAATTGACCCATTTTTAGTTGGTTAATCTATCTACCGTTAGTTTTTTATTTTCAAGCTTGACCAACATAGCTTTAGGGTCAATGCCGACGGACAGAATGACGGCGAGGAGACTAATTCAAATTCAAAGAGAATAATTCAAAAACTCACCGTTTTCACTTTATTTCGCTCCATCAAATGTGGTTGTATTCTGAACAACCTTAGGTTGAATTTAAGTTGTTATTGAATTAGTCTCTTCGCCGTCACTGTTTCCTGACCCTTAAAATATTTTTTAATCTACTATCTTATACACGTATATAAAATTGTTTTTATAAGTCACTAAGTAAAAAATTCTATAATATACTATTAATCCATCTTACTTAAACTATGTAGAATATAACACTAAATATAATTCACAGATAAAGATACAAAAACAATTAAGAACAGAACATTCAAAATAAGTAAGTTTATGAATTGCACAAGCACATAGTTCTGTGGCAACTAAATGGAAGAATTCACGATGTAAAGACCTAACAGTAAACAGTTAATCTAACTATAAATAACATGAGCGGATATAATATTTATTTCAATGAAACTGCTAACTAATGTTCAAGACAATGGTACAATCAATCGGAAGAAGTCCAAAAATAATTACAACTAACCTTGTAACGATTTACAAATTCTTAAAATTATCCTTAGCCTATAGTGTCATTGCGAATTATTTTGTATTTTACAGTCAGCTCGATGGATATATTAGAAATGATATACCGAAAAACACTATCTAGTCGACAATTTGATTTGATTTGAGACCTGATCTAGACCAATTTACTCAGATAAGTATTTAAAGAATGCCCGACTTGATTTGATCGAGATAGGTTACTCTTTATATATATAGGACTTGTTTTAGGGGCCCTGGTTAGACACACATCATTGGTAGGAATTTCTGTAGCTATAAAATAATAAAATTGAGGAAATCTGTGTTTACATCACATCATAGGAATGTTGAGTGGACGAAACTAAGTCAGTCAAGTAGTACACTCAGACTTGCGCGGTTGTTTTCATCCCCTTGATAAAAGGTTACACTTATATGCATATCCCAAAAATACATCTAAAGAACGATCGTAACAAGTAGTTACATTATAATATCGTGTGTAAAATTTAACGTCTCACAATAAATGATGCTCATTCATTGGTCAAATCTAATCGTACACTTAAACAGTTTCCTGTAACGTATATCCGTCCCTTTTAAATATAAAACACTTGAAAATTATAAGAAAGCGACAGAAAAAGTTATTGAATTTACTTCAAATAATTTTAATTATTGTGTACGGTTACATTAAGCCGTATAATGTTGGAATTTTGAAATTTAAGCCAATTATAAACTTTCATAGGTGCTATCTGAGCTTAAAAATTAATAAATAGAGGTAAAGAATATCTTAATTACACTTTTCCCGACCTGCGGACCCTTTTGCTGCCCAAACCGCAAAATCTACATAACAATAATTGGTAAAAAAGGGTTTAACTATAAGAAAATAAATGTTATCTTAGTTTAAAAACTATTATTATTCAGAAGTAAAAAGAAATAATTATCAAAACTTGCAGATATCAGGTACAATATATTTTTATATACTTGTCACGATATTTTTGTTGGTAATCCACAAAGGTGAAACTCCAGTAAGTACAGATATAAACAACGGTAGGTAGGTTCTTAAAGTACGTGAATTTTTGTTCTAGATAACTTTAGATTTTACCCAAGATGTTGCTGAAGTTTTTTATTGTGCAGATATTTACTATTGACTAAAAATATCTTAACAAAGTTTAAATATACATTTTATCGCCTTTTTTATTAGAACAAAAATAAAAATTTAAATTATCGATAATATACTGTTAATAGACAATAGTTGCTGCTATTTTAATCAAATTTTGCACATGGAAAAATTTGATGAAAAAAACAATTTTAGTTGAACTTATAGTCCCGGGATATATATCCCCGGAAACAATCTCACAAATTATTACTATCAAGTTAATTTTTCGTCAGTGGCTTCATTTTGATGAGACCCTCCTCTTTTCTATTACTAAAAATTCTCGATTGTGGTAGATAACAGGGGTGGTAGGGACAAAAAACTTATGAGCGTAGGACCGGGATTATGTACCACGCAATTTGTAGGACAATCTGGCTGTTAAATTATAAAAATATTAACTAACATTATTACGAAACATTGGTTTGATAGTAATAAGATTTAAAATTGGTTCCAGGTATCCCGGACTTTTTTTTTTTAATATGACGTGTTTTACAAACTTATCGATTGATAGACTGGTAAATATTTGGATTTGTGACAGACATGTATCAATTCCAAACTTTATATTGTCTGTTCAAGTTTTTTTTTTGACATATTCGTTTCATATACGGAGATATTTTAGAGATACATCCATATAGTTTATCCATATAATTAAATATGTTCCTAATGCATTAGGCGCTTAATTTTTTTTATTACGACAGAAATTACAATTCAGTCTATTTACATATTTCAATTCGGTAATGAGACCAAAACCATAGTTTATTACTACGTACAAATAATTATCATGGTAAAAAATACTAGACATTATGTAAATAAAAAAAAAATCTAAATATAGACAATTATACCTACAATGATTTACAGTCATTAATAATTAATAGGTAACTTTAATTGCGCGCGCTTAACCTTAATGGTATTTTATCTAATATACAATTAAAAATTAATGTTACAATAATATAAAATACTCACAAATTAAAATATAGCTTTTTTTTTTGGTAACTTAACTATCATCACGATTATTGATGTGGTTTTAATTATATTCCTTAAAGCTATAAAAAAAAGTTTATTATACATATTTTTAAGATATTCTAAAAAATAATATTCAGATATAATAAAAAAAATCAAGAAAAAATAAAGATTCCCAGTCCATATAATGTGTACAATTTTAAGATTTTCTCTAGATACATTTTAAAGTAAAAAATCCATGGCCCAAAACGAAAAATGTTTTTCTTAAACTCGTTTGACAAAATGGCTCTCCTCTAAAAACCAAGAGTGTTGGTCAACATCCTCATTGCAAATGCAGAAAATTAAGAATGGTGTAATAAACAATGATGGTTCTTTGCGGCGTCTAAAACTTACTTGACACTAAACTATACCATGGCAGCCTAGTGAAATCCCTTTTAGGCCGTGTATTTTTTTTTTTTTTCTGTGTTTGACCCTGCCATAATGACTCTACTCTGCCTGATGGAAAGCATAAGCAGAATCCAAGAGTGATGGTCACCATACTGCGAACGCAGACAATGCAACAATGCAGCATGGTGTCCCACACCATGGCGGGCTAGTGATGCTCTCGCATCATTGGGCCTCCGGTCTCGCACTCACCAACGAAACACGACAGCATGATCGCTGTCATTTTACGTTGATTTTCTGTGCGAGGGTAGTACTGCCCCGGTCGATCGGGTCGGCCCGTTCGTGCTGGAATCAGCGTGGCTCTACTACCTTGATAGGATCAAAATGTGGATGGACGACCAGGTTTTAGCTGATTGGCAGAGCAAAGAGATGATTTTGACTTAACAGGGACCAGGAACGGGCGTGTAAAAGCATTCTTCAGAAACAGGTTTGAGATAGTAGCGTGACGTATGAAACCACCTATTCTTTCTACAATAACTATTTAAGTAAGTACAGATTTAAAAAATGAAATAATATGGCGGAAACTACTTGAAACAAATGAAAGGAAGGTTTTTGCCGCGGGTTACGAGAGAGTAGTTTTTTTATATATGTAAAGGTCAACGCAGGGTTACAAAATATTAACGAGAGCCTTGTCATGTCGGTTTGAAATGCGTTGGCGGAAACCCGCAAATTCACCTTGCAAATACATTAAAAAGGATACATAATAATTATTTTCTTTGATTTTTTTTTGAAGATTTATACAAAGTTTTAAATCCCTATTTTTTACACTAAGTATGTTATATTATTATTATTATTTTCTAAGCCAGCTATTACAAAAACATGCAGACGTAGAAGTCTCATAATTATCACTTGGCCCATAGTGGATTTTATCAGTGATTTTTTCAAATATATATTTTATATGCCTGGTTTCAATGTTTCATTTTCATGAACCACGATCACACAACTTAGTATCATTACTTCCATATCATCAAATTCGTTCATATCATCTCAACTGTATTTTAATAGATTCCTTAAAGTCTACAATAACTGGCCATAGTACTTGTTACAATATTTTATAATACCTACAAATTTTTAACTTTGGTATGTTGGTACTATGCGATTCCATACTGCTCACTGTCACAACTCCTGCGCTTGCCTAGTTGCAGACACAACTGCGGGGAACCGACGATGTCACCGAGGAAGACGCTCAGTAGGTAGAACTCTTTGGCTTGATCTGATGACCGCTTGTACTGACTGGAACACAATTATAGATTATAGGTATTATTTAAAAATACTTTATGTAACTTCATAGGTGGGAATTGCCCTTCTCGGAATTATTTTCTCAATTGATCCTATTACCAATCTAGTGACGTTAGAGATAGTCTTTCCAAGTTAAGAACCCAAGTACTTTTTAAATGAAGGCCCAGTTCCAGATGAGCTATCTATCATATCTGTTTCTATCCAAGACTTGTAAAAGCGAAATGTAGTTATTTGTCAGATAAGTTCTAAATAGTTCTATTTCTGGATAGTGTATCAGGGACATTATTAGCACGTGAAGAAACCGGCTTTTAATCCTTTAACATGAAGCTTTTATTTCAAGTTGCCTTTTCAGGCACTTTTAAAACGTAACATTACGGACTCTAGTTGAAAATTATGGGAAACTTTATTATTAGAGTTAATGCTATTAAGCTAATGACAAATTTTATAAATTTGGACTACAAACAACCAGTAGGTATCAGTACTATAGTTAAAAATAGGTAAAACCTAGTATAAAATGAAGCTCTGTAATATATTTTTTTTACTCCAAACTATTATAGAGGTACATAATATAGAAGTCTTCAGCTCAAGTACCTAGTAAACAAAGGTATTTCCTTCAATCATTTTAGGTCTAACTCTACGTAATAGACCACATATTTCATTTCATTTGATCTTTGGATTTATTTAAAACTATTTTACTTTAAAAACTACATTGAAAACTAACATCAATGACATTTGCATCCACTATGAATAAACGATATCGCATAAATTGGACAAAAGCCCCGGCAATCGGAAGAGACGCTTATCGCTTTATGAATCGAGAAACGTTCGAAATATCGCAATGATATTCAAAAGGGAATATGGATCAAAGGACATCCCTAACAGTATTGAATACAATCGGCAACGAATTCGTGGAAAATTTATAGCGCTTAACAATACTACGTAGATATTTTTCCTTTGAAGTGAGTTACTGCATTGATGTACATTTGTGTTGGTAAAATATATTTTTAATCAACTTCATAAAAGAAAGAGGTTCTCAATTCGACCGTATTTATGTGAGTTCGTGGATACCTTCGTCGTTTATAAACCGATTTTGACGATTTTTTTTCCTAAAAGGAGATATCCCAATCAAAATTCGTAGGGGCAACTAGTGCATTTGTTAATTGTTTTATTTTATTTGAAAACTGATTTGGCTAAATTGTCTAAATTGAAATGGGATCAAATGGAAAGCCATGTGATCCCATTTCAATTTAGCTTTTTTTTTAGGTTAGGTTAGGTTTTTTTTGTGTTAATTTTTTATAAATTACTAGCTGCCCCGGCAAACGTCGTTTTGCCATAAATTTTTTTTAAGGATGGGTGACCCTTACCATTTAGGGGGATGAAAAATAGATGTTGTTCGATTCTCATACCTACTCAATATGCTCACAAAATTTCATGACAATCGGTCAAGCCGTTTCGGAGGAGTTTGGCAACTAAAACTGTGACACGAGAATTTTATACATTAGAAATACGAGTAATCCAGAACTTATTTTAATGTGAAAGTTTGTATGCTTACAAGAACAAGATAATGTTAGATGATTTTGATATATAAGATTATTTCTCTAGGTGTCAAATCAATTCAAATTCTATTTAACGATTAGGAAATAGGTACTAATGTTTAAATGAAAAGTTATGACTCACGTTTTATATTACGGTAGGAAAGCCAGTAGTTACTTCAAATACTATGTATTTAATTTCATTTGAACGTTGATAGAGAAACCTCAAAAGTATGAAAAACCATAGTTATTTTAGTAATTACTTAGGTTTTTAATATAATGAGATAATACGGAACTTTATTTATCCTGGTAACAATCTTCGTACACCCACATCATACGATCAATTCGATATTACCGTAAAATTCCGTGGGAGAGCCACACTTCGGCATTAAGAGCCACGTGCCACGACCTCACAGAAAACCGGTGTGAAATAGTGCTTGCGCTGTGTTTCACCGAGTGAGTGAGGATACAGGAGGCCCATACCCCCCCCCCCCCCATTCTCCCAAAGGCCGTCAACGCACTTGTGACGCCTCTGGTGTTGCAAGTGTCCGAGGGCGGCCGTAATCGCTTACCATCAACCGCCTAGCACATAAAAAAAACAACCTTAGGAAGAACACCTACTGTTGTATTTTCAACGTAATCTAACACGCAGGGAATTATCGCTACTGGAATATAAAATTTATGATTTGTTAATAAAGTTTATTTTTAAGTGGCAGGTGTTAAGACTTAGAGCAGTGAAAGTGTTTCGTGGTTACATAACACCGGTTCACCTCGACAACGAACGCGATGTAGATTATAGTCACCCATACATTACAATTATTTACTCGTCTTCTTTGATTTTTTATTGTATTATTATTTTTGTATAAATATATTGTTAATAAAACGCTGCGTAGTTTTTTTTCTAAATTAACAGAGAGTTATTTAATGCATTTTTGCGTCAGTTGAATGAAGATTCAAAATTTTTTTTACACTGACAAAATTTAATTAAGCATCTCTTTAAGACACGTAAACTAAGAGAAAAATAGGATATGTTAACTATATTTTACTGCTTCCTTAAAAAAATCTTATAAAATTGTATTCTTCCTAAGTCAGTAACATTTTAATTTAGTTACAATTATTACGTATTTATAATTTCAAGTATTATATACTCGTATAACGTATAAATGTAATTTAAAGAACCGCAAAGCAATGTGTGGCCAAATACTGGATTTATTAGTTTTGTATATTTTTATTCAAGTGATTAATGCATAATCGTACTGAATTATTTAATACTACTTTCTAAATTGAGCAACGATACAATAGTAAATAATAATGTAACACATTGCATACTTAAGAATAATCAAAAATAAGAACAATTTAGATGGTCAGAATTTTCCACAGTGTGTCTCGGCGACTACATCAATGACCTGCGATTGCGTACATCGTATTACATCGATGTCCCACTTGCGGTGGACACTTTGCGGCACTTCTATAGTTGTGTTGTCCAACGACCGACCACTGACCTCCTTCAGACAAGCTTCTGCACAATTGGACGTGGCATTGAACACATTTGAATAAATTGTTACGAAAGATCCATAGAAACTGCAACGGATGACTCGGGTCAAGGTTCCGATTTGGAAATGGAAACCATTGTGACTAATAGTTATATTTCGCATAGCAATTTTTATTCATTCATGTTGCTAATAATAGGTATGATATTAAAATACAGCAAACATATGCTTACATACTTCTAACTAAATTAAAAAAGTGTAATAGTCCAACAGGCAGATGGATTGGTTCGTATCTCCTTATAAAAACAAAGATTTTATCAAGATTGCTGTGACGATTCATTAATGAAATGGAATAAGACACACAAATATACTTTTGTGCAAAACAAACGATTGCAGAAGTGGTATTATTTTCTAGATCATGTTCAGATTCTATTTGTTAATGATTTCATCAATATATTAATTCTTATGCGAACAAACTTTAAGTTCATTGATAAACTTTTATTGATTACTTTTAATGGGAAAATAGTCAGTTGACGGTTAGTAACTACTGCATCTGCAACTCCAGGTTCACAAGTTCTTTCGTCTTTTGAGTGTGCTCAGAATTTCGGTCAGTTGGACCCTTATCTCATAATCTGATATTTTAAATTAATATAAACATCTCATCTTTAAAAAGTGACACACGTAAATAAAATACCTTTTCAAAGTTCATAATTATAGAGGTTTAAATCCATCCGCTTTCGTTCAATATTCTAACAACATCAAGATCAAGAAGAAAAGTTTGTAATCTATTTCTTTAAGTGACAAGCCGTATTTAAAAAAATTAAAATATATAATATATTATAATTGTACCAACCAGTAGATATTGACAGAAGGAAAGGAATGTGATGTACTTTGTAATTTGCTATACCGTACAGGGTCCAGAAATGTACCAAGCTTTTAAGTGTACTAAGTTTACCATCTGTTTATTTTATTATGGAATGAAAATAAACAATATCAAGGTTAGTTAGGAAGGTAGACTTCCTCTATATTAAGGTATAAATATTAAAAGTTAAAGAAAGAAGAGAATAGAAGAAGAAATCCACTAGAACCACAGTTTTTTAAATACAAAGTTAATTAATCAATGGATATATTACCTGAAAACTTCAGGCCAGTCCAGCTGCTGTCTAGGGTGTAGGCTCGCCTGCGTCGCGTAGTGTGCACAAACACGTTCAAACACACATGATTTTTGTCCAAATTCTCCAACGATATACTTCTCGACTTCAGCCACATCGAAAGGCTCAACTTCCGACACTGTTAGCTCTCGACGGTTCCGCGAGCGGTAGGTTGCTGGAACGATGGAAAAAACATTTAGACTTATTTTGGTATTAAGAGGATTGTTAGTTGTTATATAATATGTAACTATTTTTGTTTTTTTTTTATGTTTGGCCCTGCCAAAATGACTCTACTCTGCCTGATGGAAAGCATAAGCAGAATCCAAGAGTGGTGGTCACCATACTGCGAATGCAGACAATGCAACAATGCAGCTTGGTGACCCACACCATGGCGGGCTAGTGATGCTTCTGCATCATTGGGCCTCCGGTCTCGCACTCACCAACGAAACACGACAGCATGATCGCTGTCATTTTACGTTGATTTTCTGTGCGAGGGTAGTACTGCCCCGGTCGAGCCGGCCCGTTCGTGCTGAAATCAGCGTGGCTCTACTACCTTTTTTACACTTAATGAT
The DNA here is from genome assembly GCA_905220595.1 of Spilosoma lubricipeda. Classification (NCBI taxonomy): domain Eukaryota; kingdom Metazoa; phylum Arthropoda; class Insecta; order Lepidoptera; family Erebidae; genus Spilosoma; species Spilosoma lubricipeda. Next base: position 7,233,564 of record HG992295.1, read on the forward strand.
ATCTTCATAAATTTAATTACGTTTATAGACATTAAAAAATTAACAGCATAATAACTGGGACTTCTAACTTTCGACAGCTAAGCTGAAACTTAAAAGTTAAATATCAAGATATTCGTATGTATTTTTTTTGTATGGCCTGCCAAAATGACTCTAGTCTGCCTGATAAAAAACATAAGCAGAATCCAAGAGTGGTGGACACCATACTCATTGCGAATGCAGACAATGCAACAATGCAGCATATATATCGACGTAGGAAAGCATATTTGCTGTAAGTAGACAAAATACCTAAAGTGACTTTTTACCATCATTAGAATCAGAAAAAAAAGCCGCATCAACTGACCCGGGTCCTGTGGCTCTACGATGAAAAAAAAATTACATACGCCGTTGAAAACGCCCGTACTTATATTTTTTTTAGCAAGATTAAATGCTGTATGTAGGCTAAAATCCAGTCATTTTAGACATTTTATACTTACAGCAAAAGAAAGACTGCATTTTTTGCTTTACAAATACTTACTTCTTCCCATTTAAAAACTTTACGCTACTTACAGCATATTTGCGGTGTGTGATTTTTACATTCGTTTACTTACAGCAAGTTTAGGGAACCTATCGTTTTAGTTTTCGTTATTTACAGCAAATCATCACGTACTTTTAGACACACGGTTTTTTAGAAATTTGAGATAATGCATTTTGATAAATCATTTATATTTCTTCTACTCTAAAAGGGTGACTGCGAAGGCCAGCACGTGTTGTCCTGTAGAGGAATGGAGAAGGGGGAACCAGTTGGAAGAGCTCTTCAGAACACTCTCCATGATACAGGCGATAGAGGACTGCCGTAGAGGCGATATCTCTTCGCAGCTGCAGAGGTTCAAGAAACTCGGTGGCTTCGGGACTACCGATGATGCGGACTGCTCGCCGCTGCAACCGATCGAAAGCGTCAAACAGATACTGTGCGGCACCATCGCATAGATGAAAACAGTACTCCCCGCACGAGCGAACCTGGGTCTTGTAGAGATGACACAGATGCCCGGGCGAGAAGAAGCGTCTCACCTTGTTAAGTACACCTAACTTTCGCGAGGCCGCTTTAATGACGCTTTCGATGTTCTCACGCATGTTGAGGTCATGGCAGTCATCCATACCCAGGATACCGAGCTTATCTTGTAGGGGCAGTTGAGTGTTCCGAAAAGTGGAGAAGGGAAGGAAGGGAGACTTTTTGGTAGATAACGCGCACACCTGTGTTTTCTTGGCGTTAAACTCGACCAGATTCTCAGTGCCCCATTGAGAGATGCGGCTTAGGACCAGGTTGAGCTCAGCGACAAAATCCTGTCGCTTATCCTCAACATCTGCAGACTTGGCTGTAGGGTGACCTAAATATCGCCCATGAACTGTACTTTCGTCTGCATAGCAATGTATATTGCCTAGGGCCAACATGTCATTGATATGCAGAAGAAACAGCGTGGGCGACAGGATAGAGCCTTGAGGTACACCAGAGTTTACCTGCCGATAATCAGAGGCCGCACCGTCGCAAAGGACCTTACTGCGGCGCTGGTGCTGGAATGCGGAGACCCATGTGCAGAGTTTGGGAGGCAGGCCGACTGCGGGAAGTTTGGAGAGAAGCAAGCGGTGCCAAACCCTATCAAAAGCTTTGGCCATGTCGAGGCTAATGGCCAAGGACTCCCCATGACCATCAATAGCTTCACCCCAAAGGTGAGTGACATACACTAGAAGATCACCCGTGGATCGGTTCGGCCTAAAGCCATATTACCGATCATTTAGCAAGGAGTGATCTTACAGGTAGAGGACCAATTGCTTGTTGATGATCCGTTCGAGCACCTTGCAGACAATGGAAGTTACGGCTATAGGTCGGTAATCAGCCGGGTCTGAACGGTCACCTTTTTTGGGGATAGGTTGAACGTTCGCCTCTCTTCAAGCCCCCGGAATAAGTCCTGAGGAATAGGACAGGCGGTACAAGGGTGTCAGTACGGGAGACAACTCTGGTGCGTAGTTCTTGAGTCCTCCCGGAAATGGTCGCCTGGTCCCACCGTCCGGTCACCAACCGGCACGACGAGCCACTCCGTGGATTATGCGCGACCTGACGGGGCAGCCTCCCAGCGTGGTTAGCCGTGGTTGGATTCCTCTCTATGCCGCGGGCGGCCAGCGGCACCACCGTTTCTACGGGTCTCCCTAGCCGACGGTTCGATCCAACCTTACTATGACTTCGCGAGCACTCTTTCGCTCACACACTTATCACGTTAACCGTCACTCCTGCATCTATGGGCCTCCAGTCTCGCACTCACCAACGAAAAACGACAGCACGAATGCTGTCATTTTAGGTTGGTCTTCTGTGCGAGGGTAGTCCCGCCCCAGTCGAGCCAGCCCGTTCGTGCTGAAATCAGCGTGGCTCTACTACCTTTCCCTTATTACATGTTTTTGATTGAACACAATGTCTTCATGTTAAGTTTCAATTATAATTGTATTTTCGTTCTAAAATAAGGCAAATTGCTACTAAGTTTCTGTTTTTTACTTTTAAATAAATATTTTTTGATTGCATACAATGTTTTTATTTACATCTAGCGTTATTAATTAGTTTTAAAGCCTTATTTTTTTGTATTTTTTTATGTTTTATCTCTTATATATAAGAGGAAAATACTTTCTTAATTCATTGTATTGTTGAAAAGAAGTTCTGGCAGTATAATTCGAGTTTAAAATTTTGTTTCAACAATTTAAAAGACCATAAGTAAGTTTTCCTACAATTGTAAAATAAAATAAAATAAAATAATTATTTAATTAACCATTTACGAAATTTTATTTCAACCAAACATTACATTACCAACTGACCCACTGCATTTCTAGATCTAATCATAATTATAAATTTAATCTTACACCTTGAATTGCAGTACCCATATAAATAAATTTACTGCATACAGCACATTTACCGCCTGTAAATTGATAATATTTCCATCTACGCGTACATTTTTCTTCCTTAGTTACAGCGTTTTAAAGGTATGTGATTTAAAAAACTGATTGCTGTAACTAGCCAAACACATACTTATAGTAACTTTGGATAAAAAGTTTACATTGCAAATGGTGACTGGCAGTTAAATAAACCTATGTTCCAAAAATGGTAGCAATATCATGGATAGGTCAGAAACTATTAATTTTTTTCCGAAATCAATAAAGTTTTTTGGCTCTGGTGAACAATTGCAATATGCCTACTTACAGCAAATATGCATTCCTACGTCGATATATATATATATATATATGACGGATCTAACTAAAAGAAGCAGTTTGTAGAATTTAAATAAAATAAATTTCGAATTTAAAACAGAAAACATATTTGGTTATTATGTGTCTTCGAACAATACTGTCACTCGTAATCGTATGATCCCTAACATAGCCCTTTCATATTTTACACTAGGTAATCTATCTATAAATACGAGAAGCAAAAACATTGTACCCTTTTTTACGAAAATTATGCGAACGGAGGTGTATAAAATTTAGACCTGATATTTTTTTATATCGAAGACTAGTCCAGAAAGGTAAAAAATCAAATAAATAAAACAAGAACATGGATTAAGGTCGAATTTCGACTGCTGGGCGACTAGATATATATTACAACTAGCTGAACTCCGCGGTGTTACCCGCGGTTATTGTTGTACCGCGAGTAACGCCGCGGGACAAAGTTAGTCTTAAGAAAAGTAGCCTAAGTTACTCCCTGGAGCATCAGCTACCTGTCAGTGAAAGTCCAGTGATTACCCAGAACAAACAGACAGACAGACTGACAGACACATAGACAAAAAAAAATTAACTACATTTTTGATACATGTACCGTGTGTACATATGCATTTAGTAAAAAGCGGTTCTTTTAATAATACAAACAGACACTCCAATTTTATTTATTTGTATAGATCATGCAATAAATAATGTTGGTATTTCATAACTTAAAATATCAATACTTTACAGTATATAAAAATATTGTTAAAAGATTATGTATGTAAGTCCTAAATAGTCACTACCCGTGACGATGAAATAACTCGACATAAAATATGTCTTCATAGACCAGTGTTGAGGAGGTAACTAGATTATCGGAATATCATTCGTTCTGTAATATTATATCACCTCGTTTCCTTAGACTTCAGGGACTTTAGTCTCAATAAAATGCGTTATTTATAGTTAAACGGTTATCTTGTAAATAAACTAAGTTTTATTCGATCATTCAGTGTGGTGTAGAATTAAGAATACCGATTGGTTCCACCATGAGTGTCGCAAGAGAGGACTAAAGGAACAAACTATGCTACACAATGTCACGTTTAAGGTCTTAGGAGCCATGAGGTTCATCATTGCAAAGAGAAGAAAAGTTTAAAACTAACCCTGTGCTATCCTGTCTGGCCAACTTTTCTAAGGAGAAGGCTGTTGAAGATAGTTGAACAATAACTAAATAGTCTTATTACCTAAAACATTTTTTTCATCCCAAAAAGAGTTTAAAAAGAGTGGCCTCTAGTTTCTTTACCATAATCATCATTATCTACGATCGTTATCCATCTTCAACTATCTTACAACATTTCTAAAAGCCATGTTTCAACATGTGATATCTTTGTTACACCAGTGTTTTGAGCCATTCTTTCATTTATTTTAATCGAGTTCGTTTTTGATGATGACATTGTGCACTTTCTTGTGATGGGTAAAAAATGTTATACTCGAGTCAGAAACCTGCGTCAGGACACGTGACCTGGTAGAATATTCGCAAGACGGCGTGGCGTAGAAAAGGAAAATATACACAACGTTAATGTTAAAATTTTCACATCTGCCGGTACTCCCGGAGTGCAACCCTTTTTTTATGTATGAGCCTGCCAAAACGATTCTTCTCTGACTATTCAAAAGCATAAGCAGAATTCAAGAGTAGGGGTCTCCATACTCATTGAGAATGCAGACAATGCAGCATGGCGACTTACACTATGGCGGCCTATTGAGCCTCTGAATCGTAGGGCCTCAGGCCTGACACTAACCAACGAAAGATGGTAGCACGAATACTGTCATTGTAGGTTAGTTGTCTCTGATAGGGCAGTACCGCCCCGGTCGAGCCCACCAGTTCGTGCAGAAATTGTGGGTTACAGAATACCTGATCTCAGATCTGGAGCGACTTGTCACCAAGATTACCCGCTTGTTTGACACTTATCTATTCTAATATATCTGTCTATAAAGCTGAAGAGTTTGTTTGTTTGTCTGAACGCGCTAATCTCAGGAAATACTGGTTCGATTTGAAAAATTATTTCAGTGTTAAATAGCCCATTTATCGTGGAAGGCTAAGGATTGGAGCGCCAATGAAAAATGTTTCAAAAACGGTGGAAAATTATCACGCAACGGGCAATAGAAGTCGTAAACGAGGTTGCGTGGGTCTGCTAGTACCTTATAAACCAAATATTACATTATCCCACAAACACATTTACACGTTCTAAATTAGCATACCAGTCCTTTTAAATACTTTTGAAGCTCATGCATTCATTGAATACTTTAAGATAATTTGTTATCGACAAAACCCGACATTTGAAAACTAAGTTCAATTCCGAACTTCGGTTGGCTTTCCATCCTACCCGACCTACATTTTAAATACGTAACAGATGATTGCATGAGAAAACCTACTTCCTGATATTTTACCTAATACATTGATTAAGTACCGTGATGAATGATTTTTTAAATATATTTTTTCTTAGCGTACCTGAGATAGAACAGATAACATTTATTTATTTTTAATGTATATATGTTTGTGCAAATATGCCTGTATGGAGATATATAAGGTTGCCTGGAAGAGATTGCTTATGGCAATAAAGCCCCCCCTTGTGTACACTACACTTCGGATATTTTATGTATTATGTACTTATTTAACTCTGTAATAAGGTGTGCAAATAAAGAGTTTTCTATTCTATTCTATTCTATTCTATATATATGTATTTCTAGTTATAATCATTGGAAAATTATAACGCATCAAAACTCATTGCACCGTTAACTGCTCTGATACATCTTGATCCATCCTAAGGTTGCCTGGAAGAGATTGCTTTCGGCAATAAGGCCTATATTTGTTATTTTCTGTAATTTCTTGTAAAACTGTAATACGATGTACAAATAAAGAGTTTTCTATCTATCTATCTATCTATCACGCATAGACCAATAGGAACCGAGTATGACTGAAAATATACGTAAACGAAGTTGCATGGGTCAGCACTCAGTAAGTATAAGTCTATATTTGTATTTTTAAAAAAAGCGTACATAAAAACAAACGAAAATCACCGAATACCGGTTGCTAGCTAATTCAAATGTGTATATTTCTCTTTTATATCACAGTAACAGAACCAAACTACTAATAAAATAATAAATAAGTATATTTCAGTCTGACAGTAGGTATAAACTAGTCCTTGTTACTTAACTACTGTAGTCGCATCGGATTATATAATCCTTAGCCAATAGTAGAACACTTAATTACACATATATGGTGCATTGGTTTCACGCTACGATATCATACAGACAAGTAGGTACTTCAATCCAACTAGTCTTATGTGTTAAGTTAACGAGTGATATCAATGATTCAAGAAATACCTGATATTGCGTTTTCCTTTTTTATAATCACAAATTTTAACAAAAAAAACTGACTTCATGAACTAAACTAAATTTAAATAGGACCACACGGGAAACACTAGCTTTCAAATGAAAAACAAATCATCAAAATCGGTTCACCCAGTCGGTCTCCCCCTTTTTTGAAGTCGGTTAATAAATATTCAGTTGCCAACACACAAAAAAAAATTGTGGCGTGGTATTTTGGTGTTTTAGAAATATCACATCATATTATCAACTTTCACAGACATAGGCATTTTCTTTAAGGAGGGTTTGTCATACTATACCGCCTGGCTGGCTGGAGTCAACATAGAGTTTCTGTTCACTTTCCTTCTTTTTTACTGCTATTATTCTGCGTAGCTTATTCCTTAGTCACCTGATGATATCCATAGCATAAATAGAGGATGATAATCCATATTCTCAAACAGTCACTATAGGGACATTACACACGACGAGCAAATTTAATGTCAAACAGAAATCGTCCGATATTTGTTGTCGAATTCAAATAATTATGAAACCATGATCTGCTCCCTGAGGCTCTGTGCCATTTGTATCTCATAAATATTACAAGCTTGTTTAAATAAATGTCGAATACATACTTCAAAAATGAGTTCAATATAATTCAGATGCTAAATACAATTTCACGAAAACCATATTCTAAAACAATAAAAATAACAACTTTACAGAAGGGAAAAACTTATGAACTGTTCAGAAAAAGAAAATAAATGACATAAAACATCGCTCATCAAACTTAAAAATATCTGATAAACGGTGTAGTAGAAGCAAAACCCGAAGCATGAACATGCTAAAAAACTAGAGCATGAACACAAGCAAACTAAGTTTCCTAACAGTACTATTTACTAATATATAAAGCTAAAGAGTTTGTTTGTTTGTTTTAACGCGCTAATCTCAGGAACTACTGGTCAGATTTGAAAAATTCTTTCATTGTTAGATAGACTATTTATCGGGGAAGGCTAGCGTGATGATATATATCCTATATATCATCACGCTAAGACCTACAGGAACGGATCATATTATATAGCTGAAGAGTTTATTTGTTTGATTGAACGCGCTAATCTCAGGAACCGTAGGTCCGATTTGAAAAATTATTTCAGTGTTGGATAGTACATTTATCTAGAAAGGCTATAGGATATACATGCTAAGACCAATAGGAGCGAAATACCAACGGAGAATGTGTCAAAAACGGCGAAAATTATCACGCTACAGGCAATAGGAAACGTAAACGAAGTGGCGTGGGTCAGCTTGTCTATACAAATAAATAAAATTGGAGTGTCTGTTTGTAATATTAAAATAACAACTTTTTAATCAATGCATCTATATCTATACTAATATATAAAGCTGAAGAGTTTGTTTGTTTGTTTGTTTGTTTGTTTGTTTGTTTGTTTGTTTGTTTGTTTGAACACGCTAATCTCAGGAACCGCTGGTCCGATTTGAAAAATTCTTTCACTGTTAGATAGCCCATTTATCGAGGAAGGCTATAGGCTATATATCATAACGCTAAGACCAATAGGAGCGGAGCACCAATGAAAAATGTTTCAAAAACGGGGGAAAATTATCACGCTACGGGCAATAAGAGACGTAAACGAAATTGCGTGGGTCGGCTAGTATGTATATATACACGATATATATGCCAAAAATGTAGATAAAAATTTTTTTGTCTGTCTGTCTGTTTGTTCCGGGTAATCTCTGGAACGGCTGGACAGATTTTGACGGGACTTTCACTGACAGGTAGCTGATGATCCGGGGAGTAACTTAGGCTACTTTTTTTAGACTAACTTTGTCCCGCGGCGTTACTCGCGGTACGACGATAACCGCGGGTAACACCGCGGGGTTCAGCTAGTACTAAATATAACCAGAGTATCGATAGTAATAGTAACTCTCATACTCTACTTCTAAATCACTTTAAAGTAGAACTAATTCTAGAATCAAAAGCTTCACATCAAGAAAACAAAAGGCAAACAGTTTTGGCATCGAAATAAAACTGAACGAATATAAGAAACAAAATTGGATGGATTACCCGAGACGCTTCTTACGACAATGTTGGCAAAACGCCTGGATGAAACTATATCGAAATAAAGTACCTAACTAACTCTCAATGAACAAAAACTGTAGGAATCTTTCGACCCGTCCTACTTCGGCTTCTAACTTTTATATATTGCGATCAACATAAAGGGAAAAGTGTAGCCTTTTCTTTATTTAAAAGATTATAAAAGAGATAGAATTGACCATAGTCTAATAGTAAAAATACCCAAACACACGATCGAAACAAGCAATAATGAAATAATAGATTAGATAATAAATCGAGTTTAAATTACGCCTGCTCAAAGAACCGCTTATTAGTACTAATATTATAAACGCGAAAGTTTGTAAGTATAGTTGGGTGGATGGATGGAAGTTTGTTACTCTTTCACGCAAAAACCACAACCAGGCTACTATTTGCCGCGATAACCGACATATACGCGGATGGAGCCGCGGGCAACAACTAGCATTCCATAACTGCTCCTTAAATATTATGCAATATCTCTTATCTACCCATTATCGCTGTTCTCATCTAGGTACTTTACTTATCATATTTCCAACTCCTCCTGTTTTTCTTCTGATTAATTTCGTTGCGGGTTCCAAGACAGTTAATTTTTTTCCTGGGACTTCCCGAGTGTCATAACTCGGTGTGTTCGTGGGTCACTGCTGTTGATCCTGGTGTACAGGAGTTACAGTGGTGGGCGTGTGGGTGGGATTAATCCCTATCTAGGTACTTTTTAATATACCTTTTTTCAATTTAATAGCTTGTGTCCAGATGGCGGCAAAAGCTACAGGTAAAACTAATATACGCTTTTTAAAAAGAAAGAGTTTGTTGAAACAAACTATAGATTATTTTGTTTATTTCTGGGATGATCCTGTTTTCCGTTTTTTAATAATACAGGCAATATAACTGTTTATGAAACTTACTTACATATATAATAATAAAATATCAATATTTCGGACATCTAACAAACAACGTCATCCAGTCCCAAGCTAAGCAAAACTTGTGTTATGGGTACTAGACAACTGATATAAATGCATACATACTTTTTGGTAAATATAAATATTTATAGATCATGCAAACATTTGGTCCGAATCGGAAATCGAACCCGAGATCTCAAGCACAGCAGTCGCATACGTTACCACTGCGCCACCGAGACATTTGGTGCATGATCATGATCAGTAGTCATCAGCATGATGTGGAAGCAAATTACACTTTATTTAGAAAAATAGAAACGTTAATCAAACGTAATAGATTGAATTATTGACGCTATTACAAAGCATGTTTCGGGTGGTCATAAGTGGGCTCTGAAAACGGTCTCTACAAAACGAAACGTTAGACGATACAAAGTTATGTAACATTTTCTAATTATAAAAGTTACACAGAAGTCAAAGAGGCCCTCGTTCTGACATAATTTAAAGGTCCAGCTTTATGATTCATGGCTGTATCTTTGTTGAACCCAGTAAAAAAAAGAAAGATTTAATACCACCGTCCAAAACTTTTTAACATCCGACGTGAGATCCGAAAGCGAGTTTATTTAAAACGCAAAGTTAGTTAACTTGTTGTATTCAGCACAATTTTAAATTTAATCTATACAAATAAATAAATACACGGTACATATACCAAAAATGTAGTTAAAAACTTTTTGTCTGTCTGTCTGTTTGCCTGTCTGTTTGTTCGGGGTAATCTCTGAAACGGCTAGACCGATTGTGACGGGACTTTCACTGACAGGTAGCTGATGATACAGGGAGTAACTTAGGCTACTTTTTTTAGACTAACTTCATCCCGCGGCGTTACTCGCGGTAAAACAATAACCGCTGGTAACACCACGGGATTCAACTAGTCTTGTAATAAAAATAATAACTTTATACTTTTAATTCAGCACCAGTTCAATATTTTGAAGGTTCCGTAGCATAATTTAATTGCTGTTCGCTTTCCGAAATTGTTTATTTTGCCATAGAGATGAAACTCGCTGGCCATGTACGATGAATTATAAAACGTGTATTTTGTGATATTTTTAGGCAGGCATTATTACCTTCAAAGGTTTCAATTTAAGTGCAAAAAAGTATAATTATGTAGGAAATTTCTTCTATATTAAAGGAAAACAACAAAACTGTCACGTAACGATATCACTACGTCAAAGAAAAATAGTCCTATCATAGTTTACTACAAGAACACTAAAGAGCCAACTAGAGTCAATAAGTTTCACAATATATTTGAACGAAAATCTTAGACTAATAAAAAACAAAACTTTTCAAAGATCAGATCACAAGACTGCCTCATTGGTCTCGCGGTTGGCGTGAGCGACTACTGATCATGAGGTCTCGGGTTCGATTCCCGGGTCGGACCAAATGTTTGTATGATCTACAAATATTTGATTCGGAGTTTGGGTGTGTTCTATCTATCATATGTATGTATTTACAAAAAAAAAGTACAAATGTATTTGTATCAGTTGTCTAGTACCCATAACAAAAGCTCTGCTTAGCTTGGGACTAGACGGCGTTGTCTGATTAGATGTCCGAAATATTTATCTAAAACAGTTTAAAAAACCATTGTATAAAGGCATCATGCCTTATTTTTTTAAACGAACCATGGTTATTCAAGTGAATCTATAGCCAAGGATCAGAAAATTACTCAAAACTTAAATGAATTACGTGAAAAATATATACTATATGCTATATATAAAACGATATTTAGGTAACATGTTGACTGTTGTAAAATTGAGTGAAGAGAACGTGTGTCACAAGCGTATCGAACATGGTAATAGTCCTATCTATACAAATAAATAAAATTGGAGTGTCTGTTTGTAATATTAAAATTACCGCTTTTTACTAAATGCATATGTATGTATACACGGTACATATACCAAAAATGTAGTTAAAAAAAATTTTGTCTGTCTGTTTGTTCCGGGTAATCCGATGATGAGGAACCGATTTTCTTTCACTAGTAGATAGCTGATGATCTAAGGAGTAACTTAGACCACTTTTTTTTGACTAACTTTGTCCCTAATTAATAACAGCGGGTAACACCAAGGGGTTCAGCTAATCTATCTATACTAATATATAAAGCTGAAGAGTTTGTCTGTTTGAACACGCTAATCTCAGGAACCGCTGGTCCGATTTGAAAAATTCTTTCAGTGTTGGATAGTCCATTTATCGAGGAAGGCTATATGCTATATATCATCACGCTAAGACCTACAGGAGCGGAGCAACAATGAAGAATGTTACAAAACGGGGGAAAATTATCACGCTACAGGCAATAGAAGACGCAAACGAGGTTGCGTGGGTCAGCTAGTGTTCTATAAAACGACTATGTTAACTGTCCGTAGTTATAATTGAAAGAAATATCAAATATTTTTCTACGGTTCATTGATATTCGTATGCTTCGTGATGAAGTTAAGTAATAGTTTTAGACGGTAATCATTTCATTATAATTTGTGTTGTTGTTTTTACCTGATGACTACAGCGAAGCCAAAAGGAAAGGTAATAGTTAGGAAGACGGGGGAACATATATACTCCCATAGTGCCTAAACTACTAAACCGATAAATGAATGAGGTGTCAATAGATTAATAATAAAGACCCGGGTGACATGGGCTATATGATAAAATACTTATCAAAAAAAAGCAGTCAGTCTTTTAAACTTTTTGCTGTTATCATTAAATAGATAACTCCCGCATTAGGAATATATATCCTGTGTCGTGGGGGACTTTACGAACGAACATCAAATGGACAAAAAGAACACCCAGACTCAGAACAACAATTTTTAGATCACACTTAGTGTTGTCCCATGTGGGATTTGAACCCACAACATTTGGCGTAGCAGAAAGCGGCGTGGCGACCGCTTCAATCACTTTTTTTTTTTTTACTTGTGGAAACCCCCTCGGGCCGTCACCCCTCCGGGGTTTGCGGCGGGGCGGTGTGTCGGAATCAAACCGACTAAAACCACACCGTGTGCTACTCTGCGCCTGAGACGGGAGGGATCCGGGAACTGCAGTTATTAACACATTCGGACCCCTCCCAGACCGCTTCAATCACTAGGCCAACCGTGCAGTTAAAGTCATGGTTTTGAAATAATTACTTTTCTCCAAGGAATTTCATATCTTATTTGTATAAACAAACTTTTTCAAAGGAGGATACAGATATGATTCTTATGATAATGATAAAAACTAAACTTGCCATACCTGGAGTCAAGGAGTAAGAAACTTTTTTAAGAAAGTTCGTTAGTTTCACACTCGCTATTATAAAAGGAAAACCTACAAGCTGCACCGGTAATTCATAATCGCCAACTTCACTATTCACATTTACGCATAAACAAATAAATATTACTGCAATTAATAAAAAATAAAATTTACAACACTTCATTTTAGAACCTATACCGCGTTATGACTACTAAAAACTAAAGAACCAACTTCGAATTATACAACCACAGATTATGACATAAAACAATAAACGTTCCAAATTCGAATTTCGTACGTAGTGTCCGTTTCACTATACGCAGTAACCGCGGTCAGTGGTACTCGTGCTCAACTAGTCAGTAGAGCGGCTAAGATTAAACTGCAAAAGCTCTTACGTGGGGAGGAATGCAACGCCTTTTCTCCAAGTACTTTATGTAATAGTTATGTGGGTCAATCATACTTACGTGGCATAGCACTTAATGAATTTAAACTATGTACTTGTTATGAAATAGGTGGAAGTTGTTTGTTTTGTTAACCTTGCAATTATTTCAGGTTTATATAAGTAACTAGTAGTTGCAGTGTAAGTCTGGTAGTCATTTCAATCTCCCACAATTTGTTAGTCAATAAATCTATGTTTATTCACTCATACTCGTACTTTTTAAAGGAAAACAATAGGCCAAAATTTTCAATGTAAGTGTTTCAACCATAGTTTCTTTATGTGTCACTGCTTGATAAGATTATGTTAATTAGTCTATGGTTGTCATTATGTAATGAGGCTAAACCTTGGCCCCGTAACCTGTCGTTATAAAAGTTGATATAATCGTGACATATTCATCAGCTGACGAATTGAATATGAATAGTTATGAGAATTCAACGGAGTCGATTACAACCTGAATAAGTAATTATGAATGAAAGGAGTTTGTATCTTGAATTCGAAATATAAATATGGGTACTGTGTCATTACCTGCATTCTATTTTAAGTTTGAATTATTAATTCATATTAATTTTAGTATTATAGAACTAACAATCCGGTGAAAAAAAAAATAAGTTAAATTTATTTAATTAATTAATGGAATGATGATTCAGGTCAGATTAATAGTAAACATGTTAAATATTTGCTTTAAAAAAACATTTTTAAAAAGTACACTACACTGAAAACTTGTTTTTGTTATATTTTTATTTGAATATTTTATTTTCAAGTCGTATAACTATCATTACGACGACATTATACATACATTGTAGGGTTTTCAACATAAATATAATAATATCTATATAATAAGGATTTTGATTTATTTATTTTTGTTAAAGACGCACTATAAATATTCTTGGATTGCAGGGAACTTTACAAACATACATAGAACAGATACAACGAACGCCAAGACTAAGAACAACAATTTGAGGATCACACAAAGTGTTGTTTCATGTGAGGTATACCTGCAAACTAAGGCAGTAAAAGCAATGAACTGCTTGAACCACTACGCCATCTGTGCTGTCAAAGTGATGCCAGACTTGTTAAGACATCCAATTTCTTTTAACTACATCTATCTTCTAGTTCTTCTTACACTAGAGAGGATCAAACCTGATACAATCAACGGAACACTTTAGGCCTTTTATTTGAAAGTTCATCAACAACACATAACGTCCCACTGCTGGGCGGAGGTCTCCTCCCCGCAGAGGGTTAAGGCCATACATCCCAATACTGGCCGAGTGCGGGTTGGGGACGGGCAAGACTGTTGTCTTGCCCGTTCTCAACCCGCATTCGACTTGTGGCTACGTAAATCTTCTCATAGAATTTTTTTTAAGCCGCCCGAAGTCCTCCAACTAAGCTTCACGACTGTTATCCTATGACTACAACCAGAACCGACTGCTTAACGTAACGTGACCTCCAAATCACGGCGACGCTCATTCCACTAACGGCCGGCTATGCATCCTGCAACTGGGCTATGAGGAGAATATTATAAATGTGCCGGATGACGTGACGGATTAAAAAAAGTAAGCGTCATCACCCCTATTCATTTCATGGGCGTAGTAAGAGGCAACTAAATAATGTACAAACTACTCAGGAACTGTAAAGAGAAGGAAAATTTGTAAAATAAACTCAGACCCAACTTACTTATACAAACAAAAAACTTAGATTGATGATTATAATGATACGTAGTTCTAGTTCCACTAAGGCTTCAAAGAAGTAAACCCATTACAGTCAGCTGAACACTTTGGGATTAATAAAAGCTAGAGGAATATTGAAAAGAAAAGTAAATAAGAAGACAAAAATTTAAGTCGTAAATCCCCATCCCCCAAAGGCAGGCAACGCACTAGTGACGCCTCTGGTATTGTTGTTGATTATAGGCGGCGGTAATCGCTTACTGCATTTCTGATCATCAATGAGTGCTCTTCAAGGGCAGTATGCGTGAATATATATCAGACGTATAACTAAATATATAACTAACTTTGTTAATTATAAGTCTGATTACAAACTTTCAGATTAAAGTTTGTAATCGGACGTGACTCACATACACATTAAGAAACTTAAGTAAAAGGCAAGGTCAGTAAGTACACTTTCCAGTTTCGTTACAAAACTTATTAAGTAATATAGTAGCAAAATTATGTTAGACATAGTGTAGATTAATATCCTACTAATATTATAAATGCGAAAGTTTGTAAGGATGGATGAATGTTTGGATGTTTGTTACTGTTTCACGCAAAAACTACTGAACGGATTTGGATGAAACTTTACAGTAATATAGCTTATACATCAGAATAACACATAGGCTACTATTTGCCGCGATAACCGACATATACGCGGGCGGAGCCGCGGGCAACAACTAGTACGTAATAAATTAATAAAATTATGTAATTAATCCGTTTTTTGTACTTATTTTAGAGGTATATTTGAAAGATATACTCAGGTTTTTTTCTATACAAATAAATAAAAATGGAGTGTCCGTTCTAATATAAAATTACCGGTTTTACTAAATGCACATGACGATTTGACGGGACTTTTACTGATAAGAAGCTAATGATATAAGGAGTAACTTAGGCTACTGTTTTTGGATTAGCTTCGCCTCGCGGCATTGCCCGCGGTTTATATCGTACCGCGGGTAACACCACGGACATATTATCGTAGGATATATTATATTAAAAATTTAAAAAAAAATACTTTGAATATGAAAAGCAATTTTAATAAATGTGTCATTCTTATTAATTACAAACTTTTTTTTCAGTCTATTAAAAAATAAAGTTGGAACTAATAAAAGAAACTGTAGCTGGAACAAATATCATTTTTAACTTTTAAACTTTCACGCTCCATGATATATTAACAATTATTTGGTGGTCACAGGCTGAGTCAGCCTGTGACCACGGCCAGTGCAACCTGTTCGAAACGTCAGGCAAATCAGAGGTATGTAATATACCTTTTAATACGTGATCGCGTTAATTCCCGTTAAAATAATTGTTAAAATATCATTTTTGTACACGAAAGTTAGGATTTCATAGATATTTATAAATAGTTACCTGGACTTAAAGCATATGAGAGCTTCTTAACGAAATTGGTGAGACGAACTGCCATTATGATAAATGGGAATCCAACCAATTGTACAGGCAATTCAAACGAAGTTTCTTCCGTTGATCCTTCCATCAAACAGTCGAACAAAAGCAGAGATAATAGAACCCAGACGTAGCACACTTTTTTCACATCCATTTTAATTTAAATTTCGAACAGTACTGATTTTTTTTTTTGCACTTCACACGATAGTTTTAAATTTCGATTAAATCGATAAATTGTTGACACAAAAAAAAAACAAAAAGTATTTTCTGTGTTGAATTTTTTAAACACGCGACCTTATTGGATTACTGCGTAAAACTGACCGTGCCCAACTCAGGCATCTAGTCAGTGTTACTCGTTACGACATAATCGATGCAGTTTGAACATATTACTAAATCATTGGTCACTCATAATTAATCGGTGTAATGTCAGTTGGAATTACTAGTTATGGCCAATTTTGAATTATTGATATGATTACCTAATTAGCTTGAATTCCTTTGTGATGTAATACAAAAAAGCATCTTTACTTTTATTGACTGACTAATTTCACGCAAACTTAGGTATTTCAAACTCAAATTCACAACAAAATTATTATGTGACGGAACAAGGTACGAAGTCCGAAGCCAATTTAAACTTTTGTTTCTTAATCTTATAAAGTTTCAGTTTAATATGAAATCAGTGTCTAATCTCCAAATCAGTTTAATTTGTACCCGATTGCGAAACAAGGAGGGTGTTTTTCGAGTGTATGTATGTATGTATATTTTTTTGGCACGCCCTAGAGCCTAAACGGCTTGTTGTATTTTTATGTGAGTGGTATAAATAGATTCGTCTTAGTCGTGAGAGTGACACTGAGTACATCAAAATTAAAAAAAAACTAAATTAAGGCTTTTTGGCGCCAAAAAGTAACCTCAAAAAAAATGTTTTCAAAATAGGTCGAGAGTGGTATCAAAATAAAGTTTTTTTTTTACTCGATTACGAATATATACATAACTTATGTGTTTTATTAAAAAAACTGAATTTGAAGATGACAGATATTGACGCAGTCGGGTTTTTTGTTTTTAATAGTTTTACTTGATTAGCTTCTTTGATTAACAATTACTTATCTCTCATAAAATAATGAACTAAGGTAGGTATTTATTATTGATTGAAATGGGTTTGATATGACTTAAAAATCAACTCTCAAATTATATTTCTGTCTCACAGATGTCTTTATACTCTAATTTTCAGAGAAATAAATACTAATATATTAGACAAATATTAGTATTTCTTTCTCTGATCCTATTTTCAAATTTACACGAAAATTTGTTGTTTATTTGTTATGAGTTTTCCTGAGCTAACCTAACTTTGATGTTTCCTCAGCAAGCAACTATTGTTAATTTTACACTAAGTGCAGCAATTGAAAATTGAAACATTAAGAACAAACAATAGAGAAATATAAATTTGAAATAGCAACTGCCTGTGCATGCTGTTTATTGTTTGGAAAATGACATAACAACCAAATATGAAATACATTATTTTCCCATTATCAGCGTCTCTATTGTCTGTATTGAGGTCAAACTTATTTAATAGAATTTCTACAACAACATTGTTTTATATTGTGAAGTGTGTTTGGAAATCTAAAAAGGTGTCACTGCTTGTTAATGTTTAAGAAATTTTCGTGCACAAACACAATTTGTGGGGGTCTACTACCACAGCGTTTCCCAGTACGCAATCGCCATTCAAGAACTACATCTAGCAGTGGATGTTTTTTGACTGAGATGACGGTGGCTATGATAAAGACACTACTTTAAGAAGCCTCGCTTAAAGATCCCTCGAACATAATGACAGGCAAACACGTGAGCTGATAATATTTAAATGTGCGCGCTTTAAATTACTATACGGTACAAATATAACTAAAATAATAATCATCTTAGATAACACGAATATGAAGTTAATAATAATAATATTGTATTCAATTCTCTCATCATAAAAGTAGGTACAATTATGAAGAACAGATGTAGTTCAGTCGGACAACATAATTCGTTTGTAAAAAACGTGTCTGTGGTAGAAAACACCTGTGTTACAGATCACCGGGAGGAGGTGTAAGACCTCCTTGATAAGACAAAGTGTGGATGTTGAAATTATTTTGAACTAGATAATTATATTCAACTATAATTTCGACTATAATAATTCAAGCAATGGAGGTGATCAGATAACTTCAATAAATTACAACTATTAAAATTAAATCTTTTTTAAACGAGTAAACCCATCTCATAATCCTCATAATTATTTTTAAACAGTACCCATAAGTTTAATCTGATATAGCATTAACGCGTTCAAGTTGAATTTAAGCATTAATTTTTCAGAATACATTGAATTAAAAATCTATTTACAATATTTTTTGATTACGTCATAATTATTGTCAATATTACTACATTCGATGTTATTCAGTAGTTATAAAACATTTTCTGACACAGATTTTTATTGCAACTAGGCCACAAGGTAAAGATCGAAAGTGATCGACGCGCACGCAACTTTACTGACGCGACGCGAAGCATACGCAATAAAACGTATGTCATAGACAACGCCACCAAAGAGTACTAAACCCGATAAGGTAGATGACTGTCTATGGTGCCTTGTGCCCCACCAGACGTGTCTACTGTAATAGCTTTAACCATTAAGTAATATACTTTGACATGAAACTAATTAGGATAATAATATAATCTCACAGAACTTCGTATCTTGATAGCTAAATTAAAGTGATAAACCCTCTATGGTGTGGTCTACCTTTAGTATTATTGGACAATTCTTAAAGCAGACAAAAAAAATATTTTCTGTCAAAAATTTCATTAAATTTAGCTTATATAAACAAAGTGCAGCAAAAAAAAAGAATATATGTATTTATATCATTTGTCTAGTACCCACAACACAAGCTCTGCTTAGCTTGGGACTAGATGGCGTTGTGTTAGATGTCCGAAATATTATTATAATTACAATCATTTTTCGGGTTATTGTGCGTCCCCGTATTAATCGTTAGATAAATCTTTCAACAATATTAATAAACACTTGAACAGTTTAGATCGTAACATAAATAATTTTACAGAGTTTGTTCATTATATTACCAGGTAATTTCCGGATGGTAGAAACACAACATGAAATCTGTACAAAAGACCGCAAGAGAACCGCAGAGGTTTTTGAAATCGGATCTCACTAGAGTGTCAGAAAGGGGTTTATTTCCTTTCAAACATTTTTACATTTAGAGATGAAACTAAAATATTTTTCCTAGAGGTCTATTTTTTTCACTTGGAACTATTATTTAACTGTCTTTTGGATGTGGAGGACGATAAAATCCTTCTAAAAAGTAAATTATTGTATCTTTAAAGGGAATTCGTCTTCGGAACTACCGACCCGAAAGCCCAACTACCCTTAACTCTTAATTTTGATGATCCTGACTGCTAAGGTTTGTAAAATTCTGTGTTTCAGAACTCTGCGTTTTTTTTATTTTTATGGTTTAGTGGGCAAACGAGCAGATGCCTGATGGTAAGCGATTACCGCCGCTCACCAGAGGCGTCACAAGTGCATTGCCGACCTTTGGAGGGGATGGGGAAAGGGATGTGGGGAGGGGTTGGGGTATGGGCCTCCGGTATCCTCACTCACTCGGTGAAACACAGCGCAAGCGCTATTTCACACCGGTTTTTTGTGAGGCCGTGCTATCACTCCGGTCGAGCCGGCCCGTTCATGCCGAAGCGTGGCTAAACGGTAAAAACGGTTTGAGTGTTACTTATCCATATTTTATGAACAAAACTCATTTATGAAATTCATCACATTAAACATTTTTGCCAAATCTTTTGTGATGATGCATGCATGAAACCCATGCAATTCAAGGCCAACTCACTTTTAACCGATTTCATTTTGTTTAGTTAACTTGTTGGGTACCTAATTTATTTTAATTTAATTCGATAGTATTTATATTTTGATGTTATTTTAACAATACGTTCCGCTGTTTTTCAAATATTGCAATTAAATAGTTATTTTCCTGTGTATTGCATAAAAAAAACATCAAGCATTATGCAGTTAAACCGTGTCCCAGATATCTAATTAAACATAAAGTTGCAGCACTCACACAACGACAAAGACAGTGCATCCAAGTGTCCTCAATTACATTTCCTTAATCTTACGTAATGTTAGGAGAATCTACTACCTAGGTATAGTGTTCGTTAAAGTACTTGAAGCTATGTTATGTAAGGAATTATACTTAGCAATGTCTCATTTCTTCTCAGGCATCGTTAGGTATCACTGAGAGGATATACTTTAAGTTGTTTTGTTTTAATTATCGGATAGGTTTTTTTTTTAATTAAATGTATTTAATTTACTTGTCTGATCCCTAGAGTACCCTGCAGACGTATCCTTAATCACACAAGTAAAAATTAAACTTGGTTAGGTCTATTTCTGTAACTATCTCTTCGGAGATTTAAACAAGTATTAATTATGTTAATAGTTACATTCTGTAGTCAAGGGTACGCTAATAATGTTGACAAACAAAGAAGTAGGTAAAATAAACTTTTTTTTTAAATTTAAGTGTTTTATTCGTTGGGTTAAATTTCAATTGAACATATGTATTGCTTAAAAGTTAAAATTTATAGTAAGAAATAATGTTCAATGATAAATATCTAAAGTTATTCACACTTTCACAATATCATTTTCAGTCAAAACACTAAGGGCCAGTTTCACCGCTTAGTGTTTTGTTCATCATTGGATTGATTACAGAACTTTTGGATGGCCATATATACCTATACATACGTATAGGTATATATGGCCAACATTTATCGGTCAAATAATGGTATAGGTTAGAAATGGTTTAACTGCCAATAAGAATCCAGACATTGCAATTTTGACGAAAAACGTATGTTACGAACTCTCTGGTTCCCAAGCATACTACGGACGCAAGCCACGGTCTTAAAACGTACAATGCAGCAGTGTGCTGTATTAAACGTTTCTACACTAACTTTTAAACTCGCGTTCCATGATATATTAACAAGTTTTACGGGAATTAAATCGGGAATACGGGAATACGGGAATTAAACGTCAGGCAAATCAGAGGTATGTAATACCTTTTAATAAGGGATCGCGTTAATTCCCGTAAAAATAATTGTTAATAAACGTTTCTAGACACATCTCGAGCCAATCCACCATAACGGGTCTTACCGCCGCAATAACGGCGTGCCCAATAATACTACACACTTAGTACTCAGTTACTGTCCTAAGCATTATAAGATATTAGTATTTCCTACAAATATAATGCTAAAAAGCAGTTTAATTTTTAACTCAATTCAAAACTTTTACCTTCCTAGAATATTGCGGTATTTTTCAAACAGATTTTTTTCTAAAATTTAATATCTCACCTATTACTAGATTTTTACATAGATAAAGACGGAAAAAAAACAAATCATTTCTCAAGAAACTCGGCGGTGATGTGATGTAATGTTTTCTTTTGTATTTTCTCTCGATATCCAGTACATATGTTTATGTAAATATATCAATAACCAATATTGGGGAAATTTATGTCTACGCATCATATTTATTTGGCATTGATATTTCAGAGAGATATCTATCTCTCTAACTACCTATCGCCATCCACTGCTGAACGAATGTTCAGAAGTAGACTGTAAAGTCTGTTGATGATAGAAATTTAAGTATTTTTTTAAGTTGGTACGATCGTGTACCAATTATTTTTTTTACTTTTGCGATTAATTTTCTTAAACTAACTTAACTTACTTACTTCTACTGTTTCGTCTCAATTTCTGTTTAAAATTCACAATTACAACGCAACTCACCTTGCATAGAAATTATTTCCTTGTTCCACTGAACTGAGAAGTAGGTGAGGAGCAATCTTGTTTTTATTTTAGCCTTAAAAAGGTTGTAATACTGAAATAACAAGGCTCTCGGTGGCGACACGTAATAGGGTGCTTATACCCACCCTTCGTCGAGAACCTGCGGGAATCATTCCCAACACTGAAAGTAGAAGATCTCGCGGATTTTTAGCGCCTGAATTGTTATAAGGGCACTGTTTACCTAGAAAAGTTTTTTTTTATTTATGATACTTTTATACTAGGTACTGTTTTCAAAAAGTTGAGTTGTTGTGGCCTATGTATAAAAATACAGAGTTTGTGGAAGGACCGCATGACATCATTCAATTTAAGAAGAAATAAATATATTAAATGGTTTTTCATTGAGTCTAATATTTTCAATATCTTGATAAATGAATGTTTTTTTTATCAACATTACAAAACTTAAACCTTAAATATAAAATTTTTGAAACAAACAATTAATAAAAACGATAACTATTCTACAATGTCAGTCATTAAAATCAGTTCTATAGATTAGACACAACAGTGGAAAATACAAACATACGCAAACTGCTTAAAATATTATGCATTCTTTTGGCTTCTCGTAGTCGGGTAATAAAAACAGTTCATCAGCCATAGAAATCACAAACCTAATAATTCAGATAATATATTTAAAGTTAAAGTAAACTTTGAATGAAAATATGTTAAAAGACATCTTAGAGGAATAAATTGGTCAACCGTGGGATATAAAGGTGTGGGACGAAAATAAAAAGCGCAATCTATTCCCAGAGGTGTCATGAAAAGTGGGACCATAAATCAGAAATATAAGCAACTTGCGAATGTTATTCATTTGGTTATTGTTCGTGTTTTTGTATATGTACATATTATTCAATATGAGAAATGAAAGATACACGATCGTACCACCTTTTTTGCTTGCATAACATTAACGATAATGTTGGTCTAACTCTAGGAGGTCTATAAATTGAAGCCTAAATAAATGAGACACAATTTCATGTTAACTATTATTTGTTAATGTTAAGTAATAATTTAATAATAGTGAGTTGCTCATAGTATTTGAATTTCATTATTTGAATTCTTGCCTTACACTCACAGTATAAAAGTAAATGTTATAAAATGATAACAAAAATTAAACCGACTTCAAGATTTGACTCGATTTCTCTTGGATGCCATCATCAGATCTTAGTGTCCTTATCATGGTACCACTGTTGGGATATCTCCTATCCATTTAAAAGAATCATCAAAATCGGTTCATAAAAGAATAAGTTATCCGCGAACACACACAAAAAAAAAAAAATATATATATATATATATGTCATCATGCTATTTAACATTGAATCGCGTATTGCGCGCTTTTTTTTAAATTGAATTAGCAAATTTTTAAAGTGAAATCTTTTTTAGCCGCGTCGAGCACTTTTTGGTAGGGGAAAATCTTATGAGTTCGCGTCACCGACATGCTAATGTTTTTTGAAGTGATAACTCCTTTAGCCGCGTTGAGTATTATTTGATAAGAGAAATTCTTATAGCTTCGCGTCAAAGACATGCTAATGTTTTGTGTTGATAATTTTAATTTAAACATTATGAAATTTGTAATTTATTTTATTTTTTTATTAATTTATTTAATTAATTTATTTGATTTTACAAATAACGTTCCCTATGACTACCATTTTTTTTTATTTAAAGTGAATTACTTAATGTACCCAATTTATTAAAAAAACGATTTGTAATTATAGAAAATAATCTTTCATAATTTCCAAACCAAAATTGAATTGTTCAGGAAATGTACCTTAATTTTTTTTTAAATATTATAAATTTTTCAAAAGTTGAAAAATGATTATTAGGAAATCAGGAAAGTTCCAGGGATTTATTAATGTTATTTTTGTTATAATAACCAATTAAAATACAACGTTCATAGTTCTTATGCACAACTGCATGACACTCCATAAATCTTCAATCAGCAAACTTCATTTAAATTTTATAAATGTATACAATATTTATGAATTAGGCATATTTCATTGCTACCATTTATCGCTGCGTTTATTTCTTCATGCTAAAGTAAATGAGGAAAAATGGGCTTGCTTTATACGGTTTCCCTAATTTAGATACTAAATTGCCGGTATTAATCTCAATTTCACTTACTCAGACTATGTTTAACGGTCGTCTACAGTACGTGAGTTTTTTCTTAACAGTCGTATGCAATGAATTTAAATGATGATGATTTTGATAACAACATATAAATAAAATGATATCATAGAAATGATTGATTACTATTGCTAGATAGCCAATAGAGCTCTGATGCGACTTTTATATTTATTCTAAAATAATGAGAACTGATAAGATAACATCTTAAAGATAAAGATAACATCTTAAACTATGCACGTCGTAAAAAAACTGAAACTAAAAAAAAATACTACTTACAAACTTTGTGCATAGTCAAGAAAAAAAAAAGTTTCCATAAATTAAAAAGTTACTTTTGCCGCTTCACTACTCATCTGAAGTTTGAATAAAAAAATTTTAGACATCTTCTTAGGAGGGGATACATGATGACGTAGGTGTCCCTGAAAAGTTTTCTATCGGGAAGTTTTCTGAACTTATAGGCATTCTCCGTGTGGTGAATTATTAAGTTACCACATTGTCAATATCCCTATTTATCCCATGTGTGTCGTAAGATGATCCTAATGAAACAAGCTACGCGGTGTAACATAAATGAAAAGAGAAGGAACAAATCAATAAAAAATTACAATTGCTTTACATATTGAAGAACATCATACTCAAAATCTAGTAGCTTGTTGTGCTCAAGCGGATGCCTGTATCATTGTTTTAATAAAAATATACACATAAAATAAACGTAAAAGTACATACCTGATGTCACTAAGGTCCCTATTTTGATGATAACTCACCCTAACCATCATACACAACCAACGAATTACTGTCATCAAGTCAAATCACATGGCATCATAGGCAGAAATTTTTAAACAATCGTACCAAGTGATTTTGCAAAACGCAATTCACATTTCATCATCTCACCGGCCATGGGCTGCAATTTGACTTTCAAAAGTATTGCTTTATGTTTTATGCATTAGTACGCGTTTATACCGTTGATATTGTACGTTCTGAAAAGCTATATCATCCTTGAATAATGAATTATAAGTTACTTCAACTGCGTGATACTTTATAAATACAATTTTATTTATACATATCTAATGATAGCAGAAGCATCACTAGCCCGCCATGGTGTAGGTCACCAAACTGTATTGTTGCATAGTCTGCATTCGCAGTGAGTATGATGACTCTTGGATTCTGCTTATGCTTACCAACAGGCGGAGTAGACTCATATCGGCAGGGCCAAACATAAAAAAAATGTAAGTACTACATAGTGCGTTTGTAGACGAATTAAGAATACAGATTGACACTACTCCTATTCATCCTTTGGGTCTCGTGAGAGCCGACTTGGGGAGCAAGATGCGCAGAACAAAAGTACTACATAGTAAAATGAAGGTTTAAAAAAAGCCTATATCAACCCGTCTTGTAAAATAGGTCAAAACCTTAAATTTTTATTAGGATTTACTATTGGACCTTCTTATGTCTAACAGTGGATGTATTATAGGATGTGTGACGAAGTATTTATACAGTGAAATAAATTAGTGATATCAGGCAGTATATAAGCGTTAACTACGTATATACCACACAAATGTGTGGCGATGTGACGTCAATGACGCGGTGATAGCGTTGCTGCTACAGTGATGCCGCTTCGCTTTTGCATTCGACAGCGAAAGTGCTTTATTCGCTCGCGCATATCATGATGTGTGGCGTTTTTATTAGCTTACATTCCAAGCTTTATTTCTCTTAAATATGAAAGTGGAAGACAATGAAACCATATGATGTTAATTAATTTAGCGTGTTAATTTTAATTATCTTATTATTTTAACTCGTTAAAATGTTCTAGTTAAAGATTTTGTGAATGATGACCGTCATTTTCGTCTAAAATATATCAAGCATTTTTACGTTATAGGTAGTTCGACAGACTATTGATCGACATGAGACTACAGTTCTTCTAAAATCAAAATGTGGGGGTTTAATTGAATGAAAGAGCCGTCAGACTCTGTTACACTTTTAAGCTTCATTAACATTAGATCTAATATTATTAATAATTCAACAGATCTATAAATATTTTATCTTTCAAAGTATCCAACAAAAAGCAACAACCTATGCGCAGTTAATATACCTACTCGGCCTACTACTACAGTTACTAAATACACCGTCCAACTTTGCTACCGTAAATTTAAGAATTCGTAAAATACCTATCCTGGGGTAAACCATGAAAGCCGCTCCCCGTTCTCTAATGCAGCAATTAAGAAATTAAGGCATTTAAATATGAATACAATTCATCGTCTGTAATTCAATAAAAAATATGAAAACTTTTTGTTAACCATCTAATCTGGTAGTACGAACCCATAACAAACCCGTGAGAGAGCCACGCTTCGGCATGAATGGGTCGGCACACTCGTGGTTTTCCAGTGTGAAAAAGCGCTTGCGCTGTGTTTCACCGAGTGAGAGAAGGATACTGGAGGCCCATACTCCTTCCCATATCCCTTTCCCCATCCTGTAAAGGTCGGCAACGCACTTGTGACGCCTCTGGTGTAACGAGTGTCCATGGACGGAGGTAATCGCTTACCATCGGGGGATACGTCTGCTCGTTTGCTCCCTATACCAAAAAAGAAACTAATTTTAAATTATCCAATAGACATCGTATTAATAGTGCACACAAAATTTCTTCTAAACTTCTTATGATTTCTGTCAGCAAAGTTTTTGGTACATAATTTGAAAGACACTGAAATAAAACTCCGTTAAATATTAAATCTTATAACATTCAGTAACTGAAAGAAATATAAATTTAAAATGAAGTATTATTGTTATACTTACTTGTTTAAATATTCGTAATTTTTAAGACATAAAAACATATAATTATTCACAAACTTACCTTTTCCTTCTATTATAGGAACTGTAAACACAGTTATTGCCGCAACCAGACACAGTTTCAAACACATTGTGAAATTAATAGGTATCTATTACTCTCAAAATAATACAACAATAATCTCACAACACAGACACTGGCATTCTCGCGGTAGCTTTCATACGAATGACAGTTTTTGCGCAAAATCATTTCAAGAAACAATGTTCAAAACCATAAAACTGTATTGGGAAAACGTGGCCTTTACAATCTCAATGAAGCATTCAGAATCTACTAATGAATTTCTGATTACCCATTCATTTTTATAATTTGCTGTATTTTGAGGTCAATATTATTATTAAGAACTGAAAATTGTATAATTACAATCAGTGGGATGTACAATTTCACAGTACTTTAACGGTGTCTTAAATCATTACCGTTTACACTGTTTTCATTTCTGTAATTAAGCTATTATTACTATGCCCTTTCAATATTGTTGAATTATTTTAAACATATTGTCAGAACGAACGAAATAAACTGTACTGAAGTCTCGGGTTTGATTTCCAGGTAGGATCAAATCTTTGAATGATCTGCAAATAAGTTTTTTGGAGTTTAGGCATTTTCTATATAAAATACTAGCTTGTGCAAGCGACTTCTTTTACACACCCTTTAGGAGTAAATTAGGCGATGAAAGTCTGCGTCTTAGTGCTAGTCTTAGTTCTCATTTACGTTATATAAAGAACCTACATGCAAAATTTCAGGATTATTGGTTCAATGGTTTGGACTGTGCATTTTTGGGTATGTCAGTTACCTTTGTAAATATTTGTTTCGGAGTTTGGGTGTGTTCTATGTATAATATGTATATATCTACAAAAAAAAGTATATATGTATTTGTATCAGTTGTCTTAGTACCCATAACACAAGCTCTGCTTAGCTTGCGACTAGATGGCGTTGTGAGTTAGATGTCCGAAATATTTATTTTAATTATTTATATTTTATATTTATGTATATACATAAATATAAAATATATTTATGTATATACATAAATATATCTATATAGATATACGTATTTAAGAAAAATAATATATAAATATGGAAACAGTCAATCTAGCTTTGATAGTACAACCTTTGCTTAGTTTTTTTTATATATTATAGGGTGCAAACGAGCAGACGTATCACCTGATGGACGCCGTCCATGGACACCCGTAACACCAGAGGTGTTACAAGTCCGTAGCCGACCTTTGGGGGGTGGGGAAAAAGATGTGAGGAGAGGTTGAGGTATGGGCCTCCGGTATCCTCACTCACTACAAATGATCACTAACAGGTACATTTAATATAAATGTAGGTGTGCATTATGCGTCCAATTATTACTTTAATTAGAAATAGTTTTTACTAGAAATAAATCTCAATATATTTGAGAACAATGGACTATGAGAATGTCGTTTATAATAAATCAGTAGTTAAGAGAATTTATTTTTATATTAAGGCAACTTCATGTGAAGTGTGTGATGTGACACAATATAATTTACAAACATAAATGAAACACAAAGATATACATGGCTCAGAATAATAATAATCGAGGAATCACAAATACTGTTGCCTCATGTGGAATCGAATCTACAATACTAATTGCAGAAGGAAGCAGCGAGGTGTTCGCTTTAACCCCAACGCTATTTGTGCAGTGATGCCGTAGGGAATGTGCTCACAAGCTTACCTTCTCTAATCTCTTCCAAGACCAAAAGGACTTACTTTATTGCATTCACCTATGTAAAGAACGAATAGACGATGGTCAAATAGCACTATGTGTAATTTCAGGTAAGACGAACGCCGATATTAATCTTAATTACCTTCACTAATGTATTTTTCATTTAATGAATAACGTACTCTTTCTGATACCTGCCCCCTGGCCAAGTTGATAATCAATAAACGTAATCGATAGGTAATAGAAATTAACAAATGTATGAGAATGGCGTCATCTCAACGCTAGGTTACGTGGTCAAAACAGGGAATAGAGAGTAGAAAGAGATTGCGAGACACACTTGCGTCTACACTGGAAAGCAGTTTCTTTACCTGAGTATGTGTGCGTGAATGGGTAATTGTGTTCTTATTTAACGTAAAAGCGGATCAATTATTATACCAGATACATTAAAAAAACTGGTTTGAAATAGCAACTTTCGGTGCTTTTCAATAAAGTTTAAATTTGTATCTTTACCTATATCACATATTATATTTGACAGACAACCGTAAGGATAGCATAATGAATGTACGCCATGTACTCTAAAGGTCGGTACTCACATACGGTATTACTCGATTTTACTCCAAGACGAGTAAAAATTAAGGTTTGGATCGCAAAACTCACAACTCGAAGGCTCGCATCGAGACGGCTCGATAGAATTTAAACAAAGTATTTTTTTATTATAAATGGGACAAACTTGCTAAATGTAGTCTCCTTTGTTGAACAGACATCATTTGGCTCGATCGGTTTGCTGAAAACTGAACGGCGAGCCAAAATATGCGTCACTTGATCAATCAATGCTGAATGTGTGGACGAAAGCCCGTGCCGTGGTTCTTACTCGACATGTTTGCTTGATCGAGTAAAACCGTATGTGAGTACTTAGCATAAGAAAGAGCGCCTTTAATTGTTTTTTTTTTCTTTGTGATCGTCTAATTAACTATCGTTGTAGGTAACTCTGGGACTCGTTTGCCAAACAACAACAACAAAAACACCACTTTATTGTCAAAATATTTTCAATAAAGGTTGTAATAATATAGTTAATAATAGTGAACTAACGACTTGCTACATCATCATTATGTCAACCAAATAATGTCTACTGCTTGACCTATTCTTAAACAGCTCTAAAGCTAATCCATGAAAGCGTCTTATCCTAAGGATAAACATACGGTTTTGTCACAAACAAAGATGTATGTTTGTGACAAACATACATATTTGTTTGTTACAAACAAACACTACTAGTGATAGTAGTAGCTATACGTTGAGCTAACTTTCGAAAATGTTGAATAAAAAGCATAAGACAACTATTATTTACAAAATTACTAAAACTAACTCCAAAGTACTAACTTAAAAGTAATTAAAGCAGATTCATTATCCAACTTTTTAATAAAAATTAAGTTACCTTTGTATAAACGGAGTTTGTCAGTTTAGAAGTATTAGGTTTGTCTAAAGCCCTTGGGCAGTACAAGCGAATAAAGTTAAAACAAGTTAATTAAGTCGTGATAAATTAGATTTAGGCAATCAATCACGGTTAAGATAAGCAAAAGGAAGAACGCTGACTTCCTTTAGATCAGACAGATAAAAAATCAAATGAAGTGAATTCTCAGGCAACTTTTTTTTATGTATGGGCCATACATAACATGTCAAAATGATTCTACTCACTGCGACTACTACTGGTCACCATACTCATTGCGAATGCAAACAATGCAAGAATGCAGCATGGTGACCCACACCATGACTATGACCCACACATATAACTCTTCGTTACTCTTACCCGCAGCTTCAACGAATATTTGGTACAAAAGTCGGCTATGTCAATTTTCTATAATAATTTCTGTAAAAACTGATGCGACAGGGCCAACATGATGTAAGGCATTTTTGAAGTATAATTACTCCATTAAGTGCTTCCGTAGGAGGTTTTTTAAATTTTTACAAGAACTTATATTACAAGGTTCATTGTTATATTCATAACGTACTTCATCTGTGATAAAAGTAGTACTTAGAAAAGGGGAAATATACGTGGTAGAAATTAAAACGTTGATAGATATAAATCTATATTTTAGGGACTATAAATATCCGTCTGTCAGCGATTTTTTGGTAAGAAATCCATTTACAAACTCCATTCTACAAACATGATTACGAAATTTCCAGGACTTTAAAAAGATTTAATTCAAAACCTATTTCAATGAGGTTGGCGCATTTGTAAAGAGAGATATTAACGATTGTGTAAACAAACATCATTCAATTTATCTCAACGGTACGGCTTCGGGGAAAAATAATCAAAGTGGTTATTCATTTATGCATTTTAAGGAACTTCCACATTCAATTTTATAATTGCATTCAGATTGCGTTTTATTTTATCTACACAAATAAATAAAATTGGAGTATCTGTTTGTTATATTAAACCAATCGTTTTTTACTAAATGCATGTTTGTATACATGGTACATATACGAAAATAACATTTTTTACAATTTTTGTTTGTCTGTCTGTCTCTTATTATTCCGGCTAATCTCTGGAACGGCGGAACTGATTTTGACAGGACTTACACTTGATAGGTACTTTTAGTAACTTAGCTACTTTTTTAGACTAACTTCGCCTCGCGGTCATTGCTAAACATGCCTTTTACACGAAAGTAGGTAAGCAAATACATTAGCGTATGGATAATTGTATTATAAAACTATTTTCTAGAACGAATGGTAAAGTTATGCTCCGTTTGTATCTAGAGAGCGTTGAGTAATAAAATATGAAATACCAACTAGTGACGTCATGCCTAGGTGCCGCTTATTTGCCTTAATATTGATTTGAAGACACTAAAAATTTTATACATAAAATTTATACTCGAAGACTCACAAACCTTTAAAAAAAGTACTCCTACCTCCTACCTACGTCCAGTTGCTTCTGACCCCTGCGTTGCAGGCTTTATGGATTCACGTCAAACAATTTGACGTTGACTGCACGGATGGCGAATTGGACTTTGAGCGGTCACCTCATTACTTGTCACCATGAGGGGGTAAATTTAAACGTCATATGGGACAATACTGTGAGATTCTTAAATTGTTGTTCCTAGTCTGAGTGTTTTTGTATCCGTTTCGTGTACGACTGTTAAGTCCCCGCGACTTGTTTGAATAGTAAGTGAATCAAATCAAATGTGCAGATAATAAATGTGTGTTATGTTTATATTTATTACTAGGTTTTGCCTTAGTGTTCACCCGCGCATAATATGTTGGTTTTCGCGGTAAAGAATATCCTATGTCCTTCCTCAGGACATATCAAATTTCAATAAAATGAATGTTGCGGTAACAGACAGACATTATAATATGTTATTATATTATAATATATTAGTATGGAAGTATGGATTTTACCTTTCTACTTTGTGTTAGTAGTAACTGCCGTTTTTCAAGTTGGTACGCCACTATTGCGTGCATGACGTTTAGTGCGGTAACAATCCACACATATCATTATGTACATATATAAATAAAAATTGGGTCACACGTACTACTCCACTGCCTATGAACGATCCTGTGTAGTATGTTATATAATAGGTATTAGAGCCACGCTGCTGATTTCAGCAGGAACGGGTCGTCTCGACCGGGGCGGTACTACCCTCGCACAGAAAATCAACGTAAAATGACAGCGTTCGTGCTGGCGTGTTTCGTTGGTGAGTGCGAGACCGCAGGCCTAATGATGCAGAAGCATCATTAGGCTGCCATGGTGTGGGTTATCATGCTGCATTGTTGCATTGTCTGCATTCGCAATGAGTATGGTGAATACCACTCTTGGACTTTACTTATGCTTTTTATGAGGCAGAGAGTCCAAAATGACTACATTTTGGCAGACCCATAAATAAAAAAAAAGTATTTGGTTATATATCAACCAATCGCCGTCCACTGCTGAACGAAGGTCTAAATTTTATTACGTACTTAAATATCATGCTAATTAAAAACCTATGTCATCGAATGATATCAATAAAAATCATACATTTGATAAAAAGTTTACTATTGAGCGATCGAATTTAGTCGTTAGCGTACCTGTCTGTAAAACTAGAGCGAGTCGATTCCCACCTATGAAAAATAATTTATGTGTAATTATTTCGATCATAACGAACTGATACGATGACTATGTTTCATTGAAAACTAATATTCAAATAATAAATATAGTTTTTTAATATACTTTAAATTTTACTATTCTGTTATTACCAAGTGAACTACCTCGTTGGTCTAACGGTTGACGTATGAGACTACCGATCAAGAGGTCCCGGGTTCGAATCGCGGGTTGATCCAAAAGTGTTATTGACTTTTCTGATTATGGAAATATGTACTTAATAACAGCTCGGAGTTCGGCAGTTTGGGTCTGAACAGCCGTGACTGGGAGAACACGTTCTCGGTCCTGCGCCTGATCTTTCCCCGATCGTTTCGGATAACCGTCCCATTGAATTATAAGAGAGAGGGAACAGAGATTGCACCTGTTTTTGCACAGACAGTTGTGCAATAAAATATATCCTCTGTAGTTGGCTGGTTTTTGTGGAGATGGGCCGCCGTGGCCGTAATCGGATAGGAGAATATCATTACTAGCTGACGCGGATAACAACCCGTGGTGGAACAACAACTGAAATAAAAGTAACCTTGGTTACTGCTTATATGATCAGCTATCTGCCAGTGAAAGTTCCGTCAAAATTGGTCCATCTGTTTTAGGGATTAGCAGTAACAAACAGGCAGAAGGACAAAATTATTAAAAAAAATAATTATGTAGTTGCTGTATATACTTTCATTTACATTTATTGAAAAGCTAATTTGAATTTACAAACAGAAACTAACAAAATTTGAAACAACAAGCCCGATGACCTGACTATAAACATGTGATTTTGTAACCATATTGCCATATGAATCGAAATGTATTTTTCCTTCTGGGGTGATTTGTGATACTTAATAAAAGCCAACAGCTGTTCGCAACCTTTCCCAGATACTCATATTTCCAGCTTTTATATTGTTGCAAAAAGAAAAATGTTTGCACAGTGAACTGGATAAAATATTCGAAATCTATACTTAAAAAATAACATGTCCTGATTGACTGACTGATTCATCATCGTCGAGCGTAAACTATTAAGGTTAGGGCTACAAAATTTGTTGAGTATGAACATTTCATTGAGCAGACACCCGCTAAGGAAGGAATTTTGGAGTTTCTACCCCTATGGGGGTTTAAAGTTTATATGGAAGTCCGTCATTTTTAAGTTAGAAACATGAAACTTTACATTTAGGCTACTGATTAAAAATGAGTTAACACATATTTAAGCGTTTCTGGATATTCTACCCCTAAGGGGTGAAATAGGGGCTGCCATTTCGTACATAAGTTAGTCTGAAAGATCGTCATTTTTAAAGTTAGAAACATGAAACTTTATATTTGAGCTACTGATTAAAAATGAGTAGACACATATTTAAGCGTTTCATATTAGCCATATTAGCCTCATAACTGATAACCGTAAGAGTAGACAGGTTCTTGAGTGGAGACCGCGTCTCGGCAAACGTAGTATAGGACGTCCACAGGCCAGCTAGAATAATGATCTGCCCAAGACGGCTGGTAGGTGCTGGATCCGAGAAGCCAAGGATCGAACCAAGTGGCGTGAAATTTGAGATGCCTATGTCCAGCAGTGGACTGCGATGATGATAACGATGAGATACCTATTTAAGTATTTCTGGATTTTCTACCTCTAAAGGGGTGAAATATGGGTTGAAAGATTTGTAAGGCAGTCCGTCATCTTTAAGTTCGCAAAATGAAACGTAATCTTTGAGGTAATAGTAAAAAACGATTAGATACGTATTTGAATTTTTCTGAATATTCTAAACCTAAGGGGTAAAATAGGAGTTGACATTTCGTATATAGGTTTTTTTGGTCAATTCAGTCCTCCTGATCCGGTCATTGGGGTCTGAATCGGTACGAAAACCCAACTGGTATCACTTAAACTGATTTCACTGTTTATGTTAAAAAAATATCTGTTAAAACTCAATATTACCACCTAAAGTAAAAATCCTACAACTCTAAGAACATCAAGAATAAAGTACAAAATCCTATAGTAGTTTCAAATCTTACTTGTTTAACAGCACATTGCTTAAAATAAAGGAAAGGCGCTATTTAATACGTGACAACTAAATATTACCGCAACTGCACGAAACACCAACTGAATGTTCAGGAATTTTCCTCGGAGTGTTATGTAAGCGACGGTAAATAGCAACTCATGAGCATTTAATGTAGGTGAATATTTTATTCGTACAATTATTTAAGTTTTACTCGACGTGTTTTCTCTGAAAATAATTTATCTTGTGATAACCGTGTAAAAGTTTTTACACTAGAGCCCATAAACACACACTTAATAATAAAAAATGAATATAACGTAGTAAAATACTCTCTTTATCTTCTCCTTCTTTTGTCATTATCATCAATTCTGAGTCGCAACCCTTATATGAAGCCACCCAGCGAGGGTGGTATGGATCGTAGTGCGGAGAGTAGAACAAACTTGGTTTGCTCTGGGCAACGGTCTACTGCTCTCTTTATCTTTACAACTAACTCTGATCGACCAATTCATAAACGCAGAACCTAAAGCGTTATATATAGCCTACAGGCTATGTATATATAAAGCTTGAAATTTTGGAAGCTTTTAATGTTGTAATCCTTCACTAAGAAAGGTTAATACATAATAATATTCTACGAACAAAATGAGTGATTATATTTTGTTTTCTGTTTGAGTACCTGTATTTCTTTTAAACCTAACTTTATGAAGAACTTCTAGAAGAGTACTTGCTTAGCTTTTGGTGCCGTTTGTCTGGAAAATTTATATTCAGACATATAATCTGATTTTGTAAATTTATAATGTGAAATTAAATTAAAGCGTCATATGTATATTATGAACACACCTAATCCCATGACAAATACTGGGTGATATTTCAAAACGGAACAGATGTATGCGGTAACAGTTGCTCAATAATTAATGTCCTCACCCCAAGTCATTAGCAAAACATAACGGCACAGTTACAAAGGCCTATACGTCGTGCATTCTTAATCAAGTGTGCAATACGCTTAACGCTTAACCAACATGAATTTAATATAGCAGTAATCAGTCTTAATAGACTCTGTATCATATTTAAGTGATGTGTCTAAAATACTGTAGGTATGTGTATGCTTATGAATGTATCAGTATAATAGTTTTGAACTAGTTGAAGCTGTCATGAGGATAGCCGATAGAAGTAAAAACTCAAAACTATGAACAAACAGTTGTTTAAGCTCATCTAAAATAAACCTCTTTGCTCTTTAATAAATGCGCGATAAAAAGAAGTAAAAAAAAATCTAATTGAGATGATGTTATAAAAATAAAGGTTAATGCTTTAAAGTATAAATATATAATAGTCATGTCATAATTAGACAATGGAGCCATCAGCTGTCATCATGCACATTCGCGTAACCGCCCTGGGCCCCCGTCTTACGATTAGGTCCCGTGTCATGACGCGACGTATCCTGACGCGAGTTTATCATGTTTTACCCATCCCATAAAAAGTACATCGGCGTAGCTAAAGAAGTATTCACTTCAAAAAATTATATAAAACAAAAGTGGCAAAACCTTATCAGCTATTTACCAATCTTTAAGCGAGTAGACAAAATAAATTTGCATTACTATACCTATATGTCCCCATCATCGGCCTAACGTAGTACACTGCTGGTCATAGTCCTATCCAATCGGTCATCCAAAATCCTTGTTATATAAGTAAAAAAAAAAAAAAAGTTTGGATTCCGTACCTCAAAAGGAAAAAAATTGAACCCGTAGATCACTTTGTTGTCCTTCTGTCTGACTCTCCAGACCCTTTACTCAGGATAGCGTGGAGGTATCGAGCTGAAATTCTTATCAAATACTCTAATTTATTGTCCCTTGGAGCCGTGAGAAAATCATACTTCTAAGCCAGCGCAATCAAAAGATACAGCCGTTTATGCAGCAAATTAAAAAAAAAGTAAATAAAATAGAATTTCGACCCACTGAAACTATTGTCTCGGGAGATCATCCTGTCCAAATTATTCATAACCTATGTATAACGAAGTAGCCTTGCTTTACATTTAGAATTATATCTCAGTCGCCATTCATCTAGGGATTTGCAGAACGCTGCAGTAACTACGGACTCATCTCTTTAATTTTTAAGTCAGCAAAGTCTTGCTGCACATTAGACTTAATTCGTATTTGCTCTTATCTGCTCTTAAGTAAAGATATGTCTACGTGCTTGGCGAATCATTAAAAATGCCCAAGATTTCCAACAATTCACACAATGTACTCGAATTTTTTTACCACTCGCAATTCATTTTAGCCTACTTTTAGCTTACATCTATATAACATTACTCGTGGTTGCAAAGTGGTCAAAATTCGACCATAATTCGCTTAATTATTAGCTTTTTGCCTACTCATATATACTTTAACTTTTTATACTACTCCTTTCGCATAGTTTTAAAACAGGTACAAAGTTTTTTCTTCACTTGGTTCTTTATAGACTAGGGGGCAAACGAGCAGACGTATCACCTGATGGTAAGCGATTACCACTGCCCATGGACACCCGCAACACCAGAGGCGTCACGAGTGCGTATCCTTTGGGGGATAGGGAGAGATATGCGGGTAAGGGTTGGGGTATGGGCCTTTGGTATCCTCACTCACTCCGTGAAACACAGCGTAGGCGCTGTTTCACACCGGTTTTCTGTTAGGCCGTGGTATCACTCCGGTCGAGCCGGCCCATGCATGCCGAAACGTGGTTCTCCTACTGTTATTTATTTTCAGACTTTCTCTATAATTTTATTCTAATAGACTTAATATTTTTATGTCATTTTTTAGATACATATCTATAAAAAATATAAAGGTCAGGCTTCAAACTAGGTCTCTAAAACTTTCTTGTCTATTAACATAATTGAGCGGTTATTTCAGCTTCGTGCGCCTTCCAGCCATTGCTATATATCTCTACACAGCCGAGACACTCCTGATGAGCTCTATCACAAACGAAAGGACATGAACAAATAGTTTACTCCATTTAAATGCACATAAAACTGTACTAATCGATTTATAAACCTAGGAAACCGTTCACTCAGAATTTCTTTTGAAGATTTGGTTGAAGTTTTTTTTAATGTACGGTTTCTCAAGGTAACTGCTTAAGTTATAAGTACTCATTCAACTTAGAAATAAGTAGATCGTATAAATATTTTAAATATTTAAATATAAATATTTCGAACATCTAAGCACACAACGCCATCTAGTCCCAAGATAAGCAGAGCTTGTGTTATGGGGTACTAGACAACTGATACAAATACATATATACTTTTTTTTTTTTGTAAATACATAGATGTTATAGATAGAACACACCCAAACTCCGAAACAAATATTTGTAGATCATACAAACATTTGGTCCGACTCGGGAATCGAACCCGAGACCTCATGATCAGCAGTCGCTCACGCCAACCGCGAGACCAACGAGGCAGTCAAATATAAAATATAAGTATGTTACAATAGCTCATAGATTGCGTTCGGTACACATTCCATCAAAAGAATTAGAATATCTAATGCGTAGAGCTAACTCACTAAATTGTGAGTTATGTAACATTGAGGGCGATGTTCAACATTTGTTGATGGAATGGGTCAAGAATCAATCTTTAAGACATGTAATAATGACATAGTTAAACCTGAATTGTTTGGATGTCAGCATAACTCAAACTGTTTTGGCTATACCGACGTTAGAAAAGCTATTAAATTGTACAGACTAGCATATAATATGTAAATTGATATTTGTTTAAGTTAAGGCCTTATGGGAGTGGAATACCCTAATAGGGCAAAAGTCCCTTAAAAAATAAAGAGAAAAAAAAGTACCCATTCTGGGGTTAGTGATCAGTTTGGTGGTATGTCAATAAACAAGTTACATTTGTACTCCGTTTCCAATTAATAAGCATCTTAATGGAAAAAAAAAGTAGAAAAATATGTTAGTTCCTATTTAAGAACAGATAAAATTTAAAAAGAGGAAAAATTGATTTTAATGAAACAAATTGATATTTTATACTTTCAGAAGTTAAATTACAACTAAATTTACTTGAACTTACAGCGTACCTAACTATAACAAGTTCTTTACTTGATGCCCGTTATATTTTTAATCCAATCTAAATTATGTGCTACGTCAACGTAATAAGTCGCACAGTCCCGATGTATATGCTCATTATCACAACCGGCACTTATAACTCCGATTAATCTGCCTTTCGTTACTAGCGGCCCACCAGAGTCACCGGCACCAGCTCTCACGGTACTATATGTACATAATAATTTAGTATCGGAATCTGCGTATAAGCACTTCGTTAAAATAGCACCACCCATTCGCGGTGTCAAGGTATTATGTTCCCAATTCCCATAACCAGCAAGAATAGCAGCTTGACCGATCTGTGATTTATTTCTAGTTAGTCTTATAGGTTTAGTGAATTCATCAAATAAAAGTTTTTTAGAAGTCTTCAGAAGCGCCAAATCTCGTTCGAAATTTTGTAATGTTCTTAATCCCTGTATATAGTCTGGATGAACTGTGATACCGGATTTATCCACCTCCGCAATGTGTTTTAGTGATAGCACCACGTCAGTGTGTACTCTTTTGAACTGTGCCTTCTTTACTTGAACGTGTAAGATATTACCTTCAACACAGTGAGCTGCAGTAATGACCCATCTTTTGTTTAAAATAGATCCGCTACAAGATTTTACAGATTTTAATACATATATGTTCAAATAAACCAAATATTGGTTGACATTAGCTTGCAAACGTTGTGCATCGTAAACACGTGGTTGCAGTTGTTTGGTTGAAGTCCATTGGATAATAATGAGTGATAAACAGAAATAGGTTAAGTGATACATTACGATATTATTGTAAACTGACAATTTGAATTACATGCGTCGCCTTTAAATAGTATTTTGTAACGTAGAATATTTGTAAAATGCTTGGTAAATTACTTTGATAAAAAAATGGTTTTAATAACTAAACTCAGCCATAAAATAGACCCGTGGAGACAAAGCAAAGTTATATTATTTCTACTGTAAGTGCTATCTAAGAAATTAAATATTTCACATTACATTACTTGCGTATATACATGTATTCTGTTAGCCTTTATTATATTTGGGATTGATTATTTTACATTACTAACGTAATTTGTTGAATTACTAATAAATACAGTGTGGTGACGGATTTAGGATGTTGAGTATCGCCACCCCTATTACTTAGTCCCTTGTCTGACACCCACATGGGAGTAAACTGCGTAGGACAACAGTAATGTAAAGAGTTTTACCGTGGAAGAGTCACGCTTCGGCATGAATGGGCCGGCTCGACCGGACTGATACCACGGCCTCACAGAAAACCGGTGTGAAATAGTGCTTGCGCTATGTTTCACGGAGTGAGTGTGGATACCGGAGGCCCATAACCCAAATCCCCTCCCCCTATCTCTCCTCCCTATCCCTAAAAGGCGCGTGTGACACTTGTGACGCCTCTGGTGTTTGCAGGTGTCGGTAATCGCGTACCATCAGGCGATACGTCTGCTCGTTTGCCTGCTTATCCATAAAAAAAAGAGAAGGAGAACTTGAAGTATTGATAACAATCAATGAATAAAAAAAAATATAAAGTAATGATATAACAGAACATTAATAGTCTTAGATTCATGGCAAATAGTCTTATTTACGGAACCAAAAGGAAGTCAAACATGCTGCCGACCGGTAGC
The DNA here is from genome assembly GCA_905220595.1 of Spilosoma lubricipeda. NCBI lineage: Eukaryota > Metazoa > Arthropoda > Insecta > Lepidoptera > Erebidae > Spilosoma > Spilosoma lubricipeda. The sequence continues at coordinate 7,274,199 of HG992295.1, forward strand.
GGTTAGGAAGAGGGTCCCTAATCTTAACGCATACATACAGTTAATTTAACGGAAATTAATATTAACAACCGATACACGAAGCAGAGGCCTCTCTACTGTCTGGAAATGACAATACAGCGAGGATATGGTCCGGCCCCCCGCCAAGGCCGGTCTTTCCGACAGCATCGGACTCCCCGACAACACTACCCAATCTTTTGTATATAAGGTAATGTTTAGGAAAACTTTCATAACGTGATTCAGACCCAGGTTTCTGATTGGTCCAAAACATAATTTCGTTTCGTGCCGTTCCAGTCAATGCACTTAACAAAAAACTCTCGAAACTTCGGCTCGGTAGTAACTATAGCGGTAAAGTCATTATTGTGGAACCGAGCAAATTGTTGTATTAGACTCTATCACGGAGGCTTAGTGTAGAGTAACTCAGTTTATATGGTTGTTCATACATATTTGATTCAGTGAAGTACTTTTCCTGCAGTGAAGTTGGGATCAAAACTGACAGTTAGTGTACACTTGTATTTGTGTACGTAACAATTTATGTCTTTTTCATCAAGCATTATGCTGCATTACTATTGCAGTTTTTAGATTAGACCAATATAGTTCTTAATGTGTGTAATTTGATGCCATTCTTTATGAGCCTGTCAAAGTGTCTCTACTCTGTCTGATGGTTTAACAAGAGGTATAAAGACGTAATTAAAAAAAAACAGTAAAATATGCGGAGAATTACTAATTCCTAGTTTGATTCATAATATAATTATTAGTTTTATTAAACTATCATTATTATTATTTTCACATTTGAATTCAAGTCATTGTCTTACACATTCTTTTTCTCTTCTGATATTTAACAGTGTCTATTTCTGGTTTACTAGTGTATATATCAAGCACATTTAAAATTTAAAACAATTATTTTGTAGTATTAGATCGAAAAAAAATATTTAAAATTCTAGCAATTAGAATCAACGTTTAAATGAGTTAAAGGTAAACATTACAAGTGTTCAATCCAAAAGGAGTTGATGTAAAATAAAAGCGTTCTGTTTGAAGTAAATAAACCTTTCAGCAAAGTGAGAACAAACAGATCCATTTCTTTTGTTAATGTTGTCTCAGTAATATTATACCAGTATTATGAAGAGTAATACGCAAAGAATATAGAATGTTATTTTATTTGATTTCGATTTAGTCGTTCATTTCATAGTAAACATTCAATGAAACTCGATTAAAAACCACTGTTTGACTGTATATTACTGTAAAATTCAACACACACACATAAAAAAAGAGTACAAACGGGCACGTAAATAACCTATCCTACGTAGCAGTAACTATCATACTGTATATTATGTTCTCTTATAAAATATTTCCTATCCTAAAAGCAAAGTTAGAATTACTATCACCTTTTTTATCAAAGTTATCAAACTCGTATCTTTTCACGTAAAGCGTACCGAAAACTTTATACGGGACCCTAATAAACTTCCTATGGCACGAGGGTCGAGGTCAAGGACGAAAATCTAAGGACCTAATTGTGATCCTATCGATAACAGATCAAACGTCGGATACCCAGCTACCGAAAAATCTCCATAAAATAAATTAGTCCAATTAAATTTATTGAAAAACTCATGAGTAACTCTTCAATCCCCTCAACAACTCATTCATAATTCCAAAGCTCTACGGTAACGTTCCTTCAGTTTTATTATTATTTGTAGATGCTTTTATTTTTTTGTATTCAGTCTTTGACTATCGTGCATAATTATACGTTACAAGGAATAATTCTTTTTATAATCAGGTTGTGATCGTCCACTTCTGAACGACTAATTGTCGACGGCTCTAGTTCTCTTTGTCGTTTTTATACCATAAATGAGTTTATCTATATATATAAAAATGAATCGCCGAAATGTATGTACGGGCGAAACTCCCGATCGGCTGCACCAAATATATTTTTTTTTGTTTGTTCTTTATTATTAAGACAAGGTTTTTGTACAACAAAAAATTAAAGATTACGGAAAAGTCATTTTTTTCCGCGATGGGAAGCTGGCGGTACGAAGTTCACCGGGTCAGCTAGTCTATACTAATATATAAAGCTGAAGAGTTTGTTTGTTTGTTTGTTTGTTTGTTTGAACACGCTAATCTCAGGAACCGCTGGTCGGATTTGAAAAATTCTTTCGGTGTTGGATAGTCCATTTATCGAGGAAGGCTATAGGGTATATATCATCACGCTACTACTAATAGGAGCGGAGCAACAATGAAGAATGTTTCAAAAACGGGGAAAATTTTCACGCTACGGGCAATATAAGGCGCAAACGAGGTTGCGTCAGCTAGTGACTTATAAAATCCGTAAAGTAATGTGATGACATAACATGATCACATCAAAATGACTATCACATCAAATATATGACATATAATTCTAAACAATTGACATTTTAATTTTTTGACATTGTTTCGTAATTATAAATTAGACACCATAAAATACTTGTTGTTCTTGATTGTCGTTAATGCATATAGTAAATTTATAATCTAATATATAAAATTCGAGTGTCACAGTTTTCGTTGCCATACTCCTCCGAAACGGCTTGACCGATTCTCATGAAACTTTGTGAGCATATTGAGTAGGTCTGAGAATCGGCCAACATCTATTTTTCATCCCCCTAAATGGTAAGGGTCACCCATCCTTAAAAAAACATTATGGCAAAACGACGTTTGCCGGGGCAGCTAGTTGTATATATGCATGTCGAATTCTAGCGCTAAGATCTCTATAATGTACCATATTTCTAGCAAATAAAGAATATTTATCTTAATCTGTAGAATGGTTTCTTTTTCTCTTCATTACTGAATGAAATACCAACAAATATTATCTTTGAAATGTGCAATTGAAGTATCTACAAGTTATTCATTTCTTTTCCTAGCCAAACATATTTTGTATTACTTGAAATTCATTTAATAACTTCATATACATAAATGTGTGCGATTATACTATTAAGATTGCGACACACAATTGTACCTTAGTGTAGTTAATTAAACGTCACCACGCTAACTTGCCATTTGTTTAACTATATTGACTTAATTTGGGTTATTCAAATGAAAGAGAGTTATTACAGTTTGACTGCCTCGGTGGCGCAGTGGTAGCGTACGCGACTGCTGTTCTTGAGGTCCCGGGTTCGATTCCCGGGTCGGACCAAATGTTTGTATGATCTGCAAATATTTGTTTCGGAGTTTGGGTGTTTTGTATGTATAATATGTATGTATTTACAAAAAAAAAAGTATATATGTATTTATATCAGTTGTCTAGTGCCCATAATACAAGCTCTGCTTAGTTTGGGACTAGATGGCGTTGTGTGTTAGATGTCCAAAATAGTTATAGTTATAGTAGTTACATAATTAGAGTTTTCTTCTTAGTATGAGTTTAGTCATTGAGAGGTTTCTAAAATACGTCTTTACCTTGACAGCCACTAAGTACTATACCACGACTTATAATTCGATTCCACATTTGACATTAGCTACTGTCATTTTGTTAAATAATGATACCACATATAATAGTGTAGTGATGAGCACAAAAATTGATGAACAATCGCGATTTTTGTTTATGTAATCATAATATTGGTGCCAATTAAAGACTAAATTATTGATTTTTATTTAAATAAATAAATAATCATTCATAATAATTATCTATTAATTAGTAACCGCTGTTTTATTTTATAAAACGTTAGTATTTTTGTATTTTATACTAAAAACAAAACTTATAATAAAAGAGCTTATTGATGGATAATGCACCTTACCACTCCCGAAAATTGGAAACGGCACCAAAAATGAGCTGGAAAGAAGCTGCTATTCAAGACTGGCTTTTAAATAAAAATATTCATTACGAACCATATATGGTTAAAGCTACGCTTTTAGAACTGATTCCACATAACGAGTCTTTTAATAAGTACGCTGTAGACGAAATGACAGCACAACATGGGATCCCGGTTTTAGCCCCCTTACCATTGCGAGCTAAACCCTATCGAATTGATATGGGCGCAGATAAAGGGCATGTAGCTCAAAATAATAAAACTTTTAAATTAACAGACGTGCGAAATTTATTTGAGGAAGGCATTCAAAAAATTACGGCTACGGAATGGTCTAAATGCGTATCCCATGTTGTCAAATAAGAGGAAAAAATGAGTAGGCTAGATATGTTAATTGACAATATCACTGACACATCGGGAATAAAATGTTACAGAAAACGACAACGACAGCGGTAGCGATGACGGCGATGATTTACAAAATAAAATATTACCTACATCTATTGGTTTTATTTCTCATGTTCCTTCATGATCACATTTTTTTATTCATTTCACACACAATTATTAAAGAAAACTCTCAGATCCTTAATAAAATTAATCGTCATAACTAAATTATCAGTTCAGAAATGTTTAATTTCTGGGTATACATAGTTTCTATTAAAGTAGTAGTTGTTTAGATATACTACTATAAACCAGAGAAATCGATCCAGAAATCGTCCATTTCCGTATCGAATGATTTCGCAACATCACTATTTAGTACTTGTCATAACGTTGCAACACTGAAATTGTCAAATCTGGAATTGAATTAAAAGTTAGAGTATAGAGAGTGATATAAATTATTATGTACTAGTTGTTGCCCATGGCTCCGCCCGCGTGTATGTCGGTTATCGCGGCAAATAGTAGCCTATGTGTTATTCTGATGTATAAGCTACTGTTAAGTTTTATCCAAATCTGTTCAGTCGCTTTGCGTGAAAGAGTAACAAACATCCATCCATACTTACAAACTTTCGCGTTTATAATATTAGTAGGATATCTTATATCATTCGAAGAACTGATGTATGAGCATACATCACATCAACAATTTTTAGAAATGTAGTCCACTGCTGGATATAAGCCATGGTTATTAGGAGGTTTTGGCCAAGAAGGTCAGGCGGTTTGGTTCAAGTTCTCCTTTTTACAGTGATGTTGTTCTGCGTAATTTGTACCCTGAATCGCCTTTTACGACAACAAGTTAATAGATGGGAATGGTGATACTCTATATTTTAATCCGTCACCATATAGATAAATTAACATAAAAGTGTCTTCTATTTCCCCTGATTTTCAGGGTTCCATACCCAAAGGGTAAAACAGGACCCTATTACTAAGACTCCGCTGTCCGTTCTTCTGTCTGTCCGTCTGTCTGTACATCTGTCAATAGGCTGTATTCCATGAGCTGTGATAGATAGACAGTTGTAATTTTCATAGATAATGTACTTCTGTAGCCGCTACAACAAAAATATTAAAAAACAAAATGAAATAAACGTTTAAGGGGGCTGCCATACAACAAATGTGTTTTTTTGCCGTTTTTATAGATAATGGTACAGAACCCTTCGTGAGCGAGTCCGTCTCGCACTTAACCTATGATTAGGTACTTAATCACCATATTTTATTTGGACGATAATCGGATTAAATAATCAAACATAAATAATTTTTCAAATCGGTCCATACCTATACGAGTTATCGAGCAACATAAACGAGTACACATTTTTTGAAGTTGGTTAAAAGATTTTAACTCTTTACCTAAACGCTTGTTGCGATACTTCTAACTTCAAAAAATCCATTACAAACTTTTTACTGAAAAGACGCGATCGCAAAATTTATAATTTACTGAAAATATTTTAACAAATTTCTTGGGAGTTAGAATATGCTATGGTTTTCTCCAATAACTAAATTAAGGAGAAGCCTTCAAGATGAATAGTTAACTTCATTAATGCATATGATACGTTTCGTAATTGCTATAAACTGTTGAATTTTATTGGTCACCTTATAATGCTCGTGAACGTTCAAAATCTACTTAAATGCTTGAGATCGGTGAAAGAACTGTCGGTGTATCTGAAACATGTTTATTAAGAAAACAAAGTCAATGCGTAATTGGATTTATCAGACAGTACCTTATCAGACAGTAAGTGTTCCAAATATGTATTACTAATATATTCGTTATTCTTTTTATGAGCTCTTCAGACAAATTCCAAGCTAACTGACGTAATTAGGCTATTAAATACACTACGAGTAGACAATTAATTTTTAAAATATTTATATCCGACTTCAATAATGACGTATGCTATTTACGATGAATTGTAATAAAACGGATTGTATATTCCTGGATTCCACACCATTAGGAATGATATTTTTTTATTTTAATTTGAAGAAGAGAAATAAATGGGACTTTTACTCTCTAAAACTAAAAAATATAATTTTAAAGCAGTTTATAAATGACGGAGTTGTAAAGTAAACAATTAAGAAAGTAAAATAATTACGTATGGACTAGTGGGTAACTATAATTAAATCTTTCAGATGGAAAACGTTTACAACATTTATTTGTTCAGAACATTTCTTAGTTTCTACTACTTGATATTTTTTAAGGACTGTTTACACATGAATGTCGACAGTAAGACGCAAACAAATATAAGAGCTGGTAAAGAATATTTAATGTTTTCTTATCATCATATTCAAAAGCGACAAATACTTTTCGGGTAACACGGCTGATCTTCTAATTCTCTTATAACAACATAGCAATAACAATGTTTGATTACGCAAAGCTTGTTAGAAACAAAAAAAAACAAACATTTAAACAGCAATATCTCGAAATGAGAAATATGAAATATTTATGGATGAATCAGAACCAATATACCCAAACAAATATTTGCAACATGTTCTATCAAAACTTTTCCAATTCACAGAAATTTTGTAAGTTAGGCTTGCAAATTGTCTGTAAATTGCTCTGAAGGCATTTTATATTGCACTATTTTTTGCCCACCGCTTTCGCTTGAATCTCAATTCCCGTGTAAGCGATAACTATCTGTATTTACTTACTAGTGATATGATGCATCGTCTTCGTCATTATCGCAGATGAATTCGTGAATACAACTCAATGTATTTCTTAGTGAATGGTTTGTAACTTGATATATGACTATTATTATTATGATAAAATCGAGAACAAATGTTAGTGGAATTTGTCTCAAAATAATAGTTTGAATATTCATGCGCAATGCAAATCGAAATGTACATATTCAACATGGGCCTCTAGTTGGAAAGGGGGCATTGTCTACTATACCAATGAAGTTAGACAGATTTTTATTAAGGTTGTAAGTTTTCCTTGTCTAAGCAGTGACGTTGTCCTGCGTACTTTGCTCTCTTACTTGTCTCTTACAACACTCATAAGAAGAATAGAGGACGTGACACTTAATTTGGCACCACACACAGATTAGCATTTGCTGAAAGAGATGCATTTGACAATGCAGCAAAGTCCCCACGTGCACTTTCAGTATTATAACATTTACAAAAACCGTTTTATCATATACTCTATTTTGTATATGTTCACTGCAGTAGCTCATTTCATTTGGTAGGATTCCAAAGCTAATAAGATGATTTTGTTCTAATCTTATAAACTCAACTCTTTGACGACCTATCTCAGATGAGTTTATGAAAGTGTTATGTAATATTAACAACCATTCGAAATAACAAAATATTTAACGTAATAGTTTAAATCACTCGCTTAGCCCTGTTGCTAACTGCCTTAACTTGTCAGCGAAAAATAGTGTTCAATCGAAATTTGTTGGCTTGATCAGTGGCAAGCTGAGTTTCAAATCTATGATTTTTACAAGACATATTTGACTATTGTCGAAAGTGCCATGTTTAGGGTTCAGTGCCATATCAATTTTTACTCATATTGTTTTCGAGATTATAGAGCCACGCTGATTTCAGCAAGAACGGGCAGGCTCGATTAGTGCGGTACTACTCTCGCACAGAAGATAACCGTAAAATGAAGCGTTCGTGCTATCGTGTTTCGGTAGTGAGTGCGAAACCGGAGGCCCAATTATGCAGAAGCATTACTAGGCTACCAAGTGTGGGATACCATGCTGCATTGTTGCATTCGCAATGAGTATGGTATCCACTGCTTCCATCAGGCAGAGTAGAGTCATTTTAGCAGGGCCATATATTAGCTGTCCTAACAAACGATAAATGACACATTGCTATTGGAAGTAAGGACCGGAATTTTAATCCTGCTTTTCTATCTCTAGCTTTAGTTTTCAGATATTACTATACAACTGAATAATATAGATGTATTATATTTCCAGAATATGATCATGATATTGGGAACTTCAAAGCTATCTATTATATTTATGAATACAGACTTTCACTGTATGGGAAATGGAGTGCACACTTAAAGAACACTTGAGACGTGACGAGCACCTACTTCAAAACCTCTTTAGCTATTCGTTTTTCCAGAATATACATATATATTAATAGATATTGTGATGTGTGAGTGTTAATGATAATTTTTATATATATTATATATATATATATATATATATATATATGCTTTGATTTATACACAAATTGTACCTTCGTGACTACAGTTCCTAAAAGTCGCTGAACGCACAGATAATAGACACGAGTCAATCACAATTAGGTTTTTTTTTCATATTGCCACAATACAAATACGAACTTTTAAACATAATAACCTTTCTCATTTGCATCATCAACAATAAGGCATAACTGCTCATGAATCTCTGGCAGAAATAAAACGAATTCCTCGTTATGTTTTTAAATACACTATGCAATTTAACACTAACTTTAACTTTTAACCGACTTCAAAAAAAGGAGGAGGTTTTTCAATTAGACCGTATATATTTTCTTTTTTATGTGTTTTCGGATAAAGTCGTCGTTTAAGAACCGATTTTGATGATTCTTTTATTAATGGACAGGAAATATTCTAATGGTGGTATCATGATAAGGACACTAAGATCTGATGATATGGCATCCAAGAGAAATCGAGTCAAACTTGAAGTCGGTTTTATTTTCGTTAAAATTTAACTTGACGGTTGATCGTATAAATATGGAACAAAAATCTGTAAAAAAAAAAGAAAATAACGACAGGCGTTTGAGGCGAAAATTCTCAATAGAACATTTTCAGTAATATCATGTAGAATAAATTATAGTGGATTTTACTTCTATTGCCTACTTTTTACTTACTACTTACCTATTGCTTTTAAATAAACATACTAATATAAGAAAAACTGGAAGGAGTTGATCGTGTATTAAGTAACACTACTGGAGTCTAAACCCGAAACACGTACAGATTTTATTCTTTCTTTATATTCTTATAGAAACATATGACATTAGAGAAGTGAATGTAAATAAAATACACAAATATTGATTTACTTGAAAAATGTATTATCGCAGTCTACATGTTGCTCAGTGATACATAATAGGCGTGTTAACACTTGCTTAATGTATACCATAAGGTAACAAACAAGCAAAGGAAAATTGTTTAATATCTATTATGCCTATATAATTCTCATGTTGCGTTATGGCTCACAATGAACTTCGAAACTATCATATTTCAGGTTTTTTTTTAATTTTATTTACAGAGCTTAGCAACAATTATGACTGTGATGTATATTTCAGTAAGTATTAGTAATGTCATAAGCTTGTCCTATCTGAAAATCATATAAGATTACGTAAGAAGCTAAAGCTAAGCTGCAAACAGGAATAGGGTGAGTTCGGAACATCTAGCCAGCGCTGGTTATCTCTGTCCTGTATCCCAATTCCAAGAGCTTCGGAAACAGGGTATGGCCCGTGTAGTCATATTGTTATACGTAAAGGCATTTAAAAGGCATCATTTCAACATCACTTACATATCTTTTCAAATTTAAATCGAGGTTCAGAATTAAATAAAACATTAATTATTATTTACTTTAACTACCCATTACTACCAAGGTTCGAACTTTTGTTGAGATACAATATAACTTCCACATATTGCGCAACAACAACACAACATACTACAGCGCCATCTACCGAAGATACATTGAACTACGTAGTTACTTTCTACACAACACTACTAATCTTGAATCGCGTAATAGAAGTTCTCGCGCCGATTAACATATATATATCATCCCAACATTAACCGTTGGGTAATGCCCCACCCGGCATGATCACCTCACCTGGTCGGAGGATCCTCCTTTTGTGTTGGAGGGGCATGACACCCGTTCCTCCACAATATCAACTTAAAATATACATGAAAATTCTGAATAAATCACTTTAAGTAAAAGAATATCGTTTATATTCAAATTTATAAAATTGTTTTTTGTATGTTCAGACTTATTCAATTAAGTAAATGAGTTTAGTTTGAGCACGCCTGAAAAAAATAACCTTGATCGGGCATAAAATCTTTTATGGTGAACAGATTGAGCTACAAAACAAATAATATAGACTCGTTCGAAGAGAAATTCTATTTCAGACTAGTCAACTTTATATCAAAAGGCAATCAGATTATTTCCTTAAGGAATCTAAAAGTCAACAAGAATTAATGTAAGCAACCATAAATCAAGCGAGTCGGTGTTTATAACAGCAGCAGTAGTATTACAGCTTATGCGTCTGAACGTACCTGTTTGACTGCCTCCGTGGCGCAGTGGTAGCGTACGCGACTGCTGTTCTTGAGGTCTCGGGTTCGATTCCCGGGTTGGACCAAATGTTTGTATGATCTGCAAATATTTGTTTCGGAGTTTGGGCGGTTTCTATGTATAATATGTGTGTATTTATATAAAAAAATATATAAGTATTCTTATCAGTTGTCTAGTACCCATAATACAAGCTCTGCTTAGTTTGGGACTAGATGGCGGTGTGTGTTAGATGTCCGAAATATTTATTTAATCTTTATTTATCAAGTACAAAAATCTTATCACTTTTCAAATTCAAAATTCAAATTCAAAATCATTTATTCAATTAAGACACTAAGTGACATTTATGAACGTTAAATTGAAGCTGTAGTTAAGAATCATAGATCGACACAAACCGACGCCACAGCATGTGCTGTATTGTAGAGGTAAATTAGGCTAAAACACCAAAATCTACTGCCTGCCTGTGTTGATCCATAACTTCCAGTTTCCAAAAGGCGTAGAGCCTCATGAGAAGATTTTTTTATTTATTTAGACTGTTTACGTGTTCTCTAATTAAAAAGGTAATTTACAACCATAGAGCAATACGGTACAGAGTGTCATTCACAAGCGTTCACTTATGTAAAAGTATAAGCCCAAATAGGCATACGTATCACACTTTAATGAGACAAAATACATAAATGTGTGTGTGAAATTGTCAATGTTTTTAAGTGCAGATATGTATATAGACAAACAGCTATCAGTATGCAGCAAGCAAAAAATAACGCAACATTTTGTTTCAAAGAATGACAATATGGTTATTCTCCTCCGGTCTGCCGCTTTGTATTGCTCTATGTTTACAACCAATAAATGCAAAGAAACTTATAGAGCACGTATTAAAAATGCCTTATCGAAGCTATCCATACAGTACTTTTGTTAAACATAGGGAACTTGTCTCTTTTAGTGAATGGAGTGAAACATTGACGTAATAATCACATCAAATGGTTGTTGTAAGTCCACTTTATAATGCACGAGACACATCTAATCCTAGATGACTGAACAAAATACGTTACTTTATTGACAAACTTTTCTAATCCATCGCTAATACTAACACGAGACTATGCTCAAATATGTATGAGCGTCTGTATGTAGGTACAAGCTCTATCAATTTTTGTATTCACACTTTTAAAAGCTTTCTGACTTTGATTTATATGAGTCGGTAAAAGACTCTTATTTGATTACTGTGTTTGTTGTCGCAATATGTTTATTTATACGTACACAAGTTTAGATTCATATGTGTCTGTTTTTTATTATTATTAGGGTTCCGTAGCATAAAAGGAAAAAAACGGAACCTTTATATAGGATCACTTTGTCATTCTTCTGTCTGTTTTTCAAGACCCCTTTTCACGGAAACGCGAGAAGGTATCAAACTAAAACTCATACGAAGAAATGTAATTTGTAATGGCAACCCTAAGTCATGTCAAAGTGACATTTTAGGTTAAATCAAAATGATTCGGACAGTAGATCGAAATCTCGATAAGGACTGCCTTTGGATAAATTAACGCGTGCGGACGTGTCCCTTTTCGGTGATGGAGGACAGGGCCTGAGGATTGCTGAATCCTCCCGAGCTAGGTTCGTTGATTGTTGTTTGATGTGTAACTACGGGGGCCTATAAAAACAACATGAAAGTGTAAATGTCGCGGGACAAAGAACTCTCTAGAGAATGATCGAATATGGCCGGTGCCGTAAGTAGGGATTGTAATATAGCTTCAGTGTGATATCGTTGTGGCCACTGTGTCTGTTAAATTATTAGTCTTTTTTTTAACCGCGATAACGAAGGATAGGATAAAAGAATAATAGGTAAAGCGCCTCAAATTGACCTTCGTGCACCAGTGACCGGTCTTCGATTGTCTTACTTATATCTATGAGCCGTATAGATTAGTAACAAGGGTTCCTTCCACTTAAGATGGAAACGAAGCACTGATGAACGGACTAAACATAGGTATTAAAATAAATATTAGTTTTTATTTATATGCCTTTGTTCTAATTATTGTTATGCTAAAAATAAATATACTTGAATTACAAGAGAAAGAAGAAGTAATTGAATTAGTAAGTAATCACACTAATATTATAAAGGTGAAAGTTTGTGAGTGTGATGTTACTTCTTCACGCGCAAACGTCTGGACCAATTTTGATAAAATTTGATATGCAGAAAGCTGATACCCTTTTTATACAGGCTGCGGAAACCGATAAACACGCGAGCGACGCCGCGGGCAATAGCTAGTTATGATTATAAAGAGACTACATCAGTCATTGTTATCAAATAAAAGTTAAATATAATGACTTGTAAAATTAAACCGCAAAATTTACCGCCCCATTTCTCATAAACAGCTCTAAACAGACTGAAGTTTTCCTTTCTTAGAATTAACATAAAAAGTAAATGTGTTTAAAAACTCTTATTTATTCAAGTAGAAAAATTATTTAACTTCATTCCATTAACTCTCTGTTGTGCCGCTTCCATTGCAGAACGAAATTTGAATTGATAAATAATCCGACTAGGATATACAGTTAAGGTTTCAAGTATTGTTGAAGTTACTGTTGTAAATTAATTTTGTGTGTTTGTGTGTGTGTGTGTGTGTGTACACTTACGTAACAGAATAAAAAACCAAAAAGATTATCATATTGAAATGTGTTTTTTTTTAAGACCGAATCGTATCTTATAAAGCTAATAACTCGAAAAAACTACTAATTTTAAAAACAAATGATCATGCTCATCACACCATTATTTATTCTTAGGTGGAAATCTAATTCACAGCCTCTTAACTTACCAGTCATTAAACCTCTAGCACTGTCAAGTTAGATACTTTCATGTACATATGCATGTCAACAGCAATGCCAGATTAAACGCCTGATAAATTCACGACAAATGAATTTACACCTTCATAAAGGTCCTCTGTTGGGTCCGAAACAACTCAGGGAACCCAGCAATACTCGCGTAAGTAAAACCTTATATCCTTAATAAATACATATAACATGACAGTTTTATTCTGATATAGATTAAATATAATTATGACACAATGGGAATAAACTGCTGGTGCTATCATACTTTGTCTTGTATATTCTTGTTTATGTTCATACTTATTGTTTTATTTCATACTAGTTGTAGCCCGCGGCTCCGCCCGTATGTCGGTTATCGCGGCAAATAATAGCCCAAGTGTTATTCTGATATATAAGCTATATTATTGTAAAGTTTCATCCAAATCCGTTCAGTAGCTTTTGTGTGAAAGAGTATCAAACATCCATCCATCCATCCATCCATTTGTCCATCCATCCATCCATCCATTTATCCATCCATCCATCCATACTTACAAACTTTCACGTTTATAATATTAGTATAGATATAGAAGTTGTATTTTGTGCCGGGCACCTTTGTCAATATAATTTGGCGTTCTGTTTTGCTTATTTTTAGTTATATACTCTATATTTCATAAATATATGTATACATGTATATTGTATACACTTAAATCTCTTTACCTGAAGGTAACGTTTATAACTAAATTTCACGACTATAATTTTAGTCAGAATTCGCTCGCAATGTTGATCTCTAACTATTAGTTCCGTTTGAGATACGGATGTTATGAATATACGACTGTCTCGTTGGTCTAGCGGTTGGCGTTTGCGTCTGCTGATCTTAAGGTCTTCGGGTCGATTCCCAGGTCGAACCAAATGTTTGTGTAATCTACAAATGTTTGTTTTGGAGTTTGGGTCTATGTATAATATGTATGTATTTACAAAAAAAAGTATATTTGTATTTATATCAGTTGTCTAGTACCCATAACACAAGCTCTGCTTAGCTTGGGACTAGATGACGTTGTGTGTTAGATGTTCGAAATATTTATTTATTTATTAATATACAAATCATTAAAGATCTATGTAATAGATGAATCTTCTTATCCAAAATACTTCGGTGAAGTATACCTGTGACCTAATAGTTCTCATATTATATCACCTAAAAATCCATCACCTTTAGCACCACCAATAGCTTGCATTAATGGAAATGTGAATTGGAGAAAATTGGATTTCTTCGAGTACTTACGCTTGATCTTTCAATCTGCATGTATTAGCTATTTAAGTAAAAAGTTTCTGTTGGTATAAACATTTGGATAATACATTACTTTTAAGAGAAATAGATAAAATGATATTTGAATAGACATAAATGTCCTTATTCATATGTAGAAAACGAACATTTATGAGGTGATTAAAAATATGCATTAATATGATTATTATTTTTGTAATATTTAATTTTAATAGCTGTAATTGAAAAAAACGATAAAATAAATAGTAACCCCTTTGCCTAAGATTGGCTTTTTATTTCTTAGACGGTAGTGTTTAGTGAAAAATTGATGATGGTTGCATATATAATTAATTGAAACAGAGAACTATCATAGCTTGCTAGGCTTTATCAGTTAAGGAGTAATCGGAGTTGTAATTGACCAACTAATTCAAGGTGATTGGCTTCGAAACCATTAATAAAATATGATCAAATTATGAAGTACCAAAATGTTTTGTTGAAATAAACTAGATAACTAGGATATGAAAGCAAAAAACGTTGTTTGCACAGGGAAAATTTTTATATAATATAAATCAAGTCAGATGACATTTGTCAATATCAAAAAACCCTTGTTCGAATATCAAAAGAATGTCGTAAACTAAAAAGTTTCCACACTTCCCCTCAAACAACATCCATCATCAGATATCCTCACATCACACCATACCACACACACCCAAACTCAGATCGCGCACACATTTGGTAAATGCCACACGACCTAGTGGTTTCGTAAGCACATCTGCTGGATTATCCTGCGTACACACATAGTCCAGACGTACAACATTTTTAGCAATGCAATCTCCGACATAGTGGGCTCTTATGTCTATATGTTTCGTCCTTCTATGCGCTACAGGATTGTACGCAAGTTTCATAGCACTCTGATTATCTACAAAAATGCAAATAGATCTAAGAGATTCACCTCTTATAAATGCATTCAGCTGCCGCAAGTGAACTGCCTCCTTGGTAGCCTCCGAAAGTGCAATATATTCGGCTTCCGTTGATGACAGTGCCACACAAGCTTGTTTCCGGCATTCCCAGTTAATCAACGAGTTTCCACATCTAAAAATAAATCCAGAATAAGATTTTCTATCTTTGATGTTCCCTCCCCAGTCAGCATCTACGAATCCCGTGATGTCCTGCACTAGCGACTTGGGAAATATCAAACATAGATCCCTTGTACCCCTAAGGTACCTTAAGATATGCTTAGCTGCTTTCCAGTGGCGTTCTTCACAACAGGAATTATACTGTGCCAAGAAATTAACTGCAGCCGCAATATCCGGGCGTGTGTTACAGGCTAAATAGTTCAGCGACCCTATGAGCGCCTGATAACGACGACAGTCTTGGCAGGACAAGATCTTACCTCCTTCCCCTTCCGCCATGACTTTATGGAAATCCATTTCCATCGGAGTTTTCACCGGTTTGCAATCGCTCATACCATATTCATCCAAGATCTTTGAAATAAGCCTCTCTTGACTCAAATATATTGCGGTATCCGTCCTATACAAAAGCATCCCCAAAACTTGCCTAGCTTCCCCTAAATCCTTCATCTTGAAATGCTTGCGAAGGTTGTTCAACAACTCTTCCTTCTGCGCTCTGTCTTTG
This sequence comes from Spilosoma lubricipeda, assembly GCA_905220595.1. Classification (NCBI taxonomy): domain Eukaryota; kingdom Metazoa; phylum Arthropoda; class Insecta; order Lepidoptera; family Erebidae; genus Spilosoma; species Spilosoma lubricipeda. Next base: position 7,290,311 of record HG992295.1, read on the forward strand.
TAAAATAAAATAAAATCATCAACGTGCAAAGCGATATAAAAATTATTATTTTTGTAAAGACAGCTATCAAAGTCACAGCGCTTGAAGTTCAAAGACAATAACACTTCATTCACTTTTTCATTCCACGAACGAGAAGCTTGTTTGAGGCCGTATATCGCTTTTTCTAATAAGCAAACTTTTTCTTTCGAGTCATTGTCTATGCAACCCTCCGGTTGTCGCATATAAACTCTTTCATGTAAATCACCGTTCAAAAAGGCGGTGTTCACATCGAAGTGGCTAATGAAAAAGTCCTTTTCAATAGCCAACGATAGCAGCAGTCTGACTGTTGATCTTCTCACGACCGGTGAATAAGTTTCAAAGTAGTCGACCCCGTAGGACTGACAGAAACCCTTCGCAACAAGTCGAGCCTTATAGGTCCTGTTACCATCTGCATCATACTTGTACTTGAAGATCCACTTATTCCCCACGATCTTACTTTCAGGTGGCTTGTCAACGAGCTTCCAGACTTTGTTCTCGTACATAGAGTCCATCTCTTTCTTCATGGCTTCCTTCCAGCTATCCTTGTCTTCCCGACTCAAGGCTTCCTTAACTGTCAAAGGCTCCTGCTCATCAGTACAGCATGCAAGTCCATGAAGATTTCTGTCTCGCATTCTATTACGTAGAGGATAGCGATACTCAACCTCGTTTGATTCTCCTCTATCAACAGTCTGCTCTTCATCTTCAACATTTTCTGCTCTGCTATCTGCCGTTTCTCCTACTTCCACTTCCGCGTCTTCATACACCTCAGCTTCATCTGTAGGACTCGACCCTTGAGAAGCTTCTGCAGTATTAGGTGTCATACCTGACTGGTCTTCTACCCTTGCAAATTCCCAGATAACTTCAGCACCTTTGTCATCGTTGTCTACCAGTTGACTAGGATTCTCTGAAATCGCTGCTGTAGAGTCTTCCAAGAAAACTACATCCCTTGCTCTAACTGTAACGCGTGGATTACTAAGATTAATGAAACGGTATCCCTTGGTTTCTTCACAGTAACCAACAAAGATATGTTCTTCCGCTTTAGGGCTCCATTTCTTCCGAGTTTCCTTTGGTACGTGCACAAACGCCTTAGATCCAAAAACTCTGAAATGATCGAATGACTGAGCCTTTCCTGTCCACAACTCCTCAGGAATCTTACCGTTGTTACCACTGTGAGGCAGCCTGTTCTTCGTGTACACAGCAGTAGAACACGCATCCGCCCACAGTTTCCAACTAAGATCTTTCTCCACCAACATAGTACGAGCCATCTCCACGATAGTACGATTTGCTCGCTCCACTACGCCGTTCTGCTCTGGAGTGTAGGGAACAGTCAATTGATGTTTAATCCCCTTTTTGCGTAGAAACCCATCAAACTTAATGTTCACAAACTCTGTTCCGTTGTCCGTGCGTATGCACTTCAGCTTCAACCCGGTCTCAACCTCTACAGATGCTAGAAAAACTTTAAAATAATCCAAAACCTGATCTTTTGATTTAAGGAAAAATGCAAAAGTTTTACGTGTAAAATCATCTACAATTACTAGCATGTATCGAGATCCACCGTACGACGGTTCAGACATTGGACCGCAGATATCTGCATGAACCAGTTGCAGTCTCTCAACTGCCTTCTCAGCCTCACCAACTGGAAAAGGTAAACGATGTGCCTTCCCCTTAATACAGGCGACACAAGGCTCCATTACGCTCTTTCCAAAATCCATACCCGGAAGCTTATGTAAATCTCGCTCATTTACGTGCCCAAGCCGCCGGTGCCATAACATCAAAGGATTACCTGCTTTCACTGACGCCAACGCAGTCTCATCTACAACCGCCTGACAACCTTCAAGCTTGTAGATACCAGAGACTTCACTTGCGGTAGCCAGAAGCTTTCCATTGAAATGGCCTGGAACCAAATGGTGAATTAGCTTGCACCCATCCCTGTCAAAAATCACCTTCCATCCTCTCTCTACTAACTGTGAAACAGATAACAGATTTACACGCAAACCAGGTACATACATGACATCCCTCACGGCAAACATTCTACCTTTCATACTCACCATGATGTCACCCTTACCCGTGCATTCCATCTTATCACTATTCGCACATGTCACGTTACTTATACCGATATTCATGACCAAATCTTTAAACCAATGTTTCTGGAAAGACATATGTGAAGATGCCCCGCTGTCGATGTACCACTCCGTCGGATTGAAGGAGTTCGCGATACTGGACGAAGACAGGCTCACGACATCCTTCCTTTTGGAGGTCGAATCATCTGCTTTTCTTCCTTCTTGACAGACTGACTTCTTATGCCCATGCTTTCCACATTTATAGCATTTCACTTTGGTCATATTCTTGTCCTTGTTCCCATTCCGTTTCCGACTCTTACTCACTGCTAATGCCGAGTCTGTTGAAGACGATGTACTGCAACTTTGACGTAAATCCTCCTGTAGTAACTTCTGTCGTACGTTCTCTGAAGTCAACTTCATCCCAGAGTATTCCAGTGCCATACGCATAGGTCTGTACTCTTCAGGTAGTCCTCTCAGCAACACAACAGCTACAAGGTCATCGTCAAATCCGGTGGCAATATCCTTCAACTTTTGAGATAGAGACATAACAGCAGCAACATAATCATGCATCGACGAGTGTCTCTCCAGCTTTTCATCCAGCAAAGCGTTCATCAGGGTAATCCTTCGATTCACACCTTTATCCTCAAACACTTTCGCTAAGCTATCCCAAGCGTCTTTGGCATGCTTTGAATCCTGTACATACGTGTAGAGTGAGGTATCCACATGCAGACAGATCAAAGCCAGTGCATCTTGGTCCTTCTCGATGCCTATGGAGTCATTGGAATCCGGGTACTTTGACGTATACGTGAACAATTTTTCTCTTATCAGAATCATTTTCATTGCGAATTTCCACGTAGAGTAGTCATCTAGTCCGCAGAGGTTTTTAATGGCAACTTTCGTGGATAGGCCCATAACCTTTTGTTGAAATAAACTAGATAACTAGGATATGAAAGCAAAAAACGTTGTTTGCACAGGGAAAATTTTTATATAATATAAATCAAGTCAGATGACATTTGTCAATATCAAAAAACCCTTGTTCGAATATCAAAAGAATGTCGTAAACTAAAAAGTTTCCACAAAATGCCCTCATTACGAAAAACTTTACTGGTTTCTTATTTGAACGAAGTTTCTTATGTGCAAAAAACGTCCGTAACGTTAAATCAAAAAAGCGTAAGATTTAAACATTTTTGTATAGCACCAGCTGAATACCATAGGCATTTCTAAATTGCATGTATTATAATATTTTATTATAAGAAACTTCGTTCCTATCTGGTGTCCCACGACACCACACGACTTTTTTATTTTGTAAGTATATCTGGACCAGAACTAGATGCCACCGTAGACTAACCTGTCTAAATTATATAATATCTATAAAGACTGTTCATATAAATCTATCAGTGGATCATACTTGATAAGTGGATCGATAGGGACAAAAAATACAAATAGATCCCCCAGAGTGAACGAAAATCTTCCAAAGGGGGTAAATCTTCCCCTAGGGGATTAAAATAGAATTAAAATCTAAAAAGATCCCATAGAAGATCATGAAAACTTGTAATGGATCCTTCAGAGGAGCTAACCGGGGGATCCAAGTGGACGGAGCCTATTTTTCCTATAGCCAGAGAGGAAATTATTTCTTATTTAAAGAGCGGCCAAGTGCGAATCGGACTCGCCCATGAAGGGTTCAATATAGCAGCAAGTAACATAATATAAATGTAAAATAATATAAAAGTTCTTGTAGTTCGTTGTAACTTTGATCGATGTTTTAATTTTTTTGCGGTTTATAATTTATGACGTACTAAAATAAACTACTTACTAGATGTTGTTCAAACTAATTTTTGGTGGAAGTGTGCATGGTAATGTACATCATATATTTTATTTATTATATTTTATATTTTAATTATTTATTTTTTTTGTTTTATCATTCTTTTATTTTAGAAGTTACAGGAGGGGGGAGTGATGCACACACATTTTACCTCTTTGAAAGTGTCTCACGCGCAAACTATTCAGCTTAGAAAAAAATATATTAGAAACCTAAATTTCATTTTAGAAGACCAATCCATAGATATCCCACATGTATGGATTTAATGAAAAAAAAACTATAGAGTTTAAATTTTAAATATGGGGACCCCCAAAGTTCATTGTTTTTTTTTTCCTATTTTTGTGTGAAAATCCTAATGCGGTTAACAGAATACATCGACTTACGACGTTTCAACATAATAGTTCTTATAGTTTCGGAAAAATTGACTGTGCCATAAGGACGGACAGACAGACAGACATGACGAATCTATAAGGGTTCCTTTTTTGCCATTTGACAACAGAACCCTAATAAAAATGTTGGATGTTTTTAGTAGCTACGACTAAGCCCTGATTATGTTCAGTTACTAGATAATTACAAAAAAGGTTAAAATTAGTAAGAATAAATGTATGATTCAGTAAGATACAAGTAACAAAAATAAAACCGTCTTCAAGGGTCGACTCGATTTTTCTTAGATGCCATCATCTGATATTAATGTCCTTAACATGGTACTACCATTGGGACATCTCCTTTCCATTAATAAAAGAATCATCAAAATCAGTTCATAAACGAAGAAGTTATCTGCAAACACACATAAAAAAAATATGTATACGGTCGAATTGAGAAACCTCCTCCTTTTTTTGAAGTCGGTTTATAAAAGACGCTCACTTTTCTTCCTAATACGAGTATGTTGTAGTTGAGTAAGTTTAAGTATTACCCAGAACTAAATGGGTCGTTGAAGACTTCCTACTGTTCGAGAGAATGTTTTATTATAAAAGCACCATTTACACACAGACACCAATAAAATCTGTACTTATCTATACAAATAAATAAAATTGGAGTGTCTGTTTGTAATATTAAAATAACGGCTTTTTACTTAATGCATATGTATGTATACACAATACATATACCAAAATGTAGTTAAAAAAATTTTTGTCTGTCTGTCTGTCTGTCTGTCTTTCTGTCTGTCTGTCTGTTTGTGCCGGGTAATCTCTGGAACGGCTGAACGGATTTTGACGGGACTTCCACTGGCAGGTAGCTGATGACCCGGGGAGTAACTTAGGCTACTTTTTTTAGACTAGCTTTGTCCTGCGGCGTTACGCGCGGTACAACAATAACCACGGGTAACACCGCGGGATTCAGCTAGATATACATATAAACCTTTCTCTTGAATCACCCAATCCGTTGTCCGTTGAGTAGTTAAAAAGATCTAAATGAACATACAGAAGAAGTAACATCATTTTATTATGTGTACGTTGGCAAAAATGAAAAACCGAAATTAAGGTAACGAAAATCGAGTTCATATTGTGCACGTTTTACTCATTTAAATGTCAAATGTTGAAATGTCAACAAGGTAACGATGAGGGTATGGTCCTTGAACGTCTCAAGGGAATTGGGACTGAGTGACTATTATACTTTTTACAACTGCTTTTAAGAAATACTGAATTCATTTGTAACATTTAAGATTCGAAATTGCTATTTGTAAGCTGAATTACTGAACCGAATTGAAAACTTCTTTTAATATTGGATGGATCGAATTTTAATATTCTTTTACTATGGGATAATCCATATCGGAGAAAGCAATATGCAATATAATAACTAACATCACGCTATAATCAAAAGGAGCCGGGTATTAATGAAACATCCTATGAATGTATATGAATTTATCAGAATGAATATTTTCTAAATAATTGAATAATTAAAAAACTCCATAGCTTTTTAATTATTATCAACATAAACAAAAACAACTATACTGGTCAAACGCTGGAAATAGTTTTACGCCTACCTACCCTGCACCTATTAATTCTTGTAGTGCTACCAACATTTTTTTATAATCTTATATGTATCTGATTACTCGTTTATACCATGCGTGTAGATATTATTAAACAAATATTTGGTTTGTATCAAATAAATGAACTGAGGAATGTTCACTCACACCCAAGATAAACCTATAAGGGTTTTATGGGTGTTTTATGTTTATTAATGTATACTGTTTTTCTTATTTAAATAACAAAAAAAAAAGAAATTGAATATTTATTATTGTTATTATTCTTTATGAGACAGAAAGGTTTTCTAACCGACATGAAACTTACTTTCAACGAATCTCTAAATTAGAATCGAAGTATTCTAAATGAGAATACTGTTTTATATTCGCTAAAAAAGCATGTTGGAACATGTTGTAACGTCCAGACTTGTCGTTCGATAAAAATCTATAACGCTGCAGTGGGAAAACTAATTGGACTGGACATGATATGAAGCGATGAGATCCGAAGCCGGTCAGTGGCCGGTAGCGCACTCATTGGGTCTAAAACCCGACAGATACAATCCTCCACTTAATTACCATTTTAATTGAATTCGCCAAATGAATTTTAACGGCCTTTTACTTTATTTGTGCAAACTTAGTTTGGTTTTTATTTCCGGTTATCATTATATTGTACGTAGTCTTGGATTTTTAACGTTGATGCAAAATAATGCTGTAGATAGAACTGAGATAGAAGTTTTTAATTTAAAGAAGTAATGTTATTTTTGTTGATTATTTCTCTATTTCGTTACTGTATGTGTTTCTTTGTGCAGTTGTGAATTAATAGATGTAATATTACAATTATTATAAGTTAGCCTCTCTTTTTTTTACTTTATGCGCCCGTGTAGGTACATCGGCGCGCTTAATGCCCAAGGCATTCTCTACCAGCCAACCTTTGGGTAATGTAAAAATTTTGTAAGGTAGGTGTAATGTGGTGGAAGTCAGAGGCAATAATTTTGTCAATATGTATATAGAACTGACACAAACTTACATACGGCCATGTTCAGACGGTGAGCGCTCAATGCGCGTTTTGTTAACGCGCGTTTACATCTACATGTAATTGAATTTTAGGAGTACACCATGCTAACGCGCGTTTCTATCATTCATCTGAACATGGTCTTATACTACTACACATATACATAAAGAAATATGGATATATCTCTATCGCATTGGGTTTACCTGTAACGATAGTGAGGGTGATGTAATAGATAAACAGAATGTCGACTCACAGGACAAAACTAACTTTCGTATGTACAAAGTATCTTCGTGCCAAATTTTATTATGATTAGTTCAGTGGTTAAGCCACAAAACTGTAGCAGTCAGACAGAGCTATTTTCGCATTTGTCGTTACCTTTTTTTAAAAGACAACTTCCACAATAGGAATATACTGTGTCGCGGGAAACTTTGCAAACATACATAAAACGGACACAAAAAACATCCAGACTCAGGACAACAACTTGTGAATAATACTGTACGGGGTTTGAACCCCACACGGGACAATACTTTGACTGATCCACAAATTGTTCTCTGTGTCCGTTTCATGTATGTTTGTAAAGTCCCCGCACACGGGACAATATTCCTAATGTGAGATTCGTCTTTTGAAGAAAAAAAATGAAGTAACGTACCCATTCTTACTTTACTACATCAAAAAACATTTTATATAAATAAATATGATTAGTGACACTGTAGCCGTGTTGCTCTCATACAGACAATAACGTTTTAATTAAATAAAGACTCTTGTGTTGAACAATACATTTAAATGAGTGAGCATGTTAGCACTGTAGTAGTAAGCGTGACGTGTTGGCTTCTTCGGTTAATTATTTTAAAATTTCCATTGCATACCGTAAGGTTTAATTTATTCCTCTTATTTCATTTACATTTTTTTTATGTTTGGCCCTACCAATATGACTCCACTCTGCCTGATGGAAAGCACAAGCAGAATCCAAGAGTTGTGGTCGCCATACTGCGAATGCAGACAATGCAACTGTGGCGACCTCCACATACCACACAAAAACAGAAAAACACACTACAGCGCCATCTACCGGATTCACACCAAACAAAGGAGTAATGTAGTGTACGAAGAAACTACCAATCCTGCATCGCGCAACAGAAGTTCTTGCGCCGATTAACATATACACAACATCCCAACATCAACCGTTGGGCAGTGGCCCGCCAGGCATGATCACCTCGCCTGGTCGGAGGATCCTCCCTTTGTGTTGTTGGGACATGACACACCTGTCCCCCACAGCAACAATGCAGCATAGTGACCCACAACCATGGCGGGGTAGTGATGCTTCTGCATCATTGGGCCTAAGGTCTCGCACTCACCAACGAAACACGACAGCACGAACGCTGTCATTTTACGATGATTTTCTGTGCGAGGGTAGTACCGCCCCGGTCAAACCGTTCGTGCTGAAATCACCGTGGCTCTACTACCTTGACATGTTATTTACTATGCAGATACTGATAGGCAATATGATAGTGAATAATGTAAAAAAGCTATGTTTTTATGCTTTCTAGAATTAAACTCACTTGGACTTATATACGTTTAAATATTTTTAAAATTAAAAAGTGTATTAAACATATAGAAATTCCCAAGTTTCAAGTTTCCTAAACGAATTAGTGTGATGGTTTCCAATGTAAGCCAAACCAAGATAATATTTGTATTGTAACCAAAATAATTGTACTTCATAACTAAATATAGGCCTAATTAAGATAGGGATCGAAGATTGTCAAGCCCACCATATTATAATAATACAATAATGATCATGACGATCCAGATCCAAATCAGCACAAGGACTGCGCGGATTTAGATTTATTATGTCTAATTTTGACAACGGACTGTAATAGGTGAAAATGATGAAGGTTAGGTTCTTCTTAAAGTTACATTATAGGAAACAAAGTTATTATAAACAGAGATAAACATTGACAAAAAAGGATAATAAAATTCTGTGATAAAGTTTTACTAGTAAGTTTATTAGATACCAATATTAACTCACTATAATGGAAGACTTTGAGATCGTTTGTCAACTAGTTTTTCTAATGGATCATAACAATTATCGGCCAGGTGGACCACAAACGTGGTCTTCTTAGGCATACATTAGAAATATAACCGTATTAAAGTAATAGAATAAACATTATACTTAGTTGGATTGTTTATGTATTGATTAAGCTAAACTCTAAGCCGGTTGGCTAGATTAAAATAAACGTGTTTGTATTGGATTAAATATTCATTGGAGAAGTTAAAACTTAACTACTAATACATTGCTTCTAAAGAAGCAGGATAAATGACCACAAACGGAGGTGAAACTGCGGTAAACGGTTACTATAAAATGTAATATGAAATTGAGTAAAATGGCAGCAACGAAAGCTTAAAAAACAGCAATAAATATAAACAAAAACAGAAAGTTTATACTAAACATGTACTTTAACACTCCTACAATTCTTCACTTAAACCTTAATACTCATAACCGCAAAGCTGCTTACTGCCTGCAGGAAAAATTTCAGAGCTTTCAGTCGCGTAGAGGCAAGCTTCGTGGTCGGACGTGAATACCGCTACAGTAATTTCATTGCTTGTCAGCATCGAAAAACTCTACGGAACTTCTCAACCTTTAACTAAAGTGTTTATACTTAAGAATTTAGGTTGTTAAGTGTGCAATAGTGATGTTTAGGTAGTGATTAATATCAGTTGGATTATTCTTCAAAATAAGGCGATTTGAACTTATAAGGTAAGAAATATATTATAGTTGATGACATTTTTAATCTATACGAACCTACGAAACGGATTAAGGCGCTTTGCGTGAAATGTTATTGTAGTTTTAGGACACTTTTCAATTTTCTATTTATAATAAAAAGTTTAATGATTTATGTGAAATAAGAATATTATAGATATATTCGTGTGATATTTAGCTTATGTTTACTTAATTCAAATACATCTCTAAAAGCTAATTCTAAACTAAAAAAAAAACACTTTTAATAAGTTTTGTGCTATTAAACGACGTTATAAATGTCAAAGATTGACTTAAATTAAATACGTGATCCTAAAGATAGGCGTTAACCTTTTTAATTAATAATTTCCATACCATTAAAGCATTACAAAACAGTATTACTATACTGCTTTAAAATTATAAGTATGTAGAGTATACCTACTAGTATACTCGTAGTAAATCATATCACAACAAAGACAACATTTTTGACTGCCTCGGTGGCGCAGTGGTAACGTACGTGAATGCTGTTCTTGAGGTCTCGGGTTCGATTCCCGGGTCGGATCAAATGTTTGATTATTTCTAAAAATATTTGTTTCGGAGTTTGGGTGTTTTCTATCTATAATATGTATATATTTACAAAAAAAAGTATATAAGTATTTATATCAGTTGTCTAGTACCCATAATACAAGCTCTGCTTAGTTTAGGACTAGATGGCGTTGTGTGTGAGACGTCCGAAATATTTATTATATTATTATTATTTAAGATGATTATAAAAGTATTGATTTCGAATGTAACTTTAAAAATTGAACTTCAAATTTTTAAATTTGATGTTAACTTTTCCATAGGTTTGGTAAATTGGCAACCGGACAAGAACGATTTTATCTGTACAATATAAAAGCTAATAAACATACATTTCTCAGTCTCCGTACTTTATATATCTATACAAATAAATAAAATTGGAGTGTCTGGTTGTAACATTAAAATAACCGCTTTTTACTTAATGCAAATGTATGTATACACGATACATATACCAAAAATGTAGTTAAAAAAATTTTGTCTGTCTGTCTGTCTGTCTGTCTGTTTGTTCCGGGTAATCTCTGGAACGGCTGGACGGATTTTGACGGGACTTTCACTGGCAGGTAGCTGATGATCCGGGGAGTAACTTAGGCTACTTTTTTTAGACTAACTTTGCCCCGTGGCGTTACTCGCGGTACAATAATAGCCGCGGGTAACACCACGGGGTTCAGCTAGTGTTAAAATATTTTCACTGAGGACTTTTCATTTGAATTCAAAAGACATCTATTCAGAAAATTGTATCGGAATAGTAGGAACTTAAAATATAATCTTCTTTCCCGTAAATAAGTTTAATAGAGTTTCCAATTCCATGATTTAAGTTGCTTAGAAGATTGCAACGTAAAATAGACGTTTTAACACATGTATTTATTTGTTGTATTTTGTTACAATGTGGGACATTTGATTTAGAAATAGTTTTTAAGCGATAATTAGACTTAGTTACACTAGTGCAAAACTAAAGTAATGATATTCTAGCATGATTTTTTTACCCAATTATCCAATACAAATTTAGATGAAAAACCCTAATCACTACCTCCCTGAGTTAGGATAAACCTGTGTTTCAGAGTTTGTAATTGATTACTAGTTAGATAAGAATTTATACAAAACAACTAGAAAAGATCAAAAACTACAAATAAATTTCAAAAAATAATGATTGTAAAAGACTACTTTAATATTTCCAAAATAATTTTTGTGTCTACCTAGTATGATTTTATTTTACAAATTTTATTATATACGCTGTATACTCTAAGTACCTGATTAATTATATTGTATACAAAGGTCCTAAAAATGATCAAAATCTACTAACAAATCTATAGCTATTTTGAGGGATGGCCCATATGTTAAAAAGTCCTGTCCTTCCCCTTATCTATTTGTATGGGGTTAAGGGAAAGTTTAGTGTGCAATAATGTAAGTCTAATCATATCCTTCCCTTCTTTAGGTTTTACTTGAATATCAAAGTAACTTATTGTCTGTTCCTGCTTTTTAGATAATGTTTATGGAATTTGCCTAGAAATATGGCAAGAGATATTCTTTGGGTATCAATAAAACAGCACTATGTGTCCATTTATAGAAAAGGTTTCCATGAAAACTTGTCATTTATAAATATAAAAAGAATAAATAAATGCCATTGACAGTTTACAAACATAAATTTACTCTTATGAAATCAATTAACTTCATTTGTGTGTGGTCCTTATTATGCAAATAAATGAAACAAAATAATTTACACTGAAATCGTTTGTTCTTTTACTGCGCCAATGCAGTACAAGATCCAACGCGATTGAGCCCTTTAAGTCCTGATTACGTCATGAACTTTACAGTTAATATCACTAGTCACACCATCTGTTTCTCGAGCTAAATGGGAGCAAACTAAAACTAACTTTTCTCTTTATATGATACAGATAATTCAAGCAGAAGTGACAGCTTTCTGAAATTGTTCGCAAACTTGTACCTGAAGTTCTAGTTAATGTGAATTTTCTCGACAATCACTTCATGTGACTTTACAAAGCGTGAGCAGCATAACAAGCTTCTAACTTAATTAATATCCTACATTGACTTTGGTTCACTTACAAACTTAAGGGTTTCTACCCTTATGATTCTTCATATGTTGAAGTTCGTTAGTTTGAATACTCTTTATGTTAAACATATAGAAGGTTTAGTGTGTTCAGGCTTCTTGTAGTTTACAATGATGATGATGTTGAAAATTCTATAAAATAAGCATTGTGAACTTCATATCAATTAAGCGATTGATTTGTTTGCAATTACAAAATTAATAAAACGGAATATAATTACTAGACGACAAAACACCCAAAAATTTTTTAGATAAAATTTGCTTAATTATATAGTACAGGCTATTAAGTACTTAACTATTTCTAAAAGAAACTTATACTATCACTTCAACATTCGTACAAATCCAATGAAAATGTAAGCATATTTTAAAAGTCCTGTATTCGTTTCTGTAGTCAATTTTAATATAAAATCTATGTAACCGAAGCATGGCTCTCAAATGGTTATTTTTTTATTTATTAATTTATAACGGTACTCAACATAGCATTGACGTTAACTACACAACCGTCTGGAAAGGTTTTGAATGTATTGAACGTGATTAAGGCATTTTATATTTGTTTTTTTAACATGTCAGCACACTGGAAAGTCAAAGTATATTAACTTCCGTTTTGAGTACAACAAATCAACTGTTCTAATCGGTACTAGGTGCGTTTTTATATGCGTTTACCACGCGACCACAACGCAAACGCGTGTGACTACATTGTTCTAGCAAAATAGGTTCTATTTTGGGTTTTTTTGCTTTAACTTAGGAATAGCTCTGCAGACATCCCGCTGACTTCGTTGTAAATTTTCGGCTTCGCACAACAAAACTATGGAATGAAATGTTACCAGCCGGACCAATACAACCTTCAAACCTTCAAAAAAAGAGCGAACTGTTTCTTAAAAGGCAACGCACTTGTGATGCCTCTGGTGTTGGGGTGTCCATGGGCGGCGGTAATCTAGCTAACCTTCAGGCGATACGTCTGCTCGCTTGCCCCCTATCCTATAAAAAGACGTGCGTGACCGCGTGTCGATCGCATTTCGTTAAATGTAATTTATGTGGTTATGTAGTTATTCTGGATTTGAATCTCTAGCCTAGTAAATCGAATCCACTTTCTTATTAAAGTAAAATATAACCAGAAGCCGGTCTTCTGGTTATATGTAACTTGTTAAATCTTGCACTCGGCTGCACATTACATAAACTTAACGCTATTTATTGCATTCTAAAGTAATGTAATAAATTTTTCTTTGATCTCGGTCTGCAACAATTACAGAACTTTGAATAATGCATATTCATAACCCGCATCATTTACATTCATAGCTTTTCTCAACCCACTGCATTGCAATCATTTCCGGTTCTTCACAACATTTTTCCCTTTTGGATTCATTTAGGATATTTTCTTTTATGTGTGTTACCTCAGAACTTTCGACTGGGACCGATTTTGATAATTCTTTTTTTATTTGAAAGCTGGTTCAATTCATGAAGACGGTGTTTTTAATATTTTTTTTGTTTATTTGTCTCATCAGCATTCCAATATAGTCATCGATAGTAAGTTTCCTCTTTAGTTACTTTAGGCTGAGTGCTAAACCATGCAAAATAACTTTCTTTAACTCCTTTAAGTGATTGTACCTTATTTTAACCTACTGTCTCGAGATTTAGACACTCATGTAAATTGAAGACAGTTTCGTGACTTTGAAAATGAAATGAACAATTATGTGACCGTTTTAGCCTAAATAATAGCAGGGGTTAGTATAGTGTTAGTTTTTGAAGCGAAAACTTCTTAAGCGGCGTTGTTCACTACAGCAAAATTTATTTTGACACGTGACCTGTTCGCCAAGACGGCGGAGCAGGGCGCTTGCGCGAGTACGGCGGCGCAGGGCACTTGCGCGAGTGTGCCTGGTGACAGTTGATGGCTCGACTGCCTAATATGACATGACTGGTGTTTGAAACCAAACGCAATTGTCGATTGTAATGGCAACTCTGAGTTGTCATGTTTTGAAGGTTAAAATTACATTGTCACTGTTAGATAAAAATCGGTCGAAAACAGTCCAAATATTTGGGCGCGTTGTGATTTGGATTGAATTAGTTTCGGTGTTTATTAGTGTCGCCTAGCATCTGGTAAACTAATTAATATATACAAGAGTTTTAAATTCCGCCAGAACGGCACTTGTAGAACCACGCTAAGATTGGTTTACAGTGAATGACTGATTTGACTTTCAACTTGTATGTGTACCAGGACATTGTGTAGTATACCAGATCTCCATTTGACAATGTACAGAGGGGTCCACTCAACCGCTTCGGACAGCGCCATGGTGAGCTTTTAATGTCATAATATTTAAAGGCTGTATTAAATTAACAAAAAATTAAAATTTCCCTGGTTTGAACTGTACACCGGTGATCGGTCTGTGAGTGCTTAGCTTGTCTCTATGGGCCGAATATGGCTATTAACTAAGGTATCCCTCCACTACAAGGGTCCAGCACTGGTGTACAGGAAGCATTTTTTACTTCTTTTAATCGCGCATTTTGTTTATTAAGCAACAAAGTTCATTTCGGGTGAGCTTAAACAACTGTTTGTTTACAGTTTTGAGTTTTCACATCTGTCGGTAGTCCTCATGACCGCTTTGTATTTTTTTAGTACATTTACGTGAGTACAAATATAGACATAGACTCTGCCATAAAGTAGATAAGATTTTGAATACTTTTAACCTATTTATCAGAATTTTCTAGTAACAATTGAACAGCAAATACCAAAACCAATGACCAGGGATATCTGTTCTTGTCTAACTTCGATATTCCCCAATTTGAATGGCCATTGTTGCGGTCGACGTTACATTAGCGTAGAATGCTTTGATGCTCTTGTTGTCAAGCCAATATAAATGGACTACGGTTTGACCTAAAAAATGCTACAAAAGTGTATACGTATAGATATATATTTGAATCTTTAGGCGGATTTAGGCATTTTTGCATTATGAATTTAGGTAAAGAAAGATTCGATGTTAAACAGTAATTTATTAGTTTTATATATTGTTAACATTTTGATATATTATTACTAGAAACCGAAAGGAAAACAACATATGGACAAATTCTTTCCTGTTATGTTTTTTTGTGCATGTACCTATTATTTTATTTTTCCTATTATTATTTTATTGTTTCGATATAACTAACATATAATATCTATTATAAAATATAGGTTTTATCTACAGCTACACATGTTCATTAGAATTGAAATTTTTAGACACAAAGTTCTGCATAATTACAGAATCTATACTAATATTATAAACGCGACAGTTTGTAAGTATGGATGGATGGATGGATGTTTGTTACTCTTTCAAGCAAAAACTACTGAACGGATTTGGATAAAACTGTACAGTAATATAGCTTATACATCAAAATAACACATAGGCTACTATTTACCGCAACAACAACTAGTATTTTAATAAATAACTAAATTCATTCAATCTCATAGCAATACTCGGTTATAATGATTTTTATTTGTGAATATTTCTGGTTTGGCATGGCTTTTGAGAACTTTTACTACTTTTTAGAGAACACTAGATTAAACGTTAAACAAAACTTGATTGTTGTTAAGACAATAAATTCAAAAATGAAAGTACATTTAATTTTTTTTTAAAAATTACACCACATTTATAACAATGTACTGCATATCTTTTGCCCCCGTGAATTTGAAACGTTCCAATTTCATGCGAAAGTGAGTGCAATTTTGAACTGCATTCATTCACAATGAATTCACAAAGCCATTCTAAGTTAAGGTTGTATAAACGTTTTAATTCATAGAAGAAATAATAAAGAGCGTTATATTTTGGTTCAAAATGTAAATAAAAACACAGAGAACAAATAATTGAAAAAGTCATTACATTAAAAAACTACCAACTACTTAATTCAATATACAAAACTTTCGAAAACAGTAACAAAAATAACATTTAGACTAGTGCGAATCGTAAGAATAATTTAAATTTTAACATTTTCGATAATTTAGTACTCTTTTATCTATTCAAAACACCATTTAAAGAACAGTATTAATTTAAAACAGACGCTAAAACTTAATCGTGCAACTGAAATGATCGTCGAAACGGTCGTAGAATTGATAATCCGACCCATTTGATCCCGAAAAGCGTTAAAATGCGCAGATTCAAGTTTAACATCACAAATCAATTAATAGATTTCTAACTGTAAATGGGATTCATTTCAACTATTGGGATAGACAATTTGCGCTAGTTGGGCAGGAGCAATAAATTTAAATTACGGTTCAAATGAAATAAACGAAGGTATCTAAAGTGCCTTGGTCTGTCTCTACGTAAAGGTAAATAGATGAATAATGTATAAATAGAAATTGTGTAGTGTAGTTGTATAATATTGTTGTAAATTATGTGGTAATTGCCTATTAAACAAAATAATTTCTTTTATGTAAAGACAGGCTTATAGAAGTAGGAAGACACACTACTAACTAAAAGTAGGTTTCGCAAGTAGATTAATGTTTGAAGTAACAATTAACATTCGATACTTACTTAAATTCGGTTTTACTTATATTGGTCTCTTAAAAGCAAAATATTCATATAGTTTAACATTTAACTTAACTTTTCTATTAGCCTTTAGCGAACGTATAGGTACGAAAAATAACAACGGCGATGAATAACGATGTGAGCAGTATTTATTATGCAGAAGCCACGGCTCCATAATACTCTTATGTTTCATGGTAACGTATGGTATGTTACATCATCTTACAGCTACCTTATACACTAAAATCTATGCATGTAATCACGTCTTTTTATCGACGAGATAAAGAATGTCTAAATACTACGTGATTGATATTAAACTCATATCTAAAAATATTAGGCTAAGCTATGTACAAATACTATTAATTTAACAATATATGACGTAGGAATATAGCCCATTGTAACCAAAATTGAATAAACAAAGCTGTTAAGGATGTTAATAAAATGTCCATATTTCCACAAATGATGACAATCAAAGTAATAAGTTCATCGGCAAAAACAATCTCATATAGATTGAATATCAATCTACAAATGTCTGATTCGGAGTTTGGGTGTTTTCTATGTATAATATGTATGTATTTACAACAAAAAAAAAGTATATATGTATTTGTATCAGTTGTCTAGTACCCATAACACAAGCTCTGCTTAGCTTGGGACTAGATGGCGTTGTGTGATAGATGTCCGAAATATTTATTTATTTATATTTAAAAATAAAAAAAAAGTCAAGATGTCCCTAGAATATTAAAATACCTTGCGACTTCAAAGATAAGGCATGCAAACATAAAATTTGAATACAAATTTAACGTATCTAACCTTCACAGCACATAATGTGATTAAAATTAAAGAAGTATACTTGTAAAATATTTTAATTGTCAATTTGATAAAATTCATTATTCAACTGGTACAAAAATGCCCATGGTTTTATGACAACCTTCCAAACAAAACTGATTTAATATACATTATTATGATCCAGTTTTACTAAAATTGTAGTTTCTGTAAAACAGTATTTACAACAAAAAAAAATTCAGTTCGACTGGTTCGGCTTTCTGTCTTAGTTCTGTTTGTTTTACTAGAAAACAAGAATAAAAAGGTAGAAGGCCATACCTACTCAAACAACATGTATTTGTAGTTTTAATAACAAGAATTATTGACATTCCATTATCGACTTAAAACTTTTAGTAACCTATCAGATGGTTTCATTCTCACGCCACTTAAAACAAATCTACGTGTATGTAGACGCGACTGCGCTCAAGAAACTTAGGTCGCTCGAACACAATTTTTATACATATTTCAAAGATTATAGAGAAACTAATTAGTGTCTAGAAGTAAAAAATACCTGTGGTACTACGAGTAAGGCTAGGTAATGAAATGTGCCAATGGTCCAACTTATAGAAGTACGGACAATAATTTTTGACAGTACCAATAGGACGACATAACTGGACCACGTCAATTGAACCGAAAAAGAGATAGTTATAAAACGATGAAGAACTTGCCATTCTCCAACCAAGGAGGCAATATTCTCGACGATCAAAAAGAAAACAATAATATATAGAAACTCGACCCGTTTTTCTGCAGGGTCACAAATTTCGCATTAGGGGGTGAGAGTACGATATTAGAAAAGCATTTACGTCGACATCGAAGCTAATATCAGTAACTTTGGATAATGTAATTTATCATTCATATTGCAATATTTTTTATTGACAGCTGCCACTTGCACGTACATAGCTGTCATAGAGTCATTATAGATAGACCAGCGTAGCCAGGCCTCCAGCTGTCCCTCGGTTGGAAAGAGAGGGACAAACGCGGTACCTATCTGTCTCGCTCTACTCGCGTTTGCGCGGAAAAGCAGCATAGCACAACCATGTTATAAGAAAACAAGGTCTCGCATTCCGAGAGTAACACAGTGTGACGTCACTACGTCAGTGAAAGACAGATGGGGTACCGCGATCTTCTCTCTCTTTCTAACCGTTGGACGTTTCCGCTTACAGACAGCCGTATGTCTATCCCTCTCTATCTATAATAAGTTTATGATAGCTGTAGCAAAAGAAAGAAGGTACAAAAAGATTGCTTAAGAAATCACAACTTAGGTTTAGTATTTTGCTTAGAATATTCTTCTAGAATAAGTTTATTTTTTTGATATTGAGTAATATGATAATAATAGTAAAGACAAAGTAGCGTAGCGTTATAAATATAGAGGGGTGTATGCTTAGCTTTACTTTAATGATATGGTTTTCGGTGTTCGTGCTTATGAGGAAAGTCGTTAAAGCTTTTTAGGATGTCCCTAACAGCTTTTGAGAAGGGAGTATTAATCTCAAGACATCAGTAAACACTTGTAATCTTTATAACTTTTTATATTAAAAAGGATTTTTTTTAGTTTTTAATGTACTATCTTTTCCAAATAATAGTGCTGCCCCCTAGCCAAGTTAGTATTAAACAAACGTAAACGATAAGTAAACACTAACAAATACATAGAAACGACATCATCTCAATACTAAGTCACCTGGTTAAAACAAATATTAGCCAATAAAAAGAGAATTTTTGGCGAGAGAGATAATGAGATGAGAAGAGATGAAGAGGGTATGGGACTCCGGTATCCTCACTCACTCGATAAAACATGGTGCAAGCGCTATTTCACACCGGTTTTCTGTGAGGCTATGGTAGTACTCCGGTCGAGTCAGACAATTCATGCCGAAGCGTGGCCCTCCCACGGTGTTAGTTTTTGATAATTCCTAAAGTAACAATATTTAGTTTAACACGCCAATAAAGTTTCTGTAAAAAATACTTTATTTTATTTATTTATTTTAGTAAAATTACATAAAAATTTGACGGTTTAAATTAAGACTATTACAAGCTTATATATATTACATCACCCTGATACTTTACTAACAATGAAGGATATTATAATATTAAATGTTGTAATATGATCTCGAAACTTATTAAAATGGACATGTGTCACTTATTCTCTATTATGTCAAAAAAAATAAAACTGATAATTATTTATTTTGTTTTACACTTAGATTCAATACATCTTTACTAATTAATTTATGTGCATTCGGACTCTAAGTTTTCTAACTTTAAGGTAAGCTATGGTTTAATATATCTTACACAAAACCATCCGATTCTAAAGTAAACTATAGTAACCAGTTTGCTTTTGCAATCGTAATATTAATGCTAATAATAATATTAATGCTAATACATATGAGAAATATTTATAACAAATTGTAGTTAAAAACAAAATACACCCAAACACAAAATACAATATGATCAACAACATCAAATATAATGTAAAGATTGATTTTCGCCTGTTTCACATCATCCTCATATCACATCAACTTCCTTTAATAGTTTATACTGCTGGATATAAGCCTCTTCTCAGACGAAAAATACATAATTTTAATACCATTTTTAACTGACTTTCAAAAGGAGGAGGTTCTCAATTTGCATCAATAAACTGACCTAGTGAAGGCAAAGCAAATAGAATTTAAAAAAACCAATTAGAAGAAAAAAAAATTTACAGTGTCAAGTGTTAATTTTACTTCTACTTTTACTAAAGTACAGTTTCTCCAATAGAACCAAAAACGTAGGACAGGATCGACACGTACCCGTTTAGCCCCTTGCCATTTACCGGCTATTGGCTCAGTTCCAAAATTATCACCAAAAGACAAGTATTAACTTTAGAAATTCCTTTTTTAAAATATCATTTTAAAAACTTTTAATTTAGATACAATAGTAGGCAACTACTTTTGAATTCTAAAAACTAAATTTGAAATCGTTCTAAATTTCAAAATCAGAAAATGATCTGTGTTTGACATTTTATAGTGAAATATTAAGTTTACCTTTGTGGTAGTTTATGAAAATAATCGTAATTGACACAAATTAGTTCATGTGTGGTATTTTAAAGTTATTACAGCAACGACGGTTTGAACTAGGGTTATCGATCGGTGTCGTGCCACTCGGTCACCAGCCCTACAAACAACATATCGATTTTACCACGAACATTTAGCAATTATGAGCTGGTAGACTAGTTTTATTTTCAACTAAGTATTGTCTAGAGCGCGATAAACACGATAGCAGACTATCTAGATGTCTATGATACGCACTGCGGTACAATGTGGGTGTTGCTATTAAAATAATTTCGGATAATTAAGACAATATATAGGTCAAAAGCTCCTTTTTAGGAAGAGCTCTATGTCCAGTAATAGACTATTAAAGGCTATTGATGAAATTAAAATACATGAGTATTTTTTTAAATAGAGCAATTTTGATGAACCAATATCCTCTGGATTGCATCAGTAAAAATCGCTATAAGTCAAAAATTTCACTTTTCTACTTACATGCTGTATTTACTGCACTTAAACTGAACTGCTTGTATGTATTCTTAATGGTTTTAATACAAATATTTTTTAATAAATATAATTATCTAATTTTTTTACATATTCGGGTTAGATACCCGTATCGGACCAAATGTCAGTATGATATGCAAATATTTGTTTCGGAGTTTGGATATTTCTATATACAAAAAAAAGTATAATTTATATCAGTTATCTAGTACCCATTATATAGGCTCTGCTTAGTTTGTAACTAGACGGCGTCGTGTGCTAAATGTCCGAAATAATTATTTATTTATATAAACCTTTATATAATCCGAATCCCATCCATTCAATCGAATGATTTTCATGAAATTTGGTATGCCCCCTGCATACGGGGTTTCGGGGGCAATAAATCGATCTAGTTAGGAATTATTCAATTTATCGAAATAAATACCAATCAAAGCTCGGTCATCTAGGTACTTTTTGTAAAGAATAGATCTCAGAAATTCATGCGACCTTATCAGAGACTATGCAAAGCAATATCAGTAACTGAACAACTCTCTACAAACCAAACTTGTAGTGTAGAAGATATCAGAAAAACAAATCAAATACCAGGTTCCAAAATTGAGAATTAAACTTAAAATAATTATTTTAATGCCTCTCGAGATTGGATATTTATCACTATTAATTTAACGACTATAATTGTAGTGAATGACGTAACTTTCTCTTTTTAAACCACACAAACACTACATGCGTGAAATGAACAGAGAGAGAACTAATGGCTGGTGTGGGTAAAACACGCGATCCATCATTTAAGAGTACCTGCAACGAAAAGGCTTGATTTATTTAGCAGCAAATTTACTAAAAACGAATTCAATCACTCTTATTAATCTTGTGTTATACTAAAAAAATCAAGCTTTGTTTCTTGCATTATATGAAAATAAATATTAAAGAAGGTTAGTGACAGATGACGTCACAATAGTTGGAAAACCCACGCCCCTAAAAATATCACGCGATCAAAAGGTATACCCGATTCTACATGGAAACAAATCTATACTCCATACTATGTTTTAAACTCGAAAGTAACTTTGTCTGTCTGTTCTAACTAAAATAACGTCAATAAAATTTGCCAGGACGATAATTTGATTCTTGTGAAGGGACACAGCTACTCTTCATCGAGATAACCGACAAAGACGCGGGCGGAGCCGTTGGTAAAAGCTAGTATAATCTAAATGCAATATCAAGTCATAAGTTGGTGCTATACTATATATATATAGCTATCAGAAAGAAACGAACAATCTATCTTTCTTTCTTTTAGCTATCATATATTCGGTTTTAGCACATAGTCAAGAAGTGGAAAACTTCAAATTGGAAACGCTTTTAACTTTGTAGTTTGGTAAACTTTTCAATTCTTCCAAAAGTTTATGTGATAATGTGTTGAAGTTTAATTTTATTTCATTTTATTATCAACTAGCTGAACCCCGCGGTGTTACCCGCGGTTATTGATGTACCGCGAGTAACGCCGCGGGGCAAAGTTAGTCTAAAAAAAGTAGCCTAAGTTACTCCCTGGATCATTAGCTACCTGCCAGTGAAGGTCCCTTCAAAGTCCGTCTAGCCGTTCCAGAGATTACCCGGAACAGACAGACAGACAGGCAGACAGACAGACAAAAAAATTTTTAACTACATTTTTGGTATATGTATCGTGTATACATACATATGCATTGATTAAAAACCTGTTATTTTAATATTACAAACAGACACTCCAATTTTATTTATTTGTATAGATTTGAAATGTTAATGGTGTTTTATATTAGTTTTGAAATTATTTCTATTAAATGTATAGACATTTGCTTTAATTAAACTTAATCTCCTTCGTTTATATGATCATGCACATATAATTTTACTTTAAATTTGTAATTTTAGCAAGAAATTAATAAAAAAAGTAGTATCTGGAGCTGCCCTATATTATATGTATTAAATATTATACAGTTAATTATGTACTGGTATAACGATATTTATTTGACAAATAGAAAAGAAAAACAAAAGTGTTTTTTTTTTGCAATGACAATTATCTAAAATCGTTTAATTTTTATGACAAATCTCTTTCTTTTTTTTTAAATTCAATGCACCACTTTTATTATATAATAGCTGTGCCCGCTACTTCGTACACGTTACTTTTTTTCCTGGGCTACTACAAACATTTTAAAACCAAAATCAGCTAAATTGGCCTAGCCGTTTTCGAGTTTTAACGAGACAAATTGATTTGATGAAGAACAGCAATTGATTTTTATATACAAGATTAGCATGTCAAAATGTAAAATCAATTACAATTTATTGTTTACTACCAACATGTTTTATATTAATTTGAGTAATACCCTCTTTGATGTCTAAAAACTATTTGTAAACTTTAAAACCAGAGTCTCTTTTGAAGATGATTCATGCACACAATCTTTTGTGAAACTACAATGAGTAGATATGGCCCACTAGAGGATATCTTGCCACTCTATTTCGCATGTTTCCCTGCAGCCTTACTTAATAAAAATGTTATGCTGGCTCACTATCTCTAGAGATACAAAGAACGACGAGTGAAAAGTGGTTGTAAAATTCTATTAGAGTCTGAAAACACTCTCTTTTCTTAAAATGTGACTTTTAGGACATTTTTCTATGAAAACATTTAGCTGTTAATAGTAGATTTAGTAATTGTGTGAAAATGTTTAGTTGATATGTGTATGCTTCAAAATCTCAATAAATTCTGTAGCAATTGAGCTCAACTTTGAACATTATGTGCAATATGCTTCAATGATTGTTTTTTTTCTTAGCATAGATGAAGAAAGTATTTCGCTTCGAATTTCTAACGCCTCTATTTTTTCTTTTATTATTGACTAATACCATTTTTTTGACCACGTGGATATAGGAATAACGATATCTCAAAGCTAAATGCTTTGAGATAACGTTATTCCTATACGTTCGTTACTTTTGTAATAAGGTTAACGTTGATGGAATGATAACTTAGGTAGGGGAGCAGATTTGTTCTTCTTTCCCATCAATGCAACCAGATTCAACTAAAGTGGCAGAGTACAGCATTAAGAGCTTCCACACATAACTGCGATGCGATGCAGAGTGAAGGGCTCGTGGTGTATTCGTGCGAGCTCGCAGATATTGGCGATGCTTTGCGAATTCGCAGTTATGTGTGGGAGCCATAATAGAGCATGACTCGACTAAACCCGTAATGACAGTCATTAGGAAATCGCATCATTGTCCAACATTTTTCAATTGATACAGATACAAAATGTAATTCGTTATTTAAATTAGACTTGTTGAAATTAGAACAATTTTTTATTTTCAAATTATGAACTTACATTTTTTTTATCACATTGAAAAGTCTGTTACTGGTATAAGGTTTTATACTCCTTTCTTCTTTGCATTATTTTTACTCTCCAAACAAAGTTATATCATTCAGGATTCGCTTACCTCTGTTCTATAAAAGGTAATTCATTTGCCTCTTGATGTAGGTCTACTAAATCATATGTGGTGACTTCCATTCTTATTCACGATCATTTGTTCATATGAAACTATGTAAAGAATTATTTAAGTATGTTTATCAATAACAGGGTACTTACCATACTATGCGTTCCGCCTAGTTTGGAATTAGACGACCATCTGTGTGTGATGTATGAAGTTATGACTGTCTAATATTAAACGGCTGTGTGTATAATGTGTGAAGTTATTATTAGTATACGTTTTTATTATTAGTATAGTTCCTCGTACAACTGCCTCGTTTGTCTAGCGGTTGACGTATACGACTGCTGATCAAGAGCTCTTTGGTTCGAATCCCGGGTCGAGCCATAACCGTTATCAAGTTTTTCTGATTATAGGAATACTTAATAACAGTTTGAAGTTTGGAAGTTGGGGTCGTGTCCCATCGGATAACTGTCCCATTCGATAATGAGAGAGAGGGAGCAGAGAGTGCACCTGTGTTTGTGCACAGACTTGTGCACTATCATATCTCCTGCGTAGTTGGTTGGTCTCCGTTAAGACTGGCCGCCGTGGCCGTAGTCGGCTTTGAGAACATCAGTATTACGTATTTCTGTAATGAGTACAAAATAAAATTGTGCATTTAGTCTTCAAATACATTTTATTTATTTTTTTAAATTACCGCATTCGTAGAATAAAAAAAATTATAAGTTATTTCAATTTTACCATTAGTGTTCCGCTACGATCGATGTGTTCCGCAGTGAATGTCAATAGTTTTAATTAGGTACAATCAAGTTTCATGCAAAACAAAAGCTTAATAATGTTATGAAATTTTCATAGGTAATTGAATTTTGTATAATTTTCATAAAGCTTAAATTACACTTTCGGTAAAGTTCAACTGTAATTATTACTTTAGGTAAATGCAGAGTTTTAATTAAGTAATTAAAAATAATTGCTTTTGTGGCCGAGTTGAATTTGTATAATTAATATAGGTATATCTGATCTATTTCGGCCCATTTAAATTTTAATTACGAATACAAAATGCATAACTTTAATTAGTTGCAAAATGTTTGCTACATCTCCTTCATATTGTGAGCTATAGAGTTTGTTATTATGGATATATAACTGTCTGTTACTTAATCTGTAAATCAATTACCATAAAATTTTACGAAAATATAGAAGTAGGTAGAAAAAAGACAATTTTTTGTCGGGAAAGAAATATTTGTCAAAATTGTAATTTTGAAGTTGAATTTAGCGTAAGAATATTCTTATAGAAAAAAGTTCTATCCCCAACGAATAGAAAAGTTACTTTTACGTAAGTTTAAGAGCGGCGTGCGAAAGCTGGTATCACATCAATTTCGAAATGTGTCATTTTCTATCTTTATGAGAATCCTTCCCGTGATCGGGTCCATAAATATGGACTATAAATAGGGAATTTAGGGAGTACCCTAAACAGCTATTACGATCCTATCCACGCTTTAAGATAAACGGGATATAGGAAAGGTGTAGATTTAACCTGAAGAAAGTACTATTCAATTTTATAACGCTTTTTGAATTTATTTATCTCTCCAATAAGGACGTAATTTCAATGCAAAGTGATTGCCAACTGCTTCTCTATTGAAATGTTTCGTTACTTATAACTATTAAGCAGTAGTAAAGTTATATGCCACTTTGGCCAACACTGACTGCCTCGTTGGTCTAGCGGTTGACGTGTGTGACTGCTGATCATGAGGTCTTGGGTTCGATTCCTGGTCGGACCAAATGTTTGTACGATCTACAAATATTTGTTTCGGAGTTTGGGTGTTTTCTATGTATAATATGTATGTATTTACAAAAAAAGTATAAATGTATTTATATCAGTTGTCTAGTACCCATAACACAAGCTCTGCTTAACTTGGGACTAGATGGCGTTGTGTGTTAAAATGCCCGAAATATTTATTTATTTATTTAAATATTTTATAACAGTGTAACTGAATACTATAATCAAAAAAATATTCTGGCAAAAAGAGAATGGAAGAGCTAATCTAGGATAAATGGAATTTCACTTTTTTTAGAAAACATGTTTTCTACAAAACTTTCTGTAGAAGAATTGTGACTGTGCGACTGTCATAATTTTGATAAAACCTCTCGCATTATATTCCATCGTTATAACAGTCGACCACACCGCGTAAAACCTTTCTGTAATCAGCTTCGGTAGAACGGGCTAGGTATTGTTTCCCTTTAATTCAGGTTATGACTTCCTTATAAAATATATAGTATGGTAAATAATCTTGATAGTTTATATACAATTTTAAGAAAGTTTTCAAAAGTTTTATTTGTGTTTTTTCTTTATGAACGTGCCTGTTATAGTGACTTTACGTTTATGAATGAGGCTGTTGGTTACCTTTTTTACGATCACTGTTTCGCTTATTAGGTATGCAATACCTGGTAGAATTTAATAGGTCAAGTTTGTTTTCTTTATGTATTATGGGCCTGCCAAATATGACTATACTCCGCCTGGTGGAAAGCAAAAGCAGAATCCAAGAGTGGTGGTCACCATACTCATTGCAAATGCAGACAATGCAACAACGCAGCATGGTGATCCATACTATGGCGGCCTAGTGATGTTTATGCATCATGGGGCCTCTGGTCTCGCACTCACCAACGAAACACGACAGCACGAACGCTGTTACTTTACGTTGGTCTTCTGTGCGAAAGTAGTACCGCCCCGGTCGATCCGGCCCGTTCGTGCTGTTTGTGGCGTGGCGTCAGAGTAGCGTTTGTGTCTCAATTTTAATACGTTTTTGTTTTTTTTTTTAAACTGCTATATGTATTTTTTTTAATATTATGTTATTTTTTCTATACCCCTTTCGGGAATATAGCGTAACAGAAGTACTATAAATCAATTTGTTTACTTGTTATCGTTAAAGGTATCTTAATTCAATTGTTTATTACTTAAGTATATTCGACTGTTAACTGTATTTTAATTGAATGAATCACCGTACATTAACTTTACATGTGTATACCGTAGATTATGGCGGTTAAATGTTACCGAGCAGTAATAGCCATTCCCTGAATTAAATACTCAGTGAACTGACTTTTAAATAATAATAGTTATGATTTATTTTCTCACCATGTGGAAAAATAGTAAATTATTTATTTATTTACTTATTAATAAATTTATTATTAATAAATATATAAATAAAAAATATTATAAATTTATTATTAAATAAATTATAATTTAAATATTACCTAAAATCTTCAAAACACCATCCTAAGGGATTTTCCACCTTGACACCAAAACAAAACATCTTCATCTCTAAGTTAACTTAAATAGTTCATTTGCTTAGATACAGTCGTTTTGATCTCAAAGAAGCCGCTTGCGGCGCCGGCGTATACCCACAAGTATAACTCGTACGACTCAAATGGCACCCCGCTGGTATGCGAACGCGATATTTTTTCGAATATAATTCATTTATTTATTTAATGCAAGATCGTGAATTGTTAAATTAAATATCAAAAATTATATGCAAATAATTAACTCTACGCGTACGAATTACGGGTGGCCGCTAGTTACATATATTTTTCGATATAAACTTTTTATCTAAATTGTACCGTCAGCGTTACGTCACAGCGTGAGCTGCACAGTAGTAAGTGTGATTTGTCAGTAAACTCCGAAGCAGTGTAGTGAATGGTTGTGTTAGTCGATTCTTCCAAGGTGTAAACTGAAAATGTTTTAATAAAGGCTAGGAAGATGCGACGTTTTTATTTTTCATATAATTTGCCTTTAGTATCTAGGCAAGCACCTAACTTGTTTGAATTAAGATATTCGTATTTTAAAATATTAATCACAATTGCGTCTAACGACACTATCCAAACGAACGAACGAATGTCATTGATATGCAGAAGAAACAGTGTGGGCGATAGGACGGAGCCCTGCGGTACTCCGGCGTTAATCGATTGAAAATCGGAGGCCGCACCGTCGCAAAGGACTCTGATGCGGCGCTGGTGCAGAAATGCGGCAGTCCAGTTGCAGAGTTTGGGGGGCAAACCGAAAGCCGGTAGCTTGGAGAGAAGCGAGCGGTGCCAAACCCTATCAAAGGCCTTGGCCATGTCAAGGCTGATGGCCAAGGATTCCCCATGCCTGTCAATTGCCTCACCCCAAATGTGTGTGACGTACGCTAAAAGATCACCCGTGGATCGGTTCGGTCTAAAACCATACTGACGATCATTTAGTAGGGAGTGATCTTCCAGGTAGTGGACCAGTTGTTTGTTTATTATCCGCTCAAACACTTTGCAGATAATGGAGGTGACGGCTATCGGTCGGTAGTTGGCCGGGTCGGAGCGGTCGCCTTTTTTGGGGATGGGTTGAACATTCGCCTCTCTCCAAGCCTCCGGAACAGCTCCTGAGGAATATGACAGGCGATACAGGCGCGTCAATACCGGAGACAACTCTGGTGCACAGTTCTTAAGAACCACCGCTGGGATACCGTCGGGTCCACTGGCTTTCCGGACGTCGAGTGACTGAAACTCTGCACGGACATCACTCAGCCGGATACGAATATCCCGCATTGTAGTGTCGCAGCTCGGAATGGTAGGCGGGTGCTTGCCGCGGTCATCGATTCGAGAGTTAGCCGCAAAAAGATCAACAAGCAGTTGTGCTTTCTCTTGCGGCTGATGGGCCAGCGATCCGTCTGGATATTTCAGCGGTGGTAGCGAGGGCTGGCAGAAGTTGGACTGCACGGCTTTGGCCAATCGCCAGAACTTTCGGCTACCCGTAGGGTATGCAACGAGCTCTTGACCTAGCCGCGCGATGCGCTGGGCATCCGCTCTGATGTAAGCCTTCTTGCATTCCCTAGTGGCTTTGTTAAACGCTGCTTTTAGTAGATCAATGGAATCAGGGGAGCCGTGAGCGCGAGCCCTGGTCCATGCGCGGTAGGCCGACTGCTTTTGTGAAACAGCATGGGCGCACTCGCGATTGAACCAGGGACGGGTCGCTGCGCTGGCGACCTCACTGTAGGGAATATAGTATTCCATTCCGGCAGTGATTTCGCCAGCCACAGCGGCCGCACTTTGCGACAGATCTTTATCTTTGAAGCAGCGTTGAGCCCACGGGATGGATGCAAAATAATCCCGCATTCCATCCCAGTCTGCCGACGAGTAGTGCCATAAACGTCTTTTTGCTGCCACTCGTCGTGGAGGGGCAGCAAGTGGCACCGTGGTGGAAGCCAGGCAGTGATCGGAGGATCCCAGAGGGGCGAGCACCGACACACTGTACTGCGCTGGGTGACTCGTCAGCAGTAGGTCCAGCAAGGAAGGCGCTTGACTCGGTATGTCTGGTACCCTGGTGGGCTGGAGTACCAGCTGGGTGAGGTCATGCGTGAGGGCGAATGCGTGGACAGTCCGACCTGCGTGGTCAGTTCTGGAAGATCCCAACCAGGACTCATGGTGGGCGTTAAAGTCTCCCAGAAACACCAGTTCGGCTGTCGGAAACTGTTCCTGCACTTTGTCCGCTGCCTGGCTGAGATGTTCAAACAGTCTAGTTGTTTCAGAGTCTCCAGAGTGGGATCGGTATAGGCATACGTAGATTCGGCTCATAGAGCCAATATCCGCGTAGAGCCAAAGGATGGAGAAGGATGGGTCCTCAAGGCAGCGTAACCGGCGACAACAAACATCCGCCCTGACGAAAAGACATACACCAGCCTTCGCCAGGAAGCACTCCTCAAGCACATAGCCGGGGTAGTGCAGATATGTCATGTCGGCAGGGCGGCGAATTTGAGTCTCCGTTAGGAAAAGCATGGCCGGTCGTGCCGTCTCAAGATGCTGGTGGACGGCGTTGAGGTTTGCATGGAGTCCACGGATGTTAGTGAACTCCACCTCAAAAAGTGTGTTGGGGGGAGAGTGGAGTGCCGCTGTTGTACGTTTTTGCTTGTTCCTTGCTGCCATGATTAATAAAAAGGGGAGGAGGGAGGGGAATGGAAGCGTAAAAGGCGTGACAGTCATCGTGGCAGTGTAATACTGAGACTCGGAATGCTGTGTCGTCATATAACGGTGAGGCATGACGGTGACCGAGCCGTCGGACGGAAGGGCCCCCGTACCCTCCCGGAAATGGTCGCCTGGTCCCACCGTCCGGTCACCAACCGGCACGACGAGCCACTCCGAGGATTATGCGCGACCTGACGGGGCAGCCTCCCAGGGTGGTTAGCCGTGGTTGGGCCCCTCTCTATGCCGCGGGCGGCCAGCGGAACCACAGTTTCTACGGGTCTCCCTGGCCGACGACTCGATCCACGTCACCCTCAACATGACTCTACGAGCATTCCACTGCTCACACACTTACCCCGATAACTGTCACCCCTGCATCACTGGGCCTCCGGTCTCGCACTCACCAACGAAACACGACAGCACCAAAACTGTCATTTTAGGTTGGTCTTCTGTGCGAGGGTAGTACCGCCCCGGTCGAGCCGGCCCATTCGTGCTGAAATCAGCGTGGCTCTACTACCTACTAGTTACTACCTACTAGTACTACTTTATTAAAAGTTATCTGTAACTATTAAAAATGATTACATTTATATTTTAACTGTACCGGCACATGGTAATAATTTCAAAAACATGTAGGAGAAAACAAGAAATAATAATATGAGAACATGAGTTTCTTGGGCAGAAACGTAAGTTTGGTTTAATCCAAATTATCTGCAGTCCCTGCAGTGCGGTATAAAAATGTTTCCTACTGATTTTTTTTACGTATTATTATGTATTTTTAACTGAAAAGAATGGATAACGGCATATACAATCTCTAAAGAATTCAATATACCTACGTGTTAGAGGGGATTCTAATATATGTGAATCATTAAAATTTATACCCTATCAACCGTCGGTCATCAACGTCACAGGTCGCCTTTATGAAACGTTTAGTATTGTTAAGTATATATATATCTATACTGTATATGAAGTTCTTGTAATGTATATCCGTACGGTTGATTAAACTAATTTTGTACGACTAATATATGATATTAATCAAACGGATTGTTATGCTCATTACATCGAGATTACCGTTTTCTGGATCTAAGTACGTACAACAGCTGCAATAGCAGCAACTTAATTTCATTGTATTAATGTAAGGTTTTGTTTTGTAAGTATAGTATACAATGTAATATGGAATTTAAAACAAGAAAGGGAATAGGATAACCTTATTTTACTTCTTTGTCACGATGTTTAGAAGAGCTTACAACAGACAGAAAGTGTAGAATTAGTAAAATAGAAATCACAATTTCTAAATGACATACTTTATTATTATTGAAGTAAGTTTTAATATATAAGTTAAAATTTATTAAATACCTAGAATAGTTTTGACTTTCCACAGCAGTAAATATTCCTAAAACAATGGCTCTAGATCGATAGCTATCAGACTAGAAACCCAACTCCTCTTTTGGATCATGCAGAGAAAGTAAAACTAAATGATGGGGAATATTATTTCAAGTATTTGGTGTAAACATCATTTTCTTCTTGTTTCTTTATGTAACTAGTTGGCAAGAAAAACATAAGCCACCTGAGGCCAAGTGAATAAAGTTGCGTAATTTGTATCCCTTGAAAAGTTGTATTAGAATCGAACCAAATAAAATAAAAGTGTTAATAAATCTAAAGTATCACTGTTTAAGTGAATTAAATTAGTGCTATGGTAGGTGTCTAGAGAGCCGTAAAACTTATGATTTATAAGCAACATTTGCTTCATTTACATAAAGGTATAAAGCAAAGTCCTTGTACAAAGACACTATGCGTAATAGGACGCCGAGACAGGTGCACACTGGCTGTATAAATATTTAAAGTACGGCCATAAAATACGAGATGAGTCCGCACGTGCGCATTTGACTAGTTTACATCTTAAACTGCGTGTCGCTGCTGTAAGCTATCAATTTAGTTCTGTAATAAATTATACTATATAGGTCTCTGTGGTGACATTCTAGATAGTCAGAGACGTAACGTTTCACCTGTGTGTGTGCGTGTATGCGTGTTTCACGTAACATATCTTTACTTATGCATGTGAAAAAGACCTTATTCATGCTAATTTTATTTGAAAAAGAGGAGAGTTTTTCGTAATCAATATGAATAATAATAGTCATGCAAGCTAAACCGCAATGGGAATAATAATGTGTAGTCATAAACTCATAACACAAAAACTGTTATCCATAGGTACGTATGTTATAAATGCGAAAGTAAGTTTGTCTGTCCTGTTTTCACGGCAAAACCATTGCTTCGATTTCAATGAAATTTGGCATACTAGATACTTTGATTTTTGAGGAAGGACATAGGTTACTCTTTGCTGCGATAACTGACAAACACGCGGGCGGAGCCGCGCGCTGAAGTTAGTAGTTCGTAAATTAATTAACATTCGTTCCAAAAATATCATTCCCTTATTAATTTCAACTAATTTGAAGTCGAAATGAATTTACTAATGCATTTTGGATTTATTCTAAATAGAAATTAGGTTACCAGTCTGGGTCGCTGAAATTAGAAGGTGACCTTATTTAAAACAGCTGAAATAAATTTAGATACCAAATATAGTCCAGATTTACTTTTTGGAATTGTGGTTAGCAGAATCTTTCCAGTACGTAGACTTACTGTAAATGGTTTTAAAAGATATGTTGATGAGATTTCAGCCACATACGTACAACTCCTAGAACTCTGAGAATTAATATCTCTGTACTAATATTATTAATTCGAAAATAGCTCTGTCTGTCTGTTACGCGTTCAGTGTTAAACCGCTGCATTAATTTCAATTAAATATAGGGTGGAGATACTTTGATTCTTGAAGAAGGACTTGGGCTATATACAAGCAAGTATGATTTGTCAATTTACGCCGTTGCATAAATTAATATATTTGTATTTTACAACAATAACTACAATTGCGTGCGGGTGTACCGACACCATCTAAACGAATCGACTATATCCTTTATCGCGATAACATACACGCGGGCAGCTCAGCGAGCAAAACTATTGTGTTGATAAAGTAGATTAACGGTGGTTCGTAAATTTATTTACTCCGACGTTTTGGTTGGCCTTGTGATACTTGTAAGACTGTTCCCTTCAATATTTATTTATGCAATACTAACAAGCGAAAGTTGAATGGAATCTTATGTTGAATCAACAGTAAAACCCTTCTTCATAAACATTATTTAACTTAAAGCAACGGTTTTGTAATATTGTCAAGTTTAAAGCTTTAATATACAGCACTAAAGATGTTCGTGTAATATGTATGGGAACACTTAAATTCAATATAATTTACGTTAAGCAATCAAAGAAATATGGATTTTCTGCAAAATATGATCTAACGAAATAATATAGTCTACTCTAGCAAGGACTGTAATCTAACTTATTTGTATACCATAATAGCGTCAGGAGTCTTGAATGATTTAGTAATACATTGTTGAGGACAACTGAAAAACTGAAATTAAAATGGACCTTTAAAAACAAACCATCATCAATTATCAGCAACAGCCTTTAGCAGTCCACTGCTGGACAGGAGGTAAGGAGAGCCTTTTTAGAAAAAAAGGTTTTGGCATACTCTACCACGATGGCCACACAGACAGGGTTAGTTTCAAGTGTTTTCTTCTCTATATTGTGATGTTATCCTGCGTATTTTGTCCCTAAGTGGGTTCTTAGACACCCACGGCATAAATAAATAAATAAATATTTCGGACATCTAAACACACAACGCCATCTAGTCCCAAGATAAGCAGAGCTTGTGTTATGGGGTACTAGATAACTGATACAAATACATATATACTTTTTTTTTTGTAAATACATACATATTATACATAGAACACACCCAAACTCCGAAACAAATATTTGTAGATCATACAAACATTTGGTCCGACCCGGGAATCGAACCCGAGACCTCATGATCAGCAGTCGCTCACGCCAACCGCGAGACCAACCATAAATAAAGGTGGTGATACTCTGTATTCCTAATCAGTCACCAAACGGACAGTAAAACCATAGATTCGCACAGAAAATAGTAAATTTTTTTAACCGACCTCAAAAAAGATGAAGGTTCTCAAATTGATTGTATTTTTTGTATGTTTGTTACTTCAGAACTTTCGACTGAGTGAACTGATTTTGATTATTATTTTTTTTATTTGAATGTCAGTGCGTCTGCACTAGATAAGTCCGGTTCCTAAAGACGGTGTTTCTTCGTTAGAATTTTATATTATTACTAGCTGCCCCGGCAAACGTCGTTTTGCCATAAAAAAATTTAAGGATGGGTGACCCTTACCATTTAGGGGGATGAAAAATAGATGTTGGCCGATTCTCAGACCTACTCAATATGCTCACAAAGTTTCATGAGAATCGGTCAAGCCGTTTCGGAGGAGTATGGCAGCGAAAACTGTGACACGAGAATTTTATATATTAGACAAATCTTTTGACACCTCATTCGTTAAAATTGGTTATTTAGTTTAGGCGGTTAAACATACAATGCCGAAACAATTAATCTTCTTTTCGGCTTCGATGTAGTCAGGTAAAAACAATTTTAAAACAATGAATTTTAATACTCAATAAGATTAAAACTCAATATAAATGTATAACCTCTTCGCTCATTTTCTATTTCAATTGCTTAGATTTAAAGTACAGATGTAATGTGCCATGCGTCGGTATTATGGTACTTGGCAGTTCTCGTGTGCTACTCAGCAAATCCAATTTGCTGTAAAGTGCATGGTGTATAGAATCTACGTCGGGTTCTAGTATGTTTTATATTCAAACTTAAGCAGACATTTACCTTCTTTTTTCCTTTTTGATGTTTGGAAATTTAAACATTTTTAAGTTTCCTAACAATCTAATTAAATGAATCCGTTAATAAACATAATTTGTGAATATCTTATTAAGTATTAGATATAAAGTACATAAATAAGTTAAGTGTATTTTTATTAACTTTGGTTTATTGATTAGTATGTCTATAAGTTGTGTTCTTTCTCGATTTTCACAGTTTGACCCCATTTAAAAGTTTCTATTTTTATAAGCTCGTGTTAATAATAGTAAAATACAATAGCTTTATTTTTTTATGGAATAAGAGGCAAACGAGCAGACGTATAAAATATAGGGGGAGGAGGATGTGGGAAGGGGTTGGGGTATGGACCTCCGGTATCCTCACTCACTCGGTGAAACACAGCGTAAGCGCTGTTTCACATCGGTTTTCTGTGAGGTCGTGGTATCACTCCGGCCGAGCCGGCCCATTCATGCCAAAGCGTGGCTCTCACGCTGTTCCACTGTTGTTTTTCTAATAAACAATCTACTACTAAATAACTACATAAAACTAAAAATATAGTTATAAGTATTAATGATTACTGTTAGTTATAAGTATGAATGTAGACCCCCTCATCATGTTCCCCAAATAAAAATTTAAATCAATCAAGAAAGACAATCTACAATGTTTTGAGACCATTGCAACTTTTTATCATTTAAATACAAATTAATATTCTGATTGCATATGAATAGAATTTTATTTTTAGTAAGTTGTTGACAATCGATTATGACTTAAAGTACACATTGCCATCATTATCTTGTAAATTTCATATACTAATAACTGTAAAGTACATAATAAAGTTATATTATTTACAAAATTGATTTGACTTAATACTTGAATCCTATCTTTTGTATTACACCACAAAATCCGTAATAATAATATAATAGACAAACTGATAATACTTTTTTTTCTATGGCTTGGACCAATTTCTGCCATGCAAGTTTATGATGTATTGAAATTCATGTTAATATTATAAATTCGAAAGAAAATCTGTCGATCTGTTACGCTTTCACGGCTAAACCGCTGTACTGTTCTGTTTAGAAATATATTAGAACTTGGAAAAGTATGTAGGTATAACCGAATCACACGCACATCATTGACATCTATAAGAACAACACAAGAACGACAATCCTAGAAACATCGAACAATGCTTAAAAATTTACATTTTTAAGCTTGAAACTTAAAACAATATTCCACTCAAAAATAAAAATAGCGAAAAATTTCCAAGCTCCCTTTTTAGGATTGCAAAAACAAATACAAAAACAGCCGAGATTGAAATCGTAACCTTCTTGAAATCTCTTGTAAAATTGTAAGCTGGGAGAGTTGAAATAACATTAGGTTTTTATATAATTATGGAGGGCAAAGAAACTCTGAGGATGTTTTCGCAGATGTTTTGTTTTGAACTGAAATTTACCATAATTGATTCAAAAGTTTGAAAAAAAAACTCAATCTTTATACGGAGGTTACGGTGGATATTTTATATCTTCTGGTTCCATTCTGTATATTTTTTTAAGTAAACAAACTCGTAAGGTATATAAATTTTTAGAAATTATATGGTTTGTGAGTTTTCCGAACCGTTTTAATATAGTCTAAAAAACTTAATAGTTGTTAGACAAGAAAAGGACCAAAATACGGTTTCCTTCTACATAAAATTATGATTAACATTATGCTTGCTCGTGCCGTCTATATGTGTGTCATATGCAGAAAAGGAAGGTCCAACTCGTTACATTAAAAAAATTAAAGATAAGAACACTCGCTGAAATGAGCTCTTTCATTTTGATTTCTTGCCTTTTTACTTGATTTTTTATGGTACGCAGATCCATTTAGACAGTAATGTTATAAATCAAAAGTATAAAATCGTGTTCAAAATTTATTTTACTTTTATAAATTAAATTACATATAGATTACTCTATACTACATATAGACTGCCTCGTTGGTCTCGCGGTTGGCGTGTGCGACTGCTGATCATGAGGTCTCGGGTTCGATTCCCGGGTCGGACCAAATGTTTGTATGATCTACAAATATTTGTTTCAGGGTTTGGGTGTTTTCTATGTATAATATGAATGTATTTACCAAAAAAAAAATTATATTATGTATTTGTATCAGTTGTCTAGCACCCATAACACAAGCTCTGCTTAGCTTGGAACTAAATGGCGTTGTGTCTTAGATGTCCGAAACATATATATGTATATATATATATATTACCACCTTCATGAACAACCTTTATTTGTCTCCTACTGGATAAAGATCTCTTCTTGAACTGGAAGTTTTGGCTTACTATACAACGCCTATCAGATGGGCTGGTTTCCAGTTTGTTTCAAATTTTTCTTCTGTTTTAATCCTTCCTAGATTGCTGCCTTTGTCGGCTCTCACGACACGTGTAGAATTAATAAGAGTGGTGACACTCTATATACTTAATCCATCACTATAGATAATATACAACGTTACTTTAATTATATTCTCTCTGGCATGAAAACAATACTAATGGATCTACATTTTAAAACCTCTTACGCTAATAGGTTCCCGATCTGCGGTGAGGTATATGTAACTGTGTGTGTGTGTGTGTGTGGTTTTAGTATATCATTTGGTATTAACGTTGGTAGTGAGATAGATAGGCCATTATAAGGTACAGTGATTACATTTAGCGATTGGATTGTAAGTAGCTTGATGCTTTGATTTTTGTTAATAGCGAGATTAGCATTTAAATCCGGTCAAAGTAAATGGGTAAAGGTAAAGTAAACTAAGTGGGTGTAGTTCATTAGTGAGTTGGTTCCCGTGTTATTCCATCATGACATAAATCATCGAAACCTACAACTTATTTTCTTGATAACAGATTATTTGTTAACATATTATAACAAATAATATTTACTGTATGTATAAACCAGTTATATTCATTGTATTTACTTTATTTCATTCAAAATTATAATAAATAAAATGGAAAACCAGCTTCTTACTAGCGAAACGTCTGCAAAAATTAATACTTTTTTTTGTTCTTTTTTAACGTAAGTATAACAAAATTAGATGTTATTATTGAGTTACAAACACAATGAGTAATAATAATTAAGAAAATAAATACTGATCGTAATGAATTACAAGTAACTTTGAGCGGAACTATAGAACTAAATCTAAATGAACTTTGTCCCAATATTATTTGCCCTTACCAAACAAGGGGTCTGACGGCGTAAAATTAGCGCTAAAACCACACACTAACTAACTAAACACCAGTTGGAGTTTACGGCTGTATCGGCGAATACGTTTGACTGAAAACTGTTTCACAACTGTAATTATAAGTTTATTTCGGCTCTGGAATTAGGAACAATGTTTACTTTCGTGGCAAAGAATCTTTGCCTTTTGATGAGACTTTCCTGAAATGAAAATTAATGAGGACAGCTCTTATCTGCTTTTTCTTAGGGCTTCCTTCCTTCGGGGTTCAGGGCCACGGTAAGCGGGACGGTAAGGTTAAGTACTTTGGAATTACAAGATACTCGACTGATAATAAAAATCCCTTTTTTTAGTTATAATAAATACCTTTGTACTATAACTGGATTTTGCCTGATGATTGACTTTCAAACATAACTAATTGAGTTTTAAAACTTAGATTCGTTGATAACCAATATAAAATAAACTATCACTCTATAAACTAACTGAATTACGACAACTGAACGAAACAACATTAAACTCACATTCTATAGCTTTGTATAGCCTTTTTAAACATGAAATTTCAGGGAATTTTACATTAAAAAGGAATCTAATGTGTATGTTTCTCAAGATTATGTAACAAGTTAGACACTTACCCTTTTAGAAAGTGCGAATACGGTCCTTGAATTAACTCAACGACATCGGAATTACGACAGTGTATGTACAAACATGTGTGCAAACTCGTAGAGCGCTCGTAGCCATATCGTAGGCCTCTACTGTACAGTCACTTTATAAAACATTGTATGTATGATCGTCTCATTTTCATCTGAATACAAAGACTTAAGATTACATAAAAGAAAAATTTTAGCTAATATTCTAATAAAATAAATTTTGTCCTTATTGAATAGAACACCTATATAAGGAAAACAAAAAATATTGAAAGGAACGTTGCAGTGCCATTTTACGTGCGTAGCTTAGCAGAAGTTTGAAGTTAATACTTACTAAAATGTTGATATATGTTTATAAGCAAACTTCAGTAGGGATTTAAACTTCAGAAATAACCATATAGCAAACCATCATGGGAGTTGTTTAAACATCTGAGTTTTTTCGACCCGGGAATCACTCGATCGATCGATCGAATCATAAATTTATTTTAACAAAGTTATTGTTTGCTCTTATTAACAAGTATTTTGCACAGGGATTTAATTTTAAATTTCATGATTTCGAAAACAAGAATTCAGGATTCGTTCTGAATGCCATTTCATAACCAAACAATGAAGAAGTTTTAGCGGTTGCATTTCAAAAGATGAATTAAAATTTCAGCTAAGGGAAGTAGAAAGTTCCGCCTGCTTCAAAACTGTAATGTTCATTATTATCAAGCGGATAACTTTAACCATTTGTTTCAGTATTCACGATTATATCTAGCTATTTCTTCTTTACACCCTGTTGAAGGTTCTTTATCTTCAAGATAATATACATAATGATATTTCCAAGACGGTAATAGAATCTAACTTTACGTTTTACGTAATTTTCTTTCAAAAAGTGGTTGTATTTATTACCGCCTAAGGACTCCCACACATAGCTGCATTCGAGCTCGCGGATATTTGCGATGCTATGTGTGCTATATTTATGTGTTGGAGCCCTAAATAAAATAAAACTAGACTTAAAAAAGAATCTATTATTTAGTAAGTTCATAGACTTTATAAGAAAACAATTCATTCCCCTTTGTATGAAAGTATTCTTACGATACTTATTTCTATGTCAATACACGAGCTTGAATGTACCGGTTGTGTCATTTCACTACTTTAGTTAACAGTAGTTGCAAGAGTAAGTTAAGTCTTAAATAAATATAGATAAGAGTGGTTATAGCTTGAAAGTACAAAGAAAACCACAGACTAGTTTACAACATGCATGATCCTACTTCCTAGTGCCTGGAATAGTTCCTTGTTTGATCGGACTCAAAGGCGGCCACCGCAGTACCACAAGTGAATTTCCGCTTTTGTCCAATTCAACATTCGAAGCGAGCAAGACCGGCAGAGACCAAACAACTCTTAGGATGTTTGGCATTGGTCACACAGAAATAAATAATGTCGTAGAAAGTTTCCTCTGTTAGACAACTTAAAAGGAAGCACGGTTCGCAATGGATATTTATTATAAAACTAGCTGAACCCCGCGGTGTTACCCGCGGTTATTGTTGTACCGCGAGTAACGCCGTGGGGCAAAGTTAGTCTAAAAAAAGCCTAAGTTACTCCCTGGATCATCAGCTACCTGCCAGTGAAAGTCCCGTCAAAATCCGTCCAGCCGTTCCAGAGATTAACCGGAACAAACAGACAGACAGACGGACAAAAAAATTTTTAACTACATTTTTGGTATATGTATCGTGTATACATACATATGCATTGATTAAAAAGCTGTTATTTTGATATTACAAACAGACACTCCAATTTTATTTATTTGTATAGAACCCTACATTAATAAACTGAATTTGCATCCGCTTTCTGTCCACTTAGATCTTTTTAACTACTCAACAGCTTTTGATGCAGTTTTCAGTAGTAGACAGGCTAATTCAAGAGTAAGGTTTATATCTGTAATCTATGTATGCATATTATAGTTTAAGGAAATCCAAGAATTCCAAAGACTTCAAAGGGTAGCTAGTAGTAAGTTTAAATCAATGAAATAATAATTTTGTCCCCCCAACCAAAGTTCTAAACGTCAAAAATGTAATAAATTTAAATATATAAAAATAGACGTTATATAAAACACATGAATTTGAAAATAAAATAATTATAAGAAAATCTGATTTCATTAAACTACGTTTTTTTCTGACACACATTTGCAAACGAAAGTTTTTTATAATCACATAAATTTTTATATGCATTTATTTTCCACAAAACTGTGGATTTTTTCACCGTTATTATTAGGGCTGTGCCGTGACCCGACCTTATCATTTATTTTTATGGGGTAACCTTGAAATGTCACACGCTGCACGCTATTAGGTCACTCCAGTTTGTTCATATTTATGAATGTAGCGTTTTCATATTTTTACTACTCCCTTTTGACTGTTGAAGGTATATCTCTAATAGAAATGTTCAATCTGCAATCGTATAATTCATATTGTAAGAAATTATTAAAAAAAAGAATAAAAAAAAGCTTAATAATGAGTTTTTTTTTTTTTTGTCTGCCCGCGTGTATGTCGTTTATTGTGGTAAATAGTAGCCTATTCTACGTATACCATTCTAGTAATAGTAGTGTTATTCTCATGTATAAGCTATATTACTGTAAAGTTTCATTAAATAAAATTAGATTGATTGATTTGATTTTTACATCCTAACAAATATTATACGTTGTACGTATGTTGAACTTTAAAGGTATTTGACATTGATGTGTTTATGTATTCTGATACCAAAAATTGATCTCTTGAATATTTACATGTTTTAAAGCTAACAATTTACACAGATTACAGGTATTTAGAGTTTGTAAGCCTACGTTGAAATGAAATTACTTCAAATACGTTTTATTTCAAATTGCATCTACTTGAGAACGACATCCACATGAAAATACTTTTGGACACAAATTTTAGATAACTAACTTGTGTAACTCCTAAATCCTGAAGGTGACAAAATGAAGAACTAAAGTTATTCAATTATATTTGTTGATGAAATTTGGTATCAGAGTATAACAAAGAACTTGTTATATAAGAAAATATCATGTCCATGGTGTTCAGTGAATGAGTAACAGATGTTCCTGTAAGTAAATAAAAGAAAGTTACTAAAAATGTTCATCTTTATATAATTGAAGAACTTTCTTATTTATGCTAAGCCAGTTAGGTACTGTACTTTATTTTATTTTTTTTGTCTTTATTTCCAATACATATACATTTACAGATACAGTGATAAAAACTGCACCACGAAGACCTCGCAGGGTCTACCTGGGTAGCAGCGAGTTGCTTTAAACTATTTAAAATACATAAATTAACTCACTCACACACACATTATGTTACTAACCATTTT
Organism: Spilosoma lubricipeda; assembly: GCA_905220595.1. NCBI lineage: Eukaryota > Metazoa > Arthropoda > Insecta > Lepidoptera > Erebidae > Spilosoma > Spilosoma lubricipeda. Next base: position 7,332,748 of record HG992295.1, read on the forward strand.
TTGTTTCTTTATTTTTTTATGGAATAGGGGGCATGCGAGCAGAATCACCTGATGGAAAGTGATTTCCGCCGCCCATGGACTCCTGAGTGAGTACTAAACCCAGTGGTCGAATTTCAACCATAACTTCTTAAAAAAAAACTTAGTTTTAATTGTTTTAAGTGCTCTGCACTCCATATGTAGCATTTGTTTTTCTTATTTTAATTTGAGTGTAGTTGTATTAGCAAGAAGGTGAGCACAGCGCCCTCACGGTATGATACGCCCTTTCGAGTGGATCGACTGGCCGATCAGTTCACCCAAGAGGCACCAGATGGCGTTATTCTGCTCTGCGTCAAAACAATGCATCGTTGACTGTTTGCATCTTTCAAAATTTAAGCATAACATTTTTTAGTATTAAGTTATATGCAATTGGTTACCTCTCAAAATGGTGTCTTTGGATTAGAATACATCGGAGTGTGTCGTGCTCATTTTAGCCTAAAAGAGTGGGGAAATTCTGGAAGTTTCGGTGCAAAACCTTTAAAAGACAGGATTTGTCAATCTCAAGAGCGCTTTCTATCTTCTCTGCTCTTGCGGTGAAAACCTGTAAAAACCTAGTGATTGTTTGTTTGCTGTGAATAGTGAAAAGCTGCCGAAATCTTCAATTCCCCGTCTGAGGTAAAAATCAAATATAACCTATAAAAATAATCTTAACCATACCTTTATTTCTTTTAATGTGTGTCTAGGAGATGTATTTTCTGTGTAGGGTTCATGGTTCCGGGCAGAACCGTTTGATTTAAGAGTGCACATCCTGGGTTGTGTGGATAAATCCTAGCAGAGAAGTCTTCATAAGCAGCCCGCAGCTCACTACCTGGCTCGCTTCCGTGTCCTGAGGATTGCTCACTCGGTCACGTAAAAGTTAAAGTATTTATGTTCACGTAGCACCTACATAAGGTGTAACCATTTATTATTTATTGCTTACTATAAAAGGAGTCTCTAATAGACCCTCGCCTGTGGTCTGTAAGGTGTTGAAAAATCTTCTGGGTGTCTGTCTGCAGTGCAACGGCATCAAGGAGTGTTTTTTTATTGTATAATATTTTTTCATTCTTGTGACAACCCACTAATTTTAAATTGTAAATTTCTATTATAACCTGTAACCTGTACCAAATAACTTGAGAATATATGTATGCATCACTGAGGAGTGGTTGTTTCTTGTGAAGAGTGCCTAGTGAATCCCAAACACACACATACACACGTATTATCTTTTTTTATAACTTTTTTATTTTTTTTCTAACTTAGCTTATTTTTTTTAACAAATTTCTTTTAACGGCGCCCTGGGCTCATTATCTCTTTGACTGATCTAGCTGGTGAAGTGACAGGCCTGACAAGTTCAGGGGTTACACATATAAACTTAAACTGTGCCAAATTTCTTACTCCTCCATTTGCATAATTTTCCTAAAAAGGGCTACAGAGTTTTTGTCACTTCAAGATTATAATATACTAGTTGTTGCCCGCGGCACCGCCTGCGTATATGTCGGTTATCGCGGCAAATAGTAGCTTGTATTATTCTGATGTATAAGCTATATAAAGTAACTGTAAAGTATCATTTAAACCCGTTCTGTAGTTTTTGCATGAAAACATCAATCCATCCATCCATATTTACAAACTTTCGCGTTGATAATATTATTATAGATAATATAATGACAAGGACCTTATCAAATTAATAAAAATCTTGAGATTACCCGAAAACTAAAACTGGGCGATAAATCTATACAAGTTTAAATAAAACGACCAACACTTGTGGCACCTGAAATTTTATGGATGTGTAATGATTTGATCAGTTATCATTTATGTAGGTACATTACATACTTAGTTATATACATACATTGGTCTGAGAACTCTTAACGCTATGGCTGCAACTAATAGTAATCGTAACATCACAATTTTGCCAAAAACTCGATTGTCCCAAACTCAGCGAACAGGAAAGCCTTCGTTAATACGTGGCGGTCTGTAAGTGCCGAAGTTTACAAAAGATAACGTTCCCTTGTTTCTACTATTTAATCGCTTTTGGAAGTTACGAATACTTTTTTAATGTTGGCGTTTTGATCACCAGCCATTTCTAACATCGTAAGTAGGGACTTTTTCAGAAATCGATGAAATGCGTGGAGGAAAAATCTTTATCTCGCGTTTCCAAATTTTGGAATAATATGGAGAAAGCTTTTTTGAGTAGTTTGCGCAATTTGAGTTTCGCGCTCTTTTTAATTGACTTCGATAAAGCAGGTTTTATCTATTTGTTTATACTACTTTCACTAGAACATAAAACATGACAAAAGATAGTAAAATTTGTGGTTCTATCACTCACGGCAACTTCTTCAGGACAAATTTTAAATTGGGTATCAGGGGTTCAAGATTTAAGGGTAGCTATACAGAAGTAACACGCACTTGAATACCTAATTTTATTGCATTTTTTTTGAAAACTCTGTCATTAATGAAACGATTAGGCATTTATAAAACATTAATGAAATGGTATGCTTAAAATGTCATATAAAGCAGAAATTCAAGGACTTCTTTTAGGTGTATCGTAATAAATTCATGCGAAAGTCTGGCTACAAATATATTTATCACTTTTACGTTTTTTAAATGGATACTAAAACATCCATTCCTCGGATTTTATTGAAGAACAGTAAAGCCACTACGGTTACTTTGTGACCAACATGTAAACAGAACTTATTTTACTGTCGTAAACCAGAACCTTCAATCATATACTAGAACGAACTTAGTTATGCTTTACGGACGCATTCATATAAAAAATACATAAAACAAGTATATCCTTGTAAGAGATTTTACTGCCAAACAGGAGTTAACCCTAAAAAACTTCCATTTTTCGAAGCGACATCACGTTCGCCAAGTTGGGTCGGGTCACAATGACGTAATTTCCGACGCGGCTCTAAATGACCTGCCTCAATGAGATAACGTTTTGATAAAACCCTATATCACGCATGCTTGAGAGGGTTAAAGGTCCCGTTATTGGGTAGTTCGGTGTAATTATACCCAACTGTATGGGAGGTACTACAAGATAGTAGGTAAAATACAACATATAATCTGTGAAGTAACCTTCCTGGTTCCGCATAGTATTATTATTTTAGGAATTAGGATGATGCTTAGTTTGAGTCGCTAAAACTCACAATATCATATGATACATGTTTCACCTTCAAATATTACTTATAGAATAGACGAATGATCAAAAACAGTTAAAATAAAAGTTCGTGAAGATTTCTTAACTGAAAGACACTTGTATGTATTTGCCAATGATATACATTATGAGGTAAAGATGCTGGATGCTTGAGAATTCTGTAAAATAAAAAGATAAATAAATAAATATTTCGTACATCTTACACACAACGCCATCTAGTCCCAAGCTAAGCAGAGCTTGTGTTATGGGTACTAGACAACTAATATAAATAAATATATACTTTTTTTTTGTAAATACATACAAATTATACATAGAAAACACCCAAACTCCGAAACAAATATTTGTAGATCATACAAACATTTGGTTCGACCCGGGAATCGAAACCGAGACCTCATGATCAGCAGTCGCACACGACAACCGCTAGACCAACGAGGCAGTCAGATCATAGAATTTTCTAGCCAAATACCTCTATTCTTCTTCGCAATTTTTCTGCTTATTGATACTAATGTATGCGCTTGCATATCTCTATGATACATGAAAAATCCTCATGTATATACGATTATACGACAACTATGTTGAAGTCATGTAATATTTTAAAATTAGTGTTATATTTTTGTTTTTTACCGTGGGAGAGACACGCTTCGGCTTGAATATGCCGGCTCGACCGGAGTGATACCACGGCCTCACAAAAAACCGGTGTGAAATAGCGCCATATGTTTACCGGAGGCCCACATCCCTTTCCCCAACCCCAAAGGTCGGCAACGCTCTTGTGTCGCCTCTGGTGTTGCGGGTCGCGGATACGTCTGCTCGTTTGCCCCCTATACCATAAAAAAAACGAACTACTCTAATTAAAGATGATTTTATAGATAGAACGAAAATACCTTATTCATTCCTCCTTGGTCGAAATCAGTATCTAGATGCTTACCCACAAATTTAACCTCAATGGTTCGGGCCTCTGTGATGATATTGTGTTACTCATTGTATTTCTGAAGAGGAAGGAAAGTTCCTCTTTTGTGTTCCGATAAAATAAACAGATAACTGCGGATGTAGTTGTTTGCAAGGTAATTATATCGAAACTACGATAAGGGTCCTTGTTTATTGTAGCGAAATTTGAAAATTTATATGAATCTATTCAGGCGAACTCTCTCTTAACTTTACCTATGAAATTGCCGTTTTGTATGCAATAAGTGAAAGTACTTATATTTTCAACGATATTATTTTTAACGAAGTAATCACGCATGCAATCGACGCATCTTTGCCAACATATATACAATACAAATATCTAACACGCAACGCCATCTAGTCCCAAACTAAGCAAAGCTTGTATTAGGTAGTAGAATATAGTTAAGTGTAAATACAATTAACTACACAATTACGTAACTAATGTAATATTTTAGTACCACAGTGAGTGTTTTGGGGGAGAAAAGTATTCGTAATTCTTACCACTTTATGATCTCTAATGCTTTTATTTTTTATCACTTTGAGTAGAAGAACACGAAAGCTTATAGGTTCAAAATAACATAATATTTTTACTAAGGTTTAATATATAAATTGCTTTTAAATATTGTTTGATATATCTAGTAACACACCTAGTTATACAAAAACTATATACTCATCGATCTTATTTTTTGTTAAAAACCGTTTTTTTTACAAAAAGTCGCTAAAATGGCTAGTGGAGTACTATAAACCACTACACCATCTGTCAATTGCAGTAATCAAAACCTGAAGTAAACAAACAATCAATTTATCTAAAATAAAAGTCGCACGTACGAAAACCACATACCCAATTATTTAAGTCTTATACAAAATGCGCCATCGAATTTATAAAAAGACCCAGACAATGTTAAACCCACAAATACACTGTGTTGAAATTGAAAACATAAAGTCACGCAAAGTCTGACGTTATTCCGGCTTTATTCCGTATACATGTCAAGAGGCAAACGGAACTCTTATTTAGATGCTCTAAGGAGGGGTAAGCCCGAAACTGAAACGCATGCTCATCTGTATTCTAAAGACATGCTTGCGTTTATTTTGCCTACACAACAGAATCAATAACGTTACTTCAATGACCTATAAACATTTGCCCGAAGTTTTTTCAAGTTTCTCTCCATTTATTATTATGGCTCGTTACTCTCGCGATGCCACGTGGGAAAGTTCTTGAAGAAAATACCCAAGAGCGCCATTACCATAAAGGGGATTACGCTAACTAGCAATCTTGAGGTTTAAACTATGGATATATTTTCGACTCCATCTGTAAAACTTTTTGTGCTATAAGCTGATATAACGAAATTAAAATAAAAAAGCCTACTTAGTTTAGGTACTGCTCTATAATATACTAAATAAATAAAAAAAAGTCCTGTGGTGTCGTGGGACACCAGAGGAACGAAGTTCCTTATCATAAAATATAAAAAAACATGCAACTTACAGATGGCGCTATTCTAAATTTTTCGTTCATGCTCTTTAAAAACCACAGAATTGTCTTAACACCTTTATTTTATTTAAAATGGTTTATTTATTTCTTTGTACATAGACAATTTACAGGTTCAAACTTATCAACGGTTTCCGCACTAAGCTCGAGGCTTGTGTCGTGGCAACCAAGAGCAGATCATTCATTATTGATTGGTGCTAATTCTGATGTTCCAAAATCTCTCCAAACAAAACCAGAAATCAAACTACAAAATTGTGACGTTCAAAAGATTGACTAAAAATATTATTTCGGGTTTTAGATTCTAATTTATAGAGTATTTATACAAAATATATGTGTTAGGTATGTAATTTAGTTGTAATAAAATATAATATAAAAATAAAATTAAAATGTTATTAAAATATATATTAAAAATAAACTAATAAATATTTCGGACATCTAACTCTCAACGCCATTCAGTCCCATTGCATTGCATCTTGTCTAGTTTCCTTCTTCTTGCAAAGCTGTGTTGTCCTGCGTAGTTTGCCCTTACGACACCTTCGACATTCGGGATGAATATAGGTGTTGGCACTTTATATTTTTAGTCGATCATCACACGGAATATACAGAAATACGTATTTTTTCATTTCAAGTGGCAATAGATACAGCTTTTGAAAGTTTTTCTTATATTCTTTATGGGATAGGATAGCTTTACCTTTTACAAAAATATGATCAAAAATCAATCTCAATATAGCAAACACTGTATCTGTTATTTGGTTGAAATAATAATGCACCAATATCACATAAATTCAAATGAAAAAGGCACAGTCTATAAAACATGAAAGCTGGGGATTGTCAATTTTAATAAAAGAATAAGTGCGTTTACTATTAAAATGTCGAATTTGCTCGTAAATGTTATTTTGATTGTAGCCTTGTCATTTAGCTTTAAGAAAATATTACGAAACAACAAAATTTTAGGTCAAATACAGATTTTTTGTACTGAAATTTAAATTCGATACAGGACACAAACTCCGAGCTCAGCGTCATAGAAAATGGCTACATTGAAATACCTGCGTTATAATAGGAATTTTAAGCCGCGCCAATTTCTCTGACATGTCGGGTTTTCCAAGAAAATGGGATGTACTTCCTGGATTGTTTTAGGTTTCCGTTGAGCAAAACTGTGTAAGGCCTCTTACACACCACACCGGCAGCTTGTTCGAGGGTTTTAGCCCCTCGGGTATGCTACCGGCATCATTAGACCGCTGGGTCAAGCGTTAGTTGTTCCACCAATGGCATGGGCGAATACTTTTATATGCACATATATTACAGTAATAACATGGATGACCACTCGCATAAAGCTTTGCACCGTATTTTTTTTTGGTCAATTTTCTAAAAATCCATAAGCATACTAAATTTCATGAAAATCGTTGTAGCCATTTCCGAGGTTCAGATTATAAATCTATACAAATAAATAAAATTGGAGTGTCTGTTTTGTAATATTAAAATAATCGATTTTTACTATATGCATATGTATGAATACATGGTACATATACCAAAAATGTATTTTTTTATTTGTATATATAATCTGAATCTCCAGAGCTAACTCCCTAGAACTTCACGAACCTTTACTTCTTTATAATATTACTAGCTGAACCCCGCGGTGTTACCCGCAGTTATTGTCGTACCGCGAGTAACGCCCCGGGACAAAGTTAGTCAAAAAAAGTAGCCTAAGTTACTCCCTGGATCATCAGCTACCTGCCAGTGAAAGTCCCGTCAAAATCAGTCCAGCCGTTCCAGAGATTACCCGAAACAAACAGACAGACAGGCAAAAATTTATTTTTTAAATACATTTTTGGTATATGTACCGTGTATACATTACATATGCATTTAGTAAAAAGCGGTTATTTTAATATTACAAACAGACACTCCAATTGTATTTATTTGTAAAGATGTTTAGATTAGTTTAGATAAACTAAATGAATGAACATAAATATCTAAGAAACGATAAAATTACGTACGATACTTCTCCCATGCATATATCTATACATAATGTAACGAAAATTCTCTTTTATCTTGGATTGAATAATATTAGGTCTACAGTCCCATTTGAACACACAAAGGAATAATTCAACCATATCCGCACGAAGCTTTTGACATCTAAAGAATTGCCTCTAACCAGTTCCTCGTAAATCTTATTTACGATTAATTTGCTTTCGAATTTATCATTACCTTTTTCCCTTTGGTGAGAATAAAAGGTAAACCATTTGTAGACACTATCGTTTGAAAAAAATATATTCTACTCATATGGGTGTGAGATAAAAGAAAGATAAGGCAAATTTTCATTTTCGAAACAAAACGACTCGGCACTCGGTATTACATATTAATATTTCTAAAATAGATGTTGAAAATGAACATACACACTTTTTAATCTTTTTTATTCGGATACCAGTTTAATACTCTGAATAAAATCTCTTCACTTGAAAAGCGTAGGAAAGTATTAGACCTTACATTCTTTTATAAACTTGTAACGAGTAAAATAGACTGCCCAGTGCTTCTTAGTAAAATTAAACTGCGTGTTCCAACGAGGTTTCCACGTGCAATAATCACTCCTTTCTACCCACCCCTACGAAGAACTGTCTTAGGAGCAAATTCCCCTATCTGTCGACTAACTAAGCTTGCTAATGAGTACAGCAGCTCCTTGGATATTTTCAATGATTCTTTGTGTAACTTCCGAAGGTGTATTAACTCCCTCATTGACAATTGATTTATTATCTTATTGAGCAACGTGATACTTTTTTTGTGCATGTCTAAAACTCTTTTTTTTTTGTTTGTTTTTGTAATTATGTTTTCTAATTATGCGAGTGGGAGTTAAAACTGTTGGGTAATCGGTAGTTTTGATTCCCAGTCGTAAGTTCTTACATATTTAAATTTAATAATTATTAGCTACATAGTTTTCCTGTTTTATTCTTTTATTTTTTGAGCATGTTGTGTTTGCTTGAAAGTGGTTGTACATTAGCCTAAATTGTAATAGATGTAACCTAAAATAAGTAATAATGTTATGACTGTAAGCAAACCATAAATAAATAAATAAATAAATAAATAAAATTGTGCCATTTTTATTATAAACGATATTTAATAGTCCACTACTGAAAATAAGGCTAATTTCAGAAAGCAGGTTTTAAAACTCTGTACAAATTAGACAAAATCAATGTTAAACATGAAACGTGTTAAAATGTTGAAACTGAAAATCTATTTTCTTCATTCTTATGCCGAAAGACAGTGGTCTGTGTTCACGTATGTTTTATACATTGTGTATTTATTTGTTTATAAACGTATGTATTTAATGTTGTGTAATGTATACTTTAGTTGATTAATAAAATATTTATCCACCTAGCTTATTAGGTTTCTACAACACCCAAAGTTTGACTGGTGCATGAAATTATCATTTATTTTTATTAATCTTTATTTTAAAGGCAGGCAAAACAGTCTAATACAATACAATAAGTAACATATCGTGTGCGACGAAAATAACTATGACCATTTAATGTTATCAAGCTAATAAACAGGTACTTAACCTTTGTTCATGGTACTTAAAACTTTATTTTTACTTCAGTCACGAGTCTGAGTAACACTAATTGAGGCCGCCGCCTTGAGCTTAAGCTGACTCTTGAAGAAAAACCAAGTTGTCAAAGAAAACTAATTAAAAGAACGCTGTTATGGAATACGTATTTAAGAATTAAGCCAACTTCGGTTTTTTTTTTCATTTTATGTAATATCACATTATGTGTTCATTACATAAATAGTCTCTAAGTGCTAGCTTGAAATAAAAAATCTACATACATTTTTTATTATTCAATCATATGACCATAGTTTTTGAACTTCTGGAATCGGCGGCGGAAAACGTTTACAAACCAAAAATAATAAATTTGTACTGTATTTAATATCAATTTTTGCTTAAAGTCTAGCCTACATTTCCAATAACGTTAGACATCATCCGAGAGCAAATCATGTATTAAAGAAATAGTATCTTAATTAAAAAATAATTTTCAAAATCGGTACACAATTGACGAAGTAATCGGTGTACATACATGAAAAAAAAACCAATCAACTTGAGAACCTCCTCCGTTTTGAAGTCGGTTAATAACATTAATTTGTAATTCTAATCGATAAAAACTAGAACTAAAAAATAAGTAATAAATATGGCCACTACGTTATCTTACCAGTCCCCAACCCGCACTCGGCCTGCGTGTGGACGTATGGCCTTAAACCTCTTTTGAGAGGTGACCCACAGCAGTGGGACATTATGGGTTATTGATGATGATGGCATAAACTACAAAAAAACAGTTAAAACCAGCCAGTATTACTTGTTACAGCCATCATTACTCAACCGAATGCGTTTAAAATGGAGTACTTTGCGCGACATTCATAAACATTACAGTTCCACTCCGCGAGCTCCTTGCACTTAGCTTTTGCGCACATTGAATCAATCAAAAGCTTAAACAGAAGGTAAAGTACTTTACTCACTGAATTGCTCTAATCATGGGAAACAGCTCTTAGCATATTATAATAAAAACACTTAATTGTTTGTATCTGTATTGAGTGTTGGCTTTCCGTCGGGTGGGCTTGTAAAAAAGTTTCTTTGATAAATAATTGATAAAAAAATTAAAGGATAAAAAGTTGCGTGCTTGTCTTATACAAAGCCCAAAGGAATAAAGACTCTACTTAACTAAGTATAATTCAATTCAAAAAAGCGTGAAATAAATTAAGAAACTCATACTGAATGCTATGGTTTATCACGTATGATTGAAGATTGAACATTGTATATGTTTGTGTGTTCCTATGCTTTGTTGTTCATTTTGTACGTCAGTAATACATTCTGCTTTTTGCTAAACCTCTTTTAACTATAAGCTATTTAACGATAATTTTTAAGAGAGTATTTAAGGAATACTATATACCAAATACCTTTGAAAATATTGATTTTTATTATAACTGACAATTCGTTCAACTAGTAATAGTTACTGCTCATATATCGCGGTCTTTAATTACTTTTCCGAAATAAAATGTAAAACTTGTAAGAAATTTAACATGTATTTTCTAATTTATATTTCTTTGTTTTGTTTGATAAAAGTACACAAGTATACAATACATTCCACGAAGAGATTTTGTACTCCTAACAACATGTCTGTGTTAAAGCTTTCATGACGTCCGCCAGTAACGAGGCGTGAAGACCCAACAAACCGAAAATTAGTTCATTAGCACTGTGTTTATTCTTTTTTAAAGCCTCTAATGTACCTTTCTAAAAACGTTACATATCATCCGAGAGCAAGTCATGTATTATTACTAAGAGTACCACTCCATTCGAATTCGGAGAGAATTAGTACTCTCGTGAATTATTTGGCTCTTTTTAATTGGAGCGCTGAATGTGAATGGATTTGTTTCTTTGAAAATAGCTTACCTATATTAACGGCATAAGGTTGTAATTAAAATCAGACTTTAAAATATACAGCAGCACGTAGTAAAGACTTTGAATTGGTGGTCTTATTTTCTTGCTATTATGTTATTTTTGTGTTTAAAACGAAGTAAGTCAAGTAAATAATAAAGCCAGCTTCTGGAATATTAGAAATTATTTAGAAGATCGAATTATTTTGAAGTCTCGACTGATTAGTGTCTATACTATACCAGGTGGTTTGAATTGTTTCCGACCTCAAACTAGAGATAGCAATAAATAATAAATAAATAATTTCGGACAGACAAAAATAATTATTCAATTTGGATACAAATAAGAAAATTACATTAAAGTTATACCTACATTTATTATGGGCACCGGTGAGCTTTAACCATCAAGTGGGCCCTCATCTTGTTACCATGCTCATCTGTTTTAAAAAACCTAAAGAAGCTTCCAATTTTTTCCAAGCATTTAATCTATTTATATGTGGAACATTTCATGTCACGTGTTTTATGAAATTTTGAAGGCATCTGTAATTTGGTCCATCTTGGGAGATAGGGTAGTTTTTATCTCAATTATTGATCTTAATATTTGTTATTGCAAATATTAAGATGAATATGTGTATTTATCGGTTAGTTTATATATGAATACGGCCACGGCGGTCAATTTCAACGGAAACCAGCCAACTACCCAGGAGATATTATAGTGTACAAGCTTGTGCGCAAACGCAGATGCACTCTCTGTTCCCTCTCTCTCATAATCCGATGGGACGGTTAACCGACACGATCGAAAAGAGATCGGGCGCCGGACCGACAGCTTTACGTGCTCTCCGAGACACGGGGGTTCAGACCCTATCCATCAAAACTCCGAGCAGTTATTAAGTATTTCCATAACCAGAAAAACTCAATAACACTTTTGGCCTCACCCGGTATTCGAACCCGAGAGCTCTTGATCGGCAGTCTCATACGTCAACCGCTAGACCAACGACGCAGTTCGATGTAGCAATGGAAATGGAAATGGGAAATGTATGTTGTAGCACCTTAACCACTGAACTGATTTTAGTGAATGAGGCGTCAATAGATTCATAATCATGGCGCAGGTGACATAGGCTACATAAATTTAATCGAAAGTTTTTATGAAGTCGCGCTTATTTTTAATTTTTAAATATGATTCTAAAATCCATTACATATAGAACAAATGAATGTCCTCATCGCATAGTATTTAATCGACTAATCCCTAATGTAACAGTCCTAGTGTTTTTCTTTTAAATTGGAATAACTATTCCATGTACTTCATTTGGCAAAAGTTTTAGTACTGTGTAATTTATTTTATAAATTATACATTCTACAGTGTCAATAAAATTTACAGACACCCCAGTATCTGTGTCATACTGTTAAGTAAAAGGGGTTTATCATTTTAATTAAGTCTACCCAACCTCATTGTGGACTCTTTGGTTCCGTGCTCTCGAGTAAAATGGAAGTCTTACTTATCAGATAGAAATTTCAAAGAGAAATATTAAACAGTAAATTAATTTGAGTAATTTAAAATTGATTATTTAAAAAAGTACTAAGTCAAACATCAAGACAATTCTCAAATCTATCCTTATCGCCTTTTTTCTTGACGAGGTGGAAGATCCCTTCGGGTCTCCAGCTTCTTGGGAACTCAGGAGCCAGAAGTATGTGGTGTTTAATAATAATAATAACTTTATTCTCAAAAAGTAGATACAAATGGGTTATAAATAAATGAAAACAAAATAAGTTACACAATGAATTTTAAAAATATGTACCCCAGGTATTTACTAAAGTGACATGCCGACCCCAAACTGAGCCTAACTCGTATCTTGGGAATCGGTAGCTTTAAACCACCCCGACGACCGATCTCAGAAGCTCTTCCCCGAGGAGGACCCAGACCATGTTATTTTAGGTGCCCAGGATAGACGCCGCGTCTGGTCAAGCCCTATCCTGGGTTAAACCACAGACTTCCCCTGCCTATCGGCGAAATCATTATAAATTGCTGCTTTATCGTCTACCGCATTGATTAATATAATCCAAGAAGTGTGAAAGAAATTATGCTGGCTAAACCGAAGTTGTCAAGGTAGTAGAGCCACGCTGATTTCAGCACGAACGGGCCGGCTCGACCGGGGCGGTACTACCCTCGCACAGAAAATCAACGTAAAATGACAGCGATCATGCTGTCGTGTTTCGTTGGTGAGTGCGAGACCGGAGGCCCAATGATGCAGTAGCATCACTAGCCCGCCATGGTGTGGGTCGCCATGCTGCATTATTGCATTGTCTGCATTCGCAGTAATGTGACCACCACTCTTGGATTCTACTCATGCTTTCCATCAGGCAGAGTAGAGTCATTTTGGCAGGGTCAAACATAAAAAAAAAAAAAAAAAAGTTGTCTTATTATAATGGTACATGAACATGAGTTTTTAGTACCTCAAATATTTAATGAAGATAGTATATTAACATAAAACAATTGAATAAACCAAGACATGCCAAAAACTAAATTAAGCGACATACTCCTTAATGATAAGTGTGCCGTCGAACCTACTGTCAGTCAGAGACAACACACTGGTATATTTGTAATTAATTCTAACTGTGCCCGCTACTTCTTATGCGTGACATTTAGATTTTCAAGTTACTTTTATATTTTCACAGTTAAAACCTTCCCTGGACTACTACAAACATTTCAAAACCAAAATCAGCTAAATCGACACACGCCTTTCTCAAGTTTTAGCGAAACAAACGAAAAGCAATTGTTTTTTAAATATAACAAGATATATTAGGTTGAGGACTAATATAATACGAGTATCTATTTGCACGTTAGTGCGGACTATTATAGTACAATTAATTTACGAAAAGAGATAAGATGAATAAAACAAAATCAAATCAAAGTAAAAAAAGATTGAGACGAGAGATTTTTTTATCTTAAAGACTGATTTAAGACAAAAAAGCTATTTCAAGCTCTATAAATTTTATAGAGCTTGAAATAGCATTTTTTATCTTAAATCAAGAAAAAAATAATCAATGTATGCTTTTTTTTATTTTAAATCAAGAATTTCAATCCAAATCAAATTTAACCTAAGCCATTTACATTTATGTGCCTAAGCCTGTGTTAATTAATCCAACAAAAGACAAAAAATTGGTAATCAAATTTGTACAATATTGTTCTAGTTTCTTACTAAAATGGTAGGGTAGCGAACTGCCCTTGATGTTAATAGCACTCGTAGGAATTCAGAGCGATGCCCACCTCGAGAGTAATGGGAGCAATAATAACAAATGGAGGTAAGAGTTAGAAAACCTTCGGGGAAATGTTTATAGGTCGTAGAAGTAATGTTATTGATTCTGTAGTGTACAAAAAAAAATAACATAAGAACGTTTTTTGAATGCAAACAAGCTTGATCTCAAGTATTAGGTATAGACCTTCTAAATAATTCCGTTTGCCTCTTAACAAATGTATATACGGACCGAATACACTAGGCTTTACAATATTTTACATTTTCAATTCCAGCAAAGCATATTTATGATGTATAAACATTTTTAAATCTTTCTACAAGCATCATTTCGTTGTTGTCTTTTGCAGTGCCGGGAACTCGGCAAAGAATAGTTTTTTTTTAAAGACAACTTGGACAAGGACTTTACAAACATACATGAAACAGACACAAAGAACACCCAGACTGAGCACAACAATTTTTGGATCACACAAAGTGTTGTCCCATGTGGGATTTGAACCCACAACACTAGGCGTAGTAGAAAGCTACATGGTGACCGCTTAAACCACTAAACCAATTACCGTGCAGTCGACCTGAAACTCACTAATGAACAAACATTTATTAAATGAACACAAATGACAGGACGAATGCACCAATTGTTCTTAATCCCCTGATAGTTAGAAGAGTAATATCTAGCTTTAAGGAGATATTTAACAGGCGCTTTAGTATATCTTAACTATCGTTATCGGAAAACCCTATACGGTAGGTTGGATAAAGGGTATTTCTAGTAGAATAACTTTGTTAAATAAATGATATGCTTTAACCGCCCTGAAATGATCTTGATATCATTTGTCTGAGCACAGATGCCTTTTGAATAATATGCCTATCTATAAGGAAGAATAATAAGTGGAAATAAATGAATAACGAACCAGGTTTTTCACAGTAAACGCAAAGGAATAATATAAAATAAAATAAATTCATAAAAAATATATACAAATAAACAAATTTGAAGTGTCTATTTGTAATTTCGTATAACAGCTTTTTACTAAATACATATGCAAGTACATACATACGGTATCTGCTTACATCAGTTTTTAACATTGTTGTCTGTTGGTCTGTCTAATTTTCTCGAATGGCTAGACTGATTTTGACATCATTGGGACTCTAACTGGCAGATAGGTGGTGTACTAAGGAATATCTTTGGTTACTTTTATTTCAGAATAAAAATAGATTTATAAAATCGATGAAATAGTGAGCAATATCCGATTACACTGCTAGTGCTTAATAATTATGTTCAGTTTTGTTTGAAAGTGACTCTATACTATACTACTATAGACTATAATGTAGTACAATAGCCTATGATATAATTATGTCATAATTTCTCAATGATGAAGCCAAATTCCGCATAGCATACTAACTTAGCGTTTATGCCCTATTTATCTTATAGTCTCAGTCAGCTAGAGAACTAAATTGTCTTAATCTGTTATGAGCATACACACATATTTTGTTAAAATTTAACAAAGCAATCAACCTTGGGAGAACCATGCTTCGGCTAGAATGGGCCACCTCGATACCTCGGTCTCATAGAAAACCGGTGTGAAAAGGCGCTTACGCTGTGTTTCACCGAGTGAGTGAGGGTCCCGAAGGCCCATACCCCTCTTTTTTTTTAACGTGTTGAAACCCCCTCGGGCCGTCACCCCGCCGGGGTTTGCGGCGGGGCGGTGTGTCGGAATCGAACCGACTAAAACCCCACGGTGTGTCACTCTGCGCCTGAGACGGGAGGGATCCGGGAACTGCTGTACCCATACCCCCAACCCCTCCCCCATCCCCATTCTCATCCCCCAAAGGCCGGCAATGCACCTGTGACGCCTCTGGTGTTTGCGCGTGTCCATGAGCGGCGGTAATCGCTTACCATCAGGTGATACGTCTGCTCAAAACAGTTCGTATACGTTAACAGTAATAATAAATACCAGTAATAATAAATAGCAGTGTAAGTTTACTTACAGCAAAAAGCACAAGTAAATATTTACTATCGCGCTAATAGTATTTTAAGTTCCCCATTCAGGCCCTTGTCAACACCAGCATCTCTAACGATAGATCTTTAAATATTGTAATTTTAATTTGTATTTAAGCTTTAGTAGAAGACTTAACTGTCCTTTTTTATACTGACAGGTGAAGTGAAAAAGTACCTTAAGATCTCCTGTTCTTTTGGGATTCAGGACTCAAAAGAGCATGTTATCATTCCAATGAAAACCAGTTCGACGGCCAGCCTCAGGCACCCTATTATATAGGAGGACTCGAACGATATTATATTAACTCCTTCCCGAATCGGCATCATGCTTAATCAGGCCATATCCCGGGAGAAAAGATTGCCCTCTCAATAGTGGCGTGACGGTTGGATTGCGTCTTAATGCAATCAGGTCGCCATCACATCTCCTGCCACGGCATTTAATCACGCCAAAGCCACACGTCCTTTGTGAAAAAAGTCAAAGAAACGTTATAAGGTGCTCTCGTCTTACATATAAAAATCAATTGATGTAAGTTAGTCTTACTAAAACGTGGAAATGTCTTACTGACTAGGCTAATTCTTTGGTCTTGAAATATTCGCAGAAGTACAGGAAAACGACGGAGTGTGTCTAAAGGTTTGAGAAAACATGGAAAAATACACACTATGGTATTAAACATACAGACGTAATTACGCGGGTAAACTAGTTTAACATTTATTTAATACCTTACTGAAGAACAGGAAGTTAATTTGAAAGGTAGTCAGTTTTTATAGATTGTCACCATAACCTACGACTATTAGCTTTACTTAGCTTGACCTGTATGTATGTAACGGAATCTTTTAACATCATTTTCACCTACCTCTAGGAGTTTGATTAATTTGCACAGAGTCAAAGGCCAATGACAATACAATAATTTGAAAAAAAACTAAATAAATAGTTAAAAAAACAAGTTTTAAAAAAATAAAACATGCTTTTATAAATATACCAAACCAAAAAGTAGAGGGTGCTTTCGGATCAAAAATGTTGCCCCACGCTTTTTACATTAAAATATTTTCAACTTTTTAGTTCGATTGCTATTAAATAAAGCGTATTTCTTTAGTTTTTTAAACTATATTTTTTTCACATTTGAGTTGACACTTTCTTTTTTTTTTATGGTTGGATCTGCCAAAATAACTCTACTCTGCATGATGGAAAGCATAAGCAGAGTCCAAGAGTTGGTGATCACCATACTGCGAATGCAGACAATGCGACAATTTTATTTTCTATACTTTATTCTCAACCCAATATAAAAATAGAATAATTTAGCATAGTAGTACTATAAAAAGGCGATTAAAAAATATGTTATGAGTTTTATTGCAGGCTTAGATAGTAAAGAAACTTAATTCTTTTAAAACATTTCGTCCAGTTAATATAAGATCAAAGAATCAAATGAATATTTCAATGGGTTCTAAGATCATTACATAACTGGTAATAGACACACACACACACACAAAAGAGAAGAAAAACAACATTAGTACGTATTAAATATGATATTCAGAAAATCAGCAAATGACAATAGCGACATTTAATCTTAGTAATAGAATAGTGCTTACTATACAGCAGCTGGCACTAATTATTATCTAACACGAAACGTGACCCAAACTTAATTAAACTACTATCGTACTCCTGAATGGAGTGCATATAGATATGTTCACGCATAGGAGTAGGTATGTATATAGAATAGGGAGAATAGATTTCATGCATAGATACACCTTATATACACCATCACACCACACTCAACGGATAGTCCAAATATTTATTAGTTTCGTTGTAATCTGTAATGAATTGCTAACTATTTAAGTCGAAAGACTAAAAAAGATTGTAATTTAAGGCAACTCTAGTCGTGTTGAATAAATGAAACGCGATACTTTTATAAACTTTAATATCCAACCTATGGCCGTTCACTGCTGAACTAAGGTGTAACCCAAAGGAGCGCCAACCATCCCGAATCTGTGGCCGATCCATTAACCGGCAGCCACTTTTTTCAAATCGTCAGTCCATCGTGCCACAGGGCGTAACACACTGCGTTTGCCATTTATTCATACAAACATTATAAATTTGAAAAGTAACTCTGTCAGTACGTCAGTTACGAAACCGCTGAAAAGATTTACAATAGAGATCCTTTGATACCTGAGGAAGGACATGGGCCACTACTTACCGCGATAACTGACAAACATGGGGACGGCGCCCGCGCCGTGGCAAAAGCTAAGTAAGCAACCAAATAATAGTGCACCACGTTATACCGATTCATATTTATACTCTATCCATACAAATCAATACATCTATACAAATAAATAAAATTGGAGTCTCTGTTTGTAATATTAAAATAACCGCTTTTTAATAAATGCATATGTATACACGATACATGTACCTAAATAACATTTTTTACAATTTTTGTCTGTTTCTTTGTCTGTCGGTCTGTCTGCCTGTCTGTTTGTTCCGGATAATCTCTGTAACGGCTGAACCGATTTTAGCTGGCAGAGTTACCCGCGGTTACTGTCGTACCGCGGGTAACTCCGACGGGTTCAGTTAGTAGTGGATCAAAGACGTGACGTATATAATTTCATTGTATAAGTCGAAGAAAATAGAAATAATTAGAATAGTATACAAACTAAACCTTACTGTCTTGTCTTACTGTGTGGTTGTCTTAAAATAACTCGGATCATTTGAGTAGTAGTTCATTAATTGCACACCTACGCAGGTGCACTTGGTAAGCCAGGGAATGTCCTTATAAAGTAGCTCTAGTATCTAAACTTAGGCGTTAGACTTAATCTAGTCATTTCGAGCTACATAGGCTACCTCTTTTCCCTGCAGTATAACGATGCTACTTTTCAACAATTCTTGTTGTATAATTTCTACTATTTCTAACTACATTCAGCTTTATTACAGAAAGCATTAGGGATAACAGCTTGTAGCTGAGCTTAGGTACTGTGTACTGTTATAATAGAACATGCTTTTGTCTTAGATGTTAGTAGACATCTTTTGTTATAATGAGTTTGGAATATTTTTTAAAGTATTTAATCAATTGAGTACGATACAATTTTAAGAAGCAAAGTCGTATTAATATTATAAATTTGAAAGTAACTCTCTTTTTTATCTATCACGCTTTCGCAGCCTAACTTTTACTCCAATTTTTAATGAAATTCAACATTGAGATACTTTAATTGTTGAGGAAGGGCATTGGCTACTTTTTACCAACATAGATGCGAGAGGAGCCGCAAGTTAAAGGAAGTAAGCTATGTATACAAAATTTCTTACCTCGACCGACTGACTAAATCTTCAACGCAAACCTTAAACCGCTCGGGCTACCAAGTTCAATTAAGTTGTAAACACTTAATTTTTTCTTATTATTTCAATCCATAATGGATAAATAGCTTTATAGGAATTCATCATTTTCAAACACGAACGATGTGTCGACGAACGTGTCATTATATAAAAAAAACTTCATCATCATCATTAATAAATTCTGAGAAAATAAATCCATCTCGACTTTATCTATTTTCATTTAGGACGGTATTTCTCGGAATTGCCTGAATATTTAATAGTCTCGGGACTAGTTGACACGGCACTGAAGGTAACTGAACGAAGTTTTATTTATTTAAGTAACCTTATCAATCTAATTACAAATTTAAAAAAAAAACTAGAAGATATAAAGATGAAAATAACTCGAAGAAGATTTATAATCTTCTCATTTTATCTCATTTAAAATCTATCTTTTCATTACTATTAGTTATTCTTACTAAGAAATGTAGTAAAAAAAATATTTTTGATACCGATAGATTTAAAAAAAAAATCTTGATGGTTCTACTGTATAGCATTAACCTATATTTTTATAACATCACATTAAGCATTCTTTTCACTTTTGTCAGCAGTCCTCAAGACTGCTTTGTTTTTTTTTGCTCTTATTATTTATTTGGCGGCAATCTTGCCGTTTATTTCTATTCTTTCTAATTCGTAATTAAAGTTACGATGAAGGATATAGTTTAAAAAATAATAACCACTAATGTTTCTAAAATATAACCTGATCTCTGTGACAGTTGTCACTAGTTTCATTTTAGAACTTTCAAGATTTTTGTTTTTATTATTGAACTAGCTGAACACCGCGGTGTTACCCGCGGTTATTGTTGTACCGCGAGTAACGCCGCGGGACAAAGTTAGTCTAAAAAAAGTAGCCTAAGTTACTCCCCGGATCATCAGCTACCTGCCAGTGAAAGTCCCGTCAAAATCCGTCCAGCCGTTCCAGAGATTACCCGGAACAAACAGACAGACAGACAGACAGACAGACAGACAGACCGACAGACAGACAGACAGACAAAAATGTTTTTAAATACGTTTTTGGCATATGTACCGTGTATACATACATATGCATTTAGTAAAAAGCGGTTATTTTAATATTACAAACAGACACTCCAATTTTATTTATTTGTATAGATAGGTGGCAAATAAGCAGGCGTATCACCAGAGGCGTTACAAGTGCGTTGCCGGCTTTTTTTTGGAGTGAATTTTTATTTTTATTTTTGATAAATCTTACACGTAAAGAATAAATATAAATGATACAAAATTAAATGGCTAGTTCAAAGTATTTTTTTTCGATCAAGCTATATTTTAAGAACTGTAGTAGAAAATGCGGGACAATAGTTATTCCTTAATTTAAGACAAGCGTTACGATTACAGTAGATAAACAAACTTTCTAGGTGCTCATAGCCCAGTTGCACTCGGTGCACACTAGAAACAATCACCGAAGGTAAGGAACGACGGCACGGTCAATACCTGGATGGGTGACCGCTTATGGCACGATACCATGAGTGTCTTTGTGATTACGGATCCGGAGGTCACGTTAAACAGTCGGTCCCGGCTGTTATCGTAGGATAACAGTCGTAAAGCTTTGTTGGAGGCCTTTGGGCGGCTTAAAAACATTCGACGGCAAGATTAAGTAGCCACAACGTTGCCAACCCGCACTGAGCCAGCTTGGGGAATTATGGCCTGAACCCTCTCCTGAGAGGAGACCCGAGCCCAGAAGTGGGTTGTTGATGAAACAAACTTTCGAAACGCAAGTAATGTCCACCAAGCACCAAGGCATGAATACTTATCATATAAAGATAATTTCACTGTACCTATAGATAAAACGTATACGTACATAGACATCGTTTCTTTCAGTTTAATATTCATCCATTCTTAAATTACTAAAGGGTGATTCGAAACATGTCACCGTCGACACGACAGTGAGTTTTAATGTTGAATGAGTAGTCGTTGGGTCAACTATCTGACCTACTTAGAACTCGGTATATTATTATTTCAGTCGCCCCGTCGACGTATTTTGATTTAATTACAGAAATGACGCAAAAATAAACACTTTAAAGCATTTCTCATGCTCCAACTTTTAGAAGATAGTGACATTATACGAAATTAGGAATTGCCATCAAATGGCATAAGTGCTAGCCTATATATTGCTTGTGCGTAAATCATCATATCATAATTACAGACTAAAGGTGTCCAACACTGAACATAGATGAGATACCCTACCACATTCTGTATGCAAACTTTAAAGTTCTCACCGTTCGACAATTGTACATACTGAGAGCAGTTCTAAGAAAACATCGAACCCACCCCATTGGGGTTTGCGGCGGGTGTTGCACGCATCCAATGACTGGTATTTTTCATGAATTAATAGTGTTACCTTTTAAATGTTTCATAGTCCTTGGTAATACAAATAAATAAAATAAAAAAACTTGAGAGGTGTCAAGGGACACCCGGATGGAACGAAGTAGTAGTATAGTTATAGTTTGTACCTCAATAGTCGATGCTTTAGTTGATTCGCTATTGAAATAAAAAAGCTTAAAAGTTGTATATATACATACACATACACACACACACAACGCGCCATAAGGAACTTCGTTCCAATTACCCATACGACGTAGAATTGGGAGTTTACCAATGTGAAAATATTCATTTTGATAATTATTACTTAAAATAGTGGGTCTATTTTAGATAACTAACAATTTAGTAGCAATATTATTTTAGTATTAACAGTATAATATATGGATAACAGGGTCTCGGGAATGGTAATATAGTTAAAGAACGTTTTTAGACTAGACAAGAGGACATACTCTCCTGAAAAGGGTCGCTAAAAGTAATAGCATGGGTCATCGCAAGTTAAGAGCCTCTCGAAACTCATCGTGTGTCTAATGTTCTGGTAGCAAAAGGTTAGACATACAGAAAATATTGTTTTCTTAGTCCATTGAATCTTTCATTCGAACCCTGAATCGGTTAGCGTTTAAAATAAATTATTACTACTTGTTTATGGATTGTATTAGTATCGTCATTTATTTAATTTAAGGGTAGTTTAAAAAGTTGAAGACTATTTAGTGATGGCCTCGTTATTAAATAAGAATTAAAGAATCAGTTTTATATCGCGGTACGTAAAAACTTACAATGCAATGCAATACCATGAAATTAAACATATATATTTGAAATGCCATAATATTTAGCAATTGCTGCTTTTTTTTTAATATCAGACGATGTTTGTTTATTTCAGAAAAACCAAAGGAATAACTCCTTTCACAACATAGTACGCAGTAGTAGTAATAATAATGAACAATGTATTATTATATATTGTTACTAGCTGACCCACGCAACTTCGTTTACGTCTCTTATTGCCCGTAGCGTGATAATTTTGGTGCTCCGCTCCTATTGGTCTTAGCGTGATGATATATAGCCTATAGCCTTCCTCGATAAATGGGCTATCTAACACTGAAAGAATTTTTCAAATCGGACCAGCGGTTCCAGAGATTAGTGTGTTCAAACAAACAAACAAACTCTTCAGCTTTATATATTAGTATAGATATAGATATTAACTATTATTATTTCTCTGTTTACATAACATTGTGTCTAGCCAAACCATAGAGCAACTCCTAAATACTAATGTTTATTGCCCAAATAAAACACAAAACTTTAAGGTCCAGTTAGAATTTGTTTGTGATAAAATAGATAAGATAGGAACATATTATCACCATTTGTATGTATATTGATGCAAATTAAAAATAAACTTTTACTGTGTAGATAAGACTCCTCCTCAGAGTATTGTTTAAAATAAGTGAGAAACAACTACACGGCACCATTTTTAACCAACTTCAAAAAAAGGAGGAGGTTTCTCAATTAGACCATTTTTTTTTCTTTATTCTTTTTTTTATGTGTGTTCGCGGATAACTTCGTCGTTTAAGAACCGATTTTGATGATATTTTTTAAGGGAAAGGATATGTCCCAACGGGGGTACCATGATAAAGACATTAATATCTGATGATGGCATCCAAGAGAAATCAAGTCGAACCTTGAAGTCGGTTTTATTTTTGTTAAAATTGTACTTGTTAGTTGTATTAACAACTCGTACATGTTTTAATCTTCACAAATAAAGAAAATTGAAGTGTCTGTTTGTAATATCAAATTAACGGCTTTTCACTAAACCCATATGAAAGTACATACGGTAAGTACTTATATTAAAAATATCAGAAATTTATATCTGCCTGTATGTCTATATACTTAAAAGCTATTTTAAGTAAGCTTAAGTGTGATCGTCGTATAACACAGTATGGCATAAATAAAGTATTTCAGATAAGAGTATCAATATCCCAAGTTTGCTCTTGAAGTAACGAACTTCGACAAACTTCCTTTAAATAGCCCAAGGGACACAATCAGCCTGAATTCAGAATGCTGATCGATCGATAAATATTCAGAATTCACACTCTATTGGTCCTTAAATCTATAGAAGTAAGATTTATTTTTCTGAGAACTATCTAAGAACAGTATATTATGTAGGTTGCTGAGTGGTTGGTTGTCAAAATGGCACAGTTAATAAAAGGGTCTTTTAATTAGTCAAGAAAACATTAAACCTTTTCCTTAATATAAAACATGGCTCTACTAATCATCTGTTAACTGAAGGAGACGGTTCTTTATATAGCTTTTTTTAATGTTGTATATCTCAGAACTCAACTACTAGCCTTTGCCTGCGGCTCCGCCCTCGTATATTATCGCGGTTAAAAGTAGCCTATGACCTTCCTCAAGAACTAATATATGTTCATGCCAAAGTGGTTAAGTAGTAAAAGCGTAACAGACAGACAGGTTACTTTAGAATTCATAATATTAGTATGGATTTTAAAACACTAGGTATTTCCTTACTTGATAGGGTACTCTCCTCATTTCTCAAAAAGGAAAAACGCATAAGTTGAAAGTTTGCAATTATTGTATTCTTTATTACTAAAGAATACAATAATTCCAATCGATATTACAAAGTGACAAACAATGGGTTAGTTGACATCTTAGTCAAATTGGTTACTTTTTATCATCTGTCAAAACGATAACTTTGTATGAAAAATGTACTAAATACACACTTGTGACGTCACTGTTTTAGACTACTCAATCGAGCAATATTTTCCGATATGTTTTCTAAAATACGTTTTAAGGTACGAGATAGGTATTTATTTACAATGCAGGCAACTACCCTATTTAAAGTCTCATTAAAAAGTCAGTGACACTATTTTAGAAGAAATAGAAGTTAATTATTTATTAATACACATTCCATTCTATTGATTTTATGAATGCGAAAGTTTATGAGGGTGTATAAATTTGTGTTACTCTTACACACAAAAACTACTGAGCAGAGTTATATAAAACTTAGAGTAATATAGCTCATACTTCAGAATAATACACAGACTACTTTTACCGCGATATCCGAGAGATATATTGTCTACTGTAGTGTATTATCTAAGAGATATACGTGTCGAGCCGCGGGCAAAAACTAGTCAAATTGTATATTTGTTCAAATTACCTTCACTGTCCATATTTCTTTATTTAAAATCAAAAAGAAAATGTTAAAATGCTTGATTTAAATTTACTAACTTTTAGCCGATGCTCCTCTTGCGTATTTGTCGTAATGATAATGTAGTTTGCCACTAGTAAAAGTTTGTTACTTGATTTTGGCGAAACGGCGTAACCAACAAACCAATTCAGTCTGTATTTTAATATTTAGTTAAGAGATTTAATATTTCGTCTATAAATAGAGATCTTAACCTGTCCAATCATAAATAATCCTTTATAAGTCGTAGAACGGAATAGAATAGTAACAAAATTTCACGCGGTATTCTCAAAGTTAAACCAAAACTAATCCAATTACACGATCTAAGAATAAACGCAGCGTAACATCTCCGAGTTCACGTCAGAACTGGGTCACAATCGCAGTATTTTTATACTGCCTACATAAATCCAACCCTCGTAGACCATACATTGTATAAAAGTCACCGCAGCATCGCATGTCCCTTAATCCCACCTGAGCTGTCCGGTATGAACCACTGACAACGACTCCTATCAATAATTCAGTACGCAATCTTGGTGGCCAATATTATTTTAATAAAACCGCTTGTAATAAAAGAGCCCTGTGTTTTGTTATTCTTCTTTCGGGCTGGAAATGCCACAAGCGAGATTTTACATTGGGCGTAGTGGTTTACCTTTTTCTTACAATACCTTTACATAGTACGTATATAAAATAAAGACTATTTCGATGTCTGTTCCCTTGGATCTTTTAAATTACTCAACGGGTTTCAATGCAGTTTTCAGCATGAAATAGAGTGATTCAAAAAGAAAGTTTATTCTATAATATACACGGTCGTAATTCTAAAAGCAAAGTCAAACTGGTTTATTCCGATTCTGACTTAATACGCATTGAGTCTCTCTGACTTTAGTTGTTATTGCAAAGCCAAAATTACACGAGTAAAGTTTTATGAATAATATATATAATAAATATATATCATATACCACATGCCATTCACATACTCTGGTGATACCCATTGTGTCTTAGTCTTGAAAAATTAACCTAGCTAACCTTGCAAAATTTACTCTGTGACTGTCTGTGACGCCATATTTGTTGTTTTTTCCAAAAAACATAAAAAACAAATTTTAGTTTGTTTTTTTGTGAGATGAGTTTATTTATTGTTTTAAGAAACATTAACAATACATATATATTAAACCGGTTACATTAGGAGCTAGTATTGACATTCAGAAAAACGAGACAAAAAAAAAACATTTCCATGTATTCCGCAGGCAATGCTTATGTAGCATGTGAGTACATTTACCTTCCAAAAACATTAATCCTACAAAGTTTATGATCTGAAACCTATTTCATAAATTTAATACAATTGTCTTAATGAATTTATACATTTAAGTTATTTGCTTTGACTGATACATTCACAACCGACACAGGGCCTAAACTGTTGGGGCTACAAATTTCGAAATTTTGAAGCTGATATTTTTTGTTGTAACTATCCGCTAAAAAAGTATTTTTGGAAAGGTTACATCTAGGTAAATAAGAAGTCAATGGTTGTCTGTTATTTCATAGTTTTCAATGTTAGAAACACGAAATAAATATATAGTCAGTCGTTTATAATTATACATATACTCAGTGTTACCCGCAGTTTCTCCTATGTCTGTGGTCACTTCTCTGTTAATAACGGTCGAAGCGTGATGTACTGATATTATATTCTCTTTGAACTGTGACTTTGTGAAGATGTCTCTGACCTTCATGAATACTTTATCAAATACTTACAAATAGAATCTCAGTGATACAAATAGTTCCGTCCATTGTGCACCGATTTCAAAATTATTTTTGGATTCAAAAGGGTTTGCTCCCCATGTTGTTCCATTGCCACTATATCAGGATCTGGTGATGGGATCCCAAAAAAAATTGAAGGAATCCCTCAAATTTGTTAGGCACGTACTATGTTTTTCATTAATTTTCTAAAGCTATTGCAGTATTTACACCTGCTAATCATAATTTCCTGATTATGAGCTGATGATGGAAGATACAACTCCTTAACGGTTTGGAGTTGGAAGATAAATCTTTAAATTTCATGTGTATGTTTGTTACCGTTACTCGTGTTCTTTCAAGTTATTTGGATAAACTGATGGTGGAAGGTACAACTCTTCAACTGTTAGGAGTTGGAGAATAATTCTTTCAATTTCATACGTATCTATAAATAAATAAATAATAAATAAATATTTCGGACATCTAAACACACAACGCCATCTAGTCCCAAGATAAGCAGAGCTTGTGTTATGGGGTACTAGACAACTGATACAAATACATATATACTTTTTTTTTGTAAATACATACATATTATAGATAGAAAACACCCAAACTCCGAAACAAATATTTGGAGATCATACAAACATTTGATCCGACCCAGGAATCGAACCCGAGACCTCAAGAACAGCAGTCGCGTACGCTACCACTGCGCCATCGAGGCAGTCATCTATAGTTGTACCAAATACACGAATAGAGCGTTATCTTTATTTAGGTGTTAGAAGACAGATGAAACTTTAAGATCGATCTAATAACTAGTAGTCATGCAAAGCTATTAAACAGGCTTTCAAAAAACATCAAAGAAAACTCCCTGTCTAGAAAGACTAAAAAGCGAAAAAAAAAAAAAGTTTAATAAACCGACTTTAAAAACTAAAAAGGAAAGTATAAAATAACTTAATCAAGATTTAATTAAATGCACCTTAAATGCAAACCTTTAATATTGATGAAACACTATTATTTGTATGTGCATCCTACTCATAGGTTTGAAGTCGGTGCCAAGCCAAATGTAATAGTCGGTACCACACTCGGTATATTTAGACAAATTACAAAATCCGTACACAGGTTGTCTGGAAGAGATCAAGGCAGCGGTAAGACAGCCTTTTTAATACTAATGCGAAATCTAGATTTCTACCTATGTTTATTCAAAATTCATACTTTAATAATGATGCATTTATTAATATACCTACATACTTTGATAATTGTTAAATTAAAAAAAATATTTAAATCAGTTAAATGATATATAGGTTATTTCTCTTCGTTAACAAATTTCCTTGGTAGGGTATATCCACAGAACAAAAGAACTCTTCTGTGGGTATATCAAAGAGCGACAGTGATTGTCAGTTCGTTAGTTGAATTTAACCTCAGAGTAAACGGAGTTCGTCCTTAATAGCTGTGTTTGTTTACAAGTTATGGACCCAATAGCACTGACGAATATTTAAACTCCCGATAAACATCTCTCAGGTCTCAAGCGGTCATTAACATTTTAGCTGACTTACACCCTGTTTCACACTGTTATAGATAAGTTCCGGATAGCTTATCTGACAGATGGTTTGATATTATTTATATAGAAGATCTATCCGGTAACCGGAGAAACAGGATCTTAGTAATATGGAACTTGTAACTGTTTTCAGACAGTTTTTGTTATGCAACGGAAATTATTCGCCATAAAGTTATTTAAAAGATTACGATAGATTCTATTTCACGAAGCGTCGGGTAAGCAGGATCGCGTAACCATTAGTATTATAGTTTAGAAATTGTAAAATTATTTTTTATGACCCAAAATATAAAACCATAGCAATTTCTTTTTCATTCTGCTTCGTAGTTAAAAAACTTTCTCGTCGATATAAATATAATGAAATAAAAAAGTGAAGTTCTGAAAAACATAAAAAAACTGCGAAAATCATTTCGAAGTGTAAAATATTGTTAATTTCCCAATAAATATCATATATATACAGGGAACTCATCATATGTCTGCCCTTTTTCCAACTTGCTTATATAAATATAATATTTATGTACACGTAACATGTAGAGAATTAACAGGACTAATTTTTAGAATAGATTAAGTCAACTATTGACATTCGCGTAGACGCTAAATTAATAACTTTAATGATCGTTATATTAAGAGTTATAGAAATAAAATAAATAAAAAATGTCCAATAAGACGCATATATTTATGTAGTCCTTTTTATTACAGCAAATCGATGATGATGACCGCCCATCCATCAGTATGGAGGTGAAGAAGCTAGAAAAGCCTGGCAGCCTATCGCCAGTGAAGTCAGCGTTGAAAAGAGACAGTGCGGACGATTTGAGGAGCTCTCGGTCTAGTAGTAAATCTGAGAAAGAATTGAGACTACCGCCAGAAAAATCACCTTGTGATGATGGAGGGCTAAGAAAGGAAAGAAGGCTGTCTAGGACCCCCGACAGCTCTAAAGATACGTTTGAAAGGTGTGTATTAAATTGTACATTAATTTAATCAATTAACATAACATATAGATTATTGGTAAGTAAGTTTTTTTTTTGTTAGGCTATTATAATTCATTAGCTTTTGCCGCGGCTACACTGCGAATTTGTCGGTTATCGCGACAAAAAGTATCTTTCTCTAAGGTCTAATCTGTCTTTTTGCCAAAATTCATCAAAATCAGCGCAACGCTTTAGCCGTGAAAGAGTGACAGATAGAGTTACTTTCGAATGTATAATATTAGTGTGGAAGTATGGATTAGGGCCATCCATAAATTACGTTACACGAATTTCATGGTTTTGTTGTTGTTTCATGTTCACAAATGTAAGACTTCCTCTCTTTAGTGTGACGTCTGATCTAGTAATTTTTATTTTTATTTAAATTATTTTAATCAAAAGACACATTAAATCAAACACATATTTATTTATATCATTAGAGAAATATGTGGTTAATGTAGATTTAAAACTTAGTTACGGGAAGGTCGAGTATATTTTCAGGGTTTACAATGCGACGTTACGAAACTTAAGACCCCGTGCACTCCTTATCACATAATCTCACACATCGTCAACCACCTCTCCCTCCAAACAACCACATCTTTAACGCTTGATGTAATTTATGGATGGCCCCTTATTATGGAGCAAAAACAGACATAAAATACCTTTTATCTGGAAATAAGATACTATTCCGGAGGATGCTTGAATTGATTAGCAAAATCTACATAAACGAAATTGAGCAAAAACTCTGGAGTCTGGTGACTGACAACTCAATCTTTATAAGAAATGTTATACGTCACACTCCATCTACGTGTCTGTAATACCCAATGACGTACTGAATTCACCAGGGTTTTATACCTTGCACCATAAATAATACTAACACCGACCTCGATGTTATCTCCAGATTAAAAATGTCAACTCCGTTAAAATGTCACGTTCCATTTTCAATTTCAAACGTCAAATGAACTAATATGTCAATCTTCAAAGTGGAAATCCATTGCTGGTATATTACATTATGTAGTGATTTCAATATTTTTAATGCTTTTATGTCAATCACCCATAAATGTGATTGAATATAATATCTATGAACCTGGAGTAAGCTTTCAAAATTTAATTTTGTTGAAATCCTGCTTCTCAGTTGTCTGATTGTTAATAAAGCTGTCTGTCACTAACAAATAGTATTTAGTTAAAGAGGTAAAAAAGAATATATTTCTCAAATCATAACAAATATTGAACTTACAAACACAGAAAATTAAGGAGCTAGATGAGCCCCGTTTTGTCTGTCTGTATGTGCCGGCTAATCTCTGGAACAGCTGAACCAATTTTGACGGGACTTTCACTGGCAGATAGCTGATGATATAGGAGTAACTTTTTTTGCCATTTTTGTTTATTAGCTTTTCCCCGCGGCGTCACCCGAGGTTGTTGTTGTAACGCGGGTACCAACGAGTGGCTCAGCTAGTCTGACATAATATGTTATCTAAATCCATATCTTGCAGATAAGTTGACATTAGTCTAGCATCAAATGGTGAAACTGGCTTTGAGGCCCTGATTCAACGGTTACAGAAAAGTTCCGGGTAGCTTATCTGTACGGGTACGGGTGTAGCTTGACACAATTTATATGAAAGATGTGTCAAATTAAAGGCTGCAGTTTAGTAAATAGTTGAATTAGCATCCTGACTAATGATGTTCAGTGATTTATACGATGACTAGCTAACACAAACCCACTTCGTAGACACTTACAAAATCGAGTACCGCGAAAAAGTCTATTAATTTTTCAGGTTAATATATAACCTACTAGTTGTTGCCCGCGGCTCCGCCCGCGTGTATGTCAGTTATCGCGGCAAATAGTAGTCTATGTGTTATTCTGATGTATAAGCTATATTACTGTAAAGTTTCCATTCCAAATCCAAATCCAAATCCAATCCAAATCCGTTCAGTAGTTTTTGCGTGAAAGAGTAACATACATCCATCCATCCATACTTACAAACTTTCGCGTTTATACTATTAGTAGAATGATACTCAAAAGTAATGTAGTGAAAGAATTCTCAAAATCGATTCAGTAGATTACCTCCTACAATCTCAAAACCTCACAAACTTTGCCTCTTTAAAATGTTAGTAGGTATAGATTAATGGCTTACAATTTGAATTTGGTTGCTATATATATATATACTAATTACAATGATAAATCTAGATGCAAAGATAATGTCAGGTAGGTGAAGATATTTTTGTAGATTTTTTCCAAGCAGATGCGTAGATGCATTTTCAGGGACATACGTATCATCTCAGTCACTGATTGATCACTCATAAAATATACATGCATTTCATCGCACTTGCTTACATAGTTATTAAACAATAACTATATGTTTATATATTTTGCCAACTATGTATACACCGTAATGAAAGAGACAAGTTGTTAACAAAGTTTTGCACACAATTACACTTCAAGATGGCAAATATTGTGTTTTGCACTTATTATTATTATATTATCAATTTGGCTAAATGAACGCATATATAATGTTATAGACCTGTATTTTTATTATATGTGTTTTATATAAAAAGGGTGACTGGTGATACGTGCCATCATATGGAATTCATAATATGAAATTGACCCCTCAATTTGATTGATACTAATTTTATCATTCGAAATTATTTTTTTATGTATGAACCTGCCAAAGTGACTCTACTTTGCCTAGTGGAAAGCATGAGTGATGGTCACCAAACCCATTGCGAATGCAGACAATGTTACAATGCAGCATGGTGACACTGTGGCAACCTATTGAGATGCTTCTGTATAGCAATAGCCGTCGCTGAACGAAACACACCAGCTCAAGGTTCACAGTGCGGCAGCACGAATGTTGTCATTTTTGGTTGGTCTTCTGAGAGAGGGTAGTACCGCCCCAGTAGAGCCTTCTCGTTGCATGCTGACATCATGTCTCTACTACCTTGAAACTGTCTAAACCAAATTAAAATTCACATTTGTCCTACACCATTTTTTCCTGCCTAATGAAATTCTAATTAATAACGATTGACTAAAATTAGTTAGGCGTATGATTTAAGATTTTTTCTTTAGAAACGAGACCATTCTTTGAAGTAATTATATCTCAACAAGAAAGTAATCAAATGTGGTATGTTTTGGCAAAATACCGCTCACAATTTGACCGTCTTAACTGCGGAAACGTTCATGTAAGCCGTGAACTCTTGCAGCTGTTTACAATTTCCATTTTTCTCTGTTCGTTTGTTGTTCAAATTAAAGTCTACCTTTTTTTAGGAACATTAGCTATACTGAAATAAAATCATTCATTCTGCAATTATGTTATATGAACACTTTTGCATGATAAACTTTTTTGAGCAGATCAGTTCGGCCTTTCCTAGCTCAGAGAAGAAAGGATGAAACAAGTTCAGGGATCATCGTCTCTTTATAACATCAGAGTTTCGAGCAATGACCATCATAGTGCCTTTTTAATACTCTTATGCTAAGTACTCACATACGGTTTTACTCTATCGAGCAAACATATCGAGTAAAAACCACGGCATGGGCTTTCGTCCACACATTCAGCATTTATCGATCAAGTGACGCATATTTTAGCTCGCCGTACAAAGTGACTTCATTCAGCAAGTAAGCAATTCATTTTCTATAATTATTTTACAATTAATATAAAAGAATTATAGAAAATGAAAAGGAAAAACGTAAAAGGAGGTCGAGCCATCGGGCCGGCTCGATGCGAGCTTTCGAGTCATGAATTTTGCGGTCCACACGTAAATTTTACTCGTTTTGGAGTAAAATAATCGAGTAATACCGTATGTGAGTACGGATCACTACACTCTTTTCGAAAAGACTAAGAAACGTTATAGAAACTTATTCAAATCATTACTGTCGTCGTAACACTGCATAATCAAATTGTAAAAAAAAAAACATCCTTATTACTTACTAGTTGTTGCCCGCAGCTCCGCGGGCGTATACGTCGGTTATCGTAGCAAATAGTAGCCTATGTTTTATTCTGATGTATAAAGTATATTACAGTAAAGTTTCATCCAAATCCGTTCAGTAGTTTTTTGCGTGAAAGAGTAACAAACATCCATCCATCCTCTATCATCATCTATAGTTACAAACTTTCGTGTTTATAATATTAGTAGGATTTTGATAGTAAGTTTTGCCTACGTCTCTCCCCACGGTATTTGTTGGCTATTAGAATAAAAAGTGACCTAAGTCCCTCCCCAAGAATTAAAGTATCTCCAAGTAAAATTACATTGAAATTGATGCAGTGATTAAAATATTACGTATGGATTCTTACTAAACCAACAATTCCACTTACTTCTGGACTAATAATAATGTATGTCTCTTTAAAAATAGTTAAATTAGAACAAACTCAATGTCCCAATTAATAGGTAAGGTCTCAAACCAATAATTAATATGATAATTGATCATCAGAATAAAGTTTATTTTAAACTTTAGTATTTACAATTCCAAATGTAAATTGACGCAACACAAAAATATTTAAAGTACGTCCTTAATCAGGAACACAAAAGCATAGAAAACAATTACTGATTAATTTGCTCTCGTAATCTACACAAGGGTCAAAAACAGTGAGTAACATTAAGTAATCCATCACTCTGGTAAGATGATCGATGAGATAGCCCCGTTTACCGGCCCCTAATAACTCAGGCAATTTCGTGACTAGAAAATATTTTGCGACAGCCCTGTAATGTAATCAACAGTGTTTAGTTTCATCTTGATACCACAGTCTACCAGCTGCTCGTTAAACTTTATGATTTATTTGCCAGATTTCTCTTTAATTTACTACAGTTGAAAGTAGCAAATTGTCCGGAGAATGAACTTCAAATTTTATACTAGAACTACCTTTATTTCATCAAGTTTAAAGTTGAATCGTAGATCGAGATAACTAACGAAGGCTTTGAATAAAAGTCTCTCCATTGCCAGAAACATTCCCAAATTATTATCATGGCCACATTAAAACTGAATGGCTTTAACATATTCCCATTTAAAAACGAATGGTCCTCTACGAACATTGGCGGTCGTACAATGTAGTTTATACTGTGCCCAGTGGCTCGTAAATTGCAACACAAAAACAGAACAAAATATGGTTCCCGGCTGGAACTGATCGTTCGTCGATTTGTCAGTAGCGACAAACATATGTGAAAATATTGCCTACAGCTAAACGTTTTTCATTGTCACTGTCTGCTAACATATTCAAAAGGGAAAATCAATACAAAGTTACATATTAATAGCTAGAACTACACATAGATAAATTCTAAGCCTTGCTAGTATTATAATTGGATGTGAATTACATTTGTTATTTTATCTCCTTCTGGTAGAATGGCTTAAACACATATGCAAACATAAACTCTAAGCATTACTAATAGTAATATTACATTTGTTATTTTTCTTTTCGTCTAGTAGAAACACGTAAGATCAAAGTGAAAACATTAGGATTTTGTAAAAAAACATTGTAAATTTATTAATAAGTAAAAAATAATTTATTCTGCAATTAGGTCACAAGAGCACTTAACTCGAGGGCCTAATTTATGGAAGTCTACTTATACATACATACACTTATCTCAAGTCATGTTTCAACTATCATCATTTTAGACAAAAAAAACATCTACTGCTGGATACACATCCCCCAAGCCAGTACCATACTGCCCGTATGCAACGACTTCCCGCGACTTTTACCAGGTCATCGAACCACCCCGAGCTGATTTAATCTTTTTCCTGCAAATAAGCATAGCGCTTGTGATTACATATGTGGGAGAACAGTGCTTCGGTACAAGTGGGCAGTGAGTTTGTTATAGCCCTCCGCCACTAGTCACTTACCATCAGGTGATATCATCTACTTGTCTACTCCCTTTTTTTGGTGCGGAAATCCCCCCGTACACCACCGACTGCTGTCTATGTCGGACTCGAAAACGCACCCTCGAAAGGAAATCCCTGGAACCCCGATGTACCTCGGGCCACCTACGGTTTGTAGATGGCACTGTCCTGTACAGGAATTCCAATATTCTTTTCAGGCGTTTGCGTCGCCACTCCGGCCTACTTCTGTTAGGGTACCAGATGATTTAACCCGTCACGCCCAGGCTCGCGCTTAAGGAGGACGGAGACGTTCTACAACCTCTGGTGCCTTAGTCGTCTGTGGTACCAGGCCCGTTCCCGAGCCTGGTGGACCGGGAGAGCTAAAAACCTGTCCCAGTCCCACGCTTTCTCCCCTCTACCAATTAATAAATTCATTATTTTACTTATATCAAACATTAAATCAAGTTTGTTTACAATTTGTTGACAGACAAGATTCGAAAAGCACTTCACTATCGAGTCCGAAGGTATCTCGGAAATACTTCACAAATTGGCGCCAGGCATGTGACAAGACGAAGGACAAGACGAAAGAGTTGCTGAAGCGGTGGCGGACTTTACCGGAGAGCGAAGGTGTTGAAACACCAATGCAAGCCCCTGGGAATAGCGAAGAAGATAAACAGGGGGGATGGAGTGTCCATGTTTGGAGTAAGTACATTCATCAATATACAATATATATGTATATATAAATCTATATTTAATGCATTATTTTATAAATGCGAAAATTTGGCAGGATCGATGAATGATACTCAGTCATGGTAGGGTTTTGAACGAAACGATAAGTAATCATAAGTGCTATTCGAAAAATTGGTTATGTTCTTTGCAATTATTAAGTCCGTTAAGCATTCAACAATACGAATGTTGGAATTCAGGCCAAACTTTCAGAAAAAATCCCACTAACCCACAACTACCGTCTCTTTTAAGAATTCGTTAGATACAGTAGCTTGTATTGGTTATTTTAGTTAATCAAACTCATCTATAAGCAACTGTGGTCAAAGCACCGCTTTGCTGTACAAAAGTTGCTATATTCAGAACGTACTATGTTCTACATTCAAATTTTTTGACCGTGACTTACCATCTTCTTTACCCTGCCTGAAAATTAGTGCGTTCTCAAGGAAGATTGAAAAAATTGGTAAATGGGGAACTGAAAAGGAAAATAACTTTGATAATAAAGTCTACATCAAACATTACTGTAACATGGATTCGTTTATATCTCAAGTTATTACGTACTATATTAAAAAGAATATTTGCTGAAAACCTCATTACTGTAAAGCGATATGTTTCCTACTTTCGTTTTTTATCTCCATACGTAAGAATTACAATTTTATTTTGTTTAATTTATATCTACACTAATATCACAAAGAGGAAAAAATTGTATTTTTGTGTGTATATGTTTGTAATGAATAAACTCAAAAATTACTGTGCTGATTTCAAACATTCTGTCACCATTGGAAAGCTACATTCACCCTGAGTAACATAGGCTATACTTATTGCTAGAAAAGATTAGGGATCCTTATAAATAAATAAATAAATAAAGCCTTTATTACTGACAACAATTATAAAGCTCTCTTAATCTATGGTACACTACTATTACTACTATGATACTTGACTATTTATAAATGTAAAATGCTTTTATAGTTTTGTGTCAGATTGCCCTCTGGCAAAGGCCTCCCCTAGTAGAGACCATAATTTTCTATCTCTAGCTTTCCTTCTCCATGTTGCTCCAGCCATATTTTTAATTTCATCCTCCCATCTCTTACGCTGCCTTCCTTTCCTTCTTTTTCCGTCGCGAGGGTACCACATGGTGATTTCTTTAGACCATTTATTTTTCTTGCTGCGGATTGTGTGACCGATCCATTTCCATTTTAATTTATTTATTGTATATGTAACATCTGCTACTCCCGTTTTGTTTCTTATAGTTGTTAATTTGATTTTGTCTTTTAATTTGATGTTAAGCATACTTCTCTCCATTCTATTTTGGCATACTTTTAGCGCTTCTCTCTGCTTTCCTGTTAAGGTCCATGTTTGGCAGCCATAAGACATGCATGGCAATATGCAGGTATTAAAAACTTTCTTTTTGTCCATCATTGAGCGATATATAAAGATATTCAGTTGCTTTTACCTTTTTTGAAATAAAATCTGGAACTGGGTCAGCTCTATCTAGGGGGTGGTGGTCTAATGTCCCACGGAGACCAGCCGGATTGGGACATAGTTTAGTTGTTCTTGTTTGTATATGTCTTGGTTTTTCTGCCCGGGTTGGGAAATGTAGTTTCTTGTTGTCCATTTTACGTGTTGAATGTTCTTTTTTGTTTATTTCCTGAAGGCTGTCGTGTGTTGATTGCTATAGGTTACTAGGTCCAGGGAGAGAGTTGGTTCTAGGCCGGTTCATATATTCAAAGGCGTTAGTTTTATTGATTTTGTTTGGAGCCTTTTGTCTTAATCCGGTATTAAGGTTTGATTTTGTTGGCGTTGTTGACGGAGACCGTTTTCTTTTATCATTGCCCTTTTCTTGATTTGTTTTACTTTTAACTACAAGTTTATCATATCTTATGAATGCTATATTGCCTTTCTTTATTTCTTCTTGCTGTGTCTGTCTTAATTCCTTCCTAATTTGCAGAACTTCTTGCGGGAAGTCTTCTGTGACATAAGTATTTTCTGCGAAATTCTTTCTGATTCTTAGGATTTCGATTTTTCTCCAGGACAGTGTCAGTTTTATTAATATAGGCCTAATTTTCTTATTCTGATGTCTCCCTAGTCTTTGAACGCTGCTGATCTCCCATTTATCAAATTCTGCCATTGTGTTATCTTTCCTCGCAGTGTTAAGGGTTTTTAATACAAGTTCCAACAACTCTGTGTTGTTTTCCTCAGATTCTTCTATTCCGTGTAATATAATGTTGTTTTTCCTCATTTCTTTTTCAAGGTTCTCAACCTTTTTCTTCAATGTTTTTACTTCGATATTGAGTTTTTTGTTTTCTTCCACCAATGGTTTGAGTTTTTCTTCAATTGTACTTATCATATTCGTGGTTAAGTTAGTTGTTTGCGTCTTGAAATCTTCTTTTATTTCCTTCATGTTCTCTTCCATTTTCCGTATTAGTATTTCCATTTGTTTATCCATTTTCTTGAAAAAGCAGGCCTTCTAACACTAATGTTGTCGAAATCGGCGACAATGAAGGTCGAGTACCTGACAACACTGAGATGGTTTCTGCTGTCAGACGTCAGTATCAAAAATGAAATGTCAGTTGTCAATGTCGACCGACAAATAGTTCAACTTACTGTGGGTATATGTAGATATTTGTATGTACTTTATTCTGTTTTAGTGAATTTTTCTATTGAATTTCACGATAATAAGTCTATATTTTTTATTTTAATTCAATTATCCATTCTTTAGTACACTACAAAATGTAAGTTTTGTGGTTTAAAAACAGTTTTTAGCACTCAATTCGATTAAAAACTTCCGGAGTAAAAAACAACGTGTGTTTCGTGACAGCTCTTCAGGGATCCTTACTAAACCTTAAGTAACGTAACCTAAGGTGTAACAAAAGTGACCTAAAACGTCTTTCGTCGCATGCGCTGCGGAAACTATTGATGACAATGACAATAACCGCGGCGTTCAGCTCGTTATACATAACTAGCCGACCCACGCAACCTCGTTTGCGTCTTCTATTGCCCGTAGCGTGATAATTTTCCCCCGTTTTCGAAACATTTTTTATTGGTGCTCCGCTCCTATTGGTCCTAGCGTGATGATATATAGCCTATAGCCTTCCTCGATAAATGTACTATCCAACACTGAAATAATTTTTCAAATTGGACCAGTAGTTCCTGAGATTAGAGTGTTCAAACAAACAAACAAACTCTTCAGCATTATATATTAGTATAGATTTGATACGTCTGTACTTCAATAACATGATAGAGTATAGTAAAATTACGTTTTTTTATATTAGTTCTTCACCAGATAGTGCTACCGTAAGATCTTTGCACAGGGTTCTTCTTCCAAGTTTACCTTTGATACTATTTAGATACAGACAATTAAATTAAGATAAGTGTCAGATATAGAGTTTACCTATTTGCATTACAGTAGTGTTTCTTTTCACATACGTTTTTGTTTATGTTGAATATGGTAGGTACACATTTTCTCAAAATAAATAATTTATTGCAACAATAACATCGAGTGATTCTATAATGTTTAGTTAAAAAAAATGTAAAAAAAAGAGTGTGAGAGTATTAAGCCGTAATAGCGCGCTAAGGGTGTCTCATTATCGAGAGGTTCAAACTCCACCTATTAGAACCATAAGCACTTTACACGTACCTATAGATAAAAATACTGAAGTATACTCAATTAACCTTCAATACCTTCACATAACATTACCGAAGCTTAAAAACTTAGCTTTGTTTGATATCAAAAATGCAGTGGCTTGTTTTTAAAGTGAAAACTTCCTTAGCAGCGATGTGCACTTTTAAAATTGTAATGGAATGGGTTTAAGTGTTAAACTCGCGTCAGGACACGTGACGCATCAGGAGACGTGACCTAACCTAGGACGGCGTCACAGGCCGCCTTGACGAGGAGTCAACAAGGCTGTCATCTTCATAAAAAAAAAACATTATTGTTTCTTAGCGAAGAAGTAAATTAGATAATAATAAATCCGTTTTGTATGTTCAATATATTTGTAAAATAAATAAGCGTTTATAATATGGAAATTGAACAAAGTGCATCTATTAATGAAAAAGGTCACGGAGAAATAGTGAAAAAAAATGAGTGAGTACTTTATAAAAATACTAGATGAAATCCCGAGTAATACGTTTATACTTAACTAGCCGACCCACGCAACCTCGTTTGCGCCTTATATTGCCCGTAGCGTGAAAATTTCCCCCGTTTTTGAAACATTCTTCACTGTTGCTCCGCTCCTATTAGTAGTAGCGTGATGGTATATACCCTATAGCCTTCCTCGATAAATGGACTATCCAACACCGAAAGAATTTTTCAAATCGGACCAGCGGTTCCTGAGATTAGCGAGTTCAAACAAACAAACAAACAAACTCTTCAGCTTTATATATTAGTATAGATAGCATTAACCTATATTTTCATAACATCACAATAAAGATTTCTGTAGTTATCGGTTCTCAAGGAATATTTTACTTCTTTTAATCGCGCATTTCATTTCAAGAGCATAGAGATTTATTTTAGGTGAGTTTACACAACAGCTTGTTTATAGTTTTGAGTTTTTGCTTCTGTCGGCTGTCCTCGTGACTGCTTTGTTTTTTTTTTTGGATTTCAATAGTAAGTAGGTACTCCAAGCGCTACTTCAGATGGTATTAACATTGTTGTACACAAACAATACGTGCTTTATTACTTTACGCTTTATGATTTTATTGCGGAGCATTCCGACTATAAAGGCGTTTTTATTTTGTTTATCTGCAGAAATATATAAAGTTCAGGCACTATGTATATTATATTCTCTGTGTATTTTCTCTCTCTCTTCTCTTATCTAGTAATGTGGCATTTTATTGTTCCTTTTTTAAAAATATTTGGATATTTCCTTTATCTAATCTAATACCATAAATAAGCTATTCTTCTATATATATATATATAATCTGAATCTCGGCAATGCCTCCAACAATTTTCATGAAATTTAGTGTGCAGGGGGGTTTCGGGGGCGATAAATTGATAGAAATAGGATTTTTTTTAAATACCAAAACAATACTGATCGTCCAGGTACTTGTTTTAAAGAAACAAGCGATTGCAAATAAATTCTAAATATCTACTTTTAAATTTGGAAGTACATCTACAAATAGAGCTCATTAATTGTCAATGTTTTTAATTTTACCATAAGCAATTACAATTAAAATCGTGGTAAAGAGTGAAGGTAAAGGAAAAGTAAATTTTATATTAATTACGAGGCGATTTGTCTACATTAATTGCTACTAAACGTTGGCAATAAACATGTCAACTAACTGGGCCTTTGAAGAAATACAATGCTTTTCCTCATGTCATTTTTCCTGCCTTTCACGTTTTAGTCCGACCGACCGACTATGCCGACTATAGTTCTGATTGTCGGATTATATGTGCAGTAATAATGGATACATTTCAGTAATCACATGTGAAAACGCCTTCGGGCCATCGCCTTACGTCGTTGAGGTATGCGACTGCCGATCAAGAGGTCTCGGGTTCGAATCCCTGGTCGGGTCAAGAAGAGAACAACTTGGAGTTTGGATGTTAGGGTCTCTCTCTCCTCCTCGTGCCTCGAAGAGCACGTAAAGATGTCATTCCTGCGCCTGACCTCTCCCCGGTCGTGTCGGATAACCGTCGCGTCGCATCGAATTACGATAGTGAGAGATGCAACAGAGACTATTATGCGCGCACACATGTGCAGTGTAATACTTCCTGCTTAGTTGGCTGGTTATCGTTGAGACTGGCCACCATTGCCGTAATCAGCTAGGAGAACATCATCACAGATTATTTTACGACATTTATATGTATATTCATTAGAGAAGTTATTAGAAAATATAATAACTCTTCAAGAAAACTTTTCATATAAATGTTTATGAACTAAGTCGAAGGTTGTATCAACATACATTATTTACTTGTTGAATACGGTACATACGTGTGTATTACATAAAACGTAAGTATACGTGAGTGAATTTCGTTTTTCCATTCCCAAACGCTCATGTTATGACCAACGTTGAGTTCAAATCGACTATTTTACTGTGAGTTGGGTAAGAACGCAACTACGCTCGCAATATATTAAAATACTTTACAGCTACAAAACCTTGAATTCTCCAGTATCTGGAGGAAAATTTCTGAAATGTTTCCCTTTATTACATTGTTAATTTCTAAAATAAAGCGAAAACTTGTCCAGTACCCGAATGTCCACAATAAAGCATATTTTAAATTGAAATTTCTTTTAAAATTGTAAAGTGCGCCTTTGTTATGTTAATGGTACCTACATATTTTCATTTTACGTAATAACTTTTAAGAACTTTGTATGGCAACCTATATCGAGTTTTATATGCATACTAGCTGAACCCCGCGTTGTTACCCGCGGTTATTGTTGTACCGCGAGTAGAGCCGCGCGACAAAGTTAGTGTAAAAAAAGTAGCCTAAGTTACTCCCCGGATTATCAGCTACCTACCAGTGAAAGTCCCGTCAAAATCCGTCCAGCCGTTCCAGAGATTACCCGGAACAAACAGACAGACAGACAGACAGACAAAAAAATTTTTAACTACCTTTTTGGTATATGTATCGTGTATATATACATATGCATTGATTAAAAAGCCTTTATTTTAATATTACAAACAGACACTCCAATTTTATTTATTTATATAGATATACTATCAAATCAACCAACACCAAGAAAATAATGAACCAACGCTGTTCAGGAAAGTAATCATTATCCTGTCATTATTCTAATATCAGACTAGGTCCAGAAATTAACATACCCGTCGTATTCATCTTATAGTAGCACTCAGCTTCAGACGTCGGAAATCCATTTACTGTCTGAATGCAAGATTAGAACGCTACAATGTACGCACTGATGGGAGATTGTATGAGAGGTGTACTAAATTGAATTATGATGCATCGCAATCAAGAACATTCCATTCTGGAAATTAGGAACGATTGAAATAACGTCTGACTGTGTTTATTGTTTTATGTTAAATATTGATATATGTTCAATCGTTATATGTATTGCTAGGAGTTCGACAAATACCTCTCGCTTCGACCACGGTGAAGACAAAGAGAAGGTTAATTGTTTGGCAGTCTATGTTAGCAAGTTTGTATGTCCATCCACCGTAGAGTCTTAACTACAGAATATCTATACAAATAAATAAAATTGGAGTGTCTGTTTGTAATATTAAAATAACAGCTTTTTAATCAATGCATATGTATGTATACACGATACACATACCAAAAATGTTGTTAAAAAAATTTTTGTCCGTCTGTCTGTTTGTTCCGGGTAATCTCTGGAACGGCTGGATTGATTTTGACGGGATTTTCATTGGCAGGTAGCTGATGAGCCAGGGAGTAACTTTGTCCCGCGGCGTTACTCGCGGTACAGCAATAACCGCGGGTAACACCGTGGGGTTCAGCTAGTTTTAAATAAATGAGGTGTCAATAGATTCGTAATAAAGGTCCGGGAGACAGGCTTTATAAATTTTATCAAGTTATTACGTAGAAGGCTGATAGTTTTTTTTAATCCTTTTATTACGCAGTGTTAACATTAGATACTTAAATCTATATATGAAGAATGAAGTGGGTATTAACTGCCTCGGTGGCGCAGTGGTAGCGTACGCGACTGCTGTTCTTGAGGTCTCGGGTTCGATTCCCGGGTCGGAACAAATGTTTGTATGATCTGCAAATATTTGTTTCGGAGTTTGGGTGTTTTCTATGTATTATAATATGTATGTATATACAAAAAAAAATGTATATAAGTATTCATATCAGTTGTCTAGTACCCGCAATACAAGCTCTGCTTAGTTTGGGACTAGATGGCGTTGTGTGTTAGATGTCCGAATTATTTATTATTATTATTATTATTTGTGGCCCTTTTTTAAGAAATGTGGAACTCGCAAACAAAACAATTTTTTATACTTTAAAATTGTATAATATATTCACAAAATTTAACAAATTGTAAGTTTATGTTATATAAGTAAGTTTATGTTAAGTAAGGTTTTATTATAAAAACTTACCTTTAAAAGTTTCTAATCCTTCCTGCTGCGATCCTCATAAGTTTCGAAGTTTATTATTTAAATTAAAGTTATATAACGTTTATATTTATACCATTAGTAGTTAGTTTTAACATTTTTTTAAATTAAAATATGATTCCAATAAGCATGGGAATAGTCAGTTATAAATATCAATTCAAATCTTTTAAATTCTCTAGTTATATTTTAATTACACTCTTTAATTATATTATTACTAAATACAATATAATAATATAACCCTTTAATTACAATATTACAAGGTATAATTTACATCACATAAACGTTAACCAAAGGTCTCCAGGAAAGAACACCAACTACCCTGTTCTTGAGCAGTTCATCCATCCCCTGTCAGCCACTTTCTTCAAATCGTCGATCCGTCGGACGAGTGGACGGCGATAGGTTGATTGAATTAACGCGGAAAAAATAATTTCATTCTAAAAACCAAATTCCACGAAATAAAAATGGTTTATAAGTAAACTTGAATCAACATTTTAAAAGATAATGTTAGTAACTTTTCTTTGTATCAATTCTCTGTCTAGCTTTTGGTGCTAATTTAATTGACTAGGCGTTTTTATTCTGAATATGTATTTTCTGGTCGAAATTGACATTTGCACATTTATTTTAACTAAAATACATTTGCAAATAAATGAAAGATATCATATTGAGAAACAAAATAAATATTCATAACAAATAGAATTATAGCTTATAAATATGGGCTATACC
This sequence comes from Spilosoma lubricipeda, assembly GCA_905220595.1. Lineage (NCBI taxonomy): Eukaryota > Metazoa > Arthropoda > Insecta > Lepidoptera > Erebidae > Spilosoma > Spilosoma lubricipeda. Next base: position 7,377,387 of record HG992295.1, read on the forward strand.
TTCTTCGAGGCTCCATTTAATATATTCTGCAATTTCAAATCTATTCATTCAGTTTAGCGTTGAACATAAATCCTCACAACTTTCGCATTTTTTATATCTGTGGGTAGACAATTCAATTCAATTCAATTCAAATATTGTTTTCGCGAAAGGTAATAAGTTTCGAAACAAAAGAGACTCAGGTTCGTAGTAGCAGCTGTTTTAATCTCTGCTCCGTACAATTAAGCGATTAACGATGTTCATTCTTCACAGCACAAATCGATTGCCGTTAGTCGATAAAGGGAGGTGACGAATGATAGAATAATATATTACTATGTACACTTTACTGAATTCCGTTAAAATATTAACGAAGCAAATTTTATGTAGACTATGTATCTTTTACTGCATAGACAGATGTTTTTTTTAATATTACTTGAGTACTTACTGTAGTTTTCCCATTACATTTTAAACAAAAAATGGGATGGTAAGGAAACTTATCAATAGTATATAATATTTCGAAAATTTCGTCGAGTAACGTTCTGCTACCTCTCAGATCAACCTGGTTAGTTTAACTCCAGTCCCCAAACTGAGATTAAGGGGGGACTATTTTCCTCCAGGATAGAGCTAGACAAGGCGTTGCATCGATTTGGGGAGGACCTGAAATAATTATCTGGATTCTCCCAGAGTACGGTCGCCTGAGGACGGTCGTCAGGGTGGTTTTTGGTGGCATCACAAATTACTCCTGGTTTCTATTCTTAAGGAGCAGAAGACTCAAAGGAACTTTTTATCATGTCACCAAAAAAAATGTTTTACTCCAGTACTGATTTTCAATTGTTTTTTTTGCTAATCTAAAAAACGTGAAGAAATCAAATTTTCATGTTTTTCATCGGTCTATAATGTATATTTTTGCTTAAGTAAGCTATATTGCATATAAGCTTGCAAAATCAACTATGCCTTTAATAAAGTTCACAATCGCGCAGACAAAGCACTTTGTAACTTAATACCTTAATTAGTGAGCTAAATTTTTATTGTGTAAACGCAATTAGGCAGCCAGCGTTCTATTTCAGTATCCACTTGACTGTAAACCTAGCCTGCTAAATAGGACATTGACGTAACGCTTGGCAAACTGGATAATGTCAATGGACCTTTAATACTTTGTTGCTAATGTAATTTACTAGACAAAGCATTTTAGCACTAGACATCGCACATTAACAGTCTTTAACAGTCCCTAGAACATAGGTTTCGACCAACTATATTACGCAGATAGGCTAGTATAGAATTTGTTTTAAGTTATCCTTCTCTTGGCAGCAATTTTGTCATGTGTAGTTAACTGCCTTAACCGCCTCTTACGATACCCTGGGATAGATACAAGTGGTGTCATTCCGCATTATAATATCACTTAATTAATCTTAGTTTGTTTTGAGATCTTTATTATTTGCTTTTTTACCTCCGATAACCTTACTTAATGAAAAGCATCGGAAAAAATATTTACCTCAATTTTCTGTTAAGCCATTAGTCAAGTTACTGTTACTGTTAAGTCGAGTATTCCCATATTAATCGAAGCATGATAACCTTAAGCAAAATTCTAACTGAATTTCAAGAATTTAAAATACCGTAATATGATAGTCTGTGTGGTAAAAGTGAAGGAAAACTGGATACAAACCATGTATATACCTTTCTGGCTAGCGAGGTTAAGATCCTCCTTTCCAAAGAGAAGTCCCCGTATAGGTCGTGCATCTGGACTATGGGCCCATTTTTTTTAATTATGAGAAATGATATAAAATTCAAATGGAATGAAGTTAAAAGTAGTGAAATCTAAAGCAATGGGTTATAAATTTCTTAACGTGAAATAAAGTAGTTACGTTAATCACACAAGTTATCATAACTTGGGCTCTCAGTTCAGACGCTTGCAAAAAATGACACTGCCTCTAGGTCAATGCTTTTTTTTTCAAGAATTTAGTTAAGAATTTCTTAAAGGTTTTAAGACAAACCCAAAACTGTAGAATACGGCATTACGGACTTACAGCGACATAATATAGGACCCTCACTTCAGTAACGTCTCTACGGAGGAATCTGCTAAAAATGCAATTATCTGAACAAATACTTAACTAAGACTTTAGTATATTTTAGTTAAATACATCTGTGAATACATGAAAAAGAAAAATTGAAATAGAAGGCAATTTACAAGAAGTATTTTTCTTTTTTATGTTTGAACTGAGGGCCCAAGGTTTTTCGCTTTTACTGACTAAAGTCAACCTCACAGATTAACGCAAACTATACTAAGTTTTTTTACTATTTTATAACTAAAGCCTGTCATTTCATCCGTTGACCTCAACGATATATTTTAAGAGAAAATTGGTTTTCTGTTTTTTGTATGAGAATATTTTGTAGGGCGGCCATATTTTTTATATTTTCAGGACAGATGTGTTTGTATTGTTCGGGCAGTCAGTTAAAAAGCATTTATTTCTTATTTTTCTTTATTTTTGTTTAGTGTACAAATAAAAACAAAATACAAACATGACAAAACGGAATAAAAACGGCTCTCACTAAACTAATTCGGCTCTCAAAATTTCTGGCCCACCAAAGTAATTAAAATATGGCCAAGATTTTTAACACGGCCTCTGTGGTACTAAATTAGGAAACTGTTTAATTCCTTTTACCAGTGCTTCGTTCCTCTTGGAGTAAGGAAACCTTGTACCAGCCTGTAAGGGCCCATTAGTTAAAAGCTAGTCAATCGAAGTATTATCCTCCAAATGAAAGAATTCCAACTAGAGGCGTTTCACCTCTTTCTACCTTATAATTACAATAATAACAAAGTAACTCACAATTGTCCTGGTTAAGTATTCTTCCTGGTGGGATCGCTGTGGAGAGACTTAATCACACCACGGTATTGAGTTACTATTCTAAATACTTTGTGGAGGAAGATTCTCTAATCTTTTTTCAACACCCGGACGGACTTCGATCCTACAAGGTCGTTCCAAACGACTATCACACTCCTCTAAAGCGGATATTTATCATTACAGTAGAACTGAATCACAATACGTCCATGCGTGGCTACATTTCCCAAATTAACGCGGCCCGCCCGCCATTAACCGATGCTCCCAGAGCGTTCCCTGAACCCAACTGAATGACATTTGACGTAACCTACAATTTCACTTACGTCAAACCCTAGTGTGTGGCCACTACAAATCACGTTTAGTGCGTTCGGTTTCGAACAGAAACTATGCCTTGAAATCTGTAATACTCATATAGAAGTTTTTAATAGCTACTTAAGTGGTAGACCACAATATGTCGAAAGTTAGTAAATGGATGAGTAGCGTCTCACTAACTCTTCCATTCCTCAGGGATTTATTCTACGACCTGCCCTCTTTTAAAGTATTATAATGACCTCTGAAAACTACAACTATCTAATGGAAACACTATTATATTTGCGAATGAAACAGAGCGCCTTGTGTAAGTTTACTTTACTCCTACTTTGGAACTCAGCACACCTTAAAAATTCAATCAAATAAAATAGCACTAAGAGACATTCAAACACCTGAAATCGATTTTTCACGAGTGACAACGTGATGAAAGATAACTTCTTAATACAGATAAAACTATATATATCACAGCCGGCTTATAATGATATATTGACTGTGATATATCAATCTGTCTTTAAGTATTTAATCCAGTTAAGCGATAAGTCCTTTCAAACACATGCTCGTGTGTTCAACTTGTTTTAAATTGAAGAAAGTAATTTCTTATACAACGCCTAACCAAACTTTGCTTTATTTATTTGCATCGGTAAATTGGAAATAACTTGTGCAGATCGCACAAAAATGTGTATCTACTAGATGACCCACGCAACTTTGTTATGTCTTAATCGTGATCTTCTATCCCATCTTAAGTACTTCAGCAAAACACATAATTAAAAATAAATAATCGTTTACATGGTTTCCAATTTCATTGTATCGTAAGCAACAAGTGAGTAAAGTGACTAGAGAGTTGTAAATAACAGGTATATGATATTACTAGATTAGACTTTATAGAATAAAATCACTACATTATTTCCGCATCAAGATTATAATCATAGTAAGATTTCAATGAATAACAATTCAAAGGGTAAATACACTATAAACATCTTAGTTTGTTAAGTAAATGTATAAATTGAGACTGCGCCCGACGGTACTCGATATTGGTTTTGGTTTTAAGACGGTGTGGTTTTAATGTGTTTCCGCATAATCCTGTCTTTTTTTTTATCTGTAACCCAAATTATCTATACAAATAAATAAAATTGGAGTGTCTGTTTGTAATATTAAAATAACCACTTTTTACTAAATGCATATGTATGTATACACGGTACTAATACCAAAAATGTAGTTATAAAATTTTTTGTCTGTCTGTCGGTCTGTCTGTCTGTCTGTCTGTCTGTCTGTCTGTCTGTCTGTTTGTTCCGGGTAATCTCTGGCACGGCTGGACGGATTTTGACGGGACTTTCACAGGCAGTTAGCTGATGATCCAGGGAGTAACTTAGGCTACTTTTTTTAGACTAACTTTGTCCCGTGGCGTTACTCGCGGTACAACAATAACCGCGGGTAACACCGCGGGGTTCAGCTAGTTTCTTATAACATCAGCTTCTGCCAGTCAAAGTCCCGCCAAAATCAGTTCACCCGTTTAAGTAGGTCCCGCGCATACTTTCATTTGCATTTAATGGAATAATGTTAATTTGAAACTATACACAGACACTTCAATTTTATTTATTTGTGTGTATGAGACCATGAGCTTTTAGATACATTCTACAAAAAATCGTCATTATTTACTCATTTTTCATCAAACTGCTTTTATTGGCTATTGAATTGTATTGTTAGCCAGCTCTCATCGAAATGATGCATTTATTAAGTGAAAAGTCTATTTTCACTGTACCTCAAATGTCTGTGGATGTAATTAAATACGGTTTATCTAAGGTGTTTTCATTTTCAAATTGCAAAACCAATACTAACGACCACAGAACACAATATTTATTACTATCATCATTATGACTCATCCTGCATGCATAATGTCCCACACCTATTAACTTTTTTATTCTTTTTTCTTCTACTTGTAGAACAACTTTACGATGCGAGGACACGTTATTTTAATTTATGCTTAATTAAAATATACGCAAGACAAAGTCTACAATATTGGAAACTGTGTCTTCCAAAAAGCTGGTATTTCTAGTAAAGAGGAATTTTGCATAAACATGGAAAAGCCAAACCAGTTTTTAATCTAACTGAACCAGTCTCCGGTCAGTTAAACGTTGCTCTGAAACTCCCACGTGTAAGTCGCTTGTCTTCGTAAAACGTAGCATATGTAGCGTATCCCTTCAAGAATCAAAGTGCTTGCACGTCTTTCATTGTAATCGGAGCAAAGGCTTCGTGTAAGTGACAGACAGACAGATTTACTTTCGAATTTATTATATTTGTAAGTATATTGATGGTTCATGTACATTTTTTGTATTTACTTCTTATTTTGTTAAATAATAATATTTTATGTTATAGCATCCGATTTCGATGTATTCACCTGAGGTTATAGTACGACACAGTTTAACAGTATCAACCTTGAATTCTTACGAATTGCTCAAAGGGCACAGTGGGTTCGCAAAGGTTCAGGTCCGCACAGGTACAAATTTACTACCTACACTACAGTCCTTGCAAAAACAATGTTCAAAAGAGACAGACAAATCTTGGAGAAGACTACACAAGTGTTCGCTTTAAATATTTTAATCAAACCTAAACATAATTATTATTTTTCTGACTTCGTATACATTTATAAAGTTAACGTGTTGAAATAATATTTTGTCGATATGACTTGCACACGGAATGAACGTGTGCAACTCAAATCAGCTGGAAGTACTACGTGACCGTGTTCAGATAACATCTAGTAAAGACGGCATCAATCTATTATAATACCTGTCCAAAATGTCAAGACCTCTAATTACAACAACTCATCAACAAACTTTGACAGTCCTCTGCTGGATATAACCATGTCCTTTATTTGTATAGTATAGTATTTGTTTTAACTTTTCCTTTTCTTTGTAGTGCTCGAACTGTTGTTGCTGTTCTACGTAGTTTGCTTCCTTAGAACTTGACTGCGTCGTTGGCGTAGTGGTAGCGTACGTGACTGCTGTGCTTGAGGTCTCGGGTTCGATTCCTGGACTTATCTGCAAATATTTGTTTTCGAAGTTTGAGATGTTTCTATATATAATATGTATGAATTTTAAAAAAGTATAAGTGTATTTATATCAGTTTTCTAGTACTCATAACACAAGCTCTGCTTAGGTTGGGTGTAGATGACATTGTGTGTTAGATGACCAAAATATTTCGATTCTTACTATACCCACGGAATGAATAACGATGGTGACGCGATGACACTCCGCATTTAATCCGTCACCATACATGTACACTCATTCAACATCAATTCCTAGAGGATCGTTTCACTATCACTATATACCACGGAGTAAATTTTTCCACATTTATCTGAGAGCGAGAACACAAACACATCGCCGATTTTGACAGACGGCTATAAAATAACCTGTTAATTTGTCTAAAATTCCAAATACATCGACACGTCTCGAAGAATCGAAGGACACGAAACTACGTCGCATAATTTTGTCTCAATATTTTTACTTTTTTTTGCATTCCTCTCAGATGCGATTTTATATTCATACAAGCGAACGATTATGTTAAAATACTAGTTGCAATATGCAATTTAGCTTAGATTAAGAATTAAAACTCTTTCCAAAAGTTACAGAAGCGACTTAATGTCTGGGATACGTATTTAACTTTATTCATTGTAGATCTTATTTGTACTTTACATGGTGCTATAATCTATACATATAAATAAAATTGGAGTGCATGTTTGTAATATTAAAATAACCGCTTTTTACTTAATGCATTTGTATGTATACACGGTACATATACCAAAAATGAAGTAAAAATTTTTTATCTGTCTCTCTGTTTGTTCCGGGTATTCTCTGCAACGGCTGGACCGATTGTGACGGGACTTTCACTGGCAGGTAGCTGATGACTCGGCCAGTAACTTAAGCTACTTTTTTTAGACTAACTTTGTCCTGCAGCGTTACTCGCGGTACAACAATAACCGCGGGTAACACCGCGGGGTTCAGCTAGTGCTGCATATAACTTTAGAAACTGCACTTGAAAAATTATAGGTATAACTTAAAAGTTCTGCATCTGCAGTTGGTCTGCGTCTCTTTTTAATCAAACTCAGCTCACATTGGGCCAAGTGTGATGTTTTACTATCCTATTTTAAGCACGCTAACAAAACACTCATTAAAAAATAATTGACAATCAGTTAGAGAGTTTCGAAGTTCATCGTGAGAATCAACATGATACCAGAATCATTGGAATGTCTACGATAGGCAGAATCGTCGCTAGTTGCATATATCTATATTATTATGATTAATCATTGGTTTCTAATTCGAATCAGCGTCATCAACAGTCCTAAGAAAGGAGGGTAAGCGTGTCATGGAATGCTAAAACCTCTTTGACTTAATGGTAATAATACCACGCTGTTGTTTAAAGTTTATTTTAAGTTTTCCTTCTATTTACAATTCTCGAATCTATCAAATCACATTAATAACCTTTAAGAGTCCACTTCTGGACAGAGGCCTCTCCTTAGAGAAGGTTTAAGGCATTGCAAGCTCGATTCCATCATATACTTTTATTTGATACTAGCTGAACCCCGCGGTGTTACCCGCGGTTACTTTTGTACCGCGAGTAACGCCGCGCGACAAAGTTGGTCTAAAAAAAAGTATCCTAAGTTACTCCCCGGGTCATCAGCTTCCTGCCAGTGAAAGTCCCGTCAAAATCCGTCCAGCCGTTCCAGAGATTACCCGGAACAAACAGACAGACAGACAGACAAAAATTTTTTAAACTACATTTTTGGTATATGTATCGTGTATACATACATATGCATTGATTAAAAAGCTGTTATTTTTAATATTACAAACAGACACTCCAATTTTATTTATTTGTATAGATGAACGACGCGTTTATTACATAAATATATATTCAAGACTCAATATTTGGTGAGCAACACCTAAAACAATTGAAATCACATGAAACTGACGTCTGTTGTTTCAGAATACATTTGCATACATAATACTGATTAACATATTTCAGGCACAGAGCAAAATCAGTCCAACCAATGCTAACGGTTAAATTATATTATCATCCCATTATTATGTACTCGTTACAAGCAAACACTTTCGAAATGAACGTTTTACAGTTTGAGACACATTATGTATGTTAAAAACTTTGTATAAATATGCATATTTTTTGTTTATTTTTGCAAATTAAAAATGTATTTGAATTCTTTAGCTCTTGCTACGTCTTCGTAGTTTATTGAGGTTTAAAATCGAACCAGACACGGTAGTTTTTTAGATTTATTGATAGTAATCAATTCTAAACTGAACTCTTTTATAGTTATTATAGTTTATCGATTAACCGACTTTAAAAAAAAGGGAAGAGGTCCTTCATTTAGTTGTATTGTTTAGTATATTAATCAATTAAAGTTAATCGTATACATTGACCCAAGTGGCGTGTACTGATGATAAATAATATCAATCACAGTCAATATCAACAAAAAATGAAGTACATACTTAGATGAGCTACTTGATTTTCGGTTCAGTTTCATACTAAAACATCAAATTAAAATCCGTTGAATTCACCTGTGGTAGTTTCAAACTACCAACTAACCTAAATCTTGGCTTAAGAACTTAAATATTTAGCATCTAGTATTCAGAACTTGAAGCAGCAGATTTACTTGAAGGTTTTAAGCTAATATAAATACTAGAACTTTCTAAATAACTTGTGTATGCTAACTTATGAATAATTACGATAATACCATTTCTATCTTATCGTGTTATTTCATGTTATTTTTAGTTCTAACCATGAAACGTACACAGCTTTTTGACCAACTTCACGCAAGCTAGTATAAATATTTAAGTGAAGCAGTATTTATTTTATTTTTTAATATTTGGCCCTGCCAAAATGATTCTACTCTGCCTGATAGGAAGCATAAGCAGGATCCAATAGTGGTGGTCACCATACTGCGAATGCAAGCAATGCAATAATGCAGCATGGTGGCCCACACCATGGCAGCCTAGTGATGCTTCTGCGTCATTGAGCCTCCGATCTCGCAATTACCAACGAAATACGACAGCACAATTGCTGTCATTTTACGTTGATTTACTGTGCGTGGGTAGTACCGCACAGGTCGAGCCGGCCCGTTCGTGCTAAAATTCAGCGTGACTCTACTAACTTGGTTCGCTGTTGGTGCGTTGGTTGATGTGGTTCGATATTTATTTATTTATTTTATAACTTCATGCACTCGTGTACATCGGCGGGCTTAATGCCCAAGGCATTCTCTACCAGCCAACCTTCAGGGGGTGTAGAGATCTAATAAGGTAGGTGCAGCAAGGTTAATCTGAAAACGAAACAATTGATATTCTAAAACAAATAGATATATGCTTATAAGTATAAACATACACACATACGCAAATATACATATAATTATACAAGTACACAAAAATACATATACCTTATAATAGTACACTATAGAAAACAGAAGTACTGTTGGTAAAGTTAATCCACCGTCTGAAGGAGGTAATTAGTACGATATGTCCAATACTCTTTCATGTTTTCTGATTATATCATTGTCTTTTGAGTTAATCACTCAAATATTGTACAGCCGATTATAAAAGTTCTTTCACTCATAAATATGGCAAGCCGTTATTTATTATTATTTTTAAATACAGAACCCTGCAAAAATTGCAATAATACACCCCAAGATATCAAAAAGTTGTTTATAAATATGTGCTGAAAACTATTAATGATATAGAAGACATTATAACTGTAGTCGGGGCATTACAAACGTGCAAACTGAGTTACTTCATAGGAATGTGACAATGTCGCGCCACTCGTTATCGATAAAGGGATGACACTCGGACGCAGGTAGCTAGGACGACGTGCAAGTTGAAGATTAATGTGGATAAATTTTTAGTAAATAGTGTTTGTAAGAATTGTGCTATACTCTGTCCATTCGTTCGATAAGAAGAACTTTCAATCGATTGAAATATTTTTAGTTTAAATATTAATTATTCGTTTATTACTTTTTTTAAATTATATATGAATTAATAAATATGTAAATAATAAATCAATATAATAATAAATAAATAAAAATAACAAATAAATATATAAAACTTGTATTAATTTATGTTTTATAACATTTACTATATTGTATTTTTTAAAAGCATGTATAAAAAATCATGCCAAAAAATATTTTTCAGTATTTCCTAAATCTTTCCCTCATTAACATACCTGCTATTGACCTATCGACAAATCTCTTTTTTACACACAACACTAGCAGTCCGAGCAAGAGTTTAGATATGCCTATAAGTGTAAGCGAGAGGTCTGATAAAAATGATTTATGACTCAGTTCGCACGTTCGTAATGGCTGTGGGCCCCACTATAGTAGCTTTTCATTACGCACATATTCATGATGTGAAGTTGGTCTACGTACCCAAAGGATGACACTATTTATGTAAGTTCCATTACACATTTATAAAATCTTATTTCTTTATTTCCCGACACAAATTCAGAAAGACCAATAAAATGGTAATAAAACTAAAAATTATCTGTGGTCGTTATTAAATTTTTACGTCAGAATTCAAACAAAATATTCTTCTCTAACACTCAAACTCCCCGCCTGTATAAAGGCATTTAATTAAAAAATATATTCCAGCTCGTTTTCCTCGTTTATAACACTTCTTAGGTAGTTCAAAATCGATTCAATTTTACGACACCGAATGGGAAATAATCTAGATTTAATAAGGTTCGAGGCTATTCAAAAGAAAATTGAGAGTAATAAAGACATCAGTCTTTCTCGAAAATTTATTTAAATTTCCTAACGCAGTTTAAATTTATTTCGATTTCCACATTTAAAATTAGTAGATTTTGCTACAATTATGTTTAATTGTACCTTTAGAAACTCCCAAAACCAATGTCTTTTTTCCAAAAATTAAATATTAATATTTAATACCATGTATAGTCCAGTCCATTCATTTACATAGTGTCGGTGCACTCGCACGAAATTGTGGTTATTGTTCTGAAATACGAATATATTAATTCATACAATGGCGTTAGCTGACAAATCATACTTGCTTGCCGCACGTGGGACGGCGGCGAGAGCAAGGTGACCATATCTAAACGAATGGACTATATAATGATAAAGTTCTATATTCAGTCGTAGTGTTCTAATGTAAACAAAAATCTACTTAGACCTACCTCGTTACCAGTTCTTTTTTTCAGTGTGATAACCATAAACTAAATTCCTGTTTCTATTAATTTTATTAGCAAAACTAATCTACGTAAAGAACAAATAAATTAAGACACGTTAATCAAATAGAAACGATTGTTCATTTACGACAATAATTTGTTAGATAATTTTTGGTTTATTTTATTTCAAAAATTTCTAACGTACGTACCTACTTCCTTATGTCAACTTTAGTTAATCAAAATTACATATTCCTCTATTTCAATGTTTATTACTTTTGTCCAGCAGTGAACGTCTTTACATAATAGCAGTGAAAGGCATTACATATAATACTTTAAAAATGTACAAAAATAGTCACATAAAGCTAAGCACTTTGAATATTAATGCAGTTCTAGTTAATCTCTGAACTGAATTGAAACTTTAGGTATTCAAAATTCCATATGCCTCTATCTCCAACATTTTTTTAAATCAATCATCAAAGATATGATAGTAAAAATCAGCATGATAAGAGGTATCTATGCACGTGTAGTGTTATGCGGTATGATTAGATACGACACGCCTACAGCTGAGGTTCACTGGGCTTTCGTGACGCGGCACTTCTTGAATTTATTCATTTTCATTACCAACCTAAAATGACAGCATTCGTGCTGTTGTGTTTTGTTCGTGGGTTACCGGAGGCCCAATGATTCAGAAGCCGCTATCACAATAGGCGGCTATTGTGTGGGTCACCATGCTGCATTGTCAATGAGTATGGTAAGCACTACTCTTGGATTCTGGTAATATTTTCCATTGGCCGATGAGTAGTAGTAGAAAAGATTCACTCAGGCATGGCAGGCCCATATATCAAAAAAACTTTTTACGAGTTATTTTATGAAAAATATGTATATAAAAAAACTCATCACAAGTTTTTTTTTATGGAATGGGCGTGGCAAACGAGCAGACGTCTCGCTTGATGGTAAGCGATTACCGCCGCCCATGGACACCTGCAACACCAGAGGCGTCACAAGTGCGTTGCCGGCCTTTGGGGGATAGGAGGTAGAGATAGAAGGAGGGGTTGGGGAATGGGGCTCCGTTATATTCAGTCACTCCGGGAAACACAGCGCAAGCGCTTTTTCACACCGGTTTTCTATGAGGCCGTGGTATCTCTCCGGTCGAGCTGGCCCATTCATGCCGAAGTGTGGCTCTCCCACGATAAAAGGGCGCCGAAGTAACCTAAGCGATTTTTAAAGACTAATTTGTTAATTAGAACAAAGATCATTTTAAAGACCAGATAAATTTGAGAAGTTTGGGGGAACTTATCCTTTCCTAAAGGTATTGTTACTAAGGTATTAGTAGATTCTGTTGAATTTTTTTCAATTGATATATCAAAAACAAACTTAATAGTCTATTGCAGGAATAGTAGATTTCCTAAAAAGAGGGTTTAGCCTAGCCTATAATGAAATTATTACTTCATCATCGACGGCCCGTTAGAGTCCACTATTAGACATAGTCCTCAATCATTTCACTGCCTCGGTGGCCTAGTGGTAGTTTATGCGACTGCTGTGCTCGAGGTCTCGGGTTCGATTCCCGGGTCGGATCAAATGTTTGTATGACCTGCAAATATTTGTTTCGGAGTTTGGGTGTTTTCCATATATAATATGTACGTATTTACAAAAAAATCTATAAATGTACCTATTTATATCAGTTGTATTGTACCCATAACACAAGCTCTGCTTAGCTTGGTACCAGATTGCATTGTGTGATATCTGAAATATTTATTTATTTATTATTACCTAAAACATACATAACATAGAGAAACGCTCTTAAACAACCTTCGGGAAAGCTTTAAACAAGAAATTATAGTATTTAAGGGTTTCCAGACGCTGCGGACCAATTTATATATTTTCATTATAAGACATGTATGACAAAAAAGCACAATAAATTAAAAAGCAAAAATCTCAGAGCAAGTTGTCAGAAAAACCGATCATGAAGTGACATCCCCAGTGACAAAATAACGTTAACACATTAACGTTACTCTGTAAGCAGGCAATAAAAGCACTTAATACACCGGCAATGGTAACATAACTCCGATAACGTTAACTGCCCTCAACCGCCATAAACTGCTATTTGCACCGCGTTCTAACCGACTAATAACTTTTTATTTAATATTTGAAAATGTCGTCGCTTAGGAGGGTATACCACAGCTTAGATGACTTACTGTAAACAAGAAAAGTATAAAAAGTGTAACCAACCAATTTAAAAGGTAATTTTTTTTGATAAAATTAATATAGCACATGTCACCCGCACTTTTATTACGAGTCTATTGACAATCTATTCTACGGTGAAACATATAAACGTACATACATAGACTGCAACAAGTACAATTTTAACAAAAATAAAACCGACTTCAAGGTTCGACTCGACTTCTCTTGGTCATCACTAGTCATCATCAGATATTAATGTCCTTATCATGGTACTACCGTTGGGACATCTCCTTTCCATTGAAAAAAGAATCATCAAAATCGGTTCATAAACGACGAAGTTATCCGCGAATACACAAAAAAAAATAAAAAAAATACGGACGAATTGACTTTTTTTGAAGTCGGTTAAAAACTATTACCTTCGCTTCAGCTTGACGTAGGCGGGTAGTTTTAAGTAGTAAGTAAACATTAATAACTAGGACATACAAGGTAGTAGAGCAGGGACAGGCCGGCTCGACCAGGGCGGTATTATCCTCGCACAGAAAATCAACGTGAAATGACAGCGTTCGTGCTATCGTGTTATGTTGGTGAGTACAAGACCGGAGGCCCGACGCCATAATGTAAGTCACAGTGCATTCGCAATGAGTATGGTGACCACTACTCTTGGATTCTGCTTATGCTTTCCATCCGGCAGAGTAGAATCATTTTGACAGGACCATACTTAAGAAACTAGAATAAAACTTCACAAAAGGAGATAGTTCTCAATTCCGCTGTATATATTTTAGTGGCTGACCCACGTAACTTCATCTATCTCTGTTTTTGCAACATTTTTTATTGATGCTTAATATCTGTTGATAGTTGTGTAATGTTATATAATCTTCCTCAATTAAGGAGCTATTTCATCCTAAAATTATTTTTCAATCTGAACTTTTACTTTCTAGAATTGGCATGTTCTTGGTTGAACGCTCTAATCTCTGGAACCTAACTAACTATTCACCTTTAAAATAATGGTATATAAACATGTGAATAGTCCCAGTCAATCGAGTGTGGCTAGATTGACTACCTTTTAAACGCCGGCTTTTACACTAACCTTCAAGCAACCAAACTTAATTCCAACCTTCAGCAAATGTTCATTATTTATTAGCCTGTCTGTATTTTTCGTCCTTCAGTCGAACTGAAAAAGTGTTGCAATTCAAATAATTGTTTTGAATATTAATTTCATAATGCAATTATTACTCTAGATACTCACTTGTTGTATTTTTATTTCATTTATAATATAACATTACAATATAAAAATCGGACAAGTGCGAATCAGACTCGTCCATCGAGGGTTCCGTAGGTACGTAGGAATATGTTTTGCAATGTGCACATCAAGCCCTTACATATGAACCTTCAATAGAAAATTTCGACCCCCTATATAAATATAGACTTTTATATTAATGTTACTTGACAAATTTCATACTTCTAGCTCAACGGGAAGTATCCTATTATTTAAAATTCCCTTGGAAGTGTCGAGTCGAAATTAACCACGTTAACAAAGTGCTTAAAATGATTCACGCAAAATATATTTTTTAAGGTACATACCGTAATCTACACGTAAAGTGGGGATCGCGTCTACCCCATAGAGTGGGGTACGTTCAAATTGACATCTTGCTATGACGATTTTTTATTCAGATATTTATTTGCCTATTTAGATATTCAACATTAATTCCTTGTAAAAGCTAAAAATCTGAGTTGAAAAATCTGTAAAAATTCATAATAATAGTCCGATGTGTAGTCCGATGCGATGAACTTTGAAGGAAAATTATAATCGTTTAGATAACTTTATTAGTTCAGGAGTTATAAGAGGCCTAGCTTGTAAAATGCGCTTCCCTTCTTGAAAACCTCGTACAAAAATAACAAAGAATTAAGTAAACATGTTAAATATTAAAAAAATAGTGTCATAGCAAATGGGTGGCTAAAGAACCGTATTATGTGTGTGGCCTGACATGGCCGGTTTTTTTGTTTATCTTCGGGCCTGCCTACTCTGCCTGATAAAAAACATGAACGGAATCCAAGAGTAGTAGGTCACCGTAGGGCATCATTGTGAATGCAGCAATGTGACCCACACTATGACAGCCTATTGAGATGCTTCTGTATCGTTGAGCCTCCGGTCTCGATTGAAGTCGGTGCAGCAATTTAGCCGTGAAAGACAGACACAGAGTTACATTCGAAAATATAATATTACGAGGAGTAGAAGTATGGATGTAAGATACAATGATATATTCATATTACGATTAATGTTTCCAATAAGAGGAAAAAAATAAAATAGGCTTGATTCAATTCAACAACACGCGGCCTGAAGTGTCGAGGTTAAAGGAAGTGTATGACTTTTAAAGTGGTCATTGCCCTCGTATCTTAATTAGTATTTTCATAAAAAATACGGAATATAAATTTTTGTTTTAATGTTAAAAACAAGTAATTCTAGTTCTCCATTTTATAATATTCATATTCAGGTTATATTAACATAAGTTACTAATTTGACCACAAAAATATGTAGGTTATTAATTTTAATACAATAAGTATTCACCAACTTTCACTGCTGACCATACTTACATTTAAAGTGTTGTGATCTCATTGGTGAGTTGGGTCACCCGGATATAAATGCGAAAGGGGTTGGTTTTGACAAGGTCAGGTTGGTTTCGAACGCTTATAAGCTCTGCTAACCGCTTATTAACAGTGAGTTTAGGACATGTCAGGTGAGTCTGCTGCGAATTTAAAATTAGAATAAAAACATGGCTGATAGATTCCATCGCATAATACAGATGGTATCTTTTTAGTTTTTATTTCATTGTATAGTCAAAATGTAGCAGGCAATCTAAACTAGCAATTTAAAATATCGGTAGTTTTATGATTGATATACATGGAAACGTAGATAGCCGGAATTATCGAGTAAAAGTATTATTAAGAACGTCTAATATATAATCCACTAGCAGCCCGTCCCGGCTTCGCACGGGGTAGACAATTATTTATTTTTGGAAATTTGCATATAAAAATAGTTTTTCACAAATATTTTTATTTATTAAAAAATTATTATTTATTAATTATATATTAAAAAAAACCCCACAGTTATATTTGTATGTAAGTCTATTTATGTTCAATTTCTTTGATGGTTTAATTGGCGGGCACTTAAATAAGTAATATTTACATAGGATATTATATACATTTTTACTATGTTTTTTTAAGTAATTATAATAAAAGCAGAGTCGAATAAAATATATACAGTCTAAAATAAACGTTGACAACTTTCAACTAAAAATGTATCTACCTATACATCTAGGTATTTCAAAGAAATTTTTGTTCGTGTCGATAGAAACTTGCCTATCATTATTTAGTAGGTATTTTCCTTACAAATTTTTTTTTTTGTTTTGTTGTTTTGTGCTTTTTCTTTTGGTTTTATATATTTTTTGTGTTTTTTTTTGGTTTTTATTTTTTATTAAAAAAGGGTTTGTCATTAATCATTTTCATTCTTATTATTACTTAATAATTTACATTTTTAGAATTTTTTATTTTACAGTTTTACTTTTACATTATTTACAGATATAATATTAAGGTAGATTTACGTTTTTTACTTTTATATTTGTCAGTTTTTATCTTAAAGCTTCACTGTAAACTACGTTGGCAGTTGTATTTGTGGATGGCAACAAAATATATTGATTTTCAGGAGATCCCACTCGAGAAAGGGCAACATATAGTTGTCCATGAGAAAAGCATTCTTTTCTTAGGTCGATGCCAACCATCGAAAATGTTTGACCCTGGGACTTATTTATTGTGAGGGCAAATTATGTTTTTAGAGGAAACTGTAACCTCTTAAAAGAAATAGGCAAGTCCGTATGAATCATGGGGATCCGCGGTATGTGGGTGAGCTGTCCGGCCGCGGCTCTGGTGATTATAGTGGCTACTATGACGTTCTCCCGCAATTCCTTCACCAGAAGTCTCGTGCCATTGCACATGTTGGGAGGGCATAGGTTCCTCAGCAGCATTACGGGAGTGCCTACCTTTAATTGTAGTTCGTGGGGCGGCAAGCCGGAAGGATTCAGGGAATTTAAAAATTCTTGTGGATAGTGCACTGTATCTTCGATGTTGCATACTGTGTCAATAGATTTGTAAGATTTAAATTCACTGGGTACTTTTTCCATAATAATTTTGTTAATCTTATTAACCGATTCATTTCACGGGGACACTATCGCTCTCGAACAGAGCCAATTGAAATTTCTCTCCGTAAGATTTTGTATGTCCGGATATATTGTGTCCACAAGAATTTCTAGACTCTGAACGATTTGACCCAATTCGTTATCCAACAATACCTGGGGACTGTTTGCAACCGGAGACGGTAATTTTCCGTCTCCAAGTTTTAGAAGTTTTTGTGAGAAATTATTATCGTCATTGTCACTTAAATGTGCTCTCATATTTGTGCGCAGATTAAGAGTTTCAATCGATTGCCATAAAGTTGATGATTTAAGGCAAGCTCGAATAACGTCAGCTCGAGTACCTTTTGTTATAACTGGTAATGTTTGACGAAAGTCTCCAGCTAAAACAAACGTCACGCCCCCCATTATACGGTCTGAGCTTCGGATGTCTCTCAGCGTGCGCTCCACGGCTTCCACGTGCGCCCTGTGGCTCATGGTGCACTCGTCCCAGATGACCAGCGAAGTGTCTTGTAAGAGCTGCCCCAGCGGACCGTTTTTGCGGATTGAGCACACAGATTGTTGTTGCAAACAACGGCCACGGCGCTATGGCGGTTTTGTTTACTGTTTGAATTTTTTAATTCGTAATATCTTTTGAATGGAAAGTCCAATTTAAATAATTTAAAAACTATTTTATAGGTAGTTAAATGGTCTTGACCATAAAATAATTTATTTGGATAAGGATTAATATAAACACATAAATAGCATGGTTTGGATTTGGTTAGCATTTTCATTAATGTTTAAAATGAAAAAAGTTGTTGTAGTGACATAACTACAATAGTTGGACATATGCTACCGCGGAGTTTTTTGTAGACATTATGATGTTCTTCAATATTGTTGTACATTATTTTGTTCTATCGCTAATAGTTTCGGCAGCGCATTCGACGAAAGACATTTTAAGACTCATTTTTCTACACCTTCGGTTACATTGTTCAAATTTTACCAAGGATCCCTAATTTTTTTCAAAATGAAATGTAGCCTATGTCAAATTGGAAGAATGTAGCATTCTATTGGTGAAAAAATTTTTAAAATCGGCCCAGTACTTTTTGAGCCTATTCATTACAAACATACAAACATAGGTACAAATCTTTCCTCTTTATAATATTAGTGTAGATGTAGATGTAGATAGGCGACTACGATAACAATCAGATGTATTGTAGATGCTCACATAACATGTATTATATACATCAGCTAGCCAACCCACGCAACCTTGTCTACGTCTCCTATTGTCCGTAGCGTGGTAATTTTTCCCCGTTTTTGTAACATTCTTCATTGGTGCTCCGCTCCTGTATGTCTTAGCGTGATGATATATAGCCTATAGCCTTCCTCGATAAACGGGCTATTTAACACCGAAAGACTTTTTCAAATCGGACCAGTAGTTTCTGAGATTAGCGTGTTCAAACAAACAAACAAACTCTTCAGCTTTATATAATAGTATAGATAATTGTGATTACTAGATAAATACCTATGACTTCAAACGCGCTTTAGAGAGCTAACAAGTGAACGAGTTGAAGTCAGTAAAAACATATTCTGTAACGTTTTGCATGGTATAGGTAATAAATACCGAGTTTTCAAGAAAAAAAATAATTACGCGCTGTAATCATGGACAGAAGCATGTCAAAATTTTCAATTTACAATGCGACTCTTATGAATACTTTGCACGATGTTGTGACGTCATAGCAGCAAAACAAGATATTTTTAATTTATTTACGAATCATGAACGAATATTTTTTAATCAAAATTAAGCTATTCAATTTCTCTCATCTCTGCATCACTGACTGAGTGATCACTGACATCGTCATTGCCATCATCATCACTATTGCATTCCCCTATAAAATAAAACAATGAAGGTATTTAATATTTCAATTCAGCATTGCTACTTAAAATAGAAATAACATTTTCTTACCTGTATTTCTTAATAAAACTAAAGTTATCATCGTCTTCAAGTATTTCTATTTGCCAGTAATTAATTTTAGACGGTTTTTCATTTTCAATAACAGACACGCGGGAAAACAAAAAAAACATTATTGATACGCAAATAAGGTTTCATTGCAGATAGTACTTTTCATTATTTGAAATTATTTGACAGATAGAGGTCATTGACGTTCATATTCATTTGAGTCGAGTCGAATAGTTTAAAGGGCTAGATTATTAAAGAGTATTTACTCTTTAGGTTTATTCGCCACTATCACAATGTTCCTCTAGTTTATCATCATTTATATTAGTTCATATTATCTACATAAAATTATTTAAATTGGTTAATTAACAATGGCTAAACAAGCATTAATTATGTATTAATGGCCATTTTATAATTTATAATATAATATCGCACTAATTTTAATAAAATAGTTCCGCGATAGGATAGCCCGTACACAGAAGCGAGGATTTACGAGTGCTACAGGTTCACTCTGTAATTAGTAATTATTTATAATTTTTGCTGAATGAATTCCAACTAACGATTTGAGAATTTTAATTTTAGGATCCATGTTATAAATAGAGCGCATGTCTCTTCTGTTTGTTAAACAATTTTCTTTATTTAATACTGGCTGACTCGCAGGAAAAGGTATTACGACATTTTTCATTGATACTTCGCTCCTATTAGTCAAATCGTTTGGGTATACAGCTTACAGCGTTAGTCGATAACTGAGCTATCCGGCTCTGAAAGAACTTTCTTATTCTAACTAGTAACGCCTTGATTATCACGTTCAACCAAACAAAACAATCAAAAATTTGATATCGAAGTAGAAAACTGCAATTAAATTGGGATAAATTCATTATACCACTGTACCCGTCTATCCCCCTTATTGCCATAGTTGTCGACAGAAAGACATAATTACTCTTAAGCAGTTCAGTTTAAATACACTCTTCAAGTCCTTACAGTAATTTTTTTGCATCATCATCTCACCAGAGACATCCACTGCTGGACATTGGCCTCCCTTGAGTTTCACCACAACAACTAGTCCCGTATTGCCCACAACCTACGTCTGGAGTAAATAAATCAAAAGAGAGAAAAGATAGATGAAAAATCCTGAAATCAATTAGAATGACGTACTATGCGAAAAAACTTTTTACAGCAATGAACTGCTATAGGCATTTTTTTTTGTATGATGGAGAGAGAGATGGGGGAAGGATTGGGGTATGGGCCTCCGGTATCCTCACTCACTCTCACTCAGGCGCTGTTTCACCCGTTTTCTGTGAGGCCGTGGTATCATTTTGGACAAACCGGCCCATGCCTGCCGAAGCGTGGCTCTCCCACGGTAAACTATGATTAGATTAGGCTGATGATGATGATGATGAAATGAGTTCATCCAGCAAGGCCTTCAATACATACAAAAATACTATACTCTTTCTGTATAATAAATTCCACAAATACATTTACTTATATCAACTTTCAAAGTTACATAGAGACGTAAACAATGTTTTCTGTAAATCACGTCATGTCACCAGTCACGACATATCGATTTTCGGTTATTTTTGTTCGCATATCTAGTGACGTCAAAAGGTTTTTATTTATTCAGTAGTTAGGACTGTTATAAGGCACTTATAGCATTATAAATATACTATAGATGCTGATACTAAATATTATTTACCTAAACTAACCTAAAAAAATAATTAAATTACCTATGACAACAAAAATAATTTCACAGATCAAGCTGTCTAACTTTGTAGCAGGAAAAATACAATAATGCTAGCATTTTCCTGGGATACATGTCACAGGCAAGATCTTATTTACTGGATAAAACTATAATGTTTTCTAGTTTACTGCCAGACAAATTTATGTACTGTTGGCGAATGTTGAACACTTTTACAACGGTTTATGGAATCTGTATTGTTGAATAGGTCACTTTTATTTAACCTTAGAAAACAATTGCACATCTATATCTGTCTGAATCTACATTAAACAATCCCTTATAGGAATGAAGTCCTTCAGTACTTTTATATGACTATTTTTATAGTCCTTCGTAGCATCACCTGTATGTTTGATTTATTCAAGTAAAATTTATTAAACGCTTTATTGTACCGACACTATATACTGAATCATCTAAGCCCACACTAAATAACTGTCATAACTGTTAGATACTAAACTATCAATCCTTAAAAAGTTATCAGACTAGGTTTGTACTTTGTACTATGATATAATTATGTTTGTAACAGATTTTCCCCCGTTCAAATATTCAGATGCATCATTAATTACTACTGCTACTATGCATCTGCTAACATATAGTTATCTGTACATACTTCAATGTGATAAATTAAAGTTATATTAAGTTTTAACAAAGACCGGGTAACGTAAATATTGCTAAATTTTGTCAAGTATAAAAAAGAAATCAGCTCCATGGCCGATCGGAGATGAAAGTCAATAATAAAGAATTTGAAATCAATTATGGCAACAGTAACATACTTATCAAACCTACTCATGACTAACCTACATGGCATCGAATTAAAGTGAAGCTATAAAATGTGATTAAAATATGTTTTATATATTATATGTATATCTGTTTGTCTGATCCGTGTGGTGAGGGATAAAGAGTGTCCCCACCCCTAGCCACCCCCTGGGTGTCGTAAGAGGTAACTGAAGGAGCAATATCACTGCAAAAAGAAGAAAAACTCTAATGCCTAAAAATAAGTCGGGTATAATTTATTCTTTTATTTGATGGAAGAAACTTGAAACAAATTCTATCCCAATATATAGGTATAGTAGACCAAACCTCTTGTCTAAGAAGAGGGTTATATCCAGCAGTTGATTATTAAAGCCTGTTGATGAAGAATTGTCTAAATTCTCTTACATTTAAAAGCGAATTTTGAAGTAAATCAAAAACTGCTTTTTAGTGAGTAGTGATTATCTCTAAGTTTTTGTTTGACGTTTAATTACTACATACTCGTTAATGAAATGTCTAACAACCGGGTCTAGTCAGTTTGCCTTAGTTATTGCATTTTTACGACAATACTTGTCTACAACTACAACGCACCACTTCAAAACTACAGAATTAACGACTGGAAATTCTCTTGTTGTTGTGTAAATCTTGTTCTAAACGTTTCCAATTTGTTTTCATTCGGTTTATAAAATTTTTGTCCTGATACTTTGTGAACGACAATAAATAATTAAGGATAGGATAACCACTATGCAAATTTTTGACGCCTGACGTTCACATTCTCACAGCAAAACAATTCGCCTTGTCTGACGTAAAAATATAACCAAAGACAACAAAGAGAACAAATAAAAGCCAAAATAAAGTACTGGATATTATAAATAAACATACAACTACTTGACTATGCCCTTGTGACCCGAGAACTTAGAATTCTAGCTAAGTATGCGAATAATTTATAGGAATCCGCAGCCATACTTGATCTTAAGTACAATGCCCCCTGTCTATCTGTATGGTCCTATTGTTCAGAAACCTATTGAAGTCAACCAGCCTACTAAGGTAGGTCTGAGCATTAGTTTCCTCACATAATGTATAAGCTGGAATTCCTTTAGAGATCTTCTAGCGTAAAGCGCTAAAGTTTGCTGGCAAATGAGATGCGGACTCTTGTACACTTTGGCAAAATGTTATTGAATTCTTCTGTTGGAGTTGTAGTTCCAACTCTGTGTTCTTGGTACACGGTTGGTTGACTTATTTATTTATTTATCTATCTTTATTGTATACACAAATTAAATTAGTACAACAAAATCAGTTACACAGTATGTATATCAATTGACGGTCTTATCGCTCACGGCGATTTCTTCCAGAACCAGGCTTTATATAACATAAGTGAGCAATAAGAAAATATTTTTTCCCTAAGAGGCTAAATCAGGGGATGAAAATCTGCATGAGCGTTGCTGCGTGCAAAAGCTAGTACGAATATATGTTTTTAAGTTATGTGCTTGCAACGGCTTCATCTCTTATCGCTTTGGTTATTAAGGTCAACATAAAATTCCATCAGATGCAATTCCAACTACGTAATCTACAGCACTGCTCTGCTTTGAATAAGTTTCAAATAACGCGACGCAGTACTCAGACTGCTCCTTTGTAAACAAGAAAGTAATGTTTGTTTCATGAACCCGTTATAATAAGTTTTGACATTACAATCTGTGCTTCACCAAGATTCGCAACGAATTCCAATATTCCCGGGACAAAATTTATTACATTTTGATGTATAGCCGAGCGTATTATAAACGAAATTTATATTCAAACAGAACGGCTTTCGTTCAGCCGTAGCCGTTTGATGAAGATATATTCTGTCCAGCGTGGTATAAGAGGCCAAAACCTCCTTAAGGAGAGGTCTATGGCCAGCAGTGGACTATTAAAGGCTATTGATGATGATGTATTCAAAGCAGAAACTGTACGGTACCCTTTAACTACTATCATAGCAATGTGGCCCTAAATTTGTTGTTTACGTTTGTACTATACTAACTTTTAAACTTTCGCGTTCCATGATGTAATAATTATTTTAACGGGAATTAACGCGATCACTGTTAAAATCAAGCTGGATGAGCTGTGTGTCAGAGCACGACAAGGAGCAAGGGTAGATGAGCGTTTGTGACTCGGCCAGTATGATTACTCAGTAACTCTGAAGGTCTATGCGACTAATATAGTAACGCACGCTTATTTAAAGGTATTATATACCTCTGATATGCCTGACGTTTCGACCAGGCTGCACAGTTCGTGGTCACCTGTACGAAATGTGTCATCCAGCTTGATTTTAACATAGTATCCGAGTGTAGTTACTGTCCAGCTTTCTGCACTATAAAGAAGACCCTAACATAACAGTTTTTATAATTTACATAGGCACTGCAGATTGAAATGGAAAAAACTAGGTATGTAGAATAATTAAAGCCTACGACAAACCTCTTTTTCCTTGCCTCGGTTTTTCTTTCTAGTACAATTCTATTTTTAGCCTTTCCAAAACTTCACAGAATACATGGTTACTCTACTTATATCATGCACAGTGTTTGAATTTTAATAACGTTTCGAAGTTTCCTCATAGATATTTTATTAGTCACACACTCAATTTTAACCAAGTTTCGAGTCTAATCATGTTCATTCTGTACATTACCTTGCTGAATGGTGTTGTTTTCGAATGGTTTTAGGGAAACGAAATCTTGAAATAGCGTCTTTTGATACTAGACTAGCTACCCACCTCGGTTTCTCACGGAATTCTTTGATATTCTCGAATTTCCTCTACTATAATATAATGTATTATACATATAAGCCTTCCTCTTGAATCACTCCATCTATTGCTGAAAACTACTAACATCAAAATCCATTGAATAGTTTAAAAGATCTAAGCGAACAGAAAACAGAAGCGACTTTTTTTTATACGATGTCAAAATTGAGAACGAAGCTCGTATGTCCCTCTCGTAGTAATGCTTAGCGTGGGGTAAACGCTTATCATCAGACTTATACCTGCTACACGGTAATACCTATCACAAGTATAACCTACTGGGATCCAAATCTTCTGCACCTTGTTCCTTTCCACTACGCTAGTAACACGGGGATTAAAAGAGCACTACACGCGAGATTTCAGTTTTACCTAGATACTATAGAGTACCTAATCATTTCTGCGCTCTTGGTAGAAAGCTCCAGAAGTTTTCTCATTAAAGAAATATACATCATTTCGGTATCAAAATCTTGTACCATCCTAAGGTTAGTTAACTCCGAGTACAGTCAAAATATAGTAGTAATACCTTATTCTATCGTAAATCTATGCAAATATATAAAATTGGAGTGTCTGTTTGTAATATCAAAATAATCGATTTTAACTAAAATGCTAATGTATGTATACACGGTACATATACCAAAAAGTAGTAAAAAAAAATTGTCTTTCTGTCTGTCTGTCTCTCTATCTGCCTGTCTGTTTGTTCCGGGTAATCTCTGGAACGGCTGGACCGATTTGGACGGGACTTTCACTGGCAGGTAGCTGATGATCCAGGGAGTAACTTTGGATACTTTTTTTAGACTAGCTTTATCCGCGGCGTTACTCGGGGTACAACAATAAGCTGGTAACACTGCGGGGTTCAGCTGGTTCATATTAAAATTAAAAAAGGTAATGCGTCAATCCTTCATCTATTTTTTGACACGGTAGCTTTTTTATTGACTATCTTTTTTTATTTTTATTAAATAGAATTATTCATAAAAGGTTTTTTATCTGGAATCTAACTTCACAAGCGTCCAAAAGACCTCACATACCTTTTCGGTTTTAGTATACAGCAAAAGTCATTGCATAAAACCTTGAACAAAGTTTATAAATGTACAAACCGTAAAGTCCGCCAATTAGCTTTTAAAATTTTAATTAATGTAATACTGGTTATACAATAAAAGGGTAATTGTGTTGTCTTGTTCTAAGTTTTCATTTCCTTTACAACCCTTATTAACGTAGTACTTTCTAAATAATGAGAATTATGCCCCTTCTGGGCTCTCATGTTCTGTTGAAGAAAGGTTTACGACCATCGTAACAAAAAGTGAAAATAATACAAGGAATGGTACCCGTGATTTGTGCCACAGTCGAGCTACTACAAACCTTGGCACGCACAGCGTCGAATATCGATTATTTTGCTCCTTCACTGCTAAACTTACTATTTTCTGGACGAGAGGTTCCTACCTTCTGCGTGTATGGAATTTTAAAAAGAAAACATCTGACTGTAGCCTTTTTTAATGCCAACTTCGTGACGTCATCAGCTTTTAAGACTACTACGTTTCTCAAGAGAAATGGTGATTAGGTAGAAATTGTTTTGAGTAAAACTACAATTGTTGTGATTAATTAAATTGAGTCATATATATCTAACACTGACTTTAGTACTTCCTTTCCAAGAAAAGTACTTTTCCTTGTCATAACAAGGAAAAGTTAGAAATTCCCGTATGCTATCTATATTATAAAGTTTTTATTGACAGAATAGCTCTAGTATATTTTTTATTTAGTCCCGTTTTCAGGGAATTCACGTAAGTACTAAATAATGACATCAAATACAAATCATATCTCCATATAAAATTTCATCGAAGTAACTGATTCGGACATACACGAAATATTTTTATTAATGACTGACTACTCGTCAAAAGTAACTAGTAGTAAGTCAGCCAACTAGATTAAATATTCTACTCGAACAACGTTTTTTAAGTCAACAGGATAATCAGTAGAATCACGTAGGCTTCAAATAATATAATGACGATTTTATACATTCGAGACAGCTGTAAAGCGCATAAGAAATAATGACAAAGAAAATAAAACCAAACGACAAAGGTAAAAGAAAACAAAACGATAAAAAGACAAGAAAGAAAATCTTACCCAAGGATTCCCGTGAAATCATAAG
The DNA here is from genome assembly GCA_905220595.1 of Spilosoma lubricipeda. Classification (NCBI taxonomy): domain Eukaryota; kingdom Metazoa; phylum Arthropoda; class Insecta; order Lepidoptera; family Erebidae; genus Spilosoma; species Spilosoma lubricipeda. The sequence goes on from HG992295.1 coordinate 7,404,374, forward strand.
GCGTACTAGAAGTAGCAATTTAAAGGAAGATGGTTTCTACAAATTTGAGAATATGATGAGTCTTTACATAAAATTACAGTCGGAAACCCCACGCAAGGTGACTGTACGATCTACACGAGATAAGTATCGTGTGAAAAGCGGAAGGTCCCAAAAGTAATCTTCATCTATCAAGCTACAAAATGGTCTTGCTGAGATCCCTTTTCAGTGAACCTTAAAAGACGCGTTGTTGATGTTACGGATTTGAATAAATTCAATAGCTATTCAATTCTGGTCTTGTTTTGAATTTATAACAAACTAACTGAACGCGGTTGTTATCCCCAGTTACGTCGGCCGCGTGTAATGCCGCGGGGTGAAACTAGTCTGAAAAAATTGCCTTAATTACTCTTTGCATCATCAGCTATCTGCCAATAAAAGTCTCGTCAAAATCAATCCTACCGTTCCAGAGATTAGTTGAACAGACAAACAAACAAAATATTAAAACAAAACTTTCAATGTAAGTATCGTATAGATTTTTTCATATCGATTTAGTGAAAAGCTGTTAATTTAGAATTACAAACAGACACTTCAATTTTATTTATTTGCATAGATACTCTAACTTATGTAAAATTCCTTCAAACATTTTAAGAGCCTTGGTTAAAATATCCCTCAATCCAATAACAACGGAGCCTGGAGCGAACTACGAGCATGTTTTATTCTTTTTGCACTAGCTCCAAGTGAATAAAGGAAATATCGGAGCTGAACTAACGTTTGATTCGTTTGTGTTTCAATCATGAAATATTAATCCGAGCTCCGTACTTTCTCGCACAAAAGGATTCTATGTAGATAAAGAGCAATAAGAGATGCAGCATCGTTGCACGTACGCCAGATCTTGAAAACTTGAGACAATGTGACTTTTTATAAGAGATAATACTATGCAGGTGGTTTAAATATTTAGTAATGGAACTATTTTCGTTGTAAAAGTTTAAACTAGCAACGTTAAAAGCACCACTACGACCCGGCAAAGTTTATTGAGAGTTCGCAAATTACGGATAATGGGATTGTGCAGTTGTAGATTAATTCTTCAAATAATTGTGTTCAATATTCAACATATTTCTTAATGACATTACAACTAGGAAGAAGTTTAGGCCAAAATTAAAACTATTATTTTTGGAATCGGATAAAAATAAACGTATCTTTACAATTTATTAGGACGTTCCAAAAATTACATTGGAAGCGATTTATATGTATCTATTTTTAAAATCTCTAAACCTTTTAAACCTTTAATTTTAATTTTTGTACTTAAAGTTACTGTGGCAGAAGAATGAGAATGAGAAAGAATAATAAATAAATATTTCGGACATCTAACACACAACGCCATCTAGTCCCAAACTAAGCAGAGCTTGTATTATGGGTACTAGACAACTGATGTGAATACTTATATACTTTTTATTTGTAAATACATACATATTATATATAGAAAACACCCAAACTCCGAAACAAATATTTGCAGATCATACAAACGTTTGTTCCGACCCGAGAATCGAACCCGAGACCTCAAGAACAGCAGTCGCATACGCTACCACTGCGCCACCGAGGCAGTTAGTATAAAATTTTTAGTTATATATATAAAATATCAGAAAGCGTCTGCACAAATCTAATGTCAACCAATCAACTGCCCCGGTGGCGTAGTGGTAGCGTATGCGACTGCTATGCATAGCAGGTCTCGGGTTAGATTCGCGGGTCGGACAGAAAGTTTGTATGATCTGTAAACATTTGTTTCGGAATGTGTTTTCTATATATTATATGTATGTATTTACAAAAATAGAGTATATATGTATTTATATCAGTTGTCTAGTACCTATAACACAAGCTCTGCATAACTTGGAACTGGATGGCGTTGTGTTAGTTGTCCGAAATAAAAAAAAACTACATAGTAGTCATAGTAGTAAAAGTGTATGAAGGATCAGTTTATACTGGTCATTGATATACCACTAAATGTTTTAAAGTAGTATCTCTAAACACACAAAGTCATTGATACGTAGAGATGACTAGATTGCGAGTCATTCTTTGGAATATTTCATTATAAAATAGTTAAAATTAATCATCAGTCAATATTTGATCATTCTTTTTTTTCGTTTTCGTTCAATATTGATAATTCTGTTCGCGCATGCCCTCTTCACACAGTTTTACAATTTTCCCAATATAGCAGCGCGGCAAAGATACGAGGTGGCAAAGTGAAAATTCGAAAAGACACGTTGAAATCTATAAAATCACTATATTTCAAAACTACCGGAAAACTTTCCAGGTTAAACTACCAAATGACTGGATAACAGGCCAGTTAAAAAATATAAAAAGCCAAAGTGTACGCGTGTGTCAAGTATTTTTTTTTAATTTTGCTATCGTCAAAGACAACAGTAACTTTTAAACAGCAGTACAATACAAAGAAAAATGGAGAGGTTTATTTAAGCTAAATTGTCTTTTTTGCAATAATAAATAAATTTAGTTTAAAATATTACATTTTTTAAACAGTGCATTCCAATTTATACTACAACATTCGATTTTTTTCTCTGAAGAATTTTGCAATAACAAAACGAACTGTGGAAATATCGTTTTATTAAATTTTATATTACTTTTATATTTTATTAAAATCATCGTAACTATTGAAAGTAAGTAAAGGTACGTAATTAACAAATTTTGGACAAGGTCTAATGCTTCTTGAAGTATAATATGTGTTGCAAGTCTTATTATTACTAAATACTTTCTTGATACAATTGTGCTTTTAAAGATAAAATTTTAACAAAAATAAAACCGATTTCAAGGTTTGACTCGATTTCTCTTGGATGCCATCATCAGATCTTAGTGTCCTTATCATGGTACCACCGTTGGAATATCTCCTTTTCATTAAAAAGAAAATCATCAAAATCGGTTCATAAACGACGAAGTTATACGCGAACACACATAAAAAATTGTCTATGGTCGAATTGAGAAACCTCCTCCTTTTTTTGAAGTCGGTTAATAAATAGTAAGAAATCATTATGACTGAGCGACCGTCACGCCGCGCCGCTTTCTACTTCGCTGAATGTTGTGTATGATTCAAACCCTATATAGGACAACACTTTGTGTGATCCACAAATTGTTGTTCTAAGTCTGGGTGTTCTTTGTGTCCGTTTCATGTTTGTTTGGGCAGAGAATATTTAAGCGAGCAGTTCTTGTATATGTATATATATATATAGTATATATTTAATCTGAATCACGGAAACACCTCCAAAGATTTTCATGAAATTTAGTATGCGGGGAGTTTCGGGGGTAGGTATTAATCGATGTAGCTAGAGTTCATTCTTAGAAAAATTACCAAAAAAAATACCGAGCAAATCTCGGTCATCCAGGTACTATTTTCTTTATAAACAAACAACAATGATGTTATTTTACATTACGACAAATCTAAATCGGTTGAAAAGTAACGGAATTCTCTGGTAGCAAATAAATAAATGAATTGGCAGCAAACAAATAAATTTAACCGCATTCCCATCATCCTTATTTTTCTATTCTAGTTCCGTTAAAAAGGTCACTATTACCTTTTGAAATAAACTTATAACGTACTTGCCTTTGCCCGTGGTTCCACCCGTTGTTGTCGATTATCCCGATAAAGAGTAGCCTATGTAGCCTCAAGAATCAAAATATCACAATATCACATCATCAATAGAAATCGGCGTAGCGGTTAAGCCATGAAAGTGTGACAAACAGACAGAGATAATTATTTTCGAAACTATAAAATTAAAATGGATGAGGATGAAAATTTCTTCACATTGTATTTTGGAGACAACCTTCAGCACGTTTTAAGACACACATATGTATTACATGGAAATTCCAAAACACATAATACTTAACAAAAGAGATAATAATAGATAACATTTAAAGATTTGCATTTATCTAATTACTTAGATAATACGTATATATTTGTAAGAAAATTAACACCAAATAACACACCTCCAAGTGAGCGCAAATCGGCAAACAAATCTACTCGTGATATTTGTGATACGTGCCTGATGAAATACCTTTAAGCTACCTATTCACTAGAGCGAACTACAAATTTCTATTAATAACTAGCTGACTCGCGAAACTTTAACTGCGTCTCTCAAAAGAAACAAATTTTACCCGGTTGGCACCATTTTTAATTGATGTTTGGCTCCTTGTTTTCTTGGTTTGATGTTTTACTACTAGTACTACTACTACTACTATGAAGACTACAAGCTTTAGCCCGCGGCTTCGCCTGCGTGTACGTCGGTTATCGCGGTGAAAAGTAGTCTATATCCTTCTTTAAGAGTTAAAAGATCTCCATTGTAAATTTCATCCAAAATTGTCAGCAGTTCAACTGCGAAAGCGTAACCGCCAGACAGACAGAGTTACATAGGAATTGATAATATTATGGCCTTAGCCCTCTCCTGAGACCAGTAGTGGGACATTATGGGTTGTTGATGATGATAATATTATATTACTATAAATATACTTCCTCAGTAAATACGCTATCCAACATTAAAAGAATTTTGCAATTCGAACTAGAAGAAGAACAAAACAAACTCTTCAGCTATAAAACATTTATATACATTCAGTGTACAATTATCAGTTGATTTGTTTATGGTTCCAAATTCATTTTTAAAAAGAATTAAGAGTACGCAAAGGACAGTTGATCAAACACTTTCATTCGATTAGTATTTCCTCATACTTTATTCTTGTTCACATAAGAGACATGAAATAAGAGAGGAAGTGATCCGCTATGGACACCTTTACCTTTTTAGTTCGAGCTTCCGCTAAACTCTTTCACTAAGTGAAAAATAACGCAAAAAATACGTAACATCAGTCTTTTGTAGGGCCATACTATCATTCTAAGTCGAGGCCCAAGATTTATGCTAAAGCAGCGCTTTGCAGTCTTTTTCTTAGAAAAGTACGCATTAAGGTTTAGGGAAGAAACGAGATAGGAAGTGACCAGCCATGGACACCTGCATTACACACAAATGCCTTGTCGCCCTTTAGTTCGAGTTTTCGGTAATCTTACTCACTCGATCAATAGCAATAAAATAATTACTTAACATTCATTTTTGTGAAACTTTAAAATCATTCCGAGTCGAGATGGCCTAAGATATATGGCTCTCTTAATGTTTCTTCGTAGAAGATGTCATACATAACATACTCATAGGTATGTAATATTGATTATCCACATGACAAGGTACGAAGTTACTTTCATGAATCATCTTCCACCATTTTATTTTCAATATTGATTTCTTACTTGACTTTACAAATATTTATAAAACTTTTACAAAAAACACCTAGACTTGGAAAAACAATTTTGGATCACTTAAAGTGTTATTCCATGTCCTAATACACAACACTTGCAGTAGGAAACAGCCCATCTTAATGAAGCATAGTGACCGGCGACTGAATGAAACAGGATTACATTTCGGCGGTCTAATGGATCCAAACCTTTAAGATAAACTGAGTGACGCTGTAATATTATCTTCTACGTCAGATGTTGTCAACTCACATTAGTGGCTCGGCAAAGCAAACAGACTGGTTTACGATGTATATAACGCTTTGAATCACGCCAATCCGTAACAGTGCGCGAGTTTCCGTCGAGAATGTACGACAAGGTACCGAGTCACAAACTGAGTGAGTTCATTTTATATGCATATGTACGTTGAAGAACATTTAAAAGATATATTCAAAGAAATTAAGAACTGTGAGATGTATTTAAGAATGTTAATTTTATATTTAAATATTCATAAAAATTATATAAAAATGTGAAAAAAATCTCTGTGAATACTTGTTGATAGCAAAATTATTGGAATAGATAGTAAAATTGTGAATCTCTCTTTAACTAATTTCTATAATACTAATCTGTTAATACCAAGGGTCCATTTGCCCTTAAATGAAAAATCTTAACTCACGTTATCCAAACCTGATAAAATTTTCGATTTAATCTAAGATCTTTAAATATATCCGTCATAATGCCAGTAAGTTCATATATGTATTCTAATAATTCATACAAATTTATTGTGGCTTGATATCGAATTGCAAGTATTAATTTCAATAGATTTTCAGTAGGGCATTGAAAATCTATTGAAATTAATAGTTTAATCATATTTTATGAAAACCATCTTGGACACAATGACCATAAATGTTTGCCGGCAAGTAACGTTATTCATTTATAAATGGAACTTGGCCATAAATATACAAACTTTAACGTGTAAAGGCGGTTTCATTATTTAAAAGATAATTGAACTTTTTATTCCTTTAAAGATTAAATACTTTAAGTTTATTGAAACGTTTGTATGTTTAAAGTAATCCTCTACACGCTCTTCCTTTTAACCGACTTCCAAAAAATTAGGATGTTCTCAATTTGACCGTATATTTTATTTTATGTGTATTCGCGGATAACTTCGTCGTTTATGAACTGACTTCGATGATTCTTTTTTTAATAGAAAGGAGATATCCCCACGATGGTACCATAATAAGGACACTAAGATCTGATGACGGCATCCAAGAGAAATCGAGTCGAACCTTGAAGTCGGTTTTATTTTTCTTAAAATTTTACTTATTTACGATTCTGATAATCTCTTCTTGACTTAGGTTAATTTCATAATCATAATTCATCTTTTGTAATGTTACTTGTTGGACCATATGTAATGTCTTTAATTGATAAAAAAAGTGTAAGGCAGATAATATTTCGAAAAACGGAATTGAGGTTATAAAGCTTCAATACGAATATACCATTCCGTGTTCTAGAAATGAATAGGTACGGAAAAATAATTAAAACTTTATGCAATAAAATAAATTATTTCATTCTAGTTATTTGTAATAGCGAAATCCAGTTTGCCAACAACACAGGAAACTCTCAGAAAAAATCTAACGTGCATATTATTATTTATGTATGGTATATATTATAATAATAACATGTATATTCGATGTGCATCTGTAATAAGCTTGTGCTATATCTTTATTCATATGCACCTGCCATGGTTTTCTATACTGCCTTATTTGGTATTAAGTTTGCCTTGTATTATATAAAGTATAAAAATTCAATGTATGTGTATTTAAGTTAGGTTATAATTATATAAGTAGGTCAGTACTGCTTTTACATCCTGAAATTGCAGAAATAATACATTTATAAATGCGAATATTTACCTACACATATACAAAACTAGCTGTCGCCCGCGGCTACGCCCGCATGTATGTCGGTTATAGCGGCAAATAGTAGCCTAAATGTTATTCTGATGTATAAACTATATTACTGTAAAGTTTCATCCAAATCCGTTCAGTAGATTTTGCGTGAAAGAGCAACAAACACACACATTCCTACAAACTTTGGCATTTATAATATTAGTAGGATATACATATTATATCTATGCTTTAAAATATGACGTCATGATGAGCCAACCTTGAAATGTGTCATTTACTGTATTTTATATTGATAAACATCGCTAACGAGTCAGACACACCTCCGCGGGCGCACACAAACATGTAGCAGACAATAAACACGATTCAAAAGTCAACATTAAAATCGTCGTGTTTACCCTTCACAAAGTTAAATCCGAATAAATAAAACTTTTGTGTTATGACAAACAGAAAGGGTACAATTTAGTCCGATTCGAGGTTTTGTCAAAGTCAAAACAATGGCTACCGCAGTGCGGCGGGAACGCAATAATTCGACCACCCTTAAAGTGGGTGGAATCTAACTGCTTGCTTAATAAGTAATTTTCACGTCCCTTCTGCGAAGATCTGGGTCTTGTAATTTATCGTGATGTGGCAGCAAGCCTGAATTTAAATTACACCTGAATTATGTCGTGAGCCTTGTCGAATTCCAATATTTTAACTGGTAAAAGGAACTAATTTAAAGGCCGACTAAAAATGCAATTTATAAAACTAATTAAAGCAGTTTGAATCAAATAATAAAGAAAACTAATAGATTCAAGATATGAATCAGTGTTGGTAAAAACGCGTTTTGATATTATTTCAAGGAATATTGGACCCGTTTCTTTTGTAACTAAGTACAACTTTGTAGATACGTTTAGTAGTTCTCTTAAAATCTTGTCATATAATATGAATATATTTTGAGGATGTAGATTGTAATTCGAATAATGATAATTAAGGCAGTGCCGATTGTCACGTTGCCGTTGCTGAGCCGATGTTCAACTTTAGTTTGACCTTTGTTATGTTATAAGAATTTAAAAATAGTGAAGCTGTTGTGGATTAGATTGAGAAACGTAACAAATTTTACTTTTTAATGAAGAAAGAAGTAGATTACTACGCTTTAAAACAAGAAACGCTAGTCAAAGATAATGTTAATAACTTTACTATAGTTTAGAGAGTTTCGTAACAACAGAATTAGCATTGTTTCCTTAAATATGTTTTTTAAACATTCTTGGATTGCTTAAATTGCTTAAAACCGGGAAAGTTGACGGCAAAAGACAGAGAGGACGTAATCCAATAAGGTGGACTGACCAGATCCGGACGGCCTTGGACACCAAACTACATGTTGCTCTTCATTCGGCCAAGGAGAGGAACGAGTGGCGAGCGGCTGTACGGCAAAAGATCATACCACTCCTGGGGAATCACGACCCTCAGTAGTGAGGTTAACGACGCGAGGAGGAGGATTGCTTAAATATAAAAAATGAACGTGTTTTGTTCATTTCAAATTTAAAAGAACCTATAGAAATAAAATAAGTTCAAATAACCTAAGTGAGCAACGGAACCAAATTTTTTTTTTCTTTAATCTTTTTAAAATTGTTGTTGACATGAATACTTGCAAACAGGTTTTATATTATGTCCGGAGATAGTTCAATGACATGCGAATTTTCCTGAGCTAAAGAGTTATAGATGTATTAAATTGTTCCAGTGTATTTAATTGACCTTTAGTCCCTTTACGAGCTTCAATATATGAATTTAAATATTCAGACATTAATGAATTCATTCTCCGAGAACGTCGGAATTTTGAGTTTATTTTATTTATATTTAACTGAATTCTTGTGGAGGAAGATTGTTATTTAGCTGTATATTTAAGAATATGCATGCGTTATGTTGATTTCTTTTTAGAATATCAAGATCAGACCGCATACAATTATACTCCTGATATAGAAAGTAAGCTTAGTTATCACGGAGATATCAAGTAGTACTTACCGTTATCTGCGCTTACTTTTATTAACCGACTTCCAAAAGGAGGAGGTTCTTAAGTTAATCGGATTTTTTTTATATAGTTACATAAATACATACTTTAATGAGAATTTACCTTTTTATGCACTAATGAGAAAGTGGTATTTACTAGATTGCTAAATAGAGTATAGTATAATAGTAATAAATAAGGTACATTTTATATTAAGAACAAAACTTTTCTGAGGAATGCACATCCTTGTAGGGTAGGTACACCTGGTTCCCTGGCTTCTAGTACCCGAGACGGTGTTCGGTTTTAGTCGGTTCGACTCCGACATGCCACCAGGAGGTGGTAACCGAGGGGATTTCTGCACGGAAAAAAAACGGGATGCAGATGCTTTGGCAAATGAGTATAGTTACTGGTAGATCAAACAGCTATACTTATTCCGGGGGTAAGCACTCAAAGGTAGTTGGGTGTTTGATTGGTTGTCATGTAACATTAGGTTAATCAATTGCTTACTTATTTTGAAGACAACTCTCGCTTTAACCGACTTCAAAAACGTGGAAGTTTTTATTTTTTTTTCAATCACTCCAGTGTCGGGAGGGAATTTTTAAACACAAATGGAATGACACATTCACACACAAATACATGAAATGGACACAAACCCACTCTCAGAACGACAATTTGACCACACAAACTGTTGTCCCATATAGAGTTTGGGCCCACAGCACTAAGCGCAGTAGAAAACGGCGTGGTAACCACTTCAACCACTAGACAGTTGGAGCACTCAGTCATATTTTCCCAAAGTTCTATCTTACTACGACCTACTATAACTTGTAATCACATAACAGTAATCACACTTCACACTAATATATAAAGGTGAAAGTTTGTGATTGTGTATGTTTGTTACTTCTTCACGCAAAAACTACTGAACAGATTTGGATGAAACTTTACAGTAATATGGCTTATATTTCAGAACTAGCTGAACCCCGCGGTGTTACCCGCGGTTATTGTTGTACCGCGAGTAACGCCGCGGGAAAAGTTAGTCTAAAAAAAGTAGCCTAAGTTACTCCCCGGATCATCAGCTACCTGCCAGTGAAAGTCCCGTCAAAATCCGTCCAGCCGTTCCAGAGATTACCCGGAACAAACAGACAGACAGACAGACAGACCGACAGACAGACAAAAATTTTTTTAACTACATTTTTGGCCTATGTACCGTGTATACATATGCATTTAGTAAAAAGCGGTTATTTTAATATTACAAACAGACACTCCAATTTTATTTATTTGTATAGATATCACATAGGCTAATATTTGCCGCGATAACCGACATACACGCGAGCCGAGCCGCGGGAAACAGCTAGAAAAAAATATCTCCGAATTTCTAGGACTCAAGCAGTAAGCAGTAATAGTCAATTAGTTTATGGCTTTCGATAAAAATGGTTCTTCGATCAAGTAGAAATCAAAAGAAATATGAAGTTTATTGTTATTACCAAGACAGTTAACAGTAAAATATAAACATGACTTCTGTCATTTAACAGCACACGTAATAATAATGTAATCTATACTAATATACAAAGCTGACGAGTTTGTTTGTTTGTTTGAACATGCTAACATCACCGCTGGTCCGATTTGGAAAAATCTTTCAGCGTTAGATAGCCCATTTATCGAGGAAGGCTATAGGCTATATATCATCACGCTTAGCCCAATAGGAGCGGAGCACCAATAAAAAATGTTACGAAAACGGGGGATTTTTTTTACGCTACGGGCAATAGGAGACGTAAACAAAGTTGCGTGGGTCAGCTAGTAAAGTATATGAAGGACTTTGTTAAGTTGAATTATACATTACTCATTAACATTAGTATTATCATGAATCCCATACGTTAATATAATACAACTATTTTAATGTAAAGTATAGACTGCCTCGTTGGTCTCGCGGTTGGCCTGTGCGACTAGTGATTATGAGGTCTCGGGTTCGATTCCCGGATCGGACCAAATGTTTGTATGAGCTACAAATATTTGTTTCGGAGTTTGGGTGTTTTCTATGTATAATATATATATGTATTTATAAAAAAAGTATGTATGTATTTGTATCAGTTGTCTAGTACCTATAACACAAGCTCTGCTTAGCTTGGGACTAGATGACGTTGTGTATTAGATGTTCACACGGAAGTGTCTCACGCACGCGCAAACTATCCAAAAACTTAGCTTTAGAAGAAGTAACTATCCAGATTTTAGAAGAACATAATAAGCACCAGTATCTAATGAAACAACCAAATATCTAATAAACACTTTTTTGCTTGACAAGAAATAAATGTGCAATAAACAGTTGACGAATATGATTTGACGATCATATATTTTAGAAAATATTTTGAGAAAAAGGGTCTTGACAGACGGACAACGAGTTTTGTTTTTGGTACAGAGTACGGATTCCTTAAATAGACCGTATGAAGTAATATTCTCTAGTATAGTAGTAATAGTCTTGAACTAAACTCCTTAACTATACTTTGTTTGTTCAAAAATAACATAAAAACGTACGTACCTAACTGTGTATGATCTCATGCTGAGACTCACGTAGGACACAAACATGCATCATTTGAATTCTTGATCACTTTCCGTGTAAAGAAATTACTCATTTTAGTGTTAAACCACACACACATATTAGGTTCTTACATATTAGCATGAAATCTATCTACCTATAAGCGAGCCTTTTTTTTAATATATACATACATAATCTAAGGTCTGACTCGAGAATATAAATATTTGTTTCGGAGTATTTTTTTTAAGTTCTATGTATGATATGTATGTATTTACAAGAAAAAAAGTACTAAGTATATCAGTCAATCTAGCTTCGATAGTACAAGCTCTTCTAATTTTAAAATTAGTTGGCGTTGTGTGTCAGTCCTCCAAAATCATTATTTAAATATTTTTTTATTTGAAAAGTACTTACACATATCGTACATAACATAATGTTGAATGTAAACCTACAATCTAAACACATTTTCTGCCATAACAACTCCTACATATTTCTGATTTATGAACTAGACTGTGAACATGTCACGAACAACGAAACACATTCGAAACAGCTCCAAAACATTTTCAATGAAACGAAACATGGAGCAGAGTTGTCGGAAATATCGAACTTGAATTACTTCAATATTCAATACACATGAACAAAAATTCACATTTCCATAACTTTCAGAGACGTTTGTATACTCTTTTGTCCGCTGTTGGAAGCAATCTAATTACATATATTCCGTTTTCATATTCTTGGGCGAAAGGGGGAAATCTTTCGGGACACAAAGTCTTCAGTTATTCAAGCGTGTCTAGGCTCTCCCCAAGGATTCCTTCGTCCGTTATTATGTCGGCTATATTACCCAAATGTTACTTCTCACTAACGCGAACTTCTTGGGATATCCAGATGATATAGTAAGACTAAACAAACGAGTCCATTCCGATATTACAAAAGTGAATGGCGGTAGGAATACAAATAATGCGGTTTGTTAGAGATTAGTATACACAAAGGATTCCACTTTTATTACTGCAAGACGTGACTTTGACTAAGAAAAGTCTTTTAGCTTACAGAAAACAGGAATCACTAGCAATATGAGTATGTAGTCTTAAGTTTCTGATGTTAATTAAATTAATAACTAGTTTTTTTTGGAACCTCACGGGAAATCTAAACTTTCAAATGAAGTGAGAATTTTCAAAATGTAAAAACAACATAGGTATTTTAAATGTAGTTTTTTAGTCGATGGAAAAGGTTAATATCACAGAACAAAGGAAATATAATTGTCTGAAAGGTAAGGCTAGTTAGGTAAACAGGCGCCAAGTGATGTTTCAATTGAGTTTCTTACATTTTTCTTATACGCGATATAAGTAAGTACAGTTCTTAGAAGTAAATAGAAATAAAACCATTCCTGACTTACGCTTAAAACTAATGTCATCACGTATATAACTAACTGGGAATAGTGTTGTCTAGTAGAGATTTCTCATTTGCTCGAATTATTTGCAAGAAAACAAAAAAATATAGGTACATATATGGTTATTGTGATCAAAATAGTTTGTTCGGCATTAGATATTTCATTACTGAAGTAAATTAATTTGTACACTTATGTGATAATGTGCACAACTTTGACGTAATACATAATTATATCTAAAATTAAATACATTGAATGACATGTGGAATAAATATTATCTGTGGTATCAAGTTCTTAACTTTAAACAATGTTATCTAATTAATACTAGCATGTTATCTTTTTATCCATGTGTTACCTTCTTAAATTCTTACGTACATTGACATTTTATACAATTTCTATGTAATTTATTGCTTATTTTTACCAGATAACGTCTATTTTAAACATGGTAACAAAAACCTTAAGACATTTATTGCAAGATTTAGACTTAAGTACCCCCTACACTCTAATTTATATAACAATAGGGGATTTAATTAAACCGTTTATGTTTTGGATATGATAAAAGATAGCGTATTATGAAGAATTTTAAAACAAATCGTAGAAGGTAAATTTGAAATATAATTGATACCATGTCAGAAATATTAAGCTTTTTTTTGTTACAGCAACATGGGTGAACCGCTGCAGCGAGGACTTAGAATGTCTGGATCTAGAAGAGGAGCAGCCGTTGGCAGAACTGAGCTCCATGCAGACGGACAAGTTGACCTTATTCTTCACAGAACTGTTGGACCACGACCGCGATGACGTCATATGCGACCAAGACTTCGATCAATTCTTCGAGGTAGGAAGGTATCAACCTTGTGACATTTTGACGTTCTTCACAGATTACGCACTACTACAGACTTGACAGAGTAAATTATGTATGATTATGACTTTGGCAATTTTTTTGTCATACCTGTTACCAGGCCAATATTTTTATGGTAGGTATAGGTAAACGACTACATTATTACAACGATAACGAGTAATTTATTACATCATTTTTTAAGTTTTTTTTTTAATAAGGGATTTTAAAATTACCTAATCGACTTAATGCTTTAGTCGATTTAATTACCTACCTTAATTTACAGTCAAATACGAGTAAAATACTGACTAAATAAAAAAATTACACAGTTTTAAGCTAAATCCATTTTAAATTGTAATAATCGAGCAAAAAAAATGAATAATTCATGAGACATAAGAGTTTACTTAGAAGGCTTTGAGAACAAGTAACATTTTAACAAAAATAAAACCGACTTCAAGGTTCGTCAACCATCATCAGATCTTAGTGTTCTTATCATGGTACCACCGTTGAGATATCTCTAGACAGAGACAGACAACTAAAGCCAAATATAACAAATTACCTCGTAACTCAACATTAACTCATTTCAACCTCATATAACTAACACCGAATAATGAAAGAGTATAATTAAATTCGTTTAACGTCATAATTTACAGAGATTGGCGCACTTCGCCGACTGGTCGCCCAACTCGTCGGAGTTCCACATACTGCTCGAGGTGAAGCGAGAATTTATAGAACACTTCATCAACCCGTTGCCCTCCAAGTAAGTCGACTAATCAGACTAGTAAGAAAAACTAATAGATGGTTATAACGAATTACTTAAATAAATGGAGCTCAAGATTTCTTTTTAGTAATTAAGAGATGCCCATTAGTTTGTAGTCACACACTTTTAACGAGAAAACTAGAACGACCTTCTTGAAATCTGGAAACACGGTAGTGTCCTCGCGAAGTTAAGAAATTGTGTAACATATATTCATTCTTTGCTGTAAAATAAAACAATATTTATTTTTAAAACGTTACGATACAATTAGCGACCTTATCGGTGTTTGCGCTGTCTTTCGCAAATATTTGATGAAATGAAAAATATTCAAAAAGTGAAAATACAATAAAATTATTAAAAGTACATATACCCGTGAAGCCGAGGATCGAACTAAGTGGCGGGAAATTGGAGAAGCCTATGTCCAGCAGTGGAATGCAATAGGCTATAGCAATGATGATGATGATACACGTGTAATAAAGGTTCCATTACAAATACCTGCCTCTCTCTTTGCATGCTAATTTGATCGCTTTTGCGGTGCTCACGTTGAGCTTCTGCATGCATATAAAAGTACCTACATACATTTCAACCAAAATCTCACGTAAAGAAAATATGTAATGTTACTCCACTTATGTCTTCAGTTTGTCAATGTCCAATGGCAATTATTTCCACAGACAATGTGAAGGAGCTGTCCAAGTTATTTATAGTTTGTGTTGATAACCTAAGAATCTTGAGTGCATGCGTGTATGCATAAAACGTTTTGAGACAAGATTGTACATTTCCCTAATTATTCAAAGAAAGGAATTCACTACGATCGCGCACCATCATATCCCTATACGTGACATGGTCTCCGTAAAATTAACTATAAGTTAATCTATAAATAAAGAAAATTTTAGTAAATTTATGCGGAAATTATGTAGTTACCGTGTGATCCAAAGTCAATGCCAAGGCATTCTATTAAATTTTAAAATGACTGGAATTAATACCAGCATCATAAAAAAGTTAATTAAAAGTTTAAATTACACCAAGATCTCATAACCATTTGGCGGTAAAAAAACTATATAGCGAGACTTGCGATTCTTTTACTTTATATGTTTTTGATGGGATTAGCCTTTTAGCAAACTTTACTATACATAGAAGGTATGCTATGAGAATAGCCATATTGCTGTTTACTTAGGTGCTACATGCTACCATACACGGCTTTCTTCGTATGTAAATTACTCCTTAAAATTCGTTACGTAACCGTCATAATATCCCATAAAAATAAATTGCTGACATTTCATGAAAGTGCTCCAAAAATACGGGCACTTTGTAATGTAATATGCAATTTTGTAGGCGATATATTTTCACAAGTGACGTTTTCATGTAACGTCGACTGTTTTTACGACTGGTGCGAACTTAAGGAATGTTGAGTTCCAACCAGAGCCTAAAAGATTAATAGTGTACGGTGAAAGCTGTTGGTACAATAGTGTTAGGAAGAAAGTCTGAATGAGCAATTTGAGGATAACGTAAGGTGTATTTCTTACAGAATACATTAGTATTGAATTTTGCGGTGCCCTGCCAATTTCCAGATTATCATGAATTGGCTTAAAATTCAATAGACAAAGGACTTAGTGTTGATTCAATCCACAAATGAATACTTACCTCATTGTTATGCAATATTTGATTAAAATTTTTAAAACGATAGAAATAATAATTCGGGATCATGTAGGTTACGTTCGAGACATCTAACAATTTCATGTTTTTATTTTCTTTCTTAGATTTGCTGAGCTTCCATACTACAGAAGAGTGTGCGGTCCAGAAGCTAGTGGTATCAACATACCAGGTCGGACGACTCTAGAAGGATGGTTGGCTCGATGGGCATTGCACTTGAGCACAATGAAACGGTTCACAGACCTACCACTATACCTTCAATACCTCTGCAAAATACTCTTCCATGTGGTCGATAGGACAAGTAAGTATTCAGTCATCACAAAAATGATTTATTATGTGAAGTAACTATTTAATATATATATATATTCCATTAGATTTGTTATGAAATTCGAACCAGTAAGATTTTAGTGATAAACAAAAGTAAAGACTGCTTGATTGAAAACAGCGCACTTATCGAAAATCTAATTGTTTTAAAACTGAGAAACCTAATAATTATTATTTTTACGGGAATTAACGCGATCACTTATTTAAAGGTAGGTAATACTAAAAGTATAAAAATAAATATATATTATATCATGGAACGCGAAAGTTTAAAAGTTAGCGAAACCTAAGTCTAAATGCAACTTGATTTATGAATTTACTACTAAACTTGGTTTAAATGTAGCTTAAATGTACATTTCCGTACGGTCACCAATACCAGTGATAATAATTTTGAGTACAAGTCACTAAACTTGTCACAATTAATCTAATCCTAATATAAAAAAGTATTATGAGGATTTTTGTATGCTAAATAACCATTGTAGTTATATGGCACGTTAAAATCATCAAAACTGTTGACTTAGCTTTTAGAGTTTATTTTAAATAGAGGCCTAATATAATATGGGAGTAGAGCCGGATGAAACCGTGCCGGAACAGTGAAATACGGCACTAATTTGACACGAGCAGCCGACCGCGGGACGCCGCTTCCACATCTCACTGGGACACTGAATCACGTTAATCGTTCCACATGATATGTTCTTTGTATGCAGGCTACACTCTCAATTTATTGGTATTCCAGACTTAATTGTTTTTGTTGGGAATGTTTTTATTATCAGATTTGGAGTAAAATATTTTCTATTTTAATGATTAATTTAAATTTACCGTGGTCAAAATATGGTAACTACTGTAAAATCGTTCAAAATAAACAAAACAAAATGTGTTCCACACGCAAATGCCATATTTAAATTACAATATGTGCTTCACTTAACATTTGGTACAAACACTCCAACTTATGTTTTCGCGTATGTTTCTTTTCCGTCAGACACGTACTTACATTAAAATAAACGCGTTCTTATCTGCGACCCTGGTAGGAGTAACGTAGACAAAACACCAATAATGCTTTGTTCGATTCATTAAAAATTGTTTTTCCTCTCTGCGCTTCCTCCTTTCCGCCCAATAAAAGCACTTACAAAGTCTAGTGAACTCTGTTAATCCAGTACATTTACATGACTTATGTAATGGTAACTGCAGTACTAATTCTAAAATATATATGCAGTTTCTTCCGTAGTAATAAATCAAAATAAGTGAAGACTTTTCGTTATTCTCAAAAGATTTAAAATGTTGGCACCTCACACAGGATTTGTAGCCAAAAGCACAGCGGGTGTTCGCTGAAGTGATACAGATCGCCCGCGCCTTCCTACTTTCTACCGACGACTTTTATTTTAACTTTTTAATCTCTCCTCGATATGCTCGCTGCGGCCGGAGAGTTATTGGAATAATATTCCCTGTCGACATAAAATATTAGTTAAGAACAAAGTATTATTGGACTTTAGACAGCTAGGTGTGATATGCATTATTTATGTCTTCGATCGGTAATTCTGTAGGAACTTTTTAATGTTTTTATCTCTTGATTTTCCTTATTTAAAAAGCGTGTTCCGATTAGTAAGACAGCACTGTTACGTAACGAGTTTGGTTGTTCGTTTTTTTACAATTTTTTGCACTTTTTACAAGCAATTAACCAAATTGTCTGAAAAAGGTGCTATTCCTTGGAAATAGGTGCCTCCTTAAATAGATATCCAGAACAAAAAGTTTTAAAATGCTATATTCCTAATACGTAAATTTTTTTGGTAAAATTAATATGACCTATGTCACCCGGGCCATTATTACGAAGCTATTGACACCTGATTTATTAAAAATTTTTTTGTAGTTTAGTCGCTGCGGTGAAAACTACAAACAAACATAGAGTGCCAAAGTATTGGCCTTCCTTTTGTTAGTTGGATAAAAATTAACATCAACGGAAATAAACTTAAGTAATTTAAATATTACCTCGATCCACACATACATTCCAGTTTATATATATACGTATCTTTTTGTATATGTTGTAAGTTTTGGCACATTATTCTCACAGGCACAGGCGCGATAACAAAACCAGCACTTGCAGCGTTCTATCGCTCCGTAATCGGGCTCAACTCCAACCGCGTGGATGAAATAATAGACACAGCATACGATAGAATGACAAGCGTAAGTACTAACTAAAACTTTTGACTCCAATACTAGAATATTCGAAATGTCCTACACTCATTCAAGAGGTGCAGAACGTTTGATAAAATTCATCATCATTCATCTTTGTTTATTGGCCAGCTGTCAAATAGTTGATAAGTCACAACTGTCTCTGATGTTGAGGCTGTTTACAAGGCACTGATAATGGCTAACATAATAAATCAAATTCAAAGCTACAGATATGATCAGATTGCCATTGATCATTGGACGTATGTCGTCTGAGATGATGATGATAGTGAAGATGAAAAGAACTGGTAGTGAAAGGAAGAAATACCATCTATGGTATTGCGAGTATTTTTTTATTTTTTTTTGCTACTCTCGCATAGAAATTCAACGTAAAATGACAGCGATCATGCTGTCGTGTTTCGTTGGTGAGTGCGAGACCGAAGGCCCCATGATGCAGAAGCATCACTAGCCCGCCATGGTGTGGGTCTCCATGCTGCATTGTTGCATTGTCTGCATTCGCAGTATGGTGACCACCACTCTTGGATTCTGCTTATGCTTTCCAACAGGCAAAGGAGAGACATTTCGGCCGGGCCAAAAATAAAAAAAAAAAGTTGCCACCACTCCCTTATCATAATGTTTTATTTACGACTTAGTACATATATTTCTTTTTCTTAAACAGAATGGCTACCTAATACTTGACTACGGAACCTACGTGCATTGCTTCACAAACTGGCTGATGGGGAAGAATCCCAACGGTCCTGGACAATGGGTACTAGTACCTCCGAAGGATTCGCTTCCACAGCCACCCTTCCCTGTCGACTACAGCGCTCTGAACACCGAACCTGCCAAACTGGAACCATACGCCCCTGATAAGAAGACCAACAGACATTCCGTGATAGTCTAAGTCCCAGGCAATAATAGGCTAAAGACTTTTATTGGTAGATTTCACCAGGTTGATTTAACCTGTACAATTCACACAGCAATCTCACTCTTTACCACAAATTAAAACCCGAACAGGAAGTCTGTGCTCTGTTTTGGTTCTCAAAGTCAAATAAGTGAATAATAATGATTTTAATAATTAATTTCTAAGAAAATGTACAGATTTCGGTGTTCCTAATACGAAGTCAATTGATAAATATATGACTGCGTTAAGTAAACCAATATTATAATAAGTATTGATTTTGTAAATTTGACTTATTGGAAGGACTAGTGGTTGACCAACGCTGTCAGCTTTTGGCAAATTGGGAATTGTTCGACTATATATTAATGGCTAGAATCCCGAGCTTTTAACCATCGTCTGTACATAATTTATATCTGTAAGTTTTCTTGTCACGTAAACTCATTGCAAGGTCTGTAAATACAGGTCTTAAACTACTATCTGAATTCCATACACTTATCAATTTAATTAATTGTTGTATTATGTAAGTATGTTAGATTTAAGACATATAGAGTTAAATAAATTATTTATGCTAACTTATTACAATTTATTTCGCCTTTTGAAACTAAAATAACGTGTCACAATTACCTTTTTACTAATCGGCTTCAAAAAAGGAGGAGGTTCTTAAATCGACCGTATGTTTTTTTATGTGTATTCGCGTATAACTTTGTCGCTTAGGAACCGATTTTAATAATTCTCTTTTTAATGGAAAGGGAATATTCTAATGGTGGTACCATGATAAGGTCACTAAGATCTGATGATGGCATTCAAGAGAAATTGATCGATTGGATCGTTCTTCAAGTCGGTTTTTATTTTGTTAAAATTTTATTGTTTTTTTTGTTTCCAGCACTCAATGACAAAGTTTTTAATTTTAATATGAGGCAGTGCATTTGCATAGTAAGGCACAGATAAAGAGGATACTACACGGGAAATGCCTAGTGAGGCAGTTTTCTTTTCAAAAGGAAATTTTAAAATAAGATTGAAAGAACATCATACAATATTAAAATAAAAACACGTTCTCGTTACGCTTTTTAAACTAGGGCAATTCTACGCAGTTCTTTAAGTCTATAGCAATCCTGAAAATTAACACAAATATGTATAGATGGTTACAATATACTAACCAAAACTTAGCAATCTTGGTCTTGGTAACATGTAAATTCATTTTATTGGACCATTTTTAATGTAAATTGCTTCAATAATAACAAAAGTAGTCAATTTATACACATAGGTTTGCAAATTAGATTTAATTAAATAGTCTAAGGAAACACTTCAGTAGAATATTCATAAAATTAAATTAATTTTGTGTTCAAGTACCGTGAAGGCTATTTTATGTAAGCAGGACATGAATTTTCATAATTTTCTGCCTTTTGTGTACATAATGTTATTATGTATGATAAGACATGAAAGTAATTGTTAGTAATCTAACGTAAAACTGCTATCCTTAAGGCACCTGTAAACATAATTACCTAACTGATATACATAGAAAATTACACGTAACGTGTTTAAGCGATGTGAATTTCTCCATAAAAGTAGGTTAAGTAGCTATCTTAAAATGAATAAGTAATGTGGAGTATTTTCGTTAATTCATTAGAAGGCGGGCTCCATTGAATCGCCAGAGCTCGCTAGTGTTGTGACTGTATAAGAATGGATGAGTATCGAAAATCGTCACGTAAGCTGCATAATAATTTACTTTCGTCATAAATATTGGATAACAGACGAAAATATCATTGAAGATTATGTTAGTTGTAAAATCTCGCTGTAACTGCCTAAAATCGAATTCCTCTAACCTATTCAATAGACTTTTTATCGGCATCAATGCGGTACGCTTTATATATGTTATTATTCGTAAAACGTGCAATTTGACCAATTCTTCTCTAAACATTCTGTAGTGTAAGTCGATGTAAATAATAGAATAAAGATGCACGATATGCAAAAAACTGCCTTAAAGTAAGCATATTCACGTTTCACGATAGCCTTATTTTGTACCTTAGATATAAAATAGGTATTAAAGGCTAATTTAAATGTATGTGTTAGATATCTACACTTTGATTCACTGAATAAACTTTTTCGTTTTATAAACCGACTTTTATTTCCTTCGTGAATGCACATCCCTCGAAATGTGTACCTACTCGTCTGAAATTACTCATAAGTAGGTAATACTTCATATACTTATATGCATGTATATAATACTAGTTGTTACCCGCGGCTCCGCCCGCGTATATGTCAGTATTCGCGGCAAATAGTAGCCTATGTGTTATTCTGATGTATAAGCTATATTACTGTAAAGTTTCATCCAAATCCGTTCAGTAGTTTTTGCGTAAAAGAGTAACAAACATCCATCCAAACATCCATCCATCCTTACAAACTTTCGCATTTATAATATAAGTAAGATGTAGCTGATATAAACACAAAGATAGGTATAAGGTATTATGTATATTAAATGGCCATATAAGATAACATTAAGGATCTACAGCAGGAGATCGAATCCCTTACCCATACCGTAAAGGTGAAGGATGGGGGGGGGGGGCAGATTATAGAACATAGGTACATAATTTAAGTACCCCTAGTATGGTGTACTAATGACTATCTATAATAAACCAGGCATAATTAAAATCCGTTATTTGTAAAATATGAGGAAACGCATCAGTTGGTCGCTTGCTAGTAACCGGGGCTCAGGAACAGAAGGTATTTTCAAAAGCCCGCTATGATTGATGGCGAGTTAAAAAGATCGCTGTGACGCTGGCAACTCTCGCCTGCTCCATAACGATTCTGCGTTTTGGACATTTTCGTAAATTATCATTAATCATCCTATGGTCTGACAAATTGTGTATTCGTGTTTTTAGATGTTCCCTGTCTTTATTTAACGGGCTTTATAATAAAGTAATAGCGGACAACATAAATGAAAAATATTAAAACATTATTATTATAACATGTTGGCAAGAACTACTATTTACCTATCAGATAGATGACAGAGAACATGGTGCTATCTCAGTTGCTCATGTACGAGAGTAAGGTAAAACAATTTTGATTAAGTAGGTCCATCAGAATCACACAGTTTATTCTCTCAATTATCAATTTCGGAAATAAAGTCACTTGTAAGACTTTCTACAGAACACATAGCTCTCTGTTACGTTAAATACTAACAACGCCGACCACAACTTCCGTATGGAGTTTCGGATCAATTTATTATATTTTCAGTTGTAAGAAAACTCGCTTGACATCGATCAGGTTCAAGAATCGCGTTTTTCTAGCCCATATCAAAAATAGCTCAAAACATTTGAGAGGCGAATAATCTTAAAGAGTTCTGTTCTGTATTACGTCAGGAGCGAATGCTTTATTTGAAAGATACGCTCAAAAATATTATGGAGCCATAGTTAGTTCGTAAAAGTAGTCTTGCACGAATTAAGTGTACATGTTATCTACACGCGACAAATGATTTAAAAAATAGAAAAGAAATTAAATTTTACAGGGTCGGTTTCATACAGAAATATGAATTTGCTCAATGATTTCCTTCAGAGAAAATTAAATTTTGCAAGTAATTTAACTTATCTTGTGACGAAAATTTTTGCTAAAATATATTATTTTTTCGCTTCACTTGGTTACCCAACAAAGGAAATTCCGGTTATTTGCCGAATGAATGAGTGAATAAAGGAAACGTGATGCAAATGAAATGGTATGAAGCACAGAGGCGTTCATGAAACATGTAAACAAAATGACGCAACTCTACCAAGTATCTCTGTTACATCCTTTATATTCAAACGAAAATGAACTGGTATACTTATTTGCATAGAAGTTAAATGCTACAATCTATATTTTATGATTGGTAATTGATACTTGAGGTTGAGTATTATAAGACACACTCATAGCCCAGTTGCACTCGGTAATTAGAAATAATTACTGTTGGTTAGAAACGACGGCGCGGTCAGTATCCGAATGGGTGACCGCTAGTGGCATGATACCTTGAGCATCTCCGGGGTTCGGAGGTCACGTTAACCAGTCGGTCCTCGTTGTTATCATAGGATAAAAATTGGGAAGCTCAGTTGGAGGCCTTTGGGCGGCTTGAAAACATCCAACGGCAAGATTACGTAGCCACAACAATGTCTTGCCCGTCCCCAACCCGCACTTGGCCGGCGTGGGTACGTATGGCCTTAACCCTCTTCTGAGAGGAGCAATAGCAACAGCAGTCCTAGCAGTGGGACATTATGGGTCGTTGATGATATAAAACAAAGTCATGTTGGTTACACATTTTATAATTCAGGAACAGCTGGATCAAATTTATTGAATTTTGTATTTTTGGTTTTCTCTTCGTCCGGAATAGGATGAAGTATTCAAATATTATATCCAATAATATAAAAATAGCATTACAAAACATTAGTCTACCCGTTATCCATACCAATTAATAAATTCGAAAGTAAGTCTGTCTGTTTGTCTCTCTGTGTATCTATCTGTATGTTACGTTTTTACGCTGAAATCGCTGCAGAAACAATGAAGTTATTTCAATGAAATTCGACGTGGAGATACTTTGATTCTTAAGGTACGGCATAAACTACTCTGTTTTGCGATAACCTACAGACACGTGAGCGGAGCCTATTTTTTATGACTACTATTATTTCCTATTTTTACAAAAAACGTACGTAACGTAGGTATAATTGGCTCCCAAGTCACAGGTGATAAACCTAGTTTGGGAGCCAAGAACTAAAATATTTTGTTTGCATAGAACTGATTGTTATTATTATTGAATTGTTTGTAAAAATGTGAAATATTATCTGTAAACAAGGTGTATTAAATGTAATTTCTTGTAAATGAATAAATTATTATTATTATTATATTATAATTACTCTAGTCTTATTACTCAAATTGAATCCGATTTTATCAACATCTGGCCCATTTAAAGTAAACGCAGTACCTACCTATATTTTTTTTTTAAATTCTCTTTTTACAGGTCATTGCAATTAAAATGGAATTGTCAGCTTCGTCCTGATATTGTTTCCCAGACCAAGTAATAGCATCATTAAACGAGAGCAGGCGAACCAATATTTTTCCTCTGAAATATATCGCCATGATAATATAAACAATATTTATCGATAAAATAAGTACAATATTTTACAATGTTTGCAGAGTAGAACGCTGCAGTTTTTATTAGGGTTCTGTGCCAAAGGCATAAAACTGTTTTTTTTTTTTCAAACCTATTCGTTTGTTTGGTATCTATGGATAGGTCTTCAAAAATATATTTAGGTTTATAATATCATCTTTTTCTAAACTTAACAGTTTGCACGTGAGAGAACTTTCAAAGTTGTAAAATGTGTGCCCTTGTAACTTAAAATATTTTATTTTAAGTTGTTACAGTAAAAAGTTACCCCTGTAAATAAGAGAATGATAAAACTAAAAAAATATATGATGTATATACATTACCATGCAAACTTTCACCGAAATTTGTTTGAATGAGATCTAGTAAGTAGTTTTTTTAATAAGTCATAAATCGTAAACCGCAATTTATCGATCAAAGTGACAACGAACTACAAGAACTGTTATATTATGTTACTTGCTGCTACAGAACTCTTCATGTGCGAGTCCGACTCGCACTTGGCCGCTTTTTCTTTTTGTTTAAATCAACGACATTATGGCGGTAATGCTAATGTTTGTGGTTCATTTTTTTTATTAATATACCGCACGAGCATTATGCCAATGTTGTGCAACATGTGAAGATCGTGTTTATTTGGTACAAAGTATTATAAATTTCAAATAATTGCAAAAATAATTCTTAATTACTTCTTCTTAAAGCACATATTTACAAATTCCGCAACTATTATTTATAAAATAAACGAAAATACATTGATTTCATTTAAATTCGTTACTTAATTCAATCTTACATTTAAAAACCAATCTACGTACGTTACTACTAATCTACTTGGAATACCGTTTTATTTATCAAAATTTTACATGTACCTACATTTTCAAAATACAACGAAGGACAGAAGGTACTTTTCATCCATTATTCTTTTCTCGAGGAATGGAAATATTACTCATACTTGAGCGGTGCCTCGGGCAAGTGCTAGGATATTAATAAAACAGACTCTAAAGGATACGCCTATACTTAACTATATTAAATTTTCACGTTGTCCGTGCTTTTGCGGTTCATACCGTCTTGATGTAGCTTGCCTAAAGCAACGTATTCTAAATAATTAATTATTATTACTACTAAATTATTAAGCCATATTTGCCTATGCGTTTTGAAGTGCAGTTGGAGAATAAAGCAAAGAAAAACTGGTCTAACAAACGATTCAGTAAGGACTGTCAAGAATTGAACTAGACCCCAAAGAAGTAGTGAAAGAAGTAGGTTAGCCACCTTTCCTTCTGAAACAGCTGATCAATACATTTAAGTAAATTAGACTGAGATTTGAGAAGGATTGAAATCATAAGTTTAAATCTCAAATCTGTTAACCCTGAATGCCAACGCCACAGAAATATAACACGATTACTAATTTGGATGACAAGCGGTATAACCACAAAATAAAACAAGAAGGCTCATCAATCTTTTATTTTCATATAATAATAATTAATATCTAAGTATAATTAATTATAATTATATAGATTAATCCACCTTCTTAAAAATGCTTGTTTCGGGCTTTGAACAGCTAGGCGGTTATTTAAAAAAGGTTTTTTCATATATTTTGCTAAATGTTTGCTGTGAAATTCAATTCGATTATACTTAAACTTTATCAATAACAACTTAAATAAAAAAAATATCTAAATATTAATTCCAAATGGAATGTATTAGGTACAATATTTTATAACGACTACAAAATTTCTTTCATTTTTTTCACTATACTTTCGTCTGTAACAAAAATATGTTCACTATCACTTGTACCCATACTCAAATTGCGTTCAATTTTAGGCAAATGTCGAATTCGTTTACAAGAACTATGCACAATCTTGCACCCCATATCAATAAAACCCTTCACATTTAAAAGGTTAATTCCTGCTCCAGGCATTATCTCTATTTTATCACCAAAATCCATTACCAATTCCTTTATTAGTTGAATTGCTTTGGCGTTATCCGCTGAAGTTTCCTGCCCACTTGTAAGCAATCTACTGAAACCAATTTCTATAATTGAAACAATAGACTTCTGGGGATCCCTACAAACGTCGAAGGCTCTATGAAATGTGACCGGTATAGGATGAGCCCTGCGTATAACCTCAGTACAATTTTTTTCGTCTACATCTTGTGTATCCGTGAGAGCGCCGAAGACAAATCTGTCCACTCCGATAACTTTGAACACGTCTATTTCACTCAACATCGTGTCCATTTCTTCTTTAGAAAAACAAAAGTCAGAACCTGTGCGAGATCTAATCATTACATTCACTTTGGGTGCCTGCAAATAGAAAATAAGAAAATTGTATCATACCAATTTAAAAAAAAATTGTTCAATAAATTCAGAAATTAAAATTCATTATTATTTATAAATGGTTTAACGTATTTAACTATAGTTTGTTTTGAGCCACAACAATAAAACGAAGCCTTTGAATCAAATACCTAAAGACAATATTAACGCGAACTGCATGGCCTCACAGTTTTGCTAAATAAGTTTTTGACTTTCGATATCATCTTCTTAGCCTGTATTATTCCCAATATTATTGAGGCTACTAAGTAGTTCAAACAGTTTTACTTAAATATCAGTTTTTTACGGAGCGACTAACTTCGGACCTCCGCAATCCTGAGAGCGAACTAAACTGACTTTGCAATAACGGTTTCCGTAGATGGTTTTAACAACCGGGACCGTTGGATTATCTTGTTGTCCTGGGCACTGACACACCGCCAAACTTCCTGTTAACTGTTATTAAGATTTTTTTATAAAAAATACCCAACAACACTTTTGGAGGGACCTGGGAAATGAACCCGAGACCTCTCGATCGGCAGTCGCATACGCTAACCGCTAACTAGCCACGCAGTCTTCAGTTAGACAGTATAAACTTACTTTAATTACTAGCAATAAATAATGGAATTCAGAAATTGGTTTATCTACCTTTTTTAAATTGCGGCAACTGCACTGCATGTCACATGTTTGCCGGATGGGTTTATTCTTCGATATGATGTTGACCTAAGGGGCACATGAATGACAATATAAATACTCGGAACGATTCTAATTTTTGCCCAATCAAAGAAAATAGCTTCATAAAAATTAAGTCCTATTGACTTAATGATAATGTGATGAAATAATAAGCCATCCCTTTTTTGTAATAATAAACCACCGCTCTTTAGAAAAAGAAACGGCCAAAGATCACACTAGTATGTAGATCTGGGGACACTATTTTATGAATACCCAAACCTTTGATTAAATTTAACCGATGGTAGTAAGGCCACAGCTTCGAAGCTAGCGGGCGCGGAGCGGCATCAGTGGCGCGTTCTTATAGGTATATAGATTTTTATGGAACTGGCCTCGAATGTAGCAGCGCGGGGAAAAACGCGGGCATTGTCGTGTCGCGATCGCTGCCGCTTCGCATCCGCTGACTTCGTGTCCGTGGCCTTAGTGTCGAGTAGAAAGTAGGGATAGAACTTTTCCTTTAATTGATGTAAGATAACCCTAGATATTATCAACTCTCATCCAACAATTTAAGAAAATTGTATAATTTCACTCACCATTTCCAGAATCAGTTTGACCAAACCCGCGGTAGGTGTAAGCCCACCTTCTGTGAGTGAACTACACACTTCCAATTCATCTGCGCCGCCGTGGATGGCATTTATTGCAGACTCCAAACTGTCAACGCAGACTTCCAACATCGTCTGAGAAAAATGAAACATATATTTATTTTTGTTTTTTTTTATTATGGAATAGGCGGGTAAACGAGCAGACGTTTCGCCTGTTGGTAAGCGATTACCGCCGCCCATGGACACCTACAAACACCAGAATCGTCAGAAGTGCGTTGCCGTCCTTTGGGGGATAAGGAGGGGAGATAGGGGGAGGGGGTTTAGGTTGTGGGCCTCCGGTAACCTCCCTCACTCGGTGAAACACGGCGCAAGCACTATTTCATACCGGTTTTCTGTGAGGCCGTGGTATCACTGCGGTCGAGTCGGCCCATTCTTGCCGGAGCGTGGCTCTCCCACGGTATATTTAGCATAGCCAGATATAGAATAGATATTGTAGACCCCGATCTGTCCATGTGGTGTTGGAATCAAAAAACGGAGTGTCACTAGCCTTATTCTGGGTATGGGTTTCGTTAGAGGCGACTAAGGGAGGACAACATCACCGCTAGGAAAAATAATACTTAAAATAAACCCTATAACTACCTGTCTGGCCAACATGGTACAGAAGGCCAAAACTCCTTTCTTATCGGATGCCTTTGTCCAGTAGTGAACTGTTAAATTAAATTAAATTAAAATCTCTTCATTTTCAGTTATCTCGGACCCATACAAAACATTACATATTTAACCAATTTAATGATATAAATTAATTCAAGTAAAAATGCATTTATAAAAAAAATGGTTAAAGATTGTTGATGATTATTTAATGATGCGACACTGACTGCTGAACCAGAGATTATGGGTTCGAATCCCAATTTATCGTAGACAAATAATATGGTGTGATGAGCATGATCTTTCGTTCCGTGTCTGGGTGGCAATATCTAGTTAATATAATAACATCGCACAGCCTAGTCCAAAGAACATATTTTTATATACAGAAAATAGTTATCGACTCCCGACGCAAAAAGAGGGGTATTATAAGTTTGTCGTCAATGTCTGTCTGTCTGTGTGTGTGTCTGTCTGAGGCATCGTAGCTCTCAAACGGATGGGCCAATTTCGATGCAGTTTATATCATTTGAAAACCAGTTTCCTTGCGGTAGTTCTTGACTATGTTTGGTTAATATTGGTCTAGCAGTGTAAAAGTATCAGCTCTTTTACAAAATGATGTAAGGCATTTTTGGTGTACGATTACTCGGATTAAGTGTTATGTAAGGGTGTTTTAAATATTTAATATTAGCTTGTAACTCATTGGCATCACTAGAAAGCTATAAGTAACGCCACCTATATTCGATTTACAGCAACTTTTGATAGTACACATAATAATATTATCGTTTAGTTCAAATAAGAACACGTACGTAGGAGCGTATTTTTAACCCGCGTAAAAAATACGCTCAAATTTAAAACTATTTATTCAAGTAATACACTAAGTGACATTTATATGACATTAAATTCGTGACTGGATTAAAAAGCTAAAGTTGCAGTTGAAGAAACCAAAATAATGTCTTAAGCATCGCTGACCAGGCCGACCCCACCCAGTCACCCCAAGCAGCACCCGTTCACGAGTATGACTCGTGGACCAGCCATCATCTCCTTCGCCAAATCAGACGAAAAGAAACGACCCGCCTCACGACGATACAGCAAGATATGATATTTTAGCGAGCATAACAAGCCATAGTCGAGATACTGATCAAAATCACTATATACTAATCAAATTACAATAATCATCATCACGCATTACTTTCAACTAACAATGGTTTGTTAATAATTTAGGCTTCTAAGACAAATCCTCCGGGATTATTATATAATTATCCGGGATCCCTGGTACAAATTTTACAAGTACCTAATTACTATTAACCTATTTTTTCGTGAGTGGCTTTATTTTGATGAGGGCCGTACCTTTCACTCTATAAAAATTCGATTGTGGTAATTAACATACCTCTGTTGCATTCTGCAGGGACAAAAAATTTTTGAGCGTAGGACCGGGATAACGTCCCACGCAATTTGTAAGACAATGTGGCTGTTAAATTATATAAATATTAATGTACGATCG
This sequence comes from Spilosoma lubricipeda, assembly GCA_905220595.1. NCBI lineage: Eukaryota > Metazoa > Arthropoda > Insecta > Lepidoptera > Erebidae > Spilosoma > Spilosoma lubricipeda. The sequence goes on from HG992295.1 coordinate 7,434,868, forward strand.
TATAGTAGGCTTTCCTAATAAGGTGTTTTTTTACAATACGTTTGAATTTATTTAAACAACTCTCGACGAGAGACTAGCACCTAAATGGTATATTGAGCGGAGCGGCTCGTTTTAGTAGAATACAAATCGTTTGCTCGCTCAAATAGAACAAAATGTTTAAAATTTCCAAATAGCTGATCACACGAAAGCGTTATTTTAACGCGGCGTATTTTTATCGCGCAGTGTTCTATTTTGAGCGTTGAGCGTTGAGCGTTGGGCAGTAAAATGAATAGAACATACCGAATCTTCTCGTTGCTATTCACACGGGCGTAAAAAATACGCAGCGTTCAGTGTGTCGCCAGTGCCACTTGCTAGAGAAGCGGCCGGTTGTGTTACTCGCGTTCTACTAGTCTAATATAAACTTTACGATGTCGTGGATTGTAGATTCCGAACTCCTCATCATTGAAGTGGAGTCTCGTCCACTCCTATATTCAAAACAACTACCAGAAAAATCTAATAAAATTTCTAAAAATGATGCCTGGATGGAGATAACAAAAAATCTCTCAGAGGACTGGGAAACCCTCACCAATAAGGATAAAAATAGACGATGTGAGTAAATGATGAAACGCTATTTATTTCAATGAAATAAATACAATCAATCAATGTAGATATTATTTCAATAAATTTTAATGGCTGTAGGTAGTTAGCTACCTGCCTCATTTTCGAGCACAGACCATACACGCATGTTACCGTATATTTTGTTTCTAGGCAGCGACTCGATGGTCCCAGCCCCCATTAAATTTGGTCCGTCGTGTAGGTACCTATATAATTATTATAATTATTAGAGAAAGTATTCGCATATTATTATGTATTTGCATGCCTCCGCAATTCTAAGTAGAAATTGTATGATTGTATATTAAGGCCCATATTCACTTTGATTAGTGCGAGTGCAGGTGTGAAGTGCAGGTGATCAATGATTGGTAGAAAATACGAAATTCGCGTTCCACACGTATTTTCTACCAATGATTGATCACCTGCACTACGCACTTGCACTCCCTACCTACCTTGTTTATGTTTTCAGAAGTAATAGGTAGGTATGTGTGCATTATTTGTATGTATATTTTAGTGCATTGTTATTCTATCAATATTAGCTTTTTATGTTACAAGTAATCCGGTCTCTAATTACGTACCATTCATTAGTCACATTCTGTTTATTTATAACTTGGGTTTGCCAAGTAACGGCGCCTAGCACAGTGGTCCCGCCATGGGTCATAGGGCTGAAATGATGATGGTTAAGTTATGACGACATTTATGGTTACAAGATACACTGAGAAATACGGTGACTGGTTAAATGAGATCGAAGTCTGCATAATTGCGAGTTCTGACGAAGCACTAGGTGCGTAAAGACAACGATGAGAGAAGCGAGCATCTTCAATCTACAAGGAAGAAGTTTGGAGTTGTAGGAGAAGTAGCAAAAAAAAGAAAACGTCGCAAGTTTCAACAGTTGGTGATGTTGGGATGTTATTTATATGCTAATCGGCGCGACAACTTTTATTGCGCGATACAGGATTGATAGTTTCTTCGTATTGTATGTTACTCCGTAGTTCAGTGTATCTTCGGTAGATGGCTTGTTACCGTGGGAGAGCTACGCTTCGGCATGAATGGGCCGGCTCGACCGAAGTGATACCACAGCCTCACAGAAAGCCTGTGTGAAATAGTGCTTGCGCTGTGTTTCACCGAGTGAGTAAGGATACCGGAGGCCCATAATCCAAACCGCCTCCCCGTATCTCCCCTCCCTATCCCCCAAAGGCCGGCAACGCACTTGTGACGCCTTTGGTGTTTGCAGGTGTCCATGGGGGGCGGTAATCAGAAAAAAAATTGCGCTGTCATATGTTTTCTTGATGCGCTGTATATGCAAGTCGCCACATACTTAATGATTCCAATTCATCAGACGAAGGTTCTTTCCAATTTAATTCAAATGAAATGGTTTCATATGTTAATGTCGCCGAACTAAACACAATAAAGGTTGATTAATTGTTATTTGTTAAATAAAATACTATCTATGGCTGTCTATTATCTAGTAAATATTATAATTGATATGCCAATTAAGTTCTGCTCAAAAAAATTAAATAAAAAAAAACAATTTCATTATTTACTCACCTACCTACTTACTTCTTATAAGTACTACCTACTTATAATGTATGTAAAAATGTTTTTTTATGAGAAAATATATGTCATAATCACATAGGGAAAATTAATGTGCTGACAAGATTCTTCTGATTTTTTTTAAGGCATCCTTGGCTTGTTCTGGCAAATACATAGGTCTTAATAAATTCCACAGACTTGTTTAATAGTATAATGTAATGTAATGGTAGACGCCCCAAGTAGAAACCGGTAATGTAAGTCATGAAAATTGTTGCCAGTTGCTAGAAAACTGTAACAAATAAGATGACACACTAATTATATTTTCTTTTTTAGGCAAAGACATACGAGTAAAATGGAAAAACTTAAGGGACAACTTTCGTCGCGAGTATCAAGCCCAAAAAAACGTTACCATAGGACAAGTTGCGAAAAAAAGAAAAAAATACAGATTTTATGACCAATTACTCTTTCTAATACCCCACGTCAAAGAAGCCCAAACATCGGGAAACTACAGCAGTCCAATAAATGTAACAGATCAAGATACACACAATTTCGAAAGTCTACACCAAATGCGCAAACCACCACAACCATTTCAGAGACACCGAAAAAGCAAAAATAAAACGTCATCTTTTGAAGATAAATACCAACTACCACCAATAAGTAGTGAATTAGAAATTGACGGGGACAAAGCCTTCTGCTTGTCACTCGTCCAATCACTCAAAAAGTTGGACGACGATAGCAAAATGTTGGCAAAAATAGAAGTACTAAAAGTTATTCACAGTTTTTCAAATAAGACAAACATCATTCAGCCGCAGCCTACCAACTAATCATCAACATTCTTTACTCCTAATACCACACAATTGCTGCACACAGCAACAGCAACCAACATTCGTCCAACCGTCATTTTTATCAGCAGAAAGCACAGCCTAGAACCACGTTTATCTATACTCAACTAACCCCACAACAGCACCACTTATAGTCAAACCTCTCACCATGCTTCAGTAAGTCCTCATCTGCAATAAAAATTTTAGGAACTAGAGTTCCTAAAATGGTATAGTGGTATAGATACCACCCGACTAATCTAACTGCCCAAAATTCTAGAGCACACTTCAAACAAAGCTTTTTTACTACTTATGACCCTTGTGCCGTGTGCCCGACACTATCAAAATGAGATGGTGGAAAGCCCCTTGATCAATAATATAAGTTCACCAGAAGATTGTTACGTGTCTTCAGATGATTGTTAGTTCATTAAATTTAATATCTTAAACTTTAATAAATAAAGAATTCACTGTAACTTGAATAGCGTTTTATTTACCTCAGAGTAACAGCCAGACGTTATGCAGGTAGCACATTTTTTTATGGAATAGGGGCAAACGAGCAGACGTATCGCCTGATGGTAAGCGATTATCGCCGCCCATTGACACCCGCAACACCAGAGGCGTCACAGGTACGTTGCCGGCCTTTGCGGGATGGGGAGGTGGATGGATGCTTTGTTCATTATTTTATTATGTCTTACTAAGACAAGAGGTGAGGCAAGAGTGATTAAACACGTTGGTATTCACACGGGCGTAAAGTTTACGTCTCTAATGTGTTCGCCAGGCTGCGCGGCCCCACGGAATATGGTCACGAAATTGGTATCAATGAAATGAATTAACAAAAATATGTACTCGTATACCTCGTATAAGTACTTAACTAGTTTTCAATGTATCTCTTTTTTTTTAAAGTAAGACGACTAGTTAGGGGACGAATTTATAGTTCTCGTTTTTTACCCGACTGCGAAAGGAGGGTTATGTTTTTCGAGTATATGTATGTATGTATATTTCTTCGGCACGCCCTAGAGCCTAAACGGCTTATCGTATTTTTAATGTGAGTGGTGTCAATAGATCGTGTGGTGTCGATAGGCGTGAGAGTGATACTGGGTACATCAAAATTAAAAAAAAAACAAAATAAAAGATTTTTGGCCCCAATAAGTAATCTAAAAATAAAGTTACGTTTTTAAAATACAGCGAGTGTGGTATCAAAATAAAGTATTTTTAACGGTTATTACGAAAATATATAAAACTTGTGTTTTAAAGAAAAGCACAAAATTTAATGAAGATGGCAAATATTGTTGCAGCCGGGTTTTTTTTTTCTATTTTATTATATCTAATTTATACATTTAAACCTATCACTCTATCTATTGGTGAATTAAAGCCGTTGGGTACTTTGAAAGGTTTATAACCTTTCAAAGTACCCAACGGTAATTGAAATGTATTTTCTACTTGAAAGGTATATGCCACATTTTATTATGCCATCTGCAGTGTGATGCCTTATGGCTTTCTTTACACTTTGATCTTACGAAGGATCTGTCATTCTGAATTTTATAAATGGTTATTTTGCTAATATCTAATTTACATAATATAGACCGTTATGTGATTCCGAGTACTCAATCCTAAACTCATATATTCAAATACCTTTCTTGATTAATAAATTTAATTAAACCAGGAGGAGATACTTACCCCTTCAATCATTGAAAATAAAAGTTTTAAACCAATTTTAAAAACATGTTTCTTAGGTTGGTATTTCATTTATTTATTGTTTTGGACTTCAGATGAAAATCAGCACTGTGGTTACTTTTAGAACTGCAGTATTTGCTGAGTTGTGGCGTTAGTCACACACTATTTTTTTTTATTCATAATAAACTTTGGTTTTTTAAATGTGTCTTTTAAGACTTAGGCTAGTTGAACATCTTTTCTTTGTTACATCTATGACTATATACTAGACCAACTCCAAACAAAATCAAAATAATTGAACCATACAATAACAGAAGCAAAAAACTATATACATTTTTTAACTAACTGTTATAAGGACATGTCTAATTCCTGTTAAATATGTATCTATTAAACTACACTTGAAACTAGAGCACCAGAACACAAGACAAGGGAAATTTTAATATTTACAAAATTAAGTGAAAATAAATTGTTGCAGTTACTTTCTATTTTTTATAAACAATAAACTCAACTGTTCACTGCTGGACATAGGGCGCTCCTGTAGTTTCCATGTGTTTCATTTAGCTGAACTGTTTCAGTTCATGAAAATATTTTATAGGTACGTGGGCGTGGTACGTTTTATAGGTATATTTTACAAATTTCTGATTACAAACTTACAAGTAACTGGTAATTACGGATTAGGAATTTCCTAGCATTGATTTCAGAAGTCCCATGTAATTACACCAAAACTGGATACCTGGATAGACAGCGATATATATTTGACATTGACATTTTGACAGGTAAGCACTTTGGCCACAGAATAAACGTAGACGTACCTTAAAGCACCACCCTGCGGCGTCTACTATCCTATCCTACTATATAAATATAATATATATATATATATATATATATATTTAAATGGAATTTAAATAGTAGAGTAGTAGAGAGAGAGAAAGAGAGATGAAGTGTAGAATTACTATAGACCAAGAATATAGGCTTTTATTAGAAGTATATTTTAAATAGGTACCATGTAAATATCACAATTATCGTATAAATACGGACAAAGTCACAAGAAAATGCTCATAATATATATATATATTTGAAATGTGCAAGTAACGCCCTTTCAAATGATACCAAATACGACAAATTCATCTAAAATTTATTTTTAAAACCGTACTTTATCTCGGCTAGAGGGCGCCACATTACATGCAGTGACGCGTCATATAGCCTTACCAGAGGATGATCATGACGCTTCTAACGACACTTCATTTGTCCAATATCCAACCTCATAGTTAAGGAGCTACGAGGGAACAAATGAACATACATACATACGTACATAAATACATAGCCTGTCAAAATTATACACCTCCTTTGCCTTTGTCGTAGTCGGGTAAAAATAAAATTACTATTTTACTGTTTAACCGATGTAGTGAACCGATTTTCCATATAGTGACCGAAAAAAGAAATGTAAAATAAATAATAAATCTTTCACCGGTTTCCTAGACCATGTTTTGAGCTGAACTTTGTAGAAGGCGTACATTGTACAGTATTAGACATCTCCCGGCTAAGAAGATTAAGATATTTCAGTTGGCAGTATTTCATAAAATTTAGTGTTATGGAAAATCTTTACAATTATATAAACAAATAAATAAAATTGGAGTGTCTGTTTGTAATATTAAAATAACCGCTTTTTAATAAATGCTTATGTATGTATACACGGTACACATAGCAAAAATGTAGTTAAAAAATGTTTGTTTGTCTGTCTCTCTGTTTGTTCCGGGAAACTTGAGGAACGGCTGAACCGTTTTCGACGGGACTTTCACTGATAGGTAGCTGATGATACAGGGAGTAACTAAGGATACTTTTTTTACGTGATACGATAATAAGCGCGGCTAATACCGCGAGGTTGAGCTAGTTTATTATAACTATGGTCCGGAGGTCGTAATACAGCAGTTCCCGGACCTCTCCCTCTCTCAGGCGCAGAGTTGGCACACCGTGTGGTTTTAGTCGGTTCGATTCCGATTCCGACACACCGCCCCGCCGCCGCAAACCCCGGCGGGGTGACGGCCCGAGGGGGTTTCCACACGTTAAAAAAAAAAAAAAAAAAAAGTTTATTATAACTATAAAAAAAAAAAATATAAGTTTAAAGAGGACGTGAAAATATTTATTGAATCTTTAGGTATCTCGTGAATCTTCAATAAAACTCTTTCAACTTTATACTTCTTATTTTAATTTCTTTACCAGTTACTCGATTCTACCTAGCCAAACAAAAATAAACTTCATAAAATTTACAACTTTGGAATGGGTGGGCGGACATTAATTCCCAACAATATTAATTAATGCTGACCAACTAATAGTAATTATATATAAAGAAAGAAAGAAAGAAAGAAACGGGTGCTTGAGCAGAAAAAACTTTTCGAAAGAAAGTTTTCTTAGTACAACGAGATCTGATTTATACAGTTCCACTGCCAGGCATGTATCGGTCACGTTTATTTACACTATTTCTTTACCACTAAACGTTTTTATACATGTTCAATTTATTTTTCAAATATTGTCTAAAATTTTCTTTTTAAACAATTCATAACCGAACACTTATAAGTTTTTAAAACTTAAATTGAAACTCCTCTCCTCTTTCAAACCTAAACCTTTATTTTTACTTAACATATAAAATATTTCTTGGTTTCGATTATGATTTTTTATCTATTTTCAACATTTAGTTAAAAAGGTTACATGATATTAACGAATAAAAATATTATTAATTGGTATTACTGAGGTATTATAAAATTGTTTTATTAAAATTCAAAATTGTTTTTAAATTAACATTTATTTCATTTAGGTTCTGAACGGACTGCCACTTGGTCAAATGTTGCTAGATTCACAATGGTTTGGTTTAGTTCCTTTTGACATTTGAGTTGGATGTAAAAGGACACGCGAACGAAGGCATTCTTTCGCCAACGTTCGCCTTAATTCAGGTACATATGTTTTTAACTAAATAACTGCTGGCATTTATTATGATAAGTTTAAAATATAAATAATTCTTAGACCTACGTTTTATTGTATTTAAAAAAATATGTAGTCATTATTGAGGTTATACCGATGTCTGTGCCACATATCGAAGGAGAATTATCATATTTCTTAAAAATTAATGTGGTTTAGATTTATTTAAAACATGGGTTTTTTTGTATACAGTTATGTCGCGACACAAACATCATGAAGAGACCGATAAACTTACGCGTATTGCTATTGTAAACGCGGATCGCTGTAAGCCTAAAAGATGTAGACAAGAATGTAAAAAGAGCTGCCCAGTGGTGCGTATGGGTAAGCTCTGTATAGAAGTCACCCCCAATGACAAGATTGCCACTATATCTGAAGAGCTTTGTATTGGATGTGGTATATGTGTCAAGGTAAACTAATTTATTATAGAATTTTTATTATGCCTTACTACAATATGGAAAAGTTATAAAATAAAGTTACTACTTAAGTATACTCAAATTAAAAGAACTTTTAACTTGTTTCCTGTACTGTACTGCTTTTTACTGACTTCTGCTCTAAGTTTAATAACTAAAATAATGTTCACATATTCTTATACTCTGTTATTTTAGTCTCTAATGTGGTTTAATTTTACAGAAATGTCCTTTTGATGCAATCACCATTATTAACATACCTTCCAATTTGGAAAAGCACACTACTCATCGCTACTCCAAGAATTCATTTAAACTCCATCGTCTGCCTATTCCTCGCCCTGGAGAAGTCTTAGGACTTGTTGGGCAGAATGGTATTGGCAAGTCCACAGCACTGAAGATTCTTGCTGGTAAACAAAAGCCTAATTTGGGAAGATATGCTGTAAGTAAATGTTACAAAATTTTGTCAGTATTATATTCCAAACAAATGTTGTAGAACATTATGTAGAAAATCTTTCAATCACTGTCTCACATGTTTTCCTCAAGAATTATAATATAATTAGTATTATATAAATGACATTCCATAGAAAAAGAAATAGAAAGTTTTGTAATGGCATTTTATTGTGTTAAATAATTATATGTAAACGATTCAAGTATTTCTTTATTAAGTATCATTTCAATATTATTGGAAACCAACTTGCCTGACTTATGTTACCTTGCCAATTCTTTATAATTTAGTTGAATAGGTACTAGTTTAAAATGAGATTTTCTTTATTTAATGATCAACTTTTCCAGAATATTTATATGTAAACAGTCCATCTGTTAACACAAATGCTATGCAGACAGTGTTTATTTTTATTTACATATGTTTATAGTAGCATAATGTTATATTTCTTAATTCATAATCCATTAGCACATTCTATTGCTTACAAATTTTGTATTTTTATACTTAGGATCCCCCAGACTGGCAAGAAATCCTGTCTCACTTCCGTGGGTCAGAGTTACAAAACTATTTCACGAAAATTCTTGAAGATGATTTAAAGGCATTGATTAAACCGCAATATGTGGATCAAATACCCAAGGCAGTTAAAGGGACTGTGGGTCAACTCCTTGATAAGAAGGATGAGATGAAAAATCAAGGGCAAATTTGTAAAATGTTGGGTAAGTAGTTTTAGAGAATTAAAAATCCTCAGGGCAAATGGCATGAACAGTTAACAATTCCTTGTTTGCATGAGATGTTTTTTTATAAACTTCAGAACAATAGAGAAAAAAATAATAGTTGTATTATTAAGTTGTATATTGGACACCCAAGGGCAGCGGAAATTGCTTAAGATCAAGCGATCCATCTGCTTGATTGCCCCCTATCCCATAAAAAAGATACAGGAGATTAATTCCTGGACTTAGGCATAGGGATATGCCCAGAAATTTATATCTAATTCACTTTAACTAAGGATGGCCTTCAAAAGGAGGTTTTGGCATACTATACTAAAATTTTAAAAATTATTGTCAATTCTAAAAAAGAGGTTGAAGAGTTTAGTATGTGGAGAGAATAAAGGAACACTTTATTAAACTAGAACAGCCTGAGATGTACCTTGCATTTTGTATGTTCTTTAATGATTAAATAAATTTTGAACTTGGAGCAAAACAAACACCACCTTTGACTCACTCTCATTGTGGAATCTAGATATTGATTATTTTGTGATAAGAATTGTATTAAGTAATAGATAAGATATCTGTATGGTCCATTATCTTGCACTAATTTAATTGTAAACAGGCCATCAGTTTTGAAACAACGTGGTTATTTATTCACCTGTAAAACATAAAAATATAGTAAAAATAGATAAAAATGACAATGAATGACTTTTAGAATGTTGGAAGGGTAGTAAATCGTGTTAAGATTTTAGCTCAATCTGTGCAGAACTTTTTGAGTGTTTAAAGTTAGCAATCTAACAATACATTAATATACTAGCTATGACCCGCAGCTCCTCTCATTTGATGTTTTTCATATTTCTAACTTAAAAAACAAAAATTTTAACAAACAAAAACCAATCTCAAGAACTGTAACAAATTGAAATTTGACCACATGGGAAGCACCAGCTTTCAAATAAAAAAGAAGCAATTGGTTCACCCAGTCGAAAGTTCTAAGGTAACAAACATAAAAAGAATACATACAGTCAAATTGAGAACCTCCTCCTTTTTAAAGTTGGTTAAAAATGTAGAACTCCCATATTTTTTGGGGTCAATATATTTCTCTTTACTCATAAATAATGTCTTTCCAATTGTAAAAGCATTTTTAAAATTGGTTCAATGCCCCCAGAGATTATCCCCAACTTTCTCACAAACTTTACCTCTTTATAATAATTATGCAGTCAATGACTGTACATTTATCATAAAGAGATTTGTTTAAAATAATGCTCTATTTAGATTTATCACATATCCGTGACCGTGAGATCTCCGCATTATCTGGAGGAGAGCTGCAGCGTTTCGCCTGCGCTATGGTATGCATTCAAAATGGTGATATATTTATGTTTGATGAGCCCTCATCTTATTTGGATGTCAAACAACGTCTAAATGCTGCTCGGACAATAAGATCGCTCATACATCCTGACAAGTAAGTTTTAGTACATAGATGTATACGAGTTTAATAAAGCAATAATAATTTGGCCATCATTATGTGTGAATAGAGAAATAAAATACATTACAAATCTCATTGTAATATTTTTTAACAACAAATGAGCATAGTCCTGTCTAAGATTAGTTGTTGCCATATGAATAAAAATCTTCCTAGTTAAATCTTAATCTATTGTTTCAGCACATTAAGTGTATGTTTTTTTTCTCCAGGTTCATCATTGTGGTAGAGCATGACTTGTCAGTGCTAGACTACTTATCTGATTTTATTTGCTGTTTATATGGTATACCTGGTGCTTATGGTGTTGTGACTATGCCCTTCTCAGTTAGGGAAGGTAAGATTTTTTCATTTATATTTTAAACAACACAAATCAATTGAAGTAACAAAGAAATTATTTTAAAGCATTTCTATTAGTAAAATTATTACTACACACGAAACTTTATTTCATCCTTTTTCCAGGTATTAATATATTCCTTGATGGTTTCGTCCCTACTGAAAATATGAGATTCAGGACTGAATCTTTAGTTTTTAAAGTAGCCGAATCTGCTAATGAAGAAGAAGTAAGTGTTTTTATATATTTCTTATTTAAAATACAGGAAGTACTTAAAGGAGAATATCTTTACATTGATTTATTTTCCTTACACAGATTAAGAGAATGAACCATTATGAGTATCCTGAGATGTCTAAAAAGATGGGTGATTTTAGCTTATATGTACAAGCTGGTGAATTCTCAGATTCTGAAATTTTGGTGTTGCTTGGAGAAAATGGCACTGGTAAAACTACATTCATTAGGATGTTGGCTGGCAACTTGGAACCTGATGATGGTAATAATTTTTAATTTTTAACATATACCTAGCTAGCTTAGCATATTGCATTTTGAAATACAATACAAATCTGTATTAAAGCTTTTAAATGTGAAATGAAATATATTCACCTACAGCAAAGCTGTTGAAATATTTTTTTGTATAAATGCAAAATTCTAACAGCTTTACTAATTGCTGTTAGAATCATACCATACACAGGCACTAACTTATTATATTTTGATGTATTAGGAATGATAGCATCCTTCACCTTCCTCCATAATTTTGTCTGCCTTACAGTAATGTGAAAGTATACATAAGTATGAACGGCACTTACGTGAATAGAAATACAAGAAATCAGGTTGCAGTAGTAATTAGTTTTTTTTAATATTACTATTTATGAGCCCTTCAGTCAAATGTGCTCTAAAAATATCGAAGACAAATTTGACTTGAACGTGTATTCGAACGATCCGACTAACGTATAAATATTTAAAATGGCAACACTGAGCGTAAATGTCAAATTTGTGAAAGTTGTCAAATTGCTTGAGCTTCGGTTTTGTTGTAAAAAAATTCCTCTTTCAACAGGATTGTGTTTAATATTAACAGTTGCTGTGATATATATCATAGAAAGATCGTACATTTTGAATCTCTAATAAATTCACGTTTTAAAATAATGTAGTCGTCTTTTACAAAATGAGGTTATAGGTGTATGCAATAAGTGTATTTTAATGAATTTATATAAATATTTAAGCTATTATAATGGCTAGAACTGAGTTATTTGATTTGTTCTTCCATCCTGTGTTTCAAAAATGTTTGAAACACGCAGAATCGTGCACGACAACGGAAGGTATAAAAAAGCTTAATTTACCAATAAAAGTCAATATTTGTAGAACGCTATTGTCTATCGAATTTACTACTTTTATATTTTGATTTAAAAGTACAAGTTTGTTGTAGCATAACCATTATCATAGGTTTTTGTTCTTTTATCAAAACTAGAAATAACTGGTATTAACTAATGATTTATATGTAATTTATCACTCTTTTTCATTGTTATTTTAATTTAATCTTGCAATACATGATATAAATGAAGTACATATATTATAAACTAATAGTCATTTATTAACTTTTTTGAATATTCATATTTGACTGTTATGTTTAGGTTCGGGACAGCTGCCTCAGTTACACATTAGTTATAAGCCACAGAAGATATCTCCTAAGTCACAAGGTCTTGTGCGGAGCTTGCTCCACGACAAGATCAGGGATGCCTATGTGCATCCACAGGTAAATAACCATTTATAATTAATCATAATTTTGTTGTGTTCCGTTATCTGTGAAGGCTTATGAGGACAATTTCAACACGATAACCATTAAAAAGCAACTGTGAACATTTCAAACATTGACAGCTTTTATTAGTCCACTGCTGGATATAAACCTCTTCTTTGAAATAAGTTTTTTTTAACTTACAAAATCTCACTGGCCTGGCATAAAGATACATGTAATTGACTGCCTCTGTGGCGCAGTGGTAGCATATGCGAACGCTGTGCTGGAGGTCTCGGGTTCGATTCCTGGGTCGCAACAAATGTTTGTATGATCTACGAGTAATTGTTTCGAAGTTTAGGTGTTTCCTATGTATAATATGTATGTATTTACAAAAACAAAAAGTTTATAAGTATTTATATCAGTTGTCTAGTACCCATAACACAAGCTCTGCTTAGCTTGGGACTAGATTGCCTTGTGTTAGATGTCTGAAATATTTATCATTATTATTATATCTATTTTTAGTGCAAAAGTTGCCTTTAAGAAATCAATTTGTGTTACTTGTGTTTAACTTTAAATTGTTTTGTAAAACTAGTGTTTTACATTTATTTTAACACAATTCAACATACATTGCAATTCAGCAATGATGAATTGCAATGTGTGCTGAGAGGCAATGCTGATCGTGTCATGGGTACTGCACTGGAAATGATGCAGAGTGGGTTATTGCAGCAGATGTAAATTGTTTAATTGTAATCTTTGGATACATATTAATTTTCATTTTAGGACATATTTTAATTATTACATTAAACTTTCATGTACAATACTAGTATTTAAATATCAATACATATAATAAAATCGTAACTGGTCACTTTTTGTAAATGGAAGATATTTAAGGAAAACTATTTTATGATCACTATATATTAGATTTTTATTATTGAATTTGTTAAATATGTAATAATTTGTATGGGTCTGAGATACCTGAAAATAAAGAGATTTTTATTTAATTTATATAACTCAAGACAATGACTTTTTGAAATTTTGTTTGTATGTTGGTACATGCTAATCACAGAAACGGTTTAACTGATTTGAAGGAGGTTTTCATTAATGTGTTGCGGGTGGGTGGCTCCACTTAACATTTAGTGTTTGTTTCATTTCAATCTGTTAATAAATAAAGTTATGTCAGTTGGAAGAATCACTGCGATAGACCAGCTTTAGGCGGGCGGAGTCGCGCGATAAGCTAGTAGTAACATAAAATCAGAAATGTTAATGATGGTATATATTTGAGAAATAGAAGACGAAAGTTCTAAAAATCATTGTTTTGATTCCTATTGCTATCATAAAGCACCTATAATATTTTCCTTATATATTTTTCATGTACATACAGCAACCAGTTTCGATTTTATTATACCGACCACACAACCTCGTTTGAGTCTTCTATTGCCAGTAGCATGATAATTTTCTCCCGTTTTTTAAACATTCTCCAGTGGTGTTCCGCTCCTATTGGTCTTAGCATGATGTTATATAGCCTTTAGCCTTCCTCGATAAATGTACTATTCAACACTGAAAGAATTTTTTAAATCGGACCAGTGGTGCCTGAGATTAGCACATTCAAATAAACAAACAAACTTTTCAGCTTTATAATATTACTACAAATACTGTATTGATTACTTTCCTGACTATGACTGACTAATGTAATCATGTGACCTAGTTTGAAATAAAATGTTATGAGTATTTAAAAACTAGACTTACTGTATTTGTTCCTCTTGAATCACTCTATCTATTGCTGAAAACTGAATTAAAATCCGTTGAGTAGATAAAGTAGTTAAAAAGTATAAGCAAGCAGACTGCCTTGGTGGCATAGTGGTAGCGAACGCAACTGCTGTGCTTCAGATCTCTGATTCATATCCTGGATCGGACCAAATGTTTGCGTGATCTACAAATATTTGTTTCATAGTTTGGATGGTTTTCTATGTATATATTTACATGTGCAAGCTCTGTTTAGTTTGGGAATAGATGGCGTTGTGTGGTAGATGTCCGAAATATTAATATTATTAAAATCAATTTTTTTATCATTACAGTTTATCACAGATGTGATGAAGCCCATGAAAATAGAGGAGATTATGGACCAGGAAGTGCAGAACTTGTCTGGTGGTGAATTGCAACGAGTGGCTCTGGTGCTCTGTCTTGGCAAGCCGGCTGATGTATACCTGATTGATGAACCTTCTGCGTACCTAGATTCCGAGCAGCGTCTTGTAGCTGCTAAAGTTATCAAGAGGTAATAGTTTTGTTACTTGTTGCTATAATTTTATACTCTGGATTCTGGGATCATTTTATACTCTATTCTATAATGTTATACATATATAACAGGTATATGCTTTTTCTTGTGTCTCTCAACGTAATAAATAATTAAGTCGGTGATTGTCTAGAAAATGAGTAAAATTCAAAATTTCGAATGTCAAGCTAATGCAGTCACAAACATATCAACATCATTTTCAAGTTTTGGTGATTTATTGAAATAGAAAAAGACTACATGATTGAGAATGAGATTTTTTTAACTACATTTTTGGTATATGTATCGTGTATACATACATATGCATTAAGTAAAATGCGGTTATTTTAATATTACAAACAGACACTCCAATTTTATTTATTTGTATAGATTAGAGTTCATTGAGTTCAATCTCTGTAAAACTTTAAATTTTATGAAGCATACATAAACCATACCTAAACCATAAACATTTTGCATATTTTACTTCCAGATTACTTAAATCAAATTAATAAATATTTGCATTAATAATGTTAAATACATACTAACTTTATAAATGTTTCACAGGTTCATCCTACATGCTAAACGAACAGGCTTTGTGGTAGAGCACGACTTTATTATGGCCACGTATCTGGCAGACAGAGTGATTGTATTCGAAGGCACGCCATCGTCGAATGCTACCGCCCACGCACCGCAGTCCCTTCTCAACGGCATGAACCGCTTCCTCGAATTGTTGGGCATTACCTTCCGAAGAGATCCCAATAACTTCCGGCCAAGGATAAACAAATATTCTTCTGTTAAGGTACAACTTAATATTACCATTCCAAATTTCAACTTCTAACTATGAATGCGGTATCAGTTTAATATTTTATCACATAAACCTTATATTGTATAAATCACAAAATAAAATTACTACTCAAATTGATGACCTTGTGAAGAAAAATTATAAAGATGTATGACCCAAGAGAATTTTTTTCCCAATCGGAAATGAATACCGTACAAAAGAAATAGCTATGTTAAAAATATCATTTTCTCTTTTTGGTTCCATAAGTTCTCATAACTGAAGTGAATAAATACTAAAATACGTATATGTACCCTGTCTCTTCTTGTTATGTAATGTCAATTTTTGTCAAACAGTTTTGACTTAATATATTATTAATGTATTACATTTTGTTACAGGACATAGAACAGAAGAGGGCAGGCCAATATTTCTTCTTGGAAGACTAGAATGGAACAATTTGTATTTATGTATATTGTATGTGTCGCAAGAGGGGTGGCCCGCTACATTATATATTTCCAATTAAATGTATTACTGTAATAAATCATGTTTTATACAATCACGCTTTTCGTCATGTTATTTATGACATTGATTTTTTGAAAGGCTTTCCTATTTCCCAATATATGTAACATTGAAATTAATAAATTTACCATGCAAATAAATTGTTACAATACAACAAAGTATTCAACTTATAAAGGGTTACAACAAGAAAAAGTTTCAAAAACTAACTCTACTACTTAAAATCTTTTGATAAAATTACATATATAGCCTATGACACCCAGGCCATTATTGCGTATCTATCGATACTTAATTCATTAAAATAGATTCAGTAGTTCAGATGCTACAGTGGAACATACATAGTAACGTAGACTGCCAAAAATTTGTAACATGCTGCTTTTTAATGTAGCTTTTTAGTGTTAATAATTTACTTCGAAATAAACAATAACGGCAAAATCTGGACGTCTAATACGCCCTTGCATACCCCTTTCAGAATATGGCAGCGTATGTATTCCATTGCATATAGATAGCTACTCACAAAAATCTACCATGAACCTGCGGCGTACATTTTGCAGATACGCAAGTTTGACTTCCGCTCTATCCAAATATTTGTGTATACATATTTATAGGGCACCAAACCCATTGATATTAAATTTGAAATAAAAATCGATGAAAGTAATTATTTTAAATTGCTTTTACTTAATCACTTTTAAATCTACACTTTCCTGTATTGTAGAATTCGAAAAGAAAACTCCGTTTGTTGAAATGTTTTTTTTTAATATTATTATTTATTACATATCATCGATGCGTGTGCGATATAGCGGAAGGGCCATTTTGCTGATACCGCGCAACAGCCTAAGGCAGTGCCGGATTTCTATTTTTTATGACTGTAGGCCACTTTATTTCCGCCGCCTCATGTACATATTTTTCTAAAATAAAAGTTTTCCATTTTTAGTAAAGAAGGCCTTAAAATTAAATAAACGAATGAATTAGTCATTACGAAAGACCGTAAAAAGATTTTTTAATAGCAAAATCATTTATAATATCATCATAGTTTATGGTGGCCATTGTGTCTGCTTCTATGTAGAGAAGAGCTAGAGAATTCATTTTTTCTTGAGACAATGAAGACCTTTGATAATTTTTCACGCGTTTTAAGCAGGAAAAACTCCTTTCTTCAGAACAATTTGTAGTCGGAGTAGAAAGTGCAATGCGGAGAGTTATATCCAATTAGGGTAAACATTAGACAGAGACTGATTCCTCAAAAACATTGAGAGACTGAGTACCTAGTGAGTTTGATCCAGGCTTCACTGCACAGTCTTCAGTCTGCAGTTTTATCAGAGCAAATGTGACTGTGAAAATGCACACATTCTTGAATCATCCTCTAAATCATTGGTATAATATTTCACACGAGACTTGGCTTTTTCTGCATTCTTCCAATAATTGAATCCTTCCTCGTCAAACTGTTTCCTGTTCGCAATAGATCCAAAGGCCGAACAGGGTCCACAGAATACGGGGCCTTTGCTTTCCGAATAGACGAGCCAATTCCTTTCTCTAACTTCATTTTTCTTCTTTTTTTATAAAATATATTTTTGGATAAATAACGGCGATGATCGGAATACATTCTCCCACTTTTTGTGAAATTACAGGATTTGTTTTAGGTACTCGAAACCATTTCTTGCAATAATATCTCTCGTTAAATCATTTATTTCCCATAAGGCTGGATCTCTGTTTAGTTTTAAGGTTGATTCAATTTCAATAAACGACGCAACAATAGCCATTTCTTCGCTGTCTGACTTTATATTACCACTTGTTGAAGGTCTTTCGGTGTCAGAATCAGAAGGATGAGCAGGTTTTACTGAACTCGAATGATCCGACTGATTACGATGGTACAGACTCTTCACCTCAATCGGAAGAAAACCTTGTTCATATTCATTTTCCTTACTACTACTAGTCCTCGAATTCGCTTGAGCAATACGTAAACTATCGCTGTTGTTTTCATTTCGATGCTTGCAAACCAAAACATTGGCGCGGTCGTTGGGCGTCGCGTCGGGCGCAGACGGCTGGGAGAGTGCTGGCACGAAGCAGGGGTTATTACGTTGCCACTGCCGCCCGCCCGCCTCGCTGCTCTCATCTATCGACTATCACTCACGCGATAATATAGGTTTCGATGGGAATGACTTTCTATATATTTTTTAAGTATAAAAAACCATGAAAAAGCCATTGGATGTGTTTACTTTTATCCTCTGAAATCAAGTAACTCTCCTCTGAAATCTGCCGCCCCTAGGACGCTGCCGCCCCTAGGCCGCGGCCTATACGGCCTATTTATAAATCCAGGACTGGCATAAGGCCCAAAATTGAAATATCGCCCCAGTGGATTCTTATAATGACTACATATTGGACTAACGAGTTATAGATCTAATGGATCAATTTACGTTACTTTCTTCTAACGTAAAATAAAAATAAGTTACTAGTTCGGTCCATAAAATATAGTCTAGGATTTCCAGTTTTTTGAACTGCTCGTCTGCAGTTTTGCAACGCACTGCGACGATATAGCAGATTGTTTATAGTTAGTAACAAATTTACTATTTTTAGTCGCAGATAAGATAATATGTTACTGTAGCGTACTTTGCTTTCCCGACAAGGTTAAACCGTAAACAAAAACAGATAAAAATTGGTTTACTCAGTTCTAGAACCGCAAATCCAGTGTTGTTATTGTAAACTTCGGTTTGTAGTTAATTTCATCTTCATCAGCCTATCGAAGACTACTGCTGGACATTGACCTCTACAAGTACATAGCACTTGCTTCGATCCAATAACTTCAGCAACATTAACTACTAGCTGAGCCCCGTGGTTCAACAGTAACTAGTCACAGAACCTAGTCTTAAAAAAGTAGCCTAAGTTAGTCCTTTTATGATCAGCTAACTGCCAGTGAAAGTCTCGTCAAAATCGGTCGAGCTGTTCTAGATAATACCCGGAAATGAAAAAAAAAAAAACATGTAAGTACCGTATACACTTTTATATGCATTTAGTGAAAAGCTCTTAATTTGAAATGACAAGCAGATACTTCAATTTTATTTATTTGTAGTTTTGGAGAAATCACATGATTCATTTCAGAAGTGAAATTGGTAAAAGCGTACGTACCTACACATTCACATCACACGTGATTTACCTAATACATATTACACTAACGAACAGCCCCCTTTTTTTCCGTGCGGAAATCCCCTAGGATACCACGCATGTCGGACTTGAACCGACTAAAACCGCACGTCGTCTCGGGTACTAGCAGCCACGCAACCAGCTGTACCCTATCAAGGAAAATCCTGGAACTAACAGCCCCCCTTAGCCAAGATGAGTGTTTTATTTCAATTCCTTTTCTACTATTGCTAACGCCTCTATTCTTTTGACTCACGACAAAACTTGTAGAGACGTAATGTCATCCCCATACATTTTTGGGTTTCTATTAACGTTTACGTTTGTAGGCAGTAACTTTGCTAGGAGGCCAGGCAGGTGTTTCAAAACGTTCAATGTACCTACCCTTTTACCATTAAATTAATGGCGTAAATCTCATAGCAAAGACTCGATTCTGTAAAATAGCTGCAAAAAAACATAAAGGTCTTCGCAAAGTAATTTTTTTTTCGAAAATCCTAACTGAAGTGTTACAATTCAATCTCAAGGTACTAGAGCCACGCTGATTTCAGCACGAACGGGCCGGCTCGAACGGGGCGGTACTACCCTCGCACAGAAAATCAACGTAACATGACAGCGATCATGCTGTCGTGTTTCGTTGGTGAGTGCGAGACCGGAGGCCCAATGATGCAGAAGAATGCATCACTAGCCCGCCACGCCATGGTGAGGGTAGCCATGCTGCATTGTTGCAGCATTCGCAGTATGGTGACCACTACTCTTGGATTCTACTTATGCTTTCCATCAAGCAGAGTAGAGTCATTATGGCAGGGCCAACACACAAAAAAAACTAAAAACAGTACCTACTGACAGACCTGACTATATTTCGTCAGTGCCTGACTGAACAACAATGCGTACTACAAAACATTAAATAAACCGCATTCTCTCCTCGGTGCAGGAACTTATTTTATTTATTTTAAACCTTGTTAGGTAATTGCTATATATATATACATACCTACTTGCTAACCCACGCAACTTCGTCTACTACGTCTCTTTCACTCATGCCCGACTCCTATTGGTCATAGCGTGCTGTTAATTTAGGCTCGCCAGCAAAACATATAGGTATTTTTAAAAAAACGTCAATTCGGTTAGATATTTTTGAACGGGACCCTAGAATTGTATACATATGTTTATAACTAGCTTTCGCCCGTAGCTTCGCTCGCATTTAATAAGAAGTATCTTATGTTACTTTTAATATCTCCAAGAATATGTGTACAAAGTTTCATGATGATTGGTTTAATAGTTTTCCCGTGAAAGCGTAACAATCAAACTTACATTCACAATCTATCTATACTAATATATAAAGCTGAAGAGTTTGTTTGTTTGTTTGTTTGTTTGTTTGAACACGCTAATCTCAGGAACCGCTGGTCCGATTTGAAAATTCTTTCGGTATTGGATAGACCATTTATCGAGGAAGGCTATAGGGTACATATCATCACGCTACTACTAATAGGAGTGGAGCAACAATGAAGAATGTTTCAAAAACGGGGGAAATTTTCACGCTACGGGCAATATAAGGCGCAAACGAGGTTGCGTGGGTCGGCTAGTACTAATATATAAAGCTGAAGAGTTTGTTTGTTTGTTTGTTTGAACACGCTAATCTCAGGAACCGCTGGTCCGATTTGAAAAATTCTTTCGGTGTTGGATAGTCCATTTATCGAGGAAGGCTATAGGGTATAAATCATCACGCTACTACTAATAGGAGCGGAGCAACAATGAAGAATGTTTCAAAAACGGGGGAAATTTTCAGGCTACGGGCAATATAAGGCGCAAACGAGGTTGCGTGGGTCAGCTAGTTATTTTATAAAACTAGCTGATCAAGGTAGCGTGTTAAAATTTTCCCCCGTTTTTGAAACATTCTTCGTTAGTGCTCTGCTCCTATTGGTCTTAACGTGATAATATGCAGCCTACGGCCTTAGTCGATAAATGGACTATCTAAAAATGAAAAAAAAAAACAAATTGGACCAGTAGTTTCTGAGATAAGCGCGTTCAAGCAAACAAACTCTTCAGCTATATATACGAGTATTAGTATAGATAGTGTATTCTTATTTATGTTTCTCTGATTTTAGTGTCATTTGTATATTACGTAGATACCAAATTTTATTCAAATTGGTCCAGCCGTTTGAGCGTGGCGAAGTAACAAACATACACACTCACAAACTTTCGCCTTTTATTAGTGTGATATAGGATTAGAATTAACTGAGTTATACATACATAATTATGATATATTAAATATAACTGAACATCGTGGTGCGGTTTTTGTTATAGGTTTAATTAAGTAAAATGTCTGTTTGTAATTTTAAATTAAGAACTTTTCACTAAATGCATATAAAAGTGTATACGGTACTTACATGAAAAAACAATTTTGTCTTCCTGTCTAGCTATAGCTGTCTGTTCCCGCTAATCTCTGAAACGGCTGGACAAATTTTAACGGGATCATTACCGGCAAATAGTTGACGACATAAGGGATAATTTCGGCTACTTTTTTAAAAATTACAAACAAGCACTTCAGTTTTATTAATTTGTACGGGTATAGATTGATAGGACTATTATTTAGGATTGCTTAAAAAGTAGACTAGAAATACAGTGACAATTAAACAATTTCACTTTGTTTCATGTGAAAAACTAGTAATAATTCTTAAAACAACTGACTGCATCAATATCTGCCATCTTTATTAAATTGAGTTAGTTTTTGTTTTTGGTGTAGATATCCAGTGTCACTCTCACGACAAGACGAATCTAGTGACACCACTCAGATAACACACGACAAGCCGTAGGGTCTAGCGCGTGCCAAAGAAATATACACACATACATACTTTCGAAAAACATAACCCTTTGGAGAGAGCTCCAAGGTAAGATGAGATGACTTCCCTCTTGCTAATCACCTCACGTATATATAGACAATAGACACCCTCTTTAGTTGTTCGTAGCTTGTTATGAATAGAATTATTTTCACGCATAAATGTCACATTTCATAATAATATTATTTATTCCTGCTGTCTATTTACATAATGCTAATAACAGATACTAAATCTGTGCAGTTTATTATGTAGTAATGATGCTGTCAGTCGTGAGCCGATTATTGAATGAGTATATTGCTCTAGTCGGTATTTTTTTAATATGATAATACGGATGTATGAATCATCTCGCTTCCTACTAAGTTACTACTTATTAGACATGATCTCACAATATCGTTAATAACTACTTCACACTAATATTTTTAGTAATTTAGACTAAGCTAAAAAAATGTTTTAAAGTACGTATTCCTTTTTTTTCTTTTAATAAGACAACGCCGAAGCTGCGAACGAAAGGTAGTTATAAACATATGTAGGCAATTCTAGGGTCCTGTTGTTGATTACGATGAGCTCTGAAAACTATCTAACCGAATTAACGTTTTTTTTTATATATCATCACGCTATATATCATACCTACAGGAGTGGAGCACCAATGAAGAATGTTACAAAAACGGGGGAAAATTATCACGCTACGGACAATAGGAGATGCAAACGTGGTTGCGTGGGTCGGCTAGTTCATATATATGTATTTAAATCAGTTGTCTAGTACCCATAACACAAGCTCTGTTTAACTTGGGACTAGATGGCGTTGTGTGTTAGATTTCCGAAATATTTATTTATTAATCTATGCAAATAAATAAAATTGGGCTGTCTGTTTGTATTATTAAAATAACCACTTTTTATCCGACTACGGCAAAGCCAAAGGAGGGTTATGATTTTGACAGGCTATGTATGTATGTTCATTTGTTCCCTCCTAGCTCCTAAACTACTCATTAGATTTGTACAAATGAGGTGTCTCTAGAAGCGTCATGATCGTCTTCTGGTTATAGGCTATATGACGTGTCACTGAATTGAATGTGGCGCCCTCTAGCCGACATAAAGTACTGTATTAAAAACTAAATTTGGAATAAATATGCCGTGTTTGGTATCATTGGAAAGGGCATTACTTGTACATTTCAAAAATATATATATTATTAGCATTTGTTCGTGACTTTCTCCGTATTTATTCTATAAGTGTGATATTTCTATGGTACCTATTTAAAATAAATTTTGCACAACAAAAAATATTAAAGAGGCACCAAAACATTTTAAATAAAAAAAAGTAAAAACTAAAACCCAACTACGACAAAAAACGACGCTTAAAAAGTATGAAACAAGTTTCAAAAGCCTTAGTCACGCGTTGTTTAAGTGTACACTCGTAGTTGGGTTTTAGTTTTTACTTTTTTTTTTACTAAATGCATATGTATGTATACACGATACATATATGTACCAAAAATGTAGTTAATTTTTTTTTTTTTGTCGGTCTTTCTGTTTGTTCCGGGTAATCTCTGGAACAGCTACACCGATTTTGACGGGACTTTCACTGGCAGGTAGCAGATGATCCAGGGAAGGCTACTTTTTTTAGATAACCGCGGGACTCAGCTAGTTATTTATATAAATGTTAAAAAGAAAGCATCTGCCATGGTTTTATATAAATTGCTCTGCTCTTTCTATGAGAATTACAAAACTTCCTAACTGTAAACCAATAATACAGAAGCATTTGAATAGGCCGCCTTAGTATGAGGCACTATGCTGCATTGTAGCGTTGTATACATTCGCAATGATTATGGTGACAACTACTCTTGGATTCTGCTCATGCTTACCATCTGGCAGAGTAGAGTCACTCATATTACCAATATCAAAGGCCAAGTGTTTTATGTACTTATTAATGTGTCATACGAGGTGACTGTTTAATAGCCACTAGTTGATGAAGTCAGTCTTTATGACTAAAATAGAAGTTAATGTATGATACTGATTAAGTAATGCTGTGACGTCGCGTCATCAGCTTGCTCGTTGCTGCGTCATACACTTCAACATGCCAGCATTCACTTGGCTGTTTATTTTTAGAACGATGATAAAATGCTAATGAAACATTAATCATCAAGTCCTACTAAGAGAGTAGCAGTTCAAGTACTTATACTTACCTGATATCGATCCCTTTTACTTCATATTCATATCCATAAGGTATTCTAACTTTTTAAAATATTAAAATAAATAAAGGGAAGGGACCGAAGGACTCGTCACCTTGTCGCCATTCTAAATATAGCAAGCCCACGCAATTGCAAGTGCGACATTTAGGGATTGTAGTGGAAGTCCCCTTCGACTCTCGATTCTGTCCTTAACTACTTTTCCCCTATACAAGAATTTGCATTTACTGGAGTTAATGGTACACAACTCAATTACCTAAGTAGTAAATAATGCAGTGATGCAACTATATACGATTAAGTTAAAAAAACGTATATCCGTGTGGGACGGATTAAGTATACATAGTGTGACGACCCCTATTAATCCCATGGGTGTCGTAAGTCGACTAAGGAAAAAAGTATGCAGGATAATGTCATTGCTTAGAGCAGCCAGCAAGCTTCTGATTGGGCTTCGGATTGGTTGATGTATTTCCCGCCACATCAGCCATGCAAATTGGTATGTGCTTCCACCAATCAAAATCTTACATGAGGGAGATGGACACTACCTACACTTAGTCTCTCTCTACTACGATCATGCTTTCCGCCAGTTCGGCTGCCCCTCCAGCTAGGTATATATTATAATATGCTCTAAGTATCACTGCAAAAAGAAGGAAAACTTGAAACAAACCATTTTATTTAATATTATTTATTCATGACCATAGATACAACAATCTTTCAGTCGCATACATAAAGGGTTTAAACTTAAAATATTAAAATGGTTAGAGATACTTATTGTTAAATTACATTTTTATGGTTTTACATGTAAATATTAATAAATCTATTATTCATTCTGTTTTCACATAGAAACAAACCATTTACCGACCTATGATACCAGGCGAAAAAATCTTTTCGAAAGAGAGACTCATGTCCTGACTACTAAAAGCTGTTGATGTAATACGTAGGTTATTCTTCTAATAACTGTTTATAAATGTACCTAACCCTAACTAGTTATCACTGTTCCATAAATGGTTTGTAGGTTTTTGGAAATATTTATCAAGTCTTACAGTCTGCGATAATATCTTTCAAGCTAAGATTACACCCATCACCCAACACGCAAGTTTACCATTAAGTACATAGTTAAAAATTACAATACACACATTGGGATTTTCGTGTTTAAATAGGCTTAATACCGAGAAGCACTCGAGGTGTTTGGCACACACAGTTTTTGCATAAAAAGCCTTGCATACGACACAATTTAAAGCGCAATTTAACTGGTTCTTTTTAACTATTCTATTATGCACATAAGAAATCGTAAATCTGATGAATAGGAAAAATTGTATTGAATGAAAGCCCTCTCAAGTGGGCCAAAAACAGGTGTACCAACTTGTTTTTCAGCACAAGGGATTGACTCTGTCATGCTTCAATGAAATACTTAATTACTCCGAAACTCTGCCATTATACGGTTACAAGTTACAATTCTCGGACAATAGGTACACACTTCCTTGTTTACACAATAGTTCCAGAGAATTTTTGACCTATCTAACGTAAATTATATAAATTTACCTTGTATTTATATAGTATACGAATATTATTCCTTTATACTCGACTAGTTGTTGCCCGCGGCCCCGCCCGTGTATTTGTCGGTTATCGTGGCAAACAGTAGCCTATGTGTTATTCTGATGTATGAGCTATATACTGTAAGGTTTCAATCCAAATCCGTTCAGTAGTTTTGGCGTGAAAGAGTAACAAACATCCATCCATCCACACTTATAAACTTTCGCGTTTTTAATATTAGTAGGACTACGGCAAAGCATAAGGCAATAGTTTTACAGTCCATGTATGTTTGCATGTTCCATAGTAGCGCCTAAACTACTAAACCGATTTTAATAAATGAGGTGTTAATTTTTTCGTAATAGTGGCCCAGAGGACTTATGCTATGTACCTATGTAAATTTTAATTATAAAAAATATTGTTATTGTATATTATTTATACCTAGTTTTTAAACATTGTCTTGTTTTTTGTTATGTCGTATATCCATCCATTATTATTTGTTGCTGTTTGCTTAGTTTTGATCTTCAAGAGTAGGCCTAGTTGGCAGTTCATGCTTTTAATCTAAATCACTTGGTCACTAATGTAATTTCAGAAATTAAACATTAACTTTCACTTTGTTTTAGGTAATAAAACATTACGTGGGTTTTTAAAACAATCTTCTCATATACTATACATAAAAACTCGGTCACCTTAATGCTACACATTTGAAACTTTTCAAATTAAATTATGTATTTGTTTCTTGTTAAGTCTACTTAATTCTAATTAATGTAAGATTTTCAAGAAAAAAAAGGTCTGTTAAGAAACAGGTCATAACAATTACAGTAATAATGCTTTAGAAAATAATAAAAAATAAAAATACTAAGTATCTAACTCGAATTGTCATTATTTCAATACTTATGTACTTTTTTAATTTAATTTTTAATTACCTTAGAATTAAATTAGCTTTATCGTTAACAATAATAATTGGTAAAATGTTTCTTTAATATGTACTAAACATAACATTGTACCTACTCTGTGTACTAAACTGTGCGTTTCATTTTACGATGTAGATCCATATGTAGAACCATAATTTAAAGACTATTCAGTCAGGATCAGGACTCCGGTCGAATATACTTGAATATACCTACTTACTTTAGTCAGTAGCTGTCGCGACGCAGGCTTTTCCGTCGACCTCCCCTTGCGGCGGGTGGTGGGCATGTCGATGAACGATGACATCATCGCCAGCGAATAGCTTACGTGGCGCGGAGTCTGGCAGGGGTCGTCAAACGAGGGTTGTTTATGATCCATTTCATTACTAATATTATAAATTCTAAAGTACATAACTCTGACTTTCTGTCTGTTACAATTTCACGGCTAAACCGCTTCACCGATTCCACTGAATTTAGGAGGGAGATACTTTAATTTTTGAGGAAGGACATAGGCTACTCTTCAACGCGATAGCCGACATACACGCTGGCAGACCCGCGGGCAAAATCTAATCAATGATAAATATTTTTAGTTAATTATAAATTGTTGAAAGTCTATCGATGCCCGTAATTAGGAAATACTTCCCTGGGAGCTAGGCTAGATATTAATATTGGTTAGTAGAATGCTTAATGTATTCAAATGTGCAAATGGTTGCATTTGTAACAAACTACAGATAAAGTTGAAGTCAAATCAGTTTAAATAAGATATCTTTGAAATATTTGAGTTGGAAATTGATAAACATTATGTAATTTTAGAATCAATTTCATATCAAATTCAATGTCAATAAAAAGGTTGACATTTCATATCGTAAACCATTAGAAAATGTCGGGATCTTATTCTGTATAAAACACATACCTACAGAATCAACTTTAGAATATCGTCCTACAGGTAAAAAATACATTACTTATTATGAGAACGTAAACAAATCAGATTTAACAATCAAAATTTTCAACTATTACTATTCTTACCATTATAAAAATAAAGACGAACAGAATAGTAATATAATGTGTCGCAAACTTGATGGTTCTAAAAAACATTGCTATGCATCATGCATCAAACTGTTTATATCCCCTGACTGGCCAAAGCGAGAGAGCTGACATAACCAACATCGACCTCACTCACCGCCGTGCCGCGCTTCGTTCGACGATCGACGAGTTGCGTGTATTTCGGAATTCGGTTCGTAGTGGTTTGGGTGTGTCGACTATAAAAAAGTACGTACTCTTTTATTATTTCATATCGGTGTTTCACTACAATTAAATATTAAACATCGAGATAAAAACTTTAGTGCTTACTATATTAGTATTTACAACAGTATCTAATTAAAGTATAGGTCGATATTTGCCGGTACGCGGTGCCGCGTCCGTGTTTGTTACTCTCTAAAAGCCGGTCTTCGTTAGTTGGAATCGTTTTATTTTTAGCGCATACGTGAAAGCAGTTGTTTGTAATATTATTTTCTGTTCTTCAGGTATCTATCAACATGAGTGGACAACAGTATTATCCCTACAAGGTAAGTAATCCACCTACAATATTACTTAACCACCTAGCAGGTAGTGTAGCTATGGCTACTTTGAGTAGATAGATTTCTCACGGGATGATGTCATGTTCGATGAAGGTTATTTAGCAGACACAATGTTAATGAATGAGCGATATGCCACTTATAAATAATTTTATCTAACTTACACTATATTAAAGTTTAATTAAATATTTCAATCTTTACTTTTACTGCAATATTATATTTGCCTCGCGTCACAGGTTGCGGCTATGTAAATTTTCTATAACTTCCCACAGAAATTTTTGGCGAGGTCGCACACGCCCTGTTTCCCCATCGTTCCTCGAAATCATGCCAAGGTCAATAGAATGGGACTACCTACTCATTTAATCTAAGGGGAAAATACCGAGCCATTCTGCCGATATCTGGAAATGGCATTGTTATTTTTCATGATTTACAAACATCACCTGATGCGACCTTGAAAGCAATACATATTGTACAGGCTGCATATTATTACATGCATTTAAAATATAAAATTGTATTATATATTTCTAGACGAAATGCAAATGCAAAATGAACTACTCATTTATTTATGTTGGTAAAATATTCTAGAATCTAATTAAACTGAAATTCTCGTTATGTTTTTGTTTTTAAAATTTATAAAAATCGAGGAAATTAGACGACTCAAGTCTACACATTTTATAGTTGTAACATCTATGTGTATATTTTGAACAGTGCACCCCCACCGTGTACCCAGCAGAGCCTTTTGACCCTGCTGCGGATGCGGAAACTCTGCGGAAGGCCATGAAGGGCTTCGGCACCGACGAAAAGGCAATCATAGACGTCCTTTGTAGACGTGGTATTGTACAGCGTCTTGAGATCGCCGAGACCTTCAAGACCAACTATGGCAAGGTAAGCATGGGTCCATTTTACCTGGGAAGTCGTAATATTCACAATCCGGTGGCTTTATATCTGTTATTTACATATAACATAAAATAAAAACTGAGGTAAGTATTTATTGTTGATACATATTATTGCAAAAAAAGTAACATTTCGATTTTTCGGTGTACCATTATATTAACGTCTAACGGATTCAATAGACAATAACATAAAAAAATGCTAAATTTCAAATCAATTAACTAAAAGCCCTAAAGGAAATACTACTACGGTCATAAATAAGCACAATAATCAAATTACAGCGATGTCTGCAGGCTTGCAACACTCACTATTTTTGAGTTTGGGGGACGACCCTAGTCATTACCAGTGCAAAAAAATTTGATAACCGTATATTTTAAAAATAATGATAGATCGTTTAAAATTTGCTAAAAAAAAGTTTGTAGTACTAGTAATTAGTTATTACGAGTATTAAGTTAATATATTATTATTATGTAACTTAGAAATTGGAGTATAATAATTCACTTTCACTGTAGGTACTTTCACAAACATTTATTATACTTTTAATGAAAAATGACATAACGGCAGAAATATAATATCATCTACATTTAGAATATTTATATTACGCAAGTTACTAGTTCTGTATGCATTATTTTTTGTTGTAGTATACAAACGGAAGTAAAAATATTTGCCTACGTCGCATGTCAGTTTTGACTTTTGTATATTTTTTCACAACACCAATTATCTGGAATCTGGGGAAACCCTACATAAAATCGATAAATATTTATATGAGCGTGGCGCTATATTCTAGCTCGAATACAATTTTTCTGGGATCTGGGGAAACCCTACATAAATTCGATAAATATTTGGGATTGACTGCCTCGGTGGCGCAGTGGTAGCGTACGCGACTGCTGTTCTAGAGGTCTCGGGTTCGATTCCCGGGTCGGATCAAATGTTTGTATGATCTGCAAATATTTGTTTCGGAGTTTGGGTGTTTTCTATCTATAATATGTATGCATTTACAAAAAAAAAAGTAATAAGTATTAATATCAGTTGTCTAGTACCCATAATACAAGCTCTGCTTAGTTTGGGACTGGATGGCGTTGTGTGTTAGATGTCCGAAATATTTAAATATTTATTTATTTATTTATATGAGCGTGGTGCTATATTCTAGCTGGAAAGTTAGATAGTTATGACTCGAAAGTCATTAGTATTGCGTTTATGCGTTTCGTGTATGGCATTAAAATGAATATAAATTGGAAAGATCCGTGTCGTGTCGCGTAACCACCAAAATTTAATAGGTAATTACATTTTTGAACCGTTTGGGGTAGAGATGCTAGGGTTCATGGGGTCCGAGTGCTCGCGCTATGTCTAAACAACTAGTTAAGCAACTGATTGATGCTTCTCGCGATCAGAAGGCTGGTCCTTTTCTAGCACAGAGAATCGGCATTGCCATTCAACGTGGTAATGCTGCCAGTCTTTTGGGAACGCTACCAGTAGGCGAAGATGTGAAGTTTTTGACGCTTGTATGTTAATATTGTTATTGTTTTTTTTTATTATTTTATTATTATAGGTTTCTGTATTACTTATGTAATAATTGACTTCTAACAGAAAGTAAAAACATTTGAACTGCGGAGAAAAATTGTACACATTTTACGTAATTGATAGTAAGGTGCACGACCTTAATTATCTTAATTTTCAAATTATCAAGTATTTTAAAACACAGTCAGGTTACCTTGTAACGACTAGTAAATGGTTTAATTCGTAGCATTGACCTTGTTAAACAGTCTTCCGTTGACTTAGTCATTGCTGATTCACAACACAATACGTTCCACTGACTGCATTGAAATTCAACGATTTTTCCTTCTCAAGTTCCGAGCTGAACGTTGTGAATCATTTAACATTATGTAGGTGGTAGGTGTTCAAATTCATAGTTCTTTACCTGGCTAATTAGCTCTTGAGCTATTATAGTCATTTTAGAAGTTCGTTCATCGACTACTCTATTCGAGTTCTCGTAAACCTTACTACGTTACGTTACTAAAGTGGATGATAATTTGCGAACGATTTTTTTTCCACTATCATTTCTGTTTAAAAACGTATGAACTTCGATCAACAATACTACTGTACTACTACAATACTGGGTACTATTGTAATGTTGATCGAAGCGTATGATTTTAAATACGTAAGTTTGCCTATTTATGTTAAAATTATATTGTTTTAAACCTGAGATAACAGATATAACGTTCGTCGGAGATCTGTCATTGGTGTTTTCCCAATGACATTATGAGATTGAAAAACACAATCAGACCTGTAGATGTTAGATTACATGATTTTAAATTTCGACAATATTTTGATTTTACAACCTTGAAACAGGAAGCCAGGATATCGTGCGCTATTTCATTTGACCAATCAGCGCGAGTGGTGTCAGATGTTCATAAGTCATAAGTGACTATTGTAAACTCCCTAATATTTTCCTAACTGTTTCAGTTTCAACTTATGCAGTTTGAACTTGCAAATGTTTCATAGCAAGATTTCCGCCTTAGTCATTTGCCGTTAAAGATAACTTTTATTTGACCCTAAAGTTATTCTATCATTTTAGTATTATCACTTTTACCATACGTAGAAAATGGTGGTGATTCTCTTATTGTCACCACTAAACTAAATCTCACTAAAATTTGTTGTTGGATTATATACTTTAATGTCATTTACTTACAGTCCATTTTTCAATATCTCATGTCTTAGCTCGCACTACCTATAATATTTAGTTTAGTACAGATGAAAAGTTTATCAGAGGTACAAGCTTGTCAATTAGTAAAAAAAATAAACTAAAAAATAATAACGTAGTAATTTAGTAGGCATAAATAAATAAATATTTCGGACATCTAACACACAACGCCATCTAGTCCCAAGCTAAGCAGAGCTTGTGTTATGGGTACTAGACAACTGATACAAATACATATATATTTTTTTTTTGTAAATACGTGCATATTATACATAGAATGTATGTACTTAGACGACGTCGTTTAGTGCGATATGTCAAGTTTTACAAAACTGCATTAGAATCCGTTGAGGAGTTTTTAAAGATCTACACAACAGACAGCGGACGCGACTTCATTTTATTTAATTATTTTTATTTACAACTTTATGCACAAATGCATGCATCGGCGGACTTAATGCCTAAGGCATTTTCTGCCAGTCAACCGGTTGGGCAATGTAGAGAAAACATGAGGTAGGTGCACTTCAAGGGCGAAAACTAGATGATAGTAGCTTTAAAACAGTTATACTATTTAATCTAATAATGCTAATAAATACAGTAAGACACATATATACACATACATATATGATACATATATATTCATACATATACCACAATAGGAGATAAAATGCAAGGTTATGAACTAAGAGCTCGCCAGTGCCGCCAATTCACCTAGTAAGAGCTCCTTCACTTTCATTTTGAAGGAGTTACGGTTCCTAGCCATCCTGGCTTCCAGAGGAAGCGCATTCCACAAGAGGACAGACTGTACTATAAACGAAGAGCCGACAAACCCAGTGGTGTGAGAAGGACAAAGTAGAAGGAGATTGTTTGACGAGCGAAGGTTTCTGTTGTGGTTGTCACTTAAAAATTGAATTTGTGATGTTAAATAAGTAGGAGGGAATGGGGAATTGAGGATAGTATACAGGAATGTGAGAGCGCGCAATTTCCTGCGTTGACGAATAGGTAACCATTTGAGCTGGGAGCGAAAACTGGAGATATGATCATACTTACGAAGGTTAAAAATAAATCGAATGCAGTTATTGAGAAGACGGTCTAGCTTGTTGAGGAGATCTGCATTCAGGTCATAGTAGCACACATCACCATAGTCGATTAAGGGGAAGATTAGAGATTGCACGAGCGCTACCTTAGTTTTCGTGGGAAGGAAATTTTTTAGGCGGTATAACGTTCTTAGGATGCCAGTTACTCTCAGACATACGTATGTAACTTGATCACACCAGGTTAGACTGCAGTCGAGTTGTATTCCCAAGTCTTTTACCGTTGTGCAGATGGGTATAGCGGTACCATTGAATATGATTTTCGGTAGCATTTCAGTACTGACCTGGGCCATCGAACGGCGACTGCCGATTATTGTGGCTTGGCACTTTGTCGGGTTAACAGATAATCCAAACCTCTCCGACCAATCCTCGACGGCCTTAAGGTCTGTGTTTATTTTGTCGATAGCTGTTGCTAAATCCCTCACGTTAGCTTGTGCATACAGTTGCAAGTCGTCAGCATACAGATGATACGCACTGCGAAGTTCAGGTGTTAAGAGGTTAATAAACAGAGCGAAAAGCAGTGGAGAGAGTATACCGCCTTGAGGAACGCCAGTGTCAACGTCTCGCCAACTCGAGGAGAGATCATCAACTCGTACGGACTGCTGGCGTCCCCAAAGATTTTCTACTAAGTATATAAAGATTCTAAACAAAAATTATACCTAGTTAAGTATGTTAAAGGGATATAATATAATACCTACACAACAACCTACATACCTTCACATTACCTACACTATACATACCTTGGCGCGCGCTATGTTTAAACTCCTAGCTAAGCAACTGATTGACGCTTCTCGCGACCAGAGGGCCGGTCTTTTTCTAGCACAGAGAATCAGCATTACCATTCAACGTGGTAATGTTGCCAGTCTTTTGGGAACGCTACCAGTAGGCAAAGATGTGGAGTTTTTGGACGCTTGTATGTAAATATTGTTATTGGTTTTTAATTATGGTTATGTACATAGGTTTCTTATGTAGTAACTTACATAAAATTTTCATTTCGATGAAAAACATTCTTTCCTTTTAAGAGTTCCGTAGCCAAATGGCAAGACACGGAACCCTTATAGATTCGTCATGTCTGTCTGTCCGTCCGTATGTCACAGTCACTTTCTTCCGAAACTATAAGAACTATACTGTTGCAACTTGGTAAGTAGATGTATTTTGTGAACCGCATGTGTACTTAGAACTGAAACTCAAATTTTTTTTTTCTATAAACTCGTGTGTGTTATCTATCTATGGATAGGTATTCAAAAATGATATTGAGGTTTTTGACATCATTTTTTTCTAAACTGAAGAAATAGTTAGCGCGAGAGACACTTCCAAAATAGTAAAATGTAGGTCTCCCCCCTCCCCTGTAACTTCTAAAATAAGAGAATGATAAAACCAAAAAAAGTATATGATGTACATTACCATGCAAACTTCCACCGAAAATTGGTTTGAACGAGATCTAGTAAGTAGTTTTTTAATACGTTAAACCGCAAAAAAATACACTATTATTAAAACATCGGTCAAAGTTACGAACTACAGGAACTTTTATATTATGTACACTTGCTGTTTGTATGCACACTTGTATACTTGCTGTTTCGGAACCCTTCATGGGTGAGTCCGACTCGCACTTGGCCGCTTTTTTACAATAATGATGTCAGTAAAGTCTACATTCGATGAATAATATGTATATATATGTTATTTAAGTTTACTAAATCAGAATAAAAAGCCAATTAAAATGAAACAGGATAAATCATAACAAGGAAAATTATTGCAATAGTTTGCTCATTAACATAGTAAATAGGTATTTTAAATATTTATAGTAATCATTTTCATCCAAAAATATTAAGCTATACGATGGTTACTACTTACTACATTTTATACTGTTACGTTGTGCGGTAATTGAGTTAGAAAATTACATACAACCTCATTCAGTCAAGAACTAATGCTTATTTATACCAACTTCGTATAGCACGGTTTTATGGTGTTTAATTTCTAGGACTCGCCATTATAAAATATTGATTGTAATGGCAGTTACGGGCCGCGCAAGCTTTCTTTCAAAAACATGCAATGTTGCCAACATGTTCAATTCTTTGAATTTTATTATTATACCCATGATATCATATTGTAATTTAGTTTGGTATATAAGCATAAAGTTTAAACTCTACATTTTCTTTCGTTGTTTTCTGGTATTTACTTTTTCAGTTTGTTATTATTAGTTTTTCATACTGGAACTAGAATATTCATCTTGTTAATGTTAAAATAATATAATAAATCTGGCATTCGTAACGAGGTCATCTATTATATTGTTCACCTATACTTTATTCTTACTTTTTCTATACTATATTATATAAAGAGGTAAAGTTTGTGCGTTTGTGACGTTCTAGCGGGTAATCTTTGGATCTACTGAAACGATTTTGATAATATAATTCTTTTACCAATAGAAGGCTACTTTTTTTGTGAGTAACATAGAATATTAATAACCCGAAAAGTGGAAAAAAATTTCGTGGTAGCCGGATTTGCAAAGTAAATCGGAGAAAAAAATGTTTTCCGCCCAACGTAGTGGGCACGGGTCATCTAGTTCTTTATAATTAGGTAAACCTTTTTGATTCATTTATTTCCAAGCATCTTTCATGTAATATTGAGTAGATATTATTGAAATGAATTCTTACATGTGGGAAACTTCAGTCGGGTGCCTAAAATTATCATATTTTAAATTGTACCACATTTCAAGCATTGTTTTTGGTGCTATACAAGACACTTGTCAGAGTCAATGCTTTTTTTAATTTTAAATATTAAAATCCTTAACAATAAACCCAATACTTACTCACTAGAAAACTATGCCTTGCGCCACTGCATGTATTCTTGAAATAAATGCTTTGATAAAACGCGAGCATTATTGCACGCCTTCGAGAATGTTATCGTATACCTAGTTGTAATCGTGTATCATGCAGCAACTACTTTTGTTCTATTGTGTAGAAATTAATTTACTCTTTCACAGTTACACGTGTCGATCGTATATATAGTGTAGCCAATTGGAGCACTGAATAGGCAAATGAGTTTTAATTAAAGTGAACGACAAATTACTACAGTTAGCGTAAAATTATTGATTCTTAGATGTAAGTCTGCCTGTCCTAGATATCCTGTGTAATAAAACGTAAGTATACCAGGACAATGTCCTGGTATACTTACGTTACGTTTGCCTACGCTATGATTAAGTGCAGGAAGTATACTTACTTATTCTAAGAAGTTGAAGCAAATATTGGAGACCATGACGTATTACCGGTTTCAGATAGGCACGAAGACACTGCACAGATAGGCAATCCTTATGAATATTATAAATTCGAAAGATTTTTTCTGTCTCTTCACTGATTTCAATTAAATTTTACAGGGAGATACTTTGATTCTTGAGGAAAGACATAGTTTAGATTAATCTTTATTAATCACGATAACCGACAAACCCGCGGACGGAGCCGCAAGCACAATCTAGTTTAAATAATTAAAAAATATTGTAGAATAGCTGTGCCAGCTACTTCGTACACGTGATAATTGGATTTTCAAGTTATTTTTACTTTTTCACCGTTTAAACCTTCCCTAGACTACGCCAACATTTCAAAACCTAAATCAGCTAAATCGGCCCGGCTGTTTTTGAGTTTGAGCGAGAATTGCTGTTCGTTTAACAGCAATTATTTTTTGTAGATATAAGAATATTACGTTGAAGAGTAATCTAAAGTACCTATTCTAATTTTATATTTTAAAATGTTAAATCCACGTAGATTGTGTCGATCTTTATTTTACGGTAAAGGATAGTGACGTAAATGGAGTCCCTGAGATATAAAACTGTACTGCCTGTGTAGAAACAACCAGTTTATTATATATTTTGTTCTAGGATCTGATCAGTGAACTGAAAAGCGAGCTCAGTGGCAATTTAGAGAACGTGATCGTTGCTCTCATGACCCCACTGCCGCACTTCTACGCCAAGGAGTTGCACGATGCTGTTGCGGGGATTGGCACTGACGAAGAGGCTATCATCGAGATCCTCTGCACACTCTCAAACTACGGCATCCGTACCATCTCAGCTTTCTATGAACAGCGTAAGTACTTTTGCTTTCTGTAATCTATCTGTAAGAGATCGCCATGTAACTTTTGTTGTCTATCTGTTTGCATGTAGAATATGAATTCAAAAATGAAAATACACAAATAAAATTATTGGAAATAACATTTCAATTACTATAAAAATTATTAAAAAAAACGGATAAGGATATTAAGTACAAATATCTACTTTCCTGATTCAAGATATACTAGATATACGAGTAATTTACCTAGTTTCATACCGTTCTAGAGCGGTAGCCTACAAACACAATATCTATTACTTTAATAGCGACACACGACACTGGAACCGGCAGTATGTGCAATGCAGTAGCTAATGATTTAAGTAGGTCATCATTGCGTTATACCTAAAAATATGAATGTAATAAATATGTTATTATATTGGAATTCCTTATGAAAGATATTTATTATTTGGACAAAAAATTAAGTACAACATACTTAGGTTTCGTTATAGCATTTGGCATTATCTAAATAATTTTTTTTTTTTATGTTTGCACTCATCGAACAAATGAATAAAAACAAATTTTGTATATACGAAGTATTATTTTTAATTTCAATTAGATTTTAAAAAGGCTTTCAATTGTGAATGAGAGCATGACGTATGTCCAGTTTATGAGAACGGATGTACTTTTAAGGTTTATGCTAAATACTATTAAAATAAATGTTATAATTGCTATATATTTTAATACGGCCTGACTCGACCCGATAGATACCTTGGCCTTGCAGAAAACCTTTATTAAGTAATTCTTTCCTTTACGGAGTGTGGTAGTAAACAGTAATAATAAAACATTAGACCAGGTGACGTCTAGAAGCAATTTAAACTATAAAATAATCATAATAACAAGAAAAAATGTAATCCAAGTATGTAAAACTTTTGATAAAATTTATATAGCCTATTTTACCCGTACATCATTATTACGAATTGAGTAGTTTAAGAGCTATGGCGGAACATACATACATAGACTGACAAAAGTTATCCTTCCTTTTGGATTCGCTGTAGTCGGGTAAAACATTCTTTAAAGTAGCCTGCCCGCAAAAGTTGTTATGATTTCTGTAAATACTTGTTATTTAGATTGTACCGCCATTAACATTTAAATACTTGTATTTAAATCGCCAGAAGCGGGAAAGTAATTAAATCTAACACATGTCGTTTGTCAAAATCGTTATCGGTTCATTCATGCTTGTATGTCGATAATTATTTTGGGCGATTGGTTAAAACGATAAAAATATCGGAGCTTATTTGCACGCATATGGATGAACTAAAATAATTGTAAACGAAATAACGACTACATAAAATATAAATATTAACTTACAATAACATCTATAGGTTCAAATAAATAAAATAAGGAGTGTATGTTTGTAATATTAAAATAACCGCTTTTAACTAAATAATAAATAAATATTTCGTACACGAATTCTGCTCGATTCTGCTTATGCTTTCCATCAGGTAGAGTAAAGTCATTTTGGTAGGACCATACATAAAAAAGACAAAACACATGATAGTGCCCATCACATAATTATATAGGTATCCTGGTTGGGAGTCGTACCCGCGACCTCCAGGGATCACTGAGCACTAAATCAGTAGGCCTCAACATCTAAGTAACTAATATCGAATAGGATGCGAGTTTTTGCTACTGCATAACATAATATAATACAAGAACATTCGTCACCACTACAACAGTTAAAAATATTCACCTTAGCAAAAACTACACGGAAATAAAGTAACCAAAAATATGGCTTTACAATGACTCTTGAAGTTTTATCATAAGTATTCTGACATTGTTTTTTTTTTAATATGCTGATATTACTATAAAAACTCGACCTTGTACTTGTGTGCTCTCAATCCATGATTATTTATCCGAATAAAATAAAGTCTTTAGTACATAG
Source organism: Spilosoma lubricipeda (assembly GCA_905220595.1). Taxonomy (NCBI): domain Eukaryota; kingdom Metazoa; phylum Arthropoda; class Insecta; order Lepidoptera; family Erebidae; genus Spilosoma; species Spilosoma lubricipeda. Next base: position 7,473,912 of record HG992295.1, read on the forward strand.
ACAATAAAGTAAGACTCGAAAATCTTCTTTATACTTATACATAGTATTTAGCGTTCCTCGATAAATGAGCTATCCAAAACGGAATTTTGAATGCGAACCAGCGGTTTCACAGATAAGTGCGTTCAATTAACAAACTCTTCAGCCTTCAGGTATTATATTAGCACCTACAGATTATTAAAGTTGAAAACCTATACCTAAACTCAAAAGGTGCTGAACTGATTACAATCATTTTAATCATTTGTAATAATTTATCAAACCTTATTTAAGTAAACAATCAATACAAAATGTTATAAATAACAATATAACTCCAGTGTACGGCAAGAGTTTGGAGTCCGACCTGAAGGGAGACACATCTGGTCATTTCAAGAGGCTGTGTGTATCCTTGTGCATGGCCAACCGTGATGAGAACCAGGGTATTGATGAGGGAGCTGCTAAAGCTGATGCTGAGGCGCTCGCCGCCGCTGGAGAAGGCCAGTGGGGCACGGATGAGTCCGTGTTCAATTCAATCTTGATCACCCGCTCTTACCAACAGTTGAGACAGGTAAGGTCCTTGAAGTAATCTTTTGAATTCAGTTAATATATAAACGCAATATATATAATGCATTAATAATAATCTATGGGGTATGAAATGTATTTTTAAACTAATTTTTAAATATATTTGACAATTAATGAGATCAATTACTATATATTGTAATTAACAGATTTTTCAACAAGGTTGTACAGAGGATTAAATTGAATCGATTGCACATGTAGATTCTTTATTCATATTACTAAAAATGTTTCTAAAACTGAGATGTTTTTTAATATTATTCTTTAAGTATATCTTTGCAGCCTTAGTTTCCCGCACTTGAATCACATAGTCGCCGAAAAAAACAATTTATCTCACGTTTACTTCCGAGCGTGTTCTCTTAACCGTGACAAACATAGTAGAAGTTGATTACGTTGTATATATTTTTTTAAATTTTTGATTGTATTATAACTTAAACTTTAAAACGGCTAAAACCTGTTGTGAGAAAATAAAATTTTAATAAAAAAAAACCGACTTCAAGGTTTGACTCGATTTCTCTTGGATGCCATCATCAGATCTTAGTGTCCTTATCATCCTTATCATTATGAAGAAAAAAATATATACGGTCCAATTGAGAAACCTCCTTTTTTTGAAGTCGGTTAAAAACTTCCTGCTTTTTTGAAGTTGGTTAACATATCACACGAATTTTTTTTGTTTTCGTCCTTAGTTTATAATTTTCAATTTTTTCAAATAAAACCTAAAGCATACAATAGATGAAACGAAAATTCTGAATAGACTATACAAATTGAAACCACATTGGATATTACATCAGCGACGAATTCGTATCATTGAAATGCTAATGTACAACTCATACGTACCAGTTTCTGACGCACTACCCCAGCCTGATGACCCAATTATATTTCAGATCTTCGCCGAGTACGAGGCAATAACGGGCAAAGACATTGAGGAGTCCATTAAGAAAGAATTCTCCGGCAGTGTGGAGAAGGGCATGCTTGCTATCGGTAAGTTAAAAAAAACATTTACACATTTTCCTAGCCGTAAAAAAACCATGATCTAAAACTGAAGAGAAAATAAGGGTTCCAATTTTGGTAATTGGCCACATAAGAGAGTATTGCCACACCTACCTATACAGTGCGGGCGATACGAAGTAAGGCCCTGAAAGTCGCACCCACTAGTTACAAGCCTGTAAGCAATGGAGTTTTTCAAATGAAAACTACTTTTTATGGATTCCTGTTAACTCCTGCTAACTGAACTACAAATAATAAAATCTATAAAACAACACATCAATACCGAATAGTTTAACCTTACTAAGTGTAGGTAAACCTTCCAAGGTCACGGGCGGTAATTTGAGTGATGTGGCCTTCATGCAGTCACTCAACTTTTTATTAGAATTATGATTACCTAGTACAAATATTAGTAACTATATACTAACAATGTTATCAAGTATCATGGAATATGAAATTTTATGACGAGTATCACATATAAGATCCAAGAACAATAACGTAACGTAGGTGTGGTTCCTTTAATTTTAGGTAAGCTAATTTATATGTGACGTCAGTAGTAATCAGAATATGGCCACAATACATACATGTATATACAAATATACATATTTACACTTAGTTACAATCTGCGTTTTTCCTCAAAGTAAGATCTGAAGTGTGTCGCATGCATGAACTCTATATGAAAATGGTTATTTGCCAAGAATCTGGGGCATATTTCTATCATTCGAACACAAAGGTAAATTGAGCATTCTCGCCGAATGCTTTTTTTATTTAGGAAGAACTGTTATCTTCTTAGGTATATATAGAATATTCATAAATTGGAGTTTAATTAAGGCTCATTTACGCCCGTCTCATTGTGAAATCGTTTTTTTAAATTAATTATTAATCACTATTGTAAAATTTCTAGTAAAATGCGTTAAGAGCAAAGTTGGTTTCTTCGCCGAGCGTCTGTACTACTCAATGAAAGGCCTGGGAACCAACGACAAGACCCTCATCAGAATCGTGGTAAGCCGTTCTGAAATCGATCTCGGAGACATCAAACAGGCCTTCCTTGACAAGTATGGCAAACCCCTGGAAAGCTGGATCGCTGTGAGTAAACACTGTATTATTTTACACACACTATTGGAATTATTATTTTTAAAAATTACGTAACTTATTATCATATAACCTATTTGGAATTCAACTTTTGATAAATATATACGAATATTTACATTGGATTATGTATTGAATAAGAAAAATGATTATGCATTCAAAAGGTCACCTTGAGAAATCGTAATAAAAATAACAGGAGGTACCTAATTGGAAATTGACAATGAAAATGAAACAAAATGTATCTAGTATTTAAAACACATGCCGACTACTTTAGTTATGTGCATGATTTAATCAATATTTTATAAAGTGACCATTATATTGCATTATTTGTATCTATTGGAGAAAAACAAGTTATTATTCTTATTTGATATTTAATATATCTTTGCTCGAGATTGTTCCATGACATTACCTCAATCCATTTCAATTGGGATCAATTAAGTCTTCACATTATTAAGAGTCTCCTCTCAAATCAGACACGGCCATTTCGAGTAAATAACCATTCATCTCTTAAATTGTATGATATTAACCTCTTTTAAACGCTCGATTTCTGATAATTTGATACTATTTTATTGCTTTTTTTGTTTAATATTTACTAACATGTGTTTATATGTTTGACTTGATATATAATCTTATCGTATAGCAATCGTTCGCAATCATAAAATCGCACTTTAGTGTAAACATCAGTTGTGTAAATTCCATTCCCCATATTTAAACTAACAGCATGGACAATATATAGTGTTACAATCAGTTAAAGGCACTGACCCATTACTTATGACTTGGTATGTTGACAATGAAATTATGTACACGCTTCGATTAACTACTTCTTTAGCGCACATGTGGGACTATCATAATATATCATCTTAGGCGTAGCTACTGGGTCTATCTACCATGCTATTAAAATTGAATATTAATCTATGGTAACTACAAATATTATAACAAGATTTATACAGATCTATTTATATATACATCCTAAACGTGATGTCATATTTAATTTTATAAAGATTTTGTTCATATTGTGTTGATATGTGTGTAATCTAACAAAGTGTACGCAACGGAGATGTTACAGGACTAGATGTCTAAATGAACGACAGAAGTTTAGAATAGTGGCCCACTTTTGATTACAGGACGACACTTCCGGAGATTACAAGAAGGCTATGTTGACCCTTGTTGAATAGATTGTGAGCTCACGAGGTCACCATGACTACAGTCGCGATAACCACCTAGCTCGAATATTATAAGTTTTCTCTGTCAATTTGTTAGGTTATTAAGTACCTGTTAGGCTACAGTTAGACTGGCCACATAACTATTCTACTGAATACCGTAAACCGCCATACTGTTCAGGATATTCTGTGGTTCAGTTAAGTCGCCAGCCGTATCTGTAGGTGTCCACGGCGGGTGTTAAGTTCATTTAAAGAGATCTGTATATTTTGCTTCTTGTTAGCCATACTCACTCATGTATTCTTGCACTGTAGCTTATCTGCTTCTAGTGTCGTGTGCGTGCATGACGGTAGCGGTGATTTACCCTCGCTGCGTTTGACTTAGTTTTACAGTAGCTGTTACAATTTTTTCAGGAGGAATTAGGAGGCCCACTCGGTGATCTCCTATCGACAATGTGTTACTAAAGCCGCTACAATGCTTACATATAACACTCAGTATAACGAGCGTCATAGTTGTGTGACGATGCTGCAGTGTCAAGTATTCTAATACATAATATTTAATCGTGTACAATACAAACCACGAAATCATACCCAATGTTGCATTTTTAAGACATTTATCTGTTAGTATAAGATTATTTTTCTAAGATGCTTTTTGTGATATGGTAATGCACATTGTGTGAATACAAGCATAAGTAATGGGCCAGTAGACGCGTTCTTTTAAGCATGTGAGATTGGTAGATTTATTTCGGATATTCTTTCCAGGATGACAAAACGGGTGACTCCGGATATGCGCTAGTCACACTTTGTGCTTAATCCTGCAGAGAAATAATATTTTTTTATAAAGTTTTTTTGTTTAAATTATCTAAGTTGTTGAGCATGCTATACGAAACTGAGCTAGTTACAAAGTGCAATATAATGATTTGCAGGATGATACGAAAGGCGACTACAAACGAGTCTTACTCACTCTAGTGTCGTAAGCGAACGCATAATATACTACGAGACGTTTCGTACAAGATAAGTTCCATATTGTTTACTACTTACTGCCTTTACATTGTATAACTGTTGAGATGTTGTAGAAAAAGCTTGATATTTTTGTGAAGAAATGAGATATTTATTGGTGCTGTAGCTTTGTTGTCTACAATTTACACGATATTTACATTAATTATTAATTAAACTACTATGTATGTTGTTTCAGTGTTTCATTCCACATCCCTGATTCCCTCTGAAGTTATCTGAAACAAATAAAAGAAATATTTCAAATATTGAGTAATTACACAAACTTTATAGTCATGCATACGACAGACACAAAGAACATTCAGACTTAGAACACTTACAGAATATAATTTCTTTATTGTATACAATATAACCGAACAGTGGATCCTAAATTAAATGTTAATGTTTGGTGTACAATGGATACTCCTTGGATAAAATTAGTATCAGGAAAAATCATATGATCATGTACCTACTACTTACAACATATTAGATTTGAAAATTAGTTTTTTAGGACTACTCCTGCATTAGGCATATATCCTGTGTTGCGAGGAGCTTTACAAATGTATACAAAGAACACTCAGACTCACAGTCCGACAGACAGACAGAACAACAATTTGTGGATAACGTAGGTAAAGTTATCCCATGTGAGATTTGAATTCACAACACAAGGCCTTCATTGCAACGATCAATAATAGAGGTTTCTTTTATATCTATAACCATCTATCGACTCTATCCAGGTTTCTGTGTACATGTGTCCAACAATTTTATCGATCGATCGAATCGAACTTACAATACTAGGTTGCTGCACAATAAGGCCTTTTATCGGCCATCATCTTGCCTTAGCGTCAAAAGTATGAGTAGAGTATCATGGTTTAGACTCTAATCTAAATAAGTTATGAATAAAACCTTATTTGTTGGAGAACTAGTAACGATAAAAAACTGGTTTCCAATTATTACTTGCCGACCCGACGTGGTCGAAGGGGGGTTTCAACTGATTTGAACATAACGGCAACATTCCTTGTTGATCCGTCACCACATGGAATAAGAGAGTTAGAACCGAGAGGTCAACAGATACATAAAATCAATAATCTCTTACGTATTGCATTTTGGCAAGGCGCAATATTAGTAATCCATTACCGAGAAAGCCCACATAAATGCGTTGGCAACACTCCAATAGGCATGTCAATAACATTTTATTCAAATGTAAAGCAGCCAACTATTGATATCACTGCTACCGTTTGCTCAATGACCTCGACCTTTTTTCGGTAGTTTAAATATATTAACGCTAATCTATTTTATAGGTATGTAATGGTATAAAACATGCCAATCTGTCTGGCCAGCATGGCATGTAAGCCAAAACCTCATTTGTAAGGAGAGGCCTATGCTAGCAGGAGACTGATAAAATCTTTTGTTGACTATATAAATTTTTTATTTTTTTTTAAAGTCAACTCCAGCATAAGGAATAAATAATATATATCCTGTATCGCGGGGTACTTTACAAACATACACGAAACGGACAAAAAGAACACCCAGAATCAGAACAATAATGTGTATATCACAGGGTATTGTCCCTTGCAGGATTTGAACCCCACAACACTTGGCGCAGTAGGAAGCGGCTTGGCGACCGCTTAAACCACTAAGCCAATCGTACGTTCAATTAGACTAGTATTTAATTATTAATGGTTGCCATGAAGATAAAACATTAAGTGTACTCTATTTAGGTTATTGTACAGGACAAATTACTTAAAAAATCGGTTCATAAACGACGAAGTTATCCGCGAACACACAAAAAAAAAAAGAAAATATATATATACGGTCGAATTGAGAAACCTCCTCATTTTTTTGAAGTCGGTTAAAAAGGGGGTTCTTTTTCTTGGATGTGAAACATCTATAGAGGAGGGATAACCCTGATTTTTGGCGTGGCGAGTGGCGAAGATTTTAAATTTTTATTTTATTTTTATACTAGTTGTTGCCCGCGGCTCCGCCTGCGTAAATGTCGGTTATCGCGGCAAATAGTAACCTATGTGTTATTCTGATGTATAAGCTATATTACTGTAAAGTTTCATTCAAATCCGTTCAGTAGTTTTTGCGTGAAAGAGTAACAAACATCCATACATCCTTACAAACTTTCGCATTTATAATATTAGTAGGATAGTAGGATGTTTTGTTAGTTGTATTTTTATTTGTATTTAATAAAAAATGTAATAAACATTCATTTTATTTTATACAAAACAATTTCGATGTTTCACATCTGCCAGGTGTCCCGTGACGGCTCTCGTTTTTTTATATTTGTTCTACGCTTGTTAATACAGAAATCCGTCATTCTCAAGAGGTTTTAATCGTGTGAACGTCATTGAACACAAAATACATGAATTAATTAAACAGTTCTCTACTACAGGGTAAACAATACCATTAAATTGTCCTATACAGGTATTTTACAATGTCATTCAGAAGGTTAGACTCGGTGTATTTTCAACTTATGTAGGGTAAGGTATTTAAAATAGTAAAACACTTAAATTATAATCACCTGGAACGTAGCAACAGCAGTATTAGCGATATTGCTCTTTAGCAGTAATGCATGACGATGTGTCGTGTCCTGCGCAGTGGTGGCAGAAAGGAGCAGGCGTACGTTGCAGCGATGAGCCCACGCATCTCCTAAGGCACCCACTACGGAACCACCGCTTAGGCCTACTCGCGTACTCATTTCGTTTGTTATAACTACCTGTTATATAAGTAGCTGTATTTAAATGTTTTTAAAGTTATGGAGAGCCAAGAGAATCTAAGCAATAATTGGAAGTCACCGCTGCAAAGTGGTAGACATATGATCTCGTATTCATCGCTTCGGTTCCTCCTTTCTGTGCCGAGCGGTCAAAACCTGGAACTCGCTTCCAGCGAGTGTTTCTCTCCCACTATGATACCGGGTCCTTTAAACGGGGCGTAAAACAGCAGCTCACTAGGCGGCCATAGTGTGGGTCACCATGCTGCAATGTCTGATGATGACTGATGTGCCTTCGATTTCGATGTGATTCGATTCCTGGCTAAGACTAATTTAATAATGTGTCCCTTTATCTTTTTACCGACACGTTCTCGACACGAAGAGTTCACATAAATTCATACATTTTAATTACATTTAATGACAAGTCGAGAAGTCACTCCATATCTAAATATTTCTACTTACAGCAATTTGGTTTTGTAGAGCAATCCTTTGCAAATCGGCCATTTGTCTAAACAGAAGCCCTGTCCTTTGTTTAGCAGTTACTCCATCTTTGAACGGAAAAGCTATTGAGTCAATTGCTATTAGTTTTACCTGAAATAATATTCTTGTAATTTATTCGCCAAAACTAAACACTTGTTACTTAGAGGTAAGCTAGAGTTTTCATACTAAAAATACAATAATAAATAAGATTTAATTCTGTTTGTATTTCTAAATAAACAATTTTTTGTCTGTTTCGACTAATCTCCCAAACGGCTGGTACAATTTTGACGGGACTTTCACTGGTAGATAGCTGATGGTATAATGAGTAACTTCGGCTACACCTTTTGCTGTTGTAAATGTACAACAACACAATGGGGCGCAGCTAGCTTTTTTTAACGATCTCAAAATAAAATTTTTGTCTCCAGCTTTATGATCAAAGCTTTCTTGTATAGCCAGGTTTTATTACGTATCCTTAAAATCGTATGAACTATACAGTTCGAACAGGTAATATTGCCTATAACCTCTTCCAATTTAATCCATTCATGGGTTAAACATAACTTTTTCTTGTCTTTTCCTTTTTATAAAAGACTAGCCGACCCACGCAACCTCGTTTGCGCCTTATATTGCCCGTAGCGTGAAAATTTCCCCCGTTTTTGAAACATTCTTCATTGTTGCTCCGCTCCTATTAGTAGTAGCGTGATGATATATACCCTATAGCCTTCCTCGATAAATGGACTATCCAACACCGAAAGAATTTTTCAAATCGGACCAGCGGTTCCTGAGATTAGCGTGTTCAAACAAACAAACAAACTCTTCAGCTTTATATATTAGTATAGACCAGCTGAACCCCACGGTGCTACCCGCGGTTATCGTCGTACCGCGAGACGAAGTTAGTCTAAAATAAGTAGCCTAAGTTACTCCCTGGAACATCAGCTTCCTGACAGTGAAATTCCCGTCAAAATCGATCAACCCGTTCCAGAGATTACCCGAACAAACAGACAGACAGACAAAAAATGTTTTTAACTACATTTTTGGTATATGTACTATTGTAGCGTGTATACATACATATGCATTTAGTAAAAACCGGTTATTTTAATATTACAAACAGACACTCCAATTCAATTTATTCGTATAGATAACTCCCGCACTAAGAATATTCCTGTGTCATGGGCTTCGATCAATAATAGTACTAGATTAAGGATCAGGAACAAAAATAAGACCCTCAAGTGGCCATGTTTACAGACACGAAAACATCTTCATTCTTAGAAAAAAGTTTAATAATGTTAATGACTTCAGTTTATTATAAACCTTAACGCTTAAGTCTAAAGTTTAATTACCATTACAAAATATATCTATTTAGGTCCTTTCGTCAGAGAAGCGATACTATGGAATAAATTTAAAATGTCGCTTAAAAATAAAAAGTCATTAGTACAAAAATATTTATTCTAAAATGATACTTAAAGTCTAAGTCTAAGATTAAAAACATTTTGTTTCTAATTTCGTGCTTATTGTATTGTGGAACTAGATGTAGTTCTTGGTATTACATTTCAATGCTCAGAACACAGTAAGTATTGAATGACGTAGAGTTGCAGAATATATTTGTTTTAGGTTTGTTTTGTATGATGGTAAATATTTTTGACCGATTCAAAAAAGTAATAGATACTATTTTATATTGCCGCTATTACAAAAAATAGGTAATAAAAAAAAAATATAAAGTAAAAAATATGAAAGGAATCAAGAAACATGTTTTCGACGTATTCTTTATACAGAAGCACTGACGAATGTGTCATTGTACAGAAGTAATTAAAATAGTAATATAGGTTTAATTACCTTTAAACAGATTCAGTTTGTTATAAAGCTATCTTTAAGAAGTAATTTTGATATGAGCGGTTTCTTTTTTACAAATATAATGTAATCTTACATCAATGATTTTTTCTATAATTAGTTTAATTAGGCTTATTTTATGGTTGTGTTCCCCCTTAGGAAACAAATCCTTTTCAATATATGCGTTTAAAACATTTACACATATAAAGTTTTTGTCATACTTTTTTGCATTGATTTGCCACCACTCATGCGAAGACAGTTGCGTATAACACGTTCGGTTTTCATGCATATGTCAAACACATCGTTTGAAGCATAACATAAACCAAGCATGTCTCTTACATCTATTAATTTCGCCATCTATTAATTTGTTTAATCAATTATAACGCCTTTGCGTATTTCCAGTTATGTCGAATCTGTCAAAATGAATCGAGCATATTCTAGAATATTTCTTTTCCTCTTTCTTTCAATAGATACCCTGATTTCCTAGTGACCCATTTCTGCACAGCGAAATGGGTCAAGGTCAGGAAATCTACAAACAAAAATAACATTATAAAATAATAATACTACTCCATGCATTCCCTGTTCAAGAATGGGTGATGTTTGATACAATAGTTGGTGCGTTGTAGTAAACATTGGCCAAATAATTTCAATATTAGTTTATTGAATTATATTTACTATAATATATAACTATGTTTATTATTTTATGAAAAACACTTAAAAACTTGAAAAAAAGATATTCCTTTCAAAACCTTAGTGTTACGGTGGTTATTTACACAGTTTTTGAACGCGCACTGCGGCATTTCGACGTCTTAACGTTGGCTGTAATTGGACCATACTAATTTGAAATAAGACCACAAAATTATTTGTGGTCTTATTTTTCGGGCCGTTTTTGAAGCGCTTATCGGGAATCTAGTACTATTTATGATCGAAGGTCATGGGGACTTTACAAACATACATGAAATGCATACAAAGAGCACCCAGACTCAGAACAATAATTTGTAGGTCACACAGTATTATTTTCCATGTGGGATTTGAACCCACAACACTCAGCGCAGTAGAAAGCGGCTTGACGACTGCTTTAACCTGGTGACTTCCACATGAAGTGGCATACAAAAACATATGATAGCGCCATCTATCGAAGATATAGTGAACTACGGAGTAACGTACTACACAACACTACTAGTCTTGAATCGCGCAATAGAAGTTCTCGCGCTGATTAGCATATTTAAAACCATCACACATCAAGCATGATCACCTCGCCTGGTCGGACCTATTCCCCTCACACACTACGCCATTCGTGTAGCCAACTACTTTATCTATGTATATTTATTTAAAGCTTTAGATAATTGTGTAACTTACATGAGGATGTTCTGCAATAAACTTTGGTAATCTGTGCATTAAGGAACAGTATCTTTCAAGTCCAAAAGCATTCACATAGTGCAGTCTCTTCAAAGCTTGATCTTCACTAATTAGTATTGGTTCATTCAGTACTTTTTGACATCTCAGTAGACTTGCTCTAAGTATTTCTAAGGCAAGAAAATAAATATTTTACTCAATAGCAGCTCAGATAGTATCTAATATTATTGATTTTTAAGTGTAATGGTTTAAGCCTCGCCACTTCTTGCTTTGCTGATTTTTGTGAGTTTAATTCTTACAGGAGACTACACTTTGTGCGATGCACAATTTATTGTTCTGGGGCTGGGTATTCCTTATGTCCATTACATGATGTTAGTATAATCCTGAGTGGTAGAATACTATTTCTAGTGCGGGATATAGAAGATGAAGAGTTTTATTACTTACTATTTTTTTTCTTATTCAGGACAGAACATTTCCATAAAATTGGAATAATTTAATTGAAAAAACACTAGGATTTTTTTTATTCTGAGATCAGCTTTGTGCACTTTCTCAATATAAGACAAAACATAGGTAGGTATTAGTTAAAATGATAGGAAAACAGAAGAAATTTTTTTTTAGAATAATAATACCTCTAAATCGAGACAGAGTGAAGTTTGTATTGGTGTCAATATATAAAGCCTCTGCATTCAATCCACCTAACGCCTTAGGTATTTGTACTGATGCACAAAGTTGTAAGCTGAAACAAGTTTTTATGTATTTCAGAAATACTATGTTTATGATGGAATTTGGATGTAGACTTTCATTGTTTTATACTGTCATAATTTCTTGTCATTCAATCTATATATATAAAAATGAATCTCCATGCGCAATACTTCCGATCGGCTGCACCAAATTAAATCAAATTTTTTTTATGTGTTTATTATTGTTAGGACAAGGTCTGTATACACATTGTTTGTAAAAAAAAGATAACGGGAAGAGTAATTTTTTTTGTCTGCGACTGTACACTACTGTAATTATGGTGGTACGAAGTTCGCCAGGTCAGCTAGTAATATCTGTCTGTTTTATTTGTACTTGCTAATTTTAGGAACGAAGTTTGTTCTGATTTTTTAGGTGTTTAATTATTGTCCATTTATTCAGGCAGGGTCTGTACCTTCTTGTTACGATCCATAGAAGTTAAATATCAATGAAAAATGTTGCAAAAGTGGACAAAATTTATTCTTTAATTATTATGAGTATATTATTTTATGTGTTAATGAACATATCATTACCGGAGACCTCACCTTAATGATTCTAGGGGAAGAAATTCAACACAGTTTTGAGTTGTAAGTATCTATGGGGGCACTAGTCCTAGCAGTCTATGTACTCTTATGTCCCTTTCATCATTTCTATACTTTATGTATTATATATATATACAAATATCTTTTCTTTTTTTCAACATGAGGATTGTCCCATATGGGATTTGAAACCACAACACTTGTTGCAGTAGAAAACGGTGGTGACCGCTTAAACTACAAGGCCAATCATGCAGTCTAACTTACTCTACTAAGTCTAAGTATAAACAAGCTATAGAGGTGAAGAAAAATTTGCACTAGAAGTATAAAATATTCAAATTTGATTAATGTTGACTTATACACACCATAGCTGTGTTTTGCCAGAACCTGGCAAGCCAAGTAATTCTGTAATACTGCCGAGCTGCACTCCGTCACTCCCTAATACATTGTCTAAAGCTTGGCTAAAAGTTGGCACCGATGGTAAGCTTGTTTCCTTCTGAGAAAGAGAAATTGTTAACAACATTAGCTGCTAGGTGACAATAAAAGATATATAAGGAAACTATAATAGGGGCGGCTTCATAAACATATTAGAAATCAAAACAATTATTTTTTGATTTTTTGTATGTTTTTCTGTGCGTTTGTGGGCGCTAATCTCAGGAACGGCTGAGCATGAAATCACTTAAGCATTAAGCATTTGAAACAGATCAGATTATCAGATCAAAAGGTATGTATTATGTTTGTTCTTAAATAATAATTAAAAGAAAGATAATAAAAATGAGTATCTCAAAATATAACGGAGTTTTTGTGATTAGGAAGAATTAATTAACTTTAAGGTACTTAAAAAACAAAACAAAAACTTACTTGCCACAATTCTGTCGCATCATACATTTTAAAATTATTCATTTCGTTTTTAGAATTACCATAAATATTAATGGTAACTAGATTCTTTTTTTTTAATTGAGTCTAATCATTTCTAGATGAAATTCATTTTCAGAAAATTAAACTTCATTTGTTTTTTTTAATTTTCCCACCAAGAACAGTGTTGTCATTTGTCACAATTATGTGAGTGTGAGGTATACCTTAGAGCATATATACATTGAGAGAGGGGCTTCTGAACGGGCGGCAAGAGAAAGAGACTGAGTTTGGTTACACTCTATCTCGCTCACGCAAGCTTCTGAATAGTTGGTATATTTCCCATCAAATCAGTCATGCAAATTGGTATGTGCGTCCACAGTCTAACTAAGCTCAATCTATCTCTCTCTCTACTCCGATCACGCTTTCTACTCGTTCAGCAACCCTTCGATCTATATATTAACGTCTTTTTTTGAAGATGTAAAAATTTTATCTGTGATTCCAAGGGACGGTCGCAGCCTAAAATTTGGTCGGGTAAATTAGACTTTATTGCACAATACAAAATTTTATTGCACACATTAAAACAAATGGATATCTTTGGTTTCTAATAGTTAATCTATTGTGATAATAATATTTGGTAATCAGGTTCTAGTAGCAGGGACAAAGTTGCATGTGTACGATTTTGTGAGGTAGGTCATGTCCCCTGTGACCCTCCATCAGAACCGCGCCTAGCATTCCATTCAATGAATTAGATAATGTGAAATTCATATCTACAAAAACATATCTAATTTTTGTTTAAAATTGAAGTACATAAAGCATTTGACTTTTTCTTTTTGTTTAACTTTATTGGTACAACCAGTGCCGGATTAGCCACGTAGCAAGAGTAGCAAATGCTACGGGCCCCGCGATTTGGGGGGCCCCGCACTCCAACGCCTATTGACCGTAAAGAAAATAAGTTTAGATAAGTGTAAAATATCTTGCATGCCATTAGGTAATCCCGAATGAACGGTGTTTAAGTTCGCTTGTCTCTTCTTATTCTCTTTTTTGAAATCAAAGGGATGTACAGGAATTAGACAGTTATAGAGGAATAAAGCTCATTCCTTATAGTAAGAAAGTTTTAAAGAAAGTTATTGAGAAAAGGGTGAGAGAGAAAAGTGCAATAAGGCGAAACCAATTTGGGTTTTTGCATGGTCAACAGATGCCATATTTGCAAATAGATAATTGTGTGAGAAATACAGACAGGCGTACAAAAACTTGCATATGATGTTTGTTGATCTAGAAAAAGCGTATGAGGTTTTGTAGTGGGCTTTGAAAGAAGAAAGACTGCCTGCTAAGTATGTGGCATTGATTCGATCGATGTACAGTGGATTTAGCACCTATTTAAGATCGGCTGCGGGAAACACCGACCAATTCAGTGTCTTTGTTGGTTTTGCACTAGGAATCGGCTCTTAACCCATAGCCCATACCCCTTCCTACTAATAATGATGCTCTGACATCGGACATACAGGAGGAGGCACCATGGTGCATGCTATTTGCAAACGACATTGTGTTGGTCGGTGATGTCGCGTCCGAGGGTCAGTGCAGACTAGAGACAAAGACGCATAAACTAGAGAATTATGGGTTGAAAATCTGCAGAACTAAAACCGAATACATGGTCTGTGATTTCGACGGTCTCTCTGGCCTTACTGCCGTGTCAATGAATAGAACAACGATTCTGGTCTGCACTGATTTCAAGGTTTTTCTGTTACAAAATAATGACGAATAAGTGGCGGCAGGTAACAGGAACTATTTGCGATCTCAAGTTCCCTTTAACGTTAAAGGCAAATACATAAAACGATTATTAGACCTGCCGTTCTGCACGGATTTGAATGTTGATCAATAAAGAAAACGGATCAGAAACGCCAGCATGTAGTTGAAATGCGAATGTTAAGGTGATAAAGCGAAGAATGAATGGCATTAGAGGAAGCCTGAAAGTAGCACCAGTGAATGGAAAGTTAGGAAGTAACAGGTTAACCTGGTATAAACATGTGATGCGTGCTGTTGCCTTTTTGATTAAAATATTGACTTTGGAAAAATCCTCAATAAAGGTCAGTGCTGACAAAGATGATTTGGACAACAGCCTAGGCAACGAATTAGTGCAGTTCGCGGAGTTGCTGAAAACAGTTGAGGCTACTGTTATTGATATCAACAAACAAAGGTCTCTGAAACTGAAATTTGATAAACTTTTATTAAATAATTCTTTAGTCATGTTTTCCAAACAAAAAAGAAATGGCCTTGAGAATTCACTTGTCGCTCATGATGTCTAACTGCAGTGGCGAACGTTCTTTTTCAACTTTAAAACGCATTATTATAAGTTTGGAAAACAATAGGCCAAGAACGACTCAATCATCTTACTTTGATGAGTGTAGAGCATGATTTGCTTATCATTGAAAGTATGTGATCTCTAACTTTGCTCGTATTAATTCCAGAATAGTTTACTTATTATTATTATAAATAAACTTAAAATAATTCTTATTTAAAAAATATTTTCTGTATTAGACGACTGCTGTGCATGAAGTCCCGGGTTCGAGTCGGACCAAATGTTTCTGTGATCTGCAAATATTTGTTTCGAAATTTGGGTGTTTGCTAAGTATATTATGTATTTACAAAAAAAGTGTGTGTGTCATGTCAGTTACCTACCCATAATACTAGCTTTGCTTAGTTTAGGACTAAATGACAATCGTATGTTAAATGTTCGAAAAAATGTCCGAAATACCATAAACTTGAGAACCTAAAGCAAATCAAGGGCCCCTTGGCCAAATTTGCTACAGGCCCCACACTGGCTTAATCCGGCACTGGGTACAACAAAAATATTACATAATTATCTCTTAGAAATTAATACTCCCTTTGTAAAACAACTTCAACGTTAGAGCATACATATATTGAGGGAGCGCTGAACGAGCGGAAAGCGTGATCGGAGTAGAGAGAGAGACTTAGTTTAGTTAGAGTCTGTCTCTCTCACGCAAGCTTCTGATTGGTTGGTGTATTTCCTAACAAATCATTCGTACAAACTGTTAGGGTGATGTGATGTGTTGATCTCTGATCATGCTTTCTGCTCATTCAGCGCTCTCTCCATGTATGTCTAATATATCTCTCCATAAATGCTTTAAGATTACAACCAATTTCTTGTAACCTTTCAATGTTGTGGTTTTAGGTTTTTAAACGGATCTTGTAAAATGGAACGGTAGCACAGGCTGCACATGTTTGTCATGCAAGTGTCATTTAGACATATGTCAGAATCGTTACGATTTGTTTGTGGGTTTGTGGTTGACATTTGACTGTAGTAGAACAAAACAAATTAGTTTGAAACTTTAAATACAGTTCAGTAATATAAAAATGAATCACAACCAAATGAACATGCATGTACCGATGAATACAGTTGGCGCTACTCCGAATGTTGGGATGCAAATGCCAGTACCAGGCACAATAATGCAACAACAGTCACCACAACAAATGCAAGTGCAACAACCCCAGCCAATGCCCCAACCAACCCAACAGGACAAAATGGATAATATATCTAAAGTAAAAACCCTTATGGGTTCTCTTCGTGAGTCGATACCTGTAAGCATAAGTAATAACCCTTTATTTTTATTTGCAAAAATGCATGCAATGAGTGCTGAATTTTTGACACAAAAATACTTTTTATTCTTCTGGAGCCTTTTTACCTCTACAAAATTGGTTAAGGGGCTTAAAAGTAACAGAGGGACAACAAAGTAACAAACACATTTATGTTAAATAGTAAACATTAGACTGGACTATAGTGACCCTAACACAAAAACAATGTTAAGCAATTATTTCATTACTTCTCAAAAAATTGTTTGAGCTTACCAAAGGCCCAAAACATATTCAACTTTGAAAGGCAGCAATGCACTTATTCATACTATGTTATTAATTCGAAAGTAACTCCATCTGTCTGTTATGCTTTTACTGCTAAACTGTTGCACTTTTACTGCAAAACTTTTGCACTGATAGCAATTAAGTTAATTGTGGAGATCCTTTCATTCTAGAGGTAACTGATGTACACAAAAGCATAGTTTTTGGCTGACTAGAAGTTGAAGTTAAATGTGTGGGCAACAATATTCACTCACTATAAGATATCAGCATGTTAGCCCCCTCTATTACTTTTTTATTCCTTTGATATAGCATTTTAGACTTTTAAGTTCCTAATTTATAATTACAATATTTAATTTGGTGGTTCATTTGTTTTTTAATTATTCCAGATGACTCTGAAATCTGCGGCACAAATCCTACATCAAAATCATAATGTGGATTCAAATTCACAGTTAGTATAATTTTAGTAATTTTTTAATTAAGTTAATAAAAGCAATTTGAAACAGTTAGAACATTGTTAAAATATGAATTTCTAATTCTCAGGAGTTTCCTTCTGATCCTAAAGAATCCCTCCAAGATCTGAGTAAAATGTGATGGAATACATTTATCTTATTACTATTATTACAACTCTAAGAAATATAGTTTAAAAAAAGAAAAATAAATGTTACTAAGTAAAATTACACTTTTGTATAAAAAAAAATCAGCTTAGAATAGAATAGAATAGAATAGAAAACTCTTTATTTGCACACCTTATTACAGAGTTAAATAAGTACATAATACATAAAATATCCGAAGTGCAGTGTACAAAGGGCGGCCTTATTGCCATAAGCAATCTCTTCCAGGCAACCTTAGTTTCGGATATTTAAATTTAAATAGTCCCAAGCTAAGCAGAGCTTGTGTTATGGGTACTAGACAACTGATATAAATACATATATACTTTATTTGTAAATACTTACATATTATACATAGAAAACACCCAAACTCCGAAACAAATATTTGCAGATCATACAAACATTTGGTCCGACCCAGGAATCGAATCCGAGACCTCAAGCACAGCAGTCGCATACGCAACCACTACACCACAGAGGCAGTTATTTTAAACATTGTTTAACTTTAAGACTGGAAGTTTAAAGATGAAAATAACTAAAACAGTTACTTAAAGTGAAATAACTTTCATGAAAAAGCTGTTAGGTCAGGTTTCATGTCAGATTGGACTAAGGTCACTGTTTATTTTTTACAGAAAAGGTATTGACAATCCAGTGCCACGGTTTGACAAAAACTTAGAAGAATTCTTCTCAATATGCGATCAAATGGAATTGCATTTGGTAAGTGTTTACAGATATATGTATTACTAGCTAACCCGTGCCCACTTCGTTGGGCGGTGAACATTATGTTCTCCGACTTACTTCTCGAAATCCGGCTGCCACAAAAAAGTCTCTACCTTTCGGGTAATTATATATCCTATGTTACTTACAAAAAACTTAGCCTTCTATTGGTAAAAGAATTATCAAAATCGGTTTAGTAGATCCAGAGATTAACCCCTACAATATCTTCTAATGTCTTACTTTTCTTTTAAGCAAATTATATAGCCCTTTGGACCCAGGCCATTATTACGAATCTTATTGTTAAGTCATTATATAAAATATTTTCCGTAGTTTACATAGATTGCTAAAACTATTACCATTCTTCTTGGCTTAGCCATAGTCAGGTAAGGATCATCGATGTCACCAGGCTTTTCTTTTTTCGTCATTTTAATTTTGATCATGCAAAGATCATGAGAGTGACTTTGAGCCTATTGATGAGACTCCTTATCATAAATCATCACTGGCAACACACATATAATAATAATAATAATAAATCGTTTATTGAAAGGAAATGAAACGAAATGTAATCATTTATTCTGCAATTAGGTTACGTAAACACTTTTGCAAGTTAAACTTTTTTTTGAGCAGAGGAGTTCGGCCTTTCCTAACTGGACTAGCCCTAAGAAGAAAGGACGAAATAAACTCAGGGATCACCGTCTCTTTTAAAATCCAGAGAATTTTCACAAATGCAAAAGACATTATTTCAATATAAAAAAGCGATATTAATTCTCTCACACAGAATAGATAACAAAAATCAGTTCACAAGTTCAGTGTTATATAAAAACAGTCGGTGAATGTGTGTCAGAGACTGGTATCTGCACTAGGAGAACCCGTAAATGTACATTGATCAAAAATTTTTGTCTGAGCCATTAATTGAATATTTTGTAAACTCAGTCCCTCTTCATTCATCAACAACGTAATTTGTTGCATTGCAACATTGAAATTACAACTGTAATTAATTGGGTATCTATTCAATCTTTGAATCGCTATAATTTATGTAAATGTTCGGCATGCATGCACCGGCAATGTGTATAATTCAGATATTCTAAACTACAATGTCCTCCTAGCCGATAGCGCCAACGTCGGCCAGTCTCAACGGAGACCAGCCAACTACGCAGGAGATATTATAGTGCACAAGGGTCTGCGCAAACAGAGGTAGTTACCTACCTTTAAAATAACGAGGTAACAAAACAGGTTGTTTGCTTAAAATCAACTTTATTCAGAACTAGCTGAGCTTGTTTCCCCCGTTTTTGTAACATTCTTCATTGGTGCTACGCTTCTGTAGGTCTTCGTAATGAAATATAGCCTATAGCCTTCCTCGATAAATGGGCTATCTAACACTGAAAGATTTTTTCAAATCGGAGCCGTAGTTCCTGAGATTAGCGCGTTCAAACAAATAAACAAACTCTTCAGCTTTATATATTAGTATAGATTATGTAGGTCAGGTTACCGAATACCGGAGTGTACAAACTGCAGGTGACATACTAGCCGATCCAAGCAAACTCGTCTGCGTCTCCTATTGCCCGTAGCTAATGTTATAACATCGGGAACAATTTTTTTTATAAAAAAGGCTATCTATAGTCTAGCCAACCTTAAAAAATAGACATGTCGCGGACTTTTATTTAGAAGTTTTAAAGGCGATCAAATCTATCATTCTAAGACGATGGATGGCTGAATGGACGATTGGGCTATGATCTGCGCGGGACGGCTGGCAGGAGCATGATGAAGCCGAGGATCGAACCAAGTAGCGCGCAATTGGAGAGGCATATGTTCAGTAGTGGACTGCTATAGGCTGATGATGATGATGAATTCTTTCATTCATTGTGAAACTTTAACCATTAACGCAGCGCCCGCAATTCAAGCTCTGAAAGGTTATTACAAGTAAATGTTAATAAGTTTATGTAGTACTAGCTGTTGCTCGCGGCTCCGCCCGCGTCTAAATCGGATATCGATATCGCGGCCTATATGTTATTATGATGATGTACTAGCTGAACCATTACATACATTTTTGGTATATATACCGTGTATACATACATATGCATTTAGTAAAAAACAGTTATTTTAATATTACAAACAGACACTCCAATTTTATTTATTTGTATAAATAAGCTATATTGCTGTAAGGTTTCATCCAAATCCATTCAGTAGTTTTTGTGTGAAAGAGTAACAAACACACATACATCCTTAAAAACTTTCTCATTTATCATATTAGTAGGAAGTAGGATAAGTATAGTGTGAAATTATAGGTACATAGTTATTCAAGTCTTAACCTGACCACGATTCTAATAATTATTCGTTATCTTTATTGAACTCGTATCAACTCAGACATAAACTTTAATATGACAGATAGGTAGGTAGGTATGTACTGTAGTCATAAGATCACAGAAAATGTGAGTAAACACAGATAAATCTCTGTTGAACACTGCAAATGTGTAATCAACATACAACATTGTAAAAGCAGTAACATATCTCTAAGTAGATATTAATGTAAATACTGAATGGTCAGACATATCATACACAATTCTATCGGAATTTTCCCATTTTGATGAAAATTATGAAAGTATCGAATGTACCTACTCTCTTAATATAGCTACATTATGGATACATTTTGAAATTGTCCTATTTATTATTGTTATGACCTTTTCGGGGATTTGTTTATACCGTCTTTTAACTAAAAATTCGTTTGCTTTAAAATGGCTATTTATTACTTTTTGCCCGACTAGATTTGGTAGTCTAATCTAACTATGTACATTCCACCGTAATGCCTAAAATACTGAAACGATTTTAATGAATAAGGTGTCAATAGATTCGTAATAATGGCCCAGGTATCACAGACTATATAAATTTTGCCTAAGTTTTTACGTAGTCGAATTATAGCTTTTGAAACTTTTTTTTTGTTAATAGTAAGTAATGAAAGTAAAAGCTTTCTATCGCTATCTTTCTGTCTATTTAAAATATGTAGTAGGTAACATTAAGAACTTCGCTGGCGGTATAAAAGAAATTAAAAAAAAAAATGTCGATGACGATTTTTGCACTAAATTACCTAATGTGAAACTATTTTCATGGCGTATACTTGCCTATTTACGAAAACAACTTTTAGGCATATCGGCTTTTTAGTGAGACCCATATAGACTCTGACCAGGTCTAAGGTCTATCAAGTGGTAAAGATTGACCTTCAACCTGATCAGAGGTGAGTAACTAGGGACTCATAAGAGGATAAACAAGGTGAGCAAATGTCAATATTAGTAATGCGGTAGGTTATCATTTGTCTAGTTAATCATTTCCTTTCATTATATATTCCTAGTTAATATGAGAATTTAAATATGGAAACTGTTTACGCATTTATCAAAACTCTTTAGTTTCAATCGAAATATTTTTAAAATCTTTAGTTAATTTATCCGTCATTAACATTCTGTTCACACCATAGATAGGAGCATATGCATTTGCGTGTTCACTATTTTGGTGTGATATTTTATTTGTTTCATTAAGAAGATTAAAATAAATATGGCAGATAATAGTCATAGGTCACGTATACAGATGCCTAATTTAAGGGTGATCTAATTAAATTTCAAAATAGAAATGTCCCTATTTTAATAAGTGTCTTGTAATCTAATTGAAATCTCGTTTTGATATTCTCTTTGGTTTAAAACTTAGATTTTACTGATATACAGTGACTTCGAAACTAAACTGTTTTAGGGACATTTCATGCATATATGTATATACTGGTAAGGCAGAAAGTAAATTTTCTAAATAAGGGTAGTAGAGCCACGTGGATTTCAGCACGAACGGGGCGGTACTACCCTCGCACAGAAGATTAACGTACAATGACAGCGTTCGTGCTGTCGTGTTTCGTTGGTGAGTGCGAGACCGGAAGCTCAATGATGCAGAAGCATCACTAGCCCGCCATGGTGTGGGTCACCATGCTGCATTGTTACATTGCCTGTATTCGCAGTATGGTGACCACCACTCTTGGATTCTGCTTATGCTTTCCATCAGGCAGAGTAACGTCCTTTCGGCAGGGCCAAACATGAAAAAAATGTATACAAACTGAACTATTACGTATATTTTTTGTACAAAATAAGGGTTATCTGGCCACCACATAGTATATACCGCAGAGCCTTTTAAAAGCTGTACTTTTTCACAGAAATAACTATCCGTAATCTACTATTCCAAAAATATGCAAACACCCAATGTAGGTTTACCTATATGGAATTCCCGTTATAGGGATGTCCCTATAGAAGAATTATCGGTATAAAGACCACACCGCTATGTAAACTTACGGTAATGTAATTAATTAGGGAACAATGTTTGCGTACAGTAAACAAGTTGTTGCTTACCAGGGAATTGATTTAAAATCAACATTTGGTGGGTAAATAAATCGTCTCAACGATAAACATTATGATTATTATTAATTACTACGCGGAAATATTTACCTACGTCAAAAAAACTTCCAGTATTAGTCAGTGATTTGGGTATTATAGTAGTATTAATAGTTGGTAATCAGAATCTTACTAAAATTTATTAAATCGTCAACCTAGCGAAGCTTATGTCCTTCCTCATAAACCGGTAAAGCTATAGTTGTCATTAACTCTATAAATGTTTTATGCCCTTTCGAAAAGAACTTTCAAGGTAGTAGAGCCACGCTGATTTCAGCACGAACGGGCCGGCTCGACCGGGGCGGTACTACCCTCGCACAGAAAATCAACGTAAAATGACAGCGATCATGCTGTCGTGTTTCGTTGGTGAGTGCGAGACCGGAGGCCCAATGATGCGGAAGCATCACTAGCCCGCCATGGTGTGGGTCACCATGCTGCATTGTTGCATTGTCTGCATTCGCAGTATGGTGACCACCACTCTTGGATTCTACTCATGCTTTCCATCAGGCAGAGTAGAGTAATTTTGGCAGGGTCAAACATAAAAAAAAAAAAAAAAAGAACCATGGAGCAAGGGATACAAACATACGCATACCTATTTGATAAACATGCCAACACTAATTCCATGTTTCCTATTTCTTTTGATGGTATCTTTTTCGTAGATAGTGACTCTTCTGGTTATAATGTGTAGGCACTGTTCTTTCTGTCCGGTTTGAATTCATTTGATTTTTATTCAGAGAGAGAGAGAAAATATATTTTTATTTTTAGTCTGAATACTCTTATCATTGTACTTTACGGTCATCAAGATTTATGATATGATGTTCGTGATTGCCGTGAGCTCAACTAAACGTAATGTACAAATGTATGTGACCTTAGCTTTGTGCATAACGTGACCTATATCTGTTTAATTTGTTTCATGTGACCAGCGTACGGCAATAACATGTATCCAGCAAGCGCAGTCAGCCGCTCACTATCTGCCTTTATCTGTGATGCCATCAAGACTTGACTCTGGACCGACCACACAAGTAAGAAATCTTGATTTTTATATAGTAGGCAATCGGAGCAGACAGTACACCTAATGGAAATTTATGTTCGCCACCTATGGTCACATATAACTCATAGGGGTCTTAAGGGTCGCCGACTCTTTCAGCGAGCAAGTTATGCTTGTGCAGAAGACGGCGGAGCAGGACCAGGAAAGGTTTAGAGCTCTCTCGGTAGCGTAGTCTCTCTCATTAAAGCGCGGGAGATGTAAAAAGGATCTCCGTCCTCTATTAGCGCAAGCCTGATTGGTGAGGTTAGAAAAAGAGTGAGGAGTTAAAAAAAGACCCAATTACTGTTTTATACACTCTTGTTTAACCACCTACTCTTTTGTTGTAAGTAAATCGATTTTGTAGCTATATACAATAGAGTATAAAAAATCAATCTGTCATATGGTGTTTTTCTTTTCAGGAGACAACTTTAAGTTATCCGCAGTACTTGAACACAGTGAGACTCCAGATTTCGTATGCTAAGGATATCCACGACACTCTTGTCGCAGCCGCCCAGAATATCTCACCAACTGAATGAAGTCATTTATGTTCATAGCTTCTAGGATTTGTATTATTATTAATTTAAGGATTAATAGGTTTATTATAAAAAATTAAATAAAGCAGAATTTTATTTAAAAACTAAACTGAACCCCGCGGTATTACCCGCGCTTATTGTCGTACCGTGAGTAACGCCGCGGGACAAAGTTAAGACAACCCGGAACAAACAGACAGACAGACGAATTTTTTTTTAACCACATTTTTTGTATATGTACAGTGTATATATACATATGCATTTAGTAAAAAGCGGTTATTTTAATATTACAAACAAACATTCCTATATAGATAACTTTAATATTTTATATAAGAACCTATTACTATTGCGATCACAGCCATTGACATTCACACCCATAGACGCCGCAAACCCTGATTGGTCTATCGCCTTTCTCCTATTCTAGAAAATCGCACAGTACTGCCACAGCAGCTTTGGCGATTGTAGCATCGCTGTACGCAGAGCTGTTTCTTTACAATAGTACCTACTGTTAGTGTTCTACTTTTCTTGCTCCAGGATCATAGAAATTTCATGAATTTATCTTTGAGTTGACGTAGACCGGAACGGAATAATGCGTCGAAATAAAAAAGACATTTGTTATTAAATATTTTTTTATTAAAGTGTTAAACTATACAGATATATCAACAAGAAACATTGTGACATTTATTTTATCAGATCGTTATGGAATTAAATGATACGAGATTTGAAGTGTGATCCCCTTGTTGGCAATATAGAAAGGGCCACAACTAAGCCTTAAAATAAAAATAATTTACAGTTGGTTATTAGAGATCATAAAAAGTTGATTAGCATCCATATTGCACAGATTTTTTTTTTTATAGTTACAATGGCGCTTTAGGGGTCAAATTAGCCGTACAATTTTGCGTCACCGATCGCCAATTCAATATATTTCTTGCTTAATAGGTCTTTTGCATCTCATTCTTTCAACTTAATAAGTTAAAAAAGATGCACATATTGATATTTGTAATTAGGACGCTTGTGACTGGGGCCCGATCGTTTTAGGTACAATTTAACTTAAAAATATTTTAAAACTACTGCATAATATGATCTTCTTCAAACACTAAAACTATCACAATATGAAGAAATTACAATACTATCAGTCTTTATATTAGTAAACACTAGGAACTATAAGTTTACTCCCATCAGTTGTATGTACCTGAAACAGATATATCCTTATTAGAAATGTGCAATTTTGAAAAGTTTACTTAAAAATCATGGTTAAGTGCCTTTATACGACACAATAAATAGTACGAACCAAACATTTTATTGATTTATTACCCGTGGCGTACGACGTTTAACGATTATGTAGCAACCAATGGCAATATTTAAACCCTTTTTTTTTTTTTTTTTTTTTTTTTTTTAACGTGTGGAAACCCCCTCGGGCCGTCACCCCGCCGGGGTTTGCGGCGGGGCGGTGTGTCGGAATCGAACCGACTAAAACCACACGGTGTGCCACTCTGCGCCTGAGACGGGAGGGATCCGGGAACTGCTGTTATTAACACATCCGGACCCCTCCCAGCGCCTGCCCGCACTGAAGCGGGCACCGTCTGCTGTTAAAAACTCTCAATTTAGGCGACGTACGGCACACGCGTAACGTCGCCCCCTCGCGGGTGACCACTAAAGCAGATGGTGGGGAAAACCAATCCCGACCATCCGCGGCCACACTCAGGGCGGCATGAGGCGCTGGTAGGCGCGCCTCCGCCGCCCGGGGCAATATTGAAACCCATACCAACCCTTGAATGAGAACGAAGTCGACCAAAGAAAACAAAACAAAAAGTTTGGAGTCATTGGTGCGCCACCATTTTTTTTTTAACCTGTGGAAACCCCCTCGGGCCGTCACCCCGCCGGGGTTTGCGGCGGGGCGGTGTGTTGGAATCGAACCGACTAAAACCACACGGTGTGCCACTCTGCGCCTGAGACGGGAGGGATTCGGGAACTGCTGTTATTAACACATCCGGACCCCTCCCAGCGCCTGCCAATTGAAGCACTGAAGCGGGCACCGTCTGCTGGTAATCTCTCTAAGTAGGCGACGTACGGCACACGCGTAATGTCGCCCCCTCGCGGGCGGCCACTAAAGCGGATGGTGGGGAAAACCCGTCCCGACCATCCGCGGCCACACTCAGGGCGGCATGAGACGCTGGTGAGCGCGCCTCCGCTGCCCGGTTCGCCGACGGCGGATCGGGTCCGAGAGGAGGTCGTCCTCCCGGGCCTTCTCCGCCGCCTCCTTCTGATCATCATCAGGATAAAATCCAAATGGCACTTTTACTCACATTTCCAAAGATGTAATGTGTCCTAATATAAAATAAAGTAAGACGCATGGATCAGCCCTCGACCTATTCAACCATCATCATCATCAATTGCCAAGGGACTATAAATATCTTCAATTTCAAATTTTAGAAACTTCACTTAAAGTTCATGTAGGTATTTATACGTAAGCTATCTTCTCACACAAGAATCGTGTCTGTGTGAGTTATACCCAAACGAAATATCTATTACAAATACTAGATGTCAACAAAATAATAACTTTACACATTATGCAACTGTTTATCTGTGTATCTGAGAGCTTCAAACACATTTCCCTGACAACAGGCCTTGGGGGGTTCAAATAATAATGGAAAGGACACATAAATCGATATTATCTACAATAAAGAGAAATACAGTACTCGGCTTCGCAGCGTGTTTGTGCATCGTGACCTTAGATAAACTTATTATGATGACATAAATAGTGTGGTCTTAATGAGTGCTATGGAATAATACAGGTTCTCTTTGTGCTATTCCTGTCAAGTGCTTACAGTCTTAAAATATAGCTTGATCTTTGAGGTGGCTACGAAACCGAAGTAGCAACTCTGAACAAGCGATTCAAGTTTGTGCCTACTATCAGCTATATTTTCATACTTTACGCTGTAGTTTTATCATAAACTAGCTGAACCCCGCGGTGTTACCCGCGGGTATTGTACCGCGAGTAACGCCGCAGGACAAAGTTAGTCTTAAAAAACTAGCCTAAGTTACTCCCTGGATCATCGGCTACCTGCCAGTGAAAGTCCCGTCAAAACTGGTCCCGCCGTTCCAGAGATTACCCGGAACATACAGAGAGACAGGCAAATTTAAAAAAAAAATGTTTTGAAGGTACCTGTACCGTGTATACATACATATACATTTATTAAAAAAGCGGTTATTTTAATATTACAAACGGACACTCCAATTTTATGTATTTGTATAGAATTAGATGAACATCAATACATTATAAATATACAATTCCATACTCAAAATGTAGAAAATTCTAAAGCAGGTAACACTAGTGACACACAGATCAGTCACAGAGAACAAGCTACATTGTAAGGACTGTAAGTATAGTTTTTATTTTTATGTGACTTTAAAACTTGAAAGGAGCTTTTACTCTGTTAGTTCGTATTATGGACTGGTGTAATCGAATGTTTTCTCTTTTAAAGTCAGCAAGCCAAAATAACATGGAAATATTTTAATTTAATTTAAGCAAAAAAAAGTAGTATACCTAGTGCCTTATATTTAAGGGAAATCTTATGCATCACTTTGTATTGAACCTAGTGGTCCTTACTTATCGTAAAGGTGACGATGAACTGTCAAAGGTTTCCATATAATTTCCAGTCGTAAATCCTCAATTAATTTAAATTTAAATAGACAATCATTTGTGAGTTTTTGCTAATTAACAAACATGTTTATTGCCAGAATCACTATAGATATAGGTATAGTGATAATAATTATTGGTCTTGTTAGTTACGATGTTTAATTTTGGTTTGAACATTATCTCATTCATGAAATATTAAGCCCACAAACATTTGAATATTATACGTGTTGTATATATATATATTTACATTTTGATACGCTTTATTTTCGGCACCAGTTACAAGGCTTGCCGGTTAATTAATCTTAATTATTTATTGAAATTTTCTCAATTCATTAAAAAGGTTTAGCGTTAGAGGAAAGAAGTTAAACAAATATCCTAGATACTGTATCGGGATTTTGGATGGATACGTGAGTTAATCAGTTAGTTTGCTAATTATTAATTTGTTTTTATGTAACAGAGGGCACAAGGCCAGCTGGTCATATGTCTTTTTTTTTAATAAGTGGCTTTGACCGCTTAAATCACTAGGCCAACTGTGCAGTCGTAACATTATATTTTTAATTAATGACTAATGTTTACTTTATATTCTAATGTAAATGTAAAGTCTACAGTTCGTCTCCTCTGTGTCTAGCGACTAGTAGTCAATGAAATCATCAATGAAAATAATAGAGAAACGAACCCGGGTTATAGACGGCAAGGTTATGAAACTTTGCACTCTTTGTAGCGAGTCGTTTGCAATTAATTCAATGACGATTGCTTGAGTCATTGGGTTTACTTAGGTATGAACATAGTTCATCGGTATTGAATATTATGCTGACCCGGGTTCTGCTATATTTATTCAACAATTAATCTAACCCACATTAACGGCATATAGCGGAGATACCATTTCTTTGTTGCCTTCTTAGTCCAGTCAAATTAGACATGCGGGTCAGGTAGGAAAGTGAAGCGAGACGCAAAATTATTTTTTCTTTGTGTAGGGGGAGCTTAGAAAAGCTTATTTTCGAGTTGTCGTATCATGAGACCTTGAGGCTTCTTTTTGGGGGGAGGAGGGAAGGATAAAAACGTTTTTTTAATTCCCTACTCCGTGAAACACAACAACATGAAAATAAGCATAAGTACCTGCTATACACAAAGAAAAAAAAATTGCGTTTCGCTTCACTTTCCCCTTTATTTTATGTCTAAATTGACTGGACTATCTCACAACAACACAGCAATGCTTACCTTTTCTAAAGCAACGTTCTCTAAATGCCTAGTAAACATCTAATTGATTGATATAGTAAAGAAAACGTAACTTAATATAACAAAACGAATGAAATTTACAAGATACTCTAAGGTAAAAAGCTAAAAGAAGGTTACAATATTAGTGCAGTTAGCAACACACGATATGCGAACATTCACCCAGCAAAAAGCAACTCGATATTAGATGACAATAACAAGTTAATTTTTGTTCTGATATGTTATCACATGTGGCTGTGCCTCCGTGTAATTTATATGAGTAGGTAGGTACATTGTTGTTCATTGCCGTAATATCCCTGGCCTGACAGGCCAATGCGATAAAAAGGGCAGACGGCGGGAATCTTATTTTTATATGACAAACAAACATATAAACTAGTTGAACCCCGCGGTTATTGTCGTAAAGCCTGGCACTAAGCTAGTCTAAAGAAAGTAGCCTAAGTTACTCCTTAGACCATCAACTATCTGCGAGTGAAAGTCCCGTCAAAATCGGTCCAGCCGCTCCAGAGATCCGGAACAAACAGACAGACAAAATTGTATAAAATTATATTTTGGTATCGTGTATACATACATACCTAAGTATGCGTTTATTAAAAAGCTATTATGTTACTATTACAAACAGACACTCCAATTTTATTTATCTGTATAGATGGCATAACTTATGCATGCGTCTTCGTATGCCAATTTCGTTCCTCTCACAGTTTATCTATAAGGAAAGATCTATCTCCAGCAATGGACTATTAAAGGCAAGATAGTATTGTGGTAACTTTACAGATCACCTAACGCTACACCTTGAGCGACTGTAGAGGAAAAGTTAAGTTGTAACTTTGAAGAGTTTAGTTTCTAGAGCTTCAAACAGGCGTCGTTGCTCTAAAGTTATTATCCGAAAGTCCCAACAGAAAATAGTAGGTACCCATGTACCTACTATTTTGGTAAGCCCTTCAGATACGTTTGTCATGCTGGTATTTGGAAGGGAACAAATTGATATCGTATATTGGCATTAGTATGCCTTGGCAATTTAAGTCGTTAGAGTCTTCGTGAATCCAGGGTTTATAATTTTATTCGACTATACAGTACAAAATTATACTTTAAATCTATACTAATATATAAAGCTGAAGAGTTTGTTTGTTTGTTTGTTTGTTTGTTTGTTTGAACACGCTAATCTCAGGAACCGCTGGTCCGATTTGAAAAATTCTTTCAAAAACGGGGGAAATTTTCACGCTACAGGCAATATAAGGCGCAAACGAGGTTGCGTGGGTCAGCTAGTATTAATATAGATACACTAGCCGACCCACGCAACCTCGTTTGGGTCTTCTATTGCCCGTAGCGTGATAATTTTCCCCCCTTTTCGAAACATTTTTCATTGGTGCTATGCTCCTATTAGTCCTAGCGTGATGATATATAGCCTATAGCCTTCCTCGATAAATGGGCTATCTAACACTGAAATAATTTTTCAAATCGGACCAGCGGTTCCTGAGATTAGCGTGTTCAAACAAACAAACAAACAAACAAACTCTTCAGCTTTAAATATTAATATAGATACATAAGTAAGTATTCATCTATTAATAATGTCATCTGCGTTGGAAACTTAAACAATAACAAAGATATTGTTATTCATTGATAGTTCTTGTCAAGTGCAGCTCGTGCGGTAATGAAATATAGCGAATTGATTTGATAAAGTTCTATACACGACTTCACCAGTGTATATTTCGGTTATCGCGGGAAAAAGTAGCTTATAACTTTCCCCAAAAACCAAAGATTCTCCTTGCAATTTTTTTCAAAATCGGTGTTACGGTAAAAGTGTATTACTAATTAAATTGACATTATACACCTTTAAAGAATGGTTTCATGGATAAAAAGTGTTCTTCTCTCTCTCTCTCTATTCTTCCTCTCAACTCAAACTATCTTCACACCAAGTTTAAGTTAAATCGAATGGTTCTTTCTACTTCCATATAGGGTAATTACTGGGATAAAAACTCTCCGATGTCTTTTCTCGGGACTTGAACTATCTCTAAAATTCATCTTCCTAGCCTTTATTCCAAATAATTGGGGTCGGCTACTAGTTAAATCGATTTTACGTGAATATCAGTTTTTCCACGAAGCGACTGGCATCGGACCTCCGCAACCCTGAGGGTGAACTGAATTCGAAGGTTGAACTAATTGTCAGTATATTTCGTCGTATGCCGCCCCCCGGCGCCTCCATAGTCGGTCCTTGTACCGGTTCGGGCCCATATGAGAAATCTGGGCCTGATCCGCGACGGCAGGTGGCTCTTCGACGAGCACTGCCGACAACTTGTCCCAAGCTGGTCGACGCTGCCTCTGCCTCTGCCTCAGAGGTCAGAGTCATACGCGGATACCGCCACGGTGTCGACGGAGGGGTGGTGAGTGGCATTCGCCCTCCGCCCGTCGAGCCACGATGGCGGAAGACTCCGCGCGTTGACTTTGCCACCGTGGAGGCTCTCCAGCCGGTCATCCTCGAGTGGGCAGGACGGCAGCACGGAAGTCTTTCCTTCCGACTTACACAGGTTCTTTCGGGGCACGGTTGCTTCGGAAAGTACCTGCACTCGGTCCCCAGGAGGGAACTGAGTCCCGCCTGCCACCACTGCGACTGTAGTGAGGACTCGGCCCAGTACACGCTGGCGATTTGCACCACTTGGGCGTCGCAGCGCCGGACCCTCACTGCAGTCATCGGAGGAGATCTCTTGCTACCGGCCGTAGCGGCAGCAGTTTTACTGCGTTGGCAGCCTTCTGCGAAGACGTAATTTAGCGGACGGAGGCGGCTAAGAAGGCCCGGGAGGACGACCTACACTCGGGCCCGATCCGCCGCCGGCGAACCGGCCTGAGTGTGGCCGCGGATGGTCGGGACGGGGTTTTCTCTCCATCCGCTCTAGTGGCCACCCGCGAGGAGGCGACGTTACGTGTGTGTCGCACGTTGCCTAAATTTAGGGTTTAACCAGCAGACAGACAATTTTTTTAATGATGCTATTTTGGTACATGTAATAATAATATATCGCTTTATTGTACACCAGATAATGCTATGCTAGGTCAGTACAATTAGCGGTATAGATTCGTATATAATATCGTGTATATATTCATATGCATTAGTTAAAAATCGGTTATTTTAATAATATTACAAACAGACACTCCAATTTTATTTATTTGTATAGATTTAGGATTGAGATCTATAAACTGATGTCATTTGGAAAAAAGTTTTTAAACAGAGATGTTTCTTTTTGACCCGCATTAATTTAACGTTACTTCGAAATATAAATAAATATGTGACTCAAATATCGGAAATAAGAGTGCCGCGATAAGTATGCACCGAATGTTTGACATACATACATTTGTACGATTTCCATGTAAATGAGATATCGATTAATTTAAAAATATCACACGGTTTTTGATTTATTTAGCATACGATGTTTGATTGATGATATATCTGAGTACCCACACCGACCTATGTATATTTTAAAAAGACTTTAGCATTATAGCAGTTTTAAAAACTGAAAATTTACGTAACTTGAGATTTAGAAGATAAAGAATTTTGGCCTAACTGTATTTCCCATGGTAAACCGTTATAAAGCAAGCGAATCAATACGGCTCGAGGGGGTTTCCACACGTAAAAAAAAAGTTGTGGTTTAAGCTGATCCGGAAGTCTTAATAGTCCGGAAGTCTTAATAACAGCAGTTCCCGGGTCCCTCCCGTCTTAGGCGCAGAGTGGCACACAGCGTGGTTTTAGTCCCCCCCAGCGGGGTGACGGCCTAAAGGGTTTCCAAAGGTAAAAAAAAAGTTGTGGTTTAAGCTAAGCGGTCGCCACACCGGCCGCTCTCTACTGCGCTGAATGTTCTTGGACACACCCTACATAGGGCAACACTTTGTATGATTCACAAATTGTTGTTCTTAGTCTGGGTGTTCTTTGTGTACGTTTCATGTGTGTTTATTAAGTCCCCCGCGACACAGAATTGCTTCGTAATGATCTGATTACTTCCGATCAGAGCTAGTAAAGTTTAATCTATACTAATATTATAAAGCTGAAGAGTTTGTTTGTTTGAATGCGCTAATGTCGGGAACCGCTGGTCCGATTTGAAATTCTTTTGGTGATGGATAGTACATTTATCGAGGAAGGCTATGAAATAAATAATACATAAAAAATCGGGAGAAAATTATCACGCTACGGGCAATAGGAGACGCAAGCGAGGTTACGAGGGTTGGCTAGTAAATTATAAAACGACTTACGTCATTTTCATCCGAAGACCTGTTGCGCTGCATAAGTGATGTGTAAGTATCCGTCAGGATGGCGGAACTGCTCGTACGCTTGCGCCATCGTCATGCTGTGGCTTACTAGCACCTTGTCATTCACCAACAAGTATAAAGCCTGAAGCAAAAACACATGGTACAATAATAATAAATATTTTGGACATCTAACACACAACGCCATCTAGTCCCTTAGCTCCAACTCTGCTTAGCTTAAGCAGAGTTTGTGTTATGGGTACTAGATAACTGATACAAATACATATATACTTTTTTTTGTAAATACATACATATTATACACAGAAAACACCCAAACTCCGAAACAAATATTTGTAGATCATACAAACATTTGGTCTGAGCCGGGAATCGAACCCGTGACCTCAGGATCAGCAGTCGCACACGCCAACCGCTAGACCAACGCGAGTCATTAGTTTAGTCATTAGTCATACCAAAGAAAAAGAATTAAATAACGCAAGCAATTGTCTTGGGATTTAATATCATTATTATCAATAGCCTTCATCCATCAACAGCTGGGCATAGGTCCCTCTTTAGATAAAAAAAAGTGAAAACTAAAACCCAACTACGACCAGTTTCAAAAGCCGTAGTCACGCGTTGTTAAAGAGTTATGGACTATGGTACATTACTAAGTTTCAAAAGCCGTGTAGTTGCAATGTAGTGTATGTATTTAACAACGCGTGACTACGGCTTTTGAAACTTGTTTAATGAATTTTCAGCGTCTCGCGTTTGCAGTTGGGTTTTAGTTTTCACTTTTTTTATTTAAAATGTTTTGGTGCCAACCCTCCTTTGGCTTTGCCTTAGTCGGGTATACAGAGGTTTTGTTCTGCTATACCAACGTTGCCCGGTATAGTGTTTGTGTGAACTTTTCCTCACTGTGCAGTGTTGTTGTTTTGCGTATCTTGTTCCCTTAGGACTAGTGAGACTGCGTATTCTTAAGCATTCACCACACGGATGGTATTTAGTGGGATATCAAAAAAAATATTATTATAATAAATAGCGACAGTAAGAAAATAAAAAGACTGACCTGTGAATCTCTCAGTTTCATCTTTATCCGTATAATATAAAGAAACTGGGACATTGTAAGCTCTTGGGGAACTAAGAATTTATTTCTACCTAACGCCGGCACTTCTCGTTCTCTTGCAAATCTCTGCACATATAACTAAAACAAAAAAAATACAAGTTAACAAAAATTTGAAATATTTTCCAGAATTGCATTTTCAGGCTCTATAATTTTGTATATTGTAATTGCCTGACAAATTAAAAATAAACTTTACAGCTTACTTTTAAAGTAGGTAAGTACAAGTAATATATTTACCGGTACTTTGTTAGGAAATCTGTGTCTTATCGCTTGAACCTCCTGGGTGGATAGTTTTCCGCTCATATCTATAAAAATACAAAGTATTATTACTTGTATAACTATAACATTTATTTCTCAAGAAATCATTTCGTCATCGGCTCATGTTGTTGATTATGATGATGATATGAGGTTGCCTGGAAGAGATTGCTCTTGGTAATAAGGCCGCCCTTTGTGCATTGTAAATATGTAAAACGGTGTACAAATAAAGAGTTTTCTATCTATCTATATCTGTTGAATAAGTAGGTAAAATTCGTAAGATAAAAAACGTGATCAAAATGAACAAGCTGTTTGTCTGCAGTTTTATTGAAGTGAAACTTCTTTGCACGCATGAGGATAACATTTTTACGTATGAAACGCCGACTCGAAAATGTGGGACGTTTTTGTCCAAGAAGAGGGAGATTGAGAGAGAGTGAGAAATGGTAGGTATAATTTGCCAAAGAAGTTTCACTTCTGACATGTGTACTTTATACGTACGCAATTTTATTTTTATCAGCTTTTTTTATGCGTAAACCTTTTGATGCATTTGGGAACTTCAAGTTAAATGACTAGAACTTAAACCAAGCCTGTAAACGACACTCTATTTAACCTTTAACCTTTTCAGTATTTTATATTAGCAACATCATAACTATTAGAACAACAGAAGCATCCGTAATAATATGCGTGTTAGTTCGAACGTAACTCTGTCTGTATGTTACGCTTTCACAGTTAAACCACTGCATTGATTTCTGTGAAATTTGGCATGGAGATATATTGATTTATGAGGAAGGACATAAACTACTTTTCATAAACTCGCGGGCCGATCCACGGGCAAAAGTTAGCGTTTAATATAATTTAAAGAGCTATTATATATGAGAAAAATTAACTGACCATCCTTATAACCGAAGACTTCTTGTGACGCGTATGTGATGTATAGAAACCCGTCTTCATCTCCATAACTTTCGTAAGCTTGGGCCATTGTCAAACTCATGCTCAACATTGATTTGTTGTTTATTATCAAATACAGGGCCTATAAAGAATATACCTCGTTATAAACATGCTTATAAAAAATAACACTTATCATCCCTCATTGTAATAAGACGGTCATTTAAATTAAATGATCTAAAGTTCATCTAATCTTAAGCTAGGTGCTAATCCAGTTAAGCTTTTATGTTCACATATTTATTTAAATATTTAATTTAGTAGTGTTTATATAGATACCTAGATATGATAGATTGATAGATATATGCAGGGCGTTTTTTTGTAGGGGCACTCGGGGGCACGCAGTGCCTCCAAAGGAAATTTAAATTAGTTTTACAACAGGTAATTTATCTTCAATCGCTTTAACAAAACATGATTCAAACTAGTAGGTATTTAAGTGCAAGTGTTTACTGTCTGACAGAAGGGACCCTGTACCCTACAGAGTCTCTTCTGTGAGACAGTCTGGTCACCGTTATGCTTTATATATGATGACAAAGTATTCTGGGTCAAGGAATACACAGGAAGCACATACGTTCAATAGAAAGAAAGAAAGAAAAATATTTATTCCGACATACACAGGACAGTACATGGTTTAATAGAGGCATTCCCTTCTTTCACTAACTCGCTTTTTGAGGTGCAATTCAAAAATATTCGTGGACTCATCATGTAAACCTCAGTATTTTCCACCATCATCTTAAGACGGCACGACCAGCCATGCTTTTCTTAACGGAGATACAAATACGCTACCTTGTCACCACATATCTTCATTTTTCTTCATATATTCACTATCCCGGCTATATGCTCCTTCATCTTTTGGCTCCAAGTGAATTTTAGCTCTCTGAACCGAGTCTATATACGCCTCCATCGGTCCAAGCAACGGATATAACGTAGAAGCAGTTCCCGACCGCCTCATTGGTGTTTTTCAGAGATTTCGACCAGAGTCCTAGTTCTGATTTTCCAGAACTGACCACGGAGGTCGAATTCGCTCTCACCCAGCTAGTACTCCAGCTCAGGAGGATACTAGACCTGTCGAGTCAAGCACCTTCATTGCTAGATCTACTGCTGACCAGTCACCCAGCCCGGTATAGTATGAAATCCCTCGCTCCTCTAGGACCGTCCGGTCTCCAGCGCGGTGCCTTTTTGCTCCAAAAAAGGCGACCGTTCAGTTTCGGCCAATTAGCGACCTCTAGGCATCACTTCTTTTCTCTGCAAGGTGCTCCAACGGATCATCAACATGCAATTGGTCGACTACAGGTAAGATCACTCGTTGTTAAATGATCGGCAACATGGCGTTAGGCCGAAACTGAGCGAAAATGAGATGTTAGCTCTTGGCAACACACATTGCTAGGCAGACGATAGCAAAGTTACTCAACTCTGCTTGATGGAAATCATGAGCAGAATCAAAAAGTAGTGGTACCATACTCATAACGAGAACAATGCAGCGCGACCCACGCAATGGCGGCCTAATGATATGCTTCTGCATCATTGGACCTGTGGTTTCGCATTCACCAGTGAAACACGATGAATGATGAAACTTTTGGATTACTTTTGTAGGTAGGGGGCGTGCAGGGGTGGATTGGCTGTAGGTGGATTGGCAAATAATTATGGAAGCTTTCTAAAATTAGCGTGCCCCTAAAGAAGAAGTGACAAAAAAGCCCTGTATATATGTATATTATCCAACTAAGTAAAGAAGAAACTGCTTAATTCGATTGACTTTCAATGTTAAACTTTATTTAATAGTGGCATTATACCATTTAGTGATAGTGAATGCGAAATTCCGCTCGCGGAATTCACAGACACTTGGGCCGCATTGGTATTTTA
This sequence comes from Spilosoma lubricipeda, assembly GCA_905220595.1. Lineage (NCBI taxonomy): Eukaryota > Metazoa > Arthropoda > Insecta > Lepidoptera > Erebidae > Spilosoma > Spilosoma lubricipeda. The sequence goes on from HG992295.1 coordinate 7,511,624, forward strand.
ATTGTTTTATTATAACTTTAGGCAAATGCTTTAACTAAAAAATTTGAATTTACCTAGTCAGGAAAACGAAGAAATGAAATTTTTGCTGTAAGATTCCTTGGTATATATTTATATGTTTCTGCTAAAACCTACGCGCTATGGTATATCAATTATATTATTAAATCAATTCATTTCTTATCATTTCAATTAATTGAATTATCGCGAATGGCACATGTCATCATAAGTATTTCTACTTGGTGATAGCTCATAGTTACATACATAGATAGAACTGGAATTATTTAGTATTGATTAGATTCAAAGGTTGTCACTACACAACACAAATATTTACTTAATAACATAATCCATCCTATTATGTTTATACTAATACTAGTAAAGTATAATATAATATTAACAATTATTTTTACGGGAATTAACGCGATCACTTATTAAAAGATATCACATACCTCTGATTTGCCAGTGCAACCTGGTCGAAACGTCAGGCAAATCAGAGGTATGTGATACCTTTTAATAAGTGATCGCGTTAATTCCCGTAAAAATAATTGTTAATATATCATGGAACGCGAAAGTTTAAAAGTTAGTATAATATAATACGCCAAAATATCCTTTCTAATGGAATACCTTGGCTTGGCACAACAATAGAATATTAAAGGTTGTTTATGAAAGTATACTCACTTGATTTGGTTTTATTTTTATCCTATTTCTTATAATAACTAAGAATTGTGACATGGTAATATCTTCAGGAACTAAGAATTTCGATTTGTCCAGTGTTGGAAGACTTCTTTCTTTGTGATATCTCTCGACTATTAGCTGCAACAAAATGGTCATCTATATAATTAATCTCATTCTATGATTCATAAAAATGGTTATTAATATGTTTACCTAATAAAAGTAAATTGTTATTGGTTTAAAGCACCTTTATTTAATAAGGGTTTTAAATTACTGTTATGATGATTTAGGCCGGCAGTTTAAAATTACACGGTTGCCTGGAAGAGATGGCCTGTGAGCAATAAGCCAGCCGCTTGTACAGATCTAGTATTAAGTTATACCAGCGGGGTTTCATTTCTCAGTTTAGGCAAATGTACTATTATCTAGTCTATACTTATAAAATAGTAAGTCCTGACTGACTGACTGACTGACTGACTGATTCATCATCGCCGAGCGTAAACTATGATAGTTAGGACTATGAAATTTGGTGAGTAGAATCGTTTCATTGAGTAGACACCCACTAAGAAAGGAATTTTGGAATTTCCACCCCTAAGGGGGTGAAATAGGGGTTCAAAGTTTGTATGCAAGTCCGTCATTTTTTAAGTTAGAAACATAAAAATTTACATTTGGGCTACTGACTAAAAATGAGCTAATACGTATTTAAGCGTTTCTGGATATTCTACCCCTAAGGGGTGAAATAGGGGTTGACATTTCGGATATGGGTTAGTCTGGAAATCCGTCATTTTTGAAGTTAGAAACATGAAACTTTATTTTTAGGCTACTAATTAAAAATAAAGAATTACGTATTTAAGCGTTTCTGGATATTGTACCCCTAAGGGGGTGAAATAGGAGTTGAAATTTGTATGAAAGTTCGTTATTTTTTAAGTTAGGAACCTGAAACTTTATTTTTGGGCTACTGAATAAAAATGAGTAGATACGTATTTCAGCGTTTCTGAATATTCTACCCCTAAGGGGTGAAATAGGGGTTGACATTTCGCATATAGGTTAGTCTGGAAGTCCGTCTTTTTGAAGTTCGAAACATGAAACATTGTTTTTGGGCTACTGACTGAAAATGAGTAGATACGTATTTAAGCGTTTCTGGATATTCTACCCCTAAAGGAGTGAAATAGGGGTAGAAAATTTGTATGGAAGTCCGTTATTTTTTAAATTAGTACCATGAAACTTAAATTTTGGGCTATTGACTAGATATCTATTTAGTGTTTCTGCATATTATATTCCTAAGGGGGTGAAATAGCGGTTGAATTTCTTTTTATGGAAATGCTTCATATTATGCTTTATACATAGAAATAAGAAAGGTGAAACTTTACTTATGGGTTGCTAATTAAAAATGAGTAAATACGTATTTCAGCGTTTCTGAATATTCTATTCCTAAGGTGTGAAATAGGGGTTGACATTTCGTACATAGGTTATATTGTATATGGGTGGAATGGTTGTATGAAAGTTCTTTTAAATGGGCTATTGATCAAAAATAAATAAATACGTTCAAAAACATGAATAAATTACTGATACATACTTTTACACAGTTTTAATTAAATACATATAATCAACTTCCACGCGAGCAAAGCCGCGGGCAACAGCTAGTATACAATAAAGCGATTTATTATTATTTTTGTTATTATTTTTGGTAGATCACAATTTAAGTAGTGTTGAAATGAAACGTAAATATACTTTAACAGTCGTCTAAAGTTCATATTTAATAAATTTAGTATTCGGTTAGGATTTCGATGGTATCCATCTATACTTTTCATAATATTCTTTACATTAATCGTAGTATTTTCCGCCACAAGATGTGTCATTCTAACAATTTCCTAGCTCAAATAGGACGGAGTCCGCTTCAGGTGTCTATTACTATCATCATCATCTATTACTATAAATAATATTAAAACACTTACGGGTATTTTAGTAGGAAATTTAGTTTTTATCGCCATCACTTCTTCTTTTCTGCTAACTGCAACAAAAAATCAATAAGTCAGTATTATGTTTACACACGTATAAAGTTTTCTGCCTACCAGACTTGTCAATGCCACTTATGATGAAAGTTCGCAGGTTAATAAAATAACATCGGTCCTTGGCTTCTTGCCCTATTTATCAGAAATGCATTGTGCATTCATTTAGTACATACAAACTAAAAGTATAGTAAACACTTTTAGTTTCTACAATTTATGATTGTAAACCTAGCGTAAACAAATAAAGATATTGTTATCTAATTGTCAACATTTTACGGTCAGAGTTTTACCCGACTACAGCAAAGATAAAAGGAAGGATAGTAGTTTTGGAATAGTTTTGGAATTATATGTATGTATGTTGCGATGTAGCGCCTAAACTAATGAAGCGATAAGAATAAAAAAACTTTATCAAACGTTTGTAAACAATGTAATATGTGACCGTTGGGACGGAAACGGACGTACGTAACTTATAAAATACATCTTGGGCTTGGCACCGACTTCACACAGATTTAAGGTGCCCGTAGCACACATTATAATATTACTTTATTTAAATTAATAGAATTCGGAATGAACAAGAATTGACATGTTGTAATTTAAGCCAGTCAAATTGAAACCAGCTTATTTTACGCTTTTAAGAGTTTATTTGCAGGGAGTTTACGTGGATGATTTTAGAAGTCGGTTATTTTTTTTGTAAAAAAATATTTCATTTTTCCATTTTTAGTGCAAGTTCTTAAAATTAGTAGTAAGATGAACTAATTCATATCAATGGCGTGAGCCAACCGATTGGAGTGACCACCTTCAAATGTCAACTCCTGATTCTAAACCGCATGACGAGAAAGCGTTACGCAAATTTCAACAATTAAGACTATTTGTTAATATTTAAATGAACACACTAAGACAAACTAGGTGTATAAATACAGTGTAGGTTCTTTATCCAAATTGAGATTTGGATAAAGAACTTTTGCTTTGCATATCTTTTCTTTCCGAGAGAATCTTAGTTACTTGATCGGCATCTTAATCTATTTTATAGTTAGGTGATACAACTCCTAACCTTACCGGTCAGATCACCTAAACAACTTTAAAGAATACAACAAATGTCCTATTCGTACCTATGATATTTTAAGAATCGCCACCTAACCCTTAACTGTTTTACCTTTCAGCAACTCTATACGCACGCATGACATTGAAATCATCCTCTAATCCCTAACTGTTAAAGAGTTTTACCTTTAATCATCAGCTCATCTGAATAGTTTGAAAGTATACAACTAAAGGTTTATACATATGTATGCAAGTGAAAGAATTATTCTCTAACTCCTCACCATTGAGGAGTTGTACCTTCCATCATCAGCTCACCTAACTAAGTTGAAAGAATATGACTAAAGTTAACACACAAACATTTGATATTTATATAATTATCCTACAACTCCTAACTGTTAAGGACGAGGACGTATCTTCCATTAACAGCTCATCATCATGAAATGATGACAAACAGATTCTAATATTTGAATATATTTAGAAAATATTTGATAAACACAATGTTTTCATCAATTTAATTACGATATGATACGTCTACTCGTTTGCCCCCAATACCATGAAAAAACACAAAGTAGGTACTGTAAACCGTTGAGGAGTTCTCTCAACTGTTGTGTGTGTGTGTTGTCTAGTGTTGTCCCCTTTACAATTCATATCGATATTCGATGTCGACATGCCACGTGTTTCCATACACTCGGCGATTCCTTTACGAGTCGTTCGTAAAGCTAAAGTTCTGAAGCTTTTCATCGCGATTCTCGCGTTAATGGAGGCGGCCCCCTATTGTTGTATTGTTTAAATGTCGTGCCCCTTACGCTTAATAAGTTCCACCCTGTTATCTGGGGTTGGGGGTTTTCGGTTAAGGTCCCACAAAGTTTTTGAGTAATCTATATATATAAAAGAGTAAGGTGGCTGACATAGAGAGAGATCAACGCACAGCCCAAGCCGCTGAACCTAGAATTCTGAAATTTTGCATGTAGGTTTTTTATATAACGTAAGTGAGCTCTATAAGAAATGAGTATTTCAGAGTCCAAATCCGCAAAAATAAGTTTTACCACAATCCGGTTCAAGAGGAACTCCTAGATAAGAGTGCTGAAATTTATCCCGGAATTGTATCTACCTAATTTTGTGCTTTCTTAAAACGTTTCAAGTCATAAACTAGCTTTGCCAACCCTAATGTATAGTTACTTCATACTTAAGAAAGAAGTTCCCATAATATACCATCTACTAAGTGTATTTCATGCATTTAGCAACACGTCCGATGGATGTTTACAATGTTCCAATTTAAATCTGGTTTTTAAAAAGAGTAACTTTTTACGCGGTGAATGCTTTTCGCACCATTCCCTCCCTTAGGGAGACGAAGGGCGTGTGTGGGACTCCCGGAAAACCGGGCTACCAACTAAACTCCACGGTGGCCTACCTCGGCAGTCGGGAGAAGCTCCAAGAATGCATCAGTGGCTTCTGGAGTCCTCCCTGCTATACCTCATTAATGAGGTCCATACCGAGTTGACCACGGTCACCGCACCGGGTCCGTATCTCCTGTTTCGGATCGTTTGCAGCGGTCACATCGACGAAAGATGTGGCCGCAGCGGCCCTTGGGCGGCAATTGGGAGCTAGCGACCTCGCCGCGTACCCTTCGCTGCCTTCTTCGATTCGAGTCCACTTGATCATTAGTTTAGTAATTATTTATTAATGTAACGTTTCGAAAGTGCCTGGGAAGGCCTACTTAAAATTAAAGCTGGTTTTAAACGTCTTAGTAATTAACACCATACTTTAGGGTTTACTTTTGGTTCCCTGGTAATTAAACGCAAGTGGTTTATAGCTCGTACTTTTCGAATAATTTTAAAACATGATGAATTCCAGTTATTTTGAAAAAAGCAGATGTAGGGGTAATTTGAAATTAAAGCACTTGATTTCCACAATACCTATTATTTGGAAAAGTATCGTAAAAAATTTGAAACACATTAGAAAATCAACTACTATTTATGTAATAGTTTGAATATGATAATATATCCTAAAATTATTATGATTTGTATGATGTGATAGCGGTCACGTATTTGTTTCTACAAAATTAGATCAGCGTAATTACACAATTTAAACTAACTGATAACAGAACAAATAGAAACGAGTGCACAATAAATCTGATGATCGTGGTCAATGAACTTCATCCGTACTCTCTTTACAGTTTGGCCTTAATTACATGTCCTTTGCCAGGTCAAATCAACCTTATGATCTCTAGAAACGTTGAAAGATATGGTACAATAGTAGATACAGATACATGTAAAAAGTCACGTATATTTCCCAGAGGGGCAGGCAGAGACAATCGATCTCCACTTACTATGATACTGACACATCTCTTTTGCATCGTCCACATTCATGAATCGCTGCATGCATGCTTGTCGTTACTGGTGTTGTTCACACGGCCCTTCTTCAGAACTTCAATATAATTGGTATATATAAAATTGTGTTCCAATTCTAGGGTTATTCTTGTAACAACAGCAGTTTAACCCACTAATTTTCAAACATAAAGAATCAAAGAATTTAGAAGATTTTTTATATTTTTATTAGGTTTTGTCTTCCGACACTTCTTGTTGCTATTTTTTTTTGCATTTAAGTCGTTTTCAACTTGTCTTATTTTATTTTTAATTGAGCTTAGTTCCAAAGTCAATGCTTTATAAGTAATTGTTGTACTTAGGGGTTATAACACTGGGAGCATGTTTATTTAAGTTTAAGCAGTGGACCTATACTTAATACAATCATTTTTTTTATGGTTGGTAGTTAAAGGGGTGCAAACTAAATTAACTATGTACTTGTTCTTAAACAATTTTTAAGGTTTTGCGTGAAATTTCTACGCTACAAACAATTGCGTTAGTTATACATAATGGATTGTCAGACGTAAGATCTGGGTCGCTAGATTAAGCTCTAACGATCTAATGAATAGAAGGAACTACCACCTTGGAGGTCGGCCAGTTCAATATAACATTGTTAAAGTAATTAATAATAATACATAAAGTAATAATCTATACTAATATTATAAACGCGAATGTTTGTAAGTATGGATGGATGAATGGATGGATGTTCGTTACTCTTTCACGCAAAAACTACTGAACGGATTTGGATATAGCTTCAGATCATAGATCAGAATAACACATAGGCTACTATTTGCCGCGATAACCGACATATAGCGGGCGGAGCCGCGGACAAGAACTAGTAATACACCAGTGGACCACCAGTGGAATACCAGTGGACTAGTGAAGGCTGTTGATGAAATGAATATATTCAAAATCCGTCTTATATTAAAAATACGTAAAACTTGCTTTCAGCTTTAACTTGCTTTTTCAGATCTGCTGGACAGCAGTTTACGTAGAAAGAAAGCTTTGGCTTCAAATATATAAATAACTATAGAATAAAATGACCGATGCATATAAGCATATTACTGTTAAAAAGTACAAATAATTCTGGTCTCTGTGCGGCTTCCAATTTGACTTACATGGCGATGTTGGCAAATTAACATCTACACAAACAGTTTTTACTCGCTTTGTGTGGTAATATTCCAGATAGTCCCTCCTGGAAACCTAATCACCTTGAAATGAATGTCTTGACACCATTTAATTTGTTAAATTTATTCGTGATAAATAGTGTCGTGCGGAAAGGTATTTTATTTGTACAAGACGTAACGCGGAATGTTTATCGTTCGTTAGTAAATATCCTTAGTTTTAGGAAACGGAAAAAAAATGTTTAAGAGAAATATTTAAAGAAGCCGAGCCTGAGAAGCAGCTGAGAAAGTAGATGAAGGATCTAACAGAAGTTTGCTCTCGTACTACATTACTTGCTTAATATTTATAGTTAACAAAGAACTAAGCAATCATTGCTGACGGTACATTACAAGATAGTTGTGCCGCTATCAAAGAAACGTTTAAAAACTCAAGATGTTGTTTTTTGACTGTTTCTATTTTTTTTATAAAGAGTTCGTTAAAGATTAGATGTTAAAGATTCTCAAATACTTTAGAAATATATAAAACTTTATTTATTAAACAAAGTTTTCTGAGGTTTAAAATTTATTTCCAAGATTTGCAGTTAAGAAAGAGTTTTAAACAATTAAAAGTCTAAAAGTAATTAAAGTGAACACTTACGGAAGGGCTTTTTCGATTTGAAGCACTGTGTCACATTATGATTCATATCGTGTTTTAACAAAGTTGTTATAAAGTTCAACTCCATTTTGAAGTTACCAAGCGCACAGTAACTGATCGAGTTTGTGTCGCGGGCGGCCATGCGCTCCGTATGATGTCCGAACTGCAACTAAACGAATGTAAATATAATCAACACTTTTATCATTATAGCGGAGTGAGTAAACGACCACCACTAATCAGTCCCTTTTATTCGATACTAATCAGTTCTGCCGCTGCATGTACAACACTTGTTTTGGAACTATGATGGTTACGGACAGGGTGTCACGTTCGCACTGCGAATATGTGTGTTATTTTAGGTCATTTACCCATTATTCTACTTCTACCCTTTGAATTTAATAGTTTATAATTGGAGGTACAATTATGTAGCTACTGTAAAGAAAGTTCTTTGTGGAAATTGTGTTGACTCTGGATTCTTTTCTAACCCGTCGTACTGACAATTTTCAAGCGATGCGTCCGCTCGTTTGATTCCTATTCAATAAAAAAAATGAGGAGTAAGAAAGTTGGCACAGTTAAAGTATCTATGCATATATAAGAGGAGGAGTGCAAAAAGATAAAAAAAATGAAATGTGTTCGAATTTCGACCACCATTAGTTTCTTTTTTATTATTCCATGCACCAAACCATCAGCACAAAGTCTGTACCATAATTAGTGAAATCAGTAATTTTATCAATCAACTAGCCGACCCACGCAACCTCGTTTGCGTCTTCTATTGCCCGTAGAGTGATAATTTTCCCCCGTTTTCGAAACATTTTTCATTGGTGCTCCACTCCTATTGGTCCTAGCGTGATGATATATAGCCTATAACCTTCCTCGATAAATGGGCTATCTAACACTGAAATAATTTTTCAAATCGGACCAGCGGTTCCTGAGATTAGCGTGTTCAAACAAACAAACTCTTCAGCTTTATATATTAGTATAGATATTATGCCAAAAGAATCGTTAGCTACTAATGTAATAGATATACCTATAGCTAGCTGTTTAGATATCGCTCAAGTCTAAATAAAGGAATGTTTTTATGTTTACCTAAGCGCTACTGGTGACGCTAAAATGATTAAATTTAAATTAAATAAGAGATGTCTAATTTAGTTTCCAAGCGAGATAATAGTATAGCATAAATAAGTACAGCTATTTTTTGCATTATTGCATTTTCATTTTCAAAACCCAAGCCCTATAGCTACTCCCATGATGTAGAGTATTTAGTGTTATTTGACTAATCACTGTGCAGTGATTAAGATATAAGTGGTTTTTAGCCAACGCTTAAGACATCTCCAGGGCATCTCTAGCCCGTGAAGCGCACATGTACAATCATTCCTTTAGCGCCCTTTAGTAAGCCGGCCCCCTAATTTGTTGCGCTCGTGTGCACCGACCGCCACAGAATATAATGTTATACGTATATCTTTCTATTCTGTGTGCACCGCACTCCCTGTACTGGGTACTAGGGCAAGACGTCCCTGTACACAGTGCCGGATTAAGGTGACTTGATGCCCTAAGCAATCTTCCCCTGTGGGCCCCCCTATCCTTAAGTGAACTATGAAGAATTAATTGTAAGAAAAAATGTGAATACCTACGTATCGTTGTTAGAATATGTGTGTGTTGTTCCTTCTGCCATATCCAATGTTAGGTGGGGTGTGGGGTCGGTACAACACATGTTGTCCTAAGATCCGGCTATATTTTTACGACCGGCCGTCCCTCCCTGACGTCAACTCACCTCGGGAACATCTTACACAGCCAACACATTTTCGTCACGTTTGATCGTGTGTGGAAATCGAACACACGACCCCCGGCAGGCCAACTACGCTAACGGGTTCCCCCTTAATTTTCCTTTTCTGTGGGTTCCCCCTATGTATAGGTTACCTCCTTATATATAAAAATCAAATGCTGTTCTTTTGTCTCGTTAAAACTCGAGAACGGCTGGGCCGATTACCCGATTTAGCTGATTTTGGTTTTGAAATGTTTGTCGAACTCCAGAAAAGGATTAAGCGATGAAAAAATAAATTGTCGGCACTTGATGGAACTTGTTGTAATACATTCTAGAAATAAACTCACTTGTACTTATGCCACTTTAGTGGAATGCTTCTCACTTGTACTTAACAAGTGAGTATCATTGGGCAAAGCAAATGAAACGTACTGTGTTTCCTTAATCTCAACTTTATTCAGAATCATGTAAGTTTAGGTCAGGTTAGAACAGTGACCATTATCCGGATTCCATTTATTGTTGTGAAATCATTTGGATTACGTTAGGTTATTTTGGTCTCTGGGCGGGAGGGGGGGTCCGGATGTGTTAATAACAGCAGTTCCCGGATCCCTCCCTTCTCAGGCGCAGAGTGGCACACCGTGTGGTTTTATTCGGTCAGTTTCCGACACACCACCCCGCCTACCGATATGTAGGTAGAGTAGGAATAGAGTAATTACATCATTATATTATTACTTATTTATTTATTTACTTTTTTGTTTACTTTTTTATTAAACGCGAATTGCGATTTTTTCGGACCTAAAATTCGTGGTACCTTTATAGTTTTTAAGGCAAACGTTTTGAGCATATGGGATTCGAAATATGATGAAGACAATAAATCTAGTCTTTTTTGACCCAAGACCCCAATACAATCATTTTTTGTAATATTTGGTTTTGAAAAAGATCTTTCTGCAGTAGGTACAGTTGGTGATCGGTTGGTCGACGGTCGTTGGTCGACGTACGGAAATACTAATTCTAATTGTTGAAAATGAGTTAGGTTTATACCTTTTGAGTTTTTTTTTATAATATAAGAATGAAACAGTTGAATTTCTACTACTATGTCTGTGTTTCGATCATTTGGATATTGTTTGATTAAATTGTTACTTTTTCAAAATATTCTATTTAATTTTCCGGTAGGTATTTGTTTAAAAATGAAAATCTTTCTGACACATCATTATCCCTGGAAATTAAATTTTTAAATTGCTTTTATTTACGTGTGCTCGTTTTTTTCCCGGTACCTCCCTAGACGGGATGCCCTAAGCCCGGGGTTCCCAAAGTGTGCGCCGCGGCGCCCTGGGAGGAAGCGAGCCAGGAAGGAAGGAGGAAGGAAGCCAGGAAGTAGCGAGGTGCGCCGCGAGCTAGGTTCTTAAGGCCTTGTCCTACGTAGACGTTTCAACGCGAAGCGAAATAAAATTTGTAATGCGATCCGACGCGGTGATTTTTAGTATAATAAGAATGTAATCTGAGGCGGTGACACGCGAATCCAAAACGATACGATGCGACGCAGCGGCAAAGTTAACTTCAAAAGCTTCAAAATTTTCATTTCCTTTGCAACGTCATATTTGTGTGAAGCTGGATTTTCAGCAGTAGCCGTTATCAAGAACAAATATTGCTCAAGAATTAAGGTGGGACAAGAAACGAGAGTGGCAGTCTCAAACCTTATCAGATGCTTCGCAAAACTGTGCGCATAATATCAGGCTCACCCATCACTTTGATTTGTCACTATTATTAAGAAATTATTGTTTTTTATTTTTGTGTTTCTTAAGTTTCTTTCGTAGATATTTTGTTGCAATTCAGATTTTTTATAAATACGAGTATAATAAATAAATAAGTTTTTTACCTAGGATGTTTAAATTTTTGTGCCTTTCAACCAATAATAACTACTATTGTAGTAATAATACCTATTTCTTTTGATTATATCTATGTCTAATGGCAAGTTACGGGGGGGGGGAGGTAATGCGCCGTGACAATATAGTAATTTGATAAGTGCGCCGTAGGCTGAATAAGATTGGGAACCCCTGCCCTAAGCAACTGCTTAAATAGCTTATAGGCTTCCAGGACTGCCTGTACATCGGACTCATTTTAATAATTAGGTAAATACCTAGGTTTGCATATTTTAGTTTCCTTCGACGAGTCTTTTAATCTAGTCCTTAGTGACATTGACTGCCAAGTCCTAGGTAGTAGGTTCAATTTCTACGGTCGACAAATACCATGCGGCCACAATACACGTTTAAATCTTTTAAATATAATAGGTACTTTTATTTCGTACAATAGTATAGTAAGAAATAAGTACAACTTTAAACTTGTTAAACAATATTAACTAAGACAGACACACCCTCAAAATAAATAACAAAGTTCATTTGCAAACAGTGGCGTAGCGAGGGGGGGGCGGAGGGGCGGACCGCCCCGGGCGCCATCATAGGAAGGGCGGCAAAATTGGAAAAAAAAAAAATTTTTTTTATTTTATTTTTAGTTACAATTAATTTTTCAAGAAGATAACTTTTGTTAAAAAAATGTAGGACGAAGCTATGTGCTAACAAGCTACAGCCACTTGTTTAACCAATATTTTGCGCACTAGAGCTCTGATAAATGATACACAAAAATAATTGATAGCATTATATATATTTACGATAAATTCAAAAATAGATTTTTTTATTAAAATTGTCTTGCAAGTCAGGGACAAAGGGTGCTGAGAATCACCGGGAAGCCACTACAAGCTATTGATCTTGGCAACTTTTAATGGCCGCACGTAATGGCTAGACTCGCATCTGGCACAACTCGAGGTGGAACTTAAGAAGATAAGATATCATATTTTAGGGTAATGTGAAGTTCGAAGGGAAGGGGAGGACACCATAACCCTCGACTTAACTCATCCAATGTACTTCCGTGTGGGACAACAAAATCTCAAGGTGGTATTGAGTTTCTGGTTAATAAGTCCCTTTCTAGCAACGTTGTGGAAATATCTAGTATATAGAACAGCTCACCTCATTCAGCATACCTCATTGTCAAGCTCACCGAGCGATATAGCCTCAATATAGTGCAAGTGTACGCACCGACCTCGGCCCACTCGGATTATGGACGAGGTTGAGGATATGTTCGACGACATACCGAGGGCTCTTCACTTCACCACTAAGACCCACAACAATTTTGTTACGGGTGACTTTAACGCCAAAGTGGGAGTACTAAATTGCAGCGAATCGGTAATAGGATCCTATGGATTTGGAAGTAGAAATCATAGGGGCAAATACTCGTCAACTTCCACAAACGAGAGGCGTTGAAATTTTTCTTTAAAAAAACAGTCCCAAAGGAAGTGGACTTGACAAAGCCCCAACGCTATGGCCAAAAACGAGATTGATTTCATCTTGACGGACCAAAATCACATATTCAGACACGTCTCAGTTTTATCAATAGGTTTAACACCGGTAGTCATAACAGAATTGTTTGAGGTTCTCTGAATATCGACTTTAAGGCTGAACGTGCCCGTTTGATGAAATCCAATCTCCGGCCAACTCTGCTCCAAGCCGCGATTGGAACTGAAAAGTTTCAGGCAAATTTGGAAAACCGATTTGCTACCATGGAAACCACAACACACGTAAACCAGTACCTAATCGAATTTTCAGGGAAGAAGGTATGAGATTTTGTGAAATGCAGCGAATGACATGAAAATCAACTTTTAACGTCATCGGCAAAGGGGACTAAACCAAGAGATCAGCATACTCGTACGACACGACCTCCGATGCTCCAATACTCTTTCAATTGAACAAGCGATCGAACAACGAACGAAAAGTGTTTGTACAGTCTCTCGGAGGAAGCCGCCTGACCAAGTTGACCACACCAAGTGGAAAAATCGTTGCTTCCAAGCCGACCGTCCTTTCAGGAGTGGAACGTTTTGTATGGCGGGTTATACGCTGACAGAGGCAGGTGAAACTAGTTAAAAGCTCAAACCCTAGGACAGATGCAGAAGCTTTACTAGTAGTGATGCAGTTATTTTCCTTTCTGTGTTTCTTGGGCCTTTGGCAACCGGTTCTACATGAAGTGAATGATAACTATACAAAAATATTTACAAATAAAGGGAATTGACATAAGATTCTGCGCTCAGAAAATAAAATCCTTTTCAGATGATATTGACAGAAAAACGAAAGAAATAGGCAGATAGCGTTGTGTTGTAAGTTCTGAAAAAATATGTGTGAAGAACTCAGAATTCCCATAGAACTCAGAATTTCCAATAGAAGAATAGTAAATTTTACCATGGGAGAGCCACGCTTTGGCATGAATGGGCCGGCTCGACCGGAGTGATACCACGGCCTCACTGAAAACCGGTGTGAAATAGCGCTTGTGCTGTGTTTCACTGAGTGAGTGAGGATACCGGAAGCCCATACCCCAACCCCTCCCACATCCCTTTCCCCATCCCCCGAAGGTCAGCAACGCACTTGTGACGCCTCTGCTGTTGCGGGTGTTTATGGGCGGCGGTAATCGCTTACCATCAGGTGATACGTCTGCTCGTTTGCAACTTATTACCATAAAAAAAATTAAGAGGCACATAACAAGAAGGCATATTTTTTATGACGGAACTAGAGATGTTAAATTGAGTCCTTTTCCTTTATTTGTTTCTTGGGCCTTTGGCAACCGGTGCTACATGAAGTGAATAATACCTACACAAAAATATTTACAAATAAAGGGTCTTGACAAAAGATTCTGCGCTCAGAAAGTAAATGCTTTGCAGATGATATTGACAGAGAAACGAGAGAAATAGGCAGATGGCGTTGTAAGTTATGAAAAAAATATGTGTGAAGAACTCAGAACTCCCATAGAACCTAAGAGGCACATAAAAAGAAGGCATATTTTTGATGACAGAACTAGAGATGCTAACTTGTATGATTTCAAATAGTAGTTAATTTCGCTATCTTGTCTATTGAGCAAGTGAAAAAAAAATGTGGATTCTATAGACATTGATGGTGTAATAAAATACTTTTCTATTAAACAAAGTAGACTATAAATATTTTATTAAAGGCGGAAGTTTGACTTTCATTCTCAAAAGTATAAGTACTTTTGAGATTTGAGAAATCATTTTTCAATAAAAATATAGTTCTAGTTTATGTGAAAAACCAACTGACCCACGTAACCCCGTTTGCGTCTCCTATTGTCCATAGCGTGATAATTTTCCCCTATTTTTGAAACATTCTCCATTGGTGCTCCGTTTCTATTGGACTTAGCGTGATGATATGACCTATGGCCTTCCTCGATAAATGTACTATCCAACACTGAAAGAGTTTCTCAAATCGGACCCGTGGTTCCTCAGATTAGCGCATTCAAACAAACAAACAAACTCTTCAGCTTTATAATATTAGTAAATTTTGATTTGGGTTTTTAATTCGCTAATCATTTTATTATGTCTATCGTCAAGTTGTATTTATTTTAAATCTAACCTGTATTATGCCAAAATAATGTGGACTGTTCTCGCCGAAAAGTTATCTAGAATTAATCTACCTATGTAATGTTTAGTAGGTATACATTACCTTTAAATATCTAAATAAGAGGGCGGCAAAATTGTCTGCCGCCCCGGGCGGCCGACACTCACGCTACGCCACTGTTTGCAAATGATTGTCAACAAAGACGTGGTGCTCTTTGTACACTACTGATTATATAACCAATGAAGTGAAGAACATTGTGGGGAAATTTAGAGACAGTAGGTACAGTGACCAATAGGTACCCAGTACGCTTTCATACTTTATAGCACTCACGGGCTCTGCTTGTAGTGATCAGAAATGTACCTACCTCATTGATATTTTATAACGATGTCGAATAACACATATTTGCTTATAACAGATATTATACTATGATAATGTCGGTTATGACATTGATATACCAAATACTGTATAGAATTATTAAAGCATTTAAGTACACTATTCTTCATCGAAACTTAAATATTTTGAACTAGCAGCTGAGGCCGTGGCCTCAGCTTGTTAAAAAGCGGGGAAAAGCGACTTTAAAAAAGTAGCCTAAGTTACTCCTAATATTATGAGCTATCTGCCAGCCGTTCCAAAGATTAGCCGGAATAAATAAAAAAGTGTCATAATTTGAAATTACAAACAGACTTCATTTTTATTTATTTGTATAGATGTCAGGGTTATTAACCACTATACGAAGAGTCCAGTAAAATTAATAAACAACATGTAAAATCTTAACAAAAATAAAACTGACTTCAAGGTTTGACTTGAATTCTCTTCGATGCCGTCATCCGATCTTAGTATCCTTATCATGGTACCACCGTTGGGATATTTCCTTTTCATTAAAAAAGAATCATCAAAATCGGTTCATAAACGACGAAGTTATCCGCGAACACACATAAAAATATATATATATATATATACGGTCGAATTGAGAAACCTCCTCCTTTTTTGAAGTCGGTTAAAAAAATTCATGATTTAAGCTAATGAGCTATTTCTGCCAAGCCCATTTCAAGTAAGTCTTCAAATCATAAGTCTTCGAGTCTTCAAGTCTTCGTCGTGATGAAATTAATGGAAAAAAAAATAAAAATATGGATGAGATGAAATGGGTCTTTCGAAAAAATATTATTTGTGAACGCAATTATTATCACAAGCAGTGACAAGACTTGGTAGATGACAAAAACGTTTCTTTTTAAGTAAGGAGTAATAACATTAGAAAATAGTAGACATTTCCATGATATTATTTATACTTTGATAATGACAATGGGATTATGAAAAAAAGGTTTATACTATGATAATTATACTATATATGATGCGTAATGTAGGTCCTTACGTTACATTGGATTGAATTTGTTTTTTTTAGAATCGTCGTAGAACGAAGCGTTGCAGGTTACTGAGGAACTTGTAAATTGCGATTGAAAATGAAATGAGTTACTGAATTTCAGTCGGACAATGTTCTTACAAAAATGTGTTAACACTTAGTTATAATTACATTGCGTTGTTGTAAAAACCTTGTTTGTTGTAGGTAACAGTTCTTCATCGTGCGTTTTGTACAGTTTTATTCATAAAAAAATAATTACTGCATTGATGGACTTTAGAATCAATAACCAAATTCTTGTAAATATTTAAATATTTTATTTGTTAGCAAGTTCGTTGCCGTCAAAATGTTGTTTTAGCAGGTTGTGCGGTGTTGTTTGAGTAGCTGTAATCATGCTTTTCACACCAATATACATCGCAATGACGTTCATAAAAACCTGGCGAATTCGCTCATTTAGAGCTCGCCTTCTTGAGTTTTTGAGTGGTAACACGAGTGTAGCTTTCTGTAAAGTTCCTGAAAATGCTGCAGGTAAGGGTATAACGCTTATATATATTGTGTTTCATCTTTCTGTAGAATGTATAGATGTAGCTGAAAGTACTAAGCAGATTATTGAATTGTATCTCCCATTGTGGCGCCTCCGGTAAAAAGACGAACATACTGGCTTATGAGCCAAGCCTCTTTGAGCTAGTGCAGTCTCAAATTTTGTATCCACAGTGAGACTTTGATATTCCAGTCCTTTTTTATATTTTATTCTCCTTCCTTTTGCTGTGTGATAAGTAGGTACATCCCTGAAACTTCAGGCAGGTGGCTGCTTGTAAAAAAATCCATAATTAAATAAAAAAAACCGCAGCATAGAGCAGGAATCATATAATGTATTATATAATAAATGATATTATTGCACTTAATTCTTAATATTTTTTTTCTTATTTAAATCTTCAAAACAATTTCAGAAACTCCAACTTTAAGTTCTAAGCTATGTACAAATCCAAAGAATGCTTATCTCTGTGATCTTCTTGATTACACAAATACCACAAGAATCTGCAGCATGAAGCCAACGCAATGCATAGAAATTACCGACTGGGTGTCATGTGCTGGAGGGCTACCACTCGGCTCTGGCGAACAGTCACCCATCACAGACTTGGATGTTGATCTGCTCTTTGAATGTGAAATGGACCCTCATGAAGACTCTGGACAAGATATTGTTACTGTAAGATTTACTATTTTATATTATGTTAAAGGTTTATCTAATTATCTAATCATAAATTAAAAATCATTTATAAATCATGAATTGATAAGATACTTACCACCACACCTATTATTTTTTAATTAATTTTACTATGATATCTTTAATTATGTCAGAAAGATTGCTTGAAACAGTCACAGCATTTCTATGCCCAGATAAATCCTATTGGAAAACACAGAGGGCTGTCTGTTGTGCCTGTAGTAAATAGCTTGTTTAGGGGATAATGGCCTGTCAGGATACCTGTGACCTTCCTGCAATCGTCCCTTTTTACCCCTGATGCAAAAAGAGGAGTTGTATAAGTTTTACGTGTCTGTCTGTTTGTTGTCTGTCTGTCTGTGACTCCGTAGCTCACGAACGGATGAAGCGATTTCAATTTAGTTTTTTTTTTGTATGAAAGGTGAGTTACGGGTGAGTGTTTTTAGACATGTTTGATGAAAATTGGTTGAGTCGTTTAAAAGTTGTGGGGGAGTGAAAGTGGGGAAGAATAACCAAATGTCTGCAAATATAATCGAGTGGGGTTTCAAATGAAAGCGCATCATGTGCACATTACAAAATAATATGTTCAATGAAAATCAGTTGACCCCTGAAAAAACTCTGGGGGTAAAAGTGGGGAAAATACCCAATATCTGCAAATATATGTGGTAGGGAGCATATGTGGATGGAAATCCGAATGTCAGCAAATTAACCCAAGTAAGGTGGTGAAAATCTAACCAATAAATAACAATATTACTTATAGATACAAAAAATAGTAAGCAGTAAGTAAGTAAAATTAAAGCGAACAAGCTTGACCTTAAATGTAATCTTTACCTTATATTTAATTTGAAAAATTTCGACAAGAATCTATGTATTTTAACCTATGAAAAGTATAAAATAAAAATTAAATAAAAAATAAAAAAACCCCCAACCAATAACCAAAAAAATAATGAAATAAACTCAATCTTAAAGTAACATATGTATGTACGAGTATTAATAATTCTAAAACGGTCACCCAACGCAATGTATTTTTTAGAATTATTAATACTCATACATACATATGTTACTTTAAGATTGAGTTTCTTTCATTATTTTTTTACTTTTTAAAGGGAACTCAAGTTATTGTGTGGGGTTTTTTTTTAATTTTTTTAGTTTATCCAGGTTAAAACTTAGTTGTTGTTGCTGTTTTCTGCATAACGTGATCCAATATTTAATAAGCATTACTGTACCTACAGCTTTCAGGAGAGGCAAATTCAATGAATATTTTCTACTGTTACAGCTTGAGTCAATGGGACAACCTATAGCCTGGAAGGCAGGCTCACACCTAGCCATAGTTCTAAAGACTAATATTGAACATCTTAGTGTGATTGGTTTCAATTTCGTTGGTGGGGAATTTGTTATTGATCATAATCTACCAGTTGTAAGGATACAAAGTTAGTAAATGCTCATCATATTTTTTTATATATAAATGCTAACGGCCTCGTTGGAGTGCTTAGCGTAAACGACTGCTGATCAAGAGGTCTCGGGTTGTTGGGAAGTCCGTGCCCTCAAATATACTGACTACTTTTTTTTTTTTTTAATGTTTGGAAACCCCCTCGGGCTGCTCCGTGTAAAAACTGATATGCAGGTAAAACTGGTTGACCATCTTGGGAACAGTTTGTACTCTGGACTTCTTATTAAGTTTATGACATAGTCAATCAAATAATGTTTAAATTATTAGCATGTATAAAGCATTATAAATATGTATGGTATAGATATGGCATGGAGATACTTTGGTTCTTGAGGAATGGCATAGGCTACTATTTACCGTAATAAACGAGACGCGAGCGGAAGGATGACATATGGGGTACGGAACGGGCCGGCTTGACCGGGGCGGTACTACCCTCGCACAGAAAATCAACTTAAAATTACAGCATTCGTGCTGTCGTGTTCCCTGAATCGCGTTCAATGACACAGAAGCATCACTATGCCGTTATGGTGTGGGTCATCATGCTGCATTGTTACATTGTCTAAATTAGCAATGAGTATGGTGACCATCACTCTTGGAAATTGAAAATAGGTATAAATGTCGTATATACATAAGTTGATATCAGAATGCCAGTGTTAAAATTTTACCATATCTTTCAGCTGTGCAACTACAAGGTGAACCAAATAAAGCTACAGATCCATCAATGAGAAGTTTACGGAGTGACATCCAACATAATCTTAAACATTCCATGAGTGATTTCCAATGGCCAGTTCATGCTGCCCTACTTAGAAAGCTTTCCAAGGTTGTAGACATCAAATCGGATAACAAGAATCCAGTACATATGAACGGCAGCAGTGATTTAGTTCTTGAAGTACCACAACCTGTCAAAAGACCTGTAACATTAGCTGATGTTAGTGTTAACACAGGCAAATCACTCTCAGGAGAAGATGATAAAATCGAGGAGACAAATAAAACTCCAGAACCTGAACAAAAGACTGAAGAGAAACCAGTAGAGCCTGAGCCTCTAGCAGAAGACAAAGAAGTGGTAGTTGAAAATGTTACTGTAGAAATACAACACAACATCACACCAAAGAAGTCAAGTTTAAAACTTGATTTAAAGAAAGGCACCAGTCAACTCTCTAGTTCTCTATTAAACATATCTAGCCAAATAAAATCTATCACCACTCATAAAAGAATAGTCAGTACTACTGGGCCAAAGCGGCCGCAATCTCAAATAGAATGTTACCCACCCACAGTAAAGGAGGAAAAACCTAGAAGTTCAACGTCTCAGCAGAGTACTCCAAAGTCTGTAAAAAGTTCCCGTCCATTAGTGAATACCAAATCACCAAATGTGTTGATATATTCTGATAGTGTAGTAGCTAGAGATAATTTGGAGGCGTCTTTAAAGAAAGTGCTGGATTGCGATAGGTGAGTGTGAGTGTCTTGATGTCTCTTGTAGCTAACCACTGGGCTTACATTCATCATATGTTGGCAATTAGATTTTTCATAATCATGCTTAAACAATTTTTCTTTAATTATGGTATTTTATCTGCGGGCTATTTTTCACGACTTAGGGTCTATTGTGTGCCCATTTTGAGTGACTGTATGGGTAGTTACTATAATTGGTATCCCACATTCTCAAACCTTTGATGTTAGCAATGACTGGCAAGAAGAGACCTCATTGCTTTTTTAGAAGAATGTGCGGTCTCTTTATGCAGAGTCCGCAAAATGTCCCACAAAAGTTGTAAAGTTGAAAGTAGTAAGTGCGAAACGATCCGTGAATTTAGAACTCATAAAAGATATTTGTAATACCTTTCACAAATACATGATAAAAGTGTCGTATTTAAGTCATGGATGTGGGAAAAAAATTGTCATGTATTTGGATTAGTTTGTCATTTTTTATGTCTATTTAAAGTGCCCAAACTGAAATTTCTCGATCGTAGTTATTGCACCCTCCAGCTGGTCGGACGGATTTTTGACGGTCACCTTTTAAACACATATTTATAGAGATGATAATCCCTCCAGGCTCATATTTATCTTGTGAACATTATATAGGTACACATTATATGTGGTGTCTCGGGAGGCGCTAGAGGGGGGAGCGTGGAGAGGTCGTGCTGCGCTGGTAGCGGTGGCGGGCTGTGTTGGACGCGCCGCACCTCTACTCTTAGCGCATCTGCTCTCTGGTGGCAGACTCCTAGCGCTGTGTTCTGACCTTCTGCATGCCGTGCTGCCGTATTATAAGACTGCTGAGGTAAGTGGAAATACCTTTAGTTAGGATCCTTTATATCATACTGATTTCATTCCTATCAACCATTCTTTTTTTTGGTACTCCCAGATTAGGAATATACATCCTGTGTCGCGGGGAACTTTAGAAACATACGTATAATGAACACAAAGAACATCCAAACTCAGGACAACAATTTGTAAATTACACAAAGTGTCGTCCCGTGTGGGATTTCAACCCACGACACTTGGCGCAGTAGAAAACGGCGTGACGACCGCTTAAACCACTGGGTCATATAGATATAACCATAGATGATAAAAATGATAGAGAGTTTTATCGAAACAGCTCATCAACTTCTGCGAACTTCTCTAAAACCTGGTATGTACTAGAAATGATTCTAGTACATACCAGGTACCCATACATATAGTCGACTGTTGGATATAATATAGGCCTCTTCTCAGATAAAGAGGTTTTAGAAAAGTTCGTAGAAGTTGAAGAGCTGTTTCGATAAAATTCTCTATCGTTATTATCATCTAACATTATCTCCACTAGCCACGAACATCTCATAAGACTAACAATTTCCTGTTTTACTTGCACCTGCTAACTGCTTTTCTACAGTGACTTTCTTCAAGATAGGAACATTTGAATTTAAGCATTGGTTTATTCCACAATATGATAATTCTCTCCTCTAACATTGAAGGGTGAAAAATCTGCATATATTATTTTTGTCTTTTGCAGGTTCGTGAAAATGAAATAGTACAATTCACATATGATAAATGGAAGTCGGTAAAAATGAAACACCACATATTCTGCTACCAGGCTTCGCCCGCCAAGAAACAGTTTTCAACTGAAAGCGACAGACAGTAAGATCTTACTTTACCCTTTATATACTTAATCTATGTATAAATGTGTGTCTTAAATGGATAATATTTGATGTGTTGTTAAAATATTTTAAAACAATTTTGCAGAGCAAGTCAGGATAATAATATGTGTCGGTATGCTAAATATACTATTGTATTAGAAGTTTTTTAGTTTTTAAAACATTAAATCACAATAGATTAAATCAATGCATAAAAACCCTTGAATTTATAAACGCTTAATTAGGTATTGGCTTAAGAATCTCTTATAGACTGATCTAACTATTTGAATAAGATAATGTACCCATACTACATGACCCATTCAGAAGGGTCTTCACAATACCACGTCAAAGTGGCGGGGATTTAATTTTTTTATTATTGACAAGAGACATATGAACCAAATTAATTCAAATTACTCTTTTTTTAGTTTCGAACTTCCCGCTTTGGTATTAAAATTTTAAAAAATGCCCATTGAATTCGTTGCTACTTTTTTAAAAGTAACTGTTGCTTAATGATAAAACCTTAAAAATTGCTAGTATGCGTTTATCAATGAGAGGGCTTGCGTTTATTTCAAATTAAATTCAAACACTCACATTTACTTTATGCAAATACAACAACATCTAGTTTTAATACATATTTAGTTCTATTTTATTGAATGACTTAGTTTTTTTTTGTTCGTAACTAATATGCATGTATTTACTAGTGACGTTCATAACAGTAAAATATTTACGCTTTTTTTCAATTTAAAATGCATTTGTAAAGTAAGTTTAGAAATAAGATATAATTATTAAAACATTAGTAATTAAGGGGTCACGATATAACTGGGACTCCCAGTACATTAGCGATAAGAACATAGTATCTAGATGACCGATCGGTAATTATTTTTTTGGTAAACTTTCTGGAAATGAATCCTTGCTAGATCTATTTATCGCCCCCTACCTAGTAAATTTCATAAATATCGTTGGAGCCGTAGCGGGGCCGTACATTAATCATGTGAGGCTTGAAAGGGGGAAGGGGTTTGGTAAAAATCACTAAATATTACTAGGGTTGTAGTAAGAAATCACGTGTATTTATTTTTTATATTTCTTCCGAGAGAGATTCTCTGGGTGTGCACTATGTACTAGTACAATATTTGTTTCTCGCATGATTACACCATTACTTTAATATTATTTTAATGCTGGTCAAAAACAACCTGCAACGTTCCTGTCTAGGCATTTTGTCATGGTTCTTAATTTAGGAATAATATTAGATTTTACTTTATACCTGTACTTTAAAATATCATTCTAAAAATTTGCTAAAGGACACGTAATTTTTGCGGGCGAGGGGAGGTTTTAATCTTAAACTTCGCCACGTATCACCATGGTGGAGGGGATCAAAAATGCTAAAAAAAAACATCACGTGATTAATGGACTGCCCCTTCTGAGATTCAGATTACATATATCAATATACAAAAGTTGCTCGTTCAAAGGTATTAGATATTTACAATTTATTTTGCAATGACGGTTTCTATTTCGAAATGGTGATGCACGGATGGCGTAAGCGGCGGATGGCGTGGTTTAAAAGGCCGCCTCCCCGCTTTCTACTATACTGAGAGTTGTGGGTTCAAACAACTTTTGTGTGATCCACAAATTTTTGTTCTGATTTTGATGGTTTTTTGTGACCGTTTCTTGTATGTTTGTATGATTTTCCCATACCAAAAAGTGCTTAACGAGGCCAAAGAAGTTTTCATTTCAACTATAAATAATTATGTCATTTTAATTAATCGGCATTCTAAAAACAACACACCATATTCGTTTGTTTTACACCAATGTCTATTTCACCCCTTAGGGGTAGATTATCCAGAAACACTAAAATACGTATATACTCGATTTTAACTATTAGCCCAAAGATAATGTTTCATATTTCTAACCTAAAAATGAAGAACTTCCATGTAATCTTTCAACCCCTATTTCACCCCCTTAAGGGTCAGAAACGCTTAAATATGTATCTCATTGTCATCATTGCATTCCACTGCTGGACATAGGCATCTTCAATTGCACGCCACTTGATTCGATCCTCGGCCCGCATCCAGTTCCTACCAGTTGTTTTGGGCATATCATTATTCACCTGGCCTGTGGACGTCCTACACTACGTTTGCCGAGATGCGGTCTCAACTCACCCATTGACTCAAACGATTATCAGTTCTGCGTTCTGTTATCATGTTTTTAATTTAAAAAATGACGGACTTTCATACAAACTTTCAACCCTTATTTGACTCCCTTAGGGGTAGACTGTCCAGAAACGCGTAAATACGTGTCTTCTCATTTGAAATCAGTAGCCTAAAAAAAGATTCATGTTTCTAACTTCAAAAATGACGGACTTCCGGACTAACCCATATACGAAATTTCAACCCCTATTTCACCCCTTAGGGGTAGGATATCCAAAAACGCTTAAATAGGTGTCTACTCATTTTTAATCAGTAGCCCAAAAATAGAGTATCGTGTTTCTAACTTAAATAATGACGAGCTTCCATACAAACTTTCAACCCCAATTTCACCTCCTTAGGGGTAGAATATCCAGAAACGCTTAGATACGTCTTTACTCTTTTTTAATCACATAAATAAAGTTTCATGTTTTGAGTTTTAAAAATGACGGACTTCCAGACTAACCTATGTACGAAATGTCAACCCCTATTTCACCCCTAAGGGTAGAATATTCAGAAACGCTGAAATACGTATTTACTCATTTACAATCAGCGGCCCATAAGTAAAGTTTCAGGTTTCTAACTTAAAAAATTACGGACTTCCATACAAACTTTCAACCCCTATTTCATCCCCTTAGGGGTAGAAATTTCAAAATTTCTTTGTTAGTGAGTGTCTACTTAATGAAACGATCCTACTTACCAAATTTCATAGCCCTAACTATCATAGTTTACGCTCGGCGATGATGAATCAGTCAGTCAGTCAGAACTTGTTATTTTATAAGTATAGATAAGATGTCGATATTAGAGATGAAACGGATAGCCGATCCTTAAATTCACAATTCATAATAGTTACTTAAGATTTCTTTGGCTTATAATAATAATAAACTTTATTTATTTTTTTTCGTTTATTTATTCATTTAACACTAACAAAGGTGGTACATGACTAACAAAGGTGAACTTTAAGAAATACGTTTTTCTGCCTACTTATGAAGTTGATATATGAAAGTATATACGGTACTAACATAAAAAAAAACACTTTACAAATGTTTGTTTGTCGGTTTTTTCCGCCTAATCTCTGGAACGGCTGAACCGTTTTGACGAGAGTTTTACTGGCAGTGAGCTGATGATTTAAGTAGTAACTTAGGCTACTTTTTTAGACTAGATTCTAGATTAGAATCTAGTCAGTAGATCTAGTGAAATCTGTTCAGTAGGCCTTAAGATAACCCCCTACAAACTCATAATCTTTACCTTTTTATAATATTAGTATAGTTACTTTAAAAAAGTTCCTGGTTGATAAGTTCTTTATTCCATCATACGTCGTTATTCGACCAAGACATAACCTTTACATTACCTAGTACATTAGAGTTATTGTATTTGAATCGTAGTAGACATCAAATATTGCTGGTATTAGTTTATAGAACACCTAAAACAGTCTATTACTATAAAAGCGCTTATTTTGCAACATAGGCCATCGAAATATACCGGACACCCAGGCCACGAGCTAGATATCCAGGTCCTGGCTTCGGAGGAGACATGGAGAACGCCTTCACTGCTGCAGGCCACTGATCTCACAAACAGCGGGATTGCTATCTTCTCACAGGTAGCTTTTACCATACTTTATCATATCTCTATTAGCTAGCTGTTTATCAAGTCACCAGAGGCACTCGTGTTGTAGATGAACATAGGCGGCGGTGGTCACTTAACGTTAGTGACTCGTTTGTTTGTTTTGCCCTATTTTCCATAAAAAAGTGACATTCAGGACCGAACGCGCTCATTAATCTCTCTTCCCTCCGTCTCGTCCACAGGTTGCAGGAAACTAGATAAAAAATATTACACATCCGCTGTCCGACAAAATATATGATAATATTTAATATCAGTAAATAAAATTGTTATAAATCGTGGTAGCAAAGAATAATTAATGCTTTTCATGTGAAATTGAACTTATGTAGCTTCCATTTCATCAACATGCGCTTAATCATTTTAACATTGTAAGTTTTAGAAGCACTATACTAAATAGACACATTTAACCACAATCAATTAATATACTCGCTGTAATGAAATTGACATGTGAGCACAAAGTGTACTAATGTTTTGATATTAGCATGACCTAGTTAATAATAACACATATGACATTCTAACATCTGTTTTTCGATTTTCAAATCGATTCACAAAATATCGATTGCTTTTTCAGATCCACTTAGAAGCCGACCCTAGCGATTACTTAGGCGAAGAAGGTATGCTTAGCAACGAAGCTCGTCTGGGTATCATCCATAAAATTCTCGGAGATATCTTAGGACTTCACGTCAAGGACCCACAGGAACTATCGCAGATCGATTACACACGAGGCTTTTTCTTAGGAAACCATGTGGTGAGAGAATATTACTTATCTATTTATCATGAGTTGTCTATGTTTATTTCGCATCACCATCAAAGTAGAAATTGCTGATAGATATTTATATTTTGATACTTTTTCTTGTTGTATAAAATAGATAACAAATACTCCTTGAAGTTTTCCATTAAATTAATACGTCTTGATTTTTAAAATGAAACAATAAACTGGTTATTTATTTTAGATCGATTTCAGCATATGAACATGAGTGACCTAATTGAAATTAATTTATAAATTATTGGTGTCATAATCGTACTGCCATCAATAAAATATTGAAGTTTAAACAATATACTCATTTAGTGGAAGGGTAATTCTGCTAGTATAATAAATGCGAAAGTAACTCCGCTTGTCTGTTAGATTTAACATTTGACGCACAAATTATTTTGACGAATTTTACCATGAAGATACTTTGATTCTCGAGGCAAACATAGACTACTTTTTACCGTGATATATATATGTGAAATATAAACCGCGACATATATGCGGGCGGAGACACGAGCAAAAGTTATATAGTGCTTCAATTATTTACATATGGAATAATGAAATAAATAATAGGATCTGCGTGGATAGGCACTTAGCATCTTTTTAATTTACGTGTTTCATAAAATAAATCAATATTATCTTCCAATCTATCAATCCAATTTTGCACTGCAGTACAAATAAAACCTGATTAAAAATGATCAAAATATAAATATCTTCTATAGAGTACTTTATATGATTGTACTAGGAGTAGGTAGATAAACATGATTTGTAATGTGACTTGTCTCATCTGCATATATTAGACGTAACAGTTGATTAGGTTTTGAACAAACTGTTGAATTTTCTCACGTTATTTTGGGCTTCTTAGTGACACCGTCACATCATTTAAAATAACTAATACATGTTAGATCGTTCATGAATTCGCATTATGTATTCTAGCGACACTTGACACTGTGAGGTTAATTTTTCTTTTGTGTTTTCCTTCAAATGTGTGGCAATTGCACAAAGGTTTAAAGATTTATTTTTAATAGCTTATCCCTGCGGTGTTACCCGCGGCTATTGTTGTACCGCAAGTGACGCCGCGGGACAAAGTTAGTCTGAAAAAAAAGTAGCTTAAGTTACTCCGTGGATCATCAGCTACCTGCCACTGAAAGTCCCATCAAAATCGGTCCAGCCGTTCTAGAGATTACCCGGAACAAACAGACAGACAGACAGACCGACAGACAGACAGCAGAAAAAAAAATTAACTACATTTTTGGTATATACCGTATATACATACATATGCATTTAGTTTAAAGCAGTTATTTTAATATTATAAACAGACACTCCAATTTTATTTTTTTGTATAGATATCATATCTTGACATAGTGTATGTAAATAAGTGATATGCGATACATTATCGGAATATGATGAAGGAAGGTCCAATACAATGAAATCTAAAATTAGTTTAACAGAATGAACAGCTTGATAAACTTCTACCGCATTCTTTATTTAGAACGTTTTTATTTTGAATGCAAAGCAACGATATTAAGAGATATCTTTTGATAATTTAAATGAATTTGATAGAAAACATATTTAAGTTTTCCTCAAGTCCCATATTTGCCGGAAACCTCCCTCCCTTTAAAGCTTCAGTAAAAAGAAAAAAACCCATTTATTCTGACACTTACAAGGCAACATATATTTATTATTCACATAATTATTACATATAGTATGTACCTCGATGCCCGAGCTTTGAGCTAAAAATAAATCGTAGCTAGATCGATTTATGGCCCCCGAAACTCTCGGTATACTACACATGAAAATCGTTGTAGCCATTTCCGAGATCCAATTCACACATATACAAGAATTGCTCGTCTAAAGATATTAGATGTTATTCATAGTATTCAAGTTATGCGCATACCTGAAAATAGTCCCTAATTCATTTCTTATTAATAACAAAAAAAAATGTGAAATAAGTCAACTCATATAGTGTTAGTGGAATACAGAATGCTTTCACTCATATCATTTAGCATGTACGACCCAAAAGAGAAGTATATATAGAGGATGTTGTCACTAGGCGGCGTGGCGAAAGTCGTCGGGCGCGGCCCCCGGCCACCTGACGGTGTGATGGCCGGTGAGACGCACCACGCTTCGTGCACTTTCTTTGTTAACGTAACTTAACGTAAACGCATACGACAAGGTTTTAAGAGTGAGATGCTTTATGTATAATATAGGTGTTGTTAGCACTAATGTTGGAGACTCGTTCAACTAAATTACTAACGTGTTTTATTCTCTCCCTACCTTATTTACATTAACAGTCCAGTGCTTGACATAAGTGACTACTACTACCCAACGATGCAGAAGCATCACTAGCCCGCCATGGTGATGGTCACCATGCTGCACTGTAGCATTGTCTGTATTCGCAGTATGGTGACCACCACACTTGGATTCTGCTTATGCTTTCCATCAGGCAGAGTAGAGCCATTTTGGCAGGACAAAACATTAAAAAAAAAAAACTTAGGAATCTTACGCCTACTTTACCACGTCAGCCAGGAGGGTATGGAAGTTGGTACAAGTTTACCTTTTCTTGACAGTGATGTTGTCTTGCGTCGTTTCCTCTTTTAATGACATTTTATATACATACACTCAATTAATGAATAGAGGGGCTGATACTCCATATTAATGTCCATACATAGTAAGTTATCGTAACTATGTATCTACGTAGTTATGCGTATATAACTTTACTTTATTTAGATAATAGGATTACTATTGTCCATTCGCGTTACGAAAATAATGACGCATCTGTTTATCGAATGGGACCCGCCCACCTGCCAATCAGGTTTCAAAAAATAAGTCACGTTCACATTGACCAGTTGACTGCAGCCTTTTGTACCAAACTATTGCGTTTTTTTATAAGCATTATGATAGATTTAATAAAAATAGACATCTGACTTGATCTTAAGAAGTGTATCAATAATTCGTGGTTGAGTTATTTATATTTTTAAGTATTTTAAACTGCATGACTTAAATGTTATTGTGCAGTTATAAAAGCAGTAAGTGCTTGCGGCTAGATCATAACGGTAGTAATATGTTATAATTATATAAATTATATCTAATGAATGATGATCATATGTTAATCTGGTACAATTGAAATTGAACTAGTTTATGGATTTTCATGAAAGAACCGTATGTATTTATTACACATTACTTTCTTATTCAGATTTGTACAGAGTAAAAGTAATTTTTGTACTTAAGAGAGTAAGATATTATTGTTAAAGGTAATTCTTCTAACCAATTCTCGTTCTTTCTTCTCTAAGCCATTACAAAATTAGATATAATTTCGTGATTACGGACTCACTCTTGAAATTTATGTTTAAATTCAAAACACGCTTCTATTAAGTGTTTTAGTTTATTAATCACTAAATTGAAATACAACATTTTCTTAATACTGAATGCACGCAAAAAGCTTAATAGTTAATAAATTATCTTGTTTTTCACTTTTTCTGAACTTTTAATTCAACTTCTGCTACACATCGAGTACACTTTTATGTAGATATTCTCTGTAGTTGTATATTACAATAATATCATCGCTTAACTCTTCACAATATTTCTGTTTCGCTCTAGGATTGTAAAATTATTTATTTACTAGCTGTTGAACGCGACTCCGCCCGTGTGGCTGTCAATTATCGCGGCAAATAGTGGCCTATGTGTTATTCTGATGTATAAGCTATATTACTGTAAAGTTTTATCCAAATACGTGCAGTAGTTTTTGAGTGAAGAAGGAACAAATATACCTTAGACAAATAATATTTAATTGCATTCAATATTTATTTTAACTATAATATCAATGTTGCATGCAATTATTTTAATTAACTTTCAGTCATAATATTTCATGACAAATAGTTAAAACGCCAAAATAATTGTTTTTTTTATTAAGTAGGTACTTCATTTATCACCATAATTTCACATATCTTTTTTACACTAGTCCGCCGTTTCATCGCTAAATCATTCATTGTCTATGGTGGCCATTTCTTACGTTAGTTGTTAAGTTTAATAGCAATAGCTTGTGATTGGCTTTATTTACATAACTAACCATGAAACTTAAAACAAACAATAATACTTAAATCAGAAAATTGTATAAAGAGATATTTATCATTTTATGAAAAGTCTAATGTAAAATCTCTTTATAGTCTATGGTCGGGTTTTTTCTTATATATCCATAAACAATGATGTGTGTTTAGAACAAACTGCAACTGGTGGAACGGTGTGCGGTGGTGGATGGTGCTCGGATGCAGAAGTGTGATAACGTCATGATACAGTGGTGTCTGCGCGGGGAGACGCCTCGAGAACCGCCCTCCGAAACATTCCTGCCCGTCTACGTATACGAATGCCCGGAACATTTCTCCACTGTCGAATATTTTGATGTAAGTTATTTCACGCTAATTTTATACTTTTATCCTTTACTACACTAGCCCGTGTCTGTACTGTGCCGAGAGCACGTTAAGCTGTCGGTCCCGGTTGTCATGAACATCTATGGCAATCGTTGTTGGGATGTCAGTGGCCTCAAATATACTGACAACTAGTTCAATCTTCAAATTCAGTACACCCTCAGGGTTGCCAGTCGTTCCATGGAAAAACTGATATTCAGGTAAAAACGGTTGAACTGGTAGCCGACCCTAAAAATAATCTTGGGAATAATAAGGCTAGGAAGATGATGATACTTTACTACACTAGCCTCGAGAGCAAAAAGAGAGAATAATATGATCTTTTATTTAATCCTGAGTGTTCACGGCCGAAGTACACTCTACTCAGCTGTTGCGGGTTTTTGTACACCTTTATTAAGTGTGTCCATATCGGGTAACAATTCAAGCGTGTCAAATATGTGCTCGACATATTTGACACACTTAGTTTTATAAGGCCAAAACTGTACAGTAACGACAGAATTGTTTAATTGCGATTGCTATGAAGACTCACTACGAACGAGCCTGCTCGAGTTGATTCAGTAAAGGACGTTCCACGGGCGATAAAATCGCATTGAGATTATCGCATTTTTATGTACGCTAAAAAAATAATTGATCGTTCGTGGCGATAACCCGATGATAAAAATCTGTAGCGAATCTCTTGCTCGTGGAAACGGCCTCTAAGAGACAGGACAGTAAAATTCATTTCTTTTTTTGTGTTATTAAGAATCTGAGTTCAAGTTCGATGGGTCGACTAGTGGTGTACGCCGACGTGATGCCGTCCACGCACAACGTGACGAGCGTGCCCCTGGGTCACGGCGTGGGCTCGGTCACACTCCGCCAGACGGCCGGCCGCGGCCGTTTCGGGAACCGCTGGATTGGACCCAAGGGTCAAGCCTGCATGTCCTTACAGGTACATCTCTACGGTTCGATAGACATGCACCTGTTAATGACCTTGCGGATTCGATTCAAAATAGTAATTGATTAAATTTAAATAGATATCTAACTGTCAAACACGTCAATAATGTTAATTTTAATTAAAAGTATTTGAACTCATTAAATAAGTTACATTAGCCAGGTTTACTTATAATTATATAGAAAATATATTGTTTATTTTACCAGTAACTTTCTTTTGTTCTTTACACTCAGTTTGAAGCGATAATTTCAATGTCAGGTATCGCAAATACTCCAATAAAGTGTTAGAACTCTTTTTACTTCCTATATCATTTTGGACGCCTCTTTGACAAATTTATATTATTGACTGATGGCAATTTGTGGAACTTGCTACAATATTATGCTGGAAGCATGACTGTTGAAAGTGCGGTGAAGCAAAACCGTTCCTTTGATGATTGATTACGCCGAAAATCTCAATCAAATCAGGTTTAATATGTATGTATATCTATTAAATGTAGTAACGAATAGATGTGTACTATACAGGTGTGGCAAACAATCTCTCCGACCCTTCCGCTGATGCAGCACGCGGCCGCGCTGGCAGCCGTCCGCGCCATTCGTACCGTGCCGTCCTATGAACATCTCGATATCAGGTAACATCCTATAGACTAACTTGATTCTGAAATCAGTTTGTATTTATTGAAGTGATAACTTCTTGTTTGGAGGGTAAACCGCTTCGATACGTAAAGCGTTACGGCGCCAGACTGTCTGGCTTTCCTTTCTCTCACGCATACTGCAGCGGTACTCAGGCTCTCCCTCTCTCACTCTAACCCACAGCGTTAGGCGTAAATAGTTCAACATAGATTACTTTAAGTTATCACTTCTGTCAGAATTTTCAAAAAGTTGTTGTTCGTAATAAATTTTGCTACATTTCAAAGTAAAGAACGTGATAAACTAACTTGTATGTACATAATGTGTTTAATGTGAGTGGTTATTATCATTAAATAATAATGGTGAATGATAAATCTTCTATGCTCTTATTAGAGCCTCTGTAAAAATTTGAGCGAATTTTTATGTAGATCAATAGAATAATTACGCGTAGTAAACAAACAAACTCGTATACTTTTATGATGTCGTCAAATCTTTATCTTTTAATGTTTTCAATTGTATACTGACTTCATCACGATTATGAGCCACTATTAAATAAATAACTTTCCGTCCCGTTCTAGGGCCGTCCTCATCCATCCGCTTCTAAATTTTTTCCTCATAACTAGTGTAATGTTTTATTTTATACAGAATAAAATGGCCTAACGACGTGTACTTCGGCCGTGAAGTCAAGATTGGTGGTACGATAACCACCGCGAACTGTTACGCTGATAACGTCTACGTCAATATAGGTAATAACGATATTACAATACATTTAAGAAGCTATGCAGGGTTGAGATTAAATTCTGCTTAGATAATATATTGATTACAATAATAATATAAAAACATTGACTTAACTGACTTATCGTTTTGGTGATTAGTGTGCGGCGACTTCCACATATAGCGCAACAAAAAGCGTATCAGCGTCATCTATCGATGTGATACCTAACTACGGAGTAACTTCTAATCCTGTATCGCGATACAGAAATTCTCGCGCCCATATACAACCAACCAACATCAACCGGCCCGCCAGTCATGAACACCTCGAACTGACTACTAAGCCAGGCAAAAATAAATTGCGATCGTGACGGCGCGATCATATCGCTCTATGTCTGAATGTTATTTATCTTTAAGTTTGAGATTCTCTCTGAGCGATAGGGCCGTCACCTTTACTTCCTTAGTTTGAAGTCATTTTTGTCATTATTGTGGTGTACAATAAATAGATATATTAATTATAATTTGTATATATTTAGAACTATAGAAGTATATTTATAAACAGTCTGATTAGCTAGACATATTGCTTTATAGAAATCTAAGCACTGCTCAAATGAATCATATAGTTTTGTCGTTTACAAAGATTGTGATGTGACCCGTATCATTGTTCTCGAGTGTATCATGACACAAAATGTATATCGGTACCGGTACATGTGATATGTGATACATAACACATAATATCTATACTAATATAATAAAGCTGAAGGGTTTGTTTGTTTGAACGCGCTAATCTCAGGAACCGTTGGTACGATTTGAAAAATTCATTCGATGTTGGATAGTCCATTTACCGAGGAAGGCTATAGGGTATATGTCATCACGCTACTACTAATAGGAGCGGAGCAACAATGAAGAATGTTTCAAAAACGGGGGAAATTTTCACGCTACGGGCAATATAAGGCGCAAACGAGGTTGCGCGGGTCAGCTAGTTCAATATAAAACTTGTATGAGGGTAAGTAAAGGTATACCTATTTTATCAACACAGGTACCGGTATGAACATATCAAACAGCGTGCCCACGACGTGCATCAACGACATCATAGCTGAATACAACAGGCAGAATGGCACGACCTTAGCGCCCTGGACCATCGAGAAGTTCCTCGCGCGGTACGCCTCACAGCTCGAGAAGATCATTGACGACTTGAATAAAGATGGAGGAGTCGACGCTTTCTTAGAACGATATTACGAGTACTGGTTGCACAAGTAAGTATCTAATCCATAATCAATATCATAACATTAAAAAATAACTGTCTGGTTTTGACGCTTTCACAGCTAAACAGTTGCGCCGATTTCAACAAAATTTAAATAAAAAATTCGGACATCTAACACACAACGCCATCTAGTCCCAAGCTAAGTAGAACTTGTGTTATGGTATACTAGACAACTGATACAAATACATATATACTTTTTTTTGTAAATACATACATATTATTCAAAGAAAACACCCAAACTCCGAAACAAATGTTTGTAGATCGTCAAACATTTGGTCCGACCCGGAAATCGAACCCGAGAGACCCCATGATCAGCAGTCGCACGTGCCAACCGCGAGACCAACGAGGCAGTTTATTTGGCATGGAGAGATACTTTGATTGTTGAGGAAGGATATATGCTACTATTTACCACGATAACCGACAAACACGTGTGGAGCCGCGGCAAAATTTAGTACTATAAATGGCAAATTTCCTGCCAATGTTTATGCATGATTTATAACATGCTTTAACTAATTTTAACAATTCACAGCAATTTTAAAAATTATAAGGTACTTTTCACTGATAATAATAATAGCTTTGCTTGTTTATCTAGTATTGCTTAGAATGCATACATTTTGCACTTTAAAAGGAAATTGTAAATTATATCATATCATATATGAACTAATAATATTTTAATGATTTCAGTCCTTACTAATATTCTAAATGCGAAAGTAAACTAATAATAACCGAAACTAATAAATCGATTTAAATAAAATTTAGTACACAGATAGTGTAGATCCTGAGAAAGGCCATAGCCTACTTTTTAATGCAAAAAAAATGTTGCAAGGAATGGAAAAGGGATTAAAGATTGTATGAATGTTATCCAAAGTCAGTATTCCACGCGTATCATATTATCCAAGTAGTATCATATTTAAAAATGCAATGTAAGACACATTTCAGATATTTTTAAGTTCATCAACAATCCATAACGTCCCACTGCTGAGCTCGAGTCTCCTCTCAGGAGAGGGTTAAGGCCATACGTCCTCACGCTGGCCAAGTGCGGGTTGGGGACTGGCAAGACTACGTTGTGGCTACGTAATCTTGCCGTTGGATGTTTTTAAGCCGCCGAAAGGCCTCCAACTAAGCTTCACGACTGTTATCCTACGATAACAGCCGGGACCGACTGCTTAACGTGACCTCCGAATCACGGAGACGCTCATGGTATCATACCCCTAGCAGTCACCCATCCAGGTACTGACCATGCCGTCGTTGCTTACCCTCGGTGATTGTTTCTAATCACCGATTGCAACTGGGCTATGAGCGCCTTGCATTTTTAAGTTACAAGTCGAAAATGTTTGATCTTTTTATTAACTTTTTTTCTCTTATTTATTCAGTAATGAATCAATCCGCATTCAAAACGAGGCTACATCAAGTCCAGTTGAAGGCACAATATCGGGTCTAGACGAGGCGGGCTGGCTCGTCGTCAGGACGGAGTCGGGCGACGTTCGCGTCGAACCTGACGGCAACTCATTCGATATCATGAACGGACTTATCGCGCCCAAGATTAAACCACAAGTTAAGTAGACATGTACTTATTTATATATAAATGTTGTTTTAGGAGTTGTACTAGTTATTACAACGGAGCCGTACCAAAAACTCAACCTATAGCCGGATGGTGATGATTATAATAACGGAATTGTTTAATGAAAATAGTTTTGTAATCTGTGGTTACTATTAGAATTTTCCGTGAAAAGGAATGTATCTGTTAGAGTATAAGAAAATATTCTAGAAGAGTTTCATTGAGTGCTGAATTAAATTGCATTGATAGTCATTCAATCCATGAAAGTTATTGCCATATTGATAGTTAGATCAAGGGTTGAACCTGAAAATAAGTGGGCAAGTAAAATGACATAAATTGTTAAACTTTAAACGTAAAAAACTAAACGTTAAACAAAATATTTCATTCATACAAAGTTTTCCCGAAAACCAGTGTACCATAAAGCCAGTACCGGTGAAAGAACGTATACAAAGTATTTAGTAAAATCATTATTTTTACAATATTTATCACTGTATTTACGCAGGCAGAGCGGGTTTTGTGTCCCTGCGACACAAGGGGCGGTGAACATACCTGATGTATTCAAAGGTTGTTGCATAATATATAATCGTTGCGAGAACTTTCGTTGTGCGATGCAGAAAAAGTAGTTCAGTGTGTCTTCGTTAGATGGCACTGAAGTATGAGAGTCACCCACCATTATATTGTAGTAATGGTTCATGCTCGTTTCATGGGTTGGATGATTATTGGGTTATGACATTGTAAGGCTTGCCTGTTACTTTATTTAGTTTAGACATTAAACCATAATTGGTAATTTATCAGATAATCAAGTAGTGATAGTTTTAATAATTATTCTGATTGATTACAATTTTATTTCGTGTACCCTAAGTATGAGGTTGTGTTAAACAGCGAAATAAGAACAAAAGAAGTTTAATAAATTCATACATAAAAGGACACTGTTAGTTTATTAAAGACATATTACACTTTTTTGATTTAGCCGTCCTAATTAACAAAAGCTTGTTGTTAAGAAATCCTTTAAATAATAAATTCGTTTTAATCTTTCCACAGTCAAAATTACAACAATTTTTTTTTTGCACTCACCAGTTATCTATACATCGTCTATACAAATAAATAAAATTGGAGTGTCTGTTTGTAATATTAAAATAACTGTTTTTTACTAAATGCATATGTATGCACATGGTACATATAACAAAATAACAATTTATAATTTTTTTGTCTGTCTGTTTGTTCCGGGTAATCTCTGGAACGACTGCACCGATTTTGACTGGAGTTTCACTGGCAGATACCGCAAGGTTCAGCTAGTTCAATATACTGCACGACCGAAAGCTTTGTAATTTATATAATCATCATCATAATTACCATCATATTAATTACTGTTGGACATTGGCCTCTCCTTAGAAGGGACCTTTCCTCCACATATATAAATACAAGAGACGATTATGACAGTAACTTAAAAGAAACGAGATTTTTTTTCTTGAAAGAAGCGAGCGACGCTTGTCTAAAATAAATTGTTACTTAGGCGTCTAAATTTAAAAAAGTTTAATAAGTTCTTTATGGTATTTTCTTTCAAATTTATAACTGCCACATATTTATATTCCATTTAATATGTTATTCCAAATTTAAACAGTGATATTATTGTTAGTTATCTACTCTCTAGAGTAATGTCGTTTTTTTATTGTTATTTTTACATTGGTTAAATATTTTGGTTATAGAGGTTATAATATATTTTAGAGTATAAAAATATGATTTAATTATTTTTTAACACTTAAAACAAAATAATTGTTTTGCACTTCAAATGGATTGGATGTGGTGTATAAATATGTAATATCATACATTGCACTGATATAGATAATTAGTAACAAAAACTAATTAAATTTTATTATTATATAGTTTTTGCCGATGGATTTGAGTTTGTGTAACGGTCATGGTTTTTGAAAAGGTTTTTTTTATATTTTTTATGACATAGGAGGCAAACGAGCACGCAGAGGCGTCACAAGTGCGTTGCTGGTCTTTGGGGAGGGGGATGGGGGGAGATGGGTTGTTCGGGGGTTGGGTCTCTGATAACCTCACACACTGGGTGAAACTGGGTTTTCTGTGAGGCCGTGGTGTCACTGCGGTCGAGCCGACCCATTCATGCCGAAGCGTGGCTCTCCCACGGTATTCAGTTTCTTTTTAAATCGGTCCAGTAAACTTGTAATAGGTTTAAGGTGTTTGGAAAATGATCTTTGAAATGTAGAATATTTAGTAATAGGATAGTAAGTATATGATACATTAGATGTGTTTCCAGCAAAAACAATTAGCAAAATCATCATCGATCCAGCTCATCAATCTGAATAACTTTCCCGAAGAAATCGCGTTTCTTGAATGAACTTCAAAAGTTTTGTAAGAAAAGTTAAATTTGGAAATGCATTTAGGTTTTTTTTTTTGTCTTTGAGCTAATTGTCTTTTCTGTAGACAGACAAGACACACCTTGTATGCAAGAATATATTTGCCCGTGGAATTATGTCGAACTGTCGAAATTTTTTGCATATATGATGAAGAAAAGTATATAATATCAATGTTAAAATAAAAATAAATACTATAGATACCGATAAAGTGTTATAGGAATACCTGTACCCATATCCTAGCGGTGTTCCCTTACTGTAGGATAGTAAAAAATAAAAACAATATCGTTATATAATTACTCATATTAGGGGAATGTAAACAGAGTTGTATAATATGTGTGTTGCCACGGGCGAAATTTTGCTCTGAGTAATAACGGTATCAATCCCCACCACACTCCCGCCACTTTAGCTACTCTACATCGGGATCAACAGCAGTGACCCATGATCTTTCTGCATGGGATCAGTGTGGAATATTACCACATTCAAATCTACGGAGACTTTTTACAAGCTTTTATTTAGTTTCACCTGTCCCAATGTTTGACTGTATTCAAATTTTGCAAGTAAAATTTGATCCACTTCCCGATTTCCGATTAAGCTGAAATTTTAAATATATCTTTAGTTCTGATGACAATGCAATTATAAATCCAAAATGACCGCCGTAACAAAATGGCGGCGTACGTTATTTTTTTTTTATTAAACAGTAAGAAGTTATTTATTTATTAACAAGTAATATAAGCTTGTTTTACAAAAAAAAAACTCTTTGAATTAAGCATTTGTTAGCGGTAAGGTAATTGAAACCCTTCACCTAAATACTACCATGGATACTTTTTATTTAAACTATCGGAGTTCTGTCCTTTGTTCCAAATAATAAATGAAACAACATTCATTCACCGTTATACTCGTTCGATATTTCGTCTGTGCGCCTGAATTTAAGAATGTTATTGTAGCACTTAGTATTTGAACAGCCACACCACTGCCAGTGCTCTTATAGCGGTTAGATTCTATGTAAATTATAAAGTATGAATGTGCACAGTATCCGTACATAGTTTAGATGTTTGTCTCATAGCAAAGACTAGCCACTTAGTCCATTGGCGTCAATTACTTTAAGATGTGAAGTGCAGTTATTGAGAATTGTCGTGTAATATTTCCTGTTATTGAATCTCAAAAATACTTGTTGGATTATTAAGTCTATAGCTTCTATCGTCAAGTGTTTAAAAGGCTGTAAAGTCAAAATTTTATTGCACAATATGCACAAACGTCCAATCCTTCATTTAAATTGCTTAAATTTTTTATTAAATAATGGTGAAAAGTTAACTTTAAATTGTACTGCTTAATGTCAAAATTGGGTAAAAGTCTTATGGCCGGCAATTTCCATGAGCGAATTGTAAAGACATTAAATGTAACTTATTTTGGCTATTTACATGTTAGTCTATGAATCCCCATTGGCTTGTATGCAATTGTATAATTTTTACGAGTACAAAATTAATTTACAGATTGAACTGAAATTAAGTATAAAGCTCATTTTTTGTAAATGAAGCTTCTTGTGTGCACTTACGCTCGCTCGAGGCGCCATTGATTTAGATAAGACGAGAGCATAACAAATTCATATAGTGTATATGTATATAATGTGTATTTGTATCAGTTGTCTAGTACCCATAACACAAGCTCTGCTTAGCTTGGGACTAGATGGCGTTGTGTGTTTGATGTCCGAAATATTTATTTATTTAATGTAACTAATGAAAATAATTTATGGACATGCATAATCAATCAGCATCTGCATCGAATACTACGCTGTCGATACGTAAACAGCTGTTTCTTAGTTCGCCCTCCTGTTCACGAAACTTTTGATGTCTCTATCTTGAATCATTTTTTTTATTAAATATAATATAATTGGAGGCATGTCGGGATTCAAGCATTTCATAATGTTAATGTACCTATTTAGTGGATAAGATGATTAAATTGCAATATTATTTGTATTGTTCTATATAAAAAATGTTTATTATGTATTTGATAAGAAAATTACGCAAATATTGGGATGGTAATGCTGAAGTTGTTTTGGTCCGATTCTTAAAATCAATATTTGCCGCCCATACTTTTATACTTTGTATCTTTTTTTATATAAGAGATTTATATATATTGAACTCCAAACATTGACTTCCATCGTCGAATTTGCTAGCTTAATACTATTCTGTCAAAAAAGTACCGGGAAAAGATTAATAATACACAAAATGAAAGTTATTCATCCAAATTTATTTTATTATCTTCAAAGTATGCTCCTTCAGAAAGGATACACTTGCGCCAACGAATAATCCAATCATCAAAATATTTTTTAAACGCTGTTTCCGGAATTGAGTTTAGTTTTCGCGGCGAATTCTTCTTTATGTCTTCTACCGATTGAAAACGGGTGCCACGAAGTGGTAATTTGAGTTTAGGAAAAAGAAAAAAGTCGGTTGGAGCCATACCCGGTGAATATGGTGATTGCTCGATGGTATTTGTTCGGTGTTTGATCAAAAATTCGTCCACAATGATGGCCTTGTGTGAAGGCGCATTATTGTGGTACAAAATCCAAAATTTTTTTCCATAAATCTGGCCTTTTTCGTCAACTTCAGTTGCAGACGAGGCAAATCTTCCATCACATCTTGATCACTTTTGAATGCTTTGTACCACTCATAAGCACGTGTTTTTGATAAAGTCGATTCACCGTAAGCCTTCTGTAACATTTTCAGTGACTCCGAACACGAAATTCCATTGGTTATAAAAATTGAAGACAATCACTTTGTTTGATGTTGTCTATTATGAAATTAGCAATACACACTAGATATGATATAACTAAAAACAGCGCTGTATTTAATATAAATAACAGATGCAACTCAAACTGGAAACCGCGCCAAAATGGAAAACAGTTGTGCCAATGTAACAACGACAAAAAAAAAATTGGAACCATAAACAAATTATTCACTTCCGATACTTTTTTAACTGAATGTATAATAAATCGCCAAACTAAAGTACATACTTACATTAAAATAAATTCTATCAACGCTGTGTTGTATTTTGTGTATTTAAAGTAACACATTTTGCGGGAAGTAAAACACAAATTTACTTAACCTAATTAAATCATAGATAGAAATATCTTTCTGTTCATTAATAAAGACAATTTTACACATCACTTGGTACTTAACGGCTTTATTCATAAACGTAATTAAAATTTATCTTTAGGCGGTGTTGTGTTATTTCGAACCTTAAGGGCGCGTTTACGATTCGTACAAAATTATGCTTTTTTTCGGTGCAATTTGTAACTAAACTAAACAAATTGAATATAACAAAGTACTAACACTTATAGATTAGTTCTTCATCTTCAAATCCGAGGGACAACTTTTTTGGAAATTGTATTTTTTTATATTGTAAAAACGATCTTCCGTAACCATTTTCCACAGTATTTACGATATCGGGTTGAGTTTTGGTACATTTTTGTTCTACAATCAACCTATTTTAGAATTTCTAAAAATAATGTAAGAAGGCATATATAGTCAATTATAAATCCGAGGAAAAAAATAGTATAAAAGTGTCACAGAAAGTCGCAGAAAAAATAACAACCGGAGCTTATATTTTCTCATATTTTGCTATTACGGATGAATCGTAGTCGATTGCAATAAGGGTTATTTTATTTTTTTGAACCTCTTTTGATTTATCGCGTAAAAATTTCGTAATCTCAGTCTGCGCTCAGCCGCCGTCATGAGTGGACACTGTGTCGCCTGTTTGCATTAGCTCTTGTTGAAAAGATCGCTCTTCGAATTCAATATATTCGATAAACCAGAATAGGTTGATACTTGACAACGTTAGATTATTTTTAACCGACTTCAAAAAAAGGAGGAGGTTTCTTCTATTTACAGATTTTTATAACAATATTTTAGTTTGCTAAAACTAAGTAGTATTGTGCGAGTTCGGGCTCGATTGATGAGACATTACCTCCTACTTAGGTGGAGTGACCTGAAGGTGTACTACGGTGACTGCTTTTCTAACTTCTAGACGAGTTGATATAGTCTAATCGAGTTTGGGCTCATTTTGTTAGTTATGATGAGACCTTACCTCCGGACTACATGGAGTGACTTGAAGGTGTACTTCGGTGACTGCTAGTGGAACTCCTAGACGAGTTGACATAGTGTTACCGAGTCTGGGCTCATTTTGTTAGTTATGATGAGACCTTACCTCCGGCTTAGGTGGAGTGATCTGAAGGTGTACTTCGGTAACTGCTTTTGGAACTCCTAGACGAGTTGACATAGTCTTACCAAGTTTGGGTTCATTTTATTAGTTATGATGAGACCTTACCTCCGGACTACATGGAGTGACTTGAAGGTGTACTTCGGTGACTGCTTGTGGAACTCCTAGACGAGTTGACATAGTCTTACCGATTTTGAGCTTATTTTGTTAGTTATGATGAGACCTTACCTCCGGACTTCATGGAGTGACCTGAAGGTGTACTTCGGTGACTGCTAGTGGAACTCCTAGACGAGTTGACATAGTCTTACCGATTTTGAGCTTATTTTGTTAGTTATGATGAGACCTTACCTCCGGCTTAGATGGAGTGACCTGAAGGTGTACTTCGGTGACTGCTAGTGGAACTCTTAGACGAGTTGACATAGTCTTACCGATTTTGAGCTTATTTTGTTAGTTATGATGAGACCTTACCTCCGGCTTAGATGGAGTGACCTGAAGGTGTACTTCGGTGACTGCTAGTGGAACTCCTAGACGAGTTGACATAGTCTTACCGATTTTGAGCTTATTTTGTTAGTTATGATGAG
Organism: Spilosoma lubricipeda; assembly: GCA_905220595.1. Taxonomy (NCBI): domain Eukaryota; kingdom Metazoa; phylum Arthropoda; class Insecta; order Lepidoptera; family Erebidae; genus Spilosoma; species Spilosoma lubricipeda. Next base: position 7,555,018 of record HG992295.1, read on the forward strand.
ACCTTACCTCCGGCTTAGGTGGAGTGACCTGAAGGTGTACTTCGGTGACTGCTTTTGGATCTCATAGACGAGTTGACATAGTCTTACCGAGTTTGGGATCGTTTTGTTAGTTATGATGAGACCTTACCTCCGGCTTAGATGGAGTGACCTGAAGGTGTACTTCGGTGACTGCTAGTGGAACTCCTAGACGAGTTGACATAGTCTTACCGATTTTGAGCTTATTTTGTTAGTTATGATGAGACCTTACCTCCGGCTTAGGTGGAGTGACCTGAAGGTGTACTTCGGTGACTGCTTTTGGATCTCATAGACGAGTTGACATAGTCTCACCGAGTTTGGGATCGTTTTGTTAGTTCTGATGAGACATTACCTCCAGACTAGATGGAGTGACCTGAAGGTGTACTTCGGTAACTGCTAATGGAACTCCTCGACGAGTAGAACTAGGTGTGCCGAGTTTGGGCTTGTTTTGTTAGTTATGATGAGACCTTACCTCCAGACTAGATGGAGTGACCTGAAGGTGTACTTCAGTTCCATTAGCAGTTACCGAAGTACACCTTCAGGTCACTCCATCTAGTCTGGAGGTAATGTCTCATCAGAACTAACAAAACGATCCCAAACTCGGTAAGACTATGTCAACTCGTCTATGAGATCCAGAAGCAGTCTCCGAAGTACACCTTCAGGTCACTCCACCTAAGCCGGAGGTAAGGTCTCATCATAACTAACAAAATAAGCTCAAAATCGGTAAGACTATGTCAACTCGTCTAGGAGTTCCACTAGCAGTCACCGAAGTACACCTTCAGGTCACTCCATCTAAGCCGGAGGTAAGGTCTCATCATAACTAACAAAATAAGCTCAAAATCGGTAAGACTATGTCAACTCGTCTAGGAGTTCCACTAGCAGTCACCGAAGTACACCTTTAGGTCACTCCATATAGTCCGGAGGTAAGGTCTCATCATAACTAACAAAATGAGCCCAAACTCGGCACACCTAGTTCTACTCGTCGAGGAGTTCCATTAGCAGTCACCGAAGTACACCTTCAGGTCACTCCGTGTAGTCCGAAGGTAAGATCTCATCATAACTAACAAAACGAGCCTAAACTCGGTAAGACTATGTCAACTCGTCTATGAGATCGAAAAGCAGTCACCGAAGTACACCTTCAGGTCACTCCACCTAAGCCGGAGGTAAGGTCTCATCATAACTAACAAAATAAGCTCAAAATCGGTAAGACTATGTCAACTCGTCTAGGAGTTCCACTAGCAGTCACCGAAGTACACCTTCAGGTCACTCCATCTAAGCCGGAGGTAAGGTCTCATCATAACTAACAAAATAAGCTCAAAATCGGTAAGACTATGTCAACTCGTCTAGGAGTTCCACTAGCAGTCACCGAAGTACACCTTCAGGTAACTCCATGTAGTCCGGAGGTAAGGTCTAGTCATAACTAACAAAACGAGCCCAAACTCGGTGAGACTGTCAACTCGTCTAGGAGTTCCATAAGCAGTCACCGAAGTACACCTTCAGGTCACTCCAGCAAGTCCGGAGGTAAGTACCTATTACATAGAAATGAGAAAATATAAAAAACTTTCAAAATATCAATTTAGGCAAGTTGACATTTATACCTGCCGCTATCCGATTTGCACTTGTTTGTGTAACTTGTGTCAACGTAGTAATTCGATTCTGTACCTATCAATTTTGCAAACGCGTCCTTAAGGCGCTCTTTTTAAAGTTGGAAATAAAATAGTACTGTTGCTTAAAGTTAAATAACGTATATGAATAAGGCCGTACGTATTTAATTTTTTGGCGTATTTTACCATTAAATTTTCTTATCTAGTATATTAATTAAGTCTGTGAAAAACAATGTGCCTAAACAAAGTTATCGTAAATACGTGACACACGCGATCAATATAATTATGTATTTTAGATATTTTTTGGATATTAAGTAAAATTGTATGATTTAAAAGCTTCTTGGAAATTATTAAAAAAAAATGAAAATTATTAAAATCAATTAAATGTAACTTCTAAATTTTCAATGCGCTAAAAATGTTTAAATATCGACTTTTTTAAATGTTATAATAAAAATTTTAAGAGTACAACTATTATTTATTCAATCCAAGAACATTTTATAATATTATATACATAACATTTTATACATTTTATAATTTTTTTGTTTCTTAATTGCACTTGTATATTTTTTGGGTCTTGTAGACCCAAAAAATACAAGTGCAATAAAAGTAAATGATCACTAAGGTAAATTATCACTGATTTCGTTCAAATTGTTTTAAAGTAGCAATACACGTTAAGGCACGCCTGACAGGTACGTTTTTTTATGGAATACGGGGCAAACCTGATAGGTTTGTTTTTTTATGGAGTAGGAGGCAAACAAGCAGACGTATATATACGCCTGATGGTAAGCATTTCCCGCTCCCCATGGACACCTGCAACACCAGAGGCGTCACAAGTGCGTTGCCGGCCTTTTAAGGAGTGCGCTTTTTTTGAATGACCGTAAGCGATAGTTAATTCCACAGTTTTGTTCTGCGAGGCAGAAAGAGTTGTTTGTCTGTACAGCTGAACTTAAGGATTATCTCCTCTTGGTCTGAATTAATAATGAATATAAAATGTAAATGATTATTAAGATATGTTCACATGTTGTTGTCATCGAAGGATCCCGAGTTTCTAGTCACTTCGCTGTTGTCATGTGATGTTATGTTATTTAGATGTTATTTATTGATAGAGTTTAAAATGTTATACATTCTCTTGTTATCTTACTCTGGTTGTATTCATGTGCTCTAATAAAATTATTTCATTAATATTTATGTGGTATTTTTGTTGCATACTCTTACCTTTTATATTCTTAAATAAAAAAAAATTGTTGAAAACGAGTCATTGTACTAAGGTTTTAACACTAATATCAATTATTACATTTTAAACTTTTGGTAATTTGACAAAAAAACTTCTATGAGTCACAAACATACACACACAATTTTGCGTCTGAAATCGTGGTTAGGCGTATATGCCTTAAAATAAACGCCTAAATTTTGCTAGTTTTAATCCCCGTCTTACTTCCCGACTGAGACGTTACGAAGTTAGATTCGACTTTTTATAAATAACATTACTTACAAATACTTACAAAAATTGCTTAAGTAATTCAAACAAGTACAATTTTAACAAAAATAAAACCGACTTCAACTTTCGACTCGATTTCTCTTGGATGCCATCATCAGATATTAATGTCCTTATCATGGTACCACGTTGGGACATCTCCTTTTCATTAAAAAAAGAATCATCAAAATCGGTTCATAAACGACGAAGTTATCCGCGAACACACATAAAAAAAAATATATATACGGTCGAATTGAGAAACCTCCTCCTTTTTTTAAAATAAAAAATAAAATAAAAATAAACGTGAATGTTATCTATATTTCTAAATTTAACTTTATGAACAAATGTACCCATAGATTGAAAGACTAATTTGAGGGAAAGACCCTTTGGACTACCGATAGAATACCTAATTGCTTCAATAGCTATCAGCGTTAGGGAACACAAACTTATGGTCTGGAACACCTGTGGTTCCCAGTTGGTGCAATATGAATAAGGAACCGGATAACGGTTCCTTTCGTAGAGTAATCACGTCCATGTCTCGCCTTGACGTCGTCACTACGAGGTTGTCGAGCGCTGGTCCGGCCCACGTCATTGATGTAGTACGGGAGACAGGGAGCTTGTACGTCTCTACTACGTGTCTGCTATCTGGGTCGATGCGTATCACCTGTTGGTACAAAGCATTGTTCATGTTTATCTATACAAATAAATAAAATTTAAGTAATGTCAAATGATCAGATTTTCACTAATTTTATTATTATACTTATATACATAAAAAAATGTGTTTCTTTGTTCCGGCTAATCTCTGGAACGGCTGAGTCTATTTTGACAGTACTTTAACTGCCAGATAGCTGATGACATAAGAAGTAAGTTAGACTACTTTTTAGATTTGCTACGACTCACGGCGTTGTCCGCGGTAGTTGTTGTACCATGGGTAATACCGCGGTATTCAGCTAGTCTTTATATATGTTCGTGTGGTGACGGATTAAGAATATCGCCACGTACAGTACAGGAATGTCGCCATCCCTATTGTGTTTATCATGCCGTGGATAACATTCTAAGGGCCACTTGTACAACATAGCTTAAATACATTTAAGACATTCTAAATGCGTTATAAAAGGTTAAACACAATTGGCATCTTGCACAACGATACATTTTTTGCCAAACATATTTAAGAACTGCCGAAGTTAAACATCGAAACTCGGCTATTTAGCGACGCTAAACTTATTTAACGCGTGCGTGTGCGCGAGTGCAACACTATGATAGTGCCGTCTCGCCCACACTCGCAGGGCGCGCCGGCGCGTGACAACTTATCATATTTAACTAAATTTACCTGCTGTCATCATTGTGCAAGAGGGCACTAAATTTGTTTAAGCTAAACGTGTCTATGCGTTTAACTGCATTTTACTAATTTTGTTTAGTAGCTACTGAAGTCGAACGTTGTGCAAGTCGCCCTAAGATTCAGTTAAGAAAACACACTGCAAAGTGATGGAAAACTTGACACAAACCATATGCCAACCAGTCTGACTAGTCAGGTTTAGTAGACCAAAACCTCTTTTCTAAGGAGGGGGTTATGTACATCAGTCAACAAAACCATTAAAGGCAGATATTTCTTATGCTACCTCCCCCCTCTGGTTTTGGAGAGGTGGTTTTAAGCCCGACAATGTACTAAATACACCTTAATTGTAGGTGTACAAAACTCCGAACAGAGTCAAATCTTTTAATATAGGTATAAAAATCAATTGCTGTTCGTTTATCTCGCTAAAACTCGAGAACGGCTGAGCCGATTTCGGTGATTATGGTTTTAAAATGTTTGTTGTAGTCCAGGGAAATTAGGGGGAGACATTAAACGGTGAAAAATTAAAAATACCTTGAAAATCTAAATGTCACGTGAACGAAGTAGCGCGCACAGTTAGTCTTAAATAAATTTTCTCTTCGTTAATAGTACTAGCGATTACGACCTATAGTCTTAACAAAAACAACTTACACGTCCTTCAAACATAAGAGCAACCCATAGAAACCCGTGTACGTCAATAGTCATTCCATCTGCTATTACTGGTTCAGGAAAATCTTCACTTACATCATAAATTGTTCGGCGATTAGCTAAAAATTTGCAATATATCAGATTTCCGTGTAATGTATGTATATAGACGTAAAAACTTTTGATAAAATTTATGTAACATGCCACCTGAGCCATTATTAATTATATTAAATTGACATCTTATTCATTAGAATTGAATCAGTAGTTTAGCAGCTACGATAAAATACACGAACTCACATTAAATGTCAAAATTATGCCATTATGATCTCTTTTTTACTTATTACTTTGCTCTTTTTTTTGTATTTCAAAATTTTATGTAATTTTGAAGATTATTGGAGAAAAATGTATTGATTGATTCTTTAAAAATACCTCTCGTATATTAGATATATACGACTTACATAAGCATCCTTTCAGAAGATCAAAGTCGAAGGCTTCTACTTTCCGCGTGTATGAGTCTATATAGTACATAACAGTATTGTTAAGAGACCAAACAAGTCCATTAGATATCGTAACTGGCTTGAGATGTATACGAGGTTTGTAGTTCGGGCCTTCCATACTATACAATGTTCCTTCGTCGGGTTTGACAATGTGGCCATTTTGACGACCTTTTGTCCCTGAAATCAAAACTCTGTCTTTACCTATAGCCAAAATACAGAATATTTTCCAGTTTTGATTGTTCGGAAGTACAATCCGGAGAACACGCAAAAAGAAGGGTTATAAATCTAAATATGATGACCGTATTCTAGATCAAAATATTGAGTAAGTTTGTTGACTTTCGTGTTCTAAAACCTACAGTAAAAGCTTTATATATTTTGGGACCAGTTGTAGATATAATACTTAATAGCCAATATCAAAAGAAGATCAAAATTAATGTAGGTAAGTAGTAAATAAATGTATTAAATATAAATTATGATCCGAAGCTTACCTCCCCAAAATCTGCCGAAAGCATCCGCTTTTCCGTCGTTTAGTACATTATCAGGAAAACCTTCATCGAAAGCAGCGATAAGTCTCAATGCGGCGTCACCCGGTTTGTGCCAGTCGAGAAGGAACAACTCACATCTGACTCCCACTAAAAGACGGCGGCTGTTTTCTATCGGCATGACTATGTTGACTTCGCCGTATTCTATTACAATACAGGGTTTGTTAATCATTTAACTTAGATATATTATCTTCCTAGTCTTTATTATTCCCAAAATTTGGGGTCGACTACTAGTTCAACCGGTTTTACCTGAACATCAGTTTTTACACAGAGCAACTGGCATCGGACGTCCGCAGCCCTGAAGGTGAACTAAATTCGAAAGTTGAACTAGTTGTCAGTATATTTGAGGGCACTGACTTCCCAATAACGATGACCATAGATGTTCATGACAACCGGGACCGACGGCTAACGTGCTCTCCGAGGCATATTATTATGATCAGCAGCCTTTAAGAGTCCACTACAAGACATAAGCCTCTCCTGAGCAAGGAGGTTTGGATCTACTATGCCACGGTGGCTAGACTGACTGGGTAAATCGTTTGATTCGAGTTTTCCCTCTGTTCGCAGCGATGTCGTCCTGCGTAGATTACTCCCTTGGTGGCCCTTTTACGACAGTTGCGACACCCATGGAATGAAAACCTACTGGTGGTGACACTGTATTCTGAATCCTCATGGACATATGACATGGGATATACAATTAAACATGCTACATTTATATTTTGCGTTTCTTTTGGCCTTATCAAAACATCGCTTAGCAGCGGTTTCCTGTGAGGCCGTGGATACCCTCTGCCTGAACCAGTTCATTAAGTACTGCCGAAGCCTGTCTCTTCCTCGCTACGGTACAACAACGAAGCCAATTTCTATAAGCGTTAAAATATCTATATACTCGCATTATTCTTACCAATATGTTTAATTTCATGTATTCCTGTATAATAGTTTAAGGAATGTACATCCTGGTTGAGCACATCCACCCAGTACAAGGTGTTTGTAGCTGTATCCCAAACTGGACTCTCGGCGTGAGTGAACGTGAGATTTGTGAACTCGAATGCGTTAAAGTGTTCATTGTGTCGCGTTAGATACTGTTGGAAAAGTTATTTATTTTAATCAATTTTTGCACTATTTGTTTTGTAATAAAACGTATTCAAGTTGTAATTTTATTCGGATATGTATAATTAACTTACAGATACTGAAGATGTCGCCGTAACCAAACCGCGCAAGTGATATATTACTAATTGCACTGAAATAAATGTTGCGATATCCATCTGTCAACACTTGACCGTATCAATCCACTGTAACAACCTGAATATTGCTCATACTGGGTACTTTGAATTGAATTAAGGCATGAAGACTGACATTAGCACTAATTAGGCCGCTTAATGAAGAAAATTTGAGTGGAATAAATCGAGAGCGATTGTGTAATATGCTACGTGTGAACATACATACTAACTTACATCTATACTACTATTTGTTAGTTAGTTAGTTTGTTTGTTTGTTTGTTTGTTTGAAAGCGCTAATCTCAGGAATCGGTGGTCCGATTTGAAAAAATATTTAAGTGTTGGACAGTACATTTATCGAGGAAGGCTATAGGCTATTTATCATCACGTTAAGACCATTAGGAGAGGAGCACCAAAGAAGAATGTTACAAAAACGGGGGAAAATTATCACGCTACGGGCAATAGAAGACGTAAACGAGGTTGCGTGGGTCTGCTACTTCATAAAATACACAGACAGAAACGCGAGAAAGACGAGGTTAAAAGTTAGTAAATAATAAGACCACAACACTTTGTTATATTTACAATATAATTTAAAATAGTTTGATCAATAAAAGTCAGCATTGTCAAATCGGAACATATTTGGCGCAACCCCGCGGCTGCCTGTGCCTCGGATAGTGAAAATAGCGCCTCCGAGCGGTTCATTTGTGACGTCTTGGTTGCTCCGGGCCGTTGTCACGAATAGCTCGTCGAAGTTGGGACCGCCCCAACACACTGCTGATACACGAGATACGGGGAGCTTGTAGCCGAAGATCACTTGACCTTTGTCGGGATCTATATGCAGGACCTGTAAGATTAGTTTGGAATACAGGTACTAAACTAGATAGATAAAACTTAGTGAATATCTATACTAATATATAAAGCTGAAGAGTTTGTTTGTTTGTTTAAACACGCTAATCTCAGAAACTACTGGTCCGATTTGAAAAATTCTTTCAGTGTCATCACGCTAAGACCAATAGGAGAGGAGCACCAATGAAAAATGTTTCAAAAAACGGGTGAAAATTATCACGCGACGGGCAATAGAAAACGCAAACGAGGTTGCGTGGGTCTTCTAGTGTTGTATAAAGGCGGACATAATGGCATTAAACATTCTCTCCCAGCCGACCTCCAAATATATCTATACTAATATATAAAGCTGAAGAGTTTGTTTGTTTGTTTGTTTGAACACGCTAATCTCAGGAACCGCTGGTCCGATTTGAAAAAAAAAATTCTTTCGGTGTTGGATAGTCCATTTATCGAGGAAGGCTATAGGGTATATATCATTACGCTACTACTTATAGGAGCGGAGCAACAATGAAAAATGTTTTTAAACACGGGGGAAATTTTCACGCTACGGGCAATATAAGACGCAAACGACGTTGCGTGGGTCGGCTAGTGTAATGATATAATAAATTGAGTACCTGTAAATGTAGCTTGAAAACACAGCATAGTTCATTCGTATTAAGAAAAAACTTTTTATAAAAAAAAAACCGACTTCCAAAAAACAAAACTCCCTGCCAAAAAACACTAAAAAGCTCAAAATAAACTGGCTCTTCATAAATTGCAATGTGCCAATTCTTGTCTATACCTAACTCTTTATTCATTTAAATAGTATTATTATTATGTGTGCTAGGTACCTAAAATCTGTTTGAAGTCGGTGCCAAGCCAAATGTAATAGTAGGAACACACTCGCTATATTTCGAGACAACCATAGGCAGCCTGCGCGGGTCTGCCTGCTTGGGTTGTTTTGTTCTACACGAAGAGCTGCTATCCGGCAGCGGCGAGTGCGATACCTTAGTACCTACTATTACATTTTGGCTTGGCACCGACTTCAATCAGATTTTAGGTACCTAGCACACATAATAATAATACTATTTAAATGAATAAAGAGTTAGGTAGAATTGGCACATTGCAATTTATGAAGAGCCAGTTTATTTTGAGCTTTTTAGTGTTTTTTGGCAGGGAGTTTTGTTTTTTGGAAGTCGGTTTTTTTTTTATAAAAAGTTTTTATTTTTAAATTTTTAGTGTAAATAATCATAGGTAAGTAGTGAGTTAAACTAATTATTTAATACAAATCGCGTGAGCCAACCTACGTAAGTGACCACTTACAAACGTTACTCCCGCTGATGCGAATAACTGTAGGAGTTGGAAGCACGTATTAAAACTGAGCTTAAGCAACAAGCCAACAACTCATATTGAGATGAACAATTTATACAGGTTTATACATACGTATGAAAGTGAAAGAATTATCCTCTAACCCCTAACCATTGAGGAATTTTACCTTCCATTATCAGCTCACCTAAATAAATTAAAAGAATACGACTACCACGCAATAATATAGGTAACACGCAAACATTTGATATTTAAATAATTATTCTCCAACTTCTAACTGTTAAGGAAATGTATCTTCCATCATCGGCTCATCATCATGAAATGATGACAAACATCTGCAAATATTGAAATACCTTTGAAAATATGTGATAAACATTATAACAATATAATTGAATAAAGTCGAAACACAATGTGGCTACTCTAAATCGTTGAGAAGTTCCCTTAACTGTTCTTCGTCTTCATTATTAGACCACTAATGATAGTTACAACTATTCTAGGTGTGAAGTTCTCATCAATACAAATTAAACAAGCCCAAACACAAGGCAACTGCTATAAATCGTAGAGGAGTTCCCTCGACTATCTTTCGGCTCCATCATCAGATCGACTCCAGACCTCCATTAAATTGTAGTGCTTTCAAATACTTTATTAAAAAAATTACAAATGCACTAGTCGCCCCTACAAATTTCGAAGGTTCCCCTCGATTTCTCTGGGATGCCATCATCAGATCCTAGTTTCCTTATCATGGTACCACCGTCGGGACATCTCCTTTCCAACAAAAGAAAAATCATCAAAATCGGTTCATAAACGACGAAGTTATGCCCGAACACACATAAAAAAAAAAAAAAAAATATACGGTCGAATTGAGAAACCTCCTCCTTTTTTTGAAGTCGGTTAAAAATAGTGATGCATCTAGCCAAGCTGACATTCTACAAACGTAAATGTTATTAGAAAACTAGCAAATGTATGGGAATGACGTCATCTCATCGCTAAGTCACGTGGTCAAAACGAAATGTTAGCCAATAATACAAGAGAATAGAGGAGTAGGCGATTAAAGATAAAGAATCGATGCGAAACATCTGCATCTTTGCTAAAGGAACAGGTTCCAAGTTTTCGTATGAAACGATTTTTTTTGTAACCTAATTGATCAGTAGGAGGAGCTTAATCCTGACGTCACCGTTTTCTTAAAGCGAATGGAGTATCATTGTAATACTTGGGGATTTATTAGACCCCAGAACCCTACCAAAAGATCATACAATAGTTTGAGATAAAAGGAAATAAGTGAAAGATACTTACAGTGCCCCCGAGCATAAGTGCAACCCATAACTTTCCCTGGCTATCGATGGTCATACCATCAGGAAAAGCATCTTCATATCCATAGTTAGTAATGTCTAGAATTGTTCTACGTCCAGCTGAAAAGAAGGATAGAATATAATTCATATAAACATACTAAATACTACTTTCGTCTTAATAAAATCTCTTATTAACTCTTCTCATACCAACATAGATAATTTAGGAACTCTTACGTAAACTTTAATTACGTCAGCTTTGAGATTAGCTTTACCTATCTTTATAAAGAATTTACCAGATTTTCGTTATTTCAAAAAAGTCTTTGATATCTATGCAATAGTTATATCAATTCTTCATTGTCCTAGGTACAATTATTTAAAGTTATTTTTTTTAATATATTTTAATGTTAAGTCTACGTTCTCTAGTGGTTTCGTCAATATTGCGATATGCGGAGCACCGTCCGGTTCTCAGTTTTTTAACTTACCTCTTCGTCGTCGAGTGGTGATAGTATTGAAGAAGAATTGCCAATAAGACGCCAAAAGAACTTAGTACAACTGTACAAAGAGGATTACGCAATTGCTTGTGAAACAATGTACATAGAAGGTCACTCTTCTGGCGGTCAGGTTTCTCTATTCAGGTCAGGCTGATCTATTTCGACGGAATAATGTTTAAAGTAATATTATATCTTACTCAAATCTCCCCTATGTAGATCATAGTCAAACGCTTCGACTTTCTGCGTGGCTGAGTCTATGTAATACAAAACGCTGTTGTTCAACGACCAGACAAGACCACTGGATATGGAAACTGGACGAATCTGTACGCGGGGATGAGTAAAACTCTCTTGCTCTATTGTGTACAGAGTTCCTTTATCAGGGGCTACTTCGTCACCTCTTTCGGGCCCTTTCGTTCCTGTGGACAGAGTAAGACCACACCGTTAATTTAAAAAAAATATAAGAATATATTCCATTTCTTCGTTCAATAACCCTGACTTCCAATAATATCTACTGACATATAATCCATTTGGTTTATCCCTTAGGAACTTTTTCCTGGACGAAAGATACCCGGTGTCCTTTTCAGTACTTCTGACAGGCAGCAGGAAATATAACATTTCAACATTTTTCATTATCACTTCTATATTAAAATACGTAAGTAAAGATACATACTTACTTTGCCAAGTAATATTAGGGATTTGAGACTAAGCGTAGGCATGCTGAAACACTTTACATTTGGTAGGTATCTGTTTAATAAGTTTCAAAAAGGGGTAAGTAAAGTCTACTCAAACTTAGAATCCGATGATGTGAAGAGCCTTAAGAAAGGTCTGGTTCCAGCAGAGGACTTCTTTCGGCTAAATTGATAATGTTACGTAGAAAGATAATTCGCGAACAACGCTCGAGACATCTACACAGAAAGTTTTCGTTGATCTTCTGAGGCACGGAATAATGAACCTTATATCGATATGATTAGCGTCGAATATCAGGCGATTAAACCGGCAAGCGCGTCCTTGGTACGGTGTATGACCTTGTATGTACGAGTTGTTTCTAGAATGCGCTAGCAGTTTCAGCTGCAGTGCGATATACATTGAAATAATATCAGTGATTAATCTAGCGACCTCGGCGAGAATTAACGATTGTTATTCTAAGTGATATTGTGATTTTAAGTGTTTATATTGAAAATGTCAGAAGGTTTATTTCTAAACTCCATCGAACCCTAACACACATGTAAACAATAATAATGAAGGCTACTCAGAAGACTTCTGTATCAACGTAAAGTTTGTAAGGTAACCACAATAAGTACGTACCTGCCCAAAATCGTCCTTCAGCATCTGGTTTACCGTCACTGATTACGTTATCTGGCAACCCTATATCCAAGGTAGAGACCAATCGTAAGGCCTCATCACCAGTCATACCCCACTCCAGCAAGTATAGTGCTGAACGTACGGAGATTAAAACTCTTTGTGAATTACTTACTAGCGATACTACGTTTACTTCACCGTAACCTGTAATAACGTTGGATTTTTTTAATGGCAAGAAAATGTTCTTTTTGTGTACAGAAAACTTATAAAAGTTACATTGTCTACAAATTATTCAATACTATATTAGTAGCTTTCGACAGTGGCTCTCAAAAAAAACTCCTTATCTTGTAAAATTTATTTGGATTTTCTTTGGAATAATAGTTCCGTGACCCTGTGCCCTTTTTAGTGCTCCTGGCAAGATGTATGGAATATTACATGATCCGTTAAGTAGTAAAATAACACAAACTTTACTTGTAAAGTTATATTATTAAGCGTAGGCATGCTCAAACACTCTGGACTTATTCGGTACCTATATGACTCTTGAAAATAAAAAAAACTCAGAGATAGTTTAAGGCTTTGAATCATTTATTTTTGAAGCTGTAAACCGTGTTGTGGAATTGATAATTCAATCACTGACCAGGTCGCATAATATCAATTAGTCGGCTCAAAATCCCCTAATATATACTGCCGTTTAAATTAAACCTACGTAAATCTTATCACTTTGCTCTCATCGTACAATCATTACATACTATATACTGTTAAAAACTTACCGATGTACTTAGAGGTAATCTTGCCGGAGACATAATCCAGTCTATGCACTTTGTTATCGCGTGCGTCAACAAAGTACAAACTCTGCAGCACCGGGTCCCATACAGGACTTTTACCGTGAATAAAAAGGGCTGGACTACCTGGATTATCGTGTGATGATACCTAAGTTTGAAAAATTATCATAATTTATATTACAAAACTTTATTGAATTAGTAAAACTGACTGAACTAACAAAGAATAAACATCCAAACGATGTCGATTTGTGCCTCGGTGGCCACTGAAGCAAACTGAATCGGTTCAAAGTTTTTCCTACATTTTAAGAAATTGAGAACGCAGAGTATAAGTTTTAATTCTAACCAATGCCAAGCCAATCCTTAGGATTAAGGAGATTAGAAGTTTCTACATTAGTAAGAGTCAAGGAAATCTACTAATCAAGTCGCTTTCCATTGAATGTGGAGTATACTGCGAAGTTGGAACATGGATATTCCTGCCCAGGGATGAGAACAGCTTGCTATATGCAGCTGAATTTGCGCCTTATAAAGTTGCAGGAGATGGGCTAGCTAGAGTTAATTAGTCTCGATATATGAACATACGTTTAAGATTTGTATGCTGGCTGTGGCAATTCGGTTAGAGCTCTCAAATAACTCTAGGTATGAATGGAAAACTAAAGAACCTAAAACTTTGAATTTCAAGAGGACCAAAAATACCATTTTAATTAAACAGGGAAATCTGTACTTGTAAGGTGCGCGGTCCCTACCTTCAAATGATTTTAACTTCATCTACTTACCATAGAAATTCTATAAAACTGTTGTGTTTCTTGATTGTCTTGAGGTTCCACTAAAGCTATACATTTTGAATAATACCCTAAATAAATTAAACATATTAATATTAACATTTTTCAAATCACTCGGATCAATACCATTAATCGTACTGCACGTACGGTTGTCTAGATAACTGTGGGCAAATTAGGTGTTTCCAAAATATTTCAACAATAAAATGCGCCGTAAAGGATGCAAGTCAATGTAGTTTTATTTTTATAGCGAAAAGGTAAACCAAAAGCATGATTGTCGATAACATGGTACAAAAGCAGAGTGAAACAACATGATCGATTAATTTCTTTTTATTTCATAACGTCACGTTATGGACCTAAGATTATAAACACTTAAATATCTAAGGCGGATTAAACACAGCGGGTGAGACGGGTCGTCAACATATAATAATATACATAAATCTAACACAAGTTCAATTTTAACCGTCATATTTTCAAATATAAATTAGATAAAGACAGCTTTTCTTAAAGAAATATACGTTCTGTGTGGGTCATGATTAATAATAATGAGATTGCTGCAAAATATGCATTTGTGTCAAGTTGATACATGTTAAGACTATCGAAAAACATGTCATTGTCCATAAATGTTATAATAATATAATGAGTAAACAATTTGCTTCGTCAGTTTGAAAGTTTAAGTAACATGTATATTATTATGATTTATAATTAAATTATGAAACCTAATTGCCGTTACTAAACTAGCTTAGTGTGTCAAGCTAGCTGTTGCCCGCGGCTTCACACGCGTTTATGTCGGTCATCGCGGCAAATAGTAGGCTATGTGTTATTCTGATGTATAACCTATAATACTGTATAGTTTCATCCAAATCTGTCCAGTATTTTTGAGTGAAGAAGTAAGAAACATACACACTCACAAACTTTCGCCTTTATATTTAGTGTGATAGTGTGAAGTGTGATTAAAAGTGTAAGACAATTGGTGTAAATGTTTCCTCTATTTTAGCCAAAGCCTGTTTGACATAACTGTCTAGCAGTATTTTATAATGTAAAATGTTTCCTAATCATCTAATATATACATAAAATTCTTGTCACGTCACTCACGTCGAACTCTTGAAACTATCTAACCAATTTTAAGGTTTTTTAATGTGTTTTGTTGGCGTGCCTAAGATGGTATACTTAACATCACGCTAAGTTTAATAAGAGCCGAGCATGATTGAAAAGAGACGCAAACTAAGTTATGTGGGTTAACTAGTACTACTTATATTGCAATCTTTTTCTTTTTTCATACAACTCCTGCAATAGGAATATACATCCTGTGTCGCGTAGTATTTTAAAAACACACATGAAACGGAAACCGCTTAAACCACTAGACCATCCACGCAAAATATAGTAGTATGATCAGGAAACTCTAGTTTATAATATATTGTTTTAAACTTTCATGGTCAGTAACATTAAAATAGGAATCTGGGATTGCTACCATGTACCTTTTTGTTGTTTTTACTTTAAGTTACTCCGTGATCATGGCGCTTGCAACAGCGCCGAAATATCGGATACTCACAAACAAAAAGGTACATGGTAGCAATCCCGCAGATTCCTATTTTAATCTAGTTTATAATCCTATACAAATTGTTATCGATTATTTTTTCGTTACGACACGTGTCACTCGCTGTGTGTCGCTGTCGCAAAAATAAAGTAATACATATTAACTAACACTACATCGTCTCCACAGATCTCTCTGATATTGTTAAATTAAGTTTACAATGACATTTACTTAGCTCCTTAGTTCGCTACACACATGATTGGGGAACAATAGGTTGTTATCGCAAAATCGCTCCGTTCACTCGACCTCACTATACAACAGCACATTTGGGTGATTATAGTTTGATATGAATAATTATTAGTATTAATTCCGTTATTGCATCACTGAACTAAAATTTCTCTAAAATTATCTTCTGTTCTCTTATTTTAGTGAAGCTACTTGCGTGTTAGTTATTTTTTCTCTATCTAAATATATTTTTAGTGTAAAGTGTCTAATTTTTTATCATTTTTTTAAATTTAAAACCTCGTTCGACAGTACAAAACTCATTTTTAGTTTAGAGAGTTTTCGAACAACAGAATTAGCACTATTATAAGTTTCTTTAATTACAAATCTATATTTCCTACAACGATTTTTTATTGTAAGGAGTCAGGTATAAATTACAAGCATTTATAATTGTTTTACTTTTTTGTATCTAATCCTTATAAAGTTTAATTGATAATTTTTATTTTAACCTTTTTCTTTTATTAGTAGAGTAACGTAATATTTCTAGAAACGTAACAGCTGGTAGTAATTTAGGATAAATCTTGCATATTTATTAGTTATACAATGGACTATAAATGTTAATTCACAAATGCAAATATGTTTTTATGGTTTCATTATATAAATTCAAAACGAAGCATATGTTGCACTTAGATACAAGAAGTTAGTTGACAGTATGTTTATAATATTTACATAAATTTATTATTAGAAAACTTAAAATAATGTAAATGAAGGAAAGATAATTTACTTTTCTATTTTATTTTCTCTTGAAAACAATAGGTTTTATCCATGAGTCAAACTTTAATATCACACATACACGCACATATGAATAGACTGCAGAACCGTAGGTAATAGATACGGAGATCGAAACTAAATAGATACATTCAATGAAGACATCACATATAAAAGCCAATTAAAATAATACGAATTAAGTTAACTGTGAAGCCATATAAAATAAACTAAGGGCTAATTTCACCAGTTCCTGTTAAAGTTTCAGATGGTTATCTTCTATATTACACTATTTAATAGATAAAAATTATATATTACGTGTATTTGACCTATGAATCTCTATCTAAGATCTACTTTACATCTAACAATAGTGAAAACAAATAGGGTAGATGACATGACTTAGTCAAATTAGTTACTTTTTATCATCTGTCAAAACGATCATTTTGTATGAAAAATGTACTAAATACAAAACTTGTGACGTCATTGTTTTAGCATCTGTTAAAACGATAACTTTTTAGGGAAAATGTACTAAATACAAACTTGTGACGTCACTGTTTTAGCATCTGTCAAAACGATAACTTTGTATGGAAAATGTACTAAATACAAACTTGTGACGTCACTGTTTTAGACTACTCAATTGACCAATATATTTCAATGTTTATTTGATTAAAATCTGTAATAATTATATTTTCCGAGATATTTCATATGATTCGTTTTAATGGAGGAGACATCGGTATTTATTTACGACACAGTCATCTACCCTATTGTGTAGTTAGGCGCGTATCCACCGAAATTGTTAGCAATTTCACTGTTTGCAATTCTTCAGAAAATCGCCAACTTTTGTTTCCATTGTGTCTACACCGAATCGTCAACAATTTGAAACACATTACATCTAAGCGTTTCCACAGAGCCAATAAATATTTGAAACGAGTTATTCTTTTAATGTTTACCGGCAAAAACAGAAACACAGTTCTCAACATTTGTTGTCAATTTTTGTTGCCAACACAAGGAAATTACTAAAACTTTTGTCACAAACACGTGTTGTCATGTCAGCACAAAGGTTGGCAACTGTTGTTCGGTGGAGACTCGGCTTTAGACAGATGAGTCGATAATAGTGTATCAGTAAGTGGTGTAACTGGCCTTGGTGGAGGTGGAGGTGGAGGTGGAGCGGTCAGGAGCGGCGAGGTGGGTGTTCAGAGGCGCGTGGTGTCGGGCGAGCTGGAGGAGTGCGGCGCGGGCTATGCGTGCGGGGGCGGGGGCGGCACGTCGTGCGGCGCGTCGGGCGCCACGGCCGCCGCCACCGCCGCCGCCGCAGCCACCGCCGCCACGGCCCCGGCCGGCGCGCCCCCGGCGCTCGCCGCCCCCGCGCTGGCCGCCACCGCCGCGCTCGCACCGCTCTCCGCTTGTAACCTGCCCAACACACTCTTATAAGTACCTACTCTCTTCCTATCGGCGACGGTCTACGACTCGGAAGGTATTAGAGCCACGCTCATTTCAGAAAACGAGCCGGCTCGATCGAGGCGATGCTAACCTCGTACAGATGATCAATCTAAAATGACAGCATTTGTGCTGTCATGTTTCGTTGATGAGTGAGACTAGAAGCCCAATGATGCAGACGCACTCCATGATGTAGGTCATGCATTGTTGTCTGCCTTCACAATAATTGAAATGATCATCACTTTCGAATTCTGCTTATGCTTTCCATCGGGTAGAGTACAATATATATACTATAACAAACTAATTACACGAGTTGCTCGCCTCCCACCACTAAAGGGTATGTTTCAAGTTTGCCTTCTCTTTGCAATACTTTTGTCCTGAGAGTTTGCTCCTTTCGTGAGCTGTTTCGATACCTAAACGATGAATAGGAATAGTGATATTCGGTATTTACATCCATCATCAAACGAACAAGACAAAAAGTCATTGGGTCATGAAGAACAATCTGAACAAACCTGTATAATACAATCAATTTATTTACCTTTGATGAGCTTGATGCCTGGCGCGGAACTCAGCCGCTTTAAGTTGTTCCAAGTGGAATTGTTGTCGCTCCTGAATTAATTGCTGTCTCTGGTATTCCAAACCTGATTAACATACATATGTTAAATTTTGTAACTAAATAATTGAATGTTGTTAGTGAGAAACGACCGCCGACGTTTATTTCTTATATTAAGATGTTAAAGAACAAAATTATTCGTTCATTCAACAAAACCGTTCATGACATAAAAATGTAACCTCAGATAAAACTAATATCCTTTTGTAATGCTTATATTATTGTATCTTTGTATCGTAGAGCAACTATTTACTAAAAAATACTAAAGAATCAAGCTACACCTAGTATACATGTTTACAAAAACATACACAATCAAACTTAAAAAAACAAATTTTAAAAAGTATTATCGTGTTATCAAATATAATAGACTCACCTTCTCGTTCCCTCTCCATGGTGGCCTCCAACTCCTCAAAGTGCCGTAACTTAATCTCCAGCTTCTTCATCTGCGTCTCAACGAGCAAGGCGACAAGTGATTTGATCTTGCGTTCCTCTACTCCGGCGAGGTGTTTCGCTTTTACAGCCGCTGCAGCAAGAGCCGCTGCTGCCGCTGATTGGAGTTTCGCGTCGACAGCCGCTGGAGCTTCTGGTTTTTCTGGGAATATAAAATTTTCATTATTCTACTTGTATTGTTTTATTGTCAAAACAATTATGACACGTCAGACATTATACTTTAAATCGAGACAACTTCGGTCGCGTTCTTTACATACGAAAAAGTAACGTTTCATTTAATTATTCAACAGGACAGTAGCAGTAAATGTTTTCATACCTTCTTTGGTGGCCTGTGACGTCGCATCTTCCTTAGTTTCCTTATCAGATTCGGAAGAGGGTGGTGTCTCCGCAGGTTCGTCCTTCACTTTAGCTTCACCTTCCTCGACTTCCATTGGCTCAGATTTGATTTCCGATGAACCCTCTTTTTTGGCTTCTATTGTGAAGTAAATATAATAATTGAGTAGGGTAAAATAAATAAAATAAAATAAACTTTATTGTACACCAATTGATACAGTTATATTTATAAACTAAACAATATAATAACCATGTACAAATGGCGGCCTTATCGCTAAAAAGCAATTTCTTACAGGCAACCTTAGGTTGTTATTTTTCTGGTTTAATTTTTTTGTTAAGTAATATTAAGTTGGCTCCGTACACTAGGACCCCTTGCTTACATCCCCTGGAGTATTTATTAGGATTTGGAAGATGTCACTACTTTCTTAACATGAATAGACTGTACGGATCGCCTACACAGCTTGCAAAATGATAGACCTTACTTGATTTGATACTATTTATTAGTTGCATTCAAAATGACCTTTAATGTAATAATATAAAATGTTGAATGAATTATGCTAGTGAGTACACCCTGTGCTTGTTGAATTGCATTGATTTAAAAAATTGTTATATCTTAATGTTGTAAAATGTTGACCGCGTCAAATATACGGTCATATCATAGGCCCGTACAGACTATGTAAGTATGTATAGTAAATGTATGAGAGGAAGTGAAGTAAATAGTGAGATGTACAGTAAGTAGAAAGTATGTGAGTGTGATAAAGAAAATAGTGACGCCTTCCAAATAGTAGAATTTGGAAGACGTCACTATTTTCTTAACGTGAATAGCCTATTGTTAAATGTATGAGAGCAAGTGAAGTAAATGTTGAGGTGTATAGTAGAAGGTATGCGTGTGAAACTCACCGGGCGGCGCGAGTTCAGGCGCGGTGCCAGCGATGCCGGTGGCGGCGAGAGCAGCTTGAGGTCCGTGAGCTCCCGCCGCCTTCACGTGAGCCTCCATCATCGCGGCCGGCACCTCGTCCTGCAACAACACACCGCTCTTTACACCACAGACCGATACTCACGATTCATTCATCTCCATCTGGCACGGACGTAGTCATAGAAATCATTCATGTTAGCTTCTAGATAATAAAATGACTATGTCCCTTTATTCGTAAGATTATTATGAAAAAAATGCGAGGTGTAAAAAATATCAATAGTGTAGCAAAGCCCAAGCTACGCTCATGCCATCTGGCCACTTCTTAATTAGTCAGACGTTTTATTCAAAAGTCTCTGCAGGGAATTCAAATAATGCCTTTAAGAAAAAGAAGACAGCTCTTCCACGTATGTTATTAATATTTTATTACAAAATAAAATGTTTCATTTCCAGTACATAAATCTATAAAAAATAATTTACTTAAAAACGTTAACTGTTAAAATATTTACTCCATATTGGTGCTAATTCTATTGTTATGTCGCTAATCTAATTTAATTAACATAATTATATTCTCTTTTTCTAGTAAAGCGATGTGTTAAAATGACGTCATTATTTTCTTAAAGCGAATGGACTATAAGAATCTGACTATAATAATGACGCTCTAATTTACATTATAATTACATATAATCAAAGAATGAATAATGTTTTTAACATTTTTACATACCTTGATCGCTGCAAATTCTTCCATAGCGGCCCTAGTAGCCTTTGAAGCGATACGCGGATCGACAACTGACGCCAAGAAGGCTACAGTACTCATTACGGGGTTGCCGGTCTTGCTAAACGGTATGGGCTGGTATGCCAAAGGTCCCAAGACACCACCTGTAAACATATTTATTTTTTAAACAAAACTATCATTAACCAATAAAATAACATCAGAAGCTAATTCTTTGGTAATACAATTGTTCATAGAACTATATATGTACATTTAACATTCATCTATCTGTCACATAGATATGGTACGCTATATTTATGACTGTTTTTGCTCTGCTAGTTATTTCCTATTATACATAATCAAAACGTATTTAGAAAGAAAGAAAAATCGCCCATACCAGCTGAGGCATCATGCAGATACGGTTCCTCAATAGGCAGTCGCAGGAAGTGCAAGATGCACTCGTCTTGCGTACGAGTGCCAACGTGAGCTGCCACTCTGTTCCAATCGTCGCGGTGTAACTCCAAAGCTTCTAACAGAAGCAGTGTCTCTTGTTCTGTCCATTCTCGGCCGCGAGCACCGCCACGGTACTAATAAAAGAAATAGAATATTATTACAGCCATCAGTATTGGCGTAATTTGGCGACTATTCATGGAATAAAACCACAGTCAACTGTGATTAATCATAGGTTAGGGTTGCCATTTAATCACGCGTTGTTGCCAATAAGTTGTTTCCAGCCTATGCATGTGTGTTAATTATTATTATTGTTACGAAGAAAGATTATTCCAGAATAACGCTCGAGACGCCTAAACATCGGAAAGTTCTCGTTGACTTCTTGGGGCACTGAATAATGAACCTTACATCGATAAACGTAGCGTCGAATACAGATTGAGTATTGTGCGGTTGTTGCGAGCGCATTCGCCAGCGGACGCGTTCTATATACCGGTCGATCTTGTATGTACGAGTATGTAGTAGAATGCACTAGTAAAACGGTGTGTGGTAACAAGGACGTCTCGCGGGCTGCATTTTAGTTCAGTTTGGGCTACAGTGCGGTAAATATTGGAGTTATATCAGTGATTAACCTAGCGACTTCGGCGACAACTAAGGACTATTATTCTAAGTGATATTGTGATTTGAAGAGTGTTTTTATGAAGTCTTTATTACACGTCAGAAGTTTTATTTCTCAAATACATCGAACCCTAACACGTAACAATAAGTAGGTATGCTTAGATTATTATGATAAAAATTACTAGATTTCAAGTAAAATTCTTTATGCATAGTCTGAAACAATGTTTAATCAAAGTGCACTGTTAATGTTTTCCATCACAAGTGTAGACTAGACAGAATAAAAAAACAGGCTCGATTGCATATTATGTTTCATTAGACATTTAAAATGTGTTATGTACTTCTTTCTTTTCTTAATTCCCGTAAATATTACTATATATGTATTATTTATTTATGGAACGCGTCATTTAAAAAATAGTATGCACTGATTGCAGCTAACGCTTTATAATCAGGCGTTATTCTCCAAAGAATTTAGTGTTAGAGCATTTTCAACTTTCATTAAATTTGTAAAGCGAGTGTTAGCTTAGTGTGTTAAGTGAAAGAATATGTTACCTGGTCGAGTTTAAGGCCGGGTGCGGTAGGCAGTTCGACGGAGGCAGGCTCGGGCTTGACGGGTGCTGCGGGGGGTGCGGCCGGAGCACCTGCCTCCGCACCGTTGGGCAGTCCCGGCTCAACCTTCGGCACGTTCTCCGCTGGATACAACACACACAAAGTTTAAGCCATGTAAACACTACATATAAATACATGGTGAACAACAACAAAACCCTACAACTAAAGTATGTTTTCCGTTCGTTATAAAGAATAGGTTTACACAAACAATATAAAAATAAAAATGCTAAGAATTTCATCCATCCGTCTATTTATCCGGTAAACGTCCTCAAAATAGGGAACTGCGATTAATATTTAAAATTTTAAAAGAGTTTGTGTATGAGTGATTTAACATAACACACATTTTTTTGTGAGTACTTTCCATATACAAAAAAAAACATTGCAATTAAAACAATAACATAAAATGTTAATAGAACAAATGATTCCTTGTATATTAAAATAACATGAATACAAAAAAAACTAAGATTTTGCACAAAATCTTATGTAAAATAAACTTTTATTTACACAAATAACTTCATGATAAAGTGTAACAGATGTACCTGGGCGTGGTTGCGACGGCCTGGTGACCAACGGTTGCAACCCAGATGGTGTGTCGGACAGCACGTGGAAGTGAGACGTCGGAGGTGGTCCCATAGCTGTCGGACGAGATTCTGCCTCCAACTGTTCAACGAATTAATATCACCATTTAACTAAACAACACTATTTTTCTTAAATAAACATAGAAGGACCTTTAACAACTAGCCACCAGCTTTCAAATAAGAAAATAATCATCAAAATCGGTTGTTTCAGTCGGAAAGTTCTGAGGTAACAAACATAAAAAAATACAGTCTAATTGAGAACCTACTCCTTTTTATAAGTCGGTTAAAGAAAAAAAACCGTTGAACAGTTTAAAATACTGAATCTAATAGACACCGGAAGCAAGTACAAGCAAGCACTAATTTTCTACTATGTAAAGATTATAGTATAGTATATGTACACACTAGTTGTTGCCCGCGTATATGTCGGTTGTCGCGGCAAATAGTAGCTTATGAGTTATTCTGATGTATAAGCTTTATTACTGTAAAGTTTCATCCAAATCCGGTCAGTATTTTTGCGTGAAAGAATAACAAACATCCATCCATCCATACTTATAAACTTTCGCGTTTATAATATTATTATAGAAGTATTAACTGCCTCGGTGGCGCAGTGGTAGCGTACGCGACTGCTGTTCTTGAGGTCTCGGGTTCGATTCCCGGGTCGGAAGAAATGTTTGTATGATGTGCAAATATTTGTTTCGGAGTTTGGGTGTTTTCTATGTATAATATGTATGTATTTGCAAAAAAAAAAAAGTATTTAAGTATTCATATCAGTTGTCTAGTACCCATAATACAAGCTCTGCTTAGTTTGGGGCTAGATGGCGTTGTGTGTTAAATGTCCGAAATATTTATTTATTTATTATTTATTTATTGGTTTACAAATATGTAAGCATGTTTATCAGCATTATTTTTCATGGTGCTAAGTTCTGTCTAGTTTAGGATCAGACAGACGTGATAATTATACAGTATGTTATATTATACAGCAATGAGTGATCTAGTCATATATTCGTAGTAGAGTGAGTAGTACGTACCTGGTAGTTGATGAGCCCCCACTGTTCGAGGAAGCCGTGCACTCGCATGATGGCGCAGACATCACCCGCCAGGTTGCGACGACTCGCTGTACTCGTCAGGTACTCCGTGGGGTTCAGCCGGTATGTGTCGATCATGAAGTTCCTAGGTCATATTTGTATCACCTTAATTATTATATCAGATTAGATAATATGTTTGATGTTAGTTTAACTATTAGAAAATGTATCATAATATCAATATGAAATTTCACATTATCACAGTGAAATAGATTTCTGATTTTTGAAACAAATAAAAAATACATTATGTACTCCACCTTAACAAAAAAACTGTTTAATTGTAACGAATACATAATAATTATGGCAAATTATTGCATCCAATGAAAACTGCCACATTCGTACATTAAAATTGACAGCTAGAAAAAAAATTACGTATATTTTTAAAATTAAAAAATCTTTTGTACTTTTATTTAAAAGACTATTTCAATGCAGTGTTGCCCTTAGAAATTCACATTCCCAGTGTCATTAAGATCAAAATTATCTTTTTTTGTTATGATTTTATGTGTTGTATACGATAAATGTATATAAATATTATTTACATAAAATAAGTGATTTACTTGAAATATGTATAATAACGTACCTATAGGCGAGGTAAATCTCAGGTGTTTTGGACTTGTTCTTGCCGTTGAAGAACTCTGGTAGTGCGCGTTTCTCGATGGTGTGTATGGAGTTGTAGTCGAACCAAGCTGAATACGACGGTACTACGATGTGATGAGTTTGGTCCGTTACATTGTCTTCCAGTTCCTCTTTAGTAAGCATTTCCTGAGAAACGAGAATTTATATTTAGATTTTTAGATTTACAACTTATATTTTCGAAATAACATAACGTAATTTTGGGTAACTTTGGGCATTTTTTTAGTATTTGTGGTATTCTAATCTCATTCTGAATAGGGGTCGTGGGCCAACTGCCATGCCCAACCATCCAATCAGTATTTTTAGTAGAAGTTGGTTAGACCATGACATTAAGTAAAAGCTTTACAAACAATCATTCTGTGGGTATTTGTCTTAGAAAGATAATTTTCCGTTCTGAGTTTTATACTGTGTCACAAAGTATAAAAAAAACCTGTTGGAGATCGAACAGAAAACACAACTATATTCGTGTTGTAAATAAAATTTTCTTTCTGTCTTTTAGTAAGTTACATACTTTGGGTCTTGAGATCTTAAGTAATTAATTTTAATATTTAATTGTACAACATACCTGTGTGTTAGAGTCGCTGTGCTTTCCCTGCGAGTCGTCGTGTGTGTCAAGAGGGGGTGCGGGAGTGGTGGGAGCTTCTGTGGCCGGCGCCGACTCCGCCGGACCACTCGACGGAGGCGGAGCTGCTGCTGTTTATTGCATTTACTGTTGTTAGTTACTCCACATTTCACTGCTAACCTATTCTTTTACTTTCCATAATTCGTAATTATAATAATGTCAAATCTATTTTCCAGAGCGGTAGACAGAGACAAATTAATCTACACTTACTACAATCCTGACCCACCTCTTTTGCTTCATCCACTTTCGTCAATCGCTTGCTCGGTTCCTAGAGCTATTCACAAGGCTTTTTTCTAGACCATCACTAATATGGTCGGTAAATGTTCGCCGTGAACGACAAGACTACTACGCACATAAATTCCTTTCGTGAGTTAACGTGACCAAACCATATTTACTTTCCAGTACCGTAGTAAGTGGAAATCAATTATCTCTGCCCTTTGGGAAATAAGCGTGAAATTATGGTTATGTTAATATTAAGTAAGATAAATTGAAATACTAACGTTCGGCAGCTTTTTCGCTCTCAGGGGTAGGGACAGCATCAGTATTGTCTCTGGACGCATTATCTTCTTCCTCGTCTACATCGTTTTCCCGTCGCTTTGTTGTACGACTGTCGAAATATATTAAGGTTGAATTTACATTGTTACTCCGTCTGCCGAGGCTGACCGTAAGTCCTTCCGTGGGCGTTGCACGGGATGAATAGTGTTGCTGACATAGCAATATTAACAATCAAAGGATTTATATTCATGTATAAAGTCGTTTTCGGGTATGCCTATAAAGTGAAAGAATTATATTACCTCTTCCGTTTGCCATGCTTCTGTGGAGGCGGTGACGGAGAACGTTTCCTCTTGCTGCCTTTCTTTGATTTACTTGAGGGTTCTGCGCCCGGTATCAGATCGTCAACGGATAACCGCAGCTTGTGAACCTTTAAAAGCAAATGTATCATAAAATAGATATCCCCTATTTTTTTTTCAGATTTACAGTACAGCACAGCTTGTGAACTTATAAAAGCATATGTATCAGAACATTGATAGATCCTATAGTTATTTTTTTCAGATTTACAGTACAGTATAGCTTGTGAACTTATAAAAGCATATGTATCAGAACATAGATACACCCTACAGTTATTTTTTTTTTAGATTTACAGTACAGTACAGCTTGTGAACCTATAAAATCATTTGTATCACCTTTGAATTACACATGCTTCAATAAATTTAAAGTTTTTCATTCACCGAAATACGCATAATTCAATGATGAAAGCAGAATCATGTATTCCGGGCCTGGATATAGTTTATCTATGATATATCATCATCATCAGCATTGCAGTCCATTGTTCGACATAAACCTCCCCCATTGCTAGATGGCTGGCTGGCGTTTGATGCGAGGAGCTCAAAATCGATCGAGTAGTGTGCAATAGAAAAGGCTTATGATATATACGTATTATATAAATATATAAGTACTTTTATCAGCATTCTCGTTACTTACAGGCCTGTAAGTAACGAGAATGCAGTTTGGTTAAGCTTTGGTATAAGATGTGCCTTATCTATACAAATAAATAAAATTGGAGTGTCTGTTTGTAATATTAAAATAACCGCTTTTTACTTAATGCATATGTATGTATACACGATAAATACACCAAAAATGTAGTTAAAAATTTTTTTTGTCTGTCTGTCTGTCTGTTTGTTCCGGGTAATCTCTGGAACGGCTGGACGGGACTTTCACTGGCAGGTAGCTGATGACCTGGGGGGTAACTTAGGCTACTTTTTTTAGACTAACTTTGTCCCGCGGCGTTACTCGCGGTACAACAATAACCGCGTGTAACACCGCGGGGTTCAGCTAGTTATTATTATAACCGGTGTACTGTATTTAAGTTTATTTATTAAATTCAATGACATAAATTGTATATTATGTTACCTTTTTCTTTCCATTACTGTCCACCTCATAGTCCTCTTCGTTCATCCACTCGTTGTACTGTGGCAAGTCCAGCGCCCAAGACGCTGAGACACGCCACGGTTCAGCGCGGTTACAGTCCCAGCTCACTGACTCTGGCACATCCACCTATGCATACACGTATTTAAAAAAAAAAAAACATTTTTAAATTTAGTGTCTAGGCCGATCTACCAAATAATTATGGCAACCAAACTAAAGCGACGGAGAGGAGTTGGCAACACCTATAATTCTGAAAGCAGTGCGCAATGAGAAAACAAAACTGCCAGTAGCCATTTTTTTGTGAAGTCTCAACTCATAATTATAAATTCATCGAAACTAACAATTCGGGTTTCATTAGAAAGCTTTAACTATACCGAAGACACTTCGTTCTCAGTTAGCATTTATTAAAAGCTTAATTATGGAGATAAATTGTTTTGTTGATCATTCAACTTTTTATGCAATGAACTAAACCCCACTATGCACATATGCTACGAGTCCTGTAGGTAAATTATAAAAAAATCACCCTTTATAATCATAATATAATACGTTGAAAGGATCTAAATCAAACACAAACACATTTACCTTATTATCAAAGAATACAATCTTAATGGGCAGCCATAGTGTGGGTCAACATGCTGCATTGTTTGTATAGCAATCATAAATGAGTATGTTGACTACTCTTTGATTCAGCAGAGTGGAGTCACTTTGGCATACTCATTTAAAAAGAGAGAGAAATAAAGAAGCAATTACATACGGGTAAATCAGCTTGTGCCCAGGTGTCATGGCTGTCAGGGAGGTAATACCAGTGGACGAGCACGTGGTTACCGCGGCGAAATACAGGGCGAGCATACTCCTCTTCCAAGGGATCCACTGTGGGGTACACGATGTGTGTCGCGTCTTCTTCATCTTCTACGTAACCGAATGGAAAATCATAATTAAATTTTAAATAAAAAAAGGAAAACATAATAAATTATATTTTCAGGATGCCATGTACTTTAAAATTAAGTAAAGCTTGTGCTATAAAAGATAGATTATACTGATAGAATACTTTTTCTAAATACACAATAACACTCAAAATCTTAAATGTATATTTGCAAGTTTAAACAAAGACATATGTTGTTATGACAGTTATTTTCGCTTGTTAACTAATTAAGCTATACTATTACTAGATGGATACTTTGAGTGGGATTAGGTGGACCACAGACATAGTTTAATTTAAAAAAAACGGAGCTGTCATGTGTGCCCTGAGAACCTGAAGTCATTATGATGAATTTGGAGGAAATGAACATGCTAATTTACTCGAAATATTATATATAACTTTTTGTAATAATTCTTACCACAAATCTCTCCTTGATGATTCACAACGATGTCCTTCACTTTGTTAGCGGTAGACTTGTCAACTTCAGGTCGGATGTAGACGCAAGGTGTTCGTGTAATTTCAGCGCTTTGCAGAGACGAGTCAATCTCCATCATCATTTGCACGTTCAGATCTTTGCGCGAAGGATTCTGCAAATGCGGGAATGGGGAACGGGACCAGAAACGATGATTAGTGTTAGTATATGATCTTAGGAAAACCCACATAAAATAGTCTACGTAAAATAATCCAACAATTTGATATCAAGAAGTAAAAAATATTGTGTGTTACGTACATCTCAAATAATGCAATAACAAGCTGCTTAAGTTTTAAATTCAATAAACAAGTCATTATTTTATAACTTAGAAGACTTTAAGCCTCACTCTCACGACTGGAAAACCATCAGTTGGCTTTTGCCAAGCCCTTTGCAATTTATGGTACAGTGTGAATGAGGTTTTAAGAATTTAATTTCTAAATCAATTGACGTTTGCAGAATTAGATAACAAACATAGTCTCTTTTTTAAATCGATTCTAATATAAGATCAGATTGAGTTTAACTGAGGAAAGTTATGTTAATATTCTGAACTATGAAGGAAAACTAAAATTTCTATACAATATTTCAAATTCATGGGAGAAAAAAGTTCATGCACAGGTAATAAAAGTGATATAAGAAAACCCATATTATATTAGTGACAAAACATATAAAAAATGGTTATTTATCACACAAACACACACAGTAGGTACACGGGTTATAGTGAAAAAGATTCCCACAAACAGTTTATACACATTATCACATATTGGGAGTTTTAAATTATATAACTACCATATCATATTATTATTAACTATGATGTGCAATACAGAGTATCTATCTATCCATCTATCATACAACTTCAGAAGTACAATGCGCCTATGTGTTATCTAATATTGTTATTATTTACTTCAAGATACACTATAGCTACATTATGAGGTATAATGTAAAGAAACCAGAACTAAACGGCCATATTAATTATTCTATGACTTATATTTCAATATTTTTCTAAATAGTTAGAACTCTAGATTCTAGATTTTTCTACATATACTCGTTATACGAGTTTACTATGTTGAAAGCTGTCAAACTTTACTCTTTATCATTCTCAAACGAATGTTTATAAATGTTAAGTAAAAAAGATACCCTGACTATGTAATAATCAATAAATTCTAACAATTCTACACCAACTGTTCTCCATAGTACCTTCATTAGGAATTTTAGAACCTTTTTTAAACAAGTGGTATTTATAACATTTAAAACCCTTCCTTAAATACTCCAGAACGAGCAATCAAAACATAATGGACCCTTGCATGAAATGGTACAAGAATGAAGAGTTGGAACTGCTACCCCGTAAGCGAGAGAAGAAACATCAAGTATTAACAGATACCTTGTGTGTGATCTAAGACGAAAT
The DNA here is from genome assembly GCA_905220595.1 of Spilosoma lubricipeda. Classification (NCBI taxonomy): domain Eukaryota; kingdom Metazoa; phylum Arthropoda; class Insecta; order Lepidoptera; family Erebidae; genus Spilosoma; species Spilosoma lubricipeda. The sequence continues at coordinate 7,585,405 of HG992295.1, forward strand.
GTGATCAATAACAACACATCACTAATAACATAATAAAACAAAGTGCTAAAAGACAAAAAAAAAGTAAAAATTAATTACCGAAGTTTACTTAAATAAACATATGAACTACGTTTTAAAAGTATACAGGCAACTGTTTCATATTAGAAAGATGCTAATCATTTTAATGAATTTACTAACATTAATTTCGTTGTACCTTTGTTAATATGGATACCCTGAATTCATTTCGTGCATTTGAACTAGCAACTACATGCGTCTGATTATACTTCAATCATTATCATTTAATGTTTATTTTATAGATTTTACTTCGTTGCAGAAAAAAAGGTCGTATATTTAAAAAAAAATATAGCTAAACACTCAATATACTACTTTAATAATATATTTATTAGAACAAGGAACCAGTATACAAATTCAATTGCCTAGGAAAATAACCACATGTAACACCGAGTTTAAACGAGAAGTTCTTGAATACATAAATCTGCATGTCGGGAACTGCTCCCACGATTAGTATTGGGTTTCGGGGGCGATAAGACGATCTAGCTAGGATTAATTTTTAGAAAATTTACCAAAAATTAAATATTTATACCGAACAAAGTTCAGTCATCCATGTATGTACTTAGTTATAAATGTGTCGTGGATATTATTGCATACCTCCAAAAAAATAGACATAAGCGTTTTCGTTAATGCTTTACTATAAGTTTAAATGGTTATATTGTCGTATATCTCGATTTGTACTGTATTTCATCAAATCAAATCAAATCAAAATAGTTTATTTTCGTTAACAAATATACAATGAGGTACAATAGAAGTTGGACACTTCTTTTAAGCAAAAAATGCCTGTATTAGGAGGGACCGCTCTCACATATCACTACAATTATGTTCATTATATTTACAAAATGTGGTTACAATGTACTAGAAATTAAATTAGTTAAATAAAGTTAAATTAAAATTAAAGGAAAAAAGAAAAAAAAAAAGAAACGACTTTTTGCCGCGCCTTCCCAAATAGGGATGCAGTACTGCAGTACTGACTGTACTAAAGCAACATATATCTCATTCAGGAGATTCCTTGTGGAGCCATGGCTGTAAGTCACTGTTTTAGGAACAACATGTCTTAGTGTTCTGAATACCCCACTAAGTTTTCTAATTCTGTTAGTGACGAGTTCTACGTGGGGATACCACGATAATCTTTGATCGACAACCACTCCAAGATACTGTATTTCATGTTTTGTGTTAACTTAATAAATACAACAAGGTGCAAGGACATTTTTTTATAGATACTTGCATGAACTGGTTACGGCAGTATAGGTGTAAATGTTTTTTTATGTTCAAGGTCTGGTAGGTATCATCAATCCATTGTGACAATTTTGGATTATGTTAACAAATAGTAGTGCATGATGTGCTGAAATTGTTACACTAAGCTATAAGCTCATTGAATGTATTTTTTTATTGTATCAGTGTAATCAATAGAGTAATTGACACATTAGTCTAATATATATTTCTTTCCAATTTTTATCAATTCAACCTTTCTACGAACTCTAAGTAATAGGTTTTGATGTACATATAACATAACAGCCAAAACATGAATGTGGTTTTTCTTTAATTGCTAACACATGTCGTAACTTAGTGGTCTTTGATTAATAAGCGTTTTAGGTATTTGAACATAATTTATACCCATACAATTTATATACCGAAATATTTTGTAGACAGCTTGGATCTCGCGGCTTAACGACATTATAATTGCGTAGCTTTTGAGCATTTAGATGTAAATTCAGATAACATAGGTACGCTTTCTACTCGTCCTATTAATATTTTGTTGGTAAAGATTGCAAAACCGGGTTCAGTGATTTTCACTTTTTTTATATGTTTATAGAAAGTGAAAATCAGAATATTATTGCATTGTAGGTCTAGATTTGTTTTTTTTTTTATTCAATATATGAATAACAAAGCGTGTAAAGAAACTGTACATCAGACGCATATAGTGACAGTACAAGTGATGCATTGTTATAGAGCCGCGTGTTGGCGATCTGGCGGGGGCTGCGGGGTCTGCGGGGGCGGCGGTGAGCGAGGCGGGCGTGCGGGGGAAATGCATACCTTACCGACCTGGAAGTCGAATTTGCGCCACCGTTGCTCCGACTTGAAGCGGAACATGGTGGCAAGCACCGTGCACAGCGATCCACCGGGTTTCATGTCCATAAACACTTTCATCTGTAACAGAATTGTACAAACTTAAATTGATTTTACAGTCAAAAATTAACAATTTATGCTATTCGTGACTCAAACCAATTTTAAGCGGAAATTAATAAATAGCATTTCTTTAATTGATAGTGTAGGAATATTAAGTAAAATATATTAAGCACAATAACTTGCTTTATCTATCGACTGTCCAGTGGATAGATCGATTCTAGTCTCGAGTTATCTAACTTCCCCGCGATTAAAAAGCACGACCAGATACAATAACTTATTAAAGATGAGAAAGAAAGGTTCGCAACACAGACATGGGCTTGTCAACTTAAAAATGAATCGATAGACACCAACGTTTATTTCGACAAGGGAATAGAGAGTGGCGTAATATACGCCTGCATTTACCGACTATAATTTTAATTTTATTGTCATAATACGAGACAAACCTATTCTTATCCCCCGAGCAAGTTGGATGAATAAGCCTGACATTAAGTGGAAACCAAATAGACTCCCCAGGGTGCCAGAGATTCCAAGAGATTTTTCACCGTGTCAGCATATAAAAGAGATTAAATGAGTAACCGAGAGTATGATGAAAGTAAAATTTAAAATGGTAACTAATAGAATAGGAAGTATAAATAATTACTCGACTAAGTTCTTATAATCGTTAATCAAATGGGCTGTTTCCGGAACCAGTGACTATATATGTATCTCTGTAAAAATGTTTACCGTAGTGGTGTGCAATACAGTTTAATGAATTTATATTCATTTATATCTATACTAATATATAAAGCTGAAGAGTTTGTTTGTTTGTTTGTTTGTTTGAACACGTTAATCTCAGGAACCGCTTATCCGATTTGAAAAATTCTTTCGGTGTTGGATAGTCCATTTATCGAGGAAGGCTATAGAGTATATATCATCACGCTACTACTAATAGGAGCGGAGCAACAATGAAGAATGTTTCAAAAACGGGGGAAATTTTCACGCTACGGGCAATATAAGGCGCAAACGACGTTGCGTGGGTCAGCTAGTTAATATATAAAGCTGTTTGTTTGTTTCTTTGTTTGAACGCGCTAATCTCAGGAGCTACTGGTCTGATTTGAAAAATTCTTTCAGTATTAGATAGCCCATTTATCGAGGAAGGCTATAGGCTATATATCATTACGCTAAGACCTACAGGAGCGGAGCACCATTGAAGAATGTTACAAAAACGGGAGAAAATTATAACGCAACGGGCAATAGGAGACGCAAACGAGGTTGAGTGGATCGGCTAGTAAAATATAAATGCAGTGTAGTGTGACCTCACACCAGATACACTTGTAGGTACAATAGCTATAAAGTACCAGGAACTTATCCTATAATTAAACAGCAAGTTCAAGGCGTAAAGCATGATAATGTTGCTAAAACACTTCATTGTAGACTGTATAAGGATACAGGAGGCAATTTGTTTTCAATGGGCCATTTGGCTTTGCAAAATTACTACCATATGTACTCATACGTTATAAATAATTTTGTTGTGATTATATAGTCGTACTAACTTTTGTAAGCGGTTCTGCCCGCGTGTATGTGTGTGCAGACATATGCTACTCTTTATCGCGAAAACCATGTCGGTTTTCAAGAGTAGCCTATGTCTTTCATCAACATTCAAAGTATCTCTACGCCAAAATTAATATTCCATTGTAATTGATGCATCGGTTAAGCGGTTAACGCCAAACAGACAGTTACTTTCGAATATATAATTCTTATTAGTATAGTATGCGGTGTTACCGACGGTTGTCGTATCGCGGGTAACGGAGCGGGACAAAGCTAGTCTAAAAAAAAGTTGCCTAAGTTACTCCTGGGTTACTCAGCTACCGTCAAAATCGGACTGGCCGTTCCAGAGATTACCCGGAACAAACAAACAGACAGACAGACGGACGGACGGACGGACTGACGGACAGACGGTCAGACATATATACCGTGTATACATACATATGCATTTAGTAATAATTCAGTATACATATGCATTTATTAAAAAGCGGTTATTTTAATATTACCAACAGACACTCTAATTTTAATTATTTGTATAGATTAGCCCATGGGCAGAGACCGCTAAATAACTAACTGTAATTCTTCGAAATGAAATTAGGTATACCTATATAGGTATAGATTCATATATTCAGCTGACCCGTCGAACTTCACATACCGCCATATTTACATATCTGTCTCAGGTTCCCGTTGCGGACAAAAAAATTGACTTTTCCCATTATATTTTATTTTTCCTTGTACACAAACCTTGTCCTAACAATAACCAACACATAAAAAAAAAAAATTTGGTGCAGCCGATCGGAAGTTATGCGCGTACATACATTTCGGCGATTCATTTTTATATACATAGACTAGCTGCCCCGGCAAACGTCGTTTTGCCATAATTTTTTTTTAAGGATGGGTGACCCTTACCATTTAGGGGGATGAAAAATAGATGTTGTTCGATTCTCAGACCTACTCAATATGCTCACGAAATTTCATGAGAATCGGTCAAGCCGTTTCGGAGGAGTTTGGCAACTAAAACTGTGACACGAGAATTTTATATATTAGATTAGAAATGTATCGCTCTATATCTGATCTTCATTGTGATCGAGATGTGACCTTTCACAAATCCAAATCAAGAGTTGCGCTGGGCAAGACCAAGTTTGCTTTACTCTTAGCACTACAGTCCATGCTGCCCTACACCCTGCTCAAAACAGGAACAGGTGGCGAGCTATAATCGTAGAATTACTCCAAATAATGGTCACGACCCTCAGAATGGATGATAATGACAACAGGTATTCAAGAGTTTGACCAACCCACAATACCCTTCAATTCAAGAGTTCTCAATATTTTTTTCTATGGAAGAGGGGGCAAACGAGTAGACGTATCACCTGATGGTAAGTGATTACCGCCGCCCATGGACCGGCGCCGCCGCGCATGACCAGAGGCGTCACAAGTGCGTTGCCTGCCTTTGGGGGATGGGGGGAGTGGTTGTGTTATGGGCCTCCGGTATCTTCACTCTATTTCACACCACTCTGGTCCAGCCGACCCATTTATGCCGAAACATGGCTCTCCCGCATTGGCGTCTTCCAGTTAAAACAATATTGTCTAATAACATATATCAATTCTGGATAACCATCAGTACTCAAAGAACACATAAGATTATCTTGTTATAAATGTTTCCTGCGTTTAATGTAAAACAACTGATCTAAGTTATTGTGTTACCAGATAAGTATAAGGACGATCTCTGTGTTAATATTTTTTGTGATACGATACTAAGAAATTCAATTCACAAATAATGAAAAGAAATAGAATAATTCGGAAAGAAAGAAAAACGGTCGAAGCAATTTCCTGTGACGGTTGTCTGCATAATTGAAAACCTTCTACGAGGTCACCGCGCCGCGAATTCATGATATCCGTGACCGACTGACCGAACATAAGCCATTTGAGTGTGCAACTTTTTTTATCAAATTAGCAATGTAAAACAATATAACAATCGCATCGTTGATTTTGCGTTATGGTTTGATAGATAGCCTGTCAATACTCTTCGTGTCCTTTTTTAATACATTAAGGACTAATTTATTTCTTAACTAAGACAATATATTTTCATGTTTAAAATTTGAAAATAAAATTTAATGCGATTACTATTTGCGTTGCTCGAGGCCCTAATTTAATGGATGGGAGAGAATCTATAGCATTACAGTTAGCAGCCCTCTCTAATAAAATCCAAGCATCTTTTTACCATAGCTCCGTAACGCTTCTAAACATCCTAATGAGTAAATTGTGTAGAACTCTGCTATAATGACCTGGTAAAAACAAATGTAATTAATCTTAGCATCTTTTAATGATATTGTTAAGATGACACAAAAACACGAAACAGCTATTAATTACTGTATAATAGTTAAAGCGCCCAACATAATACCTTCACTAAGCCAAGAACACCCGAGCTAGTAACCTGTTACTTGTCAAGTAATAGCTGTATTGCAATAAAGGCTCAAGACGCCAAAGAGGCCGGACGTCACACAACGACAAGTGATCATGATTGTGTTAAGAGAATTTGTTTTTACGCTTCTCATAGTGAAGTGTTTAAGTTTTAGGGCGACCACACCGCTTATAAAAAATGTAAGTTTACCTTTTATACAGAGTTTACTTTTGTTTCTCCCAGATTAATAACATTTTGTGTATTAAATATGTGAAAGTTTTGGTAGTCAATCACGCTTTTAGATAAAATTTGGCATATGCGTAAATTGCATCATAACACAATCAAACGGCAATCGAGAACTACACATGGACTCGAGCGATTAGCTAGTTTTAAATAATTTAACGAATAAACGTTAATTAGAAGTTCGAAACAGTTGTAAATTAGTTTCTTGGATAGTATTTTGTGTAAAGTATATCTAAAACCTTTTTATTAATTAGTGAGCTGTAGACTATAACATTTTCACGCAAAAGCTGCAAGAAACTTCAAAAATAAACCTATTACTATCACAACAACAAATATTATAATAGCTCCCCGTAGAAATCTAAAAAGCTCTGTGGAATAATAGCGATATGTTATCTCAGTTTTGCTTCTAATAATTTTACAGAAAAATTCCTTTTAAGAAAACTTTTATTTAAAATCAATGAAGTTTTAATTATATATGTTTATATATAGATACAGCGAGGAGGCAGGCACTTCGAAGGACCACATTGGTCAACAACAGAGAATGCTCTATACTGGGTAGATATAGTTGGCCAGAAGGTCTATAAATTGGATTCCCAAACAAATAACATCACCTCAAGGACAATTGGTACGTTACTATCATTGTGATAATTTAATTTTAAGTATTGTTTAGGTTTTCATAAGTCAATATATATAGCTCTTTTTAAATTTAATTCCTAGATTCTATAAATTATTCCTAGAATCAGATCAAAGGTCGTAGAGCCATACTGATTTCAGCACGAAAGGGCCGTCTTGACCGGGGCGGTACACAGTACACGGTACACGGTTCGTGCTGCCGTGTTTTGTTGGTGAGTGCGAGACCGGGAGCCCAATGATGCTGAATCATCACAATGCAACAATGCATCATGGTGTGGGCCACCATATGCATTGTCCGCATTCGCAATGAGTATGGTGACCACCACTCTTGGATTCTGCTTAGGCTTTCTATCAGGCAGAGTAGAGTCATTTTGGCAGGCCATTAATAAAAAAAAATAGAATCTGTAAATTTCATACGGAATCTATTATATTGTCATATTTTATTCTACGGAGTGGCCTTTATCCAGCAGTGGTTTATTAAAGGCTGTTGATGAATGATGATGATGAAGACTAAAAGATACGGAAGCTAGGAAGAGTGTGACTCCTTTTTTTCCCTTTTAATCTGACTACCACGGTACCTGTACTCAGCATTGTTGACATCAACTTGTATTGGGTCCTTCTGAATCGAACAGGATCGCCGTAACAACGGTACCTGTACTCAGCATTGTTGATATCAACTTGTATTGGGTCCTTCTGAATCGAACAGGATCGTCGTAGCAAATAAATAAGAATATTTAGTTCGACGAAGTCATGTCTAAATAGACAGTAACGAAACCGAAATCAGTTTCGTTACAGATATCATTTGAGTAGTTTAAGAACAACTGAACCTTTTATAGACGATATTTGATACTTAATAGAGTAAAATTAAAAATAAACGTATACATACTAATAATTATTACGCTATCGCGGCTAAACAGCTACACCGATATCAACGAAATTTGGCATGAAGATACTTTGAATTTTGAGGAAGGCCATAGACGACAACATACACAAAGGCGGAGCTGCGAGCAAAAGCTAGTTTTATATAAGTAAAGTTATTAATATAGAAATACGAACATAACTAATCTGACTTTATTTTAGGTTACGGACCAGTATCGCTGGTGGTCTCAGTAAAAGACAATCCCAACTTGATTCTAATTACTGTGAGGTCGGAGCTTTACTTCCTGAACTGGGATGCATCGGAAGGTGACAGCTCGCTGAGACTACTCAGTGCAGTCGACTTAGGACTGCCAGATAATAGGTGCAACGACGGCAAGGTCGATGCTGCTGGCAGACTTTGGTTTGGTTTGTATATTTATAAATAGACACAGACACGATCATTCTGATTTTTTAGATGCAAAGTTTATAGATAGCAAATATTTTGTTGATTCTGAGAAGTGGATAATTAATTTAATCTCTATTAATATTCGAAAAGGTTAAATCAAAAAGTTTTTATTTCAAGTAGCCAATTTCCAGCATTTGCGAAACGTTACAGTACCTAATGACTAGTTACGCGGTTTCAAAATGTCATTCCTATGGAGAAATGAAACCGATAAAAATCAGATTATATCCATAAGTTACTCTTTTAAAAATAGAGATTTACAATATTTTTAAATTGTACATTTATAGAGGTAATCATTTAAACTACTGATACGATTCTGGGGATTCCTTCTCTAATCTAATATATAAAATTCTCGTGTCACAGTTTTCGTTGGAGGAGGAGTATGGCCCTCCGAAATGGCTTGACCGATTCTCATGAAACTTTGTGAGCATATTGAGTAGGTCTGAGAATCGGCCAACATCTATTTTTCATCCCCCTAAATGGTAAGGGTCACCCATCCTTAAAAAAATGTTATGGCAAAACGACGTTTGCCGGGGCAGCTAGTATGACTATAGATTTATTATTAAAATCATAAACGTATATTCATAATTTGTAATTATTTTTTTTTCTTTCATAAGGTACCATGGGAAAGGAGGTAAAGGAGACAGTTCAACCCGACCAAGGAACATTATACATTATGGATTCAAGCAACTACGTTGACCCAATACCTAAAGTACGACCGGTGACCACTTCTAATGGAATCGCATGGACCTCAGATAGCAAGTTCATGTTCTACATCGACACACCTACTAGAAACATCGACGTATTTGACTTTGACATTACTAATGGATCTGTCCGTGAGTAAAAATTCCATAAAGAATATTTAGAAAAAATATAAAAGCTAGTTTATTTACAAACAATATAATATATTGCAATACTTTGCGTTCTGCTGTGGCCTAAGTTAAGACACCAAGCAAGCTTGTTTTGTGAGAATATTGAATGCCGAATTAACAAACAATGAAGAAATTATTTAGACTTAGTATGGCACTCACCCCTATGTAACCTTTTGAACTACTCAACGGATTTCGATTCAGTTTTCAGCAATAGAAAGAGTGATTCAAGAAGAAGGTTTATATGAGTAACACATGAATATTACAGTAGAGGACTACCGAGAATTTCAAAGACTTCCGTGCAAAGCTGGGCTAAGTTGCTAGTTAGTTTTAAAAGAAATTGCTGCACCCCTGAAGCCTTCTATCCCACAACTATTACAAATATTTTGGGCTTTAAAAATAATTCAACTGCTCGGACAAGCAGAAAAATTCAGTACGAAATGAAAAAAAAAAATACGAAATAGAGGAATAAAAATATGTTTAATTTTGTCACTGCAGGTAACAGAAGGACACTTTTCAGCTTCCAAGCAAATAATGTAACAGGTTATCCTGATGGAATGACCATTGACAGCGATGGAAACTTATGGGTGGCATGCTTTAATGGATGGAAGGTAACAGTAATATCACTACACCTAAATATATGTTTTATTTTTGAAGACAAGTCCTACACTAGGAAAATATTGTGTCGTAGGTGACTTTAGAAGTAAAATCCATACTCATATATTTATGGAATAGGGGGCAAACGAGTAGATCAGACGTATCACCTGATGGTAAGCGATTACCGCCGCCCATGGACATCCGCAACACCAGAGGCGTCACAATTGCGTTGCCTGCTTTTGGGGGATGGGGGAGGGGTTGGGGTATGGGCCTCCGGTATCCTCAATCACTCGGTGAAACAGTGCAAGCGCTGTTTTACACCGATTTTCTGTGAGGCCATGGTATTACTCTCGTCGATCCGGCCCATTCATGGCGAAGCGTGGGCGTGGCTCTCCCACGGTAAAGTGTTGTCCCACACCACTCACTGCAGTATGAAAAGGAGATGTGACGTCTAAAGTTAATTAACCAAGTTATACCATCTGTGCAAGATTTATCTATCTTGCATTTCGATAAATTAATCAAACACGTCACTGTCCATATTAGCCGATACGTGGACACTTACGGCACGGCTGGTCCATAAGTTTAAAGTCGCCCAGCGTGCTATGGAGAGGGCTATGCTCGGCGCTTCTCTGAGGGATCGCATCAGGAATGAGGTAGTCCGGCAGAGAACCAAGGTTATCGACATAGCCCATAGGATTAGCAAGCTAAAGTGTCAGTGAGCTGTCCATATTTGCCGTAGAACCGATAACTGTTTAGGTAAACGGGTTCTTGAGTGGAGACCGCGTCTCGGCAAACGTAGTGTAGGACGTCCGCAGGCCAGTTGGAGTGACGATTTGCGCAAGACCGAGGATCTAACTAAGTAGCGGGAAATTGGAGAGGCCTATGTCCAGCAGTGGACTGCGATAAGCTGATGATGACTGTCCATATTAATCATTCCATATAATAAAGCTAAAGCAGTCCAATTTTACAAAGTCATTTTATTTACAGGTTATCAAAATAGATTCAAGGGCGGGCAAGCTTTTGGAAGAACATAAGTTACCAGTTGCAAAAGTAACATCCGTTATGTGGGGTGGGCATGACTTATCTACATTATTTGTGACAACCAGTCGAGAAGGATTATCACAAGCTGAACTTAACATCCAGCTAGAAGCAGGATCACTATTTGCTATAGAGGGCACAGGTGCTAAGGGTCTCCCGGAAAACCAGTTTATTTTTGAAGATGCAGCAAATTATTAAGTTGTTGGAATAATTTATTACTTACTATTATTACTACATATAATATTGTTTTCTTTGTATCCATTATGTTTATTAAAGATGTAATCATTCACAAATAAATGTATTTTAATTGGAATTTTCTTTTTAAACTAATCTAGTTAAAATCTCAAGGTAGTAGAGCCACACTGATTTCAGCGGGAAGGGGACGGCTCGACCGGGGCGGATACTACCCTCGCACAGAAAATCAACATAAAATGACAGCGATCATGCTGTTGTGTTTCGTTGGTGAGGAGATTGGGAGCCCGTGGTGTAAGTCACTATGCTGCATTGTTTGCATTAACAGTATGGTAACAACCACCCTTGGATCCTGCTTATGCTTTCCTCCGTCAGGCAGAGTAGTCATTTTGGAAGCCCCAAATAAAAAATACTGAACAAGGCTTTTGACTCTGAATAGTTTTGGCAGTACATGAATTTTTGGGAGGATGGTGGGAGAGGTTTGGTTATGGTACGGTGTGAAACACAACTTTAGCGCTGTTTCACACCGGTTTTCTGTGAGACTGTGGCATCACTCTCTGGTTGAGCCGGCCCATTCATGCCAAAGCATGTCTCTCCCACTATATATGTAATAATTTGGTTAAGGTGTAGGTATGTAGTGTAAGTAATGATTAAGGTGTAGGTTAGGTTCATAATAATGGCAAGGTTGACATCTATTATATATAATTGTCATGGCACATTGTTGCTCACAATGAACCCCAAAACTACTTAACTGATTTTCACGATTCATTTTAAAAATCTCGTTTTGCTGGCATGCCTAAGATAGGATAGATACACATATACTTTAGACCAATAGGAGCTAAGCATGATTGAAAAGATATGTAGATGAAGTTGCGTGGGTCACTTAGAAGGTTATTTATTTAAGAAGTAATTTTTTCAACAGTTTTATAAGTAATGAGTTTTCTGTTATTTTTTTTTTGTATTTGAATGCATTTACGGCAAACCAGCTGCCTGGAGTCATCTGAATGTGAGTGACTACTGGCTCTGGTTACTATTAAGTGTGTGGTAACTACACTTACTCAGTGAAAAGCAACAAAAAGATTACTTCAAAGTAGTTTGTGTAAAACCGTGGTATTATTTCCGTCAAGACAGTTGAAATATGCCAAATCATGGTTCTCCCATAGTTATGGCATATTATAGTGATGTGGGTTTGACCTGAGCTCCTGAGCTGTTTACCCACTTGTTCTAGTTACATCTCTCCAAAAAATTACATTATATTCCAGACTACAAAAGTTTGTAATCACAAATAAGTACATATATTTTTATATTGGTAATTGTTATGCAATATCAAATGTAAGATCTTGTTTCTTTAATGAGACAGTATCTTTAATTTTTAACCGATTATAGCAAATCCAATAGGAAGGGTAATATTTTTGGCAGTGTATTAGGTATGTTTGTATGATCCATTGTAGTTCCTAAGCTACAAAACCAATTTTAATAAAAGAGGTGTCAATAGATTCATAATAATGGCCTGGGGGACATAAGCTATATAATTTATATCAATAGCACTTTTATCTAACTCAACAGAAAACCAAACCGGAAAGAAAATATACAGCTAAAAACATACAATAAACAGGATTTGTGATTCAATAAAAGGTGAAATATTGTACATACCGGAAGTCTCAAGAAGGGTGGGTCAGAAGCATTTTTTCCAAGTTTGTTTTCTTGATACTGGATAAGTTGTATAACCAGTTGAGCCAAGCCTTCTTTCGTTGGTGGATCAGTTTGTACATGCTGAAATGTTTGCATAAAAATCCATTACTATCTAAATAAATAGTAAATAAGATAAGTGTAAATGTCTTAATTAACTTTTATATATTATTACTATTACTGTTTGTTGCTATTTCTAAGGTTATGTTGAACAAAATTTACAGAAACAAACCAACATAATATTTAGCATTATTTTTTATATATAGTATGACAGCATTCACTAATTTGAAATAGTTATATAGTTTAAAAGAACGTTCAAAACAAGAAATCATGTCATCAATCAATATCAGTGTTTACATGAAAGTATTTGTATATACGAAATACTCAGATAACAAACCCATATAGATATTGATTTCGTGTTTTTAATATAACAATTTAAATAATAGGGTCTGTGGTTTTGGTTTATATTAGAATTCTACTGATTTAACTAACCTTTTTGCAGTTTTTTTGCAACCAAACACGAATTTGGTCGAACTGTGCAAGTGATTCTGATGACTGAAAATAATCGACATTGGGCCCCCCATCCTTTTTGGGACCTATAGTTGCCATTTTTATACACTGAACTGTTCGATTCACTATAACAATTTGTTTTTAGATGTGATTAAACAAAGATATCCGTAAAATTGTAACACAAAATTACACGGCGACGCCGTACACAATGACATTAACGCATTAGTGTTGCCATCCTATACTTTCAAAAAGCACAGATAATTATATTAAAAAGAAAAAGAAGATCAAATAAAGTTAAACCTTAGACCATAAATATCTAAAAGGCAGCCGATCGGGCAGAGAGCGTGATCGGAGTAGAGAGAGAGAGATTAAGAGAGAGTTTGGGTAGTGTCGGACTCTCTGACGCAAATATTTAAAATGCAATTGGAGAGGCCTATGTCCAGCAGTGGACTGCGATAGGCCGATGATGATGATTTAAAATGAAAAAATCTTAAGGTGGCGGTGATAGCGTATGCGACTGATGTGCTTGAAGTCTCGGGTTCGATTCCCGTGTCGGATCAAATGTTTGTATGATCTGCAAATATCTGTTTCGGAGTTTGGGTGTTATCTTTTTATGAATAATATGTATATAACATATTATTCATAAAAAAAACAGTACAGTATATGTATTTATATCAGTTGTCTAGTACCTATAACACAAGCTCTGCTTAGCTTGGGAATAGATCGCGTTGTGTGTTAGATGTCCGAAATATTTATTTATTTATCTTTTATTTTTATTAATTAACATAAAAGGTTGTTTTATAGCATAAGTCAATAATTTTGTTATTCCTTCCTAAGCCTGTAACACATAACGGGAAAACCGTTATACCAGTATTGGCAACAATTAAATTATTTAACTTCCAACCAGAAAAATCACTAGCGGAATTGTCTCTATCTAGTACATAGTCGCTAAATTCACTATACCCTTTTTATTTGGAAAGAAAATAAAATGTATCATAGTTTTTTTCTTAATACTTGATACTGATACTAACAATTAACATACAAAGTTAAAGTCAGAAACATAAAGTTTTTCAATTTCAACAGTTCATCATCAATATCATTAATTAAAAATCTTATATGAAAGATTGTTATAATAGTTCGCTCTTAATATTCTTCATAGAAAGGAAGTTTTGTCCCACTGTACTAAGCTGGCCAGACGGATTGAGACTTGTAGTAGTAGTGTGTAGGCCCCGGCAATGTTTCTATTTTAAATGGACTGTGTAGATTGTTCTAACGACACCCACGGATGAATAGAGGTGATAATGACCACACCGATACACTAAGAAAAGTTGTTACATCCTTATTTCAATTAATTCGTCTTAAGATTTCAGAACTCTTGGTTTAATGCTCTAAGGATTTCAGATTAATAAGATTCTTTAGGTTAATTGTTGTTGTCTTCGTCGTAACCGTGTTCTTGTTATTTACATGTGATGTTTTAACATAAACATCACATGACAAATGAATTAACTGGTTGTGTTAAGCATTCTGTTTCCGAGAGAGAGACTTGAAGGGCGGCAACGTACTCTGTATAGAGATACTTACTCAAAGAGTTGAGTTACAGATGCCATGTCCTATTAAAATTTAAAAGACCTATATAATTTTGTCTTGGATAGAGATTTCATTGAGTCAGGTGATAGATTATGATTAGAATGCTTGAGAGCGGAGAACTGAACACTAATGCAGATTAACTCGCAATAAAATAGGAATTTAAAACACATCGGCATAAGGTTGATACATTTAATAACAAGCTATTCCTGCAACAAAGCTATGTGTGACAATAACATGTACAATTTGACGAGTATCTACCCAAAGTACCTTCATAATCAGAGTTCCAACCAATAATGTCAAGTGTATGGAAGCAAAGTTCGTTACGCATGATGTTCATAAGATTGAGACCAGATAAACTTAACGAGCCACTGTTTATAGATCTAGTTCTCTGAGGACATTGGACGGCCACCAGTAATCTTGAGGATCTCGGGATGCACGAATTATTTATACTAATAACACCATTCTTTGATCAAAAATATCTATTCAAATAGGTATTTAATGTAATTGACAATACATTAATAACATTTAATAACACTACATTCACAAGTTATTGTCATATAACATATGTATATTATTTATTAATGGGAGTAGATTCTTTGAACTATCCAATTTAATAAATGGAGGATGATAATGAAGCGTTGGGAGACTAATATATATCTAAAACGACAACTACCTCATTGAATACATTGAGAAAAAGATTTGAATCGATTTTTTCTTTTATTGGTGCTAATTCCGTTGTTGCGTCACTATAGTTTCTTTAAAATTATCTTCTATTCGCTATTTTAGTGAATCCAAAATTAATTTTTCTATGTATGCATTTAATTAACGTCTATTTTTAAAGTGAAATATGTAATTTTAGTCAACCTTTGACATTTTGAAGGTCAAAATTCATTTCCAGTGATTTTTAGTTTAGAGACGTTTCGAACAACAGAATTAGCACGATTGGCCGAGTCATTTTGTGTCGGGTACGTATATTAATAGGATGTTGGCGCCTTTGTTCACAGTTAATAATCGGACTCTTATAGGTGAGCGAGATCCAACATGTTTTTTTTCTTGGGCGTAGAGTGCTGGCAAAACACAAGACATTAATTGTCATGGCCAACATAAAATCGGTTTCGGACAAGTATGAATAGCTTCATATAAAATGCTCTGCCAATGGAACTTCCGATTAATAAACGGATCCGACACTCGACAAGTGTGAACAGGGTGTAATATTTTGGAATAAGGGGCCGAATATTTGAATTTCAACTGCATTATTATTCTAAACGACCTACATAAAATAATTTATTTTATTATATACTCTAGGTTATATAAGTCATGGTAATATACGCAATTAGAGATTTTTAGGAACAACACAATACTCAAATACACTTCATGCATGAAACATTGATATCTATTAAATACTTATCGCTATTTATGTAATTTTGATAAAATTAAATATTCTCTGATTGGAGTGGTAGTCACTTCTATTTACGAAAAAAGAAATTTTAATGTCATCATGCATCAGCATTTTGAATTTGGAACTGTCAATGGGTAAGTTTTTTCTACTCTTTCTGATAGGTCTAGTTTTATACTGGTTTTTATGGTTGAGATTACGCATCTGAAGTTAAAATTACACAAATAAGTTTCAATCTTTATCTACTATCATACATGATGATTTATGATATCTTTCATTTTAGAATCAGATATGAAACACAATGACATGTGTACCACAAAACACTTTTAAATTTCTAGTCACACTTGGTGCACCTAATTATTGTCTTTTATAATATCGTTAAGGAATTAGATGTTTTTAAAAGTTGGAATAATTAATTTTTTGAAATTAATTAATATCATCGAAAAATTATTACGGGGTAAAAATACTATTAAAAATGATAGATAATTTTCTAGCTTAAGTCACAGCGTTGAACTGTAACCTTATCTAGTTATGATGAGGTTATTAATAAGCATAATAATAAAAGTCTTCAAATCGAAATTGTACCTAGATTTGAATGATAGAGCCAGTGGTAAATCAGTCTCACAATTAATATCATTTTAGATATTAAATAGAGATGTTAACGTATACTCGATATTAATTATTTAGTCGACATTAATTGACATAGCTTAGGGGTATAACTTCACCGCCTGTTGATAAAGCCCCTGATAGATTATTTTGAGTTTAGCTGCCAAGTAACTACAGATTTAAAAAAAAAGCAAGTGAACGACCCCTAAATTGTAAAGCACTCCCACTATAATTCTACATTATAATACGCATGGTTCAAATAAAATTGAAGTAAACGTAAAACATTAAAAATAAAATCAAATTAATTATTACTTACCAAAAAACTTAATAAAAAATAAAATAACATGTTAAAACAAAAATAAATGTAATAATATCACTTCATACACTTCAAAAATACATGTCAATAATTGAGCTAACTTGCAGCAAAATTAAAATATCTGCAACATGGAAATAGAGTGTCTTACAGATTATTTACACTAGTTGAAAAATATAATAAATATCTCACTTAGCTCCTTATATTCGAACCTTTTCAGTGTACCTACATATATAATAAAGTTACAAGGTTAAATTATTCGAACTCTAAGGGTTAGGCCCAGCTCTACAAACAAAATATTCGGTATAGCTTTATTACAAACAACAGATCTGCAAAACAAAAAGATCAACATTCCGAAAATCTGAACTCCGAACAATCAACACTAAGTTTAGAGTTACATAATTATATAAAAAATATTTTGTTAACCCTAATCTCGAAAAATAATGTACAATTATAGTTTACGATAGTGTTGATATGTCTTGTGTATGTAGTAAAGAGAAATAGAATCTACTGATGGCACTCGAGGATCTAATGATCTAGTTAAATCTCTAGGAATAATAACGTCAGTATGTCAGGTGATTCTACAGGTGTTGCGACTATCGAAGCTGATCATTCGGGATTTCAAATACTAAGTACAAAATCGTAACGGAAAACATGATGCGATGAAGAACGATTTGATGAACTTTGACTATTCAAAAACTGTGTACACTGAATGCCACGAATAAACAAATAAGCGTTAACGAGTTTGCTTGGCAAGCAAAATATAAATTAATATCTAAAAATATATCGAAAATAATGTACATTATAATACAAATTACATTCTATATTCCGTCATTAATAATAACACAGACTGTTGACTATAATATCATTGTGATTATTTTTAAAAGTTAAACATAATTTGGATAATAAAAGGTCAAAAAGCTAGCACTATAAAGATATCCTACATATTTTTTTATAAAATATTCCTGCTAGAAATTTAAAACTAATAGATTTTGTTCATCTCCATTTAAAAAATTGTAGTGTATAAATACACAATATAATTTCATTAGAAAACAATATTTCAGAACATAATTGTAGCCATTAATTAGTGAACTCTGAGTAAATAAATAAATGATTAGTATGTGTCTGGCCGGAGGTAGAGATTTAGAGGCCAAACAAGCGTTCAGCTATGCCTAGGTAGTAGACAGTTTGTGCTATGCCGAATAATGGAGCAATGACGATCATACGACAAGCACCTCCCTTGAAAAATGCTGTGACACCTTCATTCTTCCATGTCGACCTGTGGAGAAATATCAATACATATTAAAATCGTAACTAGTCGCTGTCTGTACTTGTCTATACAAATAAATAAAATTGGAGTGTCTGTTTTTAATATTAAAATAACCGCTTTTTACTAAATGCATATGTATGTATACACGGTACATATACCAGAAATGTAGTTAAAAAATTTTTGTCTGTCTGTCTGTCTGTTTACTTATCTCTGGAACGGCTGGGCGGATTTTGACGGGACTTTCACTGGCATATCATGCATGATCAGGCATGATCCAGGGAGTAACTTAGGCTACTTTTTTTAGATTAACTTTGTCCCGCGGCGATACCCGCGGTACTACAATAACCGCGGGGTTCAGCTAGTAAGGTATATATGGAAAACCATGGGGGCTTGATGAACGCAATTGAACTCAAAACAATGTTGTTTAGATTTTTTGTCTGTTTGTCTGTACGTTTGTGCACGCTAAACCCACGAACGGCTTAACCAATTTCAATACGGTTTTCACTAATACGTTGCGGTTTGCTCCACCGTTTTAGTGTTTGTTTCATTTCAAATGGTTCATAAATTTAATTAAAAACCTGGTTTATAATACTATTCTACTATTATTTCGGGTAGGGATTTCCTGCTAAAATAGTATGTTCACTTACATGACACATTCCAGAATGGAATTATAGTGCAGTTCGCCGGTACCCTTAGTGATGGTTTGCATGCGAGTCTTAACTACGTCAAACGGGTTAACGACCAGTGCTGCTGTAGAGCCGGCCATACAACCCGACAGGAACGACCACCTGAGAATAAAAAAAGCGAGATTTAAATTGCGACTATTAAACAATATAAGACTAATTCCTCGATAAATGGGCTATCTAACACTGAAATAATTTTTCAAATCGGACCAGCGGTTCCTGAGATTAGCGTGTTCAAACAAACAAACAATCTCTGCAGCTTTATATATTAGTATAGATTAGTAGGAAGATTTTGGTTAAATTAAACTGTTAACGAGAATTTTACCTAAGTGTAAACATATGTACCAAGAACATGTACGAATGTAAATAATAATTACAAAAAAATACTATTTATATATTTGATCTGGATAATTTCGTATCATCACTGCCTATAATACTTCACTGCTATACACTATAACATCATCACTATAACAATTCACTGCTGGACATAAGCCTTTCGTTAGGAAGGTTTCGTCTATATATATATCATCCTGGTTAAACGGGTCGATATGGAGTTTGTTTGATCTTTTCCTTCTCTTTGCCGCGTTGTTGTCCTGCGTAGTTGGCTCTTATCACACCGCACAGCAATACAGATGAATAGAGACATGAATCTATACTAATATATAAAGCTGAAGAGTTTGTTGGTTTGATTGAACGCGCTAATCTCAGGAACTACTGGTCCGATTTGAAAAAATCTTTCAGTGTTAGATAGCTTATTTATCGAGGAAGGCTATAAGCTATATATCATCACGCTAAGGCCAATATGAGCGGAGCACCAATGAACAAGGTATCAAAAAAAAAAGGGGAAAAATTTCACGCTACGGGCAATAGAAGACGCAAACGATGTTGCGTGGGTCGGCTAGTATTTAAAATATAAACAATAATGAAATATAATTACCAGAAAGGCGGTGTAGCGCCAGGTGTTTGCTCCTTGACACCGAGTTGGGCGAGTGTAGCGAACAGCGGGAAGTAGACGATACTGAACGATACGTCACGTGCGGCAGTTGCGGTGATTCCTTTATACAATCCAAGTACACCACGCTCGGCTAGCAGTTGCCTAGTTAGTGCCATTGCGGTTAATCTTTTCACGGCTGCTACACCATCTGTAAATATCAATTTAAAATGTCATAATACATATATTATTCTTGATGGTGTATCATTCGCTTCTACCGTGGGTGCGCCACGCTTCGGCATGAATGAGCCGGCTCAACCGGAGTGATACCACGGACTCACAGAAAACCGGTGTGAAATAGCGCTTGCGCTGTGTTTCGCCGAGTGAGTGAGAATACCGGAGACCCATTACGCAACTCCTCCCCTTCTCATTTTTTTATTTGACAATGACTAAATTGATATCTGATGCAAAATTCGAGTTTCAAGATTCCACCCGAACAAACATAGTAACATACATTGAATACAAATACACATTGCAAGTTAATAAGAAAAGCTTGTAAATAATAGAGCTGCTGCCAAAATTTCAAGTCTGAAGTCCCAATGGTTTTAGGCTTTGCATTAATCGTTATCATATTAGCTATCAAAGTTTTAAGGCCTTTAAGATCTTAAATAATAAAACTCAACTGGTGTAGGTAGTAAATTTCTCTATTGGAGGAAGTAATGAATATCGAAGATAAACAGGTTGCAAGAAAGTAGAAAGACCTCTTTCGTTCTGCTTTATCAATCATCTAAGAGGCAAAATTGGCTTACCAGCTTTGGCCTGACTTGCAATTCTGCCCTGGTCCTGCATTTGAATCTTAAGCAACTCCATGGGTGTAGTGATAACAATCTGACACGCACCGGCTAAACCACCGGCGATCATTTGACGCACGATTGACAAAGACCTGGAATATATATTTATATATATAAGTATATATTTGTTTTGATAACGAGTACATGTTGCAAGCGGATTTCATGAATATCTTCTTGATCTATTTTTATGAACGGTAAGTATAACTTAAAATATTATGATTATTTTCTACTATGATAGGTCTCAGATCAAATGAGAGGTCAAAGTTTCCATTTCTTATAGATTTACGCAGCTGTTTTTAATATTTGTAAATAAAAAAGTATTCCAAATACAATAGACGCTTGCCATATTTCTTTAAAAAGGATGTTTATTAAGAATTTTCTTAAATTCATTTTATATCCCATGTGTGTCAAACGATACAACAGAAGGATAATTTGAAACAAACTATCTGAACCCTTCTGAACAGTGTGCCAAAATCTTCTTCCTTGTCCAGAAGTTGACCATTCATTAAAGGCTGTAGATGAGTCGCTATATAAAAATTCTGTGTTGTTATTAGATAAAATATATTGCCATACCCGTCTTTTTGTGTCAAGTGGAACCGAAACATGTCGTTGGCAGTTAATTTGATAGCTTTCTCCGGTGTCACAAGCAAAATGTTGACTGCAGAACCTCGGTACATTCCGAAGTATCCTTCTGCCGCAAATGTCTTCTTAAAACAATCAAGCCTTAAAAACAAAATATGTATTTATTATTTATACGTGGGTTTTATGAACAAACTAACTTCAAATTCTTTCATAAAATGAAATACGATAATAAGTAATACTCTCTGCGAGGGATAACTATACTCTCTCAAGAGACAAAAATATTAATCGAAACTGAGATTTGTTTAACTAATATTTCAGACTTAAGTGTGAGTTTAGTCCGCATCTACTCAAACGTCACGGTGACCGCGTTCGGCGTTGCGATTGGACGTAACTGAAATTTCCACCAATCGCAACGTTAAACGTGCTCGCCGACGAGAGGGAATAGCTGTGAAATAAACTAATACAAGTCTCTCAGAATTAATTTATTTATGACAAGCATGGGCGAAGCTAGGGCTTATGGGGTTCATACAACCCCCCCCCCCCCTCTCTGAAATGCTTCTACATACGGTTACAACCTCCACCGAAACTAAAGCCTGGCTACGCCCGTGATGACAAGGTATGAAGGTGACAATTGAATGTGACGACTTAACACTATAATTGATACCTCTCAATTACTATTTTTAACCGACTTAAAAAAAGGAAGAGGTTCTCAATTCGACTATTTTTTTTATGTTTGTTACCACAGAACTTTCGACTGGAAGAACCTATTTTGATGATTGTTTTTTTATTTGAAAGCTGGTGCTGTTCATGTGATCCCAGTTCAATTTGGTCTAGTTCTTGAAGTCAGTTTTTTTTGTGAAATATTTATTCTATACTAGCTTTTGCCTGCCGCTCCGCCCGCGTTAATTACGGATACCGCGGTGATTCTTCAAACTGACATAACTTGTTTATTTATGAATCGATTTGGATGAAACAACACTAAATGTTAAGTGAAGCAACATACAACAGCTTGATGAAAACCGCATTCAAATCATTTAAGCTTATCCTGAGATTAGCCCGCACAGACAAACAGACAAAAATCCTAAAAATCATTGTTTTGGGATCTATTGCGTTCATATAATAGTTTTACTGATATATCTTCCATGTACAGACAGCGACCAGTTACGATTTTATATTATATGTATTGATGTTTTATCATACAATTTAAGTAAGCCAAAAACTTCTAAGGAGAGCTTTAATATCTTACTGATTTTGATAGTGCCAAATTTCTAGTCGAGTCAGCAAAAAGCTCTCTTACGACTGCATCTTATTATTTATTTTTCTAAAAAAGTGGTCGTATAAAGTGTTGATACACTTACATGCTTTTGTACTGCTTTACGCCAGTTGGAGAAACTATCTGGTTCTGTAATCTGGTCTTAACCAAGTCAAGCGGAAACACCACCGACACGCCAATAATGCCCGCGATGCCGCCATTTATGACTTTTGGCAGTAAACTGAAAAATAAATATAATACATAATTAATACAAACTTGCTCAGAAGTAAAAATGTTGGTGTACTATTGTCATCTCAGAATGGTCAAACTCTGTTGCTCCTAAAGGCAAACATTTGAAGGCAGATACGCATGTTTATAGGAAGAAAGGAACGTTTACGTGAAATAAAAAAGATGAAAGATAGTTAAAGCGCATCTCCACCAAAATTGTTGGCAATTTCAGTGTTTCCAACTCTTCAGAAAATAGTCAACATTTGTTTCCGTTGTGTCTACACCGAGTCGCTAACAATTTAAAAACATTCCAACTAAGCGTCTCCACAGAGTCAGTAAATATTTACAACAAGCGTATTCTTTTGATGTTTACCGCCAAAAACAGAAACACGGTTTCCAACATTTGTTGACATAATTTTTGTTGCCAACACAAGGAAATTACAGAAACTTTTGTCACCAACACGAAAGTTGTCTACTTTTGTTCGGTGGAAACTCGGCTTTAGGTACATCCATTTACTTGCGATATAGCCATTATTCGGGACAAAAACAATTTCATCTGTTAAGACAGGCTTGGTTCTGATGTCTGTGCTGAAGATTGCGCACGGCTATTCTCCTCTGAAGTAAGCCCTTCACACATGATAATCTCGAGGGTCATGTCTTCATTAGGATCGCGGTTCGCCAAATACATAGTGATCAAAGCGTAAGAGTACTAAGGCTACTCCTATGGAGTACCTATGGAGGTCTAAAAAATATTTTTTTCAGAAAATATGTTTTTGTCCTAACTTCAAAGAGCACATTGCCTTTAAAAGGGTTTTTTTTTTTGTTTTTAAGAAAAAACTTCTACCATTCTAAGATTTAGTGAACTTTGTGTTTAAATTCGTTCTTCATCATCGACCTGACAATTGCCATATTCGAATAAATACCATAGCAACTTTCTAATTATATTATGACAAAATCATACAGTACCTATATGATATAATCATACATAATAACCAAGTCGGGTCAATAATAAATATTGGTTTATCGTATCGGTATTATGCTCGTAAATATACATTCTGACATGATAAAACATTCTTAACGCTTCATTCAAAACAATCTTGTTATCGATGTCAATCATACAAATCGAATGTCAACGCCTTCACATTGTACGAGACAAAAAACATCAAACTTCTATTTAATTCCGGCCGTTGTTGAATCTTATGGAAAAGTTGACGCCGATATGTCGCTCTGCATTAGAACTTTTTTATTAAAAACAACTAATAAAACTTAAAAGTAATGTTCTCGCTAAGATAACGTAGCTAAATATGATAAAACTGTGGTTCTGATTCTTTATCTTTACGAAGTCGCTACCGCTGTCTGTTCACTTAGATCTTATAAAATACTTAACGGAGTTTAATGCAGTTTTCAGCAATATATAGTGTTTATATGCGTAGAGAAAAACTAATAATTTCAAAGACCGAGTCGCTTGTATGTTATAAAAGCAACACTAATGTTCGTTCACCGTTTCGGAAACTTTCGGAGATACCATTTCTGTTGCATACAAGCTTCTTTTTTCTGGGACAGTGCTAGGAATATCAATAGGTACAGTTGATAAAGATACTTTATGTCATTTACTATTATGTAAAGTAGTAAATGCTGAATCCGAGTTACACGGTCATTACGTAAATGATAAAAAACTATGCCGACAGTTATGGTTAGTTTGACAATATAATTGAGCGTTTTGAATAATTTTAGTTACTCTTATAGATGTGATGACTTCTCTGAAGGATGTAACGAGTTGTTTTATCTCTGACTAGCGACCCGGCCCGACTTCGCACGGAAGTTTAGAAACTCACGGTTTTCCTCTACTATAATAATATGCATGCATTATTCAGATACCTCTTAAATCACCCGATATTTTGCTGAAAACTGCATAAACATCCTTTAAGTGGTTTAAAAGATTTAAACGAAAAGACCACGGGCATAACCAAGTATAAGTTAAGGGTAGGGAAGGGTGGGTTCAAGATAATAAAATGAATGTGTCCCTTTAACCGTAATACGAGTATTATTATGAAAATTTCAGAGGTGTAAAAATATCAATATTGTAAAAAAACTCTCCTAACTACGCCCATGAAACATACAGTGACTTTATTTTATACTAGCTGAACCCCGCGGTGTTACCGCCGCGGAACAAAGTTAGTAAAAAAAAAGTAGCCTAATTTACTCCCTGGATCATTAGCTACCTGCCAGTGAAAGTCCCGTCAAAATCCGTCCAGCCGTTCCAGAGATTACCCGGAACAAACAGACAGCCAGGGAGACAGACAGACAGACAGACAAAAATTTTTTTAACTACATTTTTGGTATATGTATCGTGTATACATACATATGCATTGATTAAAAAGTTGTTATTTTGATATTACAAACAGACACTCCAGTTTTATTTATTTGTATAGATTATGTAAAGATGTGACAAGGGACGAACAATTAAAATACTTAACGACGCGGTTACACAATAGGTATGTGATCTAGTTATGCTACTTAATTGTTTACATCCTGTAATGGATTACACGACGCCTATATAATTAGTGAAATATTTTTTTTTTCCTGTACTATTCCTTGTACTATGTTTGTCGTTGTCTAAGGACGTTTGCGAGCGGTGTCGCCAGATTTTTTTTGTCAAATCGAAAATTTTGAAACCTTTAATTAAAAAAGCGAGAATCCTTCGTCGAAAGCGGGACAAAGTAAAAAAGTATATAATCAGAAATTAACAACATGACTGAAAAAAAAGGTCGTTCTCAATATTTTTATTTTTCTGCTACATCTAATTCTTGAAAGAATTGGTGCCAGGTGCCATTTCGAGTTGTATTACATAATGACGGTAGTAGTGCCTTTTAATTTATATTTTTTTATTGCTTGCCAATTTTATTAACGATAAAGCACTATGGCTAACTAACTTTACTTTGGCGTCAGGCCAGTATTCCCAAAAAGCGGAAGAAAACCTGTCCCGCGCGGGACATAAAAATTTTGATTCGGTAAACTCGGTAAATCCCGACAAAATCGGGACGTCTGGCAACGCTGTCTGCTAGTATTAATATGTATTGACAGAAGTAATTTCCACGAGTTTTGCGAATGTGAGTTACATTGATTTTTGCTGGAATTTAAGTTAAGCTGGATTAGATCAATCTGAAACTTAATGAAAGATTTAGTACTTGATTGCATTTTTGAGGTAGGTAATTGTGTTTAGACATCACCGTCTAATTTGCTCCCCAACACTTTGTTGGATTTTGTTCTCTCGGTCCTTAATAGGAATAAAAGACGTATTGCTGTGATAAAGTTCTCTGTCTAATCTACAAAACCACAAACCATGTACAGAGAAACACGGGATTCCGCAAACTGACAGATATATTACGGTAAAATAAATGATTATTAATTTACGGAACCTAACCAAACATAATTATGTATAACTTTAGTGTCTAATTGAAGATTTTGTTGAGGTAAACAAAATAATATAATGGTCCTTGTGGTCAACTAAAGCGTTGCTTAAGTACATCCCAAGGTTAAAAAAAACCAATAGTTCGTAATAAAAATTCAGAAGCAGTAAAAGTGACAATACGTATTCAAAAACAATTTCAACTTCAACAAGAGAATAATCATAATAATACCTTCAAATACCTGTTTTGTGTATCATATAATTTTATTGTTTACTATGATAAACATACATATATATGTGGATTAACGTTAGGATCAGCACAAATCTTTAAGCGATAAGGATAGTAAAAGTAGCTATATTTATCTTTATACTAATCTGTTTAGAACACTTTTATCACTTTGTAAAACCCGTTTAGACTACATTACGTAACTTCAGTAACCAAGCGCATTTATTTTATTCTTTAGCAGATATATCCACTTCTCCACAGAATACCTAGCATACGAAAATGAGTCAGCCTCATTATTGGAATATTGCCCAGTAAATATTGATCGTGAGACATTAAGTCGACTTTTTGTCAAACAAGACATAACGTTTTGTGGGGGTGTGTGAGTGCACACCCTCATAAAATGTCTGTCATGTGAGTAGTATTATACGCGTACTACTCACATGACGATCGTAAATAAATTTATTTTAGGAACAATGGTTTTATTTGTGTTTGTTTTGGTGTTTATTTTGGGATAAAGAACTATACCTAATGAAAATTTGCATGAGGCCCGATGAAGCAGAAGTATCTGAATAGGCTGCCATAATGTAGGTCACCATACTGCATTGTCTGTATTAGCAATGAGTATGGTGTCCATACTCTTGGATTCTCCTCATGCTCTCCATTAGACAGAGTAGAGACACTTTGGTAGACCCATGAATATCGACCTATCGATCTCTCAGTAGAGAGATCCCACCTAATCAATCTATATGATCTTGAAACATTTTGCATGAAACATTCAGAGTCGCTTTGTCCGGTATTGACTAGATTCGACGTCGTGTGGATGTGTGTGTATGTTTACTATTCACATGATAGATCGTAAACTAGTGTTTTTAAGAACATGGGAATGATGTATTTATTTTGGATATTGAATTATGAAAAATAACTAGAGTCGTTGTAGAGAGTTTACACTTAATCGACTTAGCTTACAGTTTTCCCGTATAACGTAATGTCATCATAATATTATTGTTCATAGCTCGCTGGATGAATGAATAATTTTATAGCAAATACACGGATTTCAAAATATAACATCTACGACTATGCAAATAAATAAAATTGGAGTGTCTGTTTGTAAGATTAAAATAACCACTTTTTACTAATTGTATAGGTATGTACTTTTTATGGTTTATGGGGCAAACGAAGCAGACGTAGCACCTGATGGTAAGCGATTACCGCCGCCGATTACGAGTGCGTTGCCGGCCTTTGGGGAATGGGGAAAGGGATATAGGGAGGAGTGTTTGGTATCATTGGAAAGGGCGTTACTTGTAAATTTCAAAAATATATATCTTAGTAGCATTTTCTCGTGACTTTGTCCGTATTTATTCGACAATTGTAAAATTTCTATGGTACCTATTTAAAATATACTTTGCAAAGAAATTAATATTATAGAGACACCAAAACATTTTAAATAAGAAAAAATTAAAAACTAAAACCCAATTCCGACAAAAAAACGACGCTGAAAAAGCATGAAACAAGTTTCAATAGCCGTAGTCACGCGTTGTTAAAGTGTTATGGACTATGATTGTTGTTGTTGTTTTGTTTTCTATAATTCGTTTGAATTACTTTAACACTAATCTATAGTAGTAGTTTAATGTATTATCAGGTAGTATTATTACTCGATTACGGCGAAGCCATAAGAGTAAGAAAATTGAAAACGCTATTTATTTTTTAAAAAGGAGCATCAATGGAGTATCTTACCAGATTCTTCTCCATTAAGGGTAGGCTGCACTTGGAACTGGCGATTAGAATCACTCGACTTATTAATATTGTATAGTTTTGCGGTTTTGCCGTCTATTTATGTTTGTTTGTTCCACCGTAGCGCCTAAACTATTGAACCGATTTAAACTAATGACGTGTCAATAGATTCGTAATAATGGCACAGGTAACATAGACTAAAATCTTATCAAAGTTTTTACATAGTTTTTTTTTTACTTTTTATGGCAATATACTGCACTGTAATACAATTCTATAGATGGCATGGCAACAATTAACTGCAATTTCATGATATACATATACACACAATATTTATACTACCCTACACACCTATATCTATACTAATATATAAAGCTGAAGAGTCACCGCTGGTCCGATTTGAAAAATTCTTTCAGTGTTAGATAGCCCATTTATCGGGGAAGGCTATAGGCTATATATCATCACGCTAAGACCTACAGGAGCGGAGTACCAATGAGAATGTTACGAAAACGGGAGAAAATTATCACGCTACGGGCAATAGGAGACGCAAACGAGGTTGCGTGGGTCCGCTAGTATATTTATAGATATGGAGAAGATTTTTTATTGTATTGATAAGTTCTAATAGTTAGATCAGTGGACTAACAGACGCAAAGGCATTACCACAAAGTTATGAATATTATATTTCAGACAAGGTAATTTGAACAATTTATCTTCAAGTCAGACCAACAGTCGACAGCCAAATAATCTTTATTAGTCTAAATAGTTTCTTATTGTTTTTTCAGAACCTTGATAATACTAAACATTGACATACAATACCATTCATTGTACTGAAGGTTATTTAAATTGAAACACATAGTAAACTGCTTACATTTAAACTTGTGAGAAAAATTTATAAAATTCTCTTATAAAGAGGAAAATAAATGACTTTAAGAAACTAGTGTTTCTAGATACTAATAGCTGAATAATATTATAATTAAACTAGCTGAGCCCCGCGGTGTTACACGCGGTACAACAACAGCTGGTAACGGGACAAAGCTAGTCTAAAGAGAGGTAGTTTAAATAGCAAATCTCCTTCCTTTCCTTATAGGAAGCTTTTTAGCCTTTTTCAAACTTGTATGTGAAAAAATAAAAGTATGATTATTTTCTATAATTACACTATGAAGTTGATAAATGGGTGATTTAATGGGAATTTTAGTTATTCCAATATTTAACCATTATTTATTAATTACAAGTGAGCCAAGAAGTTTGCTGACCGAAGATTCAGTTTCAGTCAAAAAACAGCCAAACATTCGGCCAGGCCGAAACCACCAAATTTCCAACCCCCCGAAACTGGCCAAAACCGAATCTTCGGTCAGTCACTAGAATTTATACAGCAGAATCTCTATTGAATAAGGATAAAATATTGAATGTCTAAATAAGCAAGTCTTATAGTAGCCAGAAGTACCAATATTTTAAAAGAGTTCTATGATTGGTATTTTTTTTCTTGTGTGTTAATTTGTTAGCGTCAAAATAGATAAAAAAATTAAGAGTACCTACTACATTCAGCAAATTAAAATAGTATTTGTACAAAATTATAAAAGACAGTTAAGTAAAGCAGTGAGTATATATGCAAGAATATACAATAAATTAAATTTCTTACCAAAATCTTGGTGCTTGTTATGGACCCATGAGTAAAGCCTACACAGGTACGATAAAGTAATATGTGGTTTACATTTATAGTTGTAGTGTATGTAGTTACAATAAAGAACATTCTTAGTGATTTTTTGAGCTTACTGCACTACCCTGCACATTTTAAATGTATTTAAGCTCGGTGTATCTAAAAGCTTTATAAATCTAATATAATATTGACATGCATGATATGGCAAAAGAGTTACGGTACAGTAGACTGATCTTAACATTTAGTTTTGTATAGAATTTGACTATGTTACTTATTTTAAAATTAATTTCTAAATCACTTCCAAATTAATTTTTGCAGGAATGGTAACCTTAAGACTTTGGCAGCACCTTTTGGAGTCTAGGACAATAGTCTTCAGAATTTAAAAAACTACGATTATCAATGCATAATAATCGAAAGTAAAAACTTACGAGAAAGTAGGTGTAGTTTTTTCATGGAGCTTTGATGGTGATTTTGTTGACATTTTTGATTTTTTATCTTGGAAGACCCAGTTGAGTTTCTAGTTTTCTGAAAAAAAAAAAAACAAAACATGTTAAGGTTACCATAAAATATAATTCACCAAATTTCATCAAATATTCTCTAGTTATAATTTATAATTATTTTATACTTTCTATTAAATCGTCACATTCACTTTAAATACTCGAACCCAAGAATAAATTAATTTTACCGCATACTCATTCAAAACACTAATTTTTTTTTACTATTAAAGTACATTTTGCGAAATATAAAAATAAGAACTATATTTTTATACCAATTTTATTCCCAGTCAATGAGGCTCCCCTAGAAAATGTATCTTTCTCCCTCTATTAGGTTTTGCTCTTCATTTTACGTAATCAAAACACTATTACTTACCTACTCTGTGATTATTGTTTAAAGTCACAGAACGTTTTTATAAATTTTATTAAAATTAAAATGTTCTACAAAACCACCATGCTTATATAAAATCAATTTTTCTGAGCGACGTCAGAACCAGTGAGAAACTCCGAGTCTCTGACAGTCAGTACGACACTTTTTTTTTTTGGTTGGTTGGCTTGAGATTAATGAGATAATGACAGTATTTGAAGCTCAATGTTGCCAGATACTTAGACCATTTATACCTATAGGGAGAGCCGAAAGGGCAGAAAGCGTGATCAGAGTAGAGAAAGAGAGACTGAGTTTGGGTAGTGTCTGTCTCTCTCACACAAGTTCTGATCTGTGGACGCACATACCAATTTACATGACTGATTTGGCGGGAAATACATCAACCAATCAGAGACTTGCGTGAGGGAGACAGACATTACCCAAACTCAGTCTCTCTCTCTCTACTCCGATCACGCTTTCCACCCATTCGGCTGCCCTTTTAGATATATATGCTCTAAGACCAGATATGATTAAAATTGATCCGATGGAAGTAATACTATACAAAAGCGCGGATATTTTAAACTTGACATTAATTTACGTTTTCATATCATTTTGTGATTATTTCCTGTTTATGAAATAATTGTTGTCGAATTGAATTGAATTAACTGTTTTTTGTACAGCCCTTTCTTCTTTGGTTTGAGCTTATCCTCGAAGTCAGGATGGTGGCCAACGTTTTTACATTCAAGACAAAAGTAAAGCATTATTTATTAAACCAACTGGCAGAATTAACCTATCTATACTAATATATAAAACTGAAGAGTTTGTTTGCTTGTTGGAACACACTAATCTCAGGAACCGCTGGTCCGATTTGAAAAATTCTTTCAGTGTTAGATAGCCCATTTATCGAGGAAGGCTAAAGGCTGTATATCATCACGCTAGGACCAATAGGAGCGGAGCACCAATGAAAAATGTTTCGAAAACAGGGGAAAATTATCACGCTACGGGCAATAGAAGACGCAAACGAGGTTGCGTGGGTCGGCTAGTTCATAGTTCGTAGTTCTAAGTAAACACGCGTAAACGCCCCGCTATAAATTACGCTACTTTGCGTAAGTATCGTACAAGTAACAGTTGTCATGAACAACTATGACAACGGTTATTGTGAAGCCAATATCCTCAGTCGCTTCGTGAAAAAACTGATGTTCAGGTCATCAACAACCCTAATGAGAACAATAAAGGCTAGGAAGAAGAGAGATGAGAGGTGGTTGCATTATAATGTAACTAAAAAAATGTTATACACTACTACTACTTTCAGATTTAGTGCAGTAAATATTGAAAAGTCGCCACTTAACACTGAATACATCATCACCAATCTAACGCAGTCCACTGCTAGAAGAAGGTAAGCCTCTTCTATACGCCACTTGTTTCAATTCTCGGCTTAAGGCATCCAGGTCATCCAAATCATCTCTCTGCCTGGCCTGTTGAAGTTCTACACTACGATTGCTGAAGCGGTCTACACTCTACAACATATTTAACCCAACAATTATTATTATCGGTTTAGTGGGTAATATGGCCAGCCCACGACCAGTTCAGCATGCTAATCTGAAGCGTGCTGTTAGCTACGGATCTCCTCATTTATGATACGATCCCCGATCTCCTGGTTTAGACTCAGCTTTGCTGATGAAATGACAAGTAGGTTTTGACTTTTTCCATTCATTAAACATAGGGTATTTCTGAAACCTACTACTTTCTGTCTCGAAGAGACTTGGACAAGATTGGTGGTGTGATATTATATAATTAAACGGTAGATTTACCTTACAATGTCAGTAAAACACGGTCGTTAAATTGTTAGAAACTAAGTCGATTAACAATTTACCGTTTAATTATAACATCACTTGTGAAATTGTAATATCACTGTCTTGATAATATACCTTCGAGAGATATACCACCATCAGGCTGCTATTTACGTACCTAACAATTATTTAAAATATACCAACCGTAACTAGGATGTCCACAAAACGAACTACATATAAGGAACAAGTAAAATTTTAACAAAAAACATCGACTTCAAGAACGACCAAATTGAGATAGAATCACATGGAAAGCTCTCAAATGAAAAAAAAATCACCTGCTTTCAAATGAAAAATAATCATCCAAATCGGTTCACCCAGTTGAAAGTTCTGAGGTAGCAAACATAAAAAAAATACAGTCGAAATGAGAACCTCCACCTTTTTTGAAGTTGGTTAACAAATTGATTCGAAGGGAACAAGGGATAGAACAAAAATATATAAGACTAATTAGAAATGTGTACAAAAACAGCTCGGCTTATATTCAACTAGAAAAGAAAGGAGATTTATTTATGATACATAAAGGGGTAAGACAAGGAGATCCTCTTTTTCCAAAACTGTTTTCCGCTGTTTTGGAAATGATTTTCAGAAAATTTGAATGGGAAAATTTGGGTTTAAATATTGATGGCCTGGATGGATTGACACCTAAGATTTGCCGACGATATTGTGCTATTCGCAAAAACGCCAGAGGACTTAAACATAATGTTAAACGAACTTGCATCGGAAAGTGAAAAAGCAGGACTAAAATTAAATCCAGAAAAAACAAAATTAATGACGAATGGACATAAAAGCTGCATAAATATAGGCGGATCACAAATTAGTTATGTTGAAGAATATATATATCTTGGACAGCTTGTATCACCTAAAGATAACACAAACAGGGAAATCGAAAGAAGGATAGCAAACGGTTGGAAGAGGTATTGGAGCCTAAGAGAAGTGATGAAAGATAAAAATTTACAAATCACTACAAAGAGCAAATTATTTAATGTCTGCATCTTACCAATTTTAACATATGGAAGCCAAACATGGCCCCTTACAAAAAACACATCGAACAAAATTACAATTTGTCAACGAGCAATGGAGAGGAGCATGCTAGGAGTAAAGAGGGGAGATAGAATCAGAAATATCACCCTTAGGAAAAAAACCAAATTACAAGACGTAACCTTAAAAATAAAAAGGCTAAAATGGAAGTGGTCGGGCCACATGATCAGAGGAAAGGATAAATGGAGCAAAATAGTTAGACAATGGTATCCAAGGGAAGGTATAAGAAAAAGAGGTAGACAACAAAAAAGATGGGATGACGATATCAGGCAGGTTGCAGGTACAACATGGAGTAGAGTGGCCAGAGAGAGACGAGAATGGAAAAGGTTGGAGGAGGCCTTTGCCAACTGGCATACGGACTTAAAACACGTTAAGAAGCACCAAATACGAGCATAATTTTAACTATTTAATTATGTATTAGTATAGTAATCTATGAAGCATGTATGTTAAGTCCGATTAAAAGGCTTTATTATTATTATATAACAAATTGATTCTTCGGTAAATCGATTTTAGATCGCCATCCTTGCTGATTTGGCTAAAAACCCCTAGAATATGTAGCTAGCTAAACCAGATCGGCGCTAAGTAAGTACCTACCTAGTCCTTATAGTAAGGTTATGGCCCACGTCGTAAGTTTTGGTTTATTTATTCACATAAATGTAAGAAATTGAGTTATTCTACAAATGTCGAGAAGTCCCCTAAAAGTAACCTTTTCATTAGCGTAACCTAAAAGTAGCCAACAGAGTTGAAAAATCACCTAAAAGGTTACAAAAGTAACCTTTTGGCAACACTGCATCAAACATCACACGTATAGGCATAGGACTTCAGACGTAAGTTTTTCAACGTATTCAAGTAAGTGAGGAGGTACCTACTTTATTAGCTAAGAATTTAATAACTTAGGAAAATAAAGTTTTGAACCCACCTAATACAAATTTATCTACATAGACAATTGTTCACGCAGAAGCACGCTTCATAAAGTTAGTGCATCAGATTCTATTCATTTTAAATGGATACCTTAAAGGGTAATTTTAAAGTAGGTAGGTATTAAACAACCTTATAGGGATGGGGAGGGGAGATAGGGGGAGGGGGTTTGGGTTATGGGCCTTCGGTATCCTCACTCACTCTACTATTTCACACCGGTTTTCTGTGGGGCCGTGGTATCTCTCCGGTCGAGCCGGCCCATTCATGCCGAAGCGTGGCACTCCCACGGTAGGCAATTATTACTTGTAATTTTTACATTTAGTTTAGTTTTTTATTAATAAATAAGCGTGTACCTCTCACTCATCAACTGTTATTTAGAGGTACCACTTTCATGATTTATTAAATCATGAAAGTGGT
Source organism: Spilosoma lubricipeda (assembly GCA_905220595.1). Lineage (NCBI taxonomy): Eukaryota > Metazoa > Arthropoda > Insecta > Lepidoptera > Erebidae > Spilosoma > Spilosoma lubricipeda. Next base: position 7,620,400 of record HG992295.1, read on the forward strand.
AGGTACCTCTACCTTATTTAAAATACAAATGAAACTTAGTCTATATTTTAAACAGTCAAGTAAAAGAATCAAGAGACCTGTAAATTTATTTAATTAATAAATATAAACAGTTATCAAAAAAATATAAGACAAACAAAATGTCAAAAAATTTGTATAAAAAATTTAACTTATTTTAGGGGTTTTGGATCCATGTTTAGTTGTACAGTTTATGAAAATTTTAGAAGTGCCGTTGACGTTTCATACTTTTTGAAGCCGTAACTTTAAATATTGGAATAACTCGCATAATTTACAATAACATATTTTGTAAAACCACGGAATTATGAAGCTATATCATAAGATTCTCACAAATTACTAATGCGCCTGACCGCCATTTTGCTGTTTTTTTTTATCATTTTGCCATTAAAAGATCAGTACCGTAAGCAATATCGACCGGCTTAATTTTATTAAAACGATATAATATTTTCAATTTAACATAACGTTTAAACATATGATTTTGACGTTACTTTTAGCAATATTAAATGCATATTGTCAGGAATAGTTTTAAAGCAGCTGTAGTAGAGCATAATTTTGCAATAGATAGAAATCCATATTTGCTAAGATATCCATATGAGCTGTCACTCGCAGGATACTTTTTAGTGGAGGTCACATCCCTTAGAGTTGAGGTTGTCCACACAAGGAGGAATATTCGAAAGTAACTGTCTGTCTGTCTGTTGCGCTGTCACGGTTATACTGCTACATCGATTACAATAAAATTTGGCAGAGAGATAAATTGACTTTTACTTAATTATACGAGTTATAAGAACTTTTCAAGGTTATTAAATTGACAATACATCTTTTCATTGCAAGCTGTACTTTTTCTGTAGGACGTCACGTGGCCTTTAATGTAATAAAGTTGCAGATCATAAGCAATTTGCGAGGATTATATAATCCTGCTTATGATCTAACTATACTATATTACTAACGTATTTTACATTTTTTGTTGTTGACATATTTTTTTAGACAAAATCCTTACAAATATCAGTAGAATACAAGTAAATCGCGACCCTCCAGTTAAAAGTGGCATAACAACAATGATTGTATTCCGAAGTTTACAGTCCGAATAAGTATTCGGCGACGCCCAAGTAGTAAACACTTTGCGCTATGCCGAACAGTGGAGCTATGACGATCATACGGCATGCACCTCCCTTGAACAGAGCTGTAACACCTTCATTCTTCCATGTTGCTCTGTTGATAAATATAGAGTAATAATCAATACTTGTTAATAATACTTGTGATTTTGTGGTATTTCTGAAGTAATTGATTTTTTGCTAGAATTAAAACGATTAACTTTGGTTACTCTCACAATACATATACATACAAAGATTCATATTTATACCCACTTATTGTAGATTCGTTCACAAATGTAACCTTAATCCGAAATGATTTTCAACATCACAAAGATCTGATGTAGGCATGTAGGTACTAAACGCACAATTATTTTTTTTTTATGTCAAGGCCTGCCAAATGGCTTGGCAAAAAAAAGCAAGAGCAGAATCCAAGAGTGGTGGTCACCATACTCATTGCGAATGCAGACAATGCAACAATGCAGCATGGTGACCCACACCATGGCGACCTTGTGATGCTTTCGCATCATTGGGCCTCCGGTCTCGCACTCACCAACGAAACACGACAGCACGAACGCCTGTCATTTTACGTTGATTTTCTGTGCGAGAGTAGTACCGCCCCGGTCGAGCCGGCCCGTTCGTGCTGAAATCAGCGTGGCTCTACTACCTTGTGTGCACATTTGAATTCAGATAATTATAAAGATAGGAATGATAGGATCGATCGAAGGACAAACATTCTTTTTCTACAATGAATGCTAACGCCTCTTTTCTCTAATACTTTTCATTATTATTTTCTTTGACCACGTTACTTAGCGTTGAAAGACGTCATTCTCATACGTTAGTTTTCTGTTAACGTTTTTTTTTAAGAATCTCATGGCTTGGCTAAGGGGACTGGGCAGGAGCCATACCTCAGCCTCACGAAAACCAGTGTATACCATCATACCGACTATGAGGAAGGGAAGTTAAGAGGCAATGACCCAGGTGTGTCACTTACCATCGGGTTGTATGCCAAAAATAAGTGTTAACTTACGTGAGACATTCCGTTATTGAGTTGTATTGAACTTCTCCAGCGCCTTTGGTGAGAGTTTGCATACGAGTTTTAACTACGTCAAATGGCGTGACAAACCACGCTCCCGTTGAACCGGCGAGACAGCCCGACAGAAACAACCACCTAAGATCATTCAAATCCAAAAATTAGTTAAAATTGTACTTATAAGCCGACACATAATAAGCCTTATCCAACTATGTGTGGTCTATTTGAACTGTTATGATATGTTGTACGGCTAGTCTCTGATAAAGAAACGTAGTTAGCTAGTAAGTACAGAGGTACTTAATTATATTTATCTGATATAAATGTCTCTATACAAAACTTGTGAAACCAAAACTGCCAGTTAAGTTCAAAATAGTTGAACAGGGACGTCAACCAGACACAAAATATTAGAAAAATTTAAAGAAATTAAATATTGAAAGTAATATGGCGGGGCCTCTGGTATTCGTTACTTGTTGCTTTCCATTTTTATAGGTAAAAATGCAATCTACGTGTGATTGAGATCATCAATTAATACAGCCTTGGTAAGTCGTCTGAAAATGTTTCATTCCAAATGAACGAACCTGAACACATAGCAATATCATTACTAACTTAATATAAATGAACTACGCAGAACATCACCTCTGCAAAGAACAGGAAAACTCGCAATAAACGCTTTACCAACACGTCTGTACGGCACCTAGGACGTGTTTAGTAACCCAAACCCCCATTGGCTTTGGGTAATAATTAATGATACATAAACTAACATATTATTACATCTATACAAATAAATAAAACTGGAGTATCTGTTTGTAATATTAAAATAACAGCTTTTTAATCAATGCATATGTATGTATACACGATACATATAGCAAAAATGTAGTTAAAAAATGTTTTGTCTGTCTGTCTGTTTGTTCCGGGTTATCTCTGGAACGGCTGGACGGATTTTGACGGGACTTTCACTGGCAGGTAGCTGATGATCCAGGTAGTAACTTAGGCTACTTTTTTAGACTAACTTTGTCCCGCGGCGTTACTCGCGGTACAACAATAACCGCGGGTAACACCGCGGCGTTCAGCTAGTTGTAAATATAATTACCAGAAAGGTGCTTGAGTTTGATTCTCTTTAACACCAAGCTCTGCGAGTGTAGCGAACATTGGGAAGTAAATGATACCAAACGTGACGTCACGTGCAACACATGAAGTGGCTCCTTTGTACAACCCCATTATACCATTCTTGGCTATTAGCTTCTTAGTCAGATCCATGGCTGTCAATCTCTTTACTACAGCTCCACCTGCATATTTTCATATTAAAGTGAAAGCGCAGAACTTTTTATTAATTGCCGCTTGTTCTATGAAACATAACGTCGCAGAACAAAAGAAAATTCTCTCGGAATCTAATGCCATAGAACAGACTAAGACTGAGATTGGGTAAAAATGTCTTATTTTGTATTATAGCGTCATGTTCCATAGAAAAAAATTGATACTCTTTAATTTTTCACGTATAATTAAACCACGTGTGCTGTTCCACAATGTTAACAAAACCGGTCCATACAAGCAAAGCAAGAAACGCTGTGTCTTAAGGCCAGTATTAACTTTGATTATTGCGAGTGCAGGTATAAAGTGCAGGTGATCAATGATTGGTAGAAAATACGTGTGCACAGAAAATACGTGTGGACAGTAAATTCGCGGTCCACACGTATTTTCTACCAATGATTGATCACCCGCACCACGCACTTGCACTCGCACTAATCAAAGTGAATACAGGCCTGTACGTGGTATTCAAAAACATCTACTGCTAAGGTTTTAGTAAAATCATACTGGCTTTAGCCTGAGCGGCGATTCTCCCTTGATCCTGCATTTGAATCTTGAGCAACTCCATAGGTGTAGTTACAATAGTCTGTATTGCACCTGCTAAACCACCGGCTAGCATCTGGCGAGGTATTGGTAGAGCCCTAAACACAAAGAAATACAAACAATAGTAAATATTATTCCTTACACAATACAAAATTTTAACAATAAAAACGACTTCAAGAACTGCACCAAATTGAAATGGGTCCACGAGGGAAACACCAGCTTTCAAATAAAAAAATAATCATAGAAATCGATTGGCGTCAATTTGTCACACACTTAATGCAAATTGAATACTTATATGGTTTTCTCATAGATGGCATTGTTAGAACTTTACCAAATTTAAATGGGACCACACGGTAAGCGCCAGCATTTAAATAAAAAAACATAAAAGTCGGTTCACCCAGTCGAAAGTTATGGGGTTACAAACATAAAAAAATACAGTGGAATTGATAACCTCCTCCTTTTTCAGTCAGTAAATAACAATAAATAATTATTAATATGATGTTTGTCGTTATAGTGCTATGACGCCATTGGTCTGTTAAATATAAGTATCGACATACCCGTCTGGAAGTGTTAGATAGAATCGAAACATGTCGTTGGCTGTTAATTTAATAGCCTTCTCCGGTGTCACAAGCACAATGTTGACAGCAGAACCTCTGTACATTCCAAAGTAGCCCTCTGCCGCATATGTCTTCTTGAAGCAGTCGAACCTAAGAAGAAAATACGTATGTGTAATTTAATGCTGACTCTACATGTTGGACCAGCGCTGGCCTAGCGAGACTTGAGACACAACTACACAATGGCGACATTCAGTTGTGATCTTTACGTTTTTCGAGATAGACGAGGAAGCATTAGCCCCTGCAGCAATTTATCTATACAGTTCGAAGACGCACCATGGAATGGGCAACGTGTAGATGCGTTCTACCATCGCTGGCCCCCACCTATGATGTGTGGACGAAAAACCGACACCAACGTCATCTCACAACCATCGCAAGCGCCATAAGCCATCCGACACCACTATGCTCTCCACACGTAGGCCCATAATAGAGAACTATCGCGAAGGCCCATCGTGTAGAGGAGCCATAACACGTTAAATGAGCTAGCATTTGATGTTTCAATTGGATATTCAAAATTTATTTGTAACTATCAAAATGTCAATCATAAATATCTTAAGATTTCATTATTATTATCATATTTAACACACTAACAGCTTAAAGCTGTGTCTTTAAATGTTTGTCAAGTCTGTTTTTATATATATTTATATTCGGAGCACTAATCAAGGTTTCCGGCAAATACTTCTACACACGCACCACGCGGTTTGGCAATAAATGGTTTCGAGGATTGCTAGCGCACCGAAGCTCGCTAAGCTTCATAGAGTGACCTCTTAGTTGTGTATTCGGGTTCAATGTGAACATGGTTTTAATTTTTCTCACGTTGTAGTGGTGGTTAAGGATCTTATAAGGTTCTATAAGGTCTCCTCTCATTCTTCTCTGCTCTAGTGTTGGCAAGTTGAGCTCTAAGAGGCGTTCGTCATACGACATTTTTTCAAGGAAATAACCATTTTAGTTGCCTTTCTTTGTACCCTTTCCAACGTTTGAACGTCTTTTTTGAAATATTGATTCCATATTTGATATGCGAATTCTGGCAGAGATCGAATGTATGTTAGGTTGAGGAGTAGTTCTTTAGTGATGACATAGAATGTCTTTCTAATTATGTACAACATTGTTTGCCCACAGTGTGCCCTTTTTGTTATCATTGTGATAGGCTCGTCCCACTTAAGGTTATGTGATATGGTAACTCCGAGGTCCCTTTGGGAGTTTACTTGTTGTAATGGCTCATTTAATTGTGTACCTGTATTTGGGGTTATTATAACCTATATACACAACAGTACACTTAGTCGTATTAAGTAAAATCAGCCATTCTTTTGTCCACTGCACAATTTTATTTGTCAGTATCAAACATCTATATGTCAGTATCAAACATCTCTATCTGTTTCATAAAAGTAATTTAATATAATAATAATAAAGTAATCTAATCACATAAGAAAAATCTAACATCATCAACAATCATAATTAAGCATAATGAGCGTAGATATAATAAATAATAATATTTTGGACATCTATCACACAACGCCATCTAGACACATTAAAAATACGAAGTTTAACCATCCTTCTTATTCCGTGTCGTAAGAGGCCGACTAAGAGAATAAATAGGTATTCCCTAGGACAATAATAATATAGAGAAGGAAAACTCACAAACCCTATATTAACACGTTTGGTTACCGTGGTACGAGTATATTAGACCTGATCTTCTTTTAAGGATAAACCTATGTGGTTTAGCAATAAATAAATAAAATAAATAAATATTTCGGACACCTAACACACAACGTCATCTAGTCCCAAACTAAGCAGAGCTTGTATTATGGGTACTAGACAACTGATAAAAATACTTAAATACTTTTTTTTGTAAATACATACATATTATACATAGAAAACACCCAAACTCCGAAACAAATATTTGCAGATCATACAAACATTTGGTCCGACCCGGGAATCGAACCCGAGACCTCAAGAACAGCAGTCGCGTACGCTACCACTGCACCACCGAGGCAGTTAACGACAAACAGTTCTGTTATACGTTTATAGGAAATGATAAAGGAAGGTAGATACGAACATGCTGGTATACATCTTCTCTCCATTTGGACCAATAACTTGGTTCTGTAATCTGGTTTTTACCAAGTCAAGTGGAAACACCACTGACACGCCAACAATTCCGGCGATGCCGCCATTAATTACCTTAGGTAGTAAACTGAAATAGAAACATAATATTTATTGCTATTTGAGATATTTATATGAATACTAGCTGTCCCGGCAAACGTCGTTTTGCCATAACTACTAATAAATTAAAAATTAATTAAAAAAACATTGTCCAGCTGACAAAATTGTGAATCTAAACCATTCCCAGATCCCCTTGAACACTCACAAATAAATTCATCAAAATCGGTCCAGTCGTTTGAGAGTAGTTCAGTGACATACACACTCACAGAAGAATTATATATATAAAGATGTCAAAGAGCAATAAATTTTGAAAAAAGTTATGAAGTATTCGCTATTGTTTAAAATTTTATATTTCGAACATAATATACACAATGCCATTCAGTCCCAAACTGTGCCCCAAGCTAAGCAGAACTTGATTTATGGATACTAGACAACTGATATGAATACACATATATATATATGTTTATTTTGTAAATACATTCATATTATACATAGAAAACACCTAAACTCCAAAAGAAATATTTGTATAACAAACAATAATTAGTCAATTATTGTAATACACAAATAACAGTTATAACATACAAATATTCAGTCCGACCCGGGAATCGTAACCGAGACCTCAAGCACAGCAGTCTCATACGCTAACCACTGCGCCACGAAGACAGTCACTACTTACCAGGTGGCAGTAAGATGACGACTATTCGTAAAAACCGTGATCCCGTGACCCAGGCCCAGCGTGGATCGAGTTTCGCATTGCATCACAATAATAACATATTTAATCGACAGGTATATGTCAACCTACCAAAATTACGGTGGTGGCCTAACACACCTTTTACAGTCAGGGGAATGGGACACTGTAGTCCCCACCATTTGTGGGGACTACAGTGTCCCATTCCCTATCCGGATCCGGGCTATCTGTAAGTCGTAGATGATTCCGGGTTCGTCGGCCGCTACCACTTAAGTTTAGCAATTTTTCGGGCAATATCGATGACCTTGATTCATGTGCGAACCTTCTTATTCCTGATTTGATCATGTAGTGAAAGTCCGAGCATTACCTCTGCATTGCTCTTTGGTTGTCTTTGAGCCTTCTTGTGAGAGTGTGTGTGTGTCTGTGTGTATTGCCAGTAATGACTAACAAAGTACCGTAAGTCATCACTGGCAACACAAACTGGTCAAAGACTTTTGTCTTGAGACACTGCGGTATTTAGTACAACGTGCACAACGCAGCTTGCTGGCCAAAAAAGTTGGAGCCGACGATTGACCTCTTTTCGAAGTTGGGCTTACCTAACTGGATAATTTGTAGCTAAGTAATATTATTTAAATAAAAATAAAAACTGGAATATTACTTACGCGAAAGTCTGTTTCTTTGGAGGTGGTGGTTGTTTCGAAGCCATTTTGATTTTTATTATGTTGGAACAATGAGTTACATAAACTTGTAAATTTTCTGAAAGATCAATCATTTTAAATACGATTCGACATAAAATTAAAAGGTTTAATTATACCTGTATTTAAATATGTATGTTTTAAATTTAAGCTACTTTATTAAAGTCTGGACTTAATCACAGAACATAAAATAGTACAGATCCAGAAGATTCACATTCTAAAAGCGTTTTATTTGGAAAATAGCGACTCTGCAAAGTATTTTCCAAATAAAACGCTGCAAAGTGCAATTCTTGTAAGACATTGTTAATTAACTACAATCATGTTTCTTTAAGTCTTTTTTTTCTTTAAATAACATAAAAATAAACCTAGGCTAGCATCTCGCGACCGGAGGGCGGCCTGGTCACAAAACTGCGGTCAGGCAGGGCTGCAGCATATAAGGATTGAGCCGACAGGCAAAGGGGAGCCCAGGCTTTCCCTAGGATAGAGTCAGGATAGACGCGGAGTCGTTCCTGAGTCCTACTCAGGGCAGGGCGCGTGAGACTGGCTGCCGGGTTGGTTTTTAGTGAAATCACCACATACCTAGCTCCTCAGTCCCCGAGGAGCCGTAGATGGATGGGATTCCACCTCGTCACCAAAAAAAAGTCCAGCTACCCACACCCAGGATAGGATCTGGTATCTGGTTTTATTATTAATTTATGTTTAGGCAAACGAGCAGATGGGACGAGCATGATGGTAAGTGGTTGCCGCCGCCCACGGTCAACCCGAAAAGGAAAACGGAAAAATAGGAGCCGAGTCTTTTGCTTCCGGTAACGTCAAACACTTGGCGAAGAGCCATTAAAGAAGTAACACTTAACACCGGTTTCTAAGGTCGTGATTGATTCCGGTCGAACCTGGGCCATATGTCCCCATTCTCCCACAGTAAAAGCTACATAATAAGCTATCTTCAAGTAGGTACAACAAAAAACCAATACTCACATATTCCGAAATGGTTGTTTAAAGTGATAAAAGGTAAAAAAATATTGTAAAAAAAAATAAAAAGGCTATAAACTGAACATACTTAAACTAAAATTTCATTTTTTATAAACGACTTTATAAATAGACTGTAAGTCACGCCATGTTTTATTGATGACTTAACCGACAGACAGATTTTGTACTGCCAGATGTAACAGTTGATTAAAATATACTAGGTATATTTCAATTCTAGAAAAAAGGTTCTGCTCACAAGATTTTTTTAATACAGTTAGCGTATCAATATGACAAATCGAGTATGTGTGGACTATTCTTTTCTTGTGAACTAAAAGAATTGTTGTTTGTATTTCTTTTGAACTGATAAGTTCTTTAAGAGCGTAAACCGATTCGTTACGTAACGCGTTACGGTGCCAGTCTGTCTGGCTTCCTTTTCTCTCACGCATACGGCAGAGGTAGGCAGGCCGTTCCTCTCTTACTCTAGCACATAGCCTTAGCCGTAAATAGCATGCCGTAAATAGCATAGCATATATTAGTTTAAGTTATCACTTCTGTCGGTTATTTTTCATCATCTTTCTCTAGGGAAGAACAAGAAGTTATGAGAAACAAGAAAACAAGTGATGATTGTGAAATTGATAAAATCGAGTTTTTAGTTAAGAGCTTGAAGTTGCCTCAACCTTAGCTAATTTACAAGTGTTTTGCGACAATTCTCTATCTACAATCGCTTACGCCTCTATACACTTGTATTATTAGGTAATACTTTTAAGACTGTGTGGTGCAGTGGCAGCTTGTGCGACTGCTGTGCTTGAGGTCTCGGGTTCGAATCCCGGGTTGGACCAAATGTTCGTATGATCTGTAAAAAAATGTTTCGGGGTTTTAGTGTTCTCTATGTATAATATGTATGTATTTACAAAAGAAAGTATGTTTAAATGTATATATATTAGTTGTCTAGTACCCATAACACAAGCATCTGTTTAGCTTGGAACTAAATGGCGTTGTGTGTGAGATGTCCGAAATATTTATTTACTATTATTTAATATTTTATTTTGTCCACATGACTTAACATTGAGTGACGACATTCCCATACATTTCTTAGTTTTTTATTAACCCTGCTTTACCAGTGTAACTTGAGAAAAATATAAAATGTTTTTTCCGCTGTTTGTTCCGGATAATCTCATTAACAGCTGGACCGATTTTCACGACAGACGACTGGCAGTTAACTGATGATATGAAGGGTAACTCATACTACTACTTTTTAGACTAGCTTCGCCCCGCTGCGTTACCCGCGGTTATTGTTGTACAACTTGTAACACAGCGGCAGCGGAGCGCAGCTGCTCAAATCATAAATAAGGAAGTATAAGTATAGATAACCTTTGAACATCCTTGTATTCTTGTCCTTGCATCCTTACATGCTTAAACTGATGATTTAATTATGTAACAAATGTACTATCTCCACGTATTTGTAAATTGGAATATTACTAACACCGATGAACTGTTACCTTCTGAAATACAGTATCCATTAGTTCGGAAAGTACGGAACATACTACTAATAACCTATGTAAATAAAATGTATAATCTTCACAGTGGAGTGAACTTAAATGTGAATAATGTAAGTTACTTACGACAGTCCTCTCCAGAGTGTATTAGGTTTTATTAAAAAAAAAAAAAAATATGTTTATGTTTATGTATTGTTATGTAGTGGGGGTAAGTTCGCGCATAGTCATCATGATCATCCCATTCACACCGTATCCGGTGATGGTGACTTCCTCCTGTTCAGTCTGGGTTCTCCCTTTGTTTTGACACAGAGGTTTTGCGTCGAGCGAGTCTACCCGGAGTGGAAGCACATAATGAAGCAGCAGTTGACACGGACAGGCCACGTATCACGCATGGGCGATAACATATTGCCAAAAGCAATCTTCTACTCTGAGCCACATTGCGGAAAACGCAGACAAGGTACAATGGTACGCTTAGTGCAACAAATCAAAACAATAAAAAAAAATATACAGTGGAACATAAAACCTCCTCCTTTCTGGAAGTCGGTTAAAAATCAAAGTGTAGTCGAATGACGCTCCAATCGCTTGCTCGGAACGGTGCTACTACAATCCCCACGTCCCCCTATCAACCAAAGGGATCTAAAAAGGAGTACATCTCATCTGACGAATCTGGCTGGCTGATTGAGTGGACTGCTAACCATGAGGTGGTGGTTTCACAAGCTGATGAAATGGCCAAATAATTGTGTGATGAGTGTAAAGATACAGAAGTAGGTATGTTTATGCAGCTGATAAACATACCTGCAGTTTTTTTTAAAAAAACTCTCGCTTTAAGAATATATCCTTTGTCACGGGGGAGTTTACAATTCACGAAACGGACACAAAGAACACCTAGATTCAGCACAACAATTTTGTGAATCACACAGTGTTGTCCCGAGTAGGGTTTGATTGAACCCATAATACTGCGCAGTAGAAAGCGGCGTTCAACCGGCTCACTAGGCCAACTGTGCAGTCAAGTTTGGGACTATATAATACAACATTTTAATAAAACTGACTTTAAGAACAGAACCAAATTGAAATGGGACTACACGGGAAACAGCTTTCAAATAAAAAAGAATTTTCAAAATCGGTTCACCCAGTCGAAAGTTCTGAGGTAACAAAAATCGAATTGAGAACCCTCCTTTTTTGAGTCGGTTAAAAACTATGTGTGATGCTGTTATCATTTTTATAAATACTTAAGGATCGCGATAACCAGATGAGAATGCAGAACAATCAAATTGATCTAGCCGTTGAAATGTTTCTCGGGCCTATCCACTGGTCATAGAAGGGAGATTTAGACACTTAATTACTTTCAACAATCAAGTACCTTTATGTACACAACTCCTTATAAGCAAAAGCGTATAAAAGCTAATCTGTCTAATCTAACATTAGCCCCATAACAACGTATTCGCCTGTTTAATCAGTGCCATTGTGTGGTGCAAGAAAGTGAAAGAAGAGCTATTAAGTGATAGGTTCTGATAGCTTTTAGGTACGGCTATCTTTAATTCCCTTTCTATACTTTCCGCAACAGATCGTATATAACGGTTCTAGTCCCCCAGTTATTCATCACAGTAGTTTTGAACACACAGAACCAACAACGAACAATATGAAATTCAACGTCGTGGTAAGTTTTGTACTTTATAAAAGCTTTTGGGCAAAAGCCCGTTGTACAGCTCCAACATGTATCGTTGATATCGCAGTAAATAGCAGCCTGTGTCCTTCCTCAAGTATCAAAAGATCTCCATCTATCTATCTATACTAATATATAAAGCTGAAGAGTTTGTTTGTTTGTTTGTTTGTTTACGCTACGGGCAATAGGAGACGCAAAAGAGGTTGCGTGGGTCGGCTAGTTGTAAATATGAGAAAAATCGGTTCGGCGGTATAGGCGTTAAAGCGTAACAGACAGACAGACAACTGAGACTGATTACATTTAGCCGTAAACTCGTTACATATAACTTTTGAATTTATAATATTCGAATCAGTGTGGATTCTTTTATCCCTTTTATCATTGTTAAAGATGACTCCCGCTGTAGGATTATATCATGTGCCGCGGGATGTTTATATAAAACGGACCCAAATAGCACCCAGAGTCCAAATAACACATCCCTTACAAAGTGTCCCAGAGATCGAAACCACAATATTTGCAACACAATAGCGGCAAGGTGGCCACTTTAACCACTACACCACCTTCGAGCCTCTTCCTAATTATAATAACAAAAAAATCCTTTAGTCCTTTATGTTTTATTTTTCTTTGAAGTAGTCAATCCTTATTTCTATTGATACAAAGTTCTATTTACCCAAAATATTCAAAACAACAAATTAGTTCTACTTTCTATGTAATAAAACGCCTCAATTCTTTCTGATTTAATTTGATTCTTGTAAAAATTAACACTTTCTTGGAAAAAACCAATTAATACAAATACAATATACCTTCTATTGAATTACATTAACAATAATACATCCATTTTCAAGATTTCTACAAAACCTTTTATGCCGGTTTTGTAGAAGGATTACCCTTCTGTGTGTGTTACAATATTTTCTAAAGATTACCAAGGATATCGTAATCATATCAAAATAACGAATACGAATTAAAAAAAGTTACTGTAAAACTAAATTCAGATGTTTTTAAAGTAGGCACAGAGTTATTTTTGTATTTATTTATTAGCACAGAAGAAGAAAATTGAAAACTACATATCGTAAATATATACAGAACGCTCTTAGTACCAGGCAAGTACCAGGTACTAAGCTTTGTGTACATAATATTTAATACTGCATCAATATTTAGGTATGCATTTTGTAAACCAGGTACTGCCAGCAATGTGTCTCTTAGTGGCCGCCTCAAATACCAACACCCAACCGGACAAAAGGAGTATCGGTTCTGAAGCGGTCAATTGGCCTGGAGTTGCTTCTTGGATTCATACACCACAGGGACATGGTAAGTGACATTGGACGGTTGATGATGATAAAAGTATACTAACTTTTAAACTTACGCGTTCCATGATATATTAACAATTGTTTTTACGGGAATTAACGCCATCACTTATTAAAAGGTATTACATATCTTTGATTTGCCTGAAGTTTCGACCAGGTTGCACTGGCCGTGGTCACAGGCTGACTGATATAAATAAGTGATCGCGTTAATTCCCGTAAAAGTAATTGTTAATATATGATGAAGGTATAGTATCTTAATATACAACTGGTAATTAAAGTGGTCCTGTATAGTGCTCATTTAAATCTGGTTGTTTTTTTATTTTATTACTGCCTCTCTGGTGCGGTGGTAACGTTTACGACTTGTGTGCTTGAGGTCTCGGGTTTCATCCCCGGTACGGACCAAATGTTTGTATGATCTGCAAATATATGTTACAGAGTTTTGATTTTTTATATGTTTGCGTAACATATATTTATAAAAAAAAACTACATATTATGTATTTATATCAGTCTAGTACCCATAATATAATTTGGGACTAGATGGCGTTGTTTGTTAAATGGCCGAAACATCTATTTATTTGGAATGACCTTCAGTGCACTTTTAACAAGGTCATCATATATTAATACCAATCTAGCAATTACCGGAGTTTGACACATCAATTTCTACGTAGATAGGTACTTTTTGTTCAAGGATATCTTTAGCTAAGTAGATTCCAAACTTGAATAGAAAATACTTTACTACTTAGTAGGTAGATATTACTCTGAAAGAACAGCAATTCATTTGTAAATAACTGCTTGAAGTGCTTGAAAAAAGATATTGTTCTAAAGTGTTTGGTCATCAGATACAAGTTCAGACGTAGCGGGTGCAGTAGCAGCAGCGAAGGCAGCTGCAGCGGCTGTAATGGCAGCCCAGCATGAAGTATCAGCGGCGAAACATGCTGCTCTGGAACAACAAAGTGTTGCTAGTGCTAAGGAAGCGGCTGCAGCACGCGCTGCTCATAAAAGGTATATTATAAAACAGACATTTTTATTAGATTCACTTCACTTTAGACATAAGACATTTTTATTAGATTCACCTGCACGTTTGTTTGTATATAACGGACTTAAGTTAGCGTGTTTTTTGACGTTTACTAGTACCTATCATTTGTTTCCAACTTGTTATACTTAATACCTAGTCATTAAATCCATCCAACTGTTATCGTGCAAAAACAAAACTATCAAATTTTACTTTCACGGGTACTGAAAATGATGTAGGATTATAGGGTCATTTTTATTTGCTTCAAGTAAACTCGAGTGCAACAGCCTTTTCATTTACTCCTGGTTTGTTTTTTTAGTAAACGATTTAATAAGGAAAATACTATGCTTCTTGTAAATATTTAAAATTAGGTGCATAACTAATTACTAAAGATCATCAGATCATTATGTTGATGTAAAAACACAGTGAGGAAGCTGCAAGGAATGCTCGCGCACACGCTTTGGAAGCTGCACAGAGTGCTGTACAAGCACAGGCCCAGCTCGCAGCTGCGAAAGCACGTGCCGCTGTCGCTCAGAAGATTGCAGCAGCAAGGGAAGCAGCTGCTGCTAAAGCTATACAACGAGCTGCTAGCAACCAAGCGGCTAGACTACAAAATGCTGGTATGGCCTAAAATTCCGTTATATTTTTTCTTTTAGTTCAACCAATGACACAATATACTAATTTCGTTAGTGGTTCAACTAAATATTAAAAACTAGTAAAAACTTTATCTTTCAGAAAAGAACTAGGTCAATCAATTTTAACCATCATCATCAGCTTATTGCTGTCCACTCCACAGGCATTTTCTTCACTTCGATTAGTTTTCGGCCTCTCGATCCAGTGAACTTTAATGTGTCCGAATAATGCCGCTTAGAACTTTTATTTCTCTATTATTTTTTTTTAAATAACACACTATGATTTATTAGTCAGGCTCTACGTAACACATTTTATTCGTGCATTTTAACAAATTTCCACCAAAAATTGCCACGATACTTGCTTCACTGTGACTATATTATATTTAAATCACTGTTTTTACAGACATAGAAGCGCTGAAATTGTCAGTGATTCAGAGTTCGGGTGCTGCGGGTGCAGCTGGTGCAGCACAACACGCGGCGACTGCTGCAGCAGCGGCTCTTCGCCCACAAACACCTGACTGGCCAACCAAGCCTTGGGTCTCGGCATGGGTACCTTCTAATGGAGCATGGGCTGGCTGGGCTTAAGAGCTGAGCAAACCGGGGACGATGACTTGACTCTTACGACTTACTTTAATTTTTTTCTTGATAATAAAAAAAATAAAATTAGGTATGCTTAATATTTTGAAATTTGTTCGAAATATACAATTATACTTAGCTGTAGTTATATACATGGAGTTACCGTTGACTTGTATCTCAATTATTACTAACGATAGTTGTAAAGATATTTTATAAGCTTTTACAGTAATAAAATAATAATTGTTCTGTTATATCTGTTTACTTTTTATTCTCCCTTATAAAAAATACCGATTTTGTTGATTAAAGTGTAATTATACATTTCGTTAAGAAAAAAAACTAAGTCATCATCATCATCATCAGCCTATCGCAGTCCACTGCTGGACATAGGCCTCTCCAATTGCGCGCCACTTGGTTCGATCCTCGGCTTCTCGTATCCAGTTAAAATATTATTAATATTAAGTATTTAAAGATAAAATTTATTAATTAAGAAAATGTTCTTACAACTACTGTAATTGGTATGTTTTTGTATTGGTTATGTTTATTACGCTAATTCACTCCAATGCTATTCACTTTAACTTCGTGAGTTACTTTTGCTCGTAACGTTAAACGTTATGATACTAATGACCATTTTTAAGTCTAAAATAAAAATGTTAAAAAAATATTATTTTTATTTTACCCTCAAACAACAGGATATTTTAAAAATCTTTGGAAATATAATTTACTTTTTGCTCCAGCTTTACTTTAAATAAAATGAAATAGACATTTTTTTTATTTTACGACAAAAATTTTTAGTAGTGTGAATTTAATACGTATGGTTTTTTCGTTAACAAGTTTGACTCACAAATGTTCCAAGTCCAGGCAACAGGCAACCTCAATATTCCTGTGTGTGGTAGAATGTATTAAAGGCGCTGTATTTGATATCTTATATATAAAAATCAATTGCTGTTCGTTTGTCTCACTAAAACTCGAGAACGGCTGGGCCGACTTAGCTGATTTTGGTTTTGTTTGTTTTCCAAAAATTCACGTGTACGAAGTAGAGGGCACAGCTAGTTGTTAATATATTACCATCCCTGAATCCAAAAAATATCGTCACACATTTATTGAATTGTACAGTACGCCTGCGCGGTTGCTATGGCAACGGGAGATGCAGCTCCATCTGTCGTTTACAGCATCCCCCATCTGATGCTGTAAAATATTTTTTGACCGTGTTTATAAATTAAGAAACATGTGAAATTTCAAACTATTAATCCTCAAAATAAGGTAAGGTGGCTATCTATTAACTCGTTTATAAAATTTGGATAATTAAGTAGTGTGGCGTAGATAGTGGGTAAATGAAGTATTCATACTCAATCTAAAGTTGAGTCTTTACGTAATCACCATTGTGACGAACTTTGCACATCCCTCTGAAGTCTTCCACTTAGTGTTAATAATTTATGATACATAAAAGGCTTATAAACAATATGATTTCACTTGCTGGTTATTGATAAGATTGAAAATAGAATACAAGAAATATTTTAAGTGCTTAATATTATGTCAATTTAGAAAGAAGTAGGTAAATGACCTAAATATAAAATTTAAGGTTTTTTTTGTCATAATCATAAATGTTGGTTCTATTTACAGCCTTCTTAATTGATAGCTACTTACTGATATTTGCATGTATCACTAAATGCAAAACGTTTCGATACATTTCTCTAAGTATAAGGCCATGATCAGATGGTGAACGCTCAACGCGCGTTTTGCTAATTACATGTAATTTCATTCTAGAAATGCGCGTTAGCATGTGTACTCCTAGAATAAAATTACATGTAAACCATTTAAACCATTTATTTTTGCTACCACATAGTACAACATACAATCTACAAAAACAAAATCACATAACAATTACATGGTGCAGCAAAGGCAACCAGCTCAGTTTACACTGTACTGAAGCACAGCACTGATTTTCAGCTGTATTTTACTATTTTTAATTACAAAAAAAAATGGCCGTCATAAGGCCGCCGATAGAAGTGGACATTTTTAATTTAGAATGTTATTTGTAAAATTAATGTGTATAATTAGAAAGTATTCACTTCGAAAATGTGATGTGAGCATGTCGGTAACGCAAACTCATAACATTTTCTCCTACCAAAAAGTGCTCATCGCGGCTTAAGCAGTTTTCATTGCAAAAAAAATTAAATTCGGAACCCTACTTTACCTACTGTTAAAAAATCTTTTACGTTTAAACTTAACCTTCAATTAAATCAATTTAATTAAAATTAGTTGCAAATTAATTTATGTGATTTTTCAGTTACAAATTTCCTTTTACAGAGTAAAATGTGGTCGCATTATCACCTGCTCGTTATAATTATCTTTAGTGGAGGCTCGCTGGTCTCCGGTGACATTGGATCTGCAGAGCGGAGACGCTATTCCAACCCCACTTATTACAATGTCGGAGGCGTTCTGTCAAGTAACGAGTCTGTAACTTATTTTAAGGACACAATCTCGGTATGTTTTTGATGAGCAATAGTATTAGGCGATTAAATTAAGAATGTAAATAGTGAAGTTTTCAAAATGCCACTAAGTGATTGATTCCATGTGGTCACCAACCTTATTCTTCCCTTGGGTATCGTAAAAGCCGAGTAAGAGAGCAATATTTGAAGAACAAGAGCTCTGCAAAGTGAAGTATGTAAGCCATTAAACAAACTCTATAGAATTAGAAACCGAGCTAATAGAGGTCGTTGGTGATGAATGTTTGCTAAGGGATGTGACTGGTTGTCCTTCTAAGTCCACGTCTCATCCAAAAGAGAGATGATTTAATTGTCTTTGCTCCAACAATTCCAGTACAGTTGATAAAACATTACTCCAACTAACTAACTCAAGCTCTTAACAATCGTTTAAACTAAACTACACTAAACTAAACTGATATACAGTTTCACAATAGTTGATATCTGTACCTAAGTACGTGTAAATAAAGGGCTGGTATATAAATATAGGGTATAGGTTTGTGTGTGATTGACATGTTTTACTTTATAAGTTGGCTTAAGTTTGTTGGTTACGCTTTGACAGTAAAACTACTTAACCGATCATCACAGAAATAAATCTTGATGTGATCTTTCTGTGCCGATCATCATGAAACTTTGTACACATACTCTTGGAGATATTAGACGTAACATGGAAACTTTTAATTAAATGCGAGCGAAGCCGCAAGTAAAATCTAGTACTATTATAAATGTGAATGTAAGTTTGTTTGTTACGCTTTGACGCGAAAACTACTTACCGATCATCATGAAACTTTGTGTGAACAAAGTTTACAATAATATCTTCAAGAATATGTGAATATTCGAAGTAACATAGGATAAAAAAAATGCGAGTGAAGCCGCGGGAGAAAGCTAGTACTATATAGTTTCATTAATCATTGCAAAAGTTCTATAGAAAAAGAAAGCATAAAAGTTTTTAATTAGTATTTAATTAGTCTTCAAGTTTACGAATCTAATATGGTATTTATGATTACCTACTTACCTAAGTGTGATTATTTTTTCACTAAAGATTCACATTCTTGTAAAACCTAGTTTTTTAATAGGTATCTTATGTAATAGTTGTAAATAAATTAAAAGAATGTATATTTTTAGAATCTAAACTTCAAAGACCAGTATGTACCCCGAGGTGTTACGTATCACGATTACTCCATGCTTATGGACCCAAATCCAATCAAAACAGCGCTAAACGTGTGTAAAAATCTTATTTATCATCGCGTAAGTATATTTTTTACATATGTTTTATCAGTAGTGACTAAATTGTCCGTTGAAGTGGCTGCTATCTTCACGAGACAACTAAAAGATAAGAAAGATACAGTTCAAACTAAACCTAAGATAAAACGACTGTAATGGCTGTATTTAATTTGTTTCGCCATCGAAAAGAGTAAATTGGGTAGTATAAATTCTTTTTTATGTTTTTAAAACGACACTCCCGCATTAGGAAAAAATCAAGGGGGACCTAACAAATATACAAGAAACGAACATAATGAATATTCAGATTCAGAACATTAATTTGTGGATCACACAAAGTATTGTCCCATGTGGGATTTGAACTCGCAGCACTCAAACGAAAACGGCGTGGAGATAGCTTAAGCCAGTACGCCATTCGTGAAGTCTAATTAAAAAAATAACCTATTTTAATCTTTCCGAAAAACATTTTATGACATAACTAGTAACTAGTTGCCTAAGTTACTCCATGGATCATCAGCTACCTGCCAGTGAAAGTCCCGTCAAAATCGGTCCAGCCGCTCCAGAGATTACCCGGAACAAACAGCCAGACAGACAAAATTTTTTGACTACATTTTTGATATATGTACCGTGTTTAAATACATATGAATTTAGTAAAAAGTGGTTATTTTAATGTTACAAACAGACACTCCAATTTTATTTATTTGTATAGATAATGATTAGAAATCTTTTTTTGTCACAGAAAACGTAGTACGTAAGTACATTACGTAAATTTTTAACTAAATGTTATTGTTATTTTTACACGTTTGTCAGTAATATCGTTTTTAAACAAGCAGTTTCTAATATCTTTCTAAACCATAACGTATTTTTTTAGGTATATGCAGTGGTAGTGTCTCATCCACTTACTGGAGACCTTTCTCCGGCAGCTGTGTCATACACCAGCGGGTTCTACCACATACCAGTGATCGGTATCTCATCAAGAGATTCTGCCTTCTCCGATAAAAATATTCATGTATCCTTCTTAAGGACCGTACCACCGTATTCCCATCAAGCTGACGTGTGGGTCGACGTGCTAAAACATTTCAACTACATGAAGGTCATCTTTATTCATAGTTCTGATACGGATGGCAGGGCTATTTTAGGACGGTAAGAAAATTGTTTTGATTTGGAATCTTTATTGTAAAGTTGAGTACCTATATATTTACTTTATATATTTACTTTCCATGACACATTTCCTGTTTAATGATGTCTCGAAACAACTGAAAATATTATGGAATTGAGAACCTCCTCCTTTTTTGAAGTCGGTTAATTAAAAAATACTAGTCAAGTCAAGTAAGTAGTACAAAGAGGTACGAAGTGTCTGTTGCTATATCTAGCTCTACAAATACCGAACTGTGAATGATTAACAAGGCAAATTCCCAGACACCTGACATAGAATTTATTTTTTATTAATAACTAGCTGTGCCACCTACTTCGTACTTTCAAGTTCTTTATAACACTCCCTGGACTACTACTAATATTTCAAAACCAAAATCAGCTAAATCGACCCAGCCGTTTTCGAGTTTTAGCGAGACAAACGAACAGCAATTAATTTATATATATAAGATAATGTTTTTTATATCTCACCTTTCCAGATTTCAGACAACTTCACAGAGTGTAGACGAAGACGTAGATAGAAAAGTAGTTGTCGAACAGGTAATTGAGTTCGAGCCAGGATTAGACTCCTTCAGCGACAGGCTCATGGATGTTAAAGGCGCTCAAGCGAGAGTTTTTCTTATGTATGCCAGGTTAGTACCAACCACGTACTAACTCAGTTTGATTCCAGCTATAGAAAATAATTAAATAGGTTCACTTTGGATATTTTTATCTATCGTAATTAGGGTAAACACACAACAATATATTTATAAATATGAGTACAGAATTGAATATTTTATTTCTTTCCAGTAAAACTGATGCCGAAATAATATTCCGCGATGCGACCTTTCTAAATATGACTACAGTCGGCTATGTGTGGATGGTGACAGAACAAGCCCTGGATGCAGCCAATGCACCCGAAGGTCTGCTTGGCTTAAGATTGGTCAACGCTACTAACGAACATGCACATATCCAGGATTCTATGTAAGAACAACAAGACGGACGTTTGAGGGTTGAATGTGGAATGTCCTGCAATATCAGATAGTTGATAAGATGTTTTATCAATAAGACTGGTTAAATAATCACCATTTCACTATAATAATGATGTGATAGTAATGGATCCTAGAGCACTTCGGGAAGTGTTCTTGGATCCATTACCAGAACTGTTCAACAGCTTTAACATACAGTTATTCCATATTTGAGTTTCCGTTCTCTATTTGTTTTTAAATAATTCGAGATTACGCTATTAGAGCGATTGACAGCTCTGACTAATTTCGTAAAACTTAAAGCACATAGGGAACTTTATTTACAGCTACGTTCTCGCATCTGCAATCCGAGATATGAACAAGTCCGATGAGATACTTGCTCCCCCATCTGACTGTGATAACTCAGGCACTACCTGGACTACAGGCCGTCTTCTATTCGATTATATTCGAAAACAAAGGTTGGAGAACGGAGCTACAGGACATGTAGCTTTTGATGACCACGGGGATCGAGTTCACGCTGAATATGACATGGTTAATGTCAGAGCTCAAGGGGAGCATGTTGCTGTAGGAAAATATATTTATTCCAAGGTACGTTGTAAAGAATATAATACTGACTGAATACTAAAATAAAGTTTGTGGAAGTAGATCTCTTTTAAACTTATTCCTTTAATAAATCCACTCCATACAGTCATTGCAACAAGTTATAAATAACGTAATGCAACATATCTTGAATTAATACTTTATTATATTACACACAAGTTGAGCATAAAGTAGAGAAAATAAAATTCACGCAAACCTCTTAGTCCTTAGGCTAGTGAGAATTCAGTTGACACCAACAAAGGTATTAATCTATTGAAAGTAATAGAGAATGTTGTTTTACTACCATTAACAAAATTCTACGCCTTATATAAAGTCAAGAATCTGTAAGGGTGTTCAATATTGACCATTTTCGATGTTACAGGAAACCCATAAAATGAGACTGGAGTTAAAAGAGCAGGAAATTATTTGGATGGGACGCAGCACATCGAAACCAGAAGGATTTATGATACCGACGCATCTCAATGTAATGTTGCCTGTTTAAAATATTAAACTAAACCATACTGCCTTACTGATATTATAAATTCAAAAGTAACTCAGTCTGTCTGTTGCGCTTTCGCTGATAAACCACTACACCGATTTTAATTAAATTTGGCATGGAGATACTTAGATTATTGAGGAAGGACAGACGATACTATTTACCGCGATACCCGACAAACATGCGGGCGGAGCCACGGGTATATTAAAGTACTTAAGTTTGGATACGAAATGCAATGGAAATTGTAGGTTTATTTATATTGTTCCAGGTACTCACAATAGAAGAGAAACCTTTTGTGTACACTCGTCGTATGGATGATGGAAGTGATTGTTATCCAGATGAGATACCTTGTCCACATTACAATGCAACTGAAGACACAGGTAAGGAATAGATTCATTAAACGTACGCCTACACTTTAATAATGCATATTTCTTTAGCTCCCTATTTATGAAACTGCGACTCGCTTACATAATTGAAGCCTCGCTCGTCAAAAGAGAACATATTACATGTTTTAAAAAGAAATAGGCAAACACGTTTTCCTCTAACACAGCAATGTATACAAATATGATGACAATTTGCCTCTATTTCTTGTAAATTTTATTTACTAGTATCATTAACCAGATCAGGTTCTCTTCTGTCATCGGGCTCCTCTAATGCCCCTTATCTTGCACACAACAGTGCAGATTTAGCTATACAAATTATGTCAAAATGACGTTTTTTTCAGACCAACTTTATTGCTGCAAAGGGTTTTGCATGGATCTCTTGAAACACCTTTCAAAGACTATCAATTTCACATATTCTTTGGCACTTTCACCTGATGGGCAGTTCGGTAATTACGTTATTCGCAACTTTACTCAACCAGGAGCTAAAAAAGAATGGACCGGACTTATAGGTGTGTACTTACATACAAGATACAGAATTTTATTATGAGTAATAATTTTGGAAAAAATACGATTAGCTAAATGGATTTCTTTTCCTTTGTACTAGCTGTTGTATTAGTTATGTTGTGTGATAATGGACGGATTTTATTTTGATATTTATTGTGGATTAATCTATCTAAGCGTTATAACAATAGTGTAGTGCACCCTCTCACTCATCACCGCACCACCCAACGGTAGACTGGTAGAGAAAGCCTTTGGCACTAAGTCCGCCATTGTACATTTTGTGCATAAAGTTAATAAATAAAAAAAATAAAAAATATTTTGTATTTGTACTGTTATTGTATTCTGTGTGTATTAGTAATTTTATTCCTACATAATTGCATTGGATGTGCTCTGTAACGATACGGTCACATGGATTACTTTTTATTAATTAGTTCAATCTCATATTTTAATAGGAGAGTTGGTGTACGAACGTGCAGACATGATTGTTGCTCCGTTGACAATAAATCCTGAACGAGCCGAGTTTATTGAATTTAGTAAACCATTTAAATACCAAGGTATTACTATTTTGGAGAAAAAGGTGAGAGTATCTATTTTATACATTAAGATTTGATTGCATGAATGACATAGTGGTTTAAGATGTCGCCAGGCCACTTCCTACTGCGCTGATTGTTATGGGTCCAAACTCTCATGGGATAAAATTTTGTGTGATTCACAAAATTGATGTTCTGTGTCTGTGTGCTTTGTGTTCATTTCAAATATATATGTGTAAAGTCCGCCGTGACACAGTATATAACTTCATATTCCTAACGCAGGAGTTGTCTTTTCAAAATCCTACCAATATTATAAATAAACGCGAAAGTTTGTAAGTATGGATGGATGTTTGTTACGCAAAAACTACTGAACGGATTTGGATGAAACTTTACAGTAACATAGCTTATACATCAGAATAACACATAGGCTACTATTTGCCGCGATAACTGACATACACGCGGGCGGTGCCGTGAGTAAAAACTAGTAATATAATAAATATCTCGTGTGACGTTGAATATGGCCACACTTCTCTAAAGTAAAGTATTATTCACTCTTCTACGAACACATTCAATAAGTTGTTCTAATCTGCAAATATTGGTATTGTTAGAACGATTAAACAATAAGAAGAACTTCACTACATGGGAAGTTATCAGAAATAAAAATAAGAAAAAACGTGTCAGATAAATACACAGACAAATATATATTATTTGCAGTGACGATAACGATCCTATGAAGATTATGGAAGTACTTAATATTTTTTTTAAATCTGATTATTTCTGATGATTATTCATATCTTGGAAAATTGCCTACATACCATCTTATTTTCAGCCTTCACGTTCATCAACACTGGTATCGTTCTTACAACCATTTTCCAACACACTGTGGATTCTAGTAATGGTTTCCGTCCACGTGGTAGCCTTGGTACTGTACCTTTTGGATAGGTTCTCCCCATTCGGTAGATTCAAGCTGGCAAATATTGATGGGACTGAAGAGGATGCTTTGAATCTTTCCAGCGCTATTTGGTTTGCTTGGGGAGTTCTATTGAATAGTGGAATAGGCGAAGGTACTCTTTCATTACATTATAATCTTTTATCATTATTTATATTGTTCGTAATAATAGCAGTCTCGGTATAAATTACTTTTGGAAAATTTCAGGCACTCCTCGAAGTTTCTCAGCTCGAGTGCTCGGAATGGTTTGGGCAGGATTTGCAATGATCATCGTAGCCTCGTATACTGCAAACTTGGCAGCTTTCCTTGTGCTCGAACGACCTAAGACGAAGCTAACTGGAATCAATGATGCTAGGGTAACAATATATTTATTTTGTACTAGCTGAACCCCGCGGTGTTACCTGCGGTTATTGTCGTACTTGTTGGACTAATCCCACCCACACGCCCACCGCTGTAACTCCTGTACACCAGGATCAACAGCAGTGACCCACGAACACATCGAGTTATGACACTCGGGAAGTCCCAGGAAAAAATATTAACTGTCTTGGAACCCGCAACGAAATTAATCAGAAGAAAAACAGGAGGAGTTGGAAATATGATAAGTCCACTTCCCTCCTTAGCAAAGCGGGAGACAAAATGAAGTCAAAATAGGCAGACACCTTTTTTTAAACCGGGAAGCACCACGGATAAACTATTAGGGGTCCTAAGTGAGCTATATTTGATTACTATAGTATGTATGGCAGAATCGCCTAAACGCACGGAAATTCACCGCAGTTGACACAAGATCCCCATAGTATACCGCCCCAGATGTCATTTGTAAGCTATTTAGCATTGTGTTACGTTCATTGTACCAAAGACTACACTCCCAGAGAACATGATGAGCCGACTGTTCACAGCTAGTATCGGGTGTTGAGCATTGACACAATGGTGAATCGACTAATTTAAATGAGTGTAGTTTGCTCTTAAAGTTACCGTGGCCCGTAAGAAATTGAGCGACACAGTGATCTACCTCGAGCCATGTCCTCGACATCCGTTCGCGAACAGATGGAAAGAACTGGTAGAGGTGGCGCCCCTTAGATGATTCGTCCCATCGTTGTTGCCATTCATCCATTAGGTCGTCATAGACATTGGATTGCTGTTGAAACAATCTTATGATTTTATCGCGGTCTCGTACGCCCAAAAAATCGCATTCCATGTTTTGTTTTGTAGAATAGTACATGGCTGCACGTCTTTGCACCTCGAGATCGACCGGAAGAACACCCGCCAACACCGGTAAAGCCTCAGTACTAACCGTCCTATATGCTTTGCATAAGAAGATTAATGCAAGTCGTTGGCCTTGTAGCAGTTTGCGACGGACAGCACCTACAGTCGCTCTATCGGCCCATACGGGAGCACCATAGCAAACAGCACCCAAATAAGTAGCTCCATATATGATTTTTAATGTATTAAATGAAAGACCCCATGTGGCAGTTGATATTCTCGTCAGAGCAAAGAAACTTTTTTTAGACTTTTCATTAACTGTTCTAATATGTTCGATAAATGAAAAATTTCTTTCTAAAACTAATCCCAAATAGCAAACCGAGGTTTTATTTTTAACAGTAACATTTTGAAATTTAATACACGGCGGTGATTTGAGGTTACCTTTCAGAAGTAGCTGGAAGGTTTTGTTTGGTGCAAAAGTCAAGCGATTACGTACACCCCATAGAGACACTAAGTTCAAACATCTATTAGCCAGACTCTCAAGCCCCGCTCTAGTATCAGATTCCACCAGTAATAAACCGTCGTCCGCATACGCGTTTAGAGTACATCCGGGTGGTATAGGTATTGTAAGAAAATCGTCGAAGCCTATATTCCACAAGTATGGACCTAGCACCGAGCCCTGAGGACACCCCATCGTAAGCGCCTTCGACACAGAATGATGCCCAAGTCTTAATTTTGTTGTGCCTTGTGTGAAGTATGAGGAGATAAGGGAATAAATATTTTTAAAGCATCCTCTTGATTTTAATTTTAGCAATAACATGGGCCACCACGCGTTGTCGAAGGCGCCAGATATATCTAAGAAGATACCTAAGACGTATTGAAACCTTGACTCGGTGACGGTTTTCCTTACAGATATGACCGCATCAGTTGTTGATTTTCCCAACGTAAATCCGAATTGTCTATCATGAAATTTAACTCCACCCGGTAGAAGACGAGGCACCACAAGACGTTCTAAAAGCTTTCCCAGCGATGGTAACAGTGTTATAGGTCGATAGGACCCAGGATCGTCCGGCGGCTTATCGCCGTGTTTTGGTATTATACGAATATTACCGCACCGCCAAACACTAGGAAATACTCCTTCCGCAATGCAACGTTTAAAAACTGTTAAAATCGTATCACCCGAGAGTTTACAAGCTTCTTTTATCATTTTATTTGATATTTTATTGTCGTACTGCGAGTTACGCTGCTGGACAACGCTAGTCTAAAAAAATCTATATCTATATACTCCCTATATCATCAGCTACCTAACAGTGAAAGCCCCATCAAAATTGGTTCACCCGTTCCAGAGATTACCCGGAAAAACCCGCAAAAATTGTAAAAAAAATTTAAAAGATATATGTTAATTTGAATATTACAAACATACACTCCAAATTTATTTATTTGTATAGATTGGAATAGTTTATGTTCATATGATTGATTTTTTATGGTCACTAGTTCAGTACACTGCTATTTATTACCTACATGTTCTCAATTATATGTACCGACATGGGTAATGTTTATTTATTATCTTTAAGGTTAATTTTCAGATTTATGGTGATTTTTTTGTTTACTTATAATATCACAGTCTATTTATCACTTTTCATGAAATTTATCTCTTTTTTTCAAATCATAGGAAAATTCAGAGAACATACCCAAATAATAATGTAAATCTGAATTAGTTAAGAGCATAGTATAGTATAGTTAAGCAGTGGATGGCAATAGGCTAAGTATATAGTATCTATAGTAATTTTAGTGATAATACAAAGAACTAGTTTTTGCCCGTTGGTATGGATTTGGTTGATGAAAATCTAAGATTAGTCAGAGTATTATAATGGGTATAAAACTTGTCATTCAATTTTGTGTTTTCCAGCTTCGCAACACGATGGAGAATCTGACTTGTGCTACGGTGAAGGGCTCGGCTGTTGATATGTATTTTAGGCGACAGGTTGAGTTGTCCAACATGTACCGCACAATGGAAGCCAATAATTATGATAACGCAGAACAGGCTATACAAGATGTTAAGCAAGGGTAAGTGTTTGAAATAATAATAGCTAATTAGCTGCTCGAGTAGCAAACAAATTGACAGAAGTTTGGAAGTTTCAAACTTAGATCTCGGATATTTTTCTGATTGGGAAAAAAAACAAAATTTTACGAGTTTCCCTCCCACTATAAACCTGGGTCCTTTAAGCGTCTCAATAGGCCGCCATAGTGTGGGTCACCATGCTGCATTGTCCCTATTCGCATTGAAGATGGTGCCCACGATTCCTGCATTCTGCTCATGCTTTCCACCAGGCAGAGCAGAGTCATTTTGGCAGATTAAATATAAAAAAAAACCCGACTTCAAG
Organism: Spilosoma lubricipeda; assembly: GCA_905220595.1. Taxonomy (NCBI): domain Eukaryota; kingdom Metazoa; phylum Arthropoda; class Insecta; order Lepidoptera; family Erebidae; genus Spilosoma; species Spilosoma lubricipeda. The sequence goes on from HG992295.1 coordinate 7,649,030, forward strand.
AACTTGTCGAAATTGAAATGGGACCACTCGGAAAGCACCAGCTTAGGTAGTGTTTTATTTTATACCGTTGAATAAGTCTGTTATATTATACATATTTACGTGACACGTTCACTTTGTAACTCACGATGCATTCTGATACTATCTAACCGATTTTTATGTTTGTACTAACTGACCCGCTCAACTTCGTTTGCGTCTCTCCATAAGAAATATTTTTTTCCCAATATTTTCGGTCCATACCCGGCTCCTACTGGTCGTAGAGTGATGTTACATAGCCTCGCTATCCAACAAAAAAACAATTGGTAAAAGTGGTTCAGCCGTTCACTCGTGATGTCGTGACCAAGGCAAATAGGGATTCATTTTTATATATATAGATAGAAGAAGATAAAGTGTGCCTAAGATAGGATTGTTAACATCACGCTTAGACCAATAGGAGTCGAGCATAATTGAAAAGAGACGCTAACAAAGCGTGGGTCAGCTAGTGGTCATATAATTTAATTGATTGGTTATAGGAAATTGATGGCATTTATTTGGGATTCTTCTCGCTTGGAATTCGAAGCGGCTCAAGACTGCGAATTGGTGACGGCTGGGGAACTGTTCGGTCGTTCGGGCTACGGTGTAGGTTTGCAAAAGGGCTCTCCTTGGGCTGATTTGGTAACCCTTGCCATTCTTGACTTTCATGAAAGTAAGTGCCTCTCGATGAAATAAATTTACGTGTGTAATTAATAGAACAGAACCAGATACCCAAAAAGTATTAAATGAGTAATGAGATGCAGAGCTCAGAGTGATTTTCTTTTGCTAGTAATTCGGAATATCCTTAAGATTCAAGTATGATAACTAATAGAAGAGATTTTAGATTATCGTTGGGATGGATGGATTTTAATTTAGTGATCATTTCATGATTTAGTAGGTATCTTAGTTTACAACTCTTATCTTTCGGGAATTGGCGTGGCATTCCCCGCATTTTTGAAAATAAGATCTTGATAGACAAACAGACGAACATAAAGCTTAACATTTCTTTTTGAATAAAGGAACCTTAAAAGCATTCATTTAAAAAATTAGGTATAGGGTAAAAAAATAATTATAATTTGAATTTACAGGTGGAATAATGGAGTCTCTGGATAATCTATGGATTCTGAGAAACAACATGTTGAACTGTGAGGAAAATGAAAAAACTCCCAACACGTTGGGTTTGAAGAACATGGCTGGAGTGTTTATACTTGTGTTGGCGGGTATTATAGGGGGAATAGTTCTTATAGTCATCGAGGTGGTGTACAAACGTCATCAGATCAAGAAGCAGAAGAGGCTGGAGATAGCGCGCCACGCAGCAGATCGATGGCGCGGCGCTGTTGAGGTAAACAGAGTAAAGGCGGAAGTAATGGCCGTGGACCACTTCGTCAACATCAAACAACAGTTAGAGAGTAAAATATAGTGTGCCTGCCTCACTGACGACTTATCTGCACTCGTGTATTTAAATCAGGGACAGCACTTCTAACATACCTTAGCGCCTTGTAGTGCTTAGGCTCATACGCGAGCAAAACATGTGTAGCCGTTGTAGCGTTGTACCCCTGGATATCAGGAAGCCTTATTTGTAAAATTTCTAATGTTTTAGAGCTCAATTAAATGCTTATAACTGGCTTAACGTTATAGTCGTTATAGACATCACACAAAGGTTAGCGCATATTTTAAATGTTACCATATCACTTATTTAGATACTTTCTTACATAACTTTAGATGTGTTTTAGGATTTGTTTAGGTGCAATATTATACTTACTTTTAAGTCTCTTTATGTACTAGTAGGTAATACTGTGGTGGTCAATAGAATTATTTACGTCGGCCACCACTGTATCAACAATAAGTAGGCATATCATACATTCGGGTCTCCGGTTAGCCATTCCCGATTTATTTATGTAAACGAAGTATTGTTACGACCAATATACAAGTTTTATTAAAATAAACATATTTCATGTTCATGCACATTCTTAATTTTTAATCACAATGAGTCCCCGCTGCTTTGTGGAGCTTACACAACAATTCGCTGGACACGGTAATTAGTTTATTGCTGTTGTAAGTAGTCACGCACAAATTAATGTCTAGTTACATGATTTTACAAACAATGAGATAGTTTACTGTACCTTTCAGAAACGGAGGTCGCTTCGTGCAGCCATTCTGCCATCGCAACGAAGGGCCAAGTCTAACGGTGTCAAGGAAGCGGGAAGTATCAGTCTTGCGGTGGATCGAGGAGCTAGACGACGTGATGAACCACGTGTCCCGCGTTACTTGCCAGCGTACACACCTGACGTGTCGCATCTTGTTGTCTAAGCTGTTGTTATTATGTCCTGAAGTAGACAGTATTTAAAGTGTTTAGTTATTTAAGCACATCTAGTCATATATCTAACCTAAGTTCGTGTTGACTAATGCCGAAATATAACTCCCACTACCTGCAAATGATAAATAGGGAATAAAATCAAGGATTACCCCTAATGAAATGTAAATTCGATGTTAAAATTACAATTTTTTACAAAAAAGAACCGACTTCAAGAACTGGATCAAATGTAATTGGAACCACACGGGAAGCACCAACTTTCAAATAAAAAAATAATCATCAAAATAGGTTTACCCAGTCGAAAGTTATGAGGTAACAAACATAAAAAAAAATACAGTTGAATTGATAACCTCCTTTTTTAAAGTCGGTTAGTGAGTGTAAAACCAAGTTGTTGATCTAAAATCGGTAACTTTTATATTAGTAAGTAAAGAAAATGTGTAAAACTCCAGAATAGCTGTGACTAATTTTTAATAGGGTTAATTATACCTACAAATGACTTTGTATTAAATGTTAGAGTTTAGAATATGCGACATTGTCCTATAATTATTATATTCTTCAATGTCTAAAGATATTCGTATATATATATCGTATACTTGTTACTTCTATATATAATATATACTTATATATAATTGAATACTATACTGTGGACTGTTATTATTTTGAAGTAGGTATTCATATTTAAAATTAAGTTACTTGTTAAATAAGTTAAGAGTTATTAATTTGAAGTATTTATGTAACAACAATAAATAAATATTTCCTTTTTTAACACAATTAAATATTTAATTTCTATTTAAGCTTCATCTGGCAGAGCTTCTTTCAGGCGTTTATATAAAAAATATATAAAGTCAAAACATGACATTGATATGCAGAAGAAACAGTGTGGGCGACAGGACGGAGCCCTGCGGTACTCCGGCGTTAATCGATTGAAAATCGGAGGCCGCACCGCAAAGGACTCTGATGCGGTGCTGGTGCAGAAATGCGGCAGTCCAGTTGTAGAGTTTGAGAGTCAAACCGAAAGCTGGTAGCTTGGAGAGAAGCGAGCGGTGTCAAACTCTATCAAAGGCATTGGCCATGTGGAGGCTGAAGGCTAAGGATTCCCCATGCCTGTCAATAGCCTCACCCCAAAGGTGTGTGACGTACTTTAGAAGATCACCCGTGGATCGGTTCGGTCTAAAACCATACTGACGATCATTTAGTAGGGAGTGATCTTCCAGGTAGTGGACCAGTTGTTTGTTTGTTTGTTAACCGCTCAAACACTTTGCAGATAATGGAGGTGACGGCTATCGGACGGTAGTTGGCAGGGTCGGAGCGGTCGCCTTTTTTGGATATGGGTTGAACATTCGCCTCTCTCCAAGCCTCCGGAACAGTTCCCGAGGAATATGACAGGCGATACAGGCGCGTCAATAAAGGACGCGGAGACAACTCTAGTGCACAGTTCTTAAGAACCACCGCTGGGATACCGTCGTGTTCACTGGCTTTCCGGACGTCGAGTGACCGAAGGCACGAACATCACTCAGTCGGATACGAATATCCCGCATCGTAGGGTCGCAAGTCGTAATGGTAGGCGGGTGCTTGCCGCGGTCATCGATTCAGGAGTTAGCCGCAAAAAGATCAGCAAGCAGTTTCACTTTCTCCTGCGGCTGATGGGCCAGCGATCCGTTTGGATATTTCAGCGGTGGTAGCGAGAGCTGGCAGAAGTTGGATTGGCTTTGGCCAATCGCCAGAACTTTCGGCTATACCATAGGGTACGCGACGATTTCTTGACCAAGCCGCGCGATGCGCTGAGCATCCGCTCAGATGTAAGCTTTCCTGCATTCCCTATTGGCTTTGTTAAACGCTGCTTTTAGTCGATCAATGTCAGGAGAGCAGAGAGCGCGGGCCCTGGTCCATGGACGGTAGGCCGATTGCTTTTGTGAAACATTGTGATAGATTTTTATCTTTGAAGCAGCGTTCAGCCCACGGGATGGATGCAAAATAATCCCGCATTCCATCCCAGTCTGCCGACGAGTAGTGCCATAAACGTCTTTTTGCTGCCACTCGTCGTGGAGGGACAGCAAGAGGCACCGTGGTGGAAACCAGGCAGTGATCGGAGGATCCCAGAGGGGTGAGCACCAATACACTACTGAGCTGGGTGACTCGTCAGCAGTAGGTCCAGCAAGGAAGGCGCTTGACTCGGTATGTCTCGTATCCTGGTGGGCTGGAGTACCAGCTGGGTAAGGTCATGCGTGATAGCGAATGCGTGGACAGTCCGAACCGCGCGGTCAGTTCTGGAAGATCCCAACCAGGACTCATGGTGGGCGTTAAAGTCTCCCAGAAACTTGGAGTTGTCAAAATTGGTGTGTCTGTTTGGAATATTAAAATAACCGCCTTTTACTAAACGCATATGTATGTGTACACGGTGCATATACCAAAATGTTTTTTTTTTTCAATTTTTGCATGTCCGTTTGTTTCGGCTAATCTCTGGAACGGCTATACCAATTTTGACGGGACACTGATCGCTGATGATATAAGGAGTAACTTAGGCTACTTTTTTTAGACTAGCTTAGTCCCGCATCGTTGCCCGCGGTTATTGTTGTACCGCGGGTAACATCGCGGGCTTCTGCTAGTATCTAATAAAAATCTTTAAAAATTAACGTATGCAAGTATTTTCCATCCAGATATTGCTCAAGTTGAGTATTTACTCGTAGTAGAAGTGTGTTCTATTCTTGAATTGTTTTTGTTTAATTTCTTATTTTAATAAAATTAAAAGCCATAATTTGCTTTTACCTGACTATTATTTTATACCAATCGTCGCATTAGGTTCTTATAAACACGAATAGTTTTTTTTTATCTATACACCTTAGACATTTTAGATACCCATTGGAATATTTTAAAAATGAAACACGATTTTCAACACATCTATATATTTACATTACAAGAAATTTAACAGTGCTATATGGGAATTATACATTGTACGTTCAAGAACTATAATGTTCTGAATATTCGTCTAAAGCAAGCCGAAATGTTATATTGCCAGGGTAAAACACAAAATAGGAATGTCTTAGGGAGCTGCAAGGTTGTAGCGCGACACCACACTGCGTCCAGCCAAATCTTTGAATCAATTTAAGTGAACATAGCATGGGATGCTGCCGTCGTGCACCACCCTTACAGCTAACAATGATTCCTTTAAAATTTCAAAAGTGTAGACGAAAAATACTAATCCAAAACATTTAATGACAACTTTCATAACATTAAGATTATTCAATATATATATTTCAAATAGAAACAATTGAATCTACCATTGCAACGTGTTCTTGTGCTTTAATAATACTGTAATGGACCAAAGATGGTGTCTAGTCCGGTATAAAATTTAACAGTATCAACTGTAGATAGTGGTTATCAGCATGGCCTAATAACTGGTAGCACCTTAACCGAAACACTTCAAAATCCTACAAACTATCTCTAAAATACATGTAACATCATGCTATGTGAATGAATTGTTATAATAAAATATTTTATATTCAATATAATATATATACGACGAAGAGATATTAGCAGGCGAAACTAATGCACAGTTAGGATAGAAGCACCTCTCTGTGTATATTAACAATAACCAAGAATCAGAAATTTACATGATATTGACATAAATTAGTTTATACATTTTCTGGCGACTTTTTTTAGGGATCGGGATCTTCCATTAATATACATTCTACAGAGATAAAATTGTACGCATTATTACGACATCATTAATTAGGCAAAGTAAAACACTTATTATTATATTATTTTAGTTCTACAAATTATGAACTGTTTAAAAGTAATTTGTTAGTAGTAACAGGTGTGTATAAAGTCACCGCTAAAAGTCTAGTCGGTGAATCTACGGTTAGGGTTGCGCCCGAACAGAGCTGTACGGATCTCAGGCAACAGCTGAGCAGCTATTAACTCCAGCCGGGACTCCAGGGTGTTGGAGATCTGCATCAAACAAAACGATTTATTTTATATTTTTAAATAGTAAACAGGTACCTACTAGAGAATACTTATAAAATATTTACTTATTGTGTTTGTTTTTTTTTAACTACTGAATGCTAGATTCAGTAGTTTAGTTGGATCAAGATGTAAAGACTGACATAAAGACTGGTTACACGTTTAGAAATTGATCAAGTTGAAGGGCCCTTGCTATCACCTAAAGTTGACACTAAAATGCAGTTTCTTTCATTGACTTACAAACTGTACTTGGAAGTTACTGAACAAGTCTTACCTTAATGCGTCCTCTGGCAGCGATAAGTTCAATTCCACCAGCGGTGTCAGGAGAAAGGAAGTTTTCACCGTCAATCTTCAGAACAGTGTCCTTCTTTATCTTCTCTTTGTAATCTGCTTGAGCTTTGCTTAACACTGACTCAACCAGACATTTGTCTACTTGACGTACACGGATGGTCACTGCAGCCTCCATAAGCTGCAATAGTTTGAAAGATATATTCCCTATTAGATCATGTTTTATTGATTTAATAAACACATGCACTCACCCGAATTGCTTTACATTATAAAATGTATTAATAGTTCTAGCAATAATACATACTAACCTGGAAGAGTGCTTGTACAATCAGTGTGATGAGTAGGTCTCCGTACATTTTGACATCCTTGGGCACCTCAGCCAGGCGTTTTCTAGCCTCGTCTAATAGGTTACGTACATGGTCTTCACGTACTTTCAGTACCTTGAGACGGGCTTGGTTCAGCATGTTCGATGATTGACTGTCAAAGAAGATTAATTTTAAGAGACCGTTTTGATTTATAAATGAATTCTCATATGAGGGATGCGATATTATAACGAGACTCTCAATTTATGGATACACAAAGTTTTCAACTATAGCACCTTAACTACTTAACCGATTTTAATGCATGAGGTGTCAATAGATTCGTAAAGGTGGCCCGGGTGGCATGGCCCATTTCAATTTTCTCAAAAAAAAATACATAGAGGCGTTATAAATTATTTTATTTTTTCTTGTTACTATATTATGTACTAGCTGAACCCCGCGGTGTTACCCGCGGTTATTGTTGTACCGCGAGTAACGCTGCGGGACAAATTTAGTCTAAAAAAAGTAGACTAAGTTACTCCCCGGATCATCAGCTACCTGCCAGTGAAAGTGCCGTCAAAATCCGTCCAGCCGTTCCAGAGATTACCCGGAACAAACAGACAGACAGACAGACAAAAATTTTTTTAACTACATTTTTGGTATATGTACCATGTATACATACATATGCATTAAGTAAAAAGTGGTTATTTTAATATTACAAACAGACACACATTTTATTTATTTGTATAGATAACACAGTACATTAGTCTTTATGGCACCATATCATATAACAAAATATTGTTTTTTCTTATTTTGACTTTGATTTATAAAGACCTTATATAAAAATAGACTGGAAGAGAATGCCCTGGGCATTAAGTCCGCCGATGTACAAATTTAGTGCATAAAGTTTAAAAATAAAAAAAAAAAAAAAAAAGTGTCAAAAGGACATAATATAATAATCATTGTTCATGCTTATTTTTCGTAATCAAACATTTTACTTTCTATGCCAATAGACATAAATAACTTGTTCAACAATATTCAGTATGGGACTGTACTCTGCCTGATGGAAAGCATAAGCAGAATCCAGTGGTGGTGGCCACCATGCTCATTGTAAATGCAGACATTATAACAATGCAGCATGGTGACCCACACCATGGTGGCCTAGTCATGCTTCAATTAGGGTACCAAGAAAAAATTTAAAAACTGTAGGACCATTACCATTATGTAACTTAAAAAAAATTTAAAAAAATTAACAGCCTATGTCACTCAGAGGGACCAGATCCAGTAATTATGAAACTATTGACACCTTATTCATTAAAATCTGTTCAGTAGTTTAAGCACTATGGTGCAACATTCAAACATACATAAACTGCCAAAACTTTTATCCTTCTTTTTGGCTAGTTGGGTAAAAATGATATCCTTGTCTTCATGGGTGATCTTCACACGTCTTCACTCTTCACTCATCAATTGAAACATAGCAAGATGAAACTAACACTAGATCCTTATTAGTGTTTGATTCAGAGAAAGACCATTTTATCACTGATAACACAATTATATGTATGTAATCAATGTTATCATTCTATTGAGCACTGTAAAACATATTATTCTATGTGAATAGCTGAGTTACTGCATTTGTATAATCAAATCAACCGCCTTGTTCGTCTAACAGCTAGTTTTTCTTCCAAGAAATTATTTTAAGAGCACTTTTGGGAAAGGATTCTTGGAAAGTCTTAAACTAGAAGTCAGAATATTTGAATATTCTAGTGCAACTGAATTCAGGCCACCCTCAGGGTTGTAAGTGTCTAATATCAGTTGCTCTATGGAAAAACTGATATTCTTATTGGGAAAACCAATTCTTATTGGTAAAAACAAATCTTATTGGTAAAACGGATTCTTATTGGTAAAATTTTATAATAATACTATTAATACATATACATACATAATACATACTCAGTGTTAAATACATTGAAGGTGCTATTGGTGCAGTTTTTAGTGACCCTTACTGCCAAGTCAGAGGTTGCAGGTTCGATTCCTATCCAGGTTAATATTTGTATGATGAACATGATCATTTGTTCTGTATCTGGGTGCAATTTATCTTTAACTAGCTGAGCTCTGCGTTGTTACCCGGAGTACAACAACAACCATGGGTAATGCCACCAGGCTCTCTCCACCTCTCTTATGATTGCAAGTTAAACATACAATAACTCACAAATTTTAACAAAAACAAACCAGACTTCCAGAATTGGACCAAAATTGAAATGGGACCACACGGTAAGCTTTCAATTAACCAAAGAATCATCAAAATTGGTTCATGCAGTCGAAAGTTATGAGTTAAAAATAAAAAATACATTCCAATTCATAACCTCCTCTTTAACCGACTTCAAAAAAAGGAGGAGGTTTCTCAATTCAACCAAAAATTTTTTTTTTTCCTTTTTTTTTATGTGTGTGTTATGTTGAAAACTTCGTCGTTTATGAACTGATTTTGTTGATTCTATTTTTAATGGAAAGGTGATGTCCCAACGGTGGTACCATGATAAGGACATTAATATCTGATGATGGCATCCAAGAGAAATCGAGTCGAACCTTGAAGTCGGTTTTATTTTTGTTAAAATTCTACTTGTTTGAAGTTAGTAAAAAGTAAGTCAAAAGCCCGCTAAGTGACCTAACTATACAGGATAATAGCTCTGCAAAGAGTAGGAAAACTTGACATAAATCCTATGCCGACCTATCTAGCCAGTATGGTATTAGTCATAACCTTCTTTCTTAAGAGAAAACCATGTTCAGCAGTGGACAAATACTAGTACTGATGATTGAAGGCTACTGATGATTATGACGATATACAAAAACTTATTATTTCTTTTATGGCTTGTTGTGGTAGAAACATGTGAATGATGATTTTATTACGAGTGGATCGAATGTATGAGACCTTATAATTCTTTGTTTAATTCATAAAGTCATGCTTAATCATTTCAATTAGGCATATAAATGCTTTTATAAAATAACCATTACTTTGTAATTTATGTTTTCAAGTATAAGCAGTTAGATCACATGATCATGTCATGTTTTATCAATTTGGTAAGTATGGTAACTTTTCTCTAATTTTATATGAAGTACATGCCATGCAAAGCAATTTTCTTCGAAAAGACTAATAAAATCTGTTAGGTAATTCTACTGAGAACTGGAAAACCAGTTTAAGACTACAGTACCTTTATATACACTACAGTAATAAAATAGATGAAATTATGTCAATGATAAAATTTTAGTTACATAGAAATCTATAGGTAACTTATATATTAAAAAATGGTCATGAGATAGACACAGATAGACAGAGGAACCTACATTTTTTTTTGGAGTTCAACTTGTTTTTCCTTCTTTTCATAATATTCCATGATCTTGAGGCGCTGCTGTTGGACAAGACGACCTTTCTCAATGTTGAACTCCTCCTCGGCCTTAGCATCGATTTCTTCGGCTTTTTCATTAGCCTCTTGTTCGATGAAGGCCATCATGTGCTTGATCTAGTGACAAAAAAAAGGAGTATCTCAATGGAAAAGACATTTTTCAGGCATGAAATATCATTAGCGACCTTCTGAATAAGATGGATCACTTCTTCTTCGCTCGCTCATTTTGGATCAATTATTCTGACAAGTCCCATGTCGACAAAACGCAGCGTAGATCATTGCATTTAGCTACATAACAATTTATATTAACGTACCTGCTTTTGAACATCTGCATCGCTGAGCGCCATGGCTGTTGGTTAATATTTAGCACCACTAACACGAAAAACAACCGATAAAGAGCCAGAAAATTAAAAACTGGCTTGAAGAAGTAAGTCGACGCCTACCAGACGTGCTCCTTCATTGAACAATCATATGATCCCGGTGTTGCCAAGAATTTCTTGCATAGACAATAAAATCGATTCCTATTGCTTTATTCGATTCTTATAAGATTTTAAATACTCTTATTATTCATCACAAAGGCAGATATTTTTTATTAATCACAATAAATAACTTAATAAATAGCTACTTATTGAATACTCTTGCTTTATAATTTTAATACAATTACAGTAAACATAATTTTATCAGGTTTGATAACTTTTTACGAAGTTCTCCCATAGTATTAAAACTACGTTGTACGTCAGTTTTATTAATGTAACTAAACAAATATTGATAAGAAAATAAAAAGAGACGTATTTATTGCATCAACAATGTTAAAATAGAAAACAAAGATGACATAGCTCAAAATGTTTTTAATCGAATCAGAGAAATCAAAAAACGTGACTGATACAAGATTGATTGTCATAGACAAATAGAAATGTGACACATAAAAAATTACGACACAAAAGAGAAATTTTGTGAGGGCGCCATCTTCGCTAATGTTGCAACCCAGTTAGAACTACTCAACTTTGTTACTTTTATAGCAAAATTTTAATATCGATTTATTTATTTTTATTATCGAAAGTTATTAAGTTCAGAATACACTTCAACGGCACTGCCAAAGAGGAGCGTGCAAGTATTATGTCTAGTTTGGTAGACAATGTTGTTAGGGGTCGTGGGTTTGATTCCCATTCAGCGCAAATGTTTTGTTCTGTATCTGAAAAAATAAGTAGTAAAGAAATATATAAGTAGTAGTAGATTAAGAATGACGAATTCAATAGTGCTACTTGCCTTTACAATATTGTATAGAATTATATTTATTTTGTTATTTGTAGACATAACGACGTAGACTTATTTGATTTATCCCCTAAATATTCCACACAGCATTTGGTAAAAAATTGAGCAAAACAAATTCTGGATTCAAATGAAAAAAACAATTCAAAATAAACATTATCATTAAATTCAAACCGACGTACTGGCATAGATCTACAGGGGCTATGAGTATTTGCAGCAGCTTTGACAAAGATTCATCACTGAATAAAACTCATCGCCACTACCACAAAACAGAAAGTTAAGTAGAAGTGTTATGTGTCATAATTTACAGCGGAACGACTGACGCCAAACAAATAAAAGGACTATTTAATATTGCACACTAATAACGAATTGCTTTCATTTGATGTTTGTATTTTGCTCAAAACTGACCTACAATACATCAAGCTACACGTTTAATAATATTTCTTCTCGCGTAATGTTAAGAGCTATTTTACCATAGGGAAAGAAGAACTTACAACGTTTCGTAATCTTGAAAGTAAGAATACTTCATTGCAAGCTATTCAATAACAGATGGCGTTATTCTAAATGCACGCAATTATAACTTTAATGTGTTTAGGAATAAATTCGATATTTATGTCATTCTTCGGCATGTATCGCTACTCGATTAGCGTTGTAGCACATATTAGAATATTATCAATAATATCGATACGTAACTTCAGTTTGGACAGAGCAGAATATAAAACATGAATTGAAGGATATCCGAGGAGGTAACATTATATAGGTAAGGAAGCTAAACAATAAGTACTTGCATAATAACGTTTATTAATTTTAAGAATCTGTATTAGAATCATAATTCTACTAATCTACTAATATTATAAATGCGAGAGTTTGTAAGTTTGAATGGATGAATGTTTGTTACTCTTTCACGCAAAAACTACAGAGCGGATTTGGATGAAACTTTACAATAACATAGCTTATACATCAGAATAACACATAGGTTACTATTAATAACCGCGATAACTAATATAAACGCGGGCAGAGCCGCGGGCAACAACTAGTAATATTACATGTAATAAATACTGTTTAGGTACTTAATGAAATTCAAAACAGTGGTTCCTATATAATTAATATTTGGTATAGTATATACCTATATTAGTAGATTTTAAAATGTTTAAAAAATAACTATATTCATTTTTTATATTTTAGGATTTACACAGTATCAATAATCATAAATTGATTGCACTGAACAAAAATGCATATGTAGTCTATACTTATAAAATAGTGAGTCCTGACTGACTGACTAATTCATCATCGCCGAGCGTAAACTATGATAGTTACGGCTATGAAATTTGGTGAGTAGGATCGTTTTATTGAGTAGACACCCACTAAGAAAGGAATTTCGGAATTTCTACCCCTAAGAGGGTGAAATAGGGGTTGAAAGTTTGTATGGAAGTCCGTCATTTTTTAAGTTAGAAACCTGAAACTATATTTTTGGGCTGCTGATTAAAAATGAGTAAACACGTAATTCAGCGTTTCTGAATATTCTACCCCTAAGGGGTGAAATAGGGGTTTACATTTCGCGTTTAGGTTAGTCTGGAAGTCCGACATTTTTAAAGTTCGAAATATGAAACTTTGTTTTTGGGCTACTGACTAAAAATGAGTTAATACGTATTTAAGCGTTTCTGAATATTCTACCCCTAAGGGGTGAAATAGGGGTTGAAAGTTTGTATGGAAGTTCGTCATTTTTTAAGTTAGAAACATGTAACTTTATTCATGTGCTAAGGACTAAAAATGAGTTAATACGTATTTAAGCGTTTCTTGATATTCTACCCCTAAGGGGGTGAAATAGGGATTGAAAGTTTGTATGGAAGTTCATTATTTTTTAAGTTAGAAACATTTAACTATATTTTTGGGCCAGTGCCGGATTAAGCCAGCGCGGGGCCTGTAGCAAATTTGGCCAAGGGGCCCTAGGTTTGCTCTAGAATCTCAAGTTTATGGTATTTCGGTAATTTTTTCGAACATGTTTTTCTATTGCCGGTTGCAGTTGCGATTTGATTGAAATGTCGAGAACTAGTTCCTAAATTTAGCTATATAATGCAATCGTACTTTTAAATAATTTTCTTCTATTAGTAACTTTATTAGATTCACTTTATGGTGACGTATTTGACCATTCGTAAGTTTAGTCAATTAGTACGAAACACATTAATTACAGTTAGTTTGCCCAATTAAAAGAGGACAAATTCGAAAAAAACTGATGATTTCACTATTGTTTTTCAGTGCGCATACATACAGAAAAGTTTTTGTTAAGTATTTAATAAAACAAAACTATTTTAAGTTTATTTATAACAAATAAACTATTCTGGATAGCTATAGGCGCTATAGCTATAGCTCGTATTAAAACGAGCAGAAGTTAAATATCAAACACTTTCAATTATAAGCAAATGATGCTCTACACTCATCAAGATAAAATGATTAAGTCCTTCTTGGCCCATTGTGTTCCATAACTCATATTAATGCGTTTTAATGTTGAAAAAGAACATTCGCCACTGCAATTAGTCATCACGAGAGACAAGTAAATTCTCAAGGCAATTTCTTTTGGTTTGGGAAACATGACTCCAAAGAATTATTTAATAAAAGTTTATAAAATTTCAGTTTCAGAGACTCTTATTTGTTAATATCAATGACGGTAGCCTCATATGATTTCAGCAACTCCGCGAATTGAACTAATTTGTTGCCCAGGCTGATGTCCAAATCATCTTTGTAAGCATTGACCATTATTGAGAATTTTTCCAAAGTCAATTTTCCAATCAACCACGCATTGCATGTCCATACCAGATTAACCTGTTGCTTCTCAACTTTCCACCCAAAGGCGCTAATTTCAGACTTCCTCTAATGTAGTCATTTTTCACCTTATCTATTCTAGTCACACCATAAATGCATCTCAACATTCGCATTACAACTACAGGCTGGCGTTTCTGATCCGTTTCGTTTATTGGCCAACATTCAGATCTATGCAGGACGGCAGGTCTACTGATCATTTTATGTATTTGCCTTTAACGTTAAAGGGAGCTTGGGATCGCAAAAAGTTCCTGTTACCTGCCGCCACTTATAAGTATTTATATCAGTTGTCTAGTACCGATAATACAAGCTCTGCTTAGTTTGGGAGTAGATGGCGTTGTGTGTTAGATGTCCGATGTCTGAATGTTTGAATGTTTGAAAAAAAAAACTATGGGTGGTTCTGGTAGATGCGGTCTTCTCCATAGACACAGTGCGGGAACCGCGTTTGACTAACCGCTTATACCGTTCTCTGAGAATGCCCTTTGCGCGGCCTTCTTTATGCGTCAAAACCACAGTCACGACCAGTTTTCAAGTAAACTATCGGAAACACTCATCAAAGAGCCATCCATTAGCGTCCGATAAGTCATGGAACGGCTAAATCGGAATACGCTAGTATTATGACGTTTATGACGTTAAGATCCGTTCAAAACACGGCACCCTATCGTACCAGCTGACGCAGATGATGTCCATAAAACATACTTTGGAGATCACGTCCGGTCCGGTAACAGAGCGGGTGGGATTGAGCGAAGTTTAGAATCATCTTAGTCCACCTGGCCTGTGACTGGTCCAGGTACAGCACTCAGTTCAGGCGCTGGAAATCGCCGAATGACCTCAAAGGCTAAACGCGCAGGCCTGGCGATAGTAGCAAAAACAGGCTAGGGTACCATTAGAGGCAGGACCATGGTACCACACACATATTGTTCAGGGAAAAGGCTGTCCACTAACCACTTCCTTCAAGAAGCTGGGCGTGAGAAGCTCAGACAGAGGGAGGGGTGTGATGCGCCGAGACGGCAGCTAAGGGAGTATCGAAAGAGGATATGAAAAGAGCAGGGTGACATTAAATTATAGGTTAATAGGGGCGGCAAAAATTTAATAACCTACTGGCAGCAAATCTATATATCCGCCACTGAATGCCACATACTAAACGAGGCTCTCTTTCGTCTTTCAAAGCCTACTACAAAACCTCTCGGGGTACCCTATCATACGCCATTTCTAAATCAACAAACACCAAACGCAAGTTTTTGTGCGCCTGTCTGTATTTCTCTCACAATTATCGAATTGCAAATATAGCATTTGTAGGCCCGGCAAAAACCCAAATTAGTTTCTACATATTGCACTTTTCTCTCTCATTCTTCTCTCAATAACTTTCTCGAAAACTTTCGTTCTAAGTGGAATGAGCTTTATTCCTCTATAACTGCCACATTCTTGTACATCTCCTTTGATTTTAAAGATGAGAAGAAGAAGAGACAAGCGAACTTGAATACCGTTCATCCGGGATTACCTAATGGCATGCAAGATACTTTACACTTATTTAAACTTATTTTTTTACGGTCAATGGGCGTTGGAGTGCGGGGCCCCTCAAAGCGCGGGGCCCGAAGCATTTGCTACTCTTGCTACGTGGCTAATCCGGCACTGTTTTGGGCTACTGATTAAAAATGAGTAGATACCTGTTAAAGGTTTTTGGATATTCTACCCCTAAGGGGTAAAATAGAGTTTGACATTTCGCATATAGGTTAGTCTGCAAATCTAGAATTCTATTCCTAAAGGGGTTAAAATATGGGTCGAATGTTTGTTTGTAAGTTCTTTTATATGGGCTATTGATCAAAAATAAATAAAGACGTTTAAATACATGAATAAATTACTGAGATATACTTTTACACAGTTTTACTTAAATACATATAAGCAACTTCTACGCGAGCAAAGCCGCTGGCAACAGCTAGTTATAGTATAATTGATTAGTTAAAGTTATTGGCATGTATGTGTATGTATATTGATGTATATGTATGTGTATATAAATAAGTATGTATGTTTCTAGTTATATTCATTAGAAAATTATAATTCTTCAAAATTACCGCTCCGTCAAATACTGTCTCTCCGATAAATTTTTATCCATCCTAAGGTTGCCTGGAAGAGATTGCTTTAGAAAGAAGGCCGCCCTTTGCACATTACACTTATACGTATTCTATAACCCGTTTATAAGTATGCATATCGATAAAACCAAGTGTGTGTGCTTAAGCTTAGAGGATAAGGCAATAAAATTAAGTGTGGGCTGTAAAACATCAAACTAAATCTCATTGATCTCACTATTTAAAGATTAGTTTGATCATACATTTTTTAATTTTATTTAAGTTGAAGAATATCGTGAAAATAAATAATTGGAATAAAAATTTCATACCCATTAGATTATCTGAAAAGTATATTTTAAATAAAATAAAAAGTTACATGACTAAAAAATAATTGCAGCTTTCCGTCCGCTTTCAGCAATATGGCCGCCAGTTGTTTAGGGTAATGTGGCGTTCGACAAAACTGAGTGAAATTGTTAAAATATTTATAAGTGACGTAAAGATGTATAAAGTTTTCAACGTTTTATAGCAGTGTTTCCCGCAAAGACGGTCTCGAGTATCTTTTCAGTTCGTCTTAAAAATTTTGAATGCATATAAATCGTAATCTAAATTGGACAGTCAACAAACTTTTGTTTATTTCATTGGAGTGGATTTATTTGTTTCTACAGGGAATATTTGATTATGAACCATTTGGACTGATACTTAAATAGTGGAACAAGGACTGACGTCGATACATTAGGTAAATATTTGGAATTTATAATGAATTGTGTAAACCAATAACGGGTCGCCATTGTTTGACAGGAGACGAATAACCATAGTAAAAAGCCAGATAAATGTATAATACCTATTTCATCTGTTGTTATTAGCAAAACGTTATCTTGTATTTCCTATCATAACAGTGTATAACTCAAATGAATATTTTTGTTAGCCTCGTCTCACAAATATCATTTATATCAGAAACAAGTCCTAGCCCACATAGTAAAGGTATTGTATATTTTGTCGAATACAAAAGTTAAGCACTTCATATTTTTATGAACATAAGTTAGATCGATTTAATTTTTATAGGGTTACTGTTCCAATAAGAGTACATTTTTACATAGCATAAAATGAAGTTGTTTAAGCTGTCTGTTCGCTTAGATCTTTTAGACTACTCGACGGATTTTAATGCAACTATCAGCAATAGATAGTGATTCAAAAAGAAGGTTTATATGTGTCATACATGTGTATTTTAGTAGAGGAAATCTGAAATTTCAAAGACTTCCAAGCTGGGCCAGATCGCTAGTAGAAAATAATTTTCAGTTTTTAGATTACTAACCCCTCACTTCTTAAATTTGTCAGTATCTTAAACATTGACTGTTTTCTATAGGCTTACTTAGAGCAAGTAAATGCCTTGCCTAGCTGAATGCAATACACTCATGTCCAGTCAAGATATTGGAAAGTTGATTTTGAAGTATCGAGTTGGAAGACTTTTGAAAAAGAATTTATTTAGCTCTCTTTATGAAATGTTAGTATTTATGTAGATGTATGTATAATTTGTGACCCATTTAATAACTTGGTGTTTTGTACAATGCTAAGTAGTGCACTATCTCTTAAGAGACAGCTATTCACCTAGATCAAAAGATTGGATCTCAGGCTGTGTTTTTACAATTATCTTTGGTAATGAAATAAACTGTTATCATTGTAAATAAGTTCTTGTAATTGACTGCCTTGGTTGGGCAGCATTAGTGTTTGCGACAGCTGTTCTCAAACTCGGGTTCAATTCCCGGGTCGGACCAAATGTTTGTATGATCTGCATACATTTGTTTTAGAATATGGGTATTTTCTATATATATAATATGTAGGTATTTACAAAAAAAGTATTTATGTACTTATATCAGTTGTCTAGTACCCACAATACAAGCTCTGTTTAGTTTGGGACTAAATAGTGTTGTGTGTTAGATGTCCAAAATATTTATTTATTTAAATTTCATGGCCTTAATTGATTTACACCATTACAGATCCTATTAAAGTCAATCTTTACATAGTATGTAATTTAGTAGCTTCTGCTATCTGTTCTCTTGGTCTTTTAGACTACTCAACAGAATATTATGCAGTTCTCAGCAATAGAAATAGTGATTCAAGAGGAAGGTTTATAAGTATGACACATGCAAATTATAGCAGAGGAAATCTGAAAATTTCAAAGATATCCATGCCAGCACATTGTTTTGTTCATTACATTTTCTTATTAAAAGTTGTGAAAGCATGGAGTAGTTTCTAATGACACAAGTCATGATAAATCATTACAAATATGTTACAAAATAATTTTAGGAACATTATTACAGAAATCATGTTACATTGATATTTTAATGTTTAAAAATTATTGCAGGTTATGGCAAACTTGAATTTTCAACAAGCACCTAGAAGCCTAGCGAGCGGCGGTGTGGGTAGTCGCGTCAGCTCAGGGCTAGTGGGCGGCGTGTCAGGCCATGTGACGCCTACCTTCGGAGGCGCCCTGTCGCCAGGTCGAAGCACTAGTGTTATGCCTGGGGGTGCTCCACCCTCTATGGCATCTCGTTCAACACTTTTCGGCCAGCGAGCATTTGCTGACCGTAGAGTACCCATGCCAAACACATTAACTCAACCTCATTCAAATTCCATGGTAAGATAATAAGCATCACATTTAAAATAATGAATTCTTAAAAAGCCTTTACAATAATGTGGGTAGTTGCATATTATGACTTTCTATTATTTTTATACCCCCATGTTACTGTTACTTAAAGTGTTTCACACACTGTTCTTATTCTTTTTGACCCATTCCTTTTGAAAAAGAAATAAATTCTTTTGTGCATTATTGCTGTAATATAAATATAATTGACAAAATGGTGTATCAGGTTGGTTCCCTTCTTTCATTTTAATGCTTGTCAAGAATGTGTGAAAATAAATTACATTTTCAAGTGTCAACGGTTTTGCGATGAATTGTTAATTAGTTTTGTAAAGGATAACGCACCTCCTTTCTAAGTAGAGATCTATGTACAGCAGTGAACTGTTAAAAGCTGTAGATAAACTAAAGGAAGGAAGGAAGGAAGAATAATAAAAGTAGAGTTATTTGAAAAAAAAGCATACTATTTTAGTATGCTTTTTTTTCAACTGTAGGTTATAACAACCTGTCAAATGTTCTAAAGGATTCAAATAACACAGAAAGGATTATAAGTTTGTTCACTTTTTTATTTTACTGTTAAATAATTGAACTAAATTATAAATAATAATTGAACTAAATCCTACTAATAGCCTACTAATATTATAAATGCGAAAGTTTGTAAGGATGGATGAATGTTTGTTACTCTTTCACGCAAAAACTACTGAACGGATTTGGATGAAACTTTACAGTAATATAGCTTATACATCAGAATAACACATAGACTACTATTTGCCGCCATAACCGACATATACGCGGGCGGAGCCGCGGGCAACAATTAGTTAAAAATAATCTGATTTGAGGAAGCTACTGTGTTAATATCTATTACGAGTTTTACTTATATATACATACTAGTCGTATATGTCAGTTATCGCGGCAAATAGTAGCCTGTGTTATTCTGATGTATAAGCTATATCACTGTAAAGTTTCATCCAAATCCGTTCAGTAGTTTTTGTGTGAAAGAGTAACAAACATTCATCCATCCTTATAAACTTTCGCATTTATAATATTAGTAGGATAGAATATTAGGATTCAATGGATACTAGTATTGCAATGGACTATTATATTGATATATTGAATTGTTTGTGAACAGTCGAGTATGGGCAACCTGTCTCGATTCAACCCAGGCAGTAATTACCACTCAGTTTTTGGCGAGGGTGGTGACACATCGACGCCTCCGCTATTGGACCTTAGCGAGTTCCCGTCACTTACGGCACGTGGGGCAGGAGACCAGGCCCCTGCTGCTGCACCACCACCCCCAGGCTCTAAACCTTACGGTCAGACCATTTCTTAGTTACTCTTAGCAGTTGTCTTAAATATAGTAGATTCTCATTGGATGTTGCTTAAACAGTGGGTATGGTGAAGCAGCCTACATCAGAGCAGTCGGAGTTTACGATGTCTTCAGAGGACTTCCCGGCGCTTCCTGGCACGTCGAGTAGTGGAGGAGCAGCACCTCAGCCACCTTCAGGTCCTGCGCCTCCGCCGCCCGATTTTGCCAATCACAACGCCGACAAGCCTAGGAAAGGCATACAAACTTCACCTGATGGTAAATATCAATTTCTTTTTTCATTTCAGAATTCAAAATCCCATAACACTAATGAATTTGATTGTTGTTATTTATTGTTCTGTTTTATTTATTTATCCTTGCATGCTACATAAAATGTTATATTGTTGTTATATTATGAAATTATTCTAGATAATAATGAACTGAACTACACCTGACATGTAATTTTTTTGTCCCTAAAGTTGTCAGTCAAGGAGCACATACGGAATTCTATGGTGTGTATTTTATTATTAGGATGGACATGTATTAAAGTAGCTTCTGTAGTGTATATGTCTATTGAAGCTTTTTTAATATATTGTCTAGATATTCCATTGAAGTTATTTTTATGTATCCGAGCAGTCAATTAATAGTGTTATGTTTTTAGGTAAAGTAACGAATATACCAGAGACGATGATACCAAATCAATTTGGTATTGTGGGACTGTTAACATTTATCCGAGCGGCAGAGTCGGATCCCAGTTTAGTTTCGTTGGCGTTAGGGCAGGATCTAACTGCACTTGGACTGAATCTAAATTCCCCAGACAACCTTTATCTCACTTTTGCTGGACCTTGGGCGGACACGCCTTGCAGGTGAATTATAAAATTATGTATGAAACGATTAACGAAGTACAAATGATTATCTTGCTATAAACAGAACAGTAGAATCGAAAGTGACCTTATAAGTATACTATCACACCACTATAACTTATCTCATAACCTTTATAAAGAATATACAATGTTATTTGGAAGTGTGTTATGCTCGACTTGTTTCGGACTCGTCCTTTATTCAAGGGTTGAGTCTACTTGAGATCAGATAGTCGAAGACAGGCCTTGAACAAATACAAACCTGCCTAAAACCGTATATTGTTTATAAAAAAATTATACTTCTCATCATAGTTATTATTTCATTATACCTTATTATTCTGTTTAAACTTATGCATGAAAATTATACTAAAAGATATCTGTCATTCAGGCACAACTTAGATGTACGGAAATCATTTTCATATTTAAATTTTAATAGCTTATAAGCGTTGATATCATCTATCAATTGAAATATGTTCATTTCAGACCACAGGACATGGACTATCACGTGCCTCCCGAATATTTAATTAATGGTTCTATTAGAGAAAAACTAGCACCTCTACGACTGAGTCGATATAAGGAAGACCTCTTATTTTATTTGTTCTACTGTTTCGTGGGTGACGTGCTGCAAATTGCAGCTGCAGCCGAACTGTGAGTTTCCCTTTAATATTAAATTTAACATTACCTACTCAGTGCACTCTCTGATCTTTATATATATAATTCTTCTGTGAGTGTGTATGTCACTGAACTACTCTCAAACGACTGGACCGATTTTGATGAAATTTTTTGTGTGTGTTTAAGGGGATCTGGGAATGGTTTAGATTCACAATTTTGTCCGCTGGACAATGTTTTTTTAATTTATTAGTAGTTATGGCAAAACGACGTTTGCCGGGACAGCTAGTATACTTATAAAAACATTTTTACAAAAACTGACGGTATTGAGATGATATTTTATACCATACGTACATACGAAAATGTTAAATAAATATGTGTATAGTGCAACTTCTTGTATAAAAAACAGCAGAATATTGATTCATGCTTCTGTTACTTCAAGCTTAGCTTGAATTGCAAATTCTTGTGCTACCAAAACCTATATTGAATGTTACACTATATTATATAAAAGTTGTAGTAAATAGGAATATATATAAGGTATCGTAAAAACTACACGTCATATGCAATTATTCAAAATATTTCCATTTTAACATTGTCGAAGTATGTAATGAATTCTGATTCGTTTTTTTGTTAGTGCCAAACACTTAATTTAGTTCTTATTCAAAATCTTTCTGTCTTATGTTTCTGAGGTATCAGTTTTGTGTGACTACTATCTAACCCATGCTGTCCCAATGTTTTGTTCTATAAGTTATCGAAATAACTAAGATAAAAGTAGTGAGGTGTCTTGCCAGAGTAAGGTAGTAACAGTCTTTTATATGTTATAGATACAATCGTGAATGGCGATATCATATGGAGGAAAAGGTGTGGATCTCTCAAGCGCCGGGCATGCCGATGGTAGAAAAAACTTCAACGTATGAACGTGGCACATATTACTTTTTCGATGCGCACAACTGGCGTAAGGTATATACGATACTTTTTTAGATTTACCTGTACAATATATACTTATCTAGATACAATTTGAAGCTAAATAACATGGGTATCTATCTGTCTGATAGCTGTAGTATTTGTATAACTGATAACATACCTTTCAAATTATACCCCTAATAACTTAAATGATTGCACATTAGCTATTTTTTATCAACATAAAATTATTATTATTTTGAATGTAATGCCTAGGCATTATTGGAGCGACATAGTCATAATTGTGGCTCTGTAAGCTCTGTAAATAAAAACAAAAAAATAGGGCTCGCTAATGCCAAATTAAGTTTCAGTAATACAAAGTAGTGAACATAAAAATAATCAGTTGCGATACACTTATGCATAATTTGTATGTATTATGTTTTTTGTGTAGACAACTGACTTATATTCTCATTAAAAACGTTTGTTACTAAGCGCTAGTGGGATATTTTTTATAAACAAATGATTTACTGAATAATCTAGAAATAAATTAACATACTAGAAAAAACTCCTTATGTTGTGTGATATATGCTTGATCTCACATCTTTTACTTAATCCAAAAGAATAATAATAAAATAAATATTTCGGACATCTAACACACAATGCCATCTAGTCCCAAGCTAAGCTGAGCTGTGTTATGGGTACTGGACAACTGATATAAATACAAAATAAGTTATATTTTTTTGTAAATACATACATACATATTATACATAGAAAACACCCAAACTCCGAAACAATTATTTGGAGATCATACAAACATTTGATCCGACCCAGCAATCTAACCCGAGACCTCAAGCACAGCAGTCTCATACGCTAGCACTGCACAACCGAGACAGTATAATGAACGTAGTAGTTATATTTTAATAAATCGTCAAATATTTTGCAGGTGGCGAAGGAATTTCACTTGGACTACAGCAAGCTGGAAGGGCGACCGCAGCTACCGCCGCACGTGCTCACGTAGCGAACCCGACGTGTCCCCTCTCATACACCTATTGTAGTTTTGTTATATAAAAAGTACAAGTTTAAAAAAAGATTACACTCGTTGTCATTTCCGTTTGTCCATAGGGAAAATTTTATGGTTTAAATGGCAACCAGCCAGGGAATAGCCGCTTTTCTCTGTCAATTTCTCTTAAAATATAGCATTGAAGACAACGAATTTAATGTCAGGTTTTAGTTGAAAAATAGTAAAAAAAAGCTTGGTTTAATTTGCGTTAATCTGTAAGATTGACTTTAGTCTGTAAAGGCGAAAAACAGTTCAAACGTTTTAGTAAAATTCAAATTTTGTTGTTTGCGTTTTGTTTCCAGAGTGGTAATCGATCAGTGAACTATTCCTGAAGTACATATATAAGTGGTTTGAATTCGTTTCGAAAAGGGAACCGAATTTTGTACGTGCCGATAACAGCGATTTTTAATAAAATGGTTTTAAATGGTAAAATTCACTTAAACTGCACTGTTTTGTTGTGGCTAGCGAATGGATTTGTTTACTAGCGCGTGACGTCCGCGTCTTATGTGCCCAGCGCCATTACAGAAATATCGTTTTTTTTAATGTGGTTGTCAAACTTGAACTTTATCATAGATTTTAGTTCATAATATAGTAGAAATTCCGCAAAATATTAACGCAGTGTGTTAATTATGTAATATGGAATAATTTAAAACGATTTCCAAAAATCAGTCAAATAACCTATTGCTGAATCGAAAATACTCTAATTCGTCAGTTAACTAAACGGTATAAATGTTTAGTTTTTATAGGTGACATTTGAGGCAGGAGCAACCATTCACTCATTACAATGAAAAACAATTATGGCGATATAAGATATATTTCTAAATCTCATGTTAATAAAATATTATGTATGAGGTGAAAAAATATATAAATTAGCAGTTCTAAAGGTCCCATTAGGTATTGCAGGGATTATGAGTGTTAAAATGACACGGTAAAGTATCACATCATAAACTTTGACACAACATTCTGTTCCTGGTAGCCACTAATACGAATTTTGAAATAGAAGAAACCCATAAATATTATGGTTATATTGAGAATTCGCCAAATTTGTGTTGCTAGCAATTCAATCTGTAGATTTATGTTTAAATGTGGTGACCTTCAGATCTGTACTTATTCAATCTACATCATCAATGCTCACTGAAGGTTTTGCAGAAGATTCTGAGGGTTTTGCAGAAGGTTCCGAGGCCTGAGAGCTCTCACCCGCATTTTCCTTCATTGTAGGCTCGTCATCATTCTTGCCAGGTACCCATAGACCTGCATCAACACACTTCTTCATATAGTATATGGCTTCTTGTTCTGGCATTTTAGCAATTGTTGCTTGCAACAATGGAACATCTTGGGCGTCGAAACATTTCTTTAGCTCCTGTAATAAGAAACAATAAATAAATTTTCTATCAAGGACAGTACTGAACACTGACACTAGGGATATGTGTTCATAAAAAGCTGGTGTTTCTCGTGTGGTCCCATTTCAATTTCGTTCAGTTCTTGAAGTCAGTTTTGTTTTGTTAAAATTTGTGATTATTACGCTACTAAATAGAGGCAGGCACATAGAAATGAAGGCAAATTATATGCCCAGTTTTCCTGTTAGTACTCCAAGAGTAGGATAATCCGAATTTAGGATATTGAAAACAAGTAGGATAAAACCATCCTCATGTCTAATTAAAATACATTGCGGCTTTATAGCACTCAGGATTATCTAATAACTAGCCTGACTACAAGCGGATAGACGGGTTCGAAACATCAGGATATAGAAGATATTTCAATCTCATAAATAATTTTACAGCTAATAATAGACTATTTGACAATATTGAAAATAAACTACGGATTGTGGTCATCCTATCAGATAATAGCCTAAAAAGACATTTCACAATACTTAAAAAATATATATATGTAAGTTTCCCGCAAATTGCACGAAATAAAATTATCAATTTTTTTAAATTTTGTCTGTGACATGAACACCTTGTGATTGTGAACGAAAGATTCCTCAATTGAGCGTTGTTTGCGTTTTATCTTTTCGGAGTGCTAATAATCGATCTGTGAGCTATTCCTGAACTACTTTTTTGATAAACTATTTAAATTAGTTTCGAAACAATATGGGAACAAATTTTATACGTGCTGATAACAGCAACCTACATAAAATAGACGCGTTTAAGGTTGCACTTTTCTATACATAATAATAACGCCGATTACTATGCTGCAGAACTGAAAAATGTAAAAGCAGCTATGTTGTACTTATATAAGTACAATATAGAAATTGTTTCTGTAAAAATCTTTACCATTTTTGTAAAATCGCAGTTTACTTATAGGTAGGTATATATATCTCAATGCTTTTAAGTTACATTTTGAAATGCT
The DNA here is from genome assembly GCA_905220595.1 of Spilosoma lubricipeda. NCBI lineage: Eukaryota > Metazoa > Arthropoda > Insecta > Lepidoptera > Erebidae > Spilosoma > Spilosoma lubricipeda. The sequence goes on from HG992295.1 coordinate 7,675,166, forward strand.
ACAAAGCGTGGTATTTAAAGATGTACTTATTTGTTCACTCTGGCACTACACACCATTTTATTTAATAAAATTGAAGAAAACTGAAAAAATCACTTAAACTGTGTGTTTTGTTGGGGCTAGCTAGTGATTTTGTTTACTAGCGTGTGACGTCACGCGTCTCATGCTACCAGCGCCATTACAGAAATATCGTTTTTTGACACTTGTTAAACTTAAATTTTATCATAGATTTTAATGAAATAGAAAATCATGAAATGGAAATCATTTTAAATTATTCTTTATTACATAATTAGCACACTGCGTTATTATTTGCGGAGTTACTACCATATTATGAATTAAAATCTATGATAAAATTTTAGTTTAACAACCGTGTCAAAAAACTATATTTCTATACAACAAAAACTACGTGTAAAAGTCGCCAAAGTCTAAAGCAGTTATCAAAGTACATCATTATTTTACTCACATCAGGTAGTTCTTCATATACTTCCACAGGATCCAATCCACCAGGTCCAAGTCGAGCCTGCCTTTCCTCCTCTTCCTGTTCTTTGATAGCTTCCTCAATCTTTTCAGCAGCTCGTTTCTTGATCCTGGCCTTGAACTGCGCTAATTCATCATCAAATGAGTCTTTGTAGGTCTTCTCAGCAATTTGAATTCTGTAAAGTATGAATGAACAAATGTCATTAAGGTAAGGTCTGAACATTGAGTTACCTTAACTCTTACTTACTAGGCCTACTACCTACTTCTAAGGCCACCTGCATACCATGAAGGCATGACTCGAAGAAAAAAAGTAGCAGTCATAAGGACAGTCGATAGAAGTGAAAACTAAGAATGTTATTTGTAAAATTAGAAATTTTATAATCTTTAAACTAAAATTATCAATTTCAAACATAAGCATGTCAACCCCATAAGATTTTCTCCTACCAAAAAGTGCTGAATGCGGCCAAATAAGTTATCACTTCGAAAATATCATGTCAGCATGTTGATGATGTGAACTCATAAGATTTGCAGCTACAGCAGTTTTCACTTAAAAAAAACCTGTATTTTTTTAAAGAACAGTAAGGCTCAATTAATTTTTTTTATAAATGAGTTCTTTCTTACATTTGCTAAATTGAATCCTATAAGAGAGTCAATGAGTAGAGGATGATTTTCCAGACAATGTCAGTTCTTATTATTGTAGTATCACAGTGATACCCAGAAGTCTTAGATGTTCACTTACTTATTAGCAAAGGTAAGTCCACTGGGATCACCAATAAAAATACTATACTGTGTCTCAATTCCAGAGCTAGAAATGTTTATGATGTTGCAAATAACTATTTTATCTAAATCTGAACTGCACTGCAGTCTCAGTTATCATATAAAAAAATCTGATAAGATTAAACACTATATAACAGTCAACATTGGCATAGTGTCGAACAATATGAAATGTTAAGATGACTTGTTTTTACAGTGAATGTCTAGAATCTTGTATGTTCCGACATGTTTATAAATCAAAATATTTATGTAGTGATAATCTGTGTGGTGGTGACAAATTAAGAATATATATGGAGTATCACCACCCCTATTAGTGCAAAGATTAGGAAAACTTGAAACCCCATACAATCCCATCTGGTCCTGATGGTAAAGTAGGCCTAAAGTTCCTATGGAGAGGCCTAACGTCCAACAGTGGCCTATTAAAGACTGTTGATGTGTTAATGAGATGGTACTAAGCCTACTTTGTATTTAAATCACAGTACAATAAAGTGGGGAATGCCTACTAGATATTATTGCATTAAAAACTAAAAGTACATATTCGAAGATAGTTACTTTGAGAAGAATGATCCAACACAAGCTCTGGGATCAACATCAAGTTGTTTGGACAGCTCTAGTATGTACTGCATGCAAATGGTCTGATGTGCAACATGAGCCATCAACTCACTTTTCTGTAAAAAAAGAGAAAGACATATGTCAGTCAAAGACTAGTCACTAGATTTTGCCTGCAGCTCTGCCTGCATGTATGTCAGTTATCACGTAAAGAGTAGCTTATGACCTTCCTCAAGAATCTAAGTATCTCCATGCCAAATTTCTTTGAAATAGATGCAGTTTTTTAAGGGTGAAAGCATATTTACATATATTTATAATATTAAGATAGGTCAGGAAAGGACCTGGGTCCATCGACAATAGGGATTATTGCTATATATTGAAATAATTGAGCCAATTGAACTCTATCAACAATAATATATTACAATAGATACTAACCCCTTCCATCTCCAAGTTTATGCACCATATAACAAGATAGTTTGCAGTTTCTTCACACACCAATTCATTATGCTCCTGTAGGAACTGTCGTGAGTCGTCATAACGACGAAGCATACCAAACTTTTTTAACGAAGTCTCATTTTTCTTAATAAATGTCTTCATCCTTGCCTCTTTCTCCTCTTCAGTCAGGTTCTCATCCTTAGGTCTAGCCGGCTTTGTGTTAATAACAGTCTTAGTGAAGCCTGGTTCACTGATTGTGTCCACATTCCATGGAGTCTGTTTATCCTTCTTCCTGAGGTCATCCTCTTTCTGTTGTAATGAATTTTGCTCTTTTTCAAGTTCAATTAAAGTTTGCTTCAGTGATTCTAGCTCGGGACCATCGGTTTCAGCGAGCTTCTTTTTAGTTTCGTTCAGCCGTCTGATGTTTTCATTTCTTTTTCGAGTATGTTCTTCTTTTTCCCGACGTCGCTCCTCCATCCGTTCGACACGGGCTTGGTGCCGCCAACGAAACAGTGAAGGCGTATCGATGTTAGGATGAGTTTCATCTTCATCGTCTGATATCTATAAAAGAATTACGGTTACGGAATATCCAATACAGCGACACATACATTAGCACAATAACTAGGTACTTACTTCTATGTCTTTCCACTTACTGTAGTCGACCATTTTAAGAACTATTTTGGTACGCCCAATTCAACAATTTATTTCGCAGCTAGTATTAACATAAAACAATCAATGTTGAACGTTTGCTGCCTTTCTAGATAGAATCCGGATTCGTCAAAATCGGGAAAATTCTGTCAAGCAATGAAGCAAGTGCCGCGAAATACAGAAAAATCAACATTAACGTCAAAATGTAATGTTGCCAGTCTTGGCCTTAGAGCAAATGAGCAAATGCTCTAAGGTCTTGCCCTCCGTGGTCTTGCCACATGCAGTAGTGACGCTTCACAATAATGATTCATGATGCTTTATAATAAAACATTTAGCAATTGCAATTTGTGTTGTAAAACCATTGCACAATTAATGCAATTCTGAGTATCTCCCTCTATTCATAGGCCAAAGGTATAAACACAGTTGTGTTGCTCTATTTTTTCCCTTCACGACTTGAAGTGAAAAAAATAATTAAGGCACTTTTAAAATGTTCTCCAGTTTTTTTTTATATTTTCGATGCAGGCTGTATTCCTCGGGAATTTTGTTTGCATGGCAATTAAAAATAATGTTACAAAAGTTTCGCGCAGCAGACTTAACGTAGCGCCATCCAATGTTTTTTATTTTTCGTTTGATCATGAGTTAGGAATAGCAGTCCAACGTTGCCTCGCTTGCTCTGACAGTTATGTAGCGAAGAAAGGATTCTTACCATAACCAATAAAATTACAAACGTTTCTACTACCAGACCGGCAGATCTATGTATAACACTGGACCATTATTTATAGACCATAAAAGAGAAACCTCCTTTCTAAGGATAGATCTATGCCCCTCCTATGAAAGGAGGATTTGGCCAGACGTTTTGGTGTAAAGGTTTACAGTTTCACCCTTAGTCCCTGTTACGAGTTTCATGGGATGCATAGGAGTGGTGACACGCCGTCTGCATATTCTCAATCCGTCACATCACAGAGGATAGCGTGTTTCTCACTATGATCTTCTTCTAGGAAGGCTTCTTGTAGGAAGTAAAGCTTGAAAAAGGAGTACAACTTTGCCTCCAGGTCCTTCAAGAAAGTCATTGCAAAAGCGAAGTCGGAGCACATTGCTAGGATTGGTGAGAAGCTTAAGCGTCTTCCTATGGAACTCGGGTGTTCTGGTCTCTTGCCAAGGCTATCGAAGAGAATTTTTGTAAGTCATCCTTTCCACCTCTACACATAGGAAATAATTCGTTGCCCTATGGTGAAGGAGAAAGCCGATCTTCTGACCAAACTCTTTGCGTCTAACTGGACCTTGGATGACGGGGAACAGGAGCCACCAACCATACCGCGGTGCTGTATGCTGGATATCTAGTTCTAACAACGCTCAGAGCGTTTAGTACTTCTATCCCTAGATATCCAAAAGTCGAAGGGCCCTGATGGAATCCCTCCTATTGTGTTGAAGATGTGCGCTCCAGACTTGGCACCGGTATTAACGCGACTTTTTCAGCTCTCCCACTCTTCTGGCGTAGTCTTATTGGACATTGCGTAGGCCTTCGATCGGGTCTGGCACAAAGCGCTTCTTTCGAAGCTCCCTTCCTATGGGCTTCCTGTGAAACTATGCGAATAGGTCACTAGCTTTCTAAAGGTCGTAGTCGACAGTGAGTGCTCTGACTTTATATCTGTGATTGCTGGTGTCCCCCAAGGCTGGGTGCTACTGCCTACTTTGTTCCTGCTCCATATCAACGACATGTTGCAATTAAGCGGCATTCATTGTTACGCGGATGATAGCACGGGCGTTGCCGATGCGGCCGGTACAGAGATACCAGCTGCGCTGCGCCTGAACCCCACTTCTGTTTGCGTCCACGTCACCTGCGCTGCGCCGCGCGCTTTTACCCAGCGGTTAAAGGACCGACCAACCGCGATGTCGAAGATCGAGGTTCGATTCTTGACGTATTACCCCAGGGTGTAGTAATCATCAAGTAAAAGTTTTTTTAACGGACTTCAAAAAAATAGGAGGTTATTAATTCGACACTATTTTTTGTATATAAGTTACCTCTTTACTTTTGACTGAGTGAACCGATCTTGTTGATTCTTTTTTTATTTGAAAGCTGGTGCTTTCCATGTGGTCCCATTTCAGTTTGGTCCCCTTTTTGAAGTCGGTTTATTTTTGTTAATTTTTTTATAAGCTTCATCTGTATATTCGTATGTATTTTGGTTTGTAACCTGACTCCTTTGCACTCTTGGATCACACAATATAAGAAAGAAGCGCTGAACGAGTGGAAAGCGTAATCTGAGTAGAAAGAGAGAGAGAGAGAGACTGAGTTTAGGTAGAGTCTATCTCTCTCACACAGTCTTCGTATTTGCATGACTGTTTTGGTGGGAAATACACAAATCAATCAGAAGCTTGCGTATTATGGCAAAGTATTTTATTATGCCATGATTTTGACCCACTTCGAATGGTCAGATTTCATTTAAACTTAGTAGACTTATCGAGGACCAATGACACTACAATAATTTGAAAAAAAAAAATAGGAATAAAATAAATAATAGCGTGGAGTATTTTCAGAAAATATTTCAATAATGTCGCCACACGCTTTTTTTACATTAAAATCATTTACTACTTTTAAGTTTGTTTTTTTTTTATAAAAGCGTGTTTTTTTAACCAACCAACAAAAAAAAGGAGGAGGTTTCTCAATTCGACCATACGTAATTTTTGTTTTTTGTTTGCGATGTTCTAAAAAAACATAAATAAAAGTATTTATTTTAATTATCGAAGAAAAATCGAAGAAAAAATGCAAATCATCGAAGAAGTGCGAGCGTGAATCACAAGTAATTCCATCCGAAAGCAGATTATTTTACCGAGAAAGAAATTATTTCACTGCAATCTGTAACTACAAACAGGATTAAGAGGATTTACGCTGACATAGGAAGAGTACACATAGTAAGTTCCATTGCATGTACCATTTGCGAAAATGATATAACTTTAAGCAGCTGTATAAATAAAAAACATAGCTGTTAAAAATCAGGCTTGTTAGAGATAGAAATAAAATTAAACACAACGAATTTATAATCTAAATTAGTTTTTCTTTTTTTTCTTAGCGAGTGTGGTGAGAATAGTAGTCATAACTGTAGTCGATGCAGTCATAGATTCGGTGGTGCCTTGTATGCTGGTGATGTTGTATGAATTTACATCGTTTTGAGGAGCTTGGTCTTGCCCTTCATCAGGAATGCTGATCTGGAATTGCAGTAAGACAACCAGATATGTGACCATGGTTGCCAACAGCTGTAACACAAAATAATGAATTATTATTCATTATATATTTTAAAGTATATTTTAAATGTATATTATTTGAAAATGTTAAGCTCATAACCTCAGTGTGCCACATCAAATCGTACCTAATATTTAAAAAAAAAAAACTAGTGAAAGTTACTTGACAAATAAAACTCACTGATTTAAACAGAGTTCTGTCGACATTGAAGAATCCTCCTAGACTGATTTGAGACGGATTCATTTCAGTTGCTCTGAGAAACATGTTAACTTCGGTTTGGGCATCAGTATTCATCCAGGATAATTCAACCATCAATAATTTCTTTTGGAAGTTTGTTCGCACCTATATACATCAAGAAAACTCTTAAGTCATTATGTTTAGTAGCTTAGAGATAAATATTGAATTGCTGCAAACAATATATAAAATTACTTGTGGATACTCACATTATGAGAAGCGTAGTGAGCCTCATCACAGATGAAGAACAACAGAAAGATACTACAGAATGCAGTCAGAGCGAGACCAATGTCCTTTATTCCGAATCCTTCAGATATCTGGCTCAAAAGTCCGTAGATGGATAGGGTAATGATAAGGAAAAGATACAGATTCACAAAAGTAAAGGTATAGCAATTGGCAATACCTGTATCGCGAGACAGTTTACTTAATCGAAGCCAAAGAGCACGATACTCCGCAACTTTACTTGCTGGACCGATATGGCGAAGAGCCTAGAAGAGACAAAAATGTGAGTAGTCTACCTGCGAACGACTACTAATGAATAAGAGACATCGGAGACAATACTACTTGTGATGTGATAAATAATATTATATCTTTGTATGATATCTGGATAGCTAAAACATAACTACTAACCTGTTGGAAATCTTCTGCTAAGACGTTAGCGCAGATACTAAGAGTCTCGCAAAGTAGATACCAGTAACCGCCGAGCATGTAGGTTAAAATCTCCAAAAACACATATGGCACGAGCTGCATAGGCTTGAAATGTACCATTGTCACATGGGTCACTATTACTGTAGTCGTTGATAAAATAGGAATAATAATCGCGATGAACAATGACTTCTTATACAATTTCACGGGAAGAGCACGGCCTGATAACTGTTTGTAAATGATCTGCAAGAGTAGAAGCAGTTTCATTATTGAGTTTGCATTTTAATTTGACGACAAAATATAAAATGCCATAAGAGTAGTACAATACCATACTTATTGCGAATGCATATAATGAAGGTAGTAGAGCCACGCTGATTTCAGCACAAATCGACCGGCTCGACCGGGGCGATACTACCCTCGCACAGAAGACCAACCTAAAATGACAGTTTTGATGCTATCGTATTTCGTTGGTGAGTGCGAGACCGGAGGACCAATGATGCAGGGGTGACAGTTATCGTGGTAAGTATGTGAGCAGTGGAATGCTCGTAGAGTCATGTGATGTTGTGGGTGACGTGGATCGAACCGTCGGCCAGGAAAACGGTGTAAACGGTGGTGCCGCTGTCTACCCGCGGCATAGAGAGAGGACCAACCGCGGCTAACCGCCTTGGGAGGCTGCCCCCTCAGATCGCACATAATCCAATGGCTCGTGCCAGTTGGTGACCGGACGGTGGGACCAGGCGACCACTTCCGGTAGGGTACGGGCGCCCTTCCATCCGACGGTTCGGTCATGTTCATGGATCATGCTATTGCCTATTGTATGGCGACGCAGTATTCTGAGCCTTATTATTACACCGCCACGATGACTTACACCTTTACGCCTCGCCTTTTACGCTCCCACTTCCCTCCCTCTCTTCTTCATCATGGCAGCAAGGAAAATACATAAGCGTTCAATAGCAGCACCCCATCCTCTCACCAACCCGCTTTTTGAGGTGGAGGATATCTTCACTACCCCGGCTACGTGCTTAAGGAGTGCTTCCTCGCGAAGGCTGGGGTATGTCTTTTCGTTAGGGCGGATGTTTGTCGTCGCCGATTACGCTGCCTTGAGGATCCTTCTCCACCTTTTGACTACACGTGGATATCGGCTCTTTGAGGCGAATCTCAGCCAAATTCGCATCCGGTTGAGTCCTTGCGGAGCTTCGGTCACTCGTCATCCGGAAAACTAGTGGACCCTACGGTAGCCCAGCGCTGGTTCTTAAGAACTGTGCACCAGAGTTGTCTCCGGTATTGACTATATTTCCTGCACCAGCGCCGTATCAGAGTCCTTTGTGACGGTGCGGCCTCCAACTTTCAGTCGATTAGACCCACCGAGTCCCTTGAGCCTCTGCAGATGCGTAGAGATATATTTATCATGTGGAGTATTCTGAAGAGCTGTTCTAACTAGTCCCCCCTTTTCCTTTCCTCTCGCACTAATCGATTCTTCCTTCCTGTGCCGAGCGGTTAAAACCTGGAACTCACTACCAGCGCACGTGTTTCCATCTCACTATGATCCCGGGTCCTTTAAGCGGGGCGTGAAAAAGCATCTCACTATAAAAAATTGCAACAATCCGTTATGGTGAACCACACTATGACGGAATAGTGGGATGCTTCTGCATCAATAGGCCCTCCGGTATCGCACTCACCAACGAAGCTCGACACCACGGGTTTTCTGTGAGAGGGTAGTACCGTCTTGGCCGAGTCTGTTCTGAAATCGGATTCTTGAGACTCCATTATTTTACATTCGTAACAGACATTGTCTGATGCTAGCTTGCACCTCTTTTTCTTTTAAAAACGTATTTAAAGTGATAATCATACCTCAAAATCAACCCAGCCATTAAGAACTTCTGCAATCTTGCGAGTCTCATACCACAATACTGGAACTGTTATCATCGGGAATAAGTAAACGGTAAAAAGATATTCAATAACGGCTTCTTCGAACTTTCCTTCTGCAGTGCGTAGAATTTGAACTTTGTGGAGAGACAAGTATAACACGTAGCTAATCAAAGAGCAGTACAAAATGAAAGAATACAACATAGAGGGAGAGGCCACTTGGAATTCATTTACTCCAGCAGTCGGTCTTGTAATTGGTAGGACACCCATTATTCTAAGAATCATGAATACTGGCTTGATATTTTCATAAATTATATCATTGGAAAACTTAACGTCTATGAGGTTATTTCTCATCGGGGCTATTGAATTTCGTGACATGGGTATTACTGGGGTACGAACTGGAGTAACGTCGAGAAATATAATTTTGTTTTTTGGTTTCTTATCTAGTTGAACAGGGAAACCGTTAGGTATTGGAACAGTTGTAGGAAATAAGCCATTACTGGTATAGTACGTCATTGCGGGAGATCACTTTAGGACTGTATTGAAGATTGAGATATTTTATACTGAGTGTGACTGAAGTTTTCGTCAAAAGGAAACCTATTATGTAATCAAGGGCGTCAATACATATTTTAAAGTTTGACAGGTTAATTGGCGTATGTGAGCCTAAGTCGCGTGTGTAAGTTGTCCTTGCGTTAAACTTTCATGTGCACTTAACCTTGAGGGAGACCTTTATTAGATTACACATCATGAGTTTGACGTTGTTTGACGACACGTCATCCTTCACTTGCATGATATTGCATATGTAAATAGGGTAACGCCGCGTTTGTGAGTTTATTTATTAACTATAATTAGTCTTCTAAACTTATAAGGGTTTGGGTGTAGAAAACCATTGATTTTCATGATTTAACTTAAGTATTTTTTAGTTTTAAAACCTTTGTCTCCATTAAGATAAAAATATAGCGTTATTTATTATAGATCACATTGTTGTAAATTTTACGAAAATAAAGATAGATGTTTCTGAAATAATATTTGTGTTCTTCTTCGTAGCGTTCCGACGTCTAAAATTTATGCTTATTAATACAATTTTCTACAGCAAATAATTATAGCCCAATGACAGATACTTAATAATTTTACTGATTTAGAAGCAGTTTTTTTCAATCTACATCTATTAATATAATGAGATAGACACTATCAAGTTTAAACAGATTAATCAAACAAAAGGTCTATTTTCATTTCAACGTCGCGCATCGTGATTAGATTATTAGTTGTATAATTTCTCAAGCAAAACCTGAAATGAAGTGATGGTTCCATCAGTGTACGCGAGCCAATTTACCTAATCCTCGATTAACCCGGCTGGGATGCAGCTAAATTTGATTGTGAGAGGCTTAAGAAACCCCTGCGGCTAACCTTTCTTCGTGATTGCTCTCTAAGGACAGGTCCTATATCTTGAAAGTCTTATACAAACCGTCTACTATGTTTATTGGGCAACTTTATCTCGGATTACATGGACGCGGACTGTGAAATTGCTTTCATTATTCTTGTGGATCAAATGCTATAAACGATGCGAGCAATTGTGTCAAATACTTGCTTGTAATAATGATATGATAACAACTTTAAGATGAGATAATTTAATTTAATCTCACTGGAAAGTCGGTGTAGATTAACAAAAACTTTTCCACATTCGTTATGCATATATAAATATGATAGGTCGAATTGAAAAACCTCCTCCTTTTTTTGAAGTCGGTTAATAAAAAAGGAAGGTGACTGACTGACTGACATACCCGAGATACACTGAGCCTACAATCCTGGAATTTTGCATGTAAGTTCTTTATATAACGTAAGTGAGCACTATAAAAGGAATTTTGGAAATTCCACCCCTAAGGGGGTAAATCAGGGATGAAAGTCTGCGCGAGCAAAGCCGCGTGCAAAAGCTACTTTTATATAATGTTGTTCCGAACGGACCATGTAGATGCGCGGGTTTGATAGTTCGAAGCCCCTTACGTATAAACGAAAATTAGAGAACGATGGTCCGCACCGAATTCCCGTCGTTCTTGAATTAAATTAATGATACATAATATGATTATTAAAAAATCTTAAATCTAATTAAATTTTAATTTTATCAAATCTTCCGTTTTTTTCTGTTAACTAAACTAATAAATCCTAGCTAACGCCAAGGTAACACGTTAACCAAACGAGTATCCATTTGTCTCAACGCTGAGGAAAAACTTAAATTTTGCAACGTTCAACACGCCAGTCCATACTGCAGTCGAAACTTTTGAAAATACATTTATACGCATAATTCAAAAACATTTGAGATTAGCCCGTTGTCCAAACCATGGTCACATAGACTGTTTGAACAGCACGCGCAGTTCAAACCGCACATATTTATCTGAGGTTCGGAACGTACGTGCAGTCCAGATGTGTCACCTATGTACGTATGAATTCAAGCTACTCTACGCTACTACAATGAATTCTACGATTTTAAAAAGCATTTTTTTATGGAATAGGAAGCAAACGAGCAGACGCATCACCTGATGATAAGCGATTACCGCCGCCCATGGACACCCGCAATACCAGAGGCGTCACAAGTGCGTTGCCGGCCTTTGGGATGAAGGAGGGAGGGCCTCCGGTATCCTCACTCACTCGGTGAAACACAGCGCAGGCGCTGTTTCACATCGGTTTTCTGTGAGGCCGTGGTATCACTCCGGTCGAGCAGGCCCATGAATGCCGAAGCGTGCCTCTCCCTCGGTAAAATTTGAAACATTAGAAACGGATACACTTTTAAAAACTGTTTGGGAGTATGGGGTTGGCGAACCTCTAAACAAATGGTTCCAGGGCTACCACATGTAAAAAATTTTCTGGTAGAAATTTAAAGAAAATCTTCACCCAACAATAATAATCAACATATATTTTCGTTTCATAATAAATTTTACTAAACTCCTCCTAAAAAAATTTCTAAAACATCTTTCGTGTATGAATAACCTTTCTTTTCCCGAGTAAAATGTGGATTAGAGTAGATCAAATGTACTCTACAATAGTTAGGCTCTATTAGGTGAATTTTCTCGGTCGTTATCTTAGTGAGACACGAGGATTTGTGGCCACATGTGCTTAATGTCGGGAGAAAGTCGACACGTTCCGTGAGAAGGTGACGACGTGCTTCTGTTATCTTAGGGTGCGAACGCACTTCCATAATAATAATTACCATTCTCACGTTATAATGTTTGCAAAAATAATTTAGAAAGTTTTTGTTCTTTAACCCGTTAATTCTGCCGCGCTTACTAAAGGACACATAACTGCTTCTGATCACGAGATTTATTTTTATTACATGATATTGTATAATATTTAAATCTCGATTATGGTAACATAAAGCAATCTTCGATAACACAATGGCTAAAGATGAAAGTCTTCAAGGAGTAGTCTTACCCGTAATGCCATACGGAGCCGAAACGTGGACGCCTATAGCACTACGTCCACAAGTTGAACGTCGCTTAGCGTGCTATGGGTCTCTGAGAGCTATGCTCTGCGTGTCTCTAAGAGATTAGAAACGAGGTCGTCCGGTAAAGAACCAGGGTCGACATGACATGGCATGGCATGGCAGTGGGATGGCCATATTTGCCCTAGAACCAAACGAAGTGTAGGAAGTTCACAGGTCAGGTGGAGTGATGATTTGCGCAAAACGGCTGGTAGGAACTGGATGCGAGAAGCCTAGAAGGGAACTAAGTGGCAAGCAATTGGAGAGCCTTATGTCAACATTGGACTGCGATAGGCTGATGATGACAATGAAAGCATCAACAATGAAGTAAGCACTAACACTTAAAAAAAGATTATAGTTTCGTTCGTCTTTGGTTTGGAAAGGAAACGACTCAAAATAGAGTTTCCCTTTTAAACCTTTATTTGATGCAAGTTACTTTTAAGAAAATAGTATAAAGTACTTTAAACTGCCTTTGCTAACTTAGCCTTATCATCGCTTTTCAAAGAGATGAGAGCATCAACTTTGTACTTCATTCAATGTAGTAGGTATTTTTCAATAATAAAATAAGAAAATGGTTAAATGTGTTATATTACATTTAAACAAGATTTTCGCCGTAGTAGAGCCACGTTTCGGCATGAATAGGCCTCACAGAAAATCGGTTTCACCAAGTGAGTGAGGATACCGAAGGCCTTATGCCCCTTCTCATCCCTTTCCCCATCCCACAAAGGCCGGCATCGCAATTGTGACGCCACTGGTGTTGCGGGTGTCCATAGGCGGCGGTAATCGCTTACCATCAGGTGATACGTCTGCTCGTTTGCCCCTATTCTATAAAAAACAATCCAATAGACGAGGGAACTAATTCAACAGTACTTTAATTAAATTACTAAAATATTTAAGCGACAGTAACGAATGTAAAATTTATTTGTTAATGACAGTAACGAAGTCGACTAAGAGCCAAGTTTACAAAAGTTAATAATTCTGTCATGTCTTATTGGATAACATACACGCGTAAACAGGAAAAACAGTCATCTTACCTAAAAGCAAGTCAATGTTCATTATTTGAAAGAGGGCCCTTTTTAGTTTTCTAGGGTAGATAGGTTCTCAAGCGGCCGCGTGTATTGTTTATTTTTCCTATAACTCCGTCTAAATCAATCAGCACCTTGATCATGATTTTTTTTCAGCAATAAATTCCTTACTAACTATGTAAAGTTTTATACATTATATAATTTTTTTCCAGAATTGTTTTTCATAATTACAAGAAAACAAATATTAAATCATGTTAATGTTGTATATATAAAAGTTAATATACATATACACATAACGTAATATAAATTTAGTATCTCAGTAACTCGGAATTTCACTGAAGAAGGTTAGAGATAATAACAAACGATTCCCTCAGGACGGGTCTAAGAAATATTAATCCTCCCATTGCGACTTAATTGGACCTCGATAACTATTGGTACAAATGGTATTGTACGATCTGTCCTATGGGATGAATCGAAAACGTTACTTTTTGCTTAACTCTATACCATAGCTATAAAGTAAATAATTACGAATTTTATATCACAACCAATATAATATGGGACTGCGTCGTCTGGCAGTTAGCGTAAGGGACTGCCGATCAAGAGGACTCAGGTTTGATTCCCGAGTCGGACTGCTTTTGGAGTTTTTTACTAGAGATTCTTAACTATCACGGAGTATGGAAGATGACGGTGTTTCTCGCCAGCACCGGTGTTTTCGAGCACGTTTAGCGGGGTCCCGGTTGTCAATCGTTATTGGGAAGTCAATGCTCTCAAATATATTGACAACTAGTTTAATCATCGAATTCAGTTCACCTTCAGGGCAGTGGAGGTCCGATGCCAGTCTATCCGTGGAAAAACTGGTATTCAGGTAAGATACTAATGCAACCAACTGGTTGAACTAGCAGCCAACTTACAAACACGTGCATAACTTCTGATCAGCTGCACTAAAATATATAATTATTTTTTTATGTGTTCGTTATTGTTAGGAGAAGATTTTTATTTAAGAAATGTTCGAAGATAACGCGGAAAATCTTTTTTTTATCTTCAACTATACGCTACCTGTGGGAAACTGAGACAGATATGTAAATATGGCGGAACGAAATTTCCCGAGTCATCTAGTAGGTATAAAAAAATGAATCGAAAATGTATGTACGCGCATAACTTCCGACCGGCTGCACCAAATTTAATAGTTATTTTCTTATGTTTGTTTACAAGAAAAGCTGAAACAGATATGTAAATATGGCGAAACGAAGTTCGCCAGATTAACTAATAAATGATAATTTTTATCGAGATATATAAATCTTACAGTATGATTACAGTATTTCAGCAATATTTACAGTTTGACCTTGTCTTGAATTTAGTTGGGTTTGGCACAATGAGTTTTCTTTGTCCATTCTCCTTTATCATACGTCCGGGTCACTAGCTTAGTAAACTCTTTTCTAGCCATATATTTTTACATAGTCTTTCCATATCTTCTTTGATCATCGGATATGATGATGATGAGACTTTGTGTGCATTGACTGCATTATGGGTCATGATATGATTAGAAGTCCTACCGAGACTATGGTAATTATGATGATAACGGTGATTGTGACTGTTGACTGTGTAACAATATTGTATTATTCAATAATAACTAAGAAATAAAACGAAATAGAAATAAAAAACCGGTCTCTGTGCAGTAGTGGACTAATAAAGGCTGATAATGAAACTATTATGTAGGTATATATGTACTTATATATGCAGATATATCTCAGAGATAGATATGTCATTATTATGTCGGCAGACAAGACACGCTGATGTTGAAGAACTCTAAACCAATTATAGAAGAAAAAAAACATTAACTAAAAGCCAATTTATTTGCAAATAATAAAGAATGAAAAGATGTTTCTGTACAACAAGCAGTTTTTGTTTCTTTTAAGCAGCAAGAAAAGTTGTAGGACAGCTGTTCAAGAAGCAATTCTCTGAATAATAAACAAGAGACTTCAGTGTTTTTGTAAAATGTTGTGTGGCATAAATTAGTGCAAACTTTGTGCAGAAGTTAAAATAACTGTGTTTTTTCTTTGTAGGAACACAAGAAAAATGAATAGCTAACACGGTTTTCATAACTGCCTTGAAGGTTTGTAGTCTAATTATTTTCTCGCATTGAAGGATCTTTTTTAATCATAATTATCAGTTTATGAGATTACACACATTGTTTATTGATTTACACACATACTTTCAAACACAGAATTATTTGTGTGTGTTAGTATTAAACGCTTTCCACATCAGTCACCGATACCATACCATATCCAAACTGAATATAAATCTCGTATATTTATAAATATATTGTTTGCAAGTTAGATCGCTACAGACTAAAAGCTATTTTAACGTGGATCATTATAAACTTTGAATCTGTATTGTTGGGTCGTAAAAGTTTGAAAAACTTATTATTGGTTGATACAACTGTCTATAACTCTGCCTCGTTGGTCTAGTGTTAGCGTAAGCGACTGCAGATCAAGAGGTCTCAGGTTCGATTCCCGGATTTCCGGAGAAATTCTTAATAGCAGCCCGGAGTATGGAAGATGGTGGTGTTTCCCGCCGGTGACTCGAAGAGTACGTTAAACCGTTGGTCCCGGTTGTCACGAACTTCAATGGCAATCGTTATTGGGAAGTCAATGCCCTCAAGTATACTGACAACTAGTTCAAACTTCGAATTCAGTTCACCCTCAGGGTTGCGGAGGTCCGATGCCAGTCGCTACGTGTAAAAACTGATATTCAGGTAAACCGGCTGAACTAGTAGACGACTCCAAATCTTGGGAATAATAAAGGCCAGGAAGATAATCAAGATGAAAACTGTCTATAACTAGTTTTCACGAATTTTTAATTAAGTGTTCTTTAAACCAAAATGTAAGTAAAATTGTTTTACGTAGCATTTAGCTTACAAGCTCTTAATATTGAAGTGCCCTATAATTTAAGGAAACGTCTCTGCCGTTCCGGGTGCGGAACTGGTAATATCCGCTTTTCGTCTACAGTACCGTTTTAGCCTTAATTCCAACCTAAAGATTAAACGTTATAAAACATAAAAAGTTGAATTTTAACCTCATTTAGTTATTCGATTTAGTCTGCCTTCGCTTGTGTAAATATAGCTTTGTCAACCAAATCAGGATGTTATTACTCGGAAATATATTTTTGCGTCTATGAAAGCTGTATGCTTTTATGCACTCGTGTGATATCATGTGTGTACAATTTCATAAAGATTGGTTGAATAATCAAGACTTGAAAACGTAACAGAGAGACATTAGAAGTACTAAAAAGTTTCTTCTGTTCACCAAGAGAAACAATTTTACTTCTGTTATCGATAGCGAAAAGATTGCCCGTTAAATTACACCTATCCCTTATTAATTCATTTTAAATGATGATCATACATGGTTCCCTCTGCCTTCTATACCTAACGATAGAGGGTGAGGGAGATTTTAATTGCTTTTGCCATAACTAGCGACGAGTTTTAATTCATTCCAGTGGTGGTATATGCTCCCATTGACGCATATTATACTCGTATTGTAAAATTGACTTACGCGAAAAATAGAGATTCTGTGAAGTTTTTTACTGAAAGACATGGGTAGGCCCTCTAAAAGGTGATCGGATGACCTGATGACTGTCACGAAGAAAACGGATGAGCCTTGGCTCTTCCAACGTTTTCCACTTTCATCAGGTCGAAGACTCAAGAGTCTTGAGATAAGCTTATGACCAAAGCGACCGTATTTCGCCTAAGATGATGAAGCTTTTTATGAAGGCTTTTAAAACTTTTCAACGCTTTAAAAGTTTTGACTCAATCTATCTAGACATATCAAAAGAAATATTGGCGAAACTGAAGAAGGGTCACAAACGTTAACACTCTTATACCGAGCCAATTGTCAATGATGCGATATGTAGTCCGAATACTCCGTTCATTTATGTTACACAGATGTAACACAAAGGCACGAAATGGATATTTGTTCAGTTCTATTCAAGTAGTGGACTGAACAAATATATTATCTTTCATACTGGTGTGTTTTGTATCAGTTGGGTAGAGAGTAAATGTTTCTGAAGTCTCTGCGAAATAGTGATACTTAATAGCTTATAATTTTAGTATGAAGAAGTTATATCGTATAGTTATAGTCGTATCAAGTAAAATTTTAACAAAAATAAAACCGGCTTCAAGGTTTGACTTGATTTTTCTTGGATGCCATGATCAGATCTTAGTGTCTTTAACATGGTACCACCATAGGGATATCTCCTTTCCATTAAAAAAATAATCATCAAAATCGGTTCATAAACGACGAAGCTATCAGCGAACACACATAAAAAATAGAATATATATATATACGGTCGAATTGAGAAATCCCCTCCTTTTTTGAAGTCGGTTAAAAACAAAAATAGATAGTCACGAATGGTAAAAACTTTTTTAAGGAATGGTGGGTTAGCGAGACTTCCAAAGTGACTCTACTCTACCTGACGGAAAACATTAATAGAATCCAAGAGTGGTGGTCCTACTCATTGCGAATGTAGTCAATGTGGTATGGGAACCCCAACTATGGCGGCCTAGTCGTGCTCTTGCAGTACATGATACGTTCTGCTGTATAATTGTATTATTTTTAAGAATAGTGAATACCGCTTGAGTAAAGTATTTAATAAAGTTTCAATCTACTCAGATAGAATAAAAACACTCAAAGAAATCTGAATACCACAAATAGAATCAATGAAAATGCAGATGAAGTAGTTCAGAACTTTCAGAAAGTTAAAGTTTAGCTGCTTATCTATACAAGTGTTGTCGTAAAATCAATGATACCTATTCGTTGCGTAAAATAAAGTATGTAAGTTGCTCATAGTAGATATATATTATTTAACGTTTTATATTTACGACTGCTGAGAAAGTATAGTTACAACAAATATTAAATATTCTTGAAACTTTATAATAGGTCTTTCCCTATGAAATTGCCGTTTTGTATGCAATAAGTGAAAGTACATATTTTTTCAAACTTTTTTATTTCTGTTATTCGAAGTAATCATCCATGCAATCGACGCATCTTTGCTAACGCATTGGCAGTTTATTGATGGCCTTCGTGTAAAAATCAGCTGGACGGGAGGCAACAAACTCTTCAAAGGCATTTTGTACTGCCTCTCGGGAATTAAAATTTTTACCCACTAAAAAGTTGTCTAAATTTTGAAAAAAGTAATACTCGGTAGGTGCAAGGTCTGGTGAGTATGGCGGATGAGGGAGAGCTTCCAACCCCAGCTCTTGCAGCTTGGAGACTGTCTGTTGCGCAGTATGGGCTCGCGCGTTGTCGTGAAAGAGCAGTGGGGACGACCGATTGACAAACCTTCAATTTTAGTTTTAAAATATTAAAAGTAACTTTCAGTGATTTACATAGCTGAAAGTCATTATATCTTTTAATCTAGACCGTTTGTTATTAAATTACTTACAGTTATGTGAAATTGTTGCTTTTCATAGAAATCTTTTAAACCATTAAATCTTTTGTGTAAAATAGAAGATTTCACGTGAAATAGAAAATGAATGAAAGTCGACTAAAAGCAAAAACCGATGCTAAAACTTTGTAATCCTAGAACTACAATGATTCGCAAGATAAATGAACACAAACCAATGTAGTAATTAATCAAAGTGAACAAAAGCAGTCATTTGCTAAAGTAAAAATGTAAAAGTAAAAATGTAAAAATACACACTTTAATTCAATTCAGATGTTGTTTATTTTAAAATCCCCTTAATTTTAGTTACTAATACAAATTTTAACACGAACGGTATGACTAGCATCAGGGCAGTAGGTACTAACGTCTCACAGAAGATCATCATAAAATAACAGCATTCGTGCAGTCATGTTGTTGGTGAGCGTAAGACCGAAGACCCTAAGATGCAGGAGCATCTCAAAAAGCCGCTATGGTATAGATCAGCATGCTGCATTGTCTGCATTTGCAATGAATACAGTGACCACTAATCTTGGATTCTGCTCATGTTTTCCATCAGACAGAGTAGTCACTTTTTTAAATGTGTTTTCATATTTTCTGTGGCTAAACGTCCACACGTGGATAAACATTAGGAAGTCCATCCTAATGTTACCTGTAAGAGATTGCTTTTGCCAATAAAGCCGCCTTTTGTACATTTTCTATATTCTCTTGGAAATCTGTAATAAAGAGTTTCTGAGTACAAATAAAGAGGTTTCTATCTATCTTTAAAATGAAGTTAGTTTCACTGTCTGCTTGATTAGATCCTTTAAATTTCTCAACGGATTCTTTTTAACGGACACTTTTTATGTATCTATACTAATATATAAAGCTGAAGAGTTTGTTTGTTTGTTTGAACACGCTAATCTCAGGAACTACTGGTCCGATTTGAAAAATTCTTTCAGTGTTAGATAGCCCATTTATCGAAGAAGGCTATAGGCTATTTATCATCACGCTAAGACCAATAGGAGAGGAGCACCAATGAAAAATGTTTCAAAAACGGGGGAAATTATCACGCGACGGGCAATAGGAGAGGTTGGGTGGGTCGGCTAGTAATATGTAAATTCGTATCTAACGTAGACGTACATACGTAAACGTGACTGATAGCTTAGTCGTCACCTAGAAGTTTGAAGACCTTTCGATTACATAATGCGTGATAGTGGCTGTTAGTGTTATTCTAATTGTCAAAAGATTTAGTTTTAAAGTAACAATTTTAATAAAAATAAAACAGAAATAGTGCATATAAATTGTATAAATTTCTATTAGCTACAAATTCTACGCAAGGAAGGGTCCGGAGTTAGTTTATGGATTATCATAACAGACTGAGTCTAGTTCATGTGACTTCGATTAATATAACAGACTAGCTGACCCACGCAACGTCGTTTGCGCTTTATATTGCCCGTAGCGTGAAAATTTCCCCCGTTTTTGAAACATTCTATATTGTTGCTCCGCTCCTATTAGTAGTAGCGTGATGATATATACCCTATAGCCTTCCTCGATAAATGGACTATCCAACACCGAAATAATTTTTCAAATCGGACCAGCGGTTCCTGAGATTAGCGTGTTTAAACAAACCAACAAACAAACAAACAAACAAACAAACTCTTCAGCTTTATATATTAGTATAGATAAAGACAATCTACCAAGGTCGTATCTAAAATTTTTTTTAAACCCTGCATTAGGTCTATTCTTGATATGTAAAAACGACCTTTCCCTGAGCTAAAAGATAAGTCCGCTCCTATACCAATAACCCTGGCTAGACTGAGACGTTATAGTTAGTACGATATAAAAATATAATTGAAGTAATAAGATTTAGATTTCTATGGAATTTATTTTAATGTCGTTTTCCCGATCTTATAAACTTGCACGGTACGTTTGGCGTACTACCACATGGCGGCAAACGTTGTGAGATGTGAGGGAATCTTGGAATAAATCTCCCTACAATTCAAAATTATAACTATTTCTTATTACATTTTCTGCCATTATGAAATATTATTATTATGAAGAGAAAAATTCGTCATGTATGGCATGATGTATGGTGTATTGTATTCAGGAAAAAGATACGTTTGAGAGTGGTACAAGAATATTATGTTATATTAAGGTGTATTAAGGCTGCCTGGAAGAGATTGCTTATGGCAATAAGGCCGCCCTTTGTACACTACACTTCGGATATTTTATGTATTATGTACTTATTTAACTCTGTAATAAGGTGTGCAAATAAAGAGTTTTCTATTCTATTCTACTATGATGTGGACAGGTGTGTTATGTCCCTTCAACACAAAGGGAGGATCCTACGACCAGGCGAGGTATTAATGCCCTGCGGGCCACTGCCCAGCGGTGGATGTTGGGTTCTTGTATATAATATTAATATATATTAATTGGCGCGAGAACTTCTATTGCGCGATGCAGGATTGATAGTTTCTTCGTACACTACATCACTCCGTTGTTTGGCGCTGTAATGTTGTTTTCTGTTTATGTTGTATGTGGAAGTCGCCACAATTATATTTTCAATGTAACACCATAAAACAAAGCGTAGGTATATTTTCATTGTCATTGAATATCCGCCCAAGTGTCGCTCACTCCAACAATCTTTGTCTAAGAAATCTTTTGTATGAGAAAAATTCTCCGTGAATTTCATTTGTGGAGTTGAGAACTTATAAATATTCATAAGTAAGATTGCGACGGTTGCACTCCTGAGCGCGGTGCATTAACTCTCTCACTGCTTTCTACAAAATTTTATTTCAAACAGATTTATGTGCAATTTTGCTTTATTCAAGAGAATTTCACATACAATAAGTCGTCTACCTAATATATCAGTCATACGGAATGCAGATGAGTGTAATGTAAACTTGCAGTTTATTTTCAAAGTTTGAAAATGTAATAGCAATATTTCATGTAGAATTCAAATAAAGGATATTACAATGAGTTTTTCGTACTATGCATATGTAAGTTGTGTTTGTGTAACATCAATCAGAATTAGATAATAGTCAAATCGATGCAAATTAATCGATTAGTTTGATCGGCTTTAATGAATATATGACTGACTGACAAAAAGTTGTAAAGATAGACAGAAGACGTTGAAAACTATGTTTCTTCTTTAGGTAGTGCTAGTATAAGCTATCCCTTAAATTGTGAAATTAATTGTAAAACTAGGCACCTACAATATAAGCTTTAAAGTTTTTTTTAAATGAAATAAGTGAATTGTATTTAAATTTTAATTAATTAATTAGAATGATTTTAAACAAGCTTTAAAAGGTAGTAAGTAGGTAAGTATAAATGAACAAAATTTTACAAAGTCGCTTTCGCAGTCTGTTCGCTCTGGTCTTTAACTTCTCGACGTATTTCAATGCAGTTTTAGATAGTGATTTAAGAGGAAAATTTTGTGTGCATAATATGTACATGCATATTATAGTAGAGAGTTTCAAAGATTACCCTCCCGATAAAAAATAAGCCGGGACGGGTCGCTAGTTATTAATATAGGTCCTTTCAGGTTTTAATATTTCAATTGGCCAATACTTAAACCTAGTCGACTTCTAAACAAACACGTCATTAATAAAATAGCATACCTAAATCTAGCTCGAAGTAAACGTACGCTTTTTAAATTGGGAAATTTTCGTAAAAGGAATTCTCACAACACACTTTACACATTGTCCTTAGATTTCTTATTTTGAATTTTTCTTCAGACCATTTTGTTACGGTCCCAAAGTACCTGAATAACCCGAACCTCACTCAATGCAGAAACAGTTAATATTCAGAGACGGTTTGAGCACTCGATCTCACGAATTATACGGCCTTCGTCATCTATCCTGCGGACGTGATACTACTTAAGATCCATACAGGTATAGTCCCCGGCACGTAACTTGGCAAGGATTTGGCATAGTGGGGGTAAGTTCGCGCATCGTACACTTAGTGACACAAAAAAGTTACCCTCATTTAATTTTAATCATGTCTGTTTATAAGGAACAAACAGAACTCATGATATTTATTAGGTGTTAGAAATAAAATATTTGAATTTAAAAGTATTCTTTTATTTAAAAATAAAGTCAAGTAGTCTCGTCACTATCACTTAAATATCATATCCCTGGCATCAAATTGAAAGTACCACTTGAGCTGGTGGAAGGACGTGGATCTTCATAAAACAACAACAATAACAACAATTCATAACAAAAATAAATAATAATAATAAATATTTCGGACATCTAACACACAAGGCCATCTAGTCCCAAACTAAGCAGAGCTTGTATTATGGGTACAAATACATATATACTTTTTAAAATAAATTAAATTAAAAAAATTATAAATTCAATTAATTTAAATAAATTTATAACAATAAAAAAAATTTAAAACAAACAAACTTTCGTGCACGCAAGTGCATTCGGGGGCGAACGGGACGTAAACACAATGCGAGGGGCAAGGGTTTACGGATGCACCAATCGCGCGCTCGGTTCGGCGCTGCCACACACCCCGCGTCCCGCGCGCGTACCAAAGGGACCTAAAATATGACTTCTGCGCATCTAACGACTCTTGCCAAGTTACGTGCCGGGAACTATACTCTTTTTGCATGAAATTTGTTATTTGCATTGCGCGATAAGTAATTAATTTGTAAGTCAAAATCTGCGACTGATTATATCCACTTTTAAAGGTTTTTGTTTTTAAAACTAATATACAGAGTAAAATAGAAATTTGGACGATTGGACATTTTGACCAAAACTTTTTTCTGAGATTGTAAGGAACTTGATTTTTAAGAACATGTTTTTTAAACGAATATCTTTTACTTAACACCACAAAAATGTCCTGTACATCGAGGGCCTTTACAGATACAGACGGAGACAAAGTATATACATTCAAAACAACAATATGTGGTCACACAAAGTGTATGAAGCAGTGGTAACGGTATTATTTAATTAAATTTGGAATAGGAACAGGACAAGGGTATCTGATGTAGGTCGTCGGATGCAATGAAATGTGCGATAAGCTACCTCACGGCTTATGTGTAAGTGTGACTATGGCGTTAATGAACAGCAAATGACAGATAATGATTACTTTAAGTACTTTGGCTGAGATGTAATTTTTTGACAGATCAGCTAAGAATGGACTTTACTACAGGGCCAGACCAAGGAGGTTCAAGAATAGGGTAGTTGACTATATCGTAAATAAATACCGATGTCTCCGGCTTTAAAACGAATATTACAAACGTCTCGAAAAATATATTTATTGCAGTTTTTTTCATTTCTTTCATAAATTTTAATCAAATAAACAGTAGTATAAAACAGTGACGTCACAAGCCAGTTCTTAGTACATTTTTCAAATAAAGTTATAATTTTGACAGATGATAAAAAGTAACTCATTTGACTAAGGTGTCAACTATCCAATTGTTAAATGTAAGACCTTAGTAGGTAAGTACATAAAAACCCATGATTGGATGAGATGCTATATTTATAAACGATATAGGTACTTTTTATGGTTCTGTAGCATACCACGAAGAAAGCTATGGACGCAACCAGTTTTCAACAGGTTCTTTAAAAAGTGAAGAGAAGATTCTATTTAATTTTCTTAAAGTTATAGTTATAGCATATTACTTCAGAGTTTCCAGACTTACTTGTATTATGTGGTCGCCAGATCCGGCTGCATTTTCACAAGTTTCTAAGCTAAACAAAATGTACTTATTAAATAATTTCGAGGGATCGCATTAGGAATGAGGTGATCCGGCAGAGAACTAAGGTCATTGACATAGCCCAAAGGATTAGTAAGTTCAAGTGGCAGTGGGCAGGCCATATTAGCCGCAGAACTGATTACCGTTGGGGTACGGTACGGTAACGTAGTGTAGGACGTCCACAGGCCAGGTGGAGTGATGATCTGTGCAAGACGGCTGGCAGGAGCTGGATGCGAGAAGCTGAGGATCGAACCAAGTGGCGCGCAATTGGAGAGGCCTATGTCTAGCAGTGGACTGCGATAGGCTGATGATGAAATAATTTCAATTTCGCCGGATTGCGGCTGTAACAGCTTACTTTTAGGATAACATCAATGTAGAGTTGCTATTACATTCATCTAGTGGCATCGGTAAGAAGCATTCTATGATATCTGAATTCAGTTACAGATATTTATTTAATTATTACATAACATAGAAACCTATTTACATAACAATGTTTTTTTTAAAACTAACAATATTTACATATTATAAGCGTCAAAAAACTCCTCCACATCTTCGCCTAATGGTAGCGTTACAATACAATGTGTGAAATAATTCTTAGTTGAAACATCTAAAGTAACGTATATGCAACAGTTCACTTGATTCTAATTAATAAGGTTGCATCAATTTTATTTCGAAAATTCATTTGAATTTATTGGCGTTTCAAGGTTACCTACCTTACTACTTACCTACTTAGATACATTTGCCTGAACTTACAAAATATTATAAATCTTAGTTCTATTGCAATCAAAGGCAGTTTACAAACAAAAATGCGTGCTGATGGCAATTGTAAAAATTTATTGAAATTTTTGCTACCAAAGTTGCTTAAATTTGAATTTTTCGCGTGATTGGCAGTTGGAACTTTTAGCTTGGTTGAACATCGATTCCGAACTTTAATTAGTTGCCTAATTTGCTAGCATTTCCACTTTAATTGGTGGGTTAGGAATACCCGTCAAAAGTTTGCAGTCAGCTTTATAAATGAAGTACCACTGGAAAATCACGTCTATTTTCCAACACGTACTTGTAGTTAAATCGTTCTAATTTTTTTCTTTGAATACTACACCTGGATTAAGAATATCCAGTGTTGCGGGGAAGATGCCATGCGTGCAGTCAAAGTCAACTATATTATTGTACCTATATTTTTATTTGTGCAAACCGTTATCAAACACCTATCACCTACCTACTAATAATAAAAAGATACCTATTATGTGCGACAATGTCGCTTTTATTGAGAGCATTGTCTTTTACAATTGAATCAAATAAAGTCACTCTGCTCATAAAAGAATCTAAATTATTTGCATTCGTACGTCACATGGTGAACCTTAGCTTTTTTATATTACCCTCATTTGTATTGAGAGTTCTGGTTCTATACTCCAATGACGCGAAGAGAAATGTATTAGGGGCTGCCTTCTGTATTGATTTGAATAATCTCGAATTTAGCGGGGTAAATTTAGTTGACTGGCTTGTATTTTCAAACTGTGAATAAAACATAATCCTCCGTTTAATATGTCTGTTTGAAATAAGCATTAGCTTTAAAATAAATTATACTAGATTTTAAAAGCGGCTTTACCCGCGTGTATATCGGATATCACAGTAACATTTATACTTTTTCGAGATGATATAGGAATAGCCTATGACATTCACAAATAATGTGGCTTTCTTAAGTTTTAGTTAAAAAGAGATTCAGTTAAGCTAGTGATTACTTCGTACAACCTTACAAACTTAACCTCTTTATAACATTGGTGCAGATATTTTTCGTATACGCCAAATGACTCTACTTTTATTGACGGAAAGCATGAGCAGTATCCTTGATTGGTGGTCACCATACTCAGAGGCGTTTAGCCTAGTACTTGGGGGGGAGTCACTAATAATCGATTTTAGTCGAGTAAATATTAGATTTAATTGCACAATACACAATCCTATTTCACACATTAAAAACAAATGTACATTTTTTTTTATTGGTAAATCTTTTGGTATGATAACATTTGAGACGTCTGGGACAACCTCTGGATGAATACTTAGAGGAGCTAGTTCAGTGGAGGGAGGGGGGAATATGAAGGGCGTATGTGGGACTCCCGACAAATCGGTCTACCCACTGAACCCTGTGGCAGTCAAGAAGAGCTCTGGAAAGACATCAGCGAGTTCTGGAGTCCCCTCCAGCCGTACCTCACGACTGAGATACATCCCGGGGTAACCAGAACCCCAAGACAGATCGCACACCGACCCGCCTTGGGCCTGTGGCCTACCGCGCTCTCTTCGTCGTCTCTTTCGAGGGGGATCAGCACTTTCCCTCCCATTGCAGCCTCCCATCCCTCACTACTCGCCAGCATAGCCGATTGGAACCGCAGTGGTGGCATTGTGTGTCAAAACATCACCTTCGATTCTGTTCAGATACTCACCGAAGCAACCGTGCCTTATGAGCATCTGAGTGAATAGGTAGGTGACAGTCGGTTTTCTCTATGCAAGCTTCGAAACTCGGCAGAACGGCTTCGACAGCGCGTTGGCAGGCACAAACTTGGGCGATGAGCCGTGGCCGCCAAGCCCGTAGGACTTGCGTATGTGCGTTCCGAGGAAGCATTCCGGGCTCATGATTCGGTGCTGTCTTTTCGCCGTTCCGACCGACAAAACGAGTTTCGTCTTAGACCATTCTGTTCATGTCGATAAGAATGTTGAAGGGGGGAGATCGTGCCAGGACCGTCACCGCTTCGCACAAAATCGTACGGGTCTACCGTACGATCCGTATGGCCATAAATGCTGCAGACTCCCATGTTGAGCCTTACAGTGGGAGGAACCCACCAGTGTCCGGTGCCACAGAGGCCCATGGATCGCACCATAGAGGCAGCGAAGTTCTTCCCGCTATCCCGCGAGATTGAGCTGCAGACGATGTAGCGTCCCTGCTACCCCTCGTACTCGGGGCCTAGTCACCCGAAATGCTCTTCGAAGCTCTACCGACTGTCCAGGATGAAACCTGGGTACTTCATATACTGGCTCATCTGGACTTCAGTGTCATTCACCCGGAGACAGGAGCTGGGTGGCACTTACGTAAGTCATGGAGGCACCACCCTCAGGCCGAGCATATGAATCTTATCCACTACACAAGCCACCGACTGAATAGCAGGCGACACTGAGGCCAGAGGGCAGACTAGTGCGAAGACCCGCCTCGTATGTGAGGTTCCATAACAATGGTCCCAATAAGGAGCCCTGGGGAACCCCACAACAGACCTCTCTTCAATTTACCATTCCTTTATATTGACCAACTTCGCTTTCTTTTCGCGCAAATAGGCCTCTATGACGGTAAAGCCAGTGACGGGGTTGCCTGTGATACTGAAGCCTCACACTCGTCGGACCAGAATTGCCGGTCAGATTGCGTTGAAGGGATCGGGGGACTCCCCTTGACCCTTGGGAAGAGCGTGTCGGCACTCTTCCTAGAAACTCCAGTTCAGACTAGTAGTGTCATCTGAGTCTTTATGGCGGAGCAGGTCTGAATCACGATAGCCTTGGAGGGCAAAGTTTTGTTATCCATATTATATTACAGTTATAATTTATAGGTGTTAAACAATTCCTATTCTTTAATTTCTTATCTCGATTGAACAATATATGGAAACTTAGGAGATTTTTTTTTACACATGTACGATTTCTAGGGGGGGATCATGTCCCCTGTGACCCCCCTTTACCGCCGCGCCAACATGCTCATTGTAAATGCAGACAATGCTAATTTTCTCATTACGGAACATAACATAGAGCAGATAATGAGATTGAGTAGTAAGCGAATATTCGGGCTGACCCTGAATTTTACATTGTTACTGTACAAATAAGAGCACCTTGTCATCAAAATCCCTCAAATTGGAACAACATGTATAACACTGGTTCTTTTATGTTGATTAATTAGGTCGTTGGAGTTGAAACTGCAAGCTTTGCTGATGAACTGAAATTACCAAGATTTGGAAAGTGTAAGTTATGGAACTAATTTACCTCGACAATACAGAAAAAGCTGTGGCGTATGTTTGAATCGATCTATAATTTTTAACTGTAGCTTTAATTGAACGTTTATAAATATCACTTAATTTCATAATTAAATAAATGATTTTGAATTAAATTGAAAAAGAAAAAAAGACATTGCATTACGAAAGTTTACTTAAGGGTAGGATTGCGTCGACATCTCGTTATCATCTTACTTCAGTACAGAACAATTTGTCCATGCGTAACTATAGTTAAGCCCTCTATAAAACTGTCTCGCCACGTTCTTGTAGAAAGCTTTAGTTAATCTCTTCTAAATATGTCGGGTGTTTTACGACTACCTTTCCTCATATAAATCTAGGTTACACATTAGTAGAGAGGCGAATAGAGGCGCTCATAGCCCAGTCGCACTCGGTGTTTAGAAACAATCACCGAAGGTAAGCAACGACGGTGTGGTGAGTACTGATGGGTGACCGCTGGTGGCATGATACTATGAGCGTCTCCGTGATTCGGAGGTCACGTTAAGCTGCCGGTCCCAGTTGTTATCATAGGATAACAGTCGTGATGTTTAGTTGAAGGCCTTTGGGCGGCTTCAAAGCATCTAACAGCAAGGTTACGTAGCCACAATGTTGTTTATTATTTAGCCAGACCCAACCCGCACACGGCCGGCGTGGGGACGTATGGACGTACGGCCTAGAAGAAGGTTATTCTTCTGAGAGACCCGTGCCCAGCAGTGGTACGTTATGGGTTGTTGATGACACATTAGTAGAAATGTGCCCATAAATATTTTATAAATAAGCCCGATGTAGAAATAATTATACTATCTTTGTATTTTATCCGATCTTAATAACTCCACACGACTTTGTAAAATATGTGCTCTACATGAGTACACTTTTTATTAAAATTGGTAACTAAATATTAAGATTCTTAGAACACCTATCATTTGTAATCCATTTAATAACAACAACTGTATCACGTATCACTTTCTCATTCTAGGTAAGCAAATTCAGCTGAAAATGGACTTAGTTTTCATAACAAGACATTCCATTCCATGATAAACAAAAACATTGTAACTCTTCACTTTATACGTCCTCCCTTAATAGCTGAGTCCCGCGGTGTTACCAACATGACGTCGCGGGTTAGTCCCTTCAAATTCGGTCCAGCCATTCCACAGATCAGTCGGAACAAACAGACAGGTAACATTTTATTTTTTTTCATGTTAAAAACGTGTGAAGACTGATATGTACTTAGTGAAAAGCTGTTAATTTCAAATTACAAACATACACATATTTTTTATATTGTATACATTTGTATAGATGTATGGAACTTACTCAACATTTTATTTATGTACCTAAGCATAATCTTGCTTTAAAAAAAACATCTAAAAAAGGTCAACTATCCCTTTCTTTATGATTTTAATAACATGTTTTTCGAGGAGGTCCTTTAAAATTTATGTATTTCTGGATGACAGCATGTAAGTAGCCCAGTTAAGGAAGGCACTTCCATTCATTTTCGCTTTGCATACATTTAAATCCCTTAATTGCTGACCTTTTTCCAGAGGTATTAGTATTAGTATTAATTAACGTTTCAAAAGCTTAGCATATTTTATTACAAATTTTGTTTTTATGTATACTTGTATACTTTTTTTTTGGGATAGGCTGGGCGAATGAGCAGACGTATCATCTGATGGTAAGCGATTACCGCCGCCCATGGACGCCCGCAACGTCAGAAGCGTCACAAGTGCGTTGCCGGCTTTTGGGGGATGGGGGTGCTTGGCCTCCGTTATCCTCACTCGGTATCCTCACTCACTCGGTGAAATACAGCGCAAGCGCTGTTTCACACTGGTTTTCTGTGAGGCCGTGGTATTACTCCAGTCAGCTGTCATGCATGCCGAAGCATGGCTCTACCACGGTAAAACTTTCTTAATTTAAACGGTTTTATTTCCCTTTAGTACATTATTTTCCATAAAACCGTTTAAATTCAATTTTTTATACCAATTTTTTTTTATTACTGTGATTAATGAAAACAATTGAAATTAGGTAGGTACTGCCTCGGTAGCGCAGTGGTATTTCGATTTACGGGTCGAACCAAATGTTTGTATGATCTGCAAATATTTGTTTCGGAGTTTGGGTGTTTTCCATGTTTAATATGTAGATATTTACAAAAAAGTATTTATGTATTTATATCAGTTGTCTAGTATCCATAACACAAGTACTGCTTAGCTTGGGACTGATGGTGTTGTGTGTTAAATGTGCGAAATCTTTATTTATTATTTACTTATTAAAAAACCCCGACTGCGTCAATATCTGCCATATTTATTAGAGACAAGTTTTATTTATTATTTTTTTGTCTTTTTTTTTTTTATTTTGATTTACCCTGTGTGACTTTCACGACTAAGATGAATCTATAGACACCACTCACATAAAAACACGACAAGTCGTTTAGGCTCTAGGGTGCGCTAAAGAAATAATTGTATACATACACTAGCTGACCCACGCAACCTCGTTTGCGTCTGCTATTGCCCGTAGCGTGATAATTTTACCTCGTTTTTGAAACATTCTCCATTGGTGCTCCGCTCCTATTGGTCTTAGCGTGATGATATATAGCCTATAGCGTTCCTCGATAAATGTACTATTCAACAGTGAAACATTTTTTTAGAGATTAGCGCGTTCAAACAAACAAACTCTTCAGCTTTATATATTAGTATATATAGATACATACGCTCGAAAAACATAACCCTCCTTCTTTCGCAGTCTGGTAAAAAAAAACAAAATTCATAAACATCCATTTGAATTCTAATTTAATAAACTAACTCAGTGCTCAATTACTTAGTATAATCCGAATCAATTAATAGAGATATAGAATAATATTGCGAATAAAATAATCGTAAAATTTCAAGTGTCAACAATACTTTTATGTATTTCTGATTTCAAAACGTTTCGTTTTCGTCGGTCCCTTATGTCACTGTCACATCACATTTGTTTTTATTTAGAGATAAGCTCGCACCACACAATTATTATTTTTAAATCTGAGGTTATTAAACTGCTGAGAACTCTGAGAAGTCTAAACGTTACAGAATGGCTGATATATCTGAAGAATATATAAGTTCATTATTGCAGAAAGTAACATTTTCCAACAGTGTAAAATCTTGGCGATATACTTTAGAAAAGTTCGAAACTATCGGTCAAAACTATTTTGGCATCATTCTACCTGTTGTGTTGTATGGTGAAAGAAATGGCAAAGAAGTCCAATTGGAAATAGTTTTAAAATTGGCTCCGACAGACGAACGATACCGTGTTAGCGGAGCGGTGACATTAATGTTCAGTAGAGAGATTTACGTTTATGATGTTCTATTAAAAACGTACCAAAAAGAGCTAGAAAAATTTTCAGCACACTTACAGTATGTCATACCTCGGTGCTACTACTTGCAGAAGGAATATTGTAAAGAAGCTATAGTTATGCAAAACATGCATGCAGAAGGTTATAAACCTTATAGTCATAAAATGTTCCTCGATTTAGACCACATAATAGTAGCATTAAAGTCTCTAGCTAAACTCCATGGGTTATCATTTCTTCTAGAATACAAACATCCTGAATTATATAATGATGTATCTAAAATCTGTGTGCCTTTAACCGAGGAATCTGGTAAACGGTACATGGAAATAATGAAGGACAGATTAAACAAAGCCATTAAAATTTTTGAAGGTACAGATTATGTAACACTATTACACAGACTGAACAATAATTGTTCAAACTTTTTTGAGTTGGTCATCACATCTGTGCAAAAAACTTGCATTTGTCATGGAGATATATGGAAGGAAAATATTTTATACAAATATGAGGTAAGGGAGGTAACATTAAATTAATAACCAAATGTACGTGTATTAATTATTATTATTAAGTATGTAAGGATTTTTCAAAGCCAGTCCACTATCTTGGTAAGCAAATAACAACCCAAAAGAAGAGACA
This sequence comes from Spilosoma lubricipeda, assembly GCA_905220595.1. NCBI lineage: Eukaryota > Metazoa > Arthropoda > Insecta > Lepidoptera > Erebidae > Spilosoma > Spilosoma lubricipeda. Next base: position 7,707,613 of record HG992295.1, read on the forward strand.
CTAGGGACTATTTAAAATGAAGGTAAATAAAACACAGTTAGGTGCTACAAAAAATCTTATTACACCTTGTACATAGCTGTTAGATGCGGGCAGCAGGACTGGTTGTTTTGGAAAAACTTGGTGAGGCCTATTTCCAATGATTCCATGATGATGAATACAAATATGAACATAATATGATTAAAACTTTACTGAAATTATTGGCTTGACACCCTTTAATTTCAACTTTGAACAATAATAGAATCAAGTTCATAATTTACAAACATTCTTTTAATTCTATACAAAGAATTGTTTCTCTCTAAATATCTGGATACTCAACTACTTTATTTTATATCAGATACATAAATAAATGACTAAACCCATTATTTTTTCCAGGAGAACAAACCTACTACGGCATGCCTGATAGATTACCAAAACACACGAATTTCTTGCTCTGCGTATGACACTCTTTATCTCATTCTCAGCAGTACCAACACAGAGGTGCGCAGGAAACATTACTACCAATTGCTGGATATTTATTATGAAACATTTCAAGAAATGTTAAAAGTAAGCGGCTTAGAATCGGAAAAAGTATATTCAAGAGAAATGTTTGACCGGGATTTAGAAGTTGTGGCACCAGCTTGTGTGATCACTGCTAATTGTGCTTTGTGGCTGTCTTCAGGCTTGCAAGAAGAAGGTCATGTAAGAAGTAAGATTAATTGGTCTACCGCAGAAGAGAAGGAGAAAGCGGTATTTAAGTATAGACAGATTGTAAAATCTATTATTGATGATTGTTGCCATTATGGCTATATGTCATTAAACTGTGATGATATTTTATAATATGTCAATTTTTTTGACAAAAATTGGGCAAATCTGCTTGGACAATGTTTTTTTTTAATATTATTATACTCAGCCTGACATTATTTGTATAAGTTTAAATCTAATATAAAATGTTATCTGTTAATTCAGTATTTTATTATCACAACTTTTATATCATACACACACACAATTCTTATTTACCTACTCTATGAAATTTAATGTTTTTATGTTTAGCTGTATGTTTTCTGAAACCATGTTTTGGAGATGCCCACATTTCCAGTGCAAAAATCTCATATTGTTTTTTTTCCATTTCACAACAAAATTACTGTTTTGTATTGTTGATTTCTTAAGTACTGATTATGTTATTGTTGTACCGCGAGTAACGCCGCAGGACAAAGTAAGTCGAAAAAAAAGTAGCCTAAGTTACTCCCTGGATCATCAGCTACCTGCCAGTGAAAGTCCCGTCAAAATCCGTCTAGCCGGTCCAGAGATTACCCGGAACAAACAGACAGACAGACAAACAAAAAAAACATTAACTACATTTTTAGTATATGTATTGTGTTTACATACATATGCATTGATTATAAAGCTGTTATTTAATATTACAAACAGATACTCCAATTTTATTTATTTGTATAGATAAGATCGTTATAGTAGTAAAACATTTGGGCTCTAAGTCTCATATCATCGAAACTTGTGTGGTAAACTGGTAACATACCATACACAGCATGCTCACAAAAAAGACTTACCGATATTGAAACATCTAAGCATGTCTTGAAACTTTTCTACAATTTATTTTATTTAGTTCCAAGTTAAACTGCTTGGAAAATCAGAAATGCTGTCTGACTTTGTTACTGCAGCATTCGGTCGGGCACATTTCAGATTAATATAAATTTTCTGAAGCACTCTAAACGACTGTTTATGTAGCTAGAGGAGTCTATTTAGTTTTATTAAGTGCTACTTTCTGCGGCGACAGATGGAAGAGACGTTATTAGTTTTTCCTCAAAGGAAATATAATATTAGGTGGTATTGCAACGTATCTATTTACGTGTATTATACTAAACGAGTAGAATTGGAATCTTATCATAAAATAGATATATTAAGCAGTTAAGTTCTTGATATTATAAAGGAGAAATAGTATTGTGTCAGATTTTATATGTTATTTATCTCCTGTAAGGACTCTACTATATTTATATACTATTATCTACTGTATTTTACCACATTATTTGTTAATGTCTGAGTTCTTCTAGGTTGTGGTAGCAGGTATTTCGATTAGGTTTCACATACCAGCAGTAATCTATGGGTATGGGTTTTTTATGTATAGCTTTCCCAAAATGACTCTACTCTGCCTGATGGACGGTATAAGCAGAATCCAAGAGTGGTGGTCACCATACTCATTGCGAGTGCAGACAATGCAACAATGCAGCATGGTGACCCATACTATGGCGGTCTAGTGATACTTCTGCATCATTGGGCCTCCCGCCTCCAGTCTCGTACTCACCAACGAAAAACGACAGTTCGTACTGAAATAAGCGTGGCTTTGCTATGTAATGTTATTTAAAAGTTAACTCCCGCATTCGGAAGAAATCCTGTGTCGCGAGGGACTTTACAGACATAGGGTCATGAAACGGACGCAAAGAACACTAAGACTCAGAACAACAATTTTGCAAAACAACAAACCAGTGAAGTGTTTATTGTTGACACTTACTATATGCGTGCAAAGCAAGGTATGGCAGGCGAGTAACAATTAATAAAAGCAGCAGTGGAAGAACCCAAGGTATATATTTAAGCAGGACGAATATAATATTTACAAAGCACAGTTGAATAGCAGAAAAAGTAATGTTCTATTGTTGCTTCCATACCAAGATGTTGGTAGTGGTTTGAGTCTACTGACATGAGCCCGAAGTCTTGAGGCAATGGAAGTCATGTCCATCTCCTCTTCACGAAGTGGGGAAAAGAACTGTCCAGGCAAACGAAGGGGTTCACCGTAGACAAGTTCTGCTGAGGACGTTTGAAGGTCGTCCTTCCAAGCACTACGAATCCCAAGTAGCACCCAAGGTAAGATCTCAACCCAATTATTTGATGCATGGCAGGTAATGGCCGACTTAAGTTGCCGATGCATTCTCTCTACTAGACCATTTGCTGCTGGGTGGTATGAGGTGGTAGTGTGGTGATACGCACTGATTAACGTGGCAATTTCCTTGAAGGTATGTGACAAGAATTGGCTGCCACGGTCCGAGGTGATATGGTCTGGACATCCGAATCGCGATACCCAGCCATGAACGAGGGCAGTTGCGCAGGTCTCAGCTGTCATGTCTGGAAGAGGAATAACCTCAGGCCAACGCGTGAAACGTTCGACTATCGTGAGGCAATATCTGTTTCCAGAACACAGAGGTAGTGGACCGATCAGATCCAGGTGTATGTGCCGAAATCTAGCTGATGCTGGTTGGAAAGGAGTCAAAGGTGCCTTGGTGTGCCTTGTTATTTTAGAACGTTGGCATTGCTGGCATTCTTTAGCCCATTGTCTGCAGTCACGTCTGATACCTGGCCATACGAATCTTTCCGTAATCAACTTGACAGTGGCTTTCGCTCCTGGATGACTCAGACTATGTAGGGTATGGAACACTTGCTTGCGGAATGATGGGGTAACGTATGGACGCAGACTTGAAGTGGAGACATCACAGTAGATCTGAAGATCTGAGTCTGCAATTTTCCTCTTCTCCAATGTCAGGCTGGAACCAAACGTCATCAGTTGTTGAAGTTCTGAGTCCGTGTTTTCTTCAACGGCTAACGATCTATAATTTAGTGGCATAGATATTCCATCAACACGCGAGAGAGCGTCTGCGACGACGTTTTCAGATCCAGGTACGTATTTAATATCTGTGGCAAACTGGCTGATGTAATCGAGATATCGGAACTGACGTGGTGAACAGTTCTCACGATTACCGGCGAAGGCGAATGAAAGAGGTTTGTGATCCGTCATGACCGTAAACGTTCGTGCTTCAACCATAAAGCGAAAATATCTGATGGCTTCGTAGATGGCTAAGAGCTCTCGGTCGTATGGCCTGTACTTCTTCTGGCTAAGACTTAGTTTCCTTGAGAAAAAAGCCAGTGGTTTCCACTCTCCGTCTTGTCGCTGTTGCAAAACTGCACCAATTGCGGAATCTGAGGCATCCAGTGCCGGATTAAGCCAGCGCGGGGCCTGTAGCAAATTTGGCCAAGGGGCCCTAGGTTTGCTCTAGAATCTCAAGTTTATAGTATTTCGGTAATTTTTTCGAACATGTTTTTCTATTGCCGGTTGCGGTTGCGATTTAAATGTAGAAAACTAGTTCCTAAATTTAGCTATATAATGCAATCGTACTTTTTAATAATTTTCTTCTATTAGTAACTTTATTAGATTCACCTCGTGGTGACGTATTTGACCATGCGTAAGTTAGGTCAATTAGTACGAAACACATTATTGCGTTCCATAACTTATATTAATGCGTTTTAATGTTGAAAAAGAACGTTCGCCACTGCAATTAGTCATCACGAGAGACGAGTAAATTCTCAAGGCAATTTCTTTTGGTTTGGGAAACATGACTCCAAAGAATTATTTAATATTAATTACCTCTAATGTAGTCATTTTTCACCTTATCTATTCTAGTCACACCATAAATGTACCTTAACATTCGCATTACACCTACATGCTGGCGTTTCTGATTCATTTCGTTTATTGGCCAACATTCTGATCTATGCAGGACGGCAGATCTACTGATCATTTTATGTATTTGCCTTTAACGTTAAAGGGAACTTGGGATCGCAAAAAGTTCCTGTTACCTGCCGCCACTTCATCCGTCTTCATTGGTTCGATGTCCGCAGACATATTTCGCCATTATTTTGTAACAGCAAACCGAGGTACTTGAAATCAGTGCAGACCGGAATCGTTCTATTCAGTGACCCGGCGGTATATAGAACATGTATTCGGTGTTTGTTCTGCAGATTTTCTAGTTTTCTAGGTTGCTAGTCTGCGCTGACCCGCGACCACCACAATGTCGTCTACAAATATAATGTACAATGGTGTCTCCTCCAGTATGTCCGATGTCAGAGCATCCATTATCAGTAGGAAGAGGTATAGGCTAAGAGCCGTTCCCTGGTGCAAACTAACAGAGACACTGGATTGGTCGGTGTTTCCCGCAGCCGATCTTATAAAGGTGTCAAATTCCCTGTACTGTGAATCCCCGTACTGTGGATTTACCACTAGGCTGAGTAGGCTGGAGCCTAGGGCGGCAAATTTTAGGAGCGGCAGATTTGGCCCATTTTTTGTATATAATATATAGTAACATACGATCAAAAATATGGTTGAAAGAAGTCTTGAAAATTTAACAAAACTTTAGGACCAAATGAATTAGTGTGCCTATAGAATACTCTCGATTAAAAAGAACGGGCCGACCGAATCATAACCTTCTCCTTTTTTTTTCGCGAGATGAGATGAGAAAATGTTGCCGACGCGACGATTGGGGACCTCTACCGCGTCCCCTTCGACGCCTGTTTTGAGCGGGATCGGCACTTTCCCAATCACGTTCTGCGGTCTCCTTCTGGAGCGTCACACCCTCGCAGAAGGAGACTGCGGCTTTCCATCGCTAACCACTCGGTACAACGGTAACAGGTTTTGCCCGATCGGTCGACTAGAACTCGGTGGCATGAGGCCCTGGAATCAGTGAGTTTGTTTGTTCATTGTTCAGGGAAAAGGCTGTCCACTAACCACTTCCTTCAAGAAGCTGGACGTGAGAGGCTCAGACAGAGGGAGGGGTGTGATGCGCCGAGACGGCAGCTAAGGGAGTATCGAAAGAGGATATGAAAAGAGCAGGGAGACATTAAATTATAGGTTAATAGGGGCGGCAAAAATTTTATAACCTACTGGCGGCAAATCTATATATCCGCCTCTGAATGCCACATACTAAGCGAGGCACACTTTTGTCTTTCAAAGCCTACTACAAAACCTCTCGGGGTACCCTATCATACGCCATTTCTAGATCAACAGACACCAAAAGCAAGTTTTTGTGCGCCTGTCTGTATTTCTCTCACTATTATCGAATTGCAAATATGACATTTGTTAGCCCGTCAACAACCCAAATTGGTTTCTACATATTGCACTTTTCTCTCTCATTCTTTTCTCAATAACTTTCTCTAAAACTTTCATTCTATGTGGAATGAGCTTTATTCCTCTATAACTGCCACATTCCTGTACATCTCCTCTGATTTTAAAGATGAGAAGAAGAAGAGACAAGCGAACTTAAATACCGTTGATCCGGTATCACCTAATGGCATGCAAGATACTTGACGCTTATTTAAACTTATTTTTTTTACGGTCAATAGGCGTTGGAGTGCGGGGCCCCTCAAAGCGCGGGGCCCGTAGCATTTGCTACTCTTGCTACGTGGCTAATCCGGCACTGGAGGCATCTGTATAGATGGTTAATTCAGCTCGAGGATCAGGATGGACCAGAAGTGCAGCCTGAGAAAGACTATTCTTACAGCTATTGAAGGCTTCCATAAGAGTAGGTGTCATCGTGACTGCCTGTGAGCCTTTCTTCTTAGGGCCAGCGACTACCAACGCATGTAACACCGCGGGTCTGAGCTAGTCTCCTATACAAATAAAGAAAATTGTAATTTCAAATAAACAGCTCTTCACTTAATGCAAACAAAAGTATATACGATACGTACTTACATCAAAAAAACATTTTTTTTAATTTTTGTCTGTCTGTCTGTTCTTTTATTTATGGTACAGAAAGCAAACGAGCAGACGTATCACCACGAAGGTAAGCGATTACCGACGCCCATGGACACTCGCAACACCAGAGGCGTCACAAGTGCGTTGCCGACCCTTTGGGGGATGAGGACAGGGATGTGGAGAGGGGTTGAGGTATGGATCTCCAGTATCCTCACTTACTCGGTAAAACACAGCGCAGGTGTTATTTCACACTGGATTTCTGTGAGCCCGTGGTATTACTCAGGTCGAACCGGCCCATTCATACCGAAACGTGTCTCTCCCACGGTGTTCTGGCTAATATCTGAAACGGCTGGACCGATTTTGACGGCACTTTCACTGATTAGTAGCTTGAGCTATTGTTCGATCTATGTACAATACAAATAAATAAAATTAGAGTGTTTGTAATATTTTAATAACCGCTTTTTACTGAATGCATAAATATGTGTACCTACACGGTACATATTGCTTATTTTTTTTTACAATTTTTTGTCTGTCTGTCTATTTGTTCGGTTAATCTCTGGAGCGGCTGAACCGATTTTGAATAGAGTTTCACTGATATAAGGAATAATTTAGGCTACTTTTTTAGATTACTTTCGCCCGCGGTTATTGTCTTACCGCGGGTAACACCGCGCGGGGTACAGCTGGTAACTTATTAGTAAATGGAGACAAGCCAACACTTGATCGTAAAATATTTTTGAGCTCTCATTTGTGGAATGGTAACGTAATGACATGCGAGGCTGTTATAATGTGGATGAGCCGCATCCTGGCAAAAAGCCAGCATTGTTTAAAATCAGAATCTGCGTAGCTGACCTTAAACACGATGTCAGGTAAACCACCAAAGCATTAATAATTTTTAGTCTGATGGTGAGTACACAAAATAAACGTAGGTACATGGCACAGAACAAAGGAATATACTTCTCCTTTTCTGTGGTACATGGAGTCTGCAGAGATTTTGCTGAAAGTACCTATAGATTATTCTATATTAATCAATTCACATCAAATGTAATAAGTATTTTCGACTAGTGCTCACTCATTCATAAATAACTTAGCGTATGTTAAGCCAATGTTATCCTACCTAACTGATATAAAATTTCCAATGAGCAGCAAAATAACAAATTGTATTCGAACTACAAACTTATTCGCGTAAAAAATCTTAGATTCCAAACTATTTTGTATTCAGTTCTATTTGTGAACCCTTTTTCATTTTTGTTACACAACTTACACAAAAAATCTCTTAGAGGATGTTTATGCAACATTAAAGTAGAAAACGTGTTGCGAATAAATGCTCCATGTCGGCTAACAAAGTTGTTGTTAGCAACACAACAAAAAGAATCTCTTTGTATTTAGATTTGAGAAAGTTGTAGGTATTTTATATGTTTCTAAATATAAAATTATATCTAATTTATATTGGAATAAAGAAAGTATACCTACAAAAACAGTTGATTTTTTGTAGCTATACTAGGTAGACCTAAGGACAATGAGAGTTTCTGTTGGTTTCAAAATATTTTGCACTTTGTACGCGGATGATTAAAACAAATGAATTCGTAAAAACAAAGTACCTACTTATATAAAATATTTCAATAGTGTGATTCAGTAGCTTTCACCACAGATTACAGTGTATTTATTATAGAGTTTTCACTAAAGTTTACCGTGTGTTTTTGTATGTAGTTAATGATTTTTTCCATATTTATCCTTTGACATTGGTATTGAATTAAGATTATGTAGTTAAGAGTAACAAATCACTTCATATTGTAAGTGTAGGTTATTACGTAGATAGGTCAAGGGCAAACGCATAATTTAGTCTACCTCGTAGTGGTAAGGAAATTATTTCTGTAAGGAAAAGAGATTTATATTGATAAAAAATGTTCTGAGTGATTATAATAGCTATTGGATAATTCTAAATAAACAGGTCAACATAATCTATGAACTTTATAAATTTCTAAAATCTCCCGGTAAACTTTACAGGCAACCTATGTTCGAAGAAATGGTAACAATTTTTTTTTTAAACAATTTTTGAAAGATAATATTAGTAAAGGCGTTAGAATTGATCTAATCGAGTTGACCTACTAAATAAATACCGATATTTTATCTACGACATACCTAAGCACACTCCGTTCGACATACCTACGACAAACTTGAGATTAAAAAACTTTCTTCTAATAAGTTTGGATACGGTTTAGCACTTCTATTGCTATTATATAGACTTACAGGAAAATAATGGATGGTTGTAATAGATTTCTCTAGGATCTAGAGTTCTAGGGTTTGAATCTTTCAGAAATCAACTTTTACTTTTTCAAGACTTATATTTTTACTTGGTAAGTGTTTTGACAGAATAATGTTGTTTCTAGTATCGATTTTTGGTAAATTATCTGGATTTAGTCGGGCACAAATTGGTGATATCTCTGATTGACTGCCTCGGTGGCACAGAGGTAGCCTATGCGACTGCTGTACTAAGGACTCGGGTTTGACTACCGTGGCAAACCAAATGTTTGTATGATCTTTAAATATTTATTTTGGAATTTCGTTGTTTTATATGTAAAATATGCATGTATTTAGAAATAAAAGTATATTTATGTATTTATATCAGTTCTCTGGTACACATAGTAAGTATAGGCTCTGGAGGTAGTAGAGCCACGCTGATTCCAGCACGAACGGGCCGGCTCGACCAGGGCGGTACTACCCTCGCACAGAAAATCAACGTGAAATGACAGCGATCGTGCTGTCGTGTTTTGTTGGTGAGTGCGAGACCGGAGACCCAAAGATGCGGAAGCATCACTAGCCTGCCATGGTAGCACCACGACTCTTGGAGTCTGCTTATGCTTTCCATTAGGCAGAGTAGAGTCATTGTGGCAGGGCCAAACATAAAAAAAATAATAAGCTCTGCATAGTTTGGGATTATATGGCGTTGTGTCAGATGTTCTAAATATTATTACTATTATATATTCAAAAGTTGTATGTACGCATGGATAACTGCTCCGGATCACCGTTAGATAATACAATAGTATTTTAAAATATATGAAGTAAAATGCCACATGGAAGTCTTATGTTTATTAAATATATAGCTCAACTAATAGGGTTGTGTCCGTATTTTAGATTGAGTATCGTGCTCCGGATTCAAATTGAGAGCTTAACGATAAAATAGTTTGTTCATTTCTATTTATTAAAATATGTATAGCAGAGCGTGTACTATTTATTTATTTATTTATTCTTAGGGATAACAACAGCTTGCAACTCTTATCTTAAATTACTAAACTATAAATACATGTGTAGCCAATAATAGTTATCCACAGTAGATGAACATGAGGTGGCTGAACATGGTAAACAAACAATTATACATGATTTTGAAATTTTATTGGTAGACCCTGGAGGGATTTTAATAAATTTAAGAAAAAGATGACATGTGATATATAACAATAATTATATGTAAATAAATAAGATTATATAGTAACCAAAATAAGGAGATTTAAATACAATATTGTTTGAAGACTCAGGAAAACCCATCAAACCTTTCACACCCGCCACTCAGCGCCGACAAAATCGAGAATTTAACTAGCCCGTGGCGAACGCAATACAGACAAAACTCTTTTCTTGAAGTTATCCCTGGTACCGGTGAAAATGTCAACATCATTAAATTGTTTATTGTAAGTATCTAGCAAACGTGATATAACACAATTGTTCGCGTAATTAGTAGCATGAAATGGAGTGCTAAATAATGTGGTGTGTCTAGTGCGTTTAAAAAGTGTGAAAAGTGCGACTAGAACCACATCTACCATTAATTATTAACAGATTTTTAGTTCATCCCAGAGTTTTTATATTTATACCATGATGCTTCAGCTTTAGGTACCTATATGAAAATTCCTTTACAAAATTCAAAAATTCTGTAAAATAATTCCTTCAGGTTGACCACTGTTCATCCATTATTTACCACATTTTTTTTAAAATCACAATCTTAATTCTAAAGTACTACGCACTAGTACAAGCTAAATATAACAGAACTAAACGCACAGTCAGTGTATCAGTGAAAGTCCCGTCAAAATCGGCCCACCCGTTCCAGAGATTACCCGGAACAAACAGACAGACAGACAAAAATAATAATAATGATGTTATGGTACCTGTACCATGTATACATACAAATGCATTTATTTAAAAGCGGTTATTTTAATATTACAAACAGACACTCCAATTTTATTTATTTGTATAGAATATAGGTATAAGAAATATAATAGTAAATTGTAGGAGAACACTGCAGTATAAGATAACAGTTTGCAACATGGCACCGCAGCGAATGTCTGAGTGATACTTATGACTTAAATTTCTTAAGCTAACGCTTGCAGCTCACGATGTACACCACTATATATATGCGCTGTCTTACTTCCATTTTGTACAAACTTTGAATTTAAATTTACGGGAAATGTAATGCATATATTCTAAGTGAGATAGTTCGGAGCGAGTCCATTATAAACGGTTTTAATACATTGGTGTGACTAGAATAATATTTGGCGCGTTTCACTAAAACAAAAACAAAATTCCAAGTTGAAATTGTTAAACTTTTCGTGAATTACTTTATCAGAATAAAACTTGAAGATGAAGATAAAAATATTTCACATTCCAACTTTTATCCTTTAACTTTGATTCTTACGTAGTACCGATACTGTTTCTATATTTCTAATAAACTAAATAACTATATTTTACAGTTAATTAACAAAATAAACAAAATTTTAAACATTAACCCTCTGACGATAGACGATGTACACTGAACGTGAGCCAGTACTTGCAGAGGCTTGACTACTAAGAAACAGAAATGCTATTAGTTATAACACGGTAATAAAGATAGACTTTCATAATTTTATACAAAGTCCCACGCATCACATCACACACACCTACATGTATACATACACATACACACCCTCTTAATACACCACTTTTTTTTTTTTTTTTAACCTGTGGAAACCCCCTCGAGCCGTCACCCCGCCGGGGTTTGCGGCGGGGCGGTGTGTCGGAATCGAACCGACTAAAACCACACGGTGTGCCACTCTGCGCCTGAGACGGGAGGGATCCGGGAACTGCTGTTATTAACACATCCGGACCCCTTAATACACCACTGCATTAGCCTCAAAGCACTTACATACATTTCATCACTTACATCACTCAAAAAAGAGGACTTCTCGCACTTTAAAAGGAAAAATACAACATTTTTAATTACATTTATATTTAATTATAAGTAGATATTGCATTGTAAGACTTTTATGAAGTACAACCAGCAAATGTAAAATAAGGTTGTCTGTAAGAGATCGCCATGAGCGATAAGACCGCCAATTGTCACATTTATAAATTGCAACACTTTTCTTTTTTTTTTCTTTTTCTATATATGTAATGATGTGTGTACAATAAAGATCAATAAATAAAAAAAAAATATTAAGCAATTATTACAATAAAATAATCTGAGCGATTGGTGCTGACAATCGAAATACAGGCTTTGCCTAGTTTGATAGCAGATGCTAAAATCAATTGATCTTTAAAATATTGCCAATTTGTTAGTAATTTAGTACTAAAACACAGAGCAACATGGCGTCGCATCACGAAGGAAGCGGTGGCGCAGTATTCTGACCGGCACATGACCACGACCACTCTGACAAGAGTGAACGACTGAGAAGAGAAGAAGACTAAAACCTTTGTTTTTTTATTATTATTAATATATTATAATTGTAATACGCATCACATTATCACATCAACATATTTTAATAGTCCACTTATAAACATAGGCATCTCTTTAAAAAGGTGGTGTTGGTGAATATGAAGCTGGTTAGACGGCTTTTATATGGTTAAAAGGGTTTGTAACGTTTTCCATCTATTTGTTGTGCAGTTTGTTCTGCGTAAATACGCAGCTTTCTTAGTCGGCTCTTACGTTACCTACGGGATGAAGTGCTGGGGATTGGTGACACACTACTAATTCATCACCACATGTTTAGTGATTGAAACAAGAACGAATCTCAATCGAACGATGTTATAAATCCTGTATAACAGAATAATTATTTGTCAATCTTGAAAATGCAGATAAACTCGACTTGTTAAATTCGAGAGTATGATTTCTTTGCTTCTATTGGAGGATCGTAGTAAAGCGATTTACCATGTTGAGACGTAGTAATCTGTGGATTCCTTCGAGGAGCACGCACACCCTTGAGCTGATTGAAAATATCTAGCTTACGTGTGAATCGCTTTCTATTTCCACAACATTTACGGTAACTAGATATTGCTAGCTTTTATTTGTTGTTTAGATTTTCTTTTTATAAAATTGAGATAGTATTAATATGGAAACGAATTATGGAGTTAACTCAACAAAATTAAATTAACAGTGTTCAAACGAGTATCTTTGCATACTTAGTTATTCCGAATGATTAAACTAGTACATGCATTATGCAGATGAAACCTTAGCTATCTGTTAAATTCGAAACAACCGTCGAATTTCCGACAGTAGGTATTGATTTCATTTTATCATCGTCATGGCTGATATTAAAGTAGATACTTGTTTAATGATAGAGGATGTTATGATTAAACTATTTCAAGCATTAAGCAGATGAAAGGTTATCTGTTATAGATCAGTTGGATTTCTGACAGTATTGATTTTATTTCGCTATACTTGTTTAATGATAGAGGATGTTGTCAGACCTAAAAAAATATTGAATAAAATTATATTTACTTACCTAAACTTAGTACTTGCTTCGGCAGTACATATACTAAAATTGGAACGATACAGAGAAGATTAGCATGGCCCCTGCGCAAGGATGACATGCAAAATCGTGAAGCGTTCCACATTTTTCCAAATGAATTAGCATCAAAGTTGATCGAACGAAGCTATAATAAAAGACTGAAAAGAAAGGACATTCTCCAACTAGAATGGAACTTTTGGACCTAAAGGGGAGAAGTCGCTCTGTGGAGGGCTCACCCACAATGCCATAATCATTACCAACAAATCTTTCAATAGTTGAACTGATTGCAGATAAATAAAAAAACAAAAAAAAAAACTTACCTAAACGTCTTAAAATTAAAAACTGTATTTTTCATTAGCAATTTTAGTCTTATGATGTAACATTTTGTTTTCGTGATAGAACTTTTAGAGTTTTAGATCAAATAGATGATCTCAAAACAATATTATGAAAACATTAGTCTGAAGTAAAGATGAACACGAATACACGAAGGATAGTATCAAAATCATTTACTAGAAAACCATTTCCCTTCTTAAAGCAAAGATATCAAAGTTAATATTGCGGTATTTTACACGTGTGTACAAAATAATTTAAGACTGATTTACTCGCACATTTATCAATGTCTCGGAAAACAGCTGATTCACTAAAAATACAATTTTCGCTAGGATTGCATCTTGGGGTGGTATGGCGGTGGCACATATTTTCAATTAGAAGAGAAATCTTTTAAGAAAATGTAACTTCGTCTTCTTTCCTTTCTATATTTACGATCGAAAACTAATCTGTTTTTTGAGAAATGTAATACAGTTCCGTTCGGCTTTTATAGTATAAAAATTATCTAGATAGATAGGGCAGTAGTAGAAATTGTGAAACACAGATTAAAAAACAATAAAAAACACTATTATAAAAGTCGGTTACAGACTAAAAAACACACCATTCTACTCGAGAAACTAATAAAATCGCTGTAAAAATATAGCTACACACTTGTGTTGTTCAATAGAATGGTATAGCCATTATGTGAAGGTTTTTTCTATGAAATGGGGACGAAATGAACAGGTTTCTCTATAACTTAAGGATGTGTAAGCTTGAACATATCAACTATCTTCATTCACTTAGAAAAAACAAGGAAACACCGGTTTTCTTTGTGCCAATATGGCCTGAAGAATAACTTCCACATCGCGTACAACCACATCATCTGTGTTGCAAGCATCAATACGTGTCCTTAATAAAGTAAATTTTAGATTAGTATTGAAGATATTTTTCATAACTGTACTCGCTCCTATTACTGTTACATAATTGAAGCTATCATTTCAGGCAACTGAGGATACAAATACTTGGTATTCCTCCCCATAATCATCATATCACTTGACAGGAGACGTGCACGAGGACGTTTATATCCGACCGATGTGACACGCATATTTATGAGCGGTCGACCTTAGCAACGTCGTTTGCGACCTGGCTATATCGTGCCAATAGTCGGGAGATAAGGGATTGCTGCCTATTTATAGCGCGGGTTTAAATAATATCTATTTTTGTGAGTAAAACTTTTACATGTATTTTTCAATGTCGGACTTTACAGCTAGAAGGCGCCGGCATTTCTTAAGACCCACTCTGGGATAAACGTTTTTAAAGCCTGTGAACATTGAGTAAATGGAATCTATGAGAATACAGTACCTATAGGGTTTGGATTGGTCTTTTAAAGAAAAGATTATAGTCTTGAGTTGACTTGTCCATACAGACGGCATATGAGTCGTGAGTTACGTTACCTAACCGGTAATAGTCAAGATTACCGGTATTAGACACTACCGCCAGTAAATGATCTACACACATTTAAATACTATGCCAACTGCGAATGTGGTTTTATCAACTCTATATGAAAAAAAATAGTGACGAGTAGAAGTTATAATGATAAACAGTATTATGTAGACATGTTTCTAAATCCACGATCTCTCTTTTCATAGCCATGGTTGTAAACCACTACACTAACTAAACGTGTAAGTCCTGTCAAAATCGATGCAGTCGTTCCAGACATTAGACTGTACTGAACCAGAATATACAAGCAGACGAAAAGTCAGAGATTTTTGTTGTAATTACCGTTTATACTTTCATATTATGCATTTAATAAAACGCTGTAACTTTAAAATTAAAAACAGACATTTTAACTTATTGTATGGATTACATTGAAGAAAATCTATTCATTGTAATACAATAAGTAAAATTGTTAAAATTGAAATTTAATTATGACTGATTTATTTCTGTGTTGAACTATTTACTTATCAGCTAGTTAAAAAGTATTAAACACAGAACAAGTTAAAATATAAATAGAAACGTTTGTAGTTGATGTTTCTAATAAAAAAGTTTCAGAGGCGGTACGTAAACATTGTTGTAAACAAGAAAAGCCATTTAACTTTCTTGCTACTGATACGAAATGAGAACTATACAAAAGATCAAGCAAGGATTACGTCTTAAACTCTGGTTATACCTAATTGTATTGAAACTGTTGGACCTGTTGTTAATGAAATTAGGTATTTCAACGTGTGATATTATGTGTTTATTATTTTCATCCCCACATCTCGGAAAGAGTATTTTTGCCCTTCGATATCTGAGTGAAATAGCAGTTTTTATCCGCTAGCGTATAAAGAAAATTGAATTTGGAACATCGTGTGCACGTGTGCACCTTAAGTTTGTAAATTCAAATCATTCAACCTATTTATACTACCTCCATGTTGCCGAATTTATAATACAATATTTTTTAATTTGTTAAGAACTTAGACTCTGAACCTTCTTGATGTGCTTTTTTTTTATTTTGCTTTGCCCGCGTCATTTTCATTTCCTTCGCTTGCTCGGTCATCAAAATTGAGCACGCGGTTAACAAGCAACTTTGCCCTCTTGTATAACAAATAACTAATATTTATTACTTTATACACAACAATAAAAAGTTTACTCATTCGGTAAAATTGGCACAGTAATATAGACGCTAACGTGAAACATAGAAACATATATAGACTACCAAAAATATTACTCTTATTTTTGGTTTCACCGCAGTCAGGGTATTTTCTACCAGTCTAAAGTTGGGTAACGCGGATATGAATTAGGCGGTACACTACAATTTGGTTAGGAATTCTAAAATAACCAAAAAAGCTAAATGTCATACTTAATATTATAAAGGTGAAAGTAACTTTGTTTGTTACACTTTTCGCTCGCTTATTTATAAATAAATAAGCGAGCGAAGCCGCGGGCGAAAGTTAGTTAAGAAATAGATTGTAAAGAGTTTAGTGAACATTTTAATGACTTGTTCACGATAGATTTATTTTAAGATCTAATACTAGAATAGCCGGGCAATAAAATCTTACGACCACTCCTTTTCTATTGGAAACTTGGTTACATTGTATATTCTTTACAAACTAACTGGGAGACAGGTGAAACAATCAATGGTCTGGACTAAACAAAGGATTAAAATGTATAATAGTTTAAAAAAAACTAAAAAACACGCTTTTATAAATAAACCAAACTAAAATGAAATATTTTCAGAAAGCACCCCACACTTTTTACATTAAAATGTAATTCTACTTTTTAGTTTGATTATATGATGAAAGCGTGTTTCTCAATTTTTTTTTCAAATTATTGTATTGTTATCGGTCCTCGATAAGTCTACTAAGTTTAAATTAAATCGGACTGTTTGAAGTGGGTAAAAATCAAGTCCAAAGAAAGATAAGCAATCGGTTACAAACATTGTGCTTCAATATATATAATAAAGCGTGTAAAAAATGTAGCATTGTAGATTACTATATCTTTTAGCTCTTAATCTAGTGGTTTGTTACTGTAACCCTGACTGCTAAGTTAAAGGTTTAAATCTTACCCAGGACTTATATAAATAACTAGCCTTTGCACGCGGCTTCGCATACGCAGACTTTCATCCCTGATTTATTCCCTTAGGGGTGGAATTTCCAAATTCCTTTATTAGTGCTCACTTACGTTATAATAGAAACTAGCCGACCCACGCAACCTCGTTTGCGTCTCTTTTTGCCCGTAGCGTGATAATTTCCCCCCGTTTTTGTAATATTATTCATTGTTGCTCCGCTCCTGTAGGTCTTAGCGTAATGATATATATAGCCTACAGCCTTCCTCGATAAATGGGCTATCTAACACTGAAAGAATTTTTCAAATCAGACCAGTGGTTCCTGAGATTAGCGTGTTCAAACAAACAAACAAACTCTTCAGCTTTATATATTAGTATAGATTGTGTGTTCTGAGTCTGAGTGCACTTATTTTAGATTGCCTCGTTGGTTTAGCGGTTAGCGTAAGCAACTGCTGTGTTTGAGGTCTCCGGTTGGAAACCCGGGTCCAACCAAATGTTTGTATGATCTTCAAACATTTTTTTTAGAGTTTGGGTGTTTTCTACACAGGTTTAATATATCTGTATGTATTTACAAAAGAAAAGTATACATGTGTATATATTTCTAGTACCCATAACACAAGTTCTGCTTAGCTTGGGTCTAGATGGCCCTGTGTGTTAAATGACCAAAATATTTATTTATCATATTATGTACATATTTAGAAACTAGCTTATGTCGGCTCCAGCCACGTAAAGGTCAGTTATTGCTGTCGGTTATTCATCAAACTGATATAACTGTTTTATTTACGAACCGACTGAAATGCAACAACATATTAGTGGAAACCGCATTCAAAACGGTTAACCCTGTCTGAGATTAGCAAGTACAAACATACAGACAGACGTATGTCTGTCCGCCGCCCTAAGGTTTCCAACTAAACTTCACAAATGTTATCATATGATAACAACCGGGACCGACTGGACCGGGACTCACGTTACCTCCGAACTACGGAGACGCTCACGGTAACATGCCACTGGCTGTCACCCATCCAGGTACTGACCGCGTCGTCGTTGCTTACCCTCACTCGCTTAACTATTACATCACTTGAAACAAACCTCATATCAAACTGTCTGTCCAGCATTGTATACTAGTATTGTCCAGTATTGGATTGTTAAAGGCTACACTATCATTGCACTGCCTCAAGCTGAACCAAAAGTACCTATTCAATAAGGTCACCCATAATAGAAATATTATTGTCATGAATGATTAATTCGCCATGATTAAAGCCCTCTTCTTCATAATTTTGTATCGACCTCTGAAACACCTGCTACGAAATTATTTGTTTAGATTTCAAGGTGTCCATGAGCAGCCATAGTCACTCATTAGTACTCATTACATTAGATAATCCGTCTGTTCTTTTACCCTCTATATGTGCGTGTGTCTTTAAGTGTAATATTAAAACCTTGTTTATTGTGTATAATAGCTGTTATATATAAAATAAATATAGCAGTATTTGTTTGTTGTAACGGGTCACTGACAAATGATGTGTGTGGGTTTTGCGAAGGTTGCGCTTAACTTAATGTTGTGTATGTACATAATCTTACGGATCAAGAGTTTGCTTGTTTTTGATCTGTGTAAATATCAGTAATCGAGGCTCGGGTTGGCTTTAGTTAATTACATGGAATAAATATGATAACGATTAACTTAAACGAAAAAAAACAGGATTCTATGTCAGCGTAAGCATGGATATGAAATATTTGTGTTCAATATTTGAAATAAATAAACTTCTCACAACCGCTTTTTTTTGTTTTTATTTTCACTAAATAGGGGGCAAATGAGCAGACGTATCGCCCGATGGTAAGCGATTACCGCCGCCCATGGACACCCGCAACACCAGAGGCGTCACAAGTGCGTTGTCGGTCTTTTAAGAAGCAATACGCTCTTTGCTTGAAGGTCTTTTTATGTTCAAATCGTATTCATCGGATCATTTTTCAATGAATTTAACTTTTGAAAATAATGTTTGAGTTGCCACTAGTATATAAAGTATACTGATTGTTTACCTCTGATTTTTAGTTTTATTACTAAGGTTACAAACGAGCAGACGTATCACCTGATGGTAAGTGATTACCGCCGCCCATGAACACCAGAGGCGTCACAAGTGCATTGCTGGCTTTTGGGGAATGGGGAACGGTAATCACTTCATCGACGGCGGTCTGTGATGCCGTTGTATCACTACGGGTGAGCCGGCGCATTCATGCCAAAGTGTGGCTCTCCCATCCTACTTTCTTTGAACCATTTTTTTTCTTAGTGCCATTTTTAGTCATTACGCTTCATCATCTCGAAATTACCTGCTATCACGGCCATGTCACACTTTCAGTGTACCGTCCCACTTCTTAAAGGTTTAGTGAAATATTTGTCCTTGTCATCTACTTGAAACGTACAAGACGTAACTCTATTTTTTTAATTAATTTAAACATTTATAAACAAAATTATTTTTTTCGAACATCTAACACACAACGCCATCCAGTCCCAAACTAAGCAGAGCTTGTGTTATGGGTACTAGACAACTAATATAAATTAGTTTCTAAATACGTACTTACATACTATACATAGAAAACACCCAAACATTTGCAGATCATACAAATATTTGGTCTGACCCGGTAATCGAACCCGAGACCTCAAGAACAGCAGTCGCTTACATTACCACTTGCGCCACCAAGGCATTTAAATTCATAGTGACAAATGAATTATGAAAAGTACAGCACAAAATACTTGTTGTTATTAGGCCCGTCCAACATTCTAAGTAAAGAAGTACATGCCACTCAGTGGACTACCAAAAGCTTTAAGTTATAAAGGTAACAGACATTAAAGTTTATCATAAAGACTGCAATAATGTTAAGCTGCAGTGTAGAAACAACTCAAATCATTCTAAATCAGTAAATAAAAAATCAGTAAAATCCAATCAGTAATCTAATCAGTCTAATCAGTAAAATTAAATCAGACATTTGATACTCAAAGTTTTCTCATTAATATTGTCAAAGATGGCTGACTACAGCACATATAGTTTACACATAGTTCAGACTGAGTATTTCAACTCAGTCAGACACGTTAAAGTGAATATGTAGATAGTTGCTAAATGTATGTAGGTATGTATATATGTAGTGATCAGTTCTCAAAGATTGGTTGAGCGTAAAATCGAAATTGAAATTTCATTATAGCAACCGAGTAAAGTAACGTACCGAAAAAGACTTCCCGATTTATTTGGCAGTCGAGGGCCCCAACTAACAGCATTCGAGTTAGAACTTTAGTGGCACAATCGTAAATCTTTTTAATCGATTTAAAAACACATTCCACCCTTCGTTACGACATCGCGATTTTATCGTGATTTCAAATTGTTTCTCATTTATTTCTTTCACTTTTTTATCGGACCCAACAGTTTTCTTTAGTTACATTTTTTATTATTGATTTATTTTACCGTCAAACTAGAATATATGCATGTAATTAAGAGTCATTATAGCAAAGCAGTTCCTTTAATGTAAGAGACTTGTCTTAGATTAATAAATATTTGAAATGGCCAGAATAGTGGTAGTGTCAATGAAGTTCAGTGTGGCAATTTCTTACATAATACTATATTAATTAATCTTGAAATAAATGCTTTATATCATCACTAGTTGTTGCCCGCGGCACAACCCGCGTATATGTCAGTTTTCGCGGCAAATAGTAGCCAGTAGCAAGAAGTAGTATATTTCTTTGGCACGCCATAGAGCCTAAACGGCTTGTCGTATTTTTAAATAAGTGGTGTCAATAGATTCATCTTAGTCGCGAGAGTGACACTGGATACGTCAAAATTTAAAAAAAAAACAAAATTAAGGATTTTTGGCGCCCAAAAGTAATCTAAAAAGAATAATGTTTTCAAAATACATCGAGTGTGGTATCAAAATATTTTTTTTTAACTATGATTACGAATATAGATAAAACTTATGTATTTTATTTAAAAAAGCTGAATTTCAATTTAATTTTTAGAGATGTCAAATGTTGACGCAGTCAGGTTTTTTATTCTTCTTCTTCTATTCGCGATAAGCGTCAATAACTTTTCATTAATAAATTATATTCAAATCCAATTATATTTATGTTAAAGTACACTTTAAAGCGCAGGAATGTCCGAAAAAATTCAATAAATAACACGCGTGTCAGATGCAAAAAGATTATTTTATCGACTACGGCAGACTGTATTCTAAAGCGGCAAACAGTTTCTTACCGGCATTATTCTCAAAGCAAGAGTATAGTGATCACCATTCTCTAACTTTTAATTCAATTCCAGATTTGACAATTTCAGTGTTACAACGTTATGACAAGTACTAAATAGTGACGTTGCGAAATTATTCGATACGGAAATGGACGATTTCTGGATCGATTTCTCTGGTTTATAGTAGTATATCTAAACAACTACTACTATAATAGAAACTAAGTATACCCGGAAATTAAACATTTCTAAACTGATAATTTAGTAATGACGATTAATTTTATTAAGGATCTGAGAGTTTTCTTTAATAATTGTGTGTGAAATGAATAAAAAAATGTGATCATGAAGGAACATGAGAAATAAAACCAATAGATGTAGGTAATATTTTATTTTGTAAATCATCGCCGTCATCGCTACCGCTGTCGCTGTCATTTTCTGTAACATTTTATTCCCGATGTGTCTGTGATATTGTCAATTAACATATCTAGCCTACTCATTTTTTTCTCTTATTTGACAACATGGGATACGCATTTAGACCATTCCGTAGCCGTAATTTTTTGAATGCCTTCCTCAAATAAATTTCGCACGTCTGTTAATTTGAAAGTTTTATTATTTTGAGGTACATGCCCTTTACCTGCGCCCATATCAATTCGATAGGGTTTAGCTCGCAATGGTAAGGGGGGTAAAACCGGCATCCCATGTTGTGCTGCCATTTCGTCTACAGCGTACTTATTAAAAGACTTGTTATGTGGAATCAGTTCTAAAAGCGTAGCTTTATAGATATATGGTTCGTAATGAATATTTTTATTTAAAAGCCAGTCTTGAATAGCAGCTTTTTTCCAGCTTATTTTTGGTGCCGTTTCCAATTTTCGGGAGTGGTAAGGTGCATTATCCATCAATAAGCACTTTTATTATAAGTTTTGTTTTTTGTATAAAATACAAAAATACTTACTAACGTTTTATAAAATAAAACAGCGGTTACTAATTAATAGATAAGTAATGAATAATTATGTATTTATTTAAATAAAAATCAATAATTTAGTCTTTAATTGGCACACCAATATTATGATTACATAAACAAAAATCGCGATTGTTCATCAATTTTTGTGTTCATCACTACACTATTATATGTGGTATCATTATTTAACAAAATGACAGTAGCTAATGTCAAATGTGGAATCTTACAAGTCGTGGTTTAGACGTGGTTCGAGTGACATTTTCAATATAGAGCCTACCAAGTTTTCTGTGTGAGTAGAATTTTAGAGTGGTGGTCACCCTACTCATTGCGAATACAGATAATGCAGCATGGTGGTAACACTATGGCGGCTTGGTGAGAGGGTTTTTTATTACTCACTTTGTTGCTTTTATATAAAGCTTTAGTTATACCCATAATTGTGTACAGCTCTTTGGTGTGGAACACTCAATACAAAATTTATATGAACAAAATTGAAAGGATACTGAATAAAACTAAATACACCAAGTTTTGAACGCCACATCCTTTTCTTTAACTGTCCACTACCGGTCTTAATCTCTCCTTCGAAAGGAATTTTTAACCTACTAATGTACATTTTTGCAGTGTTAAGTAGATCTGTGTAATTTGTTTTCTAAGTCGCCTAATACGACACACATGGAATGAATAGGGCTGGTAGTACTCCGTACTCTTAATCTGTCACCACCATAGAGCTATTATAGATAGAGTAGGGAAGACATACGGCTGCCTGTAAGCGGAACGGTTAAAAAGACAGAGAAGATCGCGGTACCTCATCTGTCTTTCTCTACTGACGCATGCGCAGTAAAGGATTAATAATGGTAATCCAATCACAACAATATAACCGTCGAATCGTTCTGCTATGCTACTTTTTCACGCTAACTGCACATACGCGAGAGGTAGACGGTAGACGGTAGAGAGATAGACAGATAGGTACTGCGATCGTCTCTCTTTTTCTAACCGAGAGACGGCTGGAGGCCTGGCTCCCATGCTCTATTTGTAATACCTCTATGGTCACCACACTGTCCTTAAACATAACATTTTGTTCGTAAATAAATCAAAAAGCACAATGCCAGTAAATCCCAACAGAATTACGAAAGTGAGGAACATTTTTCCTCCAAAAAATACCCTGTTTCATTCCTCATTCTTTTCTACTACTCATATAACACCGTTGGTTGTACAAAGCATAATGTCGTCGCTTTTACGACTTAATGTCGCATAAACTTGTTATTGAGAGACCTCAAGGAATGTTTACGTGCCATCTGATAGGTAATAGAAGCCTTATTTCATCCATAATCAATACTAATATAATAACAGTTACATTTTTACTGTTTGTTTATTTGTATCTTTGTGACCTTTGGCTGGTTTTTGTCAAATTTTTAAAGAATTGTTTGAAGAAGGGCTTACATACATATATATATAGGTTACGGAACATTAATGAACCACGTATAGGTTTCGGCCAATTCGTGTTACAGAATCTGAACATTGTTTGAGCAGTTTTTTTATAAATTACTCTGTCAAAATAATTCTACTCTTCATGACGTAATGCGTGAGCAGAATCCAAGAGTATTGGACACCACACTCACTGTGAAATTGAACAAAGCTGCAATGCAGTGCAGTCATTTTAGGTAGGATTTCTGTGCAATGGTAGTAGTAGTAGTACTTTGAAAATTTGTTCAACAAATAAAATAAAATTGATGAAATGAAACAAAACTTTTATAATTCTGCATAAACCTGAAGTCTTAATAGTTATAATTATTAGAATTAATGGATAAATTTTTATCTAAGAAGTCTAATAATAATACTATTGTTAGTATAAACTGTTCTAAAACATTGCATGTTTTTAACTCTATCAGGTACTATTTAATCCAGTTCATCCGTTTCCATGTCAAACTTCATTGAAATCGTTGCAGTGGTTTAACCGTGGCAGACACATAAAGCTACTTTCAAATTAAAAAATACGGGTGTATGTAAAAATCTAATTGCATTGCTATTTTCTGCCTTATTTAAATTAAATACTATTAATACACTAATGCTTTAATTCGGAAGTGTACCTAATACCGTATTGACTGATTCGAAATGTTAACGGGACACAATATTTACGCAAATAGTACTAGACTAATAGAACAATTTTTTTACCTCCTCATTTTTACTTAATGTTTGATTGTTATTAAAATATTTCACTTAGATACTTAATTTAAAGGTGTATTATTAAAAAAACTACTTTTTAACCGAGTTCAAAATAAGGAGGAGGCTAATTCGACGTTTTTTATGTGTGTTCGCGGATAGTTTCATCGTTTATGAACCGATTTGGATGATTCTTTTTTTAATAGAAAGGAGATATCCCAACGGTAGTACTATGATAAGGACGCTGAGATCTGATGATGGCATCCAAGAGAAATCGAGTCAAACCTTGAAGTCGGTTTTCTTTTTTGTAAAAATTTTACTATTTAGTTTGATTTATTTATACAAGCGTGTTTTTAAGTTTTTTATACTATTTTTTTTTCAAATTATGGTACTGTCATCGGTCGTCGATAAGTCTACTAAGTTTAAGTGAAATCTGACCATTGCAGTGGAGCAAAGTCAAGTTCATGTCAAGTCAAAGTCAAGTCTATGTTTGATTGTTATTAATATATGTTATTAATATAATTCACTTAGATACTTAATTTAAATTTAAAAGATTTTGACTGCCTTGGTGGCGCAGTGGTAGTATATGCGACTGCTGTGCTTGAGATCTCGAGCTCGATTCCCGGGTCTAGCCAAATGTTTGTATGATCTGCAAATATTTGTTTCGGAGTTTGGGTGTTTTTCTATGTATGATATGTATGAATTTACCAAAAAAAATTAAGAAATGAAATCTTTTATAAAATAAATAATATAATTCTTATTTCAAATGTAACGATGACGACCTTAGAAAGGAATTGTAACTGTAAATATAACCGCAGAAAAATGGCAATAAAAATCATAAAAGACCTCATTCTGTTATAGAAGTCAGTACGAAATGGAGGAAGTGACGTCATATAAGAACACATAAAGAGAGTTACCATTTAAATACACAAGAGTATTAGTGTGGGTTAACAAAACAGCTACAGACGAGATTAAATTGCGGGTGGGATCTCGCATTCACCTAAATGTTCACTTTTATAGAGACTGGAAGCGCACAGAATCACGGAGATATCATCTTGAGAGAGAATTGGGGCGGCGAGGAAGATGTTTTTGTTTAATACTTAAGTAACATTCATTAATTCGGATTCTGTGTTCTAATATTTACGTAGACACTAAGTTTAACTGATACACTAAATAAACTGTTGACCCATAATCATAGGTAAAGGTTCGTCAGTATCGTACAAGTATCTGTAATTTGTACGATACTGTTGAAAAGTAGCGTAGTTTCTTAGCATATGTGTGCATTAACGCATGTGTTCGCTTGGACTACGCTACTTTTTGTGCTGCCAAAAGAACAAGGCCGTGTGTTATCTACCTTTCTTATTTTTTATCTGAGGGTAGCAGGTAATAAAAAGCTTACTCATTTTAAATACCCTAGTGATTTGGTATTCATACTACGAATAAAACATACTTATGTAATACATTTGAACGAGCAATTGTTGTATATACCTACCATAGGTAGCTAAATAATTAGAGACAGTATTGAGATCTTTGCATTTTCTAGTTTAATTAGATTTCTATAGAAAATTGTTAATTGTAAGCCTTTTATATTTTAAAATTTAGTTATGCCACCCTTTACTGCAATAGAAGCTTCTATCTGACGGGGCATGCTCTCAATACATGTTTTGGCATATTCCTGGGGTTTGGTAATGCCATTCTCTGATAATAGTTTGAATCAAAAGCCTCTCAGTGGTAATCGCTTCTTTCGCAACCACTCGTTTGGTGAGTTACCATTTTCTATGGGATCCGTGTCTGGTGAATTCCCTTTTCAAGGCAAAACAGTGACATTTTTCTTAGTAAGAAATTTACTAACACGACTGCGTTGTGAGACGTAGCCGAGTCACGCATAAAAACGCATTCCTCATCATCAGGGAACCATGCATTATATATTATACTGCGACAGTAACTGGGTTTCTAGTACTCGCTTGTATCGGTCTTGTTTCATTGTCCTGTGCCTTTAGCTGAGATGACAGATCATACCATGATAGTTGTATAGTATGTTACCACACCGTACAATAGTAATCGGGTGTTTAACCCTCTCCACAAGGCAATCAGCGTGGAATCGTTCTCCAAGACGTCACCTTAGAAAATAACTTTTGTCAACCACAAGTTCAAAACGTTGATGCATCGAAGAAGCACACCACAATATTAAAAAAAAAAAGTTATACTTACTTGATTTCAGTCTCCAATAGTCATATTTCGATGGTGTCTAGCTCTTTCAAGTCGTTTCTTTTCATACTGTCGGTTAGACGTGGTTTTGACGTTACAACGTCTTATAAATTGGTTTGCCGGGTGACACTTCAAGAAACTGCGTTACGCTCCGCTCACGTTATGCGCTCACAATGAGAGCGAGTGAGAGGCACGCGTCCCTTCCACTCGGGCATGGTTAGCCCGCCTAAGAGCGAGAGAGACAGACATAAAAAGTGAAAGGCACGCGTCCCTTCCACTCGAGCACAGTTAGCCCGCCTAAGAGCGAGAGAGACAGAGCGAGAGAGAGAGAGTGAGAGAGATAGGCATACACACCGGTTCATGTCTTTTTTTACCACTCAAAGTCGTTGTCACGTAAAACTTTCGCCCGTATACCGACTTTACAGGCAACCAATTTTTTTTGCAAGGCCGTAGTCCCAACAGATCCTCTTCAGTAATAAATAAATAAATAAATATTTTCGAACATCTAACACACAACGCCCATGCTAAGCAGAGCTTGTGTTATGGGTACTAGACCACAACAGTACACAGTAGAACAGTAAATCATACAAACATTTGATCCGACCCGGGAATCGAACCCGAGACCTCATGATCAGTAGTCGCACACTCCAACCGCGAGACCATCGAGGTAGTCTTCAGTCAACCGCCTCCGCATCGTGCTCTCCGAAATCTTTACACTATCGTTTTTTATCATCGCTGTCATACGAGCAGCCATCATTTTATGATTTTCAAGGCAGATGTTCCTGATTTTTCTATCAGTACGAGATGTGGTGATCCGTTTCCTGTCACATTTCCCAGCACGATTTGCCTCAAGGTGCTTTTTATTGTCAAATTTTAATTTATTCGATTGATGACAGACTTTGAAACCCCAACAGTAGTTGCTAGATCTCGAATAACTGATATGATAAAAATACAAATTTAATCGGGTTCTTATTGCAATTGTGTTTGATAGAACTCTTGTAAAAATAGAATATATTTATGACAGACCGACGAAGGGTTTTTTATTTGCTCTCAACATATTGTTCATATATGTTTATTTTGTTTTTTTTTGAACATTTATTAACTTTAATTCTATTGAATCTTTTTAAGTAAGTTTTAAATTAGATAGTTTCATTAAAACTTATTCTCTGTATGACTTCTTAACTCTCAAGTTGAAGAAATGAAAATGCTGTGTTCTTCAAACTTTATTAATTGAATAACTTGACGGAAGAAAATGCAATTTATTACAGGCAGTCCCGGTCTCACGATAATGTAGGAATATAGATTACCTGTTGAATCTATAACACGACCTTGTAGATTCTTTAATGACTTTTATCGATTTAACATCGCAACGATAAAATTCGATGAATTCGAGTTATTAATAGTTCTGATTAACTGTCTAGCGTGAATGCGGAATATAGTGGTCAGTTTGTTGGATATTTTAGAAAAAATCGAGTTCTCATTCAGATTGTTTTAGATGAAATCGAGCTAATGAACTGACGATCATTCTTGTTAATTAAACTAAGAAATTTCAACCTAAAATCAAACTGAGTGTACACCCAAACCTGCTGTCTATAGTAAAAACTCATTTGAAGTTCTTGCCGCAAACATCAAGGTAAAAAATGCATTGATAGGTAACAAATCTAAAAATTCTCTATGGCATTTCAAAAATGACCAACTAGATGAAGCTTTTTGCTGACGTTCGCGAAACGTAACTGTTCTTATTTTAAATGTTCTTTTATAGTTTGTATAAAATACTTTAACCTTTAACTATAGACAAAAGGTATGGTCCTCTGTCATTTAGTGGGAGGAGAGAAGACCATCACTCGAACAAATGTTTATGCTTTTTATTCGACGTGGTTCGTACCTCTGAGGTACTCTTGGGTATTCAGAAACCGCATTTTGTCGTCCTAACTGCGGGATAATGTGGATTATATTACGGACAAACTACCCTACTGGGGTTAAAGCTATACTATAAATGAAGATCGAGAGATTCAAGACGTTGAATACTCTCAGTATTCTTAGACGGGATTTTCGGTTTGATCTTTTCTGTTTTCATTATTTATAAAGGACTAAGAATTTGTAAAGCTTTTGAATTCGTCAAGGTTTATACTCCTTTAAATTATTATATTTTATACTAGCTGAACCCCGCGGTGTTACCCGCGGTTATAGTCGTATCGCGGGTAACGCCGCGGGACAAGGCTAGTCTAAAAAAGGTATATAAATTACTCCTTAGATCATCAGCTATCTGCCAGTGAAAATCCCGTCAAAATCGGTCCAGCCGTTCCAGAGATTACCCGGAACAAACAGACAGGCAGACAAAAATTAAAAAATGTTATTTCGGTACATGTACCGTGTATACATACATGTCCATTTAGTAAATAGCAGTTATTTTAATATTACAGACACTCCAATTTTATTTATTTGTGATAATTACAAAAGTTAGTTTATCTATAAACTTACTTTTGTGGGGTAGTAGAGATAGAAGAGAGTAATATGACGTTGATGATACTTTTTAAAATATACTGAAAACTCACTACTTTGGAAATGAAAAATGACGAAAAAGAATGGCTCACATAAATTTTATAAATTCGAAAGTAACTTTGTCTGTCTATTACGCTTTTACAGCTTAACTACTGCACCGAATACAATGAAATTTGGCATGGAGATACTTTGATTCGTGAGGCCGGAAATAGGCTAATCTTTACCGTAAGTAAAATACAACTTTAGCAAATAAATAGTATTTCCTAAAGTTGTCTTTTAATGTTAATTGAAAACCGTTGGAATTTAGAATAATTTCTGAAAATCTCGTCTCAAATAATCTGGTAAACTCATGTTTAATAAGTTACTTCAGAATGTTAATTCTTAAAAAATAACCAAAGGAATTTGAGTAAATAAATATCACGTAACACGTAGATTTTACAATAATAGTAATATTAGCTAATACTAATATAATTAAAGAAGGAATTACGCATTCCGGACCCAAACATTCCATTGAAATTTAAATATCACGGCCCTTTTCCCCTTCTTTACCCTTGAAAAAGAAAGTGTTTAACTGTAAAGAATTTAGTTAAATAAAAGTTTGACAACGTAATAGCGAAATTCGACGGCTCAGAGCTGGTGGTGCTGTCTCCAACAATGGCTAAAAACAAAGTTGATATCTTGCGAGGTTTCATTAAAATTGACAATAGCCCTTTTAGCGCTGATTGTAAGGCTCCCCCGGCCTACCAAATAATCTACACGAAAATCATTAAATAAAGACGTCATAACTTGTTTAGCTTCAGACGTAATGAAAATAAAGAGTTTTCGTTTATTACAAAGGATAGATTAAATGAATTAATAAATGAGATCAACAAACACTATATTGTTACATTTGCAGCAATGGATTTTGTTTTAATTAATACTGTATGAAGGTTCCATTAGGCTGGAGATAATCCCAACATGGTTCGGCTGTCGAATAATGTCGCAAAAACGTACAAGTTAAACGCCATGCTCCATTAGCTGCTCGAGTTTTATCAAATTTCTCATGATATTGTTAATATTCAGAGCCGTATTCATCAACGTACGTCATGATAAACCCAGTGATAAATAGGATAATTTACACACAAACATTATTCCGCACTCTTTATTGTGAAAATCGTTTTCATTGCGATACAGCCCTGTTTAAAAAAAAATATTATTGTAAGAAGACTTGATCTTAGGGAAGATTATATTCATAATGTTCATGATGTTAAGATTAGACATTAATTTTGTTTTTAGTGGAATGTTAAGTGTAGACAGATTAGTTTTTTGAATTTTAGATGTATGTTTCTATATTCTATGTAAGTGTATGTTTATATGTTATTCTCTGTACCTATGTTTATATGATAAATTATTTGAATCGATATTTATGAATAATCTAACTGATGTATTTAGTTGAAGAGTAACATTTTATTAACAGATCAAGAAAATCGTAGAGGAATGATTTTGATTTCAAAAATGATGTTGAGATCAGACATTAATTTTGTTTTTAGTGGAATGTTAAGTGTAGACAGATTAGTTTTTTGAATTTTAGATGTATGTTTCTATGTTCTATGTAAGTGTATGTTATATGTGGTTCTGTGTACCTATGTTTATATGATATTAAGTAGAACAGTAACATTTTATAAACAGATCAAAAAAATCCTATAGGAATGATTTTGGTTTCAAAAATATTATATTGCGCCTGCCTCGTTGACGTAGTGGTAGCGTATGTGACTGCTGTGCTTGAGGTCTCGGGTTCAATTCCCGGGTCGGAACAAATGTTTGTATGATCTGCAAATATTTGTTTCGGAGTTTGGATGTATAATATGTATGTATTTACAAAAAAAAAGTATATATGTATTTATATCAGTTGTCTAGTACGATTAACACAAGCTCTGCTTAGCTTGGGACTAGATGGCGTTGTGTGTTAGATGTCCGAAATATTTATTTATTTACGCTACCTTATTGCCGACAGTGACCACTAATTTGTGATCCCTGAATTGCATTGTGATTCAAAAACTTTATCAACTTTTTAACACAATTTCCTAAAAATCTGGGGTTTTAAAATGTTATTGTCAGTGATATTAGCAGCCTAATAAATATAAAAACAATCCTTACCATGAGATACGCAAGGCGCTACAAAAGTGCCATACACACCTGTCATTGTCATTTAGAAACACGTATGCAGAATTGAATTATTTCCTGGTAAGGTGAAATATCACCATACTTGGGTGCAATATGTGCTATGTACAGTTGTGCATATATAATCATATACTTTCTTACAAAGACGTTTTGCTCGATCACAAACAGCTATAAGTTTTACAAACAACACTCACGTACTGTGAAGATGCAACTTCTATAAATGTCCGCGCAATACTGTGCATCTGACCTGGGGCAGCTAAATCCCTGCTGCAAGTATTGTACGGGGTCTCATATCGACTCGCATTAAAATGTGTCACGTGATATTTCAAATTGATCCTTTTTCTAATACCTGTACCCAATTTTACTATACGAATATAGTATACTCACATATCTTACATACGGCCGTCTGATCCTAAACTAAGCAAAACCTGTTCTATGGTAACCACATCGTATATAAATATACTTCGCCAGATATGGCATTCCGAACCACAGTGACGAGAAAGAAAAACCAACATGACGTCATCATCGTTATCGCTGATTCTGATTGCTTCATTTCGTGTTATGTTGCTATAAAGTAGTAACTGGATAGTGACGTCACGCCGTATCGCTCTCGGTGTGCGAAACCTTGTTTTCTTAGACCATGGGTAACCAAACTGCTGAATATGCTGCTGATAAAAATTCTTATATTATTATAAATAAATACTGTAATTTCTCTATTATATTAGACAAATTACAGCCAGACACATAACAAATAATTGTGTTCAAAATATTTATATTGCGTGGAAAGTGAACTTATGCACTACACTCATTTTCTGAAAATAACCGGCCATAAAAGTATATATGTATAAAGATTGGAATATATGTAGATGAAACACTGAACTGGAAAGCGCATAGTAACCAGTTATCCAAAAAATAACTCTTTATAAACTCGCTTCTGCTTAGACGGAATAAAGACGTTTTACTCACTACCTCAAGTGTTGTG
Source organism: Spilosoma lubricipeda (assembly GCA_905220595.1). Classification (NCBI taxonomy): domain Eukaryota; kingdom Metazoa; phylum Arthropoda; class Insecta; order Lepidoptera; family Erebidae; genus Spilosoma; species Spilosoma lubricipeda. The sequence continues at coordinate 7,739,901 of HG992295.1, forward strand.
GGTTCAAATCCCACACAAAACAACACTTTGTGTGACACATACATGTTCATGTATGTTTGTAAAGTCCCCCCGCGATACACAAACAAACACAAAGTTGGAGTTGTCAAAAAAACACAAGAAATAAATAAATCATCTTCATCTTTACAATTAAACTAGCTGTCCCGGCAAACGTCGTTTTGCCATAACTACTAATAAATTAAAAATTAATTAAAAAAACATTGTCCAGCGGACAAAATTGTGAATCTAAACCATTCCCAGATCCCCTTGAACACACACAAAAAATTTCATCAAAATCGGTCCAGTCGTTTGAGAGTAGTTCAGTGACATACACACTCACAGAAGAATTATGATTATAAATATTAATATAAAGATTACACTGGGAGTGCTCAAAAAACGTATGTGTAAAAAAATATGCCAAATTACCTGCCATCAATCTGAAGATTTATTTGAGTTAAATAAATACGTGTTTCAATTTTCATATAATCATCTGTCAATCATAATTGAAAGATAGTTTGACAAAAACGAATTAAAGAGCCAAACTTGACGTATGGATTTTGAAGATATGGCTTTGATTTAGTCAAATATTGAATCTATGATGATGATTTGTATGATCAGCAAATATTTGTTTCTTAATTTGAGTGTTTTCTATGTATAATATGTATATTTACAAAAGAAAGTTACATTTGTATTTGCATCACTTGCTGCTTGCTTGGAACTGGATGGCATTATGTGGTAGATGTCATTGTGTGTTAGATGTCTAAAAATATTATATTGTTCCACTTTTAGTTTTGTTGTATAGAAGTGAAGTTTTCTGCGCAATAATTTGTTAAGTAACTTCCTTCTTGGGAATTTTGAAGCGACAGCTAATATTTATAGATACCTAAATAGCATTTAGTACATAATTGGATACCACAGTGAGGCTCTACGAGTTCTACGCTATTGCTACGAACGTAGCTCGTAGAAAGTTATTTATGGCATTAATTGTTTATGCATTTTCAAGTGAGTATTTCTCAGCTTCGCTTTTAACGCTCTGTTTTTTTTTTGCGTCAAAATATTTGACATTAATTTAATTTTATGAACCTCGTGAATGTTTAAACATTATCATTTTCTATTTTGGATATTCTTCGCGTATTTTAGCTTTACATCGCAATTAATCTATACATCTATACAAATTAGTAAAATGGGAGCGTCTGTTTGTAATCCTACTAATATTATAAGTAAGTATGGATGGATGGATGTTCGTTACTCTTTCACGCAAAAACTACTGAACGGATTTGGATGAAACTTTACAGTAATATAGCTTATACATCATAATAACACAAAGAGCTACTATTTGCCGCGATAACCGTGTGTACGTTGGTTGTCGCGGAGCCGAACAAATAGTATTGAAATAACCGCTTTTTACTAACATATATTTATGTATACACGGTCCATATACCAAAATAACTGTGCTCGAGCTGATATGCGTGTGTGGAGCCAAAAAGTGGAGACCGCGATGAGGTAAACGCAGTGTGGTGTGAGATCTCGGGTTTGACACACAATTTTCCATTTTGGAAGTGTCTCTTGCGCAAACCATTCAGTTTAGAAAAAAATGATTTTAGAAACCTAAATATCATTTTTGAAGACTAATCCATAGATATACCACACGTATGGGTTTGATAAAAAAATCTTTGAGTTTTAGTGCCAAGTATTGGGACTCCCAAAATTTCTTGTTTTTTTTTTTCTATTTTTGTGTAAAAATATTAATGCGGTTCACAGAATCCGAGAATCCACTTAAGAAGTTTCAACATTAGTTCTTCTGGTTTAGAAAAAAGTGGCTGTGACATACGGGCGGACGGGAATCTATAAGGGTTCCGTTTTTGCCGTTTGGCTACGGAGCCTTAAAAAGTATATATGTATTTATATTAGTTGTCTAGTACCCATAACACAAGCTCCCCTTAGCTTGGGACTGGATGGCGTTGTGTGTTAGATGTCTGCTACTTGCAATGTATGTTTAGGTGGAACTTTGCAACTCAATTTTGAAGCAGATATCTTCAACCGATTTTGCTGAAATTTTGCAAGCATATGTATACAGCGTGACAATACAATATTATAATGACATAGAGTCTCATGGCATTGCAAAGTTTTTTAATTTAATTTATTTTATTTATATCTCTGATTTCTAGTAAAAACTACCATTAGACGTTTTTAATAGTATTCAACAGTTGCATGAAATTTCAAACATTTTTGAGACAGTAAAACCATTATTTATTTAGCTTCATGAAGAAAAATATTATAAATTTTCAATATAACTGATAATAAATAAGTCAATTTAGTTATAGAATACCGTGGGAGAGGAAATAGAAAATCTGCGGCAACAGGAACTCGTCGCGCCGTTACATGCCGCTTCGGCGCTACAAACTCTGAGCAAATACCCCTTAAGTAAAATGTGATGATTTTACTAATCGTTTGTAGGGCTATATGAAAATACGTACTCTGGTATCTAATATTTATTTAAAGAAGATATTATATACATAATTTGGGTCTCATGTTACGTTTTCTCATATAAGTGACTTTTGACTGCCTCGATGGTCTCGCGGTTGCAGTGTGCGACTGCTGATCATGATGTCTCGGGTTCGATTGCCGGGTCGGACCAAATGTTTGTATGATCTACAAGTATTTGTTTCGGAGTTTGGGTGTTTGCTATGTATAATATGTATGTATTTATAAAAAAAAAGAAAAGGATATATGTATTTGTATCAATTGTCTAGTACCCATAACACAAGCATTGCTTAGCTTAGGACTAGATGGCTTTGAGTGTTAGATGTCCGAAATTGTCTGAAAAATGTCCGAAGTGATTGTTTTTGGTGTAGATTCAAGTGATATAATGTATTAATCAAACCTACGACATGTTAACTACAAGTCAAGCTCCTCGGGTATTATGCTATCTCTCCTAAAACGTAGCGCAATAAACAAAGACTCTTTAAAAAGATGTTTGGTACCTCAAGCAAAACGAAATGTACTTACGGGACTTCAGAAAAAACTATCTATGTATACCCTTGAGGATTTCTTTGAGACGCCCAAAATATTCTAGAATAGTTTTCTTTTCCGCTTTTTTGGAAATTATATAAATCAGGTTTTCGAGAATTTAACTAATTTCCTTTTTACTCGACTACGGCAAAGCCAAAGGAGGGCTATGATTTTAACAGGCTATGTATGTACGTATGTATGTATGTTCATTTTGGGCTCATAAGTCCTTAACTATCCATTAGAACTGGACAAATGAGGTGTCGTTATATGACGTGTCACTAAATCTAATGGGGCGCCCTCTAGCCGACATAAAGTACTGTATTAAAAATAAATTTAAGATAAACATGTCATGTTTGGTATCATTGGAAAGGGCGTTACTTGTACATTGTCAAAAATATATATATTATCAGCATTTGCTCGTGACTTGCGCCTAGTAGTGAACTGTTAAATGCTATTCATTTAGGCCAGTAGTACACAGGATTATGTTTGTCTTTACGTTGTAGCATTTGTTTTTCTTAATTTGATTTAATTGTAGTTGTAACAACAAGAAGGTGAGCACAGCGCCCTCACGGCGTGTTACGCCCTTGCTAGTGGATCGACTGGCCGAACAGTTCATCCAAGAGGCACCAGATGGCGTTATTCTCCACTGCGTCATACAAATCATTGTTGACAGTTCGCATATTTCAAAATTTAAGAATAACCTTTTTTTAGTATTAAGTTATATGCAATTACAACAACAATGGTGTCTTTATATTAGAATATATCGGAGTGAGTGGTGCTCATGTTTAGCTGAAAAAGTGGTGGGAGATTCTCGAACATTCGTTTCTAAGCCTATATAAGCGAGGATTTTGTGAATCACGGGTTGACTGTCTTCAGCTCTCTGACCTCTGTGTGATTATCCTGCCAAAAGCCTCGTGATTGTTGTTCGCTGTGAATAGTGAAACGCTGCTGTAATCTTCAATTCCCCGTCTGAGGTAAAAATCAAATATAACCTATAAATTAATCTTAACCATATCTTTATTTCTTTGAATGTGTGTCTAGGAGATGTATTTTCTGTGTAGGGTTCATGGTTCCGGACAGAACCAGTAGATTGAGGAGCACACATCCTGGGTTGGGTGGATAAATCCCGGCAGGGATATCTTCTGAGGCAGTCCGCAGCTCACCACCTGGCTCGCTTCCGGGTCCAGAGGATTCCTCACTAGGCCACATATAATAGAAAGTATCTATTTTATTTTTTTTCACCCACATAAGGTGTTACAATTTTTAACTGATTTCAAGATCGTCATTAGAAGCCCTAATAGACCCTCGCCTGAGGTCTAAAAGGGGTTGGAAGTTCATCGGGGTGTCTGTCTGCAGTGCAGCGGCACCGAAGAGTGTTTTTTACTGTAGAATATTATTATTTTTTAAACTAGTGACAACCCACTTGTGTAATAATTATAAGTTACTAGTTAATCTTGTTACCTGTACTTTTTAACTTATTTTGTGAATATATGAATGCATCACTGAGGCGTATTCGTTTCTTCTGAAGAGCACCCTGGATATCCCAAACACACATCCACACACACATTACCTTTCTTTAACTTTTTATTATTTTTTGTCTAAATTTATTTTTATTTACAATCAATTTTCTTTTAACGGCGCCCTGGGATCTCATGGTCTACGGCTGACAAGTCGGTGAGGTGACTGCCTGACAGGTTCAGGGGTTACAACGTTCTTAGACATTAGATATATATATAGACATTTTTGACAGTAGCCTACCTAAGAAAGTATAGGGTAGGTGCGCGCATTTAGTGACCACATGACGGACGTTTGCAATCTCTTCGTACTATGACAGAGATAATGACGACACCGTGTACATATTCAACTTAGTAGTGAAAATAATGAATTTTAGGAGTAAGATAGGATACACACTTAACGGATACAAATAAAATCGAAAGTAAACCCCGACATAGACGATAAAAGCTCCCGACATAAAACATTAGCATTCAACCCCCGAACAATTAAATGATAAAACAAGTACATAAATGTTAAAGATAGTAATAAAATTTCAATAATGGCAAGAAATCTGCAATTCGTATGATGATTTTGAAATTAAGTGGTTTAGTGAGATTTAACAACATTGTTTACTTTTGTTTATAAAAAAGTAGTCTTTATTAAGTTTGACGACGTATCGGCGTGTGTTATGAGTTTGGTTTGATTTCTTTCAAAAAATAAAGCAAGAACTAAATACTATACTACACATGGATAGAAATAGAAACAAACTAAATGTTTTATTTCACCTGTATTTCATATCATCATCCTCCTACTCTTTTCCCAACTTTATTGGGGGTCGGTGCAATGAGTTTTTTTCTTCCATTCCTGGCCCGCAAACCCCGGCGGGGTGACGGCCCGAGGGGGTTTCCACACGTTAAAAAAAAAAAAAAAAGGCTGATGACGATGATGTTGACGAATAAACAAATAAATAAAAATAATTAATATTTCTGACATGTAACACGCAGCATCATCCGACCTGGGAATCGAATCTGAGACCACAAGCATAGCAGTCGCATACACTACCACTGCGCCGCCAAGCCAGTTGGATATTTATTTACCGAATATTTATATAATGGTCCGATAAAAAAAAACATAGCCAGAGCACAGTTACAACATGGCCAATTTTGAGCTAAATGAAGACATGATTTCAACACATCACAATCGAATCATTCTTCTCCATGAAGGGTGGGCTGATCTTGGAACTGGCGACTAGAATCATTCGATTTTTAAATATTAACTATTCAAAAGTGTCTATTTGAATACAATCCTTTTTTTGACTTTAACTTTGAAATTAATATTTTATTTTTGTGATAAAATCACAACGTACTATAAATTACAGTTTCTTTTTCTTAAGGATAAAGATTAGACCTGGTGGAGTTATTGATTAAATAAATATTCTTCCTAGCCTAACGATTTCTATAGAAGTTAGAGGCAACCGTAACCGACGACTTAATGTGGTCTTCGAGGCACGGGTGGGGAACGCTTCTTATTAGAAAAATCCAACATCTTATGCTAAACACAAGACTCATAGCGACAATAAAAATATGTGTTAATAATAATAAATTTTTCGAACATCTGGATACACAACGCCATGTAGCTTCAAATTGAGTGTTCTATCTAGTTTGTCATTTAGTTCAAACGTGTTTGTACTATGAAAACTAAATGACTGATAGAATGCTTATTTACTGTTTTTAGTAAATATATAGTTACATATTAGAAATGGAAAACACCGAACTCCGAAACAATTTTTTTTGGACCATACTCGCCAAAGAATTGAACCCGAGAACACAGATAAGAAGAAAAGAAAATGCAGCTGTGTGACATGTATGTATATTTATGTATCTTTTAGTGCTTTTATTCAAAATATTTAAAATTGTTTTACACCATTGCAAGAAACCATTTGCACAAACTGCTACTGATATTTAAAATTCAAATTGACAGTTGAAATTGACTAACTCTGCGTCTTAAATCAACAACCATTTAAGAAATAAATGAAACGCTTAATGGATATTAACGAGTCTCGCGATAGTCGACTTCACTTTAGCACCCTGACTGAAGAAGAGAAAACTGTTCCTATTTTCTTTCAATTACAAAATAAAACGTAGAGTTTTATTGTTTGTAAGACGTAGGCGAAAGTTCCTTTTTATGTACGAACTTAATTTAAACACATAAAATGTTTAAGGGGGCTAAGTTCTTAGATCTAGGATTGTCTGGCGTTAAACTTTGTTTCAAGTTTGTTTATCGGTTATCGGCTAATTTGTTAAAATTGTATTTGATTAATCTGGATTCAGAACTTTCCTTTTCTCTACTTGTATTCTTACAATTGTGAAGTAACCATATTTTATATGTTCAAAAAATCGTTTACACCGAAGATTATGCAATAAAAACACATGATCTGGTTTCTACAAAATAAAAATTGGTCTTAAATTGAGCATAATTTAAGTTGTATATGATTAAGTGTTTTCGTTCCTTTAAAATCTATTGCATAAATTAAGGTTTATGCTACCTTTATACTGTATACTCTTTCATAAAAACGTAACCAATAAACGTGTTCTAAATTGTCGTTAACTTCAAGCATCCCTTAAATCGAGCATAATAATATGTATGGACACACAAGTAATATTAACTTTACCCAAGTCTGTGTTAATTGTGTTACAAAAGCAATTAATTTGATACAGGAGATTTGAGATACATAACATTAATTGGTAGCGTAATGTCTCGTACATTTACGGTACTTTAATGAACTACAGTTGCTATGGATCCTCGTAGATACATATTTAAAAACTAGCTGAACCACGCGGTGTTACCCGCGGTTATTGTTGTACCGCGAGTAACGCCGCGGGACAAAGTTGGTCTAGAAAAAAAAGTAGCCTAAGTTACTCCCTGGATCATCAGCTACCTTCCAGTGAAAGTCCAGAGATTACCCGGAACAAACAGACAGACAATTTTTTTTAACTATATTTTGGTATATGTACCGTGTATACATACATATGCATTTAGTAAAAAGCGGTTATTTTAATATTACAAACAGACACTCCAATTTTATTTATTTGTATAGATAGGTACCAGACGGAGGAGCCCTATATTCTCATAGAAATGTCTTTAGGGCTATTCACGTAGGAATGCTCTCATGAAAACCCTGTTTTATGTAGTATCTCTGAAAGTAGGTAATTGCTACTGTCTTTGCAATTGCTTCCTATTACTATGTATTACTTTTTATCTAGCAACACTTACACTTAAACCAATCGCCGAAACTACATACTTAAAGAGACCTTTAGGACCACCAGAGATCTCTTAGACCTTTTTGTGACGTTTTTACCTTTTTTTTTTTTATAAAATGTGTAATATTTAAACAAATAAATAATTAACTCAGGCTAAAGTAACAGTTTCATGTAGGCAAATAATGGCGAAGATTTTGTTGTCGCATAACAAAACATGCTTAACACATTGCTTAAAATATTTGGCTTTCTGTACATCTTCTTATAAACTTAAGTATTCCAAATATTACATTTCTCAGTGCGCGAAATTATTATAAAATAAAGGGGAAATGCTTTCCACGCGCGGAGTTAAGCTTCTTGTACTTTAAAATGTTTATTGTGTTAGTATATATCCATTTCATATATATACAGACACTCTTCTACAGTTTATCAAGGCATACTCATGTTATAATAAAAACATAAATGAACTAAAATGTTTATCTAACAAAGGAGAAAACATTCACAGTGGATATGTTATTTCCAAAAATACGGTATATTGTATTTTATTAAAGGTACTGAGACTATTTACTGAACTAGGCCTTGATTAATTTATTTTTAGGATTGGACTGGATAAGACTGGATTTAATCGACAGTTTTCAGGCTTCATTCAAGATTAAACAAAGAAAATAGGCAGGAATTTGTTATTCGATGAACTATCACAATTCAAAAATTTCAACAAAAATGAAACCGACTTAAAGGTTTGATTCGATTTCTCTTGGATGCCATCATTAGATCTTAGTGTCCTTATCATGGTACCACCGTTGGGATATCTCCTTTCCATTAAATCAGAATCTTCAAAATCGGTTCATAAACGACGAAGTTATCCGCGAACACAGATAAAACAAATATATATATACGGTCGAATTGAAAAACCTCCTCCTTTTTTTGAAGTCGGTTAAAAAAGGACATCAAATTACGTTAAACATAATAACGAATATATAAAATGTGTCCAAATTATCCAAATCCTTGGGTCAGCATTAAATCAACGCTTAACGGCTTAGTCCCGGGGCGGCTGCTTGTTAGAATCCAATTGGCTCCCGGAGGGCAATGCTATTTTTGACCCGGAACTGGCTACATACGAGTTTTCTTGCACTGTTTATTCAAAACTGCTATTCCGTAAATGAATTTCGCTGAGGTGGTTTGTGGCCTTCTTGAAATCGAGTACTAAATACACATTTTTGACGTCATTAGGTATTGCATGCTATTGAAAATTACATATACCTAACTCTATTTTTAAATGATTAGAGCTAAAGTCAAGTAAATCTTGTATAGTAATCTGCGATGATTGTGTTTTGGAGGTGTTTAAAAAGAGGAAGTTCTAAATTTAACCGGATTTCAGTGTTCACTTGTAGTAAGTCGTACCTTTTTTATAATATAAATATATAAAAATAACGAAATGAAATGAAATGAAATCATTTATTCTGCAATTAGGTTCTATTAACACTTTTGCAAGTTTAACTGTTTTTGAGCAGATGAGTTCGGCCTTTCCTAACTGGACTAGCCCTGAGAAGAAAGGACGAAACAAACTCAGGGATCAACGTCTCTTTTAAAATCCAGACAATTTTCATAAATGCAAAATACATTAATTCAATTAAAAAGCGATAATTAAAATTTGAGTTACAATTATAATAATCAGAAAAGATTATAAATTAAAAAAAAATGTCAGCTATAACAATAAAACATAAACATTTTTTTTTAACAATTTTCTATACTTTTGTTCATGTTTCTACATGATGAAATAAAGTATGTAGGAATCATCGAAATGTTTAAGTATGTTTATTAGCAATCGGGGTTTAGTTCTAACCATATAATCCTATCGAGAAACTTAACAACACAAAGAGAAGCCACTTGACAAGAGTTGTATGATCGATTAACCTCGAAGTGTTGCGGTAGTTGTAAGCCAAAACAGGAATCAGAAAAACCAGAGCTGTGCTTCAATACAGCGTGAACTGAGTTGGTAGCCTTTATTTTGATTGTATCTTGTATGTGTTATGTTGTAGCAACAATAAATAGTTTAAGCTGAGACTTTAATCTGTGGGCCAGAGTTCACGGAATCGGTTGTCGAAAATGACAATAAAACTTCATAAAAATACAATACTAAAACTTACATTTCACATTACAGTAACAGCCTTGATCAGGCCTTGATATAAGCCTCTCCTTAGAAAGGAGGTTTCAACTTTCTTTTTAACTTTGTTTTTTTGACGTGACAACGTCTTATAAATTGGTTTGCCGGGTGACACTTCAAGAAACTGCGTTACGCTCCGCTCACGTTATGCGCTCACAATGAGAGCGAGTGAGAGGCACGCGTCCCTTCCACTCGGACATGGTTAGCCCGCCTAAGAGCGAGAGAGAAAGACATAAAAAGTGAAAGGCACGCGTCCACTTTACCACTCAAAGTCGTTGTCACGTAAAACTTTCGCCCGTATACCGACTTTACAGGCAACCAATTTTTTTAAGATATAAATTCCATTTAAAGATCTGCGTGTGTGCTTTGTACTTATTATTACTTTTTAATATTACTAACAGTTGAAAGTCGTTTTTTTCTTTATCAATTCGTATTTATTTCATAAATACAGTGTGAGAATTGAATGTACTGTCACCGTACTCTTACTGTTCTAAAATGTATTTTGACTTTCATTTTAACGTTAATCGTTCATTCAAGTGGACGAATGTTGAACAAATCATTCACAACACGGATTAAAATGTGTGTTCGGATATTTTAATGTCGTTAACACGGTAAAGAGTAGTAGTAGTATGTATTCCTCGAGAATCAAAATGTCTTCATGGAAGTCATACTACAGAGATTTAGCCGTCTAAACAAACAGACAGAGTTTAGAGAGAGTTTAGAGTTTAGAGTTTGCTTTCGAATTTATAACATTTTATGAAAAATTATAAAAAAATACATGCCTTTGTTGATGCGTATTAGCAAAACGTCCAACATTCGTCATCATGACACGTCATAGCAAGCATATAACCGATTTCAGAGTTACCATGTAACCAATTGTTTTTTGTGTAAGATAAAAATTGCCATAAAAGCTTTTATATGGTCGTATTTAATCAGTTTCAAATTGAATCACTCGTCCCCAATTAATCTGATCTGTATTCGTTGAATTGTTTACATTTTATTTATGCTACACAATCGAATTCTTTAAATGAACAAATAAAATGCGATTACCGTACCATAATACCATTGTATTGTCTTCTTTATTTTTATTTCATCATTCTTACAGTATTTACAGAAAATATACAGAAGTTTAACTGTCTTGGTGATGCAGTATGCGACCTCTGTGCTTGAGGTTTTGGGTTCAAATCTTGGGTCAGACCAAATGTTTGTATGATCTACTAATATTTAACTTAAGTGCTTCGGTGGCGCAGAGGTAGCGTATGCGGTCTCTGTGCTTGAGGTCTCAGGCACAAATCTTGGGTCAGACCAAATGTTTCCATCTCTATAAATATTTGTTTCGGAGTTTGGGTGTTTTGTATCTCTAATATGTTTGTATTCACAAAAAAGTAAATACATAAGTATTCTATCAATCAATCTAGGTATCATAGTAAAAGTTCTGTTTAGTTTGAAAAGTTAAATGTCCGAAATATTAATTAATATTTATATACAAGTCTAGCGGTCAGTGAATCTAATTGCTAAGCTGGAAGTCGTCTTCGATTCATAGTCAGTACAAATAATTTAAGACGATCATTGTTCGTGAGAGTGATGACCTACGGCGCCGAGACGTGGTCTCTTACTATGGGCCTTATAAGGAAGCTCGGGGTCACACAGCGAGCTATGGAACGGGCTATGCTTGGGGTCTTTCTACGAGATCGAATCAAAAATGAGGAGATCCGTAGACGAACTAAAGTTACCGACATAGCAGAGAGAGTCAGCAAGCTGAAGTGGCAGTGGGCAGGGCACATAGCTCGGAGAACCGATGGCCGATGGGGCAGAAAGGTTCTTGAGTGGAGACCACGTGACGGTAAACGCAGCGTACGAAGGCCTCCCGCAAGGTGGACGGACGACCTAGTTAAGATCGCAGGGACTCGTTGGATGCAGGCCGCTACCGACCGGTCGCAATGGAAGTCAATGGGGGAGGCCTACGTTCAGCAGTGGACTTCTTACGGCTGATATGATGATCATTGTTCTGTGTCTGATCATTTTAGTCTTATCACCCGACTACGACAAAGCCAAAGGAGGGTTATGATTCGAACAGAGTATGTATGTATTTATTTATGTCTGTATGTATGTTCATTTGTTCCCTCATAGCTCCTCAACTTCTTATTAGAACTGGGCAAATGAGGTACAAATAATTTAAGACGATCATTGTTCTGTGTCTGGATGAAAGTTATTCATAATATATACATAATTATATAGAAAATTTTAAGTATACTTATTAACAGTCCGTTTAATATAGCACTGACTCACTAAAGGCTCCCACACATAACTGCGATGCGATACGATGCGGCGTGAATTTCTTGCGGCGCATTCGAGCTCGCATTTATTTGCGATGCGTTGCGAATTCGAAGTTATGTTTGGGACCCTAACGGCCGTCTAGTTCCAAATTAGACAGGTACTGTGGTAAGATGAACTCTATAGTGACCTGTAAGCAAACTGCTAATAAACATACATATATGTGTATTTCTAATAATGTTAAAGAATTTATTAAAGTACATTTTACTTTAATAAAGCAGTGAAAACCCTAGACAATTACTTTCAACAGTACAATTAAACTATTCAAGTTGATTACGATCCACAAATACACGCAGCAATCTCAGCAATCAGATCAAGACGCGGCAATAAGCAATAAGGGCGGAATCAGATGGATGCGGCCCCGATTTGCGGAACACGACGATTGAGAGGCTCAATTATTGGATTAAAGCCATTTAACCTGCACAGGCGAGAGATGTAAGGCGCTGACGCTTATTGGTCCCACTCCTAGAAATGTACTTCAGTTTGCAGTATTGTATTAGAAGGGCTGTTGACATTTATATGCTTGATTTACTTGTACTAAATTAAAACTAAATGGACGACTAGTTACTAGTAAGTTTAGTGACTATAATGGATATTTTAGACGACTAAATTCTGTTATTATAAGAGTAAAATAAATATATAAAGTTATGGTTACTGGAAATATTATTACTGTAGCAGTCAAAATAAAAATCCATTCCGTAAAAAATGGCAACAGATATATCAACGAAAATAAAAATAGCAATGTTCTATTCGTAATTTATTTATTAGTTGCGGCCGGCCTAGCCGCAACAAACAGACTGATAAAAAATATAAAATTGCTTTTTTGATGTAAGTGAAAAGCTGTTAATTTGAAATGACAGACAGACACTTCAATTTTAGTTATTTGTATAGATACGTAATACATACTCCTACTATCATCACACTAATATTACAAAGCTGAAAGTTTATGAGTGTGTATGTTTGTTACTTCTTCACGCGCAAACGACTGGAACAATTTTCATGAAATTTGGTATGCAGGAAGCTCAGATCCTGGATTACCACATAGGCTACTATTTACCACGAAAATCGTGGGCAGAGCCGCAGACAACAGCTAGTATTACTATATAGTACTTATAATTGTTATATTAGGTTTATAAATCAAAATCACGTTTGTTGGGATCAGTCATTTTGTTTGACTAATATGTTATGTTTGCTTTATGGCAATTATAAAAGTTAAACAAGATTCTAGCCTTATAATATTTTAACATCAAATAAAGGTTTGTAAATATGGAGACAGAATACCGCCTCCCTGCCTAGAGTCAAGGATTGAAACGTTTCGGTTTCTAAATTAACCTACTATCTAGCTTGTTTAGTTCCTTAATTGGGGACTGTTTAAGAATTGATTAGAATCGTTTGAACGAATGAACTTTTAAAATAAGTGACAAAATTTTAGTCTCACCACCCGACTACGACAAAGCCAAAGGAGGGTTATGATTCGAACAGGGTATGTATGTATTTATTTATGTCTGTATGTATGTTCATTTGTTCCTTGATAGCTCCTCAACTACTTATTAGAACTGGGCAAATGAGGTATCGTTAGAAGCGTGTTGATTGTCCGCTGTTTATAGGCTATATAACATGTCACGGAATCTAATGTGGCGCCGTCTGGCGGTCATAAAGTACTGTTTTAAAAAAATAATTTGAGATAAATATGCTGTGTTTGGTATTATCGGAAAGGGCGTTACTTGTATATTTCAAAAATATATATATTATTAGCATTTACTCGTATTTATTCGATAATTATGATATTTAAATTATTATGGTACCAAAACAGTTTAAATAAAAAACGTAATAACTAAAACCCAACTACGACAAAAAACGACGCTGAAAAATATGCCATATATAATTTATACTCTCGATTGTCGGCACTTGATGGAACTTGTTGTAATACATTCTAGAATAAAACTCATTTGTACTTATTCCACTATTTTATTTTATTTTACACCTGACCGGTTTCGCCTTATGGCATTCTCAAAGCCTTTGAGACCGGTTTCGCCTTATGGCATTCTCAAAGCCTTTGAACATGCCATAAGGCGAAACCGGTCAGGTGTAAAATAAAATAAAATAGTGGAATAAGTACAAGTGAGTTTTACTCTAGAATGAATATGCCATATGTATGATACAAAGCCTTAGTCACACGTACCATAACACTCAACGAGTGACTACGGTTTTTCCAACTTGTTTCATATTTTTCCAGTGTCGTTTTTTGTCGTAGTTGGGTTTTAGTTATTACTTTTTTATTATTATATATATCAAACTATCTTCTTTCTATAGCTCCACCCACGTGTGTCTGAAATTGCGGTATTCATGTTACATAGAAAAGTACCATAACACTTAACGCGTGACAACGGCTTTTGAAAATTGTTTCATACTTTTTCAGCGTCGTTTTTCGTAGTAGTTGGGTTTTAGTTATTACTTTTTTAGGGTTCCGTGTCAAAGGCAAAAACACGGAACCCTTATAGATTTTTTTATTATATTCATCAAACTATCTTTTTTCCACAGTTAAACCCGTGTGTGTGTCGGATATCGCGGTATTAATGTTTCGAGTTAATACATAGCCTATGACACTCACAATACGGTTTGTAATTCTTTGTTTTTTCGGCATCGGTATTTGTTTCGGAGTTTGGATGTTCGCCATGTATAATGTGTATGTATTAACATAAAATAATATAAATATTCTATCAGTCAATCTAGGTTCCACAGTACAGTAAGCCAAACAGAGCCTCTGTTTGGCTTGAGGCTAGATGTCAGGGGTCCAAAATTTTAAATATTATATAGGTATAGAATATATAGATTATTTCTGATATTGAAATGTAGAAAGTGTGCACTATCATAAGATTTACTATTTGTTATTAAACCGCCTATAAGCCTACTGTTAAAAATTTTACTTGACACATTATCTATACAAATAAATAAAATTGAAGTGTCTGTTTGTAATATTAAAATAACCGCTTTTTACTTAATGCATATGTATGTATACACGATACATATACCAAAAATGTAGTTAAAAAAATTTTTGGCTGTCTGTCTGTCTGTTTGTTCCGGGTAATCTCTGGAACGGCTGGACGGATTTTGACGGGACTTTCACTGACAGGTAGCTGATGATCCCGGGAGTAACTTAGGCTACTTTTTTTAGACTAACTTTGTCCCGCGGCGTTACTCGCGGTACGACGATAACCGCGGGTAACACCGCCGGGTTCAGCTAGTTTGAAATAAATTTGTCCAAAACAGTTGATTGTCAGCGTTGATGAGTTATTGAAACTTAGCAATTTTCTTTTTTCTTTTTGATTTATTTTAACGAACCTCAGAGTCTCTCATAAACTTAAACACTACCTTATACTTCGGAGCATTAAAGTTTTCGACGAAGTTTCTTTTCTCAAAAAAGTAACAATTATTATCCATAGACCTGTAAAACTTAGACTAAAAACCTTAAAAGAAACCTACTTGAGACTCCATCGTGGAAGGAAAGCTATCATGAAAACTTTATTAAAAATAACTTGTTTTAAAACTTTGCCGCTTAGTCGGAGCATTATCTAAGGAGCTTTGTCCCAAGGTGCTTTCACAACCAGGGTCAAGGTGAATCGATCGATGCGGGTGCACTTTCTGTTTTAATCCTCCCTCAGTTCTTAGAAGCCCTTCATTTAATTTAAATATAACTTGGTTAAAGGATTGAAGAGGTTTTAAAGTGAACTCGTCTCCTAATTTGTCGTGTGGGGTTTAAAGCATTAATGTGAAGGAAGCTTATTTCTTTTTATAACTAAATTGGTCAATAAAGAATAACGAAAGCGTTACTATATCTCGCATTATATACCAGTGATTTTAAAAGCCAATGAGCGGTTACTATCCGATGGTTTTTTTCTTATTTGCAATACTTGTAGGTTTAAAAAAATCCATACTTGCCCGGTTGTCACTAATAGATCTCTTAATTTTTTTAAATATATGTACGATAAGAATGTTTGTAGTAAAGATTTTAGTCAGTTATAATAACAGACATGCTAATGTCATTACAAAAAGCACCGTATTCATCGGAGCACAGAACGTCTGCCTAAGCTCTAAGGGGCTGTCTGCATGAGCGCCTCACTGCGACCAAGCCACGCGTGAAATGAAAAGCGTTCATGTAACTTTTGCATATTCCTATATTATGTGTTCATAAAATTACCTTACTTGAATTTGATTACTGGGTAATTATCTTTTAATCTATTTTTGGGTTTGAAAGTGTGGAATTTACCATATTTTATTGTATTGATATTTAAAATATTTGTATTATTAAACATATAGAAAGCCACCCGCATCAACGATTATAAACATTCACATTTACATCACAAATATCTTTTGTTGGGTGTTACAAAGTCTACTCAATCTCTTCTTTTTTAACATTTGGCCATACCATGTACATGAGAAGAGGTTTATATTTGGGAACAACTCTGCAATTTTACCATATTTTAATAAATAACCAAACGCATTTAGTAATACATGCTATCATCCAGAAATAGTCTTAGAGTTGTATAGCTTGAGAAAAATCTGCAAAAGTAAATTATTCCTTAACTTTTTTTTTTGTAATTGAAGTCAATTAGCTGTAGTCTTCAATTATTTAGCTTACCTTAATGTTAAAAAATATCTAAGTCTCTTGCGTTATGGTATACAATTCATAAGTACTGTGCATATTAAAAAAATACGTCCACACGGGTTGGGGACTGGCAAGACAACTTTGTGCCTATGTAATTTTGCCCTATACTGTCAATATAGTAATATTTATTAGTAAAATAAACCCGATATGCAGGGACAATTCATTAAGTATACAAAAAGATTTATCTATTTATTGTTCATAGGTTCTTTTGATGAGACACGTGACCTTGCCACGTCCCTTACTAAGCGATTCAAAGGTTAACTGGTGGAAATGCCATTTGGCATCAAATCCGCCTCATGCAAAATAATAATATAATAAATAAATAATAAAAAAAATAATAAGGAAACAGCTATAGTCTATTATGTTAATCCTCAAAAGTATTATAAATTCATACTAAGATATAAAAGTAAATGTGATCGGAACGCTTTTGGTTGAAGATCTTTGGTAATTAAAAGCTTATATGACGTAGCCTCTTAAAATTGCTACTAGCTCACAAATATACTTCGGCTAATATCCCGGTTTTATCACACAAATTCTTTAACAAAACTTAGACAAAAGGTGCATTTTAGCTTTCGAGATGTAGGATTTATGGAATAAGAACTCAAGTCTGGAAGTAAGACTGGCAGTCTAAGCTAAAATTATCCTCCTATTTAGCTGAAAGTTGACAAATTGTATAAACTTGTAATTATACGACGATTTCATCGGATCAAAGATTTGCTTTTGTTGACTGGTAATTATAGAAAAGCGTTAGTTATTTTAAGCTACGTTGAATTATCAGAGCAGAATTAAAACAATTCATTGTAAAAATACCGGATGAAATACCCTGAAAGAAGGGTTTTCTATTTTATTTTGTGTTTTATTTCAACTGCTATGGTAAACCTTTTCGTAGGTATCATAACGTGTTAGCATAAGCTAATATCAGTAGCTTTTGTGTGCTTGAAGTCTTTTGCACATAGGTTTATCATTTATTTAAAATCATTACTTAATCCTACTAATATTATAAATGCGAAAGTTTGTAAGGATGGATGGATGTTTGGATGTTTGTTACTCTTTCACGCAAAAACTACTGAACGGATTTGGATGAAACTTTACAGTAATATACCTTATACATCAGAATAACACATAGGCTACTATTTACCGCGATAGCCGACATATACGCGGGCGGAGCCGCGGGCAACAACTAGTATATTCATATTTAACTTATTACTATGTGTGAAAGCGTAATTATAAAAGGGCTATTTTTTCTCTCACAATTAGTATAAAATGCAATTCGCTTGCTCATGAAGTATAATAGTTATTAGTTTTGGAGGAATTAATGAAAAGTGTATGTAGTATGACAATAAACATATACATACACACACTCCGTGTAAAAATATTTGTAAAAGCTTTACAAAAATAAAACTCATCTAACCTACCTACATTATTCCAGAATATTATACAGAATACGTTCTTATATACAAAAACAGTATACATAAATTTGTTTAAAATTTTAGTAGAATAAACATTAGAATGGACCATTTTTGACGTTACATCGTCTAATAAATTGATGAACGCCGACTGCATGCATGAAAAAAGATGACTCATTGTCCCGTTACGCTCATTGTACGTCGTTGTATGAGAGATATCTCTCATCATTTCATCAATGTTTTGTTATGAAGTTGTCACGTTAAACTATCGTCCGTACATCGACTTTACAGACAACCAATTTTTTTCATAAACGGCTTTTCAATTTTTTATTCTATATTAAATTACAAAGAGCCAGAAAAGAGACCGGTTCAATTCAGTTCAAGCAATAAAAATAATTAGATCCCTGACTTTCCAAACAAGTTCCTATCAGATACAAGATCAACTTCAGATCTCCGGGCTTATTCCTGAAACTAGCGTCTTCGTAGTAAGTCCCTACTTTCATTCCGAAATTGACATCAGATGTCGGATTCAGAACCGAATAAATTGTGATTTGAATTTTGTCGTACTAGGTGGTCTGAAAAGTTTTCAAACTCAAACTAAAGATATCAGCACTCGGTAATAAAACCTAGTGAATGTAGTACTACATCTTTGCATTGTGCATAACTGACCAGTGTGTAAAGGTCAAGGTAACTATGCAGAAAAAAGCAAAATTATTAAAAAAAAGTCCTGTGGTGTCGTGGGACACCAGAGAGGAACGAAAATCCTTATCATCTAAATATATAAAAATCATCATCATCAACAACCCATAACGTCCGACTGCTGGGCTCGGGTTTCTTCTCAGGATAGGGTTAAGGCCATACGTCCCGACGCTGGTCAAGTGCGGGCTGGGGACTGGCAAGATAACATTTTGGCTAGGTTATCTTGCCGACGGACGTTTTTAAGCCGCCCAAAGGCCTCCAAATAAGCTTCACGACTATTATGCTACGATAACAACCGGGACCAACTGCTTAATGTGACCTCCGAATCACCAAGATGCTCATGGTATAGTGCCACTAGCGGTCACCCATCCAAGTACTGACTGTGCCGTCGTTGCTTACCTTCGGTGATCGTTGCTAATCGCGCAACTAATATTTGCAAAAAAACTTCAAAAAAATATGTTTGCATATTTTTTATCTTTTAATTTATTATTTCAAGAATTCAAAAAAATAAAGAACCTTCTCAAAATTCGTTATCAGCTCTCCGTCTACTACATTATATACACTCGAAAAACATAACATCGTTACGTTGAAAACTTTTGAGATATTCTACGCATTACCTATTGTCGTTCTCGTGAATTTCATAAACATGGAATGAAAGAATAAAGAGTGTTAATAAGTCATCGTTGTTCATAAAAACCATTTTGTAATGAGGACATTCTTGCAATATAGGTACATTTATTTGTTTTTATGCCCATGATTCTGCTGGCGTGTATGAAGCCCTCAAGAATCGAAGTATCTGCATGTCAAACTTCATTTAAATCGGTGCCGTGTTTAGCCATGAAAACATAAAAGTTAGTTCAAAATTTATAAAAGTAGAAGGAATTTGGGTTTATAAAAATCGCAAAGCTACCAACAAAAATGTAACCGAACTAATTTCAGCCAGGTAGTTCCAATCAACAACGTCCCCAGTCAGATGTCACATGCGAGGCACGTTTTGAAGCGTTTGTCGGGAGCTGTGCGTGACATGTCCTCGCAGTCATATATAATAAAAAATCCCCTACTACAAAAAGAGGTTCACTAGATCACCTATTGATAACCATCGAATACTTAGTCATCGGTTCGAGACTTGAATTATAAAATAAACCAATTTGTATAGTAAATGATAAAATGTTCGAACTTCTAAGGATTTCTTTTTGGATTTACCCGTTATTATATACCTGCATCCATAATAATATTATATACTCTGTCTGTTTGTTACGCTTTCACGGTTAAACCGCTGTACCACTTTCAATGAGATTTGATTCTTTGATTCTTGAGGAAGAGATAGATGTATTATATGTTCTACTAGCTGAACCCCGCGGTGTTACCCGCGGTTATTGTTGTACCGCGAGTAACGCTGCGGGACAAAGTTAGTCTAAAAAAGTAGCCGTAGTTACTCCCCGGATCATCAGCTACCTGTCCGTGAAAGTCCCGTCAAAATCCGTCCAGCCGTTCCAGAGATTACCCGGAATAAACAGACAGACAGACAGACAGACAAAAATTTTTTTAGCTTCATTTTTGGTATATGTACCATGTATACATACATATGTATTTAGTAAAAAGTGGTTATTTTAATATTACAAACAGACACTCCAATTTTATTTATTTGTATAGAAGATACAGTTTTACTTTTCTACTAAATTAGGAAATCGTGTTTAATCACCTGCTGTAATACGCACATTAACTACTAAAAGTGACACTAAGCTGGTGTAATATGAATACATTAGCTTATAGAAAATAATTTTATGTTTAGTTAGCCGCGCTTTTTTATGTGGTTTCTAAGTCCTAAATTGTCTGTCCATTTATACATGACTTATCTTAGAGACAGTTTGTAGCAAAAGTAATTTTGTAATAGCATTAAATGAGAACCATGAAATCTTGAAATATTAAATAGGGATAGATGTGTAAATTTCTTCTTAACCGTTTCGTTTCAATATCGTTGAACTTTCTACTAAGTAATCGCTTTACTAGCTGACCCACGCAACCTCGTTTGCGCCTTATATTGCCCGTAGCGTGAAAATTTCCCCCGTTTTTGAAACATTTTTCATTGTTGCTCCGCTCCTATTAGTAGTAGCGTGATGACATATACCCTATAGCCTTCCTCGATAAATGGACTATCCAACACCGAAAGAATTTTTCAAATCAGACCAGCGGTTCCTGAGATTAGCGTGTTCAAACAAACAAACAAACAAACAAACAAACAAACTGAAGAGTTTGTTTGTTTGTTTGTTTATATATATAGCTTTATATATTAGTATAGATTAAACAAATCTCAAACATCTTCTGTAAAGACAGTAGATAAAACTATGTTTATATGTATATACCAATTATTTAGATAAGTAACTTACTCTTTACGTATTTTTTAATTATATATAATTTTTAACTTTACTATTTCACAAATATTAAATCAAGTCTCTTAACTTAACAAATCAGTTCTGAAAAAAAGTAAAAGAATCTGTCACTCAAGATAAACCAATTGGCAATTGTTACTGATATGCGGCGACAACAATCTTTCTACAGAGATTCGATATACTTAGTTTTTTTTTTTATATTTTGCCCTGCCAAAATGACTCTACTCTGCCTGATGGAAAGCATAAGCAGAATCCAAGAGTGGTGGTCACCATACTGCGAATGTAGACAATGCTACAGTGCAGCATGGTGACCATCACCATGGCGGGCTAGTTATGCTTTTGCATCGTTGGGCCTCAGGTCTCGCACTCACCAACGTAGTACTTTGGTTGTGAATGTTTAATGGAAGACGTTCAGCGTGAAAATTCAAAGTTCAACCACAATGTAGTAAACTTAAAAGCCGACCTCAACCAAAACTCTATTTCGAAATAAATATTTCATTTTTCAACAAGAAACTAAGAAATTGATTAATCACGTAACGGCTAGCAGACTGCCTAAAACCTATATTTTTAAATTTGTACATTACTGAAATATAATATCACAAATGTGATCGTCTGTTAGTCATATTTCAAGATTGGCAGTAGGTGTCATTTCTTCAAAGGATCACTATCACTCACTTTCTTAGTGATTTGGACCTGAAAGAAAATATTTAAGGGTATTATATTACTATAAAAAGTCTCATAACGATAACAGCTTATATATCATAAATCAGTCTTTACGTAACAGAGTTTGTTCAATATCGGTAAATATATTATATGTTGTGGAGGAAAATGTGACAAACAAGGTAATATTCAAGACATTGACCCTGAAAGCTTGTTTTTTGGTCTTGTGCCAAGGTTAAGGGGAAACAACACTTCAAGTGTATACGAATTTATTTGGATCCCCTTTGCTGGCATTGCTATTTAGGAAGGATCTCTGCAGACGTTTTTCATGTCAATGTAAAATTTATTCTCGGATTGCGAGTGATTTATTACATCGTTTTTAAAATGACTGTAATCTGATATGTCGTTTATGTACCTAGTAACGTTTATTTTGTGTGTAAACTTCTTAATTTAAAAAGTTAGGAAAATAATCTTCCATCGATATATTTTTACTTTGTAATTCTAATCCTTACTATGTATTTTCGTATAAATTCGTGTTTATTCAGCCGAAGAGTTTAATAAGTTTATAGGCTAGGATTTTACAAAAACAAAATCGCTTTAGACACAGAGTTCAGCTATAATTAACTTATCTGTTCCTTTTCGCTTTCTGAATGATGATTACATAACACCTCTATGATGTTTTTCATCTATTTGGATATTAACGAATATAAAGTTCATCGATTGATTCGATTTTTTTTCAAGAAACTATTGAATAAACGAATATATTTATAAAACTAAGTATTTTTATAATGAAACTTGTTTTATTTCTTTAAAAGTATGTCTATTTAATACAATTCGTATATTTACTAGTGAAACTAACATGTAAATGTAGGAAAGTAATCAAACTATTTAAAAGTAAGGTACTCTAAACATTAAATCATTTAAGTTTATGTGTTAAGTTGGGTAAATATATCAAGAAACCAACCGTTCGCAGTTTACAGTTTGATTTACAAAGCTGGAAGTCGTGAACACACAATCCATTCGCTTTAAAGACGATTAACCCCATTCAGTTTTCATTTTCAGCTTTCCGTTCAAAGTTTAGTTTATTTACAAGTAAAAATAAGCTTTGGAATTTTAAGAAAACTAACTTAAAGTTTTTTTTAAATATAGTTAAACTAGCTTCGTCTGCGTCTCATTTCAATCAGGCTCGGCTATTGGCCTAAGCGTGATGTTAACAATCCTGGCAATGATCTTAGGCACACCTATAAAACACACATTTATGAAAAACGATAAAAGCGATTATTTACATGTAGTTTCGTACTTCATTGTGAGCATCGATCGTAGATCTACGATATACAGTTTAGTTTTACATTTAGTGCGGTGTTGTCTTTGGAAAAAGTGTACTATAAAAAAAATATTATAATAAAATAAAACAATACAAAAAATCTAGTTAAAACCTGGAACTCACTACCAGCGCACGTGTTTCCGTCATACTATGATCCCGGGTCCGTTAGGCGGGGCGTGAAAAAACATCTCATTAGGCCGCCATAGTGCTGGTCACTATGCTGCACTGTACTTGTTCGCATTGAAGATGGTGACCACCACTCTTGGATTCTGCTTGTGCTTTCCATCAGGCCGGGCAGAGTCATTTTGGCAGCTCAATTATAAAAAAAACAGTGGAACATAGAACAGTCCGGAACGTACTTATCGTTCCTTGTAATCACTCAGGTATGTGGCAACCTTTGTTATAAAGTATGTACCGCTTAGTATCCATGGATGATATATATGAAAACGTTTAGTCATCTATCACTTGCTAAGTGACTTCAACGACATAGAACGATAGAACAATTTATATGTAAACATTTTATATTATGCAAAACGTCTGGCTGAGCTTTTGAAACGTCATCTACTTCTTTCCTCGAGTTTTATAAGAATATTTCGAACTTTACCGTGACAAAGCTATAGTTCGGTACATACCGTCAAGATTCAACCGCGGTGATCTCTCAAGAAGATGTTTTGTATGAAACTTATACCGGACTAAAAAAGTTACGAGTAATGTGCAGAACAAACGTTTATAATGTATTGCTATTAACGTAACATTCTTAGGTGCTGTCTTATGTCTTGTTTTCGACTTAAACTAAGTATATTATATGAGTTTATATGTGAAAAAACTGTCTTACGATCACCAACATTGTCGAAAATTACACGAATCTAGTCGCATATATACCTATATACGACTGTAGTTTACGTCACGTGGCTCTTATGTCACTTTGGTGGCTAGAAAACTATATCCAACACGTAAAATTTTAACAAAAATAAAACCGACTCCAAGGTTTGACTCGATTTCTCTTGGATGCCATCATCAGATCTCAGTGTCCTTATCATGTTACTACCGTTGGGATATCTCCTTTCCATTAAAAAAAGAATCATCAAAATGGGTTCATAAACGATGAAGTTATTCGCGAACACACATAAAAAATATATATATACGCTCGAATCGAGACCCTTCTCCTTTTTTTGAAGTGGGCAGGTATCATTAACTAGCCAATGGTTAGATTTAAATGATTATTATATACGAAGAAGCCATAAACTAAAAACTCCTTTCCTTGTTATAAAAATATAAGATGAAAATATCTTTTTTAAATAGTTAAGTGTTAACTATGATACTTTTAAATTTTAGCATAGGTTTAGTGAGTTTGTTTTAATGTTTTTTTTTGTTGTCATTTGTTCAATGTTCAATTCACACAATGATATAAAATGCCAGTAGGTTTTAATGAAATCGTTTTCATTTGATATTCTCTGCGTGGGCTAAACTTTTTGCGTACTCTTGCGTGGGATTTTTATTCATTTGCATGTTATTACGAACTACTCTCTTCCGACATAACTAATGTGAGTTTGAGTCATTGTATTATAATATTTCAAGAAAATAAAATAAAATATAAAAGACCAAGTGTTGTATCTATTATTTTTTTTTAACATCGATTTATACATTTATTGAGCAATTACGTACAGGTAGAAATACAATTTTGAATACTTAAAATAGAACTGTATGTGGTATAAATATAATAAGTACGCGAATGAACAATAATAGTTCGAGCTTTACCTTTAGTCAATATAATGGACTCATAAAAAATGACATTCAAAAGATATTTGCCAGCATTCACCACAGTGCAAAAGCGATCTCTAGTTATTACTATATTACATTATAACAATACTAACAGCTTTTTAATTAAATAAGCGCTTTGGTGGTGTTCAAAATGAAACCTAGGCACTGATATGAAAACTCATCAAAAATAAGTGCTATCCACTTAAAATTTTCAACATACAAACATCAGAATAACAGATAGGCTACTATTTGCCGCGATAACCGACATATACACGGGCGGAGCCGTGGGCAACAACTAGTATCTAATATGTAATCTGAATCTCGGAAATAGCTCCAATGACTTTCAGGAAATTTAGTATGCAGGGGTTTCAGGGGTGGTAAATTGATCTATCAAGGATTTATTTTTGAGAAAATTAACAAAAAAATATTATACCGAACAGATCTAGGTCATCCAAATACTACTTTAAAAATTAAAAAAAACTTTAACAGAAGTTGGTTTCTAGCAAACAAAAATACAAATGAAGCAAAAAAAACGAGTTAACAAAATTACCTTTGTAGTCTTACGAGGAGGGGCAACTTCTAAATAAAAAATAAAGAAATACAGTAAAAGAACATTTAAACTGCCTCCGGTGCGAAGTGGTAACGAATGCAATTGCTGTGTTTGAGGCCTCGGCTTCGATTCTGGGATATAATGTTTATGTGATCTGCAAATATACGGTACATATATTCGTTTTAGAGTTTGTAATTACCAAAAAAGGTAGTTTATTACCCATAGTATAAGCTCTGCTTAGTTTGGAACTAGATACCATTGTGCATATATCCGAAATATAAAAAAAAATAACGAAAATAATATCTAATAAAGCATAGTTTCATAAGAGCAAAATTGTGCAGTCGAGGTCCATCATGAAGAATAGACTGGCTGGTGGCCAAATCTTCCAAAAGATACAAATTCTATGATAGCATGAATAAATGTGGAATTCGTCGGTTTGACTCTGACATATTACTTACTTTGTTTTCAACTTTTTGGAAGTAACTCATAAAAGCTTACACAACAGTAATAGAGGACTAAACCATGAAGACTAAGAAATATAGGTAACTAGCCTTTACACGCGGCTCCGCCCGCGTATTTGTCGGTTACCGCAGCAAATAGTAACAGATGTCCTTCCTTAAGAATCAAAGTATCTCCATGCAAAATTTCGTTGAAATCGGTGTAGCGGTTTGGCCATGAAAGCGGGACAGACAGACGGACAGACAGAGTTCATTTAAATATAAATGAATCACAAAAATGTATGTACGTCCATAACTTTCAATCGACTGCACCAAATTGAATTATTCTTTTTTGATGCATTTGTTATTGTCAGGATAATGTTTATATAGAAAATAATGTATAATAATAATAACAAAAGGAGGTATTACATTCTCTAAGTCCACTTAATTCTACACACTACAACGCTGCGGGAAGTTGACACGGGCTTACAATTTTTTTTTTTATAATTTATAAAATATTCATGAAAAGAAATCAGACGATATGAAGTTCGCCGTGTCACCTAGTTTACTTTATAATACAAGTATGGATAAGAGTTTTTTAGTTCTAAATACTGCTGAGAATTGAAAACTCGTGAATGTGTAGTTACGAGTACATGTATGGTCAGAAAAGTTACTTGCGCGTTAGAACTTGACCATCTGTGCACTGTAAGAAGGAAACTTTTGTAATTTCCTTCAACGAAATAGATTTAAACTTCAATTGTTTCCAATTTCTTCCATGTTATGACAGGAACAGGTAGAACGTACACAAACATTTAGACGCGAGTTAAGAAATAATTGAAACAGTGAAGATAATAGACTTGACTAAGATAGAGAATAGACTAATCCCGCCCACACCACTGTAACTCCAGTCCATTAGGACCAACAGCAGTAACCCATGAACACACCGAGTTATGAGACTCGGGAAGTACCAGTCCCAGAAAACCTGTCTTGGAACCCGCAACGAAATTAATCAGAAGAAAGAACCGGAGGAGTAGGAAATATGATAAGTCCACTTCCCTCCTTAGCAAAGCGGGAGACTAAATGAAGTCAAAATAGGTAGACACCTTTTTTAAGCCGGGCAGCACCCGTGGTGGTCCCGGTGGTCTACCTACGTACTACGTACGTAACGTGCAGTTACTTTTCAAACTAAGTTAAGAATGACGGTATGTACTTTGGCTTTGAATTAATAGTTGGTTAATACTATCCCAATACCCAACAGTAAACAGTTATTGAAAAGGATAAATCCATAATCCACGCTAACAGTTTGAAAGTAAATCTGTTTGTCTGCCCATCTGTCTGTTGTCTGTCGTGTCTGTTACGCTTTCACGGCTAAACCGTTGCATTGATTTCAATGAAATTTGGGATAGAAATATTTTGAATTCAGAGTTAAGCTATTATTGGGCAAAGTTATTTTGACTGCAAAGAAGCTTTCCTGCATCTTCAAGTTAAGTTATTGTGTTATTTACAGCACTGAAAGCAAAAAAAAACCATCACAACCAGTTATATCATCATTTCAAAACACTCAAACTGTAACATGATGAAACTATTGTAAAAAAAGTCTCTCAAATCTATCTCAAAGATAGGGACACTATAAAAATACCGATACCTAAAGTTGTTAGCACTTAAATCCGTCAACACTCAAGACTGTTCATAAAACTTGTAAGATATGATCTATTCGATGTAACTTTATAAGCGAAAAATGTAGACGTAAAATTCTATCGAGTTTGCTTCGCAAATATTCAAGGATAAGCATTTTGTACAGAAAAGGTCGGAGTGGGCCAGCAATGTCTGTGGCTAGCAACCGCCCGCTTTTTTCGACTTGATTTACAAATAATGTTTGTAATATTTTTAACGGATTTTTTTGTTAAATCATAACAAAATATGGCCTTATTACTTCTGAATAGTGTCGCTCTCCATTAGTAAAATATATTTTTTAAAGATCGGATCAAAACTTCTTCAGATTATGCTCTAGGTCCAACCATATAAACAAAGTTAGAAACTTTACCTTTTTATAATCTACTAGTTGTTGCCCCCGGCTCCACCCGCGTATATGTCGGCTATCGCGGCAAATAGTAGCCTGTGTGTTATTCTGATGTATAAGCTATATTACTGTAAAGTTTCATCCAAATCCGTTCAGTAGCTTTTGCGTGAAACAGTAACAAACATCCAAACATCCATCCATCCTTACAAACTTTCGCACTACAAATATTAAACCTATTTATCAATTGCCGACATGTATGTACGCGCATAACTTCCGACCGCCTGCACCAAATTAACTTTTTATTAAGGTTTGTGTACAAGAAAAATTTAAAGATAAAGGAAATAGTCTTTTTTTGTCAGCAACTGTTTACAGCCTGTAGGAAGCTGAAACAGTTATGGAAATATGACGGTACGAAATTTGCCGGGTCAGCTAGTATTAGTAACTATATACCCGTATAGATATGAAAACGTAATTCGTTTTTCAAGTACAGTATAAGTGACCATGGTGTGCTTTTATCTTGATCTCTCTATAAGCTGGGTATTACTATTTCTTTATCAAACGTTACTAGGTACCAACTAAGTTATGTGCTATTCAAACTTTTAAATTACACCCAACAATCTAACTAATCAAAAGGTCTGAATAGAAAAACACAAAAGTTTATTAAGAGTCTTTGAACGAAACGTAAAAGTTTTGGGCAATTGGCAACATTTCGTCGATAAGGTACTAATGTTCCATAGTTACTTAAAGAAGTGCTGTAGTATTAAAAGTAGCTTTGATGACTTTAACAAAAAAAAAATATTCTATCTATAAATAATAATAAATAAATAAATATTTAAGACATCTTACAAACAACGCCATCTAGTCCGAAGCTAAGCAGAGTTTGCATTATGGGTACTTAGACAACTGATAGAAATAGATATATACTTTTTTGTATATACATACATATTATACATAGAATACACCCAAGCTCCGAAACAAATATTTGTAGATCATACAAACACTTGGTCCACCCGGGAATCAACCCCATGATCAGCAGTCGCACAAGCGAGACCAATGAATCACTATATTCCGTAAATCATTAAGCACCAACACAAACTCGACTTCTTTAAGATACTTATAATACTTTTGATAAAATTTATATAGCCTATTATTGCAAATCTATTGACACCTTGTTCATTAAATTCGGTTCAGTAGTGTAGACGCTACAATGATACAAACAAACAAATGTAAACTGTCTAAATTATTCCCCTTCCTTTTGACCTCGGGTAAAAAGTAGTTCTTACTCTAATTCCAAACAAAGACAAATCCTTGACTCCAATAACTGTTCTACATGGGAAAAATTGTTTAGCAACAATGGGAAAATATGTAAACGATTAGATTTTATAGTGCATAGAACAAAAGGAAGGTTATCTCCTCTTTGATCTCAAGGATAAGCGGGACTGTTGACCTTGAAACAGTAACATGATCCTTCGATCGTCTTTTATTATAAGGCTCATGTGTTTATAATGGGGTATAAATAGCTTGTGACAGGGGAGACAGAAGGCTGGCGCCACATCTGACGGCCTTCTACTGTTACACAAAAATAATACAGGTAGGGTCTCTTATTTATTATAATATTTTTTTAATTCATAAAAGAGTGTTCCATTTCAAAAAAATCTACATCAAAATTTGTGATTAATTTTTAAATTAATCTATTAAATTAATAAAAAAAATCCTCGAAATGTATGTACGCGCATAACTTCCGATCGCCTACACCAAATTGAATAATTCATTTTTCCGTATGTTCGTTATTATTACGACAAGGTTTGTATAGAAGAAAATCAAAGATGAACGGGGAATTTGTTTTGAAAGAAATATGTGGCGGTACGAAATTAGTAAATAATAAAAGTGTAGTGGCACATAACACGTTGGTATCTAGACCCAAACCAAATAGAGCTTGTGTTAATATAATAACAAATTTATATACATTTTTGTAAACACAATAGTTATTTGTTATACAAGAGTGCAAAATTGCTTTTTAACCG
Organism: Spilosoma lubricipeda; assembly: GCA_905220595.1. Classification (NCBI taxonomy): domain Eukaryota; kingdom Metazoa; phylum Arthropoda; class Insecta; order Lepidoptera; family Erebidae; genus Spilosoma; species Spilosoma lubricipeda. Next base: position 7,770,096 of record HG992295.1, read on the forward strand.
CATGCTCAATTGCTTTTTGACCGATCAAGTGAACAAATAAAAAAAAGTACGAAGTGAAAAATCTTTGCACTTAAGTGCAACATGTAACTTTTCATCCCACCTCTGCGAGGAAATGACTAAATGCAAACAGAACGGTGTGTGTAAAGGAAATAAAAAAAAGTAACCAAGAAGTTCCGAGTCTGAGTTTTTAATAAATTGAAAAAGGTTGTATGGTAAATTCGGCAGTATGCAGATAGTAGTAAATAGGTTTAATGATGTTTTGAATTGCACACGATGTCGTTCATTCAATTTACTTTCTCCTCTAGCGGATAAAACGGCTTTTCCACTCATATATTGAAGGGAAAAAATAGTCTTGCCGAGACACTTTACACATGGTATCCTCAAACTATTACCCCCGCCGCGCCGGGCCATTTTCGTATGCTTGCGATATACTTTTTAAAATTTATCTTTCGAAGTTATTGTTTTGTTTATATTGCTATTTTTAGGCTAACTCTAATACGAATATGCAATCTTTAATAGAAAACTACTATGTTATTTTAAAGCACGTCAATTATTATTTTCTATAAAACGGTAAAACTAAGAACAATGTAACTACAATGAAGATACGCTGTACTATACCCTTATTTACGTTCTACTCCCTACGTTTAATACTCAGTTCGAGAATTCCTCAAGTTTTTAACTCCCAGAAACTATGTTTATAAGTGCTTTCATGACACCTGGTACCGACGGGTCGACGTGCTTTACGCCCGAGGTGTTCATTTTATAAAATTTGTTTTTCTAAGATCAGGCTATTTTATACGACGATGTGGAAGATTCTGGCTATTTAAAATACTTGTAAGTCATGGTGAACAAATATTATTCTATCAGTACTGTCCGCTTATATGTGTATCTTGAATTAACTTGATAAGCAATGGTAGGATATTGACAGACTTGGATCAAGAGATGTGAAGAAATTAGTCGCAAGTATTTACAACATAAATATAAATGTAGTCTGTAATATATTTTATTACTTACACAATCACAGTAAATAGCAGTTACTCCATGTACTATGCAACTCAAATAGGAAAAGGAACGTCAATTACCTCGAACTGACAAAATGTCCCTTGAAAAGTACGATCTGCAACGAAACCTTATTTGCGTATTAATAATGTATTTTTTGTTTTACAAGTCTCAATAACTCAAAGTGAAAAAAAGTCTTAAATTAACGAATGGCAAGAGAATGGTAACTTTAGTTTTGTTATAAAGTAGCTTTTGCATACGGCTTCGCTCACGCAAGCTTTTATACCCCGATTTACCCCCTTAGGAGTATTTCAAAAATTCCTTTCTTAGTGCTCACTTATGTTATACATATAAATAATCTACATGCATTTCAGGATTCTAGGTTAAGCGGTTTGGGCTGTGCGTTGATCTCTGGATTTGTCAGTCACCTTCCTCTTTTGTACATACAGAAGATACAGGTAAGAAAATGCCATTTCTATTTTAAGTAGCAATGCTGAATTGAAATATAAATACCTACGTTAATCCCTGTTTTATTTTATAGCGGAAAGTAGCAGTGATGATGATGATGACGACGACGATGTCAACAGAGAGAGCGATGCCGAGATGAATGGAATTGAGCGGCTAGATCTGATTAAATTTTGTCAAAAATACAGGTGATAATACCTAATTTTGTTTTACACAACACTAAAGTGGAATAAATATTAAAAGCCTACATTAATCCTGTTTTACTTTATATGCAACAGTGATAATGATGGCAATGACGACGACAATGACCACTCAGTCAGTGATGCAGAGATGAGCAAAATTAAACAGCTCAATTCTGAAAAAAATATACGTTCATGATTTGTATTTAAAAATATCTTGTTTTGCAGACCCTACCCAATTGATTCGTATTGACAGTTATAACAGCACAACAGGGCGCAAAGTCGATCTTATTCTTATTTGAGTCGCATTAAGTAAGGAATGAAATCATGAAAAGTTAATTTACAAATTCAGACAAATTTATTTTTTATGTATTAATGTTGTACAGACATTTTTCTATTTAGCTAAACACTAAGCCAGCACCAGTTACTAGAGGGATACTATGTAAATTAACAAATAATTTAATTCATTATAAGATAAACACAAATTTCCGAGCTCAAAACTTCGTATCACATTTATGAGTGCATTGACTTAGGAATATTCAGACACCGACTCTCAAATAGGTATTTCTGATGTCAATGAAAGTAAAGATAAGTGCAATAAAACAAACATAAATGAAGAGACTGTTAGAGTTAAAGCACGTATTTGGAGAAAGGGAATTCGTGTTGGATTGCCTGATGCTTTCTTTTGTTTTAGCTTAGCCCTAACGAGACTACCTACCCTCTTTTAATAGTGTTAACATCAAATCATAATTTCTTTATATCTTTTTTAATGATCCACATGTCTATATGTCCTGATATTTTTAGTAATCATTCTTTATTTATATATTTAACTTATACGTATGGACATTCTAGCTTAAAGCTACTTCGTTTTTGTGAAATATATTTTACTATTCTCGTATTTCAATGTATTATTTTTTGATACCAAACATGGGTGGAATGAATATTGCCACCAACTCACAAAAAACTGGTGTCAAATTTACCATTTCACGATAATTCATCCGTAAGTAATAATACTTTATTTATTTATTTATTTATTTATTTATTTATTTATTTATTTATTTGTACAGAAACAATTTACAATTTAAACTTATCGGCGGTTTCCGCACTAAGCTCAAGGCTTGTGTCGCGGCAACCAAGAGCAGATCATTCAATAATGATTGGTGCTAATTCCGATGTTCCAAAGTCTCTCCAAACAAAACCAGAAATGAAACTAAAAAATTTGTGATGTTCAAAATACTGAAAATTGTTTGTAGTTAGAATTAATCAGAAATTAGCACCATATCATCACTAAGACAAGGACAGAATTTGGTTGTAATAGAAAATAATATAAAAACAATATAAATTCAGAACAGACAAATTAAGACTAATAAAAAAGTAAAAAGAAGTTAAAATAATAATACCACTTTAGTTATGTGGGATAACTGTGTTCATTGTGTTGAGAGTGTTTTCGTGTGTAAGAGTGGATATGTTTGGATGCGAGTTTGCGTGTGTGTCAGTGTATGCGTGTGTGTTTGTGAGTGTGTTATGTTTTGCCGTTATTGCCTAAGATTTGGAAGAATCAGTTCCGTTTCATCATAAGAAAGATTCAGCAGCCAATCTGTGACCAGTCGCTTTGCTTCTCTCGTTGATAACCTAATAATATTTGTGTGTAATTGACAAACTTTATTGTACAGCTTAGGGCGGAGGTAGATAGGCTGTCTTTTAATGAAGGTGGTATTAATGTTTGGAAGTGGAGTTTGATATACGCGGCGCTGGTTTAGATTGATTAAAGTAGAAGTATTTAAAATTTCCTCATGCATAGATTTTATTATTTTCAAAATAAAGATTTGACGTACTCTTAGTACTTTACATTCTTTGTACAGGTCGTTTGTTGGGAATCTGAAAGGTTTTCGTAGCATCACTTTTAAAACTGCTCGTTGGGCTCTTTCTAGTTGTATCATTTTGGTTTTAGCAGCACCACCCCAAGCAAGAATGCAGTAGAAAAGTAGCGATTGTGTCAGTGCTTTGTAGACCCTAATGAGATTGTTTTTGTCTAGGCTGTTACGAAGGGATTTTAAAATATAAATAGTTTTTCTAATTCTACTGGACAATTGTATTATGTGGTTTCCGTATGTCAAACGTTCGTCCAAAATGACTCCTAGATATCGAACAGAGTCTGTGCGTCCTATGGCACCGCAAACACAGTTGGAGCGATCTTCAGGGGCGCAGGAATGAATTGCCAGCGTGTGTCCTACTGGGAGTTTTGATGCAAGTGTCTTGTGGAACGCGATGAAGTTTGTCTTTTTTAAATTGAGGGTTAGAAGATTTGTGTCGAGCCATTTTGCAATGAGAGTCATTCCTTGTTCAGCGGATGCTATTGCTCTTAACCACGATGTATTGCGAAAAATAATCACGGTGTCATCAGCGTAACACAAGACTTCCGCGTTTTCCATTGGTATGTTGAGAATGTCGTTTATATATATGCTGAAAAGTGTGGGGCCCAGTATGCTCCCCTGGGGGACACCAACCTCAACGCAGCACTGGTCACTAATTGTGGATCCCACCCTAACGCACTGATAACGATTTGATAAGTAACTGCGAAACCAATCCAGTGCAATACCTCGTATACCCATTGTTTCTAATTTACGGAGCAAGATAGGGGTGGACACAGTATCGAAAGCCTTTGATAAATCAAGGAAAACTCCTAAGCAATATTCTTTTCTGTCCAAAGACTTCGAAACCGCGTTCGCTAAAGTGACTACAGCATCTTCTGTAGATTTTTTGCGTCTGAAGCCAAATTGTTTGTCGGAGAGTAACTTATTGTTTTCGAGAAAGTCGGTTAGCCTTTTGTTTACAATTTTTTCCAGGAGCTTAGAGAATATGCTTAAAAGAGAAATCGGTCTGTAGTTACTAGGAGATGATCTGTCGCCGTCTTTATGTATAGGAGTGACAACGGCAGTTTTCCAGCATTGAGGAAAGATACCAGTGTTTAGGCTGAGGTTAAAAATGTGCGTAAGTGGGCCAATAATATGTTTTTTAGTTCCTTTTATTAATCTGGGAGAGAAAGCGTCTAAGCCCGGGGAGCTGTCATCTTTAAGATCGTCAATAAGTTTCATAACTTCCTGAGGGTCAGTTGGAGTAACGAAAAAGGAATTGCCTTTAGTTGTTGCATTAGAAGAAGTGTAAGCTGAGGCAAGGGAGATTTCTGAAACATTCAGTTTATTTATAATATCATCTGCTAACTTTCTTCCAATATTTGAAAAGTATTGGTTGCAAATATTAAGCGACGTAACGGGATTAGAATGATTTTTTGTTAGTTCTATAGGTGATGTAAGATTGTGTGACATGTTACAGATCTGTTTAATTGATTTCCATAGATTTTTCGAATTGCCGGACTCAATGCTACTATTTAATAATTGGGTCTCATAATTGACTTTGAGACGTTTTTGTAGGTTAGTAAGGAAATTGCGATATCTTTTGTATGTAATTTGACAAATGACGTCATTTGGCTTGTTCTTGCTTTCAAGATGAAGTTTGTCTCGTATTTTCTGGCATCGCATTAATCCTGGCGTAATCCAGGGCTTTATAGAGCTCTGGGAACGACTAACAGTAATAGTTTTAGAGTTATTTTGCATGGATATTTCAAGAATTTTATTGAATTCACTTGCTGCTACGTCTGGATCGGCAGTACCATAGATGTTTGCCCAATCTGCCGTCTCCAGTTCGTTAATAACTCCTATTGCGTTAGTCTTTAATTTGGTGCGAAGTGGTAAACTATTTGATGACTCGCAGGTCATGGTCGCTAGACAAATGTCGTGATCTGTAATGGCAGCACGACAGACCATTCCTACCGATACTGATTTATTTTTTATGAAAATGTGGTCTAAACACGCCTCGCCTCGTGTAGGTAACGTTATGGCGGGTAGGAGTTGGTAACTAGCCAATAAACAAAGGTAGTCAGAACACTGTTCGGACGGTGTGTTAGAACAGATGTCCAAGTTAATGTCACCAGCTAGGACAATAGCATGACGGGCGTGTATGTGGAACAAAGCGTCATCTACGAAGGAAAGAAACGTGGAAATGTTTATAAAAGAGGGAGACCGGTAAATTCCTAGTACAGTTAATTTATCATTAATAGTTAGATGAAGGCAATTACATTCATCACATAAAGGTTCGTGAACTGAGGTGCTCCATACATCTCTGACGTAGGCTGTAACACCACCGCTCTTATTGATTATTTTCTTTGTACTGAAAGAGACGTATCCTGACATTTTGGGGATTATTGTGTTTTCATTGAGCCAACATTCAGACAGAATAATTATATCAGGGCAAATATTCAAGCGGCTTAGAGTAATCAGGAATTCATCAAAATTGTGTTGAATACTTCTTATATTAAGGCTTAGAACAATGAAACTAACTTCTTCGGGCAGTAACTCATTACAATGCTCCAGTCTCTCCAGGGAGTGACATTTTATCGTGAGGGTTTTGTCTATATCTTCATAAAAGTCATGCATTTTTGTGGTGTTGAGGTGATATCCAAGGAGTTAAGTAAATAACAAAAGAGATAGTACGATAATAGTCATTAACCGGAAGAGAGAACAGTTGGCAATAAGGTTTGTGTATGAGCTTGTGTTTTCTGTGAATAAAGTGTAGATGATTGTAATATGACTGTGTTAAATTAAGCGTTTGTTGGTTTGTATAGTGTCTTGTGAGAATACCAAATATATAAACATTAGTTAAAATAAATGCTAGATAGGAACATAAGTTACGGGCTAAGATTAACTTGGAATCTGTCCGGCTAATTTGTAATAGGAGAAGCCGAATCAAGTATGTCGTCCAGCTTCTCATGGTTGTGAATACGGATGGCTTCTCTACCTTCAGCCTTTTTGATGTAAATATTGCCGTGGCGTACCCAGCAAAAACGAAATCCTTTTTTCTGTGCTCGAACTCGAGTTTCACGAAATAAGTCCCGATTGGCTTTAGATAACCTCTCGTTGACGTAGATCTTTTGGGCCGGAGTTGTCGTAATGTTCTCGGAAGTAACATTTCGCCTAGCCCTTGCTGCTTTCACTAGTTCATCCCTTTTATGGCGCCGTAACAGCTTTACAACAATTGGACGGGATCTATTGTTGCCGGGTCTAGAGATCTGAGCGGGTCGGTTTGGCCCTACACGTGATACCTCATCCAGGTCGGCCTCGGAAAGTGGTACACCCATCTTTTGCGAAGTTAATAGAACGATGTGTGTTAGGTTTTCATTTTCTTGTTCTGGCATGCCGATTATTTCTAGTTCATTCTTAATCATGTGTTGCTCTTGGGAAGTTACCAGTTGTTGAAGTTGAGAAATGGACGCCTTCAATTCTGTAATCTCAATATCTTTTGCTTGACAAGTTTTAGTGCACTCAGTTAGCCGTTCCTCTAAAGTTTTATTTATTGACGACGATTGGTCTTTTAGCTCGCGCCGAACCTCACAGATTTCTTGTCTCAAATTTCGTATTTCCGTAATTAGGTTAGAAATATCTAGGACACCAGAGTCATCTATCGAGGAGTATTCGTTTCTTTGTTTGGAGCCTCTCGCAGTATTAACATTCTGGTCAACTGGATATACTATAGTGGCTTTTAAGGGCGTACTTGTGTTGTCCGCTTTCGGCTTTATGCATGTGGATGACGGACATAACCACTCCGCCTTAAACTGCTTTGAGTATTTTAGAAATTCTTCTTTTGTCACAGTTAGACATAATAAATCGTATGATTTGTGGCAATTAGAACATTTCATGTAATGCGAATTCGTTATTTTGTTATTGCATGCATTGCACATAATAGCCATCTCGATCAAGTTTATATTTCAATAATGCGTGGATATAAGTGTGAATTGTGAACGTTTGACTCACCCGACCGGGCGCGTGTCGATGCTGCGAGTTGCTGTAGGTCAGTGGGCCAGCCGTTATTATTTTTTAAATGTAATTAGCTTATGTCTTCTGTATTATTCTGTATTATCTTCTTCTTATCTTCTTTCACAGTAGGAAAATAAAATAATTTATTTCATTTAGAGAAAAATCAATGCACTTATTAGCCGTTGCTTAGCAACTCCGAAAATGGATGTGTCTCAGATGACTGATGTGAATAAATTATTATACTAATAATTTATATCTTATAATATAATGAAATAAATTTATTTTTTATCATTTTATTTATTTATTTAATAACTGTCTTCATCTATATCATCTACCTACTCAATTTAACATATCATGCTTGATTTAGGCTCAAATGACACGTAAGTTACCTTTCTAAAAAGAGAGTAAAATGAGAAATATAAATAAGAATAATAATTCTTTATTTAATAAAATATATGACACAGATACAACGTTTTAACGCCTAAAAGTATGCTTGGTGCATATTTTTAAGCCTTAAAACGTTGTATCTGTGTATATGAAAACTCTGTCCTCTGAACAAGGTTTTTTAACCTGTATTTCAGAAGTCAGTACCCCCGTAATAGTAGGTAGAAGCCTCTAGATAGGTACATAACATTATAATAAGGTATACAAGAAAACGCAATTAAAGTGAGAGGAGGAAGTACAAACAAACTCAACATCTTCGTCCTTATTAAATTTGTTACGACAAAAACTTTTCAAAATGAATGACTTGCTAGATTATAATGATAAAATAAATTGACCTGTCTAAAAACTTACCAAAGTTGTCCGAGTTTTTAGTTACATATTGTGCAATACGATTTATTCGCTATAAAACATATTTTGTATCTGTCGGACTTAGCAGATGAGAGCCCCGTTTAGTAAGTCCCAGATATCGCTTGATTTTCAACTACTCGTATAAGGAGTTGTAAGTACTGTTCGAATCCGGGATTAACTGACGGATTTATGCACTAAGAGCAAACAATTCTACATCCCAAGACATTTGAAGTTCCGACGACGATGTGAGTAGTTGTCTCTGACAAACTACATTTAAACTATTTTGAACTTTACTCAGAACCTATAGAGACCAAAATTGCTTGAGAGTAATATATTATTTGCAATGCCTGGTTTTTCTAAATGCTAATGACAGTGGTTTAGATAAGTTCTGACAGATTTTTATGTAGAACAAAGAAAAATGAGGCACGATGAATTCAAGTATGTATAAGACTCGAACCGTCGATTCCCAGAATATTTCCAAACGGATTGTCCCTTGTTCGAACTAATACAGATGGTAACGTTCCGACAGCGTTCCACGCAGAAAAAACATAGTAACTATGTTCTATCACTTGGATTATTCTTTAGTATATGTTATAAAGCGTGATATGTATAATATACCAGTACGACAATGAACTAATTTGAAGTTAATGTGAATTAAATATTATGAGTCTTAATATAAAAAAAGAAGTTATCTATGTATATAAAACAAATTCGTGTTAGTTACATAACTTATAACTAAAGTATGGTTTTTTTTGGGTTTGTCTTTGTCCGGAAAATGATAATAAGTATTAAAATACAGTATTATTATTTACATAGCAATAAAAAATATCTTAAAAAAAACATGATCTGCTTGTTCATTTACTGTCAGGCGGAAAGAAGTTTGCCGGATCAGCTAGTTTAATTCAATGTAAAACCTTTATTGTTTTTGCTAAAAATTGTAGAAAATTGAAGATTTTAATGTTAATTTACTGCGCAGCGTTTGAACCAAGACCCAAACAGGCGGTGTCGCAGAGCTATTAAACATAAAATATTACGCAAATAGAAACGGATGAATTTAAAGTTACTTTTAATTGTACACAAGTGTTGGTTTAACTAAGTATAAAATGCTGTAAATTTCTATTTTCAACCCTAAAGAGTTCCTTTTCAGCTTCGTTTAACTGCAAATGAAGAACAAAGGGAGTAAATTGTGCATGGCATTTAACGAATGTAGGGTTAACTGTTCGATGTTTAAAAGTTTTATGTTAAATAAACTTTTCAGTGTTGAACTTCGGAGAATTAATGAAAACAGTTTTACTTTCGTAAGGACCAGAATGACATGCCATGGAAATATTTTATAATATGCCAATTAATCAATTCTGATAACCGTTTGACGACAATTTAAGAATACAGAATGAACACACAACAACAGAACCCATAATCTCCTTATTCTATATCTCTTTAACAGTTATTGTTAAAGAGATATAGAATAAGGAGATTATGGGTAAATGGGCAATGAAACTATCTTTTCCGACAGATGTATTCCTAAAAACACCTCCATCACAACTGACTACCGACGAAATTATGGTCACCTGAACTAAAGCTTTGCCTCGCGAATTCGTATCGCAGCAGGTCGCATTGCAAGATCCTGCGATGCGGCGTTGCATCGCATCGCAGTTATGTGTAGACTTAGACGTCACCGTTATCGTGGTAAAAATACGATATAAGTAGAACTGTACCTGAAATGTATAAAGATTAATTAAATAAGTAATATTTGTAGAAAAAATGTTAGTATCCACGAAGGTTCTTGGGTTGTGTTGTGTGAGATAGCAAGAGTTTGAATAAGAAAAATCTAATAAAACAAATACATGAAGGTTTAAAAATGTACCAGGAAACAGAAAACAAGATACCTTTGATTGACCTGGCGAGCTAAACTTGCTATTGTGTTACTGTGTGTGTAAATAAATGCTTGAAATTTTTTACTGGTTGTTAGTTCATTGATTTGTGCACTTTGGTATTACTTCCTGACGTACTATGATATTTTTTTTAGTTTTTTAACAGATTTAATAGATTTCAAATGATGACGGGCCTTTTGGTCTGGTGGTTAGTAATCCTGACTAAGATGGTTGTTAATGGGTTGAAATCTCATCCAAGACAATTTTTAGTGTGATAAACATGATTATTTGTCCTGTGTCTGGGTTTATCTGTGATATGTATGTATTTGGAAAGATATGAGCATAGCAAAGGTAGTAGAGTCACGCTGATTTCAGCTGGGACGGGCCGGGTCGACCGGGGCGGTACTACCCTCGCATAGAAAATCAACGTAAAATAACAGCGTTCGTGCTGTCGTGTTTCGTTGGTGAGTGCGAGACCGGAGGCCCAAAGGTGCAGGAGCATCACTAGCCCGACATAGTGTGGATCACGATGCTGCATTGTTGCGTTGTCTGCATACGCAAAGAGTATGATGACCACTGCTCTTGAATTCTGCTTATGCTTTCCATGGGGCAGAGAAGAGTCATTTTAGGAGGGTATACATAAAAAAAATATGATGTTTAATAGTCTGATGACCAATCTACAGGTTTTGCCCAGTTTGAAATCAGACGACGGTTATCAATAAACAGGTCAATTAATACATAAAGCTTATCCTACTATGTTACACTAATACTCGTATTATAAAGCTGAAAGTTTGTGAGTGTGTATGTTTGTTAATTTTTCACTCGGAACTACTGAACGGATTTGAACGAAACTTTACAGTAATATAGCTTATACATCAGAATGAAACATATACTACTATTTGCCGCGATAACCGACATACATACATACATACAATTCCCAAGTCCCCCGTGACACAGGATGTATATTCCTAATGCGGAGTTGTCTCTTAAATAAATAAATATTTCGGACATCTAACACACAACGCCATCTAGTCCCAAGCTAAGCAGAGCTTGTGTTATGGGTACTAGACAACTGATACAAATACATATATACTTTTTTTTCGTAAAAACATACATATTTTACATAGAAAACACCCAAACTCTGAAACAAATATTCGCAGATCATACAAACATTTGGTTCGACCCGGGAATCGAACCGGAGACTTCATGCACAGCAGTCGCGTACGCTACCACTGCCCAAAGAGGTAGTAAATATGAATAATTACAGAAAAATATTTAACACCTGATGTCCATCTTATAAATTCTACGTTAAAAGCGTAATAAAAATTTTAAGTCTTAATTCTTGTTTATGATTTCTTCCATGGTATAACAATACATTTCTTCTGTTTTATCGTCAACGTAATTCTGATTGCGTCTAATACAAAACTATTTCAATCTGACTAATAATTCCAACGAAAAGCGTTTAAATGATTCAACAAAAACAGGCTTTATTCAAGTTTCTTCATTAGTTCTACTAAATAGATTTTAGAAAACCTTTTATTTTCATACTGAATCACTTTTTATTGCCTACCCCAGCCCAGACGGTAATAGAACGTGGGATAAGTGCGTATGTAAGAATATTCAAAGTCAGCTTACCTTGTGTGCGACACTAAAAAGAGGTCACGTTATGTGTAATCTATCTTCAAGACCTTTAAGATTGTATAAAGAAAAACCATATCGAGCTGTTTAGCATGATTATACCTCTTACATATTTTAATAGTAATGGCAGATGAACAGATGAATAAAATGATGTTTCTGATGTTAAGTGATTCCTGTCGAATAGATATCTGTATCTAGCACAGAGTTAGAGGCGTCAAGGCTTTGGAAGCTTCGCTCTTTGAGTGAAAATTGTTGAACATTGGTTTTCAATAAGATAATTGTTTAGTATGCCCACCAATGCTTCGTTCATTGAAGTAAGGAATCCTTGTTACTAGACTATACGGCCTATTAGATATAATCGAAGACCGATCGCCTGCTGAACGGATGTCAACTAAACTTAAGGGCAACTTAAGAGTTAATAATAAGAAGAATAAGTAAAACAAGTAAGTTTATAAATACAAGTGAAACTTCTATACATACATACATTTAGCTATACGTATACTCTCGGAACAGAGGCTCTATGAGTAAATATTTAAGGCAAAAAACCCGAAAGTATACTTTCATACATTTTCCCAAGTTCTTTTTATGGTTGTAAGTTTTTCTATAAATATTGGGCATACATGGAACTTCAGAAACTCTGTAGTCAACTTAAATGTATGTTGGATGCTTGCTTATATTGAACTTACACAAATATATTTTTTTAACTAATTCATTTATGAAAGAATAAGTAAATTTTTATCGACAAGACATATTGACACTAAGAAAATAGGTAGATAAAGTAATCTAAGTGAAGCTTTGACTTAAACTGGAGACTTTGACCGTGGGAGAGCCTTGGCATGAATGGGCCGGCTCGACCGGAGTGATACCACGGCCACACAGAAAACCGGTGTGAAATAGCGCTTGCGCTGTGTTTCACCGAGTATTATTAGTCTATTGACGCATATCATATGACAGCTTTCCTTAACCAATTAACGTAATATATATCTTTCAAACCTTTTTATGCCTTTGAGAGAAAAATAATTGGTCAATTAAACCTGCACAACTCGCAAATGAAATGAAAAAACTTACATAAGGATGGAAGCTATTCAACCGTGCACTCACCAAGCACTCAAGGCAATTTGCGGTGCCCATTAAAATGGTCTGCATAGTACAAGCTGTGTAAAATACCTTTATAAATGCATGCGACAGTTATATTCATATCATTCGGTCCCAATATGACAATTACATCATTGATGTAATCAACGGAGAGTACTTTTATGTTGTACAATGCGGTAAATAAATCAAATAACACGAAAGGTCAGATTTATTTTAAAAGAAATTTTGTATGTTCATGCGATATCGGTTATTATTTTTTCGTTAGCTGTTTGTTAAGAGATAAAAATATATGTTATTTGAACATCACACCTGCTTTTATTTTATAGGCAAATCAGTTAGATTATTGGACACTTTGCTCCCGATTTAATTCAATTCACATTCTCTTCATTTACACTCTCTGCAATTTTATTTCACTTACAAACACCGCGAGTGCCTGACTTGAATATTGAATTTTGTAAAATACGTTTATTTTAACATATTTTTCGTGTGAATGTTGAAATTTGCGGTTATTTGGGTTTGTTTGTGTTAAAAACTTATTACTTTTAGTATAAAATGTTTCATTCATTCATTCATTCATCATCATTAATAGCAGCCTTTGATAATCTCTTATTTGTCCAATAAGATATAGTATAGTCTTAAGACCAGCTGTTTTGCCTAATACCTATACTACGCTAGCAAGAAAAAAAGGTATAGGGCTTATTTTAAGTTTTCCATCTTTTCTCAGAGTATTAGTAGTATTGTCTTGCATAGTTTGCTCTAATGGTCGATACCCAAGTGTCGGAGGAGTGAACTCAGTATTCGTAACCCACCACCTTCCGTAAGTCGTAAAGTTTGCATGCTTATAACAGTCTAGATTGTCATGTCAAGTGAACTTAAAAATTTGATTAGATTAGTTGGGTGCAGCAGAACGCTTCACTTCTTATAGTGATATTAGCAACAGTCGGATATCTACAAAATAAATACTAATTTATACGTTACATTATACCAGAACAAACTTGTACGGCTTTTAAATACATACTAGATAATGGTGCTAATTCTGTTGCTCGAAAATTCTTTAAACGAAACTACGAGTAAATACACAAACAACGTTCTAAATGTCAAAGATTTACTAAAATTAGACATGTCACACAAAAAATAGATATTATTTAAATACAAGTGAAAATTATTCGACTAATTTCATACTATTCTTAATGTTACGCCGTGTTATATGTACGTCGAGAGGATTTATATTTGCTTATAAGTTCACCAAAAACATATCAACTCCCGTATATTCCTATGAAACATCCGGTCTACTAAGGAATATCCTCGTTTCAAATAGTAGATATGTGGTGCCATTCGAACCTGAAATCACGTCATTATCAGTCCACTCCTATTCATTATGTTACCGCCGTCTGTGTTTACAGTACCTAGTAGTGAGTATATACTTAGATAGTTTAAAGCTTCACCGACGCATTCACAATTAATTAATAGGTAATAGAGGTAGTAGAGCTACGCTGATTTCAGCACGAACGGGCCGGTCCGACGATCGAAGATCAGCGTAAAATGACAGCGATCATGCTGTCGTGTTTCGTTGGTGAGTGTGAGACCGGAGGCCCAATGATGCAGAAGCATCACTAACCCGCCATGGTGTGGGTCAACATGCTGCATTGTTGCATTGTCTGCATTCGCAGTATGGTGACCACCACTCTTGGATTCTTCTCATGCTTTCCATCAGGCAGAGTAGAGCCATTTTGGCAGGGCCAAACATAAAAAAATAAAAATTATAATAATAACTATGCAAACTGCACCGTCCGGTGTTTAGACTTCATAACCACTAACATAAACTGTCTAAAGGTACCCAATGGTTTCGGTTTGACAGGCCTGGATTTGAATTTGAATACAGAATGTAGAGCAGCGGTCAATATATACACGTGTGAGTGAAGTGTTTATCAGCCTATCTATGTCTGTATCTAGGTTTGTACCTTTGTGACACTACTTAGATCAAACGGGTAGGTAAATGTAGACAATGTGTTAGAGAAAGCACAAAAAAAATTTAAAACCAAAATGGCCAATTTTGGACGCTATAATTTTATTTATTTATTTATTTATCTTCATTGCATACATGTAATGACATAAAACATAGAAAGAGTTACAGTAAAATATAAATGTAACAATCGGCGGTCTTATCGTTGACGGCGATTTCTTCCAGACAACCTTAATACGGATATTAGGTATTTGAAATTTAACAGTAGGTAGTTAAATATATTTGAAATATATCAGAAAAGAATGATAAATAAAACATAAACACATAAATACATACTCATACTCATTACACATGTACAAATAAATTCACTAAATACACTTAAACAGTACCTATATAGTCCATATAAATACATACACAAATGAATACACTAAGCAATAAGATTTATTAAGTGATTACAATGACAAATAATAGTCTTTCACTAGTTTTTTAAAAATAGGCAAGGTTTTCGCTTGTCTGATTGTCACAGGCAATTTGTTCCAAAGCCTTACAGCTTGCACGGTAAAAGACTTGTCTGCAAACTGAGTAGAATGTTTTGGCATTGTTAATATCAAATTCTCCGATGATCTCAGGTCTCTACAATGTGTGTTGTTTAAGAACTGGAAACGTTCTTTGAGATAAGGGGGTGTGTGAGGAAAAAACAGAACACTGTATAAAAGGTAAGAATATGCAGATTCCGGCGAAGGCGTATTGGTAGCCACTTGAGTTTAGCACGATACCCAGAGATGTGATCATATTTGCGTAATCCAAATATGAATCTGATACAGAGATTTTGGAGTCGCTCAAGTTTATTCAGTTGGTCTTCGGTGAGATCCAGATAGCTGACATCGCCATAGTCAAGGATGGGAAGCAAAAGTGATTGTACAAGCGCAACTTTAGTATTAAAGGGAAGAAAATTCCGTAGCCTTCGCAGAGATCCTGCAGCCGCAAATAGTTTGCGGCTGACTTCCTCAATTTGAGGGCCCCAGGATAGGTATCTATCCATACAGATCCCCAAGTTTTTCACTTTTTCACTATATGGAACAACGGAACCGTTGAAACAGACAACTGGAATCTGTCGAGAGTTTGTTTTACAGATAAGCCTGGAGCTACCAATTATAATGACTTTTGTCTTGCTTGGGTTCACACTAAGTCCATACTCCTCACTCCAGAGGCAAATTTGCGTCAGGTCTCTGTTGATGACATCCACTGCTTGCGTTAAATTATCCGGAGTGGCATGTGAGTAAATTTGGAGATCATCCGCATAAAGATGGTAGGAAGAAAGTAATTGTTTTGAAATTGAGTTAATAAAAACTGCAAAAAGCAACGGGGATAGCACGCCGCCCTGAGGTACGCCAGCAGATGTAGTACGCCATGAGGAGTAAACATTTTCAATACAAGCACGCTGCTGACGACCATACAGGTAACTACGAAACCAGTCAATTGCCGATGGAGATATGTTAAGGGAGCACAGTACACCCAACAAGACGTCGAAATCAACAGTATTGAAAGCGTTGCTGAAGTCTAGCAAAGCTAGGATCGTTAACTTTCCCTCGTCCATGCCTAACCTTAAATCATCCGTGATATGGACTAGAGCTGTGGTGGTGCTATGACCTAGACGGAAACCTGATTGGAAAGGATTAAGGAAACAATTTCTTGAAAGGAATGAGCTTAACTGTGTGTAAATCAGACGCTCGAGGACTTTGGAGAAAAAAGGAAGGACAGATATGGGACGGTAATCAGAGAAGGATGTCGGATTGCATTTCTTGGGTAGGGGAATAATTTGAGCCATTTTCCATGCAGATGGAAAAGTGTTAGTAGATATGGAATAATTGAAAATATGGCATATTATAGCGAAAATATGGCATATATGTGAAAAAGAAAAGAATAAAAAATCGATCAATTATGTCAAGTGGGGTATTATTGAATACTTATAGTCCTATGTCCCCTAGATGAGGCAGAGGGCGTCCATAGTATTCCGCTATAGCGTTCGGTCGTGTTTTAGCTTGCTCCACCTCTTCCCCCACCTTTTTCGCCTCGTCTGCAACTGTACCTCACCAAGTCTGTTTAAGACGGCTACGTTTTCATTTTCCTTGAGAATTCCAACTAAGCACCTGTTTGGCGATTGATCGGAATCCCTACGGAGTGTGTGACCAATCCATCGACTTCACTTCTTTTCACTTTGACTTCAGCGAAGACAGCGGTATATTAAGACCTGGAGCCGGTGCGAGATATCCTTGGTGACCTTCCACGTCTCACAGCCACGGATTTGACGTTGGTTACCATGGAATAGGTCTTTAAAAGTTATATTTAGATTTCTCACATCGTTTTTTAATCAAAGTTACGGTTTAGGATCTATAACGATTAAAGGTTAGAAACGATTCTCACTTGAAGGTTTTTAGACAGACCAGATATTGAAATAGTACTGCTGCTACAAGAAAGATAATCAAAAATAAAACAAAGCAGAAGAATCCTAAGAAGACTAACAAGTGCCGAGCAAGTTTAGCTAATGATTCTTGAAGCGTCTATTTCAGAAACCAGATAGGACATATTTTCTTCGAAAAAAATTGCGAGAAAATTTTTCTGACCTTTGAATATTTCTCAACATATTTCTTACATATGAGGTCTCGTTGATTTATAATAACAACATAATTATTTATTAAGGTACATCAGAGATCAAAGATTTCCGCATAAAACAACTAAAATAACAAAAATATCTCAATACTGGCTATCGCAGCCACACCGAATCACCAAGTAAATACTTTTTAATCTAATTATTAATCGCGCAAAAAAATCTCAGATCCCATAGTGATAAAAATGATTCTTTACAGTTTATAATTGTAGTAGTATTTGTAGTACAGATCGATTTCTCGATAGTCACTAATAAGAAAATATACATAATACTTGATAACCGATAAATGTACCGATTAACAGACCAGTCGGCATCAACATAAAAACTAACTAATAACTTGTGACAATTAAAATATTCCAAATTCACTCATCAGAGTAAAAAAAAACAATTTTTAGTTCAATAAACTATAAATAATTCTATAAATCTTATATCATGTATTTTTTCCACTTGAACATGACACGGTTACTGACCTGTCTATCGGGAAAAAACCACACATTCACTCCAAAATTTTGTGTACCTATCAATGTCTTTTACCGTAACACGTCCTATCCTATTCCATCTATAATAGACGTTAAACTTAGGACGTGACTGAGTGACGTGACTTTGTGTGTAATTGCAGGATAGCAGTATATCACGTAGAACGCTCGAAGGCAATGAATCTGGATCGGGTTGTGAAAGACCACTTTTAAAAAAGTAAACACTGTCCGAATGGAACCACCACATAATTCGAACTGTGACCCAATCGCATGCCGGAATGAGCTCGTACGATGCTTTAATACGTACTTTGACTCTCCAGCCCAAAGCAGTGTGCTTTTTCATCATGTTACGGAAAAATGTTACCTAACATCGTATGTATGTCAAACTTGGTATGCTTAATTGTATATATGTAGTAATCAGCAAAAGTACATGAAGAAAACACTTATTGAAATTTGACAAAAGATATAAATTTGTAGAAAAAAATGTACGAATTAAGTTGAAAATTATATCTATCTCAACAATATGTAACTGTTAAATTTATTTTAATAAACTAACTCCCTTTTTAACTCAGATTTTTTGATTTCCTTATGTTTACCAAGTCCCATAGTAGAGTCACTTTGGTAATTAGGCTCATATATATCATCATACTAATATATAAAGGCGAAAGTTTGTGAGTGTGTATGTTTGTTACTTCACACACAGACGATTTTCACACACAGATTTGGATGAAACTTTACAGTAATATAGTTTATACATCAAAACAACACATAAGCTACTATTCGCCGCGATAACTGACATGCAAACGGGCCAAGTCACGGGCAACAACTAGTATATATATATAAAAGAGACTAATGCTTATGAGGCTGTTTAGTTATGTACATACACTCATAATGAAATGTTACAGTATTACAGAGCACATTGTTTCGTTAAATATTGTTGCAAAGCCTGCTGAAGCCACCAAAATGCGTTCAGAATATGGGCCGTTGCTCATGACGTTATTTCGACGCAGCATTAATTATAGAGTTATTGTGATGTACATGATAGTGTTATTAACGCAGACTTGCGATTTATTTCCAATCGTAGATTTAGCTTCAGTGAGTCGACGGCAGTAGTTTTCGGGAACAGTGATATCTACGGGTACAGCTCGCTTTAGTAATGCTTATTAACCGATTTAAAAAAAAGGAGGAGGTTTCTCAATTCGACCGTATATATATATATATATATATATTTTGCATGTGTATTCGCGGATAACTTCGTCGTTTATGAACCGATTTTGAAGGTTCTTTTTTTAATTGAAAGGAGATATCTGGCTGAACCATCGAGATAGATGTTTGTAGACGTCTGAATTTACAACATTAAGTAAGGTTACCGGCGTTGAACTCCTTCCACCACGATTTGGATTCAAAGGACGGTAGTACACTTGTGACTAAAAGTCAAAAGTATCCATGGACGAAGGTAGCTACTCACCGTCCGTTATCCGTCTGTTGAGTTGTCCTCTATCTATGCAATACTACAATACAAATAAATTAGAGTGTCTGTTTGTAACATTTAAATAACCACTTTTTACTAAATGCATATGTATATATACACGTTACATTCCCAATTTTTTTTTTTTACAATTTTTGTCTGCCTGTCTGTTTGTTCCGTCTAATCTGGAAGGATTGGATCGATTTTGACGGGACTTTCACTAGCATACTTTTATAGCTGTTGATATAAGGAGTAATTCAGGCTACTTATTTTAGACTAGCTTCGCCCCCCGGCGTTACTCGTTACTGTTGCATCAGAAGGTATCATCGCGCAGTTCAGCTAGTACGGAATAAAACTCAAAAATATCGAGACACAATCAATTTATAGAAAGTAATAAATAAAACTTGAACATTTATATGAAATCATCAACAACTTTTTAAATTTCTTTATCTACTTAGTACATACAGACGTCGTAGCATCATAGGACCTGTTAATTAATCCTGTTTTTTATTTATTTAGGTCGCCAACCTCAGCATCACTAGAAAACCTGCTTTTAGAAAAACAAAATCCAAATCGGTCCATTCGTTCAGGAGCTATGAGTCCATAAACAGACATAACTGTCACACTTATATCACCCCCTTACCCCTATCATGGGATAAGAACACAGATACATAAAATGCTTCCTAAACAAGTCACGAACGGAACGCCCAGAAAATTCGTTTGTTTTTTGGTTTAAATGTTTGTTCACTGTATGCAAACTCTTTTACAAAATTCCAATGCGAAAGATAAACAGGTTGCATTCTTGAACTCCTTTGCTATGTCGAACTGCGTCAAAGACACACGGTACAGATGAATTATAAAGTTTGCTGAGAAACTTGGGATATTCATTGTGCCAATGCCGTATCAAAAGTTCTCATCAACCGATATTCTTATATAAATAGTATAAGTAAATAAGGAGCTTTAGGATGTTACTATTTCAATTTTTTTGAAGTGACAATGTCTCATAAATTGATGAACGCCGACTGCATGCACGAAAAAGGATAACTTATTGTCCCGTTACGCGCATTTTACGTCGTTGTATGGTGAATGGTGAACTATTTCATCAATGTTTTCTTATGACGTTGTCACGTTAATAAACTATAGTCCGTAAACCGATTTTACAGACAAAGGTTTGAGGCCAAGCTTCGAAATAGTTTTTTTTTGGAAGTACGATACAAAGAATGTTAGTAATGCTAGTATAATATGTAGATTGGTAATGCAAAAACGGTGTTACTAAGAGATGGCAATTTAGTTAATAGACAAATTTATAATTGGTTGAAATAATAAACTTTAATAACAAAAAACCTTTCGCCAAGTGTTAAAGAACATTTTTACTATCTGGTTTTATCTTCTTCTTCTTCCT
This sequence comes from Spilosoma lubricipeda, assembly GCA_905220595.1. Taxonomy (NCBI): domain Eukaryota; kingdom Metazoa; phylum Arthropoda; class Insecta; order Lepidoptera; family Erebidae; genus Spilosoma; species Spilosoma lubricipeda. The sequence goes on from HG992295.1 coordinate 7,790,982, forward strand.
AGCCTTTATTATTCCTAAGATTTGGGGTCGGCTATTAGTTCCACCGGTTTTACCTGAATATCAGTTTTACACGGAGTGACTGGCGTCGAACCTCCGTAAACCTGAGGGTGAACTGTATTCGAAGGTCGAACTAATTGTCAGTATATTTGAGGGTACTGACTTCCCAATAACGATTGTCATAAGTGTTCATGACAATCAGTACTGACTGCTTAACGTGCTCTCCGAGGCACGGGAATAAAACACCGCCATCTTCCACACTCCGGGCTGCTATTAAGAATTTCTTGTAAGAAAAACCCAACAGCAGTTTCTTGTTAAGTATTATGAACTTACTGCACATACACCATTTCACGTTTATTAAATTTCTGAGTCAGTAGTGAGTACTTTTTTATCTCCATCACACTACAAAATTACGATTTTCTAAATGAACACACAGAACGGGCAATTTCAAGAACTACGTTTGATAGTGTAATTTTTTGCAAGGTAATGTACCGGGAAATTACTTTCTCTCAAGTGCAAGGCGGGTTATAAATGCTCCACTTTGTGACAAGTAAAATTCAAGCTGAGACGTTTGTGAGGCGCGAGAAACTATGTCAGCTGAATATCTAACTCTAGGTGCAAAACTGTTGAGAAAGGAGCGCTCACAATAGAATTCGTGTGAAAGAATTTGTCTTTTTGTACCATAAGTGAGTAAGTAGTTCTTTTGGTTTTCTATAGCTCTTAGTTACTTTATTTACTAACCTTGCAATGTACATCTTGTAAGACAAATAAGCAGATTTTCTTGTGTATCCGATTTTGTTAATCTATTCTAGATAGAATTCTAATAACAAGTACAGGTACTGATTCTATTGTTCGAAAACTCTCTAAACCAAATTAAAAATTGCCAAAAATGATGTTCTAAATATGAATGAATTAAATTAGATATATATAGATGCTATTTAGTAGTAATTCTCAAGATAGTCGAGCCACGCTGATTTCAGCACGAACGGGCCGGCTCGACCGGGGCGGTACTACCCTCGCATAGAAAATCAACGTAAAATAACAGCATTCGTGCTGTCGTGTTTCGTTGGTGAGTGCGAGACCGGAGGCCCAATGATGCAGAAGCATCACTAGCCCACCACTCTTGGATTCTGTTTATGCCTATTATCAGGCAGAGTAAAGTCATAATGGCAGGGCCAAACATAAAAAGTAATAAGAGAATAGAAGGTTATTCTAGAGAAATTTAAGTTTGTCTATTTATATAAACTTCCTCCAAACATATTGTTCAAGTCGGACTTTAGTGACGCAACAACAGAATTAGCGTCAATTTTATATTGCATTATTTCTATCTCTGTGCTAAATCATATCTAATTCCGTTCAGCCGGTTTGACGTGATTGAGTAACAATGATTCATCTATCCATCCATATGTATCTTTATATTTATGTTAAATTTCAAGTACCTTTTTCTAAGTACCTTCTTTCACGCAGTTGTTTTTTTTAATATTTAATTCATTAATAGTATGGTTAAGGATATTTACTTATTTACTGTAAAGTACTATTAGTGCATCATTCCAATTGTTTTAGCAGTAAGTGTTCTATGTGATTTAAAAACGTTCATATCTCAAAAGAATAATACAATTATTCGCTCTACGTGTATCACACACTTACATCACAAACTATCGAAAACCATAAACTCTCGAAAAAATCACTGCTCACTTTACCGGACACTAAAAAGAATTAGGTATGGGTATAAATTGGCAGAGCAATTTATACCCATACCCATAGAGTTTCCACGTTATTATAGTGAGAGGATTCATTTACCCTCATCATGTTATTCAATGTTAAAGAAAAAGTTACAACGGAACAATTCATTAAAAAATCAAACTATAAATGCGTCATGTCCATTCAACCAAATGCAACTTTGCGATCACAATAACATAACAAAAGGAACAATATTCGATTTTTGATCGTTTGTCAGAACTAGCTTCTTGCCAAATATCGTGGTTCGAGGTCAATAAAATAATTTGTTAGGAAGTATAAATATGTGCATATGTATGCGGCATACATAGTCATATTTTTTATGGTTTTGACTTAGAAGCTTGATTGATACTAAAAGGAAAGATACGAAAATCTATGACAGTATTATCGCAGATTCTATCTAATAGATCAACATTAAACATTTATGAATTTATGTACTAGTTTTAGCCCGTGGCTATCTGAGTTCGTACCGTAGTTTTTGCGTGAAAGAGTAACAAACATCTGTATGTATATATTTATATCTAGCCTCATAAACTTTTGCATTTATATATACTAGTTAATTTATGTATGTACACGTATATGCTGGAGTTATTAGACCTACCAGTAGTAGCCGATCTGTTTATATTGTAACAGTAAACTCACACAACTGTTTTAATTAAATTTATCTCATAATACTTTCCTTATTAAAGGATGTCTGTATAAACGCGTAATGCTTTTCCATAATATTTAACTTTGACCATATGTACAATGTGAAGCGGCTTAAATAATACGTGTTTTGGTTTGTTTTGTTTGACTTCGAAACATTTATCACAATAAATATATTGTGTTTCTCTTTAAAATTTTTAGGGTTCATCGTAACCTAGAGTACAATTCAATCAATTCATGTGAATTCGTAACAATAATACAAAATAAAATTTTTATTTAATTATACTTTGGTAGTTACATTTAGAATTAAGGCAAACTGTATTGTGAAGAAAAATTTTATTATATGTATAAAGTTTTGTGGATACTTGAAAACTTTGAAAGGTCGTTCTAAGGAATATATTGTTACCAATAACAGTAAGTTTTGAATTTGGCTCCATGCCACAGGGCACGTCTTTGTCATACTCATATATATTTTATTTCTTCCTTTGGTATCTTTCCTTCTTATTTCTAATATCGTCTTTCAAAATATTCTTCAGTTTCTTAATTGGTGTTGCTGGAGGCATCTCCATAATTGAAGTATCAACGGTGTATGTACGTGTATATAATATTGCGTGAATAAAATACGTTTAAATGGGCTCGAGTGACTTTCTTCTGTACAAGATTCGTTATTTTTAGCGCATGTAACTTTTGTTTTTATTAGAAATGTTTAGATATACATGTGTCTCTTTATTACTACAAAACTAAACATTTAAGGTCCAGAAATCAAATAATTAGTTTTTGTTTAACGTGATATTTTCGATCCTGTAATTGGTTTATTGTTTTGTTTTTATTAATTATGACTCTTTTGCTATTAATTTAAAGGTTTGTTTTACAGTACAAGGAGCAACAAAGTACAATGACAGAGCAAATTGATGGAGTTTTCGACGTAAGACAAAAAATGGATTGTAATCCCACGTATCTACTCCTCTTGACTAGTATTCTTATTGTCAAACTTGACTGGTTTATGGTCTTAGGAGTTAGTGTTTCTGACTGCTAAGTTCGAATACCACCTAAGCTAAAAAAGCTTGTCATGGCCACAATATTTACTTTGTTCTGTGTCTGTATGAATCAATATATGTATATGTTACAGTAGGAGGCTGTAACGCCCGTGTAGGAGATGTCCGAAGCCATTACTATTTATCAAGTGTAGGTATAATTTAATAAGTGTGAATTATATTATTTGATAAGTGACGTGTGAAGTCGCCTTATAAATATGTTCCCTAAATTAAACTACAACTTAAGCAATATAACTCCTAAATGGATTCAACTTGCGTGGCGACGCTCAAGCGGTCTATTGTTGTAGCAATATCAAATTCCTGAGCTGGTAAATATGTAGAACATATTCATTCTTCATTTTTAAAGAATATTGCAAAATATATTAAATGGCGAAGTTTATGCCACAGACGATTCAGAAGAAAATAACCTTGTATTCGGGCCTGATGAAAACCTTTGTAGCCTCAGCGTTCCTACCATATTTTATTAAGTAGTCTTATTATGAGATTTTATGTTTTACATGTACAGGACACATAAAATAGCATAAGCTAGCTAGACCTCAATTTGTACTGTATATAATCTATACTAATATATAAAGCTGAAGAGTTTGTTTGTTTGTTTGTTTGTTTGAACACGCTAATCTCAGGAACCGCTGGTCCGATTTCAAATCTGGTGAAATTCTTTCAACGTTAGATAGCCCATTTATTGAGGAAGGCTATAGGCTAATATATCATCACGCTAAGACCAATGGGAGCGAAGCACCAATGAAAAATGTTTCAAAAACGGGGGAAAATTATCACGCTACGGGCAATAAGAGACGTAAACGAAGTTGCGTGGGTCAGCTAGTATATCATATACAAGGTATGCAATGAGCATTTGTAATAAGTTAGGTACTAAATATTCCTACTTGGAGTACAAATTATTTTCGTTTAAGAGCCTGCTTTGTCGAGCGTGAATTCAGAGAGACTTTGAAATCGCATGTATGGGCTTGACCTATCGGAAGATGCCCGAAACCGACCTGAGGCTGTTTGTCTCGCTAAAACTCGATAACGGCTGGGCCGATTTTGATGATTTTGATTTTGAAATGTTTGTCGTAGTCCAGGGAAGGTTTAGACGGTAAAAATTATAAATAACTTGGAAATCCAAATGTCACGTATACTATACGAAGTAGCGGGCACAGCTAGTATATATATATATATATATATATATATAATAATAAGGTAATTAATTTCGTATCCGAGTATTATTTATGTATAATATCTACCTATACATAGGTAGGTCGGTCAGGTATACCGTAGAAATATATGTTTATTTATTAGGTATCTGGATAAAAAGTACAGGTTTTGCCTAGTTTGGGACCAGACGGCTGATATGAAATAGAGGAGGTTATTATCTATACATCTTTACAAATAATTAAAATTGGAGTGTCTGTTTGTAATATTAAAATAACCGCTTTTTAATAAATGCATATGAATGTTATACACGATACATGTACCAAAATAACGTTTCTTTTTTGTCTATCTGTCTGTCCGTTTGTTCCCGGTAATCTCTGGAATGGCTGGACCGATTTTGACGGGGCTTTCACTGATAGAGTAATGGGAGTAACTTAGCCTACTTTTTTAGACTACCTTCGCCCCGCGGCTTCACCCGCGGTACAACAATAACCGCGGGTAACACCGCGAGGTTCAGCTAGTTATACATAAAGTGTGTGTGTTTATCATCAGCGCGTCGTAGTCCACTGCTGGACATAGCCCCTCCAATTGCACTCGGTTCGACCCTCAGCTTCTCGCATCCAGCTCCTGCCAGCCGTCTTGTGCAAATCATCTGGATTTTGGCGACCTACACTGCTTCACTACGCTTCGCTGAGTTGCGGTTTTCAGAGGTGGCCGTATGTGTTTAGAGAACATTGAAATAAAACAATTATTTTTATAGAAAATATACTTTATATAAATTTATACGACAACCGATTTTTAGTTTTACATACAATAGATTATTTATTCACAATGTTGAAATTTTACTTAGCAATAGTGAGAAGTATAAGTTTACATTAAATATTTAAGAACATATCTGTAAACCTAGTGTTTTCACATGTGACAAAATAAATGTTAGACAGAATTGACAAATCTTAAAAATATTTTTTGGAGCTTTTTGGCGATATTTAAAATTTGTCTATTAGCTGATACGATCTTTAAGTTTATTTAAAAGAGTTTGATAAGTTTAAACTCACGATATCCATAGACACACACAGTTTCTTCAGTAAAACAAATATACCTACGACCATTGATATATTGCCTATGACAACTTTTTTCTTTTTTGAATTAAGAATACGTTTGTATTTTTCTGACTAGCATTAAGGAGATCGTTTTTTGTTTTTCGAAGACGGTCCCCATTTCATCTCATCCACATTTTTACATTTTATATCATTAATTTCATCACGACGAAGATATAATGATTTGAAGACTATAAACACTTGACATTGGCAGAAATAGCTGATCCGAGCGATCCGGCTGGTTGCCATTTCATCAAAGAAGAATAAAGAATACGTGCATTAAAATAAAATAAATTATTTAAATAATTTAATTTGCTATGATACACACATGAGTATGGTAAACACTATATTCACGTTTATAAACTTTCGTCGCATCAAAATCCAGATTGAATTAGACTATTCTTCTAATGAATATATAACCAAAGAGTTTTAATAATTCATACAAACGTTTATTATTATTTTTTTTACACGCCCTCATAAAATAATAGAACTACAATTCATTTTCAAAAGACTTAAATCTAATCAAACTCTGAAGTTAGTTTCACAAGTCTAATGGCTCCCATGCACGTCTTTTCTTGACGTTATGCAGTTTTATAACAAAACTTTATACAGTCAAGTTCTAAAATAAGTTTTCTAAAATGACAAAGTAAAATTACAAAACTAAGAGAACATTTTACAGTCTCCGTAAAATGAAGCGTAATTTGGCAAAAATTCCTTTTAAACATTTTGTCACATGAGATAGTACTAGGTTTACTACATATAGTATGTACAGGATATTACTAAGGTTCTACCGTTTTAGTGTTAGACAGGCACACTGGTATGATAAATAAAGGTTAAAGACAATTGAGACTGGCAAAGGCTCTTGGGCTGAAATACTAATCCCCTTATTCATGAACATTAGGTATTTAACTTTAGGCAACCGGTCTGTGTTATTTTAAACTTTAACTTTATAGCTTTAAAGTTGAAAATAATACAAAGCTTACTTAAAGTTAAATATCGTATATCAATGAGGGAGTAACTCATAAATACCTAAATAAACATTTGATGTTTTTAATGCCCACACGTTTAATACCCATCTAAATGAATAAAAAATGGTTTTAACTCAATAAATACCCAAAACCCCGTTATTCTGTTTGTTTTTACACAATTTTCATTTGAAATTTGGCACTCGATATTCAGTTTGAATTTGTACGGCACTTTGGGTATTTAAATGTCTAATAAATTATTTTAAAATTTAGTTCACAAACTCACTAGCTTTTGATAAGAAATTACTAACAAGCATTAAAAAGGTTCACACTTTCTTGTAACAAAGGCAAAAAGTTTTTATTAAAATTTACTCGTGCGCGACAACGGTGATTTAACAACAACAAAATCTGTGGTAAATATTATAAATAAATTTGTTAAATGAAAATAAATCTTAAGGTTCAAATATTAAAGTTATCAAATGATTAGCTTGCATTCTGGTTAAGAATATTGTCATCGTGATTTAACAATAATCGTATTCAAAAATAGATCATGTAATACTATGGTACTTCCTATGTTAAAAATTATGCATGTATATTAAAAACATCAGTGTGTTTACGAGGGTCTTGTATTTTTTTCCTAATTTTATTCTCAATTTCAGATTTATTTTCCACATAATCAGCTTTTACGATATTAATATGCAGGTACTAATTAAATAAACAAAATTTAATTTCAAATAGATGCTTATTTGACTAGGAACACGTTATTCTAAATCTTATACAAAACATAAACAAAATCTAATACATTGTTGGAACGAAGGATACCCTAGCCGGCAAAAAGCGTCCGTAACATAAGATTGATGCCTCGGTGTCACAATGGTAGGGTATGCGAATGATATGCTTGAGGTCTCGGGTTTGAATCCCGATCAGCAAATATTTAGTTTTTTCGGAGTTTGGATGTTTTCTATGTATAATATGTGTGTATTTACAAAAAAAGAAGTCCGAATGTTTATTAATTTATTTTGTGAACCAAACATTTTGTATATCGTAGTAATCTGTAAGTTGTATGTAACAAGTACTAAGTAACTCTAGACAGAACTTGTTTCAGAAGAGATTACTAGATGACAGCACAAGTGACCATTTTAGATTTGTTTTTAATTTTTATTGTAATTATAAAAAATGTGTACCTGAATCTTTATACCTCGCATAGGTCTTCTGTATATTTTTATAAATCATTTTAAATAAAATAAAGGTGGTAAGACAATTTTGTGGTTTTTAAACGAAAAATTTAGAAAAGCACCATCTGTACATATTTATTTATTTCGTGAACGGAAAATGAGTATAGCGCCATCTGTATTTTTGATAAAAAATTGCGTTCCTATCTGGTGTCCCACGCGACACCACATGACTTTTTTTTTCTCTTTATACATTAATTTAGACGATATATAATTTATTTTTGAAGTGAAAAATACAAATTGGTTCAATTAACGGAAGTTTTATTGATTTGGCTCACCTTCAAACCTACAAACAAATTATTTTCAAGTATTTAGAAGTATTGACACATAATGTACTCACAACTCATAGACACACTATTACACACACTAGATTCACATTATGGTAATGAATTTTTAAAACTAATAAAAATTATTTTGCAAAACTCTTCCTTGCATCTGATCACCAGAATTTACAATATATAAACGTTATATACTTTAACAGTATATATTTTTACCAATCAGCTAAACATTGATATATACATAGATAGATATATATACATGAATACATTTAACAGTATACAGATGTGGTCAAAAGATAATAAAGATATTGTATACAAATTTTGAGACGACAACATTTTTTTTACAACATTCTATTCGTAGTGATTGATATATTAACATTAAAGTATTTTTCCTTTACATCTAGTACTAATACAACAGGTTAAGGACAAATCTCTTTGGTAAAAACGGCTTTGGTAATTAAGTTCTTAATCGACGTCACATATCCATTCTTCTCCAACTTCGCAAAGATATAAAAGAAAATATTTAAACATTACAAAGCGCATAACTTCCCTTCTATATATATGATACATTTTTTATGAAATCACACTGAGAAAGCATAGCATATGACAAAATTACATACATATATACAATCTAGACAAGGTATATACACATCTATTCAGTAAATCACAGCTCCTGATTGATTTATTTCACTTGAAAAGACAAAAATAAAACTCTAATTAACATCACCATGGCATATATATTAGATTTAACACTATAGACATATTCAATACAGTACATATTTACAATATACAATACAGCTTTGCCATTCAGACATTGAACTAATAGCAATTGAATTAAGTAAGCTTGTCAGAAATCCCCCTACTTAATGTCAGTATAGATAAAAGCCATAGTGCTTATTTTTGTATTTAGCGTTTATAATTAGTTGACTATGTAAATAAAATTATGTATGTAGTGATTTGTAATCTCAGATCAAATAAAAAAAGTTAGAAAACACACCGCCTTGTTCATGCTGAAGCAAAAAAAGTAGCGTAGTTCCGAGTAAAAACACGCGTTACGCACTAACTATGCTACTTTTCGTTAGTATCGTACAAACAACAACTTGTACGATACTGAGTTTGTAATGTACACTTTAGTTTTTTAAGCACGTAAATTATGTAACTAAAACTTGTAGACGGCCAAATATATCCATTGGATTGTTTTTTTTTTCAATTTTTGTACTTAAAAAGCAAGCATCTGACACCAGAGTCAAGAGTATGTACTCAGTAAAGTAGAGGGGTTATCTCAGACTTGTAATATTTAATTCAATCTGCCGCCAATATACAACTACTAGATATATACAACGATCTACATTTCATATAATCTATATTCTACACTCAATTTGAGATCACTTCAGCTTGTATTTGATACGTCACTTTCTTTTTCGTATTTTTCTTGATCGAAGGCTTACGACTATCGCTTTCTAAACTCACTTCACTCACTGATTCGGAGTCCAGGCAATAAGGAACATTATCGGGTCCAAGATGCCTTTCGACACATTGAATTGGTTCATCAAAAGTGTGCTCTAAAGTTCTCATGCGGTAGGTATCACATGTGTGCCGGTCGCTGCGTCGGCTAGCGCGCAGCAAGCGGCGTTCCCTGCATCAGGAGCATCTAGCTCTGGGTGCGCGGAAAGACCCCGCGCGCGCCTGATGTCACAAACGACACATTTCGTGCTGCGACACTGACGAATACATCATCGTCGATACCGGATACTGCAAAATAATTATCGTCTAAGTCATAACATTACACTGAATCGATAACAGTACAATTTAGTTCGAGTAAGTGCGTAATAATTTACCGAATGGTGACATAAACTTTTATCGGAATCGTTCAAGCGGAAGAGGATAACTTTTTTGGAATCATGCAACTCACAAAACCTATAACAACAGTGGATTCATGATAAATGTAAGACACACGATGGGGAACAAAGCGAGATTTTATAATAAACTTAATCAAAACACTTAAAGGGTACAACATGAAAATGTTTTAAGACAGTATTTTTCTTACATGGCGAGGAGAGGATATAATGATTTGCACGGTGACGTTATAAAAAGGTAGTTTCCAAAGTAATTTAAAGTAATTATCAATATATTTCCAGCCATGCAAACCAGTGGTTATTGAAGAAAGAACAATAATTTATATTGTGTTACCATGCAAAGTTTTAAGTTAGAATTAAATTATTATAAGAAGAGATGATGACACAAAGGATTGTAAGCGTAATAAAGTGGAAAGAGATGGGTTGTTAGTTCCCCAGTTGGCAATAACACAAGTGCAGACAAATTGCTGAGAACACACAATAAGTTACGAGGGAGGGACACCGAAACAGAGTGCAACATGTTTATAGCAAGTGTGCACGTACCTCTAGACTCATCATATTATCTGTTAAACGACGAACGAAGAAAACCAGATCTAACATCTATTTTATATCTAGATAATATCCGTTGAGATTTTACTGTTTCTGCTTATATAACCTGTATATAGTACTAGATAAATGGAAGATACGAGTTGAAGTTTATCGTCAAGGCACTTGGAAATATGGAGGATATTCCGGAACGACACAAAATGAAACTGATTCGCTATATATATGTTTGTTCGCAGGAGTTTTGTCGGAGTTGTTGTATACCCATCAGTTCACTCGATGAGTAATATCGTCGAGTGGTGCGCAACTGAAAGTAAAATAAAAGAACATATTCATGACGTTCTAAAAAAAAGCATTTTAATTTGCAACTGAAATTAGAAAGATCCTTTTCTTAAGGACTTTTTGAGAAAAGAAAGTTTAATCCCTATCTACCTTTGTTAAGTAAATACTAAGAATAACTCACTTGGGACTGTTTGAAGCGAAGTTGTGGTTGATATTTCCTTCGTAACTTTCTTGGGCAGCATGCGCACAGAATTCTAAGGAACGCTCTGAAACAAACAAAAACGAACTTTGGTGTAGGACCCTCATTAGATTAACTCTTAATTACTTTTTTATTCCCTGCAAGTCAATATTGTACAAGAGAACAAATGATCTCGAACCTAAAAAAAATATCCCATCTATCCTTTCTAGATACTCTAACTATGCGCTTCGTTATACTTTTGAGATCAGAAAATAATTCAAGTCTATGAAACTAATATAATCGTAGTTTTTGTTTCATCAACATATTTTAAATTGAATTCGAAAGATGTTGATATTCAATTCAAATATTTAATACCTTCAAACAAGAAATTCTTATAGATACATTTAATCTGTATCTCGGAAAGGTCTTCAATGATTTTCATGAAATTTAGTATGCAGGAGTTTTCGCGAGAGATAAATTGATCTAGCTAAGATTCATTTTTAGGACATTCATAACAAAAATATCGCGCTAAGCATCCAGGTACTTAACACTTAACGTGACCTGGGACTAGAACTTTAGTTAACTTCGATTAAATTGTCAAAAATGATATTAGAATTCAACTCAATTAGATTAAATTACATTAATCATTGGATACTGTAGATTCAGTAATGAAAATAAAAATGTATCCACGAGTACATCATTAAAATCACATTATACAAATTGTAAATGACCTGTGAAAGAAGGGTTCTGCAGGTATTCTATATTCCTCTATCTAGATACCCTAACGACGAACCCCCATCAACTTGGGTAAGAATATTCTTATCGCTGATACTACAAAAACTTTATTCAATTCTGTACCGTTTGAAGAGCACAGATTTTTGTAATACTCTTGTGTGTGTTATAATATTATGGTGTGTGTATATAGAAGAAATTGAAATTTGTAGTTGACTCTTTAAATACCAAATATGAGCTCCACTTTTATAATTTCCATAATTAAGTGAACAATTCAGTGATTCATTAATTTATAAATGAAAATGTGAGTATCACATCATCAGTCTTCCGCAGTCCACTGCGGAAATCAAATGACAAGCAAATAACAAGTAATTGAAGTCCATTCAATAGGAAATGACTTATCAGTGTGTTAAATTAACACCCTCATGTGCTGGTCACACTATTGTTGAGGGTGAAATAATTTATTATAGTGATCGAAATTGAAAGTTATCCAAAGCAAAAATTCAGATGACAGTTACGTCCGACTTTCTATCTTCAAAATTTCAAAGGAAAAAACCGTCCAAGTGTGTGTCAGCCCACACATAGAATAGGGTTCCATAGTCACCCATAATTTTACGTGTATTTAGAAGACGGGATTGGTATTTATTATTATGAATAAATTAATTTTTCCACTAATTTCATTAATCATAATTGAAAAAAACAATGGAATATGGCGTCAAAAAACTCCACACAATTCGCCTACTGGTATCGTTCCCAAAAGACTGACAGCATTACCACGTTGAATGGCAATGCTGAATCTCTATGCTAGAAAAAGATCGGCCTTTTGGTAGCGAGAAGCGTTAATCAGTTGCTTAGCTAGTTGTTTATACATAGCGCGAGCACTCGGACCCTATGAACCTAGCGTCTCTACCCTAAACGGTTGAAAAATGTAATTACCATTAAATTTTGGTACTTACGTCGTTTGAGGCTTTCTGCAGAAGCAGCAACAAGGTAGGCGGTAACAAGAGCACGACAGATAATATCGTTAATATTGGCATGTCAAGATATTCGGCCAGCGTTTCTGCTACAAGAAAGGCTATGATGTCCGAAACTGTCAACAGCCTCTCCACCATGATGACAAATGCCGATAAACACAAGCCGTTCCTAAACGGAGGCAAGTGGCAAAGCGAAATGTAGTAATGTCCAACAAGGTACCTATGTTGGGTGATGGAAGTGCCTGAATCCATACACCTGATTCCTACTCTCCCACAACTAACAAACGAGCTCGCTTAGCAAGACTGGTTGATGTATCTAAAAGTCTTTTTTGCTTTAAATACATAAGCTTATAAAGATAAATTTTAATGAGAAGAATGCGCTATGAAGTTGAATATCTCGCAACTGGATACCTGAATCAAAAAATTCTCTAAGCAACCTCAAAGTTTTTTATAAGATTTATCTAATGATATCACTATAGGGTAAACATATGTAAAAAAAATATCTTAATCTACTTTACATTAAGTACCCAAAAAAATAACATGATTTTAGTTTAGCACTTTCTAGATTTGGTAATTACACATATCTATGCAAAGGTTCATCTTTCTAGCACTAACCGTTTGGAAGGTACAGTAGAAGTACCTACGTACAGACACGTACACATCGAAACTATAACTACGGACTACCCTAAAAATGGCTTAAGCTATGACTACTGCATGTACGAAATACAATTTAAAACTATAAATAATAAACGATTTCTGAGTTGAAGAAGAAGTTGAAATTACAGTTAATATTATGCGAAACCTATTTAATTACAAGAAAAACAATTAACAACAATCCAATTTAAAGTTTTCATAAAAGTTATCCAGCATCCAGGCTGTTATTACGAATCTATAGACACCTCATTCATTAAAACTGGTTTAACATTTTAGGCACTTCGGTGGAACAAATAAACGTACATAAAATATAAATAGAACTATAAATACACCTTATCATTTCATTAAATTATTATAATACTAGTTATTGCCCGCGGCTCCGCCCGCGTGTATGTCGGTTATCGCGGCAAATAGTAGCCTACGTGTTATTCTGATGTATCAGCTATATTGTTGTAAAGTCTCATCCAGATCCGTTTAGTATTTTTTTGTGTGAAACATCCATCCATCCAAACTTACAAACTTACGCATTTATAATATTAGTATAGATTAACCACGGCTAGATTCGGTTCAATGTTTATGTATTTCTGTTGAATAAATCGAAGGTGCTTGATAAAAAACCTCAAGAAGTCAATTTTATCGAGTTCATCTGCTATAATCATTGTGGCACAAATTGTAGAGAGCTTGCTCGCGCCAGAAGAGTTCATTAGCATTCTAATTCATTTTTCCGTTCTAATAGGCTAGAGGAAACGCGATTGAAATTGCGGTTAAAGATGTTCATAGCGAAGAAGGTATGATAAATTCTATAAATAATTATAATTTTATCATTTTTAATAGAGTTTTTGTACGACGAGGAAACCACACACTTATCCTCAATTTTAAAACGACCCTCAAAGAATAAGGTTTTTGATGGTTTAAATGGTTTTTTTTAAAGGATTAAAATGAGTGTTTTCACTGTTTCTACCATATCATGCAGAAGCATCACTAGGCCGCCATGGTATGGGTCACCTTCTGCATTATTCCATTGTCTGCAATCGCAATGGGTATTGTGACTACCACTCTTGGATTCTACTTATTCTTTTCATCAGTCAGTGTAGAGTAATTTTCGCAGGGCCATACATAAAAAATATACATATATATAGATATATATTTTCATTTTTATCCTCGAAGGGGTAGATACGTATTATATGTAGTATACGTAGCTACGTATTAAAATTCCATATTTTGCTAACCATATTTTTATTTCCTGTAATAGTTTTCATATTACATTCCCACCTCCAGAAATATAAATCTAAGGCCTATCTTCATGTTGCACCAGCACTCTTAAATTTGATTAATTTCTCTATTAGGGAGATTTTTTATATGATAGGGTAGCAAAGTAGCAGACGCCGACAATGACGGTAAAAAAATTACCACGGATTATATACTTCTGCAATTCAAGAGAAGAAAATTTGTCGTTGCCTCAGAATCATTAAGTGTGTGTGAAGATGCTATTTCTATTATTAAGTTGTATTTTTATAGTGGAGACTGGAGACATATTACCTTACTCTTTTATTTTCTTGCGTTCATGCAGATGTTACTTCATTATTACAGTCAAATCTTAGAAAAACAATGAAACATGATCATTATTGACATTATCATTTACCAAGGAACAGAACATCAAGTATGAACATGCCTGACAGTCCTTAAGATTCGTCCTTGACCGCGATTATAAATGAATAGGTCATGTGACCCATATTTGCGATAGATATATATCCGAGAATAGCTTTTGGCTTCTTATCAAGTTAGATATAAAAGTATTGCCTGCTGTTGTCGTTAATTTGTTGTATTTGTTGATGTTTAGAGTCAGAGTATTCTTTTTGGAACTTTGTCAATAATGAACATCATATCCTAAACAACATGACACGTCATCTTACCTAAAGAACACAAAAAATAATCAGGTACAAATTAATTGCTAAAAACATTGTTTATCAAAAATTTAATGTGGTAATATCTTCGGATCAACTGATTTTATCTTCATCGTATAAAGCTATGAAGCATTACTGGAAAATCTTTTTTCAAATACATCAAATAAAACCAGTAAATACTCATAAATCTTTACTTAACAACACATATAGTTCAAAAACTAACTTTCTACATATAAACCTATCCAGACACTTTGTCTTGAAATGTGTTGAATAATTCTAACATCTGCAATATGATAAAAAATCTTTGTAATGTACCATAACATTTGACACTTTTGAATATAAATCAGAGTAATATTAGAATAAGACATAAAAGCACAGATGTCACTCATAGCTCTAAACGTAGCTGAATAATACATCATTCCAATATGTGAAATCACATTTTGCCTCTGATGCGAAACCCGACAAGGAGATATGAAATTCATTTTAAATTAATTGACTCATTGATGCCAGCCTCCTTATTTTTGCTTTCGGTGTCAAATACTTCCAAATGAGTTTGATAAGGTTAAATTGTGTGGTAACCTTATAAATTATTATGGTTTGTGGCGCGAAGAAAAAATTTACGATCATCCTTAAAATTGTCACTTTTGAAATATCCCGCGCGTGAGTTGGTAGTTTTATGACTTTGCATATTTGCAGGTTTAGACATGTAGAAATTCTATGAAAGTAAAATTTATAGGAAAACTAATCTAATGTACGGGATTTAATGTTAAGTCACGTGATCAAAACAAAAGAGTAGAGACGTTAGAGATTGTAAATAAATATGCGACGCTTAACTAGGCCTGCAGGTTTGCGAAAATAAATGAAGATTTTATCATATTATGCATAATATTTAGTCGGTGGAGGTCTTACTTGCCTTGCTTTTGCACTTGTGAATGTGAGGCAAAGTATTAAACATTATACTAGCTCACTAAATTCATTCCGCCTAACAGTCTATGAATTAGCAGATTTAGGAATATTATAAAATTTTAGTTTACCTGAAGCTAGCTGAACCCCGCGGTGTTACCCACGGTTAACGCCGCGGGACAAAGTTTGTCTAAAAAAAGTAGCTTAAATTACTCCCTGGATCATTAGCTACCTGCCAGTGAAAGTTTCGTCATAATCGGTCCAGCCTTTCCAGAGATTACCCGGAACAGACAGACAGACAAAAATAAAATTAACTAGCCTTGTGGTAGATGTACCGTGTATACATATATATGCATTTATTAAAAAGCGGTTATTTTAATATTACAAACAGACACTCCAATTTTTATTTATTTGTATAGATCAATGAATATCATTACCCTATATAAATACAATATATTTAAATACTTATTACCCTATTCGGGACAAAGACAAATCCAAAAACATAAGAATCATTCAAATTGGTCCACCCGTTCTTCAGTTGCTTTGTGTATATAGATTACATAAAAAAATATGTTCTTTTATAGCGATGTAGTACTGATACGAATCTGCCCCTTACAGAGAGGGACCGCGGGAAAAAAAACTCTTTCTACAAAAGCTAACGTTAACACAACTACTTGATATCTACACCTTGAAAATAGAGTGTAATATTGAATTTAGCACAAACGTGTACCGCCAGCCGTTCGTCTAAAACAGCACGGTACACTACAGCCTCGCATCCGGGCGCTCTTTAATCAAACCCTGTTCTCATGTAAATATCTACACTGCCTGTATACCGTGTAATAGAAGCTCTATTCCGCGGCACAGTTTATAAAGGGTTTAATAAATATATGTGGTTCGTCGTTGCAGTTAATGTTTTTGAAATAAAGTACATATGCAGCAAAAATATAGGTAAACATATTGATAATAACATCTGACTAGATTGCTGACATGTGGAATGTAGATTCGGTGATCATTGTTCTGATAGTCTTATCTATTTATGGATTGATTGTCAAGAGCCTAGACCAACACCTTAAGAGACTCACGTTAGGCTCGATCAAGGGTCTGATGCAGAAGGCAGTCCTCCTTGACACGGTACGTATAGTGAGGAGGTTCCTGTCTTTGGAGCTCTAACCGTCAATTTCTTAGTCGCTGTACCCGAAGTCGGTGATCTACTATTTTTATATTTTTTAATATATATTATGTTTATAATGTAATTAATCTGAATATATAAATAGATTAGATGTCTGAAATATTTGTCTCAAATTTACAAATTGCGTAGTCTCTGTCTATTTGATACGCCTTCACAGCTAAATAGCTGCACCGAAGTCAATGAAATTTGGCATGGAGATACTTTGATTCTTGAGGAAAGATATAGGTTACCCTTTACCACTATAACCTACATACCAGGGGAGCCAAGGGAAAAGCTAGTAGCTTATGTATTTATAAATACATGTTATAAAAGACGAATTACCTCAGATACAAGAAATTATCGTGCGGATCATATTTCTTAATTTGTTCTGGGTGAGAATGAACCTTTCGTGTTAACAGTCACGGTCTTTTGGTTTACACCAAAAAAAGCGATGTCGCAACTTCTAGGCTCTAGTTTTGATTTATTGTTACGCTTTATAATAACTACATGAAGATAATAATAATAATAACAACAACACCGGTTTCGTACGGAATTATTTGAAATTATCGGATTTTCTCAACATAATAATAAGCATGTTTTACACATATAAACCTTCCTCGTGACAGTCAAGAGGAAGTTTTTTAAGGATTACTCTATCTATTAAAATCAGTTGAGTGTTTAAAAGCTTACAGACAGCGATACCGACTTCCTTTTTACTATATAAAGACAAAATTCTTATGAAAAGACAATGCTAAATGGCTGAGTATTCCAATTATGTTACTAATAACCTTGTTATGGAACAGTCCATTACAAGTATCTCTCCATTGAAAGCCGATAACTACTTAAATTGTGAAGTACTCGTTCTATACATAATTTATAATAAAAAATACTTATTATTTTAAACGTTTATCTAAAGAGCAGCCTAATTTAAAGATACAAAGGAAAGCTCTGGCAATACGTAATGAAATTTCAATTGTTAAGGTGTTCCTCCTTTGTCGGGCAAGATGTAATATTAAAGGATTTTATTTCCAGCTTTCTTCGTATTTCTTTTCAAATGTATTTTAAGAATTGAAACATGAAACCTGTTGTATTTTTCCACACGATGAAATATAATTTAAACCTTTTTCTACTGATCTCTTAGTATTTAATTTTCATTAGAAACCATTAACGCTTACCAACTCGGTAACGGATACTTAAGGGCGCGTTTACGATTCGTACAAAATTATGCTTTTTTTCGGTGCAATTTGTAACTAAACTAAACAAATTGAATATAACAAAGTACTAACACTTATAGATTAGTTCTTCATCTTCAAATCCGAGGGACAACTTTTTTGGAAATTGTATTTTTTTATATTGTAAAAACGATCTTCCGTAACCATTTTCCACAGTATTTACGATATCGGGTTGAGTTTTGGTACATTTTTGTTCTACAATCAACCTATTTTAGACTTTCTAAAAATAATGTAAGAAGGCATATATAGTCAATTATAAATCCGAGGAAAAAAATAGTATAAAAGTGTCACAGAAAGTCGCAGAAAAAATAACAACCGGAGCTTATATTTTCTCATATTTTGCTATTACGGATGAATCGTAGTCGATTGCAATAAGGGTTATTTTATTTTTTTGAACCTCTTTTGATTTATCGCGTAAAAATTTCGTAATCTCAGTCTGCGCTCAGCCGCCGTCATGAGTGGACACTGTGTCGCCTGTTTGCATTAGCTCTTGTTGAAAAGATCGCTCTTCGAATTCAATATATTCGATAAACCAGAATAGGTTGATACTTGACAACGTTAGATTATTTTTAACCGACTTCAAAAAAAGGAGGAGGTTTCTTCTATTTACAGATTTTTATAACAATATTTTAGTTTGCTAAAACTAAGTAGTATTGTGCGAGTTCGGGCTCGATTGATGAGACATTACCTCCTACTTAGGTGGAGTGACCTGAAGGTGTACTACGGTGACTGCTTTTCTAACTTCTAGACGAGTTGACATAGTCTAATCGAGTTTGGGCTCATTTTGTTAGTTATGATGAGACCTTACCTCCGGACTACATGGAGTGACTTGAAGGTGTACTTCGGTGACTGCTTGTGGAACTCCTAGACGAGTTGACATAGTCTTACCGATTTTGAGCTTATTTTGTTAGTTATGATGAGACCTTACCTCCGGACTTCATGGAGTGACCTGAAGGTGTACTTCGGTGACTGCTAGTGGAACTCCTAGACGAGTTGACATAGTCTTACCGATTTTGAGCTTATTTTGTTAGTTATGATGAGACCTTACCTCCGGCTTAGATGGAGTGACCTGAAGGTGTACTTCGGTGACTGCTAGTGGAACTCCTAGACGAGTTGACATAGTCTTACCAAGTTTGGGTTCATTTTGTTAGTTATGATGAGACCTTACCTCCGGACTACATGGAGTGACTTGAAGGTGTACTTCGGTGACTGCTTGTGGAACTCCTAGACGAGTTGACATAGTCTTACCGAGTTTGGGCTCATTTTGTTAGTTATGATGAGACATTACCTCCAGACTAGATGGAGTGACCTGAAGGTGTACTTCGGTAACTGCTAATGGAACTCCTCGACGAGTAGAACTAGGTGTGCCGAGTTTGGGCTTGTTTTGTTAGTTATGATGAGACCTTACCTCCAGACTAGATGGAGTGACCTGAAGGTGTACTTCAGTTCCATTAGCAGTTACCGAAGTACACCTTCAGGTCACTCCATCTAGTCTGGAGGTAATGTCTCATCAGAACTAACAAAACGATCCCAAACTCGGTAAGACTATGTCAACTCGTCTATGAGATCCAAAAGCAGTCACCGAAGTACACCTTCAGGTCACTCCACCTAAGCCGGAGGTAAGGTCTCATCATAACTAACAAAATAAGCTCAAAATCGGTAAGACTATGTCAACTCGTCTAGGAGTTCCACTAGCAGTCACCGAAGTACACCTTCAGGTCACTCCAGCAAGTCCGGAGGTAAGTACCTATTACATAGAAATGAGAAAATATAAAAAACTTTCAAAATATCAATTTAGGCAAGTTGACATTTATACCTGCCGCTATCCGATTTGCACTTGTTTGTGTAACTTGTGTCAACGTAGTAATTCGATTCTGTACCTATCAATTTTGCAAATGCGTCCTTAAACTAATTATGAAAATATCAAAATTGGTTTGTCGTCATAAGAAATGAAAAAAATGGTGATTGTCAATGAACTACTCGAATAATGCTTATCTTCAAAAACTTAAATCTGTTACTGGATAAACTAGATAATAGAAAAAGTGACTCAACTTTTTTGGTATATTGTCCCTATCTAATTGACTAAAACGCATTGTCCCATAACACAGACTTTTCTGAGACCAATATGATTTAGGCTATGTAAAATCTGCTTACTATAGGGGTGCCATGATGGGCAAGGTGGAGGGAAAGAGACGCGTTGGACGAAGAAAAAAATTGTGGTTGCGAAATACCCGGGAGTGGACCGGTATTACCTCCGTTGAGCAACTGTTCCGCCTGGCCAGTGACAAGGAGGAGTACAGAAAGCTGACGGCCAACCTTCAGGATTGAAGAGGCACTTGGAGAAGAAGAAGAATAGGGGTGCCATGCAAGACTTGGTCGTAATCTGTTCCTAGAAAGGCCTTACGACTTTGCTACCTCCCTTTGACACAATATGTCACTTCGGCAGAATACCGCTAGCCAAAAGAGTGCATTCGAAATAGCATTCATGCTTTGTATTTCTGATTTGGTGATAAACACTGCATACACAGACTATGCCCGTGTTAAAACATGGCATTACTCATAGGGATGAAACCTTAAAACTATGACCCTAATAATATTACAAACCTCAGTAAAATGATTGAATCATTTAGTAATCTCCATGGTAATCTGTTATTCTACAATTAATTTCGGTCCTCACCGCTATCAATCAATTTGAATATTGTTGACTAAATTGCCTAGTAAGCATAATATAATTTATCATATCACAAATGCTAATGTAGTGGCTTGTCATTGTCCAGTGTCTATGTGTCCAGTCAATAAACGTGTTTGTAGTTAGTTTTCTAGGCCTGTGCCTTTAAGGGCTTTAAGCTGGAAACAGTCTGTAAAAATGTATTTGGTAATAATGTATACATAATTCATTTATTAATTAGAAAAATCTGTTATTTTACAATCAATTTTATTCGTCGCCACCATCAGGTAATTTCATTATGTTGACTAAAGTGCCTAGTAAGCATAACATACCATAAATTATTTCTATTTATATCATAAATTGTTTGAAATTGTCGCAAATACTAAATAACAAATAGTTTGTTATTAAGTGTACTTAATATGTGTTTATTAATTAACTAGTTTTCTATTTGTCTATGCTCTATAAGGGCTTTAAACTATGTTTAAGGTGCAGCGGGCAAATGAAGAAGGATCAACTAATGACGAATAACTAGCATCATCTTCCTATCCTTTATTTTAAGATTATTTAGATTAATCTTAATTGTGCCTTTTTATTAAGACGTGAGGTCTCGAACCCCATTCCAACCAATGTCTAAAATATAACCGTTTATGTATGTGCTTTCCCAAAAATATTCATAAATTATAATTTTCTTCATTGCCCTTACATTGCTCATACATTATAATGTTTATTGGTCATCTGTGGCCCATAAATACATATCGCTAGTGTATCGTCATTACTTCTAAACCATTACCCTGATTGAGTTTATATTAACTTTATTATATTATTATTTTTAACATTATGAATACGTTAGGAAAGTGTTACGACCTAAATGAGTTCTGGTATTAAAGTGATCGAAACTGTAGCTTTCTGATATTTGCCAATAATTTAACACACACATCAACATTTTTTAATAGACGTAAGCCCCTCATTTGGAAGAATGATTTAGCCTACTATACCACTCTGGTCAGAAAGTTTGGTATTTTTTAATGTAAGACCCTGCCAAAATGACTCTACTCTGCCTGATGAAAAGCATAAGCAGAATCCAAGAGTGGTGGTCATCATACTCATTGCGAATACAGATAATGCAGCATGACGACCCACAATATGGCGGCCTAGTGTTGCTTCTGCATCATTGGGTCACCGGTGTCACTCACCGACCAAACGCGACAGCAAGAACGCTGTAATTTTACGTTGATTTTCTGTGCGAGGGTAGTACCACCCCGGTCGTACCGGCCTGTTCGTGCTGCAATCAGCGTGGCTCTACTACCTATAATATACTATCTGACCCGGCCACGCGTTGCTGTGGTTGTCAAATAATAACAGACAAATAATTAGCAATAAATTAAAATTGCGACTATAATTTGAGATTTAAACTATCCTATCTCTCAAGTTGGATCGAACTGCACATGGTGTGCGAATTTTATTATAATCGGTTAAGTGGTTTAGGAGTCCATTGAGGACAAACATTGTGACACGAGATTTATATATATTAAGATATGGTATAGGGTTTGTTTTAAGTTTGCCTTTTAGTTGCAGTGATGTTGTTTTACGTAGTTAGTTTCGTTAGTCGCTTTTTACACTCGTGAATGAATAGGGAAGGTGAAACTCTGCATTCTAAATCTCTCACCACATGGAATACAATTTAACAACATTAAAAGAAAGCTAACATGACGGTAAAAAAATAAATTACCTTTTGTATTCAGGATTTTTCTGTCTCTAACCTTTTCAGCACTGAATCAATCACATTTCTGTTTGTCATCTTACTGCCTTTCTTTCTATTTTTATTTTATTATATTTAGGGTCTGCGAAGTGTAGAAAGGGTTTTCACTAGTTTGTCTTATGTCCACCGCCTGTATCGGTATTATTCGTTATCTAACAGAAATGTAAGAAAACTGAAGAACTTATGAGAGAACTTGGGTAAAAGCAACCGTAGCCGTAAATCTCGAGTTCTAGCAGTTATATCAGCTTTAACAGTCTAATATTTGCAGAGCTTAAGAGCTCATGGTTGGAATTGCACCTAGCTTGAAATATATTACATGAGCTAAGATGCTTTAAAGTAAATTAAAAATAAAACTAATTTAACAGTTCCACCAGCACATAAAAGCAACTTACCACCTTTATTACAGAGATAGCCTTTAGCGCTTGGACCAGAGCGATAAGAGCCGTGTACCACTTGCAAACTCTTAATGACTTAATCCTGGACGCAGTAACTTTAATAACAGTAAATTTGATATCTTGTGTACTTGTTTTAAAAAAATAATTAGCTAAAGTGCTATTTCCAATTATATAAATCCATACTAATATTATACATGAAAAATTAACTCTGCCTGTCACGCTACCGCTGCTCTGATTTAGCCGACAAACACGCGGGCGGAGCCATCGGCAAAAGCTAGTCTTATATGTAAATGAATTGCTGTTCGTTTGTCTCACTAAAACTCTGGAACTACTGGACGCATCTCCATACTTTTGGTCTTCAATTATTTGGTAAAAGTTTAAACGGTAAAAAGAAAAAAAAAGACTATTCAAATGTCACGCGGACACAGCGTGCATAGCTAGTACTTAATACAAAGATGAAATAAGACGAAATTAAATTTCTGGCTCACACTTTCCAGTAAACCAGATCTTGTAATAGATATCTAAATATTCATTATTTTTCAAAATTATAGTCTAAAGTATTATATGTTTCTAATGATTTATTTTTTTAAATATATAATTTCTTGTCCTGACTGACTGACCGTTTCTTCAACGCTAATCATAAACCACTGGGCCTATAAACTTGAAAATTTGGCAGTATATATTGTTAGTCGCTTCAAAAGTGAAAGTAAATCTGACAAGACTCATGATCAAATTATATTTAGATAAAAAAATTAGACTAATAAATGTTCTTGAATAAAAGTGGCAACATTAGCGTTAATTTCCATCACACAGAGTGTCGGTCGCTTGGTGAACAAAAGTAATTTTTCACCCGACCGCTTACACGAGGAATTTTCGATACACTATTGAGAAACGAGAACAAATAAAATCTCTTTTTGGTACGTTATTTATTGCCTTCAGCTATTTAAACTCTGTAATAAAAGATGGTAGAATTCAGTGATTAAGATTTTTTTATGTGTGAGCCTGCCAAAGTAACTCTACTCGGCCTTAATTATTTATTTATTATACACTTTATGAACTTTGTAAATTGGCGGACGATACGGAAGATAATGCCCAAGGCATTCTCTTCCAGTCAACCTTAGGGTGGTGTAAAAATCTAGTAGGTAGTGTAAGTCTGTGCACCTCAGGGTTACATAATAAGTGAGAAATATATGTATCATACATGGCCTTAAACATACATATATAGACAAAAGACATATACAATAAATACGACATAAAACATATAAATTTACATAAACATATATACACACACATATATTTCTAGGTATAATATCCGTACACTATGATAACTTGATTTAAGGTGTATCAATTATCGATTTGATTGGTCTGCCATTACGTTGAAAAGGAGATAATGTACCTTCTTTTTGAACGTACAAAGGTTTGTGGACATCCTGTTTCAAGCGGGAGAGCTTCCAAAGTAGTACTGCCTGAACGAAGAGTTCATGAAGTCGGAGTTGTGGTAGGGGCATAAGAGAAAACAGCTTATTTTCTGAGCAAAGGTTTCTATTATGATTAGAGGACAGATAACGGAAGTATGGAGCGAGGTACGTAGATGAAAACGGTGAGTTGAAAATAGGAAGGTAACCATTTCAATTTGGAACGTAAAGCAAACACATGGTCATACTTGCGAAGATTAAATATGTATCGAATGCGGTTATTGAGAAGTCGGTCTAGGTTATTGAGAAGGTCTGCATTCAGGTCGAAATAACATACATCACCATAGTCTATTATTATCTTGTAGCAAGCATGAGCCTAATCCAGGAGTGGTTGTCACTATACTCATTGCAAATGCAGGCAATGCAACAATGCTGCATGGTGACACTATGGTGGCCTATTGAGTTGCTTCTGCATTTTTTTGGGTCTTGTCAAAATTGTAATATTTCATAGCTATCTGCTACAGAAAGCAATCTAGTTATAAACTAAATTGAGCTTGTACTATGAAAACTACAGACTTAATTAATAATTATTAAAAAAGTGGAGTTTTTTTACGCTTGTATTTAAATAATTTTAACTTTTGTGTTAACATTGATCCATGCAGTACATGCATACTTGAAGTACATGCCATATATTGAAAACACTAAAACTCTGAAGCAAATATTTTCTAATATTTGGCGAGAACTGGGAATTGAACACGTGATTTCAGTACAACAGTCGTGTACGCTTCCACTGCGTCACCGAGGCATTTATTGTATTTAATAACAAGTTCTTTGTAATGAATTCAGATAATTTGAAGTCATGAAGTTTATTTTCATTGCGTTCAACTCAATTTGTTCGACTAATTAACAAATTGTGTTTGAATTGGTGACGGTATTCTAATTCTGTACGTTCGTTAGTTAATATTGCTGATTGTATTCTGTTCATTGAGATAGGAAATTAACAGTTTCTTCCTCCGTTATGATCATAGCAGGAATGAAAATGAACATTTCAATATTATTTTAGTAACACTTTATATATGTAA
Source organism: Spilosoma lubricipeda (assembly GCA_905220595.1). NCBI lineage: Eukaryota > Metazoa > Arthropoda > Insecta > Lepidoptera > Erebidae > Spilosoma > Spilosoma lubricipeda. Next base: position 7,816,882 of record HG992295.1, read on the forward strand.
TCATAACTAAATGGGGTTGTTTAATGCACTCTTATTTTTACTATACAGTCTTCTTTTATAAAATAAAAAAAAAATAAGAAACTATTAATTCGCTTTTATTAGCTTCACCTGTATGTATTTATGTATGTAACAAAATCTTTTTACATCATTTTCACCTACTTTTAGGAGTATGATTTTGAAATTTTGCACAGGGGACAGTGTCATGTTCATTGATGAATAATGTAAAAAAATGTAAAATAAATAATAAAAAATGAAATAAAACAGTTTTAAAAACTAAACAAACACGCTTTTGTAAATATACCAAACTAAACAGTAGAAAATAAATAATAATAAAAAATAAAATAAAATAAACTATATTGTACACCAATTGATACAGTTATATTTATAAACTAAACAATATAATAACCATGTACAAATTATAGTTTAATAAATTATTTTTAAAAAAAACTAAAAACGCGCTTTAACAGCAATGGAACTAAAAAGTAGAAAATAATTTTAATACAAAAAGGGTGGGGGGCTTTCTGAAAATATTTCAATAATGTCGCCCCACGCTTTATACATTAAAATTAATTTTTAGTTTTTAGTTAGATTGCTATTAAAGCGTGTTTTTAAACTATAATTTATTATAAGGTACTTTTCAATTCCCAATCCTGGACATTAAATATAATAATACAAAAAATACTATTCAAATAAAATCAATTGTGTAGATAAATAAGCTTGCCTTTCACTTTTAGTGTATTTTGTAGTAATGTTACTTATTAAAAATAGTGAAAAATAATAAAATGGTTTAAAAACAATGAATTCCACTTCTAGTTTGTTTTGTTGATAGATTTTTTTATGTATTTAGAGCCATTTATTGTGACATTTTCACTATTAGGCAAGTCTGTTTTATGTAGAGGAATAATGTGAATCCCTATTTTTAAAGTAATAATGTGAAACCAGCAATTGTAATATCTATTATAATACAATTCATTTGGATCTGTTTAGATGAAAACAATTCGACGCCAACTGGCACCAATAACCTCAAGAATGCTACGAGTATTTTGCATAGTATTGCGGTGAATTGGGGCCACCATCTGTACTTTGAAGAAAACTTTTCTACTAATAAGTTTATATTATGTATAAATACAAAATCCAAATTGATTTGAATTGTAATTTTATTCAATTAAAGATAGAATAACTAAACAAATAATGTTATTAAACGTAGATACTATACAACGGCTCGTGGCTTTTTGATAACCGCATAGGTAAACACATTTCAAAGTTAAACTTACCTACCAAGGTCAGTCTGTGATGGGTGACCATGATTGAGACCTTCCGTGCCTTGGAAAGCCTGTGAAGTCATTGGTCCCGGTTGCTATACGAACAACTTTGGCAATAATTACGGGTAAAACTTCAAAATCACCTAGTACTGTTATGTTACAAGTTAAAGCGCATAGTAGTAGGCTTAAAGCCGCCCCAATGTAATTTGGAAAGAAGTCTCGTATAAATGATAATACTACTAATATTGTAAACGCGAAAGTTTGTAAGTATGGATGGATGGATGGATGTTTGGTACTCTTTCACGTAAAAACTACTGAACGGATTTGGATGAAACTTTACAGTGATATAGCTTATACATCAGAATAACACATAGGCTACTATTTACCGCGATAACCAATATACCGCGAGCAAAAACTAATAAACTAAAAAAACGATTACTAGAACTTCTTAGTGTACCAATGTACGAAAAATGACATAATCATAATAGGATTATGTCAGTGCTCATTTGTCTGGCAGACTTTTACAATAACTTTTTATGAGATAAAACTTGAAATTATTTTCCATTGCTTGGAGTTTAAAAACAAGTTGAAAATATTTGCATTTCTTGAACCTGATATCAGTATAATAAAAGATGAAAATACATTATAAATAAATAAATAAATATTTCGGACATCTAACACACAACGCCATCTAGTCCCAAACTAAGCAGACCTTGTATTATGGGTACTAGACAACTGATACGAATACTTATATACTTTTTTTGTAAATACATACATATTATACATAGAAAACACCCAAACTCCGAAACAAATATTTGCAGATCATACAAACATTTGGTCCGACCCGGGAATCGAACCCGAGACCTCAAGAACAGCAGTCGCGTACGCTACCACTGCGCCACCGAGGCAGTTACACATGATTACATGATCTTATAACTGACGTTGGTAACATGTGTGTGGTGAGGTCTCAAATGGCTCAAAATTCCAGCCAAAGTAGCAGTGTTTGTATGTTCGTTACTTCTGCACGCTCGAACAGCTGGGATTAATTTTAGAAAATTTAGCATAGAGGTAGTGGACGCCCTGGATTAACATAAAGGCTAATTTATAACCCGGACAAAAATCTAGTGTTTCCTTAGGATGACCAAAGGACTGCCTCGTTGGTGCAGTGGGAGCGTACGCGTCTGCTGTGCATAAGGTCTCGGGTTTCATTCCCGGGTCGGACCAAATGTTTGTATAATCTACAAATATTTGTGTCGGAGTTTGAGTGTTTCTATGTGTAATATGTATGAATTTACACAAAAAAAAATATTTTTGTATTAATATCAGTTGTCTAGTACCCATAACACAAGCTCTGCTTAGCTTGGGACTTGGACTAGATGGCATTGTGTGTTAGATGTCCGAAATAATTAATTATTTATTTATTTAGAATTTAAATAATAAAGGTAAAAATCACACAATCACACTAAGGGAGCAATATTAATGAAGGAAAACATCAATGCAAGAACAAGGACTGGTTGAAAAGAGGGCTATACATACCCGTCTGGCTGACGTGGCAAAATGTCACATCCTTCTTTCTAAGGAGAAGCCTATGTCCAGCAGTGGACTTTTAAAGGCTATTGAGGAAGATTGATGTTAGCTGACATTGGTAATCTGTGTGTATATGAAATTAATGGTCAGAAGCGGCTCAAAACTCTAGGTAGAATTGTAGTGTGTTTGTATAGTTGTTACTTCTTCACGCTCAAACGGCCGGGATCAATTTAAAAAATGGTATGAGGTATAAGAATAGCCTGGATTAACATATAGGCTACTTTATATCCTGAAAAAATATAGTGTCTCCATGGCATGAGCAAAGAATCGAAACATAAACATAATTAGATTCCTTTTTGAAAAACCTCTGGTAACGCTTCAAGGTAGTAGAGCCTCACTGATTTCTGCAAGAAAAGGCTGGCTCGACCGGGACGGTACTATCCTCGCATAGAAAATCAAATGACAGTGTTCGTGCTGTGTGCACGGCGAGTGCGAGACCAGAGGCCAATGATGTAGAAGCATCGTGTGTGTTGGTCAACATGCGGCATTGCCTGCATTCGCAATGAGTATGGTGACCACCACTCTTGGATTCTGCTAATGCTTTTCATCAGGAACAGATGAGTCATTGTGGCAAATACATACAAAAAAATCGAATATATATATTTCGACAGATATAAAGAAAATAACGAACTAATAAAGGCTCAAGACATGGCTTAAGGCACAAGCCATTAAAACATCACACGCTTTGGCAGCCAATATTGAGTATGATAAACATACAATCCGGGTAGTTTAAGCGTATGCAGTATCAGTCTGTGGTGTCATTAATTCAATCAAGCCGTTAAATTGATGCTAGCACGAATGAATGAACACGAGCTGTTCAAGTGATTAATTGAGCATTTTTTGTTTGGTTTTGCTTGGATTCTCACAGTTAGTCACACGAATCATTGTTTGATTATGTATAAAATGTTGACTAAAAATAAATAAAAATTGAAAATGTAGGTTTACATAGATCTTATTGATGTTATAATAATATGACTTTATTTACAGGGTGACCCATAAAGGTAATTCCAATTCGAGCCATGTAATGAGTTACTTCGTTATTACATTGCTCAGATTTAAATAAATCGTGTGTTGTGATTATATAATAAATTAACGGTATAATAATACAATAATATTGCTGTCTCTTGAACGGATCGACGAGCAGTGGGAACCTGCTCTTAGATCATCATATATTTGATTTGGTGTTAAATAATTAGCAGATATCTACCATCGTGCCCCCCTGTAACATTGAAATCTAGAACATCGTAAGAAAATTTAATTTTTATATTATTACTATTTTACTTTATAATTAGACGACGACTACAAGGAATCAATCGTAACTCTGAAAGTAAATTAGGCCATATTTTGATTAGTATCTCATGTTATGCTTAAAAAACTCTATCTATTATGTTACTATTGAAAGGTAGATTCATATCCCATACATTTGAAACTCGCACTCTTTTACTGAGATGTTTTCCTCCACCCTAAATGTATTACGTCACCTATGATTTTGTTTTCATGCGTAGAAAATGTTTTTGTAGTTTTCGTTACAAACTGTTCGCCATCACTAGTAGTTCGAATCTCAAAGTCTTACTTAAACACATAAAAGCTTTTATATATAAGTTGTCGACGAAAAAGAAATATAAAAACTGCGTGTGATACAAAGAAAAACGGGGCTGTTGCCATTACGCTGCTTGTATTGAAAATAAAATCGTATTTTGCAACCATTCACGTGTTAAATTTATACTGATACAACGAGTAAAATAACATGTAAGTAAGACTAGAAGTTTCTTTTAAGTAACTTGTCTTACAAGAATTTGAATATAAGAAGAAGGAGACTTTGTTAGACGAAATTTACGTAAAGAGTTCTCAATTATCTAGAAAATTGTATGTGATATATATTTATATTCACAAAAATAAACGTGACAAGAGTCTAAGAGCGCTGCTCAGTATAAAGGAAGTGTGTTAAATTGACTATTTAAATACTCATTGGATTGAAATAATTGAAATTATTGGACTTGACTGGACTCGTTGGTCTAGCGGCTGGCGTGTGTTGATCATGAGGTCTCGGGATCGATTCCCGGGTCGAACCAAATGTTTGTACGATCTACAAATATTTGTTTCGGAGTTTGGGTATTTTCTATGTATGTATGTATTTACAAAAAAAAAGTATATATGTATTTATATCAGTTGTCTAGTATCCATAACATAAGCTCTGCTTAGCTTGGAACTAGATGGCGTTGTGTATTAGATGTCCGATGTTTATTTATTTTATTAATTGCATCAATTTAAAAATACTTACATTATCTCGCTTTAAGAGTACTTAAAATTAAAATGGTCAGCTTCGGAGTTCATAGTGTTGGCATATCGAGCGAAGTCCAATTTGGCGGTCACCCACAAAGTCGGATCGAATTAGATTCCAAGAAGCTTGGTGCACTGAACAGAGTAAGACAGTATTTCATCCCGGCTCACCGCTTGTAACTTTATAAGGTAAAAGTTTTGCTGCAACTTTACTGTCATTTCTTTCTAGGGGCACTTACTACCAAATTTTCCCTTTGAGCCACATTCAATGGCACAAATCATGGGTTTTAAGATTTATGAAATTGATCTGTGGAGTAAATTGTGTATCCGGCACAATACGACTTCCAAACCTTTAAAATAAGAGTGTTTTTTAGTTCAGATATCGACGATGCATTTGTGATCCCGAGTTGCGAGTTTTAATTAGCGATAGTAGTCAATTTCCATCAAGTGATCCGTTTATTCATTTTCCCCATATATTATTAAAAAAAAACTAATTTGATGCCAAATATATAATTATAGAAACCACTGTCTTTTATCTTTAACTTGTCAAATTTACGTATAAGCAATTTGTGTTACTTACTCAGTATGTGGACTGCCATTATTGCGATTATGTGGCTTGGCATGGTGTATAAAAAGTTTCTATTATGAATTTGTGGAATGTTCTGCCAATTCTCTATGATATATTCTCTCTCTGGGTTGTATTATATCTATGCGTTGGTGTTTGGTTATTTAGTTTGGAACTAAGTGTGGTCGAATCGAAAACTCTTAAAAGCATAAAATTCAATTAAAATCTATAAAAATGTTGCTCCTATATTATATCAAAGTCCAAACCGTCCCAACCCCTTCTCCTTATTCACTATCACTTTTGAAAACCTATCTCTGTTTCACTAACATTAAAGTAAGAGAATTGTTACTAAGAAATAGGGACGAAATCCGTTTTAAACTATTATTATTATTATTCTATAAACCTAAAGATGAAAATTTAGTTCTGTCTCTTAAGTGTTGCATTGTGTCATTAATTAAGTTATAAGCGATTCAAGTCCAGTTTCTGACTTCAAGATTTTGCTTGGAAGCCTTTATGTTTTATTACAGAACTCCGTGAGTGTTCCGAGGAAGTTTAGATATTATATTACACAAGATTTTGTAAGAAATTACAGAACTTATGGTAAGTTCAAGTTTAGTTCAGAACGCTGCAGTCTTGCACGGATGTGCTTTTAATTTTGGTTTAATTAAGGCAACTGAAAATGACAGTAATGCTGTCAGGGAACTTTGCCCCAAATATTACTTAAGAAAAAAATGTTTGTAATAATTAGTATCTGTAAAGGAAGTTCATTAATTTATTTAGCTTCAATAAAACAAATGACTGCTAAGTTGTGACTTAGCAGTCATTTGTTTTATTCCTATCCATGACAAATATTATGTGATGAGTACCTACATTTGGTTTGTGTGTGGGTGTGATTTGTCTTTGATATATAATATGCCTTTAGAAATATATAAATATGTTTATGAGCGGCCTGGTTACCCTAGCATGATTATCAACAACTCATATCGTTCCAATGGTGGGCCCGGGTCTCCTCTCAAGAGGCCGTACGTCCCTACGGTGGCCGAAGGCACGTTAAGAACTGGCAAGCCAACGTTCTAGCTACATAATCTTGCCTTTAGATGTTTTTAAGCCCGCCAAAGGCATCCAACTAAGCTTCACGACTGTTATCGTATGATAACAACCTGGACCGAATGATTAACATGACCTTCCGAATCACGGAGACGCTCATGTTATCATGCCACCAGCACTCACCTATCCAAGTATTGACCACGCCGTCGTTGCTTACCCTCGGTGATTGTTTCTAATCAACGAGTGCAACTGGGCTATGAGGGCCTCATAGCATAGACGCTGCCTAGCTTGTGCACAGATTGATGGGTGTGAGATGAATGACGCTATTATTTATTTTATTTATGTTTTATTTTCTACTCTTTATTCGTTTGGTTACTGTATAGAAGACTTTAGATAATATGATATGATTATTATGGGTATTCATTAATTTAAAAATGAATACCAGCTGCAGCGGTAGTTTTTACCCGACCATGAAATAACCGTATAAACAATCACTATGGAAGTTTTCTGACAAAAAGGTTTAAAATCTAAAAATATTTATTATAAAACCATTGAAAGGTTCAGGGTATGAAAAACGATGTTTTAATAGCAGCGTATGCCAGTTTTTGTTACGGCTGAATGTGGATGCGACGAGGGTAAAACAAAGCTCTGACAGACATCCAGTTAAATATTGCGCGTTGCCCGCTAAACAAAACAAGGATCGTAAAAACAATGAATGAAGATAAATGACTGAAGAATGTACATGTGTTTGTTTGCAAGGTCATGTTCAACTCTGTGTTCACAGCCTAGCAATTCAGTGGTCTTTGGTCATATGTAACACAAACACAACAGATAAATGCCAACATTTAATGACGCCTTTAGAAGAGGTCCTTTCAAGATGCAGTAGCATCTCAATAGGCTGCCATATTGTGACCTGGCTGTGTGGCTGTTGCATTGTCTGAATTCGCATTTAGTATGGTACTCTTGGATTCTGCTTGTGGTTTTCATCAGGCAGAATAGAGTAACATGCTCATATATATTTTAACCAACTTCAAAATATACAAAAAAATTACAACTTTCGACTGGGTGAACCGGTTTTAATGATTTCTTAATTGAAAACTGGTGCTTCCCCTGTGGTCCAAATTCAGCTTGGTCTAGTTCTTGAAATCGTTTTTTTAATATTATTAGTTTGGACGTTTACATATTGATACATAGTGATATCACACGCATACAGAAAACAATTACTTTGCTTCCTTTTCATAGACTGAGGAAATACTCATCTTCCTGATTTTAAGGGGGATTTTAAAGGGGAAGTCAATGCAATTGCACCTCTAGACAGGTTTGAATGGATGGAGGTAGTCACTTGTGGTTACTTCAGTGCTATTCTTGGTTGCCAATAAACCGACAATCCCTCCCCGCACAGTGCGTGGTTCGACTCCACTTGCGTTTGACTTGTCCTTAGACGTATTTAACATTATATTTATATATATATATATATATATTATTATATATTATATTTCCATTTGCTCTAGCAGTTCATATAAAAAAGCTAAAGGTAGTAGAGCCACGCTGATTTCAGCACGAACGGGCAGGCTTAACGAAAATGACAGCGTTCGTGCTGTCGTGTTTCGTTGATGAGTGCGGGACCGGAGGACCAAAGATGCAGAAGCATCACTAGGCCGCCATGATTTGGGTCTCTCAATATGAAATAAGGAAGGAACTTGAGGCAAGACATAGGCTTTTATATATCGCGACAACATAGACGTAGGCGCAGCCGCGTGCAAAAGTCTCTACCGCTTAAATTAATTTTATAAAACTACACATTAGCCACCTCTAATATTGATTGAATTGTTTCGCCAGACTAGTTGTTACTATAATTTATTATTAAAGCTTACTTTCTAATAACAAAACACTCAACATCCTACATACAACGACAATGGTAACTAATGTTGGTAACACTGAAATACGCAAACTTGCCAGTACTGCTAACACGCGGAGTCCGACCGGAACCGGAAGCTTGTCGAGCTACGCAAATGTAAACTAACGTAACTACGTCGTATTGTACAGGATGTCAAGTAAACGTTTAGTGAAAGTTTCATATACTTAGGATAAAAGCTCCATTAATTATTTAGACAGCTTAAATAGAAAATGGAAATTCTAACTTGTGACAGAATTTTTTTTTCGCATTTATACTTTTTCTATTTCCATATACTTTTTTTATGAAAATGGGAGCAGACGAGCAGATAGGTCACCTAAATAGAAGTCTCATTCCGTAGAATAATACCACCAAACATAACGCAACACAGGAGTCAAAAAGACGTTGCCGGCCTTTGAGACGGTTTCATACTCTTTTTTGTCCGTCTAAGGCGAAGCCAAAAGGGTGGGTAATAGTTTTGGCAGTCTATATATGTGTTTATATATCCTATATATATATATCCCACCATTCCACCGTACCAAAACTTCTGAACCGATTTTAACGAATCAGGTGTCATGAAATAGATTCTTAATTACAGCCCGGATAATATAGGCTATATGAATTTTATCTATAGTTTTTACGTCGGGTTTTTATTTTAAATTTTTCTTCTTTGATGGTTGATTGATCGTGTTGATACAAAAATACAGCAGACCTCAAATATGTTCCTTCAATTGATTGTGAAAGTTGGTGGTTCCTCAAAAGGGCACAGTCGTGAAGTGAAAATTATTTAATAAGTAATAAGGAACAGAAGCAAAAAGTTGTGCCTACAAATAAACAATGTTTCTGCTAAAACAATTGTTACCGTGGGATAGCCACGCTTCGGCATGAATGGGCTGGCTCGACCGGAGTGATACCACGGCCTCACAGAAAACTGGTGTGAAACAGCACTTGCGCTGTGTTTCGCCGAGTGAGTGAAGATACCGGGTGCCCATAACCCAACCCCTCGCCCACCCTCCTCCATATTCCCCAAAGGCCGGCAACGCACTTATGACGTGTTGCGAGTGTCGATGGGCGGTTTTAATTGCTTACCATCAGGCGATACATCTGTTCGTTTGCCGCCTATTCCATAAAAAAGACTTACCTAAAATTCTACACTTGCATTTATAGCAAACCTACGATAGCATTAATAGATACCGACCTAAGATCTACTTCTTTACAGCTCACAGCAATGTTTTCTCAAACTTTATTGGTGCTGCAACCTATATTTATTACAGGCCTCAGCCAACAATACAATAGCCGGTAACGAATCGTATAGATGGCAATTGCAAGCGTTCATTATTAAACAGTTTTAAAACAATAGCCCAGGATGTAGTGCTGAGGTAGATTGTAATGACGGGGGTGATCAAACACTTTCAACAAAGAAAGGGGTACGTCGCATAGATTCGTGCGCCTTCGTAATCAAGGCGTTGAGGAAATAGGTGATTATTCGCCTTAGAATAAATATAGTTGCCTAATGGAGGGTAGCATTGATAAAGTGCAGTTCACTCACTTAAATCAGTAAAGTGTTTTCGGCGTTTTAACAAGAATCTGATTGGTAGCATTGCCACGTTGAATGCAATGCTAATTCTCTGTGTTAGAAAAGGCCGGCCTTCTGGTCACGAGAAGCGTCAGTCAGTTGCTTAGCTAGTTCATTTATCTTAATCATCGAATACTTTTAATTGTCAAGAAAGTCTTTAGTACCAACATAGGAAAAGATGTGGAGTTGATAGATATACTACAAATTACTTTCGAAACAAAAAAAACAATATTACGTACGGATAAGCTGTTGAATTAGTACCATAGCCTCTTTAGGAGATCCTCGTTAAATAGATATAAACTGTATCTTGTACCATAATCCATACTTCCATACTAGTATTACAAATTATGTCTGTCTGTTACGCTTTTCCGCTAAAACTCTGCACTAATATTAACAAAATCTGGTATGGAGATACTTTGATTTTTGAGGAACGACATAGGCTATTCTTTACCATAATAACCGACATACACGCGGGTGAAACCGCGGGCAAAAGTTTGTCTTAGATGTAATAGCGATAGTTTCATGGAAATACTCAAAAACAGGATTCCGACGCACTTATGGTAAAATGTAACTATAATTTGCATGTAGAGAACCCCTTTTTGCGCCGAGAGGGTATTTAAAGGTTAATGGCGTAACTCTATATTATAAGATTAACAGAGGTTCTTGATACAGAAACATTATAGTTAGTATAAGACTGTTAAAATAATGACTTAGTTTCATATTAGAGTAAAATACGACTAAATAAAGTATATGAGTATTTTATATTATAAACTTCTTTGACAATATGAAATTCTTGTGACAGTAAAATTAATTTGTGGTTAATTAAAGATGTTCTAACCTAAAATAACTCTATGGCCATTGAACGACCTACTGTAAAACCGATCAATCAGGGACAGTTGGCAATGTGACGCCCGAAAGTAGTATATCACAGTTGACAATCTATCGATAGTTTGCAATCTCGTTAGGTAGATTATAATCTAACGGTTTTTACAATCTTAAAGTGACATGTATAACTAGTTTAGCCCCGGCTAACCATGGTTGTTGTTGTACCTTTATAACAACAACTGCGAAAACGTCGCGGAGCAAAGTTTTTCTAAAAAAAGTTGCTTAAGTTACTTCTTATATCATCAAATATCTAACAGTGAAATCCCGTAAAAATCCCGTTTATGAAATTAGCTGGAACAAACAGGCAGACATACAGACAGAAAAAAAATGTTTTTTGATAAGTACCTTATATCGGCATGTATCGGCATGAATGAGCCGGCTCGACCGGAGTGATACCATGGCCTCACATAAAACCGGTGTGTAATAGCGCCTGCGCTGTTTCACCGAGTGACTGAGGAAACCGTAGGCCCGTACCCCAACCCCTCCCCACATCCCTTTCCTCATCCCCGGAAGGTCGTCAAGGTACTTGTGACGCCTCTGGTGGGCGGCGGTAATCGCTTACCATCAGGTGATACGTCGACAATACTTTTTAAAGCGAATAATTTTGTGATTTAATTCATGGTGTATTTTATGCCTTTTTATTGTCTTAGCTAACACTTTGTAGTAAAGTATGTTTAATCCTGGATTATATATGTCTACTTTCACAATGCGTTATTGTTTCATAACTAATGTATCATACGAAAGTGAGTTATTTCTTTATTATTTACACTTCCACACCTACCCAAACGATTATAGCAGAGGTACAGAAAAGGTTAGGTTTACCGAGGGCACCCGAAGTAATTAATAACATAATTTTATACTAATTTCTGCTTAATGCCAGTGAAACTTTCGGCTTCAGTTAATGTTATGTATTCAAAATAATGAAGCTTAGTTGTAATTATGCTTATATATTTAGTTTTATTTAAGTTTATGTATCAGTGTTCTATTGAGTTTTTCTGGTTGAAATAAATGCTTAGTGGCAGCTCTCCCCGGTCGTGTCGGATAACCGTCCCATCGGATTATGAGAGTGTGGAAACAGAGAGTGCACCTGTCTTTGCGCACACTTGTGCACTGATATAACATCTCGTGCATAGTTGGCTGGTCTCCGTTGAGACTGGCCGCGGTGGCCAAATCAGCTAGGAGAACATCATCATCATCATTCAGCAGTCTTGCTACCGTGGTACAGACTAATGACTAGTTTGGGATAAGATGGCCGTGTGTGTGATGTATGTACCGTAAATTACTTGTTCGAAGCGATTCAAGTTGCTTTTACCGGAATTGACTACCTCGGTGGCCCAGTGGTAGCGTAAGCGACTGCTGTGCTTGAGGTCTTGGGTTCGATTCCCGGGTCGGATCAAATGTTTGTATGGCCTGCAAATATTTGTTTTGGAGTTTGGGTGTTTTCTATGTATAATATGTATGTATTAACAAAAAAAGTATATATGTATTTATATCAGTTGTCTTGTACCCATATCACAACCTCTGCTTATCATGTTGTGTGTTAGATGTCCGAAATATTTAAAAATTTAAAAAAATCAGTAGGTCCCGTATGTTTTTTTATTTATTAGCATTGCCTCGGTCAAGTTTCTTTCTCTTCGATAATAAATAATACTACCATAGTAAATACTTAGATAATAATTCAGAAGACTCTTCTTTTTTACAGACTTACTGTTATCTCTACCCTATACTTAAATATTTACAATTTAGAGACAAGTTAAGTACAGGCCATAAGCTGGCCGGCGTTTTTTATTACCTTAAATTGAAGAGTTTATTCACAGACACAGGCGATTGAAATCTAAACTGTTTTAGTCCACAATGTGCATCTAACATCAGATCAATGTTCTACCCTATCTAAGAGTAAAGACATCCGAAGGTCATTGACTGAGGCACCGTTTGTGTCTGATAGCTATTTTTAAACGACTTCAAAGGGAGGTTCCTAATTTAGTCAGATTTGTGTTCCTCAAACAAGACATTTAGTAAATTGCCAAGTTGAAGAATTTGTATTTTTATGTACCTAGAAAGATAAACAGGAATACTCTAAGCTTACAGTGTTTTTATTATACGTATTATACGAATGTCTGAATTAAAAATATTTTGTTTCTTTTGAACTTGTATATCATTCCATTCCTTTCAACTTTTATAATTTACTAGCTGACCCACGCAACCTCGTTTATGTCTCTTTTTGCCCATAGCATAATACTTTTCCTCCGTTTTTGTACATTCGTCATTGGTGCTTTGCTCCTGTAAATCTTAGCGTTATGATATATGGCTTTCCTTATAAATGGGCTATCATACGCTAAAATAATTTTTCAATCGGACCAGTTGCTCCTGAGATTAGCGGGTCCAAACTTATCAAAAAACAGTGGTATGAGTAACATAACCACGATGACAGTTTGCTTTTCAAATTCATATCAATCAACAGCCTTTTATAGTCCACTGCTGGACACAAACCTCTCATTAGAAATACTTTCTTCTACTATACCACGCTGGCTAGACGGTTTGGCATACGGCTTGTGTCAAGTTTTCCTCCTACCTGTTCAGTGCTATTCTGCTTCGTAGTTTTTTTTTATGGTATAGTTGGCAAACGAGCAGACGTATCACCTGATGGTAAGTGATTACCGCCGCCCATAGACACCCGCAAAACCAGAGGCGTCACAAGTGCGTTGCCGACTTTTGGGGGATGGGGAAAGGAATGTGGGGAGGGGTTGGGGTATGGGCCTCCGGTATCCTCAATCACTCCGTGAAACACAGCGTAAGCGCTGTTTCACACCGGTTTTCTGTGAGGCCGTGGTATCACTTCGGTCGAGCCGGCCCATTCATGCCGAAGTGTGGCTCTCCCACGACAAGTTTGCTTCATTAGTCGGCTCTTTCGACACCCACGGGATGAATGGTGGTGATGTCGCTTCGTGTTCTTAACCAGTCACCACACGTACAGTTTTATCAAACTACATAAGCAAATTAGTAAATTATTTTCCTTCATTTTCTTGAACGTTTTGCAATGCATATTAACAAAGATTCAATAATATATGTGAATGGACTGTAAACGGAATGTGAAAAAAGATTTAAATATTCTTTAGGAATCACACATCGTTATATTAAAATTTTCTGTTCGTGTGTATGCGACTAAAGTCCTCCTAAACGACTGAACCGATTTTATTGATTTTTTTGTGTCTATTTCTGAGGATTCGAGAATGGTTTAGATTCACAATTCGGTAAAAAAATTAAAATATTTATTTGATTCGATCCGTTGCGTTACCTACGGATGAAGTTATACCGCGGGGTTCCTATAGTTTTAAACATCATAAAATTTTACCACGCATTGAATAAATTAATCGCTATGCTTAATTTAAATATTGGTGGCGAAGTGTGTCAGGTGTATAAATATTTATTTGTAATCCAACTGCCTTTAATTATACACTGCTGAACCTCTAATTAGAAAGAAGTTTTTTTATTTGTTTTTTCTTAATATTTTTTTTTAATTTATTTTGCTTGAATAACATAATAGCAAAAGCACCACAATAACTTCAATGTTACACAATTAATAGAAAATGTTAAAGTAATGATCTGGATATTTAAGACAAAACATATGAATGTCTTTGCCTCATTTCTTTGCACAAAGCTTCATTATTTGTAAATTGGTGCGTCATTTACCCAAACTATTTCACTTATGGAATTCCACTATATCCTTTGTGTTTTTAAATTTGTGTTTTTATTCATCCATATGGAGCCCTAAGCTAATTGTATCTCTTGTACAATTAGCTTAGGGCTCCATATGGATGAATAATTTATTTATAATTTGCTCCTCATTGCACACCTATCGTGAGATAATTTCTAGTGATGGGATCCATAATAAAAATTGATTACAAATTTATATCTGTCTGCAAGTTTCAGTTAAGAACTTTAAACAAAAAACCAACTCAAGCTAAATAAAACCGTTTAAAAATATACATTCCATTACTAGACACTACAGTAGTTGTTAAAAGAGGTACAAAAATTAATATTTTTTAACCGACTTCAGAAAAGGAGAAGGTTCTCAAATAAACTGTTTTTTTTTATATTTGTTAACTCAGAGCTTTCGAATAGGTGAACCGATTTTGATGAATCTTCATTTCATTTTTCATTCGAAAGCTGGGGCTTCCCATATGGTCCCATTTCAATTTTGTACAGTTCTCCAGACTTCTTTTTTAAATCTTAACATAACAAATTTTAATATTTAGTTTAGGAACAGGTTATTATAATATTACTTGTTGACTCAGTAAACTTCGAACCGCCATATTTAAATATCTGTCACAGCTTCTCACAGGCAGTGTAAAGTCGCGGACAAAAAAAAACAATTTTCTCATTATCTTTCAATTTTTCTTGTATACAAACCTTGCCCTAACAGTAAAGAAAACATAAAAAAAAACAATTTGGTGCAGCCATTCGAAAGTCATGCGCGTACATACATTTCGGCGACGGAGTGGAATTGTTAAGGTGTTAAAAAAATTGGCATCAAAAGAAAAATACTACAAAAGACGCACAAACTTGTAGGATTGTTCTCGAATGTATAGCAGGTCGCGGGGTAGTGGCATTTAAGTCCAAATCCGTGGGCGGTGTTATCAGTAAATCTGTGGCTGTGCGTGGTTTGACCCTAATATATTTCAAGTCCCCTAAATAAACAGCGATGGGATCACAGCCCTTATTAGAACTAATGTCTTGTAAAATGACTAGATACACAAGACAAATCCAGTTGGCGTTCGGCCATAGAATCAATACCATTTGACCTTGAATTACTTTTAAAAATCTCCTTTTTGCTGAACGAAAAGTCAAGAAGTTCTTTTAGGCTATTAGTTTCGTTTCGTTTCGTATAGTGCGTATAGTATCGCAAATTATACTAATGGCTAGTTATGGCACATGTTAATGACTATATTTAAAAGGCTATATTGTTTCCCCAAATTAATCTAACTGATGACATTTAAATTCTAAGTCTTCGCTTATAAGATAAAGTTTTTTTTATTTTCTGTTTTTTTTACCTTAATTCAGAAAATATTACTCAGACAATTTAATGTAAACGATTAAACATTGAATTACACAGTTAATTTATTACATAATATTATTTAGTTTTTCCAAAATAATTTCTAGTTCGACTATTGTCTGTGGAAATGTAATTTCTTTACATATTTCAAGGAGACAAAAAGTTAGCGCAAAGTGGTACGGAAACACTTGTGCTGGTAGTGATTTCCAGGTTTTAGTTTTTCATAAGCAACTTTTATTTAAGTGTTTCATTACATATTACTTAATTCATGATAAAATATTGCCACAAATATTACCTTTTTAAATTTTAAGAACGTGAAAGTATGCAACATGTTGAATTAATTGAGGTTTAAATTACTATATACCTTTATTATTACTATTACTTTATTACTACTATTATACTATTATTACTATATATTAATTTAATTATTACCAAGAATATACAGAGTAATTTGTGTCGCTTGATGTCACAGAATAGAGAGAGACAGCTCTATATTAGAGCACGCAACTGCACAAATAGGTGCGAAATTAAAAAATAGAATATTACATTCAACACAATGGGAAATTGTTGCTGTTTTCAGTGTTTCCAACTGTTTGCAACACTTCAGAAAATCACCAACTTTTGTTTCCATTTTGTCTACACCGAGTCATCATCAATTTGAAAGACATTTGAACAAAGCGTCTCTACAGAGCCAATAAATATTTGCAACAAGCGTATTATTTACTTTTGATGTTTACCGCCATAAACAGAAATACGGTTCCCAACATTTGTTGTCAATTTTTGTTGTCAACACAAGGAAATATGTAATTTCCTTGTGTTGACAACAAAAATTGTCAAAAACTTTTGTCACCAACACTTGTTGACAACACAAAAGTTGCCAACTTTTGTTCGCTGGAGACTCGGCTTAATGTCAATTGGATGGATCATTGTTTTTCTCAACACATGTTGGTTTTTAAAAATTAAATTATGAATCATTATCGGTAAATAATTATCATAACTAACATTTAATCAAAGAATGCGTATATTGTGTGTCCCTTACAATAGATAAGCTTTTATTACCCAACATTGTACCATAAGAGAAATACCGCTGATTACCCCAGTACTCTGTCAGAGTTTGTGTGTATTTATACCCAAAAAAGCCTAGTTAAACAACTGTTTACAGAGGTACTTACACTGACACAATGCTTGGGCATACAATACGACTGACAATTACTAATTCGGTCCTTCAACTTGAAACAAGATTAAATATTTGTACTGTCTACAAATATTTGTGTTAGGTTCCGATATCCAACAATGTTTATTTTATCTTCAACTATATATTCTATCATAATACATATTGACACTTACAGAGGGACAAGGAGTGAACTTTCTGTTAAATAAAAGGTTGAGGGTAGCATTTTTGTTTCTTTTTTAAAGTATGAGACAGTATTACTACAGAGATATTACATTTCACCCATTTACATCCTTTTAATACTCATTGTGAATGCTGAAAATGTAACAGCATGGTGACCGACACCATAGTGACCTAGTGATGCTTCTGCATCATTGGGCCTACGGTCTCGCACCCACAAATGATATTTTAGGTTGATCTTCTGTACGAGGGTAGTACGGCCTTGGCCGAGCCGGCCTGTTGGTGCTGAAATCGCGACTCTTCTACCTTTAAAACATCCATGACACTTTGAGTGCCTAACTCACACACACAACAAATCATTATGCTTATTACACAATTATTTGCACTCGATTGCTATCGAACCTTCTAGGTACATCCAGTTTAAAAAATTACCTTGCTTAACTTAAGTTACTTGGTAAACCAAGTAACTTAAGTTTACTTAGTGTATTGTAACTCGCAATCTTATAAGACTTCTAAAGGATATTAATGCCATGAACTAAAAGTTTATAGTCGCCATGAATTCATGAAGACATCCGAATTTAGATATTATATAATTGTGAAGTCAGATATACATTTTTTACTGCACACAAAATCGCTTTGGCATTATACCTACTTTTATTCGCATTGACAAGAACAATGGATGAGAAAACAATAGGAGTTGTCAAAAATATAAGAGATATGGTATATGGAAATATCTCAACTCATTGACGTTACAAGAATTTGAATATATATAAAACCTAATGACCTGTTGAATTACAGATTAAGCCTTAGCCAAGATGCAAGTTTTTTTATGTCGAATCTCTTTCTATAATTGCTAACGCCTCTATTCTTTTTTTATGAAATAGGGGGCAAACGACGTATCACCTATCGCCTGATGGTAAGCGATTACTGCTGCCTATAGACAACCGCAACACCACAGGCGTCACCAGTGCGTTGCCGAAATTTGGGGGATGTGGCAGGTGTGGAGGGGTTTAACTTTACTAACTTTAACTTTACCCCATATGGGCCTCCGGTATCCTCACTTTCTCGGTGAAACACATTGCAAGTGATATGTCACAGAGTATGCCAATGAAATAACTTCCGTATGAACTCAAATAGCTTATAGTTTTAACTGACTCTAAAAAGGAGTAGGTTCTCAATTCAACCGTATTTTTTTAAATGTTTGTTGCTTTCGAGTGGGTGAACGGATTTTGATAATTCTTTTTTTATTCGAAAGCTGGCTTTCCGTGTGGTCCCATTTCAATTTGATCCAGTTCTTGAAGTCGGTTATTTTTGTTATAAAATTTGTTGATTAAATTGGCGATGTTTTGAAACAAGACCGTGTGAAAAGCACCGACCGACGAGCACGCATGCAGCGATTGATGAATGTAGAGGAAGCAAATAAGTTTTATGAGGACCATAGTAAGTAAGGATCTATTGTATATTATCTCACCCCTTTGGGTAATAAACGTGACTTTATATTATGTTTTGTCACAATCTCAGTTTTATTGCAGAACACCCATTACCGTGATAGGAAACATGACGCACCAGTAAACATAATTTTTCGAATTTATTTATCAACATATTTATATTTCTGATGAAAACTAATCATATTTTCATTAAACTTTTCATGGTTATAGATAATAAATGGGTTGAAAGTTTTTACATTAATGTAGAAAACATATAAGGAATTGAGAATAAATAAAAATGTGTGTAAAACATGCTCACTTGCTTAGACAAAAAACTTTTGTTTAGAACTGTTCTAAGTTTTACATGATGTGGAAACAGTTTTGTTTCCACGGCATCTAAGTCGGCTAAGTTGCCTTTTGTTCCATAAGTGTTGGCCACGAACACTTACACTTTTGAGTACGGCAGGTAGCCGCTGGCTTTTTTACTTTGACTCTTTCATGCTGGACGAAAAATTATACAGTGAAAAAAAATACTTGTTGGCTATTGTTAATAAGTGTATGTATGTAATATTGTATATATACTGATAATATAAAGGTCGTGACACTTCCTATTCTTGGTGCATCTGGTGATGGCTTAGAATACGAAATGTCACCTTGAAATTAATGCAAGCTACGTAGGACATCAATACTTCAAAGAGAAAGAAATCTTAATAGGGTAGACGACACCTTAGTCAAAAAACTAGTTACTTTTTATCATCTGCCAAAACGATAATTTTGTATGAAAAATGTACTAAACACAAACTTGTGACGTCACTGTTTTAGACTACTCAATTGCGCAATATATTTCAATGTTTATTTGATTAAAATTTGTAATAGAAATGAAAAGCTGAATTATATTTGCCGACATGTTTTATAATATTCGTTTTAATGAAATAGATATTGATATTTATTTACGATACAGTCATCTACCATATTGATTTTTACTAATTAATTACTCTTTTAAAAAGACTACTTGTCTTGCAAGATCGGATAATACATGACAATGTTTAAGTACCTAACAATTATGTCTTTGTGAAAGACTGTTGCTTATGTACCTATGTTCCTTTTTTTATGTATGGCCTGCCAAAATGACTACTCTGCCCGATGGAAGGCATAAGCAGAATCCAAGAGAGGTGGTCACCATACTCATGTTAGGAAAACCTGATCACCAGGATCAACTTGAAATGAAACAAACCCTATATCAACTCGTCTGGTTAGCTGTTCAACAGTGGATTGTTCAAAACTGTTGATGAGATGGGATGTGACAGTTTGTGAGTTTGTAAGGAGTAATTTTTGAATCTACTGAATCAATTTAAAAAAATCTTTTACCAATAGAAAACCCGTGAGAAACCACATTATTTGTAAGTGAAATAAGCTAAATATTAACCCGAAGAATTCTCACGGTAAAATCCGACATACATGCGGTCTAGCCAAGAACAAACGCTAGTTTCGCAATATAATTAATATAAGTTATACAAATATATACACTGCTCCCGTCCAAGAACCATAGGACTGCGCTATTAAACTATCAAAAGTTAGCCTAAAGTCATAGACTGCCTCGTTGGTCTCGCGGTTGACGTGTGCGACTGCTGATCATGAGGTCTCGGGTTCGATTCGACCGGAACAAATGTTTGTATGATCTACAAATATTTATTTCGGAGTTTGGGTGTTTTCTATGTATAATATGTATGTATTTACGAAAAAAAAGTATAATATGTATTTATATCAGTTGTCTAGTACCCATAACACAAGTTCTGCTTAGCTTGGGACAAGATGTGAAAAACAAAAAAAAAATGTAAACCCCTGCGACTTAAACTGCAAAACCATCTGTCATTAATGATCTTCAACTCTTAGAGCACGTTCTTTATTTTGGTTGGTGCAAATCTAAGAAAAAAAAAATTTTGAGTCCTTAGTGACATATACGCAACACAAAGATTCTGTAACTAGTTTAGTATTTGAATTCAAAAGAAGTCATTATAGTAGTCGTGGGAACCAGATTCGACTCAGTTTCTTAAATTGTGTAAGGACAGAGTTTGCAATTTCATTGAAATATTAGGACTGGGGAAATATATACCCCATCATTATCACCTCAGCTTAAACCCATTCCCAGCAGACGCATACTACTGGGAATAGATCTCCTCCAAGATTTTACATAACTACCCATAGAGTACTGCACACATTCAGCGGCTTCCCGTAACCTTGTCCAAGTTGTTAGACCACCTTATTTGGCTGCGTTTTAAGGTATGCGGTCGTCACTCACAAACCTTATGGGCCCACTTCTTTGGGCAATATCGGTAACCTAGGTTCGTTATCGGATATCTTCCACCACCATACATATCATCATCTTCAACAGCTCTTAATAATCTAGTTTACCATATTACGCAAATAAACAACACTAGTAATAGTAATAACATATTCTTTTTATTTTTATTTATCACATTGTCCTACATGAAAAATGTCTGCAAGAAACAAAAGTCAACACTTACAACAATTCATAACAGTGCTATAACATACAGTTATACAGAAGGATATCGCGTTCAGAGAAACGGAATCACTTTACATTTTACTGACATCGTAATCTTAGGAATAAAAAAGTGTTACGACCTCTTTGGGTCGTACAAACGGAGACCCGCCAAATGGATGCTTGGAGGGTAAACGACATAGCTTTGTCATTCGACAATACCACGAATTGCGCAGTTCCACACACTCGTTCAATATACAAGTTTTCTACAGCTGGATGTGTGTTAATAAATCAAGATTAAGTTTTTCTTATCCTTTCATATATTGTAAGGGCGGATTTAGCTGATGGTGATGTGGCAATGTGATAAGATGAAAAGCGACTTAAAAATCGTCATACTTTGTCTTGTCTACAACGTGCTCCATTCTCTTTAAATTCTTCTAAAATAAGTTTTCTGTATTCCATTTTTTTCTGTGTGTACCAAAAGTTATTCCCAAAGTATTTTAAGTATATGAATCACTATACTAATAATAACAGGACAGCTAATTAATTAATAGTAATTTAAGTAGTAGAAACTATAAAAAAAAAATGTAGGTAATGTAGATAAGCTCTAAGAATAAAAATAACAAAACTTAAAGCAACTTAAGATCCGCATATTTATTTACATTCAATGAAGAGATAGTGACATGATTTGTTCAACCAATCTATAGTGACCACTTTCACCTAGGGTGTAATTTTATTTTAAAATAAAACTAGCGAGGCTTCAAAGAGGCGCATATCCCGTTTAGCATTTAGTAATCGTTGTCTATGTACATTTAAAACAGCAACTAACAGCTTACATTGACGAGTGTAAATTAAAATTGTCGGAGTTAAGATCACATTGTATTTAAGTTTTTATTTTTAAAACGAACAATTACTCTACAGACATATTCCATAAATGTTTATTTTATTCATACCGTTTTAAAAGTACACTTTACTATGGTAACCGAATAATATATTAGGTAAATTAGCTTAAAATAAAATATATAACAAAAACCACAAAGAAATTAGTACCTTGTTAATGTTGTAAATAAATAATTTCATTAGCATGAATATAATACTTACGCACCAAAGTACAGCGTGTACATATTTAATTTCCGTTCTCACTTAAAACATTACTCGGGCAAGTAATGTGATAATTGTTCTAACCTGGCTCAAAATAAGTCTATTTATACATCTTGCTGAGGTACGAAAGCTCTGCAAATACGCGTTGAATAATTCATTTCCTACCTAACCTAAAACATGATCTAATTTGGCATCCACCACGGCGCCGTCATATACGAGTTCAGATTTTGTTTTTGTACTACCAAGTTGTGTCATTTTTGTGGTAGAAAACCTTTATTTCTTACCTTAATATATATTCTACTAGACTAAAGCTAGAAAAGTAATGTTTATTTCCCGATTTATTTCGAACTTAAACACGATGCGTAAAACCTCATTTAAGAGCTACTTTTCAAAAAAATCGTAAGTTATTTACTTATAGCTGACCCACGCAACCTCGTTTGTGTCTCTTATTGCCCGTAGCTTGATAATTTTCCCACGTTTTTGTAAAATTCTTCATTGTTGCTCCGTTCCTATTGGTTTTAGCGAGATAATATATAGCCTATAGCCTTTCTCGATAAATGTACTATCCAACACTGAAATAATTTTAAAATCGGACCAGCGGTTCCTGAGATTAGCGCGTTCAAACAAACAAACTCTTTAGCTTTATAATATTTACTAGCCGACCCACGCAACCTCGTTTGCGTCTTCTATTGCCCGTCGCGTGATAATTTTCCCCCGTTTTTGAAACATTTTTCATTGGTGCTCCTCTCCTATTGATCTTAGCGTGATAATATATAGCCTATAGCCTTCCTCGATAAATGGGCTATCTAACATTGAAAGAATTTTTGAAATCGGACCAGTAGTCCCTGAGATTAGCGTGTTCAAACAAACCGCTGGTCCGATTTGAAAAATTCTTTCGGTGTTGGATTGTCCATTTATCGAGGAAGGCTATAGGGTATATATCATCACGCTACTAGTAATAGGAGCGGAGTAACAATGAAGAATGTTTCAAAAACGGGGGAAATTTTCACGCGACGGGCAATAGGAGACGCAAACGAGGTTGCGTGGGTCGGCTACTTAATAGTATATCTAGATGATTGCTTTTCTATCGACCTTTGAATTATGACTATTAAACCACTGGCTAGTGCACATAATCTAAGTAACATTAACCATTTTGTCTTTATAGAACAAATTGGAAATACCAGGCGTTGTTGTCGTACTGCATGCGGGTATTACAAATTGCTATTCAGGGATTTTAGACCTTGTGTTTTGTTGAATAAAATCTGGCCCATATTTGCCTTGTATATTTTCGTATCAAAGTTTAATACTTACTTACTTACTTAAAATATATTTATAAACATGTCGTGTTGAGTGTAATAGCTGTGTTTGTGCATAACAAAAGTCTAGCTCTTGATTTCTGATATTATATGTTACTAGTTGTTGCCCGCGGCTCAGCCCGCGTATATGTCAGTTATCGCGGCAAGCGCTATATTACCGTAAGGTTTCATCCAAATATGTTCAGTAGTTTTTGCTTGAAAGAGTAACAAACACCCATCCATATATCCATTCTCATAAATTTTTGCGTTTATAATATTAGTATAGATGTTGAGATGAGATGAAAATTGTTTTTTGTAGACAGTTTTTACTTAAGATAATTACAATTTATAAATTTACATATTTAAAACGAACTACTTTGATCTTGTCTGCCAGTATAGTTGCATTAAAAAATGTGTATATTATTGTTTAAAACTTGTTCTAATTAAATTGGAACAGTTTAACTGATTGAAAAAAAATGGTACTTCAATTACGTTGAATGTTGTCAAAAATCTCTACTTGAAACGACCAAATTGAAACTTGTCGAATTTAGGTGGACAGCAATTTGAGAGGAAATGTTTACTTTTTTCAACCACAAATTCAATTTTAAATGATTGAACTTGCTTTAAAAGTGTGGATATTTATTTTGCCGGCTATAAAATTAAATGAAAGCATCTTAACCGCAAAGCTGTTGAAATGAATATCTTTTATGCGATTCACAATGGCCTGTGAATCTACACTTGAGATATTATAGAATTATTATTTGTGTGCATAGCGCAATCGAGTGTAAAAATATTGTATTATCAATTGGCTGATACGTCAGTAGACCATATTTGTTTTTATTTCATCGGAGTCACAATGAATTGCTGAATTTAAAACAAGCGTATCGAGTTTCTGTTGTTTCGTTTCAACTTTGTGTTTATGATACGTGTCGCCATTATTAGGGTTAGATTGAAGGCTTTGTTTGTTATATTTTATCTATTGTAGCGACAGTTGACAGGTATGTGTGACCTTGACACTTGGTTATTACGTGTAAACCAACATTTACTAGCGAATATGACATATTAATATAACCTAAGGTCAATAATGTCATTTTAAACATTTAAGATATTACAAATTTCAGTTTGGTACAAGAAATAAGAATCAAAAAATGAACCAAAAATATCACATTTATTCAGCACTATTTCTAAAAAAACTACGAAAAACGATTTTTGAATTTCAAAGCTACAATCCTCGGTATATTTAAATGAGTTATAACTGTTTATTATAATTTTTCTATTTTACGATTTCGAACCTATTTTTTAAGAACTTTTTTTGAAAATTTGAAACATACAATTTAAGTGTTTACATGAGTATTTCTTTTGTGAGAGGGTTTTTTAATGACCTTCGTTAAACCGTCATAATTATTTAAACTAATGAAATACATGTAAAGGACGCTTGACGGACAATCCTTAAGATGTAAGAGACAATCCGGCCCTTTAAAAAAAGTTAGTAAATTCAGGTCAGATTCGTAATGTTTGTTCCGCAATATCGTTCATTCTTGAATATGTACAAAATGAAATATTTTTCAACGGGATAATTGTATACAAAAGTTTTTTTCTTATCGAAATATCTTAAAGATGTGTAACTAATATGCACTAAACAAATATACTTGAATTCGTTTTAAACCGCACTTGCTATGAAATGTTTTCCGTTTTCTCCATCGAATTAAACCACACTTGCTATGAAATTCGGATTGATCCCTGCCGCCTCTTTCCGCCATCGTCCTACGCGACAAAACTTTCATCCCCATCATGTAGATGGTTGGCAGTCCACAACGGTGCGCTTTTTAAGAAACTTTCTGCCTCGCACAACAAAACTGTGGAATGAACTGTCGCCTGCGGTATTCCCGGACCAATACGACCTTCAAACCTTCAAGAAACGAGCGTACTCCTTCTTAAAAGGCCGGCAACGCACCTGTGACGCCTCTGGTGTTGCGGGTGTCCATGGGCGGCGGTAATCACTTACCATCAGGTGATACGTCTGCTCGTTTGCCCCCTATTTAAATAAAAAAAAAAGAAATCTTTTCCGTTTTCTCCATCGAATCCAATTATTATTATTTATAATGGATTCTCCTGAACATTGGTGGAACTTTTTAACAATATTGCAATGTTAAACTTATAGCAATGTAATAAGTACAATATTATATTCATTTTAAAGTGTTTCATTTTATATTATTTGTAGTAGGCATATGATTAATTCCTTACCGTGGCAACTTTAACATATGACGCAGCATGTGACTATACAGACTAGAAGACGCACCGCACTACGGAGTAACTACTGATTCTGTATCGCGATATAGAAATTCTCTCGCCGATTTGCATGTCTACAGCTTCTCAGTATTAGGCGTTGGTCTGTGGCCTGCCAGGCATGATCACCTGCCATTTTGATGGTGTAATATGACACCCGTTCCTCCACAATTACTTAGTAAATCGTTGCATATTATGTTACTCCTGTAAATTAATTAATGTAAATGTGTATGAATTTTATTTGTACGTTCTGTCTTATGAAATATGTATGCATATTTATTTGTACTATTATTTGTTTGATTATTACATTTATTTTAAGAAAATATATAGTTTTTTAGACTGACCAATTCATATCTGGTGCTGGATTTATTATGCCTTACTATGTTTAGCACATCCATGCTAATAACTATATTCTTACTAATATTATAATTTCAAAAGTAATTGTCTGTCTGCGTTTTACGCCTTGGGTAAAATGTTGCATCGATATCTATGAAATTTGGCGTATGGATAACTTGATTTTTGAGGAGAGACATTGTCTACTCTTTACTACGATAACCGGGTGCCGGTAATAGGTAGTGGTTTCATTAAATCATTAAAATAATCTGAAGTAAAATTAGGAACAAAAGTATTTTTTTTAATTAACGAAAACGTATATTTTAAAAGTGTTTCGTCAAGACTATTCCTAATTTGCATATTTAAATTATATATAGAAATTTTTATGATTATCGTTACTACTAACTTCATAATTATTTAAAGCTTATTTTGATGGAAGTCTATTCTCGTTTACTGATAAATTAATAGCGTTCAGCGCTAAATGGTACGCTGGCGTGACATACAAAGCTGCAATGCGTTGCAATGCAATTGACGGATTTCAGTGTGGTTTAGTTAACGACAGAGTTAACAATCGCTGATATTTAGTTCGATAATTATAAAGCATATATTCCTAATAATCTAAGAATGCATTTTTAGGATCATAACTAATATTATGTCTTTCAAAAACCTAAACACTCATACAATGAATGTTAAAAATATAATGCCTTTATATATTAATTCATTGTATCTAATATTAAACGGTCTGGAACTTTACAGAGAATTGAACTGCTTTCGAATATTACTGTAGTGAACAGATTCGATAGCGGAATGACTACCTATCATTAGTTTTCAATAAGACTTGAACGTTCTAAGCTCTGTTGAAAATATTTGCTAGAAAACTACATATTACACAATCTTTAATGGAAGTGATCTCCTTTCTGAAGAATTCTCAATAAAAGACATTTAACTTGTACATACGATATATGTATAAGTTAGATGCCTTTTTTAAATTCATGTATGATTACCACCCACGAACGGAAATGGGTAATTATGCCTGAGTGACATCAATGGACTCGTCGCATGCTTTTACTTCTATGATTTAGTATAATAAAAACTTCAGTATCGTGGCAACTAATTACTGAACTATACGATAAAATATACTTTATGTGTCGGTCATGCATATTGGATTCATTGACCCACGATCTACACGCTTACCAATGTAGTGTTTCGTTGTTATGAATAATTTTATTTATTATGTGAACTAAACTTAAAATTATTTCAGACAAATGAAGAAGGTCTTTAGCTTAATTTTTGGTCTTTGATTATTTTTGAAAGAAATTTATTTCTCTCTCTTTCTTATAAGTTGTAATAAAATTGGTTCGAATCAAATGTTATAACTTAAACCATTTGTTTCAATCAATTTTTTTTCAGCAATTACAATTACTCCCGTGGTTATTATTGAGAAATAATACGGAGTATCAGTATAACTATAAAGGTAGAATAAGAGTATTGTAAATAGAAGTAAAATTCGACATAAAGACTATGCAAACCCGACTAGCTTGCATGGTACAATAGGGCAAAACCTCATTTGTATGGAGAGCCCCATTCCCAATAGTAGTTCATTAAAGACTATTGATGCAATGTAATGCTATAGGAATGAAGTTCCTTATCGCAATCTCACGAAAAGTTGTAACGACCCTTTTTGCTATAGTAAGCTATTGTAAGCCGTGCGCATGTTTCTCTGTCTGCCTCTCTCTCTCTCTTACAGAAAGCAAGCCAGATACTTTCATTTCTATTTCGCATTGAACAGTGTGGTGTCGCGACGATATATTTATAAATAAAATAAATAAATTTGTTGAGTATATACAGGTTTTTTGTACATAATAAATAATAAAAATAATAACAACAATGAATCCCGACAGTAAACTTCGTTTCATCCGTTTTTTTTTGTATTTATGGCTTAGTCTTAGACCATGTTCAGATGACGAGCGCTCAACGCACGTTTTGCTAACGCGCGTTAACAACTACATGTAAAAACCCGCGTTAGCATGTGTACTCCTAGAACAAAATTACATATAGTTGTAAACGCGCGTTAGCAAAACGCACGTTGAGCGCTCGTCATCTGAACATGGGCTCATTCCATAACAGGTAACTCAATCTACACGTCTGTTAACTAAATGGAATAAATACTACTGACATCGTTGCAGGGCAATCGAGTCCATTTTGCGATGCAAATTTGTATTAACGTGCCATAAGCCGTATAGTACGTATTAATCCGTTGTATCGACCTGTTTTGTGCATATCTCTGGTTCAATGCCAGACGTGACTACATGCATGACTAGTATTGGTGATCGGTAAATGTTTGGCAGATACAATTTTGTAGAATTATATACAAATCTGCAAGTAAATTAAAATATATTCGATATTAATATAAAATCCTAAATTGAGATCTATAGCATCCAATATTGGTTAAAGCACTCTTCTTATAGGCTTATATTCCAAATAAATGTGATATGCCCTGGGATGGGATGAATTAGGTACAGCTACAATGGTGGGAAAGATCATGGGACATAGCTAGTATAAAGTTAGAAATAACAATAGATAAGACTATTTTTAGCTACATAAAAAGTGTACTGCAGTCATCACCAGCAGGGTCGGCTACTAGTTCAACCGGTTTTACCTGAATATCAGTTTTTACACGGAGCGACTGGCATCGGATCTCCGCAAACCTGAGGGTGAACTGAATTCGAAGGCTGAACTAGTTGTCAGTATATTTGAGGGCACTGACGTTCCAATAACGATTGACATAGTTGTTTTATCAAATACAGTGACCCGAATTTCAAATCTTCATAACTATTTAAGTAAATTAAGTAACCCCTCTGACAAAACTTAAAATCTTCAGGATTCGAGTAGATAAAGTTGGAAATACTCTGCGGTTTTTGAACACAGATTATAATATTTATGTTAAGACTCTTAAGCGTAGATAGAGAACATAGTGTACTAGGAAGTGGTAAACTCTGTTGGCAGATTAATTAAAGCGATAAAATGAAAAATGGAGGCGTGATATCAAAAAAAAGTGATCTAAATAATAAATAAATATTTCGGACATCTATCACACAACGCCATCTAGTCCCAAGCTAAGCAGAGCTTCTGTTATGGGTACTAGACAACTGATACAAATACATATATACTTTTTTTTTTGTAAATACATACATATTATACATAGAAAACACCCAAACTCCGAAACAAATATTTGTAGATCATACAAACATTTGGTCCGACCCGGGAATCGAACCCGAGACCTCATGATCAGCAGTCGCACACGCCAACCGCGAGACCAACGAGGCAGTTAAATCTGGCTGCAACACAGTGTCTGGGCTGAGAGACGAGAGTAGCTTGTAGCCCAGAGAAGGGCATTTGAAGCTGGTCGTCGGGATGGTTTTTATCGAAGTAGTAACATAACACACCTGGTTTATGTGTCTCCAAAGAACCGGAGAGATTTTTTCCCCATTACTAATATCGTCTCTAATGCTTAGTTCATAATGGTTTACATAAATCTGAAGAATTATCAGTGACGAATCGACCTTATCCGCGCCTACTCAAGTTATACCATTACCCTAATTTATACCGCTTATAATCACGTTAAACATATCAAAGAGAAAATATTCATTTATTTAGTCAGGTTACGGAATAACGCTCCTACAAAGTGTGTCATAATTTATTGCTTATTTATTATTTAGATATTTACGTCTACATTCCCAAAGAAGTGGGCAGAGGTTTAATCGTACTTTTTCCCCACAGTATATCACATATCTAAGTATTTATTTTACTTTAAGAAGGTTTACGGGCTGTTCTTGGATAGGTAGTAGAATTACGCTGATTTCGGCTCGAACGGGGCGGTACTACCCTCACACTGAAAACCAACACCAACCTAAAATTACTATATTCGTGCTGTCATTATTATTGATCAGTGCGAGACTGGAGACCTAATGATGTAGAAGCATCTCAATAGGCCGCGATAGTGTGGTTTGCTATACTAAATTGTTGCATTGCATTAGCAATGTATATGATGACAACCACACTTGGATTCTGCTTATGCTTTCCATCAGGCAGAGAAGATTTAAATAAGCAGGTTTACGCATCAAAAAAGAAAACAAAAAGGTTTACGGACTAATAACACACTATAAAGAAAAAAAGGTGAAATCACTGTTTTAATCGAATTTGACAACAAAGATGGCGTAGTGGTTTGCGCGGTTACCATGTGCCGCTTTCTTTGCGTTAAAGTGCTGTGTGCCTTAAGAAATATAAACACCTTATGTGATCTTTAAATTGTTCTTCTGAAGCTTTTGTTTTTGTTTTCAAAATTGGAATGGATTAAAAAAAAACAAGCTTCTTCTTTTTGAAACAGTTTGCTTGTAATAAGACTCCACATATGTCACTTTATCCTTTCGGTAGACAGTCAAGGATAATAAGATTCTAATAAATGAAAATTTGTATGAAACTAATATTGATGATACCTTTGCTGATATTATTCTTCTACATATGTCACTAAGAAACGGTTACTTTTTGGGAATAAATTAGGAAAATAAATGGTTTATTTAACCATTTATAATAAAAGTAGATAAAGCAGCAAAAGCAAATCTATTATACGTACATTTATATATTGAGGTTAAATAAATGTACATACATAATACTTTATGGTTATGGAATGCCTAGTTGCCTATAATTAAAGATAACACGTACATATAAATTTGTTTAGACTTTATTTAAACTATGCTGCAGTAACGACTTGTTCACTAAACACATTACAATACTTAGTTCTAATATATTATTCTAAAACGGATGAAGTAGCCAGTTTTGTGTGCATAGCACTAATGAAATGTATCGTCGCATCAGAATATCGAGGTATAAAGACGTGTTAGGTACAGTATGTCTTCGAAATGTACATTAATCTATACAAATAAATAAAATTGGAGTGTCTGTTTGTAATATTAAAATAACCGCTTTTTACTAAATGCATATGTATGTATACACGGTACATATGCCAAAAAAGTATTTAAAAATTTTTTTGTCTGTCTGTCGGTCTGTCTGTCTGTCTGTCTGTCTGTTTGTTCCGGGTAATCTCTGAAACGGCTGGACGGATTTTGACGGGACTTTCACTGGCAGGTAGCTGATGATCCGGGGAGTAACTTAGGCTACCTTTTTTAGACTAACTTTGTCCCGCGGCGTTACTCGCGGTACAACAATAACCGCGGGTAACACCGCGAGGTTCAGCTAGTTCTAATGTATTATTCTAAAACGGATGAAGTAGCCAGTTTTGTGTGCATAGCACTAATGAAATGTATCGTCGCATCAGAATATCGAGGTATAAAGACGTGTTAGGTACAGTATGTCTTCGAAATGTACGTTAATTCAAGAATAAAAGTAGAAATGAAAACAAATTAATGAAACAAATTACAGTGAAACACAAAAAAAAAAATTAAAGACAGCTCCCGCGTTTTCAATATATTCTAGGTCGCGTGGGACTCTACAAACATACACGAAACGGACACAAATAATATCTAGATCACACAAAGTGTTGTCTAATATGGGCTTTGAACCCACAACGCCAAATACAGTAGAGAGCATCGTGGTGGTTGCTTAAATCACCGGTCCAACCGTGCAGTCAAAATTAATCCGCAATAATGAATACAAGAAGTGAAATAGTAAGTCAGACAAAAATACAATAACAGAAAACAATTTCTGGTTAAACGAATAGAGTAGAAGGGAAAGCTAGCTAAGACAAATCGACGACACATTAGACATGTATGACGCAGGGTGTCAATCTTAGCGTGCTAAACTAATCAGTGTCAAAGTATTTGCATCTTACGACTACTGAAAACGCGACTTAAGTAAAGCACAGTCGTTCAATGCCGATCGCGAAGCCTCGGTTACAACTTTAAGTGGATTACGAAGGCGTTGAAAATCACCCAAGGGCTCCTCCGCTTGCCGACGAGATTATGATTAATAGAATTCCTTGGTTAAATTAATCAAGAAAACACTGTCGCTTTCGCCACAGAAGACTATTAAGTGCTTGAGATGCGATGAAATTGAATATGATTGATTGAAACATTAATCTTAAAGCAGATTTAATGAGTTCATTTGAATTGTTTCCTAATTATGAAAACATTTATTCAGTACTAGCTGAACCCCGCTGTGTTACCCGCGGTTATTGTCCTACTACGAGTAACGCCGCGGGACAAAGTTGGTCTAAAAAAGTAGCCTAAGTTACTCCCTGGATCATCAGCTACCTGTCAGTGAAAGTCCCGTCAAAATCCGTCCAGATGTTCCAGAGATTACCAGCAATCCGGTTATTTGAACATTACAAACAGACACTCCAATTTTATTTATTTGTATGGATACTTTCTCAAAAATAGTATGCTTGATCTGTTTATGTACTACAGGTTGTATATTGAACGTGGGATATGAACTAATGAGTTGAAAAATTGAAGGAAGATCGAGTTTTACAGTAGTTCAATGATAAATTATTTCATGCAGTAGACTGAATACAGAATTTTTATTAATGAGTTGTTTGAGAAATTACACAAATTATTTCCTAAACGAAAAATTCAAACAGTACCTACTTACACGTACTCTATTCATCTACATCTATAAAGACATCGTGGTAAGACTTAGTACGTGTGCCAATAATATATTAGCTTAAAACTTTTTTCACACTTTTTGAAGTCCCTTCACTTTTAAGAAAGCAGGAGAAACACAATTTTCCGAACGGAATCGTCTAAAAACATATAGGAGCAAACGTTTGTTAAAGATAAATGATTTAGTCTAATGTACAGACATTTGACTGACTAAACTTTGATCGCAAAGCCTACTCTATTAAATTTAACAAAGTTTATTTATACCCTCAACTGATATTTACTAAAGAGTACAACATGTAATTAGATAAACAGATCACAGATTTCCACACAACCCTTTGTACATAAAACAGTGGCGTTGTTTATTTAGTAAATTTTGGCTTAATGCCAAGTATAGCTATAACCAGTATTAACATAGTAGTTGGACGGTAGGAGAGTAGCCTTATAAACTTAGTCGAGTGTTATATCTCAACGACTCCATAAAACGATAGTACAAAGAGAAATGGCAGCGTCCTTGTGCTTACGTAGTAAACAAATATATTTAAGTTTCGCTGATGGCGATCTCAGATAACAGTTTAAGGTCGGGCTAAACGACGAGGGTATTTTTATACTTGAACTAAGTGATTCATTTTAAACGTTTACTATTTCTGTCTTTTTTGTTAGTTTGCGTATTATCCGTTTATATAGCATGGCAATTTCCATTTTTATCATGAATACATTTCCACTACATATTTATATATATAATGGAAATGTATTCTAATTCCATTAATTGTGAATTTCCGTAAACTTTCTAGTATACTGTTATATATATAAGTAATGAAACCGTCACTATTTTTAGTGAGCAATACTATAAATATTGATTCAAATACTTCCTATCCCTTGTATTCATAAATCTAGTAAACTTTTCAGTAAAAAAATAATTAAAGACGTAAATCATTTTTCAAACGCATAAATCTCATTTGTCATTATCCAACCCCAAGATCCATGGATGAAACAATTCATTCCGCCTTTACATATCAGTTTATTTCCTCCACAAAAAATTCAACCGTGAAAATGATTTAATGGTGACTCATCCATATCATAATGTTGTCAGATTTATAGGTTCGCTGTAATTCCAGGCACGATTGGACACATGCGACTTGGGGTGGGAAATATCCCATAATTGACATCTCGGCAAGTTAGTGCCATAAATCATTTTGTGTGGAAATTTAGAATTAAATTAGAGATTAAATGTGATTTCATTACTGTAAAGATTTTCGGTTTTGAAAATGAGCTGTGCTAACATTTTTTTCTGGTTCCGTGTTTCTACGAGAATATTTGCATAATAGACTCTACGAGACCGAGTATCTGCATAGTATGAAATCCATAAAAAAAAGGCTAGTAGTAGTATATTTTAATGTTAAACGCAGCAGAAATTTTCATAATGGTTATAATAAATTTAAAAAAGAGTATAAAATAAAGATTCGAAAGAGTATAAAATAAAGGTTCGAATCAAAACTAATGTAATCTTGTGGTACTTCTAATGTTACATTCCTGAGCGCCCAAAAAGATTTAATTAAGCACACAGGCTTGCAAACTACAGTGTTGTTCTCTGTGTACATCTAACGACCCTTTGTCACCCCTCTGAAACGTTACTACAGCTTAAATTAAACCAGTCAAGTGAGAATGCCACTTGCAATCCTCGTACACTTTGTGTTTTTCAATTTCCAACGACGCCATTTTAGGGTTTCATTTGTTTGAAAAACAGGTTTAATGCCTTTGAGGTCAACTTTTTCTATAGTAAGTACTTTCTATATCTAATTCTATTTAACAGCGAATGGGTTTCTAGTACGAATCCTACAGATCTCTGAACAACAGCGAGGATTTTGAATTTTGAATGTCATTTAAAATCAACTTTAAGTATGATACTACATACATAACTTAAATACCTTGTTTTTAAATAAAAATGCTTACCTTCGGAAATCCCTGCTCCAACAGGCGTAAATGACAGGATTCATGGAAGAATTGACCCAGCCAAGCCAGGTCACCACCACATTCACTATCTCCTCATGCATGATACACGCGGAGCAGATACCTGATAGTAAGTTCACTACGAAGAATGGCAACCAACACACTATAAACACACCCATCACTATACCTAAAGTTTTAGCCGCCTTCTTCTCCTTGGCAAACTTCGCCAACTTTCTTGAGAGCGAAAAGTTTTTAGGCAAATGTTTGCCGTGAGTTACATTAGTTAAACGTGTTGAGGAACGCGATAGACCATTGTTTTGTAAAGCTGTCAGAGGCTCTTGATCGGCCTCTTCTGGTGTACATACACCGTGACACGCATCACTCCGCTGACGCACTGTACCTCCTCTATGAATCCTTAAAGTCAATTCCAGTTCCCCACTAGGTCTCATCACTTGTTTAGTGCCAATTTTTAACGACCGCGTTTGAATAGTCGCTGCACGGTATATACGATAGTAAGTGAACACCATCACAAATAGTGGTAAATAAAAAGATATTGTCGATGAAAATATTAAATACTCCAAGTTATCCGTAAATGGACATTTGTAATCTGGCACTTCCTCTACTCGTACGGCGCGCCACCATGCAATCGCGGGAAACGATATCGCCCCTGAGCATACCCACACAGCCGCGATCAAAAACGCTGCCTTACGTCCACTCATACGCATTGGGTATGTTATTGGATCCGTTATTGCCCAATATCTGTCCAACGAGATCACACACAAGTTTAATATCGAGGCCGTACTGAATAACACGTCTAAAGACCGCCACACATCACACCAGTCAACACCGAAAAACCACGTATGTTCTAACACTTCATACAGAGCGGAGAAGGGCATCACCACTAGCCCGACTAGACAGTCCGCTACTGCTAATGATGTCACAAAGTAGTTAGTTGAAGTATGAAGGTAGCGTTCCCTCACTACAGCCAAGATGACGAGCATGTTGCCGAAAACTGTTGTCAAGGAGAACAATAGAAGAAAAGAAACCAGTAGTACTCTGTCTTGAAGTAGTTTTATATACTTGTTCCACTGTTCTTCTGGATCTTCGGACACATTATAGCTGCTGTTATTTTCAAAGGTTACATTAAATTCGATGGCATTGTTGTATGAGGCGCGGGCGGACTCCAGTATATACTCTGGCCCCCGGTACAGAATGTCCAGTTGGCCTCTTGCCACTAGTACATCTGGATCCGTCGCGTTCATATTTTTCCGATAGTTACTTGCTGGTTAGCGCCATGGTGAGTGTTTATGTTTTCCTTGTTTCGCCCGCAGCCATTTTGAAATTACACTCTTGGCTGGCATTGTATTCCAGTATTCTAATTTGTGGCACATTTTTTGTTGACATATTTTTGTAGCTTGCAGATTCAACCACGATCTGTAACAATAACATATTTATTTATGAAAGTGGTTTGAAATAGTTATAAATTATTATTTGGAATTAGATCTAAAATGGTATAGTAAATCTTTTTAAATTCAGTAATAAATTTAAAGTAACGAAATAAAAATAGAAAAAAGTAATAATGAAAATATTGAAAAGTGGAACACTAAAACCGTAACTCCTTCAAAATGAAAGTGAAGGAGCTCTTACTAGGTGAATTGGCGGCACTGGCGAGCTCTTAGTTCATAACCTTGCATCTTATCTCCTATTGTGGTATATGTATGAATATATATGTATAATATATGTATGTGTATATATGTGTTTTACTGTATTTATTAGCATTATTAGATTAAATAGTATAACTGTTTTAAAGCTACTATCATCTAGTTTTCGCCCTTGAAGTGCACCTACCTCATGTTTTCTCTACATTGCCCAACCGGTTGACTGGCAGAAAATGCCTTAGGCATTAAGTCCGTCGATGCATGCATTTGTGCATAAAGTTGTAAATAAATAAATAAATAAATAAAACCAGGTCAGTTTTTCCTAATTTAGGGCAAGCGACGACATTGCGATGTTTCATTGTGAGGAGTCCATTTAGTACCAGTTGATAGTGACTGACTAAATGTCAGTTATTAAACTTTCCTACTTAAATTGGGGCTAATTAATATTTCACGTAAAAGTACTTTATCACAAAATACTTAACTAGTGTAACAAATGTAAGATATTCAGAAAATTTGTTAAACCTTAAAAAATCTAAGAACATTACTAGAAAGATTTAACTAGATGTATCATTGTCAGGAGGGCAATATTGTTATTCGTGTAGCGTCATCATCGAGAGGTGGCCTTGCGAGGACATAAATAGCGCTTAGAGCAGCCGGCGATGAGATCAAACGAATTGTGTGCCGTGGGCCGTAAGCGGTCCGTCCACATGACGGCGTCTGAACCGATCCACACTCGCTCCAACCTTTACAACCCCCTCGTCCCTCCCAAACTTTACGTTAACTCGTAGATTGAGTCAGCCGACAAGCAATGTAAATAAGAGGCGAGTTTCACTTACGGTACATAATTAATCCGAGAAAACACAGGTAATCTACTTTCGGTAACAGTTTGTTTGATTGGCATAAGATGATACCTTGTTTAAATACCTAGGTCATTAGTTCTGCATTCTAGGTCACTAATAGCTACTCAGTGGTAGAATTGTGATTATTATCATCCATGAAAAACACGAATTGCAATAAAACACCTTTGAATTTCAGAAAATAATTTTCTCAAATTAACAAAAAGTCGTCACACACAAAAGAAAACCATTTAACTACTACTGCACTGTTCATATCTATTTATATGTAAATTTCTTTTTAGTTCATTTGCATTTAGGTATAGTTGAGAACATTATCAAAACGTGAATACGTTTAATCCCAAATTGAATCTACATTCATGAGTAATGTACTTAGCCTAAAATTACCAACAAGTTATTTAATACCAATTTACTTTCTCTGAACATTTGGAGATCTTTTTTTTTATGGCATAGAGAGCAAACGAGCAGATCTATCATCTGATGGTAAGCGATTACCGTCGCCCATGGACACCTGCAACACCAGAGGCGTCAAAAGTGCGTTGCCGACCTTTGGGGGATGTGGAATGGGATGTGTGTAGAGGTTGGGGTATGGGGCTCCGGTATCCTCACTCACTAGGTGAAGCACAGCGCAAGCGCTATTTCACGCTGGTTTTCTATGAGGCC
This sequence comes from Spilosoma lubricipeda, assembly GCA_905220595.1. Lineage (NCBI taxonomy): Eukaryota > Metazoa > Arthropoda > Insecta > Lepidoptera > Erebidae > Spilosoma > Spilosoma lubricipeda. The sequence goes on from HG992295.1 coordinate 7,855,063, forward strand.
GTAGTATCACTCCGATAGAGCCGGCCCATTCATGCCGAAGCCTCTCCCACGGTAAATCATCATCACTTAGATAGAAAATATAAATAGAATTTACTGTGTCGCTGGGGATTTTCCAACTATGCATGAAACGAATACTAATATTGTCTTCCACCCACTTTACAGAAATGATTTTTTACCTTTAATACATGTGATATAAATTTGTTTTATTTAATTTAACATCTAACTACTGTTATGGCAGAAGCACAAGGTGCATAGTGTATGTATTCTAGTAATTCCATTAAGTGTAATGTCAAATGATTCATTTGACGAGTTTATCAGTTTGAGGGTGGTAATGAAAGTGCTGTAAGAAAGCAGATAATAGATAACAGGGCCACTTTTTAATTCAGTGAGCTGTCAAAGTTTATTTTAATTTTACCATACTATATTGTTAATAATACTAAGACGGAATTTAATTTTTAGTATTTATAATAATGTTTAACGACAGATATTGATTTCACTTATACTAATTCCAAAAGAATACATACTATGTATATTTTTAGTTTCACTATACTAAATTGTTAATAATACTAAGATGGAATTTAATTATTAGTCTTCATAATAATGTTTAACGACAGATAATGATTACACTTGTTATTTTTATGTTTGGCCCTGCCAAAATGACTATTCTGCCTGATGGAAAGCATAAGCTGAATCCAAGAGTGGTGATCACCATACTGAGCATGCAGACAATGTAACAATGCAGTCTGGTGACCCACACCATGGCGGGCTAGTGATACTTCTGCATCATTGGTCTCGCACTCACCAACGAAACACGACAGCATGATCGCTGTTATTTTACGTTGATTTTCTGTGCGAGGGTAGTACCGCCCCGGTCGGGCCGGCCCGTTCGTGCTGAAATCAGCGTGGCTCTGCTACTTTGAAAAAAAATCTGAACTGTTTCAAATTCCAAAAAATACATACGATGTACACGTAATGTAACATTATGACAAAGTATTTATACTTTTAACTGCCTCGGTGGCGCAGTGGTAGCGTACGCGACTGCTGTTCTTGAGGTCTCGGGTTCGATTCCCGGGTCGGAATAAATGTTTGTATGATCTGCAAATATTTGTTTCGGAGTTTGGGTGTTTTCTATATAGAATATGAACACATTTACAAATAAAAAAGTACATGGATTTATATCAGTTGTCTAGTACCCATAACGCAAGCTCTGCTTAGCCTGGGATTAGATGTCCGAAAAATAAGTATTATTATTTTATTCAATTGTCTCTCTTTAGAAAGAAAGTTACTTAGAATTGCATATTATGTGTCAAAATAAACGAAATTGCAATCACATTTTAAAAAATATATTAACAAATATCAGAATACGTCCTAAATGTCCCAAACATAAGGTGTTCAACTCTAGTAAAAGTTAGTAAAAACGCAAATATCATCTAAAGTTCTAATTGACAATCTACGAGTTAAAAAGCTTTCTCAAAATAATATTAAATCCAAAACTCAATATTCAGGACGGGGACAGCCTCGGTCTATTGCGTCATTTTGTAAGGTTTCATTTAATGGACTAAAGTTTCTTGATACCAAATTATTATATTAGACATAAATAGAAAATGTTCCCTTTATTGTTTTACTTTGTTATCACATTTATAGTGAACTAGCTGAACCCTGCGGTGTTACCCGCGGCAATTGTTGAACCGCGAGTAACGCCGCGGGACAAAGTTAGTCTAAAAAAAGTAGCCTAAGTTACTCCCCGGATCATCAGCTACCTGCCAGTGAAAGTCCCGTCCAAATCCGTCCAGCCGTTCCAGAGATTACCCGGAACAAACAGACAGACAGACAGACAGACAGACAAACAAAAAATTTTTAACTACATTTTTGGTATATGTACCGTGTATACATACACATGCATTTAGTAAAAAGTGGTTATTTTAATATTACAAACAGACACTCCAATTTTATTTATTTGTATAGATGAAATTTATGTATTTATAGGTACTTTGTACCTACTTCAAACATATCACATGCAGTAATTAAAATTAAAATCTATACTAATACTATAAATTCGTAAGTAACTTTTTCAATGAAACTTGATCTGGAGATACCTACTTAGATTCTTGAGGAAGAACATAGGCTCTTTTTACTGCGATAACCGACATACTCGCGGGTGAAGCCACGGGCAAAAGCTAGATAATGATAAAGGATCAAATATTTAATCTAACCCTTTGAGTGACGTGTTGGTCTAATGGGTAGTAAATGCTGACAGCACAGGCCTCAGTGGGAATTGAACTAACCACAGGGTCGTTTCCCACCGAGGCTAGCTGGTGAGTATTATTCTTTTATTCTGTATTTGAATAACATTTATTTAAAACTATCTGCGCCTAGCGTGAACCCACTTTCGGTATTCTAAAGGTATTTATTCATCTTTATTGTACACACATAACTGACATAAAATAAATAATTACAATATACAAACGTGATAATTGGAGGTACAATAACTGCATATAAAACCTTGGTTCATACGTATAACAGCCAGTTATACATATAAACCTTCCTCTTGTAGCACTCTATCCATCACTGAAAACTGCATTGATATTCGTTGAGTAGTTTAAAAGATCTCATTTAATACTATGTAAAGGTAATTTAGGAAACTAATTAGAATTTGTACAACAACAAAAAAGTATTGCAGTAAATATTATTAATTATTGTAGATTTTACAGCAACTTTGAAAAGACTCAGAAGAGTCTACGACTTTATAGGTGAACTTTTATGTCAAGCTTAATTTATTGCTCAACCAACATAATAGAATTGTATTCTTTCTTTATCTTTGAATATATTAGTCTTCGAAGTGAAACGAAGAATTTCTAAGAAGCTCTTGACAAAGTAGCTCTTAAATAAGATTGGTTTTCAAGTGTATCATTTTGAATAGAGTTCATCTAACTTCACAAATTTTGTGTATAATTTTAATATCATTTATTAATGAGATGAGTAAAAGAAACTGTATACACGTTATATTATAGAATTTAGTGTCAAACTTAACACAAACAAATGTTATAAGTAAGTAGTTTCTAGAAGAGGTGAATATGGATCCAAAATATGAAACGTAACTAATATATAAATATGAAATTACTGATTTAACCCTACATCTGAAGCTAGAAACAGATTTGTGGTTCGAGGTTGTTTTTAAACCTTGAATTAATGCTTTCAAGTTTTAAACAGACGCCAAAGGATGAGTTTACATTGGTTGTTTTGACTTCTTAGAATATTTAGCCAGAGTTTTCAATTTAGTATAAAGTTTCATGAAGTATGTTAAGTCATGCCTCTGCTTTGAGTCGATTTAAAGTAAAACTACAAGAAATACATGTCTAGAATCAGAAATTTATTTTTATCAATACTGAAGATGTTTAAGTTGAAGTTAAATGAAAATAAAATCTCGCTTATCTATTTACAAATAAATAAAATTGGAGTGTCTGTTTGTAATATTAAAATAACCGCTTTTTACTAAATGCATATGTATGTTTACACGGTATGTGTACCAAAAATGTAGTTACAAAAATTTTTGTCTGTCTGTCTGTCTGTTTGTTCCTCTGTTTGTAATCTCTGGAACGGCTGGACGGATTTTGACGGGACTTTCACTGGCAGGTAGCGACTAACTTTGTCCCGCGGCGTTACTCGCGGTTCAACAATAACCGCGGGTAACACCGCGGGGTTCAGCTAGTTTAAAATAAAATATACAATAGAATGGATCAATATCAAGTGATCATTGTTTGAAAGTCAGTTTGCAATTTATTCTATAGATGTGATTCAATAATGAACCTCGTTGGAAGGGAAGGTGAACCCATCCATTAATTCATAAAGTACATTATAATAATATTATAGTCTGTCTAAAACTACATATCTATGAAACTGTTCATGTATACAATGTAAATATATTATCAGAATATTATTATGCTAGAACACAAGAAAATACATAATAAAAATATATAAATGTAAAAGTCACTAAGTCGAAATATTAAATGTTAGAAATGAGCTCCTAAAACTATTTTTATTTCTCTATAAATCTCGAATCGATTTATAAAAATAATGTAAATAGTCGTATTTTAGCCTTAAGTGAAAATGAGAGAAATTACCGTTAGTTGGTTAGGTCTTATTATTTAGTTCTTTGTCTTTAGGAACACTAGAATCACTAAAATGATTTAGAGCGTATTGAAAATTTTGCAGTTTGTTAAAACACACAAAAACGAAAATTAATTGAAACGAGTTGGTTTCTTAATTTTTTTATAAAACTAGGTGAAATTTCGTTAGCTAAAACCATAAAAAGAGTTCCCAATACTAAAGACAAAATATTAGCTTAAAATATATTAGCTATTTGAGTCTTATAATTAGGAGTTTAAGTTTAATCTATACTTATAATAAAACTGTAGAGAGGTCAATTCTGTACATTGAATATATATTAAAAATTAATATTGGGGGATGAATGGTTATCGATACTGATGCCAAAAATGTAATCAGTAAGTTTTTTGTCTGTCTGTCTGTCTGTCTGTCTGTCTGTCTGTCTGTCTGTCTGTCTGTCTGTCTGTCTGTATGTGCACGCATGGGTCAAAAACTACTGAAGGGATTTTAACCAAACTTTGTACGATTGTAGTCCATACTCTTGGGCAGGTTATAGGCTATATAACATAACGCTAAGATGCATAGGAGCTGAGCAGTGACGATAAATTTGAAGCAAGTCGGATGTAAATTTTCGCTTTCGAGCTCTTATCCTCGCATACGTTGATCATACACCAAAAATATGTACTACAAAAATGATGGTCTTCAAAAGATCTACAAAAAAGTCCTAAATAGTATATTTCTATCTTTTATAAATTAGCCACAATAACGTGTTTAAGTGTTAGGCATTTCTTCAAGGTGTATTAAATACTTCAATATGTTGTATTTCACATGGATATATCCTTATCACTATACACTTTAATATCTTTTTAAAATAAAATACAAAATTATAAAATTATAATTAATAAACACACAAGATATAGATGAAATAAAACTTCCAAATCTCGCCGCACCAGTATAAGTACGACATTACGGTTGATTTTTGTTTAACACGCGAAGCGGCGGGAAAAAGGCGGGAGCGCTCACGCGCTGACTCCACTCGAATTGTCACTGTTAATGCGAACAAACGTGGTTCTTATTGACTCTTCTCGGAATAAGCGCGCTTTAGATTTAAAAAATACATAGATACGTAGTTTTTAGATATCAGTTTAAAGTAGGTATTAGATAATAATATAATTAGTTTGTTTAGTGTTTTTTTCTCCTTCTTTTCTTTATATTTATAGTTGTAAAATTAATAAGTATAATTTCAAATAAGTAAATTTATGCAATGACAATAAATAAATCGCATCATCAGACTTTCCGCGTTGCTGGAGTAGATCTTAGTCTCAGATGTTTTTCACATGGGCAGTTGTACGTCGCTTTTTCCTGGGTCAGTAGTTCCACAAATCTTTATGCATACGTACCGGAAGCGTCCACTTTGAATAAATGTAATAAAATAGATTTTAAAGGCAGCGTCATATTTATCTATTAAATTGTAGTTTAATAGTCTATAGTTACAAAAAAAACATTATTGTAAAAGGAGATCCACGCGGACGAACTCGCGGGCACAACTTTAAACAATAAGATATTATGTCGCATGTCTGGTCAAAGTACAGAATATTGCTTCATCCATCGGGTGGTGAAATGACTACTTTACCGGATCAAATTTTTAAATTCGTTACTTTACTTACCACTTTTACCCAATAATAGGCTATTTGACTAATTATTGGAAATCGTTTTAAATTATTCTTTTTTACATAATTAGCACATTCCGATATTTTGCAGAATTTCTACTGTATTATGAACTATTATAATAGTATAATATTAATAAAATTGGGGAAAACTGATAAAATGAACTTAAATTTAAGATAAAGTTCAAGTTTGACAACCATTTCAAAAAACGATATTTCTGTAATGGCGCTGGTCACATGAGACGCGTGACGTCACACTCTAGCCACAACAAAACAAAACAGCGCAGTTTAAGTTAATTTTATCAGTTTTCCCCAATTTTATTAATTAAAATGTCGAATAAATGGTGTGTAGTGCCACAGTGAACAAATCTATACATCTATACAAATAAATAAAATTGGAGTGTCTGTTTGTAATATCAAAATAACCGATTTTTACTAAATGCATATGTGTGTATACACGGTACATATACCAAAAATGTAGTTAAAAAATTTTTTGTCTGTCTGTCTGTATGTTTGTCTGTTTGTTCCGGGTATTCTCTGGAACAGCTGGACCGATTTTGACGGGACTTTCACTGGCAGGTAGCTAATGATCCAGGGAGTAACTTAGGCCACTTTATTTAGACTAACTTTGTCTCGCGGTGTTACGCCGAAATGTATGTATGCGCGTAACTTTCGATCGGCTACACAAAATTATATATTTTTTTTATGTGTTAGTTATTCTTAGGACAAGGTTTGTGTACAAGAAAAATAAAAAAATAAAGGAAAAAGTTTTTTTGTCCGTGACTACACCCTACCCATGGGTAGCTGGTAACGAAAGAAAAATATGGTGGTACGAAGTCCGTCGGGTCAGATAACATCTTTAAATACCACGCTTTGTACTATTTCATAATGTAACCTAAAAGCATTGAGATATATCTACCTACATAAAGTAAATTAGATTTTACAAAAATAATGAATGAATTTTTCCAGAGGTTATTACAGAAACAATTTTATGTTGTACTTATGCAAGTGCAACATAGCTGCTTTAACATTTTTCAGTTCTGCAGCATAGTTATCAGTGTTATTATTATGTACTAGCTGAACGCCGCGGTGTTACCCGCAGTTATTGTTGTACCACAGGTAACGCCGCGGGACAAAGTTAGTCTAAAAAAAGTAGCCCAAGTTACTTCCTGGATCATCAGCTACCTGCCAGTGCCAGTGCCAGTCAAAATCCGTCCAGCCGTTCCAGAGATTACCCGGAAGAAACAAACAGACAGACCAAAACATTTTTAACTACATTTTTGGTATATGTACCGTGTATATATATACAAAGGCATTTAGTAAAAATCGGTTATTTTAATATTGCAAACACACTCCAATTTTATTTATTTGTATAGATAGAAAAGTGCAAACATAAAAGCGTCTATCTTATGTAGGTTGCTGTTATCGGCGCGCACAAAATTTGGTTCCTTTTTTTTCGAACCACTTATTAAATAGTTTATTAAAAAAAAGTACTGCAGAATTAGCTCACAGATCGATTATTACCACTCCGAAAACATAAAACGCAAACAATATTCAATAGAGGAATCTTTCGTTTATTAGCATGTGACGTCACCAGAGTTGCAACCAATCACAAGGCGTTTATGTCGCAGACAAAATTTCAAAAAAAATGATAGTTTTATTTCGTGCAATCTGCGAGAATCTTAAATTATTTTGTTTGATTTATGTTATATGTCTTTTTAGACTATTATCTTAAAGGATGACCACAATCCATAGTTTATTTCCCTTTCCGCTTTAAACGCGTGCAGTGTCTGGTGAGTATGTGAGTCTATGATTTGCGATGACGATAAACAAGACATAAGGTCAGACGTTGCGCACCGCAGGCATAGACCTCACCACAAACTGTTTCAGCAACGGAAAGCTCTATGTGGCTCTGTCGAGGGTGAGCGATGCTGCTAATATGTTCGTATATTGTTCCAATGGCATTACACATAACATAGTATACAGTGAAGCTCTTTAAATAAAGGTAACACTGTCACAATATGTGGACATATCAGTGAAATAGCATGCTTATACAGGGTTAGGGAATACATACATATAAAAAGAAATACTCATAACTATTACCGTGAGTTCGAGCCCTGAAATCGGGAGAAAAAAAACCGCTACTACATAATAAGAGTTTATTGACGGGATGCGTAAGTATAAAAAAAATGATTTTAAACCCCCTTTCGGTTAGCATGAACTTTCCTTTTATACATTTTTTGACATTTTGTTGCAATCTTACTCAGTATTAATTATAGTTTTTATTCATGGGCATCTACGAAAAAACGTTAAAGTATTGGAATACTTTGAGATTTATCCGCTAAGTATCAACTAGAGACTACACAAATACCTACAGGTATATTACGAGAGAGCCTCGGGAAAGAAACAACGTTTAACACATGAAATAATAAAAACTCACACGAAGCACTTTGTTTCAGTATTTTATACGCACAATGAAGAAACTACATACCTGATTTACTGTCTTCTGAGAAATACAAAGAAAGTCTTGCAAAGTGCAACGGATCATAGCGTTGCTTAATCCTACTAATATTATAAATGTGAAAGTTTGTAAGGATGTATGGTTGGATAGATGGATGGATGTTTGTTACTCTTTCACGCAAAAACTACTGAACGGATTTGAATTACACTACAGTAATTTAACATAAACTTCAGAATAGCACATAGGCTACAAATAATAAAGATAGTGTGTGAATTCTCTAAAATATGACGATGAGATCTACCATCTGTGAGCTATACTGGCGTGCGCCGCCAAAATCGCTAAAGTTTTACATATGTAATGTTTGATGGAAATGTTTATCTTAAAAGCCGTTATAGTTAAAATGTGTAAGCCATTAAAGCCAACATAGTGAACCATAACTACAATAAAAATTTATGATTTATTTCAAATGCACATTTGGTATGGTAGTAATATGCTGATTCCTAAATGAAAATGGACACCTTTATCGCTTCTGGTATTTAAAGTAGATAAAATATATCTTTTGCGCTACATCATTTGGACAAATAAATATTTATACAAATAAATACATACAAATAAAGATAAATAAATAAATATTAAAATTAATAGTTGCGATAATGACAAACCGACTGCGTGATATTACGATGGCGCATGGCGGTTGGCGCGGGGAATAGGTTGCTCATCGCTGAGTGCGCGACCCGAACGCGGGTAGGTAGGTTGACGCGTGAGGGCAGACGATGATGTTGGTTGTGTCCGTTTTGCGAATTTTCAAGGCATTTACAATTAGCTAAAAACGCATTTTACTTAAAGTAATATAGGACTAAGGTTAAGTATTGACAGTTTTTTTTAGAAGTTACACGTGCAAAATTCCACGTACAAACTTCGTTTTTATTTTAATTACATTACATAGGTTGTAGGTAGGTAAGTTGTCAGTGTCAGGCTGTTATATTTTTCAAATGCGACTAGCACCAAATATATTATATGTTAAATTATACATGGTATTATGTTTTTGTTTGTTTAACCGTTTTTATCATCAATTACACGGACATTATAAAGGTGAAAGTTTGTAAGTGTGTATGTTAGTTACTCTTTCACGCAAAAACTACTAAACGGATTTGGATGAAACTTAACAGTGAAATAGCTTATACATCAGAATAACACATAGACTACTATTTGCCACGATAACCGACATACACGCGGGCGGAGCCGCGGGCAGCAGCTAGTCTTTAATAAACAAAAGATATTGTTTCAGCAAAGATTAAATTAATTAATTATATAAACACTTTGAAGATCTTAACGATACACAAGGTTGGTAAGTAAATTAAATTTAACCATTGTTAAAGACAACAGGGTCCTTTGTTTTACAGATTTTCTATTTAATTGTCCTTTTTAACATTTAATAATGTTAATTATGCTTAACATAAAAGTTAGTTTATGTATGTTTCATTGTCTTAGTTAAATTATCTTCGAAAACATAAAGTTTGACTTTCTTTTACATTCGGCATTAGAAGATGAATTTATTATCTTATAATTTGCTTAAACTTGAAAGGGTTATTTTATTAATTTTGATTACGATAATGACTATCATTCAAAGGTTCAATCTTTTTTTAAACTTTAAAATTTAAACACAATTGTGTACCAGTTAAGTAAATAAATGAAATTAAAGGCCTTTTAGATTAATGAAGAATCTCGTTTGCTTTGTACAGTAATCCTTTGAGAATTAATGTATTAACATTAAGAAAGACCAATTCAGTAGTTATTTGATCTTCGTATTAAAAGTAATGTAGTTTCTTTTTGTAAAGAACTTCAGCATCGTTTGGTAACAATAGCACTTTGATTTGATTAACCAATCTCTTTGATAAAAACATTACCTGATTATAACTACAGGTTATATATATATATATATATATCCATACTAATATTATAAATTCGAAAGTAAATTTGTCATCACTGTGACTTAGCTTTGTGATAACGTTAAACTTAAGTTTCCTAATAGCGTTTACGTCTACATAAATATGTATGTGGGTTGTATATGTGTATGTTTTATATAATAAAAAATAATAAATAAATATTTCGGACATCTAACACACAACGCCATCTAGTCCCAAGGTAAGCAGAGCTTGTGTTATGGGTACTAGACAACTGATATAAATACATATATACTTTTTTTTGTAAATATATACATATTATACATAGAAAACACCCAAACTCCGAAACAAATATTTGTAGATCTTACAAACATTTGGTCCGACCCGGGAATCGAACCCGAGACCTCATGATCAGCAGTCGCACACGCCAACCGCTAGACCAACGAGGCAGTCATATGTATGTATGTGTATTGTCACAGAGACTGAAGTTACTTGGTACTTCTTGTAACCGTTTCAAAAACCACATTAGTATGTACGACATTATACCGACCCGATAAAAACTGATAAATCCCGGATTGATAAATAAATTGATGGCATAACGTCTACAAAGTGTCATGTAAAAAGTAGGTCCAAGAGACCGCGCATAGTCAGAAGATTAATGAACGAAAAGCCTCGTAAAAAACGAATCATTTTCTGCGGAAAGTAATCGAATAATTTTTTCGTCATGTCATGTGTGGTTTTTCAGAAACTGGTGCAGTCATGTAATTCTGACATGTCTATATTTTTAACCGACTACGGTGAAACCAAAAAGAAGGGTAATAGTTTTGGCAGTCCACGCATGTTTATATTCACCTATGATTCACCTAAACTAAACTGATTTAAATTAATGAGGTGTCAATGGCCGAGTGACATAGGATATGTAAAAAAGTTTTCGTGTTAAATATGTATTAATACAATATTAATATAAGCGTTAGAATCTATACTATTATTATAATATTTAATTTATTAATCAACTAAATTAATAAAATTTCTGATCGCATTAATTGAATCACAAAACGGATGAAATCAGACACTGGTTTGCATATTAGTCGACACTAGTAAACACAATATCGTCTATGTTCGTAGCACATTGATGAATACCTGCACAAATTACATGCTACACAATGGGCTACGAACTTGCACAGAGTAATGTATTAAACAGAGAATATTGGCCATTACATCCTAGTAGACATTATTATAATTCACTAGCTGTGAACACCAACAAAGTGCCACTTTATGTACCACAAAGTACCAAGTGTGGTAATTTGTGGCTGTGTTAATGAGAGCTAAGCTTAAAAACTGATCTGAAAAAAAGATGACAACCATCGTAGTTTTATACAAGCTTTTTGAGTTTAACACAGTATTTTCATATATTTACATTATAATAATTGTAGAAAAATGTTAATTCAGTTTTGAATGCTTATTATTATAATTGGTTATTATTGTTTTTGGAACAAAAGGGTAATCAGTTAGTAACATTGTGATAATAAACACATACACAAACCTAATCCCTAAAAACCTTTTTGTATATTTGGGGTGTTGGTCTAGCTAAAACAGTGTTTTCGGAACTTTATGACCGCAAAAAGTTTGATACTATAATTACATAAGAGTGTAAGATGACAACATAAAATTTTATATAGCAGGAATCGATGTCCATCTCATAGAATCATGAATATTTTAGTCCTTTTCCCCTAAATTTTACAAAGTTTTAGTTTTGTTCTCCTACTGGAGAACAAAACTAAAACTTTGTAAAATTTAGGGGACTACCTTCACAGACGAAACGAGAGACGCCGAATTTGTGCTTTCCAAAGTTTCCATTTTTAAATTGATTAGGTCTGTTAGTTTAGTTTTGATTGACTCGACTAAAATTTAAAGGAGTCAATAGAAGAGATTCTATGGTTTTGTTATGAGTACCTTTATGGCTGTGTTTATTTTTATTAAATAGGGAAAAACGAGCAGACATATCACCTGATGGTAAGCAATTACCGCCGCCCATGGACACCCACTACACCAGAGGCGTCACAAGGCGTTGCCGGCCTTTTAAGAAGGAGTACGCTCTTTGTGTAATTTCAATTTTATTAGTTTATGGTTAAGAGATCTCAATATTGAAAAGCTGTCGTTCTGATCAATTACGTAAAAAAGATATCCCTGTCTAACTAGGTAGGTAGGTTTTGGCGATGACAAATTGCTTCTTGATTGCAGAAACAAGATTGTGCCAGTACTGTTGAACGAAAATACCACAGACACACACACAGAGAACAGAGCACAGAAAATAAACTGTTTTTAATACCCGATGTGAATGAGGAATGCTATGATCGCTATGTCAGTCTATGGCATCAAAGCTCCTGCACGGTTGGAGTTCGGTCCATTCGGTCAGGAGCATAGAAGGTAAATGATGATTATAATTAGAACAGAAGAAATCTCCGATTGCTATAATTTTATATTAACTAGAAAAAATAAAAAATATAAAAATAGCCCGACAAAAAAGACGAAATTAGTTTAAAAGGTTGCCCGATGTCATACGACGGCACTTGTACTTAAAAAAAAACTCGTGTATTTAAATATTTAAGTTTAACTTATTACTGTACATTGTATTTTTTTTCAATTTTTAATTTAACTCCTGTACTTCTTCATGCTTATTCTATTACAAACGACATGACAGATAACACGATAAAAGGGATACACGGTTTGTCAAGTTAAACGTGTTGTTATTTCCCTAAAGAAATCAATTCTACCTTGTGTTAGAGTTGATTCCTTTCGCTTACCCCCTCTTTACCCCTAATTTGAAGGAGTCCGCGCAAGGAATAGCAACACACTTGTAACTTAACAGCCTTTTTTTTATTTTTATAAATATTATTTATTCAATACTATCGTTGATATGCATGGTAAAATTTGTTTTTATTTTTCAAACTTTTATTGTCACTTTCTAAGGTAAATTCAGGCATATTTCTGGTTGAAACTGGAGAGAGGTTATTGATAAAGGCCGTAGGTTGTGTTGGCAGTCGTTTACCGTCTTTTTTTTAGGAGATTATTATGGTGTCGTCATTATTAGTACCTAATTATACAACGATGTCTTATATGTAATTAATGAAATTTATATCTGGTTAGACTTTATTTCCTCCTGATAGGTGGGAAGTAATGCGTAGGCCATCCTGTCTAAAAGTAATGACCGACAGACAAAGTAAAAATAATATACTTATAGTATGTATATCTATGTCTGATACACTTTGTTCACCTCTACGTTTTAAATGGGCACAATGGGTCGGTTTCATAGCTGGGTTGTAATCCCTTTGAAGCCATCTACGGGTACCATTCATTCGAGTTTCTATGACACAAAGATATTTAAATCTAGTTAGGTAATGAAAAATGAGGTAACTTTTATACGCTTTTATTATTTTTGTATATTTTAAAACAATACTAAAGTTGTTCTTGTAATCTTATAAATATTTTTTCTGGAACTGGTATGAATGCCAAGAGACGGTGTTGTATTAATTTCTTATACCCAGTTAAAAAATATAAAGAAAGAAAAGAAGAAACCTATAAAACCCATTGAAAAATCATTCTGATACTCTGATAATCCTACTAATATTATAAATGCGAAAGTTTGTAAGGATGGATGGATGTTTGGATGGATGTATGTTACTCTTTCACGCAAAAACTACTGAACGGATTTGGATGAAACTTTACAGTAATATAGCTTATATATCAGAATAACACATAGGCTACTATTTGCCGCGATAACCGACATATACCTAATATATACATATTCATGTTTAACCCTGTTGTGCTTGTTTCTGTAGTGATTAGTAACGCAGATTGAAAAACTGAAGGTCAAGGACTCGATTCGGTATAATGAGCACTATCATTTGTTCTGTGTCGAAATAATTTTCTTTAAATATATATGTACCTGCGTGTTTAGAAATATTTTAGTGTATATAGTAGGTGTCTGGTTATCAAAGTAATAAGCTCTACCTACTTTGGGATCAGCTTGCAGTGTGTGTGCTAAGTTATTATTATTTTTAACCGACCTCAAAAAAGGATGAGGTTCTCATTTTGACCCTATATGTGTGTTCTCGGATAGCTTTGTCGTTTATGAATCGATTTTGATGATTATTATTTTAATGGAAAGTAGATATCCCAACAAATATGCAAAGGTAGTACCATGATAAGGACACTAAGATCTGATGATGGCGTCCAAGAGAAATCGAGGGGCACCTTTTAGATTCGTAGGGGCGACTAGTGCATTTGTTATTTTTTTTATTTTATTTGAAAAGTTGGTGTTTTCCATGGTCCCATTTCACTTTGGTCGTTCATTAAGTCGGTTTTTTCTTTAATTTTACTTGTCAATATAAAAATCACAAAATAGGAAAAAAGTCTTTGTAAATCAAGAAAATAAATACAAATGACGTTTAATAATGTTTGGGCCATTTGGACATCAAAATTCACTTTGACCGTACAGCGTATGTCCCTAGACTATTAATTCCAAATACGAAGCTGTCTTATGCACCGAGTGGGGCAAATGGGGTGAGTGAAACGTGCGACTGGTGTGAAGCAATTTGAGGCGACACGCGAAGCAGCTATCAATCTTAGAATGCCCTCTTGTTGTGTTGATTCGTTTCTTATTCTGGGCAGTTAATGCGATTTGGGAATTTAAGCTACAGGGGGATTTGATTCATTCGATTTTTACTGTAATTCTTTCTTTGTTTTTCTTAAAAGCAGATAAAAGTATTTCCACAAATTAAAAGACGGTGATATTGACAGTCACAGTAGGTATTACTTCTTTGTGTCAGTTTCATGTTTGTTTGTAAAGTCCCCAATGATTTAGATGTACATTCCTATTGTGGGAGTTGTTTCATTAAAAAAAAAAACAATTGATACAAACGTTTTCACGTTTTTAGTACGTCTACTAAAGTCTCATCTAAATTAATGTTAAAAAATGTTTTCATTTCGTTATCATCAAAAATGTTTAATACATAACAACTCATAAAATTAATAAAAAAAAAATATAAGTAAAATTAAGAAATACTGCAAAACTTAAGAATAAATTTTGTGACGAGTCAGTTTTAATTTTAAAGTTATTTTTAGAAGCAGCAAACTTATTTTTCAGGACACGGACATGCTTGAAATATCTTAATTAGGCTGGCAACACAGAGTAATAATTTCACCACAATGTCAACTTGTTAGCTAAAGTGCCCGGAAAATTAGTTTTACGTATTTTATTAGCAAATATTTTATATAAAACAAAACACTTAATATATTTTGTCAAAAATGTATGGAGCGTTAATTTGATAACTTTATCATGTAAACATTGTATTTCAGTTGAGCTGTCAAGTTTACCTTGGCAGTATTTATGTCACCAAGGTTGCTGATAGAAGAACTAGGTTCGATTTTCACTGATTATGTGACATATATATAGTATAATTATAATAATTGTTTATTAAAAAATGAGCACAGCGCAGGTGATGCTTAAGTCGGGATCAGACAAGCCTGTGTCTTGACTATAAATGCATAATTAAATAATTAATTTATTTACAACATACACACTAAACAGAAGATAAAGTTTTACAAACTACAACGTAGCGAGATGTTGTAGTGGCTCGATTAGTTTGAACACTAATTGGACCAAGTCGGCTATAACAGATCTTTTGCCGCGCCATTTAACTGATAGATATTAATTACTGGATCAAGGCAACTACCCAACTTTAATTACGATAGGGAAAAGACACTTCCACATTGGACATGTATTGGTACAAAGATCATTGCGAAACTCATGTTACTAATTTATTTTTATTTACAGGATAGCCGTGATTTTTAAAATTTATTTTTAACAATTTAGTAACGTGAAAGACTGCTACTCACAAGAAAATTTATGATTCTTTATAATTACTAGAAAGCCAATTACAAGTCTTCACTTATAGAGATACATTGGTTACAATGCAAATAAATATATATATGTATATATTATATTTGAGTCTGCCAAAATGACTCTACTTTGCGTGATGAAAATGATAAGCAGAATCCAAATCCAAGACGGTCGCCATATTTATTGAGAAGGCAACAATGCAGCCAATTCAGATGCTTCTGTACTCCGGTCTCGTACTCACCAACTAAACACGACAGTACGAATGCTGTCATATAAGGTTGATTTTCTGGAAGGGGGGGTAGTACCGCCTCGGTCCAGCCGGCCCATTCGTGCTAACTTACATTAATAAAAATAATAATTAATTCTAATCATCTTAGCCTGCGGTGCACCACAGCACTACAATTTTAAGCGATAAAAAAGAAAATATAATAAGAATGTGGTGGGCTTAACTGGAGTGATTTGATGACCTCACAGTACAACCGTTTGAAAACATATTTGACTTGACTGCCTCGTTGGTCTCGCGGTTGGCGTGTGCGACTGCTGATCGTGAGGTCTCGGGTTCGATTCCCGGGTCGGACCAAATGTTTGTATGATCTACAAATAGTTGTTTCAGAGTTTGGGTGTTTTCTATGTGTAATATGTATGCATTTACGAAAAAAAAGTATTTATGTATTTGTATCAGTTGTCTAGTACCCATAACACAAGCTCTGCTTAGCTTGGGACTAGATGGCGTTGTATAATAGATGTCCGAAATATTTATTATTATTATTATGTTTAGGTGCTTTTTATCGAGTGAATGAGGTTATCGGAGCCCAAAACTCCTCTCTACCTCATTCTGGAGAACTCAAAGATCGGCAATGCATTTGTGATTCTTGGGTTCCAGGTCTCCATGGACGGTGAAAGTCACTAACTATTAGGTGACCATTCCACTCGTTAACTCCTATATGCAAAAAAATGGCTAACATGCATATTTACCAGCCAGCACACTGTGTTGAAACAGTTGGCGGTCCTTGGGGGAGACCAAGACCTTTGCTCAGACGAAGATTAGTAGGTGTAAGGGTGTTGATACCTTAGTACCTTATTGTAATATCTACTAGTTTTTTATTTTTAAAGAAGTATGTAGACCACACCAAGCTCACGTCACGTCACTAAACATAATGTTATACATAAGTATGATGTAACGCGTGAGAAGTTTTTTTAAATCCAACAGTTTGTGTTTATATTTTATGATACTTTATCTATACAAATAAATAAAATTGGAGTGTCTGTTTGTAATATTAAAATAACCGATTTTTACAAAATGCATATGTATGTATACACGGTACATATACGAAAAATGTAGTTAAAAAAAATTTTGTCTGTCTGTCTGTCTGTCTGTCTGTTTGTTCCGGGTAATCTCTGGAACGGCTGGACGGTATTTTGACGGGACTTTCACTGGCAGGTAGCTGATGATCCGGGGAGTAACTTTTTTTAGACTAACTTTGTCGCGCGGCGTTACTCGCAGTACAACAATAACCGCGGGTAACACCGCGGGGTTCAGCTAGTATATTATAAACCATCCAGGTACAATCAATTTATATAAACTATGGGAACCTTACCTTTCCTACAAAGGGTTATCCTGCACAAAAAAATGAAATCAAAGTAAATTGACGATTTCGTTGTGTACGAATGGACGAATAATCCGATCGTTGACCTATTCAATCGTATATCTGGTCAGTAAGAAAATGTCTGTCATGTGGAAGTGATATTGTATTTTACTTCTCTTTCTTTCCTCCTTTAATTGTATCTTGTTACCTTTTGACTTTTCTTTATTTTCGTAGTTTAATCACAAAGAATAAATACTACAGGATGTGTTCTAATAAATTCAAATAAATATCTATACAAATAAATTAAATTGGAGTGTCTGTTTGTAATATTAAAATAACCGCTTTTTACTAAATGCGTATGTATGTTTACACGGTACATATACCAAAAACGTAGTTAAAAAAATTTTTGTCTTTCTTTCTGTCTGTCTGTCTGTCTGTCGGTCTGTCTGTCTGTCTGTCTGTCTGTCTGTCTGTCTGTCTGTCTGTCTGTCTGTTTGTTCCGGGTAATCTTTGGAACGGCTGGACCGATTTTGACGGGATTTTCACTGGCAGGTAGCTGATAACCCAGGGAGTAACTTAGGCTACTTTTTTTAGACTAACTTTGTCCCGCGGCGTTACTCGCGGTACAACAATAACCGCGTTCAGCTAGTTTTAAAATATTTTTGAACCGAGCGGTTATACATTGACGCACATATATAGCGGACGTAAATGTTTGCAAAACAATACTATTAGTTATAATTAATCAAACGTATTTATCAACCGATTGAAATGAAACAAACACTAATGTTAAGTGAAGCAAACCACAACGCATTAATAACAATTGCATTCAAATCGGTACAAAAATACATAGGTACAGACAAACAGACAAAATTTAAAAAAAAATTGAGTTTTGAGTATTATTGTCATCATAAAGTTCATGAAAATTGTTTTCTTCATATATCTTCCTTGTACAGACAATGACCAGCTATGATTGTATTATTTGTTAAATAGAATTAATTATTACATGGGTCTTTTTTACCAAATCGAAAGTTGTCGTTTCCAAACATAGTATTATGAAAGCAAACTTAGGTGCTTTTTTCTGTGTTGTTCATTTGTCCTGACAAAATAAGTAACAAACAAAAGGAAAGATAATAAACACATTCGGGTTGTTCGTTATAGCGGTCCACGTGATTAATAGTAGTTCATTCTTGTGACGTAAGGAAGTGTGCAGTGCGGGTATGATAACCGCTGCGGAAATTCTCATGTGGACGACCCGGGTTGATATGCCGCGTAATTAATTCACGACAATACTGCGTTGATTGGTAGCCTGGGAACATCATTTATTAACAGCACATTGGTCTATTTGATAAATCACTTTGGAAACGGCTAAATCGAAAATAGCATATGGGATAGATGAGTTTGAAAATCGTACAATGCATTAATAGCGTGACTAAAATAATATAAATAAATTATTTTACTTAATTGTCACCTCACAAAATAGAAGACTAAGGCTCAGTTTCATTACTCTGTTTTTTTTTTTTCAGACATTTAGACATTTAACACACAACGCCATCTAGCCCAAAGCTAAGCAGAGCTTGTGTTATGGGTACTAGATAACTGATAGAAATACATATATACTTTTTTTTTGTAAATCTATATATATAAAAGAGGAAGGTGACTGACTGACTGACATACCCAGAGATCAACGCACAGCCCAAACCGCTGAACCTAGAAACCTGAAATTTTGCATATAGGTTCTTTATATAACGTAAGTGAGCACTAAGAAAGGAATTTTGGAAATTTCACCCCTAAGGGGTTAAATCAGGGGATGAAAGTCTGCGTGAGCGAAGCCGCGTGCAAAAGCTAGTACATACATATTATACATAGAAAACACCCAAACTCCGAAACAAATATTTGTAGATCATACAAACATTTGGTCCGACCCGGGAATCCAACCCGATACCTCAAGCACAGCAGTCGCATACGCTACCACTGCGCCACAGAGGCAGTTAAAACTTTAACTTCTTAATGGACTATTTTAAACTTATATGCCACATAAACTACAGTTTTTAGTTTCAAAACTCTTGGATAAACCTGATAAATATACACACATAGACTTATCAGCAATCTTTATCTTTTAAATAGTATTACACGGCAGATAACAATCTACAGGGCTGGTGAAACTAACACTAGAAATTAACATGATTTACTTGTATAGGAATTTCATTCGTCGTTAAGATTTTGTGCTTATTTTTTTGTAAATCTTTATTAATTACATAATAATATGTTTTTTTTTTAATCTAACATGATTATGTCAGCCTCATTGTATTCATAACGAAAAACTATTTACATCCATACAATTTAGAGTACATTTAATAATATAAAATTAAAATGTTCTGTGAGAATAAGAAATATGTTAGTTAAAATTAAGATCACATCAACAGTTATTTTTCAAAAAATATGCGTAAATCATCGAAAAATCCTTTCTAGTCGTATTTTTTTGGAATGTTACCTTTCAAAGTAACTTTATATAAAAACAAAGCCCTAAATATGCCTCACTCAAGTATCATATTTGTTGTATTTTACGAACTCCTCGAATAACTTGTACCCTCTTTATTTAACTCTTAACCCGTCTGTTGAATAGTAACTGCAGAACGGTAAAAGTAGAAGGCTAGAAATTCAAGTGGTTTTTCACTCGTTTAACGTCACGTAATTAGGTAGTTATCTGAAGCGCGCACAGTATTTTCTGCTAATTTGTGTGCACTCTCGTTCTTAAGTTGTGTGCATTTCAGTTGAGCTGAAAGGCTTAGCAATGCACTTTTATTTTTAAACATTTTTGCTATAGCTAAGTAGCAATTTAGTTGGTTTGAATGTGAATAGTTCCATATTCATCCAACACTAAAACGACTGAGTTAATTTATTTTCGAATATATTCAATCCAAGATCTAATCCATTCTAACTTTCTTGATTAGAACCATTCTAATGTAGCTAGACATAGGAATTGTTGTCTCCGATTTCAGATGGGAGTAAATTGAGTTCATCGATAATTCACTGTACGTAATGCGCTGCGTTAACAAGATATTTTTAAATTAATATTGAAAAGCTTCGATCCTGCAAGGGTAATAGTACTGTCGTTGTCTTGGAGCCACTTGAAACCAAGGGTAGGTTGGATATTATTTTTAAATAAACTATCTTAACATCGAATTGGATTGGCCTATGGTCTAGTGGCCACAGGCCAATCAAATTCTATCTACTAAGATTCTAACTGCTAAGCAAATTTATTTTGTTCCTTCTCTGAATATAATTTATTTATTCAGAAATAAATAAGTCTACCATAGAACAGGTTTTACCTTGTTTAGGATCAGACGGCGAGATGTGTGACGGTAATATATTATTAGTTATTATAATGCTGAAGAGTTTCTTTGTTCGGTTAAACGTGGTAAGCTCTAGAAGTTCTCGTTCAAAAGCAATTAGAAGTTCTTGTTCAAATTAAGCAATTTTTTTAGGTTTGTATAGTCTATTTATTGACAAAGACTACAGATTATATAACATCATACTAATAAAAAGAAAAAGTTACAAAAAATACCCTAGCCATACTACGCAAAAAACGTCATTATTACGAATTTATTGATACCTTATTAATTACTTACTTTTAAACTTTCGCGTTCCATGATATATTAACAATCATTTTTACGCGCTTTTCTGCGCAGTCGGATAAACACCAGAATAGGAGCACATCGGTTTGCTCACAGAATAGGGACACTGTTAGTGTGTGTAATGTGACGGTACATGGCGAAACAAATTTATTAAAAATATCGAAAAAGTGCGGGTGGACGAACAAACTTCTACTTCACGGATTCGACGACGGAGAGCGTGCGCCGCTGAGCCAGTCAGCCTGTGACCATAGAGTATCTTGTATATACTCCTGTGACCACGGCCAGTGCAACCTGGTCGAAACGTCAGGCAAATCAGAGGTATGTAATACCCTTTAATGAGTGATCGCGTTAATGCCCGTAAAAATAACCTTATTAATTAAAATCTGTTCAGTAATTTAGGCACTATAAACATACATAGAGTGCCAAAACTATTACCCTTCCTTTTGGCTTCGACGTAATCGGTTAAAAAGAAATTTGTAAAAAGTGGTAACTTTGTTGATCTACTACCAAAACTGATTTCTTACTTTCTAACTAAGCTTTCAGCATTAAAACGTCACTAAGTCCTACTACATATAACATAATCTTATTTGATCACTTTTCTGTAACACCCTTTGTATGTTTACCAATTTATTTTCACACTAACAAAACTGAACAACAATGCCGCGAGTAGTTTGGCATGAATTATTCTTACATTTCTTTCCCTTTCAACGGCTTTTATCTGAGTTCTTTCATTTAGTTGGTGACAGTAACAAATCTGTCAGTTCGGGAACGCTGTTTGGATGATTTATATAGGCGTTTGCGAGACGCTGCCTAACAAGCAACAACTACATCAAACTGGCACCCACATTGCTTTTTAGTTGAACTTTTTGCTTTAGGATTGTATTTTTAAAACTATATTTATGTACTTATAACTTAGTGTGGTGTAATAAAAAAAGGTTGAATGTTACTTAATTTCTTTTTAGGTCATAAAATTAAGTATATAAATAAACATTTCAGACATCTAACACACAACGCCATATAGTCCCAAGCTAAGCAGAGTTTGTATTATGGGTACTAGACAACTGATATTAATAAATTAAACATAGAAAACACCCAAATTCTGAAACAAATATTTGTAGATCATACAAACATTTTGTCCGATCCGGGAATTGAACCCGAGACCACAAGCACTGCGGTCGCATACGCTACCACTGCACCACGGAGGTAGTTGTAAATGAAAGTTATTTAGTAAATTTTAAAACTATATCATTGCAATTTAGCAAATACATTATTGGTAATAATATATTTTTAGGAAAGGTATTTAATTTTTCAACTATCAATTCAATTCAACTTTAATTAAAAGTCGATAAAGGAATACAACAAAGGTGTCGTAGACCTTCTCCGTAGATGTCTACGACCGCTCAGTCGTAGACTCGTAGACTTCATATCTACCGCCTATAAAATATACCAGTTCTCACTAAATATAGTCTATATAACTGGAAATCTTTCTGTTCATTTATTTATATTAGGTATATACAAAATTCAGTTGAATAAACTACCTAAAATTCTAACTTGATTTAATGATAGTATAATTAAATCTAAATGTTTCAAGAAAAGATGCTAGTCGACATGTTGCTTCATTCAGATTATAGTTTGCAACAAATTGATAGCCTTGGCAAAGATGTTTTAAAGAACTTTTGAACATTACTTTATTAAATACCTTGTGGCGGAATGATAATAATAAATAGTAACAACTAGTGTACGTGCGTATTTTTGCAAATAAAGTATCGTTTTAGTATCATTTAATTATTATAAAATAAGCCATGGATGTATGTAGGTTATGTAGGTCTCTTAGATTATTTTGTTATATTGTAATTTAATATTGTGTTATCACTTTAATTTAAGTTTATTATATTTAATAATTTGAATATATCGTATTACATATGGCAACTGCTACACAGAAAAGGGCGTTAAAAGGCAGGCAACGCACTTTGACGCCTCTGGTGTTGCGGGTGTCCATGTGCAGCGGTAATCGCTTACCATCAGGCGATCCAACTACTCGTTTGCACCCTATTCAATTAAAAAAAATGTAAGAATGCGAGGGTCGGTTTGAAATTCCAAAAGTATCTAATCACTACAAAACTTAACTACATGTTAAACATAATAAAAGTGGCAAATAATCGTCGACATATCTTTGGCCTAATACTCGTATAACAAAGCCCTTCCTCGGAACTTTGAATATTATGATTGATGAAGGCGTCGTGGTATCGAAACGGCCCAGCTGTAACTATTAACCTACTTCTTGGAATAACACCGTCTAATCATGTACAACTAACCATTATGTTTAACTAAACTAAATATTATGTATGAAATTTTCTTTTATTCCAAAATTTCAATTTCTGTTCTCAAACAAAATAGCTCCTTTATTCATGAACCGGTATTATTAATTCCTTTTAGGTATTTCTATCACAACTTTGGGGGTGTATTACTTGGAATGTCAGTATATAGCTGGACTGTCCCCTAGGCAAATTTGTATTCTACAAACGCAAACGTTTTTAGAAAACTAAGAAATGTTTATAAATGACGTCATCACAACACTAAGTCACGTGGTCGAAATAAAATAATGGTAATATGTGGTTGCTTGTATCTTGACTAAAGGGACTTCTAAGTTAAAAGGTGTCTTAATACTTCTCCAGTATCTTAATGGTATAAATGGCCAACGAGCAGACGGCTCACCTGATGGAAAGTGATTTTCACCACCCATGAACAGTTGTGTTTCAAATTATACTCATAGTTTGTTTCTTTACTGAGAGAATGTTCTCTGTATTTTAAGAAGATTTTATGGACTTTAGAAGAAGACGTTAGTCCTTTCTTCTCACGGCTACGACCTGATCTCCTCAAAAAAAGTTTAACTTGCAACAGCGTTCTTGTACCCTAATTGAGGAATTAATTGTTACTATAATCTGAAAAACTCAGGTATCAGAAGCTCGTTTAGTTGTATTTTCCAATAAGGCAGAAATTATTTGAATACAAGACCTGATGGAACGCTCAGACAGACATCATTGGCATATGGCAACCGGTACAATAGAAATGAGTATCGACAAGTTCGCATAGTTTAGTTTACATTTGCTGTTTGAATATTCTCTGAATATATAACCGAAAACAAATGAATGAATATAGAAAATATTGCATATAGACATTTTTTCACGTTTTTCAAAGGTTTAAAACTTAACTACCAAAAACTTAAAAATTCATTAATAATGTAGAAAACTTATACCATTTTCTAGATATACTTTTTGGTGATATGACAATTTAATTGGCAAACCTAAACTATTCATCATGGATTATAATAAATAAATATATTACATAATATAGAATGTACATGTACCATGTACATAACCATAATTAAAAAAACAATATTTACATACAAGCGTCAAAAAACTCCACGTCTTCGCCTACCAAAGAATCAGCATATGGCAATGCTGATTCTCTGTGCTAGAAAAATACCGGCCTTCTGATCGCGAGAAGCGTCAATCAGTTACTTAACTAGTTGTTTAAACATAGCGCGAGCACTCGGACCCCATGAACCTAGCGTCTCTACCTCAAACGGTTCAAAAATGTAATTACCTATTAAATTTTGGTACTTATTAAATAAATTATTTTTTTATTGAATCTCATCAATAATAAATTTTTGCCTAATGTTATTTTAACTATCTAAGTTTAACCCTTAAATATATATGTCTACTTATATGCATTAAGAACGAGAATGATATAAATTATAAATATTGTTTTTTTTTATAAATTTAGTATTTTTTGCTCCTATTTAGGTGTACAAACGTTTGGTATGTTGAAATTGCCAAATCTTCTTTGTGCTGTGAAATGTAAAGTCGCGTCACAGAAACCGCACTATGTCTTTGACCCATTGTACCATCACGATTCCCAAATGCAAATGTAGTATCTGCAAATTCTTCGACTTACCAAATGCAAAAATTTGAATACTGGGACAGTTAAAAATTTAAGGAGAAATCGGTGTGTGAAGACAGCTCGTTATTTTATTGTCTATTTTTAGTTTCATATTCTATAAAAACCTGATATTATTATGAACTGACTCTTGCTATGATATGTTGTGATGACTGAGGCAACATTATCTTCCTGCAATTATCATTTTAGCACCCTAGTGTCGACAGTATTATAAAAAAAACACTAGTGTCTTATACAACATACAGCATTTCACCAAAATGAAATACGTGCAAAAAGAAAGTGGTTTTTTTCACAATTAAATGACCTGCCATTCTTCTTTGGAAAATTTGTACTGTAACGTAACTAACCTTAACATCTAACTAAAAATGCAACACGATAGACTAACGATTTGAAGAAAGTGTTTGACAGCGGATGAATGCGGGCTGCCCAAGACCGGGATGGCTTGCGGTTCAGCAGTCGACGGTGATAGGTTAATACTAGGTATTCAATAATGAACTAACAACATAACTAACAAAATTGTGTGGGTGAGTCATCAACACTCACATTTCACTCTTATTTTTTGCCTAAATAAACATTCATTAAATTTTATTTAAGATGTACCTAATATTAAACATTTTATTTACAACGGTATAAAAAAATATTCCTACAATCACAATACTGTTTGACTAAAGTCAACAAGTCATTTCCAGTTCCATTCAAGGCAGCCTTTTATTCTCTTGTACATACCTCATTTACCTCGGTTTTCTGAGAATAAACCCTTTAAGTAAACTGTGGGGAAGGTATTACGCTTAGAATAAAATAAAAAGGGGTAAGAAAGCGATGCGTAGGATAAAATTTTATTTCGTATTTACTAGAACATAGAATGCAAAACAAATAAAATGGTTAATAAAACGACAGTGCAAAAAATTATAAAAAAAAAAATATATAGCATAAGTCATAACGAATCTATTGACATCTGATTCAATTAAAATTGACTAAGTAGTATAGGCGCTACCGTGGAATATATGAACATACATCATGTGCCAAAACGAATACTTTCTTTCTTTTTTATATTAAATTATTTTAGATTCACCACACTCGGGTAGAAAGTGGTTCTAACGCTTTTATACGTAAATAAATAAACTACCAAAAGTTTATTTTAAAACAAGGAAAATAGGATAGCAAAGTTTGTAAATATATGGTCGTAATAAGGAAGAAAAATCCTATATACGTCACTTCGTTTTTTTGGAAATATTTGAAAGTTTCGATTTTCCTTGTTTTTATGTCTACCATTGTAAATTGAATTTGTGAATGTGTGAGACTATTATTCAGTTGAAATCAACTAATACACCAGTATTAGTTGATTTCAACTGAATAATGTTCTGTTAATAACAATGGATATTAAGTTTCATTGAATATTCTAGATGTAAAGTGCGGTCACCGTCAAAGGCGAATATAATAATCCATGTTTAGTTACTGAGATAAGTACTAAAGTTAGTCCCAATAGGTGCCAATGACGTCACCACTGTTATTAGACTGTGTTAAGAACAGCTGATAGCTATTATTAGTCTGATCTGTTGTTACTAACATCTTGATAATACTTTGTCTGTCTAGCGATAATTATATCTCCAGTAACTTGTTGCTCATGTTCTTTATAAGTTATTGGCAGTAAGTGCTTTCGAGAACTTTCTAATTGATATACTGAAGTAGATATCTTTGTGTTTTTGTATGTACACACACACGGATGAGGATGTGAGTATACATACTTATGTTGAAACACAAAGAAAATTTTGCATTTAGAAAAAAGACTACCCTTTGTTGTTTTTTTTTTAAGACAATTATCACATTAACATTATATCCTGTAGCACGGATGACTTAGGAAACAATAATTTATTGATCATTTGTGTGTTTTGAACAAATCCCTAAAAGCAAAAAACATAAATTCTCTGAATACCTACAAAATAGGTAGTGGGATAGAGATTAAAAGCTGTCTATTTATTAAATATTCAATGAAATTACTGATTTACAATATTCAGACAGTAGTGGCATATTTTATTTATTATAATTATCAAATACATAAATAGGAATAAAATACATAAAGTATAAATAGATATACACATAACCCCCTTTTCACTAGGGGTCACTCCTGCGACCTTGCCGCTTGACAGAAAATTTTATCCGCGACACGCAATGTCTTCCAATGTCGGTTGCGACATCTTCGGGTCACGGAACATGTCGAAAGTCAACCCCCAGCTAGCGTCGAAACGCACGGCTTTCGTGTCATACGACAATCCCCTGACAGCCTTTGAATAATGAGGACGCGTGCTGCTTTGTGTTCCGCGAAACGCACACAACTGTCTTCTCTGTGGCATTTTAATGATAAATGGTTAATGTGGACCGGACAAATACCGATAGATAAAGCCTCATGAGGTAAGGACGAACTATTAGCATATTAGCATATCAATAGGCCGCCATGGTGTGAGACACCATGCTGCATTATTGTATAGTCTGCATTCGTAATGAGGATACTGTTGATGCTTTGCATATGTAATAAAAAACACATTATAACACTTTATAATATTAAATGGCCAACAAATACACTCCACTAATCAAACATAATTGGTCATGTTTCTTGGCTCTAATCACCGCAGGTTCTCAAGTTTCAAACAAATTATGGGACAACTTTGCATAATGAAATTAGAGTAAATTCAGAGATGTACTACGACACATTTATGTAGGTACATGACTGACAACCAATAGGTATGATGACTAATTTTGAAAATCTGTTTTATAGAGTTCGGAAGTATCTCCTATTGTCAAAAACAGTTATATATCTACAAAAAAATAAGTTTTACTAGGAAAAAATTGCGATTTAAATTTTTAAGTTTAAAATTCACGCCAAAACGCTCGGTGGTCTCATGCCGTCTGTTTTTGCAGAAGCTACGTCACCAGTGTCAATTATATGCGCAGAGGAGGAAACCAAAACGCTATAGAATTTTCTGATTTGCTTTTAAAAATAGGTCAGAATCGAACCTGTGACCTCAAACACAGCAGTCGCATACGCTACCACTGCTCCACCGAGGCAGTCAATAGATTACTATTTTAATTATAATAAGCCAACACGCTTAGCAATGTCAATAACTTCATAAGAAATAAATAATAATTACATACAGTTCAGATCAAAAGGTGAAATTACTTCATAGAATACAAAGCTTTTCATGTCACAAAGTGAAATATTTCAATATAAGTAAAATAATGAAAGATTAAAAACGACTGACACTAATTTGCAGGTGAGCTCGCTGTTATTAATGGCCTGCATTGTTAATGAACG
Source organism: Spilosoma lubricipeda (assembly GCA_905220595.1). Classification (NCBI taxonomy): domain Eukaryota; kingdom Metazoa; phylum Arthropoda; class Insecta; order Lepidoptera; family Erebidae; genus Spilosoma; species Spilosoma lubricipeda. The sequence continues at coordinate 7,883,592 of HG992295.1, forward strand.
AAAAGGAATTTAAGGAGCGGACTTTATGAAGTGTTATATGTGATAAGTTTCAAGTTGAAAAGTTTGTTTAAGTTTAATGATTTATTGCTTAAAATACCTGCATTGTTATTTTTAACTTGTCAAGTTGTAAGTAACAATGATTATTGTTTACAGAAGAGTAGAAGTATTGACTACAGAAATGAATTAGTTTCAAAATCTGGTCCGAAGACGAAACTTGAGACTCTGAGATACTTACCTAAACTTGACTGACTAATTGCCAGACGTAACTGTATGCTTTTTTCAAGTAAATGAAAGAAACTTTGGGAAACTGATGGTGGTTCTAGGAGTTCTTTGGAATTATTAAGGGCCCCTCAACTGTGGACATTATTCGGAAATAGTATTTTTAAATAAGAAAGTAATACATTCTAGAATAAAACTCACTTGTACTTATTCCACTATTTTATTTTAGTTTACACCTGTCCGGTTTCGCCTTATGGCTATTCTCAAAGGTTATTGGTACAAGTGAGTTTTATTCTAGAATGTATTACAACAAGTTCTATCAGGTGCCGACAATCGCAAGTATAAATTATATAATAAAGTAATAATCAAATCACTATTTCTTATGCAACATAATTGCGATTGCATACATACACCATCAATTTACATACATAATTCTTAACAGTGATTACATTGTCGTTATCAAAGAAACCCATTGACATAAAAATGTAATAAACGTATTTACCATGAGTGAAATAAAAACGCAATAAAGGGCACACAGCAAGCACCTACCCAGCTACGAGAGGGTAAATTATTATGCAAAGTAGAAAATCCTATTTACCACGCGTTCACCGTGTCGCCTGCCGCCAAAGGTCCGGGACAAAGTAATAGAGTTGTTTATTGACATAAAGTGAATTCTTCCCTTCGATACAATAAATGCCATTTACAGCACGCATTTTTGAAAGAAAATCTAAGCAAATTCACTTTTGTTGGCTGTATAATGTATATTATACACTACGTTACGTTACGTTACGATTACGGTATAGACTACTATACCTATACTTACTGAAAAAAAAAAAAACGTTTTGTGATATTAATAAATTCAAAAGGACAGTTTGAGTAATTGTTTTCTCTGTCGCTCGTCAGAGAAAGTAGTTAATAACATGTCTTATCTACCTTCTTCATCAAAAAAAAAAAGAAGATTTTATTAACTTGAAGAGTCTTTATCAGCGCGATATTTTTTGATATCTTGTTTCCGTAAATAATTTTTAAGTCACTTTAGTGAAACCGTCGCCTCGTGTTGTTTTTTTTTACATTGAACGTTAAATTTAATAGACTTCAAAGATGGATTATTTCATTTTCCTTTAAGGTAGACTGGTTGGCATTTCAAATAATTTTCTAATAACAAATAATTTATAAGACACGCTCATAAATAAACACTCCCTAAATATGTCAATTAAATAATTTTCCTTTTTAAAAAATATGATAGAAATATAATATACTAGCTGATCTGGAAAACTTTGTACCGCCATATTTAGCGTGTCTGTCTGAGCTTCCCACAGGCAGTGTACAGTCGCAGACAAAAATAAATTACTTTTCCCGTTATCTTTCAATTTTTCTTGTATACAAACCTTGTCCTAACAATAACGAACACATAAAAAAAGAATTACTTAATTTGGTGCAGTTGATCGGCAGTTATGCGTGTACAAGTGTATGCGCGGCCCGCACGGATTAAATACTTGACAGTATTTGGTCTGTCGCTGGACTGAGAGCGTGTGAGATTGGCTTAAACTTAGTTTAACATTGGTTACTGTCTATTCTTCGGATATTTATTTAACTTTATCTATCATGGGTATTTATATGTAACATTTTATATAACACACACACAAATATTTACCATCCACACATAACCACAGGTTTCGTCGATCCGTCCATAAAACCTGTTAAATCTGTTTAAAACCATTTACTGTCCTGTGTATATCAGAATAAATAATTTTCTTTCTTTCTCACATACGTTTCGGCGATTCATTTTTATGTATATAGATATAAGCGACATACTTTAATATTACGAAAAGTCAGGACAATAATTCAGTTCTGTTATGCAATAAAAATAATCTCAGATGAATGTTGAACTGTTGCGACAGTGTTCCTTTAGCTTCATCATCATCATAATCAGACTATTGCAGTTCATTGCTGGACGTAGGCTTTTCCCATTATAAGCCACTCTCATCGATCTTGGACTCCACGCATCGTTTAAATATCTGAAATCCTTTGATTTTTTCCGCCAGTGTGGATCACCATGCTGCATTGTTTACATTCCCAATGGTGGCCTTTTCCATGGTGACTCTTGAATTCTACTCATGCTTTCTATCAAGCAGAGTACAGTCATGTGGCAGGCTTAAAAATATGAAAAAAAAATCGTCTATATTGAGAAAAATAAAGGGCTGTAATATAACAAATAAAACAAGAAATCCTTTTATTAAAATTTATGTGAAGTTTTAGCTAAATGTATCATAAAAAGTTGCTTTATTGTGGTCGCATGTCGACACCCGCTATTTGGATAAGCTCTCTAATTTATTATTGTTCTTAGTAAACACCTATAAACAAATAGTTTGTTTTTCTGTTTCGTGTCCATATAAACACTTATTTTGCCATTGTCAACAATACGCATATGTACCTTAGTAACCTTAATAAATATGAATTAATGTTAGTAAGTAAATCTAACTATATCCCGTAAATCACACATACAAAGGCTTGTTACCACTCACACACATGTAGATATATGTGAGTGGTAACTAATCGAGCGACTGCATTAATGGCCCTTGTACGACTGTACCAAACGGCAATCTAATATAGCAGAAATATGGATGGTATACATACAGTACAAATCTAGACTACTTTCAATGAAATCTAAAACTTTTGAATGAAAACTGTACTGAAGTAAGAAAAAATATGAACCACACCATATAGGTACGAATCAAGTTGCATGTTAAATCGAACCTATACATCATGAAGAAAACTTACACAATTCGTCTCTGAATCGAAGTTCGGTGATTTCTAATGTGTTATGCTCAAAATTTACGACACTTAGTTATACTTTACTAGTTTAAACATAAGATAGACGTATCAAACTGGCCTTATGATCCTATATTTTAGAGAGCAAAAGCATTTTTTCGTAAAATCATTTGGATATGATTATATCATGATACTAAAGTAGATGCGATACCATGTAAACTATTGGAAATAGCCTAAACGGTTATTGAACGACAAAAACACAACCAAATACTATTACACCTTTAAATCGTTACTGCCTACTACGTAATGCTTTACTCTCCAGCTAAGCTGTTCTATAGTACAGTATTCGAGCTGGAAATGTGGCATAGTTTGCAATGGAGCGCCCTATTTATATTTTTACAATTTTTAACGCCACAGGCATTCTTTTAGTTAAACCTTATTCACAGCCCGTTTGCGACAGGTCAATGTAGCCTCAATTTGTCATATTACTTTGCACCCACAAACCCATATTTATTCCTGCTTAACCTTAAAAAGTCACAACAGGGAAGAACATTATATATTATTTGTCTTATTAAGTTTTACATTTATTTTATTTATATTTATGTTCAAATTCACTTCGCTTGACTATAATATGCTGTCCTGACGAACAAATGTGGCAATAAAGTTAATGTTATGTTTAAACTTTGTTCTGTGTAATCAAAGCTATGATTTTTAACCAAAGTACAAGAGTCAATTTATTTTGCAAATCAAAGACAAACCACAGGCGTGATCTGTGTAGCCTTCAGCGCCGTTCGATAAACAAATCCATAACTTAAGTAAGTTCCAACAAGTTTTTTTCCACGAACACTGTCAGTAAAGTGTCAGGAGCATCGCTTGGGAATAAATTACGACTTTTAATTGCCAATATTGCTTCAAGCAAAACAACTCATTAAAACTACGTGTGTTAGTGACCATATTTACTTGATGTCCACGATTTTCTGATCTTGAAGTTAATTACTAACACTTTTAAAAAAGGTTTTTCTAATTGAATTACTTCGTAAACAGAACTTTTAAGCGTTGATGTAGATGAATTATTATTTCATCATCATCATCAATAACCCATAATGTCCCACTGCTGGGCTCGGGTCTCCTGTTAGGATAGGGTTAAGGCCATACGTTCCCACCCTGGCCGATTGCGGGTTGGGGACGTATGGCCATAACCCTCTCTTGAGAGAAGACCATAGATGTAGAAGTATTATTTCAAATCATGTAAACTTTTACTCCACTTCTGGACATTAGCTTCCCCTTAGAAAAGAGGTGAAATATGAATATTTTATATTTCTGTATTACAATTCCGAAGCAGTGAAACTCAAGTCTATCTACTATAACCTTACGAGCTGAAGTTAGAAATATAACTAACTAGTTAGTAATTTTTTGCTCTAACGATAATACGAAAACAGAAAATGCTAATTTTGAGAAATGTATGATGTTAAGAGAATAGATATTATATTTAGAATCATACTGATTCAAGACGAAGAAATATAACGAAACAAAACTAATGACCTAAGGGATATGAACTTAGAACGTGTTTTTTTTTGTTGTCTGCTGCCACAATGTCTAGACTGTGGAGTGGTTAGTTACAAATTTAAATACGAGTTTTGCGAGGGGCGATAGATTGTGTGACGGTTCAATTCTAACTATTTTCAACATCTTGTTTCATTACATTGATAAAACTAACCAACTATTTAACAACATAAAGTCAAACTTTATACAGAGTCTTATAGTGTTATATATCGTATTAAATTACGTATTAAATATTCTTTTAAAATATTTTCTTTTACTTCTACACTCTAAATGTAATCGTTCATTCTGCTTCTGTCTTATTTTACTTCATACACATAACATGAACCCCCTTTTTCTTAAACAGAAGTTTTATACAACATTAATAAATATACCATAAAATATCTTATGAATAAAAAAAAGTATTGCCATTTTTTTAAGTATGGCTCTGCTAAAATGACTCTACTCCGCCAAGTGGAAATGAAAAGCAGAATCCAAGAGTGCTGTGGCTACTTGTGGTCACCATACTTATTGCGAATGCTGACAATGCAACAACGCAGCATGGTGACCTACACCATGGCAGCCTAGTGATGCTCCTGCATCATTGGGCTTCTTGTCTCGAACTCACCAAGGAAACACGACAGCACGAACACTGTCATTTTACCAATTTTCTGTGTGAGGGACGAATGGGCCGGCTTGACCGGGGCGGTACTCCCCGGTCAAGCATTCCAACCCATTCGTGCTGAAAGCAACGTGGCCTACTACCTTGCATTCTTTATTTAACGGTTGTCATCCATTTATGTTCTTGCTTATACACTTTTAATATTTACATATTAATCAAGTTTAATTTAAATATTTAAAATTATATGAAGGAGTGATTTGAATAATGTTTTCGGAGATGAGTACACTGAAATTTCAGGGCCATGCCGAGTTCTCTTTAGAAATAAAAACTGTTCAGGGAATGAGAATAATTAAAATGCAAATTCAGTTGGAATTACATCGCAATACGAATTAGTCGTCGTAATGAAATACACAGTTCTTTGGTACAAGCGTGCATAAATTGCTTACAGAGTTGTGCTCTAAAATTTAAAACTTCTAATTAGTTTTATTAAAATCCTTTTCCTTGTACCGTATTCCGCAATGCTGTGGCCTCTATGATGTAGATAACAGATGGATCTTTTTGTTATAGACTTCAGTAGTGTGTATGGCTTAATGGACTTTTTTGGGGGATTTAATTGATTTGGTCTGTCCAGCGCATGGGACTGCTTCTGTTCTATCTTCTCGTTTGTGTCCTATTTACTATACTTTAATATAACTATAGTAAATAGAATAATAGTTTCAACTATGTACCTAATAAGATATTATTTCATCTGGATAACCTTAAAACTCGTTTTGAGTTTTTTTAAACAACTTAATTTAAAATGGATGCCTACTACTTAGTAGATTTTTTATCAGTAAATTGGAATTGAATTTAAGGTGTAGTTATTACACCTCCATCACAAGAAACTTCGAAATGATTCAGATACATGACCCTAAAGTTTTATGATGAATTGTTAAAGCGTGAAAGTAACAAAAACAAATAATCACATGACATTTGTATGGTTTGTAAAAATATATGAAACGTATAAAAATATATAATTTCCTTATTTAAAAGTTTTTACTCCAAGTTTTTTTATTCAAAGACACTTTCAAAACCGAAACGGGCTTAATGCACATTACGGAACATCAAAATACATTGCGGAACTTCATTTGAACCGCTGAATGATACATCTCATCAATCATTCAGACAAGAGACCATCAGTTTGATATTTTACTTAAAGAATTTTTCACCATTAACTCGGAAAAGAAACTCGGTTTTGATCAGAACACAACACGAAGATAATCAACTTTAAAAAAAAAATAGGTGTAACATTTATTACGAAGTACTTTAAAAGTTTTATTATTTTAATAAAAACAAAAAGTAATTATATCTACGTACCGTTATAGTTAGTACTTAGCTATCTTTGATAAATGAGGTATCCAACAATAAAAAAGTTTTTCACTTCGACCAAGTTGTTCCTTAGATGTGTTAAAATATTAATCAGGGCAGCAGCAGTATGGTAGAGTCTATTTATTCATGGGTCACAAGATACAAGTTATAAAAGTATACAAAAACATAAACAACCGTAGCTATGTTAATTTCGAATCTGTAACAGACATGTGTTCAATGTGATTACAGGCCAGTATGTGGGGGACAGGTGTGTCACGTCCCTCCAACACAAAGGGAGGATCCTCCCTTGGGCGAGGTGATCATGCCTGGCGGGCCACTGCCCAACGGTTGATGCTGGGATGTTGTATATATACTAATCGGCTCGAGAACTTCTATTCCGTGATTAAGGATTGGTAGTTACTCCTTGTTGTGCGTTACTTCGTAGTTCAGTGTATCTGAGGTAGATGGCGCTGTCGTATGTTTTTGTTGCCGCTGTATGTGGAGGTCGCCAAAAGTACATCCGAGAATATATAAATATGCGACTAACAAGAGCGCATACAATTTTCAGCTTTATTTATTTTTCAATCTGCATTAAGAATCTTCTGGGATGACAGTTTTGCACTGAACTAGAACTATGATATGTAGATTGTCGACACCATATAAAAAGGTGAAATCTTTGCGTTATGACAAAAGTTGACAAACCGAACATGCGCTTTGAAACTAAACAGGATTACTACTTACGTAACACCTGCGTTCATAGCATACTGTTATTCTGTTGTGAAGTACTTCGATATAATCACCATATTATGTGGTATAATGCCACATAATGCGGTTCTGTTTCATGAAATTCTATAGAAATGTTCAAGTAATGCGTACAAACTATGCGTAGGTAGTAGAGCCACGCTGATTTCAGCACGAACGGGCCGGCTCGACCGGGGCGGTACTACCCTCGCACAGAAAATCAACGTAAAATGACAGCGATCATGCTGTCGTGTTTCGTTGGTGAGTGCGAGACCGGAGGCCCAATGATGCAGAAGCATCACTAGCCCGCCATGGTGTGGGTCACCATGCTGCATTGTTGCATTGTCTGCATTCGCAGTATGGTGACCACCACTTTTGGATTCTACTCATGCTTTCCATCAGGCAGAGTAGAGTCATTATGGCAGGGTCAAATATAAAAAAAAAAAAAAAAAAAAAGTAAGAGAAAATAAATGAATTCTGGTGTTTTGATTGGAAATATTTTTTCAAGTGCATTACTAAAGAATTCAAATATCAAGAGGATGTTACTAAAAATCTTGAGTGACTAAGAAAAAAAACACTATGTGCCTACATTTTTATCTTTTTTTTATTTCCCAAGTTTATGACGACATTAAAACCTGATAAAAAGGAAAACAAATGAATACGAAATGTTTTTTTCCGAGTCGCATTTACCATTTGTTTTAAGGGTGTTTAATGCTATTTTACGAGTGATTGTGCACTAAAGATGGCCCTAGCCAACGTTTCATTGCGTATACAGTAAATGGCAGATAATGAGACGTCAAGTTTTATGCAATTTATTTATTTAAATTAGTTTTTTTTGTACGGACCTGCCATAGAGACTCTACACTGTCCGATGGGAAGAGTGGTGGTTACCATACTCATTGTGAATGCAGATAATGCATAATGGCTGCCTAGAGATGCTTCTGCTCTGAGTGATAAAATATTCAAAGATATTTTATCAAGAGCTTTAAAATTGTATTTTTTTTACAAAATTATGGTTATTTAAATTGTCACTATAAACCATCATTACGACTATTAATATAAGAGGTATATTACTAAATACAGGTTACCCTTAAAGATTTCCACGAGGACTGTTGCTCCCGCATATTAAAGATTTACTTCTCCACTGGCATTCGTACTGTGTGATATACATATCTTTTGCTTGCTGCTATTTTACTTACAGCTTGCATTTTATGCATTACAACTTTTACAACTAACACTTTCCTCACCACATTTTCCTTATCCCTTCATTTTTAAAGTTACTATATAAACTTTTATTTAATGCTAAAAAAATATTCTGAAACGTCTTAAATGTGTGATTAAAACATTTCCTAAATCAACGCAGAAAGCGATAAAGCAAAAGGATTACATAAAGAAGAAGAAAGTTTACACGTCGACAAACAACAAGCTACCACGTTAATATTTGTCTTAGCTGACAACTTAGAAACTAGGTCACTCAACTGTTGCTTGAGAGTTTTGACTACTTAAAAATTTGTTTTATAGCACTCGGGTGGGTGGTTTACTTTACACCTATGAATAGTTTTAACAAAGGATATTCAAGTAGACGGCATTGTTACGCACTTTTAAAGCCTCCAGTTTTACAATTTAAAAAACAATACAACAATGGAGACAGTGTAGAGAACATACATCGAACTACAAATAGTGCAATCAACAATTAAAATTGAACTTTATAGTGCAATAAAGTAGAAATAAATAACAAATCAGTGGCCACTCCTACAGCCCCAAATGTTGCTTTAAAACGACGCATCATTGTGATTGAATAAAGCCCGATTATTATAATTATTATCATTGCATCGTACTGCAATTAAATATTCAGTCATTAAGTAACAATTACACAACAAACATTAACAATAAAAATCAATATAATGTAAACAGAGTCATTACTCTGTTAAGATGTCTACAGGCCCACAACCCAAACCTATCTATATCTTATCCTTTTTTGCTGGAAACAGTAATTCTGAATTTAGTCGAAATTGAACCATTAATCAACAAAAAATTAACTAACATCTCACATCGTGATAATCTGGACAACAATATATTTATTTATAACAATGCTATGGTGAATATAAGATTTTTTCATTTTAATTCACGTAAAAGATTTGTGACTTATAATTATAAAATTACGCTTAGTGAGTGAGTGCTCTCCCAGCCACAGAATGGCCTGTGTTAGCAGGAAAACAGTCCCGTTCCCTAATAAAGGTGAAATTTATTGCGGCACGTCTTTTTAATTTAAAAATTAAACAGTTTTAGAATTGTTGAGGTTTTATGAGTGTATGTAGGTAGGTGTTGGTTGCCTGCCTTACGAATGTTTGGGTGTTGTTATTGTGAACCTGTTTAGGCACGTAATTTTTGTTGGATTGAATTTGATTATTATTTTTTGCAATTTTATTCTTCTTCCAATTTTAATCTAACTTTAAATAATAATACTAGGACAATCGAGCAAAGACAAACGAATCAAAATAAATTAAACTAAAAAGCTTATTTAAACAAGTTTTTACTGGAATGCCTCGAGGCGAATTGAACGAGTCCAAAATTGATAATGTTGCGACGTTTCCTTATAGAGTTCCTATGGCCACCTTCCAGATATAGCTATAGCATCAGATCAGCTCCATGTCATTATAATATTGTATTGTCACACTGTATACATATTCTTACAAAATTTCAGCAAAATCGGTTGAAGATATCTGCTTCAAAATTGAGTTGCAAAATTCCACTCGAACATACAAGCATTCATACATTGCAAGTTAATAAAAATCTTGTAAAAATCTTCCACGTCATTGCCTACAGGTAGCGTTTTCAAAAGACTGGCAGAATTGACACGTGGAAACAATTATATACGTCAGGATGTCTTAGTATCACACCATTTTCAGTAGGAATACACAAGTCTTTTCACATTCATGAGCTATGTATTTGTAAATTGAGTATTTTGCATTAATTCGGTTAAAAATGTGAAAGGCATTGAATAAATCATCCTTATCTCTTTTTATAACAGAACATTTTTATCATACCGTCTTAAATATTTGTAACGTCCTACTTTCACTGTAGAAGTTGCATAACAAGAAAAAGTCTCGAGATATTTTTTTCATTTTAAAAAAACTTGGTTACTTTTTCTTTTGTTCATTTTTTAAAAGTTTCATTTAGAGCTTGATGAGAGATGTGATATCAGACTTCTCTTACTAGACGTATTATTCACTCGTTATTGGTTTGTGCGAACGAGTAACAAATTAAAAATGTGTAATAGAAAGCGTTTTGAATCAATGTTTTTACATCATATGTCATTACTATCTTATTTTTCTCTTTGTTTTTCAGACCTATGAAATCAAGATGCGTTGATAGATGAAGTAGCCTAAAGTGATCAGCATAGTAAGATTTTTTGTAATTTAAAACAAAGAAAAAAAACGTTGGATATGACGACCTAACATAGAGAAATTCTTGTCAGTATTAAGAAGATTATATGTCCTTACAATCTTCTTAATATTGTTCCATATAATTTCAATATCTTTTCTAATCCATTATTCCGCAACGTCGTACAAAAATCATGTGACAAGGGAGAAAAATCGAGGTTCGCAACCCCTCCCCTTCACCGGTACTCCAATGAACAGCTTACAAGTGACGGCATAGTGCTGAATGTTATTATTTTTTGCTTCTGTATCTTTAACAGGTCTTCAGACGAGGCATCAGTTTTTGACAGTGGCCTGCAGTCAATAAAAAGAATAAAAAAATATGTATTTGTGTATACCAGATGTATCTACGCTTGTATATGTCGTAACGAAATTATTGCAATATTTACTTGAGAGTCTACTTATAACTATATTATTACTTTATTTATTATTATTACTTTTATTACTACTATTTTATTTTATGACTATATACATTCTAAGAATGTGGGTCTATTTATCCACAATATGTATTGTTTGTATTGATAACGAATGAGGTAAATGAACATGAACAATATCGGCCAATGCGGAATTAATTAGCCGAGCTAATCATTGATATTTGTAATTGATGGTTTTGATTCATTGTTGATAGGCAAAATATGTTTACATTATTACTTAACTGTGTGTAACTTACAAAGGCACAATGATGCAGATGCTATCTATAAGCCGTAATGGTGTGTGTCACATGCTATATTGTCTGCATTCGCAATTAGTATGATGACCACAACTCTTGAATTCTGCTCATGCTTTCCATCAGGCAGAGTAAAGTCACTGAAAACCTCCGATTTTAAGTGCCTTTACTCTGCTTGATGGAAAGCAGAGATGAGTCCTATGTGAGTGTGAGATGGTGATGATGATGATGATCATAAACCTTTATTGATCTGCTTTTACTTGATTCTATTTGTTTTAGTGTTTATTAAATTACTAGCCCCGCGTGTATGTCGATTATCGCGGCAAATAGCCCATGTGTTATTCTGATGTGAAGCTATATTATTGTAAAGTTTCATCCTAATCGGTTCAGTAGTTTATGCGTGAAGGAGTAACAAACACACACACATCGTTACAAAGTTTCGCATTTATAATATTAGTAAGATAATATTAATATGAGGTGTATGTTAAATTATAAGCTCATTAAGTACATTGAGTTTCTCACAACATGTAACAAATAAGCTTTTAATTCAATACAACAGAGGCTTTAACCACTGGTATTAGTAGAATGTTATGATGAAATTTTATATAACTGGGTTGTTCTAAACATAAAATAAAATAGTTTATTATTATATGTAAATCCACCATTCGTGCAGTCAGGTATATCATCTATTATTATCGACTTTAAATTAATATATTATAATTAAAAAAGTATTATTGCTTTGAACGCGGAGACATGATTATTGAGAAAATAAGGTTAAGGAAATTTACTAACTCTTGCACCATTTATTGAGGAAGGCTATAAGTTCATATTTGGTAACATATGCGAGTGCTGTGCTGCTGTATGAGGTCTTAGGTTCGATTCCCAGGTCGGACCTAAATTAGTATGATCTGCAATACTTGTGTATGTATTTCCAAAAAAAGGGGTAAATGTATTTGTGTTAGTTATTTGTATCAGTTGTCTAGTGTACATAACACAAGCTCTAATTAATTTGGGACTAGATGGCGTTGTGTGTTAGAGGTCCGAAATATTTATTGATTATTCATTTATTTATATTTATGCCACAATCACTAAAACTTTGCAAATTTGCATTGTTGCAAGAATGAGGAAAATTCATTCCTTTTGAGATGCACAGATGAAGTTGCATCGTTGAAGTAGTCTGGTATAAATGCAAAACTAACTTTGGCACAGTTAAAATCTAAAATTAACGAGAATAACCTTTCACAAGACTGTGGCTAAAAGGCACACAGATCGCCGAATAAAACATTACCTGTTAACTTAAATGCCGGACCTAGGATAAATAAATAACACGAGAAAAAGGAACTTTTCTCTAATCGGATTAAATACTTTAGCTACTGCTAAGAGGCGCCGGAATTTTTAAAGTTCTTTGGTAAAAGAAGCTGAGGTTTTGTTGCCTTTTGTTGCTTGGTTAGCGTTTTTTTTTTCAGTTTTTTCCTTTCGGTGAAAATATCTTCTAACTTTTAAAGTTGAGACTGGTCTGAATTACAAATTTCTAATATATAAGACGTTAATATGTACCCTCATCAACAACCCATAACGTCCCACTGCTGGGCTCGGGTCTCCTCTCAGGAGAGGGTTAAGGCCATACGTCCCCACGCTGGCCAATTGCGGGTTAGGGACTGGCAAGACAAAGTTGTGGCTACGTTATTTGTCATTGGATGTTTTTAAGCCACCCAAAGGCCTCCAACTAAGCTTCACGACTATTATCATATGATAACAACCGGGACCGACTGCTTTTTTTTTTTTTTTTTTTTTTTTACGTGTGGAAACCCCCTCGGGCCGTCACCCCGCCGGGGTTTGCGGCGGAGCGGTGTGTCGGAATCGAACCGACTAAAACCACACGGTGTGCCACTCTGCGCCTGAGACGGGAGGGATCCGGGAACTGCTGTTATTAACACATCCGGACCCCTCCCAGCGCTTGCCCGCACTGAAGCGGGCACCCTCCTCCACATCCTCTCCATTTAGGCGACGTACGACACACGCGTAACGTCGCCCCCTCGCGGGTAGCCACTAGAGCGGATGGAGGGGAAAACCCGTCCCGACCATCCGCGGCCACACTCAGGGCGGCATGAGGCGCTGATAGGCGCGCCTCCGCCGCCCGATCGGGTCCGAGTGGAGGTCGTCTTCTTGGGCCCTCTCCGCCGCCTCCTTCTGCGAAATTACGTCTTCGCAGAAGGCTGCGACCGCGGTAAAACTGCTGTCGCTACCGGCCATGGTGCGAATGATGGCCGGTAGCGAGAGATCCCCTCCGATGGGGACCGATTGCTTAGCGTGACCTTCGAATCACGGAATATGTACCTTATGTTAAGCTATTTATAATCTGTGGGTACTGAATACAGTCTGAGTACCCTGGCAACACTTCTTTTCCTTGCCTGTCGTTTGTAATGCACGTACGTTCGCTCGTTGGTAATAAATATGTTTTATATAATACAGTGTTATTGACCATTAGCACAGCTAAAGTTCTCATGTCATTTTTTGCTTAATTTAGCTGAATATTGCTTCTTTTTACTTTTAGATTGTAAAAGTTGGATTTTTACTGGTTTTTGATGTGTTAGTAACAGTAAAAAGTAGCTTATGTTACTAATTGATAACTTAGGTTTCCAATGCTGACATAATTTTCAAACTTCTGTGGCAGTTCAGGTGTGATAGCGTAACAAACAAACAAACTCATATGTTGTTAAAGAAAGTGTGATTTCGCTTATTCGCGCTGAATAAAAGTGCATCGACGCTTAAATGACTTGGTCAGTAAACTGTGCATAACATCTAATAGTGTCTAATAATAATCTGGAAATCAGGTGTGCATATTACACTAATAGTCATGGTCTTAATTTTACTGAAAGCTAAATTTGCAAGTCAATCATAAAATATTAAACTAAATAACATCTAAGTAAAGAATAATGGAGCAATATAAGTGAATATTGTCCTCTTGAATTATATTTAGTGTTTTGTATGTATGTGTGTGTGGTTATAATCTATTTTATTTCATTGTAGTTATATACCAAAATTATACCACCTATAAAACTTAAATCCAAACAAGTTCATTGGAATTAGGTTGCTGTAAATCCTATTATTTACTGCAACAGCTAGTTATGAATGGAAATTAAATGGGTAGAATATACACCACCAACGTGCATTAAAATTTAACTAGCTTAACCATAGTGCTTTCCCAGTAAGTAATTTGCATATTCACATCAACACGTTTGAACTTTCGTGCGGAGTGACCACATAACTGCGGAAATAATCTATCATGGGAACAGTAAAACATTTGTTTGAGTTACTATGAAACGCTCGAAATCATAAAACATCGATCAAAGGCCAATCGTTCATCAGCTGCGACCCACTAACCGGTGCCACTGACAACAACACAAAGAAAAACTTCCTATTTCTTCGAAGTTATTCATACGTCAAACGATTAAAGAAAGCCTTTGGAAAGTTTGAAGACAGCTGATATTGTTGGTTGTAGTTTGTTCACAATTAATTGCAAGCGGAGTTTTATTCAGAACACGAAATTTACAAGCGACAAGTAACATGATGAAAATATTTATTTTTACAACGTTTGACTACGATTATTATTATCCGAGAAAAGTGGGACCTATGAACATTGGCAACACAATAAATGTTGATCTTATTAATGTATATATACATTTTGGAATAATTGTCTTGTTTTGATAGTGTTTATTGAACTTTAAAAGATACTTAGATCCTTGAGTTCGTTGTTTATTAAATAGTCATAAGAAATGTCGGCTTTTTAGCTTACATTGTCATAATTTGTAAAAGTGTTTGTAAAAATCTATTTGTAGATTCTACAATGACAATAATTTTGGACTCTTCAATCGATAAAGTCAATTAAAACAAGGGATTGTGAGAAATTAAAAAAAGAACCCTCACTACTTCAACAGTATCACGTAATAAATGTGATGTGTCGAATAACCATCATGGATGTTTATTTCTTGCAAAAAATAACAGCATAGCCTTATTTTTATATGTGATATTTATTATATAGTATTACTTTTCATACGCTACTTGCTAATGCTCATAATTTTAATGTTTCATACTTAGGAGACGTTCCATGACTTCGCAATTATTTATTTGCTTATATTATATTCATGAACACGCAATTTGATATTATAACAGTCGGCTCATCATGTTCTATGGGAGTGTAGTCTTTGGTACAATGAACGTAACACAATGCTAAATAGCTTACAAATGACATCTGGGGCGGTATACTATGGGGATCTTGTGTCAACTGCGGTGAATTTCCGTGCGTTTAGGCGATTCTGCCATACATACTATAGTAATCAAATATAGCTCACTTAGGACCCCTAATACTTTATCCGTGGTGCTTCCCGGTTTAAAAAAAGGTGTCTGCCTGTTTTGACTTCATTTTGTCTCCCGCTTTGCTAAGGAGGGAAGTGGACTTATCATATTTCCAACTCCTCCTGTTTTTCTTCTGATTAATTTCGTTGCGGGTTCCAAGACAGTTAATATTTTTCCTGGGACTTCCCGAGTGTCATAACTCGGTGTGTTCGTGGGTCACTGCTGTTGATCCTGGTGTACAGGAGTTACAGCGGTGGGCGTGTGGGTGGGATTAGTTACACATATTAATTGGAGTAAATCATAAACAGGCAAAAACGGGTCTCCATTTATCTAGATTTACTATGAAGAAAATCGTCAGCTACTTGTTTTAGCAATCTTCATGCATATTTATGACTAGCTGAACCCCGCGGTGTTAACGTCGTACCGCGGGTGACGCCGCTGGGCAAAGCTAGTCTAAACAAAGTAGCCTAAGTTACTCCTTATATCATTAGTAACCTATTAGTGAAAGTCCCGTCAAAATCGGTTCAGGCGTTCCAGAGATTACCCGGAACAAATAGACAGACAGACAGTTTTTTTTTTTTTTTTTAAATAAATTTTTGCTGTATGTACCGTGTATACATACACATGCATTTAGTAAAAAGCGGTTATCTTAATATTACAAACAGACACTCCAATTTTATTTATTTGTAAAGATAAGATATATTTTGAGCATGTTCTAACCAGACACCGTTAGATACAGCGTTCAACTAATGAAATAAACCAGATAACTCACAAGGGATAGCATTCACTATATATCCACGGAAGTGTTTTCTTCATGAACAGGCTTTGCTTATCATTTACGATCGCTAGCTCTGAATGTCTGTCTGACTGATTTGCAATACGATTGTGACAATCTCTTACTGGGGATACCTTTCATCTTGATTAATTAGAATCTGTCTCTGTATTTCACATTGATATGCAATGTCCTGTATACATACAATTCGATTCTAACCCAATCTTCTGATTGTTACCGTACGTCAGTAGTGTTAACTATGTTTGCTTTGATTACCATAACTTACAAAGACTTGTATTTGCCATACACACTAGTTTCTGTGAGTAGTATAGTAGTCATAAATTCAAACGTGTGATAGCCACGCTTTGGCATGAATGGACCGGTTTGACCGGAGTGATACCATGGTCTCACAGAAAACCGGTATGAAACCGAGTGAGTGAGGATACTGGAGGCGCTTACCGCAATCTCTCCCCCATTCCCCCTCCCATCCCCCAAAGGCAGACAACGCACTTGTGACGCCTCTGGTGTTGCGGGTATCCATGAGCGGTGGTAATCACTTACTAATATATATAATAATAAGGTCTGCTCGAAGCACAGAAATACAGTATTACTACTCCCTTTCCGTTCGCCCGTTATTCTATTTTCTATGTTGTCATCTTACAACTTTTATTTGGATTCACTTGCCCCTATCTTTTTCTGTTATTACTGAGTTTGTTCTGATTGAACTGAACTTTGAAATATACCTGAAGTTTTGATGACATTGTAATGTTAAATAATCTGTATTATTATAAATAAATTGTACCTAATTATAATTGTAATGTAATTGTTTAAAAAAAACTTAAAAACTGATCCCAGCAATTATCGACCCATTGCTATTCTTCCCACAATATCAAAAGTTTTCGAAAAAGCTATGTGTGACCGTGTCTATGGTTTTTGTGAAAGATATAATATTTTTAGTGAACATCAAAATGGATTTCGTAAACAGAGATCAACAACTTTGGCGGTCTATAAATATGTTCAGGAAATTATAAATATTATAAATGATAAAAAATACGTGGTAGGAGTGCTTCTCGATATGACCAAAGCATATGATAAGGTACAGTTTAAAATCTTACTCAGCAAATTATATGGAATAAGGATCCGCGGTACTCCTCACAAATGGTTCGAATCGTATTTATCAAATAGGGAGCAATGCGTGGAAATTGAACATTTTAATAACGAGCTTAATCAAATTACACCCGTTAGATCAACTAAAAAGAATATAAATGCCTCAATTCCTCAGGGCAGTGTTCTCGGATGTCTTCTTTTCATTTTATACATAAATGACCTACCTACATTCATAAATGAACCGTGTGTACTGTTCGCCGATGATATTTCTTTGCTTACATCATGTCAGAACAATGACAATCTCAGTAAAAAACTGCTCTCAATATTGAATAAAACAATTAAATGGATGGATGACCATAACCTGGAAATCAACTACAACAAAACAAAACTCATGACATTTTATCCCTATCAAAAAACTCCTTTAAACATTAACTTTAGTATAAACAACACAACAATCGAAGTCGTTAACGATTTTACTCTGTTAGGGCTCACAATAGATACTCACATTTCCTGGAAGACTCACATCAAACACATTAGGTCTAAAATTTCTAGTTTTAGCTATGCATTATACGAAGTTAAAAAAACTACAGATATTGAAACTGCGCTTACCACGTACTATGCATATGCACATTCATGGCTAAGTTACGGAATCATAATAAGGGGGAACAGCACAGATGCCCCTACACTCTTCATAGCACAAAAGAAATTGATTCGTATTCTATTTAATTTAGAACAAACGGACAGTTGTAAACCTTTTTTTACAAAACATAAGGTACTTACCCTACCGTCTATTTACATTCTTGAAATATGCAAGTTCGTCCGAAAATATATCACTTTTTTCACAACCCGCGGAGACAAAAATACGAACCGATCTCTTAGACACAAGAAAATGTTAATGTTACCCACTTCCCGTATAACGTTACATTCAAGTAGTCCCTATGTGATGTCCATCAAAATATTCAATAAATAACCTGATTCCGTTAAAAATGAAACGAATGAGATACATTTTATACATAGAATTAAACAAATACTTATAAATAAAGCATATTACACAATAAATGAATACATGAATGATAAAAATATATTATATAGTACTTAATATATAATATAATATATAAAATATGCCAAATTATTATTTTAAATTAAATTATTATTGAAATCGTTATTCCATTTTAAAAGTCTGAAGTGTTATTTTTCTTTTTTTTTTGTTTTGATTTGGTTGACTTTAGGTTTTGATTAGTTGATAATTAACAATTTTTCTTATTTTTATTTTATTTTTTTGTTTGCATGAACTTAATATTGTTGTATTTAGTAATGCTAATAATTAATTGATATTATATGACTTGTGATTTGCTGTGCCCTACAGGGTCCACGATTGTTTCTAGTTTTTAAGCGTGACATGTAAACTATCTAATTATAACATTGTGGAATGCAAATAAATGATATGAATATGAATATGAATATGAATATGAATATGAAATACTAATAAAAAAAATAAAAATATTCAAATGTAGTAGAGCCACGTTGATTTTAGCACCAACGGGCCGGCTCGACCGGGGCGGTACTACGCTCGTATAGCAAATCAAAGTAAAATGACCTTTTGTGTGTGTCGTGTTTCGTTGGTGAGTGTGAGAACTGAGGAACAAAGATGCAGAAGCATCACTAGGTTGCCATGGTGTGGATCGCCATGCTGCATTGTTGCATTGTCTGCATTTGCAATGAGTATGGTGACCACTACTCTTGGATTCTGCTAATGCTTTCCATCAGGCAGAGTAGAGTCATAGAAAAAAAACAAACTGGCCGCCGTAACAAAATAGCGGCGTACCTAATTTTGAACAACCTACCCAATATGGGTATCAAATGAAAGGACTTAAAGTTACTTTTTTATTAGTAGTAACAAAAACTTGTTTTTAAAAAAACATTAACAATTAATCGATTGTTTATTAGTATCGCAGAACCCTTTTTAAAATAAGATATGATGACAATAACAATAGTTTTCTAAAATCGTGATGAAGCAGTGGTCAATTTCGAAGTATAAAAGAATTTCACAATAACATTTTAATATAATACCTACAGTAAATTAAAAATACTAATTTTAATGAAACCAGTTCAGTGTCTCTGAGTTATATTACCTCAATTATTTTGTTTTTCAGACTAGTCAAATCTAAAACATTTAAATCTTAATAAATGTCTTCGTAAAAGTCTCTCTCTAAAACAGAAACATAATTTTAACTCTTAACTTAAACGATTCACCATTTTTTTAACCGACTTCAAAAAAGGAGGAGGTTGTCAATTCCATCAATTCACTATTTTTTTTTATGTTTGTTCGTTGATAACTTCGTCGTTTATGAACCGACTTTGATGATTCTCCTTTTAATGGCAAGAAGATATCCCAACGGTAGTACCACGATAAGGTCACTAAGATCTGATGATGATATTCAAGATAAATCGGGTCGAACCTTGAAATCAGTTTTATTTTGTTAAAATTTTTAACAAGAAATATTCTCTATTTTCACTTGTTAACTTTATGCCTGTTTATTTGATGACTGGAACAATAGTGCATTTACTTTTAACAATGCTTTATTATTAAAACAATTATTTAAATGAACAGTTATTACTCAAATGGCTACTAATATATTTCTGAGAACAGTGGCAAGTACACTATAGTTAGTAACTCGATAAAACTTGTCGTTTTAGTGTCAAGGCACAATAGTGATGTTGTACAAAATGTTTATAGGATTAATAGTTTCTAAAATAATTTGTTAGAAGATTTGTTTATGTTATTCTACAAACTAAAACTATTTTAAAGAAAATTAATTTTTCAAACAAAATTTAAAACTAATCCAGCATAAATATACTGAAAATAGCAAAACTCTAAGGTTGAAAAAAAAAGGTTTTTTTATCCGACTATGGCAAAGTCAAAAGGAAGGTAATAGTTTTGGCAGTCTATGAATGCTAATATGTTTCACTGTATCGCCTAAACTACTGAACCTGTTTGATGAATGAAGTGGCAATAATAGCACAAGTGACACCGGCTATTTATATTTTATCAAAAGTTTTTATGTAATCTTAAATCAGGTTGAAGTTTTTCAAACATTTTCTTGTAAAATACCAATTAAATACCTTTAAACAAGCAATTCTTGTAAATATATAGATGGATATATTTCTTGGATTATACGATTTATTTTTTGATTATTTACCAAAAAAAATTACCGAGGAAAGCTCGACCATCCAGGCAGTATAAATAAACTTAAGAATTTCAATCTATAAATGTATTAGTCTATCACCCTCAACATATGCTTGAAAATCAACAATGAAGAAGAGAACATTTTAGGAAGTGTCTAAGGTTGTCTAAATTTTATATTCCAACCGTCTGAATTATCTCGCAAGAGAAAGGAGTTTATCAAACCTTTTTTCTTCCTAAGCCAAAACTAAACTTAGAGAGAGATATAAGATTTGTATTAATTTCATGCTGTGTCTGTTTCATGTATGTTGGTGCGTAAAACCAAACGAGATTTTATCTGAAGAGCGGAAACTGCCTAGACAAAAATTAATAACGCTCAAGTAAAAGACTAGTCTTGCATCAAATCTTATATTTTCTTTTCTACAATCCAAAAGTCCTTAATAGTCGACGATCGGTAAATGTTGATTCGTTAGTATCCGATGTTCCCCCGGGAAATAAAGGCGTCGGCCTTATTAGTATTTTATGATATCGGTATTTTCTTATCCGGTAGGAAACGGTTAGTTAACCATTGTTTGCTGCTATGTTCTTGGTGGTTTTTCATAAAGTATATGAAAAAACTTTTTGTGCTAGCTAATAATTCGTAATGTAAATGAGTATAAAAAAGGGGCTTCTTTGTGACTGTTTTTGTTTAAAAGTAGATCATGTAAGAGACAGCAGTCAGTCTCAACAGATACCTGCCAACGACAGAGAAGATTTTATAGCGCACAAGTGTGTGTGTAGACACAGGTGCACTCTCTGTTCCACCACTTCAGCTAACAGACACGATCAGAAAGAGATTAGGTGGAAAACCGACGGTTTGATCAATGACGAAATATAACTGTGTCAGGGGTTTGACGTACTTAAGCTTTTGATTCACATTGACGATCTTAAATAAACATACTTCAACTGTCTATTAACAAGTATTTTAGAACGAGGATATTAAGATGGAGAAAGAGCGTGATTAATCTATACTAATATATAAAGTTGTAGAGTTTGTTTGTTTGTTTATTTAAACGCGCTAATCTCAGGAACCGCTGATCCGATTTGAAAAATTATTTCAGTGTTAGATAGCCCATTTATCGACGAAGGTCGTAGGCTATATATCATTACGCTTAGACTAATAGGAGCGAAGTATCAATAAAAATTGTTTCAAAAACGGGGGAAATTTTCATGCCACGGGCAATAGGAGACGCAAACGAGGTTGCGTGGGTCTGCTAGTATACTATTTAGGTAGATATGCTCGTATACATATAAACCAATCGCCGTCCACTGCTAAACGAAGGGATTACAAAATGCAACCAACTATCTCTGTCTTGGGCAGTAAGCATCCATCCGCTGCCAGTAGCTTTCTTCAAATCCTCGGTCCATCGTGCCGTAGGGCGTCCAACACTACGTTTCCTTAATAAACCATATGCACGTTAAATATAATGTTATAAATTTCTAAAAAAATTCATCATTTTTCATATTCTTTCTAATAGTTTTCATCACTTTAAGCTATGACTTAACAGGTATTTATTTTTGTAATATTAATATAGAAACTTTTCAGCGGCATGTATGTATATCATGACTGTATGATAAACATATTTGTCTAAAAAATTTCTCTCATACATCCGTGGATGATTGCAGACCGACAAGGATGGTGCGCAGTCCTTGGAGGGACCTTCATTCAGGAGTATTTTTAATACTCCATACTTAACGACATACCATACAATAAACATACTACATAAATAATAATAACCATGATTTACTTTTGCATATTTTCCTATGTCCTAAAACCACATGGCACAAAATGCCAATTATCTTTACACATTCTTGTAATTTACTTAGATACATTGTTATTGGCAGTAAAATAAATTTACGCTGGTAAACAGTTAATTTTGTTGACATTCCAATAATTGAAAACTCTGTTCGGAATACGTAACGAAAATGGTCGGCATTTTAATATTGGAAATGACAAAATAGTTCTTTGGACGCGCTGGTATCTCTACTGTTTTAATTTATTTGGTTCAGTACATTGTAGCAAAATTATACAATAACTTTAACTTGCAAAAATATTTACAGTATAAACATATAATCAGATTAAGTTTTGATAATCCCAACAGTGAAACATGATAATGGGAAAGCTCTATTACATCTTAATCATACATGAAAAAGTTTTTTTATTCCTTTAAACGAATTACCTAAATTGTGTTAGAAAAATGTAGATTGTAGTGAATATTGGCTTTAATTATTATATTACATGTTACTTGTTTTAATTACAAGCTGTTTATTTGATTTATGTAAAACTACGTCTGATAAATATCAGGAGAAACATGATTGATTAAAGACTTAAAACTGTCGATATACATTATGTAGAAGTTAGTTTGATAAGGTCGATGAGGATAATGAAGGATCAAGTTTGGCAAACTAAATTCAAATGACGGAACACAATGAATCTTTGTTAAAAGATTATTTCTTAGTATTTAGTTGGTCGATAGTCATTAGAGGGTATATTCTTAAATTACTTCTTGGTTTTGAGGTTTATTCTCAGATAGGCTGTAATTAGACTTTTGTACAGAAAAATCATAGAAACTCTTTTTGGCGAGCGTATTTAAACTCCATCAGGCAGAGTAGAGTCAATTTTTTTATGTTATAGGTGGGCAAACGAGCAGACGTATCGCCTGATGGTAAGCGATTACCACCGCCCGTGGATACCTGCAAACACCAGAGGCGTCACAAGCGCGTTGGCGGCCTTTGGGGGATAGGGAGGGGAGATAGGGGGAGGGGGTTTGGGTTATGGGCCTCCGGTATCCTCACCCACTCGGTGAAACACAGCGCAAGCACTATTTCACACTGGTTTTCTGTGAGGCAGACTTTGGCAGGATTCAATAAAAAAACCTACATTTAAGTTTTAGTGTATTTAGTTCTACCTATAACCTTCTTTGTTTTCATTCCCATAAGTCTCAGCTTGTTGACATACCTTTTTAATAAATTGTTCATCCTTTCAACCAAATATATAAGAAAACTTCCTTTTCACGAAAAGGACTATGTCCAACAGTGGACTATTAAAATAGATTGTTTTCTATCATCATCATCATCAACTGTTTAAATTTTTATTTTCTAGCTGTTGCAAGTACTCTTTAAATTCAGTGAATTTAATTAAATTTGGTTAACAATTCCGTAATAAACCAAACTGTAGTATAAATACGGACTTTCCTGTTTTACGTAAAAGGCGATTACCACAATCCTCTTATGGTCCGTGATTTACCATTCTAGAGAGACAATTTACACTAAAGGCATTTTAGAATATAAAACCTTTTCAATGAAAAACAGTATTCGATTAAGTATTTAGAAATAACTGATGAGCTTTCCTTAAAATACCAATTGATGGATGTAATAAAAAGCGAGCAAATGTACGTATTGTACAGTTTAACTTAGGGTTTCTTTTTATAAAAATATCAAAAACACTGGTAATAAAATTAATCAGTAAGTTTTTTCAAACGAAAAAGCTAGCTAATGTAAATGATTTTGTTTCTGATAAGTTTACATCATTAGTTCACTGCGTGGGTTTGAATCCAAAACTATTCAAGCACCCTGTACCCTACCCTTTAAGCTACAACATAAGTATATAAAATATTATCAATTAGATTCCTAGGTAAATAAAAATAATTGTGAAATATTAAAAGCATATACATATTTTTGACTCAATAGGTTTTGAAGCCTCAAAGTTCGTAAGTTTAACGTCTTGGCCATTACTTAGTTGGAAACTTTATGAGCATCACCTCCTTTGTACTCATGATTAATTGATGAAATAACTCTCGTGCATTCAGAGTACCATGAATGATCGTATTGATAACATTTTACGGCTGTGTATCAGAGCTGTGATAGCATTTTACGGCTCGAAAGCGCAATATGTTACGGTTTATTTACTGTCAGTAATAAATTTACTTTATGACTGTCTTATTCTCAAAAGAAAAATGTGGAAACACCTCGACCAGTCGCGGAATTTTCCTTTTTTACTATTTACTACGCTCGTCTCTGTCAGTAAACAATTTTATTGGCGTTTTGTGAGCTGACGTGAATGCGTTCACCCGTCAAAAATCCTCAATGGATATATATTAAAACTATAGTTTTAAAATCCAAATGTATTTTTCAATGAAAACACGTTTTGTCCACTAACGGATTTTGCTATCGTGACATAAAAACAGTAAAGTTTTTGTTGTGTATTTTGAAATTTATACGAAGACATTTTTTCTGTTTCTCATACAAAAAGTAGTTACAACACATGCATATGATAATACACCCGGGTACCCGTTTCTCAGGTAAAATAGATAATGCAAAACTGAAAATTGTTTTCCATTATTAATTATTTTTCATTTTTTTTTAAACTAGCCAAAAGGCAACAAATAAGCTCGAGAGGTTTACTACTACTGGCTTGTGGTTACGTCAACATGATGTCTATATGTCAGTTAAAACTAGATTAAACTTGGTAATATTAATAGTAAATAGGGTAAAACACTATCTGCACGTCATTTATTTATATTACCGTGGGAGAGCCACGCTTCTGCATGAATGGGCCGGCTCGACCGGAGTGATACCACGGCTTCACAGAAAACCGGTGTGAAATAGTGCTTGCGCTGTGTTTCACCGAGTGAGTGAGGAGACCGGAGGCCCATAACCCAAACCCCTTCCCCTATCTTCCCTCCCCATCCTCCAAGGCCGGCAACGCACTTGTGACGCCTCTGGTGTTGCAGGTGTTCATGGGCGGCGGTAATCGATTACCATCAGGCGATACCTCTGCTCGTTTGCCCGCATATTACATTAAAAAAAAATACCAGTAATTATGGTAAATATAACCCATACTTTTCGTTTTTTTCTATGCTTCATAAAACAACTGGTCCTTTCGCATTATTACATCGGAGATTGAAAAAAAAAACGGTGCTATTTAATTTAAGTACTTCATTGTAATCTTTCTATACCAGTGATGAATTAATAATAGCGCCTTCCTTACTGATTTAATCAGTAAAATTGAGTGCAAACGTAAACGATAAGGAGTTATTGCAACAATAAATTTAGCACTTTCTCATATACCCAAAAGTTAACAACCGATATAAATCGTGAATAATATCTGTGATTTATTAAATAAAGGTATTAAGATAAAAAAAATGGAAGAAGTACAGATTAATTATGTCTGTCAATTTCCCAGAGGGGTTCAGAAAATAGGCGATACATTATGTTATGAAAACGATTAGGCAGGTATAAAATTAAAACTTCACTTCGAATAAATTTGTACCTTTAATAAACATGAAAGCCTCTTCACAAAACCAGCCAATCGTGTAGTCGTGATCACAGCATGTACAATTTGCATTTTATTGAATATACACTAAAATTTGCAGCGTAAAAGCAATTGATAGGCGATTTAATAAACACACTCATATATCACAGTCATATATCAACAAGATATAACAGTTCTATTTCACCAAGGAAATTAAGTGTTAGTTTGTACTCTTTAATTTAATTAACCGACTTTCAAAAGAATGAGGAGGTTTCTCAATTCGACCGTATATTATATATAGATTTTTTATGTGTTCGCGGATAACTTCGTTGTTTATGAACCGATTTTGATGATTCTTTATTTAATGCAAAGGAGATATCCCAACGGTGGTACCATGATATGGACACTAAGATCTGAAGATGGCATCCAAGAGAAATCGAGTCAAACCTTGAAGTCGGTTTTATTTTTGTTAAAATTTTACTTGTTTACTGTAGGATGCGAAACTATGACGAAAAATGTTCGGAAAGCTCTCAAATTTGCATGTGGCATAGACACACAATGAAATCCCCCACACGATAAAACCGATAGCATTTTAAATATTTTAGATGACATTATTATAAATATAAACATAATTTGAGATATTTTAGTTTAACTGGGCATAAAATATACCATAAACAAGTTAATACAAATGAATTCATAATTTTGGTGGAAAGAAATTTCAAAAATATTATTTATCAGATTTTAACATATCGTTTTGTAAATGAATCATCACATCAAAAGGTTTTCACAGTCCTCTTATTTAAAAAGTAATCAAGATTTTACATTTATAAAAACATTATGTCGCATTTATACGTGGTAGATTAACATTGGAAAAGATTTCATTGTAAAATTTGGTGTTATATTTATGAAATTAATCTCTTTTACTCAAATCAGATTTTTGGTTACTGAGCTTGAACTACCGACTTGGCAAACAGTCTGTTTATCCGTATAAACGATATCCTTTTCTTGCCTTTCGTTCCTGTTCTCCTTTGCTTTGTAAATCATTTAAATCCTACCATGCCCGGTTGATAGCAATAACTTTGAAGTACCTATGTAAATAGGGATGCAAATGTCTCGAGATAAAAAAGGATTAACCTTTTTTTCTCGAGGCATGCTCGAGTGAGCCGACGGAGAAACAAGGCTATCGAAATAGTCCATAGGATTAGCAAGCTGTCTTTATTAGTCTCTGAACTGATAACCATTGGTATTGTTACTTAATTATACCAGGGTTATCGGTTCAGAAGGCCAGGTGTTGTGACCAGGCCAGGTAAAACACTCGTTTAATCTGACCTGGTCACAATACGGCGTACACCGCGTTTGCCGCGCAAACGCCGCCGTACGTCGACAGGCCAGGTGGAGTGACGACTTATGCAAGTTACGCAAGATCTGTTGGTGATCGAGAAATGCGAGAAGCCTAGGATCGAATTAAGTGGCGTGCAATTGGAATTGCCTATGTACAGTAGTGGACTGCAATAGGCTGATGATGATAATAATTTTGTATGTACCTATATAATATGTAATTAAACCTTTTTCTTTAAATGCATTCTGCTTTTATCATTCGTTTATAATGTTGGTTATTGGTAGCACATATATTAATGTCTTGAGCTGTGCCCTAGTTTCAAAACTAGGGTACATACTATATTGGTTGACATAAAAGTAAAATTTTATGACCACTAATAACATTTTACAGAAAGAGTAATAAGGCATGGCTATAATTAGAAACAACTTCATAAATATTTCATTTAAAATACATGGAATACGATTTTCAATTTAAACGACTACAATATACAATCTACTACTTACAATTTATACTATTATCTAAAACAACTAAGAAAGTATATTTGAACAACAACATGGTATTCTAGGATTTTGTATGTATTTTTAATAAAAAAAACTTTTAACTTAGTATTCCATGCTACTTTGGGAAAGGCTACTGTTTTCAGGTGTTTAGTCAATTTTCTAACAAGGCAGAAGCAATTCATTTATAAGTTTCTATTTTACCTAAAAACAGAGACAGGCGGGTTCATCGTATCTCGATTCTTTGAAAGAGTGCAATATTTGAAAATAAATATTAGTAACCAATCTCAAATACATAGTGGCAACAGTTCAGTCAGGTTTTTTTTTTTTTTTTTATGTTTGACCCTGCCTAAATTACTCTACTCTGCCTGATGGAAAGCATGAGTAGAATCCAAGAGTGGTGGTCACCATACTGCGAATGCAGACAATGCAACAATGCAGCATGGTGACCCACACCATGGCGGGCTAGTGATGCTTCCGCATCATTGGGCCTCCGGTCTCGCACTCACCAACGAAACACGAAAGCATGATCGCTGTCATTTTACGTTGATTTTCTGTGCGAGGGTAGTACCGCCCCGGTCGAGCCGGCCCGTTCGTGCTGAAATCAGCGTGGCTCTACTACCTTGAAGTATAGCACATGCTAACACATGATCTAAAGCTAAACAATCCTGACTGATGAAAGCTATGCCAAAAAATAAAGATAAAAATTTTTTAGATAATATGAGTACAAAGTATCCATAAATCACAGATTCTATTCAATTTAGATATTTTTGAAATAATATTCTCAATCTATTTAGCAAAACTGCTATTTAAAATTTTGTAAACTATGTAACTGAAGTGGACATACAAACAGCAATTGTCCTGTAATACTGTTTGTTCTATTTTCTCATATGAGAACAAATATGGACAATGGACCATATATTCTCTCAGTATAATGTTATTGCATTAGAAGTAATACCCTAGAAACGAGTTCTGAAAATTGCTATTGCTAGTTTATATTCCAGTGAAGTTCAGTGCTACTATAACTAACATACAGATTTATTTATCACGTCTCCGGTTATAACCTAAAATATAATAAATATTTTGAAGATGTTATATGGCCAGATTACTCATAGCTTCGTTACTACTAGTAAATAAAAAATATTTATGTATAGTATTTTGAAATGCATGTTTTTAAATAAATAAATAAATATTTCGGACATCTAAACACACAACGCCATCTAGTCCCAAGATAAGCAGAGCTTGTGTTATGGGGTACTAGACAACTGATATAAATACATATATACTTTTTTTTTGTAAATACATACATATTATAGATAGAACACACCCAAACTCCTAAACAATTATAATTATGTAGATCACACAAACATTTGGTCCGACCCGGGAATCGAACCCGAGACCTCATGATCAGCAGTCGCTCACGCCAACCGCGAGACCAACGAGGCAGTTTTAGTGTGACATATCAAATTTAAATCTATTTTTGACATTCAGTTGTATCAGACAAGATAAAACTCATTTTGGGTGATTTTTAGTTCAGAGAGTTTAGAGAGATAACAAAATTAATACTAATGTTAACTTTTCCAATCTGAAGAAGAATAATTCGTAAATCCTAAAGTTTCTTCATAAAATTTCATGATAAGATAACTACTTTTAAGTTGTATTCGTATCTTAAAAGATATATCTAACTTTCATAGAAATAAATGTTTTTATTAAATTGATATAGAACTATATACCGACGCATTTCAAATGTAAATTTCAGTAAAGTAAACAAAATATTCGTATCTGAATAATCGATATTGCTTTGTCGAGAGTTTCTATTGTGTTCAGTAGTATTTGACAGCTGCCTTCAAATATATATCAATTCTGAACCATGACTAAGAGAGAAAAAAAATGTACAACATTAATAAATAAGTATAACACTAGTGAAAGAATTCTGATGGGAGTGATGAAAATAACGCGGTTTTAAACATCTCAGTAACTGGAATAAGATGTTGACAGAGGAGAATGGTATCTCGTGCACGCCGTTGTTGCGGCGGTAAGACCCGTTACAGAGCTTTGGGTCGAGGGTAATCATGGGACCCTCATATCGGCTGACGTAAGTGATCTGTGCGAAAGGATGCTTCGGAGATCACCTGTGTCTGATCCGAAAGGAGCCAACGCCTGAGTGAGAACATGATCGCAGTAACATGATCGCGACCACTGTATGGAGCGTGTATCTTTACCGTCACCTTCTGTAAGTTATAATTGCAAAGGACATGGCGGAATGAAACTGGAAAGATGTAGGACTCTCTCTGGGATCAGGCCCTGTACCGCAGACGACTCGGTGCTGGAGGTCGCAGAACGATATCTGTTTTCCATAAACATAAGTCTAGGGGTAACAAATGACGCCATCTTTTAGTGTAAGGAAGCGCTACGGACTGGCTACTAGCATCGAAAACAGCGCGCTGCAGCTTGCTCTTTTTGGTTGTAGTTCGAGTCCAACTAGGGTGGCTACCTCATGATATGCATTTCATGAAGATCAAAGCTGTTTTCGATACTCATATAAGCATTACTCGTTTTTATTGTATGCAAGGTAAATTATTTATAAGTAAAAATCATACTTCCTTTTTTTTATAAACCCTGATTTGATTTCTGTTGCCATAGTAAAAAAATCTCTATTTTACTAGGCGCTTCGAATGACACGTGTTTCAAGTCTTGGTGGGTGGAGACGTTTTAACGCAATGTCCTTTCCTAAGAAATATTGTCATTTAATTTAAAGTTTGAAATTCTTAACCACGAAAGTTTTATTTTATAATTAATTAACCCTTATAAATTAAGTTGTTAATATTTTGAGTTTATCACACTCATTATTAAAGACACTTTACACAAGTGTTAACTTCTTATTGTGATTTCTAATAAAATAATTAATTTGTTAGTTATGAATAAGAGAGAGAGTACTTATTATATTTTTGTTTAAATCTAGACCAATATTATAATGAGATAATGTTTGTAGGTTTGTGAAGTTTAGGGGGTAATGTCTGGATCTACTGAACCAATCTTGAAAATCACTTTACCAACAAAAAGCCGAAAAATTATTACAAAAACTAGTTTATAAATTAGATTGGTATAAATTTACTCAGGATCATATTGTTATATCAAACACTATACTATCATCATATTGTTATATCAAACGCTATATTAACTGACGTGAAGAATTTAGTTTGCTTCAACACAGTATGATATTAACTAGTATTATTATTATTTATATAATAGTGTTTATGTCCTCAAAAGAATGTATTTGCAATTGGCGTGGGTGTTTTCACTAATTTAGTTTTCACAGTTTCCTTAAGTAATGCCGTGAGGCGAAACCAGTTAAGTTTAATGAATATGTATTGTGTAACAGTATAAGTAACTTAATTATAATATGAGTTGACAAGTTGCACCAAGTGCCATCAGTCAACAGTATGGATACTTACTAAATTAATACTTATTAAAAAAAATACAAACTTTTATTGACAAACAAGTTAGTAATATAAAAGAACAACAGTCAACACTTTTGTTATATAAAATAACTAGCTGAACCCCGCGGTGTTACCCGCGGTTAATGTTGTACCGCGAGTAACGCCGCGGGACAAAGTTAGTCTAAAAAAAGTAGCCTAAGTTACTCCCCGGATCATCAGCTACCTGCCAGTGAAAGTCCCGTCAAAATCCGTCCAGCCGTTCCAAAGATTACCCGGAACAAACAGACAGACAGACAGACAGACAGACAAAAATTTTTTTAACTACATTTTTGGTATATGTATCGTGTATACATACATATGCGTTGATTAAAAAGCTGTTATTTTGATATTACAAACAGACACTCCAATTTTATTTATTTGTATAGATGTAAATATAGTTAATTATTTATCGAATTCATTTTAAAAGGAAACCAGAAAGTAAAAGCGCTCAGCCTTTCTATATTTTTTATGAGTTACTGAATACACAATAGTTCAAAACATGCTTCTATTTGCAGAGTTTGCAACTGAACGGAATGCAATTGTTTGCGAAGTCGGTAAACTTCAATGGGCACATATGCATTCAGGTCGAAACAACGTATTGTCTTCGCTGTTACTAGTAACAATTCCTTCAAATATTCTAACTAGAGCAAATACTATTGAAGAGAATGGTTTGCAGTTCCTTTAAAAATTATTAGTAAAAATATTGAACTTTTTACCATTTTAACTTATCAGGGTTTGCCAAAATAATATCCTACTAAATACATTTTCATGTAAAATATTGCGTAGACGACTGCATTTGGTTTACCCTGTGAAAAATATGTCAAATCTCATATGGAGCTGAGCTTCTGAATCTACACGCCCGAACTCTACTAACCCTAATTTCAGAAACTGTACATTTTAGTAAAAACTAGCTGACCCACGCAACGTCGTTTGCGCCTTATATTGCCCGTAGCGTGAAAATTTCCCCCGTTTTTGAAACATTCTTCATTGTTGCTCCGCTCCTATTAGTAGTAGCGTGATGATATATACCCTATAGCCTTCCTCGATAAATGGACTATCCAACACCGAAAGAATTTTTCAAATCGGACCAGCGGTTCCTGAGATTAGCGTGTTCAAACAAACAAACAAACAAACTCTTCAGCTTTATATATTAGTATAGATGTATGGCTTCGCCGTTTCAAGAATAAAAATGAACGTGAATTATTATAAGACAATTGTTTTTAAATTAAATAGTATCAATTTAAAAAAAAGAAAATTGTTATCGTGATTTAAAGAGGAACCTTTGTCGAAGTATGTCTAACATGAACTTGACAGACCGTGTTTTAGTAAAGTTGGTTTAAAATTAATGATAGTATGTACAATAAATCTGAGAAGTTAAAGTCTCACCTCAATACACCATGTTTATCGTAATAATTTCCATTGTAAATGATGCTCCTGCTACGCCTGTAATGAAATAAAAACTGTGTTAAGAATTACATTTATTTTAGACCACGCTTATGTACCGTACTCATTCTAAGAGAAGTAGCCTCTACATTGAAAGTTGTAGGCTAAGTTTAAGGACTTGAAAGTAGAGATGCTCGTGGGAACAGTAATTTTGTTTAGCTCTAATACGTTTTCTTTGGTTACTCATAATTAGTGTTCATTATTATTAAATAAATCCAATCCATACCGGAGCAGCAAATATCATGATATTTGTATATACAAATAGAATAACTTAAATTTATTTCTAATCAAAGTCATGCGAGTTGTCTATTTTATTCGAGAATCTAACATTTCATTCCTACTGCGTTGAGTTTTACAGCTACATACAAAAGAATGTAAGGGGTCTGATGCCAGCTTTATTTCATACTAGTTTTTGCCCGTGGCTCCGCCCACGTGTATATCGGTTATCGCGGCAAATAGTAGCCCTTGTGTTATTCTGATGTATAAGCTGCATTACTGCAAAGTTTCATCCAAATCCGTTCAGTACTATTTGCGTGAAAGAATAACAAACATCCATCTATACCTACAAACTTTCGCCTTTATAATATTAGTAGGATTATATAGAGTTCGTTTAAATAATATTTATATGAAATTTACAAAAAAAAAATATACCTATTTACATCTGGAAATTACATAATATAAAAACCTATGTACATAACCTTAATTAAAAAGAACAGTAACAATATTTACAAGTGTCAAAAATCTGCACATCTTCGCCTACTGGTAGCGTTCCCAAAAGACAGGCAGCATTACCACGATGATTTTTTAAATTTCAAATTTCAAATTTATTCAAATAGATTATACAAAAAAGGTTACAGTTTTTGCTATAGGCACCCAAACTAAGCTACGCTTGTATCTTGGGCTGCCAGGAAATACAAAAATATGCAACAGTGGAATTATACGCGTACATTATACATACATTTTTACAAGTTATTATACATAAAGTTGAATAAAGCTAAAAACACATGAGGTAAAATAAAAACAAAAGAAATTATAAAATTTAAATTATAAAGTAAAAAAACTTAAATATTGAAATAACAATTATATAAGCACTATGTCACCATACCCAGATAATAACCCCTCAGTATCGATGTAATCCAGGCTCAGTAGAAAGCGTGTCAGTTTAGCTTTAGCTGTGTAGATGGTGCAGTCTTTTAGAGAGCATTTAGTTGATAAATTATGTAGTAGGATTCAATATTCTTGAGTTTTCGATACAAGGCTTGCTATAGACTATACCAATTTTTTAATTTACTGACATGAAATCTATACAAATAAATAATAGTTTGTAATATTAAAATAACCGCTTTTTACTAGATGCATATGTATGTATACACGGTACATATACCAAAAATGTAGCTAAAAAAATTTTTGTCTGTCTGTCTGTCTGTCTGTCTGTCTGTCTGTCTGTCTGTCTGTTTGTTCCGGGTAATCTCTGGAATGGCTGGACGGATTTTGACGGGACTTTCACTGGAAGGTAGCTGATGATCCGGGGAGTAACTTAGGCTACTTTTTTTTTGACTAACTTTGTCCCGCGGCGTTACTCGCGGTACAACAATAACCGCGGGTAACACCGCGGGGTTCAGCTAGTATTGTATAAAATACGTGGTTTAACATGACATCAGGTTTTTGTTGTTCTATTTTAACCTTGCGGCTAAATGAAAAAATACACCAATTTTTATAACCTATGAATATTTTATTGACAAATATTGGTATAAGT
Source organism: Spilosoma lubricipeda (assembly GCA_905220595.1). Taxonomy (NCBI): domain Eukaryota; kingdom Metazoa; phylum Arthropoda; class Insecta; order Lepidoptera; family Erebidae; genus Spilosoma; species Spilosoma lubricipeda. The sequence continues at coordinate 7,918,165 of HG992295.1, forward strand.
ATTTTTATTGAAGTATCAAATATTTTGAAGAGCATCCCATCACAATTTTTTATTTTTTTACTGTAGGTAGGTAATTACAAAAAGTATGTTGTTCTTTTAGTTTTTTAATCAATAATTCATTTACGTTTTTTTAGTCATGAATGATGATTATTTTCTTATTAAGACTAAAAGGTACTATGTAAATAAGTCACATTTGTTTCAGTACCCGTCTTAGCACACAGACACTACCGTATTTTTAGATATGGAAAACGTTCATCCTGACTATCTTGATCAGGATAATTTATTGATTTTTTTTGTATTATTATCATCGGTGTTTGACAAGTGTGCAAAGTTTCAATTCGTTTTAGATTGGATGAAAATTACCTTAAAAAATTTTGATGCCTGGATAATATGTACATGCATAATGATGATGACGAAATCCTCCTAGATGAATCCGTCGGGGGCGACGCAACGCCCTGACAATTTTCCAGAAAATTTTTCTGCGTTCATGTTTATGACTTGCAAAATCAAATTTGGTCACAGTGTCATATGTTATAGTCGATTCAAACGTCTAAATTATTAAAGAAGGACACTAAAATACGAGTACATCATACAGGTAATACTCATAACCCTGCTTTTGGTCTTCAATGATGTCGGATAGCAATTATTTGTTTTAGCACAAATTTGCCACTCACGCTGATTAATTGGTTGTAGAACAGTGCGTTATGTTCATTCATTACGGTCATGATTTGTGTTTAAGGGGCCAATTGTTTGCACAATTTCGGGAATAAATTTGTGCATTTCCCCTTACCTGAACAATGTATACATTTATCATTATTTGAGTATTTAGATAATTGCTGTCGTATATCATTTAGCTCGTCGCATAAAGTGAAAATAAATAATATAGTAATATGGTAATATAATGTAATAGTAATAAATAACTGATAGTTAAATATGTCGGCTCGTCGCAGTGTTGACGTCACTATCAAGTGTTATAGAGTAACTGACATCTGTCAATCTAGCGAAGCTTCATGTCTTTGGTAGCGGGGCGGCCATGTTGTAGATCACTTTTGATCGGAAAGTCGCCTCCGCACCACGTCTACGAAGAATCGCTGTCTTTGTACAATGTTATACAGTAAGTTAATGTGATCTATGTGCGGGTGATTGTATTTTGTGAATTTGTTAATTATAAACGGAGTAAATTAAATCATTTTTGTTAGTGAGGTATTTGCTCGATTTTGAGTATAACCGTCCGACTACCTATCCACGCCATTATAATAAGATGGATACTATTGATTGGATACTATTGAATATACTACATACGCAACCACTACTCTAATGAGGCAGTTAATTATTAGTAGTATTCAATTCACACACACACACACACACACATACATGCACACATACATGCACACAGACAAATACGCGCACACAACACCTGATACACAGCAGCATCATAGAGCATTAATATCTTGATCACATTATATTCTTATTTTGTATTATTCTGTTTGGTTTATTATCTTGTAGACGCTGTAACTGAGATTAGTTTAAATAATGCATTTTTGTGACAATTAGAGGGAGCCCCAGCACTCATAACACAAGTTGAATCTTAGTTTGAGTGCTAGTGGTCATAACTAACAGAAATGTTACAATTTATTATGAATCGTGCTACAGATACAAAAAAAAAAAAACCTTTTTCGAATCTGGCAACAATTGAAACAGAATTCTAACATTTGTCATAAAAAATATCTGATACATTTATTTTATATTGTTGTTATTGTGTTGTGTTAATATCTACATAATTATGATTAAACAATTTATGTATAAGTGATTTGGTGTAAATTGTAATGCTTGAGTTTTATTAAATAAATAAATTACATTACAGTAAAAACAAAATTCTGTTCAACTAAGTAATTAAAAATGTGAAGCTCTTAAATTGCAGCTTTGCTTTTGACAGTACGCTTACAGTGCAACAGGAAATATGTGAATTTAATTATTTTTGGAATTACACAATATACAGTACAAGTATTTTTGTTTCCTTGTGAATGCAGAGAAAACTGCCTCGTGGCGTAGGTGGTAACGTATGCTACTGCTGTGCTTGAGGTCTCCGGTTCGATTCCTGGATCGGACCAAATGTTTCTATGATCTGCAAATATTTGTTGCGGAGTTTGTGTGTTTTCTATGTATAACATGTATTACAAACAAAAAATTGTATTCAATATGTATTTATATCAGTTGTGTAGTATCCATAACACAAGCTCTGCTTAGCTTGGGACTAAATGGCCTTGCGTGTTAAATGGCTGAAAAAATGTCGGAAAATATTTTATTGTTTAAATATGTTTTATTGTACGTCTTTAATATGGCGTGAAAACGTCTCACCGAGCATGAGTAACGGGCATATTCACGGGTAGAGGCCTATATTCTGCAGTCCACTGCTAAATATAGGCCTCTACCAAGGAATACAACAGAGACCGGTCTGTTCAGAATATTCGCATCAATTTAATTAAAAAAAGAATTAACATGCGCTATAAGTTTTTGATGATCATTCATCATACTATCATGAGGGTAGTTATTACAGGAATGAGTAGTGCAAAATTGTAACAATTGACTGCAATAAAAGAAAGTCCCTGCTTAGCAATATATTTTCTGAAATACATTGTGTAGTAAGTTCTGATCTATTGTGAAAGCACATAAAAAAAAACAAATGAGATTTGTTCTCATTTAAAATGTAAAATATGTAGTTATATTATTTTTGTATTAAATGGCAACAGCACTATTAATTTTCAAAAAAGATAAGATTAATGACATGTGTGAATGACAACCTTTTAAAAAAAAAATATATACGGTCGAATTGAGAAACCTCCTCCTTTTTTTGAAGTCGGTTAAAAAGTATCTTCTTTAATATTGGTTTGAGGCGTTTTTACTGTTTTGTGAAGAATCTATACATAAACGACTTTTTCAAATTTACGAGTATCATTACACACCAGAGATGTGTCTCACTTTTTTGAAGTCTTTGTATATGATTTTGCTAGTTTTGCCTGGGTATTGATCTTGTTAATCTTACTAAACGCTTCCCTACTTCGTAGGTTGCCTTCATTTGTAGGTGCTACAATAATATTTTTCGACAAACACCTTTAGGGTAACGAATCCTAAACTAACATTATTATTGGCGTGTCATCAAACTATAATGAATATTTAACCAAGATTATTATAACATAAAAAGTTGACTTTATTTTATGTACGTGAAAATTCCAGACAACTAGTGTTTTGAATCATTTTTAAGTTTTTCGATCTGAGTGAAAATGTTCTAAAGTTGCAAATACCTTCGTTTCTACACTTTTAGAACTCAATATATTCTAAGCTACTTTCTGAGATCTTCAGTACATTGAATGCATTTGTTTCCTGATTCTTGGTCTCCTCTTCAACCGAGTCTTCAGCGACCGAACCGTCTCTCGACAGAACCGTCTTCACCGACGAGTTAAGGGAAATTGCTGGTAGTTTATCGATTCGAACTGCCTAAGACCGGGATGGTTGGGGTCTTTGGTCTTTCAAGGCTTCTTGGTCTACGTTCAGCAGTTGGCGACAATAGACTTAAGTAGAAGTTTCTCTCCGGTATACGTTCGCTCAATTGACCATTAGTTATCCAGTAGATAAATCTAGACCAGACTACTTTAGCATGTTAATTCTACAAGCTTTGCCCGCAAATTGGTGACTAGTTTAAATTAACTATTAATATTTTTAGCCTCCATAGTAAAGACACAGAGTAAGATAAATACAACGTAAATAGCATAGTTCTTGTTCAAAGGCCGGCAACGAGCTTGTGATTTTGAGTTGAAGACTTTCAAGGGAGAGCGGCAGTCATTTTTCATCAGTGACCAATATAATCATTTGCCCGTTCTTCCATAAAAAACCGCCGTGAATCACTTCAACATGGATATTTATACCATCCTCGTTATATTATGTTTCGGATAAACAAAAATTAAGGTAGTAAATAAAGTTTTAGCCACTAGAAGTTAAAATGTCGTAAAAATATCTTCCTATAAACAGCAAACAGATGTTCTTTATTGCATTGAGCAGTTCCTAAAGAAATTTACGAGCATAACTTGCTTACTTCAAATTTATATCTTCGGAATTTAAAACTTATGACCTCTCAAGGATTTGGTGTCAAATCGAAGAAACTTTAAAATTTATAGTTTTCAATCCAAAAAAAATTGAGTTTTGATAGCGATGAAAACTTTTTAATAATCTTATAAGAGATGAAACTACGCATTGATTTGTGTATATCTTAGTAGATGTAAATATGATTTGGTCAATATTGGAAATGAGAGATACTTAAAGTAATTTAAAGATCACTCTGAAAGTCAGATGATGCACCCAGTTTCTTAATTATTGCAAAAACTGACTTTAGCAAAGTAGACTTATCAATTGTGACTGTGTACAGTAACAATAAACAACATAAACAACTAAAACCTAACAACAAGCTCTGCTTTACTACGTCAACTAGATTATCTATAGAGGTTTAAGGTACTTAGGTACATACATGTGTACGGAGGAAGTGAGAAAGCTGGATTGTACTGTTTTTTAAATATTAATTAAACCATCAGTGTGTAGACTACACAATAAAAAAGACATCAATCACGAAGTATCTTAAAATAGCACTTTCTCAAAAATGACGTAATTTAGCTGTGTGTGTTATCAACTTAACTAAAAAACCTTGTTATAGATTAAGGGTTAAGTAAATGAATTGTATATCTGTATTTTTGATATGAAATAAAAAGATCACCTGATGGTAAAAGATTACCGCCGCCCATGGACAACCGCAACACCAGGGTCGTCACAAATGCATTGCCGGCCTTTGGGGAGTGGGGAAGGGGATGAGGGGAGTGGTCTGGGTATGGGCCTGCGGTATCCTCACTCACTCTTTTTCTGTGAGGCCGTGGTATCACTCCAGTCGAGCTCGCCCATGCATGCCGAAGCCTGGCTCTCCCATCCATTGAAACAGTAAACGGAAAGTAAATAAAGTGTTTTTATTTGTCAGTTATGAGATAGTTCTAAACGTAAACTAAAACTCCATAACTTAAATAATTACAGAAATGCCGTATCGATAAATCACGTATCGTAATATGTGATTGTGCTATATCAACCAATTCTTCATGAACGGAATATTATACAAGTTTAATTGAGATCATAATAAAATTATAAAAGAACAGTAAATGAATAAATTATTGAGATTCTAACTAAATCGATCGCAAAACAAAGTCTTTTAGGTGTATTAATAAAATTATTTTAGAATAGCAAATGGAACGTAAAATATGTTGAATAGAATATTAGGAAATTTCCTAATAAACTTTACCTGATTACCATAACACAGGTCAGATACTGGCATACTAATTATACCCAAACCTGTAAAGTAACTTTAGGTATTTTAACTTTATGCAAACATAATTAATACCTTGTAATAAATGGTCCAAGTTTATGTTTTGCCTAAGTTTTGAAAGGCAGACCTGAATATGGATTTATTACTGCAGTGTATCATTTCCGAATAGATTTACTTATATTTGACAATAATTCTGGCAAAGGACTTCTCAGCGACAATTTTAGTTCCAGTATTCCGCTCTGACCTCCACGAGCTAGGACTTTACCGGACCCGTATGACAATTATACTTTGTAAATAGTCCCATTATTAGATTGCATCAGTGGCGCAGTTGTTGACTTGTTATGTTCTCAATTGCTGTGCTTGAGGTCTCCCTCCCTCCGGTTTGACTCCCGGATGGGGCCAAATGCTTGTATGATCGGCAAATGCTGATCTGGGTGGTATCTATGTATTTTTGGTAAGAATTGACTAAAAAAGCATATTTGTATTTATATCAGTTGATTAGTACCCATAATACAAGCTCTATTTAGTTTGGGAATAGATAATAATAATAATAAATAAATAAATATTTTCGGACATCTATCACACAGAGCCATCTAGTCCCAAGCTAAGCAGAGCTTGTGTTATGGGTCCTAGACAACTGATACAAATACATATATACTTTTTTTTTGTAAATACATACATATTATACATAGAATACACCCAAACTCCGAAACAAATATTTGTAGATCATACAAACATTTGGTCCGACCCGGGAATCGAACCCGAGACCTCACGATCAGCAGTCCCACAGGCCAACCTCGAGACCAACGAGGCAGTCAATATCGCATAGATGGCGTTGTGTGTTAGATGTCCTAATTGTCTATTTCTTTATTATTATTGAATTCCAAAGTGATGGGGTGCTGTGTCATCTCTTTGGATGTTATAGTTAGAAAAAATGAATGCTGATAAGAAAAATATTCTATTGATTCGGCCATTGTATGTGGATGTATAAAATTGTTTTTATACAACTACTAGCTGAGCCCCGCGGTGTTACCTGCGATACAACAACAACCGCGAGTAACGGCCCGGGGCAAAAATAGTCTGAAAAAATAGCTCTTCTCCTTATGTCATCTATCCTTATGTCAGAGCTATCTTCCAGTGAAAGTCAATTACCCGGAACAAACAGACAGAATGAGAGTTTTTTTTATTTAAGTAACGTAAATATGCATTTACTGAAAATAAAAGAAATTTACAAACAAGCACTTCAATTTAGTTTATTTGTATAGATATATGAACATTCTTTGAAACACACTTTGCGCCTTGTTAGAGAAATCGCCTCATTCATTATATCTGGACCTGACTTGAGTATTGAGGCAGCGTTCGAAGCAAATTCTCGAACTCGTAACTTTCTATCCAAATAAAATAAAAGAATTCTCCATTTAAATAACATATTCAAATACAGAAACCAGTCGCAGACGTATTTTGCACTCTACACTATATTTTAACTTGAGTACTTTTGTCAACGTGAAAATGTTGCTAGAAAATCCTTTAGCTGGCATAAAGAACATACTCGTACACCATTTGTTGAAGCAAGACCCCTATTCAGACAATATGAAATAAGTCACGTCAGTATTGCACAATACTTTGTAAGGAACTAGAAACAGACGGAAATAAAATAAAACAAACAGAAATAAAATTTAGATTTTAAAAATGCTAAATATATAATGGTAATTTTGTCATCTTCCTAGCCTTAATTATTCCCAAGATTTAAGGTCGGCTACTTGTTCAACCTGTTTTACCTGAATATCACTTTTTACACGGAGCGACTGGCATCAGACCTTTGCAACCCTGAGGGTGAATTGAATTCGAAGATTGAACTAGTTGTCAGTATATTTGAGGGCACTGACTTCCCCATAATAATTGCCATAGATGTTCCTGATAACCGGGACCGTCGGCTTAATGTGCTTTCTGAAGCACGGGCGGGAAATACCGCCATCTTCCATACTCCGGGAGCAAAATTTTCATGTAAGAAAAACCCAACATAGTCAGACCCAGGATTAGGAACCTGAGATCTCTTGATCTGCAGTCGCTAACGCTAACCAATAGACCAACTAAGCATAATGGTAATTTTGTAATTATGAAAATCTCACATCCACACAATAAGTCTGTATGGGATAAATTCCGCCCACATGGAAACTACTGTAACTCCTCTGCACTAGAATCAAAGCAGTGACTCACACACCGAGCTACGACACTCGGGAAGTTCCAGGAAAAATTAAACTATCTTGGAACCCGCAACGAAATTAATCAGAAGAAAAGTGGAGAAGTTGGAAATATGAGTAGTCCCTCCTTACCAAAGCGGGAGACAGCTGAAGTCGAAATAGGCAGACACCTTTTTCAAACCGGTTAACACCACAATAAAAATATTATGGTCTCTAAGCGAGCTGTATTTTGATTGTTTAATTGTGTTACCTTATCTGTGTGTTAAACTTGCTTCATCATCATCATCAGCCCATTGCAGTCCACTGCTGGATATAGGCAAACTTGGTTAAGTATATTAAATCTATATATATAAAAGAAAGTCGTGTTAGTTACACCATTTATAACTCACGAACGGCTGAACCGATTTGGCTGAAACTTGGTGGGGAGGTAGCTTAGAACCAGGAGACGGACATAGGATAGATTTTTTTTATTTGCACCGCGGGTAACACCGCGGGGAACAACTAGTTACTTAGATTTTTTTACATCATGATTATATTCGCAATACAAAACATTGCCCAGACTTGTTATATTTTGTTAATTGAAAATATACTTAATTATTCAATTCTCATTTTATCGTTATTTTGAACTTCAAAAAATGATAGTTTATGCGAATTAAGTATGTATCGATAAATATGATAATTGACGTTAAGTCTTTATTCGTTTATATTATAATTTACGTTGTGCTCATCATGAACTCGGAAACAATCTTACCAATTTTCACGGTTCATTTTTAAAATGTGTTTGGATGCTGAATAGCACTCTACTTTATGGCAAATTATTGCTTTGTTTTATTACTTTAAAACTTTTAGTCGTTTCTGTGCATTCGCTTTTATGAGCATTGACATATACATACAAGGTTTTAACAATTCTACCCTTTTCAGTCTACTAAATTAAACTATTGAACTTTGAAATTGTTATTGCTTCAATAACGGTAAACAAATTTGTATTCTATGTATTAATTATTGCTTTAAGAATTGTCTGACAATATATACCAATAAACTCAATGCCATAACCATTTATAAAATTGTATTTGTCTGAAGACATTTAATTTATCACATTTTTTTAAGCGGAGTGTTATAATTCACTAACAGATGTGATGATAGTGATTTTATCATAATTGAGAAGGAAGACAAGGATCATACTTTTATTCTATATCGTATTTATTTTAAAGACATCTCCCGCAGTATGAATATATATCAGGTCATATATCATATGTCGCAGGTGACACCCAGACTCCGAACAACAATTTATGGATCAAACAAAGTTGTCCCATATGGGATTTGAACCCACAACCCTAGACACTATAGAGAACGACGTGGTAACCGCTTAAATCAGTAGGCCAACCGTGCAGTCAAAGTCAAATTATACTACTTGAGGAGATTGTGAGCTCATCCAAAACTAATATGGTGTCACAAGGATTTTGAATTACACGATCATAATTCGCTAGCTATGAACTAAAGTCAATACAATAATGAGAGTAGTCCGTGTGGTCACTACACACACACACACACACACACACACACACACACACACACACGCACACGCACACGCACACGCACACGCACACGCACACGCACACGCACACGCACACGCACACGCACACGCACACGCACACGCACACGCACACGCACACGCACACGCACACGCACACACACACACACACACACACACACACGCACACGCACACGCACACGCACACGCACACGCACACGCACACGCACACGCACACGCACACGCACACGCACACGCACACGCACACGCACACGCACACGCACACGCACACGCACACGCACACGCACACGCACACGCACACGCACACGCACACGCACACGCACACGCACACGCACACGCACACGCACACGCACACGCACACGCACACGCACACGCACACGCACACGCACACGCACACGCACACGCACACGCACACGCACACGCACACGCACACGCACACGCACACGCACACGCACACGCACACGCACACGCACACGCACACGCACACGCACACGCACACGCACACGCACACGCACACGCACACGCACACGCACACGCACACGCACACGCACACGCACACGCACACGCACACGCACACGCACACGCACACGCACACGCACACGCACACGCACACGCACACACACACACACACACACACACACACACACACACACACACACACACACACACACACACACACACACACACACACACACACACACACACACACACACACACAATTATGAATTCGAAGTGTCATCACCCTTATTCATTTCATGAGTGTCGTACTGGAGATACTACACAGGACAAAGGACAAAGAGAAGAAAAACTTTAACAAATTCTATAGCAATCCGTGTGGTCAGCGTGGTACAGTACCTACATGTAACCCTACTTTCTATGGAGAGACCTGTGTTCAGAAGTGAACTGTGAAAGATTTTGACAATGAGTGCGTAATGAGAACGTTTATTGTCATTAATATTTATACCGATAATACTGAACCTCAAAATCCAGAAACAAATTTTTCGATTCGGGTATTGCACCCTATGAACTTGATGAACCAAATTAAGGTTATTGTACACCAGATAACTAGGTACAAAACTTAATGCTAGGTCAGTTCAGCTAGTGGCCTTAATGCTTAACGACAATCTCTTCCACGTATGATATAAATCGAATGCATTTAAATTTGTATTACATATGAAATCTGTCATTTGCTGTAAAACGTGTCGTTCGTAAAATTGCAAAATCCCCATATAAAGTGTTGCAATAAAATTGTACAGTGCATTTTACTTTGCTTACAAACATAGGGTCGACGACGTGCATGCAAATAAAAAGTTTCATATTAGACATATATGTCATGTCGTAAAGCCTTTATGTTCTTTTATGTTAGATTGCAATGGCTCAATGTATTTGTAACTGTTATTTGCGTGTGTGAAACGCACTGTAACTACGTTGTAAACTATTGTAGAGCTGTCTATAAAACAACTGAAAGGGACTGGTAAAGATACTGAATGCATTGTAAGCTTTAAGTATAAAGTTTTGAATACTCAAATTTCAGCATGTAATCACAGAAAACTGGTTCAAAGCATCACGGAAAACTTTTATAAACTAATATTGTTGACTGAGTGACGTAATAAAGGCCCTAAAACTAAATCCAGGGGCACTAAAAGACAGGCAATGCAATTGTGAGTTTTAGTTTTAAGTGTCCATGGACGATAGTGGTCATTTACTGTCAGGTAACTAGTTTCCTCATTTGCCTCCTAAACTACAAAAGCGAAAAAAAAATGTGATACGTAATACAAACGACCATCGTTATTGTAAAAGTGTTCTAAAGTGGACGGCAAACGTAGCGTAGGACGTCCTTAGGGCAGATTGGATGACGATTTGTACAAGATGACTGGTGGCACTGAAGCTCTAAGTCAATCAGATTTGAGTGCAATGAGAGGGGCCTATATTCAGCGGGGGTCTGCAATAGGCTGATGATAAATACTTAATACATTAACTGCCTCGTTGGTAGGCGGGTGACGTATGCAACTGCTGATCAAGAGGTCTCGGGTTCAAATCCCGGGTCGGAACCAAAATGTTATTGAGTTTTTCTGATTATAGAAATACTTAATGACAGCTCGGAGTTTGGAAGTTGGGGTCTGAACCTCCGTGCCTCGGAGAGCACGAAAAGCTGTCGGTCCTGCGCCTGATCTGTCCCCAATCGTGTCGGTTAACCGTCCCATCGAATTATGAGAGTGAGAGATCAGAGAGTGCACCTGTGTTTGCGCATACACTAGTGCACTATAATATCTCCTACGTAGTTGGATGGGTTCTGTTGAGACTGGCCGCCGAGGCCGTAATCGGCTAGAGAACATCATCAATATCAACATAGTAAAGGAACAAAAATGTAGTGATGAATTTATAGTATATACTAGTTGTTGCCCGCGGCTCCGCCCGCGTGTATGTCGGTTATCGCGACAAATATGTGTTATTCAGATGTATAAGCTATATTACTGTAAAGTTTCATCCAAATCCGTTCAGTAGTTTTTGCGTGAAAGAGTAACAAACATCCATCCAAACATCCATCCATCCTTACAAACTTTCGCATTTATAATATTAGTAGGATTTATCTATCAATGTAGTCAGTTTTTTAAGTTACAATCAAGAAAAGGTTTCTCGCCCAAGAAGTGAACTACCAATTAGTGCTTTATAAAAGAGAAATGTAATGAAAGAGGGACAGTGACTTTTACAAATTAAAACGGACTTTTCTTTTAGAAATTAATGATTTGTTAGCGCCCAAATTAATGGGTAAGCTTTTCTTGGTTGTCCATTTCCATGCTTCTTGTGGCCATTTGTCGAGAAAATTGTGAAAGATTGTATTAACAAAACAGTACTGATTTTTTACATTTTAATTGTGGTAGTGTCAAGTTCCGTTTGCGGTCTGTAGTTATTTTTAGAAAGATGTTTTTGTATTTAAAAAGAAGATTGATAAACCACGACTAAATATGTGTTACAATAACAGCCGGTAATGGTCCACTGCTGGACTTAGAACTCTTAATCGAAAGGAGGTTATGACTAGACGAGTTGCTGCACTATAGAATTTGATTTGTTCAGTTTTCCCTTGTCTTTACAGTGATGCTGTCCCTTTAACGACATATATAGAATGAATAGAGGTATAGGTAATTGTGACACCATTATTCTCTCAGATCAATAAAAAAAAGGTAGATAACGTATCGTCTTATTCTTGTTGAATCAGAAAAAGTGGCGTAGTTCCACGTAAGCACACACGTTACGTACTATGCTGTAAACTACGCTACAACTTTCTGCTTCAACAAGAACAAGGCGGTGAGTTATCTACCTTTTTTTTAATTGATCTGAGCATATTCTTAATCCCTCACCCCAAAAATATTTTTAAGATGCCAGCAGAAAAAAGATATTGATTTAAAGTGTACGTAATAATAATATATTCTATAAAAACAAAAGAATTAACTTAATAAAAGGAAATCATAACAAAACTTCTTATTTTTTTCAAAACACTGCTTTTAAAGCTTATTAAAAATGAGAACTACAGTTTTAATGAACACAATCATTATCTTAAATTATGATTAAATCGATAAGACCTTTAAGGCCGAATTAAATTTATGACCCTTTTCATGCCGTTTCACCGCCGCTTAATTTAAAGTATATTGAAGCGTTTAATATTGATTGGAATGGTAATCTTCATAATTGACTTTAAATCCAACTTAAATCAGACTAGTTTATGAAAATATTAGAGTATTAGATTCGATTTTATTTTTACATTCGTGTCAATGATACATATTTTACATACCTTCATATGGTTTTATTGAGTAACTACAACGATTTGTTATTGATATCATTGTTTGGCTTAGAATAGTAAGACATCGCCTACCACTCTGCGTAATCGCAGATCAGGAAAAAATCTAAAAGAATATTCATTGATTTTGCCTAAATAATCATTTTAGCCAGATTTAAGAATATAATATATTTTATTGTACACGAATTACAAACTATACACTTAAAAGTTCAAGAAGATGTGTACAATGGGCGGCCTTGTTGCCAAAAGCAATCACTTCCAGACAACGTTTTATCTACATTTTATTACATTCACCTTAAAAGATTAGTCGTCAACCATGGAAACCTTAATCACATTTTCTTTTATTTAAAATATTTAAAACAAATTCTGAATTTATTCAAACTATGACAGAAAAATCATTGATTCAATTATAAATCGTAGTTTTTTAAGCATAGTGTGATATAAAGGAATAAGAATCTCCACCTTCTTATTTTATTAGGTCAGCAAACAGTAGCTAAAACGAGTTGCCACATTATGGACTTCCTTCCTTATCCAGGTGTGACTATTCAAACATACATTAACGGTTGAATACAAAACAGTAGAAAAGAACGTACGTTTAGATCGCTTATAACTTTCTCTTATTGATTGTTTCTCTTGTCTCACTTTGGAATTTTAAATTTTTTTTTTTGGAAATTGTCACGCTAATCCTATGTAAAAAAACGCCGAGCATATCAATAACAACCGTTGGGCCCCAACCCCACCAGGCATAATTACCTAGTCTGATCGGAGGATCCCCCTTACTTTCATTTCTCCAAAAGTTAAAAATTAAAACTATATGGAGAGATCGGAAATTGGCTCATTGGATAATACTTGAGTAAGCAATAGATAAAATATTTAAAAGAATGACGTAGCTTTCTATGAATGACGCAAGTGCATCGAGGTACAATACTGAAATATATATTAGAATTCATTTTAAAGACTATTATTATCATTTCTACGAATATTAACTTTGAACTTTCCACGCCATGTGAGCTACGTTTACGTCATCACCAGGTATTTAATATTTTCGAATTGCCTTAAGTTTCGAGTTAGCATTAGCCGTAGCAGAGTATATTAAAATCGCTGTAATTTAGGAATTTCCTTAAAAAATGTTTCCACGGATATCGAAATGTAAAATATTTAAGTGATAAACTAGACTATTAACATCATATCTTTACAACAAATATTTTGAATTCCAAATTAACTATGTCTATGTCGGACGCTTTCCGGAAAAACCAAATAGGCTACTCTATACGGCGATAACCGACAGATATGCGGGCGGAGCCGTGGGAAAAAGCCAGTATATAATTTGTTTTTAATAGTTACATTACCATAGTCAAGGCAGAGCCATGCTTCGGCATGCATGGGCCGGATTGACCAGAGTGATACCACCGCCTCACAGAGAACCAGTGTGAAACAGCCCCTGCGTTGTCTTTCACCGAGTAAGTGAGGATACTGGAGGCCTATACCCCAACTCCTACCCCATCCCTCTCCCCATCCTCCAAAGGCCGGTAATGCACTTGTGACGCCACTGGTGTTACGGGTGTCCATGGCGGCGGTAATCGCTTACCATCAGGCGATAGGTCAGCTCTTTTTTGACCCCTATTCCATAAAAACATAGTACAAGTACATCTGCTTAATATGGGATTAGACTAATAGACGTGGACATCAATTGGTGTTTATCTGTGGTTAACAGTTTTTTAACGACAGTATTATTTAATAGTATTATTTTATAAAAGATAGTTCTGAAATTAGAAGATGTTGTATATGTACCCACATTTTATTATAGGTAGGTGGCTGCGTCCACTACTTATAATAACCGATATTAAATCAGTGTGCTAATAATAGTCGCTTATTGCATTTGCCTCCTATAACGTACACTACAGGAAACATAACATAAATGCCTGTGTTTAAATATCTTAAAGGCCACATTGCTCTAAATACTTCAGTAGGACACAGTTTGCGTGGGCGTCCAACTCAACGAGTTGCGCACGTGGGTTGAAGGTTATTTTAATATTAACCTTGCATCAACTAAGGGCCAATTATAGCCTACTCAAGCTTTTATAGAGCTCATTTTCCAGGAACTTGTAAGTTGATTCTATTTACTTTTATACAAAGCACTGTTTAAGTAATTATTGGAAAATTCTAGCACGAAAATGATTTGTATATATTCATATCACTATTTACATTTGCTTATATCTATAAATAGCTTCTGCCCGCGGTTTGTTTGAGGTTGTTTGAGGTATATGTCAGGCGTAAAGGATGATAAGCAAAGTTACAATCACATTAATAAATTAGCTAACATTACCTATATATGTATATATAATCAAAATTCATCTGTTGCTGTAACAGAGTACCACATTTTTTTTCATAAAGGAGTAGCAATTGAGAGTAACAGAATTAGCTGCAGATAAAATACTGTGTAAAAACATTACCCTCCTTTTCTGCAATCTGAGAATGTGTAACATTAGCTGACATTATTTATTTCCCTAAAAAATATTTCATTTTTCACTATTTATGTAATATGTGTATGGATATAATTATTACATTTTATGAAACACACTACATAAATATACACCACCGGATACGGACAGACAAACGACACCGAGCGCGGGGACTTATCTGGCCTGATCGTAATATCAGCGCTGCAGTCACCCTGACTGCAGAAATATGCTGACATAGGCGCCTTTTCTGGCACTGCACAGGACATTATAATTGCTTATTATGTCCTATAACCTGAAATAAGCTTCAAACCATGTATTTGTCCTGTGTATGTCAGAATAAATGTGTTTTCTTTCTTCTTTCTTTCTTTTGACATAATCGTGTAAAAAATGGTGGCTGTACAATAATCTTATTCTGTTACGGTATAGAATCCATTGAACTAAGTGTGGAGTGCGTGTCCTCTTCGATTAACAACATTTCCAATCAATAAATTAGACATGTAATCAGTTTATGGAATACTAAATTAATTTGTCCTTCTTTTGACATATTATAATTAATTGACTACTTGATGGATTTTATGAATAGAAACATGACACATAGAAACATCTTAGCCTTTGTTATAAATGAATTACTATTATTTGAGAGATATGGTGGTATTTATATAAGTAACTTTTTACTTCATTGCGCCCATTGGGTTTCACTTAAAAATCAAATTTAACGCGTATTTAAGTCTAGCAAACGGTTTTCTTTTCCGTTTACTACTTAATCTGCCCCTATTACTAATCATACGTAAATAACAATAAAAGTGAATATTACACACAAAAGATGGATTAAAATTGAATCCACGAATGACTCATGACCTCAGTAGATTGCATCACTAGTTAACAGTCAAGTCAAAAATACTGTTACAGTGAAAACACATTTTTTGGTAATCTAGGAAACTTTATTGCTGTGTTTTTTTTTTCATATTACATTAGATTTAGTGACACGTCGTATAGCCTATAACCAGCGGACGATCAAGACGCTTCTAATAGTCCAGTTCTAATAAGTAGTTGAAGAGCTATGAGGAAACAGATGAACACATTTTTTCAAGCCTGTCAAAACCATAACCTTCCTTTGGCTTTGCCGTAGTCGGGTAAAAATACTAATGCAGATAAAGCACAGTATTATTATAGCCCTATTTCTCATAAATTATATTGCTTTCATACTTAGGAACCTTTTATCACTATTTATTACGTCACTTCATTCTTAATCATACTAATGCCTACTTCGTTACTGAGACTAATTCATAGAAACTTCATCTGAGATCTTTCTACTTTATCTCGTCCAAAGAAAATACTGCTATAAAACTTTTGTGAGTCCGAATTCATTACCGATTCGAAACATTGACCTGAAATAAGGATGTACACAATATATAATAGATGATCGATTACACAGACTTTTTATCGTAAACGAAATCACGGGCACTAAAAGCGACCCTAAATCCTTTCCTTTCTTTGCAAGATAGAGCATTTATACAAAACAAAGGAAATGAAACAGTAATTTCATTAAGCTTCTAATTACTAATGGAGACAAAAGCGAATACTCTGATATAATAAAGGTGATCTGTATCGGCGAAAACTAATGTAATTAATTGTACGGTTCTAAACGAGTTTGTTCGTACATACATGCAACGATATTGTTTCAATATGACTCATTGCCCTTATTTAATATATTATATTAGAACTCTTAGGATTACTTTAATAAGGGATCATACGAAATTATCACTTTAATAAATACATTTTGAGATTTAGATTAAATAATTATATTATTTCAACTGCCTCGGTGGCGCAGTGGTAGCTTACGCGACTGCTGTTCGAGGTCTCGGGTTCGATTCCCAGTTAGGACCAAATGTTTGTATCATCTGCAAATATTTGTTTCAGAGATTGGGTGTTTTCTATGTATAATATGTTTGTATTTACAAAAAAAAGGATTTAAATATTTATATCAGTTGTCTAGTACCCATAATACAAGTTCTGCTTAGTTTGGAACTAGGTGGCGTTGTGTGTTAGATGTCTGAAATATTTATATATTTATATTTAATTTATCTATTGATGAATCAATGTATTAGATAATGGTTCAATAACTTTAAAATACTTACTCTTCATAACAATGGGAAATCAAGATTATTCTTTGCTAAATAATAATTTTCATGCAAAGTATTCTAATTTCCTCAAACATTGTTTTTATAACCTCTGTTTCTGTTATATAAAGAAATATAATCCTCTCATTACACTGTGGCAGCTGGGACTAAAATAATGAAATGTCTTATCAACACTATTCAGTCGTATACATAGTACTCGTAGCAATGGGTTTTCAGATTAAAGACATGAAAAGATTTTGTGCTTAAATTATTCATATTTCAAACAGATGTGAACCAATTTCAGTTCTAATGTTTTATATATTATTATATACATATTACTTTTAGCAACGTTTACTAACAATAATTATTTTAAGGACGTAGCAGATAGGAAAGACACACCATATTACAAAGTTAGAAGAGAGAACAAAAAATGTGTGGGAGAGCCACGCTTCGGCATGAATGGGCCGGCTCGACGGGAGTGATACCACGGCCTCACATAAAACCGGTGTTAAATAGTGCTTGCCTTATGTTTCACCGAGTGAGTGAAGATACCGGAGGCCCATAACCCAAACCCCCTCCCCCTATCTCCCCTCCCCCTATCTCCCCTCCCTATCCCCCAAAGGCCGGCAACGCACTTGTGACACCTCTGGTGCTTGCAGGTGTCCATGGGCGGCGGTAATCGCTTACCATCAGGCGATACGTCTGCACGACTATTCCATAAACAAAAAAGTCTGAATTGTAGTGTGCAAACGGCTGTCATTCCCAAAAGCAATCTCTTCCAAGCAACTTAAGAATGGATCTGAATTGGCAGTAATAGTTGACTGTTCATTCAAGATTACTAGAATATATTAAATTTCAAATAATACTCGCCAAAAAGTTTCAAATGTTACTTATAAATGTGATTTTTTTATGTATTAGCCTACCAAAATGACTATACTCGACCTGATGGAAAGCATGAGCAAAATCCAAGAGTGGTGGTCACCATACTCATTGCGAATGCAGACAATGCAACTATGCAGCGTGGTGACTTACACTATGGCGGCATATTAAGATGCTTCGGTATCTATGCACTATCTTCTCTCTCTCTCTCTCTCTCTCTCTTTGATGATTTCTGCATTATTCATCTCCAATATTCAAAACTTAAAATTATACTTATAAAGTTACTTGAAGTTTACAATGTATATATTCGGTGTCTTGTTAACGAGCATATTGTGGAACCTATTTGATAAATTTAAGCCTCGCTGAAGGAACTAGGGCGAACTAATGCTATAAACATGTTTTGTTTGAAGAGTACTTATAAGTCCTAATCCTGCCTAAAGAAATTAACTCGATAAGGGTCATCTATTAACTTAAACAACAGTCGGAGCTAAAAGGTTAAACCGCAACCACTAAGTCCGTAGGAGGTTGATTTGTAAATGCCCACGCCTCGAATATTTTAGGGACTTATTGCACCGTTCACTAAATTTAGTGTCCAAACTAAATTATTAGCCTTTTTTAATTTAATCAAAAGGTATTAAATCATAATGTTAAGTTTTGGAAGAGATTATTTCCATCGATTGCAAAATATTTCATATACAAAGTCGATTGTCAATATTCGGAACTAGTCTACTTCCAAATGCCTGACCATTTAACATTGGCATATTTTTCAAATTTAACAAGGCCGACAAATCAGTCATAAAGACTTCGACTAAAAAAGCATTCTCATAGAACTTCTATTGTTTTATATGGACTATATTTTTATGAAGGAATGGACGATCATCTTTTTAGAAATAAAATGTTTAACATATTACACTTTAAGTAAATAAAATGAGAAGCAAATATCTGTCTTCTATTTAGCAACACAACATCACACTATCCCTAACATTAAACTCGTCGTATTTTTGACTAAATCACTATCAATGAGAAAATATTCATAATATAAATCAATTCAATGCACATTAAAACACCTGAATATACATTTAGAGTATAAATTAGTTGAGCGTTACTGAAATAAATTGTAATTGTCAGCCAAAAATATGTCCCACAAATAAATGTTTTGAATTAAATTGTTACATCATGACTTTTAGAAAAAAAAAATTACGAGGCTACCAAGCCAGGCAGGCCGCGCATCAACGGTTGATATTAGGAAGTTGTATATATGCGAATTGGCGCAAGAACTTCTATATCGCGATACAAGATTAGTTAATACCTAGTTCGGTATGTCCTCAGTAGATGAGGCTGTAGTATTTATTGCTGCCGTATCTGAAAATCGCTACAAACTCTAGCAGCTTTGTTCCCTATTAATCCGAGGAAACAGACTTTTAAAATGATTTTAGTGTAAGTTTTCTCGTTATTGCAAAAGCTTATTGGCTATATAACCTAACGGTATGGCCACGAAGTAAAACAGTGGCCATAAATGCAGCTAAAACTTCAGGGAGTGGCTAGTTTGTCATAAGCCGGATAGGTACACATACAAGCAAATTGGGTAGTTCGATTTATAAGGCTTGCTGGGAAATCAAATAAGGTATCAATTGAATATTTGAATCTTTGTGTTCACACAATAACACAACGATGAACAAATAGTGTGTACTTTGTAATCACCTAGCGTCTTAATATTGGGTGTCTTTGTTTTCATTTTACTCCTATATTTTACTACTTACTATAAAACTATGTCTCATATTCTTCACTTTGATCCTAACGGAAACCAATGCTCACAAAACGTTATCACACTAACAAACGGTATAAAACTCTCGTCCTCCTTAAGTTTAAGATTTCAGAAACACTAAAAGTTGAAAACTTCTCTTTAAAGCTTTTCGGCACTTTAACACGATTTATTACAACTTATATCATATAACTGATATGTCTAACTTTTGTTTATATCTGGTGGTTTTGTTTTAATAGGTACTTCTAAACTTGCAATATGTAACGTACACATGTATTTGCAATGTATTAAATTTATGAAACATTTGAAGTGCTATCTTGTATTACTAATTAACAAAATTCTCTGTTAATGACTGTTGAAATTTTCATTGCGATGCAGCTAGAAAGTTTGTTATGTGGCATAAAATGTAGTCAAAAGTAGAAACCCAATAAGTACATATGAATGAACCAAATTAGTTTAGCACAGTCACCCACTATATTTAATTTGAAAAAGCGTTTTTAACTTTAATTTCCTGGGAAGTAAAACTACATACTATTGAATTTGAAATAACTGGTACATTTCTGCATGTTATTCATAGTAGGCCATTTAAATCTGACATTGAAATAAATATACTTATTATATAACATTTAAGCTTCTTATATATTATCTTTTATTTCATGTTTTCAAAGTGAAACCTTATTTATGGTTCATCGATACACGATACACAAAATGACCTAATATTTATTCAAATAAGTTGATTCGTATCAACTACAATCAATTTATATTCATTTCCTTGGATGGCAACAGAACCGTGACATTGAAATTTCGTGCTTCATAGAAATAAACTAGCTGAACCCCGCGGTGTTACCCGTGGTTATTGTTGTACCGCGAGTAACGCCGCGGGACAAAGTTAGTCTAAAAAAAGTAATCTAAGATACTCCCTCGATCATCAGCTACTTGCCAGTGAAAGTCCCGTCAAAATCCGTCCAGCTGTTCAACAGATTACCCGGAACAAACAGACAGACAGACAGATAGACAGACATAAAACATTTTAACTACATTTTTGGTATATGTACCGTTATTGTAATCTAAGCGGTTATTTTAATATTACAAACAGACACTCCAATTTCATTTATTTGTATAGAGGATACACAGACCACAATTATTGAAGAGGAAAGTCTATTTAACACTTACTCATTCCACGCACGGTGGTCTTATTCTAACTAGACAGAGTACCATGGTAACCAGACGATTGATTTATATACTAATGTATATTTCAAAAACATGGATATATTATTATGGATAAAGGTCTTGAGTTACACACAATTATAATCATAATTACATCACCGAATTTTCTGAAATTCCATCAATTAAATTGTTTGTTCAAAGTCAGCATAAAAAATTTAATTGACATTCGCATATCTGTTCGCATTAATATATTATCAGGTTTTCGGTGCTCTTAGGTGTGTCCCTTTTATTGCCTACGGAAATTTTACGAATCACTGGCTGATGGCACCATGTTGATCTATAGTTAAAGTTTGTAGAATGTCATCTTAACTAGGGGGTTGTTCCCGTGGAGGGCTTATTTAGCAGGGTTATGAATCTCCAGCTGTCCATAGTTTTAGTTTACTAGTAGTAAATAGTCACGTAATAAAGCGTTGATAGCCGTGCCCTTCTTAGACTTACACTCAGTTTATGAATGGAGAATCAAAATATTATTCAACTAATAGAGATCTCATGCCAATAGCTGAGTGAATATTACACTAGAAGGTTTTGCAATTAACATTTGAAGGTTAAGTTGACTTGATTAAATGAATCTAAGTGCCTAATCATACCTTACTGTACATCTAGTCCACAAACTCAGTCTCTCTGCTGTGCTTGCCTTTTCTTTAAGGGATCGCATCAGGAATGAGGCGGTTCTGTAGAGAACTAAGGTCATCGATATAGCAGTCCAGATTAGCAAGCTGAAATACCAGTAGCCTGGCCATTTTAGCCGTAGAGCTGACAACCTTTGGAGTCAAAGAGTTCTAGAGTGGAGACCACGTCCCGGCAAATGTAGTGTAGGGCGGTCACAGGTCAGGTGGCAAATTGGCCGGTAGGAGCGAGGATGCGCTAAGCCCAAATTCAGTCAGAGTGGCGTCTATGGGAGGCCTATATCCTATGTATAATAGGCTGATAAGAATAATGATGAAGCATACCTCTGTCAAACCTTTAACTAGGTTTAGGGGGCAAATATGTGACTCAGTTTGTTTTAAATTTTTAATAAACAAAAAATAAATAAATAATACTTTCACCACGATATTATAATTCTATGAAAATTAACACAAGATAGAAATCCTTTTTTTCTGTGTTGATCAGCCTAAGTAACCTACTACACAGTATATTATTTTAGTTGCTTTATTGTGTGTTTATCTAACTTATATAAGCAATAAATACTGTTTGCCATGTATCAGAATAATTTTTATTTTAACTGAATTTGAATAATATGTTGTCTAGACTGTCTAATTGACTTTCTGTATAACTGAATGTGTCTTTTCTATTTTAAATAGGTTTTGTTTTAATGATAACCTACATAGTGTTTAAATTTCAGAACATAATTTCATATTGTTGTTCAAACTAAGTTGAATATGTGCCTTTTCAATTCTGCTTAAACGTCAATTCTAATAATAATAACGAGATAGTTGTCTTGGTATAACTACTCTACTAAAGTATTAATGTGAATTTGTGGTCAAGCTTTATTAACACGCTTTTATTTGCTTCACCTGCATGTTTCTTTGTAATCGATTTTTGTAAGCGTGTTTTTTAGTTTTTAAACTAAATCTATACTCTATACAAACAAATAAAATTGGAGTGTCTGTTTGTAATAATAAAATACCCGCTTTTAAATAAATGTATATATATGTATACACGATACATGTACCAAAATAACATTTTTAAAATTTTTGTCGGTCTGTCTGATTGTTCATCTCTGGTACTCTGGAACGGCTAGACCGATTTTGGTGGGACTTTCACTGGCAGATAGCTGATGATGTTAGGCTGCTTTTTTAGACTAGCTTCGTCGATACGACAATAGCCGCGTGTAACACCACTGGGTTCAGCTAGTGTAATAATAAAATAGTTTATCATCAACAGCCCATAATGTCCCACGGCTGGGCACGGGGCTCCTCTCAAGAGAGGGTTAAGGCCATACGTCTCCACGCTGGCTGAGTGCGGGTTGGGGACTGGCAAGACAACGTTGTGGCTACGTGATCTTGCCGTTGGATGGTTTTAAGCCGCCCAAAGACCTTCGGTATTTAAATTTAAAAAAATGATTTTTCTTATTACTACCGATATACGGTAGTAATAAGAAAAATCAATTTTTAAAATTTCTTTCATTTATACGCATTTGATAAAAAGCTATTCATGTAAAATTACAAACAGACCATCATTTTTTTTACTCATATATGTTAAAACTCAGTATAATATTGTAAAACTCTCATTTGCTCATTGTGAGATTGTGACTTATCGCTAAAATTGTAATGCTCAACAAACCTTGGAATTTCGACTAAAACAATTCTGATTTCGCAATGTCAGATGTCTCACTGAAAATATTTGTTCGTACAACATTGAGATCAAATCAAATACTTAAAGGTAAACTTTTTAACAAAGTAAATTTTACTTTATGATTGCTATATAACAAGACAAAAAACGCAATCATATTTTGAGAATGCGATAAAACTTTTACAGGACATTTTGAACAGTTTTAATCATTATTCCTTTTGTTTTTTGTCAGGAAATTGTAAAAACATCTCTTTTTTATCATTAAAGTGTGTAATATATTTAAAGCGTTCTTGAAAATCTGATTAGGCACTTTCGAAAACTTAACGTAAAATATTTTTATTGTATTTTCAAAAAAACGAACTATTTTTAAAAGTAACTCTTGGCTATTGATTGCAACTTCTAAAAATATTTGCTTGAATTGATGCTTGTACTTGCCAATAAGGTGAAACCGGGCAGGAATAAGCCGGTTCATCAACAACCCATAATGTCGCATGGCTGGGCTCGGGTCTTCTCTCAGGAGAAGGTTAAGGCCATACGTCCCCATGCTGGCCGAGTGCGGTTTGGGGACTGGCAAGACAACGTTGCGGCTATGTAATCTTGCCATTGGATGTTTTTAAGCCGCCCAAAGGCCTTCAACTAAGCTTCACGACTGTTATCCTGAAATAACAACCGGAACCGACTGCTTAACGTGACCTCCGAATCGCAGAGACTCTCGTGGTACATTGTCACCAGCGGTCACCCATCCAGGTCCTGACCGCGCCATCGTTGGTTGTTACCTTACCCTCGGTGATTGTTTCCAACCATCGAGTGCAACTGGGTTATGAGCGAAGTTCAATAAATAGTAAAATATAAGTGCAAGTGAGTTTCATTTCAAGAACATATTTTTATAATAGTTTTTTGTAAGTGGTAAAGTTTAACTATACCAACACTAATATTCATAAATCAGAATATCTCGACTTTTTATTAAGTTCTTACAGGACACTAACAAGAAATACCAAGCATTTCAATACTGTTAACATTTCGAACCTAAAAACCTATGGTAGATTGGTCTGATACTAAATTTTATTGAACGTACACAATACGTACAAATATGCCAGTAAAGTAGAATTTCTTCCCTAGTATTCCTCGTATAAAATAAATAAATATTATAAAATGTGTGTTTTTCAATTCATAAACATATTATGTAAGTAAATATTGTGGCACACATTTTTCCATCATCATTTGATGACAAGTCTCCCATGTCCTTTACTCTTAAAATCTTACCGACACTTACAAGCAAATAACTGGCCAATACCTTATAAAGAACGATAATAAATCTCTATCAAAGCCTGTAATAGAATGTCACAGTTTTTTCGCAACGTTGCGTGAAAAATATAGTTACATTTTACCAGACACTGACTAAAGAATTTTAATCCTTTATAAGATATTGCAGGAATGAAATGATCACATTTATTTAAGTGGTATGAGATTATTGATATGACAAAATAATTAGATTATGAGGATATTTGAAAGTTTGACGATGTGGGTTATATATAGATTTCTAGGACCGGGTTAGAGTATATTAATATGAAATATATCTTAGGAAAGAGATTTCCCTTTTGTTGAAAATATTAATACGTCATTAGGATGGCTGAAATATAATTAAATATAAGAATACTGTTAGGTATATCTATTTACATATAGATGTATTTTGGAATTTTATATTTAGAATTAATCATTTTTGGTGGTCTTGTAACCGGAAAATTAGATTTACGTAAAGCTAGTTCATTTAAATCCAAATATTTTCTAAGATTCATGGTAGCGTCGAATTCAGAATCATTTTATTTGTGCCGCTAGAATTTAACTCGGGATCAAATTTCACCTATACAAAGTAGTAGGCATTATAACAAAAAGACCTTATTATTTAAAAAAATCCAGGATTGTCAGTCTTTTTTTTTCATGCGACGTATCGCCTGATGGTAAGCGATGAGTACAGCCAATCACTATAAAGTTATAAAAACACATTGTTAAGGCCTAAACAAGAAAATCTATACTGTAACAAAATTAAACCATATTTTGTTCACAAACTTTTATCAAAGAGTTTTGTTACGCTGATTTTCTCTTTGACTCATTTTAGAACTGTAAAATCAAAATTGTTGGTATATTGACTATTCATGAAATTGTACAAACGATTCCTTGTAAATTATTTGAGAGCCTGTCTCTTGATTTGTGATTGTACAATACAGAAGTTCATAGAACAGAATAACGTAATTGTATTAATACTTTTTCTATTTTATATTCTACTCATATAGTTATTTTATTGTTATGATTGTTACGGCATCGTACTCAAAAACCACTTAATCATAACGCTTGTTCTGTGACTGACACTTTAAGATGAATTGTAGGGACAGGGCGAGACTTAACGACATTAAATAATTGAGTTTGTATATTCGGCCATTAGTTATACGAGTGTAAACAGTGTAACTGTGATTTTGTTCTGTAAATTTATCCAGGGCCCACCGAACAGTTTTTGTTATTTATTTGAATTACTTGTACAGCATGATTTTCTTTATGGAATAAGAGCAGCCGCCTATCCACGTCTTTAATAGTCCACTTCTGGATATAGACTTCTCCTTAAAGAAGAGGTGTTGGATTACTACCATACCGCTCAGACGGGTATACCTAGGATTTGCATCAAGTATGTTGTCATGTACAGTTTGTTCGCTTAATTGGGTCTCACCACACTCACTGGTTCAACAGGGATATTATAAATATGATAGTAACTCTGTCTGTCTGTCTTTCACGTCTAAACCGCTGCATCTATTTAAATAAAATGCAAGGATATAGGCTACTCTTTACCGTGAAAATTGATGTACCAGCGGGCCGTAGCCATAGCTAAAAGCTAGTACTAACAAATCATTTTAATTTTATAAAAAGTTTCATTTTATAAAGATCATAAATAATAAACCATTGTTTAAATATATTCTAAAAAAAACTCATTTCCATAATAAGCTACTAAAACCTTTAGCCCTTTTGTTCGTATCCGTTTTTAAATCTCGAATCTTAGCTCAGAAATATTCTCTCACAGAAATACAGGATAAAAAATAAAAAGTAGTTAAAAACACAACAGTAATGGTTAGGTACGATTGAGCGTTGGATGAGTCTGTCTTTTATTGCAATTGAACTTTTAACTCGGTCGTGGTAATACTTTAGGTTGTCTATACAAATAAATAAAATTGGAGTGTCTGTTTGTAATATTAAAATAACCGCTTTTACCTAAATGCATATGTATGTATACACGGTACATATACAAAAAATGTATGTATTTACAAAAAAAAAAAGAGTATATAAGTATTCGTATCAGTTGTCTAGTACCCATAATACAAGCTCTGCTTAGTTTGGGACTAGATGGCGATGTGTGTTAGATGTCCGAAATATTTATTTATTTTATTTATTTATTTCCGCACGAAAAAAAAGGTAGTTCAGCTTTTCTACCGAACTTCGATATTGACTAGTACTTGGGTTGTGGAGGTCTGATAGCAGTCGCTAAACACGTAAAAACCAAAGTTCAGTGAGACTTGAAGCTGACCCCATCCCAATTGGGGCAAAGAATTCCTAAAAGTGACCTACATTTAAAGTTCATTTATCATTGCACATCTGTTTTTGGGTCACAGAAATCGTTACCTTTACTAAATATCAACTTATCGGGTGGTCTAATAGATTTGGAGCAAATTGGTTGGGACATATGGGTAAACTGACACACGAGTAATCCTATTAGAGTAACGAACTTACGGAATGATAAAAATTGTGTTGGCAATTTTGAGAAAACTTCTGAGCTCTTGTTATTTTCTGTAAAAATTGGTTTACTTTGCTAAGCTACTGTCCACTTGACCTAATTTCTAATTTGATCTTGAACTATATAGATTGCCTATATGGAGACTCCTTTATTTTATCATGATTTTAAAATTATATTAGTCAATCATTACTCAAAATTAAGTTTATTTATCAAACATCGTACGTATCTTTCATCTTAGAAGTAGTATGTGACAAAAGTCTCTGTGTGTAAAGTTATTGTTAATAATAATGTTACTACAAATACTATTTCAACTCCAGTATTCATAACAGTTGAGAAAGCATAACAAAAACTTAAAAGACAATACCGCCAATAAAAACAATTTCATCTTAAAGAAGAATGAAATATAATCTCTAGCATAGTTAAATTTTTTGATGTTGAACAACTATGTCACTGTTTTATTACAGACATGTTAATGTGACATGCTAACAATAGTTTTAAACCACATTAAACACGAAAAAACAACAATCACTTACTACTCGTAATCTAAGGTGTCTACTAACATTTAGCCTTACAACAAAAATGAACTTAAACATTGTTCTTGTACTTTCAATGGAATAGCTCTCATAGCACAAATTACTTCCATAGCTCAAGAAATTTAAAAGCTTAAATAGTTATCGTATTATGAATATACTATTATGGGAACAATCAGCCAATTTTACACCTACTAAGCTTGCGGCTCAGCAACCGATCAAATACTGTTAATATTTGTCAATTATTTTAACATTTGTATATAAGAGCTAACTACCAGCGCACGCGTTTCTCTGTCACTATAATTCCAGGTCCTTCATCTCAACTAGGCATTGTGGGTCATCATGCTGCATTGACTGCCTCGTTGGTCTCGCGGTTGGCGTGTGCGACTGCTGATCATGAGGTCTCGGGTTCGAGTACCGGGTTGGATCAAATGTTTGTATGATCTACACATGTTTGTTTCGGAGTTTGGGTTTTTTGCTATGTGTAATATGTATATATTTACAAAAAAAAGTCAGTCAAATCAGTTGTCTAGTACCCATAACATAAGCTCTGCTTAGCTTGGGACTAGATGGCGTTGTGTGATAGATGCTCGAGATATTTATTATTTATATTTATTATTGCCCACATTCGAAATGAGGATGGTGACCACCACTCTTAAGTTCTGCTCATATTTTCCATCAAGCAGAGCATTCATTTTGGCAGCTCTTATATATATAAAAAAAAAATATTGTCTATAGCTTGTTATATGTTTTCACTAATTACATTATTAAGAAAATAAGTGAACTTCTCTTTAAAACGCAAGCGTGCCTTTGTACTGGTAAAGATTATAATAATAATGTAAATTTTGGTAAGGATTGTTAAAAACAACCGACCAAAATACGAGCAACATTGATGTATTATGTACATAATATATGTAATATCTACGAATAAAAGATATAAGACAAAGATATAAAGGATGGTCGTCCGCCGACTGAAACAGTACTTCCACTTAAACTTCCCAAGGGCCCGTGAAATCGTCCTTTCGAAAAGAGTTATCCTTAAAAAGGATGGAATAATATTATTTATTTTTATACCCTAACAATGAATGTCTTTATAATTGTTTTTATCTGTATTTCAATTTTGTGCCCTAACCTAATTAGTGTTCAAAAGAATGAAATATTTTTTATAGTTTAGTTGCCGAATTTGCTCTCTGCTTGACGGAAATCATGACTAGGTTCCAAACGTGGTGGTGACCATCCTCATTGTGAATAATCTCACAATTCTAAGATGGTCGTCTGGTCCTAAACCAGACAGAACCTTTACTATGGTAACGAAACTGGTAATAAACATACTTATATACCAACTAGCTTTTGCGCGCGGCTTCGCTCTCGCAAACTTTCATCCCCTGATTTACCCCTTAAAAAAATCCTTTCTTAGTGCTCACTTACGTTATATAAAGAACCTATATGCAAAATTTCAGGATTCTAGGTTCAGCGGTTTGGGCTTTGCGTTGATCTCTGGGTATGTCAGTCAGCCACCTTCCTCTTTTAAATATATAGATAACCTTTAAATGATCAATCGAATGCACGGTTGGCCTAGTGGTTTATTTGGTCGCCATGCCGCTTCCTACTGCGCCTAGTGTTGTGGGTTCAAATCCCACATGGGACAACACTTTGTGTGATCCGCAAATTGTTGTTTTAAGTCTGGGTCTTCTTTGTGTCCATTTCATGTATGTTTGTTGTTGTGTTGTGTGTTGATGTATATTCCATAAGCGGGAGAACTCAAACAAAAATCAAACTAGCTAGGATTTTAGAAAATTTACCAAAAAATACCATTCGATCCGGTCATCCAGGTACTGTACTTCTAATTAAATACATATTATGGTATACTGGCTATGATTCTTGTGCCGTTAATATTCATAATGTCTAGGCAAACTACTTACACTAAAAATTTTATAGCATTAGTTCACAGCAGGGTTGTTATATATTCTGTGATAATTAACTAGCTTTCAGTCTGTTATTTTATGTGATGTGACACAAAATAACTAATCACAACCAGACACAAAACAAATGATGATGCTCATTACACAATGATTTGTCCTGGTTGAGAATCGAACTCGCGACTTCTGACATAGCAGTCAGGATTCGAAGGTTACAGACATTCATAGGCGGTGGTAGTCACGTTCCTTCACGTAAAATGTTCGTTTGTGCCCAGGTAGAAAAGAAAAAGTAGGTACCAAAAAACTTTGTAACCTAACATACCGTGGGAGAGCCAAGCTTCGGCATGAATGGGCCGGCTCGACCGGAGTGATACCACGGCCTCACAGAAAACCGGTGTGAAATAGTGCTTGCGCTGTGTTTCACCGAGTGAGTGGGGATACCGGAGGCCCATAACCCAAACCCCCTCCTCCTATCTCCCCTCCATATCCCCCAAACGCCGACAACGCACATGTGACGTCTCTGGTGTTTATCGCTTAACATCAGGCGATACTTCTGCCCGGTTGCCGGCATATACCATAAAAAAAAAAGATAAACCTACTTTACATCTGGGATAGTTTATTTCAATATGTTACTTTAATTGACTTTTGTGAATAAAACGACGAAACCATCAACTTGATTTCACGGTTCTTGTTATTTTCACTTTGATCGAAAAGTTCATAAAAGTGCTGAATAAATAAAATTGGATAGGGACAGTAAAATAATGATGGTTAAGATATAACATGCTTTCTTAGTCAAAATTTCGTAAACACTTATTCCAACTGATTAATTTTGTTGTTCATGTTACTAATTTACTGTGCAATATATTGGATATAATGAATATTTTTAATCGATTATATACCAAAAAATTGAATGTGTATAAGACAAGAAGTGCATTAAATTGAAACACACGTGCACAGAGTAACACATAATCTCTTTGCTGCTATACTAACAAAAGTTGCTATTTAATTTAAAAAAAAACTTCTAGAAGTGGAACTGCACTCACACTGACTAATAACAATAAATAGTTACGCTTCTGAACAAACACTTAAAAAACTAGTTTCATCACTGTAAAACGTTATTCTCTCATTACTTGTACTGTAATTTTGAAAGGGCTTAATAAATAAAGAACACAGTTTGATTGTATGTTTTGTACGACTTAAGTAATAAAAGCTGTCTCGCCACTACCTGACGAGTAATTTGAAGTCAATTATCATACGGGAATATTTGTTTTTGGCTCATACCCACAAATAGATATCCTGAATTTCGGTGTACCATATATTTCCAGTGTTATAATATTTATTATGTCTCTTGTAAGATGTATATTGTTCCAAAGCCAGAAGTTACATTTTAAAGTTGAACGAGTACAGCACAAGACCGGTTGTTGTGAAGGTTCTTGGTGGAGTTCTACGTATAGTAGTTGGCGTCATTTGGCTGATATGATAGAGCCGGTGAGTAATACCATGGTCTCATAAAGAATGGGAGCAAGCAGGAGCAAGGTGGTAAGAAATTCTTACGTAGCTTTACACTGCTCTTGGAGGCAGGAACTAGAGCAATTTTGAATTGTATGTGGATAGTGGTAGTGCTAGATCAGGTTATTTTTCTCTTTATGTATTTTTCTTAAATTGACAAGCTAACAATAAATATTTAAAATGTATTAAAACATAAAGACAAGTCAGCGGAGTCTGTTCGTAGACATGTTGCCGACACTCAAATGTATAAAAGATACTAAGGAAGCAACTTACCCGTGGTGGGCACTTAGCACTACCGGTTTAAGGGGTGTTAACATTCAGTTAGTCATAAAGTTTTCGGTATTCTGAACATTAAACCAAGGAAAAAGCTGCCTTCCAGAAACATCTTACTTCTATTGTGTTGGATCGTTTCGACAGACGTTAAGTGGAATTTACGGCCAGCCAATTTTAGACAGCGTTTAAGTACTGCCTTAATGTGCCTGTTCTGTCGATATAATGGTGTGATTTTATAAATAAACCCGCTTTTGCCTGCGGTTTTGTCTGCCTGTACATGTGTAGTGTTAGCGATACGTTAAATAATAATAATCTGTCAATTAATAAAATGAAATACTTATTTTTATTTACCATAATTTAGTCATGTTAAGGAACTGTACTGATATTGATTATTATTAGCATCGATATTAAAAAATATAGATACATCTGTTTTTGGTAGGGTAGCAACATGACGACGCGATTTGGAGATTGTGTCGAGATAGCGGGGCATTATATTGTAATTCTTGGAGCTGCCGTCAAGTAGTCAGTACAATTTATAACAATAAATCTTTGCATATTGAAGTAATCGTAAAGTTTTTCTGATTTGGAGACCTTGATTTTTCAATTGGTTATTGCACTGCCTCTACTCTGCTTGACGGAAAGCATAAGCAGAATCCAAGAGTGTTGATCACCATATTGCGAGTTCAGACAATGCAACAATGCACATGGTGGGCTAGTGATGCTTCTGTATCATTGGGCCTCCGGTCTCGCACTTACAAACGAAACGCGACAGCACGAACACTGTCATTTTAACACTGTCATTTTACCTACGTTGATTTTCTGTGCGAGGCTAGTACCGCCTCGGTCGAGTCGGCCCGTTCGTGCTGAAATCAGCGTGGCTCTACTACCTTGCGACCTTCATAAAAATGTAACAAACAGCCATTCATCTTTACAAACTTTTGCATCTATATCATTACTAGCTGTTGCCCGCGGCTCCGCCCGCGTTTATTTCGGTATTTATGTCGGTTTTCGCGTTAAATAGTAGCCTATGTGTTATTCTGATGTATAAGCTATATTACTGTAAAGTTTCATCCAAATCCGTCCAGTATTTTTTGCGTGAAGAAGTAACAAACATACACACTCACAAACTTTTATCTTTAGATAGTAGGGTATAGTAGGGTAGGATGTATTAAGTTTCATATAATATCCCATTAAAATACAATTAATGTGAGTGCTGTTGAAGTAGATACTTAACTTTAAAAAAATGCGAGGACTTCTATCCATACGTATAACACCATTATTGGATAAAATTCTTGAAACAAATAATTCTTATTTATGAAGCGTTACGTCATAGTTAACATTTTTCTTGATTAAGTTACAAAAATAACAAAATGGGAAGAAACCTAAGTGAATCCTAAACTAGATGTTGTTAGGTTTTTCGGTAAATATAAATAATATAATCAATATCATGAAAATAACATAAAATATATAATGCACTACTACTATATTTCATTATTAACTAATACAAGAACCGTACTTATCGAAAATAGATTGAAAACAATCTCGTGATGATTGTTAAATAAATAGATTATTCAAAGGTCTTTAAAACAGCATTTAATTTTCATTTTTCAAAATAAATTGGTCGCTATATATATCGCAAATAATTAATAAAACTTGATATACTCACTATATGTAACACATACCAAAGTTCGTGATCCTAAAGACAGAGACATATCCAAAATAAATGTATTCTTGAAACAAAACACCGCTGTAAGAAGGACGATGTTTTAGTTTAGAATTATATTTTTATATGGAAGAAGCCACGTTGGAAGTCCCCATATATTATCTACTCCACTGAACACATTCTGTATCTACAAACCTTCCTAAAACACGCCACATCTAATATAAAATTATCATATACAATAACTTTGATGAACTAATAAATTGAACTTTTCTTGTACAGTGATGTATGCGTCAGATATTCACATTTATATTACTAAATTTTTTTGGGGTAAACTATCTAAAACCATATCTACTGGTCAAACTTCTCCCTAATCCAAAATTATAGTTAGGAAATTCATAAAATGAAATATTCTATCGCTCAACAGTTCATTACGTGTAATCAACAATCTAGGTCCAATATCACAAAATGCAAATCAAACTAATAATTATTATAACTGTTAAACAGCAGTTACCAAACCATTATTGAAGTGATTCAATTATGGTTTAATAGTGTTAATATCCTCGGTTCAAAATCGTATACAACGTTTATAACTTTACACTTTCTGAGAAGGTTAATTTAAGGACAAAGGCGGCATTTGGTAGACCGTTCTTCGTAATACTGTGTCGTCCCATGTCACTTTATTGCCAATTCATAGGAGGACTGAGGCCGATGAAAAACACTACAGCTACAAGTAAAATCTGATAAGTGGAATGTGAGCTATTCCGCCCGTCGGACCGGCAACTGAAATCGGCAAAAAAAGCTTCTGCCATCATGCCTTTCGGCCGTCCATTTTGTGTTGGTTTTTATATTAGTTTTGTTGGAGTCTAGATATGATATGAATAAATGACTGTATGTTTTATTGTCTTAGATTAAAATATGTTTATTACAATAATAAAGAGCCAAATTACAAGATTACTCTACCTAAAACCGTATGAGTAGGTCTTACGTAGGCCAAACGCCATTTGTGTCAAATACTTAAAAAACATTAAATGTTATGTAGATACTATTCTTAGTTAATGTATTTAGCTTGCCCTGGTTATTTGTTTGTTTGGGTGAAATCTAGTAATTGAAATTTAACCTCTTTCCTGACCTGAAATTTGGTATACACCTTTAATTCTGGTGACAATACAATTATATAAATTCTATTTTATTGTAAATTCAAGATGGTCGCCGCTACAAAATGGCGGTTTACAAATTTTGTCAAGACTACCTCAATATGGGTATCAAATGAAAGAGCTTGACTAGTAGAACACAGTTCACTATGAAAACAAATTAAAATCTAAGATGGCCGACGCTACAAAATCGTGGTTTACACACTTTGGTCACAACTATTGTTTAGGCAACAAGAACGGAACGCAACGTTTTCCCTCACGCCCGTGCGCTCTGGCTCGGATTGGCTGTGTGACACCCAGTGACATATGTGTTGGTTTTTTCATATAACCTTGTAACTTTCAAGCATTAAAACTTAATTATTTTGAATCTTGAATTTAATTGAAGAAGATCCTTATCTACAACAACCACTATCCTGAGTACCAAATGAAAGGAGTTGACTAGTAGGATGAAAGTACTATGTAATGAAATTAAAAATATAAACTTGAAAATAAAAAAAGATGCAAATTTTCTTTAGATTTAAACGGTTTTATCGATAATAATGTATTAAAAGCTAAAAATAATTTGGTAAAAATTTTCGGTAATAAATTCGTTACGTTAGATTACGAGTACTATTTATAGGCGAAATTTGAGCACATCACTAGACAACACATATTGATTAAATTTAAACTAGCTACTTTATTAAACCATTGTTAAATTTTAGACATTATTAACAGTCTAGCCATAATAATGCTGTTAACATACTCTTAATATTTAATTAGGAACTTTTCCCATTTATACTTAGTTTAGGGATACAAATTATTCTATCATAAATTACTCGATATATACGAGTATACTATGCAGTAGGGTGTAGTAAATTAGAGCAACAAATAACGAAAGTAGTACAGTTATGATGAAAATAGAACGTCCAAACACAGTACAAAAAGGTGGAAAAAGTAGTTACCAAACTTTGCGCGGAAACCATAAATTTTTTGTAATGGAAATAAAAAAGTGATAACAGTAAAATATTTTTTCATAAATAGAATTGAAATGATCTGGGCCCTGTATACAGGCTTAAATTTGTTTTATAGGAATTTATCTTTGCGAAGGAATGCTTCACGGAAATCTTTTTGTCCTCCGATTTGCACGAAATACCGTTGGCACAATAGACGGTTTGCATTTTCTCGCGAGAAAGTAAGCTAGCATTCTACTGAGTAGTGTTTGCAACGTAAATGAATCTAGAAATGTTTAGACTTATTGTTTTACCTCTTTCAAAACTATCATCAAGGTTTTTACCTTTACACGAGTATATAAATAAATCGTAACGAAAACCCTTACATCACCAATCACAGCTTAGTAAAATGCAGTTTCAATCCTCATTTAGAAAAATTACCTAATCAGTCTGACATTGGTAGCTTCTATCATTTATAAACCGTATATCCTTATAATAACATGAGCTTTTAACGTCCTATAAAGAAAACATCAATAAGTACATTTAATAATGTTACAAAAGAAACTTATTATAACAGAGCTTATAACGCAATCATGTTTAACTTGGCTGAACAAGTTCATAACAACATATTGAGAGTAATGAACGAATAACTTACTTATACTTTGAAGAAAGAGTATTTTTTTCTGTTCTGGCAAATAACCAGGCATGATATGGAAATCGTTACGCTTAACAAATAATGCAAGCTCGTTGAAATCTTAAAAAAGTCATTATTAATTTTGACGTTTGTAGTCATTTTCGTTTTACTTTGGGTGGTGTTTCATAATCTGATTTAATCACAACTTTAAAGTAAATAAATATTTCGGGAATCTGTCACATTACGCTACGGAGCATAATCTAACTCCAAAGTAAGCAGAGCTTGTACTATAACAACTAGATTAACTGATATACTATTCTGATATACATATATATACTTACGAACTTTTTTTTGTAAATACAAACATAATATACAGTTGATCTTCTGTGAGAGGGTAGTACCGCCCCGGTCGAGCCGGCTCGCTCGTGCTGAAATCAGCGTGGTATCAGCCACCGAGGCAGCCTAATAAATATAAAATTCCGAGACACTAAGTAATATTTTTGGTTAAATCTTGACAATAGTTTTTATTTCCGTTAATTATACTCTAAAATATTTAAATATAAAATGTTCTAAGGGCGTTTATGTAAATAAATATCAACTACAAGTGCATAACTTTCACTGTCGTTAAAAATCAAAATTTGAGAACAAAGAAAATGTAGGAATTTCTCTATCGGAAGTGTAAATTTTGCTGATAATTTTATCAAACACATGCAATACTAATATATTATAACGTCCGCTTCGAGTGAACGCCTTACAAAAGGGAGCATAGCTGAAGTTTTTCACATAACACCTAACTTTAGCAAGCAACGGTGAGCATCAAGGAGAAAATTTTAATGGCCGCCAAATGACTTGGCGTTCTCGGCACATGAATAATGGAGACTTTATAAGTAAGCCATCTCGTAGCCTCTCGTACTACACGTGTCTCGTCAATTTATAACCATATTATGTACTATAATAGCTCATTAACAGCCCAGCATGGAAATCTGCTCATTAATGAAAATGCAACATTTTACCTGCCAACAAGTTGATGGCATAGTAACTGTCTAACATTCGAACAATCAATCTTCGAAGATTTAATGTGACTAAGATATTTCTTGTGGCTAGTATGAAAAGTAATGACTCATCTTCATATTAGTTGATTTTCTTGTGAATGTGTTCACAATTCCATTGTAATTTTCAATAGGCATTGTCCACAGAGTTGATGTAGACTTATTAGATTATACGCCGAAACCCACAATGGCACTTGGCCATCCAATTGCCTTATTTATACAATCTGTAGGAATATACCGGGCCAAACATTTTCTTATCGTATTACATCGCCCATTTTATGTATTATATCCAACTTACTATTTTCTTTACGTAGAGAAGAAGTTAGGTATGTTTTTGGGATCCCTATTGATTTCGATTATTCAGATTAACTTGATTCTTGAATTCTTGAAATTTTCCCCTTTTTCGTAAAATAGTTTCGTAAAATATAAAATAAGCTGCGTATGAAATTTAAACTATAAATGGTGTCTAAAAAATTTTGAGTACAAATTAATACATTTTTTTTTCTTTTTTTTTTTTAGCTTTGCCCTGCCAAAATGACTCTACTCTGCCTGATGGAAAACATAAGCAGAAACCAAGAGTGGTGGTCACCATACTGCTAATGCAGACAATGCAACAATGCACCATGGCGGGCTAGTGATGCTTCTGCATCATTGGGCCTCCGGTCTCGCACTTACCAACGAAACACGACAGCACGATCGCTGTCATTTTACGTTGATTTTCTGTGCGAGGGTTGTACCGCCCCACTTGAGCCGGCCCGTTCGTGCTGAAATCAGCGTGGCTCTACTACATTTCAACATTTAAAGCAAAAAATGTATATACTATTGAAATTCCTTTTAAATATTTGTTTGTTTTACAATATTTAGTTTTATTTTTAATGAAAGACAGATTGAAATAAGAAAATGTGTGAGTTCTTACATTATTTGGAACGTATGATAGCAGACAAAAGAGCCGGCTAAGGCAACGACGAAAAGTTTTAAGTTTTGAAACAAACCTTATACCAATTCGTCTGGTGACCATGATATAGTAGGCCAAGCCGTCCTTTCGGAATTATTAAACCCTGGTTATTATTGAATATTAGGAATTACATTCACATACAAAGAAAGTAAAGTCAGCATTAGTTAATAAATATATTTAATTATATATGCTTTATTAAGGTCTATCTAGCTGCTTTACCAAACATGGTATCCAGCTTTCAAACCCCATCCTGTAATTATAACAGAGAGTATCGGTACAGTTTCAGAATCATATTTATAACGTCAGTTCCAGGTATGTATGCCCACATATTACAATCTCTATCTTTAACTACAAACGCCACTGTTGGCGCGACTACTAGCGCCATTTTTTGTCACGGACCAACGATTATCGAAACGTCGAGATTGTACATTATTTAACGCAGGTGGCGCCTTTTTAAACTTTGCTACATAAAATAAGGATTTTGAACGAAGTTTCGACACAATGATTATTCTCTGCGATCGATACAATACAATTACCGCCCGTTAAAACTTGTAAAATAAATAGCTTATCGTGTATATCAAATAAAATTATTATTGAAGAGTCCTGAAGACCCCCGTTCCTGAACAGCCACAAAGGGCATGATTTGTGAATCTGCACTGTACGTTCCTTGTATCTGTTCAAACCACTATCGTTTTATCGAGTCATCAAATACTCGTTATTGTAGATCTTTTTCAGGATTGAGTAAAGATAGTATCTATTTCAAGGGTTTTCTATTGTAACATATTCAGTAGAGCAGACCTAGCTTAAATTCTTTAGAATATTCAGATCGCAGAAGAAACAAACCATTTTTAGAGATATACTGTCCTGTGTACATCCATAATGATCGACTGGAGCTAGACATTATGTTATTGTAATGTTAATAAGACGTGTGTAAAAATATATCTTTGATAAATATGAGTACTACATATAATTTTTTTTTTTTACAATTATAAACAACAGTCCTTAAAATGTAGCTTAATTTCTGTAACAGTACTAAACCGACGGAGTAACTTTGAACTGGCATCATGTTTATGTATCACGTATCACTTATATTTTCGTTCTTAACATGTTAGTTTTATCCCAAATAAAGTGTAATACACTATAAATTCTAACTCTAAATTCGAAACCTTTATTATTCAAACATCACGCCGATTTTCTGTTAGGCCGTGCTAAAACTGTGGTCAAACGGACCCATATTGGTTTTATAATTAATTAATTTAATGAAAGTGATAAGTGTGAAACATATCCACTCTTACACACGAAAACACTCTCAACACAATGAACACAGTTATCCCACATAACTAAAGTGGTATTATTATTTTAACTTCTTTTTATTTTTTTATTAGTCTTAATTTGTCTGTTCTGAATTTATATTGTTTTTATATTATTTTCTATTACAACCAAATTCTGTCCTTGTCTTAGTGATGATATGGTGCTAATTTCTGATTAATTCTAACTACAAACAATTTTCAGTCTTTTGAACATCACAAATTTTTTAGTTTCATTTCTGGTTTTGTTTGGAGAGATCTTGGAACATCGGAATTAGCACCAATCATTATTGAATGATCTGCTCTTGGTTGCCGCGACACAAGCCTTGAGCTTAGTGCGGAAACCGCCGATATGTTTAAATTGTAAATTATTTCTGTACAAATAAATAAATAAATAAATAAATAAACTAATAAACATAATTTCACGACTATTACCCGGAAGGGAAGCAGAGGCAATTGATTTTGCTTCGTCAGCATTCCTAGCTTTTCACACAACCTTTTTTTCAATATCACCATTTTAGTTGGTAAATATTGGCCGTTACCATTTGCTTTATAATTATTATTAGCATTAAATAATAGGTCATTAAACCGACGAACGATAACCATCGGAGTGTTCACATTTTCCTATTCATATTTACCTACATACATAATTAATTATTTTGATTTTGTTAAGTTTATATTTGAGATTAATATAATTCTTGTTCATTGCTAACATTTTTTTTTATCAAATCTGCTTCTGCTTCCTAAAAATATATATCAAACACACACATTATTAAAGAAAAACGTATGACTTATGTAAACCGAACTACAGAATCCTCCTTCAAGGGCAATGTGACAAAAATCAAATGACCTCTAACAACAATGACAGTTTTCATAACACAGCACACAATCAATCATCTTTATCGTGGGTCTACGCAAACCAACAACCAATAAATAAGCTGCTCCCAGCGGTATCACGCATTGATAGACTCGTGTTCCTGTAACGAGGGTCTAACTGTTAGGTGTATTCAGTTGGAGCAATTTCTCGCTATCAATATGGAACTTGTGAATAGGTTTGTGTAATATCGTAAAAATAATATTACTTTTATAAACAAGACGTCTTCTTTGAAGACAGTTAACCAAATATCGGCTTCCACTGCTACTTATATACAAACTAAATTATTAAAATAAGATTCTATCTTTTAGAACAGTTTTAGATCGATTCTTTTGCTTTTTCTCAAATCTGAATAAGTTAGTAGTAGTTTATAGTCAGTCTGTGTTACGAAAATCACTGTCCTCCTACGCGAAAATAAAATCTATTTAGAAAGTTAAAATTCACTTTATCTAAGGTTAAACTCGCTTACTTAAAGTACAAATTATCACGACAGTCGAAATTATAGCTTTATTTATCTCTAGAGACTTTTCAATGGCGATCATAACTTTGAGACGCTGGAAAAGTGTCATGTACAATTGGAAAAGTGCTGAAAATATTATCTTGATTCTCATTTATTTGCACGTGACTGTTTACACTCTTTTTTCTTCTTTGATGAAATGGCAATCAGCCGGATCTCTCGGATCAGCTATTTCTGCCAATGTCAAGTGTTTATAGTCTTCAAATCATAAGTCTTCAAGTCGTTAAGTCTTCGTCGTGATGAAATTAATGATATAAAATATAAAAAATGTGGATGAGATGAAATGGGGACCGTCTTCCGAAAAAACAAAAAACGATCTCCCCTGTTTACACTCCTGTCACGGTACGATGTACAAGCAATGACTGTTGTTATAGCAACGAATGATTAAATACTATTTTCCAATTGACAATTCGAAAGCTTAAAACATCACAAAGTAGTTTAAAAACCGTTTTGTTTTATTATGTTGTAATTAGAAAACAACGAACTAACATTTAAGTCACAACCTTGTAAGAAACAATGACTTGTACATCTTATGCCAAAATAAAAAAGAGCAACGAAATATCTTTAGCACAATTGTGTATGGCTTGTGATAGCGTCTTTAAATTACGGACGCCATTGCAAAGTCTCAAGAGGCAATTTAAGTTTTAATTTTAACTCGGTTCATAATATATCCCACGAAAACGCGAGGCTAACTATTTATAGTAGTAAACTAGTTTTAAACTTTAATATTCATTTTTTCGTTCTTAGATCTTGGTAGAATATTGATCGCGTTGTAATTGTAGTGTATTTCGTAACGAGACAGCGCGCATTATATTTATGTACCTTCATCTTATTTTTTTGTATTGAGCTTTGTTTGTACGGTATTGAAGAGAATCGAGTTAATAGATTAGGTATTTGATGTTAAATACACCTGTGTACAGTCAACAATCGATACATTTATAGGCATTGCAGGCTTTTGGCATTCCCTCAAAAATGGTGAAGCGGTCGGTAAGGTCGGTATTTTATTTGAGTTCGTATGGATACTCTCTCAGTATCCACCAAGGTTTGCGAAAAGTTGGTGTCTGGGTCTTAAACCTATTATGACTATACCTACCTTATCTTAAACAGGCGCATTGAGGTTAGGGATGGTATCGAGTACTGTATTGCCACAAACTGACCAATACTGTCAATATCCTTCCAGCAATTGACACCTTAAAAAGACCAGCTGTGTGATAAATTACTTTAATGAACTTTACCAAAAAAGGTTTTACTAGGGATAAGTTTTTGATTTGAACCGCTGACGAAATTTTCTTAAGAAAAAAATACTGCATAACTAGGTACAGATTAAGCCTAATAAATATAATTTCGATGGTCTCTATTAATAATGTCCAATCTGCAAAAAGACTACTTTTCCGCAGTTCAAATGTTGTTTTAACGATTAAAAACAATTAAAAAACTGTGGATGTTCAAATTTTCACTGACTGTTTTAATATCTTACATCCAACATTTGAACTGCTCTACTAAAAAGTAGTCCTTTTGCAGATCCGACATTATTAATAGGGACCATCAATTTCTTACAAATTTATAAAAGTATAACCTAATCAAGAATATATTGCACTTTAACTGAAGTGTGTTTGATATCTTAAACATTCTCCACTACATGTCTACGATAATTCTCGAATTGCTAACGATATAACCCGTTTAGCCCGTCGCTTTCACTCCTTGATCCTCGTCCCGGGTATTTGTGTGGGAATATTGACGATTGAGGCGACAGCCCTCATTCATTGCACTTGAGAAACCCATTTCTATAATATTGGTATTTCACTTGTCGGATTTATTGTATTTGTAATTGTAAGTTTAGACCTTTTTTTTAATATTTCATTTTTTACTTCTAGCTACAACTTTCTTGTATTAATACTTTATAAACTAATGATAGCAACCGACCGGGGTCTGTGGTAGGCCTACGTGGACTGCAGCGGACTGATGATGATGATGATGGGAAACTCACGGTAAGTAATAAAAGTTCTTACCTACTTATTATCACAACAACAATAGTCAAAGTAAAACAACCGTTTCCCTACAAAAATATCCTTAATTATTCCGCTATGACGTTCCGGACGATGCGAACGCTAAAAATTTTAATAAAATCGGACCACACGGTCATAGCCAATTTTTCGTACATCACACTACATTTTTTACCAATTGTAATCACGTTATCAAAGAAATATGAGCTATCCCTCCCCAAATAATGAAGGGATGCCGAACACTGAAGGGATATTTCACATAGTTGTGGTTTATCAAGTTAGAGTGACATAATCCAATTTCTATCCGCAAAGAAATATACGCCTCAGTGGCATAGCTAGTAGGATAGTACGGAGAACCGCGCGAATTTCATCGCGAACCGTAGTCGACGGTAACGCTAGTAATAAATAATGCGTCATTTAAAAGTTATGATATAAAGGCGTACTAATCTTGCTAAAAGCAACAAACAATACAAAATATACCTGTAAATTGAATGTAAATTGCACCTTTAATAGATGAACCTTCACTTTACATAATCTTAGTATCCACTCAAATAACAGTTTACAACCCTCTGAGGGAAGACCTCATCAAAATTGAATACCCTATTCAATATTCCGCCGTCCGCTTCTTGTGAAATCCAACATAGCTCATTTTCGTTCAAGGCCAAATCGGCCAGGACTGCTATTTTTAGTTAGTTATTAATTTATTTATTTATTTAGATACTAGTTGTTGCCCGCGGTTCCGCCCGCGTATATGTCGGTTATCGCGGCAAATAGTAGGGTTTGTGTTATTCTGATGTATAAGCTATATTACTGTAAAGTTTCATCCAAATCCGTTCAGTAGTTTTTGGGTGAAAGAGTAACAAACATCCATCCAAACATCCATCCATCCTTACAAACTTTCGCATTTATAATATTAGTAGGATTTGGGAAAATGTGTAACGGGTACG
This sequence comes from Spilosoma lubricipeda, assembly GCA_905220595.1. NCBI lineage: Eukaryota > Metazoa > Arthropoda > Insecta > Lepidoptera > Erebidae > Spilosoma > Spilosoma lubricipeda. The sequence goes on from HG992295.1 coordinate 7,961,847, forward strand.
GCTCTGGAATGCGTCTATGGACTAAACCCTGACTGCTACGCCAGCATAAGTGGTAGTATTTCTTTTGTATTTATGTAAAATTAATCTTATTTAAATATGTATTTGACACTTTAAATATATTTGAAATCAACCTATCATTGTTTAATGCAGAATGAAGGTCTATTTCAAGGAGCGTGTACTAGCTATAGGTACGGATCTTTGGCTGTCCGCGTCTATCAGCTGCCTGAAACTATCTACCGCTCATTCAGGCTCATTTCTACCCGTATTTCTATTCTATACTATCCGTGTTACGCTTCGGCATGAATGGGCCGGCTCGACAGGAGTGATACCATGGCCTCACAGGAAACCGATATGAAATAACGCTTTCGCTGTGTTTCACCGAGTGACTGAGGATACCGGAGGCCCATTCCCAACCCCTCCCTACATCCCTTTCCCCATCTCCCAAAGGCAAGCAACGCACTTGTGACGCCTCTGGTGTTGCGGGTGTCCATGGGCGGCGGTAATCGCCTACCATTACGTGACACGTCTGCTCGTAGGGCGATCTAGACTACATGTTTACTTAAAAATATCCAAAATCTTGTTTATGAAGTAAGTAGAACTAAAAATATAGTCGGTAAAACGTGGACGTCTTTTTTGATCTCCGTTCATCCCTCCGGAGATAAAAAACGTAATGTGTGTAGATAAGTAGAACTATAGTTAGTTATGTATGATTGCTTTGGAAGATAATTTTATTAAAATGTCAAATTTATTCTCATTTTCCCGACCTTTAATGGTTTCTTAAATCAATTTTAACGCCATCGTTAGCATCAAAAAGATAACCGGTGCTAAGATACAGTCAGATAAATGGTATAATGGAGTTCCCGGTGGAAATTACCGTAGAAAATATTGTTTATAGAAGAAATACGCAAATCTCGTCGGGGGCAATACAAAAGAATCTATTTTGGTACCAACTATCCATTTTTTATTGTTATAAAACTACAATACAAAATACCCAATGTTTGTTTTTGTTTTGTACGAACAATTTGTTTAAACATTTTTGTTTTGTATTCATTAAATAAAAAGTTATAACCACAAACTCCATTATTTTCGTATCTCAAAGTTTCGCTAAATTCTTAACAAAGGATTGTATTTGTTATTCGTTGAACTCAAATTATAAAAAAAAATATATCAAACTCTTTGCAGTTTTGCGGTCAAAATGTGTAAGTTCTAGATAATAACTGAAATGTCAGTTTAAAGAAATCAATCTCTAATATATAAAATTCTCGTGTCACGGTGTTTCTAGTTAAACTCCTCCGAAACGGCTTGACCAATTCTTATGAAATTTTGTGTGCATATTGGGTATGTCTGAGAATCGGACAACATCTATTTTTATCCCCTAAATGATACGGGTGACCCATCCTTAATTTTTTTTATGGCAAAATAACGTTTGCCCGGTCAGCTAGTCTAATATTTAAAATTCTCGTGTCGCGGTGTTTGTAGTTAAACTCCTCCGAAACGGCTTGACCGATTTTTATGAAATTTTGTGTGCATATTGGGTATGTCTGAGAATCGGACAAAATCTATATTTCATCCCCCTAAATGGTAAGGGTGACCCATCCTTATTTTTTTTTTATGGCAAAGCAACGTTTGTTGGGTCAGCTAGTCTATACAACTAAATAAAATTGGAGTGTCTGTTTGTAATATTAAAATAACCGCTTTTTACTAAATGCATATGTATGTATACACGGTACATATACCAAAAATGTAGTTAAAATTTTTTTTGTCTGTCTGTCTGTCTGTCTGTCTGTCTGTTTGTTCCAGTTAATCTCTGGAACGGCTGGACGGATTTTGATGGGACTTTCACTGGCAGGTAGCTGATGATCCCGGGAGTAACTTAGGCTACTTTTTTAGACTAACTTTGTCGCGCGGCGTTACTCGCGTTACAACAATGACCGCGGGGTTCAGCTAGTGTTTTATATAATTCTCGTGTCACGTTGTTGCTTACGATGACCTCTGAAATGATCTAACCAGGTCCATCTCTATCTATCCTCTCACTTCCCTTCGCGGCACCGAGCGGTTAACGTGTGACGTTGCGTTGTGATAATTTAAATATTGTTTTTTTGTGTATTCTCGCGACTGTTTCCCGGTTTGTGGGCGGTTTAAGGTTGTATATAGTGTTTTTTAACAAATAATCTGTAAGTTTTTACCCTTTTAAATACAAATACTGTGTTAGTTTCCTTTATTACGGCTATCGGTAAGTAATTTTATTATATTATTAAAGTGGGTAGGAATAATATTTTGTTTGTATTATTTACTTTTCATCTTTTTTGATTTTGAAGCTATTTTATTGATTTTCTTCTAACTGGTGTGTCATTATTTGACCATGTCGGTTGTTGGCGAGTTACCGGATCCCGGTGGTACAAACGAATTTTCAACACCAACCGGTAAGGGATTGTTTGGTAGAATGTCGCCAACAAATTTATCGCCAAAGGACATTAGAACGGAAAGAATTAGGGCTTCGGACTCGGGCGGGAGTATTTCGTCTCTTAGTGGTCATGATAGTTGTGGGGCGTCTGACTATATTGAGTTGGTGTCTCAGGCAACCGAATATTTGGCAAAAATTAACGAATTAGTAAACGATCAAGGGTCGCGAATGAATGTGGGCAATAGGACGGCGATTATGGACATAACCCAGCGGATTACCGGTATCGTCTCATTGTTGGCAATTAAATCTTCTAGCAATGAAACGAAATTAGCGAATCTCGAGCGCCAGGTGGGCGGTATCGCGGTTCAACAGCCGGGATTTACGTACGCGGACAAGCTTAAGCTTCGCTTACCGCCTGGTTCGGCTCCGTGTCCGGTGTCCGCTGAGGCGCGCGTATCTAGGCCGTGTGTTATTGCGTATCCTACAACGGAACGTTCAACGGATTATGCAACTTCGTCGGCCACAAAACAGGCTCTCATGAAGGCTATTAAGCCCAGTGACGAAGGTTTTCAAATTGTAGGCGTTAAAAAAACCGCAAGGGCAGGCGTCGTGTTGCGGGTTGCAAATGAAAGGCAGCTTAAAAAACTAGAATCAGTAAACGCTATTAAATCAGCAGGCTTACGCTTAGAAAAACCGAAAGGCCGAAGGCCCCGTATAATTGTAAAAGACGTACCCAGTTCTATGGAGGATCGTACTTTCCTAACAGCTTTATATCGTCAGAATATCAAGGACGAATTAAAATTAACTGAAAGCGACTTTTTAAAATCAACCAAAATTGTCAGGCATCGTAAACTAGAACACGGACGCCAATGGATAGGCTTAGAATTAGAGACAGAAGTTAGGAAACACTTAGCTAGCACAAAAGATAAATTATACATAGACTGGGCCACTTGTAGGTTTATAGACGACTTAGAAGTAGTTCGTTGCTTAAACTGTCAACAATTCGGTCATGTTCAAAAGTTTTGCACTATTAAAACTCCTACCTGTGCCAATTGCGCCGGCAGCCACGATACAAGAGCTTGTTCGATTAAGGACACACCAGATTTTAAACCGAAATGCGCACAATGCAGCCGGTACAAAAAACCATGTGACCATCGATGTGGATCACAGGACTGCTCCACATATAAACTTAAATTAGAGCAGCTAATCCTAAACACTAATTACTGAATAGTTTTACAGCAGTAGTTTAGTAATTGTAGTACTTAATTAATAATGGATAATATCTCAATAGGCCAGTTAAACCTTCATAATGACAAAATAGCTACGTCAGAATTAGACAATTTAGTTTTGGAACAAAAGTTAGATATTGTCCTTATACAAGAACAATATCAAAGCGCTCGCTTGCGGAACAATGTAGTACAACTAGATGGCCGGTCACGGGCTGGGATATATGTTGCAAGTTCTACTTTTACGGTAACATCTTTGCGTAACCTTATGACGTCACACTGCGCCGTTGCTGAGATTTCATCCTCCACCTGTAAGGTTTATGTAGTGAGCTGTTATTTTCAGTTTTCACATCCCATTGATCCTCATCTACATCATTTACGTTTCGTTTTGCGGTCCCTCGTGGGACACAAAATTATCATTGGCGCTGATGTCAATGCATCTTCTACTTTATGGTATGGCATGCTGCGTTCAACTGACATGGCCCGGCGCTGTGCGGTTGAAGATTTTATTGCGGAAATGAATCTTACCATTCACAATACCCCTGATGCACCACCAACTTTTTGCAGCCCCATGGGTGAGTCTTCTATTGACGTGACGCTTACGCGCGGCGACGTCTCGATATCTGGATGGCGTGTCCTACCGGACGCATCCTGTAGTGATCACCGCTTAATCGTGTACGAATTCATACCAAATGTTGCACAACATCCACTAATAACTCCGTACAATTTTAGATATAAAACTAAAGGGGCAAATTGGGCTTTATTTGGTTCACTCTTTGCAGTACATGCCAAAGACTTCACTCGCAGTTGTCTATCAGCTGAGGAAAGCGCAGAAATATTGTCAGACACTTTCACATATTGTGCTGATGTTTGTATAGGCCGCGGATCTATCACTAGCACTCGTAGATGTGATTGGTGGAACTATAAATTGGTCGAATTACGTAGAATCCATCGGAAAGCTCGTAAAAAACTAAATGTCATTAAAAAGCGTAACGTAACAGGAGATATTTACAATAATGCTCTCATTGCTCTTAGAGTTGCTAGGTCTCACTACAGGGCAGCAGTGGAGAAATCAAAGGGAAATTTAATACGCAAACTTGTAGATAAACTCGATAGAGAGGGTCCGTGGTCACCTTTGTATCATGAATTTAAGGCAAATAGATCTATCGACCTTGCATACGTACAGAACATCAAAATTCATAACAGTTATACTACAGGAGTAGAAGAAACAGCAAAATATCTTTTAGAATCACTTGTGCCCGACGATCGGCCGGAGGATGACACTGATTATCACCGACAAATTAGGCAGTGGGCCATCGAACCACCATTGTCTCCAACGTCTGACTTACCATCTTCAGACGAATTTCTTGGTATTGTTAGGTCATTACCACTAAACAAGGCTTCGGGCGACGATAAAATATCAAATAAAATGATAAAAGAAGCTTGTAAACTCTCGGGTGATACGATTTTAACAGTTTTTAAACGTTGCATTGCGGAAGGAGTATTTCCTAGTGTTTGGCGGTGCGGTAATATTCGTATAATACCAAAACACGGCGATAAGCCGCCGGACGATCCTGGGTCCTATCGACCTATAACACTGTTGCCATCGCTAGGAAAGCTTTTAGAACGTCTTGTAGTGCCTCGACTTCTACCGGGTGGAGTTAAATTTCATGATAGACAATTCGGATTTACGTTGGGAAAATCAACAACAGATGCGGTCATATCTGTAAGGAAAACTGTCACCGAGTCAAGGTTTCAATACGTCTTAGGTATCTTCTTAGATATATCTGGCGCCTTCGACAACGCGTGGTGGCCCATGTTATTGCTAAAATTAAAATCAAGAGGATGCTTTAAAAATATTTATTCCCTAATCTCCTCATACTTCACACAAGGCACAACAAAATTAAGACTTGGGCATCATTCTGTGTCGAAGGCGCTTACGATGGGGTGTCCTCAGGGCTCGGTGCTAGGTCCATACTTGTGGAATATAGGCTTCGACGATTTTCTTACAATACCTATACCACCCGGATGTACTCTAAACGCGTATGCGGACGACGGTTTATTGCTGGTGGAATCTGATACTAGAGCGGGGCTTGAGAGTCTGGCTAATAGATGTTTGAACTTAGTATCTCTATGGGGTGTACGTAATCGCTTGACTTTTGCACCAAACAAAACCTTCCAGCTACTTCTGAAAGGTAACCTCAAATCACCGCCGTGTATTAAATTTCAAAATGTTACTGTTAAAAATAAAACCTCGGTTTGCTATTTGGGATTAGTTTTAGAAAGAAATTTTTCATTTATCGAACATATTAGAACAGTTAATGAAAAGTCTAAAAAAAGTTTCTTTGCTCTGACGAGAATATCAACTGCCACATGGGGTCTTTCATTTAATACATTAAAAATCATATATGGAGCTACTTATTTGGGTGCTGTTTGCTATGGTGCTCCCGTATGGGCCGATAGAGCGACTGTAGGTGCTGTCCGTCGCAAACTGCTACAAGGCCAACGACTTGCATTAATCTTCTTATGCAAAGCATATAGGACGGTTAGTACTGAGGCATTACCGGTATTGGCGGGTGTTCTTCCGGTCGATCTCGAGGTGCAAAGACGTGCAGCCATGTACTATTCTACAAAACAAAACATGGAATGCGATTTTTTGGGCGTACGAGACCGCGATAAAATCATAAGATTGTTTCAACAGCAATCCAATGTCTATGACGACCTAATGGATGAATGGCAACAACGATGGGACAAATCATCTAAGGGGCGCCACCTCTACCAGTTCTTTCCATCTGTTCGCGAACGGATGTCGAGGACATGGCTCGAGGTAGATCACTGTGTCGCTCAATTTCTTACGGGCCACGGTAACTTTAAGAGCAAACTACACTCATTTAAATTAGTCGATTCACCATTGTGTCAATGCTCAACACCCGATACTAGCTGTGAACAATCGGCTCATCATGTTCTCTGGGAGTGTAGTCTTTGGTACAATGAACGTAACACAATGCTAAATAGCTTACAAATGACATCTGGGGCGGTATACTATGGGGATCTTGTGTCAACTGCGGTGAATTTCCGTGCGTTTAGGCGATTCTGCCATACATACTATAGTAATCAAATATAGCTCACTTAGGACCCCTAATACTTTATCCGTGGTGCTTCCCGGTTTAAAAAAAGGTGTCTGCCTATTTTGACTTCATTTTGTCTCCCGCTTTGCTAAGGAGGGAAGTGGACTTATCATATTTCCAACTCCTCCTGTTTTTCTTCTGATTAATTTCGTTGCGGGTTCCAAGACAGTTAATATTTTTTCCTGGGACTTCCCGAGTGTCATAACTCGGTGTGTTCGTGGGTCACTGCTGTTGATCCTGGTGTACAGGAGTTACAGCGGTGGGCGTGTGGGTGGGATTAGTCCCATATCCTCTCACAGAAGACCACACTAAATTGACGGCATTCGTACTGTCGTGTAACGAATAGTGAGTGTAAAATCGCAAGCCCAACGATGCAGAAACATCTAAATAGGCCTCCATAGTGTGATTTGTGTGCATTCGCAATAATAATGGTGACCACTCTTGGATTCTGGCATTTTGGCAGGTCCATATATAAGACAAGACTTTCTTTTAATGTGTGTTTCACTGACGTGCTTAAGATAGGACAGTTAACATCACGCTTAGAGTCATAAGAGCCGAGCATGATTGAAAAGAGACTGAAACAAAGTTGCCTGGGTTTTTTTTTATATTTGGCCCTGCCAGTATGACTCTACTCTGTCTGATTGAAAGCATAAGCTGAATCCAAGAGTGGTGGTCTGCCATACTTTGAATGCAGATAATGCAACAATGCAGTATGGCGACCCACACCATGGCGTGCTAGTGATGCTTCTGCATGATTGGGACTTCGGTCCCGCACTCACCAACTAAACACGACAGCATGATCGCTGTCATTTTATGTTGATTTTCTGTGTGAGGGTAGTACCGCCCCGGTGAGCCGGTCCGTTCGTGCTGGAATCAACGTGGCTCTACTACCTTAGGTAATATCCACAGTGGATGTATGTATCACAATGTAACAATCGTTTTTATTTTCTTTATTTTCGTTTTCAAATATAAATTTAAAAACTTGATTAAAGTTAATTACCTAATTTGTATTAAGGAAAAATTGTTGAGAGAAAAAGCGCAGCTTAGATAAAAAAAATCTTTCAAAACTAGCACTTTTTCCTCTGCTCAGTTTCCTTAAATTTTAATTATCTTATATAATATCATTTAATAAAAACAAATCATGGCATGAAACATTGAAAATTCGAAGAATTGTATAAATAACAGCGTCAGAAGATAAACAAATTAACTGTCTAAAAATAAATACAACAAAATCTCGAAATAATCTAATTTACAAAACAATTTCATTTGTAAGCTTCAAAAGGTTTGAAGGAAGTAATCTTACTCAGTCACCGTGTTGGATTTTCTACAAGCTATTCTGAATAAAAATAATAATGAGAACCATCATGATAGTTTTTTCAATGTTGGTTCTTTTCTTATTCTAAAGAATTTTCCCGTGGGAGAACCACGCTTCGACATGAATGGGTCGACTCGAACTGAGTGATACCACGACCTCAAGGAAAACCGGTGTGAAATAGCGCTTGCGCTGTGTTTTACCAAGGGAGTGAGGATACCGGAGACCCAACCCCTTCCTATATCCCTTTCCCCATCCCCCAAAATTCGCCAACGCACATGTGATGCCTCTGGTGTTATGGGTGTCCATGGGCGGTAGTAATCGCTTACCATCAGGGGATACGTCTGCTTGTTTGAACCTTATATCACAACAAAAACATTGACAACGTCGAAAGTTTATATGACAGTGGCCAGCGGGATCACTATCATATAATTTTAACGTACACATAATCTGAACTTACAACACTTGACCTTTTCGGGTTTGGGGAAAGTACGCAAAAAAACATACCCCAAAATGTAAAAGCATTTTAATACATGAGAGTTGTATGCTTTTAAGATAAACGAAGAAAAAAAATATTAAGAGTCTTTGTAATCGTGCATTTTTTATGGTAGGTGCACTGTCAACCTAGATAATAGTTTTATTAGTTGCTTAATAATTAACATTTGATGAGAGAAAGAGCATAGAGTAATATGATATCCCATCAAAAATATAAATGTAAAAAAGGAAAGCCAAGTTCAATACAAAAATTATGCTTGGCTGTGGGTTTCGCCGTAAAAAGAATGGAGATTTAAATGAGTGCCAAGTTCTATACAAAATCCAAATATGTATTTATAGGAACAAAATAACATCAAGAACAAAATTAAACTTTATTTCTTTACTTTATTGAATACCTATAACTATTGCTGTTATTTGAAAATGAGAGATCTTAAAGTAGGTTAGATTTGTTAACTTTTTTATTTTTAGAGTTTTTCCTACGCTTACACACAATTACCGAGCTGGGTTCCAAATTTTATCCTTCTCTTTTAGGTCATCTAGAAGTAGTTTTATGTGTTTACGCTAAAGAGGTTTTAAGTTATAGAAGGGTCAAAAGTGGCACCAAGTGGTTCGTGTAATATTACACTCGGCGCTGGCTAGCCAGTTTCTTTGCTTGAACTTGGCTTGACACGCTGTCGCGTGTCTGAATATAAAATATCACTTACCAAAAGTAAATAATACTATAAAATAAAACATTCATGTTTAACGTTCTTGCTGAAAACGTCAACTAAACCATTGTTAAAATGAAAAAGTATATTATTCTAGTGATTTTGGTAAAAACTTCTACACTGTCCAACTTTTTACGGTTCTGATAAAAACTGTGAATAAATCATTTCAAAAAGCTGCCAGCAATAGTTTTGATTTGTGATTTTTTGGCAATTTCAAAACTTTTGTTCTGAATTTTTTTTGGTATAAATGTAAGTGTAAAAAGTTTATTTCATTGATACTTTGATATACAAAGTCTGTAGAAGATTCGGCATAAAGCTTGTATACAATAAACAAATGCAATTTTCAGACTCATAAATAAAAAATAAACACTTATCAAGATTATGTCTGTTTTAATTTCAAATGACCCTGCGACTGAATTTTTTAATATTATTATCATAATATCCAAACGAATGTTAGTAACGCATCCTTATAATTTGTCACAAGATAAATTTCCATTATACTGCGACTCGCATTACTTTTGGGTGTCATTTATTTTAAATGAGAGGGATCTTAAAGTATTACGACATTATTTTTATGATAGTGTTACGACTTGGCACGATAAAGCACAAAAATGTTTACAAGTATTGATAGGCTGCGGTAGAGTGAAACACTTATACTTTATGTTGAAACTTACTAGACTTGGCACATTTCACTATTACCAGAATAAGGTTTTTATGAAAGCTGACGTCACCACAGTACGTACAAGAACATAATATGGTATTATTACATTACGTACTGGAATTAAACTTTTTGAAATTAAACTAATAATAATTTGTTCTATCTTTCTGTGTTAAGTTTTTTGTGTGTCCATATTATCGCAAAAACATGCATGAATTAATACTGTCGTGATTCGTAAGCGAGTGTAAGCCACCCAATGATGTAGAAGCATCATTGTGTGCAATGTCCGCATTCGCAATGAATGATCACTAATCTTGGACTCTAGTCATGCTTTCCATTAGGCAGAGTAGAGTCCCAGTTTGGCAATCTCATATGCTTAAAAAATTATCTCCATACATATTCCCTCTTAAAAGGCCGTCAACGCACTTGTGACGCCTCTGGTGTCCATGGGTGGCGGTAATCGCTTACTATCAGGCGAAGCATCAGCCCGTTTGCTCCCTATACCATATTATAAAGAAACATATAATTACTGGTCTTGACTGACTACTTTATCAAGGAAGAGTTTAAATGACTGGAACTATTTACTTAGGGTCAGCTGCTGCTTTTTTATGTTTTAAGCGTTCAATAAGAAAGGATTTTTGAAATTTTTCTCCTCAAACGGTAAAATAAGACATGAAAATTTGTAAGTTCGTCATTTTCAAAGTTAGAAAAATAAAATGAAAATAATCACTAAAGTAAAGTCGCGGGTAATAACTAGTTTTGCAAAAAAATACCAAGACTACTTATAATCGCCGTATTCATAAGTCTATATATCACAAAACTACGAAGGTCATCAAAATATATATGTATGATACTACTTCTGAAAATCCTACAGCTATTCGTTCTTAAGTATTACCACATTTGCATATTACATTTATTGATACAAACATAGATGTACCTAAAACTAAGATATTCATTATAAATAAACCAAAGGAAAACTCATTTTGTTTGTAACGACAAAATTCTCGAACAAATAGTTGCATAAATTTTCAAACAACATCATCAAGTTTCGTTTCAGGTGAATTACTGAAAGCCGCTTTAAGAGCGTTCCAGTTTATAAATGCTGCAGTTTGTAGACTTATTGAAAGTTGCAAAATAATATGAAAACAGATGGCAGCTTACTTATTTAAATTGTTTGTTGCCTAGCTTTCTGAGTGTCTCACAAATGGAGTTTTGAAAATAATTTGACAGTTGAAATATATTATCAGTAGGTTGCTCATCCATAGAAATATCAAAACAGGTAATTTTTGCCTGGCTTTATTGTGTTTCATTTTCCGGTTGCAAACAGTGTGATGATAGATAAGGAGTACAGAGCATCACCATGCTTATTCATTCCGTAGATGTTTTAAGAAACGAGTGAGAAAGTAAAATAAGTAGGACGAGAGCAATGCCAAAAGATGTAAAACTTGAAATACACCCTGTAATAACCCGTCTGTCCTAGCTCTACTAAGCTGACCAAACGGAAAACCTCGCAACGGAGTCGATGCAATGAGTAACATTGCCCTGGCTTGAGACCGGTTCCCTTTCTTACCGGTTGCTTGCATGACCTCAATTATCTGTAAATATTCGATTGGAACAAAGAAAAACACGTTTTTACATTCTAACCACTCGTGGCTCTCTCTTGTGGCTGAACTGATAGGTACATACTCAAATGTCAATGTCTGTGTCAATGTCATTTATTAGGCAGCAATTTATGACACACACATTAAAGAAAAATAGTTACCAAATTTGTGAAAGTAGTGACAAAGAAAAAGAAATCTTCTGACTTAAAGCTTTTTAACTGAATCACAAAATATTTGACTTCTTAAAATTAATTAAGAAACTGTCTGAGAAAATCAACTAAGTGGTAACTCAAGGACCAAATATACTTTTAAACTTCTTTTCGTGAACTATGAAATAATTTATGTTGATTATATTTCTTGTAATACATAGACCTTAAGATTACAAGAGCTAATGACATGGCACAGAACAGCTATAACACGCGTGAAAACACGTATCTACGATGAAATAGATTGTGAGCGTAACAATGATAGTGTTGACAAATTTAACAATAATGTATTAGAAGAGAGTATGAAAGAGCCAGTGGTTAAAAAGATGTAAATAAGTTATGAAGACATAAATTCTGTGAGATTCCCAAACGCCACAGAGGGATGAGTCAAAGAAAGCTATGAGGTAAAAGTGAGATTACAAATGTCAGTATAAAATGAAACAAGAAAACAAACTGTTCCAATTTTAAGTAAAATTTAACCTATGGATAAGTAGATGATGAAATATCTTATTTAAATAAACATGCTAACAATTTATATGACTGAAATGTTAATCAATCATGTCATAAATTTGTAAAAACAAATCAAATTATGTGTTTTTTTTGTTAAACTGTGTTATTTCGTAACTGAAAGCTTAATTACAGTCTGGAGAGGTCGCCGGCCAAAGTTTAACAATTAATAATCTAGATTTTTGTCCCTTATCTGCCATGTTACTTTATAACGATAAGCGCCAACTTCTCCAATTTATTACAATGGAAAAGTCTTCAAACAAGAAAAGTTTGCCAAGTGCACACTTAGTAACATTTTAGTATGAAAGGACTTAAGTATTTGTAAATAATTTAGAATTTATTATTAACTAGACTTTACCCGCGACTGTCCCCGCGTTTTAGTCAATTATGGCGTTTAAGAGTTGCCTAAGTCCTTCTTCAAGAATTAAAGTATCACCATGCTAAATTTTATTAAAATCGGTGTAGCCATGAGACCAAAACAGACAGACAGAGCAACTTTCGAATTCACAATTAGTATGCATGGTACGGAAAAATCCTGAATATCAAATATCAAAGCTTCGAGTGAAAGTAATACGAGGTCATCATACCTAGTTGATTTTTTTAATCTTATGAATATTCAGAAAATAAGATAAACTGTTAAGGGGTGTGGTAACTATGCAGATCTGGCAAGGAATCAAGGTCATCGACATAGACAACAGGATTAGAAACTAGGCAACGGGCTAAACATATTAGGCGTAGAATAGATAGCTGTTGTGGGAAACGTGGTTTTGAGCGGAGAGCGCATCTGGGCAAACATATTGCAGACGTCCACAGACCAAGTGGTGATAGTTAATTAAAGATTGCTGGCTGGAGCTAGATGAGAGAAGCTGAGGATCGAACCAAGTGTCGTGCAATTGGAGAGAAATAAGTCCAGCGTCTACGATACGCTGATGATGATGACGTGAACATTATTTTGTTTCTATAACAAGGAAACGAGTAGTCACAATGATAATTATGAAATATTGCTAAATATGTCCTTCATAAAACATATTTACTTCTAATAGAACCTTGACAAGTGCTTACGGGATTATGGCGCGTTGGTTTATTAGTTGTCAAGCTGTTTGATACAGGCCGTATTATTGTTTTTTGATGGAGAGACCAAACATCATGATACTGATATAACTAAAGTTAATAATGAATATAGGATTTTATTTCTTAAAGAAATATTTTACTGAGGGATGTATTTTCACTACTGGACTGTTTTGTTTCAGATTCTTTCTTTCATTTTTTCTCTATTAGTTGAATGGGCTTAAACGGGAAGGGAAATATACCTTTTAAAGTAAATATGTTTAAAAAACGGGCTTACAACAGTCGATTACAAACAAACACACATACAGATGACGCTAACAAAGACGTGTTAATAAAAAAAAGTTCCAAATCGATTCTTAACTGAATAAAAAACACTTCGGCAGAATTCGAAACCGACATTCTTTTTGAAGTTCGTTGAAAAACGATATCTTTATAAAATTCCATATCTATATAATCTAACATTTGATACAAATTTTGACCACATAAAATATAAACTACTACTTTATAGCTACTACCAGCACTTTGGAAGATGGACTCAAAGGCTACATTCCTTAAAAAAGTACTCCATTTTAATAACAAATCAGTATAAACCGTATACTACGAAGCTTTGTGACCGTTGGCTCTTAAGATTGAACGCATTTTTACTGAAACTATTAACCTTGACGAAAAGGACAAAAGTTGTATCTACGGACGTACCCAAAAATGTTACTCGTCGTACAGTGATAGAGTTTGTGTGTTGTATTTCGTAAGTTTACCCTAAAACAAAGGAATTTATATTCGCAAATATGATTTTTTTAAACGTGTACAGTAGGACATTTTGTATTAAAACTATAGGTTAAAAAATGCATTTTTTTATGGAATGCGCTGGCAAACGAGCAGACGTATCATCTGATGGTAAGTGATTACCGCCGCCCATGAACACCTGCAACACCAGAAGCATCACAAGTGAATTGCCGGCCTTGGAGGGATGGGGAGGGGAGAAATAGGGGTTCCATGGCGAGCGACAGCAGGGATAGCAATTTTACTGCGGTCCGGTCCGACTCCGGATGTGTTAATAACAGCAGTTCACGGATCCCTCACGTCTCACGCGCAGAGTGGCACACCGCCCCACCGCAAACCCAAACGGGGTAACGGTTCGAGGGGGTTTCCACATTTTAAAAAAAGGGAGAGATAGGGGGAAGGTTGGGGTATGGGCCTCCGGCATCCTCACTCGCTCGGAGAAACACAGCGCAAGCACTATTTCACACCAGTTGTCTGTAAGGCCGTGGTATCAAACCGGTCGAGCCGGCCCATTCATGCCTAAGCGTGGCTCTCCCACCCTTCGGCATGAATTGGCATTTTAAAGTTACTCTAGTCACCTAAATAAAGTAAGGGAGCTATCAAAATGTTCAAAACTTAGAATGAATTTTTATACATAGTGACCAGATCAACAAACAAACTATTTGGCAAAACAACATTGCGGTTACGTAATCTTGCCGTTGCATGTTTTTAAGCCGCAAAAGGCCTCCAATTAAGCTTCACGACTGTTATCCTCTGATAACAACCGGGACCGACTGTTTAACGTGACATCCGAATCACGGAGACGCTCATGGTATTGTGCCACCAGCGGTCGCCCATCCAGGTACTACCGCGCCGTCATTGCTTTTCCTCGGTGATTTTTTTAATTCGGTGATTATTACTATTTATAAAAAAATCTAAGAAGATTTATCATAAATAGTAAATGGAAGAAAAGTTGCTTATTTTAGGGACTTTAATAAAGGAAGAAAGCGATTCGTCATTCTTTTGTTTTTAATTAAAAAGTTAAGTTAAGTTAAAAAGTTCTACAACAAATAAAAAAAAAAATATTTGTTGTAGAAAATTGGTAGGAAAACAAATGTCATAGAATTTTTGTAACATGATTAATATTAATAAAATAATTAAAAAATGTTATAAAATCTAATTATTAATAATCAGTGTTGCCACCTCTTACATTAATTACACATCGACATCGATTGTTCATACTTAAAATTAAATTGTCAATGTCTTGCTGCGGTATGAGATCTCAAGTTCTTTGCAAGTGTCTGTATAGTTCTTGTTCCGTCGTCAAATATGGCGGCAAATCTCGCAATGCTTTTCGTTGTAACATGTCCCAGGCATGCTCAAAAGCCAAAACTTGAATGTCATGATCTTGAAGAGCTGTCGATACCAGTCGCGCCGTATGAGAAGGAGCACTATCGTGCATGAATAGAAACTCCAGGCCCATTTGGATTCTGTGCGGGATAATCACAGGTTCTACTACCTCTTCAAGATATTTTCGTGCAGTCATGCTGCCTTGAATCCAAACGAGCTGGGTTCGCCCACCAAGACGACTTCCTGCCCACACCATGACTGTCCCACCTCGGTAAGAGTGGACCTGATGAGGGTGCCGCTGACGTTTAACTCTGCCTGGAGTTCTCCAAACACGAGTTCTTCTTGAATCCGGATGAAATCCAAACCGGGACTCATCAGTGAAAAGCAGCGATGACCATTGTTGATCACTCCAAGACAAATGCTCCCGAGCCCACGAAAGCCTCCAACCGCGATTGCCACGTCGTAGAGCTGGAGCACGTAGCGGTCTTCGAGCATGAAGGTTGAATTCATGCAACCTCCTTCGCACAGTTTGGTCGCTTACCAGCAGCTAGTGGTTCTCCTGGAGCCTTTGCGCAAGTAGCAACGCCGTGATATTGGGTTGCGTTTGTCGTTCATTTGGAGGAATCGATCCTGTCTTTGCGTATTAACCCGTTGTCTACCATTGTGCCGTTCAGCCACATCCCCAGTACTGCGATAACGTGACCACAATCTTGATATCACGTTTTGGCTGGTATGTAAGGTCTCAGCAACGACGCGTTGAATAGCACCATTTTCTAACATGCCCACGGCTCGTAACATTTCATCTCGTTTCAAATGGTGACGTGACGTGACTTTTGAAGCTAGCACAGCAAGTTCAATTAAAAAAAGACAATCTAATCAATTTAAATTCATTAACAGTATAAAAACAATTTTAATTTTTCTTGTAATGAATTACCAACAATTTTGCCGCCGTATTTTGTTTTCAGCATTGTTATTCTTTTTATATTTTTAAATTTTGAAAATAGAATAAAGTTTTATTTAGTTTTAGTAGTTATAAATAGAGGTTTCATTTAGTATATACACTTTTTATGGGAACTAACAAGATTTTTAACTATAAAGTCCTCAAAAGTATGGGATTATGATATCCCTAGACATGTGTGTATTTACAAATAAATAAAATCGGAGTGTCTGTTTGTAATATTAAAATAACCGCTTTTTACTAAATGCATATGTGTGTATACACGGTACGTATGTATGTCTGTCCGTCTGTCTGTCTGTCTGTCCGTCTGTCTGTCTGTTTGTTTCGGCTAATCGCTGGAACGGCTGAACCGATTTTGACGGGACTTTCACTGGCAGATAGCTGATGACATAAAAATTAACTTAGGTAGGACGATGTTTAGACTAGCTTTGCCCCGCTACGTTACCCGCGGTAGTTGTTGTACCGCGGGAAACATCGCGGGGCTCAGCTAGTATAAAATACAAATATAACCTAAAAACGCCCTTTACGAGGTACTTTAATTTAATCTTCTTAGCATCATTAAGATGTATAGCTGTATTTGTTTACCATATTCTCTTTAATTAAATTCCTACCGGGACTTACGAAAAGCTACTGCTGTTTTGAAAACATAAATATATATACTGTTTAATGATATTTTCATAAAACACACAAAGCGCACCCTAAGCATGTTTTTTTTTAAATAATGATCAAAAAACCGCTGAGGTAATATAAAATTCTGTTTTATCGTCTCTTATTATTTACAAGGAATACGAAGGATGTGTAATAATGAAGATTGTAGGCAACGGCGTAATATTAAAAACATGTTTGTACATGCTAGATAGATAAAATGTTCCAGCATAAAACAGAAGGTAAGATGTAATGGTTGAGTGTGGTTGGTTGTTGGTGTGATTTACTTACGGAATAAAAAAATATGTGATCCACAAATAGTTGTCCTCAGTCTGTAACTGTTTTGTGACCGTTTTGAATGTTTCAAAAGTCTGCACAACTCAGGAACAAATCCTAATACTACAGTTGTGCTTTAAAATGAAATAATAAATACTGAACAGTTGAACTTCGATGTTTTTCGGTATAAGTTCAGCGCCTAATACCGACGCAACAAGCTGCTTGGCTCATTGAAAAGGGTATCTGTTAGAACCCAAAGAAAATGAATTTATTTCTCACTCTCTTCGAAACGTTAATATGTTTAGATTTTTTTTTAATACGTTTGGTGTCGTAAGACTCCAGATAGAAACGAAGTTCCTTATCATAAAATATAATAATACATGCAACTTACAGATGCCGACTATGTTATACAGATAGCGCTATACTAAACTTTTTAAATCTTACGCTTTTTTTATTTAATGTTACAGACGTTTTTTGCCGGCAAGCGTACCCCTCTGGAACGCCCCATAAGGAATTTCGTTCCAAATTAGTACTTGTTGGGTCACCTGTTTATTTAATATTCTGAAATTAAAAGTTATAATAAGCGGATCTGTAATAATATTTGAGATACCTGAAAAATTTCTTAATCCTTCATAAGATCAAAATAATAATGAGTGGCTTTAAAGGACTTCAAAGGACTGTATAAGGATTTGATACTGATAAGACTTATTAGATGTATTAGTGTATTATATTGGTATAACCTTTAATGTGTAAACCACTCGTTGGCGCAGTGGGAGCGTTTATACCGCTAATTACTCTGTACCGCGAAAGCTCATGGGAATTAAATAACATGCAAACTGTATAATTAATCTTAGATTTGAGTTATTCTACTAAGCTTAAAAGTAACTATTCAATAAATCCTCATCAAATTTTGCATTTATATGTCTTGTCAACGCGACGGCCAGCAAAGGGCGAAGGTTATTTAAAAAAAAACCTGTGCGTCTCGGTACGCCTTACAGAGGTGATAATTTAAAGTACTCTAAGTTGAACTATTTAATATAGAAATTGTATCACTTGAAAAAAGCTTAGGTTATTACTTTCCGAAATACGGCTAGCGCAGTGGGTTAGAGTGAGAGTGGAGGAGCCTGCCTACCGCAGCTGTATATGTAAGAGAAAGGGAACCCAGACGAACTGGCACCGTAACGCGTTACGTAACGAAGCGGTTTACTCTCCTATTTCTATATCTCTTGAAAAAGTGTTATTAATTAAAGACAACAGGACAATAACTTTGATGCAACAGTCAGTGAAAAACTTGAATATACGGAATGATTGTATCATTACATTATAGTATCTAGTATATTTGTTTAATGGTAGACTTCGACTGCTAAATCAGAAGGCGTGTGTTCGATTCCCACCTAAAACAAATAATCTGTTATACTAATATATAAAGCTGAAGAGTTTGTTTGAACGCGCCAATCTCAGAAACCGCTGGTCCGATTTGAAAAAATATTTCAGTGTTAGATAGCTCATTTATCGAGGAAGACTATATGCTATATATTATTACGCTAAGATTTAAAGGAGCGGAGTACCAATGAAGAATGTTACAAAAACGAGGGAAAATTATCTAAGGGGGCTATTTAAGACTGAAAGAATTTTTCAAATCGGACCTGTGGTTCCGGAGATGAGCGCGTTCAAACAAACAAACAATCTATTCAGCTCAATATTATTATATACATATAGGTAGGATAGGTACCCACCTATTTATAAATATATTAGTATGAGTGTCGGTAGTCTAGTCATCGTAGTATAGACAGCAACTGTTTTGGATGCAAACTTATCAGATGGCAATATGTGTGGAGTTAAAGATTCAAATAAGTATTAGTTCTGGTATTTAAAAGGTTTTCCTATCTGCAATGATGCAATGTCTAAATATTTTCTTAATATAGAAGAATCTAGTTTAAACCTAACATCTAAAATTGAACACAAACATTAATATAAAATTCCCGTGTATAAATCTTAGGCAACAACATATTTACCCCGAAAGCGATCTTTTTGACCGCAAACCGGTTAAAATGGGCTATATATCAAAGCTTGCAGGCTTTATGACGTTTCATTGACTGCAATAATTTTATGTAGAAAGTTAACACAAGAATTGTGAGAATTCTCGAAAAGTTTTACATCAGAAGGGATAAAATTAATGTCCCTAAGGAAACAAAGATATTTCCAGTAATTTACCGCTATTTAGATAATTTTTTTTAAGTAATGTTAATAGTACACATTTATGTTATGTTTTTATACTTCAGATGAGCTTAATTTTATATTTATACTAGCTCAACCCCGCGGTGTTATCCGCCTTCATTGATGTACCGCAGGTAACGCCGCAGGACAAAGCTTGTCTAAAAAAGTAGCCTAAGTTACTCCCTGGATCATTAGCTACCTGCCAGTGAAAGTCCCGTAAAAATCGGTCCAGCCGTTCCAGAGATTATCCGGAACAAACAGACAGACAAAAGGTTTTTAAAGTACCTTTTTGGTATATGTACCGTATACTTACATATGCATTTAGTAAAAAGCGGTTATTTTAAGATTATAAACAGACACTCCAATTTTGTTTATTTTTATAGATAAATATATAATTGTGTTACATAAGAAACCCACATTAATAGGACTCAAATTAATCAAAAATATTCCCAAGTCTCTTATTTAAGCTACTTATAATATACAATTAGTATCTCATATTTTTAAACTATGGATTTAAACTTTATAAACAAGAGCATAGAACACAGAACACAACATAATAATATTTCCATTCAGTCATAAGTTCATTGACATAATTATAACCTAATTCTTTCTATTACAAGAACACGAGCAGCACTTAAATCTCAATAATATTGAAAGAAAAACTGCCTATTATATTCGTAATACACGAAATAGCACTTAATATCGAAATCATAGTAGACAAGAGTAGTTCGTCGTGATTATTGTGTTAGCCAATCAAGAAATATGTAGGTCTGTATACTTACTAAGAAGTCTAATAAACACATGTTTTTGCTCGAGTACTAACAACCTCATCAGTAAAAACTAAACTAACTTATGTCCAAATGTTATATGATCAACATCTTATGCAGTCTATACTGATATATAAAGCTAAAGAGTTTGTTTGTTTGTTTGAACACGCTAATCTCAGGAACCGCTGGTCCGATTTGAAAACTTCTTTCAGTGTTAGATAGCCCATTTATCGAGGAAGGCTATAGGCTATTTATCATCACGCTAATACCTAGAGGAGCGGAGCAGCAATAAAGAATGTTACAAAAACGGGGGGAAATTATCACGCTACGGACAATAGAAGACGCAAACGAGGTTTTTTAGTTTATTAATAAAATACCCAATTTTTAGAGTTCCGTACCCAAAGGGTAAAACGAGACCCTTTCACCAAGACTTCGCTGTTCGTCTGTCTATCCGTCTGTCCGTCTGTCTTTCACCAAGCTTTATCTCATGAACCGTGAGAGCTAGACAGTTGAAATTTTTACAGGTGATGTATTTCTGTTGCTGTTATAACAACACATAGTAAACAAAATTTAATAAATGTTTAAGGGGGCTCGCATACAAGTTTGTGATTGTTTTTTGCTCGATATCAATATCGGCAACAGGTAGAAGCTTGAAATGTACATATAATAGTATGAAACCGTTCCTTATGAGTCCGACTTTTGCTTGGCCGATTTTTTTAATCTACTACTTCTCTGTTCTTGTAAACGTAGGTTTGGCCGAGACGATAAAAAATTACTTACAAGCAGGCAAAATTGTTGTTCGCGTATTGGTTTTCGCGGTAAATAATAGTCTATGTTATTCACTGATTATGTAGGTTTGAAAGAAATTTTAAAAAAAGCATGACGAACTAACTTATATACGTATTTACATTAATCAGACTGGCTTCAGTTGAAGACTACAACTTTACAAAACATGTCTGTGTCTGTTAACTTCATAGACAGTTTATCTAACTTCCATAAAAACAAAGCGAGCCAGTAAATCCTGAGATTACCACGTTGTGATAATGTAACAATACAGATAATATATATGTATATAGTTCCCTGTCCAACCAAATTAATATCCTTTCATTAAATCACATAACAATAACTTGGGTACAATTTTCTTGGAAATAACAAGTTGTGACGTCACTCCTTGGTTCATCTCAAACTCAATACTTAGGCACGTGTTCAGTATTGTCTGTCTCTTTTCAAAGCAATTGGAAACAAGCATCTTTATAAAAACCTTTCAAAAGGCAAAATATCATTATTTTCATGGTATAGTGTTTTTTTTTTATGTTTGACCCTGCCAAAATGACTCTACTCTGCCTGATGGAAAGCATGAGCAGAATCCAAGAGTGGTGGTCACCATACTGCGATTGCAGACAATGCAACAATGCAGCATGGTGACCCACACCAAGGCGGGCTAGTGATGCTTCTACATCATTGGGCCTCCGGTCTCGCACTCACCAACGAAACACGACAGCATGATCGCTGTCATTTTACGTTGATTTTCTGTGCGAGGGTAATACCGCCCCGGTCGAGCCGGCCCGTTCGTGCTGAAATCAGCGTGGCTCTATTACCTTGAAAAGTGTGTGAATAGGCAGACAGATCCTAGTGTGCGTTTATTTCAATCTAGCTGAGCCCCGCTGTTATGACTTTACAAAAACAACGGTAACGTAATGTTAAGTAAAATATGCATTTGGTAAAAAAATATAAATTTCATTCCACAGACTCTCTAATTTTATTTATTTGTATACTTATTCAAATCAATTCGCTCTCGATGACAAAGTTGGGCGTTACGATTGGTGAAAATGACAGCGCGAGCCAGTCGTCGAATCGATCGAATAGATGTTAAATAAACTCACACTAGGCCTTGGACACATGCAATCTGCAACTTGAAAGTCACAAAACTTCTGTCATCCTTTGAGTCCCAACCCCAAAACCGTGTTATGAAAGGTTGGCTGGATATGAGACGCTCTAGTGAACTTCATTCGTAAGACTTAAATTTTTAAAATATTTACTAAAGCAATGCTACACAATTCAATTTACAAATATATCATTTTAAAACGTACTAAGCTATCAGAGTCAGAACTCAGCGTTCAAGTGTCCAACTGAATCGCATGCAAACAATGCAGCTGTATTTTTAAATCACACAAGTTTAAATTTGATATCAAGATTTAGTATGCAACATCAGCTGTTGTAAGGGCTAAAGTTCAGTGACTTCTTCGAGATCTAGACAACAACTTGAATATTTCATTAATATTCATAGCCATGTTAACAAAAAATATTGAAAAATTTAAACTTATACTTGATGGCATTTTTTGTGAAGCAACTTTATTTTTCCTTTTTCTCATTTATTACTGTTAATGTTTAGAAAAACTGTTAATTCAACTGCCGTTGAAAAACTCTCGGGTTTGATTCCCGGGTCGGGTCAAAAGTTTTGTTGGGTTTTTCTTACAAGAAATTCTTAATGACAGTGCGGAGTATGGGAATATTGCGGTGTTACACGCCTATCCCTCGGATAACACGCCGGTCCCGGTTGACATGAACTTCTATGGCAATCGTTATTAGGAAGATAGTCCCCTCAAAAATATACTAACAACTAGTCCTGCTGGCATCTGAATTCGTCGTTTGGAATCTAAATACTGAAAATTATATTTTCCATGTAGCTCAAATCTAGCGTTAATTTTGGAACAAGCTATGTTCTGTCCCTGTTACCTCTGCTAGCTACCACAATCGAGAATTTTTTAAGAGAAAAGTTGGGCTTCTCATCAAGATAAAATTACTAACGAGAAATAAGTTCGATAGTCTTAAAAGATCGAAGAAAAAACAGACCCGAGATCCTAGACTATTAGTTCTATTCCTCATCTAAATTTAAACAATTTATTTGTTCGTAAGAAAGCACATTTATTCAGAGTCTGGATAGCGGATTTAATTAGAATTGTTAGTATTACTGCGAAATAAACTTTTGTCGTATAAGATTCAGTTTTCTTATCCAAATTCTATAGTAAGTGAAAGTAACCAAATTCGTTTATTTCTCTAGCTACTAGATATAAGTAAACCTTATTTATTCCTGCTATTTGTTTTATGAATTAATCAACAGTAAGTTCAAGTAATTCTTGAGAAAAACTAAACATCCGAACGACCTCAGTAATTCTTTTAAAATTGAGATTAGAGAAAATATTTTCATAATCTAAAGGTAGCTAATATAGATACCTACTTTTAGGTAGAACTAGAGGCAAAGAAATTATTTGGACCAATGCCGCCCACAGTTTTGCGTTTCCACAGCGTTCCGAGCGGTAAGTCTTACACCCCCATCATTTGGATAAATTTCACTCCTCCACTACCATATATGCAGGTATATTATTATATTCAACTAGCTTTTGCCCGCAGCTCCACCCGCGTGATGTCGGATTTCGGATCATGACATTCACAATTAATAAGGCTTTATATTGGTAATAATTTTGAAATCGGTTTAGTAGATGCAGAGTTTATCCCTATAACCTTGCCTCTTTTTTAGGATTCCGTACCTCAATAGGAAAAAACAGAACCCTTATAGGACCACTTTGTTGCCCGTATGTCTGTCAATACCCTTTTTCTCAGGAACGCGTAACGGTATCAAGCTGAAATTCATAACAAATACTCAAGTCTACTACTGTCCCTTGGTGCTGTGAAAAATCAAAGTTCTAAGCATTAAAAACAATTAAAAGATACAGCCGTTTATGCTGCAAATTTTCGACATTCGCATGGGAATCAAAACCTACAGAGTACTTCTGTGAACTCAGATTGTTGAAATTTGGTAAGAAGCCATGTCTTATATATATAAGCACAGGTAGAGGAAAAATAGCGAAAAGTATAAATTTTTAGTTACATCATATAATATACCTATAAGCTCGTGCGGAACCCTCGGTGCGCGAGTCCGACTCGCACTTGGCCGGTTTTTATATTATTGGTATGAATATAAATACTTTTAGAAGTATGCACAAAGATTATTACATAAACAAAAGTTGATTTTATTACTGAAACATAATAACATGAATAAGTTTTCTCCATTCTCTCCTCAGTCTCCATACAAATTGTTAGAATATGAGTAAAAGTGTGTAAATTGCTCTCACGAATTAAACATAACGATAGTAACCGATTACATTAGCATATTGCAAAAACGTCTATGGACAGGTGACCAGACATCAAGATCTCAAGGAAAGCATGTTAAGCTGTCGGTCTAAAACGAACAACTGTATGGGTACAGGTAGTTGAACTCTCAAAAGTCTACCAAGACTTGCTACAGATCAATGATACCGCCTTGTACTTGGGTTCTGGAGGTCCGCTGAACTTTGTTTATGTAGCTTCACTTAACAAAAACAAAGTTGGGTACACTTAGAGGAAAAAATAAAATGAGAAAATATGATATTTGAGGGTATAATTTTCTTTCATACAAGCCTATAAGTACGATCTTCGTCCGTTTGGTCAGGTTTTAAGAGGAGATAGAAAACGCGGTTCAATATATTTCAATGATTATTAAAAAGATCTAAACAATCGTGACTCAAGAATAGCGAACCTTTTTTATTTCCTTGAATTCGGACATATTTCAATTGAATATAAATGGAAAATACTTCTTATATTTAAGGATGACAAATTGCTTTTTAATTTATTATTAAGGAGTTCCATAAGTACCTCATATTTTCGATATCTTATCGAAAAAGTTCTATATACCGTGTCTATTTCAATTATAATAAATGTTTCCAAGTAAAGTATTATAATCTATTAATAAGAGTTCTTTACGCGAACCGTGGGGAGTCATAATTAACGATGATAAATTATGTTTGACACATTTATATCTCTCTATAGGGAAACCCTAACGATCTTATTAAGTAGAAATTATTGAGCTAGTAACTAATATTGTAGCAACTATTATATCAACCCCTACGCTTATTACACTGTCCTCATTCCGTTTACTTCTAGTGATTCAAAGCTAAATGATAAACAAGTACGTTAACATATTACAAAGTTAAACAATTCTAGCCAGAGCTCTTTGCATTTCTTCTATAATCCCTAACGTCTGAAACCTCTTACATTATGACTAATATTTTTTTAGACGTAACTTAATGTTGAGATGAAGTCATTCCCATACATTTGTTAGTATCAACAAATAGACGAGAGAGTGACACATATTTCTAATGAAACGCAGAATTCATTCATGAACGATCATTTGTACTGCTAATTGGCGCACATTCTTAACGTATGCCAATCCCATTTGCGAATTAATTACACTTTAACACGTTTCTCAACCAGAAAATTCGCGCATTTACCTCATTAAGTTACCATTTACCATCATTTGCGGCACCACCGTAATTCATTTTTTTATTATAATTCACAAAAATGATGTAAAATCTCACTTACATTCATAGATAATTATTAACATCACATTATTGATTCAGATTTACATCTACTAGATGTGAATCTAACATGCATTTAAAACTGAAGCTAATTAACGTATTTATTTATTTATCTTTGCTGTATATCATCATATCATCATAATGATGATGATACACAAATTAAATTAGTATAACAAAATCAGTTACAAAGTATGTATATCAATTGGCGTATTTGGTAGTTAAAGTCGTATACAAAATCTAAAATTATGTAAAATAAAAATAATTCTATCAACTCTCTTAGTTTGGACCTAACTGAAGCTAAAAAACCAGTCAAAATATCAATATCTTTCTTAAAATTTGCGAATCATTCTTTTATCAATACAGTGCACCGTTCTCTCAAGCACTCATATGTTATAAATTATACTTTTTGTATAATCTGTGTGCTTAGCTTTCTCTTTAAATATTTCTAATAAAGCTCTGCTATACCAAACAGAATACAGTTCGACGCGTGGTTTAGTAACCGGTGTATGACGTTCAAGAATTGGCTTTATTATGTCGTAAAATAGGACCACCATTCAGTTAACACCATCACTATCCTTCCACTCTTCAGACCATTTAATCTTTGATAATTCCACATTCATATCATAACACATGTAACAATTTAAGTTTTTTTTGCACCAGAGGATTACTACTTTGATTTCTTGTTTGTTACTTGATTCATGTTAGAAACGTTCAATTTTAATCAATTGTAACTTTAATTTTAAACTTGTGTCACTACATTCAGTTTAAACGTAATAATGAAAGCACAAATACAAGAAGATTTGTCGTTAAATTGACTGTATGCATATTTAATACAAATCTTGCATAATCTATTTAATATAAATTTAGGAAACGGCTCCTACGTTTGTCATGAAATTTAGGTTCGGTTATCCATGTGTGCTATATAGGTGTATTTATACTTAACTACGGGGAAGCCAAAAGGAAGGAATAATTGAGCAGTCTATGTAAATACAAACCTATACCACCATAGCGTCTATTCTGAACGATTTTAATGGATGAGGTGTGAAAGAATTTATGGATTTGTAACAATGACTTGCCCGGGGGACAGAGCATATATACATGTTCCTAAAACTTTTGACGTAGTTGGGTTATATTTCAAACTTCTTCTTGACTATATATATAGACTTTACAAAAAGAGAGAAGTAGATAAAAACTACTATCTACTTGTAAAACTTGGTATGTTAGATATGAAGGAAGTTCTAGCATTATCCTTTTAAAAAAACTTATGTGATACAGACATTTCAATGTACTATATTATACTGTAACTAGCTTTTGCACGCGGCTTCGCTCACGCAGACTTTCATCCCCTGATTTACCCCCTTAGAGGTGGAATTTCCAAAATTCCTTCCTTAGTGCTCACTTAAGTTATATAAAGAACCTACATGCAAAATTTCAGGATTCTAGGTTCAGCGGTTTGGGCTGTGCGTTGATATCTGGGTATATCAGTCAGTCAGTCTCCTCCCTCTTATATATATAAAGAGTCCAATACTGTATATTTGAAGTTGTTTCATGTGGGATTTGAACACACCGAACAACTACTTTTGGGCTTTTAACCGACTTCAAAAAAAGGAGGAGGTTTCTCAGTTCGATCGTAGTTTTTTTTATGTGTGTTCACGGCTAGCTTCGTCGTTTATGAACCGATTTTTAAGATTCTTTTTTTAATGGAAAGGAGACATCCCAACGGTGGTACTATGATAAGGACACTAAGATCTGATGATGGCATCTAAGAGAAATCGAGTCAAACCTTGAAGTTGGTTTTATTTTTGTTAAAATTTTACTTGTTTTAAAATATTAAGAAAAATAATCATGAAGTCAATTTATGTACACAGAGAATCTAGTATGATTTTATTTCACAGTAACACGACCGCGTTCGACGTTGCAATTGACACTCATTAAGATCTTCTCTAGTCGCAACGCAGATACTGTCGCCATCGAGTTCATGTTTAAATAAAACGAAATTACATTAGGCCCTCATTAATAAATAAACGTGTACTACTTGTCAAAAAACACTAAGTTAGTCACGCAAAAGACCGCTTCTGTTAAGAACTGTACAATAACCAGAAAAATAATAGCTTTTTTTCTCAAAACAATTAAATTAAACGAAAAAAAAGTCTTTGTGTCATTCCTAAGAAATTCAAAACAAGAACACAATACAGGCAAAACTGTTTTAATTATGAGCATGTTAACATAAAACAAATTAACTTTTGTCAAGTGTCGTATATAACTAAAGATTTGGAATTTTTATTTGAACAAAATAAAACAATATTACACGATCATTTGAAATATACTAGTGGTCGTCTGGGTTGAAAATCAACCAGAATTCATAAATTTTTATTATTAATTTTTATCCGATATCAAAAAATGAAGGAGTTTTCTCAATTCGACCGTTTTTTAAATGTGTTCGCGGTAGAGTTCATCGTTTATGAACCGAATGTGATAATTACTTTATGGTTTTTTGCACTCCTATTCCATATAAACCAAATAGAGCCTTTCATACTTCTCCGTTTTTATAATTTTAGAAAAAGGGGTATAAAGTTTTTACTTCACGTATTAATATATATATGTAGATGTTATATATTATTTGACTGCAATGAAATAGTAGTTTTACTACTACGCTGAGTGTGCTTGGTTTCAACTCTACATGGAGAAAACTTTACGTGATTCACAAATTGTTATTCTGAGTCAAAGTGTTGTTTGTGTGTTTGTGTCCGTTTCAAATATGTTTGTAAAATCTCCCGCGAAACCGGAGTATTTCCAGAATGCGAGTTGTCTTTTAAAAATAAATATTTAAAAGACAAGCTAATGCTTGCTGGTAGATTAATGATACTAAAGGCTACATTTACAGAGAGGATAATTAATTAAAGCTCTGAGAACTCGCATTCAATCTAGCTAAATCATCGTCTTCGTAATCATATTTCGTATACTTTCATTTATAAATTTTACATGAAAATTGATTGCATCTTTTAAGGAGACATATTATCTGCAAATCTAAAGGAGCACTTGTTTTAATTGTTTTTTGTGCGATAAACGCGTCGCGTCGCAATTTTCAAAGAGATAATAGTCACTTATTTGTACCTATTTTATACGTACCCAATATATTTTTTTTGATGTGAGATGATATCTGGTGGCTCCGAAATCTGTTGTAAAATTGGTTAAGGCAAGCGCTGATTGTGTGTTATTGTGAATTAAATAATAGAAAACTGTCATGACTTATGAATCAAGAGTCACTTATGAGTGACTCTTGACACAAGTCATATGACTCAACGCTTTGCTGCACGAATTCGCATCGTAGCAATTCGCATCGCAAGTTCCTACGATGCGGCATCGCATCGCATCGTAGTTATGTGTGGGAGCCCTTATATACAGGATTTTTCAATAACTTTTATTTTGAACTGGTGAACGTTTAATTGATATTTATTCAATGCGTTCTCACCAAGTTATAAATGACATGCCTATGAGAGCCCTTTAATTTTCAATCCCTGCCACAAATAAGTTGGAATTATTAGTTTCTATATTGCAAATAAGCTACTCATAACTTTCTAATTACGTTTTGATGTAGTCTTTATTCCGATGAAGTTTAACTGAATGGACACTACCTAGATCTTTCTATATCGCTATAATTTTGTATAAAACAAGTGTCCCCACCTTAAATAACCAAATGTGGCCGAGTTTAAGTTTCATGAACATTAAATTACACCGGACTAACTATTACTACTAACTAAATCTTTTAAATCCGTGACTATTTTGCGGAAATCAATACTGTTCACGCATACAAGTGGTATTTGTGGTCTGACAACACTACTTGCTCGTCACCAATCGGACCACGAAGGTGGCGTGATGTACCATTGTTTTCATTGGTCAACATGTTGTTCCCTACCTCCCTACTTTCCTCGAATCATGTAAAAAATATATCATTCGCAATACAGACTTCAACTTACCTTTCGAAAGAACACTTGTTTCATTTATCACCATTAAAACGCAAATTCAGTTCAGCACACGGGCTACCAATATACGAAATTCAAGTACCGACAGAAGCCGGTACAAATACCTATAAAGTATTTGCAATAAAAAAAAGTGATTGCGTTTTTATATAGCTCAAGAACTTTTACGAAAAAACCCAGATTTTTTCAAATGCATGAATAATCTTTTATTCCTCTACTCAATGTCACTCACGTAACGAAGTCGGATCTAACGATGATGCCTCGATCTTCAAAATTTTTATTTATACATGTAACATACCACATTCGACAGTCATAAAAATAGAATATTATCTACAACTACAAATAAATAAAATTGAAGTGTCTGTTTCTTATTTCAAATTAACAGATTTTCACTAAATACAAATGAAACTAGATACATAAAATACTTTTTTTTTTGGCTGTGTCTATTTGTATGTTTGTCTGTCTGTTTGTTCCGGCTAATCTCTGGAACGGCTGGACATATTTTGATAAGACTTTTATTGATAGGTAACTGATGACATAGGGAGTAACTAAGTACTTTTTAACCGACTTAAAAAAAAGAGGTTCTCAATTTGATCGTATTAAGATATGTTTTTTTGATGTGTGTTCGCGGATAACTTCGACGTTTATGAACCGATTTTGATGATTCTTTTTTTAATGGAAAGGTGAAATCCCAACGGTCGTACTATTATAGAGATACTAAGATCCGATGATGGCATCCAAGAGAACTCTATCAATTTGGTCGTTCTTGAAGTCGGTTTGTATTTTGTTAAAATTTTACTGGTTTAAACTATCTTTGCCCTACGGCGTTGCCCGCGGTTGCTGTCGTACCGCACGGGTAACACCGAGGGGCTTAGCTTGTTATACAATTAAACTGTCTAAAGAAATAGAGACAGACAGTTTCTTACAGACTGTGGCGTCTCAAACTAAAAAAACAATAAAAGCGTTAAGTTAGATTAAGTGGAGTTTTCTTGAATTGGAGCTGCACGAGTGGGAAGTACTTTTATCTAAAGCCAACAGCAATTTTCTTGGAGTAATAGAGTATTCTTATATATCATCTGCGAGTTCTAAAGTATGACAAACTTATTATAGACAACTGTAGTAAAAGATTTTTAAAATATCAGACAAAAAACAATGCCTTCTAGTCTCCAGCTAAACAGAGCTTGTATTATGGGTACTAGATAGCTGGGTATAAATGTATTTATACTGTTTTTACCCGACTACGGTAAAGCCAAAGGAGTTATGATTTTGACAGGCTATGTATGTATGTATGTATGTTCATTTGTTCCCTCATAGCTCCTTAACTACTTATTAGAACTGGACAAATGAGGTATCGTCGGAAGCGTCTTGATCGTTTGCTGGTTATAGGCTATATGACGTGTCACTGTCACACTCACTGAATCTAATGTGGCGCCCTCAAGCCGACATAAAGTGCCGTATTAAAAAATAAATTCGAGATAAATATGCCGTGTTTGGTATCATTGGAAAGGGCGTTACTTTTACATTTAAAATATATATATGTTATTAGTATTTGTTCGTGACTTTATCCGTATTTATTCGATAAATGTGACATTTCTATGGTAAGCTTGTTTGTTCCCTCATTCTTTCTAAACTACTAGTCAGAATAAGACAAATGAGGTATCGTTAGAAGTGTCTTGATTGTCTGCTGTTTATAGATTAGATGACGTGTCGCTGAATCGAATGTGGCACCCTCTAACCGAAATGAAGTACTGTATTAAAAACAAAATTTGCGATAAATATGCCGTTTTTAGTATCACATGAAAGGGCGTTACTCAAAAAAAAAAAATTTTAGCGTTTGTTCGTGACTTTATCCGTAATTATTCGATAAGTTTGATATTTTAAACATAAAAACATTTTAAATAAAAAAAAAGTTAAAACTAAAACCCAACTACGACAAAAAACGACCCTGAAAAAGTATGAAACAAGTTTCAAAAGCCGTAGTTAGGCATTGTTAAAGTGTTATGGACTATAGAAAGTTTATAATACTTTAACAAAGCGTGACTACGGCTTTTGAAACTTGTTTCATACTTTTTCAGGGTCGTTTTTTGTCGTAGTTCGGTTTTAGTTCTTACTTTTTTTTTTATTTGTAAATACGTACATAGAATACACTTAAACTCCGAAACAAATATTTGCAGATTATACAAACGGTTTGTGCGACCCGGAAATCGAATCCTAGACCTCAATCACAGCAGACGCTAACGCTATCACTGCGCCACCAGCTATTTGAAAACAAAAACACTTGAAATACACCATCACAACCACTGCTAGATATACGAGTATGCTTCTCCAATCGCAAGCCTTTTTGTTCGATCGGTTTTTCGTATTCAACTTCTCACAGTCATCAAGCGTAGATCATCGCTTTATCTGGTTTATGGACGTTCTATATTACGTTTGACGAAGCCCGGTCCTCGCTCTATAACTCATAGTTAGCCTCATTTTAATTTCTACAACTATGCTGGTCGGAGTATCACAAATACTTCGCTTAGTACGAGAACAACCAGCTTTCACTTTCTTGTACTCGATTTTAAATAACTTATCTTCACCAAACTATTTAACTACAGCAGAAACCTTCGGTCCTCCAATAAGCGCCTTCTTGGCTGTCCCTCCCATACGTTTGAGTTATGGGCCTACGATATTTTACATCGGATTTCTGTGAGGCCGTGGTATCACTCCGGTCGAGCCGGCCAATTCATGCCGAAGTTGTGTGTACAGTATGTATTAGTTCTTGTATGTATGATTAGCTTTTATATATTATTTGTATTTGACGTATTGCCGATATATATATGATTTTAATACATTTTTTACAAATTGCACTTACTTCTTGAATTATCTGCATCACCTGATGGCTGATTGGTGGAGAATGCCTTAGGCATTAAGTCCGCCAACGCCCCTAAAGTGTATGATGTATTAAATAAATACCTACATGCCAATCTATGAATTTGTCTGATAAACCCGAGAATATCCTTTTATTACCATTTCTGGTCACCTCGAAATATAAAATAGTGGGAATAGTGGGAGTCGTTTCAATACCGACGTGAGACCTTTGCATAATCTTTCAGCATGATTGGATATGTTAAATCGGGCTCCTTCTCTGAAGCTAAGGCGACCTCTGTGTGCTGTCGTAGCGGTAATAATATAACCTTATATGGTTTTATACAGGTTTATTTTCAAAGATTATAACTGACATTCACTATCCAAAGA
This sequence comes from Spilosoma lubricipeda, assembly GCA_905220595.1. NCBI lineage: Eukaryota > Metazoa > Arthropoda > Insecta > Lepidoptera > Erebidae > Spilosoma > Spilosoma lubricipeda. The sequence continues at coordinate 7,994,765 of HG992295.1, forward strand.
GAAAAGGTCCCTGTGATATTTAATACTTTAATAGTACTTCCATATTTAATTTAATTTTTATTTTAAATAATTCTTGAAAAATCTTCTAACAGTAGAGTATCAGTTTTGTATAGTCACGAAATGAAATACTTATTACTAAATCACTTTATTTTTCTTTTTTTTCTTTTAGCTAATGAACTGCACTGTTAAGTAAACCACTAAATCCAAAAAGCTAAACAAATTTTAAGTTAAAGTCTATGGTTTTAAATACGTGTCGTCCATTTGCAAGAGGTTAATTTTTACTCGTTGCTTTTCCTTTTAGACGTAATTTTCTTCAAAAATCCCTAGTACATTCTATCAGTTCATCAACAACCTTTAACAGTTCACAGCTGGGTATCACCTCTCCTTAGGAAGGATATTTTGGCCTGAAATACCACGTTGACCAGACGGGTTGATTATAGCGTGTGTTTCAAGTATTCCTTCTCTTTGTAGTGATGTTGCCCTACCTGCAGACTTTGCTTCCTAAAAGTTATCAGATAGTTTGATCCGGTTGGCTTTTGGCTTGTTTGTCGGCCGATACTGAATCGTTATAATGTGGCCACTCCCATACATCATACTGATTAAGAAACCAACCAAACATTCGGCCGATTTAAAAGTTCACAGGATTAGCAAACTGAAGTGGCATATTTGCCGCAGAACCGATAACCGTTGGGGTAAACGTGTTTTACAGTGAAGCGCTCAGTTGTGGACTGCCAACCAACAAAGCGGCAGGGATCAGTTTGAATAATTCTTCGGAGCACTCCCCATAGTAAATGCGGTAGATGATGCACAGCGAAGCCACACGTAGCGCCAGAGAGTCTAGCCGAATTGAAAGTTCTTGGTAATCAACGATTCGAGTCGCTCTCCGTTGAATGAGGTCCAGAGGGAGGAGCTGGTATTGGGGTGCCCCCGCCCAAAGATGAGGACAGTATTCCATGTGAGGCCGAACCTACGCCTTGTAAAGCAACAGGCAGTGGGCCGGAGTGAAATACTGTCTCGATCTGTTGAAGACGCCAAGCTTCTTTTAGGCCAATTTGGCCTTATTCTCCAAATGTTCACGAAACTGGACTTCGCTCGATATGTCGACACCAAGTATTCCAATATTGGTTAAGACATATAGGGGAGTGTCTTCAAAACGTGGAAACACGATCCACGGCATGTTTTTAGTTTAGTTTCACAGTGGACTGCGATAGGTTGATGATAATGATGTTGTCATGAATAATATGGATATGTATGTATTTACATTAAAATACATTCATATTATACATAGAAAAGGTTTAAGAAATATTCATGTATTTATATCAGTTGTCTAGTAGATCTACTTCGAGTACAAACTCTGCTTAGTTTGGGACAAAATTTTGTTGTGTTAGAAGCCCGAAATATTATTATTAAAATTATTCCATCGACCTTATATTGTTTTTACTATGTTTCAAATAATCTGAAGTTGTTCAAAGAGTTATTGGTATTCAACGCCTACACACAATTACTGTTTCGAAGCGTTACAAGTTATACATAACAACTAAAACTTGTAACGCTTGCTTAACTTAAACAACTGTAGCACCCACTCATTTGAAACTATGACTTAGTTTACTTTTAAAAATTAAAATTATATAACTTTTTTTCGTCGTATATTTTAACTTTTATTGCATTTTTTTTTAATATTTTATAATCGAATCCACATACCCTGTTACATATTGCCTCAGCTTGGTAGGCTATTATTTTTCAATTTAGACCTGACATTCAAATTAATGAATCTGTGGTTGTCCAAAGAAAAACAAATCAAACACTAACAAAGCAAAATTTGAGAGAAGCATTTAAATTTAGAACTTCATGTCGGTTAGAAAGTTATTGTAAATTCAAATTCCTACAAACAGATCGGTTTGAAAGGTCCTCTTACAAAATTAAATGGGTAGGGGTATTTGAATTTTACGTCAATGAAAAGCCACGGGACCGATTGCAAAAGTAGCTAAAGGCGAATGTTTCTCGGAATTGCTATTAGTCTTGCAGGCGCCGCCGACTCTTATCGATTTTATCGTTTCCAACAAACCGCTAATCTTTTTGAATAATACTTTTCCAATAAAATATTTTCGATAAGTAGTGCCACTTTAAGTTTGGATCACTATACATAAATCTAAGTTACGCTTTTCCCATCCATAAATTATGCACTAACATAAAATTCATTTCAATCACTACTTTCAGTCGAAAGACTCTGCACAATAACCGGTCCTGTGCTGCTCTTATCCTTATCTTATCTCCTTGTGTCATTATCTTCAATTCTAATGGTCGTGACCCCTATATGGAGCCATTATACGAGTGATAGCTCGCCACCTGTTTCAATCTTGAGCAGTGTGTGTGTGACAGCATCGATCGTAGTACCGAGACGTGAGAGTAAAGCACATTTGGTCGGCCCAGGCCAACTGGCCGTTGAGCTCTTATGTAATACGAATAATTATTATTTACTATACCATATATTATATGCATATTAATGCCCAAATCCTCCGTAAAAGAGCTCCGTGAGCGATAATACCTTATATTTATTGTAATATATATTATAAAAATAATATGATAAGATTAAATATATTGTAACTCATCTTTTTATTTGTGGTAAGGTTAAATAAAAATAAATTATTTCACGCGTGAAGTATTTCCATAAATAAATCCATAATATACCTTATCAAATCCTAATTTCTCAAAAATCATGGCCCATTCTAACCTGAAAAGCTATTGAGCTAATAATCTGATATGCCCAAATAAAGTACAGTACAGATCGTGGACAAAACTGATCAAAGAGAAATATATATAAATAAAAAGCATTGTGTGGATTTTGTTGTTCTTTTATGTCCAGAATGATTCTCGTTGAAAGCTTAAGGAAAGCTATTTAGAAAATAGTTTCTTTGTCATCCAATGTCTTCATCATCAAAAGTTAACAGAAACTAGTACAAAGTTAATGATGATTGCTACCCAAAATATAATAAGAAAGAGGAAAAAGAGATATATTATACTAAATATTTTTCTAAATTTCGAAATCAACCTTTCTTTGTTATGTACTTATTTATTAAAAACATAACAATACCCACATAAATTTAAGACCGCAGAACGGACTCGGTCTGATCTAAACTAATATCATAAATGGTTATTATGAATGGTAAAATATCTATCTATATAGAGAAGAAGAAGAAACACTTAGATAAACTGATGCATGGTCTCAATAAAAAATAGTAAAAAGTAAAAACAATAAATTAAGCGCGAAAACCAAACTAAAAGTAACACAACCAACAAGTAAAATTTTATCAAAAAGTAAAACCGACTTCAAGGTTTGACTCGATTTCTCTTGGATGCCTTCATCAGATCTTAGTGTCCTTATCATGGTACCACCGCTGGGATGTCTCCTTTCCATTAAAAAAAGAATCATCAAAATCTTGAGAATCTTGAGTCGCATTAAAAAACCTCCTCCTTTTTTTGAGATCGGTTAGAAAGTAGTTAAAATTAAAAACCGTTGTAAAATGTACTATTAGTCTTCACAAAAATAATAAGGCTCGAAAAAATATGTTACCACTTTGCCAAATGTCACGCTATGTAAAATTAAACAAAGAAAAACATCAACCTATTAATTTACATGAATAAAAGCTGTAAAAACTCTTAACGCTAAGTACTTCAGCACACATTTACCTACATAAATACTGGGCAAGTATGTTTGCACAGGCTCTGTGTAAGACCCGCAAATAGATCCCCAGACAGCCTTTAGATCCTCTGTTCTTTACAATATTTGCACAAGTACAAAACGTCACCGTTTTGTCAAAGTGTTCAGACCTTGTAAAGAGATGTCAGGACAACTTAAATAATATAAATTTAAGTTGGCATACTTTATATTTTCATTTGTACAAACCAAAGAGAACCGAAGAGGTGTTATAGTTATGCATTCACTTTACGCTTAATCTATACAAATAAATAAAATTGGAGTATCTGTTTGTTATATTAAAATAACCATACGGGGTTCAGCTAGTTAAACACACACAAATGATGTTTTTCTAGGATTTTAAAGTTCGTTAAGACGTTGGAGATGGCGGCTAAAAAGAAGACGGATGGTGTAAATGAGTTTTAAGCATAGTAACGAGTAATAAAAGAATTGCTCAATAAATAAACAAACTATGAAGTTGGAAATAGAAAATATATAAAGTACATAGACAAATAGTAACAATGACAGATCTTCATTGAAAAAAAAGTAGAATATTTTAGTTTCTTATCGTCTCTAAAATATTTTTTAGAAGTTGTGAACATTAACATTTCTTATTAAGCGACTTCAAAAAAAGGAAGAGGTTTCTCAATTCAACCGTATATATATATATATATATATATATATATATATACATAAATATATGTGTGTTCGGGGATAACTTCGTCGTTTATGGACCGATTTTGATGATTCTTTTTTTAATGGAAAGGAGATGTCCCAACGGTGGTACCATGATAAGGAAATTAATATCTGATGATGGCATCCAAGAGAAATCGTGTCGAACCTTGAAGTCAGTTTTATTTTTGTTAAAATTGTATTTGTTTTTGTTTCGCACTTAATATTATTAACTATTGGTATTATAGAAGTTACTAATTATGCTGTACAATACTCAATGGAAACTTTTAAAAAGGTAAGGAACGTTGCTTTTTATTTCACGCCGAGGTTATCACTATGGAAGTATGAGTGTATGTCTGTAGAATACAAAGGGATCATACATAAGGCAAGGTGATCATATCTAGGTTAAACGAAGCAAGGTCTATTGTTAGGAAATAGTTTAGGTCGTCTTCGCTGTATGATATCAAAGTACATGTAATACCATTAAACGATCAATTCTTGTATGTATATAATCTGAATCTCGGAAATGGCTGTAACCTTTTTCATTGAAAAATAGTATGCAAGGGGTTTCGAGGGCGGTATATCGATTTAGCTAGGATTCATTTTTTTAAATTTACCAAAAGAAATCATCAAGCCATCCAGGTACTATTAATAATTATCATCTTCCTAGCCTTCATTATTCCCAAGATTTGGGGTCGGCTACTAGTTCGACAGGTTTTACCTAAATACCAGTTTTTACACGGAGACTGACATTCAGGATCCGCCACCCTGAGGGTGAACTGAATTCGAAGGATGATCTAGTTGTAAGTATATTTGAGGGCACTGACTTCCCAATCACGATTGCCTTAAAGGTCCGACGCTGCGATACCCAAGCAGGGCAAATCGCCAGCGTGTGCTGGGCTGAGTCCCCACTGTAGTCGTAGTGGTGGCAGGCGGGACTCAATTCCCTCCTGGCGACCGAGTGCAGGTTCTTCCCGAAGCAACCGTACCCGGAAAGCACCTGCGTCAGTCGGAAAGGATCCCGTGCTGCCGCACTGCCCACTCGAGGATGACCGACTGGAGAGCAAAGCCAGCGCTTAGAGACTCCAGTCAGAAAGACCAATGAGATGCTAAGGTAAACAGATAGCTGATAAGCATACATATTTTAAAATACTTGGTCGTAATAAATAATTCATATAACCAGACTTAGAAGAAATGACATGCTCGTCACAGAATATTTTATCCTGGATGGGAATCGTACTCCCGACCTCCAGCGAAGTCGTCAGACCCCTAAGGTGTCCACGGCCTTTCATTGGCCGTATTAAAACATGGTCTATTGTGTCACCGGCCAGCCACTGGCCGGTCACTGGCCGGGAGTCGGGAATTATTAATAATAATAATGGAATTATCCCACAAACCACGTGACACTCAAGCTATGCTTATGTCAAAGTGACGTGACACCTAAGGGATTAACGGAAATAATAATAGTTGACAGCCAGTCAGTCGTGTATAGTAACAGTATGTGGAATTCATTATCGAAACTTTTATCGTTACGACAATATTTATAACCATACATTCTAATGTTTGAGAAGGGAAGTTGACCAATAATTTATTGCAAAAAGTTCGAGTGTAATGTCAATGTTCGTGAAATTGAACATCAACACTCAGAACAGCGCATGTGCAAGCTTATAACGTTTGTGAAGCTCGCTGTAAATTTCGATTGAATGATTTTCAATCGAACGCAGAGACATCCAATAGAATAGGTTTATTTTAGCTCTGTATTACATCGACTCTGGAAAACACAAATGCTGTAACCCTTGAAATATCGAAAATACATTTTTTACACCGTTAGAATCAGAAAAAAAAATTACGTCTAGTGCACCGACTCTCGTCGCTCTAGGACGAAAAAAAAGTTGCGCACAGCGTAAAATTCTGATGTTTTTTTTAAATTCTCAGACTTTAAATTGCTGTAATCCACCTTAAAACTAGTGTTTTTTGAGTGAAGATACTTACACGCTTTGATCGATCATAATCTTCAGTATGACCACGGTTACTACGTTTATGCGGTATAACATTTTTAGACACACTTAAAAAAACTTTTTAAAATACTTTATTTTCATTTTCTACTATAGTTACAACATTTTATTGACATTTGAGTATAGTCTGTTCCATTGGGCATAGAATTTTCTTTTGTTAAAATTAAAAATTGTATCTGTTAACAACATTTTAAAGCAGAGAGAATGATAATTACGACTTTGCCAAAAAACATGACAAAATGAATTTTCCATACTTTGTTTAATATGGTTACAGTGTTTTCAAGATCTCCAAAAAAAGAACGCGCATGAGAAAATATTTGCTGTAACCCATATTAAATCTCGTCCAGGGAACTTAAGACGAAACAGGTAGTGACCATATTATAGCTTGGCAAAAACTGCACAACATTGCTAAAAACTCCATGTAGGTGTAACCGTTTATGAATTATGTCTTTTTTTCTAACATTTTAAAAGTTTTTAGCTCTAGTGTAAAGTTCATACATTCAGGGTTACAGCGATTATGCTTTCCAGCGTTGACATATTTAACAGTGGTCTAGCATGCATTTCAACACATCGTCTTGTTTTACTGAGCTAGATAACACGCGATACAATTTACAGCACAGAAGAGGATTAGGGGGCTGAATTAAGCAGAAGTCATGTTAGTTATATCTCATCTGCTTATCACAAACGTTAACTAAAACTAACAAAATATGGGAATGACGTCATTAAACGCTAATTCACGTGGTAGAAACAAAATGTCAGCCAATAATATGAGTTTATTTCTCTTCTATATAACATTCTGTTCGATCCTTTTACTCCACGTTACCTTAAAATGCGGTTTACCTTTCTACACGACTCACACTCCAAATTATTAAGATGGTCAGAAAATCTGAAAATAAAAATGCCTGGTCACTCTACCAAATTCCTCGACCAGTCGTTTTCAGTCCAAGCGGTACGCTTGCACAAAGAGGTATGAAACGAAATATTTAACTTGAACTTGTTCGATGCAGAATCTTAAAAGACACATGCTCATGTGAAAGCCCATTTGAAAAAAAACTGGCCAAGTGCGAGTTGGACTCACGCACCGAGTGTTCCTGTATAAACCTGTAGGTACATTACATGAAAAAGTTATGCTTTTCGCAATTTTCCCTTATCTATGCTATAAGATATTGCTTCGTACCAAATTTCAAAATTCTTAGTTCACGGGAAGTATATTTTGATTTTTTCACAGCTCTATGGGACAGTAAACCTGAGTATTTGATACGAATTTCAGCTTGATACACCCACGCGTTCCTAAGAAAAAAGATCTTGACAGACAGACGGACAACAAAGTGATCCTATAAGTCTATATATATATGTAAGTCTTCCGTATATATAAGTCTTCCGCTTCCTTTTGATGTGCGGAACCCTAAAAACCTTAGGTTCGCTAGCTCTGACCATTAATGATGTACATAAAAGGTCAAATATGAATAGGTAAATATATTATTTATTTATTATTTATTTATTTTGCTTACCGTCATATGCCAAGGAATCGTTTTGGAGAATTATAATATCGGCCTGATGCTACTTATAACTTTTCATTTTATAGTTTTGTTGTTTTCCCTTATTATCTATTAAAGTACTGTGTATAAAAATCATCAAATAATCACATTATATTCAGGTTAAATTGTGTAAGTGTTATTTGTTAATAAAATATATAGACTGAATGACAGTTGCGCACTGCAACTATGTATTTAAAGAGGTTTTACCGAAAAAAAATGATTGACGTGAGCTTGTGGCATTCACAGTTTTTAAGATGTTATATTTAATTGGCAGAACAAACTCCACCGAAATACTATTTATAATGGTACAATATGTTCTTAGAGACCAAAAGGATTACAATGACGTACAATAGTTTCCTTTTGAAAACTGCCTTTTGTCGTTGGGAAAAAAACATCTAATAAACTATTTTCATTTCATCACAATACACATTTTGAGCAAACGTACGTACACCTTTGATATCTAGGGGTTCTTTGAACTCCAATTTATTTAATCTCCAGCAATTACTTAAACCTGATGATGTTTCAACTGTATTTCTATGAATACCAAAAAATCCATACAAACAAAGTCAACAATCAAGATTCTCAATTAATATAATTAATGTATCTATGTTGCAGGGACGGCGCAATAACCTCAAATGAATTAGGAACACCCGACAGCACTAATATGTAATAAGCTGACTCTTTGAAGTATCTATTTAACAGTATTAATTACTAAATAACATTGTACCTTCATATTTAAACGATATATTACTAGATTTACATGTAAATAAAAAAAAAACTTATTTAGCTACATTTAGATAAATGAGACTGAAAAGGTTAACTTTTTAAAAGCACTAGGTACAAGGAAACGGTACTGTAAACACGAATCATATTTAAAAAATATTCTCCGTTTTGTGGAACATTATTTAGTTTCCAAGGAGCAGAAAAAGTAAGAAAAAAGGGTATTTTTTTTATTTAGCAAAGAGAAAATCTGCGATTCGCGTAAGGTCGCAAGATTACTTTTATAAATCGACTGCTTTAGCGTTCCTTTGTTTCTAGAACTCATTATTGCAATCGTTGTCTGTTTGGCTGGTTGGAATCCGAACAGTTGAAGCTATCAACTTCAAATGGATGTTTATTCTCACAGGATGTTTGAGAGTTGACATCGACACTGACGAGGGACGTGCACTTGCATTTATTACGAAGTTACTATGTCTTTCTTTGGCTTAGTCCTGAAAGCGTCATAGACAGACAGAGTTACTTTTGAAATTTCAGATTCGTAAAAAAAATATTACCAAGAATATAATTTAGTTGAGAAATTTATCAAGTGCATACTTCTTTTCTCCAATATGTTATCCTCTTTTTACGTTACTTAGCTTAAACAATACTAAATGCTGTTACAGAGACCATCAATATCCATCAGGCTGTGAAATCTAGACGAATCCTGTATAAATATTAAACCCTGATTACACCAAATCCACGTTACGATTGAAAATGCCCGAACGTTTTTATTTTATTGTACATCAACAGACACAGATAATAACTAATAACAAGTTTACCCGATCAAGCAAATACTATGTACCAGCTTTTGAATGAAGTAAGTCTAGAATGTTTCTCATTACATATATACTGAGAAGAAGATTCCAGACAGACGTCATTTTAGGAAAGATGAAATTTTAAGGATCGGTAATCGCTGTTAAAACCTGTCTGTCTATTGGTCTGTCTGTCTGTTTGTTTGTTCCGGCTAATCTCTGGAACGGCTGGACCGAATATAACGGTAGAAAGATAGCTGATGATATAGGGAGTAACTTAGGCTCCTTTTTTATACTAGCCTCGCCCCGCGGTGTTACCCGCGGTGCGACAGTAACCGTTATATATATCATTAAGTATAATATTATTAAATGTTTTCCAATGAGCCAGACTAATATGACGGGGCGCACTTCCTCCCAAACTCGTATTAAGTTTATTAGAACTAACGCCTCTGCTACATTCACGGCAGATATACGCGTTATGTGTATTACTATTTAAGTAAGCATAGGCGTTTATACTTCTCAACAGTATAGACCAAAAACTAACAACGTGACACGCGCAACCAGACAAATCTGGTTCATAGGAAAATGTTTAAAAATAGTTCTCAGTTAGTATGTTGTTAGTTTCTGAACTTTTTTCGTTTTGTATGTTTCCAAACAACAAACAAATCATGTGATACGGTGATATCATGTAATGTACAGTCTTATTTTTTATTTTTTTTTAATTAAATTTTTTTTTTTTTTTACTAAAAGACATATTTAAACTTACATATCACCAAGGTTTGAAGAAAAACAGTAAACATTTTTTTTGTTTGAATAGATATGGTAAACGTTGTCAGCCGTACTAGTAAAAACTGTGTGACGGCTTTCAGCGCCTTCCTTACATTCTAAGTAATAAAGTGAAGATTGTGCTGTTTTAACAAAAAACGCCTAGCACAAGTTACAACAATTATAATTAATGCTGTGACTGTAAGATGTATTACAATTAAATAACTAAAAAAAAAAAATTAAGATGAAAATTTAAAATTAAATCAACATATATGTATGGTGTGTGTGTGTGTGTGTATCCCACATACGTGTGTGTGTGTGTGTGTGTGTGTGTGTGTGTGTGTGTGTGTGTGTGTGTGTGTGTGTGTGTGTGTGTGTGTGTGTGTGTGTGTGTGTGTGTGTCTGCAAGTACGTAGTGTATATGCAAGTGAGCATTAATACCTTTGTCTAAATGTTACATGCCTTAACTAAGTTTTCAGTTGACAAGTATGGTTGATCCCGAAGCCACTGTTTTAATTCATTTTTTGTTTGTTCATAATTTAAATTACAAATGTTTAAGTTATCGTTGACTCTATTATAAATACGTGCGCTGATGATGAAATATTGGCGTGCTGCTAGTGCTGTTCTATGACGTTCAGTGACGCATATGCGTGCATTTCTACGAAGGGTAGAAGGTGGTTTGCGTGACAAGGACACGTGTCTTCGAAGTATCACTCTAAAAACAAACAGTTGCCTAACTGTCAGTACTGAGCATTCTTTGTACAGGTCAGCAGTACTATACCATCGTGGTTTGTTAAACATGACCTTTAGAATTGCCCTCTGAGCACGCTCCAGCCTCAGCATGTTAGTTGATCCGATTCCTCCCAGGCAACAATACAATAAGATACAACTGATTGTACCAGAGCGTAGTACACAGTGATTAGAGTGTCACGGTCAGCACTATACTTTAATTTTTTAAATATTGGCATAAGCTTTCTTATTCGGGCAATGGTGGCGCTGACGTGTGTATGCCAACTCAACGTGCTGTCAAGCACTACACCCAAATATTTTATTTCCTCCGCATAGGCAATTCTATCGCAGGTGCATGTGACAGATTGTAGATCACAAGTATGAGCCCGCAGATAAAATGAGTCGTGAGGTGGAACAGTGGCCCGATGCAGGCGGAATAGTAAATACTTTGTTTTTTCTACATTAATAGTGAGTAAGTTGAGTAAAAGTGAGCTATTTTAACTTAACTGTTCCTATTAGACGGTTATTATATTATATAAATAAATATTTTGATCATCTATCACACAACGCCATCTAATCTGAAGCTAAGCAGTGCTTGTGTTATGGGTAATAGACAACTGATACAAATACATATACTTTTTTTTTGTAAATACATACATATTATACATAGAAAACACCCAAACTCCGAAACAAATATTCGAGAAGCCTTTCCTTTTTCATGGGATAGAGGGCAAACGAGCAGACGGATTGCCTGATGGTAAGCTATTACCGCCGCTCATCGACACCCGCAACGCAGAGGTGTTGTGTGAAGCCTTTTGAAACGGACTACGCTCTTTTCTTGAAAGGTCGGGCAGCAAACTTCATGTTAGTAGTTTCAAACTTTTTACCGAATCCTATTTATTTTGTCGAACCGAAACCGTATCTTTAGTTGTGGCTAGTTAAAATACAATGGTAATGTAAAAGGGAAAATTCGGCCTTCGAATTTATCCGTCACATTTGCAGATTTGGCAAAAAAATAATTTGGCTTGAAGCCAGTGAACCACGCATGCTTATATCGAGGACAGTAAATCTCTCGTCGACTTTATATACACGGCCTTCTCCACTATCTACTGTACTGATAAGATTATCCAATACCCACTAAAATATAATATTCTGTTGTTTTGATTATGCATCCTTAGTGGACTGGGTAATTCTAATATCTATAAATATAAAAAAATGAGTTCTGCATCTTTGCTGTTATTGATATCAATATTATATAATCTACTTCGAATATTGTTTTTTTCCTAATTTCTCATGAATGCAATCAAAATTCGGCACAGTAAAGCATGACAGGATACAATTAGTACATTTTATTTTTAGGTTTTGCAAGCACTTGTAAGCAAATCATAGGACGATCGGCGAATCGTTCCAAAATAAATAAATAAATAAATATTTCGGACATCTAAACACACAACGTCATCTAGTCCCAAGATAAGCAGAGCTTGTGTTATGGGGTACTAGATAACTGATACAAATACATATATACTTTTTTTTGTAAATACATACATATTATAGATAGAACACACCCAAACTCCGAAACAAATATTTGTAGATCATACAAACATTTGGTCCGACCCGGGAATCGAACCCGAGACCTCATGATCAGCAGTCGCTCACGCCAACCGCGAGACCAACGAGGCAGTCAAAATGTTATATTGTAAAACGCTATTTTAAATGTTAATTTAAAATAGCGGAACTTAGATTTTCCCGTACTCGTGCATGACAATATATGGGCCATTTCGGGTGACTCTTTATAGATTTATAGTTATGTGTGATCAGTGCCTTTTTCCCCATGCCTTTACTACGATAAAAGCAAAACTGTTACCTAGATAAAACCGGTCACTAACTTCGATTTGGGTATCTTGAAGTATCTTAAATATACACCTTATTTTTTATCCACAAATTAAACGGAGTGTTATTGTTATTTACACTCATCTTGTCACGTAAAATTTACTGGCGAATCGACAGTTTCCGTTTGCTTTTACTGTCGTCACAGGAAAACACAATTCTTATTGCATCGCTTTATTGTCTATCAGGTATGAAAACACTTTAAGGAATCAAGGTGTATATCTATTTTAAGTATTTAATTAATTATCTATGTCAATACATTCAAAAGATGCGGCCAATAAAGCCTTAAATGTTATCTGTATATACCGTAACAACAAAACCTCTATATCTATACTAATATATAAAGCTGAAGAGTTTGTTTGTTTGTTTATTTGTTTGAACACGCTAATCTCAGGAACTACTGGTCCGATTTGAAAAATTCTTTCAGTGTTAGATAGCCCATTTATCGAGGAAGGCTATAGGCTATATATCATCACGCTAAGACCAATAGGAGAGGGGCACCAATGCAAAATATTTCAAAAACGGGGGAAAATTATCACGTGACGGGCAATTAAAGCCGCAAACGAGGTTGCGTGGGTCTGCTAGTCACTAATAAAATGAATAAATTAAAAATTTATTTCATTAAAATTTTACTCACAACTGCAAATCAAAGGAGGTTTACTTAAATATCCTTTAATATTTTAGCGAGGTAATAATACTCAGTAGCAAACGCCTCTCGTGACAGGTTAGACAAAGACCGCACCGCTGCGATTAAAACCGTCATTCTTTAGAACGAGGTGAACAGCTAAAAAGCTACGAAATTAATTCCAACACTGACAGCATAAACCAATATTTTGCAGACAATCCAAAGCACCAGTTCGACCTTGGTTATTACTATGCCTATCTACGTACGTCTTGTAATATATTATAAATATGTATTATCAGTACATAACACAGTAAAAGAGAGTTTTGTGATATAAATCAAAACCATAAACCACCGACTCTTTATCCACTTTTTTTTTTGGTTCTGTGCGCAAATACCGAAAGCCTATGCCAACTCGTCTGGCAATCGTGATATAGCAGGCCAAAACATACTTTAAAAAAAAAACAGTGGAACATAGAACCCTCCTCCTTTTTGGAAGTCGGTTAAAAAGAGAGGCCTATGTATAGCAGTTGACTGTTAAAGGCTGTTGAAGAAAAAACCAAAACAGGTTGAAGGGCATGTTTATGATTGAATATTTTAAAAATTCAAAAAGTAAAGGTCATAAATCAAATGTACTCAGGCAACTCACACATTTGAAACGTTAAGTCAAACGTTGAATTGCTCATAAGTTTTATAGATAAGAATAGTACTTGGAAAGCTTCAAATTCAGATAATTTGACGTTATTATTTTCTAGTTTTTCCAATCACTTTTAATTTTCTTTATCATGTTCTACTACAATATGTTTCATTCTTTTGGATTGATATCCAATTTTAGTTTTCCCTATGCACGAGTAGAGAAAGATAGACAGGGTACCGCGATCCTCTCTCTCTCTTTGTAACCGTTGGACGTGTCCGCTAACTGTTAGCCGTATGTCTTCCCCTCTCTATTTAAAATAACTCTATGATTTCCATTCCCAAACTGGACACATTTTATTTGATCTTTATAAATAACTCGTTCCGTCTAAACGTTTTCAAAATAACATATTTTAAGGAGACAATCAGATATAACTTCATTACTTGCTAAACTGTTTAGAGGAGGTATACTTTAATTTATATCAATGCCAAGATCAAGATAAAAACAATCAGAAAATATGCTAAGGTTACAAAGGACGAAAAATAAACGGTAGGTACTATAAAAATATCAAATAAGTGATATTCTCTCGACTTGCTAAAACGGTTACCGTTTAAGAACACCTGCAGCGATGTGATACCCGATATTTTACCTTATTACATAAGCATTGAGTCGATCCTTGTAGAAACGAATAAAGATTCGTTTCTACAATTATTAAAATACTAATTCTTACAAATGTATACGGAATTGTGTTTGAGAAAAATGATGATCATAATCTTCAAGTTATAAAATTGATGTTTGAATACATTTATTGATTTTATTACAGTCATGAAATTTATACACGGTAAGACTGATCTGAGATTCAAATCTATACTAATATATAAAGCTGAAGAGTTTGTTTGAACACGCTAATCTCAGGAACCACTGGTCCGATTTGAAAAATAAATATATAGTTTTGGATAGTACATTTATCGAGGAAGGCTATATGCTATATGCTATATGTCATCACGCTCGGACCAATAGGAGCGGAGCAGCAATGAAAAACGTTTCGAAAACGGGGGAAAATTATCACTCTACGGGCAATAGGAGACGCAAACGAGGTTGCGTGGGTCGACTAGTATATAATATTTTAGTACCTATTCTAGATAAATTTGTATTGGTGGTGTCACAAGACATACATTTTACATTCATATATCACCTAAGTACATAAAATGTGCTATAGTTAATTCATGTGAATCAAAATGTAATTATTTAAGAAACTGTCATTCTATACTATCTTTTTTTTATGTTTTGCCCTGCCAGAATGACTCTACTCTGCCTGATGGAAAGCATAAGCAGAATCCAAGAGTGATGGTCACCATACTGCGAACGCAGACAATGCAACAATGCAGCATCGTGACCCACACCATGGCGGGCTAGTGATGCTTTCGCATCAATGGGCCTCCGGTCTCGCACTCACCAACGAAACACGACAGCATGATCGCTGTCATTTTACGTTGATTTTCTGTGCGAGGGTAGTACCGCCCCGGTCGAGCCGGCCCGTTCGTGCTGAAATCAGCGTGGCTCTACTACCTTGTAAAATCAATCATCAATGAATGATTCAGAAGCATCTCAATAGGCCGCCATAGTGTGAGTGGTCATGTTGCCTTGTTGCATTGCCTGTGTCCGCAATGCGTATGATGACCACTCCTCTTGGATTTTGCTAACTTTCTATCAGACAGATTAAGAGTCACTTCGTCAGGTTCATATAAATAAAGAAAAGAGGTATTATGGACTTTTCTACCTTTCACGGGGGTGTCACATAGGAATATTCCTGGGAAGAAATTGTTACCCATTAACACCTACCAAACCATTAAACTTATCTATAATATACTAGCTGACCCACGCAACCTCGTTTATGTCTCCTATTGCCCGTAGCGTGATAATTTTCCCCCGTTTTTGTAACATTCTTCATTGTTGCTCCGCTCCTGTAGGTCTTAGCGTTATGATATATAGCCTGTAGACTTCTTCGATAAATGTACTATCGAACACTGAAAAAATTTTTTTTAATCGGACCATCTGTTCCTGAGATTAGCGAGTTCAAACAAACAAACAAACTCTTCAGCTTTATATATTAGTAGTATAGATAGTCTGTTGAAAATGTAACTACTTAAACGTAAAAAATAACAGTAAAAACTGTTTTCAAGATTTGGACCAAATTGAAATGGGACCACACGTTAGGCACCAGCTTTAAAATAAAAAAAAGAATCAAAATCGGTATAACCAGTGGAAAATTCTGAGCTAATAAACATTAAAACCACAGTCGAATCGAGAACCACCTCCTTTTTTGAAGTCGATTAAAAAGGTTTCAATAAATGAATGACACCTTTATTCATATTATTCATTCGTTCATTATATTCATCATTCATTACTAACAAATACTACTTCACAGTATTAATGTTCCTCGGATGTCTGAAATTACTACCAACATTTCAGAATTTACTACACGTAACCTAAGAATAATAGACCTAATACAAACATTAAAAAGATTGAAGTCATTACTGGAGACCATACTAGTAATTTATCGAAGTCGTTATCTTCCAGGGAATGTGTATGTGTTCACTGGTCCAAACCACACATAATGCTAATGTGTACCTAAATATATTGTCGCAAGAATTTTTGGTATCAAGACATTATACTTCTTTTGTATTATTTACTTGCTTATTTTGTGCATTTATAACTACAACCGTGGGTAACACCTCGGAACAAAGCTAGTCTAATAAAGCCTATGTTACTTCTTATAAGTATCTGCCAGTGAAAGTTTAGTCAATATCATTTCAGCCATTCGAGAGTTAGGCAAAACAAAGGTTTCGTAATCGTGTAATCTAACCGAGTATATCATGTATATTGCTTCATAAGTACTAACGTATTCTTATCAAGTATTATATTCATGTATAACAATCGAACGACTTGCAATGCATGGCTTTTACAATTACAGCAGTATGACCCAGGGCACCTTTTCTATGTGGATATCCTTTTCTATGATGGAAAGCATTAGCAAAATTCAAGTGTGGCTCTACTACCTTCCGCGACAGGCAATCGTAGTCTAACTTGGTAATATTTGTATATATATATATATTTAAAAATGAATCCCTATTTGCCTTGGTCAAGACATCTCGCGTGAACGGCTGAACCGATTTCGCTCATTCTTTTTTGTTAGATAGCCCATTTAGCGAGAAAAATTTTAAGTTATCTAACATGACGTTACGACCAATAGAATCGACCGAAAATGTTGGTAAATAGGAAAAAAATAATGACCACAGAACACATTTACTCAGAGAGAAGAATGTCAACTCCATACAAAATAAATGAGGTAATTTTTCCTTAGCGTCCAGAGCCATCTATTAGCGGCCCCCGCGAAACTGTTGGTAGCACGGGCAATTCAAAATATGTTTTCTTTTTACTTGATATTATTGGGGTTCAAAATTAGAAGTACTGCACTTTTCGATTAATTCTTTGAAGTTAATGTCAATGCAGATTAGTTATCCGAAAGAAATCTGATTATTAATAAAATCAGAGAACCACATATTTGAAAAAAAATTAATCGAAAAACACAGTTTAGAGAGTTCAATAAAATCTGTAACTATTTTAAAACGTTTATTACAATTACAAATCTTGCTTTATGAACGTACATGTACATGATTACTTTACATTTATAACAGGTTTTCAAGTATTTAACAAAAGATTTCATTAATTTCCTTAAAAGAATCACTTTCTCACTCAGCTTTCTGATTATTATTTACCTAACACTTGATTTCACCAAAACTTTACTACAACGAAGGAACAGAGTATATGACTCAAGATTGAACGTCTTTATAGTAGGATTAATCGAAATTAGTTTACTATTGTTAAAATTAAACCGAAATTACAAGTACAATTAACCTATACGGAAGCACAGGCAGCCATTTTTTATTTTATATTTTGTAATGTTGTCAGTAAATGACACGAAATTATTGGTAAATATTTGAATTTTGTTTTTTTTTATTATTTACTACGACTAAGACACTTTGCGATGTTGTTTAATTACAAAAAAAATAATTCGTAATTATCTTCAAGGTTTTAACGGAGCGTTAGTATTAAAAAAAAACTACTTTTCAAACATATTTTCAGTGGTATCATTGTAGCAAAACCTATATCGCTGTCCTTGTTTTTCCTTTATCGTTATCTCCGTCGTGTAATGAAACCTTCCTAAAAACAGCTTCTAGTTGACAGTTGACTGGGACTGGATAATGACTCTACTCTGAATAATCTTAAAGTAATGGTCACCATCCTCAATTCAAACGTAGACAATGCAGTGTGGTGACCCACACTATGGGGGCCTAGTAGAATTCTTTATTCACGCCCCGCGAAAAGGACCTGGGATCATAGTGGGAGAGAAACACGTGCACATGGAAAGTAAAAAGTAAAATAATAAAAATTCCGCGCGTAACTTAAATTAAAAAATCTCGTAAAAAGTTTTAAAAGGACAAAGTAACGCAAACAAATATTGTGGGTAAAACAAAACTCCAAAAACACTGACCATTTCATATACTTTCAGGCTCGTCTAAACCACACTAGAGACCGCCCTAAATTGAGAAATTCAGTTAAGGGCACTCTAAATTTTACAGGACTTAAATAATAAACAGAGTATAATTTAAAATATTGTTTTTATAATCTAACTTTTGTCCACGGCTCTGCCCGCATCTATGCCAGTTCTCAAGAATCAAAGTATCTCCATGTCAAATTTCATTTAAATTTGTGAAACGGTTTAGCCGTAAAAATGTAACAAACAGACAGTATTACTTTCGAATTTATAATATTAGTATGGATTAACAGAAACAAAAAGGCAGCTGCTGCATTTTATCAGTTACCTAACGCTAATTTAGAGCAATGGTAATTGGAAATAATTTGAGTTGAGACAGAGCCGACGGACTGGGTCTAAATTATTGTTAGCTAACTGCAATACAATAGCCCGCTTAACTCCCTCTAAACTCTAAAACTTTCTAACTTTAACCATTAGAACGCTATAACTCAGCACCATTTTCGTTGCTTAACTTACATTTCAACACCCAATGATAATTAGAATTGTGAATTTAGAGGGCCCTCAACCTAATCATCTGAAATATAATATTAAATGGAATATTGTACGTCTTTGTTGGTTTTACTTCATGAATCCATCTTTGTTATCATCTATACTTAACCTATGAACCTGAACTGGCTGAACCTAGAATCTTGAAATTTTGCATGTAGGTTCTTTATATAATTTAAGTGAGCACTAAGAAAGGAATTTTGGAAATTCCACCACTAAGGGGGTAAATAAGGGGATGAAAGTCTGCGTGAGCGAAGCTGCGTGCAAAAGCTAATTAATAATATTTGCGGGCACTTTTTTACTGGCAAGATGTTACCAATGTATTGTCCTATTCAAAAATTAATGTAGAAATTTCAGTTTGAGTATCTACGTGATGAACATATAGATTCTGCAGCCGGATCTTGGACCATTGGGAATTGAAAATACATAAATGTAGGTACTTTAAGTATATATGTCTTCTTTCGATCGCCTTTAAGTCTACTACAATATGGTTGAATTTAGGTACATATATAATTTAGTAATTGAATTACAGAGGCGGTGTAAGTTCTAAGCAGATTGAAAGTCATCACTCATAACGAATTGATTAAATCTTTATATATCTGTAGCTGTACTGTAAAGCAATGTTAGAGCCTCAAATCTAAATTAGATATCGATAAACATTTATAATTTACATCTCTCAATCATAGCATTTTATAGCAAAAAGAGAGAAGTTTTAATCGCTGTACTTTGCTGGCGGAAAATGTTTACTTGGGGATAGTTTAAACTAGAATAATAAGTTGATTATTATACAGTCTAAATGAAGCACGTGAGAATAGAATACTCAATTCTTGTACTTTTATAATAACTCATACATGTAAATGTAAATATATGTATATTATATGATAATGTGATTGAGTGCTTAATCTTCAACAAGCAATACCTTTACAAACAAAGTCTTAAAATAAATTATGTCTATGAACTTTTTTTAGAAAAAGTGTATCCATTGAATCGATCACAAATTCAACAGAGTATCTTCGAAAAGTATCTTAATAAGATTCTACGGTGCTAAATTAAAGTTAAATAACTAAAAAAATCTCAATTTTTTTATTCAATCGGTAAGTGCCATAAAAATGCATTTAAATTTTAGATTTTCAAATCTCAGGCGTCGTCAACAACCCATAATGTCCCGCTGCTGGGCTCGGGTTTCCTCTCCTCTCAGGAGAGGTTTAAGGTCATGCGTCCCCATCATGGCCGAGTGCAGGACTGGTAAGACTATGTTGTGGCTACACAATCTTGTCGTTGGATGTTTTTAAGCTGCCGAACAGCCTCCAACTAAGCTTCACGACTGTCATCCTAGGATAACAACCGGGGTAATTTGTCAAAAACGCTGGACGCAGTGGACGCCAAATTGCTCTGTGGTATTGACGTCAGTTGGCTTTGTAAGCTAAATGCGGCGATCAGTTGACAGTTGACACTTTAGTTTACAAAGCCGTTTGACGTAACAACAAGGCGGCTACTATTTCATGGTGTTACAGAATAGATAAAAAAACTGAAAACTTTGAAATATTTTTTTTATTATTTTATGAACTAAAACTAATATTTTCCGACTGCTTTTTGCTCAAGTTATCTCAATAACATATTTTTAGATTTTTTCTCTTAAACATTAAAATACCCTATTGTGTTAAAAAAGTATTGAAATAAAATATTCTTCACACGATATTTATTTTAACTGATTAAAATATACCGAATATATTTAAAAGTAAAGAAAACTTTAACATTGACATTACTTGAAAACTTAAATGACAAAATAATTTGAATAAATTGAAAATCACAACTACGTTTTTCTAGCACAATTTAAGTAAAATTATGACTGGCTGTTTTCTGTTCGATATGATTTTTTTTTGTAATGGCTATTTGTACTCAGTTTCCAATGCAAAAGCGGCTCCGCCCGTCAGTTATCGCGGCAAATAGTAGCCTATGTGCTATTCTGATATATAAGCTATATTACTGTAAAGTTTCATCCAAATCAGTTCAGAAGTTTTTATGTGAAACAGTAACAAATATTTGTAGGATAATCCTGGAATCTAGGTCTAACAGTGAACGTATTTCGGTACAGATACTTACACTGATGAATTATATATTTAGTTTAACTTAGAGTAACTTTTAATAAAAATGGAAATATAATTTCATACTAATTCTGACCGTGGCATTCTGCACACATGGTATGGTGTGCGGTCTAGTGATGACCTAGCTGTGTGATGACCTAGCTGTGTGATGACCTAGCTGTGTGCGGTCTAGTGATGACCTATTATTAAAGTATACTACAATTTTCATATTAAAAAAAATACTATATTAAAAATCACATAAATGATGAAAGAAATTCAATTTTTTGTATGAATGGGCCAGTATTTAGCGCTTACTAAAAACTTTTTTATCGTCGTATCTAATATACTTAAATAAACAATGTTTTATCTTATGTATTTATAAATGATTTTTGGTGATTCTACAGTAACATGATTAAGAAGCAGGAGCCACGACTTACAACGTCGACAAAATAATTACATCATTACGTTCTTATCCTCGTGCAGGATATTCTCTATTTAATTTCTTTTTAACCATAGATTATTTTAATATTACTTAAGTATTCGATATATTTATTCTTTAAAAGAATCTGCGTGAGAATCTCATCAATCGGGATTACGGCACCTCTTGGTGCATTGAAGTTTTAATTTTGAATTAAATTTTAAAAAATTATGTTGTGATATTAGTTTTTTTAAAACAAATTCAAGTAAATTTATTTAATTTATACAAAAAAAAAATTTTTTTTTGTATAAATTATAAAAAAAATTCATTCACTTTAGTATACATATATATTACTAAGTGTCCTTATATGAACAGTTAGTATGACGTCACACGAGTGTTTTAGTTTATTTTTGAAGTAACGAAAGAAAAAAATATGACTTTCACATTTTTTATAGATTTTAGAATCGTTTTACGTTGCGATGTAATATTTTGCAAAATTATGCACTTACCTTACTTTAAAGTCACTGTAGTTTTTTAGTTTTCCACTAGAATCTGTTCAGTACACGAGTCCATGTCACAAAAACTTTTAAAACACAAAACATCTTTATCATCACTTTTTTATATTTTTGTGTTTCAATTTCCATCAAATATTGCATCAAACCTGCACCGAATTTAACTCATTGTCACAAACTTTTTGAAGAACATGGCAATTAATTTAAAGAACAAAAAAAAATTTATAAAAACAAAGCACGTTCGTTTTTCAAACACGCATAATTATTTATTGTCAGTAATAAGTTTTTCGCGGGAAAGCTCGGTAAATGGCGGCAAGCGGTGACGCAAGGACGACGCGCTCGCTTTCCATGGAAGTACTAGCGCGTCGAGCGAGGGTTACTCGCTACGCTCGTGCGCGATGCGATGCGCGGATACGCTGAAATTTTGCACTTTTATGTATTGTTCTGCATTATTTTTACAAGTTATATGTACCAGATTTATGTGATACCAGATTTATGATATTTTGCTCAATTTCAAAAGTAACAGTAATTGCTAAAAATGTATGCTCAAAACCTTGCTGATTGTTTTAAATAAGCCAGCGTACTTCTTGTTTTCTAATTTAGCGGTAAAAAATAGTGTGTTAGAATGTAATATTTGGTTTATCTAAAGTTACAGCTTTAATAACTAAATTTCTTGTTTAAAAACTTTGGTAAACATCAATACAAGTGATGTGAAAATAGGTATAACACCCGTACATTTAAAACTACAAAATAAGTATGTTAATTTACTCATGATCTCATTTTACTACTAATATCTCCACAAAAGTCAAAAGATGTGTTTATGTTTTTTAGTTATTATGTTGCCTAGTAGTTTCAACTACTTCAGACGTACTTTAGATAAACGTCATTAAAACAATGTCTGTAAAATACACACACAAAACAAATAAAGTTCCATGCAATAGTTTAATAGGCGAGAATAAAACTTGGGTTACATTTTAAGAGCGCATAAATAGGTTTAGGGTGTAAAAATCTTTATTAGAATTTGAATTGATAAATTTTTTGACAAATAAAGTTAATTAAAAACAAAGAATACTATTTTCTAAGTGCTTAAGCAATGTACAGTAGATAGTTAGAGCGCAATTGTCGATGAAACATTTTCACATTAATCCTCTCACGTCTGGTTTGCGAAATGTTGTTACAAGAGCAATCACAGTTCATCACGCAGCATTTTTCTTTTCAAGCACTCTCTTTTTTATCTTTTTAAAAACAGCCAATATGAATTCCTTATATTTTTTTTATAGTCAACCGCCAAAATGACTCTACCCTGCCTGATGGAAAGCATAAGTAGAATCCCAGAGTGGTGGTCGCCATCCTCATTGAGAATAAGCACAAAGCAGTATGTTGACCCGCACTATGGCGGCTTGGCGAGATACTTTTTCACGCCCCGCTATATAATTTTAATTTGTTCAAATAGGTAGCAATTTCTGAATAAGCTGTCTAAGTATTAACCATTACAATATAATACAAGCTAAAATAAAAAAAAAACCCTATGCAAGCACTTAATCGAGTAATCATGCGCCAAAAATGCCTTAAATAATTTTGGAAAAGAGCTGATACCCTTACACTGCTCGACCGATATTAACCAAATGGCTAAGAACCACCGCAAGGAATCTGGCTTTCAAATGAAAAAAAACACATCGAAATCGGTCCGTACGTTTGAGAGCTACCATGCCACGGACAGAAACAAACACACACAGACAGACAGACATCGACGTCAAAAGAACACCCCACTTTTTGCGTCAGGGTTAAAAATACTCGTAATTAATGGCTATAATAAATATTGTATTGTTTTTGTATTCTTTTTAATATTGAAACTACACACACTGTACGTCATTTCAATCGATTTTCCGCTACTCGCATCAAAAACACTACACATCATATCACGCGACTGAATGTAACGGTACTTCAAATTAACATTTATATTTTGTAATTGTTATTAAAAATGGTTACTTGGACATATTTGTTTCCTTGTTCCTAGGCATTTTTTATTTTAGGGTTGCCTACAAGCTTTTTTATATATTTTTTTTATGTTTGGCCCTGGCAAAATGAGTCTACTCTGCCTGATGGTAAGCATAAGCAGAATCCAAGACTGATGGCCACCATACTGCGAATGCAGACAATGCAGCATGGTGACCCACACCATGGCGGGCTTGCTTTGCATCACTGGGCAGTTCGACCGGTTTTACCCGCATATTTTTTTTTTCAAGAAACCACTGACATCGGTCCTCCACAAACATGAGGGCGAACAGAATGCGAAGATTGAATTAGTTGTCAGTATATTTGAGGGCACTGACTTCCCAATATAGATAGCCATATTTTTTATGACAATCGGGCCTGGCGGCTGAACGTGCTCTCCGAAGCACGGGCGTGAAACACGGCCAACATCCATAGGTACTCCTGGTTTTTTTTAAGAAATTTCTTGTAAGTAATAGCAGTTTTTGGCCCGACCTAGGAACGAAACGCTAACTGCTAAATCAAAAGGGCTCTTAAATATAATTCTAATTCAATTGTAACGCTTAAATAAAGTTATTCAAAATCCTTTATTGCTGCTACCACTTTTCCTGGTGTACCTTTTCCTTTGTAAATACGGAACCACTTTTCTAAATCCGATGTAGATTTAACATTATAATGAGATTATTCACATCGTTTCATGAGGAAAACTATTATATTTCCGGATAAAATGTATTATCTAACTTAACCGTATTATATTTTTTGCCTGTAAAATGAAAAAGGTGATGAACTGTTGACATTATTCCTACAATAAACTTTTTATATATTCTTTCTACTTACGCAACAAACTTTTCGGCGTTTGATTTTAATATAAGTTTTTAACACGTAATTTACATGTCTTTTTAAACACAAAACACAAATTTTGTTTTAATTTTTCTTTTTAACTGTATTTGGTACTCACCTTAGTTTTCCTTGTCAGTTCCACCAATGCAACCACAATATACCAAAATAAAAATTGTAAGAATACCGCTGCATTAATTCTAAAGTGGATTCGTTTTCTTCTTTGTTATACTACCTTGCCTGAACATTTTGTCACGTGTATAGAAATAGGCTTTTTTGGTGACCGACTGGCAAAATGCATCCACCCCGACTGTTGATCTGGGAGCCTACTCTATCAGACCTTATCCCTGACCTCCATTCGGTGATCGCGTTCAGTCGCCATCTGATCGACGCGGCGTCTTCTTACCCTGCCACAAAAAAATATACCTTCAGTCTTGAAAAATGACTGTCCTTAGGAGACATCAAAACAATTTCAACCCACAGAAAATAACTCGTGAATATTATTTTAAAGTTTAAAAGTAATCAAGACATAGCTGTTTTTATTATGTTTTTTGTGTACTAAATAAATAATATCTAAATATATAGATATACAAGTAAACGTAAGCAAGATACCATACAACTGATAAAATAATATCATCTACAATAAACTTAAATTATAAATGTATATAACAGACACACACATTGGCATGGAGATAGGAAATCAAACATCAGTAATAAGATTTAACACGCTTTTATTTTCTTCTCTTGCATCTTTGTTTGCGTATTTGCCTGTAACTGACTTTAATATGCGTGTTTTTTAGTTTTTTCTTACACTAATATTATCTTATTAATTTCTACAATATTTCGTCATTACATTTGTAACAAACATAAATCCAATTTTTGTACAGTGTGTTATTGAACAGACTTTTGCTACCGTGTTACATTAAGTATATACGATTATACGTTTTTTATCATCATCATCATAATCTGCATACCACAGCCTACTGCAAGACACAGGCCTCTCCACGTTTTTCATTATAATTTTATATTCGATTCGATTCCCGAGTCGGACCAAATGTTTGTATGATCTACAAATATTTGTTTCGGAGTTTGGATGTGTATTTATGTTAAGTATGTATGTATTTACAAAAAAAAAAGTATATAATATGTATTTGTATCAGTTGTCTAGTACCCCATAACACAAGCTCTGCTTATCTTGGGACTAGATGGCGTTGTGTGTTTAGATGTCCGAAATATTTATTATTATTATTTATTATTTCTAACCTACAAACAAGTTCTGACTTTTATTATTCTATAAGAAAAAAAAAATCCGTAATACTTCAAAACTTAAAAGTGCAAGTCTCGCAAAGCAGTTTCTCCAACAACAATCTATGATAATATAGTACACTATTGTTTATTGTTACACCGTAATTTTCGCCTAAAGCTATCTTTTCCAGACGACCATAGAATGGATTTAGTGTCTGGAGTTAGATAGTGATAATGAATAGGTGAGAGGACAATGAAACAATATATAAATATACTTTCCAGATCTCCCTGAATTCGAAGAACAGCAAAATTCATCAACAATTTTGTAAACCAGTTTCACAATTAAATGATCTACTTGAGCATAACCTTCAAGGCGGTATCTATCCGTAGTGCCCGAATAGAATGCCGAGACAAATACCTTTTACATATTAAAAAGGTAAACGACTGTACTAAAACCCCGTGGGTGCTTAGTGGCTTTTATTTAGAACGGACTAGCCTTAATACACGGCTTCAGTTACGAGAATGTAGAATTTATCAATTGACTCAAGACACCTCTCTGAAATAATAGTTAACAATAAAAAGACGAAATTTCAAAATAATCTGTAGAGTATTGGCTTTACTAGGTGGCAATGATATTATATCACTGCTAGATGTTCTGAAAAATTTTAACCTCGACCTGAAGATCTTTGTACATTTTTTGCATTTGCCTTGTGCATCGCTGTACAAGTGTGTAGAGTTCAAGGAAACTATGAAGAACAAAAAATAGGCAAGAAAAAAAAAATTGCACCATCGTTATGTATAAAACTTTTCTGACAGGCCACGAATGCGTGGGTGTAAGACAGACAAAAATATGTTTTCGTCTAAGGGAAATTTATCTACAGTGTTAATAATGAAAGGTTTGTTTATCAGCAGCTTGGCTATTATGATGAATCAAATTATTATTATTATTAAAAATAAACATACCCACCGTCATCAATGTCTTCCTCGAATTTTCTCACTTTAATTTAGAGTCGGCACCATTTGTATTATTGATTGTTTAAATTGTAAACTGACTGTTTGGTTTTCACATAAACACAGGAAGAAGATGATAGGACGTGGAGAGGATGAAAAGGAGAATGAAAATGACAGCAGCCAATCTGAAATACAGCAACGGGAGTAAGAGTTATTCGATAAGTCCAAAATCGTATTTGTTGATGTTGTGTGTGTCGCTGTCTTTATTCATCATATGGGTGTCTTAAGAGGTGACTAAGGTAGTAAATTACTCAGGACACTTTAACCGTGGTAGAGTAGCGCTTCGGCATGAATGGGCTGGCTCGACACGAGTGATATCAAGGCCTCATAGAAAACCGGTGTGAAATAGCGCTTAAGCTGTGTTTTACTGGGTGAGTGAAGATACCGGAGGAGAGAAAAAGAAAAAGAGGAGAAAAAAAAGGACAACAATAGTAAAAAGAGAAAGAAACTTTAAAACAAACCCTAAAACAGGTCATTTGGCTGCCGTAGTATAGTAGGTAGGTTAAAACCATGATATAACAATATACTTCGCTAGGCATGGCATTCCGAGACACAGTGCCGAGATGACCGACATGACGTCATCATCTCTATCGCTGGCTCTGGTTGGTTCATTTCGTGTTATTTTGTTATAAAGTGGTAACTGGATAATGACGTCACACCGTGTCGCTTTAGGAATGCGAGACTTTGTTTTTTTAGACCATGGTCAAAACCTCCTTTGCAAGGATAGGTCTATATCCAACAGTGGATTATTAAATTATTATTTAATATGTTGATGATGATGATAGGAAAGCAAACCATCATCATCATCATCATCATCTCACCCAAAAAACGTCCACTGCTGGACATAGGCCTCCCCCAAAAACCACTGTTCATAAACGTCGTCAAGTAGACTATTATTTATACAATGGGTGTTAACTAAGTGTTATAGTGTAATCTACGTGTAAATATACATATATGGCGTCTGTGCCCACCCCGATGGTTTAAATTGAATTCAAACATTACCCGGATCCCTTAAACCAATAGTTCTCTTAAGTGGAATGTAAATCTACTACTGAATCAATAATGGATAACTTAATTCTACATCAGCTGTTCATCCAGACAATGTTGTCTATAATATTAATGTATACCTTTTAATTATATCGATCATTTCGGAACTCTCGCTCATTCATGCACACACGTTCATAATGGAAAAAGATACAGTATTCTTTTAGGAGTATGATAATAAGTACACATGTTCACATGCGACTCACGTGATTTTTAGAACATACTGTAAAATGGCTCGATGACGTCACTGAGTACGTATGATACTTTCTCTTTTTAAAATGTCTTTAAGAGCAAGATTTGTATTTTTATCACAAACTTCAGTCGGCTCGTTGGTCTAGGGGTATGATTTTCGCTTAGGGTGCGAGAGGTCCCGGGTTCAAATCCCGGACGAGCCCAAATTCTTTTTTTTATTTTTATGTGATTTTTAGCAAATACAGCTGTTACTTGTATTTATCATCAAATAATCTCCATTATCTTATATGAGCAAAACAATTTTAAAGTAAAATGGCCCCTTAGCTTATTCTCCTCCGAAATCAGTAGAAACTATCAGGAGGAAAGTCAGGAATCGTTCTGCAGCCAAAGTCACTTAAACTATGTCCCTCTGACTAATGAAAGTTAAATTTCATGTTAATCGGATGTACGATACGGCAACGCATATAATGCCAAGATACATTACATTACTTTTTATACTCTAGATAAATAACAAGCAATGTTTTTGTTCCACAGACATTATACAAGCACAAATTGCTTTATTTACCACGATAGCGCTACTTAAGCGGGTAATTTTAACTGTATGAAAGTTTATTATAACATTAGAACCATGTAATTCTATGGAGCTTAATTTCGTAATGTGATACGATGGGTGACTAAAATTGCTCATAAATCACACACGTTTTGAAACATATGTTTATTTTATGGATGAGCCTCCCATCTCTGCCTGATGGAAAGCATGAGCAGATTCCAAGAGTGGTGGCCACAATACTGATTGCGAATGCAGACAATGCAACATGGCGACCCACTCTATGTAGCCTTTTGAAGTGCTTCGTGGCTAATGTTATTAGAAGCGTTTTAGCAGCAAAATAAAGTATGTAGAGTCATTCATTTTTTAGTTTTAATTTTGAAGAAGATTGTTTTTTTTTAATTTTTGATATTGTTGTCGTTATTGATTTTGTCATAATTTAACAGTAGATTTATCTTAAGTGTATCTGTGTTAAGTCTATTAAATTTGTGTTGAATTGTTAAGTCTTTTTTCATATTAATACTGTAGGTATACTATCTCGCACGGTACTTAATGTGTATTTATGCATGCGGTATTTTTTTTGTTTTTAATCAACGCAATGAAATTTAGACTTAAGGTTGCACTTAAACAGATCTAAGACTTCTGCTTTTGAACAAAGAAGCTTCAATAGTATACATTATTTGCCTGTAAGAGATTGCCTCTAAGCGATAAGGTTGTCATTTGACCTCCTAATGTTAAAATGGCGTAATTGTATTTTTAATACGGTGTTGTATTATATTTCTCTAAATTTGCTAATAATAAAGCAGTTTTACATACTTCCATAACTTCACTTACATACGTAGATTTAATGCAAGTCAAGTGTTTTACATACAAAGAAATCTAAAAGCTTAAGTGTAGTAACGAATTAATTAATGCTTAACGAAGTGTTAAACTTTGTAACGAGCTGCGAAAACTTTGAAGTCGTGTAAGAGGGGCTGTTTACGATATAATCGCGTAGACACTTCTTGTAGCCGTTCAAATAATGCAAACACACCTGTACCCTGTACGATTACATAGCTTAAATATATAAAGGTTTTCTACTTACTTTTAAGTTAGTTTTAAGGCTATTTGCAAATTAAACCTATTTTAATGTAGTCAAGCCTTATTTGTAAGCCTTCGTGATAAATACATGACTTCCTAATTCATCGTATAATTTTTTAGGTAAGTTATAAGTTTTTTGCTTGGAGACTGTACTCAATAAACTGCCAATGCGTTGGCAAAGATTCGTCGATTGCATGGGTGATTACTTCGAATAACAGAAATAAAAAGGTTTTAAAAAATAAGTACTTTCACTTATTGCATACAAAACGGCAATTTCATAGGACCTATTATTAACAATTATTTTCACGGGAATCTGTCAGCCTGTGACCACGGCCAGTGCCTGTGTCGAAACGCCAGGCAAATCAGAGGTATGTAATACCATTTAATAAGTTATCGCGTTAATTCTTGTAGAAATAATTGTTAATATGTCATAGCGGATACCTTCAAAATGAACGACAAATTTTTATAACCGTGTATGGATCGCTGTGAAAATATTTTTCTTAGTAGCATATGCAGAATATTACTTCTTATTTACAATACTTTTAATATACCCTCATACATCGCACGCGGCTGTTTAAAACCAAACTAGGCAAAGTCTGTACTATGTGACCAAACTACTGATAAACAAACATATATTTCTGAATACATAAATGTTATAGATATATATAAAAATGAATCCCTATTTGCCTTGGTCACAACATCACGCGTGAACGGCTGAACCGATTTTGCTAATTCTTTTTTGTTGTATAGCCCATTTAGCGAGATAAGTTTTAGGCTATGTAACATCACTCTACGACTAATAGGAGCCGGGTATGGAACGAAAATATTGGGAAAATGGGAAAAAATATTTTTTTATGAAGAGGCGCAAACGAAATTGAGCGGTTCAGCTAGTTATAGATAAATTACAGCTAAATACAGAACAAATGATCACTTCAAAACATATTCGTCACACTAAGATTTATCCTGGGTGGGAATCCAATCCAGAACCTCTAGCTTAACAGTCAGGAATGCATACTACTACACCACTAGGTCCTTTACAATATGATAAAGTAAGCCTCACTGTTTTTCTTTTCGCTACACCATAAATGTGAGGTCAAGAGTGCGTGCATCAGAGGCGAAAAGGGTTAAATATATATTTAACTGTAAGGGACTGAAATAACAAAGGTCGATCTCATTTTAGGTCTGAAGGGTCCGAAAGAGTGTATTTTGCACGTGTTTAGGGATTACCAGGTGTCAGTTCAACTAAGCTACGGGTCAAGATTACTGTATATAATAACGAAACATTTTTAGCCTAATTGCAAACCTTTTTACCTCTTTTTACCATAAATTAGATTTTGCAGGCAGCCTTACTGATACTTACGCAGGTACATAATTCAACAGGTATCTGATATGGATTTTTTAATGATGATGACTAGGGTAATATAGATGATAATTATGAAATTAAATATAAATAACCTTTGATCGTAAATTTTGAATAGACACTTGTATGTTGTAGTTAACATAATGATGTATCTAAAAATGTCTACCTGAAATAAGGTCCGATAGTTATAGTAAGTATTTAAGTACAAAAGAAAAATCATCATTACAGTTATCCGCGAACACGCTTAAAAAATATATATGCGGTCGAATTGAGAAACCTCCTCCTTTTTTTGAAGTCGGTTAAAAATATAATCCTAGTTGTTGTATGTTGTACTCGGATAATGTTGATAACTTTTTATTTAGATTAAGCTAAGACCAAGACCACTAGTTTTGGAATCCAATTTTCTTCAAACGTTAAAATCAGTGTCTAATAGTCGCAAATCATAAATAACTTACAAAAATAATAATTTATCAAGCCTTCCAAGATACCATGACAAAAATTAACGGAACCTATACACTAATATGATATAACTTAGTTATTCCTGGCATGATTTTACTTAGAAACACCGACGCTTTCAAAGAAGCAGTCTGATACAGTAAGGGGCTATTTTGTGTCAAAGAAATGTTACAAGTCGTACATATCAAACATTAAGTGAATGTGTCCATTTCTCCTTGAGTTACAAACAATTATTATAATTACACTCAGGAGGCTGAAAGAAATGAAAAACACATTTTATACTTTTTGTAGAGAAAGAAAACTCTTTGTTTTTAACATATATGAACTTGCCAAAGTGACTTTACTTTGCTTTATGGAAAGCATGAAAAGAATCCAAGAGCAGTAGTCACCACTCATTGCAAATGCAGACAGTACAACATTGCTTATTATTGCACTAAGATGCTTCTGCGCACACCACCGAAACACGAATTAGGTGCAATCATTATAGGTTAATCTTCTGTTAGAGGGTAGTACCGCTCGGTCGGTTGTTTATACTGACATCAACGTGGCTCTACAGAAACACCACACTCGCTATAACTTTTTGTGGTTTTATTCCCAACGATTTTATTACAAAAGTTGGCAATTCCTTGAACTTATTCATATTCTTCTTTAGTTGTGTACTATTTATTGTTTCTACATCAGGAATAAGGGTACAAGATAGTTTCAAGGCAACAAAGAAGTAAAATAAAAAGTACCGAATGTTTATTGCATTATTTATTGTCTTAAAATATTATAATAAATAAATTAATCTACGAGTATTTAAGCAAGCGGCCACTCGCGACAAGCGGGAGAAAATTAATTTAAATCCCCCAAAAGCCAAGAGTGCCTAATTAGCTTGCGAGTCGAAACAAATTTATAAAATAAATAGAATTCTGCCGGCATAACTTTATAACAGTTACCGAATACAGACATCGGAGAAAACTTCAGTTCCTTAACTACTAAAATGAACGAATCAAATGTTACGATATTTATAATGATATAATAAAAACATAAAAAGCTGAGCTTAGAAATACTTTTTTTATTATTTCTTATTAATGCAGTCTTATACATTCTACACAGACATAAATCTTTTATGTTGTCATCCAGGTTATTACCCGATTATTAACTTCAAACTCTCAACTATGATTAAGTCTAGCTTTATTACTTTCTTTATACTTCAATTCGCGAAGTCGTAATTTTTTTTCTTATCTGTACTAAAAATCACATGAACTTAGACATACAGATATTTAAAACATTGGCGTATTGTGTTTTGACGAAACAAAATACGACAATATTGTAGAAAGCTTATTTGTAACTTAACGTAAGGTAGCCTAGTCATTTTTTTACAAAACAGTTATTTTACTTTAAGCACGTGTTTAGCCTGATATGATACAAAATTAACCATCAGTATGTGTACATATTCATTTAACTAGCAAGACTAACATATTTATTTGATTCCGACAACGACCCTTTACGCTCAAAATATCAGTGTGTTTTTTTTACTTTTACTTTCTCTTTGTTTCCGGATATAGCAGTTGACATGGATGTCTACCTACTTATTGCAATATTGTTCACTTCAACCACAAGGGTAAAATAAAATTTATCAGCTGTCTTGCAAGCAGAATACGAATTTGGTCAAAAATATCTCTTAAATGACCTCTAAGGCGTCCTGTTCACATTCCGATTAATCTATTTCCTGCAGTCATTGCGATCAGCGTTATCGGGCCAATCGCAAACATTTAACTTAGTGTTGAACACCGTGCCTGATTGACAGGTAAATTGTACGCCTTCTCCGTTGACACATCTCCAATACTGTAAAGAATATTTATATAAGAAAAAATGATTTTGTATCTATACTTACTATTAGAATAGCTAGTTCAAATTATGAAAATATTTTGGTATTTGATATTCATAATGAATAGATGACTATTTATTTATAATATAAGAAAGGCTACATCAAACTACAACCAAATGTAAGTTGCGAAAACGTGAAAAAATATTCATAATATGAAACGAAGATCAAGTTACACTGGTGTGTTTATCAAGTAAATCATTGTATTTCACAACTTTTCCTCTCTAAACCAATTAACTGTAACGGTTCGTAAAAGGTTTATAAAAATTATTCACTTTCTTTAGTTCTATTCTAAGTTTAAATTGGCGCTATGAGTATAAGTTTACCTTATCGCAGTTTTTCTTGTCAGGCACATAGTCGTCTTCGGAGTTGCAAATGTCAGGATTATCGATTTCATTGTTCTGTAAAATAGGAAACTTTTAATAACTTTTTATTTTATGTTAACTTTTTTCTTATTACTTTTCTAAACTCTTCTGACTTGCTAATGACAAACTGTTGCAGAAGTTTGTTATTAGTAAAATAGTGCAGCAAAAGCCACTTTATATTTAACTTCACACTCAATTTTAATAATTTGAAAAACTCAAAATATAAAATGTACTGAAAACTATTTAACCGTGGGACAGCTACGCTTCGGGATAAATGGGCCGGCTCTACCGGAGAATAGTGCTTGCGCTGTGTTTCACCGAGTGAGTGAGGATACCGGAAGCCCATACCCCAACCCCTCCCTCTATTTCTCACCTTTTCATACCCCAAAGGCCGGCAACGCACTTGTGACGGCTCTGGTGTTGCGGGTATCCATGGGCGGCGGTAATCGCTTACCATCAGGCGATACGTCTGCTCGTATTCCCCGACTATTCCATAAAAAACAACTCAATTACTTACAATTGACTGTTCAGGAACTTCGGCTGGAACCTCAATGGCTTCTGGTTCCTTGGGAGGTTGAGGTCTAACATCAATGTCATTTTCTTCATCATTTTCAGGTTCAACTTGAGGAGCTTTACTCGTCGTTGTAGTCTTGACAGTAGTGGGCGGTTGAACGGTAGTAGTTGTCGGGATCGGGTCACCCTCGGCCGGGTCAGATGGCGTCGACGGCGGGCGCGCCCATTCAGGCTGTAGATTTATATCAATATGAGTAATGGTCGATCCATTTGTTTCTGTTGCGATTTATTACTCTTCTCTACTTCGTTTGAACCATCAGAAAGTTTATTACTGAACATTGTTTGTGATTTCAAAAATAAATAATAGCTGTTTCATTTGAAACGGATGAGAAATGTTATGCAATGATAGATTTTTTTTATTACCGATCTTGAAAAAGGGATTAAAGAAATAAACAGAACTGTCTCTTTAAATCAAATCTTTACCAAATTGTTTTTTTTAACTTTCTTAGTATTTTAATTAAATTAAATAGGTTCTTTATATAAGATATTTATGTTAAAATGTCTTACCGTAGGGGTACTGATTCCGGACCTCGGAGGAGGAACAGCATATGAGCTCATATGCTTATGCAACATCTTGATTAATGGATTTTTCTCACCACATAAGCCATTGAAATCATCCATATCGATAGCCCAAGTCATAGCTCCGAGGTAACCTTTCTCTTTAATCCAATTCATCTTGATTTCCACACTTTTGGGATCTTCGTAACCCACCCATTGGGTACCCTTGTAAGCGTAGGGGCATTTACCTTGTTCATCCCACTTCTTGGTCCACCCAGATCCCTCTTTATCAACCTCAGTACAGATCTGTTGATTAAAGAAAAATATAATCCGAATGGTTGAAAAAAACAAAGAGAAAGCTAGAGAACAGTACAGCAGAGCAACAGGATATACTGCTGGACATAGGCAATTGCACGCCACTTAGTACGATTCAAGAGGATATTTGCTAAAAGCTATACTTTAAATGTCAAAATCACTCGATACGATAGATGTCAGAATTTTTCTACTTGATTCTCGGACCCAATACCTACATTCATGTATCTTTGTTCCCTTAACATCTCTATGTTTGAACTGTAGTTCCCATGTGGATCATGATGAATCTATATAAATAAAATTATATTTGACTTTGTAAATTTACCTCATAGTAAGCCCAAAATCCGGTGGCATTTGTGTACGGTGCGGGTTCGCCACCTCCAGCCTCCTTATTAATAAAAGTTCCTAGTTCATAGTTATTATTGCCAGCTGCTAAAGTGAACGAGCGACCGTAGAATGGAATACCGACAATCAGCTTGTTTGAAGGACATCCCTTTTCTTCCCACAGAGCAAGACCATCATTCTGAAATGGTAGGACATTATTTATAGCTAGAGGCAATAGTAGCAGGACATTATTTTGTTGTTGTAAATATAAGTTGATAAGCCGCACCAAGAAAAATACAGTAACTAATTTGATTAAATAAATGTCTGCTAAATCACTTTAAAAACCATTAAAACATTATCGTTGCTAATATTGGAACTATGACAATTAAATAATTATAGTTTATTAAGAATCAATGTTAAGCTGTGTTGTTGCGCTTACTAGTAACATAGAACTTCTTCACTTACCACATTGAGTTTTTCATAGGCAAACTGGTCATGTGGACGCTTATATAGCGGTGAGTGTACATCGGCAAAACCAGCCCAGTTGCCACGCAGATCGTAAGACATCACATGGATAGCATCTAGTTCCCTGGAATATATATTCCGCTCGTCATTTTATGTTATTTCTTAATGAAGGAAGTTTAAGGAATAATTCATGAATGTACTTGATGTTTAACGGATGTTGTAATTGTATAAATTTATAATAATTGTATAATTTTAAAAAAATATCCAGAGCCCAGGACGTATAGTCATGTAAGGATCAAGCTGAATCGTCTACTACCATGTTTAGGGTTAGCCTAAACTGAGATCTACTGTGAATAAA
Organism: Spilosoma lubricipeda; assembly: GCA_905220595.1. NCBI lineage: Eukaryota > Metazoa > Arthropoda > Insecta > Lepidoptera > Erebidae > Spilosoma > Spilosoma lubricipeda. Next base: position 8,031,479 of record HG992295.1, read on the forward strand.
ACATTGAAAAGTTTCCTAATACTTTCAAAATGTTTTATTTTTCGACTTTACCCGTTTTCACACCATAATTTAAATGCCTTCTACAAATTTTAAAACAGATAAAACTGATTCAATGGCCACTTGAGATTCTGTTAGCGTTACACATATTTATTGGAAAAGAAAAAGTTTTAGGATTTCATCCTGATATTAAATATGAAATTATGAACGCATTAGTAAAAATTTAAAACAATTAGGGAAAGGAATGATATAAAATTATTATTGTTAGTGTTAAATGCAATTAAATGTGAATTTTTCTTCAGATATGTTATGATACGTACTGGCAAAGATCAGGCACATGGTATCCTTCCATCAATCTGAAGTTAGCGAGAGGAACAGCAGCAGTCAGCTCCCAGCCTTTACCGACCCTGATGAAGGCCCTCTTGAGTTCTTGCACTAGGAAGAGGAATCTGTCCTTGTCGGAGAAAGAGCCACCACGGTCAGCGGCTCCAGGGTACTCCCAGTCAAGGTCCAAACCATCGAAGTCATATTTCTTCATGAAGTCTAGAATGAAGAAATGTAGCTTTCTATTAGTAAAGGAATTTTCAAAATCAGTTTAGTAGATTCAGAGATTGACACTGTGACACGAAAATTTGATATAAAAGTTAACATGTTTTTTCAGAAAAATGTGTGCTTGAATGAGGGCAATAGGTTTGCTGCCAATTACATGAGTGACCCTAAATGTGAACATGAGCTTCATACAACGACAAAAAACAAAATTCTTTTATGTAGGTAAGAAACATTGTTTAAAATAAAAATATAAGACACTCTCTCTCATGAAACTATAACCCTAATTGTTAATCGACATCCGACATCTTACACACAACGTCATCTAGTCCCAAGCTAAGCAGACCTTGTGTTATGGGTACTAGACAACTGATACAAATACATATTGTACTTTTTTTTTGTAAATACATGCATATTATACATAGAAAACATCAAAACTCCGAAACAAATATTTGTAGATCATAATCATCATATGGGTGAATTGTGACACCTGGATGTTATACAATAATAATATTGACAATAGTTGGTCGAGTGCTTTTCTTAATCGCAACTGATAAAATTTACCTACATAATCATACAAAAAAACCGTGGGAGACCCACGCTTCGGCACGAATGGACCGGCTCGACCGGAGTGAAATAGCGCTTGCGCAGTGTTTCACCGAATGAGTGAGGATACCGGAGGCCCATACCCTAACCCCTCTCCACATCCCTTACTCCATCCCCCGAAGGTCGGCAACCCACTTGCGACGTCTCTGGTGTTGCGGTTGTCCATGGGCGGTGGTAATCGCCTACCGTCAGGTGACACGTCTACTCGTTTGCCACCCATACCATAAAAAAATTGCCTTTTGGCTTTTGTAAAGTCCCCGACACATGATATATATATTCCTAATGATTAGGAATCAGGAATCTTGGAATCTGCTCATGCTTTCCAGGCAGAGCAGTCATTTTGGCGCAGCTAAAATATACAAAAAAAAAAAAACAAATGTACGAAATTATTGTATTAAGGAGTTAAAGGAATAGAGCTAAAATCTATCTTCGCCTCATTAGTTGCGATACTGATACCTTGATTGCTAATATAAATTAAGTTTGTTCCTGAACTAGGTGCAACTTTATTTGATAAGCAAGCTTAAGATTTAAACCTGTAGTTAGTAAATAAAACTTTGAAAACCAAATCATAAAATGTTTAATAAATAACTAATGAACACTTTATTTAATCCTGCCAATTCGCTTCGATGGGGACCGTCTTTCGAAAAAACAAAAAAAAACTATCTCCCGCCAATTGTCAACGTAAGACCTATCTATGATATTATTTTAGTTACAAAGTGGCAAAACAAGAACATGACACTTGATGTACGAGTAAAATCAAAATATGATTGATGTTGAAATTATACGAAACCTCTCGTGGGGATATTGATATTTTGTCAAATTTTATTTACTCACGCTCCTTCTCAGCATATATCAAAATGTTTATTTGTTTACCTACTTCAGGGGACGTAACGCGAAAATTGAAAAATAGATTGAATATCAAGTCCCTTGATATAATTCGCCTTACCGCTACTTAATAAGGGCTGAAATGAATAACGAATCTAGAGCAAGTTCCTTAAATATGTGTTTGTTATAAAGTTCACATTTTGAGTATGACATCAAATGTTATCAAATCAAACAATTACCTAAAGAATTAAGATAGAAAAAAGAACTTTGTTGTATTCTGTTGGAGATTATCAGCAGCTTTTCATACTCTACTGCTGGAAATAGGCCGCTTATAAGAAAGAAGGTTTCGGGTTTTAGTAATAATCACTTATATATGTTATTTTATATTGTTTCAGCAGCAATTATAATAACGGATGGCTTATATGACGTATTTGCGATCTACTGATGACCACTAACTGCATTGCCAACATTACACAGCTTCAAGCTTACTTAGAATAGGTTTTAAAAATTATACTGTTCAATAGATGAAGCTCGGAAGTTACGGAGACTATTTATGTGTTTAAAACACTATATTAAATAAAAGCACACTAAAATAAACTATAAATTGGTCTATAATTTCATCAGTAGTACCTACCTATTATCAGTCGGAACCAACTCTTATCTTTCGCTTAGTTCCATAGCTGGTCCAACAAACACGCAGACTTTTTAATGAGTTATCTTTTAATTGACACCAAACACATATCAAAGCTAATAATAATAACAGTTATAGAAAGGCCATGAGAGGGAAAACTTATTCGTATTAAAAAGTAGGTAAATTCAGGACTACGAGTAATAGCGGCTTTCTTCTTATAGTAACTTTCTTAATAAAATTTGAGTAGTAAAGGACGTAGAAAATGGAAGTAAGAGTCACTGTATCACTAAATAATACCATTAATTCCTTTGTTTTCCTTGGTACCCTTCGCCTAAACTATGTGTAGGAATGTCATATGAGGAAATTATATTCCAAACAACGCAGCGACTCATAATTTATGGCTTTTCGGTTTGTTATGACATCACATATTATATTTCATTTAACATATTATTTTCCCTACATTGTTTGCCCACATTATATTACATTACGTTGATAGTAGAGTATTTTTTTTAATGGTACTCGCAAGCCGTTTAATCATTAGATTACCTAAAAGAACCAAAACGTTACAACGACATTTCTAAAGATGATATATGAAGAAGACCGGCCATAGATTCTTAAATGTCTCACATAATAACATGTTAGACAACAAGTTATTTTTTTAATTTGTACCGCCAAAGAAAATCCCATGTCGGAAGTAATTTTCTCCACAGTATTATATTTCGTTCTAAAACTTTCTGTAAACTTTGTTCACTGCAATGTGATAGGTCGAGATTAGTACGGTCCAATATTGTGTTTAACTTTTAACTTTTACGTATACAGTTAAAGGAAACAACAGAATGCGACTCGAATGTATGAATATACACAAACTTATCCCACAAGATATCGCACCACTAACTTCTCATATCTTAATATAAACACTTTAAATAGCATCAATTTAATTAAATTTGTGTTTAAATTTTCCTTATTTGAAATCTTTCATTCTGCTATAGGTACTTATGTAGAAGTCTGGTATGTGTTTTTATGTAGGTTATGAACTTAACTGCTCAGGCCAAATGATTAATAAATGCAGATTTGACTTCTATTAGGCAATTAAAAGTAATGAAAGCCGGTTTAAATTTCCTTGACACTTACCAACAACACTCCTGACGAAAGTCAATCGTGACTGTTTCTGGCCAACCATATGGGAATATTTAGAGCCACCTTCTGCCCAGCCTCCTACAGCCACCATAAACTTGACGTCGGGATGAGTTTTGCGAAGAGCCGTAAAGTTGTTGAACCCATTTTTCTCGACGTCTAACTGTTATTGACAAATAATTTTAATGATACAGATTAATTATGAGATACTTCTTTACTTACTTACTTTACTTTTATAGAATGGAAAACAGGTTTATCTTGTCGTAAATCTGGTGCTAACCGATCAGCCATCTTTAAAGGTATAAAATAGCACCAAAACGAAAAGCCTACTGTAATTAGTCTACTTGTTCTCATAGAAAAGTTTCTACTTTTCTCCTATTTTTTTTATTAGTCCTATTTTATTTACTATTTTTATATGGCAATCTATCGTTGCGGTGAGGTGCCTTACTTTAATTTTTGTGTATTTAAATTTACCTTTTACTGAATTACCTTACAGCATTCACATGACAATCTTACCTCAGGATCAATAATGAGGACCTCGTTGCTCTTCTCCGTGACTCCGATGAAAGAGTAGATGAGATGCGTACAGAGATCAACTGGAACATCTTCTATGCCATAACGTCCTACACCTGGCCTATACACCGCCCAGTTACTGAAGTAGCATACTATGCGCGCTTTGCTGTCCGCTGAAAAAACAAGTCACGATTAAAAAGTAATATTTAAAAGAAAACGATTTCAAGAACTGGATCATATTGAAACGAGACCACACAGGAAGCAACGGCGTTCAAATAAAAAAAGAGTCATCAAAATCGGTTCACCCAATTGAAAATTCTGAGGTAACAAACATATGAAAAATACAGTCGAATTGAGAACCTCCTCCTTTTTTTAAGTCGGTAAAAAATGGTTATTGCCTGTACAATTACTGTTGTGTAAAAACAATTATATATTCAAAAATATTATCATTCATTAGTTTAGATTTGACATAGGTACAACGCGTCAAGTTTTAAAGCAAGCAAACTTTGTACTTTAAATTGTACTACGAAAGTTAGATTGACTGAAAGAATGAAATACTATATCAAGATTCACTGGAAGTTACGTTTCGTAATTCAGAATAAAGGTGGTCTCACTGAGCCATATGATTTAACTAAATGATGAGCCTTTATTGCGTAAATGCGTTAAAAGTATTGTACTCAAATATACATTAACAAAACAACACCATTAAGTGTTTTCTACAGACAGCGGTGGTTTTTCAGGTATAATTTGTTTCTAGAATTTTAATTCTTCTATCTAAGTTAAGGGAGATATATAAGCATGACATCATATCTGGAGAATTAATAATAATGTTAACTATTTCAGCACAATATCAGATGTATACGATACGAACACGATACGTCTGATATTGATACGTTAACAAGGCTAAACCTTAAATTTTACACGAACTAACACGAAACACTATTAATTAAATTAATATCCAGTGCTAATAAATTGGTAATTCAAGTAAAGTAATGTATGCAACCAGTAATGGCAATAAATTATTAACATGTACTAACGTTAGCGAGTTTATGTGATAGTTGCAATGTAGTTAAGCAGACTTAAGTGCAGTTTAATTATTTAGTGAAGTTAGATTAGGTAAATACTTGCTCGGAATGTAAGTAACATCACTAACTTGCACTAACAATGATGAAAACTGTGAGGAAATGCTATTCAAAAATGTTTAAATGTTACTATATAAGAGAATAAAGTTTTCTTATAATTCTGTATATTGTTAAATCCTATGATTCTTCAAAGCTGTATACTTTTTTTTACTTTAATTAAGTTTTCATAATCTAAGATCTCAATAAAATACAGTGAAATTAAACTTACCTTCAATTGCAGTTGTGAAAACCGCTAGGACGACCAACGACGCTAGTATGACTCGCATTTTGAACCTATAACCAAACAAGACATTTTTTTAATAATTGTTAAATCGTTTTACATACATAAATGCTTTTCTAAGTGCGTTCTACTAAGTGCCTACAACTTCAATAGTCTAATGTAATCTACAGGTAAATTTACAGCAAATAAAAATTTACTAGAATATCCTTAAAAGTATGAACCCTAAAAAATAATTGACACCAAAATATTTCTTAAAAAAATATTTGATTACAATGAAACTATTTACGTCTCCATCCAAAACAGTCAGTTCTTATACAATAAAAGAGTATTCCAAATCGGTTCACCATTGACCGAGTAATCGATGAACATAGAGAAACGTAGGACCTCTTCCTTTTTGATTAAAATTTAAATAATTTAGGATGTGCCTAGATAGATTAAAAAAACATCTCTTCAGCCATTCAAAGTTCATTAGCTCTTTTCTAATCGTTTATTTGTAAATCTGCTGATTTCCAAGTAGGTACGTGTCGTATGCAATAACAGTTATTCATTTCCCATGGTACTCGGGTATCGGGTATGAACGGGAAGTCTAACGGGCTCAAACTGGGTAGGTTAAATCCACATTCCATATCTAGCAACATATTACCAGTTATAGGAGAAGTAATAGCAATAATCAACTTTACGACAACACTATTTAACTTCACAAAGGAACTTATAGTAACGGAAATATTTTACAGTAATATTTTTTTGTTCTTCATCAAAATGATGATGATGAGAAAAACTTGAGTTTTAAACTCACTGAACTAATATTACTTATTTAGCGTAGACTTTCTTTTAACTTTTTTTTTTAATTTAAAAAAGTAAAAGTATTTTCTTAAAAAGGGTCTATTAATCACGAAGTCCTGATAAAACAAACAAAAAAACTTTTAGAATATCGATTAAAAGATATCGTATTTTATAAATTGTAATTTCTAATGACGGATAAAGGCCCAATGATGCAGAAGCATCTCAATAGGCTGCCATAGCGTGGATCACCATGATGCATTGAGCTCATTCGCAATGAGTGTGGTGACCACTACTCTTAGATTCTGATCACGCTATCCATCAGGCAGGGTAGTCATTTTGGCAGGCTTTTACACAAAAAAACGACAGTATAATTAGCTGGGATTTTGGCTCCGTTCACTTGAATCCCTGAGGGATCCATGTGGAATTTTCGTCCACACTAATACCCTAGGGAATTTTGTTGAATTTAGATTCCATTTGGCAGATTTTTGTCTATTGGGATCCCCTACTTAACCCCTGGGGGATTTATTTGGATTGTATGTCCTGTGTATACAAGCTTTTTTATATACAAACGAAAAACGTATATACATATTTTAAAGTTCAACTGTAAGTTATAGGCTAATAAACAAACTATCGGCGTACTGCAAAAGATAAGACGAATGTAAAAGCGTTGTACGTTAACGGTACTCGCGCTCCAGATGTGTCGAACGCTCACAGTACTCGCCTACTGACCTAACAAGCACTCGCAATGTTGTTAACTAGGCTTAACAGATACCTACTTATCTATTTATTATTATCTTCAATAAGTAACTGAATCTTTCTCATGACATACACACAGTAGAAATCTATTGATGCGTAGGCGATTATAAAGTAAAAGTGAACCGGTATAACACTGTTATTGTTTTTTTTTTATTAAGTCACAGGTTCTATTCCCGGGTCGGACCAAAAGTGTCGTTGGGTTTTTCTTACAAGAAGATCTTAATAACAGCACGAGGCATGGAAGTTTGACGTGTTTCACATTAAACCGTTTCGAGAGCACGTTAAGTCGTCGGTCTTAGTTGTCATGAACATCTATAGCAATGGTTATTGGAAAGTTAGTGTCGTCAAATATACTGACAACTAGTTCTACCCTCGAATTCAGTTCGTCCTCATGGTTACGGAGATCCGTTGCCGTTGCCAGAAATTGCTATTCAATTAAAACCAGTTAAACTAGTAGCCGACCCCAAAAAACAAATCTTGAGAACAAAAAAAGCAGAGAATATGATGATGATGACCGATGATGACATGTAGTCAATAGTACGAAGAGAACAATCCTCTTACGAAAAGAAAAGAAATCTGTATACCTCTAAAAGTTATAAACTTAAATACAACAATATCCTTATCTTTAAATAATTTATCTTACTCTTGGCTTCAAGCACAGATCCCTAACCTAAGTAGATCCTTATTAATAGTTTCTCGTATACAACTAAATACTTTAATGTACATTAATCTCCTTCTCTTAACTTGATTTAACCTTCTCTGTTTATACTTTCAATAATTAATTTTCTTCGTTAATTTCATAGTCAACATCGGGTTCGGGCTTAACACTCGGTACTAATTATGATGTTACTAGCTTTTACCCGCGGCTCTGGCTATCGCAGTGAAGACTTGCCTATGTCTATCTATGTATTATAGTATATTGTTTCTTTGCCAGTATTCTTCTCATAAGGCTGTAAGCATTTTGAAAAGTGGAAGTTATAGATCGACACAAGCCGGCATTATATTTTTAGTCCCCAACCCGCACTTGGCCAACGTGGGGACATATGGCCTTTACCTTCTCTTGAGAGGAGGCCCGTGCCCAGCAGTGGGACATTATGGGTTGTCAATGATTAATGAGGCAGTATATTTTGATGTATTCACTTAATTTACCTTCAAAATTTAGTACATGCTGTGGCGTCTGTTTGTGTCGATCTGTGATTTTTAACTGTAGCTTCAATTTAAATCTAAATCTAAAACTTCATTGAAATCGGTGCAGCAATTTAGCCGTGGAAGCAGAACAGACAGACAGCTTTCGTATTAATAATATTAAGTATGGATTTGTTGTATTAATGTCAAACATAGTTGCGATTGTTTGTTAGCTGCAAGGTGCAATAGTTTAAACGCAGTACTTACAGCCTTGATATTATTTGTAGTTGACTCACCTTCCCTATCTTCAATACTAAATGTAAACAATGTGTCATGAACTTTACATTTGAGTTTCAAATTAACGTGAACTTCACGAACTGAAATTAATTTTGTTATAGGTATCTTTACATAGGTATATAAATGTTATGTTGATTTGTATACGATATATATCAAATTCCAACACGACATATAACACACCATCCTTTGGTGTTTTTAGTTTATGTACAAAACATACATTCACAAACCTAATACTAATGGCTATTTTTACTGTTGGGTGGTGCGGAAATGAATAAAACGATGCACTATACTTTCGATGAAACTTTTAAAGTAATAAAGATGAAACTTTATATCAATAAATAAACTTAGTATGTATATGTATTTTATCTATTTTTTGCAACTACAAAATTCCATAGCAAAGCGTGGCAGGCTACAACTACTTTTATATATAAATATTGTTCGTATATAGCGTAATTATATAGCTATTAGTATTCAATACAGAAGATGTGTCAACAAACAGGTCTACCTTATTTCATTCTTAGATAGTATGCTTTACACGTGTTGAATGAACCTGCTCAGTTTACATTTAAATTGTTCAATATACTTAGTACAAAGACAAATAATGTTTCGGTCTAAATTTTAAACTTCGTATATCATATATGATAAACTCAAATAATTATGATATGTTACAAACTTCTTCTTAAGATGACAATAGATGTTTTTTTTTTTAATTTTGAATGAAGTCAAATTTAGAATCATCACCATATTCCGAGCCTCAGATCAACCAGTTCAATCGGTTTTACCCGAATATCCGTTTTTCCACGAAGCGACTGGCATCGGACCTCCAAATCCCTGCAGGCGAATTGAATTCGAAATTTGAACTAGTTGACAGTATATTTGAAATCAGATTTAGAATAATTTAAAGATTAAATTTAGAATACATCCCATTTTTTCTTTTCTTTTTTTAAAAAAGCTTCCTCATTAGGAACAAATCCTGTGTCATGGGGGACTTTACAAACATACGTGAACAGACTAACAATTTTTGGATCATACAAAGAGTTGTTCTATGTGGGATTTGAACCCACAATACTCAGCGCAGTAGAATACGGTGTGGCAACTACTTAAACCACTATCCCACCCGTGCAGTCGTAATGAACTTTTGAGTATTTTATTAATATTATGTGGCATATTACTCATCGGTATCTCGTCGTCAGTCGTAATTAATATTGTGTTTTCCCTTCTTTTAAAGTAACCATTGAAGGATAATGAAACTATATTTTGGACATCCTTGTCAACATTTAACATACAAACATTTAAAAACCGGTTATACATCTGCTTTAATTCTAAAATTAAGTCGATCTGCAATGCAAATCAGGCAAAAGCAGCTTACATTAAATTAACATTAGTGGTGCAAAACATTTATCAGTTGACACTCCACAAATGAAAATAAGTTCTTTTTTTATTCTTAAGATATAAGGAACCCAACTTTTTGTCTCAAAAATCCAGAATTGTAACCACGTCCATAAGCCTTTGTCCTTTGTGAATCATTTACATAATTTATTTTATGTTCAAATTTATTTCGCCCTATTTTATATTTAACTTCTTCTATTTAATTTGTAGCACAATTTAGATAGAGATTCTATTAATACTGAAGCTATATACGGTTTACTTAGCAGCAACTAACGTCTTAGGGGTAAACCAAATATCAGGTTTTCTCAAACTATCTGAGTATCTGTTTCCTCGTTGATATTAGTATTACCTGATGGTGGGATTTATTTGGTTTCCCTTCCTTTTTCCTTATTATACGCTTTAAAATATACCTTGTGCAAAAAAAAAAGATTTATTTATCTATACTAATATATAAAGCTGAAGAGTTTGTTTGTTTGTTTGAACACGCTAATCTCAGGAACCACTGGTCCTATTTGAAAAATTCCTTCAGAATTAGATAGCCCATTTATCGAGGAAGGCTATAGGTTATATATCATCACGCTAAGACCTACAGGAGCGGAACAACAATGAAGAATGTTACAAAAACGGGGGGGGAAATTATCACGCTACGGGCAATAGGAGACGCAAACGAGGTTGCGTGGGTCGGCTAGTGAAAGATAAAATTGACGTTTCTCTGATACGCATTTTTTTGGGACTAATCCCGCCCACACGCCCACCACTGTAACTCCTGTACACCAGGACCAACAACATTGACCCACAAACACACCGAGCTATGACACACGGGAAGTCCCAGGAAAAAATTAACTGTCTTGGAACCCGCAACGAAATTTTCAAAAGAAAAAACAGGAGGAGTTGGAAATATGATAAGTCCAAGTCTGATACGCATTGTGGGATATTAAAATAAAAATTATAGCCACGGCCTAATACTAATTTGGTCGTAAAGTGTATTTCATGGTTGAGGGTTTAACCCCACCCCGTAACTTAAGGGTGACCCACATCGTCAGCATTCATATAAAGAAATAAATGATAATATTCCTACTCATCATACAATTATCTATGGCAGAGACATCACACGACTTCCTATAGTCTTGGTAGTTAACATTCGATGCGAGTCACAGACCCCATTATGCAGAAGTAATAAAGAGCCAAATACATCAATTCTAAATGTCAAGAATGTCTCAGCGTTCTTTCAGAAGGGTTCTAACTTGGTTACCTATTTAAATACATCATTATATGATAGCCGAAAGGCTTGGGATTCCAATGTATTTACGTATAATTACATTTAAAATTCTCTATTATGCCTGTATAATAGAGTTAAAAAAACGTTACTACGTTTCTTAAAAACCTTCGTAGATTCTCTTTTTTCAAATTTTTAAACTTTATTTTTTTATAGTGACTACTTCTTGCTACTCTTTTCGACCAGTTATTTTTAAGCTTCAATTCTTTTTTCAAATCACGCACATATAAAACGTATTAGCTAATTTCAAAAACCCTTTTCCTGGTCATTGTCGACCGCAAACAATTTGTCAGTCCAGTCAATAACATGAAATGATATCGCATGCACTGCTTTACCGATGACTGTGCGTATGTGACAAGCCTCCTGAATACTAAGGAGCTGATGAATTCACTTCAGAGTCGTTATCCTGCCTCTAAGGTCAGCGGCCGAAAGTGAAAACCCTTTGTTCGCAAACGATAAACGTTCCCAATAAAACTAAATTCTATCTAGGCATCTTCACTCTAATATAGTATGTTTCGTAATACATGTGTCAACTATGAATACTAAGTGCAAATAATCTTGGAAAATCGTGAGTAGAAAATCAATCGGGAATAATAAATCCAGCTATCAGTTTTATAACATGTAGATAATCATAGTTTTCTTGGGAACTTGAACTCTAAGAAAACTATTTAATATTGTTGACACGGACACCGTCAACAGCTTTTCAGTAGTAACAAGTAAAGTTTTAACAAAAATAAAACTGACTTCAAGATTTGATTCGATTTCTCTTGGATGGCATCATGAGATCTTAGTGTGCCATGGTACCACCGTTGGGATATTTCTTTTCCATTAAAAAAACAATTATCAAAATCTTTACATAAACGACAAAGTTATTCGCGAAGACAAATAAAAAAAATACGGTCGAATTGAGAACCTCCTCCTTTTTATTGAAGTCGGTTGAAAAGGAATCCAAAAATTTAAATAAATAGGAAAAAAAACATGTTTTTTTTTCGACAAACCTGAATTCAAAACCTAGTTTCCCTTTAAGTTGAAAGTTGCTGCTCTATTAAATAAATTGGTAATATATTTTTCGTACTACGTTCAGAATTGAGAAATGTAATTGAACGGTTTTCTATAGTAACTAATTACAATCTAGAAATTTTTCAATTCTCTAGTAAATTTTTCTTACTACTTATTCATAACTTAACTGTAAATGTAATGCAATTTGACAGTTAATATTACTGCAATATCGTTACTGATCGACATAGTAAATTAATTACTTCTTACTATCATTTCTAATCTGAGAAAGTGGGTTTATAATATCTATTTGGTATTCATAAATATTAATTTCTTATAAATCCATAAATTATTTCAAATATCGCATACTAAAAACTTTCGCGACTTTTGCGACCGGCAGATCGTTTTTTGTTTTGCGAAAGTAGCTTACTTTTATGTCAATATTTACATGATAATGAGCTTTCAACTGTTTGTAAACATGGTGGACTCTACACTCGCGTAAACAGGTCATTGACTTAAAGCATATACTATATGCATAGACATCCATATTAAGGACATCACAACAGCAATACAAAGACGACTGTTTTTATTTTTCACTAGCTGAACCCCGCGGTGTTACCCGCGGTTATTGTTGTACCGCGAGTAACGCCGCGGGACAAAGTTAGTCCAAAAAAAGTAGCCTAAGTTACTCCCCAGATCATCAGCTATCTGCCAGTGAAAGTCCCGTCAAAATCCGTCCAGCCGTTCCAGAGATTACCCGGAACAAACAGACAGACAGACAGACAGACAGACAGACAGACCGACAGACAGACAGACAGACAAAAATTTTTTCAACTACACTTTCGGTATATGTACCGTGTATACATATATATGCATTTAGTAAAAAGAGGTTATTTTAATATTACAAACAGACACTCCAATTTTATTTATTTGTATAGATTACCCGTTTATGAAAACAAATAGCTATCGCGATAAACATGTTTTGTTGATTTTGTGCTTGATTAATTTTTATACGCTTTCTTTTGTTTAGAGATCAACTCAGTTTATATTTTAATATATTCAGTAGATATGTATAACATCTATATTTAAAATGGCATGTGGTGTCCGAAAGATAGCTACACGCAATATCTTTCACGATATTTAAACCAAATGCATACCTACACAAACGATTGAGTACTATTAGTAATCTCGTTTGCCTATTTGTAGTATTTGACGTTTTGCAAGTTTTTCGCAAAAGCTTTTTCGAGTTATTATCACATGCAATTTAAGATGATGGACACAAAAAAATAAGATAATCTCTTAATTTTAACCACAATTTTAACCACACAGACACTTATTTTTAATTTGAGATTTAGTTGTATCATATCTTCAAATAAAAAAAAACTGTGTCACTTTATAAACACTTAAAACATCGCCATCAAAATTTCCATAATTCGTGTAAACACTTTTGCTAAACGTTATGCCCGCATTATAAGAATATATAATTTTTGCGTTCCAATTTTAAACAATGAATCCTCCTTCATGTAAAACGCTACCTTTCTATTTGTTGTTTTATTCGAAATTCAAAAATATTTTTTTTAATATCAAAAAATAAAGTGACATTTAGCATTGAACCTTGATTAAAAATGGTTTTGATATTGACCCATGATCTTTTTTATTACTTTATATATTTAATATGTTTGTCTTTTACTCACAGTTGCGGTGTGGCTGCGACGGCCTGCGTGCGATTGTGTCGAGTTCGTAGCTGCACCGCGGTTATATGCTCCAGCGCACCGATCTACACGCTTCACAGGGTGCGTGATAAATACTAATTTCTTCTTTGTCCAAATTAAGACGACATACGCTAAATTGGAACGCAAAAATTATATATTCAGCGTATCTTCCTTTTTTGAACAAAATAATTTATAAATGTTAATTATTTTTGGTATTATAACATTCGGATATTGCAGGCAAACCAATAACATCAATTGAGAGAAAGTCGATATTTGTTTTTATTGTAGTGTAATGCTTCTTAGTTATTTGATTTACATTTCACTTATATAAAAATACTAGCTGACCCGGTGAACTTCGTACCGCCATATTTACATATCGGAGTCACGGACAAAAAAAAACTATTCCCGTTATATTTTAATTTTTCTTCCACACAAACCTAGTCCTAACAATAAAAAACATACAGAAAAAAGAATTATCCATATTGGTGCAGCCGATTGATAGTTATGCGCGTTCATACATTTCGGTGATTCATTTATCTATACTAATATATAAAGCTGAAGAGTTTGTTTGTTTGTTTGTTTGTTTGAACACGCTAATCTCAGGAACCGCTGGTCCGATTTCAAAAATTCTTTCACTGTTAGATAGCCCATTTATCGAGGAAGGCTATAGGCTATGTATCATCACGCTAAGACCAATAGGAGCGGAGCACCACTGAAAAATGATTCAAAAACGGGGGAAAATTATCACGCTACGGGCAATAAGAGACGTAAACGAAGTTGCGTGGGTCAGCTAGTATATATATATATATATCGATAAAAAAATACAGTTACTTTTGAGCTAAATGTATATGCAACAACACAGACAATGCTTTTGACTGCATGATGGGCCTAGTGGTTTGAGTCTTCACCACGACACTCTACAACGCCAAGTATTGTTTGTTCAAATCCTACATGGTACAACACTGTGTGACCGACAAATTGGTGTTCTGAGTCTGGATGTTATTTTCTCCCCGTTTCATGTATGTTTGTAAAGTCCCTCGCGACACATGATGAATATTCATAGGCGAGAGTTGTCTTTTTGAAAAAAATGTGTAGCACACGTTTGTCAAGGTCTTTTACATGAAGGTGCTAATACTTAAAACTCAACATTTATAAACTAAAAAAAACTAAATAATATAAAACTCCTGTACCCAAAAATGTCCTGGTATGTGAGTTAATAAGTATTTAATTAAGAAAACGAGTGCTAATTGTATGTGATGGTATGTGAGTTAATAAGTATTTAATTAAGAAAACGAGTGCTAATTAAAAAAAAAACCATTACTACATATGTACAATATTTTGAATACATTTTGGAATCAAACTCCCTTGTACTTATTCCACATTGAACTAATATTACTACGTATAGAACAGACATCGCGGTACAGTGTTTTTGCTTGTACGTTGATGTCCTGAGACATCAGCGCAACTAGTCGCTCTGTGGAACTCGTAGTAATCGAACGCCAATAGGGTGACGAACATTTTTATTCAAAAATGCCATCCTGCGTGTTAAAAGCGTGCAAAAGGCTATCTTTAAAAAGAAAAAAGATAGTGGTATAACTTATCATCGGTAAGCAAACCAAACATTTGTGAATGAAATTCATAGATTATGAAAAGTGCACGGTTCAGACTTGACACTTGTAGATAAATCTTTATTAAACTATTTGAGTTTGTAATTTTTGATGTGAGACATAACACAAAACAAAACAAAAAAAAATTGCGAAATAATTCGCAATCTACTAAATACAATGAAAATAAAAGCCTGTTTGCCTATCAAGTCAAATTGAAATCTTAACTATTGAGAGTTTGAGAGACTATAATATCTATTGTAACGCGACTCCCGGGATCTCGTGTATGTGGATTAAAACAACAAGTATCTAAACACTTAAGTCTTATTATAAAGGGTGACCATATCTGCAAAATTGGCTTCCTCATTTTTTCCATACTCTTTTTGGCTAAGCTATAAATTGTTGTTCTGAGTCTGGGTGTTCATTGTGTCCGTTTTATGTATGTTTGTAAAGTCTCCCACGATACAGGATTTCATATTCCAATTGCGGGACTTTAATAAAAAGTATAAAATACTTCCTACAACAATAATTTGATATTTCACATTTCAATCTAGTAGGCAGAATATAAAAATGTCGCATCTGTTTGCGTTAATTTCTAATCTATGAGAGCCAAGTTGTACTACAGTTTTTGGTTGAGGTGACTTCTCTATACATTATTCCTCAATGTTATTCCACTATTTTTTATTAAGTTGATTCATGACCAGTTTCGCCTTATGGCATTTTCAAAGGTTAATAGTTATTTAAAATATTTACATTCAAAACCTAACATCATGGAAAAAATAAACAAATAGTATTGCTAGATGAAAAATACAATTTCCCTATTTTCGAGGAGAATTCCTTGCACTGGCCCACCGTTATTTCCATGTACATTTTAATATTTTAAAAATAGTTATTAATGTCGAAACGCGCTCTAGAATCTATTAGACTCACATAAAGCAGGCAATAAATCCGCACGCTGTATATTTATTGATTGATGATGGTACACAAACGACACACTCTAAAAGTGCAACGTCTCAAACAATGAGATCAATTGGTGGGTGCTCAGGTCGACCAACGGTACGAGAACCAGTACCAAGGGAAAGGCTCTAAATACTTTATTACATTTAATTTGTGCCAATGATAAAATGACCCGTTCGAACTTTCCAACTCCCGAATCGTATCGTCCAGGGCAAGGAAACAGAATTAATATCACAGCAGGTTCTGCACGATGCACTTATAACTATACGGTTATAATCGTGTTTATTTTTAAATTAATGGTGTCTTTTATTAAAAATGACCAGTTGGTATTTGTGGAACTGCGTGATTTTGGAATTAAAACAGTGAACAAATAAGTAGAAACTACATTCAAGTCGGGAGTTAGTGTTTTCATTTGAGAAATATAATAATACAGGGTTCTTTCCGAATTCGCAATGACAATTAACTAACCAATGTCTAGCTAGAACAATACTGTTGATTTTATTGATTTATAGTTTTGTAAAAATCACAACGTTATCAGTATAATGAATGCACCATTTGTCAAGTTAGTGATATGATAAATTAAACAATAACAATTCGTTGTGAAGTAACTTCACTATTTTTTTTTCAATTGTTGTTTATTTTATTCACTTTTAAAGTAACTTATATTTCATCAAAAGGATTAACACACCAATAGGGACAATGCTACTAAAACATTTCTCAAATGTCCTACAAATAGTTCTAAAACTTTATCTTCCTGTAAAAATTTGATTTACGCTTTATTACAATGTACGTAAGTGTTCAAAGACAATATTCCAAACCCTAACAAAGTTTTAATAAAAGACTAACTAAGACGCAGTAATACCAAGCAGCAAATAAGTGCGATTATTACGAAAAATTGGTTGCCTGTAAAGTCGGTATACGGGCGAAAGTTTTACGTGACAACGACTTTGAGTGGTAAAATAATTTTAATGTGAATATTCATTCGTATAGTAGGAAGAAGGATGAAATAATAGTAACAATTTAAAACATTTATTTATACAAAGAATTATATTTAAAACATTAATTTATACAAAGAATCTCGCACTGAATTTCATATTAACAAAATTTTATTTTTACCTTTACACATACATACGTATTTATATACAAATATACATACAATAAACTTTTTATGTCTGTCTCTCTCGCTCTTAGGCGGGCTAACCATGCCCGAGTGGAAGGGACGCGTGCCTCTCACTCGCTCTCATTGTGAGCGCATAACGTGAGCGGAGCGTAACGCAGTTTCTTGAAGTGTCACCCGGCAAACCAATTTATAAGACGTTGTCACGTCAAAAACCAGGTTTGTTATCGTTTTAACATTGTTTTTGTTTTAAAGCTTTCTCATTCGATCGAGCTGAAATCCCACGGAAGTAAATAAAAACAACTTTTATTCGTTCTAAATAGATGTTCACCAAGCAAGCTATGCGTGTCTAGATATAAAGATTTCACCATTAGAGTAACTAAGTGAAAAAGCATTTCAATAGGTCGCCATGTTGTGGGTCACCATGCTGTATTGTCCCTATTCTCATTGCGGATGGTGATCACCCCTATTGGATTCTGCGCATACTTTCCATTAGACAGAGCAGTCACTTTGGTCGTTAATACGTTTGAAGAAAATGCAATTGATCTTCTTATGTTTAGATTCCCATCCTAGACATATAATTGTGCAGTGAACCATAATGATTTCTTCTGTCTGTCTAAAACATATGTACAATAAGTATAACATGTTGTTTAATTTATTAGAGGGAGCCCTAGCGCTCATAACACAAGTTGAATCTTAGTTTGAGTGCTAGTGGTCGTAACTAAGAGAAATGCTATAATTTATAATGAATCGTGTTACAGAATTGTGTATAATAAACTGTACAGAGTTGTAATTTTGGAAAATAAAGAATTATTATTATTAAAAAAAACAGCACATTTATCAATAATCTATTTCTAATAGAAATAGATTCTAATAGAAATAGATTATTGTGATATATCATATCATATTTCTATCTATACCAAAATTAAGTCAAGATCGACTTAATATACGGGACTACTGCCTATGAGTTGTCTTAAATTTATTTTCATTATAGCTAAGCCGTTAAATGTTCAGCCTGAGATTGAACTTAATTCTTTTATTCCAATCGTGGGACTATCACGTCCTAAACGACGGCAAAAGACGCATAAATAATAAAGAACTTAAAATGAGTAGGTACTACTACATGGTTCTTTCTGAAAGTTTGGTGAGGCAACGAATCGCCAGAAAGAGGTGTGTCTTAAAGGGCTTTGAAGTCTCAAACCTGATCACTCATCAGTTGTTGCATCACAATTATTATAACGCTAAATTTTAGGGGTTCGATTCTAACATAAGACAACATTTTGTGTTGTCCACAGGTTGTTGTTGTCTGAGTCTGAGTAATCCTTGCGCGTCTTATATGCGTTTTCCCCCGCAACACAGAATATATTCATAATGCGGAAGCTGCCTTTATATAATACAAAATAAAAAAAAATCGACTTCAAGAACTGGACCACACGGGAAGCACTAGCTTTCAAATAAAACAAGAATCGTGAAAATCTGTTCACCCAATGGAAACTTATGAGGTAACAAGCAAAAAAAAATACAATCGAATTGATAACCTCCTCCTTTTTTTGAAGTCGGTTAAGAAATATATTACCTATGCTTGTTTATAAATATACTAGTTGTTGCCCGCGGCTCCGCCCGCGTATATATCGGTTATCGCGGCAAGTAGTAGCCTATGTGTTATTCTGATGTATAAGCTATATTACTGTAAAGTTTCGTCCAAATCCGTTCAGTAGTTTTTGCGTGAAAGAGTAACAAACATCCATCGAAACATCCATCCATCCTTACAAACTTTCGCATTTATAATATTAGTAGGATCTAAAATCTCTGCATTAATTTTACCTTCGACATGTTTTCCTTACTAGAGAAATCTGAACTATCTGCACACAAGATAGCATAAATCCTATCCGAGCTAACTAAGTACTAGTAAAGATACCTACCTCGACTTAGCAAAACAACCTCTCAAGTGATGCGACAGGCCAAACTTCATACATAAGCACTAAAATATCTCTTAAGCTTTTCCTTTTAGCTTAATATCGCCGAACATTACCTACTTGCATCTACTAAGTGGTCTCAAAGTGAAAATATTTATACGAAAAACAAGTCTTATGATGACCTAGTCGCTAGAGATATTCTAATGCCCCATTTATTATGTTTTTGCTATCTCTCAGCTTATAGCAAGGCCTCTCGCCGACCGCAACATTAGGATAATATGAATTATTGCTTTGTAGGCTTTACCTAATTTCAACTTAATGAAACCCATTTAGTAGATGACGAATTAACTATGTAAAAGTATTTAGAAGTAGGAATTTATTCGTAATTAGTAGTTTCATATTTCTAAGTCTGCTGACTTAAGGGAACAACTACCGGTTAGTAACAACAGTGAATGTAATAACAGTATTGTCACTTGTGTTGTGGGTAATTCTGCGATTACTCATAGTTGTACTTCGTCGACTCAAATCGGAGATTCCGATTTGAGTCTTTTCTAATTCTAAAAGAATGGTTACTATATATATTAAGTTTCTTTATAGTTATTTTTTGTCTTAAAAAGAAATTAATGTTTTCCTTTTGTAAAGTCACTAACTTTTGCACGTGGCTTCGCTCACGCGGGTTTTCAACCCCTGATTTACAACCTAAGGGGTGGAATTTCAAAAAATCCTGTCTTAGTGCTCACTTACTTTATATAAAGAACCTACATGCAAAGTTTCAGGATTTTAGGTTCAGTGATTTGAGCTGTGCGTTGATCCCTGGGTATGTCAGTCACCTTCCCCTTTTATATATATAAGAAGATAGATAACTTCGAAGACACTGAAAAATTAAGAAATATGGAACATACATACATAGTTGGATTTTCTGTTTTATCCTCAATGACACGAAACAGAAGTAAAAAAAAAACATCACGGAACTAAAAATCAAAATAGCTGTTTGTTTATCCTAGTTCAGTTTCATGTTAAATCATTTCGTTTATCTATATATCTATACAAATTACAAATAAATAAAATTGAAGTGTCTGTTTGTAATATTAAAATAACCGCTTTTTACTAAATGCATATGTATGTATACACGGTACATATACCAAAAATGTAGTAAAAAAATATTTTATCTATATATAAATATTTTATATGTTTGTTCCGGGTAATCTCTGGAACCAATTTCGACGGGACTTTCACTGGCAGGTAGCTGATGATCCAGGGAGTAACTTAGGTTACTTTTTTTAGACTAACTTTGTCCCGCGGCGGTACTCGCGGTACAACAATAACCGCGGGTAACACCGCGGGGTTCAGCTAGTCTTAAATAAATGCAACTTTAAGAACGTGGCTATGTCCAGCCGAAATCTAGCACAGACGAA
The DNA here is from genome assembly GCA_905220595.1 of Spilosoma lubricipeda. Lineage (NCBI taxonomy): Eukaryota > Metazoa > Arthropoda > Insecta > Lepidoptera > Erebidae > Spilosoma > Spilosoma lubricipeda. Next base: position 8,052,436 of record HG992295.1, read on the forward strand.
ACAATAGATGCCTTTACTATCGTAGATACGGTACAAAGACACACATTATTATAATTTGTATTGTTACGCTGACATTTGAGATGAATGGTTCGATCGCAACTCGATTTGTCACCCGACATAACGGAAGGAAGACTATTGACATTGAAATATCCACGTAGCCATGCGCACGCGCCGCGAATCGTAACCACATTCAACCAAGAGTATATTTAATCCCAATCGTCTGGTACCACCTACCTTTGTTTCTTGAAGATGACAATAGCCAGGAAAACAGGAAAATGTTTATTATTTATGCATACACCAATTTTTATATTATACAAAAACGAATTTATCTTTAACTTTTTGAACTTACGATTTTTTTTTATTTATTTAGTGTATGGAAGGAAATTAAGACATTAAAATGAAACTTCTAATACTAACGAATTAATTTACGCAACTGCGCGTGCTTATGGATATAATTCAAGATATGGGGAAGGGTGAAAAACGGAAATAGCAAAGTCACGGCATAACGTTGCTTGTTACGGTATCGTGGTAAAATAATGCGAATACGAATGAATTATTACATAATTGACTTGCACGAAACAGTTTAAAACGTGTCTTACATATTTATAGAAATGCTATACCAAAAACCTTTCCATTTTCAAGACTGGGTTTTTGAGGATTGTTTTGAAAGTTATGCCCTCTATTTTTGTCTTTTATTTCTTCGTATCTTAACTGTACCTAAAGCATGTGGAATACACTGGTTGCAAGACAACGTTTTTATCTATATAACGAACTAATTTTACTTGGTTAGTCAGTATAATACTGGCGTTTAAATTAGACTTGAGATGAACGTACTGATTCTGTAAGTTCTTGAGATGTTTACTCACCTGAAACCAAGGTAATAAAAAGGACTCATAATTTGGTGATGTGTGAACTAAACTCTCCAAATGTCTAAACGCGGTCCTGTCCCCTCGCCACAAAGGGAGGTACCTCCGACCCAACGAAGTGATCATTCCTGATGAGCCACGGCCTATCAGTTGATGTCGTAAAGTTGTATATATTCTAATCGGTAGTAGAATTTCTATATCGCGATACAGGATTGATTACTGCGTAGTTCGGTGTATCTTCAGTAGATGGTGGTGTCGTATGTTTCCCAGCTTACTTCGTTTTCTATTTTAAGTTAACCGTTACGTTATCAATTCATTAGTATAAAGATAAAAAAACTGAAATGCAATAAATCACAGAAAAAGCATTCAATAAGCTGTGTGATCAACAGCTTAGCGATCGTTAACTCTATAATCCACAAGGGTTCTGGATTGATACTTGCGATAAGTGAACGATATTTTAAACCTGTGTAAACTTTGGTGTTGAAATTTTCAAGTTTTCACGTTAGAGTATACATATTTTACTCTTTATGCGATTATCTTTTTGCTCATACAATTTTATATTATACATGATATTTTAGTCTAAAATTAGTAATTTTCTGCAGTTCGATTTGCGCGATTTTTTCTTAATTCGTGTTTCCTCTATCTCCATTAAACAGTTCATCTCTTATTTTACCAATTTAGTAGTAATATTTCCAAAAATCAAAGTTCAGCTCAAGTTCCAACTGGTACCATAAGTTCCAACTCAAAGCTTCACTACACTTCTCTTCATATTTAAGACTATTTATGAAAAAGTCACTAGATAAATATAAGTACTTCAACCGCTAATGTTTTCATCCTACATGTTTACCGCTCTAACTCCTATACACCAGGGCCAACAGCAGTTACCCACGAACTCACCGCGTCATGACACCCGGGTATTTCCAGGAAAAAATAAACTGTCTTGGAATCCGCAACAATACAACCAAATGAAAGTTGGAGGACGGTCGACGGAATTAGATTTTTCAAACTGCCTAGTTAAATTTATAGAATTTTTAACTACGTATATAAATAGACAACTGTATAGATATTATATCCTATTCAAACCAAGTACGTTACATCTGTACTGTCAGACAATCTGGTATTTTTGAATTTCTAACAATCGTTCGAGTCATGTGATACCTACATCGGGAACAGGATTGACTCATATCATAGTCTGTAAAAGGAAGTAAATGTTTAGTTTAATGACATCGGATATACCTAATATTAATCTCTTCAATCCATGCATCTATACAAATAAATAAAATTGAAGTGTCTGTTTGTAATATTAAAAGAACGGCTTTTTGCTAAATGCATGTGCATGTATGTGTACATTTACCAAAATGATATTTTTTACAATTTTTGTCTGTTTGTCTGCCTGTTTGTGCCGGCTAATCTCTGGAACTGGAACAGCTAGACCGATTTTAAAGAGACTTTCACTGGTAGGTAGCTGATCATATAAGGAGTAACAACTTCGCCCCGCGGCGTCACCCGCGGTACGACAATAACAGGGGGTAACACCGCGGGACTCATCTAGTTAGTAATAAATTTTCACAAATGTGTTTGTGTATATAACATAAGCTGACCCACGCAACCTCGTTTGCGTCTTCTATTGCCCGTAGCGTGATAATTTTCCCCCGTTTTGAAACATTCTCCTTTGGTGCTGCGCTCCTATTGGTCTTAGCGTGATGATATATAGCTTTTAGCCTTTCTCGCTAAATAGACTATCTAACACTGAAATAATTATTTTAATCGGACCAGCGGTCCCTGAGATTAGCGCGTTCAAACAAACTCTTCAGCTTTATAATATTGTAAATATAGATAATATATGCGTAGCTATGAGTGTACTTTTTTTGGACCTATAGGTTTTCTTTGTAACTCTGTGTATTGAATAAAAACATGACGTGTCAATCATTAAAAAAACGTTGTTGCGTTCGATACAAATCGGGAACTCCAGAACACGTAAGTAAATACCTTTTATCCATACAAATGTTATAAAATTGAAGAGTTTGTTTGGTTGGTTGAACGCCGTGAACCGTAGGCCAGCTTGTCTTTGATAAATATAGTACACTATCTACTACTGTCCTATTATAGCCTATCATGATCATAATGCTCCTTTCTAAGGAGAGGCCTGTGTCCAGCAGTGGACTATCAAAGGCTGTTACTACTGCTATAATGTATTATGTGTTATTAAAAGAAAAAAATATTTGACAGAACTGTTTTATAACAAAAGGTAGTCATGTGACTAATGTGTCAATGACTTCTCATTGTTTACTTTTATTTAAATGCCTAAACCTTTCGACGTTACCTGGAAATATGTATTCGAATGCAATAAAACAAAGGTGACACACTTGCATACAAATATCTTAATCGGGTTTTGCCTTTTCACGGTCATTCTGGCACGCACGCACGCATATGCATATAAATTAAAATTACCCTCATTTTAAGTGACATATATGTTTGTCACTTAAACAGCGGGTTATTTTAGTATTGTTATCAGATGAGATCCCGTGAGAAATAAACCCAGGGAGTCTTTATTTATTAGGGAGGCCGACCACAACACTTTTTTTTTTATGTTTGGCCCTGCCAAAATGACTACTACTACTATGCCTGATGGAAAGCATAAGCAGAATCCAAGAGTGGTGGTCACCATACTGCGAATGCAGACAATGCAACAATGCAGCATGGTGACCCACACCATGGCGGGCTAGTGATGCTTCTGCATCATTGGGCCTCCGGTCTCGCACTCGCCAACGAGACACGACAGCATGATCGCTGATCACTTTTAATAAATCTGCGCAATTACTGAAGGACGCTATAGAAATGATTGCACACGGGCACTTTACGGGCTAGAGACGCCTCTGGTTACACCAGTAATGAGTTCCTGCTTGAAATTGCTAATACTCTATTCATGGTATGAATTGGGCAAGCTATCATCGCCTCTTAGATTAACAGGTGATGATGTTATGGGAGACGACGATCACCTCAGCTTGGGGTTTTGGGGTTGGATGCCGGTAACCACGCTTTCTCAGTGAGAAGCGTAGAAGGAATAGTGTACGTTACTGCAATGTTATAGACTGTGACCTCTACCAGGCAATCTTTAGATAGACTGTACTAGTGATTTGTAGTTTATAGTGCACATTTATAATTCGCATATAAAAGTTTACACATCATATTAGCATTAATCTGACCTGGGAATCGAATCCAAGACCTCAAACACAGCAGTAGCATGACATATGACATTGATGAAAGAAATGAATAAAACCACTACATAGTACAGCATAATATATATTTTCACATGTGAACATACGCACTATAATTACAAGGATTGATGTAAAATTGAAGTTCATAAGAGTTAATATAAAACAATCTGCACAATTCCCTGTAGGTTCACACAACAACTCATTTTAAGGCAGTCAAAATATTACCTCCTGTACTAGTGATTCTGTTGACAAGTATCTGAAGCAAGCAATAGGTCCTTTACTAGACAAATAACAAATGTGAGTGAAAAATAATAAATTTTAGATCTAATTATTATATTAACCTAAATCTGAAGTAATTTATGCCAATAGAATTGGGACTTCATATTTCTTTTTTCAAATTTATTGCGCATTTGTTTAGAGTACTATATTTGAAATGCAATGCTTCAGCCTATCTTATTGTAGTATATGTTAAATTAACAGATAAATAAGTGTCAAAACAAGCTACATACATACAATTTACAGAGTCACTCGTAGGATACAGGTAGCTAGGTGTCTAACGCTACAAAATACCTAATAATTACTTTGAATAATCGAATTGATATATATGCTCAATACTAGTAAGGCGATATATAGTATTTAATTATGAAATGCTGATAATTTTATATGAATGCTCCCGTTTTAAGTCTGCGTACAATATGAATCGTAACGGTTTCCCATATACTTATCTCAATTGAAGTTTTGGTTTGGTTGTTTTGTATGTTTATTATAATTAGGATAATTACTTGCCTGTATAACATCTAATTGACACTAATAACTATTTGATTAAGATTATCAAATCCTCCTACAATACAATAATTCGGGAAAATAGAGTAATTAGATGTAATGGAAATGAGTATCGATGATTTGCCGAATATATTTTAATATTCTTGAATACATTGTAAATGATTTTTATATACGATAAATATTGTATAAGGAATACATCTAGAAAGTATATAATTGACATTATAAATCATTATTTGGATTAGATAAGAAAGGTAAACAAACTCAGTCTTTGAAACTGTTTAGAAGGTTTAATTATTAATTTTTCAAGCAGGGTAATAATGGCTACATTACATTTTACCAATACCGTTAATTTTAAAATCAATGGCTATACCCTGATAAAACTAGTAAAATACTGAAATGCATATAATGGCACTAATTTGATTTAAATTTGCGAGGAATATAATTAGAAAATGATGTGATAAAATTAAATTAATTAAATCGGTCATAATTTTAAAAACATAATTGGGCATACTTAAGCATTTATTTCTATTATATACATTGATAGCAAAAATACCTAGAATTATCCATAGTGCTGGATTTCGGGTGTACACATAAATTACAATAATGCAAGAGTATTGTTTATTTATGAAAACTGACTACAAATTATTAGATTACAAATTGTTTTCTGATAAATAACTGATTATTAAATTGTTACAATCACAAATTATGAAATATTTTATAAGTACTTTTTTGTTAGTATTTCTCTATAAAGGATATACATAATCGGGTGATAAATATCTGTTAAAATAAATGTAGAAAAATAAGTTTATAAATTATTATTATTATTTGATCTCCGTCACAAACCAATTTATTATTTCAAATGATCATAAAGTATTACTACTATCAAGCTAAATAATACTAAGTACAAAAGTAATTGACGGGCTACATATTTTTCCCTACAAAAAACTTTATTCCACGTAGGTACACAGGTATAAAACTAATCAAAGTGTATTATTTACAATATCATATACAGAAAATAAACGAAATAATACTAAAACGCATTGTTATTCGTTTTTTTTTTTTTACAAATTAAATGTCAGTGTGCACTTTCTAATAATTAACATGGCAACTGTATACAATAATATCGTCTAGGTACATTTTTACTAATAATCTTACATCTACAAATAACAATTGAAGGCCCTTTACATAGAAGACGTGTATTTGTTTTTTTTTATAAGCACTACACTAAAACTGTCACACCGTGATTATTAATTAAGGAATAATTAAAAACTTTTAAATTATTCAATGCGCCTACTTCGTAATGAAGTAACTGCACTTTTAAATCCTTAGTTTTCACACTTGAACGTGTTTTTTTTATTTTATTTAAATCTTCCATAGGATCAAACTGGAAGTAGGTTTATCATCCCAAATAAAAAAAAAACTCAAAATCGATTCATAAAACACAAAATCCTAAGGTCACAACAATTAAACAAAAATATAACCGAATTCTTCGTCTTTCTTTTTGGAGGATGTTCATAGATGAATTCGTTTCTTGTTCTGACGGTGTGCAGTCATGGAATCAAGTGTATTGTTTTTGCATAAATACATGGATATATATTTATTTTACTCAAAATTCCTATCAGTAATAAGGAATGTCATCGACATTGAGCAATAATTATAAAAATAACTACCATTTATGTGAGTGGATATGGTATATTTTAGAAACGTGATATGCATTCAGCAAATCTAAAGTTATTCAACAAAGTATACGTCATTTTAAAATTAAGTTCATACTTATTTTATCGTGTAGTGATGCTAAATATAGTTCGTTCGCAATAAACATGGAATCAACAACCTTAATTCTTTGATTCCAAGATATAATTTCCATTGCAATAAAATTCCAAGACAATCAGCAAAGTGTCTAATAGGGTTTATTTTACTAAAATACCTTTTTCTATCTTATCTATAAAAAGTATTTTCGTATATTTTTCTATAAGGTTTTTTTTAATATTTCATTTTAAGTATATATGTATATATTTTATAATAGTTTTGGAAAAAAACTGATTGTCTACCTTATTTCTAATAGTAATTGAACAATCTACATTGACCGCTTATAATATATTTAAAGCCCAGCTTGGTTATACGTTGTACTAAGACATGTTGTTAATAATATTACTAAGCCAACGACACCTACATAAGTACCAGAAATTTATTAAACGATTATTTCAATGATCAAAATTAAAAAATATATACATTCTATAGAATGAATACATCAACTTGTTTTCGTAACAATGGTCAAATTATTGAACTAAAGAACTAAAAGTTTAAGAGAAGAAATTGTCTCGTTGTTGATAGATTGGTAGTTCCACGTCCGGAGATAGATCGTCCAAATTGTCACTATTTCCATTTTGAGGTAACTCTTCTAATGCTTTCACTGTTAAAAAACAACACATTTCAAAATTGACAAACTAAAATAACCTCAGTTTATTAAATGATCATTCAAATATCAAAATGCAAATAAATAATGCGTCTAAAATATTTAAATTAAAGCTTAAATAAGTGAACTACTCACAACAAAATGCATTAAAACGAAACCATGCTGCAACACACTGGATAGTAGGCATCTTCTAAGGACCGTCTGAATAGCCAAGGTACTCACTTTTTAACCGTTTCGGAGGACTCCAAGCGGTATGGACGTGGAGGTATAAGATAGTGAAAGATTAAGACAGAAATGTGTACACAACTTTTGATTAATGTCAAATATGAAAGGTTATGTTAAATTATATGTCAGATAAATCTGAAATGTTAAATAAATGATGTGCATGTGGTGTCAAATGTTTGTGTATGGCTAATCAGTGGTTGGATGCAGACGGCCCTTGCTCAGTATTGGTTCCTGCACAAAATGGGACAAACAACATCAAGCAAACTGTTACTGGCGTGAACACACGTGATATTAGACACATCAAAACATTCAGGGTTGTCAAAAATATCAAAGAACAATTTTGTGAATACAAAGTAACAGTAAAGATGGCAATAGGATTTTCAAATAAGTTTAAGATGATGGTGATTCTCTTGATGTCAACAGTGAACTAAAATTTGTTATTGGATTAAATAGTTTAAACTCTAATTTCATCAGTTTACAGCCTATTTTTTAATATCTCAGCTATCACTATGTTTAGTTTAGTACCAAATACACGTTAATCAGAAATACACGCTTGTTTATTACTTGAAAAAGTAAAATTTAATTTGGCATAACCAAAATTTGTTAAAGTGCTCAACTTAGACCATAATTTTTCTTTTGCTATTCTTGTGTTGAACGTTTAAAAGGTGTAACGTATGACATAAACTTGACATCTCGCACTAAACTTAGAAGTCTAAATACATGCCAACTTAATTACTTCCGTAATTATTTTTTGTAATTATTACATTTAGAGTATAGTTTAGTTTTTTAATAAACAAGCGTGAACTAAAATATGATCAGATCATATTTTAGTCGGTTTTGAACAAAATTATAGTGAAAGCTGAGATGTAAGATATTGAAAAATGGACTGTGTCATTAGAGAATGACAGGTGTTGTTAGAGTAAATAATCCAATAACAAATTTTAGTGAATTTTAGTTTAGTGATGACATCAAGGGAATCAACACCAGTGTACTTTATAAAAATAGTTTAACAGATACATTAAACGTATTTAATGTTTTAAAAAAAATGTAGTGCAAAACATTTAATTTGCTTAGAAATAACAAAGAAGTTTATAAATCTTAGTATGAGTTTTAATATTGAATTAGATGCTTTTGTAAGTAATAATCAACGGCTGTGTCAAACACTGAGCAGGGCGGGATAGCTACATCATTCATGCGGCGTAATTCTCCCATTCCGCACGGTGTTTGTCTCAACCTTAAGAATATAATTTCTAGAATCTCGACGTAAACGAATAACACTCATACTAGGAGTACTGGATTTCATTTACTCAGAAATTGATCCAGAATATTTCAAGAATAAATTGAATATTTCAAGTCTGATGTGTATTTATAATTAAAAGAGTCTAAATCGTACTAAAATGTTAAAGTACAAACGAAGTAACTAAGGCTTTATGCAAATTTGATTTATAATTATACAGTCAAACAAAACTATAAGGGTCAATTTCCTTACCAGCGATGATTTTGCTCATCTCAGTTACTTGCTTGGCGAGTATCTGGTTCATTTGTAGCAAGTGTTCCCGTTGCCGTTTTTCACCAGCGTCTGGACTCTAACGATCATCATACAAGCACACATATGTAGGACTATGCTGTTTTACATATTTACAGCCAACATTCGAAGCGGCTATATAAAAAGCTTTTAGTGACGACAGATAGAAATTTACCTATTCAAACACTGAACAAATACTTTTTAACTGACTTCAAAAAAGGAGGAGGTTTTCAATTCGACTGTTTTTTTTAATGTTTTTAAACTCAAAACTTTCGCCTGGGTGAACCGATTTTGATGATTCTTTTTTGTTTGAAAGCTGGTGCTACTCGTGTAGTCCCATTTCAGTTTGGTCTAGTTCATGAAGTCGGATTTTTTGTTAAAATTTTGTGTTATCAACAGTCTAAAATGACTTTTAATGACAAATGATTGTAAGATCTTGTTAAATAAAAATATAATAATGAATTTGAACGAGAGAAAGAAATATTTTTTGTCTCATTAGTTAAAAGTTCTATCTGTATACACTAAAACATTTAAAAGTAAATACACGTAGGTATATTTAATTTATCATGATGTAATTCGTAAAATTTTAAAAATGATCATGCGTAAGGAACATCTAGAACAACATGGAAAGCGGAGCGAATGAAAAGTGTGCAAATATTTGTAAAGTGAATGATTTTATTAACACATTCGATATACAATATCTACATGATTGAAAACGTATTTCGTTTATGTAATTTCACTATCTTTGACTATCTTTGATGAGATAATACAATGAAGAAAGCGATAGCTTTAAACTTAGTAGATAATTTTAAGTAATTTCGGACTTAGGTAGTTAAATAATTGAATTTGAATAATTATAGTACGTGACTGCTAACAGACGTTAAAAGCCCTACCTTTTTGTAATGCTATCGAATTTTTAATAATGTTAAATTGTCAAGAGTAAATGCTTTCAAAATATGATTGAAAATAAAAAATGAACATGAAAGTATAAAATAATACCTTGCTGGGATCAGCTGATGTGCCTGTTAACATTTTCTTGATTGATTCCACTTTCTCTTGTCTTTTTTGTTGTTCTTCAGGAGACAGTTCTGGAGGCTGTTAAAAATTATTCATCATGAGCATTATTTTTTAGAATTTTTACATTACGTCAACAGCCTTTAATAGGCCACTACTGAACATATGCTATATTTATATAATTTTTAGAATTCAGTGGTGCATTGGTGGTGTTTGAGGTCTCGGATTCGATTCCCGGATCGGACCAAATGTGATCTGCAAATATTTGTTTCAGAGTTTGGATGTTTTCAATGTATATATTTACAAAAAAAGTATATATTTATGTATTTATATCAGTTGTCTAGTACCCATAACACAAGCTCTAATTAGCTTGGAACTAGATAGCATTGTGTTTTAAATGTCCAAAATATTTATTTATTTAAAGAAACAATAACCACAGCAGAGAGGAACACAAAATTAAAAAACTCAAATATGAATCATTTTCTCACCTTTTCAGGTATATATCGCTCCGGGATGAGAATTTTTTGCGGAGCAGCAAGCAGCTGATCTATAGTGTTGTCAGCAAGACGTAACGCTTGAGGTGGCAAAGCTGAACGAACCACATCAGGGGCTGCCCCGCGAAGTACTCGCTCCATATCGGCATCATCTACTGCACGTCCAACCTTCTGTAATAGAATATTGTAAAGTAGATAAGCTTAAAGGGTTTCTAGTAAAAGAAAAATGTTTCAATATATTCCCTCGATCATAAAAATGAAGTCGAAAGCAGAAAAACTGGGAATGGCGATATTAATAACCAAACCCAGTAAGTCTGTTCACACGTTACCAACTTATATCTATACATCTATACAAATAAATAATATTAGAGTGTCTGTTTGTAATATTAATATAACCAATTTTAACTAAATGCATATGTATGTATACACGGTACATATACCAAAAATGTAGTTAAAAAAAAATTGTCTGTCTGTCTGTTTGTTCCGGGTAATCTCTGGTACGGCTGGACGGATTTTGACGGGACTTTCACTGGCAGGTAGCTGATGATCCGGGGAGTAACTTAGGCTAATTTTTTTAGACTAACTTTGTCCCGCGGCGTTACTCGCGATGCAACAATAACCGCGGGTAACACCGCGGGGTTCAGCTAGTTTTAAATCTAAATAAAGATCTCAAAAAACTGAATTTATTAATCACACAAAGTTAAAAAGCATTGAAATACTTACATCTTGATTATACGAATCTTTCGGCATCTCATTCAACGTTTTAGCACTAAGATGATGTGGTGCCGTATAATGTCTCCTCTTCTCTTTGGGAACTTGCCTTCTGTGCAATGACCCATTCTTTGGAGCGTCTCCTGACATCTCCGTTATAATTTGCTTAGCAGCTTCACTTTTGAATATTGGTGATAATTCCATATTTGATCTAGTTAAACTTACTACGCTACTAGTCTTTGATAGAGGATCGTTAGTCAATGTTCTTGAACTGTCTGTGGGGCTATTCAAGTATTGAGTAGATAGTGAAATTGTTCTATCATAACCAGATCTGTCATAACTTTTGTGATAGCTACTGCTGAGAGAAGAATTGTTTTGGGAATAATCATAGTTTGATAGAGATGGACTGGAAACGTATTTGGGGCTTAGATCCATGTTAAGTTGCAAGTAATTTTGATCTGCTTGTGGATAATAATGCTCATATCTATCACCTCTTGGTAAAGATGACGCTCTTGCGTAATTCACGGACTGTACAAGTTCTTCCTCTAAGAACTGGTCGAGGTTTGCGGTGATATTATTCGAAGGCCAGTCTGACATTGGTTGGAGAGAGCGCTCCCTATCCCTTTGGCGTCTTTCACTTTCACGCTTGACAATGCGAACGGTTTTAATTTCTTGTTTTTCAACGTTAGTCAGGTTACCTGAAAATCGATGTTTTTAGTTAATTAAAACGTCTTGAAAACAATAATGATCAGAGCTACGTTTGACAAGATTAAACTTACTAAATCCAGTTTGTAGCAGATCTTCACTATCCAATGCAGATGTAACGTCGTTTCCTGGTACTCTTGTATCTACATACAAGGGCATTCCAATATTATCAGGTTCGTAATGTCCAGGTGGTAAAAGCTGTCCAGCATGATAGTCATAATCTGACTGGCCGTGATCAATCGTGTTGCCGGTATCCAGGTTGGTTTCTTGCCAGGAAGAGATTGGTGGGCGTTTATCTTAAAGTGGATAAGATACATTGTTATATTTTTTTCTTTCTAATAGTAAAATGATATACATATATGTATCTTTAAGAATGAATTCAGAAAAGGTTAGGATTCTCCATGCCTTATTTTCCATAACTTATGTAACATTTTATTCAATTTCAGGAGGATGGTGCTAGTATTTCAAATGCAAAGGGAACACACTGTAAACTTAGACACGCGCCACAATATTATTTTAATCCTACTTTAATATATAATTACCTTATTCCAAAGTACCACAAGTCTGAGATGATTGTTAAAAGATATTTAGGTATGTTCTTTTTGTATTGATCAATTGCTACTTGAATCAGTTATTCCATACATATTCAGTGTACTAACCTGGTAAAGAGTCATGAGTAGTCTGCAAAGCGTGGGACTGTTGCGTGAGATGTCTGACAGCGCGACTGAGCTCTTGACGCTGCCGTTGCAAGGCAGAAACTAGTTGTTGAACGCGGGACACTTCTACAAAATATAGTTAGAAATTAAATAATTTAAATTTCTGAAGATTGCTTAAATATTCAGTTAGAATAAACGTTAAAAATATAATGGAAGGAATCAGAGTACTTGCACCAAAAATATGAAATTGAGATTAACAGATGATAAAATCTTGATTAATTTATCTTACTTAGGACAAATACTAACTCCCCAAAACAGAGAATATTGGCGCTCTTTGGTGCCTAATAAAATAGGCTAAAAATAATTATAGGTAAATACGAACCATCCTCAAGCATAGCGGTAGGATTAGAGAATTGCGTATGATGTGCATGGGGTCCCGCCGCTCTTCGAGCTTGTAACGCCCTTCGCAATTGCTGTAATTCACGCTCCAAACGTGCATTATCGGCTACCGTCTGCTCTAGTTTCTGTGAAAATAATAAACATTATACTTAACTTGTACTGTTTTTACTAGAATCGAAATATATCTCAAGTTGGACATGCATCGCCATTATGCCTTGAAATAAACATGCTTCATTTAACTTTAGCTAAGAAAGATATTGATTGTTTTAACACCATGAAGATAGCAAAGAAATCATAAGGCGTGCAAAAATAATGTTTCCATTAACCATTATATTAAAATACTTAAATAAATAAAAATAATAGTGCATGATATAGACGAAAACCTTATAAACCTTAGAATTGTGCGCCAACATTTCTTGCACTCGGGAAAGTTCTGCTTCAAGACCACCTCCATTACCATTGTTATTTGGTTGAGCCCTACGAATCATTGCAGAATTAACTTCAGCTGATAGATCACCGTTTTGAACATTCTCATGCCTCGCAAATTTGCCACGAACACCTATAACAGTTGTATCTATTTAATTTTATTGATATTGCACATTTTGGAGTTTCACATGACATAAATTAAAATCCCCTAGACCTATTTTACTTTTAATTCGGCTTAAAATCGTTAATTATAAGAGCGTAATTATGTACACTGTTATAATGTGACAATTGATGCAACCCTGGTGTAATTCCTTATCTGGGTTTATAATTAAAATAAAACATAACCGTTCAAATAAAATTACATTCCTACATTCACTCCTTTTTAAACTTCATTTACTAAGTGTCATTTTTTTCTAAAAAGATAACATACCAGTAAGTAAATTCTCGATAGTATCTTTATCAGTTTTCATTCCATGCAGTATAGCAGCTTCATCAGCAAGTTCTTGTTCTAATGCCCATAATTCAGCGACTCTAGCCCTTGCTGCTTCAGTTTCCAAAGGTTTGCCGGCGGCAACGCTTTCTAACCACCTAAAAATATAAGATTAATTATTTAGGGTAATTCATTTTTTATTTACTATTACTATAAGATATAAGTTACCTTTGTTGTTCCAGTGCATGCTCAGCTAAAACTTTTTGTCTTAACCTCTGATTTCTCTCAAGACGTTCAATAGTAGATCCTGGTCTATTGTAGAGAGATCCTAACTTTACCATATTATCGACTAGTTGCACTAGAGGCTTGCTTTTTTCATATTGGGATTCTAATTCCATTAGCTGCATCTTAAGCTGTTCTAAGCGTTGCAAACTTTCCTCTCGTTCCGCTGCTTTCAAAGAATTGAGACAATCCTGAAATATAATATTCAGTCAAAATAATATTACATAATTACGTAGGTATATCTTATATCAGTTTTAGTACGTTACTGTTTCACAATTTTGGAGTAGATCAAGTTTAGGGTAAATATTTCTAAAACAAAATAATGACTACAACATAAATATTAAATATAAATACTAATACTACTAAGACTGCAAATCAATAAAATAAAAAGCAATAAACAAACACCTCAATACTACTGATTTGGACACAGCACTGTTCAATGGCACGATGCGTAGCTGCATGCCGCCTCCGTAGTTGTATCAAGAGCAACACCAATTCTTCGTGAGTTCGACCCAGTAGTTCTCCGGCAGTTGGTATTTCGCTCAAGTGTTCGGTCAAACTGAGTTGCTGCACCCCTCTTTGCTATTGTGGTAATACAAAATGCAAAACAAATGATAAAAGCAACATGTAACTAACTAAAATAACTTTTACCCATTACATAATTTCAACAAACACAAAATAGTAATTTAGGATATACTATAAGTGCGTACACGAATAAAACGTATATCTATGACTAATAAATATATGTATAACACTCACAAAAACATTTATGCTAAATCACAAAATACAGTTACTAATGCATGAGTTATACCATTTCATCAGTTTCAGTGTTTCTTCTGATTCTAGGACTAACAGCTCTTATTGGCTGCTGAGATGTTCTAGAAGGTGATCTAGCTGAAGCCCAAGATTCTTCTGTAGCTGAATTTAACTGTAAATAAACAATCACCAACTTTAATAACTAATACACATGATTAACATTCTAATGAGCCAAGCAAATTAATGAAACAAAAATCTTACATTTTGCTGCGACGTATACATTTGTTGCGAACCATAATGATCATTAGACGTTTTATCTTCCACCCATCTCACCCTTGGGCTTACAGCCCGAACCGGTATGTTAGCATCCCGATTGTTCCTTCCAATTGATGTATTACTTCCGAGAAAAGCTTTCTTGGACAATGCTTGTTGATTTGTTGAATTATTATTAGTACCAGTTTCCGTATTTGTGCCTGACATTGTCATAGAAGCTGGAATAGTTTTAATCGCTATCGTATCATACATTTACGGGATAGTTATTACTGCTTTATGTACTTTACTAATATCAAAAATTAATGACAAAACAAGATAAAGTGTGCTTCAGTTTGCATATTAGTACATTTATTGCTATTTACAAAAAACACAAGTCCATGTTAAACGTGCATGCTTCTTTTGCTTAACACCTTATCGTGTTTACATCTTTCCTTTAAACCAAAACTATTTTTATTACACTTTTATAAAAAATGCCAAATTATTTACAGTCTCAAGTAGATGAATAATGACTTTGCTTTGCATTTAAAATTGTAACAGAAATATAACTTACTTAGTGTACCTTACGGGACCATATAATGTTAGAGGATACCTTCATTGCTTGCACTGTCAGTTCCAGTATCCGTACTACAGGCAGCATCTCCCATACCCATACTAGCACCTGCACCCCGCACGTTACCTGCTCTACCTTTCATTAAACCGCTTGACATTAAATCCCACTGCCTTAATTTTTCTCTATCGATTTCAAATTTTTTCTTACTTCTATCTCCTACATTCTTAGTATTACTTTTTTCAGTTATGATATCAGATTTTACTACATCTACTGCTAATTGTTCATAGACGCCTTCATCCGTATATTCTAAAGATTTTTCAGCTCCTTCTGCAAGGCTGACATATACATCATTCTCGTTTAATTTCTGTTCTTCCTCTAGTACTCGGCTATTCAATATACCAAAATTTTCTCTATGCCTAAGAATTCGACCTTGTAAATCACAATTAACATAGGTTACATTTCTGCTTATTTTATTTCCAGTATCCTTTTTGACTCTCTTTATGCTGTTGAGACCACAAGCTTCAATATTACTTTTTGCAGTTACCGATGCTTGTGACGGCATAGAATCTAAGTCATCCATAGATCGGGCATGTCTGTAAGACACTCGTCTCAAATTATCTCTCCAGATTACATCTTCATCCCAATGTTGATCTCCTTGACATATGACATTTTCATAGGTACTTGCTTCTGCTTCGGCATCATAATAAACAGTATTTGAAGAATTTCCACTACAATGTGATGACATGCTTGTACTAGATAATTTTATTAAGGGGCTTGCATTTATCGTAGTAGAATCTACTGAGGTATGTTCATTTTGGCTATTACTGCTTGAGTTTTTTTTATAACCTAGACCTGACAAATTCATAGATTCTGGAATTTTTGAACTTCTGCCGCCGGTAGATTCATAAATATTTTTCATATCAATTTCTGGGTCTTTGACAGCTGCGCTTAAGAACTCCACGGAAACGCTCCTTGCTGAAGCAACCAATTCAAAAGATGGTTCAGATGTTATAACTTCATTGTTACGAATAGGATTATGTATATGTGAAATGTCATTTTTCTTATGTAATGGACCCCTACGTCTTTGATTATTTAGTTTACGATGAAGGTTAGTATTTTTTAAGTAATGAGAAGTAGGTAAAACATTGATATGCTCCTGGGAAGATAGATCAGAGTAATAATATGGTGCACTGTGTTCTGTCGAACTTTCTCTGCTATGGAAACCTGTTGAAGTAGAAGAAGCATTTGTTTCAGTTCCAGTTCTGAGAGATATTTTTTCAATTTCAAATTCCTTAACTTTATCAGAAAAGGCATCGTTATTTAAATTTTTACTGAGAAGTTTTTCCTCGTCATAATTCTTGCAATAATACGCCATAGGTGACTTTGTCATTCCAGCCGAACTACATGAACTTTGGGAACCCATATAATTAGAGGCCTGTTCATTAATATGTCTAAAATGAGATCCAATTGAACTTCTGCTACCGTAGCTATTAAGCCTACTATTATGATTAACGGGTGTACTTGAACAACGAGTATGTGTAACGTTGTGTAGAGCAGATTGAATTACATTATCCTTGCAGTTAAAAGGTTCTGGCGCCGAGCTATTTAAATGATGATGATGTGTTTCACTTGTACTGGGTTGTAAATTGTCTAAGTATCTATCTAAATCTACGAAACTTGGTATTTCGTTATTATGCATCGGTATTTCAGCTTTAACTAAGTCAAATAGTGAATCATCAGAAAGTGGTCTTCTCTTTATTATCATTTCTAAATCTCGATATGCTGTAGGGTGTCTAAAATCCACAGCAAATTCACTATCATTTAAGCTTGTCAGCTCAGATGACATGTTTGATGGAGCTATATCAAATTTACTACTAACATCCGATTCCAACGATAATCGCGAAGAATCTCTATCACCACTATAACTTCTTAATGAGTCCGTTTCTATACTACTTGAATTATTGTAGTCAAGCAATGTACTACTTAGTAACTTACTAGAATTTTCAATCAATTTATTCTTGTCACTAGCAAGGCTAGCTCTACTGTTACGTATTTTCTCTCCTCTTGTAAGGGTATCATGAATCGATGTTCTACTGCCATATATCATAAGAGATGTTGCTTTTCTTTTAATGGTATTCATTTTTTGATTTTCACATGTTAACATTTTCAAAATAGAATTATCTTGTGATATATCGGATTTGTCTAATTTATCTAGTATATATTTGGAAAGAGCGTCATCTGAAAAGTCATCAATGGGGGGCGATGAATTTGGGATTGGTGGAGGGGATAAAATTTCACTATCAGAACTATCCTGATTATCCGAAGTATTTTTAGTTCCACTTAGATAGTATGATGCTGGCCGAAAAGTGTCAGAAATACTGAATCTACTAAAAGGAGCGTCTAAGGAACAGTCTTTATTGGCTTCATCATCGGCATCGGAGCATTCTGACTTTTCTTTTAAAGTCTTGTCACTCTTTGATGGTCTTTTTAATGTCTGAGTATTTGTATCTGCAAAATTTGATGCTATGTCTAATAACTTCCCTGATGTTGATTCACTTATAGCCATTTTTTCACTAGATGCTACATTACTAAGCTCCATATAAACAGGTTCAACGTGGCCGTTGTTTACACAAACAACTTCATAAGTTTGAGTGTCCTCTTCTTCATTTCCTATATTCATTTCAACATATGGATTATCTTCATAACTTTGAGGTAAAGACTGATCAAATACACTAAAATTTTCGAAAATAGCCTTGTGAGGTGGTTCACTCACCGAAATTTTTCGAGGACTCATAGGTAAATAGTGATTTTCACCAGGAACTAAGGGACTTACAGGAGGAGTAACCGGCTTTGTATCAGATTCTTCATCATTGGATTTCTGATTTTCACTTGTCGAGTTATTCTCAACTTTATTAATTTGAACGTTAGTTGAAGAATCAACATCAGATTGAAGTAAAACCTCATCTAAATCATTGTCAGTATATTCATCTTGCATTTCTGATTCGGCTTCACTATCATTTGTTTCATACCCTTTCGATGTATGAATCAAATTTGAATTGTCAGTTATTTCCTCAATTTCATCAATTTCGTAATCATCACATTCACTGCCCTCTATTTTCTGTATAGGTATGCAAAGCATATTTTGATAAGGGTGTACGACTTCATTGACTATCTCATTTTCTTCATTTTGAACTGCTGGTAAATCGATTTGAGCAATAGAAGGCACGTGCGGGGTTATAGGTTGCATAATGGTAGGACTTGTTAGGTCCTCTGTATCAGACCTTCCTGCCTGCATATTTCTGAGTTTTTGCAGATCAGTGCCCGGTGTTTCCTCTGAGGTGCAAAAGTGAAACCGATAATTACTATATCAATAGTAATTATAAAACATATATATGACATAGTTTCCTAACGGACACCACATTGTTAGTAGATATCGTTTCGAGTGTTAGAGTGATGCAAACTACTTGGTAACAAATAAAAAAACTAGATTTTACAACCCTCCACCGAATAGTAGGCCAGTAAAATGATGTTAGTGGCACGATGTCCCCGCAGGCAGGAAGGTACCTCTCCGCAAAGCGAAGTCATCATAATGCTACTGCTGAGTCCATATATATGATAAAGGTAATGCATAAGAATAGTAATAATAATGAAATTTAGTCTCAAATTAATGGCATTTTCATAGATTTGTAATGGAAACTGTATTACACGCGATCAAATTAATGATTTGAAAATGGTTTAGACGTATGCTTGACATGGTAATCTTATAAAACGTATTATATTGAAAACAATTTCACTTTTAAACTTTTCGATTACATTGTTAAATTGTACCATTGTAAGTAAATTCAATATTTTATTTGACAACTTCAGCAAACAACATTCAAGCAAACTAAAATCAGTCATGAAAAATTAAAAACACACGATACATGCTTTACTGAGGAATTACTTTCAGGAAATATACTTGAAAATACTTTTTAAACCATGCTACAATATATCTACCTACAATCATCATTTACAAGAGAAATATTTTAAAACAATGTTATAATCTGTAAACATACCTTCATCGTCAGAAGAATAACTGTTATAAGAAGCATTTGTATATGTTTTAGGTTTGTATTGGTCAGATCTAAGAGATTGGCGACTTTGATTTAAAGATCTTGCCAAAGAAATAGTAGCCGGAGTACTTTTTCTCGTCAATGGTGATTGTAACATCCTCTGTTTCCATTCAAGTAACCGTTTCATTGACTCTTCACGCTGTAATATATATTAATTTTACTTATAACTTTTTTAATGCAATAGTGATATATTCATAAAAATAACTACTTAGTTGTCTAGAGAAAAACAACATTTACTATATAATTTTGAAAATTCTCCCTGACATAAAAATAAATGTAGTTTTCTAGTTACCTGTTGAACTTTCTTTTCAACTTCTTTTTCAGGCACACTAGACGGTAACCTTGCACTTGCAGATCTTATAAACCCTTCAGAAGTAACATCGTATTTAGAAGCATCTTTGACATAACCACTTACGTTAGACCCATCACTCATTACACTTCCGCTTCTATTCATATAATCTTTTTGATTCTCTACCTTTTCTTTTAAGGTCCAATTAGAATTTAATCCTTGTGCATCGGAATATTTTGAATTGAAGCTAATATTATCCCTGTTCGCACTAAATTCGGCTTCATAATTATTATTTGTCATTTGCGAGTAAGCTGTACTTAATTGTTTTTTTGCTAAACCGCTAGCGTAATTCGCTAGAGGAATTTCCATGTTTTTAGGTGCTGTCACTAGCCCCTGCTGTAAATATTGAGCAGATTTACGCATTTTTTCAGCGTAACTTTCTTCAGAGTAATACTTATCAGAACTAGGGTCATAGTAAGAGTTTATATCTAAACTTGACTTTGGTCGTTGTGGTTGTTTACGCGTATCATATGCCGTATGAGCAGGGGCTGTTTTGTTCAACATTTCAACTTTAGATTCATATTCTAGAAAATCTGCACTGTGAGGCCTCGGCATGGGTGGTTGAATACCACTTGACTGCATCTTTTTTCTCCTTAAGACTGATGGTCCACTAAAATTCTTTTCTTGAGCCTAAAAAGAAAATTTGTTATTAGTCATAGAAGGTAAATACACTTAGAGGTTATATAATACATAAATATTTAGAGAGAACTTACCTGACTTCCACTTTGCTTTTGTTGTTGTTGATGACTAGAAATACTAACACTGTCACGATCTTGAACTGGATTTGGTGATTTTGCATATGTTTTTCCGTATTCATTTTCGGTGGTATATTGTCCGTATAAGTCTTCATAATCACCAATCTTACCTTTACTGTACGCAGTCATAGCTGATCTACCATAAGCATCAGGAGTTCGTCTATCGATTAACGATCTTTCGTTCATAGCACTGCCTGACCTGTTTGATCTTGAACTCGATTCTCCATAAACATCTCTATTATAAGCACTTTGGTTAGAAATGCCTTTAGAAGTACTTCGACTTTCAGTGGTAGTGTCAGTATTGACTGATTGATTTTTTTCTTCATAGATATTCGTCCGAGAACTTTTAATATGCATATCGTTGTTTTTGGGTGCCATTTCTCCGTGAGTAGTAGTGTCTTGTATGAAAATATTTCTTTGAGATTGCCTGTCGTATGTTTGTTCTATATTTTCCTGTGCAACTTGTTGCTGACTTCGATTCCTATCAATATAAGGTGACTGTTGGTTATTCTGATACATAGACGTACTAGGTTGACTATTGTCAAGTTTATCTGTGACTGTATTAGTTAATGGCAAAGAGAGATGTTGTGTATCATATGGTCGTTTCATTTGATACTGTGTTTGATGCTGAACAGTTGGTGGAGACTGCGGACTGCTTGTGTAGGTGGACTCTTGATTTGGACTAATTGGATAGTTGAGATGATCTTGGTATCGTACATGATTAGTGCCTTGACTGTAGTGTGATGCGGGTTTTTTGAGTAAGTCGTAGTTCGGATCATACCTGTAATGTTTGAAAATGAGATAGTACTTAGGTATATTTTAAGGTATTACTTTTGATATATTTGTATATTTAATAAATTTACGCTTACATATCTGGACTCGGAGAATTGTAGCCTTCATTAGATCGCCTTGGTTTGGGTGGCGCATTGGCATAAGTAGGTATATCATCGCCATCCTGTAAAATAAAGTATTTCATTTTAATCGTAAATTTCCAACTGCAAAAAAAATAAAAAGTAATATATTCCTTTATTTCATTGTACAGTTTGTCTAAGCTCACAAGCAGTGTGCGGTGTCATCTGTATACAATTATCTGCAGTTATAGCCACGACATAATACCTGTCCTTGGTTCCGCTCTGACAAACTAATGACCGATCACCTGCACCGGTAAATTATACGTGTTCAGAGAATACCAACCTCTGGTTTTGCAGCTGCCCTGTCACTTGGCTTTTGTGACTGATCGCTGAAAAAAAAAAATATCATCAGTTGAAATAAATATATTTAAATATAAATAATAAATATTTCTCTCATCTAACACACAATGCCATCTAGTCCAAAGCTAAGCAGAGCTTGTGTTACGGGTACTAGATAATTGATATAAATACATATAAATATATTTTTAACCGACTTCAAAAAAAGGAGGAGGTTTCTCAATTCGACCGTATATATATTTTTTTTTATAAATACATACATATTATACATAGAAAATACCCAAACTCTGAATAAAGTAATTGCAGATCATACTAACGTTTGATTCGACCCGGGAATCGAACCCGAGACCTCAAGCACAGCAGCCGCATACGCTACTAATGCGCCACCGAGGCAGTTAAAATAATAAAAATATTTATTACTAGCTTAGTCCCGCGGTGTTACCCGCTACGCCGCGGGGCGAAGCTAGTCTATAAAAAGTAGCCTAAGCTACTCCTTATATCATCAGCTACCTATCAAGGAAAGTCCCGTCAAAATTGGTTCAGCCGTTCCAGAGATTAGACGGAACAAACAGACAGACACAAAAATTATAAAAAATACATTGTTGGTATATGTACCGTGTATACATACATTATGATTTTTAATAAAAAACGATTATTTTAATATTACAAACACGCTCTAATTTTATTTATTAAAATAGATTAAGTTTCAACTTTTGTTAATTGTAAAGTGTCAAACTTGTATTTTAACAGTCTGATTTACAACTGTATTTTTCACGATTCTGTTAATAAAGGTAATTAAATTACATCGCCCTCCATGAATTGGTGCTATAATCATAGAAATATTTCAAACTACAGAGACTATGTTAGAGGTAGTCATTAATTTATTAGTATATGGTATCTTACTTGATGTTTTGCATGAGTGCAGCCATATTTAATGCCTTAACCCATTTCATCATAGCATCCTGATCAGGTGCAGCTAGAATATAAGTTCTCATATTGGCATGTTCCAACTTGAAAGCAAATTTACGTAGTACTTTGTCTTCAGATGTGCAACAAGATACCCTATATGATGGTAGAAGCACTGAACCTAGAAGTTTCTCCTCATCTTGACCTTGAAATTAATAAAAATTAACATGAAAAAAATCTCGAGTAAAAAGGTCAGAATTTATAATTTACCCTTACGCTCACTCAAGATTGCATAACAATTCAGGAAAGCTTTCTTATAGCCGTTTTCAATACCCTTTATTTAACTAAAACTAGAGATAGTCTATTTATATATAATATGTATAAATATATGTTGCAGCCTTAATTAGCCTTCCAATCAACAGCCTAGCCTCTTTACTAAATGGCGCTGTTCAACTAGTGGCCGTGTTACGAATGGAGGCGAAAAGAAAACGTTAGGGTTATTTTAGTGTTGCAACTTTTTTTATTAAAAAAAAATAGCTAGGCTAGATTAGACCGTATATTGAACCGCCCCGCCGCAAACCCCAGCGGAGTGACGGCCCGAGGGGGGTTTCCACACGTAAAAAAAAAGAAGGCATTTTATTGAACGGCTTGTTAAACTAGCTGGCTACGATATATTTCAATTTGAATGATTAAATACTTTAATTGATGAGCATGATCAATTGTTTGTTTTTTCTTTTGAACAAATACTTTTTAAGATAAATTCAGACCGTTTTCAATAACCTATCCTAGTTATACCTGGAAATTGATAATTGAAAACAGCCGTTACTCATTTATTTGTATTTGCTAATTTAATAATATTGTACCGTAAAAATAACTTACTTTTGTAGTAGAATAAACAGTACTCAGAGAGAACGAACCATCGTTTTCTCCAAACTTTTAGACCATCTGATCCTTGTTTATAGAGTATTCCGGACATCGCCACTGGAGCTGAAGGTATTCGTTGTGCTATTGGTGACCTCAGCGCCTGATTACCTCCGCTACTTCGTCTACTTTCAGATGGAGATTTCACGCTTGGAGTGCTCGATTCGCTGGATTTCATCGGTGATACCATACTAGAGTTATTTTTTTGATTATTATATTCAGAAGGTGGGGATTGACTTTTTGATTTTTCGTTATCTTGTGATCTCTTATACTGTTCCGGCTCTCTATATTCAGTTTGTTGACTTTGCCATTGTGATTCCTGATATCTTCTCTGCTGTTCGTATTCCTTATATTCGTTATTCCTTGCGAAACTGTCTATATCTTTTTGTATATCTGGACTACTATACTCTTTAAAGTCATTCTTACTACTGTATCTATCCAAATCCCTATAAGAGCCATCAGAATATATACTGTTTTGTAAGTTAGGTGGAGGTTGTACACCATGAATTTGTTGTAGTAATAATTGTCGTTCAGCAAATTTCTGTTGTTGATGCATTTGAGCTTGATTTTGATAATGTAACTGTTGCTGTAATTTCATTTGCTGAATTTCACTGTATTGACGTCGTAATAATTCGGTATTACTCTGCGGGCCTATTCTACTGGAATACGGCAGATATGATTTTGATCCATGCTGATTTGGATTAACATTAGACCTATACGTAGGTTGGTGATTTTGGTATATTTGGTTGGTATCCTTCGGTGGGTTTCGTTTTAAATAATCTTGGTACACTTCCGCGTTATATCCTTTAGGTATATTTTGAAGCAGTTCATGGTTAACATTATGGTCAGTATGGACTTCTGTCCTTTCATGTCTTGGTGGTGACTGAGGATAGTTATAGTTATCATTAGTCCCATAATGTCTGGCATAATCATGGTTATGTCCAGAACCATATAATTCGTGTCTATTTTCAAGAAGCGGAGATCTAGCATTCATGTTTGAGTGGTACTGACTTTGCAACAATTGGTGCATAACACCATTAGGTTGAATTTGGCCTGTTTGTGTAGAATTTAGGTGGGATAATTGTTGATGTTGCTGTGCGTAGATCTGATCAGGATGAACATGATGTGCCATTAGATGTTGCTGTGTAAGTGGCTGCTGCGTGGCTGGTGCAACTTTTTTGTTCTCCATTTGGTATTGGGTTTGTGCAGCAGGTGGATCAAGCCTGTAACAAAATAAAAATTAATTGTTAATGGCGTTGTTGTGTATTCTACCCATTATTAAATTATGAAAACTTTAAACGCATTGTCTTTGCGTGCTGATAACACATGAACTAAAACTATTCAATTTTGATAGCTTTGTTAAGAATAGACTTATTCTTCTAAGAACTCTTTTGTGTTAGTTATTGGTTACCATGACATTGTTTTAAGAATTAAGAAGAGAATTCTGTCAATATGATTCCATCAAGTAAAAAGCAAAAATAAATTAGTAATTGGCTAAATCTGTATGTTTCACTATACGCTCCACTCAAGTTACATTTACTTTAATATGGTAGCAGAGTAAAACATTATATGTATATGTAAAAAGTGGTAAGTCATTTCAAGAAGTGAAATATTCACCATGGATGACAAGTCGTATGAAAGTGTAACCAGGGTGAAGATCGAGTGCCTTAGTGATGGCAAAGACTTCAAACACTGGAAATACAGAATCCGCAACGTACTAAAGGGGTATCCTGATATGTTGTCGATACTTGACGGATCACAAAAAGTAAAAGTAACCGAGGCTTGTCCTAAACCTCAGAGGTTTATGGATGATGATTTAGATAGGCAAAGTATAGGGGCAAATGTTCAAGATGTAGTTCCCGATGGTATTGACAATCATGGACTAGAGTTATCAGAAGAGCCAGAGTCCGATAAAGAGAATATTGATGAAACTGATAGGATTGAGCAGGAGCTATCTCCTGACGAGATAGAAGATGAGAGTAGAATGACACTCAGAAACCGCAATCAAATCAAACCTCCTAGTCGATACAGGGATTACGTATGCACCTGTATGCAGAGCGAATCCATCACCACTGAACCTAAGACATATAAGGAAGCAATGACCTCTACAGAGCGTGAGAAATGGCAGGAAGCCATTGAAAGAGAAATAAACTCACTAATAGACAACAAGACTTGGGAATTAGTCGAGTTACCAAAAGGACGAAAAGCAATTCCTTGTAAGTGGATATTCAAAATAAAAAATAAAAAAGAATCCGCTATCAAGATAGCTAAAAACATATTAAGCTAAGAGCATTATTTATCTGGGACTGCATTCAAGAGGGAAGTATTCACATCCAGCATGTTAGATAAAAAAAAAAAAAATTGCTGACATGCTCACCAAACCACTGTATGGGCCCAGAATAAAAGAACTCAAGACATTAGCTGGAGTTTCTAAGAAGAGAGGTGGATGTTAAGAATAGACTTATTCTTCTAAGAACTCTTTTGTGTTAGTTATTGGTTACCATGACATTGTTTTAAGAATTAAGAAGAGAATTCTGTCAATATGATTCCATCAAGTAAAAAGCAAAAATAAATTAGTAATTGGCTAAATCTGTATGTTTCACTATACGCTCCACTCAAGTTACATTTACTTTAATAAGCTTGACAATGAAAAAAAATGTGATGATGTAATGGCGTGTACGAAGAAATGTTACGTATGTCGTATATGTAAAATTAACTTGTTCCAATCCCTCGGTTAGAACTAGGTACGTCCTACTGTCATATTGGATTAATTTTAAACGTCTATACACGTAGACTTTTTCGATGTGGGATATTATTTTAAAATATTTTAATTGCTAAACGATCATATGACTAAACAAATTCGGGAGGGCCACGCTTCAGCATAAATGGGCCGGCTCGACCGGAGAGATACCACGGACAAATATTCTAAAGAATATTTCTGAATTGCAGCACAAGAAAAAAAAAGATCCATATTTCTTTCAGTTACATTGTATTTAAATTTATAAAGTATAGTGTCGGTAGTCTTAAAGGAATATGCATGCAACTTTTAATGTGTTACCTTTGCCCTTTGTAAATTTACATAAAAGAAAACAGTTTTCATGGGAATGTTGCCATACAAATAATGGTAGTTTCTTTACTTAATCGATGCTTCCCACGCAACGTAAAGCTAATCTAAACACTTACACTGTGTAAAATCATACTCCTCCTTTTATTCGTTTTTATTACCTACTAATATTTTGTGTCTTATCGAGTTTCTAGTTGATAAGAAACTTGTTAGAGCGTATGTCTATGAACTTATGATAAAAGTTTGTGATCATAGTTACAGGATACACGCTTTTATAACCCTGCCTGTGTGTGTGTGTGCAGTTTCAAGGCTCCTTGCTAAGGAGAGGCCTTAGTCCAGCAATGGATTGTTAAGAGCTGTTATAGCTGAATATACAGAGACTTTGTTAAAATACATACATAGCTATGTCATATAGCTACAAATAGTGACGAGTTTTAAACCATTCCATGTAGCTTAATCTGCTCTTAGTAATGGGTGTTCATTATTTATACGGGCAAAGGCGACAGCGACCGGCCATTGACACGAGTGATTCCGTAGCACAAAAACAACAGGTGTTTTAGGTCAGTGCTAATGTAAAAATGAACCTATAACATTTGGAGAGCTAACAGGATGTGCAGAGCCGACAGTCAGATTTTGATTCAAGTTTATGGCCAAGGTTAAACGTAAAATTTACCGGGCACATACCGATGATGTTTCGAAGCTTACAAAGGAGGTTATAGTATGTTACAGTAAATGTAAAAGGACATAAACGAGTAGACAAGTAAGTGATTACTGTTGTCCATGGATATGGACTAGTAATTCAAGATTCAAAAGGGTTTTACTGGCCAGAGTTGGCAGAGAGCCTACCAGAATTTTGAGTGTCCTAATATTACATCAATTTTAGTAACGTGAACCAAACACGATTACTCAACTCCGACTGATAGTTTTAGAGATTTATTTCTTAAACAAACGATAATTAAAACTAAATTCTTTTCAACTTTATCAAATTCTCTGTGTTTATGTTTTCAGCCTGACCTCAGCTACCTGCTTCTTATTCTGCCACAGTTTTGAACAAAATTTTTAACCTATCTTCTTTCCTTATCACACGTTCTCAAATTACACAATGTGTTTAGAATGCTGTAAATGAAGTGTAAACAAACAGTCAAATGGTGTCATTAACCTAATTATACTATCGACGACTCAGATTAAACAACTGATATAGTATTACGTTAAATGAAAACTATATTATAACGACTTTAAACATAAACTTCCAAGTTTGAATCCGTATTGCCTTTGTGTTCTAGTAATAAATTATGAACTTACTTTTTAGAGAAGGAAACTTTTTAAAGCTTAATGCAATTTTGGTGCTTACTATTATTATTCACAGGTTATCAAGTCTTTAACGCAATGACATAACGTACTACTCATTAAAAAGTCAATTCACAGCACAAATACAGTGGCAATAGTAATGATTGCTTACCGCTAGTTTTAGTTCGCGACTCCACCGGCGTGGTTGACGATTTTCGCAGTAAATAAAAGCTTTTGTGTTTCTCTTACATATAAGCTAAATTACTCTAAAGTTTTATCTTTTAAAAGTTTTATATAAAAACCGTTTAGTAGTTTTTGGCGTGAAAGAGTATCAAACATCCATACATCCTCACAAACGTTCACATTTATAATATTAGTAGTATTCTATAAAAGTTAGAGAGATAATTACTTCTTTCGTGACTTTATCAGTGATTTTTATGGAACCAATAGCAACATACATCTTCGTTTCGAATTTTGTTTATTCCTCTCCTTCATTAAAATAGATATGGTTGAAATACATTGGATATAAAAAATAGCGAAGAACAAAGCGGAAAACATAAATAACGAAGAAGATGAGATAGACAATCAGTTAGTTTTAAATAAATGTTGAAGTCAGTATTCCTGTTTGTTCGAGCAGTCAATAATGATCTATCCGTCAATCATCACATTCGACACATCCGGTTGCAGTGGTCGTGTCTAATGACTAGAAGATGCGCACACGCAGTTTTATTCATATATCGTACGAGCACTTCCTCTCAAGAAAGCTAATGAGTTACGTCAATCGTTAGCCCTTCAGTATAATTTATGCACGAGATATATTTAGAACGATTATTCATTCAAAGGATATTGAGTTGAAAATTATATTATACTAGCTTTTTACTGCGGCTCCGCCTGCATAACGGTTATCGCGGTATATAGTAACATATATTACTGGATGATAATATAGCTTTCCACTAGTTAAAAACATTTTCATATCGATTTAGTGGTTTAGACTTCAAAGCGTAACATACAAAATTACATTCAAGTTTATTAGGGAGCTACAGTTTTACTATTTTTGAGCGGTATTTAGTTTGTTAATAAGATAAGTACATGAAAATGTAAGAATCTTTCTCGTCAGAAATTATAAAATTAGTACTAATTATTTGTTTAAAAGTGACTGTTTGCCTTTAATTATGGTAAGACTTTAGAACTCATTGACCGGTTAAAAACCTCTTAATCGGTTACAACATTTTTTGCTATAGCAAAAAGTACTTACTATTACAAGTAATGATGATAAATGATGTCACTCGTAGTCTGACGGTTACCACTTGATAAAAAAAAATAGAGAAAAATTACATACAACTGCTTCGTTAAGTTACCTAGTTAATCCATGGGTTTATGAGAGTTAAGGAACAGAGTGTGCACCTGCGTTTATGCTCACTTATGCACTTTAACATTTTCTGATTAGTTTGCTGATCTCCATTAAGGTTGGACGCCTCACTGTGGTCTACATCTACTAGGAGTACATTATCGTCACATACATATTACATTACTTGCTCTGACTATCTACTGGTTCATCACACAGAGCCTAAATCGCTGGGGTCATAAGCTTAACATTGTAGTAGCTGATGTTTTTATGAAGGATCAGATCCCAATTTTCGGATGAAGGATTTGTCTTGCTTTTAAGGGGTGAAATAAAGTTTAGTCAAGAGCTCCTAGAAATTTTAAAACGTGACGTATGTGAATAATAGACATTAAAATTATTTTTCAATTTATTTAGTAGCCGTACGAAAATATATCAACTCATTGCTAGCATTATAAAGTGAGAAATGCACTAAATACCGCGACTATCTTTAAATTTTGGCAAATGCTCAGAATTCACACGCATCCAAAAATAACTTAAACCCAGACGTTATTCTATATTTTGATTTTGACGGATATGTCTGAGCATTTGTCGTTCTTTAGTTTCTTAGTGTGAAGTCTAGCTTGTTAATATTATAGCTATATGTCAATGTGTGCTGTGAGACCTAAGTGCTGATCTACTTGGACGATTGCCAACAATGTGGCAGCGTTAACGGCGAGACGTCGGGC
The DNA here is from genome assembly GCA_905220595.1 of Spilosoma lubricipeda. Classification (NCBI taxonomy): domain Eukaryota; kingdom Metazoa; phylum Arthropoda; class Insecta; order Lepidoptera; family Erebidae; genus Spilosoma; species Spilosoma lubricipeda. The sequence goes on from HG992295.1 coordinate 8,082,837, forward strand.
AATTATTTCTTCTTTCAATGTCAATCTTACCTAAGATTGACCTACATAAGATATTCCAATTTAGTGAAGGTTTCCTATGGGACTAAAATGTATTGCTTTACTGCCGACTTTACTACTAGTAGATAGGTACTACGTTGGTTGATACGAAAGAAAATGTGTTAGGCAAACGTACCGGTGATAACAACTATATGATCATTAGCAACTAAACTAAAACTAAACAACTGACTTCTAAGTTTCGAGAAATTGGCTCACTTTTATTTTTGACTGTTCCATTTCGTCTGTTAAATTCAACTATGCGAGATCCTCTACACTCTTATGGATTTTATTTTATTTTTTTTTATTTCTACAATAGCATATTATTGTCACATGCTATAATAACTTTAGATTTATAATTAAGACATCTCCTGAGTACATTCACAACATTAGCCCAATAACTCAAAGACATTCATATGAGTAAAACATTATCAGTAATCTCATCTATTTTGTACTGAATTACATTATTACAATCTGAATAAAACTTACTGTAATAATATGCGCGTAATAGCCAAAGTTACCCACTTCTACAATTTACATTATTGTTTTATCAACTTTTAAAAATAAAACCTGAGAATTAGAACACATGACGAGTACGTTTGCATAACACGCGAATCCAATTGTTTATTTACCAACCCATTACCATAGCTATATTTTACTTCAGGGATGTTCCAGATCTTGGAATATACGGGTATGCAACCCCGAAGCACCCTAGCTACCAAGGCGGCTTATCTATTCCTATTCCGCTGCTGAGGTATCCTATACACTAACTCCAACCCAAATATCATATTTCCCTATCCCATATTATCTCCCTACTGCAGTTCCCTCCCGCAGATACTCTAAAAGCCTGATTTGGCGAGGAAGGCAACCCAATGTAGATATACAAAACTTGGTTGGTGGACTCGGCGTCTCAGCAAGGCAAGGTGAATGGCCTAGGGCGACGGTAGAGGGCGTATAGTTGCCGTCGGCCAGACACATCATCCAGCCTCTCCTTCAGTCATAGCGGTTTTCCGTTCCACTGAAACAAGGGGAGGGAGGACAAGTGCGTGCGCCTGCGTTTGCGCGAACGCTTGCGCACCTTAATATATCCTGCGCACCTGACCGCTTCCAAATAATGGACTCCGATTTCACTAAGTCCTTGTGGCGATGGGTCAATGTAGAGAGGTCCAGCCTGATGTAGCTGAGCTTTGTCAGAGACCTGCACACGGGCGGTTCTGGGGGTGTGATTACATGCCCGGTGGTCGCTTCTGCACCGACAACCTGGGACGACGGTGCGGATTCGGCAGCACCCAGAATGACAAACGCAGCCCTTTTCAGGGAAGCACTGCTTTCCCCGCTCAGCCGGGGAGGGGGCTAGAAAAGGTGCCCTAAACAAATGCTCGTCCCTATCTGAGAGATGGCAGCAGCCGCGGCTGCCATCGCATCACTGAAATCGCGGTCGAAAGATACGGAAAACTATTAACAAGAATTTACCGATTTTGACTTTTGGCGCGTGGAACGTGAGAACGCTTATTGATCGGGATTGCAATTCCTGCCCAGAGCGTAAAACTGCCATAGTAGCTCGCGAACTTCATCGTTACAACGTAGATGTAGCTGCACTTAGTGAGACACATCTCGCGGATGAAGGTGAGCTGGTGGAATATGGGGCCGGCTACACTTTCTTTTGGAAAGGCACCCCTTCCTCCGAACCCAGGCGTTCTGGTGTGGGATTTGCTGTTAAGAACCAACTAGTAAAACAACTTGAAGAGTTCCCTGTACACATCTCGAACCGCGTTACCACATTGCGTCTTCACCTGGATAGAGATAATTTTCTTAATGTCATCAGTGTCTATGCTCCAACTCTAGACAAATCTGATGACATCAAGGATCATTTTTACGACGAACTCATGCAATGCCTTGACAATATAGGTCCCAAGGAGCAAATAATAATACTAGGCGACTTCAATGCCAGGGTTGGTAGAGACGATGAGGCTTGGCCTGGAGTCCTGGGTCGGCACGGAGTTGGCAATATGAACAGCAATGGCCGTTTGCTGCTTGGTCTTTGTGCTCAGTTTCAGCTAGCTATAACGAACACTATGTTCCGACTGCCCGCCAAGTACAAAACAACGTGGATGCACCCACGATCCAAACACTGGCATCTAATCGATTACATCATCGTGCGGCAAAGAGACATCTGCCAGGTTCAAGTTACCCGTGTCATGCGTGGTGCGCATTGCTGGACCGATCACCGGCTAGTTATCACTAAACTACGACTGCGCCTTCGTCGACCACACAGATCCAAGGTGAAAAGGCGAGTGCCCTGGAATTTAGATAAGCTGAATGACAGCGTGGTGAGGGAGAATTTTGCCGAGTCCTTGGCCGACAAGTTGATGGCCTCTAAAAAGACCAATAATGTGGGGGCTGACTGGGAGACGCTGTCGTACCATCTCAAAGAAACCGCTTCACTTACTCTAGGTTCGAAAAATCGACGTAATGAAGACTGGTTTGATGAAAATGACTCGACTCTCAGTGCCGCGTTGCATGGCCACCGAAATCTATTGCAGCAACATAAACGAAGTGGTGAAAGTGAGCTAGCAGTCAAGAAAAGTGACTTACGATTGCGTAAGCTGTCTCGTCAACTCAAGGACAGGTGGTGGCACGACAAAGCTTGTCACATGCAGTGGCTAGCGGACACTAATCAGCTTGGGGCGTTCTACAACGAAGTACGTAGACTGATTAGCGCACTCTACTATCCAAGGGTACCTTTAAGATCATTAAGCGGTGAGCGCCTCTTAACTTGCAGGGAGGATGTAACTAAACGCTGGGCAGAACATTTTAACACCCTACTCAACGTAGATCGATTGGCTGATTTGCCTTATATTGGCACACTGTCTCAACTCCCCCTAGCAACTGAACTTGATGATCCCCTTACGCGGGACGAGGTTGTCATTGCCATCGGACAGCAGCACAATAAGAGGGCAGTCGGCATTGACCTTATACCGGGAGAGTTGTTAAAGTATGGAGGAGATGAGCTACACACGCGAGTCTGGGAACTATTTGTTCGGATGTGGGAGGAAGAACGAGTACCCAATGAATTTAAAGTATCCCGCATTAGTACGATTTATAAGAACAAGGGTGACCGTTCCGACTGTTGTTCTTACCGTGGCATTTCACTTCTCTCAACTCCTGGAAAGGCATTTGCCCGAATTTTGCTGAATCGCCTGATTCCGATATCGGAACAGATTCTGCCTGAAGCCCAGTTTGGTTTCCGCCCTAACCGGGGCACATGTGATGCCATATTCTCTCTGCGTCAACTGCAGGAAAAAAGTAGAGAACAGGGCTGTCAGCTGTACCTCTGCTTTGTTGACTTGGAGAAGGCATTCGACAGTGTTCCTCGCGGAGCTCTTTGGATGGTGCTGAAAAAGCTGGGGTGCACCGAGAAGTTTGTGAGGCTTCTCCGACTTCTGCATGACGACATGCAATGTTCCGTCATCGTAGACGGCGAGGATTCAAGTTTCTTCCCAGTTACCTGTGGGGTGAAGCAGGGGTGTGTAATAGCACCCACACTGTTTGCCTTATACTTTGCTGTGGTGGTTGGGGAGGTCTTAAAGGTGGTCTCCAGAGGGGTACACATACGGTTTCGCACAGATGGCGGTCTTTTCAAACTAAAAAGACTCGGGGCACGCACAAAAGTGTCACATACAGTAATAACAAATATTATGTATGCTGACGACTTGTGTTTCCTGGCAGAATCTGCGGGTGACCTGCAACAACTGATGTCGGTATTTCAACAAATGTGCTGCAAGTTCGGCCTTAAGATTAACGTCAAAAAAACTCAGGTAATGTCCCTAGACACACATGGTCAGGAGACGCCGATCATGGAGCTTGATGGGGACCTGTTGAGGCAAGTTAACAAATTTCGATATTTGGGGAGTACTGTAACATCTAAGTGCGACCTTGACGCTGAAATCAACAGCAGAATCGGTGCTGCTGCTGCAGCATTTGGCAGGCTGTGTTCCAAGGTACTCTGCTCGCATGATATAAAGTTGCCCACCAAAATATCCCTGTACGTGGCGATTGTGCTGCCAAACCTTTTATATTCCTCCGAGACATGGTGCTTGTATCGTCACCAAATACGCACATTGGACCGCTTCCATCTGACATGCCTATGAAAAATTTTGAACATAAGGTGGTCAGATCGCGTGCGAAACACCGAAGTTCTGCGACGAGCCAACGTTGGTGGCATAGAGGCCTATATAATGCGCCGTCAGCTTCGTTGGTGCGGTCATGTATCCCGCATGGCGGAGAAGAGAATGGCAAAGCGCATCCTATATTCCGAACTTAAGGAGGGCAAGCGGAAACGCGGCGGTCAACTCCTCCGATATTAGAACGTGCAGAAACGGCATATGAAAAGATGCGACATTGACCCCTCTCGGTGGGAGGATTTGGCGGCGCAGCGTTCGGAATGGCGCGGACACGTGGAGAGAAAAGTGCGTGAGTTTGAGGAGAAGCGTCTAACTGATCTCGACGCTAAACGTGATCAGATTAAAGCCCGTACTCCTGCAGCCATCACTTACAATACTGTTAATAACAGGTTAACATGTCCACATTGTTCGCGTGAATTTGCTGCGAAGATTGGCTATATAAGTCATCTTCGCTCGCATCAACGGAGATTCGAGTAGGAGTCGAAGAGGTCGCCATGGCCGAAATCGGTCGGAGGATGTGTACCATAGCTAAAATGTAATTATGTTATATTACATTGGAAAGCATGAATGGAGCAATAAAAAACAAACCATATATGCCCCTATGTACCCCTGGCTTAATTCAAATATACCTGGCTCAATAGCCAGGTTTAATTTGCCGGTAGTTGTGACATGGATCGGTGTTTATGATACAACTACAGGTAAAACATTAGTGATATGCGTTTACCATCAATACACAGTATAAAATACATTAGTACTATGTATAAAATACATTTATGATTTTCGATTCATGGGTCGGGCCAAAGTTTTGTTGGATTTTCTGGATTCTGGATTTTCTTTCACGCCCGTGCCTCTGAAAGCACATTAAGCCGTCGGTCCCGGTTGTCATGAACGTCTTCGGCGATCGTTATCGGAAAGTCAGTACTCTCATATATACGGTGAAAAAAAAATCTACTTTCGAATTTAGTTCGCCCTCGGGGTTACAAAGGTCTGACCGTTTGATGCCAGTGGCACCATGGAAAAACTGATATTCAGGTAAAACCGATTGAACTAGTAGCCAATCTCAAAATAATACTGCAAATACTCAAAATTAATAACCATGCTACTTATAACTACTGTGGCTTTCTACAATATTCTTTTAAAGCATTATATATGTGTGTTCATTATGTATCTGTGCATACTATCTTAGCTATTTTTACAGTTTTTCAAAGATACTCTTTCTACATATGACCCGAATTAGTGACAGCACGTTGACGGCTATAGCCGTAGCGTGGTGCTGACATCTCACATTAGTCTCTAGTATATTTTAATTAGTGTTCACATTACGAAGTCATTTCTTGAGATCATGGTTAGAAAATAAACAATGACCTTCTTTTCCAGATAAAGGAAAGAACTCTCAAACAATATGTGTTGATCTTCGTTTAAAAATGAACTGATTGATTTTTTCAAGTACTTTATCTGCAAATAACCCATGGTGTAGTTCTAAACAGTACAATACATTTTTAAAACCAGTATGAAATATTTACTATGCACTTTTGCAAACATGTGTTTATGATTACTAGAATCTTTACATTAAACATCTCCTGTACTATGTTAAGAGATACCAAGTCATCATTACCTAAATAAAAAACGACAAACAAGTAAATAGATGTACGAATCTCCTTATGTAGCCTTAACTGTTCGCTACACTTTGTGAATACGTAACATAAATAAAAGAATCGAACAGAAAGCACACAAAATACCGTAATACTACTAACACATTCAGAACTCAATGTTAAAATTACATACATTTGTTTAACACCGCCACCATTTCCATTCACGACACATCTTCAATTGAAAGTTTAGAAATCTCTGACTGAATCACTTTTTTTCTACCATAAACATCCGGCTCTTCTACACCTCTTGCTTCTCAACAAAGTGCCCTCCACATATTAAATAACACAGATGGAAAGTTTACCTTACATGACATACTTATTTGAATGTTGACAAAGCAAAGATATTTCTGAATCTAAAACAGTATTGAATGACATCATGATGAAGCCGTATTTATAAGCATTCGTCACCTAAGCTTCTTAAGAACGTAGCTCTATATACAAATTACATTATATAAGCAATGTTATCTATTCATGTTACAATTGCAAACGACCTACCTGCAGTATGTAAATAACAAATTCCTGGATCTATCTCATTTAGATACTGCCACTGAAATTGGCTTGATAAATATGTTTTAAAAGTGTATGGATTTAATTATATGCGTTGTTGCTAATTATATAAATATATATATATATATATATATATAGGTTTGAGTTAAACGTTAAACGTGTGCCAGTACCTACCCAAATCGATCGATCTAAAAATATACATAAATGACGATCCATTAGTTAATAATAAATGAGGTATTTGGTATATATTGATGTGGCGGTTTCTTTCGTCGGTCGTTATGTTTAATCGTGTCACCTACAAATTAACTACAAACAGGACTAAAAACAACTTAAACTGGGATATTAGAGATTTTTTCTGAGTTCCGTTTATAAAGATTTATATTCCCAAGAAGAGTTGGAGTTAGGTAGATTCCTGGGAGCAAAAGAAACTAGCCAAAACATTTTGTAAAATTATATTTTGACCAATAAACCAATATATATATAATATACCAATTAGGAGTAGGGAAGATGAAGATAATGATTTGTTATTGCAAGATCTCACAGTCTGCTCACAAGAGCGATAGTCTTCTACACCATAACTATTGTGTTTAGAATTGCAGATTTGGATACAAGTTACTGAACTGATATTATTATATGATACGATATATTATAACAGTAACTTCTCTTGTTGCTACAAAACTAGTATCAAGAATGTTTTTATCAACAAACTTTTTAGTAAAATTACAGCATTATTGAAAACTGCTTCGTAACAAAGAAATTAAGTACTTTATCTTAGTTAATATCTACACTGTAATTTTCTTAGTCAAATGTCACGCTTTTTAAAATAAATGACAAATTTCTAAACGTGTCCGGGTCCAGTTTAATGTGTTGACATTGAAACAGTGTGATTTACCGAGTATTACCATATTTATCCAACAGTTTTATCTAAGATAAATATTAACTCATAAAATGCTAGATTTATAAGGCCGAAGAAACGCCTAGCCAATTATAAATTCATCTAGAATCATTATATTATACATCATCAAGTATTTTATACAAATGAAATCGATATAGCAGAATATCAATGAAACGTATCCTGTCTTGCGAAACGTGATATGTACGTATTATATACACAGATTTATTATAAAACTTCCTTCCTATACTAAGACTATATAAATTACTATAAATAGACATATAGTTATGTGATATACCTACCTACCTAACCTAACTACAAGTTCCTATCGAAGGCTATTCATCTAGCCATTCTCTTGGGCAATAATCATTTTCGCGCTATTTTTTCTACAGACATTATTTACACAATACACCAGACAATAATTATCCGAATTAACGTAGTAAGTAATGTAACTACTATTATAGTTCTTTCTATGAACACACTCGTAAAACTTGTATTTTGTATTCATAAACTCCAGCTGTTGTACGTAGAAAACATAAAGTGATAACCAATGTACCTAGCTTCTATTTTAATATCTCTATTAACAAAACGAGGCTCAAGACACTAGAACAAAAATCTACTCAAACAGTTATGAATGGCTTCAACCGATGAATAGAGACTGAAGAAACAAATGAGGTACTATAAGGACAATAAAGTTTAACGAGGAACAGACTAGTGAAAGGGAGATCAAAGCTGTCCCGCAGTAGCGCCTGCACATCTGTATTATATAACAAATACTGAGACACAGCAAAATTCTATTGACACTTCAACCGTGTTAGATGTCAAGATATACGATTCACCGCAGTGGAATGCAAAGACAGTGTCGATTGGCGGTCAGGCCGGTTCGGCACCGCAAGCGATCGGTTCCCGTGGCGTTCCCGCGCATTCTTGCTGCCGAGGTGAACAACCGCCGTGCACGTCGTCGTCCTTGGAGCCGCGTGCTCCTTTCTACACAGCCTCTATCATACCACACGAGGATTGCCACATTTCCGTCAGAACCGCTCCGACTGGATGCTATGAGAAGCATATCTGGTTCTTGAAATCCAATTTACGAAAGTCATTTAGAGATGTGAAGTTGCCATGCTAATGACTACTAGAATAACAAGTATACTGTATATAAGGAAATAAATCTTTGATAAAAATCATGTTTACCTCTGTGCAATAAAAGTCTTCCAGAAAGTCTTAGTCGGAGATGGGTATGCAAGATCGACAGTGATAAAAGGAATTCGTTAGTTAACGCTACAGTAGCTATTAAAGTTGAACCCAAATGTGGTGAGATTACTCACATTTTGGTTATTTGCAAGGCAAGTACCTTACTACTGACAGCGAGTAGGATATACCCATAGCGATTTGTTCGATTTAACAATTTTCGATTTTGGTGTGTTTTTGTCTCAAAGAAAATAAAGCACTGGTAGCACTTTTTGAGAAACGATGTTCACCAAAATATATTCATTTTCCGATTTAACTGATGCATGAGTTTGCAATTAAATAACAATAATAGTAATGACAAACAAAATGTTAAAAGAAATTTAGCAATCCAGAAGAATTCTGTTGCACTGAATAAGTTAGTCAAAGCTTTGGAAGGCTATTTTTTCAGAACACTGAAATTAGCGACTCAGCTATCATTGTTATGCTCATACGGTTCACCTGCGACTTTCTACTACATATTAATTTAGATACTTTATATAATATTTCTGTAAGAAGTATAACATATACCTAGTAATTTGTAAAAATAAGCATAGCTAATGAGAAAATTGGGTGCCATTCTGCCCGCCTTACGAACACGTTGAGACATTACCGTCGCTTGCTAATATTAGGTGGCACTTTACAACGGAGTATAATTACTCATCTCTCGCATTCTAAGTGGTGTTTTAGTGTAGTTAAACATTTTGTGAACATTGTAAAGGCCAACAGACCATGAAAACTCCGCAACAAGTACATAAGCTTACAATAAGGTGTGTTTTTGTTGTCGCGATGATTGTGTCCGCCAGGCGCGGGCGGCCCGTGTGCTGTCGCCAGTATAGTATTACAGGTCGGCACTTCACACAAAAAGGGCCGTTTCTCGACCGAGTTCACTAAACCAAAAACAATAGGACAAACCAGAAATCAACTGTACATTTTGTTTCAAGTAAAAAACAATAAAGTAGCGCGAAATCGAAGACTCTGTCAATAATTGTTTTCCCTTTTGGTATTGGAAATAATGGAATTAAGGGGTTAATGGCCTTTTTAATGAGATAATCGTTGTCGACATTTAGACGGAAGGTATTAGTCATCAATTTTAAGGTGTGTTATTACATGTATAGCTTTCTTACTTATTCGAGACTATTAAGTGCTTCTCTGGTAAAAGAGTAATATACCTATTTAATGTATTCAGAAACGAACCATTTGGCCATTTAGAGGGGATGGATAATAGAAGACTCACGAAAGGAATTCATAAAGCGAATGTGTGTGGAAGTGTCGGAAGAGGTCGTCCACAGCAATCATTTACTGACACATTACTGATGTCCTGAACAAGGGCAATGTGAAGAGCTCCAGGAACCAAGGAGAATACATGCAGCGATTGATGAATGCGGACGAAGCAAAAGAGTTATGTCAGGAACGTGGTAAGTGGAGATCAATTGTCTCCACCTATCCTTTTGACAAGAAGGCGTGACTATATGTATGTATAATGTGTATGTATGTAACACGAACCGTGTGTTTTGTATAAGGTCTTTTATCATGTTTATTTCATTTTACTTTTAGATGTATGGTACTTAGATAATACAACGTATTCTGTTGTATATAAAAACATTGAATTGTGTTTTGCTAACGTTAAGATCCAATCAAGATTTTCCCACTTTGTTTTACATAAAAATCAGTCATAAAAGAAAAGGTTTAAGAGACTAACCCGACTACGTAAAAAAGTATGACAAAATGTATATAGCCTATGTGACTTAGGCCATTATTACGAATCTATTGGCTCCTCATTTATTAAAATCGGTTCAGTAATTTAGGCGCTACGGCGTATCATACCAACACATTGCTTTAAACGTTAAGGCCGCCACTTGTACTTCCTAAGTATTAAGTTACCTTTATAAATAATCTGTTCTACAGTAAAGAGATATATTATTATTATCATATATAGACTGCCGAAACTGTTACCGTCCTTTTTGGCTCGGAGTCAGGTACAAAAACAGGAAGGAAAATATCTGAAGAAATACTTTAATGCAACTCAAAGATATTGGGCTACTAAAAGATTAAATACAAATTGAAAGAAAGCTAAATAATAAGTATTCACCTGGAAAATAAATACTCATGAATATTTATAAGTTTTGTTTTATTTATGGGCCTGCCAAGGTGACTATACTTTGCCTGATGAAAAACACAAGCAGTATCCAGGGGAGGTAGTCACCACACTCATACATTTGCGAATACAGACAATGCAACAATGTAGGAAGGCTTCTGCATCATTATATTTTTTTAGCAGTTACAACATTTCTTATTCGAAAATAAATAATTATAGCCAATCTATTACATCAGTCGTATTAAGCCTTTGTCCACCTTGACTTATTTATTTTTGACATTGAAGTTCGCATAACTTAATAGACACGTTACTGGGGTCACTAAACATAAACAGTCAAGCAGTCTGAGTTTGCTTGAATTCAGTAACTGACGTTTAGGGTTTTTAATATTTTGTACGGTGACAAACGAGGAGACAAGTCAACCGATGATAAATAAATATGGATTCCATGCATACTTACTACAAAAGATACCTAAATTCGATTCCATTTTCTAAGTCCCACAGTACAGCTTAATTGGCTGACGTACAGGATGAAAATCAAATAAAGATTTTTTTTGTAAAATCAGCGATCGTGCCGTCGTTTCATTGGTGAGTGCGAGACCGGAGGTCCAATGATGCATAGGAACCACTAGCTATATTGTGTAGGTTACCATGCTGCATTGACTGCATTCGCAGTATGGTGACCACCATTCTTGGATTCTGCTTACGCTTTCCAACAGGCAGAGTAGAGTCATTTTGGCAGGGTCAAACATAAAAAAGCAACCCTGGTTTTCTGTAAGACCGTTAACAACAGTGTTCCATAGTCTGCTTCCGTCTCTTTGTAATACTATTGTTCTGTGTAGTTTGATCGGCTGGTCTCGAATCGGCTCTTACCCCACTCACAGGATGAAAAGGGGTGGTGACAATGTATTCCTAATAAATCACCATACAGAACACTAAATCCGTAAGACCGTAATAACTCAAATTCACATGGCTCTCCGTGCATGGCAAAAGTACCAATAAAAACAAAAAGATAGAGCATTAAGTTTACTAAACTTTGCACACTCAACAATATAGAACCTTTAAAAAAACTTTACTTCTTAATAAACTTCATGAGATGCAATGTGCTTAAAGTAAGTATTAGTTTTCGCATATAAATATTTGGACAAAACTTCTCAAAACATTAACTACGAAATATATTTGTTGACACAGAAAGTGAACGTATGAGAATATTCTTAGTAACACAATATATACGAAACAATAGAGTTACATTATTAGTACCATAGCCCGTACATAAGAATTACACACGTTGGCTGATAAAATATACCTAAAGTTCGGAGAAAAATACCCAAGGGAGTTATATCACGCAGGTTGTGACAAATTACATTTTGCCGGCCCGCGGCTTCACTCACATAAGACTGATCTCTTACTACCTTTTTTTTATTAAGGTTATATGTTTTTATATACTAAGATGATAAGGTATAAATCAAGTAACGTCCATCCGGAGCCAAGTACGCAAAACAACTAGTACTTTTATACAAGTCGGCGGCAAATAGAAGGAAATCTTTGTATGTAACTTTATACTAACACTTCTACCCAGCGTGATATCATCAGCAGCTTTTAATATACTGCTGGCCATAGACCTATTTAGGAAGATACAGGAGCATAAAACAATAACATTTAGCACTAGGCAGTCACTTGTAAGCTGTCCAACAGTGTACAGGTGAAGGAAAGGGGGTAGCAACCCTCGATTTTTCTTCCTAGTCACATGATTTTTGTACGGAGTTGCGGAATAATGAGAAGTATTCGAAATTGTATGGAACCGATGCCGTACAAAATCAATGTTATTGTTTTATGCCCCTGTATCTTTCTAGAAAGATCTCCTGGTGGTTCACATGACCCAATTTATTATTATTATTAATTTAAGACACTGGCCCGTAGTCTATTACTATTGTCCTACTTAATGTATTGAGCCAAAGCCTTCCCTCTAGTGAGAGCCCTCTGTACAGCCAGCAGTAAAAGATATTACTGATACTTTGTATTATAACGATATGGAAAATCTACTATCTACCATCTTTTGAAAACGCCTTGTTAGCTAGAATTTATCCAAAAAAAAGGAAAAGACAGTCTAATGCTAATGTAGCTCCGGTCCTAAACTAAATTCACAAGGAATACGAAACATCTTTACATAGTAATGTAAATGAAGTGAGAGTAAGCTACAACATCCTGAGTCGAATAATAATTTGTTTCCCGAAGCCTTGATGTGGAACACTGAACGAGACAAGTCGATCCAAATGGGTTTGAATGTTCAATAAATAAAATATATTTAATCTCTCAAGTTACGCTTTTTTCGATGCAATTAACACTCTCAACTGAATTTGGACAAACCTGATATATAATTTAAAAAATACGGATCAATGTTTGTGATATTATATTATTAAAAACCTTTTGCCTTCATATAGAAAAAGGGTAATTTTCTTTTTTTTAGCTATTTTAAAAATGCATTAAGTGACGACTGGCGCTTGATGGTTGGCAAGAAGCCCGAAATCGATCAGAGTGATGTGTAATGAGAGATGTCTATGTCCAGCAGTGGACTGCAATAGGCTGATGATGATGATTAAGATATGGATGAATGTCACAACCCAAAGTAAAGACCAACCAAGACAAAATATCGATTCCGCGTGTTCTGTTTTGATTCCAACCGATTTGCTAGAGCTCACCGTGGGAGAGCCATGCTTCAGCATGAACAGGCTGACTCGACCGGAGTGATACGACGGCCTCACAGAAAGCCGGAGTGAAATAGCGTTTGCGCTGTGTTTTAACGAGTGAGTGAGGATACCGGAAGCCCAATCCCCACATACCTTTCTCCATCCCCCAAAGATCGGCGACGTACTTGTGACATCGCTGGTGTTGTGAGCGGCAATCGCTTACCATCAGGTGATACGTTTGCTCATTTGCCCCCTATACCATAAAAAAAAACATAATAAGCTTGACTCAATTCGTAAACCAATACCACCTACGCTGAATATTTTGTCATTGACCACAAGTAAAAGACATTCAATGTCAAAAACTAATAATATTGGTGAAAAGAAACACACTAAACTACAAATAAAATATTAACGCTCATTCGTTTAAAAAACCTATAATTTCGTAACACCTGTTAATGAATGTAATAAAAAAATTTACAGCAATAAAACATCTAATTATGTGCTTTAGATTACAAACATAAGCTTTCATCTTCACGAATACGCATCGAGACGGAACTTTCTCGTAAATGAGAGATGTGAGGTCTGTTAAAACCAATTTACATACCAAGTTCACCACGTTTATAAATGTCTATTTTATCAGTCTTGTATAAGCCTTATTTTATACATTTGCCATGAGCTAAAAAAATTATAATAATGTCATATTTAACATATTTTTTCAATTTAAAAAGAATAAGGCTTGATAAAAACTTGGACCAAAATATTTATTTAGAGAATTTGGCAACATTAAAGAGATCTCCAAAGTCTAGGGTGTGGTTTGTCTGTAGCCTTATACGAATGGTATTTTCCAGATTAAGAACTGATGCTGTTAGTACATATTATTATCCAAAAACTTGTCATGAGCTTCTTTAGTCTAAATGAGCTATAAAATTTTCTACATTCCTCGTGAATGGAAAATCTATGATTTTCTTATATAAGCTATGGAAAAATATTAATTTGACTTTTACTGCCAACGTTTTAGTTTTAGATTTTTACAGCAACTAAAATTACAAACATAAAAACTTGTGATATTTCTTAGACCTCACATACAATGTTTTATAATAGAAACGCTGACATTATAAATGGAGAAATATTTGAGCTAATATAAATAGTATTACATCCTAAAAGAAAGTAGCCTATAACTACAAAATTCATAAATATCGAAAGATTTCAAAAGGCTTTGACTGAAATGAACGCCTCTAGATAAAAGGAATATTTTAGAGCGCGCATTTTTTATCAAAGCACCGTGTTTTGGTACGAAAATATTATATTAATGGTATGAAACTTATATCTAAGAGTTATCTTTGTTATTTAATAAATAGTATTCAACGTTTAAGATAATATTATACTTTCACACACAGATGCCGGTTAAAGTTATGACTACCATAAGAGTCAAAGGTAGTTTGTATAATATTGTTGTATAAGTTCCACATGTTGTAGGAATAATACTTGCGTCAGCAAAACCTTCTTCATTGTCTTTCTCATAATAAAACAATATTTTAACTTCTATTTATTACCCGACTGCGAAAGGAGGGTTATGTTTTTCGAGTGTATGTCTGTACTTATATTTCTTTGGCACGCCCTAGAGCCTAAACAACTGTTCGTATTTTTATGTGAGTGGTGTCAATTGATTCGTCTTAATCGTAAGATTGACTCGGGTACATCAAAACGGCTCTGCCCGCAAATATGTTTGTAATCGTGATAAAGAGTAACATGTATTATTTCTCAAGAATCAAAGTATCTCCCATGTGTGGTATGGAAGAATTGGACTCTTTAACCCTTCTAGTTTTAGAGAAACATTTAAGGTTGTAAAAATTCCATGTGATACTGGCTAAGGAACTATGTAGTTACATATAAACCACATTGTTATGCAGGTAATGAATGTTTCATTTGATCTCTACTCGAAGGTTGAATTAATAATTCCTGATAGAAAAAATATCTACTGGCAAACATTAGGTATGTAGGTACTTTATGCAAATAGTAGTGACAGATTAATGTAATATGCAAAGCTCTATTTGAATATATGTGCGTGGGATTGCGTTTTTAAAATATATACTTATATTTCTGCATGACATTGCATGACATTTCGATTTTGTGGTGATGATATCACGCCTCATTAGGTATTATCCGAAATCCTTAATCTTTCATTTATTTGTTAGCTTATTGAGAAGCACAATTCTAATGACTAAAGCATCTTATACACAAGTTTCACGGCATGAACCATATTGCTCGTTTGGGAAATAGGTTTAATAAACTTTTTTTTACTTTTTTTAGTTTCATATTTTACTATTTATTATTTTATTTTGTGATCCTAGGAATGAATAGGCCAAGTATAAGAGGATTGGCACTAGAAAATCTCGCAGGTCTAGAATTTTATTCTGTTAATAAAAATTACTCTCCATTTTGCGACCATTTTGCGCAATGTACCTACCTACAATAACGTCTCGGCTCGCTTCTAAACGGATATGAATAGTGAATTCTATTTTTCTAGAATGTTCGTCAATGAATAATCTCTACTAGCTACAAATAGAATTATTGAAATGTAAATAATGATGTCAAAGCTTCAAAATTAACAATCAAACAAAGAAACAACTCTCAAGCATTTTTTAAAAGAGCTCCTTTATACAGTTCCGTAATAATGGTATCACATTAACTATGACATAAGGATACTAGAATTAAAATGTTGATAGTTTGGGTCATGTCTTCGGTTCCATTGCTGTCGGTTTTCAAAGCTATATTTGCAGATAATGCATTGTACAATAAAGGATACGAACATTACGTCATTGTTTAAACACACCTGTTACCTCCATGTATATAAGCTTTGTCACTGTTATTTACTGTTAAATCCATAAGCAGCTATATAATATAGACCGTCATGTTCGGAATGGATATTTGTTTTTAATTGCAAGGTTTAAAGGATGACTCTTCTAACCTTTAGTTTTTTACTCTCATAATGGATGGTGTGTTAAGATATTGTACAGACTGGTAGGACTCTGCAATATGATATACAGATAAAGACTGACTGTCTTGATAGTGCAGTGGTAGCGTATGCGCGACTGTGCTTGAGGTCTCGGATTCGATTCCCAGGTCGGACTAAATGTATGCATGATCTGCAAATATTAGTTTCGGAGTTTGGGTGTTTTCAACTTTTTACAAAACAAGTATATATGTATTTATATCAGTTGTCTAGTAACTACTCATAATACAAGTTCCGCTTAGTTTGGGACAAGATGACGATGTATGTTAAAAAAGGGATGACAAATTTAACTTATATTCAGAAAATTAGAAAACAAACATAGCCAAACGGCCCGATCGTTCTAATCAATATTTCCTTTTTAGTTTTTTAAATAAACAAGACGTCCGACCTAAGAAAATGTTTTACGAAGGTAAAAGTAAAAGCCACGGCAAGTGTCGCTTAAAAATAGCTAATTGGTAGTGACAATGTATTTATACAACGTAACCAATACTGAAGTCAGGATCCGTTAAATGGGATGGCAATGAGCCAGTCACGATTACCGTAGGGCTCGACGACCGTGCTTAACAATCGACGACAAATAGATCAACAATACTTAACAACACTCAAACAAATTAAGGTGTTTTATTTTTGCGCTTTCCAAAACAACTTCTGATTACATAATGAAACATAGCAAGAACCGTTATGGTTACATAGTGTTTTTTCGTTTATTCCTATATTTTATTTGGGGTTTTCTTTCTAGAAAAAGGTACAAAAATTAACTTGTTAAGTTGATGACGTCATCAACGGCCAATGAAATCGGCAACACAGGTTTTAGTGGGAGATGTTAGGCTTTTAATATTTTTCTATTTTTTTAAGTATATTTCTTACCTGCTTTCTTTATATATTTCTTACATAAACAGCCTCTGATGGTCCATTGCTGTAACGGGTTGGTATAGAGTTTATTTAAAGTTATCTTCATTTTGGAGTTCAGATTTCGGATACGTACGTCTAAAATTCTATAAGTGGTTTAGTAGACTCTTACAATAGCCACGCAATGATTTACGGTAGTGGCACTCCATATTTTAATTTCATCACCACACCGAATGTTAAATAAACACACATATTCTTATACTCTAGAAATACTCTCGATAGGAACGTGTTAATTTTGTAATTGTTAGCCTAGTCAAGCAGATAACAGCTATAAGAATGCAAGGACACATTTGCTATGTAATACCTACATAATTCATCAGAAAATGATTAGACACGCGCCTGTCGCTGCGTGCTTTGTTACAACAAAAATGATTGATTAGACCACGAGGTTCAACGAAACATTGCATAAAGCACTGATAACAATCATTGTTATGAAATTATAGTGAAATAGAAATCGTTAAACTAATGATAAGGAATTTATTGACATAGGCGCATTTTAAATATATTCGTTTTAAATGTGTATCGAACAGAAACACAACACAAAACGATTGTCACTATACTATACATATAAACCGCTCTATAAATAGATAGAAAAATGGATTCAAATAAACCTAAATTCAACGAAAACGTTAACCTGTCGATACCGGTGTTATCTATTACTACGGGTGGTTTTATTTTCACACCTAGACAAGTAATTATCGCCCCGCATTGAAGCAAAAGTGTGTCTACCGACCTAGTTGGCACAACGCCTGCTACATTTACTGATATTTTGATTTAAGAAAGAGAGTTACGAGCCAAACTATTTAGAAATGAAAACTGTCTTTTAACAGATACCGCGGAAAAGCCAGAAGGCACCTGCGTCATCACATTATACAACTTGCTACTTGCCAATCCCAGCATCAATCGCCAAGAACCTCTAGTTAGTACTTCTACTACGAAATTCCAGCTAAACAACCAATTATAATTTTCTAGTGCCCGGCTAAATTAAGCGTCGCTTCATACCGCAAACATCCTCTGGCATTAAGTTTCTGATTATTTTAAATTTATTTATAAACATAAGGATTATATAAACAGAAATAACATTATAGAAATCAAACAGACCTATGTGAAACGTGTTTGTTTTCATAAATAGGGCTGTTAATATTCCATACACAACTCATTCAGCTGATAACAGTCGATAGATATCACTTTTACTGAAAGTCTCAGGGGAAAACCTTTCTTGGGGAGTCATTTGGTTATAGTTATACCAAATTCGTTTTAAACATTCAGTACCTGGATGACCTGGCGATTTACTCGATGTTTTTTTTTGGTAAATGTTCTGAAAATGAGTCCTGACTACATTGATTTATCACTCCCGAAACCCCCTATATTATAAATTTCAATAAAATCGTTGGAGCCGGTAAAGGTATTAAATTTACAAAATTTATACATAACTAATAGGTTAAACGATAACCTGCAAACTAAATGGCGGTAATTTTTGTTGTAAAACATTACAATTTACATAAGTAATGTATTAAGACTGTTAAGACTGCAAACAAATTGCTTATTTTCTTGAATTATTCATAGCAATGTTCATTCTTTGCTCTTAACAAATGATAAGTTTATACAGACGGTAAACACATGTTCATTTTATACACAAGGATATACTGCAAATTTCTAGTTACTTTAACAGATTAAACTTGAAAAGAAATACCTTCATGGCCAAGGCGTCATTACCAACAGTAGCGTAGAAAAAATAATAGTACTAAATTGTACATTATTATGAATGTACTAATGTGTATCCAACATATATCCCTAAGCCGTACTTCTAATTATAATTAAGTACCCAATGGGTAAATACGGAAGCCTAGTGAAAGTCCCGGTAAAATTGATCCAGCCGTTCCAGGGATTAGGCGGAACAGAAATATAGACAGACAGACAAAAACTTAGAAATAGATTTTTATAACTATATCGAAAAATGTATATAAAGTTATGTACGTATTGCCCGTGTCCGACTCGCACTTGACAGCTTTTTTTATGTATGGTACCTCATAACAGTCATAATTTTCAACTGGGTGAACCGATTTTGATGATTCTTTTTTTATTTCAGAGCTGTTTCCATGCAGACCCATTTCAATTCTTGGAGTCGGTTTTTTTAATTCGTGATTATTTTAAAAACTATGTTCACTGTATTTACTTTAAGTTAATTGTTTAGGAGAGGTCTATGGCCAGCAATAAACTTATAAAGGCTGGTCATGGTAGTAATGAGGTTTATTACAAAATTTTCAAAATATAACATGTTACTCGTCATTCTTATCGTACCTGGTTTACAAAATCATTGATTACGTTCTAAAATATTCTGATAAAAATAGCTATTTGTATTGTGAGCACGCTACTTCGAAGTAACTACATACATTACTTAGAATATAGTAGCAGTAGTAGTAGTAATAGCTCAATACTATGTGTTAGAAAAGGGATATTTTATGAATTTCAACGCGTGTAGTAAATTATCTTAATTCCCTATTTTCATTTTTACTCTTTACTACTTTACTAACGTTACGCTGTACTTAATATCGCATTAGAGGCTTTAAACGAAACGGCTTGCTTATTTTTATGGGCATAGAGTAGACACACTTCTATGGCAATGTTTTTTTCTTTCCATGTATATGTAAAGTGGCTTCCGTAGTATGTTCTCAAACTTGACAATATCTACCTATTTATTATTATTTTTTCTATTCAATAAGTTCAAAAATAAAACAGTCTGAAAACAATAACCGGTATAGGACAGGTATGAGTACTACAACGAATATGCAATTTTCTAAACAAAATTTCAGGAAAATTTTCGTCAAAGATTTGGATAGCCTGTTTTCAAAGTACCTAATAAACCTGTAATTTATTATGATTAAGAGTCTAGGTCTGGGAACAAGAGGATGGGTCGCCTGACGAAAAGCATCTCAAGACTCCAAAATAGGTTGCCTCATTTAATTTTCTTCGTGTTGCGGTAATGATCCAAACTTTAATACGAATAAAATCTTGTAAGATTATGCATTACACAACAATTAATTAATAATCATTTTTACTTATTCATTATTTTGATTAATAAATCATAGTTAATTTAAACCAACACGACTACTGCAAATTGATGCAAAGTCACGAGAGAAGAAAGTTAATCTCAAATTTGCCTGAATGACGAGATCGCCTTCATTACGTTTCCTGTCACAAAGTAATTATGAAGCAAGAACATTATGTCACTGAAGAAAATTTCATCATACTTGACAAACTATAAAACTGGCTGGCAAGCCCAAATTTGAATTACCTTTTACTGACCTGAAAAAGTAAACGTTCCGATTTTAAAATTTTGCTACGGTTTTGTAATAAACAAAAGCATAACTTTTTAAAAAGTTCGTTAGATTTTCTTGATAACAAGTCCGTGTGAACTGTGTTTTAGTAATTCATACTTAAGTTGAGTAGGCTGAGATCAGTTAAAGTCCAATAATAATCAGGGCTAGTTAAATATTTTACTTCAATAAGTTTTAATGTTGGTAAAAAATAAATGTTAGGTCACTAACGTTTTACTTAACAGAACTGAAAACGAAAGTGATTATAATAAGTGCTCAAATACGGCAAACAAAGCAATTTAACTTTGGTGTAATTCAAAAATGTAAAAACAATTGTAAGTGTTATGTATAACATTCTTTTGGATTATGAGTCTGCCAAAGTGACTCTAATCAGACTGGTGGAAAACATGAGCACTATCTAAGATTTGACTGAAAGATAACAAAAAAAAAGTAATAATTAAAACCCTACTACGACAAAAACAACGCTGAAAAAGTATGAAACAAGTTGGAAAAGCCGTAGTCACATGTTACATAGAAACGTACCATAACACTTAACGCGTATGCCGCCTATTCCATAAAAAATGTAGACCAGGTGACTAATCTCTGTATCAGCTATACTATTACTCGAAGTGACTAGTGTGACAATGACTTTCATCTCTCACGATTCTGTGTCATTTCGCTTCGCTGACGTGACGATGTTATCAACAATAGCATGTAGGCTACATAGCTGTGAAATTAAAATCGAATTCGATGTAGGTTTCACTGTACAATATCTGAGTATAGTTAACGCGTCAATTCACGTAGTACTTCAGATATTCTTGAAAAAAAAAATTGTTTTAATATAACTTCCTCATTAGGAATATGGGGGACTTTAAAAAGTTCATGTACTTTTTAAAGTCCCCGCGAATGGATGAATGGATACAAAGAATACACAGATTCTGAACAATTTGTGGATCAGACAAAGTGTAGTCCCATGTGGAGTTTCAGCCCACAATACTCGACGCAGTATGGTTAGTTAAACACTTAAATCATTACACCATTTAATATTGACTCAATTTTGAAAAAAGCTTCAGAATCCTCATCCACATGACGGCTGTATGATCACAAACTAAACAGAATCTGAACCATAGCAACCAGACTATTGATAAACTTATCATTTAAAATTTTTGCTCATCACACTAATTATTAGTCGATAGAAAATCCTTGCAAAACATTTTTGTGAATGCTCTGATTAGTTTATTCACTATTTCTAGTATTTGTGACAACATTGAGTTTATACCAGTAGTCTTTTGTGTGATGATATCTAATATTTTTAATATAACATATATAAAACTAATATTATACACAACAGTACTACAGCAAATTTTCGCTAATTTAGGTGATAACATTTTGAAAACTTGTGCAATTCATTCATGCACTCAATTTACGCAAATTGTATGTATGACTAAAATGAAACTCCAACCACCAACTGAAATAATCAAAGTGTATTGTTGTACTAACAAGAATACACTTCGCTATTTATGTAGTACCGATTGTCATTTGTATTTATTTTCTCGTTCATTTAAATTGCATTAAGGTGAAATATAGCTTTATTACAAGTTGATATTGCTGTACAACTAAAAACCTTACCGTAATTTCCTATCGTTCCCAAGTAATTATTGGAACCACAGTCGTTAGAGACACATTTACCTAATACTTTTATAATTACCATTTATAAAGCTTTCTAAATAATGAACTCTAACTTGTAATAAGATAATGGCTACCTACTTTGCTATATGAATAAAACTATTACTAGTATTAATTAATATATCAGATATACCGGTTTCGTCGGTTGTTCAAACATAAATTTGCGGTCAGTGACATATACCATAGACACGCAATAAAATATATCTTTGTTTATTACAAGATACTCAAAGTGGTAGAGCTACGCTCATTTCAGCACGATCGGGCCGGCTTGACTGAGGCGGTACTGCTCTCTGTTTCGTTGGTGAGTGCGAGACCGAAGGCTCACTAATGCAGAAGCATATTAAAAGGCCGCCTTAGTTTTGGTCACCATGCTGCATTGTTGGTCAGTATTCGCAATTTATATGGTGATCACTGTCTGTTTAATACTTAACTTGGTAATTAAAGACATGGCGCTTCCCTAACACTCACAACAAAACGTCTCATAAACTTAAGTGGAAGGCGGTACAAACACGCTCTATATTATTATAAGTAACGCGACCCTTGGGACACTACCACGAAATGCTACACCACTGAATTCAAAAGCTTTTGTTAAAGGGGCTATGGGTCAGGATTTAATCTTCTTAGCTAATAACACTTGAGAAACACTAACCTTTCGATGTTGCTCAAAAGTAAGGTATTTGTAAAGTGGAGTTTAACGAACTGTGATTCAAGGCAGGGAAGCGAACTTTGGCATTAAGCCTTTTTAACGCTAAGCTTAGGAAGGATACAATAAGTACTTTTGGTAAACTTTTAAACTACGCAATAACATGTATGTACTGAGTAGGACTGTTAGTTGCTGTATGTTTGGTTTATTAAACAACATAATCCAAAAAACAACGCAGTATTTGCATTCGAAACGAAACATAAAATGATTTGTATTATCTTTTCAAAACACTTTTTTTTAACTCATGGTTTAAAGGATCTTTATCATGTCCGTAGTAGTAGTACGTAACTATAACATATTCATAACGGTATATACTTAATAGTTGAAAAAAAAATGAAAATAATCGACTTACGATTATTTGATTTTTTTCTTAACTATTATTTATTTAGATAAATCGAAATTCTACCAAAAAAAATATTACATTTAATTTGTCAAGTGATTCTCAAGCTAAGTTCAAGTCAAAATATAAAAAAATAAACACTTACCATCACTTCGTTTTAAATGCATAGACTAAAGCCGCTTTAGTGAGGATCATAGATTTTTACTAAGTAGTTAAACCTTTTTAAATTCCTAAAAGCGTTAAGATACTTTAAGCCGAGTTAAACGCACCGTACCGACATAAAACCTTATCACGCAATATCCGTCACAAGTGTGTTTTAAGTTTAACACGTTCTATATAAAGGCCCTAGTTTATAATGTAAACAGGCTTGTCTTGTGGGTGTGAAGCACACAGGGACACAGGGTAACTGTACTTTCAAGATAAACAAGTGAGACTCTAAACTGCAGGTGTTGCGTAATGTGCCCGCAGCCTCTACCATCTATCGACCGGTCACATAAGTACACTTGCACTGCAGTCTCCTAACAATTAAATGTACTCGTAAACGTTGATGTTCCTC
The DNA here is from genome assembly GCA_905220595.1 of Spilosoma lubricipeda. NCBI lineage: Eukaryota > Metazoa > Arthropoda > Insecta > Lepidoptera > Erebidae > Spilosoma > Spilosoma lubricipeda. The sequence continues at coordinate 8,106,635 of HG992295.1, forward strand.
TAGCAATAACATGCTGTCTTCCTATTAGAGGTAGGATCTTTTCCAGTATACAATTGATGTAAAATGCGTATATAAAAAGGATTTTTTTATAAATTAACATCTGTAAATGTTAAGACTAACAAACGTCAATGAAGACAAGTACAATTTTAACAAAAATAAAACCGACTTCAAGGTTCAACTCGATTTCTCTTGGATGCCATCATCAGATATTAATTTCTTTATCATGGTACCACCGTTGGGACATCTCCTTTCCATTAAAAAAGGAATCATCAAAATCGGATCATAAAAGACAAAGTTATCCGCGAACACAAAAAAAAAATATACGGTCGAATTGAGAAACCTCCTCCTTTTTTGAAGTCGGTTAGAAACTAAACTCTTAGATTATAACATTACAGTAAAATATTTTTTAATGAATTATGTACCTACGTATCAAATAATAAAGAGAAGCCTATGTCCAGCAGTGGACTATTATAGTTGATGTTGATTGTTGATGATGCTTAAATTATCTGTCTAAGGTGAAGTTAATAATTTATTGACATCTTAAAGAAATTCTAAATAGTTTAATGGCTGTAAGTTTTCATCGTAAATAGTATTTCATTTACAGATACAAACTCATAAACCATAATGCAGGTTAATAATTAAGTAATGATACATATTAATCCTATCAGATCGTTATGTCAATCACTGTACGAGTATTCACTGACTAAATGCTTTTAAAGAGATGAGATCGAATTTCATTCCGAGAAAACCAATTTAAACTGAATGTAAAAGCAGGAAATTATTTTCGATGACATATCGCTGTAAGAGGAAATGTTCCATGCTGGTTGACCTCTAACGTTTCCTACTACTTCTATTAGGAAATGAATTAAAAGTGACTATATCTTGAATCGGTGAGGACATTTGTGTCATAGTTTTCACTTTAAAATGATTCATGTTCATTTACACTTGTTCCGTCACACCTATGGTAAAACATTTAAAAGTCTCTTCAAGCCTAGTTTTATCTTATGTAAAATAAGTGAAATGAGTTCAGTTTGCTATTGTTTAAAAATCATTTTTTAAAACTACATGCTAACGGTAAAAGGTCTCTGAGAAAAATGTGATAAAATGCTAAACATAAAAACGAAACAGCTAACATCGCGGTTATAATCTGATTTCAATACTCATAAATCTTATAAATGAATTAAATTTAAGTGTATTTTGTGGAAATTATGCGCTGCCTTATCTCGTGTATTTTAAACATCATCTTGGCATCGCTGTAAGGCCTCCCACACATAACTGCGAATTCGCAACACATCGCAAATATCTGCGAGCTCGCACGAATGCACCGCTTCACGCCGCATCGCATCGCAGTTGTAGCAGTAGCAGTACTTGAAGGTTTTGTATAAGATGAGACGGCTATTACATTCCAATCATCCTTTCACGCTTCGCAATAATCTGTTGAATGTATAGGTTAAATGTCGAAGAACAGATTGCTTTTAGCATTGCCATATAGAATACAAAATCAAACGTTGATCGTTAAGGTTACCAATTTGCAATTATAAACCTTATCAAAAGCTTCTCGATCAAAGTTTTTTTCATTATGATTGATATCTGGTATTTTAAAGTCCAATCAACAAACACTGTGCTATGTACCTATTTAATGAAACGTTAAACATATACCGTAGGTATTAATGCTATTGTAATTTGTAGATCTTCTTAAAATAGTTTTTATTATGTTTAATAGACGGAAATAAAAACTCTAATTGGTAGTCGGAGCTTTGAAACCTTTAAATAAAGCACAACAAAACTGGAAAAGGAAGATTTTTTTGTTGAAAGTTGATCGTTGAGGATGACGGTGTGCGGGCGCTCGCGCCGGGCACTCACCCTGCGGGGCGGGGTGAGGAGGCGGAGGGGGGTGGCACTACAACCCATGCCCTACCTCAGCTGTGAACTACGGAAGTACCTACTATACCTCTTTTGATAACATCCTAGATCTAAATCGTTTAACGCGACTGTTGTAGTAATCAACAAAGTGTTTAATGGATACTATTTACCCTTTGTTTTTCTACAAAATTTATTTTGTCCAGTTTTACTGTGGTAAAGGTAGTGTGTGCTAGTATTTTCTAAGAAATTAATCTTATCGCTGAGGTTGAGTGGAGGTTATACAGTTGCATGTGTGCCTGCTACTGTAACTTCTTACTATTTCATAGGCTCACATTGATATCTTAGATTATGGCCTTAGGTAACTACTATTGATGTACATTTGAACCGTTGGTCAGATTTCTAGTAAGTCATACATAATGTCGCTTACGGGACTTTTGCTTTTAACCGACTTCAAAATAGGAGGAGGTTCTATATTCCACTGTATGTTTGCACCGACTTCAAACAGATTTTAGGTACCTAGCACATATTATAATACTACTATTTAAATGAATAAAGAACTAGGTATGGACAAGAATTGTCACATAGCAATTTATGAAGAGCCAGTTAATTTTTACGTTTTTTAATGTTTCCTTAGGCAGGGAGCTTTCGTTGGATGTTTTTTTGAAGACGGTTTTTTTTTCATAAAAAAAATTACAATTATGTTATTGGTTTCAACTCGTCAACTTCGAAAAATACTTAAGTTCAATTTTGGTTACTAGGTAGGTATTTCGTAAATAAAATTTGCCGAATTTTTGACGTAGATACCAAAATTTTCATATTACTTTAATTCATACCAATACTAACTTATACCCGCGTGTCGCTATAAAGAGTCGCCTATATCCTTTCACAAGAATCAAAGTATCTTCAGGCTAAATTTTATTAAAATCGAATCAGTGGTTCAGCCGTGACAGCGTAACAGACAGACGTTACTTTCAAATTTATAATGTAAATAGAATGGATTATTATCTTCTAAAGAATAAAAGGTATTTAGTTAATAATAATAAGTACATCACAAACAAAACTCATGGCTTTGAACAGTTTGCCACCAACGTCATTCAAATCCCCACGACGCACAAAGGTTTGAAGGCAAAAAATCTTGCGAAAGGTCTCTTCAACTACCTGCTTCAAAGAAGATTTTGCCAAAAAAAATCCTACGTGATTGAGTATTAGTAACTAATGTTCACTAGAATTAGTTTCGCCGAAACCAGTTTCTTAATTGTTTTATAATAGAAGTGAATCGCGAATTGTTTAGATGCACTTGACCGGACGCAATAAACTTCGGTTTATGACGGTAGGTACGAAAACTAAAAACTAGTTCGACTACAAAGACTTATTGGTGATCTGAAATACCTAGCATTCGTATGCTGTTAACTCATCTATCTAGCCACTAAATTTATCATTTGAAGAGTGTAAATGGGTTTGGTTGTCTCAAACTTGTAGAGAATGTCGATTTTTTGACGCTGCACTCATATCATTAAACTTTTTGGCATGATGTTCGGCCGCAAATAGGTTATTCAAACATATTACTGACAATAAGTAAACACTTACATTAATATAGACATTGAGGTAAATGTTTACTTTTAGTATGTATTTTGAGTGCGTCATGCGGACTGTTGTAAATTTTATAGATTCGTCTTCTAAAAGCTATAATTACAAAACCAAACGTAAACTCCACCTGTTGACATGACACCTGGTGCTAACGTACATAGGGGTGCGTGCACCCACTCACTAACAAATGTTTATCTGAACTACAAATATTTAAACCTCGCGTGAGTGATTCTAAGATGCATACGAAACGCTCCGGGGAAATTCATTACCTTCTAAACGGACATAAAAGTTCAAAATCCTTTTTGTTAAGCCTTATAATACGTATGTACTTACTAACTATAATTATTTATACTAAACTAGTCGTACGGCTGTCTAGTAACTTGTACAGTATCCGGTTTGTCGTACCTTATTCGTTGGCATCAAATGGTCATCTGCCTCGGAGGTTGTATTGCTTCATTTACAGAAATCTTCTTCCAAGTACACTTAAAAGTTATTGAAACAAAACGGACACTTTTCACTTTACACAAAAACTTAGATTTTTTAAAATTATCTTCCTTTATTTTACTTGTTATACACATTTATTGTTGTTTTTTATACTGTCGTGTTAGGTTTATCAAATATTTTATTTACAATTATCACTATTCCTCTTTTGTGGTTCCGCTTTAAAAGTTAATTAAATTACGATTAATAATAATAACAGAGAACGCAAGCGGCTGTCAGCCGTCGACTGTTGGAGTAGTAACGTACTAGCCTCGCTTCTACCTCCGACGTTAAGTGGGAGGAGAAAATCGAAATGGCGCTATAGGCACTTCACAAGCGAGAGGGAGATCACCGCAGACGTCATCACTGGTACATCTATAAAGCAACTAATGAAAACTGTTCTCTAAACAAATTAAATAACTTACCCGTTTGAGGGTCTACATTTTTACCGTATAATACCGGTTTTACCTGTGTCCGCTTGCGTGCCGATAAGGTAATTTGAATTCCTTTAGAGTGAAAAAGACATAAGATTTCGACGGAGGCTCTATAGGTGAGCAAAGTTGCTAAGGGTTACAGTTGGAAAGAAAATGCTAATTTATTATATTTGAATATTGGGTTCGTTAACGGTCACAACAAGATTCCCAGTAAAACAAGATATCTAAATATCTCCATCCACCATTGATAAACCGGTTTCATTTTATTTACTATCGATTCATGATTTAACAGAGGAACTAAAAGTAAAGAGAATCCCATAAAACCGCTAACCATACCCACACAATACTTTCTAAATGGTGGTAACCTAAATATTATGAAATTACCGCAAAACCTATTAATGATATGTTGGTTTTGATATTAGTACGAATTATTAGCTATGCAAAGTTAAAACAATGAGTTATTTGTACTTCTAAACAGCGAGGTTCTAAACAGAGAAGCGCGGTTACTCAGTTATTTACCAACCTTTTTTACTGATAGACAAAGAACAGCTTTACTTTTACCAATTATTAGCTTCGTGGCGCATGAGCGGCCTGCCAACAGACGTTGCTTTGTTTCCCAAAACAAGTGAAAATCTACTCGATATCGACACACTTTCGTTGCACCTGCGGTGTGTTTCCGTTGTATAGCGTTACTTTAATATTGTCTATCATCATTTTACCAAAGAACTATTAGTTAATGGACCGAAAAAAATATTCATATAAAAACAGCGACATTTTTGGTGAGCCGACATTTTTCTATAGCTTCTAAATTCTTAACTGAATTAGTTTCGGTCGCCGCTTACAAAAACTTCGTGTCAAAAGGCCCTCTGCATTGTTTCTATGCATCCTCAAAATTTTTAACTAAGCATGTGCTTTGATGAATTGGACTTTAGTAGATAGTTGTAACATCTTTGCATTCCTTATAAAAAAGATGGAAGGATTGTTGAAAGATTTATCATATTATTTGGATGTTTCTAAAACCGAATTAAATATGTTCAACACATACCTAAATGTAAGCTTTCAATAAGAGAAACAAAAAAGATATCTAGCTGTTAAATGAAAACAGTTGTCAACAAACATTTATCTATACAAATAAATCAAATTGGAGTGTCTGTTTTTAATATTAAAATAACCGCTTTTTACTAAATGCATATATAAACGATACATACCCCAAAAATTTAGTTATTTTGTTTTTGTCTGTCTGTCTGTCTGTCTGTTTGTTCCGGGTAGTCTCTGGCTGGACGGATTTTGACGGGACCTTTACTGGCAGGTAGCTGATGATCCGGGGAGTAACTTAGGCTACTTTTTTAGACTAAGTTTGCCCCGCGGCGTTACTCGCGGTACAATAATAACCGCGGGTAACACCGCGGGGTTCAGGTAGTGTTAAATAAAATGTATGATCTATTTTGATATTTTTTCTAATAACGAGTTTGTTCCAAGACAGTGAAATTGTGTCATTTATAGAAAAAGATTGTAATTGAGAATAGAGAAAGCAAATACTTTCGTATTTCGTTTGGCTCATTTAATGAAATAGACAGCTATGAGGCACCGTCCACCATATAAAATTCTGATTACAAGCCCAATTTTAAGAAATGTTCAAATAGCAAAGTCAACTGATTACAACGTTTAAAAGTTTGAATGAAATTGAAAGTATGTTAAACATGATTGATTATTTTGGTGCAAAATACTTACTTTGTCTTTGTATTTTTATTTAGAAATCGAATCGTTTCAAACAGTTATTTGCAATAGGTAATGTCCATGTTTAAAAAAAAAGCATTACTAATTTCTGTGCATCTACCACGTTTTGTTCTACGTTCTACATCGTATTAAGGTCGACTGATAGAAAATACTTTTTTTTTTTGTTGGGACTAATCCCACCCACACGCCCACCGCTGTAACTCCTGTACACCAGGATCAACAGCAGTGACCCACGAACACACCGAGTTATGACACTCGGGAAGTCCCAGGAAAAAATATTAACTGTCTTGGAACCCGCAACGAAATTAATCAGAAGAAAAACAGGAGGAGTTGGAAATATGATAAGTCCACTTCCCTCCTTAGCAAAGCGGGAGACAAAATGAAGTCAAAATAGGCAGACACCTTTTTTTAAACCGGGAAGCACCACGGATAAAGTATTAGGGGTCCTAAGTGAGCTATATTTGATTACTATAGTATGTATGGCAGAATCGCCTAAACGCACGGAAATTCACCGCAGTTGACACAAGATCCCCATAGTATACCGCCCCAGATGTCATTTGTAAGCTATTTAGCATTGTGTTACGTTCATTGTACCAAAGACTACACTCCCAGAGAACATGATGAGCCGATTGTTCACAGCTAGTATCGGGTGTTGAGCATTGACACAATGGTGAATCGACTAATTTAAATGAGTGTAGTTTGCTCTTAAAGTTACCGTGGCCCGTAAGAAATTGAGCGACACAGTGATCTACCTCGAGCCATGTCCTCGACATCCGTTCGCGAACAGATGGAAAGAACTGGTAGAGGTGGCGCCCCTTAGATGATTCGTCCCATCGTTGTTGCCATTCATCCATTAGGTCGTCATAGACATTGGATTGCTGTTGAAACAATCTTATGATTTTATCGCGGTCTCGTACGCCCAAAAAATCGCATTCCATGTTTTGTTTTGTAGAATAGTACATGGCTGCACGTCTTTGCACCTCGAGATCGACCGGAAGAACACCCGCCAATACCGGTAATGCCTCAGTACTAACCGTCCTATATGCTTTGCATAAGAAGATTAATGCAAGTCGTTGGCCTTGTAGCAGTTTGCGACGGACAGCACCTATATATATATATAGAAAATACTTATGGTAAAAAATTTAAACAGCCGCTTTTTAAACATATACTTTACGTAGAATTTCTTTGTGAAAACATGGAGATAATTTTGTTTGCCCCAACAGAAATTAATCTAAAAAAATAGCAAGAAATTTTCGGGTAGTCAAAGTTTGTACTATGAAAGTTTGCCTTGTACTTTGATAAATGTAACAAAGCTTTTATCAATATTTATTGAATTACGATCGAACTTCAACCAACTGACGATCTTCTAAGAATTAAAAGAGGTGATAAAGGCGCGATATCACCACGTGATCGGCATGATATATGCACATATAGGTACGTATATGCGTCAATGGAAGTCGTACTGACAACTGGCCTCTTTACACTTAGAATAGTAATGACCCTACTTAGATGCTTCCCGATACACCTCATGCCAACATGTCGATTAAATATGCTTTAAACCGACTTTAGTAGGTTACGACGTGCAGCGAGATTCGTCATTGATGCGTCCAAGTTTAATATTGATGACTGCAAATAATACACCGCGTGTTCCGTATTCCTCGTTGTCGGTGAAAGAATGTGTATTGATGAAATACGGGTTTATATCGTTATGTGTTTCGAGTTGCCATTCTGGAAACTATGTTTTCGAAAAAATTCTGAGTAGTGTACTCACATAGCCAGGTACGATACATCGCAACCAATCGTATTCATATTAGATTCTTTGTCAGTGGTCCTAGTACTTATTTGTACTTGTATGTAGTACCAAGGGTAAACATTATTGTCCATACTTCTATCTGTTAGACAGTACCAGTAAGACTACATAGTTGGACCATCATCAAAGAATCTTATATTAAACATCTATGTACTTTATAATTCATGTGAACGTTTTTCTTTAAATTAATCGTCGGAATAACATGCTTTAGACACATTTGGATAGGTTCGATCGAAGTTATGTCAAGGTCTAATTTGAGAACCACAAGTCCTTCTTCTATCGTAGGGGAGGGCGGGACGAACTATTAACTTTAACTTTCTACTTCTATTTTACTGATCATAATAACCGCTCAAAATTTTGTTTTTCTACCACGAATGGGATTATTACAACAACATAACATTGAGAAAAATATATTTTTAACTAAATCGAGCAGATCTCGCCAGTAAATTTATTTTGCAGTCAAACTCAATCGAATCCAGAATCCAACTTTCAAGGATAGCATATGCACACGATGGAATTCGAAATTCAAATTGAATTCGAAATATCAATTTCACGAAATTCAATTTAGTACAAAAATATATTCGCTAGCAAACGCGGCGAGCAATGTGGCGAAACCGAAATGATGTGAAACCAAAATTTACTTTCCTTAAGATCTAAGATTAGATGAACGACATAGATTACTGTAACTAGCAGTTATTAAAAGAAACGACATGAATACAGTGAACTGTTTCGCACAATTAACGTTGGAAATAGACCAAACAGGATAAATAAGTTACCAGAAAAATACACGAATATAAATTCATTGGCCGTGGCTTTATGTTGAATAGTCGTGACTACACACAATCACATGATATGGATAATTTCAGTAACAATTTAAATATTATTCTCAAAGTATCTTTTATCTATACATCTATACAAATAAATAAAATTGGAGTGTCTGTTTGTAATATGAAAATAACCGCTTTTTGCTAAATGCATATGTATGAATACACGGTACATATAACAAAAATGTAGTTAAAATTGTTTTTTGTGTGTCTGTCAGTCTGTATGTTCGGGTAATCTCTGGAACGGCTGGATCGATTTTGACAGGACTTTCACTGGCAGGTAGCGAATCCTGGGAGTACTTTTCTTAGACTAACTTTGTCCCACGACGTTACTTGCGGTACAACAATAACCGCGGATAACACCGCGGGGTTTAGCTAGTGCAATAATATATTAGTACGTAATGTTGTAGTGTGTAATGTTGGTGATTATCGCTGAGGTCCCGAGCCAATAGCCGAGGACGGTAAAAAGCAATACACACGTGTATCATACGACGTTTTTCAACACACTTGTGAACAAATAAATATACTAAAAATAATTTTATTTTCTAGATAAAAAGTGTATTTTTACTATTGAACACGATCTTTTTTGTATCAAAACTATTTTAAGAATAAAGCAACTCAACCAATAAAATAAAATAAACTCTGTAAACAAAGTTTTTGAACACATTTTAGTCGTAGAACCAAAAATTCCAACGTTATAAGCGAAAATCTATGAAAATTTTCGGAAACCATTTTTATTGGTCCCTATTCCGTCAGTGGTCCCGATAACTTTTTTCTGATCATTTTACCAAAAAATGAACTTAGATCGTTTTATAGCAGCGTTTGTAGGGAATAATTTTGACTAGTTTTTTTTTAAATTCATTCATTTTTGAAGGTTTTACAGTGCTGTGAAGCAATCATTATTTTTCAGTATTCACAACTATACATATATATTTGAATGATTTACGATAATTTTCAATCGTTTTTAATTTATTTACTGTAAAATTTTTATTTGTTGAGAATTTTTAAATTCATTTAAAAAGTTAATATGATAATGCACTCCTTAATAAATGTGTCCTGTCGTATCCCGAACTAGTCGGGCACCCCTACAGATGAATAAACTAGATGTGCTGTACAGTAGTACTTGTAATAGTAATTTATGTATTAAGACGTGAAGCAAAAACTTGTGAAAAGATCAATCTATTGCCTTAATTGAATATAACATAATCTCTAAATTTCTTGGTTAATTTAGTTTTCGCTCATTTCACTCTTGGCAGAGCGGTCGTGATCACGTAGAGTTATCTACATTGGTGTACTAGTGACATGCTAATAATTTATTTTGTCATCAAGTCAGAAACACTAATTGGTTCGTCAATTTATAAATACATTTAAAATAGTTTTACTTAACGATCACTATGGAAAAACTAATCTTCAAAGAACGAAACGACATAAAATAACAAAACTACGTAATCTGATTGTTCAGTAAATGACATTGACAGATTTACTGAAACAATATAATTTCCATAAAGCCCTATATACATAAATATAGCTTGCGAATACCCATGTGTAAATTTTCTTTTGCCCGCAAAGTCTTGATACCGTTTTCCTCATGAATTATACCTACAAAATCATCCATTTCCAGCTGAACTCACAATTGAGACAATTCAAGTAACAAATGTACATTTAAGTGTATAAACCACGTGCCATTGTTTATACAATTTCCCCTACTGACGTTCACTCAACCAGACGAACCCCGTAGAATACGTATCAATAGATCTACACAGTATATGTAATCTCCTGTCCTCTAACAATACGTCTAGACTTTCCATTACCCGTTTGTAGGAGACTTATGCTAAAGTTATACATAGCAGTACCATGGAAGCAAAATAGCGAACTCACAGAGCGGAAGTATTGAAATAATTTGTGTTTTATTTTAGACATACTTCTGAAATAGAACCGTGCTTGAATAACCGACTTCAAAAAAGGCTCAATTCGACTGTATATATTTTTTTATGTGTTTTCACGAACTTTGCCGTTTATGAACAGATTTTGATGATTCTCTTTTTAATGGAAAGGAGATATTCCAACGGTGGTACGATGATAAGGACACTAAGACCTGATGATGGCATCCAAGAGAAATCCTTCGAAATTAGTAGGAGCGACTAGTGCATTTGTTGTTGTTTTTTTTTATTTGAAAGCTACTAGCTTTCCATGTAGTTCCATTTCAATTTGGTCGTTCTTGAAGTCGTTTTTTTTTTGTTAAAAATTTACTTGTTGCATATTACATATCCTAAAATACTTAATTGATTCCAGAATAGTCCAATACATTTGATGAATACAGGCAGTTAAGCAATACGATAATATACATTCCTGATTTAATTATATTTATAAAAAGTTTTATTTTATTCATACGTTGTTTAATTATTTTCTTTAAAACGTTCATGTTTAATGTTTTGTTAATTGACATTAAAATATAAGTGCATTTTTAATTACAAGTTGAATTTTATTAAAAAATTACTAAATAATTTATTCCAAGTTCTTTTTTCAAAATATACTCTACAGATAATATAAGGAATAAAACATAAAAAAACTTATTTTCTTTGTAGTACAACTGTCTGTCAGTCTCTCTCCGTGTGCATTGTGTGGTCTGTAACGATAGAGAGCGGAAGAGGCTGTCATGTCTATACGCCTAGTACGACAGGCAACTCTAGCCGGCTGAAGTGTAAACCCCAGTTATATACGACACAGGCAACTAGACAGCTGTCACAACGTACAAGCTGCTAGCTAGGATTGATTTACAGTATAAGTTTCAATTCGCAGCGAAAACCACTAGACTCAATGAACATGTTGATTACTTTGAGGGAGAGTTTGTTGCTTTAAGTGGAAAGTCAGTAAACGCGTAATATTTCATGAAGATGACATGGCACTGTGACCGGTTATTATTAACATAGGCTTGCCCGGACAGTTTCCGGAGACTGCGGTCGATATTTACGTCTGAGTATTTTCAACCTGAATGGCTTTAGCGGCGTTTTGTTTGAAAATGCTGGTGTTATATACGAAATTGTAATTAAATTGTTTATTCCAGTCAGTATTTACTTAAATTTTGGAATTGGAAGATATTAATTGATAGACTTTACAAAATACTTTTATTTAAATGTCAAGTAAGTAAGTGTATAAAAATACATTTCGAAATCTCATAAGAAAGTTAATTTTTCCCGAAATTAGAATTGAACTTTTAGAAAACAATAATTTTAGTTAGTTTAGAAACAATACTCGGTGTGACTTAAAGTGTTAGTTATATCATTATAAAAAAATGAATCGCCGAAATGTATGTACCAGTCGCCTGCACGAAATTGAATGGTCCTTTTTTATGTGTTTGTTACTGTTTAGATTATTAGATATATAGATATTAGTTAAGATAAGTTTGTACAGAAGAAAATTATAAGGAAACCGCGAGGGTTGTATTTTCTTAGTACGCGACTGTACACTGAATACAAAAACGTGTTTTTCAGAAACTTGGTGTGGCGGTATAAAGTTCGCCGGGTTAGCTAGTTTACGATACTATACTACCTTATTAGGGTTCCGTGCCAAAGGCAAAAAAACGGAACCCTTATAAATTCGTCATGTCTCTCTGTCTGTCTGTCCGTCCGTATGTCACAGCCACTTTTTTGTGAAACTTATTCTATAAAACCGCATTATGATTTTCACACAAAAATTGAAAATAAAAAAGAATAATTTTGGGGATACTTAAAAATGAAGCTCAAAAATTTGTTTTTTATCAAACCCATACGCCTGAGGTATCTATGGATAGGATTTCAAAAATGATATTGAGGTTTCTAATATGTTATTTTTCTAAACTGAATAGTTCGCGCGAGAGACACTTTCAAAGTAGTAAAATGTGTGTAACCCCTGTAACTTCTAAAATAAGATAATCATAAAACAAAAAAATATATGATGTACATTATCATGAAAACTTCCACCGAAAATTGGTTTGAACGAAATCTAGTAAGTAGTTTTTTTTTAATACGTCATAAATCGTAAACTGTAATTGATCTTTCATTCAATCAAGACAAATATAAAAATAAAATAAATTTTATATTATGTTACTTGTTGCTGCGGAACCCTTCATGGGCAAGTCTGACTCGCACTTGGCCACTTTTTTTAAATAAGATTTAAGAAAATTGTAGTTCGTAACTTCAGCTGTATAAGTAGAAAAACTAATTAGTTTTCCATATGTTATGGTATATGAGAGTTACATTTCCACCAGTGGATAGCTTTAGGATATTTTAATTCGTTAAGGCTTGTGTACATATAACTGTTACTGTGGTCTGACCAAAATGTATAATTATAGTAAACTTTGACGCATTGTAACCGCAGCATCGCGGCTTATGGAAACCAGGTAAATTTGGTGACTATTTCAGTTTGTGTAAACCTCCCCATATTTAGGAGTTTTCCACACGAAATTAAACTTTTGTAATTTTTGCGAACGACAAGATAAAGAGACATTATGATATAGATAACTTAAAAGGCAAGTTCTCTTTATACAATATATGATTGTAACTTTCTTATTTTACATAGCTAAACAGTTAAAATTTAGAAAACTACCAAAAATCTGAGCTTAAAAAAACTTGATCAACTTTGATACGTATTTTCGTTTTCTTTCTATCTGTATGAGGTAAATAACTATAATAAGCTGTTGTCGTACTAATTAGTTGATGTTTTGCCCAATAACATTTAGTTATGCAGTTTTGGACTTCAAAAAATCTAATTTCTAGGAAAGGTTTAGGTTTATTTTACCACGATTTTATTTACTGACATGTGACGAGACTTGTAAAAGATATTGAAATATAATGTTAACTGGAACTTTACTCTTTTGCGCTGCGTAATCTAATAGAGGCAATGAAATCAATGTTTTAACTATGATAGAAAAAATAGGAGTACAAACAATCATACTAAACCCCCTCGGGGCGGGGCGTTGTGTCGGGATCGAACCGACTAAAACCACACAGTGTGCCACTCTGCGCCTGAGACGGGAGGGATCCGGGAAGCGCTGTTATTAACACATCCGGACCCCTCCCAGCGCCTGCCCGCACTGAAGCGGGCACCGTCTCCTGGTAACAAACAATCATACTCTGCTAATCTTGCAGCCGTGCTGAACTTTGCGGTTGCTAGTGTATCTTACTTATTGAATAAACTTTTGTTACTCAATCACATCAAAACAACATAACAGATTTAGATGAAATTTTGCAAGGAGATAAGTTATAGTCTCAAATTCTTCAAACGTTTATCATCTCGCTAAATAAAATTAAAAAAAAAACAGATATCATGAACGGCCAAATTGAAATAAAAAAAACAAATGCACTGGTCACCCCTAGGAATTTCGAAGTTTCAACTCGAGTTCAATCAGATCTTAGTGTCCTTATCATGGTACCATCGTTGGTATATCTCCTTTCCATTAAAGAAATAATCATCAAAATCGGTTCATAAATATGAAGTTACCCGCGAACACACAAAAAAAAATATACGGTCAATTTGAAAAACCTCCTTTTTTAAGTCGGTTAAAAAACAAAGTTAATAAAATTTTCATTTTCGCAATCAAAAACGGAAAAAAACTAGTTATAGATAGACTTTTAAGGCTTTTAAACTTACCATTCCCAAAGATGCACAAGACAGTCGAACATGACGCAACCGTGTTCCGTGCTCATGCACGATGCCGCTGGAGCTGCAGTCGCCATCTTGGACCTCCAGAACTTCTACCTTCTCATTTGAAATAATTTCACTTACATTCAAACGTGTCCATTCTGGACTAACAGAATCTGTCAGTGCCACGACGCCTAACAATTTTGTGGAGGTAATTTCTGAAAAGAGAAAAGTGCCAATTAGATTGACCAGGTCGTGAACGTTGTGTTGGAATGAGATGAAAGTGAAATTATACGTGTAAGCGTTCCTTGTCAGGGTAAGTAGAAGTCATAAAACTAACTTTTCTTATTAAATAAAATTGCAAGCAGCAAGATCACAAATTACAAGCACTTAACATCATTACGCGTTGATTATTATTTAGACAAAATGATTAAATAAATAGAAGGCAGCTATGTTAATGGTAAAATTATCAATTTACTGTATTTTAAAGTAACTAGCCCAGTAAATCAAATGATTTAAAGCGAACTATGTTATTATATTTATTGCTTTCCGCGCTTTTGTTATTTAGGTGTGATATAAGAGCAACGAGCAGGCGGGTTTCCTGCTTTCTACTTAGAACTCCTCAAATTGTACAAATAATAATTGTCATTGTGTAGAAGAGGAAATGCTAGACAAGAGTTGGTCTTAAAGGCTCAGTCAGAAGGCGCTTAAGTCTTGATTTTTAGCAGTAATTGAGAAGATTCAAATTAAGTATAGTCCTTAATATCTTATATCAAGCTCAGTCACTAATCAAATCAAATGTAGTAATTATTTTGTCTTTAACATGGTTATGTGAAGGTACATTAAGTGTTCAGCGATGTTCGCAGTCTAGTTATCTAATATATTCTTATTCTTATCTTATCTAATCTAATCTAACTAATATATAAAGCTGAAGAGTTTGTTTGTTTGTTTGTTTGAACACGCTAATCTCAGGAACCGCTGGTCCGATTTGAAAAATTCTTTCGGTGTTGGATAGTCCATTTATCGAGGAAGGCTATAGGGTATATATCATCACGCTACTACTAATAGGAGCGGAGCAACAATGAACAATGTTTCAAAAACGGGGGAAATTTTCACGCTACGGGCAATATAAGGCGCAAACGAGGTTGCGTGGGTCGGCTAGTATTCTTATAAGCGGAGACTTGTAATTGACTGTCAGCTTACTACAATATTATTAAACTGTTTTTTGTAGCTGTAAGTCTTCCACAGTGTTTAAATAAATAAAAAATAAATAAAATAAAATCATACGTCTTAATACAATGATATCTTTGTGTAAAACAACTAAACTTATATAAATAAATTTTACCGCCAAATACGTAACGTAGTGTATGAGACGTTTAGGGTAACATTAAAATTAATTGTTAGTTCTTATTTATATGAATCTTGAATCTTATCTTAACTTTATTCGATGTCTTTATTTCATTAAATTGTAATCATTAAATATCTATCTTTAAAGTTAATGAAAATGAAGACTTCATAAAATAAAACTGATTGACCCTGGATAAGCCCTACAATTTTGTAAAAGAAACATGGCGAAGCTCAATGTACTGTTATCTTTAAATCTGACAGAATTCCAGAGAGCTTTGCAATCACTTTGATGACCGCAACATCTCATAAAGCGGCGTTTGCGGTAACAGAACAGTTTTTCTAAACATTTTAAGTTTTTTTTACTCTCAAACTTTAGATGTTAATTTAGTGCTTAGTATTCAAACCTAAGCAAAAAAGGTGTTTATTAGCTCTAAATATTAAAGATTGGATTTGTATATAGAGTTAATATTTGTACACATATAAAAGTCCTTATCACAGGTTACTTAGTAGCTTGGGTTTTCGTCTCCATCCGCTTTAGTGGGCACCCGCGAGGGAGCGACGTAAGTGTGTGCCGTACGTCCCCTATATTGAGAGTTTTATCAGCTGCCGGTGCCCGCTTCAGTGCAAGAAGGCGCTGGGAGGGGTCCGGATGGGTTAACAACAGTAGTTCCCAGATCCCTGCCGTCTCAGGCACAGAGTGGCACACCGTGTGGTTTTAGTCGGTTCGAATGCGACACACCTCCAATGGAAACCCTCTCGGGCCGTCACCCCGCCGGGGTTTGCGGCGGGGTGACGGCCCGAGAGGGTTTCCACAGATAAAAAAAAACGTTACTTAGTAGCTTAAATCGGAGTGCAATTCGCAACCTAACTAACATTTTGACTTGAAAATTGTTATCAATCTGAATGAACACATGTCATGTATAACCTGTTGTGTAATGACCTACTTTATTAGTAAATAGGTATTATGAGATAATTTACCTAATACGAGAGTGGAATTAAGGCAAATCCGGTTTACATAGTTTATAATAAAGTCTCATATACGGCCTCTATGAACAGGAATTAATGAATTCAATATCAGAGCGTGAAAGCATCTATGCAGACTATACAAGTTCAGAAACAACCGGGATCTAATAAAAAAAACATTCTTCAGTAATCTTCGTCGATTAAATAATCACTAGAAGAGAAGTTATTAGACACGAAATATTATAGCGATATGAGTAGAAGTCTAATACGAAAAATGTAATGATTTGGTTGTACCTATCAGGTCAAAATATTGTTAAAAATCTTGCAATCCGAAAACTTAAATACATTTTTACAACTCTGCTTAGCTTGGGACCAGATTGCGTAGTGAGTTAGATGTTCGAATTATTTATTTATTTATTTTCTTTTTCCTTCTTTCTACATTTTTAGGGCAGATATCTATCTGAAATTTTATCAGTAACAGACTAGCCCTCAGTGTTCAGTGGATTATTATGCTGCAACCGCTAACATAGACGACTTCATAAATTAACACTGTACGCCGACCGCGACAATTTTCTGTGACAACTTCAATATCAACTAGTGCATTACAACCCATTTAAATAGTGTTGTTGTCCCGCTGCTGTTGACTCGACGTTTATCTGTTGGTACTAGAACTGACTTCAATAAGATTCATTGCCATTTAAAAAATATTAATTTTCAAAGTTGAGTACAATACTAGCCAATGAGCCTTCGATTTCTTTTAATCTTTAAAGAAACGAAATTTTAACTTCAATTTTAACACTGACAATTTCACCGACCAGTTCCGGACATTTTTTTTTTCTCACCAGACGTGTCACAGGTACTTTGCTTGCCTTTGGGGGACGGGGAGGGTGATGGGTAGGGGGGATGGGAGGAGCCACCGGTATCCGGTATATATTAAACACAGTGCAAGCGCTATATCACACCGGTTTTCTGTGAGGCCATGGTATCACTCCGGTCCAGCCCATTCATGCTGAAGCGAAGAAATTCATAATAGCTGTGTAATATTTTTTTTGTAAGTCAATAGTCAATACATATTAAAAATATTTCATACTTAAAAGTGAATTTCGTACAGAAATTACTTACTTGAAAATACAGACACGTAGGAAAACATATATTTGAACCGCTTGTTAATTTTCCAATACCAACGGTTGAATTTGGGTCATCTTTGTCATAGCAGTTACCGATTTCTAATTAAAAACTCATAATAGCAGTAGGTACATTTGTGTTATAAAAAGAAGTCGGTAAGTAATTAAAAAAACACTTCTTTCTTTCAAAAAGTTCGCGTACATCTAACCTTCATACTGGCAATAGACATCATGCATTCAGCCCAATGACCAAAGAGGTCGCTTTGCTATTCAGCCTTGTCTTCGTGTGAGTATAATAGTCATCAATTTTAAATATCGAACGACGCACAATTTCGTTCTTGAAAAAAATAACAGTCCTTAAATTTGAAAATTGTTCTCATTTCACTATAAATTTCAACAAATAAATGTTTTATCTTATAATGCCGGTTTTTTTTCTACTTACTTCACAATCGAGATGTAAAGTAAAATAGTTAGCTCGGGTGTAAGCACCAATTGCACCCTTCAATATCTCGGGCTGCAATTGATGTCTTACAGCCCTTGGCTACTAATCTACTATAAATTGTATAAATACTTGAAAATACCGCCACAAAATAAAAAAAAGCTTGAGAGGTGTCAAGGGACACCCGGATGAAACGAAGTTCACTGTCAGGATTCATTATTGTTATTATTTTTTTATTATTTATTATGTACAAAAAACCTGTATATACTCAACAAAAATAATCGTCGCGACACGACACTGTTCAATGCGAAATAGAAATGAAAATATCTGGATTGCTTTCTGTAAGAGAGAGAGAGAGAGAGACAGAGAAACATGCGCACGCCGCACGGCTTACAATAGCTTACTATAGAAAAGTGTCGTTACAACTTTTCGTGAGTTTTTTTTTCCGTCTAGCCCCCTTTCACAACGCGCGACAAGGAACTTCGTTCTAATAATATTTTTGATCCGCTTAATTTTAGCTTCCACTAACAAATGAAAGAACTCATCAACTAATCTTTAATTTAAAATAAATAGTTACGTAAACTGCATTTTTTATATATAAAAATCACGATTTATTCTTGGACCTACATTTGTTATTAACAAATACCAAGCTCGAAGAAAGGGAATAAATTCAACTTACTACGTAGTTAGAGAAAGCTTTAATAGATATTTAATTTACTCGTAGAATCTTGGTATGAGCAACGTGATTTATTTATTAAGACTTTCAATTATTAAGGGACTTTAAGTTACTACTTCACGTCTGAACCTCACTAATTAAATTACTTGATTCTATTTCTCTTGTAATAATATGCTCATTGATGTAATGTTAAAAAAACCGGCCAATGCGAGTCGGATTCGCGCAGGAGTCGAGGATTCCGTACAAACCTGAAGTATATAAGTAAAGGTTTTCTGAAATATTCTATATATTATATACATTATATACATCTATATATCATATATACAAGATGCTACCGATCAAGCCACACCCCGCGCAAATTATAGTTCTGATTTACCTAGGTACCTATTACAGATTTATTATTATAAAATAATGGTTCACGGTTTATTGTATAAGGTTTATGAAATTAAATGTTTTATTTTTATTTTTGAGTTGATTAAATGAAAGGTAAATTGCGGTTCACGATTTATGACGTATTAAAAAAACTGCTTATTAGATCTCGTTCAAACCAATTTTTAGTGGAAGTTTGTGTGGTACTGTACTTCAGATATTTTTTTTAGTTTTATCATTCTCTTATTTTGGAAGTTACAGAGGGTGGGACACACTTTACCCATTTGAAAGTGTGTCTCGCTTAAGCTATTCAGTTTTGAATTTTTTTTATTACAAACCTTAATATCATTTTTGAAGATCTATCTGTAGATAACACGTTTGGGTTCGATTAAAAAATTGAGTTTCAGTTATAAGTATGGGGAACCCCCAATATCGGTGTTGCGGTTATCCATGGGTGGCGGTAATCGCTAACCATCAGGTGATACGTTTGCTTGTTTACCCCTTATACCATGAAAAAACCCATAGTACAAGCTAGACTTAGTTTTGGACTGGATGGCATTGTATGTCGTATGTACGAAATATGATTATTATTACACATAGGCTGCTTAACACCCTTTTCTTTGGCTTTCCCGTAGTCGAATAAAAGACGAAAACAAGTGCTATAATGAAGTTGCTGTTGTAATGAAAGCTTTAGGGAATACTTGGGAATACTACGATTTGTACGGCACTCTTTTCAAAACTCTCCAGAGAAAAAATAAACCTTACAATCAACGTTATCATCCTAAATCGAGCAGTCACCAATTCCCAAGTTAATTTTAGATTCCAATAATTTTTTCAATACAATGCTTTTTACAAAGCGAAGTCACAATTGAGACTTTAGATAACGTAGTGTAACGGTTTTAGGTTAATGTAATGTTTTCAATTATATATCATTCTCAGTATATATTACGGTGCGATTAGTATCGAAGATGGTTCAGTTAAGCGTTTTTGACGTGATGTCTAATATAAATAAATAAATAAATATTTCGGACATCTAACACACAATGCCATCTAGTCCCAAGCTAAGCAGAGCTTGTGTTATGGGTACTAGACAATTGATATAAATACATATATACTTTTTTTTTTGTTGTAAATACATACATATTATACATAGAAAACACCCAAACTCCGAAACAAATATTTGTAGATCATACAAACATTTGGTCCGACCCGGGAATCGAACCCGAGACCTCATGATCAGCAGTCGCACACGTCAACCGCTAGACCAACGAGGCAGTCAACTACAGTCAATAAATTGATGAACGCCGGCTGCATGCACGAAGAAGGATGACTTATTGTCCTGTTACGCTCATTGTCCCTTTACGCTCTATCTCTAATCATTTCATCAATGTTTACGAAAGATAGATGCGACGCACAATGTTTTGTTATAACGTTGTTACGTTAAACTGGCCCGTAAAACGGCCTTTACAGACAACCAATTTTTATTCCTGACGCTTTCCTTTTATTTAGTTCATATCACACTTTGAGAAGTCATTTTTGCGCTGTGTTTCACCAAGTGAGTGAGGATACCGCGCTTATGGCAACTCTGGAGTTGCGGGTGTCCATGGGCGGCAGTAATCGCTTACAATCAGGTCTGCTCGTTTGCCGCATATACCATTAAAAAAAAAACAACAATTTCTGGTCCTGGGCAGGGGATGGACATCAATCATTTCGTCACTATTTTCTTAATTCGAATATAATATCCACGAACAAACCTGTAAGTACATACAACAAGACGGGACAGGCCAAGCATTCACTTGTTATCTAAGTACGTATATATATTTAGGTATTATATGTAGGTATGACGGCATATCACGGACCGTGAACAAGAACATAGATAGTGGGACACTTAATAATTCACAATGGTCTGTATAGCGGCTGCCTTCAGCTAACACGTTTTGCTCTATTTCGAACATCATCAAGGTCTGTACCGCCGCGCCATTGTCAATACATTAGCATGAATTCGAATTCAAAGTAAATTGCTTGCGTACAAGTTCATTGAATCGGTTTCTATATTTAGTTGTATTAGATCAGATCAGAGTTAGAAATTGTATCTTTTTCAATTTACAGAATGTATCCTGACCAAAATAATTTAAGATATTTGAATAATAAAACTTAAAACCTTTTCTTTTAATGATTCTTTTTTTAATGAAAAGGATATACGCCAACAGTGGTACCATGATAAGGACACTAAGATCTGATGATGGCATCCAAGAGAAATCGAGTCAAACCTTGAAGTCGGTTTTATTTTTGTTAAAACTTTACTTATATTATTATAGTTATTAGATTCAAAAGAAAAAATAGATATAATTTCAAGCGGTAGTGATTATTACTAAAGGCTCTACAGTATCCTTCCTATCGACATACCTATCGACGAAAATTTAGATGTGGCAATCCAAAAATTTGAACAATCCTAAATCTTTTACTTGTTATTATTGCCCTTTTATTCAAATAGAAAGCACTTAAAATTTTACGTACAATAAACTTGGCTATTTATATTTTAATCAAAGATAGGTACTTCAATTTATTGAAGTTAGTCCCGTATTGACTCTCCAAAACATAGATATGTAAATCTTTAGGCAAAAGAAAACTATGGGGTCGAATATTCCCCGAAAATGAATTTTACCCTAGCAAATAAACTGGTATCAATAAAATGCACCCCTATCTTAATAAAAGGGGAAGAAGACCCTTCGTTTCGTAATTTTGAGTAAAGTACGCACAAAATGTATATTTTAATGAAATCTATTATTAAGACAATATAAGATATATTAGTTGTTAATGTGTGTTGTCTAAACATTACAGTTTAAATTTTCAGAGATGAGTTTTTTTTATGGAATAAGCGGCAAAAGAGCAGACTTATCACCACATAGTAAGCGATTACCGCCGCTCATGGACACCCGCAACACCAGAGGCGTCACAAGTGCGTTGCCAGCTTTTGTGGAATGAGGGGAGGAATGTGATGTGGAGAGGGGTTGGGTTATGGAATTCTGGTACCCCTCATTCACTCGGTGAAACACAGCGTAAGCGCTATTTCACACTGATTTTCTGTCACTCATCACCACATGTGGTATCACTCCGGTCGAGCCGGCCCATTCATGCAGAAGCGTGGCTCTCCTACGGTAATATATTTCTGTTGCCACTACAACAACAAATACTAAAAAACAGACTAAAATATATATTTATTTAAGGGGGCTTCCATAACAAACATAATTTTATTGCTCGTTTTTACTCGATATTGATAACGTCAACAGATAGACCGTTGAAATGTATAGATAATGGTACGGAACCCTTCCTGCGCGAGTCCGACTCGCACTTGGCCGCCCAATGTTCGAAGTTAGACCATAATTCATTTTTATTTTTCGAGCTGCTCTTCCTTATAAACTTCAATTGAGTCAAATTTTGTACTTCTCCGTTCGAATAATTTTCGTATAGGGTAGGTGCAGAGCTTTTGCTTTACGTTTTAATGTTAAGATAATGAACGCGTTTCGATTTTAATTGAATATTTATGTCTACTTATCTTAAAACAGAAAAGATATTACGCAACTCTACACCTAAAAAATATTCGAGTTGAGAACCTTCTTTTTTTTGAAGTCGATTTGGAAGCAAATAAAATAAATAAATAAATATTTCCAACACTACTTTTAACACACAAGGCCATCTAGTCCCAAGCTAAGCAGAGCTTCTGTTATGGGGTGCTAGACAACTGATATTGTTACATAATATATATTTCGTCAGTGATAATATACCTATATACATACTAGCTGTCCCGGCAAATGTCGTTTTGCCATAACTACTAATAAATTAAAAATTAATTAAAAAAACATTGTCCAGCGGACAAAATTGTGAATCTAAACCATTCCCAGATCCCCTTGAACACACACAAAAAATTTCATCAAAATCGGTCCAGTCGTTTGAGAGTAGTTCAGTGACATACACACTCACAGAAGAATTATATATATAAAGATTACTAGCAAAACAAGTAATTTGAGACAAATACGTGTGTAGGTGTCTTAATTTGTGTCAAAATTGACATTTATCAGACGGGCGGGGCGTGTTCCGTGGCCAGACGTAGTGAAAGTGTCCCTTCGGAACAGTTAGCGGTACTTTTCTAAAGTACCTTAACACTAAGAATACCATTCTTCTACATTTACAAGGATACGTCAAACCATTGTTTTATCTCTGAATATGCCTATTGTAATACATATAGAAATAAATAGGGTACACCTACACAATGAATACCTTTTCATTTAAGTAATTTATTAGTAGTGTAAAATAGTTTTTTTTTATATAGAACTCTGTCTCTACTCTATGAAATATAGTCTTTATTGCAGTATTTCTCAAACAAGTCTCTACTTAAGTTATAGTTAAGTTAGAGGTGAAGTTGATGTTTAGGATACGACAGGGCTGACATGGTGCTAAGTGTGACAACAGACTCTTAATTAAAAAAGATCTGCCTCTCCCAAGTCATCTATCTTTTTTATTCAATGGAACATGAAAATAAACTCTCACGAGTAAAAAAGAGTGAAGTGGAAGGCAGCTGTCATAATAGGGTAGTTGTTACCTTAGTCAAATTAGTTACTTTTTATCATCTGTCAAAACGATAACTTTGCATGAAAAATGTACTAAATACAAAATTGTGACGTCACTGTTTTAGACTACTCAATTGAGCAATTTATTTCTGTGTTTATTTAATTAAATGTTGCGATTTATATGAAAAGCTGTAATAATTGTATTATATTCTCCGAGATGTTTTGTAATATTCGTTTTAATGAAGGAGGTGTCGGTATTTATTTACGAAACAGTCAACTATCCTATTCTTTCATAGGTTTGCGTTTAGTTTGAACTTAAACCAAGTTGGTTGCTATGCTGGAACATTGTAATGAAATTAAACTAAGTTATTTTATAAAATATACTCACAAAGCCTACGCCTTAAACCCCAGCTAATATTTATGGAACCTGCGTGTTCTTACAAAAAAAAGACCTTTATAATTGCTAGAGAAAACACAAGTATACAAAATAAACAAGGCAAACAAAAAGGGAACTAAAGATACAGGATTATTAGTAACAAGAATTATTAACAATTTTACGATCGAATCTATATAGTCAGATATTTATTCTAACGTGTTTAGAATCTAAACAGTAAAACTCATAGCTTTTTCTTCGCTGTCACTAATGATAAATCGATAGAAGAATTACTGCGAGTCGAGGTTATTTAGGTACACTAATATACACAAAAAAAATACTACACTGTAAACATTTATCCACTCCTTGTAGCTACGTAAAGTCATAATTATAAAACCAAAAAGATTTATTTCACAATAAAGCCGCTCTTTGTACAGTAGGTATAAAATCTAACATTGTTCGCACTCAATTGTACCTCTGCGATACGGTGTGCAAATAAAGAGTTTTCTATCTATCTGTCAATATATATTTACAAGCGTTAGACACAATATGACATCCCAAACATTTTCTGTTTTTACCCATCTGCGGTGAAGACTAATGTTTGGCAACCCACGTATGTTTGTAGGTTCCTCCATAGAGCCTAAACTATTGAAACGATTTGATTTTGAATGAATGAGGTGTCAATAGATTCCTAATAATGTGCCGGGTATAAATTTTATCAAAGGATTTTACGGGTTTTTTAAAACTGTTTTTTCTTGTGATCTTAAGTAAAAGTTATACGAAAAACATTTCAAAATTAGTTGTTAAAACCATACAATGGATCGTTGATATAGCGTCAATAAATTAATGTGTCGATTTTTGATCAGTTCTTAAATGTAATAATGGACACCCTACACATACTTTTCTCCCATGAGTGTCATTGGCGATGGCGGGCCGCAGTGTTGTTGGTAAACAGCTTTCATGCAAAGGGCCGATACGACTTTCGAGTATGATACGACCAGTTATATTTAAATAAAAGAACTTTTAACAAAAGTGAAAGCAAAAGTAAGCAATTAAATCAGTGGTAATTGTGTCCATTCAAAACTCGCTTCCTTTTATATTTCGAAAGAACTTGCATTGTATGTTACCAGCGCTGACTCTATTGACATATGATTTTGTTCGGTACATATTGTTATGGCAAGCAAAAATCACATGTCACCAAAAGCTATTTAATTACCTGTAAATCAAACATAATTTGTCAGATCTGCAATATTTTATAACGGTAATCTGGTTACATGTTATAAATCCACCATAAATAAATGAGATTACTGAGTCACTAAGATTTAACACAAATCAAGATAATAAACAAACATACCTGGTTTATTAACTTGACTTGTTTAATTGAAAATAACATTTATGTGCCACACTATGATTTGTAAGAATTCAAAATTAGTGTAGTAGTATCAGTTCAAAACAATAATGAATTAAATGCAGTATTTATAACAACCTTAACCGATCTTAAAATAGTTTATTTATTTTATAATTTCAATTCAGGATATAATAAAAAAATATTACATATGGAGCAGCCCGAGTACCTTCTGACCGGACAGAGAATCTCGATAAATTTTATTCCCACTAGAGACTTTCTGCGTCGATGTCAAGTGCCAGACATCTTCTATAATTTAATTTATATATATATAGAATAAGTAAGTAGGTTCATACCTACCGATGTCATACGGTATGAACCGGCTTCTACTGATGATTTTAGTTCATTGCTATTGATTTTCCTCTACAATATGTCGCATCTATGCTAATTTAAGATTAACAACAAAAATAGCATATGCAAGGAAACTGTGATCAAAAGGATGGGAACAGTACTTCTTCAAGTACAATGACTTTACAAGGAGCCTTGTTTCCATAATCGCATGTCTATGTATGCCTACTTAACCTAAATGAGTTTTATAGATAAAACTAGCCGACCCACGCAACCTCGTTTGCGTCTCCTATTGCCCGTATAGGGTAGGTGCAGAGCTTTTGCTTTACGTTTTAATGTTAAGATAATGAACGCGTTTCGATTTTAATTGAATATTTATGTCTACTTATCTTAAAACAGAAAAGATATTACGCAACTCTACACCTAAAAAATATTCGAGTTGAGAACCTTCTTTTTTTTGAAGTCGATTTGGAAGCAAATAAAATAAATAAATAAATATTTCCAACACTACTTTTAACACACAAGGCCATCTAGTCCCAAGCTAAGCAGAGCTTCTGTTATGGGGTGCTAGACAACTGATATTGTTACATAATATATATTTCGTCAGTGATAATATACCTATATACATACTAGCTGTCCCGGCAAATGTCGTTTTGCCATAACTACTAATAAATTAAAAATTAATTAAAAAAACATTGTCCAGCGGACAAAATTGTGAATCTAAACCATTCCCAGATCCCCTTGAACACACACAAAAAATTTCATCAAAATCGGTCCAGTCGTTTGAGAGTAGTTCAGTGACATACACACTCACAGAAGAATTATATATATAAAGATTACTAGCAAAACAAGTAATTTGAGACAAATACGTGTGTAGGTGTCTTAATTTGTGTCAAAATTGACATTTATCAGACGGGCGGGGCGTGTTCCGTGGCCAGACGTAGTGAAAGTGTCCCTTCGGAACAGTTAGCGGTACTTTTCTAAAGTACCTTAACACTAAGAATACCATTCTTCTACATTTACAAGGATACGTCAAACCATTGTTTTATCTCTGAATATGCCTATTGTAATACATATAGAAATAAATAGGGTACACCTACACAATGAATACCTTTTCATTTAAGTAATTTATTAGTAGTGTAAAATAGTTTTTTTTTATATAGAACTCTGTCTCTACTCTATGAAATATAGTCTTTATTGCAGTATTTCTCAAACAAGTCTCTACTTAAGTTATAGTTAAGTTAGAGGTGAAGTTGATGTTTAGGATACGACAGGGCTGACATGGTGCTAAGTGTGACAACAGACTCTTAATTAAAAAAGATCTGCCTCTCCCAAGTCATCTATCTTTTTTATTCAATGGAACATGAAAATAAACTCTCACGAGTAAAAAAGAGTGAAGTGGAAGGCAGCTGTCATAATAGGGTAGTTGTTACCTTAGTCAAATTAGTTACTTTTTATCATCTGTCAAAACGATAACTTTGCATGAAAAATGTACTAAATACAAAATTGTGACGTCACTGTTTTAGACTACTCAATTGAGCAATTTATTTCTGTGTTTATTTAATTAAATGTTGCGATTTATATGAAAAGCTGTAATAATTGTATTATATTCTCCGAGATGTTTTGTAATATTCGTTTTAATGAAGGAGGTGTCGGTATTTATTTACGAAACAGTCAACTATCCTATTCTTTCATAGGTTTGCGTTTAGTTTGAACTTAAACCAAGTTGGTTGCTATGCTGGAACATTGTAATGAAATTAAACTAAGTTATTTTATAAAATATACTCACAAAGCCTACGCCTTAAACCCCAGCTAATATTTATGGAACCTGCGTGTTCTTACAAAAAAAAGACCTTTATAATTGCTAGAGAAAACACAAGTATACAAAATAAACAAGGCAAACAAAAAGGGAACTAAAGATACAGGATTATTAGTAACAAGAATTATTAACAATTTTACGATCGAATCTATATAGTCAGATATTTATTCTAACGTGTTTAGAATCTAAACAGTAAAACTCATAGCTTTTTCTTCGCTGTCACTAATGATAAATCGATAGAAGAATTACTGCGAGTCGAGGTTATTTAGGTACACTAATATACACAAAAAAAATACTACACTGTAAACATTTATCCACTCCTTGTAGCTACGTAAAGTCATAATTATAAAACCAAAAAGATTTATTTCACAATAAAGCCGCTCTTTGTACAGTAGGTATAAAATCTAACATTGTTCGCACTCAATTGTACCTCTGCGATACGGTGTGCAAATAAAGAGTTTTCTATCTATCTGTCAATATATATTTACAAGCGTTAGACACAATATGACATCCCAAACATTTTCTGTTTTTACCCATCTGCGGTGAAGACTAATGTTTGGCAACCCACGTATGTTTGTAGGTTCCTCCATAGAGCCTAAACTATTGAAACGATTTGATTTTGAATGAATGAGGTGTCAATAGATTCCTAATAATGTGCCGGGTATAAATTTTATCAAAGGATTTTACGGGTTTTTTAAAACTGTTTTTTCTTGTGATCTTAAGTAAAAGTTATACGAAAAACATTTCAAAATTAGTTGTTAAAACCATACAATGGATCGTTGATATAGCGTCAATAAATTAATGTGTCGATTTTTGATCAGTTCTTAAATGTAATAATGGACACCCTACACATACTTTTCTCCCATGAGTGTCATTGGCGATGGCGGGCCGCAGTGTTGTTGGTAAACAGCTTTCATGCAAAGGGCCGATACGACTTTCGAGTATGATACGACCAGTTATATTTAAATAAAAGAACTTTTAACAAAAGTGAAAGCAAAAGTAAGCAATTAAATCAGTGGTAATTGTGTCCATTCAAAACTCGCTTCCTTTTATATTTCGAAAGAACTTGCATTGTATGTTACCAGCGCTGACTCTATTGACATATGATTTTGTTCGGTACATATTGTTATGGCAAGCAAAAATCACATGTCACCAAAAGCTATTTAATTACCTGTAAATCAAACATAATTTGTCAGATCTGCAATATTTTATAACGGTAATCTGGTTACATGTTATAAATCCACCATAAATAAATGAGATTACTGAGTCACTAAGATTTAACACAAATCAAGATAATAAACAAACATACCTGGTTTATTAACTTGACTTGTTTAATTGAAAATAACATTTATGTGCCACACTATGATTTGTAAGAATTCAAAATTAGTGTAGTAGTATCAGTTCAAAACAATAATGAATTAAATGCAGTATTTATAACAACCTTAACCGATCTTAAAATAGTTTATTTCTTTTATAATTTCAATTCAGGATATAATAAAAAAATATTACATATGGAGCAGCCCGAGTACCTTCTGACCGGACAGAGAATCTCGATAAATTTTATTCCCACTAGAGACTTTCTGCGTCGATGTCAAGTGCCAGACATCTTCTATAATTTAATTTATATATATATAGAATAAGTAAGTAGGTTCAAACCTACCGATGTCATACGGTATGAACCGGCTTCTACTGATGATTTTAGTTCATTGCTATTGATTTTCCTCTACAATATGTCGCATCTATGCTAATTTAAGATTAACAACAAAAATAGCATATGCAAGGAAACTGTGATCAATAGGATGGGAACAGTACTTCTTCAAGTACAATGACTTTACAAGGAGCCTTGTTTCCATAATCGCATGTCTATGTATGCCTACTTAACCTAAATGAGTTTTATAGATAAAACTAGCCGACCCACGCAACCTCGTTTGCGTCTCCTATTGCCCGTAGCGTGATAAATTTCCCCCGTTTTTGTAACTATCTTCATTGTTGCTCCGCCCCTGTAGGTCTTAGCGTGATGATATATAGCCTATAGCCTTCCTCGATAAATCGGCTATCTAACACTGAAATAATTTTTCAAATCGAACCAGCGGTTCCTGAGGTAAGCGTGTTCAAACAAAGAAACAAACTCTTTAGCTTTATATATTAGTATAGATAAACGAGAGTTTAAACTTTAGGCTTTCATTAAATAGCCATCGAATTCCTAGTATAGTTTTTTTATGGAATAGGTAAAGTTGCCAAATGACAACGCACCCCTAAGACAGGAGGTGACAGATTTGGCACACGGCTAGACGACTGGGGTGGCTGCGGTGGCATCGTGCCATACACACTCACGGTCAATGACACTCGCGATTTCAGAACCCAATGCGAGGGGCCGACCTATTACAACGCACATTTTATTTTAAACTAGCTGAACCCCGCGGTGTTACCCATTTTTTTTTTTTTTTTTTTTTTTTTTTTTTTTTTTTTTTTTTTTTAACGTGTGGAAACCCCCTCGGGCCGTCACCCCGCCGGGGTTTGCGGCGGGGCGGTGTGTCGGAATCGAACCGACTAAAACCACACGGTGTGCCACTCTGCGCCTGAGACGGGAGGGATCCGGGAACTGCTGTTATTAACACATCCGGACCCCTCCCAGCGCTTGCCCGCACAGAAGCGGACACCGTCTGCTGGTAGACTCTCAATTTGGGCGACGTACGGCACACGCGTAACGTCGCCCCCTCGCGGGTGACCACTAAAGCGGATGGAGGGGAAAACCCGTCCCCACCATCCGCGGCCACACTCAGGGCGGCATGAGGCGCTGGTATGCGCGCCTCCGCCGCCCAGTTCGCCGGCGGCGGATCGGGTCCGAGTGGATATCGTCCTCCCGGGCCTTCTCCGCCGCCTCCTTCTGCGAAATTACGTCTTCGCAGAAGGCTGCGACCGCGGTAAAACTGCTGTCGCTACCGGCCATGGATCGTATGACGGCCGGTAGCGAGAGATCTCCTCCGATGACTGCAGTGAGGGCCCGACGCTGCGACGCCCAAGCGGGGCAAATCGCCAGCGTATGCTGGGCCGAGTCCTCACTGCAGTCGCAGTGGTGGCAGGCGGGACTCAGTTCCCTCCGGGCGACCGAGTGCAGGTACTTCCCGAAGCATCCATGCCCGGAAAGCACCTGCGTCAGTCGGAAGGAAAGAGTCCCGTGCTGCCGCCCTGCCCACTCGTGGATGACCGGCTGGAGAGCCTCCACGGCGGCAAAGCCAGCGCGTGGAGTCTCCAGCCGGAACGACCAGCGAGCCATCGTGGCTCGACGGGCGGCTTCACGCCACTCACGTACCTCCTCGGGCGGGGGGCGAATGCCACACTCCGCCCGGAACGAAGCCACCCGTCGATAAACTTCGGCGAGCACTTCCGCCTCCAAATCCCACGGGGGTGTTCCGGCCAACGCGCACGCCGCCTCGGTCGACACCGTGCGGTATCCGCGTATGGCTCTGACCGCCAATACCCTCTGAGGCCGCCAGAGGCGAGCCTTGTTGAGGGCGGTCAGAGCCGCCACCCGCGGTGTTACCCACGGTTAACGTCGTACCGCGAGTAACGCCGCGGGACAAAGTTAATCTAAAAAAGTAGCCTAAGTTACTCCCTGAATTATCAGCTACCTGCCATTGAAAGTCCCGTCAAAATCGTGCCAGGCGTTTCAGAGATTACCCGGAACAAACAGACAGACAGACAGACAAAAAAATTTTAAATACATTTTCGGTATATGTACCGGTGTATACATACGTATAAATTAAGTAAAAAGTTTTAATATTACAAACAGACAATCCAATTTTATGTATTTGTATAGATGGACTGCTTTTTTCAATGTGTTATTCTAGTTAAGTCTATGTTCATGCATAGACTTCTCAGTAAAAAAAAACTGATTTAAAATCTTAGCCTTCTTAATTGGCAGTTCGAAGCTACTTGCCTGTTACATTTAATCTGATAAAAGCTTATGAAGGGTGCCTCGTAAGTCTATCGACCGTCTATCTGAGCATATACTTCCTATTATTATTGTGATCCGAGCTTCTAGCTATGATGGTATTCACAAGTTTTAAATTGTGAAGATCGAACTTCAGATGTGGAAAAGATTAATCGACTATTTTTTATGATCATGGGTATATTTGATTCAATAATATTTACTACTAATAATCTGGTACCTAAATCTGTGTTACCCGCGGTTATTGTTGTACTGCGAGTAACGTTAATCTAAAGTCGGGATAAAGTTAGTCTAAAAAAAGTTGCCTAAGTTACTCCCTGGACCAACAGCTACCTGCCAGTGAAAGTCCAAAATCAGTCCAGCCGTTGCAGAGACTACCCGGAACAAACAGACAGACAGACAGATAGACAAAAAAAAGTACCTTTTTTGTATATGTACCGTATACATATGCATTTAGTAAAAAGCGGTTATTTTAATATTACAAACAGTCACTCCAATTTTATTTATTTGTAGGTATAGATACATCAGTCTAACAATAAGTTCTCATCATCATTTAAGCGAAAATGAAGTATACAAATTTAGAGGCGTTAATTTTTGTCACACCAGGAGCATAACGTCACGTCAAAAGCATAAAATGCTTTGCAACTGTAGGTATAAAAGTAATCTAAACGTAACTCCTTCATTATTTGGTATTATTATTAACTAACTAACTAAAATAACTAAAATAAAATATATATATTAACTAATTCCAGTGGTCACCTTTACTTCAGCATATGGCGCTTCCTGGGAGTTTAAACACAGAATTTTACTTATTATAATGCTGAATCGTTGTAAATTTGTGTGTTAATTGTAAAAAGAAACCGTCTATCGTGGATGATTCTAGCCCCAGATCTTGGCCTTGAAAAACGGACTAACTGGACGGTATAACATTTTGATAAGAAAACGAATTTTAAAATTTGGAAATTCAATTTCAGTATAGTAACATTCATGAAAAGCCGACTATACTTAGAAACATTATAAATTGTAAAATATAATTTAAAAAAAGTATTTAACATGTTAGGTCAGATTTACCTACGTATTAGTGATTAAAAGTTCTACTACAGAACATAACGTAGACTTACGTTATTTTACTGAACTTATAAGATACTAACAGAATCTAATTCTAGTAATACTATGCAGGACCTGTCTCACTTAACGGCTATAACTAGGTCATCACAACGTGCCAATAATTGTCACACTTACCTATTCTGAAGCAATTTTGCGTCGCACTTGTTTATCGTTTCT
The DNA here is from genome assembly GCA_905220595.1 of Spilosoma lubricipeda. Lineage (NCBI taxonomy): Eukaryota > Metazoa > Arthropoda > Insecta > Lepidoptera > Erebidae > Spilosoma > Spilosoma lubricipeda. The sequence continues at coordinate 8,139,596 of HG992295.1, forward strand.
AAAACATCTTAAATATATTATAAATCACTGGCACACAAAACAAAAACTATACTAACAAATTTCATAAGGAAATTATGAAGCAATTGACAGTATTTTATAGGTAAAATTGTTGATTTTGTTGTACAAAAGTAGTGTATCGATTGAGCGGCGCTCCATCACGGAATGAGCGGTAAGCGCCACCCCATGCGCGCGTTTTCCACGTTTTCCCGCCACCGGCATGCGGCAGCGGCCTAGCGGGGGTGGTTTTGAAAAGTCTCGCCGACTCGCTACCTACTGCGCATTTTGTTTGTTTTATATTAACGTATAACATCACCTGCTTTTATTATATTTACGTCTATTCTCAAAGTATCTTATTACATTACGCAACTTACGGGTTATGATCATCGTTATCTCATAAAACCAACCCGCGTAATTACTTACTATCAATTTTCTGTGATAATGAGGTAATGATCAGACGTAGATCCTTAATGATTATAAAAAATCTGCGTAATACTTTTTCTTTAATCTAGACTTACAAATAGATACAATTAGTAAATATACTGTTACAGAATAACTTACATCACAAATCACAAAGAATTATAATTATCAATAAATGATGTATTTATTATAATTGCAAAGCTAGTGTTTGTAGCTTACTTACGCATAAAAATTGTATTTGTTTAAATTGATGATTCCTTTTTCTTTACAGCTCTAGTACCTATTCATGATTTAAATTCTTTAATTTATTTTCTGCATTCAAATTAACTTTAAAATAAACATGTTAACTAATTAATATACGTGTAGTGTGCCTCTACAAATGTTTGTTTCTTTTTTAATAATTACACACACATTTTTTTGTACAGATTTAATTAACACTTAAAACAAATTACATTTCACGGAGTTTCTCATAACAAGCAGCACTTTTTAATTCTTGCAAATTAAGAGGACTTACTAAATATAATATTCAAACACGTGTGTAAATCTTAATCTCGTTGTTTGCAGAATAACAAACTACTTATAAACACGCTTTTATTGGCTTGAGTTTTAGTTAATTAACTAAACAAATTTATGCTAATTTCTAGCTAGGAACTTCTATTGTAGGTAACAAACTAACTTAACTTAAAACATACTAGCAAACAACTTACTAAGCTTCAAGTTTCATTTAACAAAACAACACTATAATTTGGAATCATAAACTTGATTCGATCCTAGTGTAATTTAAGCTCATATTTATCGTTTTAACTCTTTAACGTTGTAACTTTTACTTCATAGTAACATAGAAAATTAATTTTTCACCTTATCAACCTAAACATAATGCCAGCAACACACCTCATTCCCGGTTGTCTAAATTAAAACTATGCAGAGCAACCAGACTTCGAATAAACATACTTAAATCTATTTCAACTTATCTGTGAAAATAATAATCACATATTACTCGTATAACAAAAAAAAACATAAAGAACTAGACCAAATTGAAATGGAACCTTACGGAAAATACCAGCTTTCAAATAAAAAAAGAATCAACAAAATCAGTTCACCCTGTCGAAAGTTATGAGGTAAAAACATGAAAAAGAAATACAGATGACTGATAAACATACTTAAATGTATCTAAAAAAACTACTTTAAGAACTGGACCAAATTGAAATGAAACCACACGGGAAGTACCAGCTTTCAAATAAAAAAGAATCATCAAAATTGGTTCACCCGGTCAAAAGTTATAAGGTAACAAATATAAAAAAAAATATAAAATACAATCGGCTTGATGACCTCTTCCTTTTTTTTGAAGTCGGTTAAAAATTATGACTGAAAGGAATGTACATGCATAACTTTTGAACGGCTGCACCAAATCGGTTAATTCTTTTTTTTATGTGTTTGTTACTGTCAGGACAAGGTTTGTATGGACGAAAAATAAAAGATATAAGAATAAAGCCACATTTTCACAATACTGTGTTACCTAGTTTATTATTTAACATACATTAGGGGCTTACAGGTTTGTATAGACGAAATTTCAATGAAACCAGGAAGTTTTAAATTTTCTTAGTCGCTTAGTCCAATATACAAGAAGTTATTCAGTAATTTAGAAAAAAATCACAAAAATACTTAATATGGCGGTATGAAGTTCGCCGGGTCAGTTAGCTGGAAATAAAGAGCATCCAGCCATAGTCCAAACTATTTATTTTTTTATTTATACTTTCTTCATTATAATTGCACGAGGTGGTGTTAATGCCACATGGCATTTTCTACCAGTCAACCTTGAGTTGGTTCAGTAAGATATAAGGCATTACATATGTATGATAGGAGTTTAAAATAATAAACACTTCACTTCAACCAATCGCCGATCCACTGCTGAACGTAGGTCTCCCCCAAGCAGCGCCACCAACTATCCCGGTCTTACACTGACTTATAGATAATTATCTCCCGGTCTTACACTGACTTATAGATAATTATCTATAAGTCAGTGCAAGACCGGGATCGTACGACACTGATACCAATACTAATGCTATTTAAAATACATGAACATGGTAGGTAGTAGAGCCATGCTGATTTCTTATTTATGTGGTTCGTCATGACGATATATCTGTCAGTTGTTTCTTCAAATATTCACGAACTTTGGCTTTAAACTTGTAGCGATTTGTTGACATCCTAATCTCAACCGGAAGCGTAATCCATAAGAGAATAGATTGTACAGCAAAGGAAGAGTAAACAAGATAAGAGGTGTGTCTTGGACACAGGAGTAAAATATTATTATTAAGAGTCTCTGTCATGGTTGAAACTTAGCGATTTAAGCTGTGTAGTGAGAGAAGTAGGAGCTGTAGGGTTTTTAAGAAGAGTATAAAGGGTGGTTAACGCACGCAAGCTACGGCGTTGACGTATGGATTCGATAAGTGGATATAATCGAAAAGTGGAAAGTTGTAAATAAACGCCGGCAGTTTTGACATGTCTATTCTACATATCATTCTGGGGCTACCTACGATTATTGCTTGGCAATTGGAAGGATTGACACTAACGCCAAAACGCTCAGACCAGTCCCCGATTGCGCCGGAATCATTGTTGATGCAACAGATTGCCTCCACGAGATTATCGGGACCGGTTTGTGAATAAATTTGAAGGTCATCTGCATATAAATGATACGAACACTGAAGATCGAGAGTAATGAGATTGATAAACATCGAAAATAGGAGAGGAGATAAGAAGCCACCTTGTGGGACGCCAGAAAGTAGGTCACATCAACTTGATGACGCATTTGTCATTTATCGCGCAACGCAATTATCATTGCTTACATACAGTATCTGTCTATGTTTAAATCGAACTCATGACCTAGCAGCAGTCAAAGTCAGTAACCAGATAACTAGTGCACCTACGTATACAGTTAAACCATGTATACAAATAACATTGGATTTTCAAATTGAAGGACGTCTACATTTTCGTGTCTAAAAGTAGTAAGCAACGTATCTATATGATTTAACCGAATCTGTAAGCGGGGGTGTGAGGTCGTTAACGTTAGGGTGGGTTAGGGAGCGCGGTCCCCAGTATTAGGAGGAAAACGAGTGTTTTCACAACAACGTACCCGCTGCACTATGCACTCTTCACAACTAAGCACATCCTTGACTTCACTGGAGCAGCATAATTACAATGTCGGGTTTTCCTTATATTTTCTTAGTGCGATATCTTCTTTTCTTAATAGGTTTTTAATTTGTACTCTGTAAAAGTAGCTCTTCCCCGCAGTATTAATAGCAATTTTGTAGCTTTTGAATTGGATATTTGGAGTTTTATTTACTATTGCAATTTTATTTTTGGTTTTAGTTTCATTTTTGCGTAACTATTTTATTTTTCTGAAATAAAAGTAGTTTAAGTTCCTCCTTGTAACATGAGCCATCTGCTCGTAAAAGACCCGTGAAACTCAATCCAGCCGTTTCAAACATTAGCTAGAACAAACAGACAGGCTGTAAACATTTAAATGTTGTCAGTTCGATAAAAGTACCGTTTACACATTCAAATGCATTTAGTGAAAAGCTCTTAATTTGATACCTAAAACGATTCTTCGCTGTTGATATTGTTTACACCTCTTAATAATAATATTACATTCTCAATTGATTATCTTGAAACCCCCTGAAACTAAACCTGGCTACGGCCGTGTGAAACAGATAGTGTATTGTATAGCTCGACAATGGAAACTACACCGTAAAGGGTGCTTCCACACAATGTTAGATACTTCAAAGTTTTAAACGTTCAAGTCTAATACGTATGCGTATTTAAAAAAACATAATCAATATACCTACTCGTCATAGGAAACTGTTTGTGTGTATGGTTTATGTATTGTTCTGTGTTCACATTTTAGAATTACCACATTACCAACACATGATTAACGGATGGAATCTTTTATACTCGACTGCCACGAATCCAAAAGGAACGACAATAGTTTTGGCATTCTATGTATGTAATGTATGTCTGTATGTTCCAACGTAACGCTTAAACAATGAAGTGTCAATAGATACGTAAGAACGGCCCGGGTGACATAGGCTATATATATTTTTTCAAATGTCATAAGTGCTAAAAGAGTCGTCTGCTATGGAAGAATGGTCATTATTTTCTTATTCTTTTTTTGTCCACGACGAGTTAGTTTTTTAAGCGTTCGATTTTGTCCATCATCTTACACTCATCAGGAAGTTAGAACACAACGGAATCGGGAATAATGCTCTAAATTTTTTAACGTCATATTTGAATAAAAGAATTCAAAAAATAGATATTAATGGCAAAACATCTTCGGGATCCCCGGTAACAATGGCCGTTCCACAGGGTTCCATGCTAAGGCCATTTCTGTCTCTCATTGATATAAATCATCTAACGTATTAGTGGCAATCGCGAGATTGTAATGTTAAAGACAAATACCTAGTAGGTACATAAACTTTTCCTTAATTTTAAAGTTAGACGTCAAAAGTGGTACATTGATTTAATACAAAAAACCCTTTTCTAAATGAGAAGAAAACTAAATTCATTAAATTCTCCACACCAACGTTAGGCGTCAGCGTTAGGACTAAAATTAAATCCTGTGGAATCTACTGTACTTTTAGGTACTACCTATGCTAAATCACAATGTGGTCTCCACATAGGAAAATTATCCGGTAGGCTAAACTCAGCGGCTTTTGCTGTAAAAAAGATTCGACATTTAACTGATGTTGATACAGCTAGAATAGTCTAGTCAACAAGTGCTTTTTTGGTCAACTTTTTTCAGCAGTCTCCAAAAATTATGATTGAGGTGTCATTCGATTCGGAATGGAATCTGGTTGATTTTTTAAAAAAATGTAGTTGCGCTTGCAAAAATTGCTTGAAAAGGGGTTCAGTTTTTTGCAAATTTCTCAAAAATTAATTAATATTTTTCAAATTTGAAAAAGATTCAAAAAGAAGAGGAAATTTTCAAAAAAATTCGGACTTTGGAGTTTGCCATTAAGGAAATTTAAGAATACCATTAAATCTAAGTTATTCGCAAAAGAGTATAATACCATAGCAGATTCATATTAAATTTTAGCTATTGTTGTCATTTTTTTAATTAGGTATTTGTCTTTAACGATTATGTGACTCAAATGGTAATTATTGCTCTTTTATTGAAGTGCTGTCTTTTGCATTTGAGAAGATTATCTTTCAGTTCAGAAATTCTTTCAGTGGACTTTAAAAGAGACTATGATCATGATCCCTGAGTTTGTTTCGTCCTTTCTTCTCGGCAGGACCGGATTTAAACTTAATGCCGCCCCTGGGCACCGGATAAAAACCCGCCTTAAAGCGGGTTTTCATCCGGCATTTTACTTAAACTTATAGTTCACATATTTTATTTGTCAAAATTAAATAACTAATTTGTTGAAGAAACTATATTTATTACATGTTACATATTCCAAAAACATAAACAAATATTTGTTTCTTTTCTAACAATTATAAATTTAGCACTAAAGGTGAGTCTTAATTATATTATATCAATTTTATAGCAGGCAAATTCGTCTGACATTTTGAATTGAGAATTGTTTGATTAAATCTTCGCAATCTAAACGTTGAAGTACGTTGGATTCGATGCATAGAATAGCTAAGCTATTGAGCCTATTAGCAGTCATTTTAGAACGTAAGTAGTTTTCAACTCTCTTCAAACATGAAAACGAGCGTTCTGTACAGTTTGTTACAACAGCTAATGTCATAAATATTCGATAGGCGATTTCCACGTTTGGAAAATGAGTACAGGTCACTTGCATGCAACAATTTCAAAAGATCGGAAAGCGAATTCTGTTCCATAATTTTTTCAATGCAATAATTTCCTTTTGCGTATTAGCAACAATTTTGATCAATTGTTAATAATTTAACAATGAAGTATGTTTCATCCACTTTATAATATTATAATACTTTATCATATTATAGTGTAGATGAAACATTGAAGAGTTTGTTTGTTTGTTTGAACGCGCTAATCTCAGGAACCGCTGATCCGATTTAAAAAAATCTTACAGGTGGATAGTGCATTTATCGAGGAAGGCTATAGGCTATATATCATCACGCTAAGACCAATAGGAGCGGAGCACCAATAAAGAATGTGTTAAAAACAGGGGATAATTATCACGCTACGGGCAATAGGAGATGCAAACGGTGTTACGTGGGTCTGCTAGTAAATCATAAATCAATAAGGTAAAATATTTTTTTATGATCATGAATGACAATGGCCATATTAGCCGCAGAAGTGATTACCGTTGGGGTAAACGGGTTCTTGAGTAGAGACCGCGTCTCGGCAAACATAGTACAGGACGTCCACAAGAAAGGTGGAGTGATATCTGCGCAAGACAGCTGGCAGGAGCTGAATGCGAGACGCCGAGGATCGAACCAAGTGGCGGGCAATTGGAGAGGCCTATGTCCAGCTGTGGACTGCGATAGGCTGAAGATGATGAGGATCATGAATGAACAATACTGCTATAAGCGTCATTGTCATAAATAAATTAAATTAAAGAAAGAGTTGTTTTACTTCTTAATATTATTTTTGAAAATGTTTTGGCACCAATTTTGAAAATAACTTGCCGCTTAAGATGTTCAAAGTTTTAGCCAAACCAATGACCCTTTCGTGTATCCAAAGATATTTTTTTTGTTCTTCACAGTTAAAAGGTCTATCCATTTTTTTTAGGTTTTTATCTACAGTAAGGAACTTATGCCTGCCCGTTTTATTTGCCCACATAGGTACTGCACAACACTGCGGCATTTTAGAAAACAATATTTGTATAAGAATGTTTATAAAAATAAATAAACCAAAATAATTTAGAAAAAAAAGCAAATATCGTACTTGACAGTTCATTGGACCTGACGCCAAAGTGCCGCCATCTGGAGTAGACCATTCCAAAAAACCACAAAACCCCCACATATAATCGATGAATTGAATTTCTTGAATTATCAATTTAACATAAAATTATTAATTAACGGAATTAATTAATTATAATATATTGAGCAATCTTGGTTAGCTAAACAATGTTTTTCACTTACCAAAGTTTGCCGCCCTAAAAAATTTGCCGCCCTGGGCACGTGCCCCGACTGCTCCTATTGTAAATCCACCACTGCTTCTCGGGGCTAGTCCAGTTAGGAAAGGCCGAACTCATCTGCTCAAAAAAAGTTTAACTTGCAAAATTTTTTGTAACCTTATTGCAAAATAACTGATTTGATTTCATTTCAGTAAAGTGAGTTTATAAGTACCTGTAAAAATGCTAAAACAGTAAACGTTTTATTAAAAAAAACATTAAAGTTCCCTTTAAGATTACCTACCATTGTAAACATACAACAATCGGTTTATAGCAGTTGTTTAATTTATTCAACCAGATATAATAAGAACTGACGAACAATATGTTAGTATGAGTCATAGCTGCTAGGTTAAGTAGGTACCTTGTACGACACAAGACCAAGACCCAAGGATTCATATATAGGTACTTACTGTATATATGAATCCTTACACTGTGCTGTACTAAAACGGCCTATATATTTCATTAGGAGGATTTGCCTTATTTATTAAGTAAAATAGTGTTTTACGTCTTTTTTTTTTCGTCTTTTTTTAGTCAGTTGATGAACAGTAGGTAAACTGCTATTGTCTCGTTTTCATATCGGGCTTGATTATGCTAGAGGCATATTCAACACTTATCGCTTGAAAAAAATTATAAGCTTAACTTATGTATGATGTGATGATGATGTAAGTGACGGCAGTAAAGATAGAACGTATAATTTCTACAGAAACATCTTTTTAGGGACATGTGCCAGTAGCCAGGACTAACCTACTTAAGGAAGCACCCCTTACGCGAATTATCCGTCTAATTAACGAAGTTCACAAAGATTTTGATATTTTTTCGTGTGAATTGAGTGTACTCGCAAAATGTCTTGTAAATTTCATTTGTTACAAGACATAAAAGTTGCAATATTTTGTTTTGTTTTACATTTTTAATTTTAATTTTAAGATAGATTGTTACTTTTTTTAAGTTTATATTTCGTTACTGTATATCCTTCTTTGTTCACTTATGAAACAATGGATGTAATATTAGAAATATAAGTTAGCCTCTCTGTCGCATTAGGGCAACCTGTAATGATAGTAAAGGTGATGTTGTAATAAATAAATAAATAAATAAAATAAATAAATAAAAAATAAAAATGTTTCAGAACTTACAAAGCAAGTTCAAGGAAAAGAGTTTTATTTATTTTTATTTATTTATTTCTTCATTGTACACACATAATAAATACATAACAAAGAATGAGTTACAAAGTAGAAAATGTCACAATTGGCGGTCTTATCGCTCACGGCGATTTCTTCCAGACAACCTTAGTTTTGTATTTTAGTTTACATTTTAGTTTTAAAAATTACCGGTTTCGGTTATGGGCCTCCGGTATCCTCACTCACTGGTGAAACACGATGAAAATCCGTTTCTGCTTTCTGCACTTGGTTAAATTAATTGACTATTAAAAAATAAATTGTCATTACTAAATATTATAAAAAATACTTTATTGACATATTCCTATCATATTTACTCGACAGCCCAAAGGATTCGATCGCATGCGACGACGACAGGCGAACGCAGCCTATAGCGTGTCTTAGCGTAATTTGTAATTTTCTACTGCGAATTGCGACCGTGTGTCCACAGAACACATTTACTCAAGAGACGTGGGTCGGGGCCCTCCGGTCCACTTACTAACCAGCAATGGTCACGGAAGATACACGCTCATTGTCTTATTATCTGTTATGAAACTGTAGACCACGCTGCAAGAAATAGGTTTGATGTTGATCACTCCACTGCTAAGAAGATTTCGCAAACTGACTACCAAGTAGCGATCACCCATGATTCAAAAAGGTTATGGCATGAATACTGGAATATGCAAGTACACAAAAAGGAAAATATGGTACGCGACGATCCAGGGAAATCCGTCCGCCAACCCTTGGTACTTCTACAAGAATGACAGCAAAATGTTTATTACTATATGTCAGGCGCGGTTCCAAGGGGGGGGTCACAGGGGACACGACCCCCCCCAAAATCGTACACTTGTAATTTTTTTAACCTTATTTTTTTTCTCCTTAGTTTCCATAACTGTTCAATCTACATAAGAAATCAAAGGATAGGAATTGTTTACCATCTATAAATTACAACTGTAATAAAATGTGGACAACAAAGCTTTGCCCTCCAAGACTCGTGATTCAGGCTTGCTCTACCATAAAGACTCAGATGACACTACTAGTCTGGACCTGAGTTTCTAGGAAAAGTGCTAGACAGACAACTCTAGTCCGACGTGTGTGAAGCATTGGAGGGAGAGCTGGATCTAGCCGTATGGAGACTGGCTTCCCGCAATACCGCTCCTGGACCTGATGGTATTCCAGGTCAGTGCTGGGGGACAAACTGAGGCAAATTTTCACTCAGTGTTTCGGCCTCGGTATCTCCCCCTAGACTGAAAAGAAGCGAGACTGCTGCTCCTCAAAAAGTAAGGTGCAGATGTTATCTTTGCGTTCCAAGTTGCCTGAACGAAACGAAGAAACTCTTTGAAAGAGTTATCTCTGACCGTATCAGCAGGCAGCTGAGATCGGGAGGGTCGTGTTGACAGTTAGCTTTGATATCGTTAACGCTTTGTTACGTCGATGCTAGTTAACTTCTTCCCTGACGCGCTATCAGGGCGGCCCTTGAATATTACATGGTGCCGCCTCACCTGTATGCCGTCATAGAGGCCTATCTGCGTGACAAGGCAGTGAAGTTTGTCGATCTGAACGGAGTGGCAAATCGAAGAGAGGTGTGTTGTGGGGTTCCCCAGGGATCTGTATTGGGCCCATTGTTATGGAACCTCGCATACGATGCGGGCCTTCGCAATAGTCTGCCTCTGGTCTCAGTATCGCCTGCTATGTAGACGATACAATAATACAGGCTAGAGGGTAACGCTTCGGGGAGGTGCTTCTGTCTGCTACTCGCCCAGGTTTCTGCCAGCCAACGCGCCAACAACGCCAAAGCTTCGATAGGGAGAACTGACTGTGTCACCTACCGACTCAATCAGATGCTCACCGGGTACGGTTGCTTCGGTGAATATCTGAACAGAATCGGACGTGTGGTTATGGCACAATGCCACCACTGCGGAAAGATCTGTCAGAACCTGTCACCAGTATTGATCACGGCAATACTGGCAAGTAGGGAGGGATGGGAGGCCGAGGGCTGCTTCTATGGAGACGTTATGCTCCATAAGGAGCCCGCAGAGCGTGATCGGGAAGGGGCCGATTCAATAGCGGCCTGCCACGGGGTTGAATCTAATCACCCTGGAATGTGCCTCACTTGTGAGGTACGGCAGTGAGTACTCCAGATGCCGCTGATGTGTTTCTGGAGCTCTTCTTGACAGCCGAGTTAGGCCGCCGCGGGGTTTAGAGGATAGACTGATTTGTCCGGAGTCTCACACACACTCTTCATGTCCCCCCTCACCTCCCCCCACGGAGCTAGGTCCTCTAAGTATTCATTAAGAGATTGTCTCACACGTCTCAAATATTAAAATATTGTCATCTCAATAGACTTACCAATAAAAACAATACATATCGATTTGTTTCTAATATGTGCAATAAAATTGAATATTGTGCAATAAAGTCTAATTTATTCGACTTAAATTAATTATTAGTGACCCTCCCCAAAATTCCAGGCTGGAACCGCCCCTGCTATATGTACAGACTAAAATTAGGCCATTCCCATTCGCCTGAACAGACTCAACTTAATTCCGAGTGACGCGTGTGAAATGTGAAATTTTGTGGAAAAAAAACTTGTAAACTTGAAAAAAAGCTCTCCATCAAACTATCCTCCAATCAAATATCAGCGACTGATTTAAAAGGGCTAGAACCCGGAGCTGTAAAATGTAGTTTTAAAAAAATGTTTATTGAAATGTCAATTAATATGAAGTTCATGGTGTAACGGCAATTTCGAATTGTTAGGAATTTAGTAAACAGACTTCGTTTTAAACGTTTACCGTTTAGAATCTATTATGACAATGAAAAGTGAAGTATTAGAGTTAGAAACGAAAATAATCAATCATGAAGCATATGGATCTTCGTAAGTGTACTACTGTTACTAAGAATTTGAACTGTATGAATTTAGATATATTTTTCTAAAACGTTAATATTATGTTTTCAGATATAAATGGTCACCTAGAGACTTCGAACTTGGTTCTGCACTTGGGCAAGGCAAATTCGGTCACGTTCATGTCGCCAGAGAAAAGAAAACTGGATATTTAGTGGCGATCAAAACATTGTTCAAATCACAGATCACACGATCGAAATGTGAGAGGCAAGTAATGCGAGAAATTGAAATTCAGTCACACATCAAGTAAGTAATCATATCTCTACTAATATACTTCTTTTAAATGAATATTATTTGATGTTATATTTAGGTAAAAGTGCTCTCCTAAAACATATTTATTGATCTATACTGATATATAAAGCTGAAGAGTTTGTTTGTTTGAACACGCTAACTTCCGGAACCGCTGGTCCGATTTGAAAAATTCTTTCAGTGTTAGATAGCCCATTTATTGAGAAAGGCTATAGGCTATATATCATCACGCTAAGACCCAAAGGAGCGGAGCAACAATGAAGAATGTTACAAAAACAGGGGAAAATTATCACGCTACGGGCAATAGGAGACACAAATGAGGTTGCGTGGGTCGGCTAATAGCTTGTAAGAATACAAGTAGTGACTACATTCTGTGTGGTAATGAATTAAGAATACAGAGTATCAGCACTCATATTGATCCTGTGGATATCATGGAACCTATGCCCCTGCATTCAACAGCACTGCAAAGAGAAGGAAGTTGATACAAACCCTGTATCAACTCATCTGGCAGGGCTATATCTAGCTGTGGTCTACTAAAGGTGGTTGATAACAGCATCTGTCTAAAGCTCATTGATAGCCTGTAATAATACAAATACTTAAATCTTTTTGATTTTATTAAATTCTAAGTGCATCTCACAGTATTAATCACGGCTGGTGTTGTGTCACTACTACCTATTGCTGAAAAGCGAGTTAAAATCCGTTGAGTGAAAAATCTTAGTAGGAAGTTACTTCAAAAATAATACTTTTTACTTTATTTTGCCAAAACATTTGACAATCTAATTCAATTAAGATTACAGAGACTAAAATTAAATGAGTTGTTTTTTTCAAAACCATAACATTTGTAAACCTTGAGGTTATATGGTTGTCCGGAAGAGATTGCCATTGAGCAATAAGGCCTCCAGTTATACTGACCTAGCTTTAAGGTATGTACTTGATTATCTAGTGTACAATAAAACAAATTATTTTATCTTTTAGACATCCACATATATTAAGGTTGCTGACATGGTTTCATGATGAGAGACGAATCTATCTGGTAGTGGAGTTCGCAGCAGGAGGTGAATTGTATAAGCATCTCACGAACTCACCTAAGGGACGATTTCCAGAAGCCATAGCTGCAAAATATATTTACCAGGTATTTATGAATAATTACATTTTGTTTTGTCTGCAACTTTGCCCTCATGTATGTCGGTTTTCACAATAAAAAGTAGCTTAAGACCTGCAAGGTCCAATCTATCTTGACTGCCCCTGTGGCATAGTGGTAGTATATGTGACTGCTGTGCTTGAGGTCTGGGATTCGATACAAGGTTCTGACCAAATGTTTGTCTGATCTGCAAATATTTGTTTCAGAGTTAAGGTGTTTTCTACTCATAATATTTATGTATTTACAAAAAAAGTATACATATATGTATTTATGTCACTTGTCTAGTACCTATACCACAAACTCTGCTTAGCTTGGAATTAGATGGCTTTGTGTGTAAGATATTCGAAATATTTATTACTAGTTGTTGCCCGCGGCTCCACCCGCGTGTATGTCGGTTATCGCGGCAAATGGTACCCTATGTGTTATTCTAATATATAGGCTATATTACAGTACAGTTTCATCCAAATTCATTCAGTAGTTTTTGTGTGAAAGAGTAACAAACATCCATCCATACTTACAAACTTTTGCGTTTATATTAGTAGGATTATTATCTCTATACCGAAATCCACTTACTGGCCATAATATTTATTTTTGAATAAATATGCTTGTTCTTAAACTTATATCCATAGTTCAATTTTTAATTAAGCTACTTACTAAATTACACATTACTTCATCTATGCAGCCATACACTTATTCAAACCTTACATTTCTCCAGGTTGCAGATGCTGTAGAATACTGCCATCAACATCACGTAATACACAGAGACATAAAACCAGAGAATATATTAGTAGCTTATAATGGTGACCTTAAACTTGCTGACTTTGGGTGGTCCGTGCATGCTCCTTCAGAAAGGTAAATTAAATCATTTTTTTAGACAAAGTTTTTTAGTCCTATAACCTTGACAATGTGTATATTTGTGCCTGACAATGTGATTAAGTGGAATTTTTTTGATTAATTAACAAACTGTGGGAGAGCCACGCTTTGGCATGAATGGGTCGGCTCGACCGGAGTGATACCACGGCCTAACAGAAAACCAGTGTGAAGTAATGCTTGCGCTGTGTTTCACCTAGTGAGTGAAGATACCGGAGGCCCATACCCCAACCCCCCTACCCTATCTCCCCAAAGGTCGGCAACGTACTTGTGACGCCTTTGGTGTTGCAGGTGTCCATGGGCGGCGTTATTCGCTTACCATCAGGCGATACGTCTGTTCGTTTGCCCACCTATTACATAAAAAAAAACTACATTTCTACTCATGTTTGATTCATACCATCAATTGAATAAGGTTTAAATTACTTCTTGCAAATTTATGTGATAGACTTTTTTCATTAATTCTTAATTATTTTTTAGGCGTAAAACAATGTGTGGTACATTGGACTATCTACCCCCGGAGATGATAAAGCGTGAAGTATATGATGTATCAGTGGACCATTGGTGTATTGGAGTACTTTTATATGAATTCCTTGTTGGGAAACCTCCGTTTGAGAGTGAAGGTCAGGACAAAACTTATGCAAGGATCCTTGCGTTAGACATGGTGTATCCCAGCTATGTACCGGAAGGTGCAAAAGATCTTATTTCTAAGGTTTGTGAAATACTGTTTAATATAAAACATATTTATAAAAGAAAAGTATGGCGGTACGAAGTTCGGTCAGCTAGTAGGATATAAGATTTTATTTTGTGTTTGTTTATTTCAGCTTCTGCGACCCGCAAGTAAAGACCGCCTATCATTAGATGCAGTAAAGAAGCACTACTGGGTGCAACAGTTCCGAAATAATGGTGTATAGGTATTACATAATTATATTAGTATTAGTTGATTAATATTTTAAATGTAACAATAAAAATGTGTATTTTCAATAAAATATTTTATTTAACAATTCTTATAAATATGTTATTGTTCTACGTCTGATTCCATCTCACTATAATCATAAACTCTGACTTAAAGATTTAAACATAGGTACTTTAAGTTACATTTACAACTGGTAACACAACTATATAGTGGATTTTCCTGTTTTTTACAACTCATATTAAATCAATATATCTATTAGCACAACATTAAAAAAAAAATGTGGATAACAGATACTAAATCTATACAAATAAATGAAATTGAAGTGTCTGTTTGTAACATACAATTAACACTTTTTCACTTAACTCATATGAAAGTATTATACATACAGTATTTAGATGAAAAAAGCAACTTTAAAATTTTGGTCGTCTGCTACTTGCGACTAGCCTCTATAACGGCTGGACCAATTATGATGGACTTTCACTGGAAGATAGCTGATGATTAAGGAGTAACGAGGGCTACTTTAATTCCGACTAGCTACGCCCTGCGGTGTTACTCGCAGTTCTTGATGTAAAGGTCAAACAACAACTGCGGGGAGCATCTAGTATATACATATAATAAATGGAAATAGACCACAGATAAAACAGAATTAGAAAATTAATTTTACAAACAAAATAACAGTTCTCCGAACTTGATACTTCCAACTAATTTTATTAGCGGTTGATCTCAGACAACTTCAGAGGTATAGAAACATCTTACTATTAATTTTGTACATTACAGAGTATAACCAAAGTTTTCAATCCAGTTCAGGCCTTCTTTAGAGTTCTTCAAAGGTTTGTATTCAAGTCCAATCCAATCTTGATAGCCATTGCTGGTCAGCTGTTCTAGCACAAACTGATAATTAATTTCTCCAGGGGTATCTGGTTCATTGCGGTATGGTACTTGGGCTATCTGTAAGTAAGTGTTGCGCTTTTTACTAAATGCATATGTATGTATACACGGTACATATGCCAAAAATGTAGTTTAAAAAAATTTTTGTCTGTCTGTCTGTCTGTTTGTTCCGGGTAATCTCTGGAACGGCTGGACCGATTTTGACGGGACTTTCACTGGCAGGTAGCTGATGATCCTGATCCTGATCCTGAGTAACTAAGGCTACTTTTTTAATACTAACTTTGTCCCGCGGCGTTACTCGCAGTTTAACAATAGCCGCGGGTAACACCGCGGGGTTCAGCTAGTATTAAATAAGGTTAACACTTAATAAGTAAAAGAAAATACTACCTTTCTATCTCTGAAGTTCAAATTAGTCATTGTAGAAAAATAAAGAATATACGAGTGTTACTATTCTTGCTTTTGTCTGGTAAGCTTTAGGAAGAGACAATCGAATTCTTAATAATCAAACCATTGCAAACCATTGAGAAGGCTTTCTGAGATCAATTACAGCTAGGCCTATGAAGTTTTCATGAAAACTTGAAGTTAGAATTCAAGTTCATAATATTTTACCATTAATATTTGAAAATTATTGATTTAACTTTCAATATTTAACAATCTGAATATAAATTAAATATAAAAACCCCCAGGCAAGTATGATATGTCAGTTTTCTATTTCACAACAATAACCACTATTATTGACTATACTTTGCTTGGTGAATCGAAAAAGAACATTTATTTATATTTTTGTTTGTCTGTTTGTTCTGGCAAATCTTTAAAACGGTTGAACCAGTTTTGACTGGCTTACACTAGAAGATAGCTGATGATATAAGGATTATCTATAATTATTTTTTATAAACTAACTTCTTCCGCGGCGTCACCTTTATATATATACTAGCAGACCCACGAAACCTCATTTGCGTCTCCTATTGCCTGTAACTATTTTATTAGTGATAATTTTCCCCCGTTTTTGAAACATTTTTTATTGGTGCTCCGCTCCTATTGGTCTTAGTGTGATGATATATAGTCTATAGCCTTCTTCGATAAATGTACTATCCAACACTGAAAGAATTTTCAAATCGGACTAGTGGTTCCTGAGATTAGCGTGTTCAAACAAGCAAACTCTTCAGCTTTATATATTAGTACAGATAAAGTAACATTGTTAATACCTGTACATGGCCCACATATGGCATGAACTTTGTGATACTGTGTGATATATCACCCATTATTTGTTGTAAATGGAATACATCCAACATCAATTTTAAGTTGGGACTGTTGATTCGTTTTATTATGTCCAGAGCTGGAAATAAAAACAAAATATTAACATGAATATAAAAATTATTCTCGATATCTCATCAAATAGTAATTGTCTCAATACTTCATTCTGTTTTCAAACAAAACATACACTATCAAACTAAATGGTTTGGCCATTCTTTCCTGTGTTAATGAGTCAAAGCCTGGAATTCACTACCAGCTGTTTTTCCTTTTCTCTGTGATCCTGGGTCTTTTAAGTAAAAGTTTGAAGTCACCATAGTTTGGATCACTATACTGCATTGTCCACAATCCACATTTGCACTTAGGATAGTGACCACTATTTTTGGATTCTACTCATGCTTTCCATCAGGCAAAGTTCTATTATTTTTATTAAAAAAAAGTTATATCTGGTTGCAATTGTTTGTTATATCGAATCCTCAATTTAGAAAACACTTTTATTTAGGATTTTACATTTTCATTCTATTAATTAAAGGCAAAATCCCATCCATTTATGTGGAAAATGAATAGGTACAATTTATGGTGATTTTGGGAGCAATGGAAAAAGTGCCATTTTAAAATAAAAGTTGATTATTATAGTGCCTACAATTAGATACCTTTGTGGAAATCACTTAAAAAGTAATTTGGCACGGAGTACTGGTTTATGGGCTCAATCACACCAAGTATATTCTCAGCCTTAAGCACATCAGCTGCATATTTCAAATTTGCCTCATATGTTTCCCAATTATGGAATGTGGGGTTTTCTAGTTTTCCCGCCATAATGTGTATTTTCTTAGCATTTAAAGCTTTGGCATAGTTTACTGTGGTTGCAAAGTTCTCTTTAAATTCATTCTCTTTTCCTGGCACTGCAGTTACACCTAACTCTCCTTTGGTCACATCCCCTGAAAAATGCCATATTTTAGTTAACCTATTTTTCTTCTTTTTCTAATCTCCTAATTACCAGCTTTATTTCATCTTATCTTTCCATTTCATACACATGCTGAAACGAAAATGACCACCTTATGCACTGAAAAAATTGCTTAAGAGGATAATGATAAGGCATTACCAATCTACCAATGTACTGAAAAATATTTTAATGAACATTAATTTGCTAATAAATTTACTTATTTTTAATATTTATATGTATATGTTGTCTTGTCTGTACCTTGGCTACAGAATTTGCAAGTTTACTTGCTAATTTAAAGACACAAAAGACTAATTAATTTTATTTCATAAAAGTTAAATCGTTTGTGATGGAGAGTTTTAATTTTTATCTACTTATTAAGTTCATAAAAATAAATTTCTAAATTGAAAACCTTTAGATAAATAAGCAAAGTGGTGTTAGAAAGTAGGAAAAATATTAAAATATAATGTATTAATATCATACCTGTTTTCAAGTTAATCAAAACTTGTTCGATACCGGCCTTTTCCTTAGCGTCTCTCACTTGTTCTAATGTGAATCCCAAAGGGAAACCACTTTCAACAGCTTTGAACCCTGCATCTTTAGCTAAAGAATACCTTTCTAATATAGAAGATGCTTCAGTAAACATAAAAGCCAAGTTAGCACAGAACTTCATTGTGAACTTAGTTATGTCAAAATTTTTTGAAGGTTATCTGTTATTCACCAATACGTAGGTAACACTGCGTTTAGAAACTGTTTTTTTTTTTTAATAAATAGCAATTTTAAAATATCAAACACTGATAACCTATCGCACCACAAGTCGTTTGGTAAACATTACTTGTTATCTTTACTTTTATCGTATCCAAAATAACCACAAAGTATTTAGAAGTCCTTGAAAGCTATAAGTGAATAACTTGAACTATGTAATGATGTAGTAAACCAATATCTATACAACTAAATAAAATTGAAATGTCTGTTTGTAATATTAAAATAACCGCTTCTTACTAAATGCATATGTATGTATACACGGTACATATACCAAAAATGTAGTTAAAAATTTTTTGTCTGTCTGTTTGTTCCGGGTAATCTCTGGAACGAGTGGACGGATTTTGACGGGACTTTCACTGGCAGGTAGCTGATGATCCGGGGAGTAACTTAAGCTACTTTTTTTAGACTAACTTTGCCCCGCGGCGTTACTCGCGGTACAACAATAACCGTGGGTAACACCGCGGGGTTCAGCTAGTTTTAAATATTAATAAATAGGCCAGTTGCCGGCCAACCGGGGTAAGCAACGACAGCGTCGTCAGTACCGCTGGTGGCACGATATCATGAGCGTCTCCGTGATTAGAAGGTCACGTTAAGCAGTCGGTCCCATTTGTTATCATAGGATAACAGTCGTAAAGCTTAGTTGGAGACCTTTGGGCGGCTTCAAAACATCCAACTATCTACGGCAAGATTTCATATCCACTAGTTTATCCTGCCAGTCACTTACCCGCACTCGGCCAGCGTGGGGACGTATGGCCTGGACCCTCTCCTGAAAGGAGACGCGATCCCAGCATTATGGGTTGTTTGTTGTTGAATAAATAGTGTGACTAGTGTTCGAACCCAGTGATCATTCATTACATCAGTCACAGATTTAACGATTTCACACGCTTTGTATGACCCTCTCTTCGTGGCATACGCTAAAACTAAATTATGTGCTTATTTGTTTGTTTTGTAGATTTTTTTAATACGGGCCTGTATCTTCTTGAGAATAGCTTAATCTCAAGAAGTTACTGGTCCGTAGCTAACATATCGAGCGAGGAGCTGTACCTAGATGTGCATTAAAATTTCGCAAAAATAATGTATAAAATAATTGTTCCCTTTTAAAAGTTTTAAAAAAGCCGGCAACAAAGTATGGCTATACTATATGGTTGGCTCTCAATACCTTAACTTTTCATTGCACACGAGGTTGCGCGAGTCAGAGTTTTTAGGTAATTATCTCTTTATAGATAAATATGTCGATAATATTTTAGTTTTTTTTTTGCTCATATTCTTTAATGGTAAACTTGAGAGCATTCCTGGTGGTTTTATTTATAACTAGCTGAACCCTGCGGTGTTACCCGCAGTTATTGTTGTAACCGCGAGTAACGCCGCGGGACAAAGTTAGTCTAAAAAAAGTAGCCTAAGTTACTCCCCGGATCATCAGCTACCTGCCAGTGAAAGTCCCGTCAAAATCCGTCCAGCCGTTCCAGAGATTACCCGGAACAAACAGACAGACAGACAGACAGACAGACAGACAGACAGACAGACAAAAATTTTTTAAACTACATTTTTGGTATATGTATCGTGTATACATACATATGCATTGATTAAAAAGCTGTTATTTTAATATTACAAACAGACACTCCAATTTTATTTATTTGTATAGATTTCAGCAGTTTTCCCAAAAAAACAGCTACAGTTCCCGACTGTCCCATGGAATTTCTACAGCACAGAATTGTGCACAGTTATGCCGACTTATACGCTGCTTTGGTACTTTGACTGATCAGTTAGTACATAACAGTGGTGGGTGATACTGATAAATCAGGGGGCCCCATGCACATGATAGTTTCGATATTCAATAGTGCATTCTAAAGTGAGCTCTCTTTATACGTTTTAAGTTTTAAGTAGAAATAAAAACCAATTGATTATTTTAATCTCTTTAATAGGTATATGTTCTATCCATTGATAATAGGTATTATTCCAAAATAATATATTCCGTAACAATATATCGTATGGTCCTTATATAAACTTAAACAAAATAATCAATAATTTCAACTATTACAAAAGCTAACAAAGATGTGATCGTGGAGTCTCAGTACGTGGTAAAACACCCATTTTTTGGACGTTCTCTTTTTATTTTAAAAACGTGTAAACCTAATCATTTTCAACGCTAGAGTAGAACTCCGGAGTAACAAATATGATCAGACAAGTCACAAAAAAATTCTGAAGTATCGTAAATATTTTGTCTGACAAACTTAATAAATTATCTACACTACAAACAAAGACAATTAAAATTAAACAAAATATACAACTAGATCTCGCATTAAATGCTACATATTTTAAAGCTATTACGACACTGGTGCATTTACAACTAGGCTGAGTAGGCTGGAGCCTAGAGGGTTTTTTCATACAGAAATGAAAAAAAAAACATTACAATAATATAAACGGAGAAAAAAAGTCTTGACAATTTAACAAAAAAGAGACAATGAATTATGAAGCGTACCGAATACTCACAACTTTAATGCAATTTGAAATTACTTAACGCTTGATAAATATTTCAAAATATTATATTATTTAAATAATAATATTATATTTATTTAAGTGTTAATATTTACAATAATACAAACATAAGGGTTTTTAAAAGTCTCAATAGCAGTAAATTATTAAAATTTAAATTATTAACTTTGACTGTTTTTTTGTCATAGTGAGTGCGGCATATGTGGTCCCAGAAAGGTTTCACCGGGCAGGCGGGCGAATCAGGTTCGAGCAGACATTTTAATCTCTGGTTCTTTCCGCCGCCTCTTTCTGTGCGATGTCATCTTCGTAGAAGGAGCTAAAACGTCTGCTGCTAGCTGCTACCGACCATGATGCGTAACACGGTTGGAAGCGAGAGATACTCTTCGATAAATGCAATATATCCATCGCTGCGATGCAGTGACACAGCGAATCGGCTCAGTACACCGGACAGGCGGGATTCAACTCAATACTACTATCCACATGCAGGTAATACCCGAATTAACTGTGCCCGAAAAGCACCTATGTTACCCGGATTCCACATAATATTTCATAAAGAAACTAAACTTATTCGGAAAATGCCAAGTATTAGTGGTTCGCAGAAGATAAACAACTTTCGGAAGGACAAAAGCTCATATGAAATAGAATAATAGCAACCTAAGCAGCAGCAACTGCAGAGGAACAAGCGACTCGGTGTTTTCGATACTATTGATAATGCGAACTGCAACAGATCGAGAACGCTCCAAAAATACTGCGATGAGAACAGTACTACCCGCAGGAACAAATCTGTGCCTTATATAGAGGACATAGATACTCGAGCGAGAAAAGCCGCTTCACTTTGTTCAGTACAGCTAGCTGTCGCGAGGTGAATCGAGACCCCGGAAAATAACTACATCCAGGATACTGAGCTTTGGGTAGAGTGGTAGATACCCTCTTCCCCAGAGACCAAGGTAGACCCTCACGTCCTACCGTACAGTCCGAACCAGTTATGTGATCCGTTGACTTTGACGTGACGGAGGATGATGAGCTGGACTGAGCCGTTAAGCGACTCGCCGCCCGCAACACCGCCACGGACTGTGATGGCCCGAACATGAGTGCGCGTTTTTGCGATTTTAGGGAATAGACTGAGGTGGCTGTTTACCAGCAGCCTCAGTAAAATTATGCAAAACACTGTACAATAATGGCTTGATCTCATATAAAAAGGCGTCTCGTGGGCCGCAATTCAGTTCAGTTTGAGCCACAGAGCTACAAATATCTGAACGATATCGGTGAATAACCATCCACCGAACCCTACATTTACTAGATCTAATGTAGACTTCGAGACTAGCTAAATTATTGTTACTCTAACTGTTCCCCTCAATCCTGCCTAATTTACTTATGAAATAGGATTTAGTTGAACAGCTGATAATGATTATCAGACAAGACTACAAAATAGACTATACGGGTCGTCAAGGCTTGTTACTGGTCAGGCAGTATTATTATTATTTTCTTGCAGTTCTTAAAAGCTTGCTCCGATAGGATATTTTTAAACTAAATTCTCAAAAGATTGAGTTATTTCACTGTTAGTGATCGTGAAGATTCAGCTCAATTTATTTCTTAACTTTATCCGGATAAATTTCTATAAAATGAAAAAAAAATAATCTGGCCAAACTAAGCACATTTGACACTTCGGAGTTTTACTCTAGTGTTCTAAATGATTAAGTTTATACGTTTTTAAAATAAAAAGGGACGTCCGAAAAATACGTGTTTTACCACATAGTGAGTCTGTTACAAAACTAAGCTTGACGAAAAACATCTAAATGGCCACTTCTAATATCGTTTTAACACATATATTGAAGCTGCACTTAAAAAATAAAACTTTTTTAAAACTGAATAATAGAATATCTCTGCACGTAATCTGGCGGTACTTTAAATTTGTTCTAAAGAACATAACGTCATAAGACAAAACAACACAATTTTTTATCACTGAGTATCACCTAAATATACTGCCAAAGAAAAAACTAGGAATTTTGCGAAAATTTTGCTTATAATTACAAAACTGTCTCATTTAAATCTATGACGTCATGTTCCTCAGAATTGGGAATCACCTTAATCTGGCCTTAAAATTATCAAGGAACACAAATATATCAAAGACCCTTGGGCCACAGGATGCTACTCGGTTATAACCAAGTTACTCGTATCAATATACAAATGTTAGGCTAAATTGATTACACTGAAAAAAAAAATAAAAAAAAATCTCACAAATGCATGTGCTGGCAGTACACAGTCTTATAACAAGAGGTATTTGCGGTTATAACATTTCATATAAATACGTTTTTGATATTAACACAGCCATATTTTTACAATATTGTGTTACTATAACCTAGTTTAGTGTTAAACGTACATTAGCGACTTAAATAATTTGTGAACAGTTTATGCACCAATGATATTTTAAAACCATAGATATGTTACGTACGTAATAATTTGCGCCGCAATCTGTGCCGTGCCAGTCGCGGCTGTGCTGTTAAGCTGTGCAGTAAAACTATATGAAGTTATGAAGCAGCACGTAAGAGGAAAAGATAGCTATACCTATTTCATTATCACATTACAAATGTATTCTTTAATTTCATTACGTGCTGTAATTGCGAGATAAGTCAATTGGTTGGTATTCGAGTTTTCGCGATAACATATCTGTTTTTTTAATAATATCATTAGTATGCACAAACAGAAAATTGTGTGCAATTTGAGCAGAATTTTACATTACCCTGTAACAAACTCTAAATTCGAGGTGCAAAGGCCACTAAGTTACAGTTTATTATAAGATTAGAAAATATTTCGATTTAAGATTGACAATCAGATTGAATTTTAAAAAGAGCAAAACATAATCCGGTATTAAAATCAGCAATTCAATAACATTAGGCACAAGGGCGGATCCACAAGGGGGGTCATAACCCTTCCCACCCCTGGTCTGGTTCCTATGCCCCATTGGACCAGCAATTAAAATTGTTAAACATAATGTTTATAAATTTATTTTTATCTCAATATACCTAGATTTCATGTAAGTACCTACCTTCAATATTAAGGATAAGTGTTCTACAATATAAAAGAGAAAATTAGGACGTTATTTACTGACTTATCCTTATCGTTATATGTTTTGAAGAGGCTCAAGGAGTAGCTGAGCAGCTAGATATATAATTTAAATGTCCTAGAATAATGTCAAGACATAGGGCCGTTAACCAACCTGCTCAATCTGCTGAAGAGTATTTCTGCAGACCTATGTACATTTCCATTTAAGATTCAATATTCAGTTACCTACAGGACCGTCTGTCTTCTGAAGTACTTAATTTGTTTCAGCTTCGGCATAAACGGGCTGGCTAGACAGATCAATGCTGTCGGTGACAGATTTCGTCCGATCTGTTTGACCAGGACTCGACGGTCGTACTCCCATGCATAGCAGTCCTCCAGTGTGTGCTAGATGGAGCCCTGTTCGGAACCACAGTGTGGCCACGACCATATCTCGGTTGAGACGCTTAAGGGACCTTCGTCGCGAAAGTTCTCTCTCCTAGCGTGGGCGGCCAGGGCGGCGGAGAGACACATCAAATACGATGAGCCGGTGATTGGAGAGGCTAACCACTTCCTCCACCACTCGCCATCCCGACACCGTGTTCACTGCATAGGGAGTCGCCCACGATAAGTCGTCAATCGATTCCACCTGCCAGCGCATACAGGTGCTTACTGAGCCCTGATTCAGGAGTTGAAGGTCCAGTCTAGCCAACCACTCCGAAATTCTTTTGGCTTCGTCCCGGGAGCCACCTCCTTCTTGAGTGGGCGTTGAAGTCACACAGGTAGAAATTCGGACGGGAGGTGATGCAGCTACCCAACCCGTACAGGTATGTTTCATTTACGGCTAGGCCGCGATTGGGAGAGAAGTAGCAACCTACCAACACTATTATCCCAACCCATACTCCACTGCCACAAAGAGGTTATCCCTACACAGCCAATATATGGCTGCTGAGCCCTTAACAGCCCCGAACCAACGTGGATGGTTGCCCTGGAGAACCCTTGTGTGTGGAGAGAGTTTTAGGCCTCAGTTACCTCTCCCGTCGAGTTACATTTACTCGACACGGGCTGCCAAGACTCAACGAATGCGGATTGAGCTGTATCTCTCACCTCTTCTGTTTTGATAGGCAACAGCTTTTACTGCCCAGCTGATGATTAGCTGACCGGCCGCCGTGGTCACCGGACAATTTGGTGCATTCGCTGTACTAGCTCGAGTCTTGTGACCCAATTCCTCGCAAAGAAAGCAGCATCCATTTCGGTCAGCGTGGCCCGTGCATTTTACCCTTACGTGCCCTATTTAGAACTTACTAAAACCTACTTTTTACTTGTATCTCTTCTTATTAAAATTAAGATATAACTTCTTGTGATTTGACCAGGACTATGTACCCCCTCCACCCCTGGCGCCAAGCTGGATCCGCCCTTGATTGGCATTAAACGATAAGATACATACGTGTAAGTCCAGCAAATAATTAGAGAATTGTAACACATTGAATGAAAAATATAATCAAACACCTTCATGTCAAAGAAGAGCTGAAAGCCGCAAGAAATGTTGTCAGTTTTTTATTTAAACCGTATAAACTGCTTAAGTTAGTACTTTATGTTCATTCAATAAGAGTGTAATGAAATTTCAATGATCTCAACAATGGAAGACATATGGAATGAACGTCTTCAATTAATATCTAGTAAAGAAAAAAAAGGGCTAATTTAAATTTAATCCATACTAAAATTAAATTTGCATCTCATAGATTTAATACCTTTATCGGTCTGTAGTCTTAATAAAGCCTTTGATACAAACAAATATGGATGTATGCATATCAGTCAATGCAATGTTGTTAGTCAATGCATACTACCAATAACAAGTAGGTGGTACGACCGTAATTTTATAAGTTAAAATGTTTAATTGGAGAAATTAAAACGATTTTATAGTTTTTTACCACTCAACAAGACGCAATGACACTGGGGATTTTGGTGCTAGTAGAAAATCGAATTGAATGTCCAACTCGCCGTCAAACTCAACGCGCCATCTCTGCATTATCTACAAAAATTAAAATTAATTAATGAGCAAATAAGTTTCATCAAAGATTATAACTTTTAAAGTTACATCTTTTCACATGGATAACCTTAGTTTAAAATTAACACAATTCCAATTCGGATTATTTGGCAGGCAGGCAGGATTTGTCCTAGGACCACTCCTGTGGAACGTGGGATACGACTGGGTCCTACGAGGTCGTCTCCCCCCCGGGCTGGACGTAATTTGTTACGCCGATGTCACATTAATCACAGCCCAGGGGATGAATTTCCAGGAGGCGGCGCGCCTGGCCACCATTGGTGTTTCTCTGATGGTCGTGCGCATCGAGGCGATGGGCTTACGGGTGGCCCTGGACAAGACGGAGGCCCTATTGTTCCATGGGCCCCGTCGTGGGCCGCCCCCCGGCGCCTCCCTAGTGGTCAACTCGGTCCTCGTACCGGTTCGGGCCTGATCCTCGACGGTAGGTGCCTCATCGATGAACACTTCCGACAACTTGGTCCCAAGCTGGTCGACGCTGCCTCTGCCCTTGGGCGTCTTTTGCCCAATTTGGGCGGAGCCAGCGTCGCAATGCGACACCTCTACACGGGGCGGCAGCACGGGACCCTTTCCTTCCGACTGACGCAGGTTCTTTCTGGGCACGGTTGCTTCGGAAAGTACCTACACTCGGTCGCCAGGAAGGAATTGAATCCCGCCTGCCACCACTGCGACTGCAGTGAGGACTCGGCCCAGCACACGCTGGCGGTTTGCCCCGCATGGGCGTCACAGCGTCGGGCCCACACTGCAGTCATCGGTTTACCACGGTCGCCGTTTTTTAGCCTTCTGCGAAGACTTGATTTGGCACCTTACATCGCGCCTCATGCCGACCTGAGTGTGGCCGCGGATGATCGGGACGGGTTTTCCCTTCCATCCCCTTTGATGGCCGTGGCGCGTGTGCCGTACGTCGCCTAAATTGAGAGTTTACCAGCAGACGGTAACCGCTTCAGTGCGGGCAGGCGCTGGAAGTGGTCCGGAAGTATTAATAATAACAGTTCCCGGATACCTCCCGTCTCAGGCGCAGAGTGGCACACCGTGTGGTTTTAGTCGATTCGATTCCGACACACCGCCCCGCCGCAAAACCCCGGCGGGTTGAGGGCCCCAGGGGGTTTCCACACGTAAAAAAAATAAATAAAAGGACTAACACAATACTAACAGTTATATTATAGTACCTTAGCAAGTAGCAGATGCAGCTCCATGTCGACAAATCGTTTCCCAGGACACATTCGCCTGCCGCGTCCAAAGGGAGCTACCAATGATGGAGCATGTGGGGTCATCGGTTGAATCCAACGTTCCGGTAGGAACTCCTCAGGGCGACAGAAGTTCTCCTCGCGACGGCAGGCTGCACCCGTATGAGCTAGTACGAAAGTCTACAAAACAATACATGACATTGTTTTTAAGTAAATTTTAACAGTAGGTTTAGTTACTCAGTTACCCTCGACTCGACTATCCACAAATGGATTCTTTAAAGTAAGTAAGTCCAATTAAAGTACCTACTACTAATTTGTAAGCTTAAAGAAATTTACGAAGTAAACATTGATCCGGTCATGCTTGTATAAATATATCCATAACTTACAAAAGAAGTTACGATTGAACTGAACTTAATCAAGTTTATTAACGCAAAGTGTTACCATCCTTGTTCATAGCATGGTTGTCGTCAACTTAGAGAGCAAACTCCACGTAAAATAATATGCCAGAATCTCCTTTTTAAAGAGGGACTTATGTACACATGTATGTGTCTCTTCAAACTTACCCCAGCAGGTAGCTTATGGCCAGCAATAGTCATTGGTGCATCCAGAAGTCTTGCCAAGAACGGAGCCGTGGGTAAAAGTCTAAAAGCTTCATAGATCGCTGCATGAACTGAAGGCGCTGCAGCAATATCTTCAGCGCTTAACGTGCTGCATGAGGGTAGCTCGGAACGAATGGTCCTCTGCCAGTCCGGTCGCCCACTCAATAAGTACAACAAGAACACCAGACTATTTGCTAGCTGTCAACAATATAAAACCAGTGGTACTTAAGTAGGGGAAAGAATATTAGATAATAATTAGAAAAAGTCTTAATCTTCTTACCGTCTCAATCCCAGCTGTAATAAAGTCGATAACTGCTGCTTTTTTATCTCTCATGTCTAGAGCTGGGTTTTCAAGAATCTTTAGGAAAATTTCGCGCATAGCGTCATCGTTGGCTGTCCCTTGTTTCTTTAACTTGGCTTCCTCCATCAGCTCCGATACTATCCTGCCAATAATGTAATTTTATACTTGACGTATTCAAATTAAACATGTCACAGTCGATGCAAAGTGTTATTAAAAATATATTTATGCATTTAGCTACATCCTATCCTACTATCCTACTTAATATTATAAATGCGAAAGTTTGTAAGGATGGATGGATGTTTGTTACTCTTTACCGCAAAAACTACTGAACGGATTTCGATGAAACTTTACAGTAAATAGCTTATACATCAGAATAACACATAGGCTACTATTTGCCGCGATAACCGACATACACGCGGGCGGAGCCGCGGGCAACAACTGGTTACACATAAAATAATGCCAGGTTCATTACGAAAATTGATTGTGCACCTACTATTATACTATACAAATAAATAAAAATGAAGGTGTCTGTTTGTAATTTCAAATTAATAGCTTTTCACTAAATGCTCACGGAAGTAAATACGGTTATCTGAAAATCAATTTTATTATTTTTGTCTGTTTGTTACGACTAATCTATGGGACGACTAGATTGATTTTGACAGGACTGACAGGCAGACAGCTGACGATATAAGGAATAAGTTAGACTACTTTAATTTTAAGCTTGCTTCACCATTTTTTAAGACAAAGTACAAAATTTTCAAGTTTTTCTTTTATGATAAATATTTTTGGCATGAATCTTGAGTTTTATTCTATTGCATTAAGTATGCCTTGTTAAGAATTCCTTTTGGACTATGCCTATTGTTCTATTTTCATCGCTAAATATAGGAGTGTAGTAGTAAATAATAAGAAACATTGCAATAATTTCCAGTTTTTATACCGACATGATCACATGCATGACAATTATGACGAATGAACAACTTATAAAAGTGCCATGGGGAATAATCGAATATTTTATTACCGCTTTCCGTGAAAATCAGAATGGTTTCACTGTTATTATAAGGTTATGAACATAAAAAAATCGATACCTTTCTCTATATCTACCTATCCATTTGTAATGAAGTAGGTACGTGTACGCTATGGTCTAAGAACGAGCTCTTTCAATGGATATTTTGCTCACTTATATTAAGTGAACACTCAACTTACATTGTGTTGTTATTATAGTCAAGACAATACTGCGGATGAGCATATATCCTCTGAATTCATATAATCTCTACGTATTCATAACCTATTTATCTGGAATCAACAATAAATTTAATATCTTGGGTCACATAACAAAAATAAAACGTTCAAACTTGCTGTAAAAAAAATTACTTGTGCAAGGGCTTGTACCATACGTGAAACATCGACTTGCCGTCGTCGTGGAAAAAATAAGCTGTTTAAGGAGAGAGTCGCAGGGTCACTTGCGAGTGGCGACATTTCTCCACACCGCATTACATGTTACATATATTTATCTACCAATTATAATATAACGTAGCAAAGAATACCGTGGCGACAAGTTACCATTTAACTTTCAGTCTAACCTTCCGCATTAGACGAATTTAATAAAATATACTCACGTATGAATGGTTTCCTCGCTCCTAACAAACGTTCTGTAAAGAGTGGTAGGCGCGAATTTCCATAAAGGTGCTCCGTAGTAAGAGTCTCGTTGTGCCCTGAAGTGGGCCTTGACCGCAGTGGCTAACGTTGCAGCACGGCCAGACATCCAACGCTCTAGGAATCCGAGTCTCGTTCCCAGCATAAGACCGCACACCGCTATGAAATTAATAACAAGATTCTTGGTAAAGGAACCCGTTATGACTAGGTCGGTCGTATATTTTGTAACCTGATCTTACATTGTTTTATTTTAATGTTATGACTATAATTATTTTGTAGGTATTACTTTCCCACTCTTTATCACTAAGAAGAAAGTTTTCCACATTACGTACTCGTAGAAAAACTATCCGCTTGCTCGCTTACTCTTATTCGATATTGTTTTTGAAAGCTTTTCTCTTATAATTTTTGATATTTTGAAAGCTATCAATTTTGTAACACAATAGTATTCCTGACTTGCTTATTTTTTGCTATACCCACCTACAGATTTATCATTAATTATTTGCTCCTTAAATTAAAATGAATAAAGAAGTTCTGATTATAAATGTATATACTTAGTTTATTACATAATGTTATTGCGCAGCTATTTGAGTGTTATATCACACTTATTCTAGAATATTTTATAGTCATATTTAAAAATTGTATTTCTTAGTATCCATTTTTTCATTTATTATAAAAAAAAATGTAAAATCCACGTCGGGTAACTGGCACTGCCACTTAGGAAACAACCTAATAAGAGTAGTGTTCCGAACTCCAAAAAAGTGCTCTGACTTTAATGATTCCGGTATAATTTAACGGATGTATAATTTAACGATGATAAAATATCAAATAAAATGATAAAAGAAGCTTGCAAACTCTCGGGTGACACCATTTTAACAGTTTTTAAACGTTGCATTGCGGAAGGAGTATTTCCTAGTGTTTGGCGGTGCGGTAATATTCGTATAATACCAAAAAGCGGCGATGGGCCGCCGGACGGTCCTGGGTCGTATCGACCTATAACACTGTTACCATCGCTAGGAAAGCTTTTAGAACGTCTTGTAGTGCCTCGACTTCTACCGGGTGGAGTTAAATTTCATGATAGACCTCAGGGCTCGGTGCTAGGTCCATACTTGTGGAATATAGGCTTCGACGATTTTCTCTCAATACCTGTACCACCCGGATGTACCCTAAACGCGTATGCGGACGACGGTTTATTACTGGTGGAATCCGACACTAGAGCGGGGCTTGAGAGTCTGGCTAATAGATGTTTGAACTTAGTATCTCTTTGGGGCGTACGTAATCGCTTGACTTTTGCACCAAACAAAACCTTCCAGCTACTTCTGAAAGGTAACCTCAAATCACCGCCGTGTATTAAATTTCAAAATGTTAGTATAAAAAATAAAACCTCGGTTTGTTATTTGGGATTAGTTTTAGAAAGAAATTTTTCATTTATCGAACATATTAGAACAGTTAACGAAAAGTCTAAAAAAAGTTTCTTTGCTCTGACGAGGATATCAACTGCCACATGGGGTCTTTCATTTAATACATTAAAGATTATATATGGAGCTACTTATTTGGGTTCTATTTGCTATGGTGCTCCCGTGTGGGCCGATAGAGCGACTGTAGGTGCTGTCCGTCGGAAACTGTTACAAGGACAACGACTTGCATTGATCTTCTTGTGCAAAGCATATAGGACGGTTAGTACTGAGGCTTTACCGGTGTTGGCGGGTGTCCTTCCGGTCGATCTCGAGGTGCAAAGACGTGCAGCCATGTACTATTCCACATTACAAAACATGGAATGCGATTTTTT
Source organism: Spilosoma lubricipeda (assembly GCA_905220595.1). Taxonomy (NCBI): domain Eukaryota; kingdom Metazoa; phylum Arthropoda; class Insecta; order Lepidoptera; family Erebidae; genus Spilosoma; species Spilosoma lubricipeda. Next base: position 8,171,294 of record HG992295.1, read on the forward strand.
GGGCGTACGAGACCGCGATAAAATCATAAGATTGTTTCAACAGCAGTCCAATGTCTATAACGATCTAATGGATGAATGGCAACAACGATGGGACGAATCATCTAAGGGGCGCCACCTCTACCAGTTCTTTCCATCTGTTCGCGAACGGTTGTCGAGGACATGGCTCGAGGTAGATCACTGTGTCGCTCAATTTCTTACAGGCCACGGTAACTTTAAGAGCAAACTACACTCATTTAAATTAGTCGATTCACCATTGTGTCAATGCTCAACACCTGATATTAGCTGTGAACAATCGGCTCATCATGTACTCTGGGAGTGTAGTCTTTGGTACAATGAACGTAACACAATGCTAAATAGCTTACAAATGACATCTGGGGCGGTATACTATGAGGATCTTGTGTCAACTGCGGTGAATTTCCGTGCGTTTAGGCGATTCTGCCATACATACTATAGTAATCAAATATAGCTCACTTAGGACCCCTAATACTTTATCCGTGGTGCTTCCCGGTTTGAAAAAGGTGTCTGCCTATTTTGACTTCATTTTGTCTCCCGCTTTGCTAAGGAGGGAAGTGGATTTATCATTTCCAACTCCTCCTGTTTTTCTTCTGATTAACTTCGTTGCGGGTTCCAAGACAGTTAATTTTCTTCCTGGGACTTCCCGAGTGTCATAACTCGGTGTGTTCGTGGGTCACTGCTGTTGATCCTGGTGTACAGGAGTTACAGTGGTGGGAATGTGGGCGGGATTAGTCCCATACAAAAAAAAATAATTTAACGGAGAAAAATTCGCTGATTCCGAATATGTATATGTAAGAATCTTCCGAATGTCTAGATGTCGCTTAAAGCAAATAGCCTATCACCGCTCGATGTGTAATAAACAAAAGTAAAATAACATCAAATATTTCAACAATAAATTGTAATTATTTTATTTTGTCTGAGAACAAAAAATGAAAGATGTGACAGCCTAAGCGATACTCCTACCACACAGTTCTCGGTCATTAGGGCTGATAATTTCAAACCGATTTTCAAGCAAGTTTCGTAATGTACTTCTAATATTATTGTTGCATTCCTAGTGATTTGACTAAGCATAAGAGAACGTTGGCAACTATCGCTATTTTCAACTACTTATGACCCATATTCTTATCTTGACGAATGTCATTTTCTTGTGTTTACGAGTATTATCGCAAGTCTATTTAAGCCTCATCGACTTTAGCATTTGAACTCGACGACGATGCACACAAGGATGCATATTATTTAAGATCCGAAGACAACTACGAAAATAAACAACAAAGTTGTAAATTTAAATTAGATAAGATTTAATTAACAATAATGCGTTTGCACACTACATGTAATTAAGGTTTTTTTTGTACGTGATGTATAAAATTCACATTTTGACTAAGTAACTAGTACACGCATTACCGGAAAACGAGTTTCTCTGTCTATATTAGCGCCACGTAAGATGTAGCTGTCTACTTATTTTGATAGAAATATATGTCAATCTAAAGCTGCTGAATAAGTTTTTCTTATAAGATCGTTTTTTGTTTTTTCGAAAGACGGTCCCCATTTCATCTCATCCATATTTTATATATTTTTTACATTCATTTTATCACGACGAAGACTTAAAGACTTGAAGACTTATGATTTGAAGACTATAAACACTTGCCATTGGCAGAAATAGCTGATCCAAAAGATCCGGCTGGTTGCCATTTCATCAAAGAAGAAGTTTTTCTTACAGTTTTTTAAAAAATATTCAACAGTGCAACTGCATTGTTGCTTAATTTTTTATGAGAGAGAAGAAAGGTAACCTTATTCCCCACACATACACATATAGAGTCGAAAACTTTTGTCATTTTTTTTAATAAATACAAGGCGAAACGAAAAGATTTAAACATATTCACTCCGTATCCGGTGTACATGGATTTGATAACTTATCTCAAGGCAATAAGCCTTGGTAACTACCGACGACAATGTACCTACTGAGCAACTAAAAGACGTTACTATCTAAACTTATCTTAATAGTTTCTTGAGCGCTGTGAGCAACAGATTGTGCTATATTTAGTATTTTATCCGGGAAAAATTTAGATTACCACGTCTTTTACTAATATGTATAGCAATACTTTCTTTTAAGTTAGGTATTGTTTGCTGCTTGCTTGCGTTTTCTATACAAATAATTTAAATTGGAGTGTCTGTTTGTAAAATTAAAATAACCACTTTTTAATAAATGCATATGTATGTATACACAATACATGTACCAAAATATCATTTTTTTACAATTTTTGTCTGTCTGTCTGTCCGTTTGTTCTGGGTTATTTCTTGAAACGGTTGTACTGATTTTGACGGGATTTTCACTGACAGATAGCTGATGATCTAAAAGTAACTTAGGCTACTTGTTTTAGACTAACTTTGTCCCGCGGCGTTACCCGCGGTACGACAACGACCGCGGGTAAAATCGCGGGGTTCAGCTAGTTATTTCTAACATTGATAATGACGAACTTCAATAGTATAACCGTTCACGTATTTTACTCTGTTAGGACTAAGATTTCCTAAACTCTTTCCTTAGTGAGTGCTTCTAACATAAAAGCTTTAGATGCCAAAATCTCAAGTTTCTGGTCCCAGTGGTTTAGGTTCTGCGTAAATGGATCAGTTAAGATAGATGGCAAAAGATTTATGTTATAAACATCGTTTATATATGTAGGTATACTTACACTCTAGTCCCATTCTGTTAGTTAGTTGATCAAAACCCACGACAGTGCCGTCACTTCTTCTACAGTAGTCCAGAAGTACAAGAAAATCGTCACAGATGCTATTCAGTTCTGGTAAAAAGCCCTGCATAGTACTAGGGCTCGTAATTTCCCCGGTCAAGTGCTTGCGAAGATGATACCATTTTTCTCCTTGTCTGAAAAAATCATATAACATTTACACATGTCTGCCAAACTGGTAAGAATCAAATCACTTCAACGTAACAAACTATTCGACAAAAAAAAGTATACATGTATTTCTGTCAGTTGTCAAGTACCCATAACACAAGCTCTGTCTAGCACTAAGCTAAACGAGCTTGTATTATGGGTACATTACTAGGATGGCGTTGTGTGTTAGATGTCCGAATTTTTCTCATTATTTTATTTAAGAACACAATTTTATTGAAAACCACTATAAAGTATAAAATTTACAGATATAAACTATATGAAAAACTACATTTGGTATAACAATAGGCGGTCAGCGGTCTTATCTTTGGAACCGCTGATCCGATTTGAAAAATTATTTCAGTGTTAAATAGTACATTTATTGAGGAAGGCTATAGGCTAGAATCATCACCTTTTTTTACGCTAAGACCAATGGGAGCGGAGCATCAATGAAGAATGTTACAAAAACGAGGGAAAATTATCACGCTACGGGCAATAAGAGTCGCAAACGAGGTTGCGTGGCTTGTCTTCTAGTTAGTTTATAAATTTATAACATTTATCTACAGTAAACACACCAATACATATGAATACTATACATACATACAAACATGGTTAAATACATACATTTATAAATATACACAATGTCTTAAGTACACATATTGAGTACCACACACCATCAATGACCAACACTCCCCCAGAAGCCTTTTCATTATCAAGTAATAATCTGTGACTTGCTTCTTGAAAACTTGCAGAGATTTAGCTTTCCAATTGCCTCAGGCAAATTGTCCCACAGTCTAACAGCTTGCACCGAGAATGACTTATCAGCGAATTGTGTAGAATGCCTGGGCATTTTCAGATGCAGATTCTCTGACGATCTCAAGAGCCTGCAATGTGAACTGTGTAGGAACTCAAAACGTATTTATATATTCGATTTATCTACGATGCAGGGCACTAAAGCTTTAGACTAATCTAAAAGAATTAGGCTTAATTTTCTTATAGAAAATTGAAAAGAAAAGTTAGCTTGAGGACTGTAAGCGATAGGGGTAGAGGAGGTAGGGGTCTGTTAACCTGTAACTTGAACTATCTAATTTTAAAAATGGGGAAGGGCCCCCTTGTTCTGACAGACTTAGTAACATAAAGCCGTTAACGTTATAATTCTAACGTTAAAGTTATTCTAAGTTAAGATTATTTTTAAAGTTTATAATTTTATGCAAATGCCGGTCCTAAATGGCCATGTCAGCAAATAAAAATAATAATAGCATCATTTGCTTCTCAGAAAATATGTAGTCGGGTCCTAATAAAGTGTATGATGTATTTCAATTGTTATAAAACCTTGAAAACCTTGTGGCCAAAAATACGTGACCGTTTTATAAATATTACACCTACTATTTAGGCAATAACGGTCGGACTATATCCTTTTCGCGAACGAAGTGTCCTTGCATAAAGAATAACCTTGCTACCTAAGTCAAATAGAAAAATGTATAACTTTTACTTCCTACGTCTTTATTGTATTGAAGTGAACTAACACGAAAATGTTTAGAGAATTTTACCTGAGCAATAGAAAATATTTGTACGTACAAAATTGAGATATTTAGACCAGGTGCTATGTTATTTCAAGAACATAACTCCTATTTGCTTTTATACTAGTAAAAGGACGCGCGTCTTCTTAAAATCTTTGAGTGAAGTACCTATTTAATTTCTACATTTTCTTTTTTTGTTATTTTGGATTCGATATTTTAAGTATAAAAAAAAATCTACTTCCTATTTCTGAAATTTATAAGTGTTATAAAACACCCTAATGTAATTGCGCAACTATTTCATGGTATACGTGACTAGCAAGGACGGAGGTCTCAACTATGGCTATAATAGTCTCAGTGAAGACAGACAGGCCCGAGGTCAAACCGCTCGTTGTGATGAATGAATGATCGCCTAAAAGATAACCTACTCTAACTGGGTAACTATGTCAATTACTAATTAAATAATTAATTAAATTATCAGTTGACTTGATATATTTATTTAAAGATCGTTTTCAATAAACATGAGTTTACAAAGTATTGTGCTACGTGAGGTAAGGAATATGGTAATGGAGCAACAGGTGCCAATAAATCTAATTAAGGACAGTGTTGCCGATGCCACATCATCTATACTATCTATACTTATATTATAAACGCGAAAGTTTGTTAGTATGAATGAATGGATGGATGGATGAATGTTTGGGACTCTTTCACGCAAAAAGTACTAAACGGATTTGGTTGAAACTTTACAGTAATATAGCTTATACATCAGAATAACACGTGGGCTACTATTTGTCGTGATAACCGACATACACGCGAGCGGTGCCGCGGGCAACAACTAGTACGTTATATTTGTAGATCATTGATTTTATAAGTGATCGATGTTCTGGATACAGTTTTCGGGCAAAAATTTATCGGCTCTAGTTAGAGCTTCATTACTATTCATTAGTGATTAATTTGTTAATCGTAAAGTTATTACATTTTTTAATTTGTATTTTATTATAGTATAGGTATATAAGTACATTTAATTCACATAAAAATGCATATTTGTAAATATGTTTGTTGTCGTATACTGTTGTTTGTTTGTTAAGTTGTTTTGTATTGTTGATCTAAAGAAATTTAGTACGCGATGAATGGAGCTTATCATCACATCACACTAATATATAAAGGTGAAAGTTTTTGAGTGTGTATGTTTGTTACTTCTTCACGCAAAAACTGCTGGTCGGATTAGGATGAAACTTTACAGTAATATAGAAGCTTATACATCAGAATAACACATAGGCTACAATTGGCCGCGATAACCGACATACACGCGGGCTGAGCCGCGGGCAACAACTAGTTGTAAATAATTTAATGGCAACCAATAATAATTTAACATGGCAATATAAAATGACCGTTAAATTATGATTCATAAATCTCATAAATCTAACTTCAGTTATGTGTTTAAATTAATTGATGCCTGAATTGTTTTTTAATCGACTGTTCTCAAACTATGACCAAGATCAAGTTTATAAGTGAATTCATATATACAGGATTACTAATATTTCTGTAGAATTTTACTTACTCGTTTACAAGTCCTGTGGAGGCATATCGTTCAGGCTTGCTTCTTCGGTACACTTGGACAATCTCTGTGGGGGGTCGATAAGGCCTCTTCGCTGGCGTCCTAAGCACGGCTTCCAGTGCTGCCCTCTCGGCGATCGAAACTATTACAGCGCCACTCGGTGTAGTCTCCACAAATACCGGCCCATAACGCCTGAACATATCTGTGTGCAAATCTCTTATTGTAACTACAAACTAGAATTTCAGTCATACAGATAATTTACAATTAGTCATAGTTTCGATGATTCAATAAAATTAGGCAGAACGGTGTTACTTCGTGTATTTTTTGCTGGAATTTCGAATGCGAATGAATAGCGAACAATGGAAAATCGTTTCTAAGGTCATTAATATACACATAAAGATGCAAATAGCAAACCAATGTATTTTGTATTTATTTGTATTTAAAGATTTTTTTTTATAAAATAGAAAAAAATAATTACTTTCGCGTTTCAATGAAAAACAGTTACATATGTACCTATGTAGATATTCGTGCGGGTATGAACGCAACCAAATAGGTTATATTTAGCTATTATATATCTTTGAATTACCTGACCTTTTCGACACGGTTGCACAGTTTAAAACGTAGGTATAAAGTCTAAAAACAAACATGACAGCATTACCTAATCTATACAAATAAATAAAATTGGAGTGTCTCTTTGTAATATTAAAATAACCGCTTTTTACTAAATGCATATGTATGTATACATGCTACATATACCAAAAAAGTATTTTTTACAATTTTTGTCTGTCTGTCTATTTGTTCAGGCTAATCTCGGGAACGGCTGGACCGATTTTGACGGGACTTCACTGATAGGTAGCTGATGATATAAGGAGTAACTAGGCTATCCGCGGCATCATCCGCGGTACGACAACACCGCGGGACTCAGCTAGTAAATCTATATAATATAAAAATGAATCGCCGAAATCTATGTAGGTACGCGCATAACTTCCGATCGACTGCACCAAATTAAATATTTTTTTCTTTTATGAGTTCGTTATTGCTAGGAAAAGGTTTGTGTAGGTACGAGAAAAATTAAAAGATAACGGGACTTTTTTTCCGCAACTGTACACTGTCTGTGGGAAGTTGTGACAGATATCTAAATATGGCGGTACGAAGTTCGTCGAGTCAGCTACTAATATAATATTTTTAAAAGCAAGTGAACAAATTATTGAAGTAAACAGGTCATTTATATTTAGAACAACATTGTTTATCTCGTGTTGTGTCATATTCTCGAAATCTGCATAAACGTTGACCTGGCCATAAATCTTCAAATGCTCCAAATAAAGTTACTCAATTAACTTATCATATTTATCCTAGAAATGTAATTAGGTAGGTATACATTCTAGAAATAAATTATGTTCAAGATTGAAGATTGTTCAAGGAGAACTTGAAACAAATCATTTTTTATTTTACTTGCGGTCGCCACCTCACGACCCACGGGCCATCACCCCATAGGGTTTGCGGCGTGTTGGTGGACTAAAACCACACGGTGTACTACGCTGCATCTGAGATAGGAGGGATACGGATCCCTTCCAGCGCCTGCCCGCACTGACGCGGGCACCTTCTACGTGTTAAATCTTGAAGTAAACTCTATGGGAAACCGTCTTGCACATGTGGAATAGTAGGCTAAATTTTTTTTCTAATGAGATGCCTGTGTTCGTTTGAAAATAAATTGGCAGTCATAAGGACTGCCGTTAAAAGTGAATAAAAATAACTTGGAATGTTATTTGTAAAATTAATGTGTAAAATTAGAAATTTCATAATGTTTAAATTAAAATTATTAACATCAAACATTAGCAAGTCGGTGACGCGAACCCATAAGATTTTTTTTCATACCAAAAAGTGCTCAACGCGACCAAAGAAGTTTTGTAGCGTCAGCATGTCGGTGACGTGGTGACGCGAACTCGTAAGATTTTCTCCTTTCAAAAGATGCTCAGCGCGGCTACAGAAGTTTTTACTTCAAAATGAGTCGTTCGAATTTGTCCATAACAGGCAAATATATCATTAATTGTGAAATTCATAAATTGGAATAATTTCAATCGAATTGAGGAGGTTTTCAATAAGTTCGTTAAAAAAACTAGCAAAATCAGCCGATTTTTTTTGTCTGTTAAATGTTAATTGTCCTTCATAATAAACACTTCATAAAATGTAGGTTTACCTTCATACGCTTCATGAAGCTTATTCATCTTATATCTACTCCAGAACAGCCATCTGGTGCCCAGGAATGGTAGAGGTAGAGGTCCGGGTAATCTAGTAGACTGTTTGTTTTCTGCCGTCCGTGCCATGAGCGCTGTCGCAATTAAGACAACTAGGATGACAGCTAATACCAGGGTCGGCACACATGACCAGTCCACAAGCGGTGGCGGCGTGCTCTGAAACAGAAAATAACCATAAATTTTATTGAAGTAAAACCCCTTATGGCTGCTTGACTTGGGGAGTAAGCTGGTTAAAGCGTGAAGAGAGTGTTACGAAAAGTGTGATTGGGCGAGGCGAACGACTTTAAGAGGGAGATATAAGTTAGTGAAGATAGAAAGAGAGAGACTTATGTTTCGTATATTACTGTAGGGACAAGAAAGAGAGGCGAGGACACCTTTTCTTTCTCTTTTCCTCTCATATCCAGTTACGTTTCATTTGTCTAAGACACAGTGCAGGCCAACTCCTTAAAGATTTACTTCGGTCGTGTGGTCTAAAGCACACTCGTTTTTTTTTTAACACAGCAACAATTGTTTTGGTAACCTCAGTTATGTAAATAGAAAGACTATCTAATGAGTTAATGAGTATATCCCAGACTTTCTAGAATAAACAGTTCTTAAGAGATTCTCTGCCTTATGTATATGTCAGGTCAGGTGATAACCCTAGGATATCTGGAGAGCTACGCTAATAAGTGACAAAAATGCACAATAAAATGACTTAGTTAATGGCTAAAAAGGACATTGCCCTCTCACTTTTATTTGTTAATATTTTTATGTAAGAATGTTTGTTGAAGTTTAAGTTTTGGCTTTATGAATGTTGTTTGGTATCGCGGTCGTCGACCTCGGCGCGGCGGTGCGAGCTCACCGTCGATGCCACAACACTTGACGTAGTGTTCTTGAGCTTGACATTGGCTTTACGTAACTGTCTCTCGTTACGTAACGATGCAACTGCGGGCACCAGACACACCACAGGCGTCAATGTCCTACCATCCTTTAACTGCATTCAGTGACAATTTGATCTGTGCGAAATTATGTATCTCCCAAGTATCGCATCAACTAGTAGCTGGAATGAGTTTCTATTACCGTTTTCAGAATCCTAAAATTCTTAAATAGATCATTACTTCATTACTCTCCTTAAATTAGTGCTGTCTACTACATTTCATGGTAACACACATTCTCAGATTACAGTTTTTTTTTTTTTGTAATCTGATCATACATTGATGAATATCGTATTATGGTTTATGGTTTAAGATCTTTATTTCTCACTAAGAATTAAAATAAATTCACTTACATGAGAAAAACACTTAACTAATAACAAAACACAAAAAAGGAACGCACAGAAAAACATAATTTGTTACATTTATACAAAGTAATTTATCAAACTATTACAAATACATATATGAGGGTATAAAGAATTATACATTTTTGAAACACTTTAGAAACACCCGCCGGTAACGAAAGTGCGAGCCAGCGCGTAAACAAAAGATATCCTGCATCTAGATGTGGCATAGACGGCCGTTCTGCTATGTTATTAACGTTGTTATGAATTTTATTAATATTGATTTAGAAATACTTTATAAGATTTTTTTTTAAATTTATTTAGAAACATTGTTAGCTTTTCTTTAAGTATTCGGTATTGAACTACGTGCATTATTTACATAATATAGAAACAATTCGGTAGGTATATTTGTATAAGTAAGCAAAAACTTGTGTTCTGCAGTTTAATTTCACATTCTTGTTGAAAATCATTCTTATCTGGTGTAAGTATGTATTATTGCGGTAATTAATGTAAGGTTTGTTCAGTCCATGGCTAACTAAGATAAATTAAATAATCAAACAATACCAATTGAGCGACGAGAATAAACGAGATAGCTACAAGTATAGATATTTACAATTCGAGCGAGTTTCTGAGGTAAAACCATTGTTTTTTTTAAAAATAAATCACATAATCCCTAATGAAGATACCAAAGGCAAGACCTAACCTAACATAACATACTAGAAGTTTAGCACGTATATTATACTAGCTGAACCCCGCGGTGATACCCGCGGTTATTGTTGTACCGCGAGTAACGCCGCGGGACAAAGTTAGTCTAAAAAAAGTAGCCTAAGTTACTCCCCGGGTCATCAGTAACCTACCAGTGAAAGTCCCGTCAAAATCCGTCCAGCCGTTCCAGAGATTACCCGGAACAAATAGACAGACAGACAGACAGACAGACAGACAAAAATTTTTTTAACTACATTTTTGGTATATGTATCGTGTATACATACATATGCATTAAGTAAAAAGCGGTTATTTTAATATTACAAACAGACACTCCAATTTTATTTATTTGTATAGATGTATAGATAGATATAAGACTTGGTAATTGGTAATCGTCTCTGTAATTGGACGTTGTGGGGAAGTTTTTCATGGTGCGCTCTGCCTAGTGCAATATAAACACTTGGTCTACAAGCCTGGCCCACATACAAGAAAATACTTAGAAATTTATATCAATTCAAGGTAGTAGAGCTACGCTGATTTCAGCACGAACGGGCCAGCTCGGCCGGGGCGGTACTACCCTCGCACAGAAAATCAACGTAAAATGACAGCGATTATGCTGTCGGGTTTCGTTGGTGAGTACGAGACCGGAGGCCCGATGATGCAGAAGCATCACTAGCCCGCCATGGTGTGGGTCACCATGCTGCATTGTTGCATTGTGTGCATTCGCAGTATGGTGACCACCACTCTTGGATTCTGCTTATGCTTTCCATCAGGTAGAGTAGAGTCGTTTTGGCTGGGACAAACATAAAAAAAAAACACTGGTTTCTTGCTTCGTTGCTTGATGATTTTCAACTGTTTTAAAATGTGTCACTAGACTGGTTTAATACGTAAACATTAATCTGATAATGGTGGTGATTCGGTTGTTGTCATAAATAAAATAAAATTTACAAAAAATTGTTGTTAAATTATATACTTTAATCTCATCTGTTTAAGTACATTTTTCGCTATCTCACATCTCAGATTTCACCAACTAAAATCTAGTTGCTATTAGCAATTAGCTGTTTATTAGTAAAATAACTAAACTAAACTTTGAATATAAAAATTGTGAGGAGGTAGTAATTACGTAAGTAATTTAGTCGGAAAGTATTAAGACGACGTCTAAGTTTAGTGCGACCTGTCAAGTTTTACGTCACACGTTTTAAACGTTCAACACAAAAACAGCAAAAGAAAAATTATGGCCTAAGTTGAGTATGTTAACTCATTTTGGTTATGCCAATGTAAATTTTACTTTTTCAAGTAATAAACAAGCGTGTCTCTGATTAACGTTTATTTGATACTGAATGACAACGACAGAATCTCTACCATTGAATCGTTTTATAACTGCTTTACACAGGTGTATTATTATTTGGTCAAGTCATTAGAATCTTAGGCAGGATAGGACCAGGCCAAAAAACTTATGCGTAAACTTTAGCGTCCTGGAACCAGAAACGAAATTAATCCGATAAAAAAGTGGAGAAATTTGAATTACAATAAATCCGCTTACCTCCTCAGCAAAGTGAAACTAAATTTAGAAAAATAGGCATACCTACACTTTTTAAAACAGTAAATCAATACGGACGTCAAATAGAATACGGTCCTAAGTAAGCTATTTCATATATTTGATTTCTTTATTACGCATGGCAGATATAGGTACCTACCGCCAAAACGCACGGGAATGTAGGTACCTGTAATAAAACCTCGATGACAACAATGGAAAATAGCTTTATGGTTGATGAACTTAATTTCCGAAATTAAGATAAACCCGAGCCGGGTACATAATTATCTGTTACAATAGCGGTAACAGGAAGAGTAAAAATTATGAAAAAGTTTCTCTCCATTATGATAAACAGCGACAAGATGACGTTATAATGCTCACAAAAAAGACACATACCAAAAAATAATATACACAAACAAATGATATAAGAGAAAGAATCAGATAAATTTTCTAATTCAGTGCTTTTACACACAAGACAGAATGTAAGACTGCTAACAGAATGGACGACCTTGCATCGCAGGTTTGGCAATAATTCATTTAATCATAATTTATTAGATTCTTCATTAATTTTTTCCTTATCCAAGAACAATTTGACTTGTTGTAGGTCTTCAATCAGAAGGACAAACGTAGATAAGCATATGGCCAAATCGACCCTGACCTTGGTACAAGTAGGTAGGTATAGGGCCTAATAATTCTCACTTACGTATTTGGATGTTGTGCCTGCGTTTGTACGGTTTGTACACATAATTATATACTTTATGGGGTATAAAGTATATAATTATGTGTACAAACGCACATTCGGTACATTTTTTTGTTGTAAGTAACTTCGTCGCTTCATTTCTAAAACTAAAAACGAACTACAAATAAACAGACTACAAGGTAATAGTTTTAATTGAATTACTGGAGCATATACTAAAACCATTTGAATTACAAATGAGTTTTTTAATGAATAATACCTATCAGTCTACTCAGGTGCAAACTGACTGGAATGAACTTAATATAAGTTGAAGGACAGTTCAGTTTAAACAAAGGGGAGCCAACACCAACACTTCTATTGGTTACGAGTAATAAGGAGACCCAGATAAGATAAGTAAGCCATCAAACAAATAAATATTGTGACCTCTGTTACTTTTATCACTGGCATCTCTTGCTATCTCTCTCTTCGCTGTTCTACGACCAATAGCTTCTCAAGGACGAGCTACTTCATCACTGCATGAATAGAACAAATGTAACTGAATACGCATAAAATTCTATCTAAAGTTAACGTCTGTATCTTAACAAGAAGAAATTATTCTTTAAGTCTGTCTAGTAAGTAGATAAATAGATAGGCTCTCGTTGTTGCACACCATAAGTAAATACGTTATGTGGCTTTACAAAAACCTGTAGTAAAGTAAACATGACACTTTTTAAAATGTTTTAGCTGCCAAAATGACTCTGCTCTAGCTGATGAAATGCATGAGCAGAATATAAGAGTGAGACTATACTGGTAATGCAAATTGTGTGTTGGTACTTACTTAAAACAAGAATCTCTTAATTATAACTGGTTCAATGAAGTAGTTATTAATAGCTTGTTCATAATTACAGATTTTTTTTTCCACGTCTTGTGTGAAGGTTTTATTCAAAATACAACTATGAGTTTATGTCCTTGAACTTAATGGAGCTCACATAGTTGTACTAAGGTGAAACACACACGTGGAATTGAAATATAAACTAAAGATTAGAAAAAAGTAATAGTCAAACAGCGATCGTGTCTCTACTTAAAGAAAGGTAACGAACCAGCCAACGCCTTCCACTCGTCTACGTAAATTATAAGTATACATAATATCTAGTTGACCCACGCAACCTCGTTTATCACCTATTAAGCCCGTAGCGTAACAATTTTCCCCCGTTTTTGTAACATTCTTTATTGGTGCTCCGCTCTTATTGGTCTTAGCGTTATGATACATAGCCAATAGCCTGCCTTGATAAATGAGCTATCAAGACAATTTCAAATCGGACCAGTAGTTTCGGAAATTGGCGCGTTCAAGCAAACAAACTCTTCAGTTTTATATATTAGCATAGATACTAAATATATTGTCCGTATCGTAACGAATTTGGAAACGAAATGTCACCAGCTTACTTATGCCATTGGTGTCGCAACAAACGACTAAGGGAGCAAAACTACGCAGTATTTAATCATATCGAGTCCTCCACAGATCAGGGAGACTGAGGCCGGCCGTCGAGGTGGTTTTTAGTAGTAATACAACATATCCCTGGCGTCTCCGTGGAGTTGGAGATCGTAAGCCTTTTCCACACTATCACCAATATCGTACCTACACGGGCTACACGTGGTTTATATAAACCCTTGGAGGTAATAAATTACGAGGAATTAACTACTTTTTATATTTAGAAAATAGGTAATGTAACTATAAAAACGAAAATTGATTTATATGGAAATTCTGAAACGTAGTGTTTTTTTCTAGAACATCCTAAACATTATTATACAATCATTCCCAAATATATGAGGTTATCTTCAAGCTCACATTGTCTTTATAGCCATGTTATCATTTGTTTCTATTTCAACAAAGTTACTTGGGTCAAAAACCTCGTAAAATTCGACTCTTAGCCTTCGTGCTCTGTACAATCTTTCTATGTGTATCTACATATGTTTCAGTCTGGACGATTTTGTTTTTTTCTCAAATAACTGAATTACCTACTAGCTTATTAATGGAATTTCACTTCCATTTGCTTTTCTCTTTATTTAAATCCTCCGAAGATGGAATAGAACGAACTCATGTATTTCAACTTGAAATGCTTATCAAATTTCTCTCTATGAACTTAAGCAAAGCTCTGGACCGACTTACCAGTAAAAACGTATGGATATAATAGCGTACTTAAATATGCTGGATTTTTTCTTCTACTTTCTGGAGGTACCTCAACAGACTTCTGTTAAAAAACTACTGTGCCGTAAAGGCGTTTCTCCTAAACTGCGTTGCCATGACTGGGGACATGACACCACAACAAAAGAATCATGGTGAACAAAAGTAGCTAAGATCTTTAGTTTTAAAATAAAAATATACTATTCACTTTAGTACTTTTTTTTGTTGACGTGGTGGAAAATTGCTTCGGATCTCCGGCTCCTCGGGGACTGAGGAGCCAGGTATGTGGTGATTCCACTAAAAACCACTCCGGCGGTCCGGAGGAGGACCCGGACCATGTTATTTCAGGTCTCCTCCAGGAACGACGCCGTCTATAGAGACTCTTTTCTGTCGGCCCAACCATTACATGTTGCGGATTGAACGCAATTTTGCAAACGAGCCGTCCCCGCTGACCGCATCAATCAATTAGCTAGCACAGGTCCCCATTCTCTGGCAGCTTGCGCTCCTATCGGTGGCTGGTGTCGCCGGCTACTTCGGCCCTCTCCCGATCCCGTTCAACGGTCTCTATCTAGGACTTCGCGTTTAGGCGCCCACGCGGGGCAGTCCTCCAGCATAAGCTGGGCGGAGTCCAAGTCAGCTGCGCAGTGGGGGCATTGTGCAGTCTCATCGCGTCCAATCTTATTCAGATACTCACCGAAACAACCATGCCCGGTGAGTATCTGAGGCAGTCGGTAGGTGACACGACCTTCTCCCCTTCCTGCTTCAACGTTATGCAGAAGGCACCAACAGCGAGTTGACGTGCATTTAGCGGCTGTTCCAGCCGTGCGCGCCACTGTGCCAGCGTCTATCGGTGAATGTTCCGCCACATTTCAGGCTCGTCCTGCTCTTCCCCGCTCCCACCCTGGGGAATGGAACGAATCAACGATCCGAATGACCGCTACCCGCTGCGCTTGATTGAGCGTGGCTCGGCAGCGGGAGGAGGCCGATATAGGGCCATGGATCCTATCATCCTACCGTAGAGGCGGCGACTCACGTTGGGGCCTAGTAGTCAACGACAACACTTCAATTCATACCAACTACTTTAAGTTTCCACCTTTTTACAAAAAATATCGATAAAATTATACATTTAACTTCAAATGATTTGTCATACTGTTTACGATATCATAATTTCGTCACAGTTTGCATTTTTTATTGTTTAATGAAACTTTATACTTTATATTGACAGACAAACACTTGACATTGGATAAGAAACTTATTTCTAGCCGATGCCCTCGCTGTGTACTTACTCCAATGACAAAATAATAAAATTGGATCTACCTTGTTCATAATATTTATTACAATTTCTTGGCGCCGTTATACAGATAGGTTTGCCATATAAGTGAAAATTAATAACTTACTAACATTAACATTGACTTAACAATGAAAACTACTGGTCGGCCAGTGGTCGTGGCTATTTGTATCATTGTTTTTTTTAAATAAAAACTTTCTTAGCGGCGTTGTGCACTTTTTGCGATGGGTAAAAATGTTAAACTCGTGCCAGGATACGTGACCTGATCGAATATTCGTAAGACGGAGCCGTGGCGTAGAAGAGGAAGTAATATCCTCCTCTCTTTCTACTGCGCGGCGAAAATGTATGCATGCTCCTGCTGTTTCATAAATATTTCATTTGTACAGACATAAATTATAGTAATTTTAAGTACCTTAAGTTTAATTACGTGAAATGGTTACGATAATTTTATGCTATATAAAAATTATAGTACTTTTACAATGATAATTATTAAAGCAATTCGTGCGAAATTATTCCCTAACCATTCCAAAGTATCAAAAATGCGCAAAGTTAATGTTCAAGTGTTTACTTCTGCCGCACTCTCGGAGAGCAACCCGTTGTTTTTTTTTTGCTTTCTGATCTTCCTCCCTTCGCATAATTTTGGTAAAAAGGGGTACAAAGGTTTTGCTTTGCCTAGTTAGATAGGTTTTCTTTGAAGTAAAAACTTCTTTAGCCGCGTTGAGCACTTTTTGGTAGGTGAAAATCTCACGAGTTCGCGTCACTGCGTCACAGACATGCTGACGTCATTAGACTTATTTAGCTGCGTTAAGCATTTTTTGGTAGGGGAAAATCTTATGAGTTCGCGTCACCGATATGATGATTTAATTTATACATTATGAAATGCCTAATTTTACACAATAATTTTACAAGTAACTAAGTTGTAAGTTTTTACTTCTATCGGCGGTCCTTATGACTGCTAATTTTATTTTTTACTGATATAGCTTCAGGAAACTAGTATTTTTAAGTAAGATTTTACTAAGACATACTTTGTTGTAATAAGACACATATTTTTATTTTGGACTCAGCAATTTTTCTATTCGTGGAGGCATTACTACGTAAGAACAATCAATTTTACCTATATTTTATTACCCGACTACGGCAAAGCCAAAGGAGGGTTATGATTTTGACAGGCTATGTATGTATGTATGTTTGTATGTATGTATGTATGTATGTTCATTTGTTCCCTCTTAGCTCCTTAACTACTCATTAGAACTGGACAAACGAGGTGTCGCGTCATGATCGTCTGCTGGTTATAGGCTATATGAAATGTCACTGAATCTAATGTGACTACGGCTTTTGAAACTTGTTTCATGCTTTTTCAACGTCGTTTTTTGTCGTAGTTGGGTTTTAGTTTTTACTTTTTTTTATTTCGTAGTACCTACGCTAGTATTATATTCTGTTTTAGAAATCTGAGAACATACGAATTACTGACATACTGTTCTACTGTTATGTATAGGTTGTAGGTATGTATTTTTAATATGTGGTCATAGGAATGAAAGTGATTTGCTGATACACAGCGCTATATTCTTGAAGGTACCTATAGATCTGAAAATATTTTTCAAGTTTGTGTATCTAATCTTTACTAATATATAAAGCTGAAGAGTTTGTTTGTTTGTTTGTTTGAACACGCTAATCTCAGGAACCGCTGGTCTGATTTGAAAAATTCTTTCGGTGTTGGATAGTCCATTTATCGAGGTAGGCTATAGGGTATATATCATCACGCTACTACTAATAGGAGCGGAGCAACAATGAAGAATGTTTCAAAAACAGGGGAAATTTTCACGCTACGGGCAATATAAGGAGCAAACGAGGTTGCGTGGGTCAGCTAGTGAAATACATGACTGACATATGACATTAAAAACAAACACACACATAAAACATATTTTTGTATGTGTCATGTCAATATCCTTTAATTTGACTGCCTTTAATAGTCCACTCTTGGGCATAGGTCTCTCAAGGAGCTACTCCACCAGACAGGCCAGGCTACCACGTTAGCCAGACAGGTTTGAATAAGGTTTGTTTCAGGGTTTCCTTCTTCTTTCAATGAAATTGTTCTGCGTAGTTTTTTTTATGAATTAGCTGACAAAATGACTTTGCCCTCCCTGATGGAGAGCATGAGGAGAATCCAAGAGTGAGTTTGTCCCTTAGTCGACTCTTACGATACCCATGAGTTGAGTAGAGATGATAACATTTTGTATTTTTAATCAGTCACCACATGGATTAAGAATGTATGTATGACATTGATTTTCAGGGTTCCGATCTAAAAAGTAGAGGTACCCGTCTCTACGTACGTTTTTCTCATAAACGCATGGAAGAATTAACTGGATGAACATCAAACACTTTTACAAAAATGTCTCTGGTTCTGAATAAAGCTCTAAGCCCTTTTAGACAACGAAACCAAAGGATTCTGAGATTTTGTCTTAAATTTTAACCTTTCAAAAATCATGTTTGATAGAGGTTATCTTCAAATCGTTAATTATTCAAGAAAAAAAAATTTTTTTACTATAAGAAACAGATGAAAATTCATTCATAATATCCTTCTACAAAACCAATTATGTACGGAACCATTTTTTTTACTGTCAGACTAATTAATTGATTTACTTTTTAATTGAAAAAAAAACAATAATTAAGTAATAAATACTAAATTTACTCCTATTTTTTTATCATGTGAAATATCGTATGTCTCTACCTTTCTATTTTAAATTCTAGCAATCTAGCTCTAATGTACACACATTAGTGCTAGGTTGCAGTCGATTTATGCTTTAAATACATTGTCTGAAGAACTCTTTTGATGTTAGAACTTAAAGAACTATGGGAAGAAAAGCACCCTAAAAAATAACCACTAAAACTATGTAAAGATGACGTAAAGAAACGCGCTAGCTCAAAGAAACAGCACAACACAGAGAGCTTCAAAGAAATGCAATGATCGAAATAGCTAACCAAAATAACTTCCAGTAATAACCTTCGGAGGCGGTTCTATGTTCTACGTTCCACTGTACTCTTTTTATTTTTTTATGTATGTTCACCGATTACTCCGTCAATTGTTTACCAATTTTGAACATTAATTTTGTATTCGAAAAGGTCTTTTGTCTTATTCTTTCAAATTATTTAGGTAAGCTGATGATGGAAGATATAACTCCTCAACAGTTAGGAGTTGGATGATAATTCTTTTAATTTCATATGTCTATATAGACCTTTAGTTGTATACTTTCAAGTTATTTAGGTGAGCTGATGATAGAACGTTAAACTTTTCAACAGTTAGGGATGAGAGGATGATTTTTATATTACACGTACGTATATACCTTAATTTGATTCTTTCAGTTATTCATATGGGCTGATGATAGAGAATAAAACGATTGGGAGCCAGAGGCTGATTCTTTAAATACCATATAGAAATAAGGCATTCGTTGTATTCTTTCAAGTTATGTAGGTGACAGGTAAGGTTAGGAAATAGATGATACGTTTCGATCCCGCATTTTTTAAAATTAGTAGCCTAAAACTTTGTCTTCAGCCTTATCGTCAAAAACTCATAACGTCCCACTGCTGAACTCGGGTCTCCTTTCAAGAGAGGTTAAGACCATACGTCCCCACGCTGGCCGAGTGCGGGTTGGGGACTGGCAAGACTACGTTGTGGATACGTAATCTTGCTGTTGGATGTTTTTAAGCCGCCCAAAGGCCTCAAACTAAGTTTCACGACTGTTATCCTACGACAACAACCGGGACCGACTGCTTAACGTGACCTCCGAATCACGGAGACGCTCATGGTATAATGCTACCAGCGGTCTCCCACCCAGGTCCTGACCGCGCCATCGTTGCTTACCCTCGGTGAATATTCCTAATCACCGAGTGCAACGGCTCCGCCGTACTACTACACAACTATTGCAAAACTATTTTCGAGAGACAACTAGGTACAATCGCTTCAGATTTTTTCATGCACGATGATCGACTCAAGTTACAAAGTTTTGATTAAACTAAAATGGATCGCTCTAATGAACTAATAATCTATTGATTTTTTTAGATGTGATATTTCAACTACACTACTTTGTGGTCGTCTTGTGTTACTCCACATTTATAATTTGTTCAAAGCAAAAATATTTTCGATACGTTATAGTGTTGTTTACTGGTTTCAAACATTGATAGTCGCTTAGATTTTTGTAATTGTTCGTTCCTATTCTTTTTGGCTTGGCAGTTGGTACCGACTTCAAACAGATTTACCTAAAATCTGTTTGAAGTACCTAGCACACATTATAATACTACTATTTAAATGTATAAAGAATTAGGTCTAGACAAGCACATGATTTATGAAGAGCCAGTTTATTTTACGCTTTTTATTGTTTTTTGGCAGGGAGTTTACGTTGTTGTGTTGTCGATGTTTTTTGGAAGTCGTTTTTTTATAAAAAGTTTTATTTTCAGTTTTTAGTGCCAAAAAATCGTAGGTGAGTAGTAAGTTGAACTATTTCATACAATTTCTGCTGATGCAAATAACTTAAGTGGTTTAAAGACGTATTAAAACTGAGCATAGCTCCAAAATTATATTGAAATGGTATTAAAAGAAAGAAAGAAAAAACGTTTATTCTGACATTCATAGGACACATATTGCTGCAGTCAAAATAACTGTAGCGCTGGTATTACGATAGGGCCAACGAGGTGTATATTCATGTATAGTGTGTTAAATTAAATGTTATATATAAAAATCAATTCCTGTTCGTTTGTCTCGCTAAAACTCGAGAGCGGCTGGACCGATTGAGCTGATTTTAGATTTGAAATATTTGTCGTAGTCCAGGGAACGTTTAAACGGTGAAAAATAAAAATAACTTGAAAATCCAAATGTCACGTGTACGAAGTAGCGGGTACAGCTAGTAATAAATAATAACAAATATTTCGGAAATCCAACACATAACGCCATCTAATCCCAAGCCAAGCAAAGCCTGTGTTATGGGTACCAGACAACTGCTATAAATACATTTGCACTTTTTTTTGTAAATACATCCATATTATACATAGGAAACACCCTAACTCCGAAACAAATTTGATATACATACATATACATAAATAGTAAAAATATAATATTTTATGAGAATTAAATAATGTCAGCTAATGTTACACGTTCCCACTTGCGGCTCAGCAACAGACCAAATACTTTGAAACACGAGTATAATCTGTGCGAGCCGAGCACCGCGTAAACATGGAAAACTCTGCCTGCCATGAAAACCTAAAGCTGAGCATAGTCTCCAAAATTATGTTGAGATGCAACATTTCTGTTACTTAAAGCAAAATACATTAAGGGGTTAGTTCTTTCTTTTTCTTGGAAATGGCAAACTGTGCCGTAAGCATAGCGCCTGTGTCAACAGCCTATCAGAAGGCTACGGGGATGTTAAACGGAGAATACAAGTACTGCTAATCTCTAGTTGGGGCTTTATATAACGTCTAATCAACCTTCACGGTGACTGCCTTCGGTTTTCGATCATCAACGCTAAACTCGCTCACCATGACTATATAGTCAATGTGAAACATTTTCACGTCAGGCCGCCCTTTGCACATTATCACACTAATATTAAAAAGGCGAAAGTTTGTGAGTGTGTATGTTTGTTACTTCTTAAAGCAAAAACTACTAGATGGATTCGATGAAACTTTACAGTTACAGTAATATATTAAGGCGAAAGTTTGAGTGTTTTTTTTTCTTTATAATCAAGCTACCAAAATGACTCCACTCTGCCTGATGGAAAGCATAAGTAGAATCCAAAAGTGGTGGTCACTATCCTCAATGCGAACGTGGACAGAGCAGCATAGTGACCCACACTATGGCGGCCTAAGAAGATGCTTTTTCACGCCCCGCTTAAAGGACCCAGGATCATAACGGGATGGGAACACGTGAGGTGGTAGTGAGTTCCACGTTTTAATCGCTCGGCACAAGAAGGAAGAACCGAAACGTTGCGTTCGAAAGCGTATGTCTTCTACTCTAAAAGGGTGACTGCGAAGGCCAGCACGTGTTGTCCTGTACAGGAATGGAGAAGAGGAGACCAGTTGGAAGAACTCTTCAGAATAATCCCCATTATACAGGTGATAGAGGACTGCCATAGAGGCGAGGCCAGCTGCAGAGGTTCAAGGAACTCGGTGGCTTCGGACCAACGATGATGCGGACTACTCGCCGCTGCAACCGATCGAGAGCGTCAAACAGATACTGTGCGGCACCACCGCATAGATGAGAACAGTACTCCACGCACTAGCTAACTAAAAGGTCTTGTAAAGAGACACAGACAGACAGAGAGAGACAAAGAGAGGCGAGAAGAACCGTCTCACCCTATGTACTTGCACCCGTATACTTAACACCTAACTTTCGCGAGGTCGACTTAGGCTTTAGGCCTGCTTATAGTTGACGCCATCACAATCTCATTAGAGATTTTCCGTGCATAATGACGCTTTCGATGTACTCACGCATGTTGAGGTCATGGCAGACATGCATACCCAGGATACCGAACTTATCTTGTAGGGGCAGTTGAGTGTTCCGAAAAGTGGGGATGGGAAGGAAGGGAAACTTTTTTGGTGAAGTGTGTATGTTTGTTACTTCTTCACGCAAAAACTACTGGATAGATTTGGATGAAACTTTACAGTAAGTAAGCTTATACATCAGAATAACACATAGGCTACTATTTGCCGCGATAACCAACATACATACGGTGCGAGACCGGAGGCCCAATGATGCAGAAGCATCACTAGGCCGCCACGATGTAAGTCACTATGCTGCATTGTTGTATTGTCTGCATTCGAAATGAGTATGGGTACCACCACTCTTGAATTCTGCTTATGCTTTCCATCAGGCAGAGTAGTCATTTTGGCAGGGCCATACATAAAAAAATATTCGAAAAAAGCTTTAATAAAATAAAATTAAAATAAACAGATATTTATTTAAAGTAGAGAGACTGTATGAAAAAAGACTAGATGCAAATATATTTACCTTTCGCATTTGTCGTCGACAGTCGACTTGGTTCAGTTTCGTACTTAATATTCTCAAGGTAAATAAGTTATTTTTACCTATTAGACAATTTATTACTTAATTAAGCGTGATGTAGGTAATGAGGAAGTTCAGTGCACGATATTTTTGTCCTACCGAAATACCGTAATAGTGCAATACAAGTACATAATATAGAGACGTATGTTCAGGCAATGTTCGAAATACTGTTAACTCAACTTTAAGTTTTGGAGGAAAATATATCATATGCACTTCACGCTATAACTGGTACAGTCAGTAAAAATGGGCGCAAAATATACACAACAGAATAACTCTTGTACCTAGCTCTACTTTTCTTTGCTGTTGGTCACTTACCACTTAAACATTATTTTGTAATACCTCTATACCAAGGCAATTATCAAGAGGTAAAGTTTGTATGTTTGTAGGAGGTAATCTATGGACATACTGAGCAGTTTTTGAACATATTTTTACCAATTATTATATATTATTAGTATATTTATTATTATTATTATATAATATTAACTGAATGTTTTGTTCAAACATAATAAAATATGGCCTATCTCACTCCTGAATAGTATTGCTTTCTGTTAGTGAAAGAGTTTTTCGGATTGGATCAAAACTTCCGAAGTTTATCTTCTACAACCATACAAACAAAGTTAGAACCTCTTTATAGATTACGCGGGCAGAACCGTAAGCAAAAACTAGTTAAATATAAACAAAAACAAACACTAAATTACAGCGATAACTTGTTATAATAAACAGTTATGTAACGCAAATCTTTGCACGACATGCGATTCACAATCGTCATCAATGAAGTAATAGCTGTTATAAGGTCAATGCATTATGAGTGATAGGCACACTCACTGACCGAAGATAATACGATGCGTAGAAAAAAAGTTCTCCTTAAACCAAGCGAATATTATACTTTTTAAGTGTTTTCTTATTAAACGGTTTTATTTAGCTTGACATGATTGTTGTGGGTCAAATCTTGTAATTGAAATTTGACCCCCTTCCTTCTGACAGATTGATCTGAAATTTGGTACACACCCTCAGTTCTGGTGACAATACAATTAAATGAATTCTGTTTCGTTGTAAATCCAAGATGGGCGCCGCTACAAAATGGAGGTTGACACATTTTGTCAAAGACTACCACTATATGGGTATCAAATGAAAGGGCTTGAATAGTAGAACACAGATGAGAAGTACTATGTAATGAAATTAAAAACTAAAAACTTAAAAAATATGTAAAAAAAATGCAGAATCCAAGAGTGGTGGTCACCATACTGCGAATGCAGATAATGCAACAATGCAGCATGGTGGGCTAGTGATGCTTCTGTATCATTGGGCCTCCAGTCTCGCACAAACCAACGAAACACGACAGTATGATCGCTGTCATTTTACGTTGATTTTCTGTGCGAGGGTAGTACCGCCCCGGTCGAGCCGGCCCAACTAGTCTAGTCATCTCAGTTTACGCTACGCCCAACGATTTCATACCGAATATTTATTACCAAATTATTTTTTAGCTTTTAGTACATCATTTTCAAGTTTAAGTTATTATTTTTTTACATATTTTTTTATTTTACAAGTCTTTACTTAGTTTCACCTATCCCGATGTTTGTCTGTAATTAAATATTGCTACTTAAATTTGATCCACTTCCCGATTTCCAAAATGTACCTTTAGTTCTGATGACGATGCAGTTGTATAAAAATCGGTATTATTATTAATCAAAAATGGCCGCCGTTATAGAATGGTGGTATACATATTTCTGAACAACCCACCCAATAAATGAAAAGTAAAGTTAATTTTCATTAACGAGTAATAAAAGCTTGTTTTTTTAAGAAAAAGTTTTTAAATTTATCACTTTTTAATGACTAAAACCTAATGAGAACATGGGTTGCTTTCCAAAATGTTCATAAATGTTGTGGTGTCTATAGATTTACCTTCTCTCTCTTTCTTAAAATCTTTTGTGGTTCTACAAAGAAGCAAAAACAAAATTCTTTTGGCACACCGCGTTCAACTGTATTTCAAAATAAACAAAATGCACTCATGTTAGAACTGGATGAGCACATGAGTATTTTAAATTGTATGTCAAGGAATGTTCATTTTAATGGTAAAGTATTTTTCAATCTAATAATGCTGCAAGTACAATGGGTACCTTTCCACCTGAGGGATTCGGGGATGGGCTAAATCACTTAATATTTGCGCCATATTTTTTTCTATGATTTTATGGACACATTTAGAGCATCTTATAAAAGGCACAACACAAAAATTTTCATGCAAAAATTGTATTAAATGTATTATATTTTACCATAGTTTAAGATTCAGTTTTGAACGAAAAGGTTATAAGATGAGAACTTTTTTCCCTTACAAATTATTTATTAATTTACGACGTAAAAGCACACAATAAAACATAGACAAGACAAGACAAGTGTCAAATGCGATACATCTACCTACATATCATCATGATTTATAAGTATAGAATAAATTTAAAAAAATATGATTGTGAAGTACAATAAAAGTTCAGTATTTATAGTTTTATTAATACTAATAAAATATACTCTTTAAATATATAGAAGTAATGCGTATTGATATTGCCTATTATATGCACAACAAGCTGAAGGATCCGTCAACTGCTGCATCGTTGCAAGATTCTTCCGCGTTTATTTAGGTCGGTTCACCCAGTTCATCGTCGCTCTATATTGATTGCACATCTCTAAGTAGCCGTTGTTATTACAATTCTAACATTGTATTAGTAACAATAATAGAATCCATTGTTTTGTACTCTTTCTCGATTTTTCCGATTTAAAACATGAACATTTTATACCTACGAAAAATACGCGCTTGCTTTGTTTTGAGACATTTCCATTCCCTTTTGTCGGGCTTTCGAACAGGTTACTGTGATTATATTCATCGAATAAATGGTATAGGTAGTAAAGACGATACTTCTTTGTCGAGTCCTTGAGGTGGAAGTTCTTAAAAAAACAACGTACCGTAACGTATCCACTTCGTTCTGGTGTTGTTGTGTATATTTAAAGCTTATATTTACGTCAGCTGGTCTAAAGAGACTTCAGAAACCAACGACACATCATGATTAGTTCTTTTTTTTTATAATTTTTTTACACACATCTCACGTAACTCATGTACATCCAACAAAGCCACAAAATAATTTTCGCGGCACATCGTGATTCGATCCTGTTTTTCAAAAAGACGCCAGTTGCGTCATAACATCGAGTTTGCAATTAATTTACATTTTTACAGTCAACAGAAGGAAGTGAATTAAGTTTGTAGTCTAATCGTATACATTGTAGAGTTCCTGGTATAAAATTTTAAAGCTTTTATTTATGTAGTGCTACTGGGAAGAGATAATTTATGAATAATAAGTCAAATTTCAGACTGTTGCCATTGATAAAAAAAGTTTAATTATGAATTGTCGTAAAAAAGTTCGGAGCCTAACCTCTTTTTCAAAGTCACACTTTTTGTGTTTCCTTATGGAACAGTGTGAATGTTATCATTCTGGTGCTTGATTACAGTAGCAATAAAATAAGCTGGACAGTATGGAGGTTAACAGGTTTCAGTTCAAATATAATAGGAGATTGTAGATAGTTATAGGCCAGTCTACTTCCCTGCAGACTAGCGAGGGTGGCGTGCGATTCGTTTTGCTCCCCGAAGGCCGACCGGTCGCGGTCGTCTCGCCGCTTCGGATATGTGTCACTATAACACTATACATATGTCTGCCTCCCTTCTTACGCTTCCAGACTGAGACTCAATATTAAAACAACACTGCCGTATCCGCCAACTTTCCGATCAATACCAAATGAGTAAGGCGTTCTAAACAGATGCTTACATCAGAATTTAAGATGTAATATCTCAGAGTGCCTACACATTAACATGATATTCAAACCATATTCTATTATATACTTGAGTATTCGAATTTTGCAAATTATACACATAAATCAAAAAGCTTTTAGTTTTATACCCATTTATACGACACTAATTAATTTTAGTTAAAGGTTCAACCTTTATGGACTACTAAATGAAAACGAATCTAAAATCATATTAATACCTGCCATCTCTTCATTCGTTGTTGATTGTCAACTGAGCAGATCATTAACCTCGAGTAAAACAGGAACCAAGAATTTAAAACTTCTCAGAAATCAATCGAAAACTTATTGGTAGTCGCGTTTTTTATAAGATCAATATTTGATTGAGAACGTTGTTTCTCATACTTTATATAATTTTGGAAAGGCTGAAATAAATGATATGTATTTTTGTAACGGTTTTAAAACGAAGTTTGAGATAAATTTTTCAAAGACTCAGAAATGGTTACAGGATAAATAAGGTGAGATTTTTCCAGAAAAAGTACAGCTACTGAAATAACTTAATTGTGTGACAATAACAATGAATGTGTGGTGGGGCGACATACTTGAAATATTTTGAGAAAGCACCCCACTCCTTTTACATTAAAATTTGGATAAAATTCATAATGGAGATCATTTCATTCTTGCGGAAAGACAGGCTAATTTATCGTACATACACGCGAGCGGAGTGATTTATTTGATAAAAACCCAAGCTTAGTACAAAACAGTTGAAATCACAAAGTTTAGTATGCTACCTATCTTTTTTTTAGATATTAGAATCACTAAAAGCTCGTTAAGATAAGTAAGCCGAATGGAATGGCATTTTCGTCGAACTGACACTATTAATGAGTTGTTAATAGCAACCATCTTCCTGTTCCTACTTAAGCTCACTTTACCCACACACAACCAACAACTAAGTTTAAAATCATCTATTATAATTGTATTGATCTATGAATACGATATTAATAGGATTAATTTATAATATTATTTAAAATACAACAGCTATTATTTTCTGAATCACACTTATAAGTCTTCGTTCCTCGTAAACATAATATTAGTTTATTACCGACGTACAAAAGAGAAACGTCATTTGTAGAATTACGTAAAACTATTCCTTCAATTACCCTATTATTACAAGTTTAGCCTTAATTTTCCGGAAACTTTGAATCGACAGAATCTTTAGATAGTATAAAATGCAGTCACTTTCGCTGTCTATTCGCTTAGATTTTTTGACTCTCAAGGGATTTTAATGAAGTCTTCAGCATTAGATAGAATAATTGAAGAGGAAAGTTTATATGTATAATACATGTACATTATAGTAGAGTAAATCCGAAAATTTTAAAGATTCCCGGCAAAGTCTGGCCGGATCGCTAGTAAGTTATAAAATTGAGTTTGCCGAATAGATGTAAACATATTGTTTCATTTATTCATTCTTTTATTCTATATTATATTCTATTATTTAACTCGTTACGGAATATAACAAAGTTATTAAATAAAATAAGAGGAATATCTTAGAACAATAAACTTAAATTAGTGTGAGTATTTTCTTTTTTTTTTTATGTTTGGCCCTGCCAAAATGGCTCTACTCTGCCTGATGGAAAGCATAAGCAGAATCCAAGAGTGGTGGTCACCATACTGCGAATGCAGACAATGCAGCATGGTGACCCACACCATGGCGGGCTAGTGATGCTTCTGCATTATTGGGCCTCCGGAAATATTCATACCAGAATCGCAAAACCTGGATTAAGTAGTGAGTAAAATAGACAGTTCTTCATTACGCAAATGTCGAGGTCAACTTTTTTTGACAAAATGCTGTCAAACTTTGTTCACAAATTGTTCGAATTCGAATCGAAAGCGACCTTTTAGTAATATTAAAGAGTACATTACATATATTTTTCCTATCCTATTGTGTTTCTACTAAAATTCCATTTCAAATGCTGGTATTTCCACGGTTCTTTGATGAATTCCCACGGAGACCCAGTCCAACCAAATATGTTGTAATCTTACGATTGCGTAGATCCAGTGGTACGGGCGTACGGCACGTTATCGAAACAGGTCTAAGATGAGTACATAACTTTCACTACTTTTTACTTACTGACTGCCGGGCTCGTCTAAGGGCACGTCACAATCTGGTGTAATCACCGGGAATCAACTCGTAGAATTTGTTAAACACTATGACCGTGATCAAAGTCCATTAAGTTTTAGTCGTTTTATGCGTCTTTAGTTAAGTTAAAAGTATCTTAAAATTGGGAAGTACCAGTCGATTTTACAATCCCTTACTCTTTTTTCGTATACTAGCTGAACCCCGCGGTGTTGCCCGCGGTACAATAATAACTGCGAGTAACGCCACGGGGCGAAGCTAGTCTAAAAAAGTAGCATAAGTTACTCCCTGGATCATCAGCTACCTGCCAGTGAAAGTCCCGTCAAAATCAGTCCAGACGTTTCAAAGATTATCCGAAACAAACAGACAAACAGACAGAAAATTACAAACAGACACTTCATTTTTATTTATTTGTAAATAGTATGGAAATAGATGTATGGGCCTGCCACAGTAACTCAACTCTGCCTGATGGAAAGTATGAGCAGAATCCAAGAGTAGTGGTCGTCCTTCTCTGGACGTTGTATTCGCCGCTCTCTTTGACGAAGATATTAAAATATCAATGACTTATTTAAAACAAGTATAAAGTGCGCCGTTCTTTTTTACCCAAATGCGTAGGTACAAGCCGTATTTCTACAAAAACAACATATTTACAACGAACAAATAGTATTTATTTTATAGTGTAACCGATACGTAAAAACAACGATAGTTACTATTAATTGCACAATAGTTTGGCCTTGTATGAAGTTCAAGGCTATAAGTGGTAAACGTTGATACAAAATTTTCTACCTCGTAATGGTTTACGGCCCAACTCGACAATCAATTATCATACTAATAGTACCCTATTTGTAACTACCGTTTTAGCCAACTAACCTGTCGTGGAAGGCCGACGGCAACACAAAAGTAGAACAGACAAAAAACAAAATCTCCAAGAGTGGTTCTTATGTAGGTGGGATCAGCAGCTAATAAGGCTCTTTAATTGGATATTTCATTTAGAAATGTATATGGTTCCTTTCATTCATTTGTTTATTTCGTTCATTCTTTCTTTCATTTCATACCCATAGGTATAATGTAGCGACCTATTTTAAACACCCGATATCAATACCTACATTTTTTTATGTATGGGACTGCCAAAATGACTTTACTCTGCCTGATGGAAAGCATAAGAGGAATCCAAGAGTGGTGGTCACCATACTCATTGCGAATGCAATGCAACAATGCAGCATAGTGACCCACACTAGGCGGCCTAGTGATGCTACTGCATCATTGGGCCTCCGATCTCGCCCTTACGGGCGACCAGCGACTTCACCGTTTCTACGGGTCTCCCTGGCCGACGCCGGTTCGGTCTACGAGCATTTCACTGCTCTCACATTAACCACGATTACTATCATCCCTGCATCATTAGGTATCCGGTCTCGCTCTCGCCAACGAAACACGACAGCACGAAGGCTGTCATTTTGGGTTGGTCTTCTGTGCGAGGCTAGATCCGCCCCGGTCGAGCTGGCCCATTTTTGTGTTGACATCAGCGTAGCTCTACTACCTGAGTAACCTGGTTTGACAGGTTAGTACAAGGTTTGTTACAAGTTTTCCGTCTTTTTTGCAGATATTATATGGCGTAGTTCGTTCCCTTATTCGCCTTCTACGTTAGTCTGTACCCATTGGATGAATAAGGGTTGTGGCACTCTGTATTCTTAATCCGACACCGCATAAATAATAGCTACACTGACAAATAAATACTTTTACCTATTATATTCTTGAAAGTAGCACAATTTGAATTGGGTACCGTAATAGTAATAGCAAGCTTACAGAAATGCTGAACCAAGTTAGTTTATTACGCCTAAGGACTTCCGCCTTAAGGAATTAAATTGAAATGAAAACTGATTGCTGAAGATACGTCATCATACCGTGGGAGAGCCACGCTTTGGCATGAATAGGCCGGCTCGAACGGAGTGATACCACGGCCTCACAGAAAACCGGTGTGAAATAGCGCTTGCGCTGTGTTTCACCGCGTGAATGAGGATACCGGAGGCCAATACCCCAACCCCTCCCCACATCCCTTTCCCCATCCCCCGAAGATCGGCAACGCACTTGTGACGCCTCTGGGATTGCGGGTGTCTATGGGCGGCGGTCATCGCTTACCATCAGGTGATACGTCTGCTCGTTTGCCACTTATTACCATAAACAAAAAAAAAGCAAGCATACAGAAATGCTGAATCAAGTTAGTTTATTACGCCTAATGACTTGCGCCTTAAGGAATTAAATTGAAACGAAAACTGATTGCTGAAGATACGTAACTGTACTAAAAAGCATGATTTGAAAGACGAATATTTCTTTACGGTAAGGTTCACACTTATGGCACTAATTATGGCATTAGCATAACAGTTAAATACCCCTATTTTATTTATATTCATGACCAAATCTAAGTTCATTCTATTCTGTTGTGTATGAATATGTTGAGTCATGTCATAATTATGTCATTTAAAAGGTTTGTTGGTTAGATATACCAACAGACATCCACCTTGTGTTTAGAAGACATGTTTTGAAACATGACCCAAAACCACAGATTAATAAAAACCCTAGCGTTATTCTCAACTCCTACTTAAGTATATATTCAGACATATTAATATTCCACAAGGGCATTTGGTGAACTTATTATAAGTACGTTTTATTGAAATAAGAGGGACATCTACACACTAGGACACTAGATTTGTGCAAGTGGAGGTGATGATATCAATATATGTATTTCAGTAATTTAATTTATTTATTCTTTTTATTTTTAGTTTATTAGGTTATCAATCACCAAAGTATTTTACATTTCAATCAAATCGATTCCTTCTTTTTGGTCCGTGTCCGCAATCTTTGGAACGCCGTGTTTAAACTGTATCATAGTCATACAATGAAATATATTGATTTCATCGTCTATTTTTTTTTTTAATTCCTGATAATAATGACGCTAATGCTTTGATTGTAAAAAAATTATGACGGTCACTAACACAACAAAGATGTTCTACTGACCATAGATGTCTATGATCATCAGAACATTTACCTGACTGAACAACTTCATTGTTTATCATTTACACGTTTATGGTGAAGAAAAAAGTAATCCACGCAAAGAATATACATACATATTTACGCATGTATAAATAAATATTTAACTAAAGTGATACGTACAATCAGTGTTTAGTGTTAGTAAATCTTATCTACTGCGACTATCTCATACAACAATGTTCGCAATTATTCTTAATCAGTTCAAGTAAAAAATTAACCTTGAATCAGAGGCAGGAGTAAGCGACCGATTGCATATTAATATATATTACGATGAGTGAACATATATACTGAATATTCAACGACACGGTCAAGCAGTCTCACGCACTGCAGGAGCAACTGTGTTGGAAAACTGTTTGGCAAAAGGAAATGACAGACTTTTTCTACACAACAACCGCTACCAAAGGAAATACGCAACTTCGTAGTCAAGATTCTAAATTCGAAAATTAAAACACAAACCAAAACTCTATGAAAAGTCAAGGTAGAAGAGCCACACTGATTTTAGCACGAACGGGCCGGCTCGACCGGGGCGGTACTACCCTCGCACAGAAAAACAACATAAAATGACAGCAACCGTGCTGTCTTGTTTCGTGAGTGAGTGCGAGACCGGAGACCAATGATGCATAAGCATCACTAGCTCACCTTGGTGTAGGTCACCATGCTGCATTGTTGCATTGTCTGCATCCGCAGTATGGTGACCACCACTCTTGGATTCTGCTTATGCTTTCCATCAGACAGAGTAGAGTCATTTTGGCGGGGCCAAACATAAAAAAAAGAAAAAATACCAAAAATAAAATTTGCAAAATTGAACTTGTAATGTAACAAAAGTATTTAATTACCAACAATTCAGGATGAAATTAATTAAATAAAATAAACCTCTACATTCGCCCTTTTCAAATTATAATTCTAAAATGCTGATACGATAAAAATTTGAAACACCGTTATTTATTAAAAACACTACACGTTGTAATGTGATATATTCTTCATTATTATATAAACAAGACGTAGGTATATTAAGGTCTAACTTAATATAGGTCAATGTTTGAATTTTAATTATGTACGTAGTTTCTATAAAGGTCAAACCTATATAATAAACTCATTACCGACATACACGCAAGAAGTAGTGAACTTAAGAAAATAGTTGAACCATAACTACGGTTATGGATGAATTACAAGAGTTTATTTAATTGTCAAGAGTAAGCCCGTACACGTCATTATAAATTATGAAGGATAATAATTAACAGACTATAAATATTACTTGCACGTTACCTCTAATAATAGTTAAGTTTGACCATTCTCTCACAACGTATAGGTCAAATTTACATGCAACAATTTAAGCCTTTTTTTCAAGTAATTTTTCTGAAGAGAAAAAAGATATTATAATTAACTACCAACATAACTCCGCCAAAACACGCAAGCTAGGCATCGCTTCATAATTCGCAAGAAAAATGTTTGAATAATGTATATTTTCTACTCGTAGCCGTAACTTCTTACACTTTATGCTTCGGCCCGATCTATGTGTCCGGGATATCGTAGAGCAAGTTACACATAAAGAAAATAAAATAAATAGTATTAAATTAATGTGAAAACCATGCACATTAACTATTCTTAATATTAAGTTTCACTACGTTCCGGACTATTTACATGACATATCTTTAGAGGAACCCTGATTTGCCTACCTAAATTGAAAAGAAAATAACATTAATTACATTATTGAAAAGTTTAAAGATTAAAGTAACTATGTCAACTTGGTACTTAGTTATTATTAAATAAAATTAATTTAAACAATTAATAATAGTTTTATTGAACTTACCCAAAAGCTCTCTACGTAGTGAGAAAAAAGAAAAACTCCCGGAAGAGACATCATTGCCTGCTAAAATTCACTACCAGACTGACAAGGGGAACACGCCGCGCTTTTTATTTATACACTTTTTGTTTACTAACATCACATAGGAATTCCTTTATCTGCGTTGATAGGTAGAGCTCACGGGAGTCGCCGAGCAGCCCGCGAGCCTCGTCGCTTACGACTTACGACTGGAGAATCCGCTAACACGTTGCGCCCCTATATACCTACTTACTTCTTGTTTTGCCTGAATGCTTTATTTCACGCTCTATATCCACGAATTAATAATTATGGATTGTGGGTATCGAACAGCAGTTGCGCATTGCAAATTGTAGTGTATGCAAGTAACTCGCCATTGCACGTGATTTAGAATCATTTTACCCGATGTTTTTACACGCGGTAACTCTATTAATTATATTGACCCATTCAATTTATCTATCGGGAAGGGCATGATTGTGAAAAAGGGATAAAAATTGATAAAATTAGTTCAAGGCCTCTGGTACTTGGCATAGTAAATATGGGCCGTGTACCGTATGCAATCAACTGATGACTATTAATGCTTTTGAAGTTCAGATTTAATTCATGCATGATTGGGCTAAATTTATGTAGTTGTATCAACCCACCTATTTGTTTGTTTTTTATTATTTATTGAAACATTATAAGGTACACACACTTTAACTTATATGAAAATACATAAACTCATTCAGATTTTCCGTGCATCAGTGCCATCACCAAAGCATAATTTAAATCTACTTACAGATATTACTAAAGTATTAAACCATATAAGTTAAAAAACGATTTCAAGGCGTTAAAAAAATTACTTACTTAATCCCATAATTGCAAACACGATCCAGTTTACTATTCAAAAGACACGTTGAATGAGAATAAATAAAACAAAAAATTCGAGACGCAAGATTTATACCCTACTAAAACTTAATAAGGTCACCTTGTATGCCAATCCCCAACAAATTCAAGGACGCCCAGGTACAGCCAATTTGAGCTTTGTTTACCTCTTTTGTTAGAAATTACTTATTTGGAGAGTTCAGGTAGCTTAACGATACTCTAGACATTTATTTTATTATTAAGAATGACTTACGATCGCGAAATGAAATGAAATTATTTATTTTACAATGACGTTACAAGAACACTTTGCTCTTCTGTCAACTGGGATGAATTTCTGTTCTCCCAGGGTATATTTAGACGCAGTGTCCACTCTGAGAGATTCCATTAGAAATAATCTATGGTAGCGATGTGATAGCGCATGCGACTGCTCTGCATGAGGTTTCGGGTTCGATTGCCGGAACGGATCAAATATTCGTATGATCTGTAAATATGTGTTTTGTAGTTTGGGTATTTTCTATAAATATTTTTTATATATTTACAAAAAAAGTATATATTATTTATATAGACAGTTGTCTAGTACCAATAATACAAGCTCTGCTTAGTTTGGGACTAGAGGGCATTGTGTGTTAGATGTCCGAATGTATAAGTAAGTATTAATATGGTCCGGTCCGCACTAGAGTCAAGAGTAGGAATACTACTAATATAAGAGGACTCGTCATAGTATTCCTACTCTTGACTCTAGTGCCTAATAGACTACGGGCCCATGTCGAAAATTTATGGGTCATACCACCAGGAGACCTTTTCAGAAAGAAACAGGGGCATATAAGAATAAGATTCAGCACAATACCGTCACTTGTAAGATGTCCAACTGAGTACTGGTGAACGGGAGCGAGAAGCAACCCTCGATTTTTCTCCATAGTCACATGATTTTTGTACGGCGTTGCGGAATAATGGATTAGAAGATGTATTGAAATTGTATAGAACCAATGCCGTACAAAATCAAATGACCAAATCGACCGAAAGAATCGCTGGAAAATCAAAAAAAAAAAAAAACAACTTTGTGGCGCACTATATTTGTACGGCATCGGATTCAACCCACTTTAAAAAAGGAGAAGGCTTATTCGACTATTTTTTTATTATTTGTTACCTCATATCTTTCGACTGGGTGAACTGATTTTGATGATTCTTTTTTTATTTGAAAGCTGGTACTTCCCGTGTGGCCATTTCTGTTTGGTCCAGTTCTTGAAGTCGTATTTTCCTTTTTGTTGAAATTTGTGATTATATTGCTTTAACAAGAACAAACCCGTGCGTGACCTACCTTTTTTTATTTGATCTGAAGTTTATAGATATTTTGGAAAGCAAGCCATGTTCTTATTACGTTTTTAGTCATCAAAATCAGACAGCATTTAAAATTATAATATTCACTTGGTTTAAGGAGAGCTTCTTTTTCATAAGTAATACGCACATAGTTAGTGTGCCTGTCATTTATGAATTCATTGATCTTATAACAGCTACGAGTATTACTTCATTGATGATGATTGTGATTTGCGTGTCGTGCAAAGATTTGTTTGACATAACTGTTTATTATAACAAGTTATTGCTGTAATTTAGTGTTTGTTTTCTTTATATTTAACTAGCTATTGCTTGTGGCTCTGCCTGCGTCTATATTGTTTTTTTACATAGCCTATGACACTCACAAATAATGCGGCTTTATATTGGTATACAAACTCACAAACTTTACCTCTTGATAGTTGGTATGGAAGTATAAGAAAATGTGTGATATCTTCTAATTAATTATGATCCCAGTTCCAAGACAGTTTAAATTTTCCTGGGACTGTCCAAGTGTCATAACTCGGTGTTGCTGTTGATATAGTGTTACAGAAATTATCGATTGGTGTGCGGGAGGGATTCTTCTCGTTAATATGTACTGTTTAAAACTGTAGATTATCGATATTAATTTCATTGTAACCATTCGAAGATTACCTACACTGTAATAGTATCCGACAGAGTACTTTTGTATTATACTAAAATTATTTATTATATTAAACTTTTTTGTAAGTATGTTTATGTATTGTGTATGTATTAATTATGTAACTTATAAATACCCTATGTTTGTATCACACCTATGTATTGAGTTAAATTCTACTTATACCCTTAGTTGCACCTACCGCCTCATATTTTTACATCACTCAAAGGTTGACTGGTAGACAATGCCCAATGGCATTAAGTCCGCCTATGTACAAGATGTGCATTAAGTTTAAATAAATAATAGGTTTTATTTTTTAAGTAAATCAGTTTTATTAAATAACTAGTTGTTGCCCGGCGCTCCGCCCCCGTGTATGTCGGTTATCGCTACAAATCGTAGCCTATGTGTTATTCTGATGTATAAGCCATATTACTGTAAAGTTTCATCCAAATTCGTTCAGTAGTTTTTGCGTGAAAAAGTAACAAACATCCAAACATCCATCCATCCTTACAAACTTTCGCATTTATAATATTAGTAGGATGTCAGTCATATTTCATTAGATACACAAACTTGAAAAATATTTTCAGATCTATAGGTACCTTCAAGAATAAAGCGCTGTGTATCAGCAAATCACTTTCATTCGTATGACCACATACGAATTACTGTCATTTTTCTCTTCATTGCAGCACATACATGTACAGTACACACAATGTCGTCGCTAACTGTCCAAAATCAGTCTCCTTCTTGGACATCGGAAGTTCCTCCGTGACAGACTCTAGTGACGTTCCACTTAACATCTATACTATTCTATACATTCTATTCTATAGAAATAAATAAAATTGGAGTGTCTGTTTGTAATATTAAAATAACCGACTTCAAAAAAGGAGGTTTCTCAATTCGACCATATATATATATTTTTTTTTTACGTGTGTTCCCGGATAACTTCTTCGTTTATGAACCGATTTTGATGATTATTTTTTTAATGGAAAGGAGATAATCCCAATGGTGGTACCATGATAAGGACACTAAGATCAGATGATGGGATCCAATAGAAATCGAGTGAAACCTTGAAGCCGGTTATATTTTTGTTAAGATTTTACTTGTTATTACTTAATGCATATGTATGTATACACGGTACATATACCAAAATATCATTTTTTACAATTTTTGTCTGTCTGTCTGTCTGTTTGTTCCGGGTGATCTCTGGTACGGCTGGCTCTTTTTTTGATCTAGCTTTGTCCCGTGACGTTACCCACGGTTATTGTTGTACCGCGGACAACGCCGCGGGATTAAGCTAGTCTAAAAAAAGTAGCCTAAGTTATTCCTTAGTTCATTAGCTATATGCCAGTGAAAGTCCCGTCAAAATTGGTCCAGCCATTCCAGAGATTACCTAGAACAAACAGACAGACAGACAAAAATTATAAAAAATGTTATTTTGGTACATGTCTCGTGTATACACACATATGCATTTATTAAAAAGTGGTCATTTTAATATTACAAACAGACACTCCAATTTTATTTTTGTATAGATAATAAGTAGGTAAGTACTTTAGAAAAAAAAGGGGTAAATTCTCCATTCTCAATACTTTGCTCAGCTTATACTTGTCGCTATGCATACGAAGAAGACAGTTGAACTAAAATATTTCATCATAATCATCAACAACCCATAACATGCCACTGCTGGCTTCGAGTCTCCTCTCAGGAGAGGGTTAAATTGTCGTTACTTTTTCTTTATTTAATACTAGCTGAACCCCGCGGTGTTACCCGCGGTTATTGTTGTACCGCGAGTAACGCCGCGGGACAAAGTTAGTCTTAAAAAAGTAGACTAAGTTACTCCCTGTATCATCAGCTACCTGCCAGTGAAAGTCCCGTCAAAATCCGTCCAGCCGTTCCAGAGATTACCCGGAACAAACAGACAGACAGACAGACAGACAGACAAAAAATTTTTCAACTACACTTTTGGTATATGTACCGTGTATACATACACATGCATTTAGTAAAAAGCAGTTATTTTAATATTACAAACAGACACTCCAATTTTATTTATTTGTATAGATTTACCGACCTAAAATCATATGTTATATTTTTCAGAATTTAGCCATACAACTACACTATTCAGGACGTCACTATTGTGATAATTGACATGACAAAATGATTCCCGTGAACACCGACGACATTCGCAAGCAGCAGTGTGATCTCAAAGTGGCAGGCCAGGCAATATCTTGTTCCTAACCGAGTTTTGTCAATGGCCCGGAATAGAGGTTGCAAAGCCCTGATTAGAGGTTGCAAAACCCTGATCAGGGGGTTCTGGTGCCCTCGATTATTCGCAATTAACAGGCATTCAGACAGAGTTTGGAGTGGTTTTAGTAAGTAAGAGAATGACAAACCTATTTAAAACTAATAACTAATAGTTTTATAAAATAATTTGTTCTCATGTAAGTGATAATGTCTTTTTGAGAAATAAAGATCTTTAAACCGAAACCTATTTACCCCAAAAAGCCGAAGCTATTCACGAGAGTTTTCCAATCCGTCATTAAAATAAAAAGAAAGCTAAAAGACACGTCACGATAAAAACAAGACAACTGTACATTCAGTACATTATTGCGTTCCTACATCAATACCACCCTCTGGACGCTTGCCAAGTCTGGCTGTTACGACGTCTTATATAGTACAACATCAATTGTTAGCAAGACAAATATCTTTATAAAATTAACTAAACTAATTTATAAGCAAATTGGAGTAGGAGTACGTTCTTTTCTTGTAAGTTTCAAGGTTGTACCTATTGATCCGGGAATGCCACAGGCGACAGTTCATCCCACAGTTATGTTATGCAAGACAGA
Source organism: Spilosoma lubricipeda (assembly GCA_905220595.1). Taxonomy (NCBI): domain Eukaryota; kingdom Metazoa; phylum Arthropoda; class Insecta; order Lepidoptera; family Erebidae; genus Spilosoma; species Spilosoma lubricipeda. The sequence continues at coordinate 8,210,663 of HG992295.1, forward strand.
AAGTTTCTAGAAAATCGAACAGTTGTAGACTGCAACCATCTAAAAATGATGGGAATGAAACTGTTGTCGCGTATAACGATGGTGAAAAGAGGCGGCAGGGACCGGTTTGAACAATTTCTCGGAGCACTCCTCATAGTAAAAGCGATACCAGATAGATAGGTCACATCTCTACGCAGCGCCAGAGAGTCTAGCCGATTTGAAATTTATTGGCAGTCGACGATTCGAGTCGCGATCCGTTGGATGCGATCCAGAGGGAGGAGCTGGTACTAGGGTGCCCCTGCCCAAAATTTGGGCAGGGGCACCCTAGTAGCTATGAGAGGTTCAATAGCGACCTGCCACGGGGTTGTATCTAATTACCCTGGGATGTACCTCACTTGAGAGGTCGGCAGTGAGTACTTCAGATGCCGCTGATGCGTTTCTGGAGCTTTTTACTTTACCGTATACTATTATTTAATCAAAAGTACTTACACACTATCTTTTGTACAATCAAATCTGTTTTTGGTCTAGTGGCTATAAAATTTTGGTATATTATTTATTTATTTATAAACTTTTTATTTAGTAAAACATTTAATTTCAAATATACCTCCAAAATAAGTTTAATAAAAATTTTGCGTTTAAACAAAATCGTATATTGTTTTAAAACCATAGTACAATATAAATCGGATACTAAACGTAAAATCACTGTAAAAACCAATATCATCGATAACTATATCGATTAAATTTGTCTAGGTCCCTATGGCAAAGAATTGTAAAAATTACTTTTACTAAATATTATCATGCCAAATGTTTTAAAACATTCCCGCACAAAATGTAGTTCATTGCTTACTCTCTTGGCAACTATGCACATCATACTTTAATTTAATACGTAATGTATAATTATTTTAATAGATTAGAATATAACGGTATGTATGTGTATTACATAATACTTTTTAGATTTTTGTTAATATCGCTTAAAAACAAAAGTTTTTAGACTCATTGATGATACGATATGCTTCTTTTGAGTAAATTGTAGTCCTTGCTTCGTTTTCAGCGCGTAATTATCGGACAGTTCGGCATAGCAATAATTTTTTACGCAGCTACGTTCCCGACGAAAGTAATACGTGTATTAAAGCGTTCAGTTGATGCCAGCAGAGACATTAGTGATAGCGGTGCTTAACTGCGGCGCGCCTGACCCGCCTACATCGCATTTCTACCTTTAATTCTCCTCTTCTGTGGAATTACTAATAAAAACAATAAATATCGATTTGTTTCTAATGTGTGCAATGAAATTGAATATTGTGCAATAAAGTCTAATTTACTCAACTTAAATTAATTATGAGTGACCCCCCCCAAAGTTCCAGGCTGGAACCGCCCCTGGCCCAAATATGAGAAGAGCCATATAATAATAAAAAATATTTGTTTATTTTCTCCCATAAACATATTAATTGTACAATACGCATTGCTTATTAGGAGACTGATTTAGAAACTAGGTGAGAACCTGTAACATGGATAACCTAACCAGGCTTCCATTGCACACCAAGCAAAAGAGGGAAAAAACAAAAAAAAATAAAAAACAACATAAATGTACATCTTGTTTGAGCGCGTTTTTGTATGTTTATGTGTGTGTGTGTGTGTGTGAGCGCGTGTGAGTGCTCACGTATGTGTGCACATTATGTGTGCGTCATATCTAGGCTGTTATTTTTGTAGGTATAATTGTCAGTTTTTCTTGTTTCCTCGTAGTCTAATTTAACTAGAAATTTATAAACTTCCTCTCTCACACATCACACATGTAAGTAATATTTTTCAATTTACGCCACCGAAGCAGTGTAGTGAATGCATGTTTGTTGACTCTTCTAACGTGTAAACTGAAGATGTTTTAATAAAGGCTAGGAAGTTGACATGTTTTTATTTTTCATGTAATTTGTTTTTACAGCAAGCACCTAATTTGTTTTTCACAACAATAATCACAATTGCGTGCGTGAAATGGGAGAAGACCAACGGTAGAAAGTGCCACCTTCAGATAATTGTCCATAGATCTAAGGTTAAGACGTTCTCCGTGAACTTCACGATGAAGCTTTAGGAGGCCATCCTAGTGTCGAGAAGTCTCGGCTGGATGTACTAGATTGGTGCCCTAGTGGTGCCACGTAAAAAGGCCCACAGATGCGAAACCAAGAAAACCAGCAACAGATTATTTGGATCCCACGGAGCGTTTTCTACCCTAGGAGCCAGCCAATGATGCAACAAAGGACAATGAGTGTAATGTATCATCAATGTCATGACTGCTTCGATCAACAATATTCTTCTTCTTCTTTCGATGAAATGGCAGCCAGCCGGATCAACTATTTCTGCCAATGTCAAGTTTTTATATAGTCTTTAAATCTTAAGTCTTCCAGTCTTCGTCGGGAAAAAATTAATGATAAAAAAAATGTGGATGACATGAAATCGAAAAAACGATCCATCAACAGTAGTGCTGATCGATCAAGAGTACCTAGTTGAGTGAATGCGTTCTGTGAGCACGACTGTGTCAATACTTGACGTAGCTGTCAATGTCAATACACATTTATTGTCAATTTTAGGTACAGCGTTTTGTGGTTACTGGCATGGTCTGGCATGGCCTAATGTTATTTGTTAGGCCCTAACAACTAACAATATTCTTCTTCTGTTTTCTTAGGCCATGGTTAATGGTTATATAATGTGAGAGTGACTGAGTGTGTTTCTAAGCTGAAGCTCATAGAAGTATTTTTTTTAAACCTTGGCTCTCGTAATTTCACAGATACGAAGCTTTTTCTGATTGCCTAGGTATCCTATTAAGTATTAAAATGCAATTCAAAAAGGTTACTCATGTATTGTTTGACTTAGACGGGTTACTTCTCGGTAAGATTTTAATATGATGAAATTCTAATATTTATTGTAAAAGTGTGAAATATAATAAATTTTATTTTCAGATTCTGAGGTGCTTTATACTGAAATTTTTACAACTGCGTGTGCTAGGTATGGAAAGAAATTTACATGGGAGCTTAAGGAAACACTTCTTGGTTTTCAAAGCCACGAGTGTGCTGATAAAATAATTAAAGTTTTAGAGCTACCGGTTACCAAAGATAAGTTTATGAAGGAATGCATTGAAATAAGTGAGGTACTGTTTTCTAATGTGCAGTTAATGCCAGGTAACATTTAATTTTGTTTTAAGAATTAAAATGCATGGGAGTGTAGTACTGTTAGCTATATTCACATCAGCTTTACTGATAAGAAAAAAATTTTTTTCTATTTATTTTCATGTTATGCGTCTTGTTAATATAGTATTTATTATAATTTTTACTTATTGAGAATTTCTGTTAAGATGTAAGTTTTCACCAAAAGCACATTTTGATTTACCGTAGAGGGCTATCTGTCTAGGTATGCCTGCACAGGTAGGCAAGCAAGATCATTACATAACATACACTTACATAAGCCTATGTAAGTGTATGTAGCCACTTGCATAATAAAATCTGTCTTTCCACATACACTCTGGTCTACCTACAAAGGCCTCTTTGGTGAATCTCTATTTATATAGAACCCTCTACTAGTGGTATGCTACACTTAGTAGCAGTATTTATTTAATAAAGATACACTTACTGCAAACTTCTTAGCATAACACTAGTGTAGATCACATCACTATACATGTATATCAAGTATGGCTAAGTTTATGCATTTCACAAAGCAACATAACTTTTTTTTACAGGAGCTAAAAAGCTTGTAGAACACTTACATAAAAAAGGTGTTCCTATAGCTATGGCAACCAGTTCTAGCAGTGACAGTGTAGACAAGAAGATGAAAAACCACCAAGATTTATTAAAATTATTCCATCACCTTACCATGGGGTCTACCGACCCAGAAGTCACTAGAGGAAAACCAGACCCAGAAATATTTCTTGTTTGTGCTTCAAGGTTTCCTGATAAACCAAAACCTGAAGATGTAAGTAATATTCAGTACTGAACCAGATACTAAACTTGATAGTATTAATCATCAATATACTTTATTTGTCCACTGCTGGACACAGACCTCTTCTTAGAAAGGAGGTTTTAAGCTATCATACCTCACAGATTGGTATAGTATTTGTGTCAAATTTTCCTTTTCTTCGCAGAACTGTAGTCTTGCAGAGTGTTTCCTTTAATTGGCCCTTATAACTGCCATGACATGGTTTGGGGTGATGACGCTTCATATCCTAATCTATCACCACACAGACAATAAATTACTCACATAATTGAGACTAGTAGTATTAGATGACCGAGCTTTGCTCTGTCCAATAAAAAAAAAACAGTTTAGTGGTGTCCTCTCTTGGTTCTCTTATTGTTTATTCTGCACTAATGACAGCTCAATTCCAGTATAGTTTAATGTAGTTCGCTCCAGTTGAGATAGATGGCGGTAGATAGAAATTGATAATATTGATAAAGGCTATTGTTGAAAACATGAATTCTAGCTACATCCATTTATTGCTCTCGAAACCCTCTGTATACAAAATTTCATGAAAATAGTTTGAGTCGTTTCCAAGATTCAGAATATATATATATATATTTACAAGAATTGCTTGTTTAAAGGTATTAAGACGCGTCACCACCGAAATTTGACAACACTAAAGTTGCCAACTTTTGTTTTGTGGAGACTCAACCAGAAACTGTTATCACCAACACATCTTGAAAACTTGACAACTTTTGTTCTGTGGAGACTCGGCTTTAGATACTTTCGAGAGCAGAGCTGAACTCTAAACCATAAACAAAATTATAGACAAAAATTTATCTTCTAAATACCTTTTTTTTTCAGTGCCTCGTTTTCGAAGATGCTGTAAATGGCATAAAAGCTGCAAACGCAGCTAACATGCAAGTAGTGGCTGTACCAGACCCTCGGATTGATTCCAAGTATTTACAAACTGCCACACTCGTTCTTAGATCCTTGGAGGAGTTCAAACCTGAACTATTCGGACTTCCAGCATACGATTAGTTTAAATTAATAGATGTGTAATATATCTGTATATGTTGTTGGTGCTTATACTCTAAGTCAATTGTTAGGAAGTCAGTACTTAAAAGTAGTTATTATATCAAGTCAAAGCAATAGCATATCATGTCACTAAGCGTAAATGTGCTATACCAATCAAATCTTCTTTACAGTATTTTCATTAACGTCATCATACAATAGCCTATAATAGTTAACTACTGGACATAGGCCTCTACTTAAAATGGAGGCTTTGGCAAGGATTTACTTCAAGTTTTCCTTCTCTTTGCACTGTTGTTATTACAGTCTGTGTAGTTGTGATATTTTCAATGTTTTTTATGTATGGCAATGACGCTACTCTCTCTGATGGAAAGTATAAGGCGAGTCCAAGAGTGGTGGTCACCATACTCATCGCCACGCTCATACAATGCAGCATGGTGACCCACACTATGGCGGCCTAGTGATGATCATAATGGGTAAAAATCTTTCTAGTCAAAGTAAATAGAACCTCATTTATTTACAATAGAATATAGAATAGAATACAATAAGGTTGTTATATATGTATTAAAAAGTGAAATAAAGGTTTAAACAGAATTGCATTTTATATCTCTAAGTATAATGTTGACTATGTGTTACGCCAACTGACATAGTACTGGAAGCCTTAAGCTCTCCATGATAGCTTCCTAGTAACTCCTTGTAGACATCCTTATATTTACGGGTCCATGTGGTTGAATAGACCAGACTCAGTGACATCGTTCAAGTCCTGGATTGGTGTGCTTGCTGGGACTGCAAAATACGGGCTATTGCCTGTGTGGATGCTAGGTTGTGATCTTGATTAACATTTAACACTTGGGAGTCCAGTAGATTGCCAAGTCCAAGTGTCCAAGTTAGGCCCTGCTCAGACAAGATACAATGGCGGACAGAATGCCCGCGGCATAATCTTATTAGCACAGTAATAATGTAGCACTTTGTCCGCGCAATTCCTCACTTGGTGGCCTGGCGGTAAACGCAGACAATGTGTGAACCTTATGAAAGTTACTATAAGAGCAAACTGCGGATATTTTATCCACTATTGTGCCTCGTCGCCGGCTCTTAACCTTCAAGAAAAGAGCATACTGCTTTCTGAAAAGGCCGACAACGCCCTTTTGACTCTTGAGTGTAAGGCGTTCATGCGCGGCAGCAATCACTTTAATTAACAAAATTAAGAATCTAATTGTAAATTATTGTACCCTTTTAACTAAATAAATAAATATTATTATTATTATTTTCCATCTGGCGGCCCGTCTGCTGCTCACTCTGTCATAAAAAAAGTTATATAAACAGAAAGGCCGGAGGCAAAACATTCATCACCTTTCTCTCTTTCTCCTTGAACGGAGAGTGACTCGAATAGTCAATTGCTGGGATGTTTTGGTAAAGTCTTTGACTTTAATAGCATTCTTGAGTTGCAGATGTCCATGAGCAGCGGGAGTCTTCTACTGTGACGGGACCCACCTGGTCGTTGTTCCCCCGTTGTTATAAAATCTCCCATGGGTTAAATATTCTTCTAGGACTGCCTCGTTAGTTTCGCGGTTGGCGTGTGCGACTGCTGATCATGAGGTCTCGGGTTCAATTCCCGGGTCGGGCCAAATGTTTGTATGATCTACAAATATTTGTTTCGGAGTGAGTTTGTGTGTTTTCTATTTATAATATGTATGTATTTACAAAAAAAAAGTATAAATGCATTTGTATCACTTGTCTAGTACCCATAACACAAGCTCTGCTTAGCTTGGGACTAGATGGCGTTGTGTGTTGGATGTCCGAAAGAAAAAAAAAATCTGATCACTGGATTTAATTTTAAAAACTTGTAAAATTGGTGACTTCACATTACAAATACATCACCAAAATGTTACTAAAGCGGGAACCGCCCTTTCAGGGAGAAAGAATATGGTGATAAAATCCAAACTACGACAAGTAACATAATAATTCGGAGCTACAAACTTTTTTTCTTTCCGTACTTATTTCCAGTCCAGTCCAGTTGACAATTTGACGCGCGTAAGCAGTAACTATATCACAGTTAACAATCTATTGATAGTTTGCAATCTTGCTAGGTAAATTATAATCTAACGGTTTTTACATTCTTACGGTGACATAGACAGACAAAAATTGAAAGAAAAAAAATTGCCACCTGTACCGTGTATACATAGTACTTGATAGTACATACATATACATTTATTAAAAAGCGGTTATTTTAAAGTTACACATAGACACTCGCAATTTTATTTATTTGTATAAGGTGGTAATCCAAAGAGCTCCGGTTTAAAGTCTTCTAATGAATCAAGTACCAGTGTCGCCTCAACTGTTTGCGCTCGGTCCAATCGAGGATCGGGCACCATTACAACTTGCATGCCTGCTGCTCTTGCAGCCTTAACTCCATTAATTGAGTCTTCAAATACTAAACACTGAAAATTACAGATAGTTACGTCAGTTCTGTGATAATCGTTTATTTCAGTACTTGGTAAATCTTAGGAGTTGCCTTAAAGATAAGGTAAATGTAAAGATAAATAGTCGGCCTCTTATCTACAATGCCCTTGTTAAACCTCATTTATTGTACCTCATAGAGTTATGGGGAAATGCATCTGAATCAAACTTAACACCAATTCAAATTAGACAGAGTAAAATAATCAAAATATTATGACTTTCGAACACCAACTAAAACTATTTACAGAGACTCTAAACTACTTAACATAAGAAACTTTAAGCATACACTACATGTATCTTAATCTATAAATTAAATCATAGACACATACAAGTCATACACTCATTAATTAATTTCACAGTGAAAAGTAAAACCAGCAAATATGTTACACGTCGCGCGCCAATCACCATGTTGTATTGACTAACGTAAGAACTAACAATGGAAAACGCAACATAACGTTTAGGGGAGCACAGATTTACAAAACTTCCAGCAGATGTAAAAGAAGCGAGTTCTCTGAAAATATTTAAAAATAAATTATTAACTTAAATTCATAAAAATTAAAAGTAAAATCTTTTTACTTGGACCACCGCCTTATGACAGGTTTGCAGAGAGCTCGCTCCTTACCGAATTAGTATCTATTATTTTAACTGCACCTGCATCGAGTTAAATATATATTATTTTTATTCAATAATATTAATTGTTCTCATGTAAGTTACGGTATTGTCTTAATGAGAAAAATAAAGATCTTAAACCGAATGTTGAAATAAATAAGGCAAAAAAAAATGACCAATACATTTTATGTTGTGTATTTTTATAATGAGCTGCAGTGTATTTGCTACCCTAAAATATACAGTCCAATTTTGTTAGATTTTTACCCGCATTATTTTCCTGTTATTCACTTTGTAGACTTCGTTTAACCCTGATATTTTACTTCGTAAGTGGGTACATCGCTATTTCATAACTGTCACATTTTATGCGTTATATAAATAAGCTTTTGCCCGCGGCTCCGCTCGCGTCTTTTATGTCGTTTATCATGGTACCGCGGTAAAGAGATAATGGAGGGAATAAGGAACCTCTACCCGCCATAAAAGAGTCTAAAGAGGCCTAAAGAAAAAAAATACATATGCCTTAGATCAGACATATGTACAGAGTCTGTCTCTCCCACGCAAGCTTCTGATTGGTTGGTGTATTTCCCGCCAAATCAGTCGTGCAAATCGGTATGTGCGTCCACCTCCGTCGTCCTACTCCGATCACGCTTTCCGCCCGTTCAGCAGCCCTTGCATATATATGCTCTAAAATAGGGCAATATTTTTTCCCGATTTTTATGTGTATATTCTAACTCTTGTTGAAATAAAGTCAGCAAATTATAAAAGTTGTATTATTTAATTACAACAATAAACTCAAGATATAACAAGTACCAAAATGCCCCTCCTCATGAATCAGAGTATCTCCATGCCAAATTTCATTGTAATCGGAACAGTGGTTTAGCCTTGAAAGTGTAACAGTTACTTTTGATTTTTTTGATATTAGTATGGATTATGAGTGGAAATTTATTAATGAGTTCCTAATTAATTAAATATATTATATTATTTAATACCTTATCAGGTGAAGGCCGATCTGGAAATTTTTCGGCAGCAACAATAAATATGTCAGGGTAAGGTTTACCACGTTTCACTTCAGGATCTGATGACCCCATTGTTTTGTATGGGAAAAGATTAAACAGTTCTTGGTGATTCACAACTTTCAGACCATATGTCTCTTTGCTGCTGCTCGTCGCTAGTCCCATACCAATATTGTGATTATAAAGATGGTGAACTAATTTTTCTACTCCTGTGGAAAAATATTATGATAATGTAGTTTTTATTGAACTACTAGCTTTGGCCCACGGCTCCGCCCGCGTATTTGTCGGTTATCGCGATAAAGAGAAGCCTATATACTTCATCAAGAATCGAAGTATCTCCATGCCAAATTTTACTGAAATCGGTTTAGCCGTGAAAGCGCGACTAGACAGACAGTTACTTTCGCATTTATAATATTAGTAAGGATTATTCTTATCAATCACATTTTATTAATAAGATAATGTATTTTGTGTAGAGTTTATCGTAAAACGGGCAAACAAATAAGTGCATCCTCTTTTCCAAATCTCGATTTTAAAACGAGTCCAAAGGTTGACCAGTGAGTGAGTGAGAGGTGTGAGGGATTTTAAAGTGATTTCATTGGGTCTCCGGACTCGCACTCACCAATGAAACACGACAGCATGATTGCTGTCATTTTACGTTAATTTTCTGTGTTAATTACGTTACGTTACGTTAATTAACCGTGAGGGTAGTACCCTGAATACATGTGTTCTGTGGTAGTACCGCCCCGGTCGAGCTGGCCCGTTCGTGCTGAAATCAGCGTGGCTCTACTACCTTGTCAATTAATAATAATATTAAGGGAATATTGTTAATAAAAAACCATATAAATATTACACAGACATAAATAACTTGAAACATTTATCTGTTTAATGTATAAAGACTTACCCGGCATGACCTTGCATTTCGGAAATGATACTTTGAATATTTGCCTTGTTTCTTCCAAGAACTCGTCGACAGTAATCGGTAGATCAAGGTAATCTATTATACTTGCTGCAAATTCTCTACTCTGCATGCCCATAACCTTTTTCTTCACTTCAAATGTGAATTCTTTACCAAAACGAGATGCCAATTGCTGGAAACCCAGTGTATATAATTCTTCCGTATCTAAAAATGTTTCCCCATAGGTGAAAAAAAAACTTGTAGGCAAATATTTAAGCCTGCCTTAATAACTAATAACCTACGTCTTTAATCTCTTAGGAGTAGTAGGTCAACCATCCATGTCAAATAAAATATGTGGCACTGGGATAAACATCTATACAAATAAATAAACCTAACGATAATAACTACCTAAACTCTACCTAGTAGGTATATATTTGTATCATTTATACAATTCAGATTTTCGTGCCTCATATTTATTTTACTCTTAGATTTTAGTTCTTACTGCACTGTAAGACAGGTAGGAATACTTTTTTGTGAACGTACGCAGGTAGGGTGGGGCAGGGGAGGGCAGCTGCCTCCCACGCCCCCTGGATTTTATTTACGTTCCTAATATCTTCTTTTGTCGATAAAAGTTAAGAAACAGAACTTTTACTGGCAATGTCTTATTCTACTGCCACAATTAAAAGTTCTTTTTTAAGTATTACACATAATATTCAATTAGTTTACGCGCGACGCGACGCAATTAGCGTGCGAGCGCCGAGCGGCAACCATTGCCGTAGTCCTTCCCGGGAGGAGCGTTAGACGGAACATACCTAAACCATAGATGTAGAATACTATTAGTAGGTATTCTATATCTATGACCTAAACTGAGAAGTGAAACCCCCCTGCTATTGTACCTGAATATGTAACTTTCCGACACAGACAGGCAGTGGATGTTGGTGTTTTCACCTATTTCACTTTGACAATACGGTACATCTATAGCGTATGTTTTTGTCGATCTATGAGATTTTTTAACTGTAGCTTCAATTAATTCATAGGTGGCACTTAGTGTGGGGTGCGAGGTCCGGAACCTCCACGTGGTGCACCCTGGGGAACGAAGGCGGCAGCGCCTCTCCCGCCAAGTAGGAGAGACGCTGCCGCCTACGGCCAATTCCGGCCGAGGGGGGAACAGCTCTCTTGGGTTGTTTGGAAGCTTTCTGCGTGTCCCTCCGTATAGCGGAGAGAACAGTGGAGAGTATTAGGGGGCGGACAGGTCCGCCACCGCTGGCTCTGACCAGAGATGGTGGACATTGGTCTGGTACAGACCACTATCCGACCAAGTCGTAAGCCTGACTGACAGCAGTCAGGAACGACGGCTCTACGTGGGCTACGAGGACGAAAACCTCTATAAAAAACCTCGGGGCGGATGGATCCGGTCTGGTGCAGACCCCGTCCGGCCCAGCCGTAATCCTGAACGGACAGGACCGGTGGCTCTTCGAAGCCGCGAGGACGTAAACCTCTCTAAAAAAACTCCAAGCCCACGCTTTGACGCCCGGCAATGGGCTGAGTCGCTGGAGGAAGTCCAGTGCCGAGGGCGTCCTATTGTCGGAGGACATTAAACTCAAAACTATGGCATGGGTAAACAAAAGGGAAAACCTACCCAGGAGGGTCCCAGACGCACTGCGCCTCGGGAGTCCCTCCCGGAGCCAAACGGCTCCGGCAGCTCCCAGTCGTATTCTGGGGGGAGCAACCACTGCCAAACCCGCCCGTTACCGAGCGGTAAATCCGGTGACGAAAATATTTTGAAAGACGCGAATAGAGGTGGGGCAGTATCAGATTCTGACACTGCCTCAGAAAGGGGTGGTGCGAGCACCTTGATTGTGTCAGCTGCAGCTCGGTACCAACGGGGCTCGCAAAACCGAAAGAGGCACCAGCCCCTCCCGGTGGATCTAAGCCCGGTTACAAGTGACGAGGGCACGACACCTACGGAGGGTACAAGCCGCCGAGGGGCTCGTGGCGTAGGCCGTCCTCCTAAAACCGGGCGGTTCACCCAAAAACGTGGATCTGTGGCAGCAAAGAAGGCCAAGGAGGAACTCCTGCTTAAGGCCCTCCTTGAAAAGGTTGAGTCCGATAAGACGAGCACCTCTGACACAAGGCGCGATGACTCAACGCTGGAAGAGCAACGCATTAGAGTGGAGAACCCCGTGGACCAGTTCGAGGAGGCAATCGGCGCAGCCGATTGCTTACTACTTCAGTCCAATAAAACACTCGGGGGTCCTGAACAAAATGCCCTACTAACGGTTGTGCGAAACATTGTCAAGGCGGGAAAACTCCTAGTAGCTGAAAGTAGGGCCCACGAAAGGGAGAAAGCCCGCCTCGAAGTAGAGCTCGCGGAAGCAAGAAAGAAGGCGCTTGACTCCGCTCGTATCAACGGTGGCGCCACACTGGCGTCGTCGACACCAGTGGTACCGTCCAGCCGGGTGGAGCCGGATATAGTCAGGCTCATAGCGGAAATGGAGGAGCGGTTAATGAAGCGCATCTCTGCAGTAGAGAGCGCTCATTATCGTCCACCTCTGGCTTCGCCAAAAGCAACGTACGCGGCCGCTGCCAAGGCGGGCTCAGCAGCCCAACCGGTAGCTAGGGTGGGCAGGCCGGCACTAAAAACACCTCGGAAGGTCACACAGGGAAAGGAGAAAGCAAACCCAACCCAAATCCAAGCTTTAGTCCCTGCCCCGGCTGATACCGTACAGCGTCCGCTGGAAGAGGGCTGGACGGTAGTCGGGGATAACAAAAGGAATCGGAAGGCCGCCAAAAAAGCGGCCAAAAAGGCTAAAAAGGCCACCGCCGCTGCGACGGGAGCGCCGAGGAAGCTCCGCACACCTCGCTCAGCGGCAGTCGTCGTCACCCTGACGGCAGAGGCAGCGGAGAGGGGCTTGGGGTACGCCGAGGTCTTGGCGAAAGTTAAGGCCAAAGTCGACCTCAAGGCCCTAGAGATACCGGGCGTTCGGTGCAAAAACACCCGAACGGGAGCCCGGCTCCTCGAAATCCCCGGTGCTACCAGTGGCCCCAAAGCTGACGCCCTAGCGGCTAAGATAAGGGATTCACTGGACGCAGCTGACGTTCGAGTGTCCAGGCCCATAAAATGCGCTGAAGTACGCATCACAGGCTTGGACGAATCTGTCACGGCAGATGAGCTCAGGCTCGCCGTGATGGAGGTCGGGGGTTGCCCTCTGGACAACGTGAAAGCCGGGGCTATACGCTTCGGGCCTTTTGGACAGGGGGCAGCGGTTGTCAGCTGCCCCATCGCAGCGGCCCAAAAGGTCGCTGATGGACGTACCCTCCTGGTTGGGGGTTTCCTGAGGGCGCAGGTACGACTCCTGCAGGCCCGGCCGGCAAGGTGCTTCCGGTGCCTGTCAGTGGGCCATGTAGGCGTCCAGTGTACGGCAAAGGTCACCGTAGGTGACCTTTGTTTTACTGCAGCGGTCTCTGCTTCCGCTGCGGTCGACCGGGGCACAAGGCGGCAGAATGTTCTGCCGCCCCTCACTGCCCTATGTGTGCGGCGGGCAACAAGCCCGCCAATCACCAGATGGGGCAGGGGGGCTGCAAGCCTTCCCGAGCTTCTCGGCAGACTTCGGGGGCTAGCCTGGCGACCCAGGCTGCCTCCGAAGTAATTAGTGCGTCTACATCGTCGCCCATGGAGGAGGTTGTAGAGACGGTTCAGTAATGGACCACGTCTCCAACCTCCTTGTCCAGACGAACCTCAACCACTGCGCCGCGGCGCAGGATCTCTTCCTGCAAAGCATGGCGCAGTGGTCGATCGGTGTTGCCGTAGTCGCGGAGCCCTATTACGTTCCTCCCCGTCCAAACTGGATGGGTGACTGGGACGGCTCCGTGGCAGTCGTCGGCTCCGGGGCGGCTCATTCCCCGCCCTTGTCGCTTAGAGACAAGGGCTCTGGATATGTTGCCGCCGAGTGGGGGGGGATCACCGTCTACGGTGTTTACTTCTCCCCCAACCGGAGTTTGAGCGACTTCGAGGTCTTCCTTAACAGCTTGGAGACCTCGATGCGGCGTTTATCGTCTGGGCACGTCCTCGTGCTGGGTGACTTCAACGCAAAGTCCATTGCGTGGGGGTCCCCCAGGACGGACGCCAAGGGCGAAGCCGTAGAGGAGTGGGCGGCTTCGGTGGGCCTCTGTTTGCTGAACAGAGGCGCCACCAACACGTGCGTGCGATGGCAGGGGGGGTCGATAGTGGACCTTTCGTTCGCTACCCCTGCTGTCGCCGCACGAGTAAGGAACTGGTGTGTCCTGGAAGAGGTCGAGACGCTCTCGGATCATCTCTATATCCGATTTGAGCTCTCCCGGTCCCAGGGCCCCAGTAGGGGTCACACGGCGCGGCATACATCCCGCTTTCCGCGGTGGGCTGTCGCCAAGCTCGATAGGGACCTACTAGAGGAGGCGGCCATTATTCACTCTTGGCTGTCTCCGCAGGCCCCGACCGGGGAGGTCGGCGTGGACGTGGGGGCTGGCCGTTTTCGCGATGCGCTTGCGCAGATTTGCGATACGGCCATGCCCCGCATCCGGACTCGTCGGCCTCCTCGGAAGGAGGTCTACTGGTGGTCCCGGGAGTTGGCGGACCTCCGTGCGGCTTGTACTCGTGCCCGGAGGTCTTACACCCGCAGCCGGCGACGTCACCGCGGAGACGGTGGCGGGGACCAGCTTCATGAGGAGTACCGCGAAGCGCGGAAAACTCTGAAGCTGGCCATTTGCCGCGCCAAAGAGGTGAAGAAAAAGGAGATGCTGGAGAGTCTCGACCGTGACCCCTGGGGTCGCCCATATCGTGCGGTGCGACAGAAGCTCCGCACGGCGGGCCCCCCCCTTACCGAGACTCTCCAGCCCAGCTTCCTGCAGGAAGTGGTCGAGGGACTTTTCCCGCAGCGGGCGGAGCACACACCCCCGTCGATGGCCTATGCGGTCAGAGACGACGGGGGTCGAGAGGACGATGTGCCGCCCGTTAGGGAATCGGAGGTTGGGGCGGCTGTTCTGCGGATTCGTTCCAAGAACACCGCCCCCGGGCCGGACGGGGTTCCAGCCCGAGTTCTGGCCCGAGCCCTCGACCATATGTCGGACCGCCTCAGGGAAGTGTTGGACGCTAGCCTGGCGTCCGGACGCTTTCCTGAGTGCTGGAAAGGCGGGAAGCTGGTCCTATTGAGGAAGCCGGGACGGCCTGCCGATTCGGTCGCGGCCTATAGGCCCATCGTGTTGCTGGACGAGGCGGGTAAACTTTTTGAGAGAATACTCTCTGCCCGCATCGTCCGGCACCTCTGCGAGGTGGGGCCCGACCTGTCGGACGCCCAATTCGGATTCCGAGAGGGGCGTTCGACGGTCGATGCCGTGATGCGCCTTAGGGCCGTGACCGAGGAGGCAGTGAGCTGTGGCGGCGTGGTGTTGGCGGTGTCTTTGGACATCGCCAACGCCTTTAATAGTCTGCCATTCAGCTGCATCGGGGAAGCACTCCAATACCACGGAGTGCCAGAGTACCTGAGGCGGCTGGTGGCAGACTATTTGCAAGAGCGTACCGTCGTGTACGAGGATCGAGATGGCGCCTTGAGACGGCGACCCATGTCGTGCGGCGTTCCGCAGGGGTCTGTCCTTGGACCACTCCTGTGGAACGTGGGATACGACTGGGTCCTACGAGGTCGTCTCCCCCCCGGGCTGGGCGTAATTTGTTACGCCGATGACACTCTTGTCACAGCCCGGGGGGCGAACTTCCAGGAGGCGGCGCGCCTGGCCACCATTGGTGTTTCTCTGGTGGTCGGGCGCATCGAGGCGCTGGGCTTACGGGTGGCCCTGGACAAGACGGAGGCCCTGTTATTCCATGGGCCCCGTCGTGGGCCGCCCCCCGGCGCCTCCATAGTGGTCAACTCGGTCCTCGTACCGGTTCGGGCCCAGATGAGGTATCTGGGCCTGATCCTCGACGGTAGGTGGCTCTTCGACGAGCACTTCCGACAGCTTGGTCCCAAGCTGGTCGGCGCTGCCTCTGCCCTTGGGCGACTTTTGCCCAACTTGGGCGGAGCCAGCGTCGCAACGCGACTCCTCTACACGGGGGTGGTCCGGTCGATGGCGCTGTATGGGGCACCGGTGTGGGTGGCGGCTCTGACTGCCCTCAATAAGGCCCGCCTCTGGCGGCCTCAGAGGGTATTGGCGGTCAGAGCCATACGCGGATACCGCACGGTGTCCACCGAGGCGGCGTGCGCCTTGGCCGGAACACCTCCGTGGGATTTGGAGGCGGAAGTGCTCGCCGAAGTTTATCGACGGGTGGCTGAGTTCCGGGCGGAGTGTGGCATTCGCCCCCCGCCCGAGGAGGTACGCGAGTGGCGTGAAGCCGCCCGTCGAGCCACGATGGCTCGCTGGTCGTTCCGGCTGGAGACTCCACGCGCTGGCTTTGCCGCCGTGGAGGCTCTCCAGCCGGTCATCCTCGAGTGGGCGGGGCGGCAGCATGGGACTCTTTCCTTCCGACTGACGCAGGTGCTTTCCGGGCACGGTTGCTTCGGGAAGTACCTGCACTCGGTCGCCAGGAGGGAACTGAGTCCCGCCTGCCACCACTGCGACTGCAGTGAGGACTCGGCCCAGCACACGCTGGCGGTTTGCCCCGCATGGGCGTCGCAGCGTCGGGCCCTCACTGCAGTCATCGGAGGAGATCTCTCGCTACCGGCCATCATTCGTTCCATGGCCGGTAGCGACAGTAGTTTTACCGCGGTCGCAGCCTTCTGCGAAGACGTAATTTCGCGGAAGGAGGCGGCGGAGAAGGCCCGGGAGGACGACGTCCACTCGGACCCGATCCGCCGCCGGCGAACCGGGCGGCGGAGGCGCGCATACCAGCGCCTCATGCCGCCCTGAGTGTGGCCGCGGATGGTGGGGACGGGTTTTCCCCTCCATCCGCTTTAGTGGTCACCCGCGAGGGGGCGACGTTACGCGTGTGCCGTACGTCGCCTAAATCAGAGAGTTCACCAGCAGACGGTGCCCGCTTCAGTGCGGGCAGGCGCTGGGAGGGGTCCGGATGTGTTAATAACAGCAGTTCCCGGATCCCTCCCGTCTCAGGCGCAGAGTTGGCACACCGTGTGGTTTTAGTCGGTTCGATTCCGACACACCGCCCCGCCGCAAACCCCGGCGGGGTGACGGCCCGAGGGGGTTTCCACACGAAAAAAAAAAAAAAAAAAAAAGGTGACCTTTGTTTTGTGCGGGCAAGCGCTGGGAGGGGTCCGGATGTGTTAATAACAGCAGTTCCCGGATCCCTCCCGTCTCAGGCGCAGAGTGGCACACCGTGTGGTTTTAGTCGGTTCGATTCCGACACACCGCCCCGCCGCAAACCCCGGCGGGGTGACGGCCCGAGGGGGTTTCCAAACGTTAAAAAAAAAAAAAAAAAAAAAAAAGGTGACCTTTGTTTCCGCTGTGGCCAGCCCGGTCACAAAGCGGGGGCTTGCAATGCTTCGCTGCAATGCTTCAGATGCACAGCGGAGGGCAAGACTGCCAACCACCGGGTCGGCAGTAAGGCTTGCGCCGGATCGAGACCGAAGCCCGGAGACCGACCTTCTGTCTCCAAACCGGTGCCGGATGATGCCGCTCCAGAGCGGCAAGGTTCGCGGCCAAATGTGGAGATGGAAATTCAATAATGGATTCTCATCTCCGCATCCTCCAGGCGAACGTGGGCCACGGTGCCGTTGCTCAGGATCTTCTGCTCCAGAGTATGGCACAGTGGTCCATTAACATTGCCGCTGTCGCCGAGCCATACACCCACCGGTTTCTCGGGGCAGCCTGGGAGATAGACTTGGATGGCTCTGCGGCACTGGTACACGGCACCGCCGCCGGCACCCCTCCTTTTGCCGTGGTTGCAAGAGAACGGGGTTGCATAGCGGCGGTGGTTGGGGATATAGCGGTCGTGGCCGCTTATTTTACGCCGAACCGAGACATAACTGAGTATGAGCAATGGCTCGCTCAGTTGACCGTCGTCGTCGACGCCTGTCGTCCTCACCCGGTTCTTGTGGTCGGGGACTTCAACGCCTGGTCAGAGGCTTGGGGTTCCCGGCGCACGAACCGGAGGGGCAGAGCTCTGGAGAACTGGGCCGAAAGACTCGGCCTAGTTCTCCTAAATCAGGGGGCCGTGTCCACGTTCGTGACGGCCAGGGGCAGTTCGATCGTGGATATTTCATTCGCGTGCCCTTCGCTGGCACGCCGTGTTCAGGACTGGCGCGTCGTGGTGGGGGAGGAGACTGCTTCGGATCACCGATACATTCGGTTTGATGTCTCCGCTCCCACAGATGACGCGCCGCCCACACCGGCTCCACCTGAGCCACGTTGGGCGCTCAAGCGTTTAAATCGGGAGCTCCTCCTGGAAGCCGCCATCGTACAGGCCTGGGCTTCTGCGCCAGATAGGCCTGTTGATGTGGATGCTGAGGCACAATGGTTCCGGGAGGCTATGACCCGTATCTGCGATGCGGCGATGCCTAGGGTTAAGCCCAATACTGCGAGGCGACGGGTCTACTGGTGGTCGCCGGAGATCGCAGAACTGCGACAGGCCTGCGTGACCGCGCGCCGTCGGTGGTCCAGGCTCCGCAGAAGGCGTCGCCGCCCCGCAGATGCGGCAGCTCGAGAGGCGGAGTTGTTGATGGAATACAGGCTTGCCAAGAGGACTCTTCAGGCAGCCATAAAGCGGGCCAAGACTGAGGCCCGCTGCGAGCTGCTGGAGACACTGGAGCGGGATCCATGGGGGCGTCCCTACCGCATGGTGAGGGGCAAGATGCGCCCATGGGCTCCACCGCTGACCCGGTGCCTTCAGCCAGAGCTGCTTGACAGGGTCGTCGGAGCACTGTTTCCATCGAGAGTGGTGGAGCACACTCCACCACAGATGGCTCCGCCTACGACGCCTGAAGCGCCTAACGTGGATGATGACGACGTGCCAGAGGTCACTTGGGCAGAACTAGCGCTGGCGGTGCAACGGCTAAAAGCTAAAAGCACCGCCCCAGGACCCGATGGCATCCCAGGCCGAGCGTGGGTCCTGGCTCTAGATGATGAGGCGCCGGCTCTCGAGCCCCGACTGAGAGGGCTGTTCAGCGCATGTCTTGAGCAGGGCCAGTTTCCGAAATTGTGGAAGTCGGGGAAACTGGTCCTCATCCGGAAAGAGGGGCGCCCAGCGGACTCACCATCCGCCTACCGGCCCATAGTGTTGCTTGACGAGGTGTGCAAACTCTTTGAAAGAGTGATTGCATGGCGCCTCGTCAAGCATCTCTTCAGGGTGGGGCCGGATCTGGCGGATAACCAGTACGGTTTCCGTCAGGGGCGCTCCACCGTGGATGCAATCATGCGCGTGAAGGCCCTGGCGGAGGAAGCAGTTTCCCGGGGTGAAGTAGTATTGGCGGTGTCCTTAGACATCGCCAACGCGTTCAACACTTTGCCCTGGAGTTGCATCAGGGAGGCACTAGTGTATCACCGCGTGCCTCCCTACCTCCGCCGCATAGTCGGGGCATATCTGTCGGAGAGAGCCGTCATCTACCCAAGTAGGACCGGTCTCGGTCAACGTGAAATGTCGTGCGGTGTCCCGCAGGGGTCGGTCTTAGGGCCGCTCCTGTGGAACATTGGCTACGACTGGGTGCTTCGCGGTACATTCTTAGAGGGTGTCGCCGTCACATGTTATGCGGATGACACGCTTGTGACGGCGAGTGGCAAGACGCACCGTGAGGCAACCCTGAGGGCCACGGCCGGGGTTGCCCAAGTCGTTGAACGAATCCGGCGGCTGGGTCTCGAGGTGGCTCTGCACAAATCCGAGGCTTTGTTTTTTCACGGGCCTCGGAGCAAGCCACCTGATCAACTCAGCCTCATAGTAGGAGGCACTCGCATCGGCATCGAGCCCTCTATGAGGTATTTGGGGCTCGTACTCGACGGCCGATGGGACTTCGGACACCACTTCCGAAGTCTGGTCCCCAAGCTGGTTGGCACAGCACGTGCATTGGCACGGTTGTTGCCAAACATGAGGGGGCCCGATGACTCCTGCAGGAGACTTTACGGGGGGGTTGTGCGGTCCATGGCCCTTTATGGGGCCCCAGTGTGGGCGGAGGCCCTGAAGGCCGGCACTATTGCGTTATTGCGGCGACCGCAACGGGTGCTGGCCATAAGGATCATAAGGGGGTACCGCACGATCTCTTTTGAGGCGGCAAGTCTCCTGGCCGGAACTCCACCATGGGACCTGGAGGCGAGAGCCCTTGCGGCTCTTTATCAGTGGCGCAAGGAGGCGCGGGAGTTGGGTACGAGTCCTGAGTCTCGAGAAATCGAAGATCAGAAATCCCAACTCCGCCAGGTTCTCGTGGAGGAATGGAAGGAACGACTTGGGCAACCGGGCGCTGGGCACGCCGTTATTGCGGCGGTAAGACCTGTTATGGAGGATTGGCTCGAGAGGCGTCACGGGACCCTCTCATACCGGCTGACACAGGTGATCACTGGGAAAGGATGCTTCGGAGATCACCTGTGTCTGATCCGCAAGGAGCCAACGCCTGAGTGCCACCACTGCGATGGCCGGATCGTGGACACGGAGCTCCACACGCTGGCAGAATGTCCAGCGTGGGAGGAGCCAAGGCGTGATCTCGTGGTGGCCATCGGGGTGGGGGTTCTCTCGCTCGGTAACATGATTGCCGCCATGTTGCGGAGCGAGAGCGCGTGGAACTCCGCCGTTTCTTTCTGCGAGCAAGTTATGCTTGCCAAAGAGACGGCGGAGCGGGACCTGGAGAGGTTTAGAACTCTACCGGCCCGCCAGGCCCGGGAACGGGCCAGGTACCACAGGCGACTCGGGCGCCGGAGATCTCAGAACGATCTCCGTCCTCCATAAGCGCAAGCCTGAGGGTGACAGATGAAGCCATCTGTCACCCTAACAGAAGCAGGCTCGGATGGAAGCGCGCATGCTGCAGAGCGTGCGCGCCCGGGGAAAGTAACGGGAACATCTGTTCCCACACAGTTGGGGGCTACTTACGACCATGTAGGTGGCCCGAGGTACGTCGGGGTTCCAGGGTTTTCCTTACTAGGGTGCACCTGGTTCCCCGGCTTTCAGTACCCGAGACGGCGTGCGGTTTTAGTCGGTTCGAGTCCGACATACCACCACGAGGTGGATCCGAGGGGATTTCCGCACGAAAAAAAAAAAAAAAAAAAAAAAAGGTGGCACTTAGTGTCTTAATTGAATAAATGATTTTGATTTCAGATAGGCTTAAAGGCGAACTGATTGCATC
This sequence comes from Spilosoma lubricipeda, assembly GCA_905220595.1. Lineage (NCBI taxonomy): Eukaryota > Metazoa > Arthropoda > Insecta > Lepidoptera > Erebidae > Spilosoma > Spilosoma lubricipeda. The sequence goes on from HG992295.1 coordinate 8,231,824, forward strand.
GGAGTGTGACAGTAAAGTAAACTAACTGACTATTATTTTATTGACTATCGCATTTTACTCAATGCATATGTATGTGTACTTACACGGTGCATATACCAAAAAATTGTTGTCTGTCTGTCTGTTTGTTCCGGGTAATCTTTGGAAAGGCTGGACCGATTTTGACGGGACTTTCACTGGCAGGTAGTTGATGATCCAGGGAGTAACTTAGGCTACTTTTTTTAGACTCACTTTATCCCGCGGCGTTACTTGCGGTAACAACAATAACCGCGGTTAACACTGAGGGGTTCAGCTAGTAATTATGTAAAATTTATTATTAATAATTTATTATAGTTAAATGTAGTACAGGTTGTATTAGCTGTTTTTAAATTTAAAAAAATTACAAACTTACTGACTTAAAAAAAAAAATATATAAATAAAATTATTAAAAGATAATGACTGAATATTTAAATAATAACATAAATATCTATTTATAATAGTAAAAATGCAACTCTGTTATGTAACTTTATTGTGTGCATTTGAACTGAGGGCACACCACTTTATTCGGCTACAATATTCTTTGTCCTAAAAAAAAATATTTTTCATTAAGTCTAAAAAGTAGTTTTTACTGGTTTTTACCAAACTCTCCATTTAATATAAACCACATAAACATACTTTTACATACACACAATAGGTACTTAAACAAATTGATTAGTTATTATTTAAAATACTAAATGCATAATTTGAGGTAGACAAATCATTTTGTGTTTGTACTATACTAATTGCAATAGTATTCTTACACTAAGATAAGCATGACTGAACATATTATGCAGTAAAAGACAAATTGCATTCATTGTCTTAGTAATTAAATTACAAAATATTGAATTATGTCTAATAAGGAGGGAGACCAAACAATTCTGGTTTAAAGTCTTCTAAGCTCTCAATCACAAGGGTGGCTTCAGCAGTCAAGCTTTTGTTGAGCTTTGCATCTGGCACCATCACTACTTGCATTCCGGCAGCCCTGGCAGCCTTCACGCCATTTGCAGCGTCTTCAAATACCAAGCACTAAAAGAGTTTATTAAGTGTTTGAAATATTTATCTTGTTGAAAAGACAATACGAACAACAAAATTTAGTATACTTATTATTTTAGTACCTGTTCAGGTTTTGGTTTATCAGGGAACCTATCGGCAGTTACCAAAAATATATCAGGATGAGGTTTACCACGCTTCACTTCAGGATCAGATGACCCAAAGGTCTTTATTGGGAAGAGAGAAAAGAAATCCTGATGATGTTTGTTTGTCTTCATTTCATAGCCTTCTTTACCTGAACTGGTGGCTAGTGCAATAGAAACATTATGTTTATGTAAATGTTCGACCAGTTTTTTTGCACCTAAAATATAAGGAAATTTGCCTGTTAATTGTTTTTTTTTTGTTAAATAGCTCTATTAATTTCTCGCCACTACTCTACTGCATACCTGGTAGAAGCTCTGAGTCGGGAAATATTTTTTCGTACTGAAGTTTAACAGCGCTAACCCATTCTTCTACACTCAGAGGTATATCCAAAGTAGTTAAAAGTAATTTGGCTGCTTCTATATCCTGCAACCCCATAAGTTTGACCTTGAAATCCCAGGTGTATTCCTTATTATAGGGTGTCAAAATGTTCTGATATGCGACTGTGTATAAATCTTCCGTATCTATAACCGTAATAAATAGACAGTAATGATTGGTCTACCTCATTGAAAAAAACATCTTATTTTTTGTAGGTTAAGTTTACAAGAACAATTATTGGAACACAATATTATATGGAAGACTTTGGTAAATTAGAACTTACTTAACAATAACCCATCCATATCAAAAAGAACATGGGTAACAGGTTTGAAGTCCATCTTTGTTAGATAATTAATCTATTTTATCAATAAATTAAGTTATGTTACACAGCACAGTTGAGGAGTTGATTAACACTGTATCTGTATTCTATTCTGTATTAACAATGTACCTACTCTGACTTTAAAACAGTTATCACCACAGAGTACACTGTTAATACAGAAAGTTATCACGTTTTGCGTATGTACGGTCAACCCGGTCAACCGGTCAACGGTCACGCAATATACATACATACGTAGTAGATATACATAGGTACGTATACAGCACTGACACAAGTCAAATTAAATTGGAGTGCCTGTTTGCAATATTAAAATAACCGCTTTTAACTAAATGTAAACGCGGTAGTTCACGGTACATATATTAAAATAACATTTTTTTTGCAATTTTGTCGGTCTAGTAGTTCTAGCTAATCTCTGATACGGTTGGACCGATTTTGACAGGACTTTCACCGCCAGATAGCTGATGATACTTTTTGTAAACTAGGTTTGATCCATGGCCTGCGTTTGATAAAGGCCTTTGTAGTTTGTGGGTTGATGTTTTACCACGGCACGGGAAAAACCGCGGGGCTCAACTAGTTATTAATATATTTCGTCAGTGGTATACGTACAGTACTTAAGTATAAAACCTTATACAGAGTGGATATGACAATACGACATTAATACAATACGGCATTAATTTGAACTAGACCTACCTACACATGTTACAATTCCGACTACAATATTTCATTAAATTTGGTTCAGTAGTTTAACCATAGGAGACTATTTTCCGTTTCTAAAATTTACTACACTACAAATTTACGACCGATGTTACACCTACCGTCGCGCGTCCCGTCGTCGCACGCATAGATAATACACTACAGTAGACAGTCGCACGCGCTACCTTTGAAGCAGCCGCCGCGCCGCCGCCATCGGCAATCGGCACGGGACTCGGGACTATGTCGCGCTGTGTTGTATTGGTTATGAATAGGTATTTTGTAGTGATTTTATAGTGACAGACAGGTCATAGGAGACGGTAAAGTTAGTTGTAACCACGGAGCAAATACAAAGAGGAGATGCCCTAATGAGATTTTTGTATGAAGCAATGCGTGACAATTTGCGGGGGTGACGGGGTGTTAGTTTACACTTTTCCATCTACCAGACAATAGCAAAACTTCTTGCATCGTTGAACGAGTATATTGCTATGTAGTTTAGCTAGCTGACACTAGTGTGAACGTACTCAGAATTTCAAGTAGTTTTTTCAAGGTCGATTTTGTAAGCATCTTGAACAAAAAACATCATTCGTAAATAATTTTGCAAAAGTGAATTTTTTTTTTTCTAATAAATAACCCTAAATAAAACATTGTTCATTATGTTTGGTTTACACGTGGATTATGTAGAAAAAAAATTAATATATGTTGTGCAAATCTTTTTATTTAAAAAATAAATAAATTTATATTTTATTTCACTTCGGAATTGGAATGCTTAAATAATGCAAATCTTAGAAAATCAATTAATCTAAATCTGAATTGGTGAGAATGTAGAACTCATTTCCGTATCTTCTTATGGTATGTTTTATTAATATTCAGCTCAACGTACCATTGTATTTTTATTTCCAGTAACACAAAGTTTTGCCATCTAGTGGCGAGTAAATATAATAACATTTTAATAAAACACTAAGAGATTTTTCTAGAACTTTTAAAAAAATTAGCTATAAAATTACTTATAAAAGAAATATGATGCCACTTATGGTACCAGAACGTCTATCCGAGATATTTGTACAAGATATAACACAGCACTTTATCTTTTTACTTGAGTTCGTTTATCCTACTTAGCAATAGTCGGATTTTTGCACAAACTATCCAGGAGATACAAGAAAAATCAATCTTTGATTCCTAGTAGAGGTAATGCTCTTCCAGTTCTAACCTGGACACGAGATGACCAAATTTAACCTAGCGGTTTTTGTTTCTTTGTGGTTATTATCGTTACTGTGTAATTAATAAGAAACGTGAGTACATAAAATTACTTGTGCTATTTAGCTTTCCTCGATAAAGTACCTACTTTATTTTTTTATATACTTTATTAACCGACGTCACTGTATGATTTATAAGCTATGAAACAAAGTAGGTAATTTTGACCCAAAATTTCATGAATATGTTAGAAATTACTCAAGGATATTTGGGAGAGCGTGTGGTGTGGCGAAGTCTTTGTACATAAGTGATAGGATTAAGTCTTCCAATAATAAAAAAAAACAACTACAAGGAACATTATTAATAATGAAACTGGACGTAGTAAACCTCGAGATAATGATTTAAAATTAAATATCAATAATAGGTTTATAACAAACAACTTAGACTGCTACAGCTGAATCTTTCAATAACTTTTTCACAAATATACCAGTTAGTACAACAAGTACCTTGAATTCTTGTGTGTCCAGGCCTGAACTGTTGTTAAGGGTCAATGTAAATGAATGTAAGAATTTATTTCAATTTGAATACATAAACCCCACAGGCCACAGATATTATAAAAACGTTTAAGTCTCCTAATTTTAAGAAAACAGGGGACTTATGGGGGATTTCAGTTAAATTAATAGAAACTTTTATAATTGATATAGCACCATTTCTAGCTTTAATATTCAATCGATGTGTTGATTCTGGTATTTTTCCTAACCTGATGAAGTATAGCAAAGTAATATTTTTATTCCATAAGGGTTGTACAACTGAACCAAGTAACTTTAGGCCAATCTCAATCTTACCGGCTATTAGTGTAATTTTTGAAAAAGTTATTTTACAATAACTAGAAAGCCATTGTAATCTAAATAATTTATTTCACACAGAGCAATATGGCTTTACAAAGGGTCGTTCAACAATTGATGCGGGTGCAACTCTTTGAGACATATATTTAATGCATGGGAGAATTCGCAAGATGCGATAGGTGTATTTTGCGATCTCTCAAAAGCTTGTAACTGCGTAGAACATAACACGCTTTTTCTTAAACTTAGGCATTATGGTGTAAATGGTATTGCTTTGGAACTAATCGTTTCTTACTTAAAAGATAGAATTCAACATGTAGATATCAATGGTGCGTGGTCATCTGGATTACCTGCTATTATGGGCGTCCCGCAGGGTTCTATACTGGGTCCTTTACTTTTTCTCATAGATATTAATGACTTACCGTATTATCTAAAAGATCTCTGTGATATAGTTCTATTTACTGATGATACGTCACTTATTTTTAAAGTTGATCGTAAGAAAACAGTTTTTGACGATGTGAATAGGCATTAAATGACGTATTGAATTGGTTTACAACGAATAATCTCCTAATGAATTCAAATAAAACAAAGTGTGTGAGATTTACTATGCCAAATGTAAAACAACTAGGCACTCATCTAACAATAAATAATGAAATCATAAGTATTGTAGACTCAACAGTATTCTTAGGAATTACATTAGACAGTAAACTTCAATGGGGAGCTCAGATAGATAGCCTTGCAGGTAGACTTAGTTCGGCAGCTTATGCAGTTTGGAAGATACGTCAGCTCACTAATACGGACACAGCTAGGTTAGTTTATTTTAGCTACTTTCACAGCGTCATGTTCTATGGTATACTACTTTGGGGCAACGCGGCTAATATTGAAACGATTTTTATTTTACAAAAACGAGCCATCCACTCAATGTACAATTTAGGTGCTAGAGTCTCTCTTCGAGAGTTGTTTAAAGATAAAGGTATTTTAACAAGTATTATGTTTGTTAGGCACAACATTAATGACTATAAGAAAAACATTGATGTACTTAATATTAATACAAAAAGCAAATCAAAACTCTTTAGTACCTATCATCGTTTACATAAGGTACACAACTCGTTTGAAGGTCTTGGTATACGTTTTTATAATAGAATTCCTATACATGTAATCGACATTCCTGTAAATAAATTCAAGTTAACTGTAAAAAAACACTTTATTGGGAAAGCCTACTACACGATCAACGACTATCTTAACGACAGACATTTATGGGCTTAAGGGGCTTAAGGTGTCATTAGATAGATACACACAAACTCCTTTGTCTTATAACTAACTAAACAATAATTGTTAGTTGAAAGTAATGCCTGGCGATTATTATGGTAATTTAATTAGTAATTATTTTTGTCAGTACCTCGACTATGGTTTGTCATGATCACTAAAATGTCATTGCTTGCGGTGTCGTCCTGGGGCGGGTCGTTTCTATCGTTCGATAAGGCGAAGGAGATGATGGCTGGTCCATGCGTCATACTCGTGATCGGGTGCTGCTTAGGGTGATTGGTCGGCCTAGTCAGCGATGCTTTAGGCATACCATTATTTTCGTTCGTTCAACTGCAACTCTAGCCTCTTAATCTAGTCATGAATTGTTTGTAACAGCAGTTTTTACAACTGATTGTAAGTAGATGTGCACCTGGAATGATTTCTATGTTTAATAGACTAAAACCTTCAAAGTTATTACTGAGTGCTTTTTCTTGTTTTGTTTGTGCGTTAGATTTTGGAGCATTTTAATAATAGGAAATTCAGGTGGCAACAGCTTGCATATTGTTAACCGTATATATAATACTAACACTATTGTACCTGAAAATCTGACTTTGAAAAGAGTGGCCATGAATTTCTTTGCCAGTATTCTTCTCATGAGGTTGTACGCATTTTGTAAACCGGAAGTTATGGATCGACACAGGCAGGCAGTAGACTAATTTACTTCGACAATACAGCACATGCTGTGGCGTCTGTTTTTGTCGATCTATGATTTTCAACTGTAGCTTCAATTTGACGTTCATAATTATCACTTAGTGTCTGATGATTTTGAATTTGAACACATGCACGTCGTTCGATGCTAAGTACTTATTTTACGGTTGGGACCGCGGCCACTCAGGTTAGTTCACTTAAATTATAAATGGTGTCCTTATTGATTTTAATTTTTAAGATATTTAGTTTGTTTGAAAATTTTATTTTTATACCTATCTGTTTTCGGATAAATTATACAATCCCAAAATTAATCAACACCTTAGAGCGTATATACCTGCAGAAAGTGTGTGATCGGAATCGGAGTAGAGAGAGAAAGAGTAGAACCACATTTGCGTGTCGTGTTGCTTCATGTACTGCGCCCGCCAAAAGCAGCGTCTTTTTACCCGACTGCGAAAGAAGGAGGGTAATGTTTTTCAAGTGTATGAATGTATATTTCTTCGGCACGCCCTAAAGCCTAAACGGTTTGTCGTATTTTTATGTGAGTGGTGTCAATAGATTCGTCTTAGTCGTGAGAGTTACACATAATTAAAAAAAATATTAATTAAGGACTTCTGGCACTAAAAAAGTAATGTCAAAAAATATGTTTTTAAACTACATCGAGTGTGGTATCAAAATAAAGGATTTTTAACGGTGATTATGAATATATAATATGAATATGAATGTGAATGAATATGAATGAAGATATATGAATATATACATAAAACTTATATGTTTTAAATAATGAATTTTGTAAAGATGACAAATATTGACGCAGTCGGGTTTTTTATTTTTAATAATTACATTTAGTTTAGTACGGTTGGAGACACTTGCTTGGCATGTTGTGTCGAGTCATGTTCTGTCGTAACTAGTAGCTTGCACATTAACAAATAAATGTTAAAATAAATAATTAACTTTGATTTAAATAGCTTAGTTTTATTAAATTATTCGTCACCCTGAAGTACTTTCATTGCTAAGAGAAAATGGACTAGTACTATTCAAATAGCGTCAGTGAGCGACACGACAAATAATGTATACACCCACCAACGACATTATGCACTACGCGACTGAGGCCTTTGTGGTCTGTGGCGACTGATATCAATGTTAATATACTTCCAACATTTTAATTAAATTAAATGTAAAATCGAATCTAAAAAATATATCTCTAGATTCAATACTCGATTCTACGGAATCAGTCACCGGTGTCACCACTCTAAAATATTTAAAACAATGCCAATATTTTTTACTGGTAACACACTCAAGCAGTATTCAAAAACTTGTTTTGGTTAATTTTAATAAAAAAAATGTACGTAATATGTACGGTTGTAAACGGAATTTTTATTAATGTATCTTGATTCTCATTTATGATTTAATTAGTTCACCTGTTATATAACTTTGTTTCACCTATTAATTGTAACAAATTGAAATATGGATGGTCCCGGAATGAGTTTATTTCAAGGCGCCGCTAGTATCCACATAAACAATAGTGCTCAAGACAGACTCGACGAGCAAGAAGAACTAGAGGATCAGAAACGACGAAACAAAGAGGTGTGTAAACTTTTGATAGCATTTTATGTTGCTTTACAACTAATAAAATGAAAATTATTATTTTCAAGTTTAATTCTGGTTGTCATGTTTTGGATAATATTGAGGGTTTATGTGTTTGCAGCTTAAGGATAAGCTGGCAAATGCCTTCGATGATCTCTTGGATGATGACGAAGCCAGTTCTGTTAATAGCAGTGGTAACTACACCCTGGATGCACAACAAAACAATAGTGGTAAGTGCATGTAGGTTGGAAATTATAGGAACATACATGTTTTCTTATCAGTTTCAGTATATAATTTACTTTTATATATTATTCAATTATCAATCTGTTTGAAAATCTGTCCTTTTATATAACTTTTGTTTAATGTTAATATAGTATATACTTAAAATAATTAATTTCTAGACTGCGTCGGGTGCTTTAGGTCTTGGGTTTTATTTAGTTTAGGTGTTTTCTATGTACATTATAAGTATTCTATCCATCAATCTAGCTGTCAAATTACAAAGAGCACTTTGTTTAAGCTAAATGATGTTGTATGTCTGATGTCTGGAGTATTAATTAATTTATTTATCTTAATCTGTATTTTTAAAAACTTTGTTTAAAGTACAACCAACCAGAATGGGCTTACCTCCAACATATGTGGAGTCGCTCAATCACTTGAAGGAACAACATGGTTCAGAGTCCCCTAAATTATATTGTGAAACACCTAAGAACCATGTGGGTCATATGAGACATCAAGAAGAAGTTATCAAAGCACAGTTTGGTCCGTATGGTGCTGGCGATGGACAGAATCACTATTATCCACAGGAATATAGAGGTAATGAATGTTAAGATCTGCTCTGTTTAAAAACAGGATATTTTGTCAATAGCTTATTATTTGCTAATAATAGTAAATAGCGTACAAATATAAATATTTCCATGCCTAATATAGGCCAAAAAAGGCTTGAAAAATACACCACATTTAAAGCTGGTATGTTCTGTTTTGAGTGCAATTAACATTTCTTTCTTTAATCATTTTGCAGCTTCTTTTTCAAAAGCTATGTGACTTGCAAGTGTCTATGGATGATAGATCCTACTTTTACTATTAAACAATTATATTAATTATTAAAACAATGCTTCTCATAGACCTTAGCTATGTAGAAGTAATTTTATGTAGGAAAATAAAGAATATTTACATGTTATTTAACTATAGTTATATTCTTTTCAGGACATGTGAATGGTATAAACAATTGTGATAGACAAGAATATATGAACAACGAGCAGCTGAGAGTGATGTACGAAGTAAGTATAATTTATCATCAATACATATAATAAAATCATAACTTGTCACTGGCTGTAAATGAAAGATATATCAGGAAAACTGTTTGCTGTAAGAGAATAATAAGGGAGTAATTTATGTAGGACCACATTCCTGTAAAGATAAATAAAACTTAAAACACAGCTTGGGCAGTTATAGGTTATCAGCCTATACCTGCCCAAAAACTTCCTTTCTAAGAAGAGATCTACGTCCAACAGTGGACTGCTAAATAATTTTGAAGTGGTGTGATGTGTTCATTATCAATCAATCATCTGAACTAATTAGATCATAAATACAAATAACATTTTAACAAACAAAAAAACGACTTTAAACGATCAAATTGTTTTTTTTGTCTTTCTTGCTTACTATGATCCGTCCCCTTTGTGGGACATGTAATAGTAGATTTGAAATGGTTTTCAGTGACATTTTGATTTTGTGTGTCAATCTGCGAGCTGTGTGTTTTTCGTTTATCAAGTCACTTACCAAATTGTTGGCATGTATATATTCCTTTTACTATTGGATTTAGTGCATTGCAGTAGCTCCCGTCTGACAGTTCCACTTTTCTAGTCGTGATGCAGTTGTTTGTTTATTTATTTATTTATTTTGGTTTACCAACATTTGCTTACACTACTACATTAATAATAAACAATTTACAATTAAATAATTCAAGTGTAACAAACAATTACATTAATTTATGACAAACCAAGGGGCATTTGTTATCATTCTAAAGATTTCATTTTGAAATCTTTGCAGAATTTCGAAGTTGGAGTGGGATACGGTTCCCCAGAGCTGGATCCCATTTGTCCAGATAGACTTTAGTATCGCCCTATACAGGAGGAGTTTATTGATCATTGATAGTAGTGATTGGCGACCCAGCAGTCAGTAAAGTTGCTATTGGGTGCCTAGTTGTTTGCGTTTAGTCATTATATGTTTCTGCCAGGTGAGTCGCTTATCTAGCTGTAGACCAAGATATTGCATATGATCTGCTTGAGGAACTTCCACATTGTTAAGTTTTACCAGAGGGCTCTTGGATTTTCTTGGTGTGAAGGTAACATTAACCGACTTGGATTAATTAGCCCTTATCTTTACTTCTTTAACCAGACTAAAATGTTATCCAATCCGGTTTGCAAAATTTGCGTTGCAACTGTTGGATCCTCGTGGTCTGCTAATATTACGGTATCATCACCAAAAGTTCCAGTAGTGATGCTATTTGAAGTTGATAGATCAGTCATGTAAATGAGGTAGAGTATTGGTCCCAGCATGCTACCCTGGGGCACTCCTGCGTCACAGATTCTTTCAGGGCAGAGCGCTGAAAAAGCACCGCCTTGTTGGACTAGGAAATATCTGTCTTGTATGAAGGAGTTCAGGACTCCATAGATGTAGTTGGGCAGCATGGATTTTTAATTTTAATAACAGGCTCTCATGCGACACTATCAAATGCCTGTGCTATGCCATATAATAGCGCTATAGTGAATAAGTGCAATATTCTTTGTGTTCGAAAGAGTTACCTATTTCATTGACCAGTCTGTGTACCTGATCCACCATAGAGTGCTAGCGACGGAAACTGAACTGATGTTCTGGTATCAGCTTGTTCTGTTCAACGATGGGAAGTATTCTTGATAAAATCAGGGACTCGAAAATTTTTGCTGGCATACGAAATAGGCTAATGGGCCTGTATGATTTGGGATCTTCTGGGTGTTTGTCTGGCTACAGGAGCATGATTATTTGGGCAACCTTCCACTGGGATGGCATAAAGTGTAGTCTAGTAATTGCGTTATAGATTGCTGTAGCATCAAACCGGAGTCGGGCAACTCTTGCAGAACCTTGTAAGTGATTAGGTCATACCCAGGCGGCTTCTTAGAGTTAGGTTTTTGTATCATTTTTTGGACTTCTTTTTTTGTGACATTCTCATGTCTTACTTCATCCAGCTTTGGAGACTTCAAGAATTCTCCCACCTCATGAGGTTGGAAAACATTGATCAGATGTTCCGAGGATTTGTTAGCTTTTCCTCTTCGCTTCATGCCCAACTGTTATCTGGTTTTCTAAGGGGAGGTGAGGATTTTATAGGACGTTTAATCTTTCTGGTTCCTTACCGTAGCGAGTAATTTGTAGCTGCAGTTGCATCAAGACTCTCGAGGACTCTTTACTTTTTTATAAAAGCGTTTTATCAGTTCTGGGCATCTGCTTCTTTGCCATCGTTTTTTGATCGTTTCTCCCTAATTTCATCAAGAATCTTTCGGGGGATTAGACGGACGCTAGATTTGTGTTGAGTGGGGTCGAGTTCCATGCAGCATTTAGAACAGTGGTGTTAAAATGTTCAACGGCATTTATGACATCATCTTCCGTTCTAAGCGAAATCGGTGCTGAGAATGCCTCGTCGGCGAGATCCCTAAAGAGATGCCAATTAGTCCTTCTGTTGTGCAATGGGCAGTTTTTGCCACTTTCTTTGACCTTTGTTATTTCCAGAAAGACTGGCGAGTGATCAGATGATAGGTTAAAAATGGTTTTAGGGTCCAAACTTATATATAGGCAAGGCCAAAACCGTAAAAAATGTGTACCTATGTTTTTTAGATTCGTGTGAAGGAATGTCAACAGTTAGCCGGACAAATGCAGAAGTTAGACACCGAGATAGATAGCTTACGTGCGAGACTGGCTGCTGCTATGAGTGACAGAGACAAGGCAGAACTATCTTTACAAGAGGCTCATCATCTCCTTGGTATGTATTTGTTTGATATTATTTTTGATACTACTTGAAAGAGTTGAAATATAGTTGTCGCTGTGGTGTGCCTTGGGAGAGGCTCCAGCAGTGGACTGTGACGGACTGATGATGATGATCATGATATGTTAAAGGCTTTTTAAAAAAATACATTCTAGAATTTAAATCAATTGTAAGTACAAGTGATTTTAATTCTATTTTACCTGACCGGTATCCATTGGCGGCGGTAATCGCTTACCATCGGGTGATACTTCTACTCGTTTGCCCCCTGCCGATTAAAAAAAAACACATTCTTTAAACTCAGAGGGTTTATCACCGTGATGATCGGATTGATGTCATTGATGTTGAAATAAACTCACACTCATAGTTTAAAAAGACATATAGACACTACTACACTCTTGAGGGCCTATTCAAGAGTGTAGTGGTGTCTATGTCTTTTTAAACTGTTTGACACACCTGAATTTAACAGCTAGTCTTCTATGTTTCTATAGTCTGTTTTTTTTAACAAACGGGTACTGAGTATGTCTCGCACATTTCCGATATTGACAGAGTGAGATGGATCATTGGTGGGGGTGGGGCCAATGCCTTTGTTCTTGTTTTGAAATTATTAAGGCCCGTTCATATTGAATACTTCAAAATATTACTGTAGAAAAAAATCATTGTATGGTTTAATTTTGCTAATCTCTAATATAAAATATCGGGAAATTATTGATGATCGATACCTAGTTTACCGTAGGGATCGCAATGTAACACAATCCATGAAATCTGATGGTGAAAGCGTTTTGATAACTGTATCCAATGTATTCCGTTGTCTCGTATTTTCAAATGGGAAAGTTATAGTGAGGATATCTGGGTAGTGATTGAAGTTAAAAGTAATAATATCGTTAGGAAAATTGCTATATGCGTTGTAAATTTGCCTCCTCCTGTTAAACACGGTGACTTGATAATGTACTAAAGGTATCGGAAAGTTTTGATGATGTTATAATAGTCGGCGATTTTAACTTGGGTTTTGTTAAATGGTCTAAGGATAATGATCGGTCACATCTGATTGCAGATTTATACTTAAACAAGAATATTACCAACAATAACCACCATGAATTACTGTATACCCTTTCAGATTTTATACGGTTAAGCGATTTACAGCAGGCCAATACCATTGTAAATCCTGATCAAAGAATTTTGAACTAAGTGCTAACCAATATAAATTGCATTGTCAATAAAACTGATAACATAATGAGTATAATTCACCCCCCTTAGATATCACATTTGATGTAACATTAAATCTCGTGTCGGTTAACAGGCCCAGGCTCGGTTTAATTTCTATTAAGCGGATTACAATAACATAATATCTTGTTTTTCTGTAGATTGCAAAGGGCGCTTAGTACGCTTAACTACAGGAGACATGTCCGTCATGACTCACATTTAAACTCTACTGGTTCAGTCACTAAAACACGTGTGACGCGCAGGTAGTCGATGGCTCAACTGAATGTACATGTAACTACAGCGTTTGTGTGGAACAGACTTTATGTTGATTACGTGGACCAATAGAAACGCAGTAAAAAATTCCGGTACTCGTTTGTTAAAATTTCAATATTGTTTTTCTAGCATCAAGTAAACACAAATTAATAGAATTAGAACAACAAGTAACAAATCTCACGGAGAAGTTAATGGAAAATGACCAAGAGAAAGAACAATTGAAGTTAGAGTTACGCTCAGCTAATATAAGTCTTCAGGATGTGCAACAAAGACTTCATACAATGCAGGTGATAATCTATACTATACATACAAATAAATAAAATTCGAGTGTCTGTTTGTCATATGAAACTAACTGCTTCTTACTAAATAGTCTAAATACATATGTATGTATACAGGGTACATATACCAAAGTTATATTTTGTTTTTAAATTGTCTATCTGTCTGTCTGTTCCGACTAATCTGTGAAACGGCTGGACCGATTTTGCCGGACTGGCAGATGGCTGATGATATAAGGAGTAACTTAGGCTACTCTTTTTAGACTATCCAGGCAGGTAGGACTAGGTAACGGCGTGTTACCTGCGGTTGATGTTATACCACGGGTAACATCTCGGGGCCTAGCTAGTCTCCGATAAATTTAAATATGAATAAACTAGTAAGTAAAGAGCGCGTTGCACTGCACGCAGCTCATGCCGGAACCGCGCTGGCCAGCGGTGTCGGGCCCCTGTGGCCTGTCGCCGTCGTCAGGGTTTGTCATCGCCCCTGCCATACTGCTACAGGCCACGTGATGGCGGGCACCCTGGCTCAGTCCCGCTGCAGTACCCGAATGCCTATGAATAAACTATTAGATTATAATTTAATTTCAGGTAGCTCATTCACATGATACAGATGCGATATTTAGAGAACAGCAAGATAGGTAAGTTTTAATAATACATTCTAAATTAGCTATTTCTATACTGATAGATAGATAGAGAACTATTTATTTGTACACTCATATGGTGTTAGTTACAAGACAGTACATAAAAATCTCAGATGTACCAGGAACGGCCTTATTGCTAAAAGCTAAATCTTCCAGGCAATCTTAAGATAGATCAAAATGTTTTGAAGAGACGGAAGAAGTAGTTCCCGTGTATTTATAAAGCCAGTGGAAATGATATTACTGTACAACTAATTCAAATTCACTAATAATAAATTTATAAAAAATTTCAGACACAGAGAAGAAATGGACAGACTTCAAAATGATTTGACAAAAGCGAAAAATAGGCTCGATGAAAAAGTAAGCATCTGATATTATAAAATAACTAGCTGACGTGACTAACAAGTACGCCGACTTGTAGGCAGATATGCAAATATGGCGGTACGCGCCGTATTTACATATCTGCCTCAGCTTCCTACAGGTAGTGTACAGTCGCGGACAAAAGACTTTTCCCGTTATATAATTAACTATAAATCACCATAGCAGAGTTAGGGCGCGTTCCCACTATGTCGTGACGACAGATAATCATGTGGTTTCAAGTGTCGTGGTTTATATATTATTTTTAAATGGAGGTGTTCACATATAGAACGACACGATTTACTGTCGTCTAAGACATTTTTTGCAGTGACGACAGTCTGTCATGACAGTAGGAAGGGCTTGCACAACAGTCGTAAAACGATAAAAAATCGTTACGACTAAATCGTTACGGCAAATCTATCGTAGCCACGATATGTACCCAATACTTTCTTTGCTTGCTTCATTTTCCTTCTTTTTAAAAAGTAATACATTATTAAAATTTCGTCTTCGTCCATTGAAGTCAGGAGCATAAACGCACAACTGATCTCCAAGAGAACTTAGAGGCGACTGTAGATTTGTAGCTTGCTAATGATGTGTAAACGACAAAGCGACTGCCGTGAAACAATTAAATGTCGTCGCGATCCAATGGGAACAGGTAGATACGATAGTCGCTAAACGATAAAAAAATTTGACGACAAACAATCGTTATAATGGGAACAGCTAGAGACGACAGTTGTCGAATGATAAATTATAGTGTATCCAATCGTTTATTTAACTTTTGACAGCTCTAATACTTAATCAAATAGTGATACCCTGACCCGTTACCGATTCGATTTCTTTTATCGATCGATTTTGTACATGAAGAAGTTTTAATCGATTTAACACACTCATTATTTTACCGATAATTTCGTAATTTTATCGATTATTAAACCGCAACACCGGACGCGTAGCGGACATTATGTAGTTAGTCATAATTCACATTTTCAAACGTCGTTGAGTATTTTTATTCCTCCGTATTGATTTATTTGTGAATTCTCACGTTTGGTTGAGTTGAGCGTATCGTCCCTCCCTTCGTTACTGTCAAAATGTCAAAAATTAAGGTGCTCAAAGGACAAACAAGAGAGTTTGTCTTGCGACTTCGTGAATACTTTGAAAAGGAGAGCTGTAATAATGGGCCTCTTATATCAGTGACTCAAGTTTAGAGACCGTGTGATTTGATATAAAATATAATCACAATAATGTTATTGAATGTTTTATTAATATAATCGATAATCGATTTATTTCAAACCCGTTTTTATAGTCTGTGGTCATTCATTATGAATGACACATCTCTAAGTGGGCGGAGCCTGTCCATGAAGTACAGTATTCCCTCTAGTACATTGATCAAAAATTATTACAAAACTTTATGTGCGTGATCTGTCAAAAGTTAAATAAACGATTGGACGCACTATAATCGTTACGACATAGTTATACTTAACTGCCTCGTTGGTCTCGCGGTTGGCGTGTGCGACTGCTGATCATGAGGTCTCGGGTTCGATTCCCGGGTCGGACCAAATGTTTGTATGATCTACAAATATTTGTTTCGGAGTTTGGGTGTTTTCTATGTATAATATGTATGTATTTACAAAAAAAAGAAGTATATATGTATTTGTATCAGTTGTCTTGTACCCATAACACAAGCTCTGCTTAGCTTGGGACTAGATGGCGTTGTGTGATAGATGTCCGAAATATTTATTTATTTATAGTGGGAAAGCGCCCTTTAGAGTACTAATTTTTAATTATCTATTCTAAAACTAATTTCTGACCATCCCTCAGGAAAACGAAATCAAAACATTAGAACGACGTTGTATAGAGAAAGATAGAGAAAAAGAAGATATATTAATAGATAAGGGAGCGACAATAAATAGGCTAGCAAGCGAACTGGAAGCCGCTCAGAGCCGGCTTATGAGTGGAGAGACCTCTCGTTTGAAAGAGAAGGTATTACAGTTGACAACAGAACGGAACGCCGCCAAAGAACAAGTTAAAGAATTTGGTGTAAGTAGTTTATTTTTATATTAACAAAAAAACAGCCGCATTAGGAATACTTCTGTATCGCGGGGGACTTGTGGGTCACACAAAGTTTTGTCCCACGTGGGGTATGAACCCATGACACTCGTGCAGGCGCTCATAGCTCAGTTGTGTCTCGCTCTTCTCAGGAAGTTACATTATATGTAACGTGAATTGACAAGTTTGAAATTGACAAGTTTGACAAGTTGCACTCGGTGATTAGGAACAATTACCGAGGGCAAGCAACGACGACGCGGTTAATACCTGGATAGGTGACCGCTGGTGGCATGTTACCATGGGCGTTTCCGTGATTCGGACGTCACGTTAAGCAGTCGGTTGTTATCATAGGATAACAGTCGTGAAGCTTAGTTGGAGGCCTTTGGGCGGCTTAAAAACATCCAACGGCAAGATTACGTAGCCACAACGTTGTCTTGCCAGTTCCCGACCCGCACTCGACCAGCGTGGGGACGTATGGCCTTAACCCTCTCCAGAGAGGAGACCCGAGCCTAGCAGTGGGCCGTTGTTTATGGGTTGTTGATACCTCAGAACTTTCGAGTGGGTCAACCTATTTATGACTCTATTTTATTTGGAAACTGGTGCTTCCCGTGTGGTGCCATTTTAAAATGATGATGAAAATTATAAATTTTCAGATGCGTTTATTATAGCTTCCAGTTTGATAAATAAACAAACAGTTTGTTTTAATTTTGTTTGTAAATGATATAGTAATTGAATTATTAATTAACATCAATTACAATAAACCAATTTTTTTTTATTACTTATGTAATTTTTACTATACTATTATTGTTTGTATTTTATTCCAGTCAAAGTTGGAAATCACAGCTCATGAACTGGTTCTACACAGAAACAAATTGGCTGCTAACCAAAAGGAATACGAACATTGGAAAACTACTCTTCATCAGATTCTTATGGAGTCACTACCTGATAATACTTACCTTGGTAAGAACCATAGTCAAGTCCGATACATTAATATCATTTAATCAATCAAATTGCTCGAATAGTCCACTGCTGGTTTTTTTTTTTATGGAAAAGGCGGGCAAACGAACAGACCTATCGCCTGATGGTAAGCGATTACCGCCGCCAATGGACACCAGAGGCAACACAAGTGCGTTGCCGGCCTTGGGGTATGGGCCTCCTGTATCCTCACTCACTCGGCTAAATACAGCGCAAGCACTATTTCACACCGGTTTTCTGTGAGACCGTGGTGTCACTCCGGTCGAGCCGGCCCATTCATGCCGAAGCGTAGCTCTCCCACGGATATAGCTTTTCCTTAAAATTGATTTTTGGTCTACTACTACCACACCATGCTAGACTCATATATGTCGGACTGTTCAAGATCCTCACAGTCTGCGATAAGACCGCCCATTGTACCATTTGTACCACTGTTTTATTTGTTACTAGCTGCACCCCGCGGTGTTACCCGCGGTTACTGTCGTAGCGCTGGTAACGCCGCGGTACGAAGCTAGTCTAAAAAAAAGAAAACGGGCCAGCCGTTCCAGAGGGTCCAGAGGTTCCAGAGGAACAAACAGACAGACAGACAAAAATTGAAAAAAATGTTATTTTGGCACATGTATCGTGTATACATATGCAAGACCGGGTTATTAATGGCCAATACTGTGATGTGTAGTGCCCTTTATGCAAGGTGATAAATTAAAGATTTAGTCCGTTCACTCTATTTTATTCACACGGTATATATATATACACTGATTATAATAAGGTTAAAATTACACGACAATGTACTAGGAACGACTTTCGTCCACAGTTGACTAGACTAACTCCTACAACTCGCGTTTCGTTTGGCTCATATAAATATGATAACATCAACATATACATGTCCCTACACATATATATGCATTTATTAAAAAACGGGTATTTTAATATTACGAACAGACTCCCAATTTTATTTATTTGTATAGGTTGTCGTCATTGCATATTTCATTTTGTGTTGTGCAATTAAAAGTACATATCTATCTAACTGTCGTGGATATCGTAATAATAGCTGTTTCTCTCTGGAGTTGGATCTCTACTATCTCAGGTGCAAAGTGGCACACTATGTGGTTTAAGTCGGTCCGATTCCGATACGTAAAAAAAGACTTCCAGCTTTAATTGTGTCGAGTTGTTGAGAATTGACGAGAGTTGATAAAACAGCAACAACAGCAACAACAGCTAAGCGACATAGCCCGAATAGTGTACATGACTGTATCGTAAATAAATACCGATGTTGTCGGTTCTTATGACACACACGGAATAAATAGAGGTGGTGACATTCCATATCCTTAATTCGTCACCCACAGACAACCACACAGACCAATAATTATTACTAGTCAGACTAATAATTAAAGTTAATTATAATAAACTTTACTATTCTTTCCAGGTGAGCCTCCATCACCGGGCAAGTTAGCTACATTAAAAGAAGTTTTGAGCAAATATAAACAACAAATGCAAAAATTATCAGCATTTCAAGAAGAAATACTTAAAAGGTATGATGAACAACATTTACGAGAAACACTTTTATATTATGATGCCTGGTCTGGCCTGAAAGTCGTCGTCAATCAGTGCGTCCTACCCGCCATGACATACAGAACCGAAATGTGGACACTTACGGCACGGCTGGTCCACCAGTTCAAAGTCGCTCAGCGTGCTATGGAGAGGGCTATGCTCGGTGTTTCTCTGAGGGATCGCATCAGGAATGAGGTGATCCGGCAGAGAACCAAGGTCTTCGACATAGCCTAAAGGATTAGCAAGCTGAAGTGGCAGTGGGCTGGCCGTATTAGCTGCAGAACTGATTACCGTTGGGGTAAACGGGTTCTTGAGTGGAGACCGCGTCTCGGCAAACGTAGTGTAGTACGTTCACCGGCTAGGTGGAGTGATGATCTGCGCAAGACGGCTGGCAAGAACTGGATGCGAGAAGCGGAGGATCGAACTAAGTGGCGCGCAATTGGAGAGGTCTATGTCCAGGTCGCGGGTTCAATTTCCGTTCAATTCAAACATTCGCATAAACATTTAAAGGGTTGGCTTGATCTAGATGTTTCTATGTATACGAGTATAATGTATTTCTTTACAAAAAATATGTATTGTATAATAATCAGTTGTCTAGTATCCATAGTACAAATTACTTAGTTTGGGACTAGATGATAATTATTATGTGAATTTTTGCACTTTTTTACAGAGATAAAAAAATCGAACAACATCGAAAACAAGAACTCGATCTCCGAGCGAAAATAGAAGAACAGAAAGGCATAGAGATGCAACTGAATTCTCGTGTCGCCGTTCTACAAAATAAACTCGAACTTCTTGGTAGCAACTCCGATAGTGAACTCTTGGAGAGTTACAAACAACAGAATGAAAGACTACAGGCCGAGATAGATGAAGTTAGAAACGAATTTAAAAATGTTAGTAGTTTTTGTACATTTTTTTTAAGAGAACTCCCGCGTTAGGAATTAACTTTCTGTGTAGCGGGTGACTTTACAAAGATATATAAAACAGACACACGGAATATATAATAACTAGCAGACCCTCGCAACCTCGTTTGCGTCTCCTATTGCCCGTATCATGATAATTTTATCCCGTTTTTGAATCATTTTCCATTGGGGCTCCGCTCCTATTAGTCTAAGCGTGATGATATATAGCCTATAGCCTTCCTCGATAAATGTACTCTATCCAACACTGAAAGATTTTTTCAGATCGGACCAGCGCTTCCTGAGATTAGCGCGTTGAAACAAACAAACAAACTCTCCAGCTTTATATATTAGTATAGATTTGATCTCTTAGTCGTTTTTACGACACCCACGCATGGAACTGGACGAAACTGACAATCTCGCTAGTATTAAAATTTAAATAAAACAGTACTCCTGACCTGTAATGTTTTCTTTAAAGTTGTTGTATGTAACGCACAACGCTTTATTGGTTTCAGTACCTTATAATAGTACAGTACATTATAATAATAATAAGCCTTTTTATTTCCAACAACCTTAAAAAACATTATTTTTTCTTGTAGCTATTTAAATATACTAGTTATAATCTATTATTAGAACCCCACTCTGGGTATAGACTACATGATATCTTTATTATTACACAATTTTTTTTTGAGAATATTTGCGCGTACTTTCACAAAAATAAGAAAAAAAGTATTTTTAACCGACTTCCAAAAAGAGAGGTTCTCAATGTGATTGTCTTTTTTATAAATCCTTTTTCTTTATTTATTACTAGTTGTTGCCCGCGGCTCCGCCCGCGTGTATGTCGGTTATCGCGGCAAATAATAGGCTATGTGTTATTCTGATGTAAAAGCTATATTACTATAAAGTTTCATCCAAATTGGTCCAGCTGTTAGCGCTTGAAGAAGTAACAAACATACACACTCACAAACTTTCGCCTTTATATATTAGTGTGATTGTCATTGTTGTCATAAAAAGGTCTATTTTATAATATGCAGGTTAAAAATGTTGTTACCGCAATATCCTTATAATAATCGCAACAGTTTTATTTGCCATTATCGGCTTTAACAAACTGTCGTGTATCTCATATCACCAACAGCCTATTGTACATTGTTAAACATAGAACATAGATTGTGTATTTATAGTACTTTTAATCATTTTAACCGACTTCGAATCAAAAAAGGAGAAGGTTATCAATGTGACTGTATTTTTTATGTTTATTACCACATACCTTTCGGCTGGGTGAACCGATTTTAATGATTCTTTTATTTGTAAGCTGGTGGTTCCCATTTTAATGTGATCCAGTTCTTGAATTCAGTTTTGTTTTTGTTAAAATTTGTTTTCTTTCCCTTACAGCTTGATCTCAAATACACTCAACTAGAATTAGATTATGAAAAGCTCAAATCAGAAAAAGGTAGTCGCGCGTCAATAGTGCAGGAAGCAAATGCTGATTTACTGCGAGAATTAGAGAGGTACAGTGGACAATTGAAAGACACGCTCAAGGAGAATGGGGAACTCAAGTCATTGTATCTGCAAGTAAGCAGTGTTATCTTTTACTAGCTGACCCACGCAACCTCGTTTGCGCCTTATATTGCCCGTAGCGTGAAATTTTTCCCGTTTTTGAAACATTCTTCATTGTTGCTCCGCTCCTATTAGTAGTAGCGTGATGATATATACCCTATAGCCTTCCTCGATAAATGGACTATCCAACACCGAAAGAATTTTTCAAATCGGACCAGCGGTTCCTGAGATTAGCGCGTTCAAACAAACAAACAAACAAACTCTTCAGCTTTATATATTAGTATAGATTATAGTTTTTTTTTTTTTGACAACTCCCGCTTTAGGAATATACATCCTGTATCACGGGGGTCTTTACAAACATACACAAAGAACACGCAGACGTAGAAACAATTCTTGGATCACACAAAGTCTTGTTCTATGTGGCATTTGAAACAACAACACTTGGCGCAGTGGACAGCGGCGTGGCGAGGCAGGCAAAACGGAACGTATATGTTTTGTTATATCTTGTTATCCTACTAGGTACGACGAAGCCGAAAGAAAAAAAAATTGGTAGTCTATGTATGTCTATATGTTTTATAGTAGTGCCTAAACTTTTGAACCAATCTTATTGAATGAGTTGTTAGTAGATTCTTAACGTTTAAGTATGGACGTGGAGTCTCACAGGCTACTCGATGTTTTGTTTTCTTAGTTTCACCTAATTCCTATTACCCCCGCGATTGAGCGGCTCAGTTGCTTTTGCTTTAGTTGTAAAACTATCAACGGGGGAGTAGGTTGCATCTTCTGATGAATATCACGTAATGAGCATCTAAACTATTACCGGAGCCTGTCAGGCTACACTACAATTGTTGCCTTATGATATATTATTTTATAAGGGCGATAATGTTTATTTCAGACTAACTGAACCCCGCGATGTTATTGTTGTACCGCGAGTAAAGCCGCGGGACAAAGTTAGTCTAAAAAAAGTAACTAAGTCTAAGCCTAAGTCACTGCCTGGATCATCAGATACCTGCCGGTAAAATTCCCGTCAAAATCCGTCCAGCCGTTCCAGAGATTACCCGGAACAAACAGACAGACAGACAAAAAAAAAATTAACTACATTTTTGGTATATGTACCGTGTATATATATATACATATGCATTTAGTAAAAAGCGGTTATTTTAATATTACAAATAGACTCCAATTTTATTTATTTGTATAGACTTTATAGTACAATATGACAAAAACAATAAAGCTGGTAGTTCTAAATCAAAAGGACCATCTACGAGTTCTGTTCAGGGCCCTAAAAAACTTTTCGTACCGGAAATCCGTCTTTCGAACAAGAAGTGAGTGAGTTGTTGTTAGCTTTATCGGTCTGACAATGAAGAGATATTGAAGATTTTTTATATAAAAGTTAATTAGTTAAGCACAGTATTTCCCTCATTCCCATAACTTTAATATCCAATCAGTTTTAAAGCGATCTTATATCAAATTCCCTAAAAAAACGTGTGTGCATATAAAACCACCACACACACACAAGTCCACGTCCGCAGTAGTGTTAAAAAATTGAAGTGTTCTATATTTTGTTTTTCTTACGTGTAACACTGATTAACAGGCATGCAGCGGCCGAGATGCTGTGTCGAGAGAATTAAAAGATGTTCAATCTAAAATACAAAAAGAGAAGGAGCTCTACAAATCACAAGAGACTGACTACGTGGAAAGATTGGAGAAACAAAAACAACAAATTGATAAATTTACCTCAGACTTGACAAGTTCCAAAGACGAGTTGGAGAGAGCTAACAAGAGAATATCGGAATTGCAAAGAGAGTTCACTGATAAACAAAAAGATTTTACTGAAAAACTGGACAAGTATTTAGAAGGTCATTATCTTATATTCTTTGCTATAAGCATTTGATGCTATAAAACAGTGATGTAAAGTTTTATTTTATTTAAATTAGTGGCAGGTATTGAATAATGTAATGAACTGAATTTAAAAATACTAAAAAGTGTTTGAGTTTTTGTAAAATACAATAAATATCTCATGATTATATTTTCACCAGATGAGAAGTCTGCAATGCGTAAAGAAAGAGAGCCGTGTGCACAGTGTGAAAAGAGTATCAAACATATACGTCACCTGGACGAGCAGCTCAGCAAATGTACTATTAAACTAGGTGAGTACATATCTACATACTAGCCGACACATGTAACCTCGTTTGCGTCTCCTATTGCCCGTAGCGTGATAATTTTGTGACATTCTTCATTGGTGCACCGCTCCTGTAGGTCTATCATCACGCTAACGTGATGATAGCCTATATATAAATTGCTGTTCGTTCGTCTCGCTAAAACTCTAGAATGGCTGGACTGATTTAGTTGATTTTGGTTTTAAAATGTTTGTCGTAGTCCAAGGAAGGTTTAAACTAAAAGGTATAAAAAATAAAAATAACTTGAAAATCCAAATGTGACGTGTACGAAGTAGTGGGCACCGCTAGTATTAAAAGTATGAGCCCTCGTTATTACATCCTGGTTTTGTTATTATTGATAACGGATATTGTGCACTATTTAATTAATTTTAATTATGTTCTAAAATATTATTTTCCAAATCTTTTTTCTAAAATAAAAGTAGCATAAGTTACTCCTTATAAACATCAGCTATCTGTCAGTGAAAGTCGAGTCAAAATCGGTTCAGTCGTACAAGAGACTACCCAGAACTGACAGATGGCTCCTTCCACTAAGATCCCCAGATTAGATCCCCTTGGGGGATTTTGTCCACACTGATCCCCTAAGTTTTTTATTTATTTTTGTTCCATTTTGATCGCCTAGGAGATTTAATTTAAGTGACTACATACTCATAAATTTAAACACAACACTTTTTTGCGATTTACGTACACTATACTAAAAGTAATAAAAAAAATACTTTTTGCAGCCAATCAGGAAAGTAACGAAGCTCTAATGAAGGAACTAAAAGGCAAAGCCGAATTCTTCCAACAATATATAATAGATCGTTTCAACAAGTTGCGCGAACAACGCAGTGTAGCCACCAACACCGAGGAAGTATCAACAACTCCAGATGCACCAGTAACGGAACACCCAAGTTTTGAGAACTTAGTGGAAAACAGTGATGATGCAATGGCTGCTAAGGTATTTACAAAACATTTATTTTAGACTAGTTGAACCCCGCGGTGTTACCCGCGTTTATTGTTGTACCGCGAGTAACGCCGCGGGGCAAAGTTAGTCTAAAAAAAGTAGCCTAAGTTACTCCCTGGATCATCAGCTACCTGCCAGTGAAAGTCCCGTCAAAATCCGTCCAGCCGTTCCAGAGATTACCCGGAACAAACAGACAGACAAAAAATGTTTTATTTAACTATATTTTTGGTATATGTACCGTGTATACATACATATGCATTTAGTAAAAAGCGGTTATTTCAATATTACAAACAGACACTCCAATTTTATTTATTTGTATTACTGTAGTGTCTGTTTGTAATATTAAAATAACCGCTTTTTAATAAATGCATATGAATGTATGCTTGATACATAACCAATTATTTTTACGGGAATTAACGCGATGTTTGTCGTAGTCCAGGGAAGGTTTAAACGGTGAAAAATTAAATATAACTTGAAAATCTAAATATCACATGTACGAAGTAACGGGCACAGCTAGTATATATAATAATATGGTAGATAATAGGGCAGATGACTGAACCGTAAACAAATACCGATGTCTTCTTCAGTAAAACGAATTTTAAAACATCTCGGAAAATATAATTATTACAGCTTTTCATTTCTATTACAAGTTTTAATCAAATAAATATTGAAATATACTGCTCAATTGTAGTCTAAAACAGTGACGTCACAAGTGTGTATTTAATACATTTTTTATACAAAGTAATCGTTTTGACAGATGATAAAAAGTAACTAATTTGACTAAGGTGTCAACTATCCTATTATAATAATATCAATGACTATTATATAATCTTACTAGCTGCCCCGGCAAACGTCGTTTTGCCATAATTTTTTTTTAAGGATGTGTGACCCTTACCATTTAGGGGAATGAAAAATAGATGTTGTTCGATTCTCAGACATACTCAATATGCTCACAAAATTTCATGAGAATCGGTCAAGCCGTTTCAGAGGAGTTTGGCAACTAAAACTGTGACACTAGAATTATATATATTAGATTATATAAGTTTCAAAACTCTCTTTTAGTCTTTATTTCTGAGGGTCATGTGCATAAACGAAATTTAACTTTAAGCAAAGGTTCTGTGTAATTTTCAACTTACGCCTATTGCCGTAAATCTAAATACTTTTTTGAAAATGATGGCTCCTTTATTTGTTACAGACTGCTCTAATGATGAAAGAAAAAGCCATTAGAGATCAAATAGCAGAAAAGTTTACATTAGAAATGAAAACAGTCGAAATGAATTGTGCTCGACGGATTAAAGAAATAGAAAAAGAACAGTTAGAAACTGTAACTAAACTAAAAGAACTGTTGGAAAGAAAAGCTAAGGAAGTAGACACTCTGAAAGAGTTCATACTTGCAGAGAGAACTAAAGTCACTCAAATATTAGAATCTAAAGAGAATGAAATATCAGAACTTATAAAAGAACATAACGAGTTACAAGTTGAATGCCAGAAAGCAAAGGACAGTGTCTTAGATTGGAAACAAAAAGCTGAAAGGTATAAAGACAGAGCATCGCGGCTTGGCTCTCTAGAGGATGTATTAAAAAATGAAAGAGAAGACTGGAAACAAAGAAATAGCTCTACGGCTAAAGAATATATAGCGATGAAGTCGAAAGCGGTCGATTTGCAGTCAAAGTTATCACAGTTAGAACAAAAGTATGAGAAAGTACAATCGGAACAGAAGGTGCTTTTAGAGAAATACAAAAATGCTAAGAAAACTATTTACACTTACAAGGTATACAGTACTCTGTCTTATTCTCTCTTCTTGACTGCCTCGTTGGTCTCGCGGTTGGCGTGAGCGACTGCTGATCATGAGGTCTCGGGTTCGATTCTCGGGTCGGACCAAATGTTTCTATGATCTACAAATATTTGTTTCGGAGTTTGGGTGTGTTCTATCTATAATATGTACGTATTTACAAAAAAAAAGTATATTTGTATTTGTATCAGTTGTCTAGTACCCCATAACACAAGCTCTGCTTATCTTGGGACTAGATGGCGTTGTGTGTTTAGATGTCTAGTCTAGATATTATTATTATTCTAAAAACCCTTTGGTAACAAGTTGATGAATATGCCCGTAAGTTAGTTTTGGGTTGTAAACTATTTTTAGCAGCAAGATACCTCATTAGATGACATTTGGACTCACAATAGAGTTATACTTTAAATTACATAGTAATACAATACACCTTTAACCGTCCTTTACTAGACATTTAAGATTTTGCAGTGATAATGCGTAGTTGTTCCCTTAGTCCCTTCCCACGACTGCCTTTGGATAAATAGGATAATCCAATGAACAATAAATTCGCATTATTTCAGGATTACGTCACGAAAAAAGATGATCACGTTAACAACGAAATGAATAGAATACAAGACGAATATAGAAAAATATTTGTTAAACTGCAGAACCAGATCAACTATTACGTCAACTGCAGAATACAAGAAGAGAAGAAAGGGAAAGAATCTCAAGCGCACCAATCACAAGAGACTGATGTAAGAAACGGACTTTTGTTTTATATACACTGTTTTTACAACTTATACTAGTCTCCGGAGTCCGTCGCTTCATTATTTTGTCTCTAACTTTAAAAATAATGAACTTGTTTACAACCATTCACTCTTTATTAAATTCTCTTAGGGATGAAATATCAAAAAAACCTTTTTTAGTGGTTGCTCACGACACAAAAAGCAAAACTTGTCAGAATTTTGAAAATGTTTCTTTCAGAGTTTGGATATTTTTTATGTATAACATGTATGCATTTACAAAAAAAGTATAAATGTATTTATATCAGTTGTCTAGTACCCATAACACAAACTCTGCTTAGTTTGGGAATAGTTGGCGTAAATATTTATTTACTTTTAACATAGAAGCTCCATTGGTTTAGGCTATGCGTTGATGAATCAGTTGATAAATCGATAATAAAGCATATAACGTTAAGGGGCTTTAGGAGCCATGACGTTTCTAGGTGAAGCCTTAATGGTGAGATAAATTAGAACTCGATTAGGAGAATTTACTGTTTAATTATTACACCAAGAAAGGTTTACATTAAATAGAATAATTTCGCGAGTATAGAAAACATGAGATAAGTAAATAGTGTGTAAATAAAAGTGTCCCTCCATGGTCGGGAGAGGCACTTAACTTGTCAGGAGCTGCAGACGGAAAGGGCCGGCCTTCAGCGTTTCCGTTCTTATATCTTGCTGAGCCGTGATAATGTTCTGAGTAGCTATAAAATCGAAAAGCTTTTATTTCAAGTAGACCTTTCAGGCACTTTCGAAACGTTACATTACTGACTAGTTGCGTGGATCCAAAATGGTTTTATCTCTTGTAGACTCTTGCTACACCCACGGGATGAATTAGACGTGGTGACACTCCGAACTCTTAATCCATCACCGCGTGGTGATCGTTATCATCTATATAAATAAAAATGAATCGCCGAAATGTATGTACGCGCATAACTCTGATCGACTACACTAAATTAGTTAATGCTTTTTTTATGTGTTTATTATTGTTAGGACATGGTTTGTATAGAAAGAAAAAAATAAAAGATAACCGTAAAAGTATATTGACATGACAACTAATATATATGATAATATAGTCTAATAAATTGATGCACGAAAAAGGATGACTTATTGTGCTGTTACGCTCATTGTCCCGTAAAGGCGCTTATCCACCAAAATTGTTGGCAATTTCAGTGTTTCCAACTCATCAGAAAATCTCCAACTTTTGTTGCCATTGTATCTACATAGATTCGCCAACAATTTGAAAAACATTTCAACTAAGCGTCTCCCCAGAGCCGAATAAATATCTGCAACAAGCTTATTCTTTGAATGTTTACCGCCAAAAACAGAAACATGGTTCCCAACATTTGTTGACAATTTTTGTTGCCAACACAAGTAAAATTACAGAAACTTTAGTCAACAACACGTGTTGGCAACACAAAATTTGCCAACTTTTGTTCGGTGAGGACTCGACTTAACGTTCATTATCTCGTTACGCTCATTGTATGAAAGATAGATGCGGCGCTAGCGCCTCTCGCCTCTCTCAATCAAATCAAATCCATCAATCAATGTTTTGTTATGACATTGTCACGTTAAACTATCGTCCGTTAACCGACTTTAAAGACAACCAATCTTTTTTTTGTCCTCGTGAGAAACTAAGGCGAGCATCACTACTACAACGTTCTCTACACACTCTACTACAAGTTTCTCAGTAAACTAAAAAAAAATACGAATGAAAAATATTGCAATATGAAGTTCGACGGGTCGGCTAGTATTGCAATAAAATATTTCTCTAGTTATTCAATAAGTTTTGTTTTCTGTTACAGTACTCGGAACGCATAAATAAATTGAGCGAAGATTTCTCACGATTGGCGCAGTCGACGTTCAAAGATGTACCAGAATTTAAGTGACAACACCTTGTGTATTTCAACTTTACAAGTTTTTTACCAATTATTTGTACTTAATATTATAAAAGCACGGGGCATAGAAAAGCTGGCCTAAGCGATAATGCACCGTGATTTCAAAATATGATTTAGCCTCATCATTCCTATGGCCTTTGCATCTTGCTCGCACCTATAAATAGTGATGGACTTAAAAAATCAAGATTTTGTCTCTCTCTGACTACGTGAACATTTTTGTGGTTATCGATAATATTAATAACTCATAAATATTTGTTCATCATATTCTAGAAATTTATACAATCTTATTCTATTAAGAGATAATGTGAAGTTGAAGAGTTTGTTTGCTTGAACGCGCTAACCCCAGGAAGATTAGAAAAAAATATTTCAGTGTTAGACAGCCCATATATCAAGGACGGTTATAGGCTATTTATCATTACGCTAAGTCCAATAGGAGCGGACCACCAATACGTTTCGTGTATGTTTATAGAATCACCGCGTATACATAAATATTCTTAGTGCAGGAGATGTATTCTTAACGTTTTTCTGATCAAGATTGTATATTTTTCATGGGATTTAAGGTGTGTTTTTTAGTATTACAAAAGGCCTCTCAATGAGAACTGATAGAAACATTAAGACTGTTGAAACTATAACAATCGCTCAAGCCCCAAATAGTGTAACGAATTTGTATTATTAGTATTTTGCATATATAATATGTATAAACTGTATTTATCGTAACGAGACAAAGCGAGATAGTTGAATATTGATAAAAGGTATTATTAGTGCTGTATGTTTACGACAATATACAACAATTAAAACTGTAAATAAGCATAAAGTAACTGAAACACTGAATAGTAAACAAACAAGAAATGACTATGACGTCATTGGCCGTGTCGAAAAGCGCGCGTAAAATGGCGTCTTTGGAATAGCTCAAATTTAGTCAGTGTTTTAAATTTCACTTTGAAAATTAGTTCTGTTTATATTTTTTTCTATGTTATAGAGACGTAAATGATCAGATTAAGAAATTATTACTTATTTCTTATAAATTCAACTTTTCTTACAAAACTACCGATTCTCTGACCAGTATTTATATGTAAAGTCGGATTTTCAAGTTAATCTGGAAACATAGCTTCTTTGGGTAAGTTATTCAGATTAATGAGCTGAAGTCATGGTTTGCTAATTATCTTTGTTGGAGACACACCTTGTATTGTAATGTGGCAAACCAGCTGTGCTGGATTATAAATATAAGCTATGTTCGAATTTAATATCTCAAACGCTCACATTGTTATAATAGATACATGCTGGATAAACTTTCTATAAAGCTTTACACAATGTGACATTCATATGCAGTCTTTCTTTTCTTATATACTGTTGTGGCAATTAAGTTCTTGTAATCCTACTAATATTATAAACGCGAAAGTTTGTAAGTATGGATGGATGTTTGTTATTCTTTCACGCAAAAACTACGGAAGGGATTTTGATGAAACTTACAGTACAGTAGTAGAAAGTTACAGTAATATAGCTTATTCATCAGCATAGGCTACTATTTGCCGCGATAATCGACATATACGCGGGCGGAGCCGCGGGCAACCGCTAGTAGTTCAATAAACATACGATAAATATGTAATATTATACTAAAATTACCACGTCTTATGTCAGGGTGACTCCCACTCATCCATTCTCTGCTATCGCTCTCAATAATTCTTAGTTATCAGATTTTATATACCAGGCAAAAGATTGACATATGAAAAATGAACATAAAACTCAACTTTTTTAAATATACATAGATCTGCCAGTGACTCTACTGATGAAAAGCGTGAGCAGAATCCAAGAGTAGTGGTCACCATCCTCTTTGCAGCACGGTGATGGTAACCCATACCATGGCGGGCTAGTGATGCTTCTGCAACATTGGGCCTCCGGTCTCGCACTCACCAACGAAACACGACAGCAAGAATTCTATCATTTTAAGTAGGTCTTCTGTGAGATTAATGTTGTTGTTGACTGTTGATTTCAAAAGTCGACACACGTAATGTGCCTTTTTTGTAGACACAACTTCAGTGTTGCCAGTTGCAAAGTTATATTTAAACCACATTACCGAAACTTAATTGCCAAACGAAGTATAATGTGATTACTTGAAAAGACTCTTTACTATTTGTTTGCCAAATTACTTATCAAATGTGTATAAGCGTAGGATGAATAATCATTGTCAGGCTAATGCAGCCCATAGACATAGACGAATAGAGTCCATAATAGATTTTAATACAATTTATATATTGAAGGCCTATTATTTTAAAATGACCAGATCATTCCATTTAAATAGTGAATTGTTCCTGTGATAATTAAGTACACTAGCATAGCGAAGTAAACAGTATTACACAGTAGAGTGCAAATAAATATATATATATATCACATTCCTTGTGAAATATCCAATTTTAGTAACGTATTTGTGAATGAACACAAGTAAGTTAGTTGTAGATGTAATGGCCTTTTATTATTAAATTAAAAGACTAAATATTAATTGTTGTTTTAAGTTATATTGTTCTTGCCATTCACGAATGTATGATAGTTTGATTTTAGTATTTAACTTCAAGAAAAAAAAAACTTGTTTATTGGTCTTTGTGCTCATAAAGAAGTTTCGAGAATTTTATCTAAGTATATTCTTGTTTCTTGGTCTTTGTGCTCTTATAGAAGTTTCGAGAATATTATCTAAGACTTTAGTAGAAATCAATTGCTTATGTTGTATTTATTAATAAATGATGATGTACTATTAGTATTACCATACTGCTAGTTGCTAAATAAATTAATAATATTTTGTCGAACAATGGCACGGACGTCCTTTAAAAAGGTATGCTCTCAGATTGTCCTCTGTTAAGCCCTCTACACATTTTATTTTCGTAAAAAACGAGAGTTGCAATGATGTGTTGATATCCATACGTGTACTTTCAAAGCCGGCACTGTATACAAATGATCAAGCGAGCATCGCTGAGCGAGTTTATCTTTGAAAGTTCTTGTCTGACAAACTAGTAGGAGGCGTGGCCGGCAGTGTAAACAATCAGAGAATATTAATATATCCATTTCTTTCGTTTACACGGAATGTATACTTATTGTGCGTTTCTTGGGAGAGAAAATCGCCGATAGTTGGTTGTTTTCACGCTGGCGATCGAACCACTGCCTTACGGCTATGTTAATTTTTTTATTTTGTATAGCCTGTCAATTGTTCACTTTATCTTCTAAAATATACCTGTACTTTTATGTACCACGCGTTTTTACTCATTGTAAAGTACAAATATTAATAACGAGAGTACAGATTTGAAGTAATAATAATTTTAATATATTTCATTTTATTTTCAAAAATACATTTGTGAATTGCATATATTGTAATTAAATTTATTATTTTCGTTAAAGCTCCTGAACCAGGGTCACGAGCAAAAAGAATTATGTTAGATATTGTTATGTATGTTTAAATGTAAATAAAACATAATTTTACTATAAATAACACTTTTATTTTTTAATGTAGTACTTGGATGAAACGAAAGGCATTTTAGCTACACTGCAGGGAACATCTTTACCTCTTATATTTACTAGCAACTCAGTACCGACTTTCTTCAGAGATTCTGCAACATATCCCATGGCAACATTACCACCAAGTGAGGGAGCTGGACAGCCGCTGGTGATTTCTCCTACCGTTTCGCCTTTCAAGTCTTTTAAAGTAGCACCTTTTCTTGCCGGAGGACCACTTTCCATGCGAATTCCTACCCGCCTTTTAGTAACGCCTTCTTTTATTTGTCGTAGAATAATATCCGATCCTGGAAAGCCACCTTCTACCCTCCTGCGCTTAGCTATCAACCAAGTTAAAGCAGCTTCTACAGGGGTGAGAGTTTCGTCAATATCATTCCCGTAAAGACATAGACCGGCTTCTAAACGTAGAGAATCTCGAGCACCCAGGCCAGCAAGCTTAACTTCATCAGCCTGTAGCAAATTTTCTACTATAACTTCAGCATTAGCCGCTGGAATTGATATTTCAACGCCATCTTCACCAGTATAACCACAACGTGTAACTCGGCACTCCACACCTGCTACTGCACCAACTTTGGAAGTCATGAATGTAAGATCCTGTAACGATATATCCGTGATATTCTGTAAAACCGATGCTGCTTTAGGTCCTTGAAAGGCAATGAGCGCTCTTTCAGTGGCATCTAAGAATTCCACGTGCACATCTTTCCCTCGTTTTCTAAATAACTCTGAAGTTTCTCTCATGTGTTGTTTATCAACTTCCATCCTTCCCGCGTTAGAAACAACATACAAGGTCTCTTCGTTTACTTTAGTAACTATCAAATCGTCTATTATACCGCCTTTATCCGTTAAGAAGACTGTGAGCGATCCGGAACCTTCCGGCATGCCTTTTAAATCAACTGGACAGATTGATTCGAACCATGATACACAATCTTTTCCACGTACGTTAGTTTGTAACATATGAGATACGTCGAATATAGACGCGCTTTTTCTGGTAAACAAATGTGAATTAGACACACTTAAATCTGAATATTGAACTGGAAGGAGGAATCCAGCAAAATCCACCAATTTACCCCCATATTTGGTGTGTAAATTATACAACGGTGTCCTCCTTGACTTACTTTGATCACTATAAAAACGCAAAGTTGACACGGGCACTACTTGTTTATTTATAAATCTTGGAAGGCAAAAAGCTCTGGTCAGAATCACACAAGACATTTTCACAGTCTTGAGTCTTTGTAATAAATGGTTACAACATCTCACTAATATCTTCCTTATCGGTTGCTTGTAACCAAAGGTCAGCGGTCGACTAATAACTGACTGATAAACTTATAGCATAACATAAGAAGTAAATATCATTCTGATGTGATAACACATGACTAAGGGAGGTCTACTCACCCAAAATTTTTCAATTGCTATTCCTATTATCACGAAA
The DNA here is from genome assembly GCA_905220595.1 of Spilosoma lubricipeda. Taxonomy (NCBI): domain Eukaryota; kingdom Metazoa; phylum Arthropoda; class Insecta; order Lepidoptera; family Erebidae; genus Spilosoma; species Spilosoma lubricipeda. The sequence continues at coordinate 8,266,214 of HG992295.1, forward strand.
CGAAAAGAAATGCAACAGTCTTACTTGATTCTAATACTTCCAATTACAAATTGAGCTGAATGTGACTATTTAAGAATAATTTAAATATTTACAGTCGTTATGTACGGTACAGAACATATTCGCCTGTTAAAATGCACAACAATATAATTCTCTTGGGGTGTTTGCATTTTGCATACATACCTACATACATAAATTAATAATTTTAAGGATACTCTGAAATTTATTTTGAACTCTGACAGAGAGCTGATTACGCAGGCTATCACATCTGGAGGGGAGAAAATAGAGAAATAAGTGGTTCCTACTATACAGGTGGAGTTTTGTAATGCCACCTGAAAGGAAAGTACTCTTAATATTGTAGAAAATTTTACTCAAAGAAAACATTCCTTTATTTTTGAAAAGAAAGAAAACTGCATTCAAAGATTTCCGAAAATTAGCTTGTCACACCTGAGAATCGAACCTACTATAATCTGTAAAAATTACATTCTGTACTTTAATTGCATCGGTCGTTAGGGTCAAGAATAAGAATGAAATCTCTCTAACAAACTTGATAGATCACATGAGAGGAAAACCAACAAATCTTAAATTATTTACAAAAGATATTACCAAAGACTAACTGCTATTAATGTCTTTGACCATTGACAAGTTGTTTGTAATAGGATGTAATAGCAGTAAATGCAGTTGTGTCAAATGAGTCTTTCGGAAGAACCTTCAGGGAACGAAATAGAGACCTGACACACTGAATGTATTTCTAGCCAATAAAAATGCTTTCCATCAGGCAGAGTATCATTTTGGCAGGCACATACTTAAAAAAAAGTTTCTATAATCAAGAAAGCTAATTTTCAGCCCACTGTGCCTACTGTTATTTAGCTTGTTTCGATACCCTAGACAACCTACCATATTGTAAGACCGCCATGACTTGCCTCTAATAATTTTCATGTATTCTCAAAATAGAATCTCCATGGAACTGCATTTAAGGATGATTAGTTATGGCTGCCATAGCTGAGTTACTGCTTAGGGCTTCTTGAACCATTAGGATGAGCACTAATTGGTATGCTAGTGTTAGTTTTTTACTAAGACCAGAGTTAACTTTACATGCATTTAAAAAAAAAACAAATTTCACTTTAAAACAAATTTATTTCTGTTCATCATGACTTGATTCACAACTTTTTAAAGCTTCTAAATACTCTTCATGTGTTAACAGTTCATTCTTGGTTGCTTCAGAGATAGCAATACTTGATAAAATAACAGCAATAAAACCATCAGCATCAGGCATTTGTTTTAATAGCTCCGGATGTTCTATTAATTCTTCATTGACTTCAACTAGAGTACCTTTCATGCCACAAGGTATATCAAAGCTTGTGCCATCAGCATACTCTACTTTACAAATAACTGAATTAGGAACTAAACACTGCCCACCTTTCTTGCCTTTACCTTTTACTGAATTATTCAACCTATCAACTTTGCCACCAGAGAAGTTGATTTTGTACTCTTGATCTTTCTTAAAAAAGAAATGACTTGGAGCAAGACTTAGAAGTGCAATTCTGTTAGAATGGAACATTATCATTATATCATTGTTCTTTATTTGATTAAAATCTATTATGTACCGCTTACTGAAGTACCTTTCAGTAAAGGATTTGAACTTGTCCAAGTCAGGTATTGAATCTAGAATGTCATATTTTTCTTCTTCCATTATTAAAAAGTAAGTACTACTATAGTGGTACTATATTGTATTAAATAATAAATGCTTTATTGGTGAGCCCTCTCCTGGGCTGCTATACGAGCCCGTATTTCTGCGTTACGTTTACGAGAATCGTGCAAGTTGGCTGTTTGACGTGCAATCCGTTCACCTTTTAAACACTTTCTCATATCAGCGTCGTAATCATTGCAGTAGCCCATAAACTTTCTAAATGGATGCTGCAAAAAAGTCATTAAGTTACTTCTTGAATAATACAATTATGCAACAAAACTATTAAATCCACTTATCTCTATGGCCGATTCTCTGGTACTAATTTTTATATTATCTTTAACTGTTGATGTATGTGATGACACAAACCTTACATGTTAATTTGTTGGAATGACCTCTTCCAAAATGTACAAATTCAATAATTTAATTCGCGTAACACGATGTTATGTTTTAGACCAGAAAAGCAGAGACGGAAATAAATGATACTACAAAAAAAAACAAATTTGTGAGTACATAATAGGTATCTAAATAAATATATTTCTTTTTAAAAACTAAGCTAAATAAGACCTAGTTTTCGTTTGAAATAGTTAGAAATTGAATTGTACAATGTTATGCAAGTTCGTTTTTATACCTCACTGTGACAGTCCATCAATTTTTTGATATAAACATTGCATTCGTCGGTATGTAAATGGGCTGACAAATCTGTGTGCATAACTTAAAACTTCTTAAAGACTAGTAAATAGAATTCTCTATGTTCACAATAGCGTAGTGGTACTAGTAATAACCTTAGAGGGAAGTTATCAAAGAAATGAAATCTAACCTAAATTAGAACCAACTTCAATTGACATGACATTACTGTACTGCACTAAACTAAATTTTGTGTTGCCAGCTCATAGTTTATTGGTGGTGTATATGGCTCGTCACGAGTCCACCATCTCTTTTGTATTTGATTGACACAATTTTCTTTTTCGTCAGTTCAATGCAGTTAGCAGTAAAATCCTAATACTCTCTTAATGTGATAAATGAAACATATATTAATTTAATCGCTTTTTTAACACGCTTTCATTGGCTTCACCTGTATGGTTGTTAACCGACTTTTGTAAGCGTGGTTTTAACCTCGGTCGCTGCAGTCACTACGTGTTTTGTTCAATAAATACTTCGTTGTGTTGAGCAGAAAATGCTTTGTAAAAACTATGTCATACAGGAGCGTCGTAAATCTATTTCATAAATAAGCCTAAGATATATATTGATTGGAAACAAATTATAGTAGAACTTCTTTCCCACTTATCGGATATCTTAATTATATATTTTTTCCAGCAGTGGACTAGAACGGGCTGATGATGATGATGATGATGATGATATTTTGTGGAAAGCGTTATCCTCAAACTCCTAAAATGTTAAGGACATGACTGCTTTTTTTATAGAATAGTGGGCAAACGAGCAGACGTATCACTTGATGGTAAGAGATTACCGCCGCCTATGGTCACCCGCAACACCAGAGGCGTCACAAGTTCGTCGACTGCCTTTGGAGGATCAGTAGGATGATGGGGGGAGGGGTTGGGGTATGGGCATCCGGTATTCTCACGCACTCGGTGAAACACCGCGCAAGCGCTATTTTACACCGATTTTCTGTGAGGCCGTGGTAGCACTCGAGCGTCAAGCCGGCCTATTCATGCCGAAGCGTGGCTCTCCCACAGTTCGTACAGTACCTACATATGCTGCTGCATCTGCATCATTGGCCTGATTCACAAGTTTTGTAATCTCATTTAGTACAACCTACTTTCTCGAGACGTATCTCTGTAACCCCGTTCAATCACCTATCAGATATCTTAATTAATAATTTCCTACATCTGTTGTGGATAGCGTTATCCTCTAACTCTTGAAACGTAAAAGACACTTTCCATCATCAGCTCGGAAACATGAGATATCGACTAAATCCAAATACGTATTTAACTAGAGAAACAAGCTAAAAACCGCAATCATGTGATCACGTGGCACGTCGTCACGTAAACATGACGGAGAAATCAATTTACAAACACACAAAATAAAATACATTTGATAACGAATTGAGAACCTCCTCCTTGTTTTGAAGTCGGTTAGGAAAGGTTATAGTGAGCCAAACTTGTAAGATAGACATATGCTGTCACGGACTTTTTTGAAACTTTTATAGGTAAACAATTCGGTCATACACATTATTTGCGAAACTAAAGACTTCCGCAATGCACGCAATGAAAGCTCTCCAAAGGAATATTATCCCTTCGGTTTTGAGACACTTTTCCTTGATACTCGCTTCTTCTGACCCCAACTCGGAAATATTTTTTCAAGTCAGACCAGTGGTACCTGAGTCCCTTACTCACTCACCCTGGCATACTCTTCAGCCTTAAAATTTATATAGGTAGATATAGATAGCGACTTAATAGAGCGACTGGTGGTGCAGGGAAAGGTGGTGGGGATCATACTCCGCGGCAGGGCACCAGCGCGCTGGACCGACCAGGTGAAGGCAAATCGGAAGCTGCGTGTCTGACTGCAGCCGGCAGTCTGCTGACAGGGTGAGATGGTGGGAAATTGTGCGAGGGGCTTTGTCCGCCTCTGCCAAGAGTGAAAAGAAGAGAAGAGAGATATAGATAATTGATTAAGAACGAGGAAAAGTATGCTGTTTCTAAATAAAATACTATTTGATTTTTATTTAGTTTTTACTTAATACATAGTCACATTATGTCTCATTAATAACTAACAAAGAGATTATTACGGTAGACTAGACCCCACACAATTACGGTATGTAATCAGATTCTAATCTAATTATATCTCGTTATTATGCGCTTGTAGGAATATCCACATTTATATACCTTAAAAATAAGATACATAACAGAAACTAACAAAACTTCATAAATTAAATGACTAGTAATTTTTTGTTTTCTTTTTCAGATAATTTGTATAAAAAGACAAAAGTAGGATTGGAAGTTGTCTTGCATATTAATTTTCTATCATCACCACAAAGAAACGTACGAAAAATCACAATAAAATCCATACGTTCCGACATCATTCATATCAGAAAAACAGGAACAAGCGATTATTATAAGCAAAATAAATTACAGATAAATACAGAAATGCGATGTAACGAAAACTAACTAATGATTTGATGCCTGATTAGATAAAGAAATGCAAAATGTGCCCAAAATAAATAATGTCCAATCCAATTGGCTAATTTAAAAAGCAGATGCGTAGTGTGGTGTAGGATTCGTTCGTTCGCGGAGCCATCAACTCTTGGGCATGCCCTGGGGCGTGGCGGTCTCCACCATCTTCTTGTACTTGCCCACGAGTTCTGGCAGATCGTACGCGATGGCCACGTCCAGCCGCGTGATAGGGCAGCCCCTGAAGTATGTGCACGTCGCCGACAGCTGCGAAAACTCGAATAGGGGATTCAACCTGAAGAAATCCCGGTACGTTTCGGGGTCTGGCAAGTCGTACCTGAGTAAAAACATAAAATTTCATTAACCGATATCCGTTAAAACTTTTAATGTCCTTTAATGACTTCTTCTCTTATTTTAAATTGGAGAACAAATTGGTTAATAAATCTAGGATTCTCACAAAATTATAAGTAAAAGTGGATGGCGATATGAATTTAAGTGATGTTGTCTTAATTAGCTAAGATTTTCTGGAGTATTAACTTTTTATGGGTTTTAGATTAAACTATCGTTTCTTGATGACGTAACTATTAATCCAACACGTACCTGGATATATTAGTTAATGTGCTAAGTCCCTCATAGATGTGGTAGTTCTGAGGATTTTCAATAATGGCATCGGCAATCAGCTTTCTGTTGCCGAATATAGTCTTGTGGTTGTAATAAGTAGTAAGATAGCAGTCGACCATCTTCGCGTGGTTTCTTACGCGTACCTGTTCGAATAATCCCATTATTTTTATTAAAATTGCTATTTTTGTATGTAAGGATTACACATACAGCAGTTTAACACTGAAATTTACCAAAATCAAATTAAATGAAATTTGGCGTGCCCCGGATTTCTTCTTCACAAGAATCTTCTTCTTAAGAAGGCCGTTAACAAGGTCCAATTGCCTATTGAAATTGAACTCGGAATCCGTCTCTTCCTTTAAAGCGACTCATTAAGAAAATTGCATAATTTGGTACATCAAAGTTTTTAGGTTGGTATGAAAATAGGTATTGAAAGTGCTTTGTGCTAACTTAGAAGCGGCCAATGTACGAAGTTTATCCCGCGTTTATGTCTTTGAACCATATGCATTATAATATAGTCTTTATTACATCTGTACCAATATTCAATACTCCACTGCTGGAGATATGTCTCCCTCAAGGTTTTCTACAACAACTGGTCAGCCTACTTTAATCTAAATAAAAAAGTGGGAAAGAGTATACTTACAGCGAATCTCCTAGCGCTAGCAATCTTGTTTTCAATGCGCTTGTCTATTGCATGTCGCAAGTCTCTCAGCAGCTCACGCTCCTGGGCTTGCAGCAGGCGTACGGGGGCACCCACTTCGAAGGGCATTGACCACAAGGACACAGTATACATGACTGGTGGCTGAGCCGAGCTCATTAGTGGAGAGATGTTCCAGATTAATGCACTTTGTACACGCATCAGCTCTTCCGGCTTTACTATATCAGCCTTGTTCAACACGATGCGTGTCTAAAGAAAAGATAATATTTATTATCAATATGAAGATTGCAGTCAGTTTAAATGTAGTAATTGAGTAACAGCCAGCAGCATTTACATTTGCTTAGCTAAAAATTAACTTCCGCTAATCTCTTTTTACGGTGACATTTGTTTAAAAGTAAAGCATTAAACTAAAAATGTTGAAATGAAGTCATTTGTTACTTACCGGGTAACTACTAATCTTTACTGTTTAAATAGGCACGTTATAGCCGCCATTCTATTCTAAAGTATCTGTGCTTCATCTAACAACGTGACAATGGCAATAGTCTGATATTAAGAATTACCTAGTGTTCATTATTCTACGATCATCTGAAACATCTAATTTTACCTGAGACTCCCTGCCTTTGAGTTGGTCGAGTATAGCTTCAGTTTCGGGACCTACGTCCAGCTTAGAAGGATCATATACCAAAAAGATGATGTCAGCGCGATCGATGAACCATTGGCAAGCATCGTTGAAGGGGAAAACTCGTGACACTTGCTTTCTTACTTCCAATATTCCAGGAATTTCGACAATGTTAACCTAGAAATATGTGCATAATACAAAGTACTTGCTAGTTTAATAGGCAATGGTTACAATTTTTAAAACATCATAAAATTAAAACTAATTTGTTTTTGTTAAAATAAAAGAACAAGTCAAAATCATTTCCTGAATTGTATTTGAAACAGGACCCCTTTTTTTCAATATTATTGGCATGCATTAAACGAATGACTAGGAAAAGGTATGTTAAGAGAGACTATTACAAGAACATAACACTAAGATGGTTATTAAAGGATTTATGAGCAATATTTAAGGGGTCAGTCTAACGCCTCAGTTTTTGATTTGAAATACGATTTTGACCCGACACTTCTTGTGCATGACAAACATGCCCATTGTTTTCAAAGTAGGTAAAATACTCGCATTTGACCACTTTGAGATACAACGTGGATAACAAAAGGGCTTAAAATCAGCTGTAACACTATAAGAAAACTAAGATTTAATTACTATAAAATTAAACAAACGAAAATAAATTAAGGACAAGGCATACTCCGACATGTTAAAGAAATGTATTAACAATCTGCAATCCTTATGTAATATTAAGCACATCGCATAGTCGAAAAACAAGGGAAGAGCTACATGGGATATAGTTAAACGTATTATAGGTACTGATAAGCCCAAAGTATACATTGACAGTATTGTTGATATTAATATAACAATTACAAAGGATTCAGAAATTGCTAATCTGTTTAATAATTTTTTTAATGATGTTATAGAAAGCGATGTAAAGGTGAAAAATAGTACAAATTTAAGTATCAAAACAAACAAACAAAGCTTATTTTTAGAACGTACTAATCCGATATAAATACATATCATATCATTAACTCATTAAAAATAAAAATTGACAGGTTACGATGGAATCTCAACAGATCTTCTAAAAAAATATCACAGCTTATGGCTAATCCCATTTCGTATTCATTAATTTGTCACTAGAAAAAGGTTGTTTTCCAAACAAATAAAAAATATCTATCGTCAAACCTTTATACAAAAAAGGGCATAAAAAAGATAAAAATAATCACAGGCATTGCTCCCTATTATATCAAAAGTTTTTGAGAGAATTGTTTATAAGAGAGTAGTTTCCTTTGTAGAAAAGTTCAGTGTTCTTTCAACAGAACAATATGGGTTTAGAAAAAATAAATCCACTTCATTAGCAATATTTCATTTACTTAAATCAGTTTCAAATAACATTAATGCAAAAATGAAAACTACGGCGCTATTTCTGGACTGAAAGCCTTTGATTTTGTTCCGCATAATATTCTCATTGATAAACTAGATAAAAACGGCATAAGAGGCCCGGGCTTTAGAATAGTTTAAATCCTACCTAGGAAATAGAACTCAGAAAACTAGAATAACTAAATTTGATGCCGAACTCAACAGTATTATAGATTATGACTCCCATCCACGACTTAATCACTTTGGAGTCCCACAGGGAAGTATCCTGGGTCCTCTTCTTTTTCTTATTTATGGGAATGAACTGCCACAAGATCAAGTTATTGTTAACTAGCAATTAATTTAGTTATAGCAATAAATAATTGCCATGCCTATTACTGGCGAAGTGTGTATCGTGCATAGTTTTTTCTTTTTTACCATCTTTTTGTACCACATTTATGCAAATAAAATTATATTATTATTATTATACAAAAACCTAATACCCTTACTTTTTCAAGAATTTTGCTCGGGTACTTCAAACCCCGCAGTCGCTCTTCTAGACCTTGGCCGAATTTCTGCAGACCCGAAAAAGTCCAATCAGCTGCTAATTGAGTGCCATCTAATACTTCTGGTTCTTTTCCATGCATAAGAATGTTAAAGTAGGCTGGTGATGGTTCAGCTCCTGTAAAACGAAAATAAATGCAGTTGACAGGCTTATCCCTTTTATATCAGATGTAAATTTTCAACAGAAAGTAACTTACCAGTTCTCAGTGACCACTCCGTGAATTCGAGTCCTGTAAGATAGTTCAAAATACTAGACTTTCCACCGCTCCATGGTCCCATAAATAATATCAAGGGCTTAGAAAATATTTCTGGATCACCAAAATGCCTGTTACTTAAATCCCTGTACTTGTAAAGACCTTCAAGTGGTTTGATTGAGTTTTCATACAGCCTCTTAAGGTCTCTGAGTATGATGTCGGCTGATCTTTCTATAGTTAATTCTGCTTCACTAGCTTCTTCGTCTAATCTCAGAATCTTGGTTATGTGATCACGAGATCTTAGATTCTCGGGAATTTCACCAATCTGCAATAAAATGTTAAGAAAAATATATAATAGAAATTTTTTACCTCATTTTGGTCCTAATTTTCCTTTCTTAGAAAAAAAATCCTTCGCAAACAATTTGAGAGTTAAATTCCGTGTAAAATTTTTACTTGATAATGTGTTCTGTGATACTTACAAGTAATAAATCTTCCTCAGGTGCTCCTTCTGCTTCTTCAGCCCCTTCTTCTTCTGAACCTTTATTGTCTTCTGTATCTTCAGTTTCATCTTCGGTACTCTCAGAAGCAGCAACTTCAGACTCATTATCTTCCTTGCTGTCTTCCTCTTGTTTACTCTCTTTTTCCTCTTCTTCTCCCTCCTCTCCTTCGATAGAAGCTTCTTGTTTTTCTTCAGATTGATTATTTTCTTCCGCTGACGCCTCTTTTTGTTCTACTGAGCTTTCTTTGTCTTCAGCTGTTTCATCTGCTTCTTCAGCTGTTTCTTCTTCCGATTTTACTTTGGTTTCTCCCGACTCATCTTTTTGTTCCTCTGATTGATCTTTCGCTTCACTGGACTCATCTTTACCTTCTACAGATTCTTGTTTTTCGTCAGATTCTGCATCTGCATCACTTTCGTCATCTGGAGTTTCTTGGGAGTCTTCATCTTGTTTACTGCCTTGCTCTTCTTGAGATTCATCAGCCTTTTCTTGAGATCCATCGTCTTCTTTTGTCTTGTCTTCATCATCTTCACCTTTGCTTTCCTGGGATGTATCAGCATCTTCCGCTGTCTTATCATCATCACTAGTTGGCTCTTGTTCACCTTCTTGGCTAGAATCTTCCTTCACTTCTTTACTGTCATCCTCAGATCCTTCTATAGAGGCGTCGTCACTTTTTTCATTAGATTCGTCTTTTTCTTCTGCACTCTCTAGAAAATATTACTGTAATTATTTTGGTTTGTAGTTTACATTTTTTTACTATTTTTATTTAACTCTTTGCATAAAAGGATATAATTGAGGTATATATATATTAATTACACACATTTAATTAATAGAATGAAGGTAAATGGCAAATAAAAATCATGAAATTAGTCTGACTTTTACAAATGCCATGTCCATGCAAAAGGCGTTGCAGACCTATAAAAAAATCAATAGTACCTCTGAACAGTTGACAGGATATTGAAGACTGCCAGTAATTTATAGAAACGTAAGACATACACATGTGTAATTTAATTAAATACCTAAATATGACATGGGTGCAGGAAAATAATAAACAAACTAATCACCAACCTTGTTCAGCTGTGTCATCTTCAGCAGATGCTGTTTCCTCTTTGCTGTCTCCTTCTTTCTGTACTCCATCATCTTGTTGTTCATCGCTTTCTCCGTCAGCTTCTGCAATCGTTTCCTTAGAGTCAGCGTCGTCAGATGGACTTTCAACCTCTTCGATGGAGGTTTGGGAGATGTATGGCTCATCCGCTACTTCTACTAATGGCGCATCCTCTTCCGTGCTGTTCTCCGCTTCAGCTGTTTGACCTCCATCTTCTATCGAAGCAGCTTCTTTTGAATCATCTCCATCGTCAACCCTTACTTCACTACTGTCATTCTTTTCGGCAGAGTCTATAAATCAAAGAAAAACAATTGCGGTTAGCAAAATAATGTGAATTAAGAAACTTGGTATCACAATTACAGGACAAATTTTTTTGGTCGAAAATTATTCTTAATTCAGTTGTATTTCATTACATAACTCCAATGAGTTAAACTAGGAATAGAAAATTTTCAAAATTATTTTATTATTACTTAATCTATTTATAGCTTAAAAATGCGATCTCACCCTATATGGAGGAACTTGGATAGTTTTGTTAATGAATTATTGGTCTCCGTCAATATTATTCGTTAAACCGTAAATAATTAAACACAAGGCAAAAAAAATTTGGAGTTATAACTTTTTCGTGATACTAAAACCAAGTATTACTTTCAAATTTAGTAGTCCAAATAGGCAGTAATCTTGCTAATGTTTTCTTCAGTCTTAAATTGAGTATCAATTATTTATTTAAATAGTGGTATCAAATGTTCTTGAAGTAGAATTTTAAGACCTTCTTACTATAATTTTATCGCCTATTTATTCTGTTTATTGAATTTCATTAAAGTATCAACCTATAGCCGTGCACTACTAAACGAAGGTCTCCCCAAAGAGCTCCAACAATCCTGGTCTTGGGTCGATCCATCCACCAAAGTATGTACATGAAAAAAAATTTTTTTTAAAAGTAAATGCTCTAGAGACAGTAAGGGCTCCTACGATGGGATGCCATGCCGCGTGAAGTTCCTGCGGTGCATTCTTGCGAGCTCGCAGATATTTACGATGCGTTGCGAATTCGCAGTTATGCATGAGGGCCCTAAAGTACTAACCTGTAGCTACAGTGAACTACCTGGTGCAAGTAGTTAGGTATAATACTTCCCCATTTAGTCGTTCGAATCTTGGTTCTTAAGCTTTTTGTGTTTTATAGAGATAGTTATAATGACAACTTTAAAAATCTCATAATACGATAAACAGGATATTTTGTAATAAAAAGACAAACATAGAAAATCAAAGACATAAACCAATAAATTCTGTTCGAAGTGACCGCACATTTGCATTCGTGAGATGTTAATTTCCTTGCGCCTACTGTTTACAAATACACAGCTGGTAAAATCAACCAGGTTTACAAATAAGGATAAACGAAACATTATACATATATGTTCGAACACAAATTTTCCTCCAGGATCATTCATTCTACTGACAACACATTGTACCTACGTGTTATTATTTCTAATATAATATTGGTCAATTGCATGTTTTTAGTAGAGCTTACAAAGAAATACAAATTTATCATACGAATAAGATTTTATTCCCTGTAATAAATCAACGTCATACCTATTTTTTTACCGACTTCAAAAGAAGGAGGAGGTTATCAATTCGACTGTATGTTTTGTTTTTATATTTGTTACCACATAACTTTCGGCTGGATGAACGGATTTTGATGATTCTTTTTATATTTGAAAGCTGGTGCTTCCCGTGTGGACTCATTTTAATTTGGTTCAATTCTTGAAGTCAATTTTAATTGGTTATAAATAAGTAACATTGAACAGCTACATTTACCGAAAAGAGCAGAGAATTGTACAGTCCATTGAATTAATTCTATAAGCATTAATTCGTCATCAAGTTAATTATCAGTAAGCTTTTTGTCGAAATTTAAATCTTTCATCAGTGTACGTATTTGTGGTCTCACAAATATCCCTTCTTTAAGTTTTGCGTCACTTAACTTACCGTCTTTAAATATATAAAAAAAACATCTCCCTCTTTATTTATAGCCTTGACAACATTCTTCATCAAACCAACTTTTACGTGAAGTGGTGGTAATTTTTAGGATCTATTAATAGTATTTGTTTCACGTTAGATTTGCCGCAAACAAACTCTAACCTTTCAGGTCATAATTTTGTATTATAATGCTTTTCAATGGCATGCAAAGAAAACAAAAGTATTAAGTAAATCCACCCTGTAGTGATTTTGATTTCAGAACATATTGTCCACAAACGTAACAAAACCTATTTGGGGCATTTTTGCAGTTGCAACGGCCACTTAGTTTAGAATTCATATTGGATTTTCAAATAAATACCTATATTAAATGATATCGAAGTTATCGACTAGAAACTACTTTTAAACAAATCCTACTAATATTATAAATGCGAAAGTTTGTAAGGATGGATGGATGTTTGTTACTCTTTCACGCAAAAACTAGTGAACGGATTTGGATGAAACTTTACAGTAATATAGCTTATACATCAGAATAACACATAGGCTACTATTTACCGCGATAACCGACGTACACGCGGGCGGAGCCGCGGGCAACAACTAGTAACACAATAAAAATGAATAACACATCGATAACGTCAACTACTTCTTATACGCGTAAAGTTGAAATATTTATTGCCTCGTGTACCTCGAAAACTAGACGTGATGGATACCTCATATGTTGGAACTTTTTATTTATGACTCGTTACCTATTCATTCCAGCTATCAGTTAAGCGGGTGCCAAAATCATGTAACGCAGTGTTATCCATACTTCTATACTCGTATTATAAATGCGAAAGTAACTTTGTCTGTCTGTCACGCTTTCACGGCTAAACCGCTGCACCGATTTGAATCTTGAGGAAGGACATAACCTACACAAGTCCGCGTGCAAAAGCTAGTAGTTAGTTTCTACAAAAATAAATTAGTTTTGAAATATAGTTTCCGAAATAATAATTGTATGAATATATTTTAATCAATCTCAGATAGCTAATGATACCCTAGGAAAAAGTTTTTTTTTTACAGTTGTCATTTATTGCACAGAGCTGAGTGAGACAGTAGGCGTTTGGCCAGTACTAGAACGCACTCATATCGCCTACGAATGTATAATTGTTACCAACGAGAGGATGAAAAATAGATTTGTTGAGAGACTCTACTATGAGACAACTTAGATTTTTCTTCTTAAAATGTCATATCTCATATTTTAACGTTAGTATTATTATTCTCTGGTAGTAGGTTATCGGGACTAAAAAGAGTTGAACATATTCAAATTCAAATTTTGTTTAAATGCTGGTACTTACTACTAGGCTTTTGGTAAATTGTCAAACCTTTTCGATCAATTTTCGTCATACATAATAATCAATTTTCGTTTTCGTAGGTCTCCATATAATTCGTACAGAATTTTCAAAGTCATAATGTTTTATTAGCAGTCCGTCCGATATCCAGCTTGACTCTCTCGTCTACGCGCGAAGCTATAAATAAGAGACTAAATTTAGATGACCAACTGTAAATTTGTAGAATGACAATGAAGCAACAATTCAATATTCTATTTGGAATATTGAAACTGTATTTTCTCTTGTGTAGAAATATATAATACTAGCCGACCCACGCAACGTCGTTTGCGTCTCCTATTGCCCGTAGCCTGATAATTGTCCCCCGTTTTTGTAACTTTCTTCATTGTTGCTCCGCCCCTGTAGGTCTTAGAGTGATGATATATAAGCCTATAGCCTTCCTCGATAAATGGGCTATCTAACACTTAAATAATTTTTCAAATCAGACCAGCGGTTCCTGAGATTAGCGTGTTCAAACAAACAAACAAACAAACTCTTCAGCTTTATATATTAGTATAGATTACTTGAAATGTTTCAACGTTTTACGCGTGAGCGTGAACATGCTCTGTCAAGAATGATGTGGCTAGAAACCATCTTTCATTTATTGAGTATAATGTATTTCCAATGTTTATAGTAAAAACTTCCGCTATGCGTGTCAGGTCGTTAATGTCTGTTTGTTTTTACAACAAAAGAAATATTATGTGAACTAGCGATAATGCTGACATCTTTTATTAGGCGTGAGTTAATATTGAAGACTCGGCTGTTCGCGTAATTAAAATGGATCTGACATCTCATCACCGACAAACTCGTGTCACTCCGGGATTATTCCTGGTTTCGCTAAGGTCAGTTAAAATAGCAACTATGTAAAGATAGCTGTTACTCTCAACCGGAAACTGTTTCGTAATGTCGTAAAATAAGACAGCTTTAAAACACATTCATAAGATATAAACTCATTCTCGCTTCGTAGGTACATTATTTAAGTTTCACTAGTGACCTACTGAAATCTTAGTTGTAACGTCAACGCTATAATTTTTTTTTATTTAACCTATTAATAAATACCTGACGACTGACGTTCTAGTGTGTACATTTGTATGTGTTGGTAAACTGCAGTTCTTATCTCTAGCACATAGCTTACGTAAGGATAATCCATACTGCCATACTAATGTTATTACGCTTTCGCGGCTAAACCGCTGCACCAATTTTAAAAAAAGTGGCTATTTTTATCGCCACAACCAACATTCACGCGGGTGCATATTAACTTTTTCTCGTTACTATTTAAGAAAGAGCACCAGTAGATGACCACTTTAAGGACATAAAAAAAACCTTTTTTCATGTTTTACCTGAATTTTCTTCCGATTTCAATCACTTTTTATTTGTAAATTCTGATAAAGTATTTTATCTAAGCACGGGCAATGTTTTTCTTCTACAGATATATGATAAACAAAAAAATTGAAAACAAAAAATATATAATCTCAGTTAGTAGTTGACGATGTAAAAACTAGTAGATGAATAATAGTAATAAAATATTTTTTCATAATTTAAATACCTTGTTATCTTAAGTAATCCTAAACAAATAAAAAAACCAATATAGTTACTATAAATAAGGTCACTGTGTTCCCATTATTTTACATTTAAAAAGTGTAATTGTTATGAAAATTGCTAGAAACAAATCATCATCATTATCAATATAAATACATTTAATAAAATCGTAACTGGTCGCTGTCTTTACATGGAAGATTTGTAAAAAGACTGTTAAAGGGAGCTTTGTGAACGCAATAGAACCCAAAACAATGAAAAGAAATATTTATATGTGCGTTTGTGCACGGCTTATCCGATTTAGATGTGGTTTCACTAATGTATTGTGGTAAGTTTCACTAACACTAGTTAACACTAACTGTTATATATTTCATTTTAATATAATTTGGTTACTTTTATAAATAAAAATGAATCACCGAAATACATGTACGGGTAAACGGATCGGGCATAACTTCCGATCGCTGCACCAAATTGAATAATTATTTTTTCTATGTGTTCGTTATTGTCAGGACAGGGTTTATATAAAATTAAATTAAAAGATACCTTTAAAGTTTTTTTTTCACTACCTGTACGAACCTGCATAATTATGCCTACTAAAATAAGTTTTTGAGAAATTTAGAAAATATGGCGACAGAAAAATATGGCAGTACGAAGTTTGCCGGGTCAGATAGTCAAAGAATATGTTTGCGCTGCGTAACTCAACATAGAAATGACGGCCGTGTGTAATATTGCAAAATGGCTAATGTGCAATTAGCGCGCTTTCATACACAGCACAGAGTGCAGTGCATTGTTTTTAATTAAGAAATCAGTTTAAAAATATACCGGGAGTCCTTATTCTATCGGTTTATACGTGTGAGTGGTCAACTACAGGTACATTGTCAATTACTAGTACTCTTATTTTACCTACTTAATATTTTCTCTACGCACTCAAACAGTAAGTATGTATACCTTTCTGTCTATCGCACTAAAGTAATAAATAAACTTGTCTATTTTAGTGATTTATTTTAGCCAACAATGTGTTAGACCTTGAATGAGTATTAGTACGTTTTAAAAGCAACTCTAAAGTTACAAAACATAAATACACTGAGTATCTCAATAAAAAAAAAGTGAGTATCGGCTCCGACGTGCTACTGCAGTTTACTCCTTAAAAACTAATATTTTGTAGATTATGTAAAAAGAAGCATTTTAAATAAGCTGAGTTTACTTTGTCATACATCATAATCTCGAAGTAAAAGATGCGCAACGGAAATTGCAGAAAAAACGTAACACTTCACTTTTAATTAACGTTCGCGTTTTAATCCTCATAAAATTGTCATAACGGATTTTATTTTTACATATAGGTTTACAAAGTGACTGTCCTAAACTAGTTGTCACCATACTTATTGCCTTGGAGAGTAGAGGTAAGAAGAGTCATCTCATATGATAAAAAATTGAAAAAAGTGTCCAGCGTAAGCCGTAAATAACAGTTCAAAAACCTTTCAGAATGGCGCTGGTGTAGATGTAGCAATTGTAAACGAATTAAAGTACGCCGATTAAAAAAAAAAATTATTGTCGACTAAAGTAGTTACTTATTGAAAATGTCAACTATATACTTGCGTATTACAAAATAATGTAGTAAATATAGCCTTAAAGAGTTAAAAGGTCATGGAGTATAGAGGTACTTTTGCTACAGTGGCGTCGTCTATTTAATGCTTTTAGCGGACACTTTTCTATCCTAGAGATGGTACTCCTTTACCTCTATACTCCATGCTTATTGCGAATGCAGACAATGCAATTCAGTGCAGTGTGGTGACCCACAGTATGGCGGCCTATTGAGTTGCTTCTGCATTATGGCTAAATATCAAAATATCTTTTAAGGAGTAAACTCCAATTAGAAATGAAATAGTAAATTAACCAATAACTAATGAAATTTTCTTACCTGGTTCCACATCTCCTGACTCCAGCTCTTTAAGAGCTTTTTCGATGTATGGCCGGCATTGTGATTCAGATGGTATTTCGTCGTCAGCTGAAATTAAAGTAAAACATAAGTAGAATTTACAAAAGTACCTTTCCATTTTAGAAATATTCAGTTTTAAAAATCGGTTTTTAGTTTTAAAAGTTCATTCCCTCTCTCTTATAGCTGATCCTCTATATGAATGGAAGTTTGTCCTCCAACATACTCTACTATCATCATTATCATCATCATCATCATCATCAACAACAACTTTTAATAGCCCATTGCAGGAGATACCCTGAGGAGAACCTCAGCATAGACATTTTGGCCTACTATAAGACCTTGGCCAGACAGTATGAAGTTTACGCCTAGCTGTCATCCCATTGCCAGTACCGTTGTGGTGCGTAGGTCTTTCCATCAGTATATGCTCTTATGACTCACACAAGACAAACAACAGTAATGAAAATCACCTCTTATCACACCGATAAAAGCATAAAAAGGCAACGATCTTATTCAGACCGTCAACGTTTTTTCGCTATATTTTCTCCAACTTTTAAAAATACATTACCATGTTTTGGGTAAAATGTTGTATATCACTTATGTCACAATCACTTATATTACCTACGAAGAAAAGAAAAGATATTTTGCTACCTTTGTTGGCCTAGGTATTCTTGGCAAGCACCCAGTTGCTGAACATTATTACTCTAGTGAATAATACACTCTCAATTTATCTATTGACTGCCTTGGTGACGCAGTGGTAGCGTATGCGACTGCTGTGTTTGAGGTCTCGGGTTCGATTCCCGGGTCGGACCAAATCATTATATGATCTGCAAATATTTGTTTCGGGGTTTGGGTGTGTTCTATGTATAATTTGTATGTATTTATAAAAAAAAAGATATAATGTATTTGTATCAGTTGCCTAGTACCCATAACACAAGCTTTGCTTAGCTTGGGGTTAGATGGCGTTGTGTGTTAGACGTCTGATATATTTATTATTATTATTATTATCTACAACGGAATACGAGGTAGATTCATATGTATATAGGTAAAAACTGACACGTAACATAGCCCGAATAATTAAATTGTCTTCGGAGCAAACGCGTTTTAAAGTGACAACGTGTAGAGGTAAAGCCTTCTTTCTTTCTTTCCAGATAAAATGAACGACTAAGCTAGTAAATCTAGCTGAGATAGACTTGATGCTGAATGTCAAACACCGGCTTCTATTCTTCAAATTATGAGAAAGTTACAACCAGTAATCAGATAGAATAATTTTATTTGTAAAAAAGTTTCTTACTTTCTCCAGTACAGACCTGAAAACTTTAATTATTAGTTCCATAAACCTCTACATACCTCTACCACAGAAAAAAATATACCTTAGATGACAGTGAGCATTTACGACTCTTTCTACTTCTCCTTTTGTTTAAAATGGCAACTTTCACATTAGGAATATTCTATGACGTAGGAAACTTCACAAACATACATGAACGGGCACAGAAAATACCTAGACTTAGAAGAACCATTTGCAGATTACACAATTGTTTGTCCCATGTGGGTCAAACAATACGTCATCAGTGCAGTCAAACAATGCACTACTTCAGTATCATTTCATGGAATTACAACCACCAACACAACCTTTAATATCCACTGCTAGACGTGGCTTAAACAAGTTTTGAGTTACAGATATTATCTAAGTATAATGTCATAGAATGTGTATACCTACGTAAATATGTGTGCATATACATTAATATACCTAAGATAATGAATTTTAACTTATTTAAAGTCTAGCTGTCAATCAAAATTTTACAATAAAATCTGACTCATTAGTCCGAACCAAATGACTGTGTTGCACCATTGCTGAGCACAAGTGTTCATTAAAAGTGAATATGATTCACTTTTAATGAACACTTTTTCTTTAACACAGTGGTGATATGAGTGGAAAATTTTGAACAGTGATTTCCAAGTGCCTGACAGTAAGCAAGTACGCTGTTTTATTATTGGGGCTAGAAAAGTTTGTAACCTATTACAATATTGGTTTTTAAATTCCGAAGCATAGTAAGACTTCTATGGACAAGTCCTTTATGGTGCAAGCGGTCTATGGAACGCATTGCCACTGCCTGTCAGACGAGCTCAAACACTTGGCAATTTAAATAAAATAAAATTTCCAAAATGTGATGTAATGAGAACCGTGATGTCCGCCATGTAGTGTAAATATGTATGTATCTAGGTAGGTAGGAAAGTGTATGTAGGTGTTCACTTTGTTTTTGTTTTAATCTAATTTTATTGTTGTCTTCTTGCTGCTGTTAGTTTGTAATTAGTATAAATTACTGGAAGACCCTTACTGAAATTTGCAACTCCCTCCTTTCCTATAGTTTTTATCCCATAATCCAACCAGTGGTTGAGAGGAAGAGATCGCAGACCGCGATAAGGGCGCCGTTTGTACAACTTTTTTATTTTGTTTTCTAATGTCATTTTACAAACTGTAAGTGGATCTTTGCGTGACTGTACAGTAAAGAGTTATCTATCTATCTCTCTGTCTATTGACAAAAATAAAAACGACCGAGTTCAATTAGTTATCTTTTTTGCTCTATCCTATCCTATCCAATCCTATTGACTGCCTCGGCGGCGCAGTGGTACCGTATACGATTGCTGTGCTGTACTTGAGGTCTCGGGTTCGATTCCCGGGTCGGACCAAATGTTTATATGATCAGCAAAAAATTGTTTCGGAGTTTGGGTATTTTCTATGTATAATATGTATGTATTTTCAAAACAAAATTATATATGTATTTATATCAGTTATCTAGTACCCATAATACAAACTCTGCTTAGTTTGGGATAAGATGGCGTTATGTGTTAGATGTTCGAAGTATTTATTGTCCAATATTTGATATCAGTTTTTAATTATCTACTTTTCTCTTTTAGTCAGTTCTTTTATCAACAACTGTTTTCAGAATATTATGTTGCGTAGGTAGGTAATATCAAAACTTAATTTAGCTTAGTAGCTAAAGGGTTCACATTTCCACCTATTATATGAAGAATATTAACTAAATAATACTTCTAATAGAATTTGAAAACCGAAGGCCCTAGCCTACGAATGGTCACAGGGAGAAAAATGTTGTTGAAATACCTACGTTTACTAAGAAAATCACAGAAATAGATATTTATGTGAAGAAAATGGTTCATTCTCATTGGACAGGCCCATGATCGATCTAATGAGAATATTTTATCAGTAGACCTATTTTTTACTTTAACATAAAGAAATGGATCTTATGATTTTTTTTGTAAAAAATAATTGCTATAAAAATGCATATCGCAAAAAAATGAATTTAAGTGAGGATTTTTTGTGAAAAAGAGAGTATGAAGCAATGAACGAGAAGATAAGGAGAGGTGGGCGTAATCGAAAATATTTAATCAAAAGTAAAAATAACAATTTTATAGATTAATTATCACTCCCATGAAATCAAGATCTAAGTAGTGAAAAATGCAATCATCAATTAGATGCATTATGGATCTGAATAAAAAAAATAACAATAAATAGGAATAAAAAAAAAGATCAAATAGATTCACATCTTGAAATTATGATCTAATGAGAAAAAAAATTCTCACTAGATCCATCATGGATCTGTTCTATGAATTGTGTTAAAATATTTTGGTATCTTACCCAAATATATCTACACCTTGTCGTTTAAGGTAAGCATTGATATCTATTTATATCAAAGTGTTCGTTCGTCGATCGCTTCAAAATCTTTAAGAGATCTACACCAATTGAGTTCAAATAAATCGGTACCTATACAAACAACTTTAAGGCTTTTTCATCTATTTTTCGCGTCAATTTGTTTCCTCATTTCTCGTTCTCCGTCATCAACGTGCCACAGCACAGAGATGTGCGAGAATACCTCCCTACAGCTAGTTTTGCTAAACTTCTAGTAAAGAAGCTTAGTAGGATGACGAATAAAAAAATAATTTATGGCGAAAGGCGTTTCCACCTTTGCCAGAACTATTTTTTATTCATTCTTACGTAATTTTAGGACAAGTGCACCTATTATTGTCACTAACGAACATTATAAACATAATACGAGAAATTTATGTTGGATCGGGATCCAATAAGCTATGTAGTTGTAGTATAAAGTACCTAATAAGTAGGCAATAGGTCATGACATGCCAGGTTGTAAAACAATCGTTCGTTGTGATTTGAGTTGATATAGGTATCTAAGGTTGTAAGAGGAATCTCGTGATAATATTTTTTTATGGTATAGGAGGCAAACGAGCAGCCATATCACCTGATGGTAGTCTGCTGGTATACCCATGGAGTATACCCATTCGCAACACCGGAGGCGTCGCAAGTGCGTTGCCGGCCTTTGGAGGATGGGGAAAGGGATATGGGGTGGGGTTGAGGTGTGAGCCTCCGGTATCTTCACTCACTCACAGCACAAGCGCTATTTCACACCGGTTTCTTTCCGGTCGAGCAATATGACCGATATACGCCTCCTTATGTGTTGATTAGCATTGTTTTCACACTCTGAACGTTGTTACAACGGGTGTGTTGCTATATCTAATGGAACTACAATAACTGAGAAAAACGAGTTTTATAGTGCGGAGTGCGTATTATACTGCGGAGGTTTTGGCTGGTTGATGTCCACCTAATTAAAGTGGGAAAGAAAAATTGAGAAATCTAAATATGAATAGCACTATTCATATTTAGAATTCTCAATTTTTCTTTCCCACTTTTATTTGGTGTTCATACATCAACCAGCCAAAACCTCCGCAGTAGACTGCTAAAGGCTTTTGTGGTGAAATGATGTGATACATAAACCAGAAATATGTCTATTTTACGAACAAAATTCGAAATACTCAGATCCTTTCAAAAAGCATAATACTAACTTTTAAAATTGTGTTTTGCGAAGTATTATGGCATTTAAGAACCTTAGGTCCTCTACCAATCTACTTCTTCACTGTCCCACTCATCGCTTTGACTCAGTTCATTCTACTTTCCTGATTCAATCTGTCCTGCTATGGGACACGCTCTCCCTCAAGATCAGGATGGCAAAAACTCGGCCAAGTTTTATTATCTGTTACGGATTCATTTTATAAACCTCACTTTCGGATCCACTTAAAATACAACAGCCAACAGGTTCAACAGGCAGAAAATGCTTTTTTTTCTATTTGACGAGGTGCAAAATCTCTTTGGATCTCCGGCTCCTCGGTGGCTGAGGAGTCAGCTTTGTGTTGGTTCCACTTAAAAACTACCTCACCCACCAACCAACACGGCGGCCGGTCTCAGGCCCCTCCTCTGGGGAGGACCCGGACCATGTTATTTCAGGCTGCCCTTTCTTCTGGTTGGAAAGTAAAGAAAAGAAGAGAAATCGTGGTTGGTAGAAAAAAGAAGGAACAAAGATGGCGGACCATAAGGTCTAAAATTTTTTTTTATTATCTTTGAAGTAGTAAGTAGGTAACATTTAAAAATCCTCTTTTTTTTTCTTTAATAAAATGATAATAGGACTATTAATTAGTCTTTAATTATAGTAATAACGAATATATGATAATAACATGCAGAGATTAAAATAGTTGAACTCCTGGACGCTCTACATATTCACGGTATTTTAAGAGATTCAGTTAATACGTCCGGCCTTGTTGCGTCGTTCCACAGTTAGATGTTTGTGTTTTATGTTGTGGGCCATGTTGGTTGACATTGACTTACATGAAACTATATTTAACCTTCCAGAGTATTCCTTTAAATTGTAGCTTTGAATTTAGAGTTTTATTACTTGTCAAATAACTAATAATAATAATAAACCTTTTATTTCAGACCAATGTCCATATTTATGTTAGTAAATTGGTATTAGTAACAATAGTGCTTAAGTTGAGAAGTTAGTATTATTAGTATTTACATTTACTTTTATTTTCTTTAGTTTATTATTTATATAGACCTGTGACTGTCTCCACCCAGTGTTTCTGGCATGGGCAGTCTGGTCTGGCAATAAGCATAGTAGCTAAGTTTCGGCATTACCATTGTCATCATCATCGCCACGAGCCTTTAGTAGTGAACTGTTAAACATAACCCTCTTTTAAGAAAGGAGGTTTTAGTCTTTGCCACACTGTCCACTCATGTCGGTATAGGGTTTATTTCAAATTTTCCTTCTTGCTGTGTTGCTGTCCTGTGTAATTTGCTTACTTAGTCGGCTCTTATGACACCCACTGGATGAATAGACGTTAGTTAATAATATTAATTTAAAATTATATTTTCCTTTGAGCATGAATAGGTAACTCATTCTGGAACTGAAATACTGTCGCGCAGTAAAAATATCCTACAAAATATTTTTTTAAATTAAATCTACCAATATTTTTTCTGGCAATCGCCATGATGACTACAACTTTAAATATTTTAATAGCACAAATTTAAGAGGTGACCTTGGTCTTTTTTATGATAGATAATTAGAATCTCTAGCAAAACACTTAGCATGAAGTTATGACATGACCTAGATCCATGTGTTATACTTTTATAATGTCGTCACGATCCTATCGTTTTTCACAAGATGGCGACGTACAACGACAAATCCCTGTATTTCTATTTACGTATCTAGCTTTGCGATGAAGCGAAGCGGTTGACGACGCTCTACCTTCACTCCACTAACCCTAACAAACCGATTAGAGAATATAAGAAAAATAGCAAATAGAAACTTCTTCATTTGTCGGTCACTGGATCATTTTGTCATACAAAATTTCACCTAACGTTACCGCCAAAAATAGCACACATACGTGAGCTTTTTACATAATTTCAGCGCAAGTTACGCCGAAAATAGCAGCAATGTAGTGACGCAGAGTGCGAGCGAAGATCTGCTCCCACTCACGCGACAAGGACTCACCTCTCGCTACAGCGGCAAACGCTGACACCACGAACAACATGCACAAAGTAAACCTCCATAGCGTCAATCCTTTGGTCCACATGTTGTTTAACTTAAGCCCGCTATGACGGACTATCAGTCATTTGCACACACACTCGCGCACCTGATCGGCCAATCTAAAGACGTTGTAAACATCTACACTGCACCAGCGAACACACTTTTTTCATGGCCCAACACGACTTGCATTCCATCCAAAATGCAATTCGGGTTAAGACCGTCACCATTGAATCGCGGTTATTTTATACCTCCGCAACAAAATTATGCGAAGCGAAAGAAATGTTTCAGGGAAAACATAAAATATTTAACGACAACTCTATTATTAACCGCGATTCAATGGCTAAAATGTTGGCTGCAGCGGCGAACGGTTCGCAACAGTGCACGGGGAGACGGCGAACGTACTCTATTTCCGGAGACAGCACAGCATCGCTGGTCGGAGGGGTACTGGCGTACGAACGAGGTTCTCCGCCTAGCGGAGCTTTCAGCGATATTCAGCACGGTGCGCTTGCCAAGCGCGTCCCACGAAGCGCGACAGGCGGTAGAACTACACGCGTTCTACGTTATGTCTGCTTTATTTCAAAACCTGGATTTCTCAATAAAGATTATTTTGTTTATGAATCCAAATTACTTGTTTTATTATTATATACCCTGATATACAGCCCACTTTGCTTTTTCTCAATAATAATAACGAGGCCTAAGGAAAACAAACTTCTCTGGAGAAGGTATTATGGTGGAGTTTTATACATATTTGATTACGAACTAGATACTTAAAGCGTAGAGTTTATTTAAAACACGAGTCACACCAGCACAGAAGTATATAAACCAATTCAAATCAAGAAGCAATGTCGATTTACCTATTCACCTGTTTACTTTCAATTTAAATCCAGAGACCAGAGGACAGCAAATCAGATTTCTGTAATATATATTTTTACATAAATTCTTTAATTATAGAATAGCTATTTTAAAAGTAACCTTCGAGGATCTTCACCAAAACGGTTTCAGACGTCTTCTGTGAAAGAATAACCCAGCCCATAACGTTAACAAATCTATGTAGTTTGGTACACTGTACACTGAGCATAAAAAGCCCATTTGTTCTATCTTTGATCACAGACCATCTTATCCATGTTTTACGCGTCTGGGCATGCTGAATGATCTTTCAATTGTTGTAGTGGAATAAGGCATTGCGAGTTAAATTCTTGGGGATGTCTTTTCCTTCGGGTAAAGAGATTCTGCTACTTGAATTAACTTCGTTCGCGTTATTCCAGTACTTTCAAAGTCCATTGCTGTATTTATTCAAAAAGTAGTTCGTAAAATTTTGGTAGATAACACTCAATTGTTCAGTTATTTTGTATATGAACCAACCTATGAGGAACATAACAAGCTTTCAACAAGTATCTCGGCTTAATGTAACCACCATTTGTCACAGAGTAGTTTTAGTATAAGTATTATCCGTCGGAAATATCTGCGCACCTGGCTGGAATGCGTGTCACCTCTCCCCTCACCACGCGTTGCCCCGCCTTCGTCTATCTAGTAGACGAAGGAGGGCGATGCGTGGGGAAGCAAGAGGTGAAGCAGGTGCGCAGATATTTCCGACGGACTGTACTTACTTTTACAGGTTCATTCTCAGTAGACCCATTGACCGGATCCATGATAGATCTATTATCTAATGACAATATATCTTTTCATTAGATCCATTATTGGATAATATTAGATCTAATGAGAATATTATTTTTAAATTATTGCTGTAAAAATGAATATTACTCGTAGTAGGTAAAACAAATGAAAACGATAATTGCTAAATCCTGACACTTGTCTTGGTGAAAAAGTTTTAGCAAAAAAAAATAAACGAGGAAATGAGAAGGAAGGAATATTTACTCAAAAGTAAAAATAGATGTTTTATATATTAATTCTCACCTAACCACATCTTCAAATAAGGATCCAACGAAAAATAAAATCGTCATTAGACGCAACATGGATCTGGCCAAGGGATCCTCTGAGATTGTACAAATAAAAAAAATCTCATTAGATCCATCATGAATCTACTGATAATTGACCCTTTTACAAGATGAAGCTGAGTTGCTACATCAATTTGGCTAATTTAGGTTCTCCCAAGGCAAATAGGTAGGTACTAGGACATTTTTATTTTTCTTAACAATTAAAAATTATTCATTTTATTCAAAAAATCCTAAAAATACCCTAAGAAGTCACAGCCCACTAATTTTCCCCTCCCCAAATTTGGAGAAAACCACAATATTTGAGTACTCTGATCTCCGCGGCACACGAAGTGGCTCAACTGAATTCAATTGTGTTGTTGAAGGGCAGACCGAGAAGTATTCTCGCTTGCAACGCTGCTTTTTTTAAATTTTAAATTGTACTGCAAATGGCAAAAAGTACCTACCTACTTTTTCTCAACTTTTATCGACAAAAAAAATAGTTAGTAGGGACTGCCCCTTAATGTTGCCCCGGGGTATCTACGCCCATGTATGTATAGGTATTTATAACACTAGTAAAATAAAAGATATCACGTTTATAGTTTAAAACAAAATCGTTCATCGATTCGATTTTTAAATGTTCTATTTTAATAAATAATAATAAATAAATAAATATTTCGGACACCTAACACACAACGTCATCTAGTCTTTTTAATCATTTATTTTTTTTATTTAATGGGGAAAATAAAAATATCAATGTACTTTTAAGCTTTTGGACAAACTAAACTAGTCGATCATATTTATGGATTGGCCTAGCGACCATTATAAGCCTATTGCTCTCCAATGAGCAACAGGCTTATTTGCTGTGAAAGATCACAGCAGAAAAGTATACCCAGTTTTTTTGAAGCCTCCATCTTTATAGGATAATAATGTTAATTGTATATCTTTTGTCGTATGTCATGGTAGTGATCGTTTTTGTATTTATTTGGCTACAATTTTTTTTTATATAATTTACCTGCTAAAATGACTCTGCTCAGCCTGATGGTAAGCTCAAGCAAAATCAAACAGTGGGGGCCACCATACTCACTGCAAAAGCAAACAATGCAGTATGGCGTCCCACACTACGGCGGCTTAGTGAGATGCTTTTTCACGCCCCGCTTAAAGGACCCGGTTCCGGATTCCACGAGGCCACCTTAGTGATGCTTACTCCCGTGGATTGAGGTCCCAGCAAATGTCCATGCCCAGAACACCGAGCTTATCCCGTAGTGGCAGTTGAGTGCTCTAAAAAGTTGGGAGGGGAAGAAACGGAGACTTTTTGGTAGCGAACGCGCACACCTGTGTTTAGCTTAGCGTTGAAATCGACCAGATTTTCATCACCCCATTGTGAAATGTCGGTCGGTCGAGCTCAGCAACAACATCCTATAGTTTTTCTTCAACGTCCGACAGTTTGGCTGCAGGGAGTCCCAAATATCGCCCATGGACTGTGCTGTCGTCTGCATAGCAATTTATGTTGCCAAGGGCTAAGATAGCATTGATATGCAGAAGAAACAACGTGGCTGATAGAACTGAACCCTGTGGTACGCCAGCGTTTACCTGCAGAAACTCAGAGGCCGCGCCGTCGCAAAGGACCCTAATGCGGCGCTGATGCAGAAAAGCGGCAATTTCACTGATTATAACATTTTAAATTACTAGATTTTTACAAGATAGCGTTAAAAAGTTATTTTAGTTTTTAGATAATAACGAAATACATGGATCACAAATAAGTTGTCATTATTGTGAACAAGATGGCGTAATATTATATTTTTGAAATCGAAATCATTCGTCTACAATTTTCGTGAGCCGCCATTAAAATGTTACTCTTTTACTAAATTCAACAGTAAACTCCTTCATAAATATGGATTTGAGTATTTAATCGTTTTTTATGTATTATATATTTTAAAGTAATGTAAAATTTTTGGGAATCTGACACACAACGCCATCTAGTTTTCAGACTAAGTAGACTTTAATCAAGGCGTGTTTAGAATGAATTAGGAATGCGTTTTGTTAATGCAGTTGTAACAACTATAAGAGAAGAATTAAAATTCGGTTAGCACAGTTCTAAAAATATAATTAATACATGAAAATAATTAGGATGCTTCACTTACTAAACGGTATAAATCTCATAACCATTCATAACATATTGCCAGTGGTACAGGATCTGCCATTCTCCTTTTACAAGTTATTACTATTAAGCAAATTTTTCATGATGGGCTTCACTTTGATGACGGACCCACCTTCCACTTTACAAAAATTTTCGCTTGTGGTTAATATTGCTTTAATTTAATAGACACGTTGTCCTACAAATTGCATGGTACGTTATCCCGGTCCTACGCTCAAATTTTTTTTCCCAGCTGTCCCTGTTAGCTACAACAATCGATTTTTTTAATTTATTATTAAGGCTTTATTATTATTAATTAGTGGCTTTATTTTGATGAGGGGCGCACCCTCATCAAAATAAAGCCACTCACGAAAAATTTGCTTGATAGTAATAACTTGTAAAAACAATTCTATGGATCCCGGACTAATATAAATGGTGTTCCCATATTTGTGTAAATAGATACAAATATTTCTTTGTGCATGCATAAAATATAAGATGTTTTTTTTTCTATATATTGGGCTGCCAAAGTGCTCTACTCTCCCTGATGGAAAGCATGAGTAGCATCTATAAGTAGCGGTCAGCATGCTCATCGCGAATGCAGACCTACACTATGGTGGCCTATTGAGATGCTTTTGCATACTAATAAAACACGACAGCATAAATGCTGTCACTATAGGTTGATCTTCTATGAGAAGTTAGTACCACCCTGGTCGAACACAGTGTGGCTCTAACGCTATGTAAATAAATAAAAAAAAATTGTGTCAAAGTACCAACATTTATTTTTCTTAAAACTATACATTTCTTAATATAACTTTTCTTAAAACATACATACATTATTAGAGACATTTCTTCATTTGAAAGGCTAATTTCATTTTGATTAGTACGAGCACAGGCGATTACTGCAAATGTATAGTGAATGAGACTAAACACGTGCAGACAGTCCTGTTTGTGTTTTTTAACCGACTTAAAAAAAAGGAGGAGGTTTCTCAATTCAACCGTATATATTTTTATATTTAATTTTTTTGTGAGTGGTAACATCCCGCATGAGACTCCTTTCTTTAAACTTGTAGTGTGCCCGATCTAAGCACATTTGGAAATGTTTGTTTCATATTGCAGGGATGTTTGAACAGTATTCTATACTACTTACATTCCACATTTCACCTAAATAGTCACAATAACAACTAACAACTTTTTTCATAAACATTATTTAAGTTAAGCAGTGTTTTTGTGTTATTTTTAACATTAGGGCTATAGGTTTAAAGTTGAAAATAACACAGAGTTTTTGCTTAAAGTTAAATAACATTTATGAATAAGGCTGTAAATGTTAATCACCTGCATTAATCAAAATGGCAATCAGCCTTAACAGTTAACCACTGGTTAGGAATACATACATTCAGTAATTAAAGTTTTTAATTCGATAGAAGCTGAAATGATTTACTTTAAATTTACACTAGTGATCAATTATAATCAGTTCATCTATACTCCAGTCTTCATAAGAATGATCAGGGAGATATCTTCTGATGATGATGGGTATCTTACCATGTTTCAGTTCCTTCATAGCTATTTGTAGAGGGTCCGTTTCACCTTCCAATTCCACCATTACGGGTGCACACATAGCAATTTGAAGTGCTCTTGTTCCTGAAATATATCATGATTTTTTTCTTGTTAGAAATGCGTGAAAAAAAAGATTTAAAAAAGAAAATGGTGTTCCTCATTGGTTTAGTTGTTAGTGATTGTGACTGTCATTCAAAAGAGTTTGATTCCCAGGATGGGTCATAAACTCTTAGTGAGTTTTTCTTACAACAAATTCCTAATAACAGCCAAGAGTATGGAAGTTGGCAGTGTTACATGACTGTGCCATACAGAGTATTTTAAGCCTTTGGTACCAGTTGTCATCTTCATCAGTGATAGCTGTCGCTCCATAGAAAAAAATTTAAATCTGGTGAAACCAGTACAACTAGTGATCAACCCCAAACAAAATTGGGAATAAATAGGCCAGGAAGAAGAGAAAAGAATATGGACATCAAATAGACCTCAATTATATCAGGATGGCGAAACCCTTTTATTTTAAGATAATAGTAAAGCAGTATCTTGTAGAATCTAATGTTGAATAGAATAATAAAGAAATAGAAAGGCAGAATCAAGTTCTCAATCATTTGTTCTCAATCAATCAAGACGTCTAATATTACTATCAATATCAATATGCATATCTTTATTAAGTAATCAGTAAATATTATAAATGCAAAAGTTTATAAGTATGGATGGATGGATATTTGTTACTCTTTCAGGCAAAAACTACTGAACGGATTTGGATGTAACATTACAGTAATATAGCTCGTACATCAGAATAACATGATAACCAATACACACGCAGGCCGAGCCGCGGGCAAAAACTAGTATCAGTATATTTCTATTTGGTTTTAGGCAAATTAGCATAGGTTATAGTTTACAACAAGTTATTTGTTATAGTACTTAGTTTGTTTATTCTAACACACATTTCAACAAAAATACACATTTTTTCTGTGATTTTCATTTGTACATGAAACCTATAACTAGATCTCTAGTCTGTAGGAGTAGTAATGGGCTTAAGTTACGTTTATTAACAAAGCCTCACCTAATACTCTTGCTCTCTCATATTTAGACATATATCTCGTAGTGATGCGCTTCGATTTCTCTACTCCTCCACCTGCCTGTCCAGGCGCAAGACATTGTACATTGTAACCATCTTCCTCCTGCTCTTCAGTTTCTTCAATATTGTCATCTTCTTCGGCAATGTCGTCATATTCTGCCCCAGGGTCTTCGGCCTCATACTCTTCGTCAGCCATAATATAAAACTGTAATATCACTCGTCAAGTCTCAAGATCAGTTCCTATGTTTTTTTGCTGCGTAGAAACACTGAATAACGAATAACATGCAAAGTTGTTTGAATGTTTGGTAAATAGTGAGGTTATTCTTAAAACGTCAAGTCGATAGCTTTACCACAGAACACATCGTAGTGAATTATATCCTCTTTGGAACACATACTCTTAAATCGAATAACACAATACTCTTGCTAGAGTTGCTAGACTGAACCAGCGACTCTTAATTTGACAGTTGATTTCGGGTTCGATTTTCTTACCAAAAAAACTTTTTAGTAAAAATGCAAAGCTAAATAAATTCTGTGAATTAATATTTCAATTAATTTCAACCTAGGAAATTGGTTAGGTTTTTTTTAAGTATAAGTTTTGTAAGAGCTAAATAAATATTTTCAGTGACAGATAAGTACTTGAATATACTCAACGATGATAGTCCAAGACAAAGATAGAACAGTTACTTATTCATTATTCAATAGTTCATGAGGCTAGAGCTTAGAGCATTAAACCATTGGTTTCATGCTCTAAGGGCTAGCCTCATGAACTATAACATGCTAGGCTTTCAACCAACAAAAAGAAAATTATAATAATAATAATAATGTCTTTATTGTACACCAGGTAAATTTTTAAAGTACATAGTATAAGGTATTAAAGTACAATTGGCGGCCTTATCGCCCGGAGGCAATCTCTTACAGGCAACCTTAGGATGGAGACAAAACAAAGTAGGGAAACTAGAGGGTTATGTCTGGTGTATTATTATTATATAAGAAGGGGAAATTAAAGCAGTATACTTGATATATAAGGTGGAAGTTAGACAAAAGTTGGTTAATAAATGAAATATTAGAAGAGAGTGAGTGGAATGCCTATAAAATATTATAAACATAATTCTATGAGATAAAGTGACTTGTGTAGTCACACAAGAGAAGTACATAAGTTATGGGACCTAGATGTCTCCCAGGTAATGCTCTTTTACTAGTCGCTTGAAGGCAGTTATTGTTGGTGCACGTCTTATTGCGACTGGTAGGGCGTTCCAGAGTCGAGCTGCTTGGACAGTAAAAGAGTGGTCGGAAAATTTTGTAGAATGTAGCGGTATTATTAGTTTCAAGTTCTCAGACGATCTCAGCAACTTGGGATGTGTATCATGTAGGAAAGTGAACCGTGATTTAAGATAAAGTGGGGTAAAAGGACTAAAGAGAATGTTGTATAGAAGAGAAAGAATTCGTGCATTCCGGCGAAGGCGGATTGGTAACCACTTAAGCTTTTTACGATAATCAGAGATGTGATCATATTTACGCAATCCGAATATGAATCTTAAACAGAGATTTTGGAGTCTTTCTGGCTTATTTCGTTGGTCTTCAGTGAGATCTAAATAGCTGGCATCAGCATAATCAAGGATGGGGAAAAGAAGGGATTGTGTGAGAGCAATCTTGGTTGAGATAGGTAACAAATTGCGTAGTCTGCGCAAAGACCCTGCAGCGGCAAACATTTTGCGACTCAGCTCCTGCAGCTGAGGACGCCAGGTTAAGGTGCTGTCAATATAAATACCCAAGTTCTTCACCTTATCACTAAAGGGAATAGGTGTGTTACCGCAAGAGACTTGAGGCAGTATAGTCCAATCGATTTTGGAAATCAGTCTAGAACTCCCTACCACCTATAGGTAAGCCATCGGACTTTTATTGTTTTCCATCCAATTGATTATTTTATTATTTTATGAATGCGTTAGCATTGAAGTTTACCGTGCCAATGCAATGGTACCTACTAGTCTTTTAGAACGATACCTGCAGGCGATGATGCGTAGGATTTTTTCGACACAAACATGTATAAAATTAAATATTTATTTTAAGAATCAAATTACTAAAGTAATAAATAAATTAATGTACCTTTATGTAGTCTGAAAATTTTAATTGATAGGACAGGCAAAGGACAGGAGACTTTTTTTAGAAAAATACTAAATGATGTGCCAAAGGATAATTTAGTACATGAATCATTTTAAGTTTAGTATTGCCAACTCTACGCTGGCAACACTAGAACACAACCAAGTCTTTTGACTAGTTTGTCTACGGTATTTAGCCCTTGTCATTGGATCATTGGCGCTCTTTCCTTTTCCGGTTCTGCATCAAAGCTGTAACCATGCCGGTGTGTACTTTTATTTAGCAAAGAAAAATATTTAATGTTTTTAACTTATATTCCAAGTTTTCTGTGTACTTTATCGTTTTCTGGAATCATTGAGTATATGAAGTAGTGCCTACCAACTTTTCATGGAAATTCGGTTTTGTCCAAACAAGCAGATACACATGGCAGTATCTGACATGTCAGACAAACTATTCACAAAACTTCAAGCGTTAAGTTTTCTCTTATTACAGGATAAGGGAAATGCATTCCAAACTTATTTCAAGAAGTGTCTGCAAGTTATTAGGCATTATAATGTGTGAAAAGTCATAGTGATCAAATAACCTAAATATGCGCATTCGGGATTTCAGCTCGCAATTGATTTATTGCACCCTTCTCCTGCTTCGGAGAAAAGGAAACACAAGTTGAAGAGGCTGGTGCCACATCCGAACTCATATTTCATGGATGTCAAGTGCCCTGGCTGCTACAAAATCACAACCGTATTCAGTCACGCGCAGAGGGTGGTCGTATGTGCTGGTTGTTCAACAATCCTGTGTCAACCCACTGGTGGTCGCGCGAGGTTAACGGAGGGTAAGGATCAGTTTTATACGAGTCTACTTGTGGAACTAACACTATCATGGTTATTTGTTTTGTCTGTATTTGTAATGCATTGCACCATGTTGTTAAACATGTGTTGCTGATAAAAGCTATAGCTACATAGTCTTAATGTTTCATCTCATAGCAGTTTTAAATACAGTAAATAACAAATTCATTTATATAATATCAACTGACATTTTAATGGTAAGACTTGGATGACTACAATATATGGGCATGCTTTATGTTGTAGTTTTGTTTTTCCATTTTTTTTTAATTTTATATTTAACACAAATGTCTTTGATCATCAGCCTACTGTAGTCCACTGTTGAACATAGACCTCCCTTTGTCTTGATAAAAACACTAAATAATATTTTTTAAAAACCTAAGTCATATCCTGGTACTTTTTCCTCATAACAAAATTATTGGATGCTTTAATAATATTTATTTATAACTTTATGTACCTTAGGGTGGTGTAGAAATCTTGTGAGGTATGCACACTTAGGTTGATACCTAATCTTAAAAAATATTTAATTCATTAAAAAGTTTCAGGGCCTCATCCATAGTGTAATTTCTAAGTATGGACTCTAGTCCTTTAATCTGAAATAAATATCAAACTACATAACAGATACATAAGATCTGTAAGTGTACACAATAGTAACATTCTGGTGTAATACATTTGAAATAAGTTGTCTCGGAATAAAAATTTGAAACTATCTTTGCAGACTATTTTAGGTCATGTGCATTTTTGTATACATTTTAGAAATTTGAGTAGAATATTCCTTTGCTGCTAATGTTTATTATTGTAAACATACTTGTTATCAACTTATAAGATTTAATTTATTGATTGATGATTGCACAATATTTTATCACATGCATTTTTATAATGTTGCACCACATTATGAAGAAGCAGTGGCTTTTTAAAGAAATTCTTTATTTTTAATTTCATACTAATACAAAATAATGAACATATTCAATGCGGTCTGGCACGACTGGGATAGTATCTGCTTCTAGCAGTAGACAGGAATAGGCTGATGATGAATCAAACAAAATATGACATGATGAAATGAGTTCTCATTTAGAACACTTTAGTCATTTTGATGCCGATAAACAACTCAGATAGCAACTAACTATATCTGCAAACATGCAACCATATTTGCATCACCAATTGCCTGAAGCTTGATAGTAAAACAGCATAAACAAATTTGTTTACCATAAAAAAAAACATACTGAACCAACCTTAAACAATAGACATAGCTGTTGCAATTTTTTTTTATCTTTTAGTAGGAAATGTTTCTTTCTCATTTTGGTGAAGCTATGTACACAACACATAACGGAAGCTCTTCAAAAGAAAAATGCGTTTCCCTTACTCCTTTTGCTTTTATGAAAACTGGGATATCGAACACTGAAAGATTTTTTTCAATCATACCAGTGCTTTCTAAATTAAGAATTATTCCACAAACAAATTCTTCAGATTTACTAAAGTAGCATAGATAATTATGTAGATGGTTTATAAACTGTACATTTACCAAATGTTCTATCTTTAGTGGTACCGTGATACATAGTTAAGAGCACAGTGATTATTGTTTATACAACTGACTAATGCTAGCAGGGTGGCAAGATGACCATAATGTGAGAATGATTTCTATCTTCAGAACATTACTGGTCTTACAAATGCGAGTCAATTTTAGGATGTTGTTAAACAATATTCTTGAGATAAAGGAAATAGACCTTGACACCATACTCTTTAATTTGATAAATATATGAAATTTACTTTATCCACAAGTCTTTAGCTTTTAAATTATTTTTTATGTTTAATGTTGCTTGCAGTTCCAAATTTATCATACCATAGATATGTTAATGTATCTGTACCAGTATGAAAGCACACTTAACATATAGCACTGCCAATTTATTAATAATTTAGGTATTCTAGAAAATGCCTGGGTTGTCCAGGCAGTGTATGATATATATTATTATTGTCCATTACATATTTTATCTCGATACTTAATACAATCCCTAAGGACTGTATAGAGTAACTACTGGTCTACACCATATGTGTAACATAAAAAGATTTTGGTCATTTATCATTGTTTCGTAAGTACCTACATGCCTTTAAAATGATGGACAAATGAAACATGTTTAACCTGTTTGCTTAAAATCAACTTTATTCAAAATCATGTAAGTTAGGGCATGCCAGCATGCTTGTTGAAAACACATGTGTTTATTACTTAGAATACCCACATTGTGTTCCTGTGCTTTGTTCCTTATAGCAGTACTTACACTATAGCAAGGAATGCATGTTATGTATGTTATGTAGCCAGCAGTTGTGGATCAAAACATTTACCGTGTGTGTGGTAAAAAAGTGTAATATTAATTATATTGTCCTTGAAGTTGTCTCAAACTTCAAATGAAAATGACATTGATTTTTTCCCTCAATTGAAAGTGTTCACAAATCTCATGGTCAAACCCTGTGATCCTTCTACATATATGAGTATCAAATTTACTAAGGTGGAGAGTAATCATATTATGTACTGCACTGATAGCATATAGAATGTTACAACCCATTTAGTGATTACAAAATCTCACAGTAAATAAATTTGTCTGCATCTTTATGTAAAACATAAAAAGTATAATTGTTAATTGCCTTTTATTCTTGTTTCAGGATGTTCATTTAGAAGAAAACAACATTAAGTTGCCTGGAGAGAGAGCCGTATTAATTTAAGATTCTTTTATTTCCGTTGTAAGGAGTGATGTTTTACATTTTTGTGAAAATGCATCCAGTCAAACAGTAATATTAAAGGCTTTTTCAAAAGGAATATTGTGGTTTAATTTTATATGAATAAAAAATAATTAAATAGTAAATATTTTTATTTACATATAACTTGAAAATATCACATTTCATGTACAAGTCCATATTGTAAAATAAACAATATTGTTTATTTATCATACATATAATATTAAATGATTAACTGCCATATTCAGAAATATTTTTTCACTTTAAGCTGTTCCGTGTTATTTTAACTTTATACTTACTACCTTAGAGTTAAAAGTAAAACAAAACCACTGCTTAAAGTTAAATAATGTTTATGAATAAGGTTGATAATTTTTTTATATAGTTCAAACTCAATTTTTAAATATACATGGTTGATGTGACATTACGACCTTAATTTGAACTAGACCTATCTACAAGATATAATCTCACCTACTTTCATTAAAATTGGTTCAGTAGTTTAGCCATAGGACACTATTTTTCATTTTTGAAATATACTACTCGATGTTGTTGGGTTTATGACCGATGTTACACCTACCGTTGCGTCGTCGCACGCACTACCTTTGAAGTAGGCGCCGTCATAGACGCGGGAGTCCAGTGTCGCGTTGTTGTACCTATTGATTATTAATAGTTATTTATTTTGTAGTGATTTTACAGTGACATGACTCATTAGTTTGTTAGATATTACGTAGCGTTGTTATTTTGTGTGAGTTAAACTGAAACAATGCCTCGACTCGGTTACACTTATACGTCTAGTTAATAATTTACTACGGTAAAGATACTAATTTATACTACCAATAGTGTGATCATTGTACAAACTATCCAGGAGATACGAGAATAATCAATCTTTTATTGTTAATAGAGATAATGCCCTGCTAGTTGTAACCTCGACACGAGATGGCCAAGTTTGAAACCTTGCGGTTTTCGTTTGATTATTATGGTGACTGAGTAGGTAATAAAAAAACGTGTATTATGTATACACGTTTTTTTTTTGCTTTTTATTGCTAGTGCTATTTAGCTTACGCTGATAAAGTAGGTATCTACTTTATTGAACTTCAATTACAAATGGTGTCCTTATTTGTTTTAATTTTAAGACATTCATTCTGTTAGTTTTAAAACTAACATTTAAATAGCCCACGGTTTCATTTAAGGTCGTATTGTCATATCCACATTGTATATCATGAAGATAGAACTGTTTCTATGTTTTGACAAAAATATAACAATAAAATTTTAACTAAGTATAACATTAAAAATATAGTAACAATAAATCATAATCATAACAATAATAAAAAGTGTAGTCATTTTATATTTGTAAAGAAACTACTGTTCTTGAGCTCTTCTGCTTCTTTCAAGAGTCGTTCAGCATCAGATATATCTTGCTTGATAGCCTCTATTAGGTCATCTAAAGAATTAAAATTTTTCTCACCCCTCAAGTAACCAACTAAACATATTTTGAGATTTGACCCATAGAAATCACCATTAAATTTATGGATGATGTGAGTTTCCTGAAATAATATTAGCCATTAATTTGTTGCCACTTCAAAAAAGTAAATTTAATCAGAATAGTTACATTCACTACTTGGATAGTTCGGCATAGTATGGAAATTAGTAATAGTTGAGTATATAATATATTAGATGATGTGAGTTTCCTGAAATAATATTAGCCATTAATTTGTTGCCACTTCAAAAAAGTAAATTTAATCAGAATAGTTACATTCACTACTTGGATAGTTCGGCATAGTATGGAAATTAGTAATAGTTGAGTATATAATATATTAATGACTAGCCGAGCCTTATATTGCCCGTATCGTGAAAATTTCCTCCATTTTTGAAACATTCTTCATTGTTGCTCCGCTCCTATTAGTAGTAGCGTGATGATATATAGCCTTCCTCGATAAATGGGCTATCTAACACTGAAAGAATTTTTGAAATCGGACCAGCGGTTCCTGAGATTAGCGAGTTCATACAAACAAACTCTTCAGCTTTATATATTAGTATAGATAGATGTTAATGCGATCCATTTATTTGAATCATCAGATAGGCAGGTGTTACTAATTAAATTAAAATATTTCAAAAAAGTAATTGACTAAGACGTCATTCATGATCAGCTTATTTGTTCACTGCTGTACATAGGCCTCTCCTTTGAAAAGAGGTTTTAGCCAACTATACCAAACTGGCTAGACAGGTTGGTATACTGTTTGTTACAAGTTTTCCTTCTCTTTACAATGATGTTCTGCGTAGTTTAAAGATATCTATGTAGAGTTATATGAATATCTATACTTATAAAAAGTAAAAACTAAAACCCAACTACGACAAAAAACAACGCTGAAAAAGCATGAAACAAGTTTCAAAAGCCGTTGTAACGCGTTGTTAAAGTGTTATGGACTATGGTACATTACTAAGTTTCAAAAGCCGTAGTACAGTAGTGTAGTGTAAACTCGTTTCATGCTTTTTCAGCGTCGTTTTTTGTCGTAGTTTTTAGTTTTTTTTTATTTAAAATGTTTTGGTGCCTCTATTATATTAATTTCTTTGCAAAGTATATTTTAAATAGGTACCATAGAAATTTCACAATTATCGAATAAATACGGACAAAGATTTCTCACGAGAAAATGCTTATATATATATTTGAAATGTACAAGTAACGCCCTTTAACGACTAGAGGGCGCCACATTAGATTCAATGACACGCCATAAAGCCTATAATAACCAGCGGACAATCAAGACGCTTCTAACAATACCTCATTTGTCTTATTCTGACTAGTAGTTTACAAAGAAGGAGGGAACAAACAAGCATACCATAGAAATACCACACTTATCGAATAAATACGGACAAAGTCACAAGAAAATGCTAATAACATATGTATTTTTGAAATGTAAAAGTAACGCCCTTTCCAATGATACCAAACACGACATTAGATTCAGTGACACGTCATGTAGCCTATATAACCAGCAGACAATCATGCATGAAGCTTCTAATGACGCCTCATTTGTCCAGTTCTAATGAGTAATTAAGGAGCTATTAGGGATCAAATGAACCTACATACATACATAGCCTGTCAAAATCATAACCCTCCTTTGGCTTTGCCGGGTCGGGTAAAATAATAAGTCTTGACTGACTGATTCATCATCTAGTTATATATAGGTTATAGTTAGGACTATGAAATTTGGTGAGTAGGATCGTTTCATTGAGTAGACACCCATTATGAAAGGAATTTCGAAATTTCTACCCCTAAGGGGGTGAAAAGTTTGTATGGAAGTCTGTCATTTTTTAAGTTTGAAACCTGAAACTTTACTTTTGGGCTACTGATTAAAAATGAGTAAACACGTATTAAAGCATTTCTGAATATTCTACCCCTAAGGGGTGAAATAGGGGTTGACATTTCGTACAGGTTAATCTGGAAATCCGTCATTTTTGAATTTCGAAACATGAAACTTTATTTTTAGGCTACTGATTAAAAATAAGTTGATACCTATTTAAGAGTTTCAGGATATTCTACCCCTAAGGGGGTAAAATAGGGGTTGAAAGTTTGTATGGAAGTTCGTAATTTTTTAAGTTAGAAACATGAAACTTTATTCATGTGCTACTGATTGAAAAAGAGTAGAGACGTATTAAGGCGTTTCTGGATATTCTACCCCTAAAGGGGTAAAATAGGGATTGAAAGTTTGTAAGGAAGTCCGTTATTTTTAAATTATCACCATGAAACTTTATTTTTGGGCTAATGATTATAAATGGGTGTACAAGTATTTTAGCGTTTCTTGATATTCTTCCCCTAAGCGGGTGAAATAGGGCTTGATTTTTTAAGGGAAGTTCGCCATTTTTTAAGTTAGAAACATGAAAAATTATCTTTGGGCTACTAATTAAAAACAAGTAGGTAGGTATTTAAGCGTTTCTGGATATTCTACCCCTAAGGGGTGAAATAGGAGTTGACATTAGTTTGGAAGCCCGTCAGTTTTTTATATAGCAGCCTGAAACTTTCGTCTTTAGGTTTTTAATTACAAATAGATGAATAGGTACTAGTAGCAGTAGTAGCATTTATAGGAATTCTGGTCCTAAAGGGGTTAAAATAAGTGTCGAATGTTTGTATGGAAATTCTTTGAAATGGGCTATTGATGAAAAATAAATAAATACGATTAAAAACATGAATATATTATTCATATACCTATACTTTTACACAGTTTTAATTAAATACATATAATCAACTTCCACGAGAGCAAAGCCGCGGGCAACAGCTAGTTAACAATTTAAGTAATAGTCACCTAGACTTGTACCTTGTACTTACCACTGACATTTGTTTGTTTTGGTAAAATGGGCACCAACCAATATTGGCCACCATTTTTAAAACTGAACCATTGTCTACTTGTGCCCATCCATAGTACACACCTGGTTCTAATTCTTTAGGCAGAGATTGGACCACTTCCAATGGATAATTTGCTGTAAATGATAATAAATACTTAGTGGTGTAATCTATTTACAAAATAATAATTACTTCACACACGGCAGACTGGTCCTAAACTAGGCAGAATCTCTGAATAAAGGCCCTTACATACCAGACCGCACAAATTTATCTCGAACAGCGCAACACAATATATTGTCACATGTGTAGGAAGCAGCCTTTATGGTTACCAGCTTACTGATAAATTTCATAATTATATATTTTTAAATACCACAAGGATGGATATAGATTGAATGTGTGAGGAAGTTTTAGAAGATGTTGTCCACAGTGAACATCTACTGAGCAAATTGGTGATGTTCTGAAAATGTGGCTGTATGAAAAAGACTCCGATTCCGGTCCAGTCTGTTTGTCTGCCTAACTCTCTGGGAATTAGGCATTACTTTATATTATATGTAGACACAGAACAAATAATTGTCCTCATCACACAACGTTTGTGCCCGTGGGTACCAAAGCCACTACCTCCTGCTTAGCAGTCAATAAACATTAGACCAACAGACAATACACAAGTAAGTTATTTTACATTAGATCCCAGCTGTGTCCTGTGGTTTATTTATTTTTTGCTTATTCTATGGGACCATTACATTTTTTGTGCCAAAAATAACCTAGCGTTAATACTAGGGCTGCGGTTTGTCTAGATTTTACCAGATTTGTCCTAGTTGTAAGTTGTAACATAAACATGTTTACCTTTATTTATGGAGGTTCACATCCTATCCCATAATTATAGATTGTCAAAAATTTATATACTGTTATTTTAAAAAGGTTTCTCAAAACTAAATAAAGATTCTTATTGTCACTGTCTATGAAAGGTGACTAAATTTAATAACAAAAATGTTTGAAAATAAATAATTTAGGGCCATTTGAACAAAAAACAAAAAGTATTGACGTATCTGGCGTTTGAAGTTCAAAATCCAGGGAAATTGCACATTTTCTTCTGATTTCTAAAGTTTAGAGATGGCTAGAGAGATGTCTGCTCCTTTATATTTTTTTGTTACAAAATTGATCTACAAGTTTGAGAATGAAAAAAGGTTTTTCAGGGTTTATAAGTCTGATAAAAAAGTTAACAAAAATATTAAGAAACAAACTGCAATTTTTTATTGTTAACTCAGAAGGGTTTGATAAATTATATAATACAAGTTAATAAGATATTAAACTTATATATTTATCTGTATGCAACTGCTGTACTTGAGTTCTCGTGTTTGATTCCCGGGTCGGTTGGATCCCCGGTACTTATATATATTAAGTATAAGTATGAAATATTTAAATATTTGTCCGAAGTATTCATTTAAATATTAATTTATATACCTGTTGGGCAGCCAAGGTCCTTGGATCCTCTTCCAAATCCTTTAACAACTTCACCTTCAAGAACCAGCGGTAATAACTGCGACATAGTTTCTAAGCTGAGAATAAAAAAAATATACTTAACTTATTTCTTATCATTGAGATAACAAATAATGACCTTGTTTCATATGGAACAATGTAATATTTATTCAAGAACACTATTGACACAATTGTTAAACTAAATTTAATACTTACTAATTATTTTTCAGAGAGGATTGAAGTTTACACAATACTTTAATTAGTATGTAGTTTGTATCACAAATTTTACAATTAATGGAAATATTTATAATTAACTACCGTATACAAACAAGACTAATTTCACTACCAATTAAAGTAAACAAATATTAACTTTAGAGAAATACCTTTAAAAATGCAATGTAGACTGGCAATTGGCATGTAACATGTATTACTAACATAGATTATAATGTATATACTAGAGATAGATGAGCAACCTCGCTTTTTTTTGTTAATGTTTATTCGTGCTAACAATCAGATGGCGCTGCTCAGCGTGCCGCCAAAATTTGAATTTTTATCTACTGTTACTTCAACTTTATATTTTTGTAAATTGAATGGAACTCATTAACCTCGGTAAGCAGAAGCGGCAGATTCGCTATAATTATCTGCTATTTGAGTACCGAGGCAAATTGAAGTTCCATTCGTTACACCAATATGAAACCGATTGAAATAGATGGTACATTCATATACTACAACTAAATGTTTTTGTTTTCTTTTAATTTCATTCGGATTCAGTCATTAATAAAACAAATATATTTTTAATAATTATTTATTTGCTTATAAAATACCTTGTTTTCACTTGGTCCTGCTGAAATACACAATTAGAGATATCTTAAAATAAGATTTTAGTTACAATTTAAAAATGAAAATACCACTGAAGCCTACTCTGCAATTAATTCTTTCAATACTTATTATACATTATTTATTATGATCAGGAAATTGAGTGGATTAAAATATCACTTAATATTTGATTCATTAAATTATACCAATTAACCTACTAAGAGACCTCGTATAGAAATAGAAAACCTCGTATATATGCAAAAAATTGTTTTCAGTTTAAAAAAAGCGGAGTAAGGCTATAATGATAAAATCTGACTATATTATTTTTTGGCACTTGGTCTACAAAAAGAAAACATTCGGTTTTAGGAGCCGGTTACCGATAAAGATATGTTTATTTGTTGAACCACG
The DNA here is from genome assembly GCA_905220595.1 of Spilosoma lubricipeda. Classification (NCBI taxonomy): domain Eukaryota; kingdom Metazoa; phylum Arthropoda; class Insecta; order Lepidoptera; family Erebidae; genus Spilosoma; species Spilosoma lubricipeda. The sequence continues at coordinate 8,309,706 of HG992295.1, forward strand.
TGTGAATACATGATTAATACATATTATTGATGTAACATATTATTTAGACTCTAAAGATTATAATCAACATGTTCTAACAAAACTGGTGTACAAATACGATCAAAGTTATGCAAGCAAAAAAGGCATGAAAAAGATCTTACTAGGCCAACATAGTTTGGATCACTGTCATCATTCGCAGTGAAGTGGCCTCCACCATTAGATTCTACCAACGGTGAAGGCCTACTTCACCGTCTACTCAAGCTTTCCATCAGGCAGAGTAGTCACTTTGGCAGGCGTTAAAGAATTATATTAAAAAACTGCAGTAATACGGTTGCTTGACTTTTGAATTTTTAAAACCATTGCTTGAGTCAATATAAATTAGATTAATACATAGGAATATAATAATAATAATCAATGCAAGTTAAAGTCAAATTAAAATTAGACAATATTATAAAGTATCATTGAATGTTGTCTTTAAGATAAGCCGTTGATTTGAAATTTTTTTACTTTTAAATTTTACTTATTTGTTTACACACAAGAGTTATCCTGTGTGTTTATTTTTAAATAAAAGAAGAGTAAGTAGTGCCTACTTAGTTATAAGTACGTACTACTTACTTTTCCTGTGTGTTTTATAATACTCTAATGCTTGAGTTTTTATTTTATCGTCTATATTTCTAACATGTCTGCCTTTTAATATTTTATTGACATTATTGCACCAGCTATTTATAATAATTTTTATTAATAAATTTGACACATATGTCTTAACTTTTTCTTGGTGTTCATCACATGATAAAAAATCGAAATTCACTGTATTCTGAATGGCAATTTTAATTTTTTTGGTTATCCCACTTTCTTGAGGATAATGTTGTAGATAGTTTTTTATAATTTTAACTATATTTGTAACACAATGTACAAAGTTTACAGAAGGATATTGCAGCGATTTTCTTGTTATGTCTATCGCAAGAATATAGTTATCTGCTTGGGGCGGAGTAGTATCACATAGTTCGTTATTGCATTTATGACACGATTTACAAATATTTATTTTTATCCTTTTTATAACAAACCCCGCCACATATTTTTTTGTTTCTATAACAAGTTCATTTTCCGAACTGCTACCTGCCAACATATCTGGAGTATAATTTTCTATCACCTCATTACTCCCTGAGGGCTGAGGAGGACTTTTTAGGAGTAGATAATCCAAATTATGAAGAATTTCATTAGAGTCCTCCTCACAATTCGCCCCCAAGGAGTGATTCGAGCACAAATTGTTTATGAGTAGTGTTTTGTATACACTTTCAAATTGAAGGCAGGTAGGGTTTATATTCCTAGCCCCGTGGCTCCTCACAGACGAAAAAAAGTTTTCCACGGGGTCTTGGTTTAAATTTCTAGCTATTAAACTTGTAATACCATATTCTTTTGATAGATATTGCCACAAATCCTTCATTGTGTGAATATTGTGAATCCAATTTTTTAGTGACGGAACTTTCTCATATGAAAATGTTACTACACCTTTTTTTTTTGTTTCGGTCTTGAACCCCATGGACCTTAAAATTGGTACAGATTTGTTCCATAACGCAAAATGTTCCGAGTTAGGTTGTAGGGCATTTTTATAAATTTTATAACTCTTCTTATATGATCCTCCGTTAAAAGAGTCAAAAAGCTGGTCAAATAATAGTAAAATATCGGCTGTATCTTCACACTCTTGAGGTAGTAGATTTTTTTCTGAAAAAGAAATAGTATAAATTAGCACGACATGTCAGTTTCAATAGACAAAACGCTACAAGCTTCCAAGTGGTACAGGTAATTTATTTATAGGTATAAAAAACAGGTCATGTGCGAGTCGAACTCGCGTACGAAGTTTTCTAAAAATAATTAGATAACTAATTTTGTTTTTTTTTTGTACTTGTTGTTATAGCGGCAATAGATATACAGCATCTGTCAAATTTTCAACTGAATAACATAGCGCTATTCTAATAGGACCACTGACGCCGCAATTGTACTTTGATTTCACTTCTATATATGCATCTATCTACGACGTTTATTGACTTCCGATAGTATTTAAGGTAAACAATTTTGTAAGAAGAATTATTCGATATTCCTACATCGAAGTGAAATGATTGTTCATTAGGGTAAAATTATAATTTTTCGTTAATAAATGAATTTTAGAGTAATTTTGTTTTTTTTCGATCTTTCTGCTGCCACAAACGTAATTACTGTCTAACTATCACATATTCTAAGTACTTACTTGTACAAAATCTTAGGGCACCAGAAACTCGTTGACTAAATACTTGTGCGGCATGTTTGACTTTCATTTTTGGAATCTTGTCAGGCAGCACATGAGCTTCCGTAAGTTTATTGCACATCCTCAATTCATCTTCACCATCATCTAGATCCAATAACATTTTTAAATGTTCCCACTTTGCAGTTTTAATTTTGCCGTCCTGAGTGAATCTCAATTCCTTTTTCAAAAAATTATTCCTGATGCACTTTAATAAATGTGGGGCATCAAACAAGGGGAATATTTTATGACCATTTATTTTAAATGCGTTGTATTTAAATTCTCTATTTTCTCTTAAATATTCTCCTCTCGTTTCAGAAATGAGGTCGTGCACTACTTTTGAATTTGTAGTAGATTGGTCGCAAACTGTTGCCACAACTATCAATCCAGTTTGGAACAATTTCTCAATGACACTTTTTAAAATATTTTTCAAAATCACTGTCTTTGTGGCACTTCTACAAAAGCCATAAAATAAAGGCTGTTTATAATTTTTTTTATGCCTTTGATCATAAGCACTAACACATGGTCAGCAATATTTTCTGTACGCACTGATCCCATATCTTCAAAACCAATGATTTGGTCTGACGGAAGATCAAAGTGCATTGATGGTGAAATAGCCATTTCATCAAACATCAACACACACAAACGTTGTTCTGTCGTTAGCTTCTCAGTAGTATCTTTCATTTGATCAAAAATTACGGAATTAACACCCGGTTTTAAAGTTACTTTTTTAAGGACATCTTGCAAAGTTCTTTTTGATGGCAAGGCAAAAAGTTTTCTTAGAAAGTAATATCCTTTTGGACTCTTCTTGTACATTGAAAGTGCCAACAATTTGTCCTGAAGGCTAAACCGTCTTCCACGGTTTTTTTTAGAATGCTGAGTCAACTGCATATTCAAAAATAATTGAGTGGAAACAGGCAAAGATTTCATAACCTTATTAAATAACTTTGTTCTAGACATTTTTTGTGCTGCCTTGACTTGATTCTTTTGCTCCTTCAGTTTGTTTTTTAAATTAATAACTTTCTTCATCATAATTTTTATTCGTTTGGTCTGCTTTCCTTTACTGGCATTACCTAAAAAGAAAACATCATAAAAATTATAATAAATAATATGTTTTACTTGCTAATTTATTTTTCTCTCACTATGCTCTCATATGAAAATTCAATTATGAAATTGATATTAAAACATTAAACCTATGTCATGCAACACTAGTCCGTACATGACTCCACCCGTGTGGCTACAACTAATGACAAAATTAGAACGGTGAAATTAAATTGCTTTATGTTAATGGTTAATGTGGTGTAAAATTTAAAACAAAAAAAAAAATTAAGCAACATTTTGTTTAGTTATGTAACCACATAAATATCACTAAAATAATAGGTTCCAGATCTTTGGTCATACCAATAAGACAAGTTTTTTAATTTAAAAAATGCAAACTCAATATTATTAATTCGGAAGTAGTTCTGTATCTGTCTGTTATGCTTTCGCAGTCAAGCCGTTACAGTCAATTCCAATGAAATTTGGTATGAAGACAATTTGATTCTTGAAAAAAGATCTCGTCTACTTTTTACCGCGATTATCAACGGTAGACGCAGTTTAAATCCACTAAAGTATAAACCAGTGTAATCTTACCAGTTTTGTTAGTCAGGTCAAGATTTGAAACATGAGCTGAACATCCGGGTAAGGTTTGTGGCACTGAGTGAATATCCATCGATTCAGGCAGGATTTGCGGAATTTCTATGGATACGTCTTGACTAGAAGAAGCAGATGAACCTGTAGTATTAATATTACATTTTATGTTAAACAAACATAATCAGTGAACATTGCTTATGCGCCGAACCTATGTCACATTAAAGAACACGTGATAAAGTTATTGATTAGTAGGTAAATGGAAATTATAAACATAAAATAACCAATATTCATAAATATTAATAAACCTATCGTTTACAAAATTCGGCAAGATTCTTTTAATTCAGCGATGCATGCAAATTTCTTTTTTCTACAGGAAGAAAACTGCTGCATGAGGAATATACATCTTGTGTCACGGGGGACTTTACAAACATACATGAAACAGACACAAAGAACACCCAGACTCAGAACAACAATTTGTGGATCACACAAAGTGTATTTGGTATTATAAAACGCATCCAAATTTATTTAAAAAACCAGTTAGTAGTGCTATCGCAGCTAGCAGATATCAATGTGTGATTGACTGCTCATGTTTATCTGGTATGTGCTCACACACAAAACGGGGACGTCTGTAAGCGCAGCAAATTGTTTGCTAAATTTTATTACAATATGGATATGCCTTTGGATTTGCTATCAACTTACATGTAATACTATGTACGAATTTTGTATGCTCAGCTAGTAAATAATATATTATTAACTTTCAGCTAGGGTATATAAACCGTGTAAATTAGTGTAATAGGTAATATTAATAATATTTTTGCTTCTTTGTAAAATTTTATAGCTGCATGTATAATAAAAAAGTAAAAACCAAAACCTAACTACGACAAAAAACGACGCTGAAAAAGCATGAAACAAGTTTCAAAAGCCGTAGTCCATGTAGGGTAATGTACCATAGTCCATAACACTAACAGCGCGTGACTACGGCTTTTGAATCTTTTTTCATGCTTTTTCAGCGTCGTTTTTTGTCGTAATTGGGTTTTAGCTTTTACTTTTTTTTATTTAATATGTTTTGGTGCCACTATAATATTTATTTCTTTGCAAAGTATATTTTAAATAGGTACCATAGAAATATCACAATTATCGAATAAATACGGATAAAGTCACTAGAAAATGCTAATAATGTATATATTTTTGAAATGTACAAGTAAAGCCCTTTCGTATGATACCAAACACGGCATATTACTCTTAAATTATTTTTTTAATACAGTACTATACGTCGGCTAGAGGGCGCCACATTAGATTCAGTGACACGTCACCTAGCCTATAACCAGCAGACGATCATGACGCTTCTAACGACACCTCATTTGTCCAGTTCTAAAGAGTAGTTAACGAGCTATGAGGAAACAAATGAACATACATAGCCTGTCAAAATCATAACCCTCCTTTGCTTTTGCCGTAGGCGGGTAAAAATGAATCCCTATTTGGCTTGGTCACGAAATCACGCGGGAACGGCTGAACCGATATAGCTAATTCTTTTTTTGTTGGATAGCCCATTTAGCGAGGAAGGTTTTAGGCTGTGTAACTAAACGCTACGACCAATAGGAGCCGGATGTCAACCGAAAATTTTAGGGAAATAGGAATAGGTCAGCTAGTTTATAATAATAATTAGCTAAGAACCTAACCTATAAAACCTAAGAAGTTTTTGTATTGTAATATTTACTTCATAAACTCAACGTCTCGTAATCGATGTCCCATATCTACACTATCTATACTAATATATAAAGCTGAGAAGTTTGTTTGTTTGAATGCGCTAATCTCAGGAAGTACTGGTCCGATTTCAAAAATTATTTTAGTGTTAGATAGCCCATTTATCGAGGAAGGATATGTCATCACGCTAAGACCTACAGGAGCGGAGCACCAATAAAGAATGTTACAAAAACGGGGGAAAGTTATCACGCTACGGGCAATAGGCGACGCAAACGAGGTTGCGTGGGTGTCAGCTAGTTGTTTAAATAGATAGAAATTACAAAAAAAAATAAAAAAAAAAAATTAAACCAAAACATTCTATTTTGTACTAGCTGAGGCCCGCGGTATAACAACAGCCGCGGGTAACAAATTTCAACAAAAAGAAAAAGCCGACCTCAAGAACTGGACCAAATGGAAATAGGACCACACGGGAAGCACCAGCTTTCAAATAAAAAAAGAATCATCGAAATCGGTTCACCTAGTCGAAAGTTACGAGGTAACAAACATAAAAAAAGTCAAGTAGACTAAGTTACTTCTTAGATTATCAGCTATCTACCAGTGAAAGTCCCATTAAATTGGCTCCAGCCGTTCCAGAGATTACCCGGAACAACAGACGGACAGACAAAAATTGTAAAAAATGCTATTTAATATGGTACATGTACCGTCATGCATTGACTAAAAAGCGGTTATTTTAATATTACAAACAGACACTCTTATTTTAAGTATTTTATGTTATACTAGTTGTTGCCCGCGGCTCCGCCCGCGTATATGTCGGTTATCGCGGTAAATAGTAGCCTATGTGTTATTCTGATGTATAAGCTATATTACTGTAAAGTTTCATCCAAATCCGTTCAGTAGTTTTTGCGTGAAAGAGTAACAAACATCCAAACATCCATCCATCCTTACAAACTTTCGCATTTATAATATTAGTAGGATTGTATTTTATTCTATTTTATGTACACCCCCTTTTGTATAGATTAAATGTTTATCTATACAAATAAATAAAATTGGAGTGTCTGTTTGTAACATTAAAATAACAGCTTTTTAATCAATACATATGTATGTATACACGGTACATATACCAAAACTGTAGTTGAAAAAAATTTTGTCTGTTTGTTCCGGGTAATCTCTGGAACGGCTGGACGGATTTTGATGGGACTTTCACTGGCAGGTAGCTGATGATCCAGGGAGTAACTTAGGCTACTTTTTTAGACTAACTTTGTCGCGCGGCATTACTCGCAGTACAACAATAACCGCGGGTAACACCGCCGGGTTCAGCTAGTTTAGTAATAATAATCAATTCAACATTACAGAAAAAGAGAATCGACACAGACTTGGGAATGTTATTATGGTTTTCGAAATCCCAACAAAACAGGAACTACTTACGTTAGGAGGTTCCTAGTTTAGATATTGCTTAACTATAGTTAAGCAAATATACATTTATATATTTCTTAATATACAGAAAAGGAGAATTCTCTTGTTCTGTGATTTCATATCAGTTGTCTAGTACCCATAACACAAGCTCTGCTTGGCTTGGGACTAGATGAAGTTGTGTGTTAGATGTCCGAAATACTTATTTATTTATTTGTTAATTGTGGAAAGACATAGGTGGCAATTGATAAGATGTTAATAGTGAGTTTCCATAACTAGAATTGATAAGTTGGTGATTGTGAATTGTCACTAATTACAATTGATTAGTTCACTGGTTAGATCTCAAAAATCCAAATTCAAGGTATGCCAATGACCGATAGAAAGGTACATATTATGTATTATCACCTAGTTATAAAAAGTTTAGCGATCACATTCACAACACTGCAACACGGAATGTATATATATAATGTATCCAGATTAATCTTATAAATTCGAAAGATGTCTTTGCCTGTCTGTCCCGCTTTCACGGGTAAACCGTTACACCGATTTCAGTGAAATTTGACATGGAGACATTTTCGATTCTTGCGGAAGGACATAGGTTACTTTTTACCGCGATAAACAAAATACACGTGGGCGAAGCTGCGCTCAAAAGCTAGTCTACACTAATATTATAAAGAGGAAAGATAATCTCTTATTATAGTATGAAGCTAAAGAGTTTTTTCTTTGTATGGTTGGAAGCACTAATCACAGAAAATACTCTTCAGATTTGAAATATTATTTCGTTATCGACGAAGGCCTTTATATCATTACACTAGCTGAACTCCGCAGTGTTACCCGCGGTTAAAGTCGTACCGCGAGTAACGCCGCGGGACAAAGCTAGTCCAAAAATAGTACTCCCAATATCATCAGCTACCTATCAGTGAAAGTTCATTGGTCCACCCGTTCCAGAGATTACCCGGAACGAACAGACAGACAGACAGACCGACAGACAGAAATACATTTTTGGTATTTGTACCGTGTATACATATGCATTTAGTAAAAATCGGTTATTTTATATTACAAACAGACACTCCAGATTACTTTCTTTTGTTGCCAATATAAATATTTTTCTTTCTTCCTTCACTTGGCTTTAGGCTAAACTATGCGTCGTCATTTGTGATACTTAAACAATTTTATCATCAACTAGCTGAACCCCGCGGTGTTACCCGCGGTTATTGTTGTACTGCGAGTAACGCCGCGGGACAAAGTTAGTTGCAAAAAAGTAGCCTAAATTACTCCCTGGATCATCAGCTACCTACCTGCCAGTGAAAGTCCCGTTAAAATCCGTCCAGCCGTTCCAAAGATTACCCGGAACAAACAGACAGACAGACAAAAATTTTTTTAACTACATTTTTGTTATATGTATGGTGTATATATACATATGCATTGATTTAAAAGCTGTTATTTTAATATTACAAACAGACACTCCAATTTTATTTATTTGTATAGAGTATAGATTACGCAACCAAAACATTTTTAAGAAAAAATACTTGTGGGGTGTCATGGATCACCCGGATGGAACGAAGTTTATCTATTAAATAAAATTCTCGTGTCGCGCTGTTTGTAGTTAAGCTCCTCCGAAACGGCTAACCCGATTCTAATGAAATTTTGTGTGCATATGGGGTATGTCTGAGAATCGGACAACATCTATTTTTCATCCCCCTAAATGGTAAGGCTGACCCATCCTTAAATATTTTTTATGGCACAATAACGTTTTCTGGGTCAGCTAGTGTATATATATATATATATATATATATATATATATATATATCTATTTGATATGCTACTACTAATAAAAATGCGCATAAAATACTCAAATTATTTTAGAAATAATCAAATTGTACAAAATATACTATAAATCAATATATTTTCTGTAAATACATGCAAAAAGCGAACATCACGTGGTATTCCCAGGCGGTTACCCATCCAAGTGCTAACCATCCCCGATGTTGCTTAAATTTGGTGATCGGACGAGAACCGATGTATTCAATATGGTATGGACGTTAGCAATCAGATTGTTATATTTAACGTTGCGTATCCAACACTATGACGTCAACTTAATGTTAATATAGCAAAAAGTGTTGTTACACTGTTTCCGTCTAGCCCCTTTTCGAAACGCGCCATAAGGAACTTCGTTACAAAAAGTGACTCCATAAGAATATCAATTAAATTTTTCAGAAAAAACACTGAAAGGCGTAAAATGAACTACCTTTTAATGATTATGTGACAATTTTTATACAGACTTAATTATCTAATAAATTAAATTAAGTCGTAATATAATGTGTGCTAGCTTTCTAACTTCAGCTTGAAGTCGGTGTCGACTAAAAAAACAATTAAAAATTGTTATGTTTTTAAATAATTAAAACATTAACAATTATTTTTATGGGAAGTAAAACAGTGGTTACCACGGCCAGTGCAACCTGGTCGAAACGTCAGGCAAATAAGAGGTATGTAATACCTATAATAAGTGATCGCGTTAATTCCCATAAAAATAATTGTTAATATATCATGGAACGCGAAAGTTTAAATGTTACTAATTAAAACATGTTATCGATGTGGCAGGGGCAGATGAACATTACTGAGATAAGTAAACAACCTGTACTAACAGATGAAAAAGTGGTGCAATTGCTTTCATGGTGGGACAATGTAGAGTATAGTATATGTTTTAGGTATAAAGACTTACCTAATTTAAGAGTAGGATAAGCAGTCCTAGCTAGACGTTTACTATGTGGGTAACAGTAGCGTCCTTCAAAATGATGATTACATATACGATAATTTGTATATATATCGTCATTGGTCTTGTCCTGCAACTTTGGTCCCACTATGTCTTTCCATTGCAGAAACCGTTCTAAAGATGTCTCTGGTATAGGGAATCGATGTAAAACATCTGAAATTAGATATAGTACAATAATTAAATTACTGTTTTTTACTACTACTTAAAAGTATTTCTACTTTCGGGTTATTATATAGCCTATGTCACTGAAAAAAGCACACGTAGCTTTCTATTGGTAAAAGAATTTTCAAAATCGGTTCAATAGATCCAGAGATTACCTCCTACAACGTCACAAACGCACAAACTTTACCTCTTTACATAATAGTATAGGCTACATTACATAAAATATAACACTACATTACATAAAACCGAAAACAGATATTATGTTACACTGGATTACTAGTAGTTAAAGCATGTGTCTATACAAATAAATAAAATTGGAGTGTCTGTTTGTAACATTAAAATAACAACTTTTTAGTAAATGCATGTGTATACATACATACACGGTACTTATACCAAAATATCATTTTATACAATTTTTGTCTGTCTGTTTGTTCCGGCTAATCTCTGGAATGGCAGGACTGATTTTGACGTGACTTTCACTGATATGTAGCTGATATAAGGAGTAATCGAATTTTACAGCTAGAAGGCAACGCCATTTCCAAACTCATTTATTTTGAGAGTGTTAATGACCTTTGTTATAAAGATTATTTGACTTTAAGCAGCGGTTATTTCTAGCTTTAAAGCTATATGTTTAAAATATATAAGAAATATAATATTGGTTTTAATATTATTAGTTTGTAGACAGTTGAATTAGAATTGAATACATTTTAATTTGAAAAGTATGTATATGTACTAATAGAATTTGTAAAAATTATCTTTTTTTAATAGTATTATTAAAAGTTATGTGATAGAAACAAAATATTTATTAAATGGCGCTTGAAAGTTATAAACGCAAATATTTGAAGTGCAAGAATGGCATTAAGAGGTTACTAAAAGTCGAGAAAAAATTTGAATGATTTTGAAATATTACCTACAATTCAAAGTTTGCATTACAATTCACAAGTTTTTTAGTTAATTTAATTCTTAATTTTCAAAGGGCATTTTAAATGATCTGTCAGGGCTGAAAATACGGTTTACGGAGTTAAACGTTGTATTTTAAATGTACTTTTTGGATAAAATTTAACATACCTACTAATACAATGGCGACTGGCTATCGGTAGCGATGTTAATAAAAAAATGGATACATACCGAATTGTTGACAGCCGAAAACACATTGCGATCTTCGTGGCATCTTTACAACACAAATCTATTCACAGGAGTAAATAAATTCGTTTTCAATAGCCGTGGTCAATCGTAAGTGTTGGTTATCGGGGTCCAAATTCAATAGCTGTTGTAAATCGTTGATGCAAGATCTCAATCCGGGTTGTAAGCTGTGGTTATCGTGTGGTAGAAGATATTGGAAGGTCCGTAATACAAGCGAGGTTTCAAAAGTTTAAACAAAATAACAAATTGCACTCACTCTACAACGAAAACTTTTTGAAAAACTTTCAAATCTTGGCGAACCAAATGATGACATTAGTAATTCCAATGTTGCCTGTTAATAATTAAAATTATGGGTCAAAAAGTTAATTTATTAATTTTGAAAATTTTAATAAATAAATATATATTGTATCCATATATATTTTTTCAGTTTTGTTTTGATAATATGTTTTTAATCTAGTGCGATTTTTATACATTTAATTATTTCACGCCGTTTTGTACGCCATCTAGCGTCTTTTTTGTACTCTTTAAATGATTTGCTTTGCTGTGCTAGAGTTTAGATAGCGCTACAAAAAACTAAACAATTTGATTATTTTTTTCTTCTGAGTCGCACGCCCATGATTACTAACAAAAGACATTCTGTCAAGACCACGTCAAGACTGTCAAAAGAAAAGACCATGAAAAGAACTCCAGTTTGAAAGCATTGAAATCGATTGAATTTTGTTTGTGCAAAAATCGAAGTTACATTTTTCTGTAATGTCGAAACACCAACAACTTTTTAAAATCTTGTTACTTGTACTTCAGCAATATTTTTTAATGGAGCTCGTTTGTCCCCTAGTAAAAAGCAAGCGTATCGCCTGATGGTAAGCGATTACCGCCGCGCATGGACACCAGCATCACAAGTGTGTTGCCGGCATTTTGGGGATAGGGGGAGGGTTTGGGAAATAGGCCGCCAGTATTCTCACTCGAGGTGCTCATAGCCCAGTTGCACTCGGTGATTAGAAACAATCACCGAAGGTAAGCAACGACGTCGCGGTCAGAACCTGGATGGGTGACCACTAGTGGCATGATATCATAAGCGTTTCCGTGATTCGGAGGTCACGTTATGCTTAATGTCGGTCCCGGTTGTTATCATAGGATAACAGTCTTTAAGCTTAGTTGGAGGCCTGGTGGCTCAAAAACATCCAACGGTAAGATTACGTTGCCACAACGTCGTCTTGCCCGTCCCCAACCCACACTCGGCCAGCGTGAGGACGTATGGCCCTCTCGTGATAGGAGACCCGAGCCAATCAATGGGACGTTATGGGTTGTTGATGATTCTCACTCACTCAGTGAAACACAGCGCAAGCACTGTTTCGCACCGATTTTCTGTAAAGCCATTGTAGCCTACTGTAAAACACAGTGTGAAACAACAGTGATATACTAGCTTAGATTATAGAATATATTAATACTCTATCTTCTTTTCTATTTTTTTTTTCTAAGGACACTACCGACTCCTCACACCTTGTTTAAGTTACAAGTACTCAACGTATTTTACTGATTTGATTTTCAAAATTTTTTTGGACATAACTAATAGCTTTTTGATTCTTAAAATGTTTTTAAAATTACTTTATCAGCAGCAAATTCCAACTAAACAATACATTTTCAACTAGTTGTTGCCCGCGGCTCCGCCCGCGTATATGTCGGTTATCGCGGCAAATAGTAGCCTATGTGTTGTTCTGATGTATAAGCTATATTACTGTAAAGTTTCATCCAAATCCGTTCAGTAGTTTTTGCGTGAAAGAGTAACAAACATCCATCCAAACATCCATCTATCCTTACAAACTTTCGCATTTATAATATTAGTAGGATAGTAGGATACATAAGGTGGGGTATGAAAATGGCTGTTCGACTCTCTCACGCGCTGATTCAGTATTCTTGCTCCGTTTCGTTTCTTCTTTCGTTTTTCTCGGTGGACAAACGACATTTTTTATTGCTTGTTTCAGTTATCTTCTCAATTATAAAATTAAATGACTTTTACTCGGAGAAGTAGATAGAGTATACAAGTAATAAAAAAAACTTTTTTCACAACATTTCTATTGATTTCTGTTTAAAATAATCGATTGGAGAACATACTTTATATTTTGTGATTTACATCCCTAACTCAAACAGTAGGGCCGGGCCAGGCCGGGCACTGGATATAAATCTCACACGTCAAGTTGACGTGTGTTGTAAAGTGCTGCCACATACGGATTTTGTTTTTTGCGTTGATTTGATGAGTTTGGATTTTGTGAAAACGAATTAATACTACTCAACAACTTACTATAATTTACTTATTCAACACTGACCAGGGGTTTAGACGGTTTAGATGCGACTTTTAATGTCTACTAAATTGTCATTCAATGTGTTCATTACTTATTTTTTATGCTGATAACACCGATAACTCACATTTTGGGTCTGATCTTGCTATGTTCCAGATACTAGATAGGTTTAAAAAAACAATAATAAGGTACATAGGATAAGTTTTATTTCTGTTTTCTATTCATTTTAATTGCTATTCATGCTGGCGAAGCTTCTAAATGTTTTGTGTTTAGTGTTCACGTTAGTTAACTTATAAACAATATGGCTAAAATTAAGTGAAATTACACATCTGTGTTGATAGAAGTGTTGACAATAGTTAATTCACAGAGTTACCTTGTACGTTCAGACTTAGCTTGAACGATATGGAGTGGTTGTTATAAAATGAACGAAAAGAGTTGCGAAGGCGAACAGTCGTCTTCTTCGTGGGATATCGCTGGACCATCGTCTTTGGCAGCCATTCTGGACACAGTGTTTACATCCACTGAATCAGACAGTCAACCAAAGAACGGTAAATAGACAATAAAATGTTATTCATATGAATTGCTTCATATTTAAAAACATACTGTATAACAAGTACTACGTATATAAGTTGTATTTTGACTGCTGTTTTGTGTCTGACACAATAATATGTGAAAGAAAAAAATATATATTGATATTACATTTATACTTATACTTTGGTGTTAACTGGGTTCTGCAATTATAATGAAATGCATAACAGCAGGATACATAAGTAATATTAACTGATTGCAACAATGTGTAATGAAAACAACAGCAATGTATAAATACAGTTTTTTTAAACTAGGTGTAACTTGGGTTATTAAATCTGCATATGGTATAAAATAGTTGTTCGGTAAAATTTATGGGTATTTGTGACTTTTAATTTATCTAATGTAACCATGTGTTTGCATTCTAATATCTGTATCATCAACTAACTTTGTAATGTCTTACCAACATCAATGCAATTTAAATAATTTAAGTACATTTTAGAATTAAAATCACTTGTACTTATTCCACTATTTTTATTAAGTTTAATCCTGACCGGTTTTCACATATGGCATTATCGAAAGTGATTTTAATTCTATAAAATGTACTGCAACAACTTCCATTAAGTGCCGACAATCAAGAGTAAATTACATATCATTGAAGGTTTTAGTTTACTGTATATTATAGATAGAAATATATTGTAACTAGCTGACCAATGTAACTTCATTGTTGTGTCTCTTTTTCATCATGCTTGGCTTCTTTTGGTCTAAGCGTGATGTTAACTAACCTAAGTAGGCATGCCAGCAAAATACAAGAAAAAAAATGTGCAGACAGTGTTTTGTTTTCGTAGTTCATCATGAGCAACAATGATAATTTTATAATAGATACCATTGAAGAGTCGTGCATTGCACTATTAATGTGCTGTACATACTGACAATTATCCGAGGGAAAAGTAAGATCCGCATTTGTTTCTGTTTCAGTTGATCTGTCATAGATCTTTCACCTTATTAATTGTAATTAAATAAGTATTTTGTGTGGTACTTTTATATTGCATACATATTTAATATTGAGTACCCATACTAATAGTACATAACTCAAAGATACTGAACCAACCATTTTATGATAAGATCAATCACAAATTAAATGATTGAAATGATCTAGTATATCACTGATTCCAACATACGGGTTTAACAGAAGTGATAACATGACCCTACAGAATACCAGTGTTAAGCAAAGCTTTTTAGCGTAGCATAGCTCTTCACTAAGTAAGTGAGATTACTAGGACTCTTCTTAGTCCTTATTAAAGCTCTTGACTTGCGTGTCCATGGGTCACATATACCATCAGGTGACCCAATCTGCTTGTATGCGCCTCAAAGCCTTATAAAGAAGTACAACACAATGTTAATTACTCAATATTACAATAAATTGACAATTTATCTTTGCAGAACGAATGGAGTGTGATGCTCTTTTTGCTGAAAGTGACGATGATGTTGAGGTGCTGCCTTCAACTGGAGATGTAGCTACAACAACATCTGACGAGCCACCAAAGCCACTGTCATCTAACTATGTGAATTCAACAACACCCAACCAACCATATGAAGTGAACATATCACTTAGTCATCCGTCAGACTCTCACACACCTGTACCGGAAGAGTACCAACCTCTGCCAGATAGTTCTAGTTCACTTGACTTTTCTTTTGGGTCAAACAACCCTGACAGTACAGATAGCAACGGACAAAGAAGAATTCCAGACGTAAACATTCGATACCACCCTAAACCACAGAATCAAAATAATTACTATCCATATCCAAACTATGCATACTTAAATCCTTCAAGGGAATATTTGTATCATAATAATTTACTTGTTCTTAATGGTAATAGAAATTATATGTCTCAGCCACTATCTTATACAACGCCCAATAGTACCCGCATGTCCGAAAATCAGCCAGAATTCAGAAATGAAGATATAGAATTATTAGCATATAACATTAATCAAGTTACTGCCCGAATGAATACTCAGCCTAGCAGTTTAGAACGGCCAAGTCGAAAGCTCAACATATCACCAAGGCGAAGACAATCAAAAGAAAGTGAACCATCAAATTTAATAGAAGTCAGTTCAGATGATGATGATTATGTAAATATGCCCAGAAAGAAAAAGTGTGTCAATGGTGCAGGAAATCAACAAGAAAATGTCAATAGAACTAATAACCAACACGGAAACAGCTTAGAAGGTAGACAAAGAGTGGAGATCAAAGGAGAACCAGCTGAACATATGGCAGAAGATGTGCATGCCACAAGACCAACATTAGCTACAGAAAGTAGTCAAAACTTGCAACCTGAGCTAATCAGGTCTGGTGTAAAACTACAAGTTAAACAAGAGAACTCTGGTTGTGCTACAAGGGGCAGTTGCAGTTATGGAACTAATCAAATGCCTCCTGCCTCATATTATACATATTGTCAAAGATGCAACAACTGTCACGAGAGATCTGAATCTTGTAGACCTATGTACCAGGCTTCAAATCAGGCTAGCAATAGTGGAGGCGAGGGTAATTCAATGGCGCAGCAAGTAAAAGAAGAGCCTAGTGAGCGACAAGCTGTTGTCAAGCAAGAACCTTTAGAGAATGAAGTAATGGCAGTTACTTCTATTAAAAGAGAAAATATTACACCATCTCAAGTGAAAACAGAGCCAGGAGTTGCAGGTGATACTGCTACGGAAAATATTTCTGTGAAACCAGAACATGTGAATGCAGGGGATGATATAAGGAGAACACGGGAATCATCTCCACAGCCAGGAACTAGCTCAAGAAATCAAGGAACAATTAATAAACAAGTAAGCATTTATATCAACCTTGTAGAATTAATTTCTAGGAAATGAATTTTTTCACCTGTCTATGGCAAAGCCAAAAGGAAGTTTAGTAGTTTTGACAGCCTAAAATGTTTGCATAATGTTCTTTGTATTAATAGATTGGTTATGATAGTCTGGGTGATGAGTTGTTTATAGTATTTTTCCTGTCACGGTCTGTGTAATAATTGTAAATTAATATTACTAAGATACAACAGTTGACACACGCAGTTACAGGTTACAGGAACTTAGGACAATTTTTCAGGAAAATTAATGCTAACTTAATTTTGATCATTGATTAGAACTAATGTATTGTCTAGTAGACTGAGGCCCTGTTTTACTAGTTACAAATAAGTTCCGTATAGCTTATCTGACACATGGTTTGACACAATTTATATGGAAAATACATCAAATTATGTCGGATAAGCTATCCGCAACTTCTCTGTAACTGGTGAAACTGGGCCTCAATATGGTACAGGTTTGGATTTGACTGGATTAATATTACCATATTACCAATTATATTGAAGCTTAATTAAACATTAGATAGTTTATATTATTAACTGTCTCGTTGGTCTAGCGGTTGACGTATGCGACTGACGAAAAAGAAATCTCGGGTTCAAATCCCGGTTCGGGCCAATAGTGTTGAGTAAAATAAAAAATAACAACTCGGAGTTTGGAAGTTGGGGTCTTAAGCCCCGTGCCTCGGAGAGTACGTAAAGCTGTCCGTCCTGCGCCTGATCTCTCCGTGATCGTGTCGGTTAACCGTCCCATCGGAGTATGCGAGTGAGGGAGAGTGTACCTTGTTTGCGCACACACTCGTGCACTGTAATATCACCTGAGTAGTTGGATGGTCTCCGTTGAGACTAGCCGGAGCTAGGAGAACAGTCAATCTAGCTTTTAGAGTACAAACTCTGCTTAGTTTGAGGCTAGATCGCGTTGTGTATCAGATGTCCGAAATATTACTTAGTGCTGTAACCAGTTTTACTTAATTGTTACTATAACTTATTGTGGTGTTCTGGTATTTCAGGAGCCACAAGACAATAACTCTCCAGGAAGCTTCTTATCTGCACCCGATTTACAACTTGACTGGGTGTCTGATTCAAGTTCTGACGATGGTGTCATGGTTGTAGGAGAAGATAACAATACTGTAAGTGTTATAGAATAATTAATTAAAGTAAATTACAAAAATATTAGCGATACTTTCCAATATATCATAATATTTAAATAAAATATTGAGAGAGATGATTTATTTTTTGAACAATCAATAAATACTTATTGAAATCATAAAAAGATATTCAAGTTCGAAAGTATGACTTTAAACATATAATATAAATTATTATATATAATCTTTATATATATAATTCTTCTGTGAGTGTGTATGTCACTGAACTACTCTCAAACGACTGGACCGATTTTGATGAAATTTTTTGTGTGTGTTCAAGGGGATCTTAATTTATTAGTAGTTATGGCAAAACGACGTTTGCCGGGACAGCTAGTTATATATATATTGCCACAGTAAAAGATACATATGGAAATGTGAAACAGAATTATGTGATCTAATAATAAATCTTAAATGTTGATATTTTTCTGTACCCTATTTTTATAATTTTTATTGTGTAGTCAATTCAATCATCAGCAAGGCAACTCATCAGCCATGCCGCTTTCGCTGAATGTTGTGTTCAAATCCCAAATGAGACAACACTTTATGTGATCCACATACAATTTTTCAATCTTGGCATTATTTGTATTCGTTTATGTATGCTTGTAAGGTGTAAGATATTTCCAATAAAAAATATTACATATATTTTTTCAGCAACAACAAGAAGTAATTGACTTAACGGGATCGCCGTTGAGAACAATCCCAGAAGCGCGAATAATGCCAGAAGCGGTAATAATGCCAGAAGCGGTAATAATGCCAGAAGCGGTATTAATCCCAGAAGTGGCAATAATGCCAGAAGCGGAAACAGTACCAGAAGCGCGAATAAACGAATCTGTATCGGAAGAAACAATGGAATCCATGGCATCGTGGGTAAACGGAATGCGTCGTATAATGCGTAGTATA
The DNA here is from genome assembly GCA_905220595.1 of Spilosoma lubricipeda. Lineage (NCBI taxonomy): Eukaryota > Metazoa > Arthropoda > Insecta > Lepidoptera > Erebidae > Spilosoma > Spilosoma lubricipeda. Next base: position 8,328,511 of record HG992295.1, read on the forward strand.
CCGCCGCGACCATTAACGTATATGGACCATCCGGCGACACATATCAACCACATGCCTGAGGTGCCCGCGTCTTTACTGCGAGGGAACAGGTGACCTATTTTGATATGATACTAGTTGACCCACGCAACTTCGCCTGTGTCTCTCTTCAATCATGCTCTTGGCTTGTATTGGTCTAAGCTATACTATCCAATCTTGCCACGTCAGCAAAACACATCTATGCAATTAAATAAAATTGGAGTGTCAGTTTGTAATGTTAAAATAACCGTATGTATACACGGAACACATACGAAAAATGTAGTTAAAAATATTTTTGTCTGTCTGTCTGTCTCTTTGTTCCGGGTAATCTCTGGAACGGCTGGACGGATTTTAACGGGACTTTCACTGTCAAGTAGCTGATGATCCGGGGAGTAACTTAGGCTACTTTTTTTAGACTAACTTTGTCGCGCGGCGTTACTCGCGGTACAACAATAACCGCGGGGTTCAGCTAGTATAAAATAAAACGTGAAAATCGGTTAGATAGTGTCGGAATTCATCGTGAACAACAACGTGACACGATTGTTAGTGAAATAACAAAAAAAGTGTTACCATGAAAGACATGAGATAAAAGCATTACTGTGCAAATGCTATAATTTCTAATATTAAGTTAACTTTTCGTTTTGTTAGAGTGATCTTGATTAGCTGACCTTATTTACTGAGTATTAAAAAAACAAATTTGAAATGTTGTTCACTTATAATATTGCAATATTTATAAAAATTATCGGTCGCACTGTGGTCTAATTTTGACGAAATTTTTTTTTTACTTCTATTTTACCTTTCTGCGCTTCATCTTCATTTTCTCTGATTTTGATTTTGAAATGTTTGTCGTAGTCCAGGGAAGGTTTAAAGGTGAAAAAATAAAAATAACTTGAAAACCCAAATGTTACGTGTACGAAGTAGCGGGCACAGCTAGTATTTACATAAATGTGGAGAAGGAATGCAGTATCTTTGCCAAATTTCATAACATTATATTTAACAGGCTACCATGAACGTGTTATATCTTTCGTTCATACCTTGTATGTTTATATTTTTAACCGACTTCAAAAAAGGAGGTTCTCAATTCGACTGTATATTTTTTAATGTTTGTTACCTCAGAACTTTCGACTAGATGAACCGATTTTGATGATTCTAGCTGGTGCTTCCCTTGTGGTCCAATTCCAATTTGGTCCAGTTCTTGAAGTCGGTTTTTCTCTTTGTTAAATATTCTTGTATATTTGGGTTTTTAATTTTTGATGGTGCTTATAGAGCCCGTGTATCGTGCGGGTCGTGCCAGCGCTGTTGCTGCGGGCACGCGCAGTGCGTGTGCGGGCGCAACCCGACGTGCGCGTGTGGCCACGCCCGCACGCCCATCCCCGCACACCTCCCGCCACACGTCCGCACCCATCTAGCGCACAGTCAGTATTCTACATTTATTTAGATTAAAAAATCCTGTGTCATAGTAACCATAATATCATCCAAACGACTGTTATAATGTTTTAATAAATTACATAATGCAACAACTCCTTTTAAAAAAAAATAGAACGTCGTCAGGTATGTGTCTTTCACTACCACAGCGCCGTATTTAAAAAAAGAACTGTTATTCGAATTCACGTCGAATCCCGCCTTATTGAATTTACATAGAGTTATTAGAACACCACACCACCTTATGGGTTCAGAACTTTTTACAGAACATTCATATCATGGAGGTTGAAAAAGTCTTTTCTTAGGTATTAAAACACTCGTGTGATACATACTATTATCACACTCGGCTTCTCCTGGTGTTTTAATACCACAGTTGCATAATTATTAATAAACATTGACCAGTTGGCCTAGTCGTTTAAGCGGTTCTGCTCTCTACTATACCAAGTGTTGTGGGTTCAAATTCCATATGGAACAACACTTTGTATAAACCACAAATTGTTCTTCTGAGTCTGAGTGTTCTTTGTGCCCATTTAAATTATGATTTCAAAAATCTCCCACGAGAGAAGAACAATGCGGGCGTTGTTTTTAAAAAAGATTATTTTGTGCGGTCGCGAACCTGAAACAATTTTGTACATTAACGTATATACCTACTATCAGAGGCAGAATATAATTATATTTAAATATGAAAACTATGAACGACAACGAATATCCCATTTATAAAAAGACTAATAAAAAATAATAGCTAATGAAATTTACGAAAGTATTTCTGCTCCACGACCGCAATTTATACGATTTGTACTTTATTTTATAAAATAAGTATATTACGTTATTGGTGGATACGCTTATCAAGTTTTTTTTTTTCTTTTTCGTACCAAAGTGGGTGAACGGCGCCGAGACAACGGTATGCCGGTCCCACCGCCGTACCTGGTACACGAAAGATTGTGGCAAAGACAACATCACATGCTGGTAAGTTTATAATTTAGTTTCTATAATTACGCAACATACCTATTAAGGTTAAGTACTTCGATGCTCAGTTGGCAGGGAGACTGTAGTCGGGAGTGAATTGATATCCATAGGACGCTGGTTCAAATCCGCAAATGTTCACTGCATAAATTTATATATATGCGTGACCATACTAAGGGTATATTAGTTGTAATGATTAGATTAGTTCTAAAGAAAGTCCGTAACAAATAAATTTAACTTATTAGTACTCTAGTGAGTTCGATTCTCTAATAACAATTATTCTGAAACAGTGAATCCAGGGACAGAAACTTCATTACAATACGTATCATATCGAGTACTGCTTTCTGCATCTGGCACTTACACAGCTACCTAGCGTGAGCATCTGTAGATATTGGTCAGGATTCACTTATTCCATGGGGTGATATGACTATCGGTACAACGATTCGAATCCACATCCCACATGTCAACAGTCTCTTGGGGCAAACCCAAATACTTGGCTCGGTTTTTCTTTTCCAGTCTTTAAGAGATTATCGTCATGACTGATTATTATTATCTTGCAATAATCATAATAAGCATCGTAAGGCATAAGAGGCTCATTTGTACATTATAGGAGATGCAGCGTCGCACAATGATGGGCGACATGGGGCCGGTGTTGCCGCCGGTTCCCGTGCCGGTTCCGCTCCCGCCCACCGCCGTACTCGCGGTAATATACTTATTATAGTGTATCCTATCGTTTATTTAACTTTTGACAGCTCTAATACTTACTCAAATAGTGATACCCTGACCCGTTACCAATTCGATTTCTTTTATCGATCGATTTTGTACATGAAGAAGTTTTAATCGATTTAACACACTCATTGTTTTACCGATAATTTCGTAATTTTATCGATTACTAAACCGCAACACCGGACGCGTAGCGGACATTTTGTAGTTAGTCATAATTCACATTTTCATACGTCGAGTTGAGTATTTTTATTCCTCCATATTGATTTATTTGTGAATTCTCACGTTTGGTTGAGTTGAGCGTATCGTCCCTCCCTTCGTTACTGTCAAAATGCCAAAAATTAAGGTGCTCAAAGGACAAACAAGAGAGTTTGTCTTGCGACTTCGTGAATACTTTGAAAAGGAGAGCTGTAATAATGGGCCTCTTATATCAGTGACTCAAGTTTAGAGACCGTGTGATTTGATATAGAATATAATCACAATAATGTTATTGTATGTTTTATTAATATAATCGATAATCGATTTATTTCAAACCCGTTTTTATAGTCTGTGGTCATTCATTATGAATGACACATCTCTAAGTGGGCGGAGCCCGTCCATGAAGTACAGTATTCCCTCTAGTACATTGATCAAAAATTATTACAAAACTTTATGTGCGTGATCTGTCAAAAGTTAAATAAACGATTGGACGCACTATACCTTTCATTTATTAGTAAAACATTGAACAGCGCCATCTATCGAAGACATACTGAACTACGCAGTAACTAATCCTATATCGGAATATAGAAATTCTCGCTGCGAGTCGTCAGGCACAATCACCTCGTCTGATCCTCCCTTTGTGTGTTCTTAACAGATATTTATGCTGGATGAAACGTAAATTCGTGTTAATTCGTATAATTCTTTCGCCACTTGTCCATGATATTTTTTTTATGAGACTCGTCTATTTTACACGCCAACCACTGTGACTTCTGTGCACTAAGATCAACAGCACTGACCCACGAACACAACGAGTTATAACACTCGAGAGGTCCCAGGAAAAAAAATATTTGAAGAAGGGAATTTGGGTTCAGTGGCTTGGTTATAATAAAATATTATTTTTGTTTCAGTTCCCTGACGAGTTAGACCGCGATTATGGAGGCAGCTCTCAACAACCTCTGATGCTGTAAGTTGTATATCTTAGCTATGTACTAACTATATCAAACAAACATGTCAGATAAAGTGTTTGTAACCCTTTATTATTTTAAGGCCAGTTTCACCCTTACTGATAGAATAATGTGAACTTATTTGCCAGGTAACTACAGATTTCACAGATAGGAACAATGTTTTCATAAAGTATTCTATCACTCAATCTAATTTTCATAGTACGAGCTTCGCTTAGTTCAAGGCTATATGCTGTTGAGTGTCAGATGTACTAAATACTTATTTATTAATCACTAATTGTTGCCCGCGGCTCCGCCCGCGTATATGTCGGTTATCGCGGCAAATAGTAGCCTATGTGTTATTCTGATGTATAAGCTATATTACTGCAAAGTTTCATTCAAATCCGTTCAGTAGTTTTTGCGTGAAAGAGTAACAAACATCCATCCTTACAAACTTTCGCATTTATAATATTAGTAGGATTTATTGCAGACCAAGATGCATATTGTATTATAAGTTACAAAAATGTTAGTAAAAGTAATATAAACATACAAGCAAATTAAAAGACATTACTTATACAACACTAGCTTTTGCGCGCGCCTTCGCTCACGCAGACTTTCATCCCCTGATTTAGCCTTTTAGGGGTGTCATTTCCAAAATTTATTTCTTAGTGCTCACTTGCGTTATATAAAAAACCTACATGCAAAATTTCAGGATTCTAGGTTCAGCAGTTTGAGCTGTGCATTGATCTCTGGGTATGTCAGTCAGTCGGTCACCTTCCTCTTTTATATATATATATTAGAATCTTGTAGACGCATGTAAACTTATCTTACATCGCAACATTGGGCAATCCCATCTATCACACAATACGTTCAGGTTGACTGATAGACTAAGGAATAATTGTATTTTATCTTTAATTTTCAGTGATCGGCAAAATGTTCATCATCACCACATGCACCATTATATGCAGATGCATCCGTCACCACCGCATCTACACATTTCTATACAGCCCGCCGCCTACATGATGAGACAAGTAATTATTTTTTCTAGATATAGTTTTTAAAAGATTTATGTGACAAAACTAACTGTAGTAAACCGATATGCAAATCTAACTACTTATTGGAAAAGACCTATTAAATTGTACATATTGTTTTCATTTTAAAACACAAGTTTTATATGGTACGCTATTTACAAGAAAATCGGTAATTTTTATGGTTTTTATAAGAAAAATCATATATATATGTGGTATTTGAGAATAGACTGAAGTAGGTCAGTTGTAACATGCTCGGATAGCAAATAGTTGGCAAGCAAGGAATTAAAACATCGACGTGGGGTTGAAAGTTTCAAATAGTTATTCATTTCTTATTTAAACACAGCCAAAATATAACCGATAAAATCCCCTGCAACATAGATATATTTTTAAAGTGGTATTGTTTTGACCATGATAAATGTACAAAGGCACCTTATTGTCAAAAGCAATCTCGGTTTTATAAATTGCAGAGAGAGAGAGACAGAGTAATAGTTAACGATGCATTAAACTCAAATAGTCTATAAAAATAAATAAAATTAATGTGTCTATTTGCAGTATAGTTAGTTCGGTAAAAGTATAATTATACAGTACTTAATTAATGATAAAATGAATTAATTGATGATGATATTATTGTTGTTCGTTTATTTTAGCTAATCTCAGGAATGGCTAAACAAATTTTGACAAGTCTTTCACTAGCGGATGTCTAATGATATAAGGAGTTACTTAGGTTACGTTTTTAGACTAGCTTCGCTCCGCGGTACAACGACTGCCGTAGGGCTCAGCTAGTAGATATATAAGCAGAGGCGTTTCCATGAAGTCGGGTGCAATCATTACTTTAGCGTCCTTTAGTAAGCGCGCAGATTCATTAAAAGTGCTGCAGTCGGCGCACCTAACACAGACGAGCATGTATGCACCGCACACCCTGCTATACTATATTTACTATAGGTAAAGACGCCCCTGCATAAAGGGAGCGTTCAAAATTTCGAATTTAGGATGTGGGGGCGGTCTTGTAAATCGTTACGATGCGTTTCAGGAGCGGCGGGTTTGAACTATGCGTTACGACCATTTTGTTTTCTAACCTGTCAGATCGGTCGCATAGAGAGAATCTGGCGCATTTATTTCTCAAAATTTGAGATGGAATAATGACCACTTGAAAATGCTTGCTTGTTCTACATTATAGTTTTTTTTAACTCCAACTAAACCAACCAATTAAATAAAAAAAAAATTTATTAGGAGCTGTGATAGCACTTTACGCCACATAATTGTGAGGTAAAAATGGTCACTTGGTGGCTACTTAACGTTTTACTCGTTACAAGGGGTAGCGTCAAAAATTGCGTTACGTTGTACTTGAACGCTCCCATGCAGTGATGCAGAAGCATCTGCCATGGCGTGGGTCACCATGCTGCATTGTCTGCATTCGCAGTGAGTATGGTGATCACCACTCCTGGATTCAGGCAGAGTGGAGGCATTTACAGTACAGTATATAACTGTGTGTGTGTGTGTGTGCTTGTGTGTGTGCAGGGCGCGGGCATGCTGGCGGCGGCCATGCTGCGCGCGGCGGAGGACGACGAGGCGCGGCTGTGGCGCGGGCGGGGCGCCTCCCGCGCCGTCATCGAGCGCAACACCTACCGCCACGCCTACCGCCAGGCGCCGCACCACCACGACGAGAAGTGCACCATCTGCCTCTCCCTCTTCGAGATCGACTCCGACTGCAGGTACTAAAATTTACTACCTCCTACCTACATCTCTCTGTAAAAATACAGCCTCTTAATTAATATGTTATCTCATAATACGAGTAAACTTATAAATCGGCCTTGTGCGTACGTAGAATCCTTTGGCCACATTGCATGGAGAGAAGACAATAACCTCGAAAGACTGATGATGACGGGTAAAATGGAGGGGGTAACATCCTAGAGGCCGTAGCGCTGGACAGACCAAGTTTGCTCTGCTCTCGGCACTACGATCCGTGTGCCCCATATACTGCTCAAGATAGAAACAGGTTGCAAGCTATCACTCGCAGAATAGCTTTAAATATGGGTCACGACCCTCAGAATAGGGTATTTTACTGTATACGAGATTAAATCTAAAAATATATTATTGAGATACCTTAGGCAAAAAGCAGTCGGAAAATGTTAGTTTTAGTTCATAAAATATTTTTTATAATTTATATCAACGTTTTCAGTTTTTACACTGTTATATGTTATTACGTGAAACCACTGTGTAAACTAAAGTACCAACTGATCAGTGTATGCTTTAAATTGTCAGCGCATTTGTTTACAAAGCCAACTGACGTCATTACCACAGAGCAATATGGTGTCCAGCGTTTTTAACAAATAACGCGCGGAATATAAAAATGTAAATTTTTTATGTATTTTTATAGCACTTCATTCTATAAAACTCGCTATTGAATAAAAATGTTGTGTTTTATTCAGTGGTTTACTAGCACTAAAGAATCTAAGACACTTTTCAAAAATGGGTGCAATACCCTATTGGGGATAACGACACAAGGAGGAGGAAACAAAAAGTCATCAAGTCTAATAACATAATATAACAGGATTAAACTCAATGTTTATTTATTTATTTATTTAATAAGTACGTGGAAGACTAACAGCAATTCACAACATTATAAATTTACTTTTATAGTTACTAGAAGGCCAATTAAAAGTCTTCACTGATAGAATTACATTAGAGTACGCAAGTGTGATCGAACACATTCTCTCAGTACTTATATCAAATCCTAGGCTTGTTAATTAAATCCCAAGCTGTGCCTACTTGTTATTGTGAGATGCAGTTTAAAGAACCACATGTGTTGGTTGTGGCATAATAATTAAATGTGCAAAATAATTGAAATATACAATCCTCATCATACTTGCCCCATTTTGTTCCCAGGCGGTTACCATGCATGCATCTGTTCCATATGGAATGCGTGGACCAGTGGCTTAGCACCAACAAGCATTGTCCCATCTGCCGCGTCGATATTGAGACTCACCTTAATAAGGATGCTTCTTTCTAAAACTGCAGGTATGTTCTTAACTATTTTCCACTTTTTTTTACCTTTACTAAGACCCTATAGTATAGTGATGGTATTTTTGTAAAAATAATCCATTTTATTGTATATTAGTCTGTGCAATTCTTACCAAGTTTTACTAGAAAGGAATATTCTAGAAACATATCAACTTCGATATTGACGAACAGAGAATGAAAATGTAGTTAAAAAATATTGTACTCCAAAAGGAAGTTTTGACTTAAATCAGATTAAATTGCTAGAAAAAAAAATATTTTGTGGTATAAGTGTACACTGCAGCATAAACATAAATTATAGTAGACTAGCTGACTCACGCAACCTCGTTTGCGCCTTATATTGCCTGTAGCGTGAAAATTTCCCCCGTTTTTTAAACATTCTTCATTGTTGCTCCGCTCCTATTAGTAGTAGCGTGATAATATATACTCTATAGCCTTCCTCGATAAATGGACTATCCAACACCGAAAGAATTTTTCAAATCGGACCAGCGGTTCCTGAGATTAGCGCGCTCATTTATGATCTCTAGTTTTGACAACATTTTGGTGAAGTCTAAAAGAAGGGCAATTGTTTGGCAGTGGCGCCTTTTACGATTCTTATAGTCAGGTTTTTTTTTTACTTTTTCTTTTTGTAATGCTTAGTGCCATTGGGATCTATTACGACACGACAGCGTTGTGGCTGCTAGGGTTGATGAGGCTGGGGTAGAGGCTTACAAAAAAAAACAATTATCAGTCATGCAATATTATTTCTTCATCATTCTTTGTATAAGAAATAAAACAAAACTTCAGACTACAAGATTCTTATTATGTAATTAAATAACTATTAAACCTAATATTTACAGGTAATTTGGCTGAATTAGATTATTGCTTTAAACTCCTTAAATTGTAATTCACACATTCATTGCATGGCATGTTCATATGCAACTAGACGAATATTAAAGAATTAGGTATCACATGACTTTCTTCAGTTATAGTTTCCTTTATATTCATTTCAGTTTCCTTTCAGATTTAATATCATCCTTCAGCTTATTCTGAAGTTCAGGGGAGTTGATGATGGCCTGCTGTTGCAGCTCCAAACTTTCCTGCTGCAGGTCGTGTGTGAGCTGTTTCTGCACATTGCAAGTCCTGCCAACACACATACTGCCACTATGTATATACACACACAATATGAAATAAGTATAAAATATTGTTTATAACCTTTTTGTTATATCTATTATTACAATGTTAGAAGTGACTATTGTTGTTTTAAATAATAATGCATATAAACTATCTAAATAATTTGTATTAAAAATAATTTAAAACAAAAACCATTTGTTAATTTTGAGCACTCCTAACACAAAAAAAGGAAAAACTTGTTTTTTTTTTAACTTGTCATAAAAACATAATATGCTTAAATAAAAACTTTTTATACATATACTGTTGGTTATTTACCTGCAAGCATGATCTATTCTTTCGCAAATGGCATCTGATGCAGCAATATTGCCTGATAAATATGATATTTCTGCAGCGACTGTTGCTAATTTCTCTGCATAATCCATGTAACCTATAAAAATATGTTAAAATAACAGGCTTGGGCAATTTAATGTTTTGATAACACCAGGCTTGGGAAATTTAATTAAACCGTTTATGTTGACAAAGATGCAGAAAATAATCTATTTGAAATGGAACCTAATGAAAGAAGTAAAATATATTAAGACTTCACATATGTTAATTCATGATTGTCTCTTGAAAAATAGTACTACTACCAAAGAAAATAATTTGGTATTAAATTTGCATCATGCGAGTCCTTTTGAAGGACACTCAAGTAATCCAAAAAGCTTTGGTATTGCGCAAAGCAATAATTAAAAGAAAAATATCTGTTGTAATTCAGAAGGAGACTAGTCAACTTTTTTTGTCTAAAATTATTGATTTCTAAAATAAAAATATAATGATGAAACAACTGATTACAATAGTTGTATGTTTTTTCTACAAAAACTATTCCAATAAAATATTCTTTCAGTCTATCAGTTGAAATTTATGACATTGAGTTTTTTCTTTACTGTAAGGGCTGTGCAAGTCACTTTGTGTATAAATTTCTATTAAAAAGACAACTGCAATCGTAACTCAACACTCAAATATTCTTAATTATTTTCTTATTTAAATAATTACAGATTAACAACAGATTATTCATGAACATAATTGTCATTATATACTTACTAAATAAGGTGGTTAAATTGTGTTTTAAATCGCACAACGACCCTCTAACAGCAACCAACTGGTCCCAATGGTGAGGGGGAGTTCCTTCCTCACCCCATTCTACCGCTTGTTTCACCAGGCATATTTCCTTGGTTAATGCATCCCGTAACCTAGGTTTAATACACAGAATAATACTTACCATATTAGCATTTCAAAGGTTGTGATAAAACCAATGGTTACCAACTATTTGTAACTTATGCAAGTGCAATCATATTACCAACTACATCAACATAATCAAAGCTAATAGTGTTCTTGTCTTTGATGAATATTACAAGATACGGGGTAATACCACGGCCTCATAGAAAAGCAGTGTGAAACAACTCCTGCGCTGTGTTTCACCGAATGAGTGAAGATAGCGGAGGCCCATACCCCAAAGGCCGGCAAAGCACTTGTCATGCCTCTGGTGTTGCGGGTGTCCATGGGCGGCAGTAATCGCTTGCCATCAGGCGATACGTCTGCTCGTTTGCCCCATATTCTATAAAAAAAAGAAGTATAATAAATTAACACCTTTCACTAGTGTCTTGTATTGCGACTAAGGTGACAGTTAAAAGCTGTGTGGCTGCATTTACATTAATAGTTGTTGCTTGACGAATTAAGAACTCGTGTTCTAGACTGCCGTCTTCCCACAGCACATCAAACTCTTTCCGTTTATCATCACAAAAGGCTGCGGTTGTCAAAAGTCCCATAGTGACGGGAGCAAAAGGTTTGTGTTTAGCCAATATTCGCTTGCCGTGCGGATAAGCATATTTCAAAAATTTATAGAGACTATATTTAAACATGGTATTTGTGTACTGGATAAATCTGGTTATTAAAATACAACAGATGTGTTAGATATCTGAAATATTTATCTATTATTATTACGACGTTAGTTAAGATAATTCATTGTTGTTTATTTATGTAAAATTTTGCAACTGCAAAGAATGGAGTGAGGTTATGCTTTAAAATTCTACATAGTGTAGTCCACAGAACACATTTACTCAGAGGTGTAGTCCTGTCTCCCGTCTGTCAAATTCACTTCACGATCTTCACGAGAATTGGAATGTCAACAGCACAGAACACATTTACTCAACAGTGACCACAGAGTAATGATTACACACATTTTTTCAAAATTTTCTTAATTTCTATCATGGAGTATAGAGGTAAAGGAGTACCATCTCTAGGATAGAAAAGTGTCTGCTAAAAAGTATTAAGCGCGCCATTGCAAAGCGGAAGCCTTTTTCTTATTTGATTATCATTTCTAATTGTTTATAATTTATACTCTTGCAACAGTGGCGTCGCCTATTTAATGCTTTTTAGCGGACACTTTTCACTTATCCGCCCTTATGAGATTGTACTCCTTACCTCTATACTTCATGATTTCTATAGTGCAATTTTAATAATGTCAATAATATGGAGTCGTTAGTAAGCATGAGCACAAAAATGCATTTACATTTTCACTTGAGTAACTTGACGGAAGCCCTGGACGTAGTTTTCTCCACATTTGGCCCGTAGATTTATTGTCCTTGGCTGTCATCATCTTCTTCCTAGCCTTTTAGTTCTACCTGAATATTAGTTTTTTTACGGAGCGACTGCCATCGGACCTCAGCAACCCTAACAGCCCGTTCGCACGGGCATATTTTTAACGCACGTTACAAATACGCTCAAATAGAACAAACGTACTTCCAAGTAGCTGTTCACACGAAAGCGTTATTTTAACGCGCAGTGCTCTAATTTGAGAGTTGCGTGTTGGCGCTGCCAACAGTTAGACTAGCTCTCCACCAGATTCAACTTTTAAAACCACCAGAAAACCACTAGCAGATATGGAAGAACATTAAAACTACACTATTGTAGGTAAATCAACACAAAACGTATTCAATAACAAATATTCTTAATTAGTTCGTCTTCTTCAGACAAATCATTTTTGTCTGTATCATATTTTCCATTTCAGATTGATAACTCTTTTATACCGAATTTGTTTTAAAACGGAATTTTGGAATCGTAGCAGCATTTTCCTTCCAACCTTAAACCACAGCGTACTCTGAATATAGCAGGTTATTCCATAAACTCGATTCACCAGTTTTAGTGGAAAATTCACTAATTCAGCAGTACTGGTGATTAAACGCGTTCCTGTTCACACGGGCGCCGGGCGTAAAAAATACGCCAACGCCAAGCGTAAAATTCATGCTCACTCGCACAGAACAAAAAGATATTTTTCTGTTTTTGCTCATGCGACGTTAAAAATACGACCGTGCGAACGGGGCCTAAGGCCAGCGCTACACTTGAGGGAAATTCCGACACCGAACTTTCGCGACAGTCAATCCGTTACTATACATTGCAGTGACATTGAATATTCAGCGGCAGATTATCAGTCAACTGCCATCGCTTATTTATACGGTGAAGTCGTAATGGGTCCATTAGAAGTGATAGCTATTTAGAGACATTAGAAGAAGAAAGAAGAAGAGAGCGTAAATATTTCAAAAATAAAGCGTTCATCCCTTAAATATTCTTCGACTGGTAATTGGGCAATTTCATTCCTTGTAAGCAACTAAGACTGATTATCGAATGTCCATACAATCATTTGATGTATTGCTGGACTTAACAAAGGACTAGGTACATTACCAAGCAAGATACAAAACTTAGAACGGCTGTATCTCTCGAAGAAAGACTGACTGTTGCATTAAGGTAAGATAAATAATAATATTATAAATGAAACAAATTATTTATTATGATTAATCAAATCTTTACTTTTTAAGTCTTGATGAGGAAAGCGGAAGACAATACTTGGCAATACTTAGGTACTTAAATGATGAATCAAAATTTCAGTTTCAATTCTGCAATATTCTCTCTATTTCCTTAATTAAGTGTGTGCTGTTTCAGTTTCAGCTGATTGCATTGGACGAACTAGAGTTTCAATAGATTCGGGTGACTATATTGTCGAATAGGAGCTTAAACTACTGTTTATACTCGTAGTACATGCTTGGTACACCGGCGGTAACGACACATCTGCTGCATATGTTGTAGGTGATTGTTCGTATGTACTATAGCCACGATAGATATTATTATGTGATATGTTATATGGGTTACGATGCTTAATTGTATAAATCAGATTCATCACTTCGATTCTGAATTCACAATTTTGTCTTTCATTCAGGCTCCTAATTTGAGGAAGTAAAGAAAGTAATAATTTCGAGTCGGTATCTTTTACTTCTCTTGGTGATTGTTGCTTTTTATTCATTGCTGTAATTAAACTCGTTGAAAGACTGTCATTTTAGATTTTTTCATTATTTGAGCGGTCCGTGGAACTTCGTCAGTTAAATTCTGAATTAAAGTTTGTTGTGAGTTTGTATTAGTTGGATGGTAATTTGTAATAGTTGATTTCATTACAATAATTTTAATTTTGGTCATTACCACCACCACGAGCTCTTAAGTTCCCCGATGAGACCCAAAACTCTTTCGCCACATCCAAGAATCACAGGAATTGAATGTACGAGTTTTTACTTATCTTAGGTGCAGCACTGCCGCTTTTTGTATTTTCTTGTTTTTTTTTTCTTTCACATAATAATCTCTTAAGTGCTTTCATATCTTTTGAAATTCATCCACTGTAAAATTAAATCACATATGTGAGTTTTTTTCGTTTATCTTAGCATAATATTCTCTAACACTTCGCGTGACATTTACACAAATAAAACTAGGTTTTACGAATTTTATCGCGTAGATTTTATAATTTTTAATAGCCCGACGTTTCGAAGACTTTATTTAGACTTTTCGATAGCTTTAAAGTCTCCAAAACGTCGGCTATTAAAATAAAAAAAAATATATACGCAACAAAACTGCAAGACTGCCTCGTTGGTCTAGCGGTTGGTGTGTGCGACTGCTGATCATAAGGTCTCGGGTTCGATTCCCGGGTCGGATCAAATGTTTGTACGATCTACAAATATTTGTTTCGGAGTTTGGGTGTTTTCTATGTATAATATGTATGTATTTACAAAAAAAAAGTATATATATGTATTTATATCAGTTGTCTAGTACCCATAACACAAGCTCTGCTTAGCTTGGGACTAGATGGCGTTGTGTGTTAGATGTCCGAAATATTTAAAAAAAAAATCGTAAATCCCAGTTTTATTAATTTTATCATTCACAATGCCATTTTGATACTAGAAAAAATTCAACATGTCCGATGCTTAAACAAAAACGGGGGAAAATTATCACGCTACGGGCAAAAGGAGACGCAAACGAGGTTGAGTGGGTCGGCTAGTGATTGATAATGGTAATCCAATCAACAATTAACCATCGAATCTTTCTGCTATGCTGCTATTCCGCGCTAACTCCTCAACGCGAGTAGAGAGACAGATAGGTACCGCGATCGTCTCTTTCTTTCTAACCGAAGGACGGCTGGAGGCCTGGCTCCCCTATTCCATCTGTAATACCTCTATGGCACTGACTAAATTTCAAAGACTTCAGAAAAAGCATGTTACTCACCACTGGAATTTAACTCTGTCTTTCTGTGCCTAGCAGTCAAGTTGGAACTCCCTATCGGCGCATCCCTAGGCCATCATAGTGATGATGCAGATGGATTCTGCATTGTCCACATTCACAATGAGAATGGCGACTACTAGGTACTCTTGGATTCTATGCTCTCCATCAGGCAGAGCCATTTTGGCAGTTATTATAAAAAGAAAACGATTGTAAATATATTTTTCCGATTAAAAACCCCTAGCCATGTTTAAAAAAAAGGCAAAAATAGATTGCAGCTAATTTATTTAATACTATTTAAATATAGATATATGTACATATAATCAGTTCACATTTGATTCACTGTGGTCTGTACATGACCACCTAGCTTCTTCAATTATAATAATATAGTTTTATTTTAAGATAATATGTTATTATTCTTTTTTTTATACTACCTTGGTCATAATGTTTGAGCTCAACAACAAAATGAACTCACGTCATTATATTTTGATTCACTTTTATTGTTTATGTCATAGCAGTCACTGTATTTGTGTCCAAGTTCCGTAGAAGTCGTTAATGTAGCACTTTTTTTTACTACACGTGAGAATAAGGAACACCTAATTTATCTCTATAGAGCATGACTCTATAATAAAACATTTGCAAGTTGCAAATTTGGTCCTAAGACAACTTACAACCAGGCTCTACGGTATGCCTTTAACAGTTCAACTTGAAAAACGGTGGCAGCGATTATAGCGTCCGTCACCGTGTTAATACACTGTCAGTGAAACTGATGACCTGAGTAGTCTCTGTAGGGTTGAGATGTTGAATCAACGTTGAAGTTCAAGACTGCAACGCCTCGGTCTACAGCAGTTATTAGTTTGGTTGAGTCAAAGTCCAAGCTATACACAGGCGATGAGTTTCGCTGAGTGAAGTACATCTGGAAAATATATTACAAGCATTGGCTTCAACACATATAACACTTAATATTTAACATCTGGGAATATTTGGAACTTGTTTAAACCGAGATTTATATTATATATTTAGACTAGCTGTTGCCCGCGGCTTTGCTCGCGTGGAAGTTGATTATATGTATTTAATTAAAACTGTGTAAAAGTATGTATCAGTAATTTATTCCTGTTTTTGAACGTATTTATTTATTTTTGATCAATAGCCCATTTAAAAGAACTTTCATACAAACATTCGACCCTTTTTAATTAGCAACCCAAAAGTAAAGTTTCACCTTTCTTATTTCTATGTATTCTTAAATATAACGGATTTCCATAAAAAAAATTCAACCCCTATTTCACCCCTTTAGGGGTAAAATAGGCAGAAACTCTAAATAGATATCTAGTCATTTTTAATCAATAGCCCTAAATTTAAGTTTTTGGTACTAATTTAAAAAATAACGGACTTCCATACAAACTTTCAACCCCTATTTCACCCCTTTAGGGGTAGAGTATCCAGAAACGCTTAAATACGTCTTTACTCTTTTTTAATCAGTAGTACATGAATAAAGTTTCATGGTTCTAACTTCAAAAATGGCGAACTTACGTACAAACTTTCAACCCCTTTTTCATCCCCTTAGGAGTAGACTATTCAGAAACGCTTAAATATGTATCCACTAACTTTTAACCAGTAGCCCAAAAATAAAGTTTCATGTTTGCTACTACAAAAATAACGAACTTCCGTACAAATTTTCAACCCCTAGTTCACCCCCTTAAGGGTAGAATATCCAGAAACGCTTAAATACGTATCTACTCTTTTTTAAACAGTAGCACATAAATAAAGTTTCATGTTTCTAACTTCAAAAATGACGAACTTCCATACAAACTTTCAACCCCTATTTCACCCCCTTGGGGGTAGAACACCCAGAAACGCTCAAATACGTCTCTACTCTTTTTAAATCAGTAACACATAAATAAAGTTTCATGTTTCAGACTTCAAAAATGACGGACTTCCAGACTAACCCATATACGAAATGTCAACCCCTATTTCACCCCTTAGGGGTAGAATATTCAAAAACGCTGAAAGACGTGTTTACTCATTTTTAATCAGCAGCCCAAAAATAAAGTTTCAGGTTTCTAACTTACAAAATGACGGACTTCCATACAAACTTTCAACCCCTATTTCACCCCCTTAGGGGTACAATTTCTAAAATTCATTTCTTAGTGGGTCTCTACTCCATAAAACGATCCTACTCACCAAATTTCATAGCCCTAACTATCATAGTTTACGCTCGGCGATGATGAATCAGTCAGTCAGTCAGTCAGTCAGTCAGTCAGGACTTACTATTTTATAAGTATAGATATAGATAGAGATTTTACTGTGACAAAACTATTGATAATATTTTTTTTTGGAAGTGTTTACAGACTTTTTAAACGTCGGACTATATATACTGTAAGTCTGTGAATAATCTATGCTAATATTATAAACGCGAAAGTGTGTTAGTATGGATGGATGTTTGTTATTCTTTTACGCAAAAACTACTGAACGGATTAGGATGAAACTTTACAGTAATATAGCTTATACATCAGAATAACGCATAGGCTACTATTTGCTACAATAACCGAGATACACGCGGGTGGAGCCGCGGGCAACAGTCGGAGATAATTGGCGATCGGTATCATGCGTCATTAGTTAAGGTGGACGATTCGAAGCACGACACTCTTCCCAGCAGGACATTTAGGTAATAATAATAATGAACAGAGTCTGGTGAACAAACTAGATTAAGTTGTACCTGCACGTGATTTCTCGAGTTCCGTGTATCGAATAACACACATCGTGAATATTCAGCTGAACCAACTAAAATCGCATTTTCTCCATCAGTTTTCACGCAATATAATGTTGATTGGAATGGATCTCTTGCTTTATACACCTGTGAGAATAACATTACACAAATTATTATATCGTTTAAAAGCGTGATCTAACTAGTATTAAGACTCACACGAATTTAAAGAATTGACGTGGCCGTGTGCCTGACACTATTTGCATCGAACTCGTATCGTATCGAACTCTGAGGTGTTGCGGCGGTCCGACATGGCTGGTATAGAATCACTCCTAATAAAGGGAAGACTGCGGTGGTGGGACAATGGATCATGTGACCATAATTTCGACCACAAAGAGATGTCCTAATGAGATTTTTCTATGAAATGGATGATGAAAAATAGAATAAAAATAATAAATAAAAACAATATCAATGATTTAGGGATACAAATAAATAAGAAAATAGTTTTGTAAATGTTTTAAAAGAAAAAAATGTTAAACAAATATTTTATTTATGTTCTTCACTATTTGAAGCAGAATAAAATAACATCTCAGATCATGCAAATTATGCGTAGCTTATAGTTACCTAGTTAGGCAATTTTATACTACATATGCATAAAATAATTATACATATTTAGGACATCTAACACACAACGCTATCTAGTAAAGGTAAAGTAAAGAAAAAAAAAAGAAAAAAAAATAGTGCCTTTTAGTAAAGTCTCATAGTGGACCAAAAATGGTGTCAACAAGTGTGACGTAACATCGCACGAATGCACGATGCGAATTACATCGGACGTTCTTGCGTTGCGAATTCGCAGTTTTATGTGGGCGCCCTTAGGTGGATGAGCAGAAAAGGTCCTGCATGTAACAAAAAGGATTACAAGACGATTCAAAAATTCATCGTTGTGGGTATCATACAAACAACATTAACTTTTTTCTCAGGTGGAAATTCTCACTGGTCATCACATCACCACATCACCAGGGAAATAAGCTCTTACACTAACGAAACATGAATTATTTAATAAAGATCTTTGGTAAAACGAAAGTGATCTATGTAATAAAATATTCTTGATAAAATACAATACCCCTTGATTACTCCTTATGTCCATTAGCTGAAGGAATCCTGAGTGTGTTACATACACGACCGTATTTTCATCATGCCACCGCACGTCACGAACTGATTGTCTATGGTTCATTGTTTCCTTAGCTGTCAGTAGCATCTGGGCACTGCAATTGGTAAAAAAAAGAACGCATTTTTAAATTTACTAAATACTAATTACAGATTAATTTATTAAATTTTACTTAAATGCTTTTTTTATAGTAATATCATATTTATTGGACCAATGAAATCACACACATATCGAAAATGTACCTAATATGTAAATAGTAGACTTGAAAATTAGGCGCTCAACTTGAAACGTTCAACTAACTAGTAGGAAATAAGGAGTATTAGCATTATGTGGGTGAAAAAACTAAATAATCCGTCAAAGTCAGCATATAATATTATGTCCTTACATTACATGTCGAATTGGCGTTTCATCGCACTTGCCACTTTGGTCTGAATTAAATCCTCTTTGGTTAAGAATTCCAAATTCAAAGTTATAAATCCATTTAAGTGGTATATTTGAATTTCGAAAACAGTAATTATTTGTTTTTTTCCTCATCAGTTTATTCCTTGGCGTCGCTCATCTCGCACAATGGAAAACTTTAATTATCGATTTATTTACGAGTACGAATTCTACCGTGGCATCAGTGCTGCAGAAACAGCTGGAAGGATTAACGATGTATATGGCACTGGTGTCCCAAAAGAAAACACATTACGTTTTTTTTTGGTTTGGTTTCAACGTTGTTGTTTTGGAAATTTCGACATAACAAGCCTCGTGGACGCTGGAGTCCAAAGGGGAGAATGACGAATTAAAGGCTATTGTATAAGGCAACGCAAACCACTTCACAGTTAACTGCAGGTTTCGTTGCGAGTGATAAAACTGGGTAAAATAGGGAAACTAAAATACGAATTGAGTGAAGCGAACCAGCAAAACACGTCGACTGCTGCGTTACTTTGCTCAATCGGCACAATAATGAATGGATTTAAATCGGATCATGTACGATAATCGGAAGCGTTCGTCTCAATGGCTGATGCCTGGAGAACCAGTCAAATCCTGCCCCAAGTGAAAATTAATAAAAAAAAGTTACTTGTGAGTGTTTGGTGGACTAGGGTCGGTGCCATTTACAGCTTTCTAAAATTTTGTTAAACGATTATTGCAGATATCTATTGTCAACAAGTCTAGCTGGGAATCAACCGAGGCTGGTCAATCGCTCTCGGTCACAGCTCTTTCAGGACAACACAAGGCTACACACTACACAACAGACGGCCGCACACAGGCGAAAAATCAAACAAAATCGGACAAAACCTAAACATTATAGATTATCATAGGAAACGGGTCCATAAGGGTGGGTAACTAGTAAAAATAACATTTAAATAATTTTTTGACACTTTTATTACGCATCAAGACTAATATTTGGTACATCTAATAAATTTAAAACCTCTTGGCACATAGAATCAGAATTTTTTGGCACTTATTTCCTCAGTCCCGTTATAAAGGGATCAGAAGAAACCATAAGTCTCTTGAAAGTGTCTTCAATGGCAAATTTTCTAGAAAATTTTCTTGAAAACTGATACTCAGTACTTACGAACATCTTTGTTCCTACTTTCTTGAGCATCTTCGCTTATTAATCCTCTGGCTACTTCAGAATTTTCTGCTATATCTGATCCATGGATAAGTATTTTGTGAACTGTTGTTGACATATTCATATCCATGGGTAATGCATCACAAAAAAAAGGCTGATTTAGTGCAATACGCACTAAGTTTGTTTGCATTTATTTTGTAACCACTTGAGATTACTTTCAAAATGACGTGCATGCGTTTAATGAGCCGATGATTTACACCTGTTATTTCAGCAACTTCTTCTGCATGCTGAAAGATGACACGTGCAGTATTCCCATCAGTAGATGTACCTCCTTCTTTTTGTTCGTTTCGTCTTGGTTTATCAATATGCAAACCAAGTTTTTGCCAAAATTCTGTTTGGATGCGACGCTTTTCATTTGCTATTAAGGATTGACTATGAGCATCTCTTGCTTGCCATATAGCAACTTTTAGTTTTTATCCTAGGTGCAATATAAATTCCGCA
This sequence comes from Spilosoma lubricipeda, assembly GCA_905220595.1. Taxonomy (NCBI): domain Eukaryota; kingdom Metazoa; phylum Arthropoda; class Insecta; order Lepidoptera; family Erebidae; genus Spilosoma; species Spilosoma lubricipeda. The sequence goes on from HG992295.1 coordinate 8,349,437, forward strand.
AACCTTATCCAAGCATGTAGTGATGAAACACCACACTTAAGGTTTTCTTCTAGGATCGGCTTCGAGATGCAAAATTTTAATCTCTTAAAGTCTTTCGATGTGAGTTTACAAATGTAACAACGCATGGCAGATTTCGTATCTGTCAAGGCATTAACCATCTTTCCATCAACCATAGTCATTATTAACTTATGTTTAACAATACATTCTTTCTCCATTTCGACAACCGTTGGTGTTAAAACATCCATCTCAGATTGAACACTTTGAGTAACAGTTCTTGAAAGTTCTGCGGTTTCATTTCTAACTTTAATGGACAGCAATACCTAGGTGAGGAGGGGCGTGGGTTTTGCCAGATGAGTACTGTTGTGCCATTGCCAGAATCGTAAATAAGTTGAACTGGCACAACAGAAATAATTATCATATTTGCATCCGATTGTTCAACATTTTCGAATCTCTGTTTATATTCGGAATGTCAGCTTGACCTATCACATCCCCATTTTGATATAAGGCAAAGATTTTGTAACTGATTCATTGTAAGCGATTGCATAACTTCACTAAGAAATTTTTTTTAGCACAAAAGTCATTTTATCTTGTTCCTTTTTGGAAGTTCCCTTCCTGTGAAAGGCAATTAGAGTCTTTCTGCTAAAGCTCACATCTTCGTCAGTTGATCCTGAAACCAAATTTAGTACCATTTATGTAACAGACTTGTGATAAATACTTTATTGTTGGTACGTCTATAGCGTCCGGTACAAACGTAGTTGATTAAAACGAAAATTTTGTTAAATCGTCGCATAGGGTCGCATGAAACTGCATTTACATTGTAACAAACAAGGATCGTACTCTCTAAAAATATTAATACCAGTATCGGATCTCTCAGGAAGTGACACTTTACCCTTATTCAAAGCTTAAAAATTGCAAAAAAGAAACATACTGTCAGATAATTTATTTTTTAACACAAATTATCTACTATTACTAAAAGTAAAAGTAAATATTAAAAAAACAGTTTATTACCTCATCCGGAAGCGAATCCATCGAAAAAACTAAAATTTTCTTTCACAAAATTATTATAATCGTAATAAGTAAAAACACCACTTTCACTCGAAAACGCATCTGCTGTTGATCAAGTCGAACTTGGGAATGAGACCCAAGCGCACATACAACAAAGGGTGCGCCCCGCGTGCGCAGGTTGTATGTATTGTTATAAGGCTAGGCTAGTAAAACAGGTTTCAACATCTTTGGAGTACTTTTAAGTTTTTAGGTTTTGTCCGATTTTTCGCCTGTGTGGGCCACTACCCTAGAAAAGCTACAATTGGCATGTCCGAAATTTTTCCGAAATTTGGGTAACTTCTCGACGGCAGTCCAAACCGCCTTCCGAGAGTTTATTGATTCTCGCCCCCATTTTTGGTAAAGGGATCAATGAACTACCTATGAGATGGCAAAAGTGCATAGATAACAATACATACTTTGATTAATTAAACATATATTACAAACAAAAACGACTTTGTATTCATCTCATTCAAAACGTCATTTTCATATATTATGAAAGCACCTAATAGTTCTAAAACTGACCAAAAGGACTTACTTAATTTTAACAGTAACAGTTACTAAAAAATATATTCCTTACTTATTTACATCAAGCAAAACAGGTTGACTGTTTCCTTTAAGACCAATAGCGAGGCGGTCTGCCATTTTATTAAGAGATAAACATTTGGTGCCAATGCAGTCTTGTAAAGGAACATACATCACATCTGCAAAGCAAAAACTTTATAAGTAGTTACTCTATTTACGACTTATCGTGTGTACTTATGAAGTGGTTTCTTGATAGCAATAAGACGTTTAAAAAACTATGACCCGATGACGTAATAACTTTTGGTTAAATTTAAATACCCTTCTTCACCCGAGCCATTTTTACGAATCTATTGAAACCTCATTTAATAAATCGGACCAGTAGTTTAGACGCTAGGGTGGAACATATAAACATACATAGACTGCCAAAAATAGTAAACTTCCTTTATGGCTTCGCCGCAGTCGCATATAGTAAGGTTCACGCCTTGAGCCCAATCCAGTCTAGTTAATTATCAAATAGGACCTCTTATTCAAGATAAGAAAATAGTATTTTCATCCTCTCATCTCGGAAGGAGTATTTTTGCCTTTCGATATCTGAGTGCAAAAGCCGTTTTTATCCGCTAGAGGATAATAATAAAAATGGATAGAGTAAATTTGATTTAGAACATCGTGTGCACTAGACTCGGAACCTTCTTGGTGTACTTTTCTTTTAATTTGCTTTGCCCGCGCCATTTTCTTTTCATGTCATATTATTATTGTCATTTCCTCGCTAAGGTGGGATGGAAAGTTACGTGTTGCACTCGAGTGCAAAGATTTTTCACCTCATGCCTAAGTACTTACCTTCGCTAACGCTCAGGTATTCCTACCTTAGTTTGCTCGGTCATCAAAATCGAGCACGAGGTTAAAAAGCAACTTTGCAATCTTGTATAACAAATAACAATTTTTTCATAATACTACAAATAAGGGAGCAAAGATATGTCTACAAAGTGTGTGGTTTCCATGCCGAAAACCAGCCAATAGCATTTTTGCCAAGTAAACCAAAAAATTCTTGAAATGAATATGCATAAATATATACCAAAAAGACAAAAAAACTTCATTTAAAACCGCTTCTTCAACTTTCTTATTCGTTCCTAAAAAAATATTTTCTTTAGACCCAGAAGGCAGCGGCAGCTCGATATACTTTGAAAATCACTACACTAGGGGCTACATAGAGAGAAGATGAAGGGTGGCCAAAGCTATTGAGGAGTTAGAACGTTATCGTAATAAACACAACAAACAACAACATGCCTCATGACGTTTTTTTTAATCGCTTCACGCACGAAACTTGTGAATGAAACATGAATCATGCGTAAATCCGACTACGACGTCAACAAACCGCTGAAACTGATTCGAAATTCGATAGCGTATGTTATTTTATATGAGCGTCATTACTTACACCCTAGTTTTGAGCTGACTCACAAAATGATGGGTTCCAAGAAACGAGCAGAACAATTATATAATCTACAGCTCGCTACATGATCGCTATAACAACCGTTAACTGCGTGTCTCATTTTGTATTTTTTAAGCAAGTCCAGTTTTAGGCTACGGTAGAAAAGCTGATCATCTGGGCCGACCCACTCTTCTTTGATACTAGGCTGCAGTTCAACAGATGCACTGTACTTAGAACATAACCAATGGTTAAGCAGTTCAAATCGCTGTCTCGAAACATGAAAAGAAATCTTTAGAATCTCAGTTAGGTAAATGTTTTATGGACCTTTTTGTTATTTTGTGTAAATAGGAGGGAAGGTTGCTCAGATTCAAATTTTCACACCTCAATTCATATCTATTGAATTCAGCAACCCACTAAGCTACTGTAGAATTGGGTGAACTACTCTTACATCTGCTTAATGTCTACTTTATCTTTATCTTTATACTGGTGCATTAAACCAAACCAACAACTTCTTTAACTTTAAAATAATAGTATCGATTATTATATATTCTTCTCATCTTGAAAATATATTGGGAAATGATTTGACAGGATGTATTATTTCATAAAATTTAATGAAATATATATTATAATATATAATATTAATAGAACTCTTTTATTAGGAAGATAACCAGGTATGGTATCAAAGGACACTTGACAAACTTCCGTGAAATGGACACAAATAAAACGAAACTGGAATGTGGGGATTAGTCTAAGATCCCGATATAAAACAACCTTCACCAAGATGCTTATTTAATGAAACGAATTTTATATTTAATTTAATATATCAATAAACATAATGCATATGGGTTGCCTAAGAAATTTCAGTCCAAAGATTGTTTAATATTTTTTTTTTTTTTTTAAACCTTTCACCAGTATAATTATTAGATAAATTCTATACCGATCGAAAGTATGAAGTCCATAGAATATGCTAACGTTAGGTTGCCTATTCTTTTCCGGTCACAACTATCGGGTTGCCAGGTATAAACAGGTAAATCTATACTACCATTTTGCAACGGTCTGTTTATTGAAATAAAATTAAATGACATTAAAGATTATTTTATTCTGAACAGAGTGGTATAGGGTTGCCTGCGAAAAATCAGTCAAGAATTGCGGTTGTCGAATTTTCAAAATTAAATATTGCTCCGAGTGAATGTGTGCGACTGAGAGGTCCCATCCAACCATCCCATGCGATAGAAGAGGACACAGCATAGCAGCTGTTTAAAGTCCGCCCATTTAAAGAAAGAGAGTGCGCATGCTATTTGTGCTTGGAAAAGAAAAGGATAGTAATAGACTCGTATATACTATGCATCATTTCGGAGTAGTTTATTATTTAAATAGGGAAATAGTTTTTTTTTTAATCCATTAATTATTTATGTGTGTATATTTTTTATTTTGTATTTGTGTCTTTTTTTTTAAGTTATACACAGAAAAAATAGTACAATTTCAAAATAAAAAAGTGTGACAAAAATTAGAATGAAGACATTTAAGAATGACCAATACTAGTTGTATTCTTGTTTTTCATAAAATATTATTAATTTACTTACTCTGATCGCTATTTTGTATGGATCTAGCATCATCCTCGGTCCTCAATGTACATAACAGTAAATTTGAACTGCCACTCGACCCACTCACAATTGATAATTGGTCTCTACTATCAATTACTTCGACAGCTGAAACTTCTGCTAGTCCATCTTCATGGCAGTCTTTTATATGGCATTCCAACTTCGGTCTCTTGTGTATATTAGTCAGTCTATATACAGCAACACAGCCATCTCTTAAATAAAAAGAATATAAATAAAAAGTAAACCTTGTTGCTTAGGAGATGTCTATGTCAGTGGACAATTAAAGTATAAGGCTGATTTAGCTTTAAACTTAATAAACAACTACTAGTTTAAAAGTAAAATAATAATCAAAATTTTTACAATTAAATAAAGACTTAGCTTTATCTAATATATAAACGGTTTTAGTTACCAAACTCCTCCAAAGTGGCTGCACTGCTTTTTATTAAATTTTGTGTGCATGTTTGGTAATTGCCAATGTGCCAATTCTGGTAGGTCTGAGAATCAGCCAACATCTATTTTTCATCTAAATAACTTTTTTTTTCTCTTATGGCAAAACAACATTTACCAGGTCAAATAGTATTTTTAAAAACTTTACCACTTCTACTATATTACAAAAAAAAACAAAGTTTATTAAAAGGTTAGTAATGACTTTTGATTTTTTCTATTTATAAAAATAAATAACTTTTAAAAGTAATATTTCCTAAGTCTAATAAGTTGACTAGAGCAGTACTGAATATCAACACATTTACAGTAATCAGCATCAACAGGGTTTATTAATATAGTGCTGAATACAATATTTTCCATAATTATAGGGTATAAACAAACCTATTTCCACAGACTAGCAGGTTGTTTTTCAAAACAAATCTAGATATATCATTAGTCCTCACATCTTGTCGCAGTACTTTGGGCACATCAATTTTCCATAGACGCTTATTACAAATTGGTACTCCTTTATTATCTGTTTGATGACACACTAGTTCTGAACCTATAGTGAGTAGTAAAACCTCGGAATTGTAAAATGTCAACCATGGCATATAATTTGTGTAATGACGAATGAGTTCCTGTGAAATAAAACTTTATTAACACTATATACATTTAATAGAGTACATAGATGGTTAATTTTTTAATTAAATATGGTCATTGTTAATACCTTACTCTTGTAGCAACCATTTTGCCAGTTACGTGATATTCTGCACCGATTATACCATGAAAATGCATTATACCACCTGAAATATGTGTACTATTAAATCCTCATTTCTTAAATACTGACTATACTATGCATGTAAGCATTTCATCTTAGTATACCTGTTTCCTTCACGATCTCGAAAAATAACTGAATTTCGACAGAATGATCTCCAGATCCTACTGTCGTTTTTAATAACATCTCTCAATGTTTTGCATGTTAACATTACATTTCGAAGATCAGATGTATTTAGTTTTCTAAAAATATGTACTAAGATATCAAGCGGGAGTAACAATATATCATCAGCCATCATAATAGAATTAACAGGTATATTTTAGTTTAAATACACATCCCAAAATATGAATTTCAAGGCCTCTGAATCTTAAACAATCATAATTAGAACTAACGTTTCCAGTTTTTCACCAATTGATTTTATCATATTTGACAAATGTCACTTAGACATTTGTGAATAGGAAAACGTAAGGAGGTAAACAAAACCATTTAAAAACCATAGATTTTAAAGGTTTTAATAGGTTTTAATACATATAATATATTTTTAATTCACACTATCTTTAATCACTATAGTTATCTACAAATATAATATTTTTGTAGATAATCTATATATTAAAACACCAAAACGCTAAAATATAAGTATTTGCTACGTTTGTAAGAAAAGTCTGGAAAGAAAAGATCTCTGATATAAAAGCTAACCATACAGGCACAGATCTACCCGTCGCCGTCGGATCTGCCCGACAGACATGCCTGGCGGACATATCCGGGCGTGTATGGTGAGAACGAATACGGATTTGCCTGCCGGGTGCCTACCCGCTATTTCTGCCAATGTTAAGTGCATATAGTCTTCAAGTCTTCTAGTCTTCGTTGTGATGAAATATGTTAAAAAAATACTTTAGAGATGTCAAGGGACATCCGGATGAAACGAAGTTAAAGTTATAGTTTCAATAATTTGTACCTCAGTAGTCGATGCTTTAGTAGATTCTCTGTTGAAATAAAATAGCAAAAAAAATCATACACACACACATATATATAAAATATGGATGAGAAGATATGGGGACCGTCTTTCGGAAAAACAAAAATCGATATCTTTTTTAATGATTTTAGTTAATTTAGATTTTTAACGTCATCTGTGACAGTTATTAACGACAGCTGGCTTAGAAAAACGACAGCAGAGTAGCTTCATGTCAAAAAATTAACGTAAATAATGAGGGACGAATAATAGTGGACTTTATTTAATTTTCGTAGGGCAGTATATACCATAGAATTGGATAAAAACGATCGCAAATCATAGTATGTAGTGAAGGAACTGTATTATTTAAATAGTCGAAAGATTATACTACGATACCACTCATGCTAAAAAAGATGGATTCGTAAGTTGTTATTGTCTTGCCTTCGTTTTTACGTCGAAACTGTTGTTGTACTATCACTGCATTGGACATTATGGACTTGTTTAAAGGTGTGTATTAAGCAAAATATTTATTTAGTTTTATGAGGAGTATCTCTAATTGTAGCACTGGGGTATATTGAATAATTAATACTTCGACACGACATGATTACGTCGAACTTTATCAAGGCCGCTCTGTCCCGTACCAGGCACCACGCGATACAGAGTTCAGAGTTGTTACTACGGTGGAGTAGTGTGCATCATTGTTTAGTGGGTGGATTTCAGTATCATTATATTTTATCGCGAACTTGAATAACACTAGTTACGCGGTAATTCAGTTGCACAGTTGTGATCCGATCGATGCGCAGTTCTCGACGATCTTTGATCTCATTGAACTTGCAAAATAACGAAACATTGCAGTCGTTAGTTTTAATTTAGAAATGTGGTAAATGTTTAGTGATTGTTAGTATAGTAATGGTGTTAAAATTGTGATTCAAGTGGATTCTAATAAGATAGATATTCTAGTAAGTTCTTTATCTCAATTTTTTGTGATTGTTTATCTGTCAAAGAGTTAATGACTTGAATACTATGAGTCATAGTACCTGATTCTTTTTAAAGTCATCATGACCTAACAAGCTCTGTGGTTTGTTCCTCTTATACTGGAAAATATTTAATATGATTTGCCACATTACATTAGACATTAGATCTAAAGTTAACTGAATTTAAAATGTTCATAAATAGTTGGTATTGAGTAATGTAGTTTGCAAACATATTCTACATTAATTTTATATTCATGATACAGGTTGTTACTATTATGATTACGAAATAGAATAAAAAAGTGTATAGTTTATGTCTGCCAAGGTTAAAAGTCAATATTATAAGTACCAGTAACATTATAGAACTTAGTTATTTCATGTGTAAGTAATTATATAAATAGGTAAGACATTTATAGAGAAACAGCAAAATTTCTGTTATAACTTTTAACAGGAAATATTGTGGGTAAATCAAAGTTAGGCATTTTCGTGTTTATCTCTAATAAAATTTCCTTATAGCAAATTATCGGCCAATATCTCTTATCATATCTATGAGTCAAGGTTAAATATACAAGTGTGATGATAAGTCCTGTATTTAAGTAGAGATTCTGTAACTCTAATTTGTCATAGAGAAAGTTTTTTTATGGTTTAGTGGGCAAACGAGCATATCACCTGATGGTAAGCAATATCAGAGGTGTCAGAAGTGTGTTGCCAACCTTTGGGGGATAGGATTTCTGTGAGGCCGTTGTAGCACTCCGATCGAGCCGCCCCATTCACCCCGAAGCGTGGCTCTCCCAATGTCTCCCACGGAAATTTATCTATCTCTAGTATTTACCATAGATAATTTACTATTTTTCTCTTTACAGATATGAAAGGTCCAACAAGACCAGCTCCATCTATTCCATCCATAGGTGTCAACAGGTACTCTCCAGTCACAAATTGGGATGATGATCCCTTTGGTGCTGATGTTTTTGAACCTTCCCCACATTATACACAAAAGAAGAAACCACCACCTCGTCCTCCACCGCCTAAGGTTGGCATGAAACATTTGGATGTGCCAGCTAAGCCTTCTCACTTTGCCAGAAAACCCACTGTGCTTTCTTCACTCTTATCTAGAAAATCAAAAGCTCCAGTGAACAACCAATTTGTGAATAATGTACAACAAAATGTGACATCAGATTTCAATAGTGATATAGACAGTCAAAAAATGTTTCCTAAATGTGAACCAAAGAATGTGCAGACTGGTGCTCTGATAGATCTCTCCTCACCTCCTAGTTCGCCAACCTTCACAACACGGTCTAGCAGTGATGGACTTAGTGTGGACAGTTTTGGTTCAGATGCTACGACTTCAACCAATCACCACAATACTCACAACGGAGGCAATGCTTCTCAAGCAGAAAGTGGTTTTGAAGATGACTTTGATCTGTTCGTAAATTCAAAGAGGTCTGTAAATAGAGAGGACACTCTTGATGATTTCACTGCAATAGATCCATTTTCACCTCAACCAGTAGTTAATAAACCTGCTATAATGAAGAAGCCAACTTTGAACAGAGATTTGTATGAAGTTCCAAGAAACTTGAGCCAGCCTGTTCCTTTACTCAAAGGGCCCACAATAATAAGAGCTAAACCATCGCGACCTAAGCCACCAGATAATGCAGCATTACTAAAGAATACACTCAAGGGCAGTTTTCCAGTGACAATGATGACAGTGAACACTACCACACCTATACAAAAAGTATCCAATGGATTTGGTGATAGCTTTGTAAGTTTTTTTTTATTATTCCTATTTTTTGTTAAATGCCCCCTGCATACGAGCAGTCGTATCGCCTGATGGCAAGCGATTACAGCCGTCCATGGACACCCGCAACACCAGAGGCGTCAGAAGTGCGTTGCCGGCCTTTGCGGGATGGGGGAGGGCTTGGAGTATCTTTACTCACTCTATGAAACACAGCACAGGTGCTGTTTCACACCAGTTTTCTGTGAGGCCGTGGTATCACTCCGGTCGAGCCGGCCCATGCATGCCGAAGTGTGGCTCTCCCAAGGTCTTTTTGCTTATGAAATTGTTTGAATATGTTGTTGATGCTATTAGATTTCGAAAAAAAAACTATGGTAGGTAGGTATAAATACAAACATTATGTAACATACTTCAGGCTTGGTTGATCAAGAATTACTTTAGATTTTTCTAGAAGTGCTAGCTCTCTAGCAATACACAATGTTCAATGTCAAGATTTATACGTGTATTTATGATGTATTGACTGTGAGATTAGTTTTCGTTCTTGGGAGCCTATTAGTGATTGCTAACTGTATGTATTTTCACTAGTCCTACTAGAACAGATAAAGAAGGGTATGAATAATATGTTTAGTTAAGCATCTACATGATGAATTCTACCTTTCTATTAATAAAATTAAAATGCTCTTGATTTACAACTTTACAACATAGATTCAATACGAGTATTATCAGTAACCCATACATCCGCCACGTCCGGTTTACGAACATCCGTTCTTTAAACAACATATGTGTTATTTCTCAGAGCAGAGATTCAGTTAGCAAGTTTTAGAAAAATTGTGAAAAATGTAAACTATGTTAGTATTTTTGAATTAAAAATAACTGAATTGGATACACGTAAACGTGCAGAGCTATTTGTGTTCATGACCGTACCATTAATTAAGGTGCTTTAAAATTTGCGCGATAATTATCACGAACGTCCGTGAGCTCTTTGTTTTAATTCAGAATTTTCGTAAAACCGTTGCAGAGGATATGAATATTATTTAATACTTAAACTAGAGTTATAAAACAATAGATCATTCTTATATTATTGTATGCGTCCTTCAGTTATAATTATCGTATATTTATTATAAACTAGCTGAACCCCCGCGGTGTTACCCGCGACTATTGTTGTACCGCGGGTAACGCCGCAGGACAAAGTTAGTCTTAAAAAAGTAGCCTCAGTTACTCCCCGGATCATCAGCTACCTGCCAGTAAAACTCCCGTCAAAATCCGTCCGGCCGTTCCAGACATTACCCGGAACAAACAGACAGACAGAAAGACAGACAAAAAAATTTTTAACTACATTTTTGGTATATGTACCCTGTATACATACATATGCATTTAGTAAAAAGCAGTTATTTTTATGTTACAAACAGACACTCCAATTTTATTTAGTGGTATAGATATGCGTTTTAGGGGAATAGGCTCAGTCCCTTATTGATAGCCTATCAAGAGGTTTCGGTTTCGATTACCGCCTCGGGTCAGAAGTGTTGTTGGATTTTTCTTACAACAAATTCTTAATAACAGCCAGGAGTATGGAAGTTTTTTTTTAATGCCTATGCCTCGGATAGCACGTTAAGCCGTCAGTTCCGGTTGTCATGAACATTGTTGAACTTATAGCTGACCTCAAAACATTTTGGGAATAATTTAGGTTGGGCTTGATCTCTTATTATGTCGCATTACCAAAATATTAATTGCCATGATCTATATGCTCGCACACCTATGAATACGAGACGGATTCAATAACTCTTATCATACAAATTACTTTTACTTAACGTCGATTGCGTTTGATATTCACCCAAGTGTGCTTAACTGAGAATATATTCCTACCAACTTATTCTTATTAAAATACTTTTCATCACCTACGAAATTACTGCTACTGAATTAGGTATACTAAAAATAACTTATACAGCGGTTGTTGCTATTGTTAAACTCTGACAGTTAGATAGTTTAATGAAAGTAAGTCATACTTCAAGCTCAGTAGCTTTTTTAAAGCTAACGGATGCCCGCGGCTACCCTCGCGTAAATTGTCTTCTCGCTTCAGGAATAGTTCTATTAGGTATATACGTTAAAAGTCTCCCACGCGTATGTATGCCTCTGTCTGTACTCGATTAAAAAGGCGTGTCAGCATAACAAAGAAAAAAATCGTGAAACTTATTCTTGTATTTACATTATTAGTAAGGAATACACTATACAATGCTTAACTTTTTTTTTGGAGATTTCCAAACTAAACATGAAACATCTAGCGAACTGTACATAAACCTTCCAACATAGTTTGAACAGAATCGTGTAAAAAATCATGATTCAAGCGGAATAAACCGAATGACATCGACGACGTTTAATTTGATATAACTTGAATAACAAATACGAAGATCGTTATCATCCAAATATGGCTGCTTAAGCTAGTGTTTCGTTTGGCTTCTACGGATATAAATAAATTGCCGTATAGCGCAGCAAATTAATGTCTATTTTTAAATTTATTCTAGAAGTTACCTTCAACAACTGTAATGCCGTATTTTATACTAAAAATTGTTAAAATTTGTGTTGAAATTTCAATAGTTATTTCACGCGTTAACATACAACCATATTTTTTAGAACAGATTAATAAAGAGTGCCTCATTTGTGACAGGAATCAAAACCGTTCAGTTGGGATGATCCTGAGAGTTCTCCAGACAGAGAACTGTCTCCGGACAGAGAACCGTCTCCGCCTATGCCGACCATTCCTCCACCTCCGCCTCCTGCCGATATCGATGAGGATGTGATAAGCGTCTGGCCAACGGACACTCCAGACCTGGCTGCAAACTTCGACCATGGTGATGAAGAGCCATACGCGATAGCTCTGTTTGACTACTCAACAGACCATCCAGACGACTTATGCTTTTCGGTAAGTAGTAAAATCACATGATTTTTATTACTATCCCCCTTATTTCATGACCGTTATTTATCTTTGATCAGTTGTTCTGTGTTATTTTCAACTTTAAGGCTATAAGTTTAGAGTTCAAAATAACACTGAACCGTTTGATGTTAAATAACGTTTATGAATAAAGGAGGAATATCTTCCGAGTTTCTTATTATATTGTGTCGTGATACTGTATGTCACTTGCCAGTTCCATTCTTTACCTAGCTGGTGCTAGATTCCGTCAGTCAGTTTTTTTTCTGCTATCTGTTGTACTCAGTAGCTGGTCACAGCAGTTGTTTTACTCAGGTTCGATGACTACAAATAAATAATTCTGTAAGCGAAATTTACTTAGCTAGGTTTAAGTTTTTCATCACCGTAGAACCTACTGTTAAGGAGTTGCCCATAGTTGGAGACCACCTAGCTAGGAAACGGAATCCACGTGCTACCTTACGAGTTATAGCTGGAAATCTTTTGGGTTTACTGTAGTAACTGCACACTCTCCTCATTTCAGACCAGATAGCTGTTTTTAAAATATTACCTCGTCAGTAGTTCCAGCCTGTCCGAGTGCTGAACGCTGAATTTAATTTTAAAATAAATTTTGAATCTGAATTTGCATTCCTTCGATGAAAATTTTAAAAGGTTACCCATTTAAAAACAAAACATTAGCGGATTTAGTTGTCTTTACCTCGCATGGCTTTTGGCCAAAATATCTGTTATTTATAGCATTTGTATTAATATTGGATTCCTAGAGAAGTTCAAGGTCATTGTGATTTACAAACACGTTGGGGTTTGAAAAAAAAAAACACTGTCGCACGATTATATCCTTGAATCGGTGTTACCCGTGGGTAACGCCGCGGGGCGAAGCCAGTCTAAAAAAGTAGCCTAAATTACTCCTTATATTATCAGCTACCTATCAGTGAAAGTCCCGTCAAAATCGGTACAAAAACTGTAATTTTGGTATATGTACCGTGTATACATACATATGCATTTAGTAAAAATCGGTTATCTTAATATTACTAACAGATATCCAAATTCTTATTTATAAATAACTAGTTGTTGCCCGCTCCGCCCGCGTATATGTCGATTATCGCGGCAAATAGTAACTTATGTATTATTCTGATGTATAAGCTATATAACTGTAAAGTTTCATCCAAATCCGTTTAGTAGTTTTTGCGTGAAAGAGTAACAAACATCCATCCATCCATACTTACAAACTTTCACGTTTATGATATTAGTAGCATATATAGGTAATTCTCGTGTTACGTTGTTTCTCAGGATAAACTCCAAAATAATCTAACCGATTTTTATTTTTTTCTTTAAATGTGTATTTGGCTCGAGTGCCTAAGATAGGCACTCGAGCCGAATAAATAGGGCAGTCAAAATCACGCTTAGAACAATAGGAGCCGAGCACGGTAGAAAAGAAACGCAGAAAAAGTTCCATGGATCAGCTAGTAGTATAAAAAAGCCGACTTCAAGAACTAGAACTAATTGAAATGGGACCACATGCGAAGCACCAGCTTTCAATAAAAAAATAATCATCAAAATAGATTCACCCAGTCGAAAGTTTTAAGGAAACAAACAAAAAAAAATACAGCACAATGTAGAATCTCCTCCATTTTTGAAGTCGGTTAATAAATAATAAAAAAGACACGCGCGCTGTTAATTTTCTTTAGTTAAAACTAATGATGGTTACGTAACACATACTTACGAAAACAACAATTACAAATATGAATAATTAATTATATGTGTATACATGTACGTTTTTAAAATTTAATTCAAAGCTAAACAGGCTTGAACAGATTGCGCAGCAAATTAGTTACATACGAGTAGTTTATCCCGCCAGCTGACGGTCGTACTTCGATATTAGGTTTCCTCTTCCTGTAGAATATCACCCAGTCCATACATATGAAGCTGATAAAATTAAACCGTTTAATGGCACTTGAATCTATACTAATATATAAAGCCGAAGAGTTTGTTTGTTTGTTTGAACACGCTAATCTCAGGAACCGCTGGTCCGATTTGAAAAATTCTTTCAGTGTTGGATAGTACATTTATCGAGGAAGGCTATAGGCTATATATCATCACGCTCGGACCAATAGGAGCGGAGCAGCAATGAAAAACGTTTCGAAAACGGGGGAAAAATATACGCTACGGGCAATAGGAGACGCAAACGAGGTTGCGTGGGTCGGCTAGTATGCTATATGTATAAATACAAAATGGTATATTTCGAATTGGCAAAATACATTAAAGCGGCTTCGCATTCGTTTAGGTTTTGTTGATTCGGGGAGATCTGAAACTGTCGTTTTTTATTTTTGTTTTGATGGGTCGTTGAGCGCCATCAAAGCTTAATACACTTATAAACAAACAAACTTATTTTCGCATTTATAATTTAACTAGCTGTTGCCCGCGGCTCCGCCCGCGTGTATGTTGGTTATCGCGGCAAATAGTAGCCTATATGTGTTATTCTGATGTATAAGCTATATTACTATAAAGTTTTATCGAAATTGGTCCAGCCGTTTGCGCGTGAAGCAGTAATAAACAAACACACTCACGAACTTTCGCCTTGATATATTAGTGTGATAGTGTGATTCTATCGCTCCGCCCGCCCGCCCGAGTTCTGACACAACTCTTTTGCTTTGTCGTTGCATGCATTCTCGTCGATTCCTGGAGTTCTTCACATTGCCCTTATTCAGAACATCACCAATTTCATCGATTATCGCCTATGTTACTAATGTTATAAACGCGAAAGTTTGTAAGTATGGATGGATATACTATAACACATAGGGTACCATTTGCCGCGATAACCGACAGGGGAGCGGGCGGAGCCGCCGGCAACAACTAGTAATAAATATAAAATATAGCCTATAACCCTCCTTAGGAGTCGATGCATCTCATGGCCAAATTTCATTGAAATCGATGCAGCGGTTTAGCCGTGAAAGCGTATCAAACAGACATACATAGTTACTTTCGAATTTATAATATTAGTCATGGTCATGGCTAATAAGACGAACAAGTCTAACAGTGGGCTGTTAAATACGGTTGATGTGATATTAGTAGTGTATATATATTGAGTAGGCACGTAAAACGTTGTTTTTTTCCTTTTTCTGCAGATTATTATTACGCAATAGTTCAACATAATCGCCATAGTTTTCGTTCTATGTGGCTACAAAAGGATTTCATCATATCAGTAATAAGTGTAGTATTTTATTGAGACTTTTTATAAAGAGTTTTATGATTTTTTATACTCGACTGCAAAGAAGGAGAGTAATGTTTTTCGAGTGTATGTATGTATTTATATTTCTTAGGCACGCCCTGGAACCTAAACGGCTTGTCGTATTTTTATGTGAGTGGTGTCAATACATTTGTCTTAGTCTTGAGAGTGACACCGACCAAATCGATCGATTTCTCTTGGATGCCATCATCAGTTCTTAGTGTCCCTATCATGGTACCACCATTGGGATATTTATTTTCCATTAAAAAAAGAATTATTAAAATCGGTTCATAAGCGACGCAGTTAACCGCGAACACATATAAAAAAACCATATATATTATGCGGTCGAATTGATAACCTCCTCCTTTTTTGAAGTCGTTTAAAAACCATACAACGACGTTCAATATCATTCCTAGTATGAAGTAATATGTGTATGAAATGTCTCAAACAAATGTAGAGGAAAAAGACCGTTATTTTGTCTCAGTTAACGTGTCAGGTTTTATAGCTTATAGCGACAACCGTCTGACGACCATAGAAGTTTTTTATTTTATCACCACAAAACCGTCGTCTGAGTATTCTTGCATTTGCATTTTAGATATTGTAGACTGATTTATGTCTTTATATTTAAATTTTATTTGAAACTAGGTGTACCCGCTCCTTTGTACACGAGACATTTCGATTTTTAAGTTGTTGTTAATTTGTCACCGTTTAAACCTTCTACACTACGACATGTGTCACGTAGTGGCTTTAGGAGCCATGAGGTTCAGAGATGAAGATGGTGGTTAGGCCACGAGGTTCAGTAGGAGATAATTTAGACACGTTATGAAGAAGAATTTCACACTATTTATTTGTAGGATAAATAAGTTAACAATTTAATAAAATTTTGTGAGCACAAAGTAATATATAGATTAGACAGGGCGTAGGTTCTGAGAGGTTCGATCACAGCTGCACCTCCAAGCAAGAGGCACTTAACTCGAGTGGTGTAGCAGGAGCGAAAAAACTACGATTCTAAACTACGACAAACATTTCAAAATCAAAATCGGCTAAATCGGTCCAGCTGTTCTCGAATTTTAACGAGACAAACGAACAGCAATGATTTTTACATAAAAGACAAGCTGTGCCCGCTACTTCGTACACGTGACATTTGGATTATCAAGTTATTTTTCATTTTCCACCTTTAAACCTTCCCTGGACTACGAAAAACATTTCAAAACCAAAATCAGCTGAATCCGCCCTGTCGTTCTCGAGTTTGAGAGAGAAACGAACAGCAATTGTTATATATATATATAACATTATCTCAGAATTCTGATAATAGTCCGGGATCCGTTATTCCGGTCATACGCTCAAAAAAATTATCTACCACTATCGAGAATTTTTGTATGAGGAAAAGTTGGGCGTCTCATCAAAATGAAGGCACTCACGGAAAATTACCTTAATAGTAATAATTAGTAAAATTGCCGGATGTATAAAACTTGCAAATTTTATTAATAGATGAGTTCGATATTTTAAGCGACCAATTATGTTGTCGATACACTGACTTTTCATAATCAAACGAATTTATGAGGCTTATAAAGTAACACATCGTATTTGTTCTCATTATGTCGATAACGTTACTCTATTGCTCCACTTGCGTTGCAATGTAAGACCAGCAAACAGCAATTCGTTTTAGAAAAAATGCTAAAAGGAAAGCGGTAATTTAAATAGTATAATGTATCCTATTATGTAAACATCGTATACAATAACTGCCTCGGTAGCGTAGTGGTAGCGTATGCGATTGAGGTCTGGGGTTTGAATCGGGGTCACACCAAAATATGTTTGAATGATCTGCAAATATTTGTTTCGGAGAGATGTTTTCTATGTATAAAAATTGTATGTATTAACAAAAAAAATAATTATATCAGTTATCTAGTATCCATAACACAAGCTCTGCTTAGCTTGGGACTAGATGGCGTAGTGTAAAAAAAATAAGCAACCATTCCCCGCACATTACTCTCTCTTTTTCTTAGTGTGCAATATACATTTTTGCGTTCCTTAATAAAACACAGATCTAGTTCCATAAATTGACTCACTCCATCCTCATCATCATTAGACTTTATTCATTGCATGACTAAGGAGGTTTTTTTCTAATATACCACCGCTGGCTGTTCAGACGGTTTGGTAAAGGCTTTTTTTCACGGTATCCTTCTCTTTGCAGTGTTCTGCGTAGTTTACTCTCGTACTAATAATAAACAAATTAAACGCCATCTAGCTTTATTAAATGCGTGACAAAGGAAGTATTTGCCTAATGTACTACCGCTGGCTGTTCAGACGGTTTGGTAGGCTTTGCTTCAAGGTGTCCTTCTCTTTGTAGTGTTCTGCGTAGTTTACTCCCGTACTTACTAATAAACAAATTAAACGCCATCTAACTTTATTCATTGCGTGACAATAAAGGTTTTTGCGTAATGTACCAACGCTGTTTGTTCAGACGGTTTGGTGAAGGCTTTGCTTCAAAGTATCCTTCTCTTTGCAGTGTTCTACGTAGCTTACTCTCGTACTAATAAACAAATTAAACGCAATTTAACTTTATTCATTGCGTGACAAAGAAGGTTTTTGACTTATGTACCACCGCTGGCTATTCAGACGGTTTGGTAAAGGCTTTGCTTCAAGGTATCCTTCTCTTTGTAGTGTTCTGTTACTCCCGTACTTACTAATAAACAAATTAAAAGCCATCTAACTTTATTCATTGCGTGACAAAGGAGGTTTTATATACTACGCTTTTCAAACAGGTTGGTAAAGGTTTTGTTTCATGTTTTCCTTCTCTTTGAACTGTTGTGTTCTGTGTGGTTTGCTCCCCGCATTAATAAACAAATTAAACTCCATCTAGTTTTATTAGCACTATCGTTGTATATTGCCGCGTCCCACTTTTAAAACGTGACAGCAATATTCTCGGTAACTGTATGAAAAAAATACATTACTTGGTCATAAATAATGTTAATTGTTACGATTTTTACACATTGTGTAACAGTTATCATCTTTTATTTACTTTGTAAAACCCGAAGTGCTGCGGTCGCACTAATTCGAACAAATACCTAATGCTTACTTAAATGAGTTTAAATGATTTATGTTGC
This sequence comes from Spilosoma lubricipeda, assembly GCA_905220595.1. NCBI lineage: Eukaryota > Metazoa > Arthropoda > Insecta > Lepidoptera > Erebidae > Spilosoma > Spilosoma lubricipeda. The sequence continues at coordinate 8,368,130 of HG992295.1, forward strand.
TTGTTTTGCTGTTCCATAATGTGCACAACAATTGTGTACTGAATACATATGTGTTGACGTAAGCAGATACACAAAGCTCGTCGGTTATGTTAAACCTGTGGTGTCGCAGTCATTTCACGTACCTACTGGGAACTATAGTCTTTAAAATATAGCTTGATTTCTGTGACATTTGTCGTCAGTGTCATACTTACGAGGTACATTTTAGGTGTGAATTTTTATATTTATAATGTATTGCACTTCATTTGTGATAAAACTGGCATATTAAAAATTAAAACATAGATGACTAGCTTTTGCCCGCATGTATATAGGTTATCGCGACAACAAGTATCCAAAGCTTAACAGACAGACAGAGTTACTTTCGAATTTGTAATATTAAGATGGATACGAAATAGAATCGGTAGTTGAAAGTTACTTTGTCGGTTTGGTAGCCATCTGTCACAGAGATCAAGCTATGTTTTATGGACTGTAATAGGGTAGATGACTGTATCGTATATAAATACAGAAAAATGATCTACGAGTAATTTGACTAAGGTGTCATCAACCCTATTGTTTGGGGCGTAAACGCAACACATGTCAGTTCTTGATAATCGTATATTGTTGGTTTTTAATTGTGACGCGTATTGGCAATTGTGTTGATAATATATATTTTGCATTCATTGTTTCTGTATTATCAGTGCAATATAACAGGAACTCGTTATCACTATCATGTATTGTAGCTGGCGATTTGATGTCAATTTTCATGTGAAAGAAGCTCATAATTACAGTTCATTCAACCTTTTGTGTTTTCAGTAGGCTTACGTTATAAGATGGGGTGGTAGCAGAAAATAAAGCTTCATGTTATTGGGACTGGACTACTGGTTAAGAGGGTTTAGCTTCCAGGATAAATGATTTTGTGATTGATCATTTATCTGAGTGTAATTTATTTTATAATACCTACCTACGTATGTATTTAGAAATATGTGTGTGTGTGTGAGAGAGAGAGAGTTCTGTCAAGTCTTATTCTTGTTATTTACCTCAATTAACATGTCTATAAATTCCAAAGCTAAAATTGATTAGTTAATTTAATTGTCCACTTCCTCTAGCATTAGGTAATTATTTTCCTTTAGTCTATTCGCAACATATACGCGTACTTTATTAAATAAGTAGACTTACATCAGCAGTTAGTGAAGCCTCATGAATTCTAGATATTTGCAGAACACGTGTGTAGTGTTTGTAGACGACAGTATAGATAATACTCTAATTCGTAATGATTCAAGTAAATACGCAACTAATACACGCGATAGCATAGATATATTAAATTTACAAAATAAGGTCAAATACATATTGCGTATAATACAATCGGAAATCTATAAAGTTGAACGAATAATAACATGCTGTTGAAATGTGACAAATTTTCGTTTTTTTTTTACTAGTTTGTAAACAAAGAAATATGACGACAGTTAGATAACCTCTTATCTAAATTAATGGCTTTAATGAGTCATTTTATGTAGCGAGTTGTCTGGGTGTGTAAATATTGGTAATGTTTTTATAAACAATGTCTGAGTTTGAAGGATTATCTTAATTTTGGGACGATTTATACTTAACCTTAGAATTTTTAGTACAAATTATAACACACCGTGACTGTCGTTATCATCATGAAATGAATTTTAAATAATTTTGTTGTGTTTTTATATGGTTTATGTTGAAGTGAACATCAAATAAATATATAATAAAAGGAATTATATAATTATTTGTGAATGTTGTGCATTGCGGTTTATACAAAACGAATGACTAAGCTTCACCTTTAAAAAGTTTTTTTTGTTATTTTTTTTATTAGTCATATTATTTATGTTTTTTTTTAATTTAAATGAAAATCCTAGTATTAATACTGTTTTTATTGTGTTGACCTTTAAATACGGTCTAAGTTAACTAAAAAGAAAGTTTACCGTCCGGCGTTAAAACGCTCAAGAATAATATTTTTTAAATAACTAATTTGTTATTTATAAATATAAATTTTAGCTTTCAATATTTTTAGTTTGTCGTAAATCTATATATGTAAAACAAAGTCGTGTTAGTTACGCCATTTTTAAGTCATGAACGACTGGACCAATTTTAACTAGTTCTATGTTTGTGGACGTCCTACACTACGTCCTACAGGCCAGGTGGAGTGATGATCTGCGCAAGATGGCTGGCAGGAGCTGGATGCGAGAAGCCGAGGATCGAACCAAGTGGCGCGCAATTGGAGAGGCCTATGTCCAGCAGTGGACTGCGATAGGCTGATGATGATGATGATGTTTGTGGATTTGACTTCTTCCGGAATAAGATAATAAGTATTAACAAACTGCTCATTCATTGACTGCTAGGCGGAACGGAGTTGGCCTGGTCAACTAGTAGAAACCTTAAATCCAATAAAATAGTCTTTTAACTTGTACTAGCTAACCTACATGGCTACTATGGCATTTACATATCTGCCCCAGCTTCCCGTCGCGGACAAAAAATACCTTTCCCGTTATGTTTTAATTTTTCTTGTACACAAACCTTGTCCTAACAACAACGATTACAAAAAAAAAAAGAATCATTTAATTTGGTGTAGCCGATCGGAAGCTATGCGCGTACATACATTTCGACGATTCATTTATATATATATATAGATTACAAAGTCTCAGAACATGCAAAAATTGACGGTTTGGGAAAATCGAAACACCTGGGTTTTAGATGTGTAACACCTCTTCAAATATCAGTATTAAAAGTCAACAAAGTTTTATAAAGAGATTTTGTTTAAAAATATGTGTATGCTAGCCGACCCAAGCAACCTCGTTTGCGTCTCCTATTGCCCATAGCGTTATAATTTCCCCCCGTTTTTGTAACATTCTTCATTGTTGCTCCGCTCCTGTAGGTCTTAGCGCGATGATATATAGCCTATAGCCGGGGTTCCCAAAGTGTGCGCCGCGGCGCCCTGGGGCGCCGCAGGAAGTAGCGAGGTGCGCCGCGAGTCGGTCTTCTATCATTATCCGAAAGGGTTAATTATTTGCGTTTATGTTTAAATTTTTGTGCCTTGCAACCAATAATAACTACTATTGTAGGTACCTAATTCTTTTGATTCTATCTATGTCTAATGGCTAGGTACGGAGGAGGGGGGGAGCGCCCTGACAATATTGTAATCTTGAAAGTGCGCCGTAGGCTGAAAAAGATTGGGAACCCCTGGCCTATAGACTTCTGCGATAAATGGGCTATCTAACACTGAAAGAATTTTTCAAATCGGACCAACGGTTCCTGAGATTAGCGTGTTCAAACAAACAAACAAACTCTTCAGCTTTATATATTAGTATAGATTAACCAGTTTCTATATACGTCTTCATCTGAGGCAACAGAAATAAAAAAGTTACAAACGAATTGAGAATCTCTTCCCATTTTTGTAGTAGATTAAACACAAGATGGTTCATCATAGGTACACGTGGCAACTGATTTTTATTTACTTAGATGATAAATAACTTTGTTATCTTGAATTTTAGATGGGGTGTTATGTGTGATAAACTTAATTTCAACTGGAAAATCTACTTGCAATAAAAATAGATATTTCTGTCGTATTTTATGGTTTTACTTTTCTCGAATTGTCTTAGTGTTTGTATACTAACTGTCGAAAAAATTTGTCTTGAATCTTGGTTTTTCCATACCTGCCTCTCCTTTAATGAATTACTCCTACCATAAAGTTTTAGTTAAAACCAGGTTCTAGATTTATTACATAGAATCTGTTTTTAACCGACTTCAAAAAAAGAGTAGCGGCGAGTGTGGTACCTACTATTACATTTGGCTTGGCGCCGACTTCAAACAGGTTTTAGTTAGGTACCTAAAACCTGTTTGACACACACACACATAATAATACTACTATTTAAATTAACAAAGAATTAGGTATAGACAAGAATTGGCATAGCAAGTTATGAAGAGCCAGTTTATTTTAAGCTTTTTAGTGTTTTTTGTCTGGGAGTTTTCGTTGGATGGTTTTTGGAAGTCGGGTTTTTTTTATTAAAAGTTTTTATTATAACGTATCGATCATTACCAGGATTTTGGCAGCTTCGTTATTCATGACGTTGATATTGTTCATATTGTTATTATTTAAGGGCTTGAATGAATCGTATTTGAATACAAAAGCGTGTTCTTTTTAACCGACTTCAAAAATGGAGAAGGTTCTTAATTCGACCGTATATTTTTTTATGAGTATTCGCGGATAACTTCGTCGTTTATGAACCGATTTTGATGATTCTTTTTTTAATGTAAAGGAGATATCCCAACGGTGGTACCATGATAAGAACACTAAGATGATGATGACATAGATGATGGTATCCAAGAGAAACTGAGTTGAACCTCCAAAATAGTAGGCTCCCCCTACTATTTTGGAGGTTCAACTCAGTTTCTCAGAGCATTTGTAATTATTTTTATTTTATTTGAAAGCTGGTGCTTTCCGTTAGGTCCCATTTCAATTTGGTCATTCTTGAAGTCGGTTTCTTTTTTAACCGACGTCCAATAGGAGGCGGTTCTCAATTTGATTGGTAATTTTTTTTGTAAAAAATTTATTTGTTCTGTTCGAACACGTAAATTTTTTACAATGACGTGAATGTTCCTTTGTAATTGAATAGCTTGTATCTGATGCTGACTGTACAACAAACGTTACTATCTTCCGCACTTGAATGACTATAAATAATTTAATCTTTTCAATTACAGGCAAACTCGAATATTAAGTTGATAAGGCGAGTAGACCACGAATGGCTGTTCGGGAGTTTGAGGAACGGCGTTCAAGGTTTGTTCCCTTCCAACTATGTGGAAATTAAAGTTCCCCTGCCGAACGAGCCAATGCCACCACAGCCATTGATCGGCACCGCAGTCGCCATGTACGACTTTGAGCCGCAACAGCCCGGTGACTTACGCTTCAGGACAGGAGACGCCATACAAGTAAGATACAAAATCAACGAAGAGTGGTATTTTGGCGAATGTAACAACGCTAAAGGACAATTCCCTATTAACTATGTGCAAATGAGTTAAGCGAGGAGTTCAAGTTTGTTTTATCGCTCTTCATCTCCCGGTGGTTTTATAAATTGTACGTGATACTAACACGAAGACTGACGTCTACCATTTTTAACATTTTCTACCACTAATGTATGGCAGACTTGCAGTCTTTTCTAATCCATGGCGAGATACTACCTCCAAGTGCAATATTTCTATGATAAATAAAGTGTTAAATGAAAATCAAATCTTATAAAATAATATCTTCCAATTTAAAACTAAACGAATGTTGAGCCATGGATATGTACAATTTTCTTAACGATTTATTTTGCGTTTTCGCACTAGTGTTGCCATAATAACGTAAGTGCCCGAAATTATCTGTATTATTATCAATATGGGCCTATGAAATTAATATATTGAATAGATAGCATATTAATGACTGAATGTAAATAATAAGAGCTTATAAAAAGTAACGTCCCTTAATTAGATAATGTAGATATTATTTGCGACGGTTGTGTAGTTTTGAATAGATCTGATATTATTATTGGTATTTGTAAATTCGTTTTTTTGTTGTTTATAATAAATCAAGGCTACATACAGGCGGCTACGTCAGTTATAGCAAACTCAGAATGTGTGAATTGGCGAAGCGTTGTATGACGTCTAAATGTAGGAAGTGATTATATCTATACACTTCAGCACTACAAATCGGATTCACGTCGACACTGAATATTATGTGTTACTACGCATTTTTATGTATTAGTATTAAAAGTATGCCTTTGTAACACAAAGTGTTATGTACTGCATGTAATGTATGTAATAGTATTGTATTGGGCAGAGATTTTACTAACACTAGTCGGTTCTATGTGTATGTCATTTAATGGATGCAATTTTTCTTTATTGTCGACGTCTAATTTAGTTAATGAATTGTAAATTATATATTATTATGAGTACTGTAATTACTTACATAGCTTGTTATTATGAAATTTTTTGTATAATTTTGAGATATTCAGGTGTCAGTTTTGTACATTATTTTTTTATTGTTCTGTTTGTGTCATAACTATAAGTGTATTTTTGGAGGGACCATAATGTTAAGTGCCTTGAGTGTTTACGTATGTGTATATGATGAAGTTATTTATAACAAAATAAATGTAAATTCATACTATTTTCTTTTTCTTTTTAAAACGAAATATTACATTACTCGCCTCTCGAAATATTTTATAATTATTAGCCGAAACAAACTGACAGACAGACACAAAATATTAAAAAATTGCTTTTCTGGTGCAAGTACCGTTAAAACTTCACAACATTTTGTGAAAAACTACTAAAATATGTGGACATTGAAATTTGCTTGGGTTTCTCCAAACAAGTTAGTAAATAATGATAATAGTGTGTCACTTAAAACAATCTATTTAAAATATGGGTAAATAGGTATTAAGGCGATCACGTAACAGTATTACATTGCTTCAAATTTGCCTGACGTTTCGACCAGGTTGCACTGGCCATACCACTAGGCCATCGTCACAGGTCAGTGAACACGGTGATTCATACACATTCTTAATTATTAGGTATATATCGTAACGTAACTAACTTACGCGTGGGTTTAACCCTTTTTTTTTCGTGTGGGAACCCCCTCGGGCCGTCACCCTGCCGGGGTTTGCGGCGGGGCGGTGTGTCGGAATCGAACCGACTAAAACCACACGGTGTGCCACTCTGCGCCTGAGACGGGAGGGATCCGGGAACTGCTGTATTAATTAACACATCCGGACCCCTTCCATCCGGCACACGCGTACGTCGCCACCTCGCGGGTGGCCACTAAAGCGCATGGAGAGGAAAACCCAAGCTACTAAGTAACCTGTGATAAGGACTTTTATATGTGTACAAATATTAACTCTATATACAAATCCAATATTTAATATTTAGAGCTAATAAACACCTTTTTTGCTCGGGTTTAAATACTAAGCAGTGAAGCGGGCACCGTGAGCTGGTACAATCTCAAATTAGGCGACGTACGGCACACGCGTACGTCGCCTAATTTGAGCCCACTAACAAGAGGCGACGCTAGAGGGCGCCAGATTAGATTCAGTGACACATCATGTAGACTATAACCAGCGGACGTTCAAGATGCAGAAGCATCTTATTCTTTCTATATCTATCGTTAGAAAACGATACCTCATTTATCCAGTTCTAATAAGTAACTGAGGCCCGACCAAGGCCGTTGAGATCAACCAGACATCGGTCGGACAACCGATTTCTACACTGTCCATTTTTATATCAACCCGACCAAGGACACGATTGGTCGGTTGGTTCCTATCGTCTAGAAGGTCTTTAATAGTGATGTTAGGATTATATATCCATCTACCTTACATTTGTGGTATGCCCTTGTCTGAATGCTCTGGCACTTTTATTTTGTCTGTACTAAATACCAGAGTATTACGAAATATACTTGAATGTTTTATTTGCAAATTAAATTTGGCAACACTTAAACGAGGAATTTACACATTGCAAAATCGTGACACAAATTTAGGGTAGGTACCTCAAATAATAGGTACTTCTATCTAAAATACTGGCCTGCTCTCTTTATAAAAAAAAACCTAATTGTTCCTTGTAGTTTTTCTCGCGTTTATGGTCCGAGAAACCGTGAATCTAACCAAGTGGCGTCTCTAAGTTCTTGATGTCTAATTCAGCAGCAGACTGCGATAGGCTGATGATGATGGTAAACGCTGTGCCCTTTGAGGTTGTAGCGTGAAGCTAAATAATGTGTAACACAAGGGAAAGCTCAGAATCTTCATATCGGCCTATTCATTACATAACTAAGAAGCCATCCTATCGCCGGCCGCAGCAATTAATCCGCCGATGCCTGTGCGCTCGAGATCGGCTCCCTCGAGATCCCGTTCAGCGGTCTCTTTCTGTAGCATTAGAGCTTCACTGAAAGAGGCCACTGCGCCCCAGCCGTTCTCACCCATTATAATGATTCTTTCCTAATGTGTTCATATTGTATTACACCTAAAATATATGAACGCAAGACGTGTAATGCACAGTGTCTGATAGGAAAACTATACATAGCCTAACGTAGATACTAGTGATCACTGGATCCTATAGGTACTTACAGTTCATTTTGCAAATACTTTTGAGTAGATGAGTTCGGCCTTTTCTAACTGGACTAGTTCTGAGAATTAAGGACTGACGAAACAAACTTAGGGATTTTCGTCTCTTTGCAAATTCAGACAATCGTCATATACCTATGTAGTAGAAAAACAGGGATACGCATTAATAAAGTGTAGGTAATCTGTACATTCTTATTAATTTTTCCTTCTGCCTCCACACATAAACTTGAAATAACAATTATTTATGTATAGGACTAAGTAATAATAAGACACATCAACTGACACGATTCGTGATTTATTTTTAAAGATACGAGTATTAAAGTGCACAAAAAAAAAAAAATTGGAGTTTGTTCGTTTTTGTTTTATTTAGGTAGGTACCTACTTGATTGACGCACCAGTTTTAACTAAAAAGCGCCAATTTATAATCAAAGACAAAGGATATCCATTGTTAATAAACTTGGAATAATAATAAGAACAAACGTAGTGTACCTAACCTACAAAACCTCTAAATGGGATTTTTACTAAATTTCAACTTAAAAAGTAAAAACAAGGTTTTTATAGGCGATTCTATTGTGACACACACTACCTCGGTGACGCAGTGGTAGCGTGAGTAGATAGTAGGTAGACTGCTGTGCTGAGGTCTCGGGTTCGATTCCCAGGTCGGACCAAATGTTTGTAAGATCTGCAAATATTTGTTTCGGAGTTTGGGTGTTTTCTATTTATAATGCGTGTATTTACAAGAAAAAGTATATATGTATTTATATCAGTTGTCTAGTACCCATAATACAAGCTCTGCTTAGTTTAGGCCTAGGTGGCTTTGTGTGTTAGATGTCCGAAATTATATTTATTTACATATATATATATATATATTTTATGTATGGCCCTGCCAAAATGACTCTACTCTGCCAAATGAAACGCATAAGCAGATTCCAAGAGTGGTGATAACCAGTCATTGTGAATGCAGGCACTTCAATGTAGCATGATGATCCACACTATGGCAGCCTAGTGATGCTACTGCATCATTGGGCCTCCAGTCTCGTACTTACCAACGAATCACGACAGCATAAACGCTGTCATTGTATGCTGATCTTCTGTGTGAGGGTAGCACCACCCCGGTCGAGCCAGCCCATTCGTACTGAAATCAGCGTGGCTCTACTATCTGTACAGTATATTTAATTCAGATACTTTTTTTACTGCATATACTGTTAAGAAAACTGTTGAAAATTACAATATGGCTAATTTATTTAACAGAAATCAAGGCCAATCGAGCCTTCTTTAAGAATTTATTTTTTAAATTGATTCACCAGCATGAGAATCAGCATTTTATTGGTATCTACTAAACACTGTTCTCCGGAAAATGATAAGACAACATAATATACAACTTTTAGGTAAGGATATCTTCAACATGATACATTTTAATCCCTATCACTTGGTTAACTGGTGCTCCACCACTGTGCACTTTTCGAGAGGTCATTTCCTCTGCGATATTTCCGGACCGATGCGACCTTCAAACCTTAAAGAAAAAGGCGTAGGTAGGACTTCTTTCTCAAAGGCCAGCACCGCGTCTGTGAATCCAGAGTTTAAGGCGTTCAGTAACTTTCTATCAGGTTACACATCTGCTCATTTGCCCACTCGGTCATAAAAAAACGAATAAATAAATCATACTTTTATCACATATAGTGAAGTTTATTATTTGAACAAAAATAATCTATAAGTTCTTAAAATATTTACAATTCCTTAAATTACAACTTACGGTCAACATACCCTGTTCGCTTTTCAACCGTTGCGTTCAAACAGTATATAAAACTAAGACGTGTGTGGCAAGAGAACATTCCGAGCAAGCTATAGATCAATGGAACCTCACAATACGTTTACAGCAATTATTCGATAATCCCTTGGCGGTATTCTCATTCACAACATGTTGAAAAGAGAAGAGAGGGCGGGATTTACCTTACGTTACATAACATTACATAAACTAATCATCTAATAACACAGTCCCAAACATTTCCCTAGCACTTACTTTAGAATCGCCTCCAACATATTTATTATCCGACTCTACGGTATAGATTCCACAAGCTTCGATAATATTATATGCGTTTTAATACACATATAATATTATTCCTCTCCCACTGCTCTGTTCGTGTTTAGACAAAGTTTGTAATATAGAAACTTATAGTTATTGTTCATATCCTTCTCTTGTATAAAAATCATTTCTAATTACATACTCTTTGAATGGAAATTGAACAGACACAGCTTGAGGCAAACTTCAAGACTCTATCCGTGTATAGCCATAGACATCCCTACATAAACTAACATCAACATTCAGGTACATAACATACATATAGCAATATAAGTATACGCTTTTTAAATGATACAAATAGCTTCTCATGGATGACAGAACAATTGCGATGATTAGAATGAATTGAGAGAATAATGACTACCGACCTCTATCAATAAAGTTAGTTAAATAAAACAGAATATAAATAGCTCTGACGCCAACTGGACTGCATTAATCATTAATTTGCACTTACGTGAATAACGATATGAGCGGGTTACCAATCTTTATTTGTATGTTCGTATGATCGATACTTCGTGCTTCAGAAATACAGTATTTGAACATATACAGGTAAATTTAAACTTAAAATATTACGGTGTTTTAGGTTCGAACATATTATATCCGTTTTTTACTGGAATATTATTCCAAGTGTGTGTATAGGGAATATGACATAAGCTTAAACAGAGACAACGACACAAATATCACATTGAATTTAACAGTAATATGTATTGTGTATTCTTATACTTATTTAGTGTACGAGTTCCTGAGCACCCAAATGCGGTGTAAAATGTAACGGTCTAAATGTAGCTTAACTTGATATTTATGTAATTACATTAAATTACGAAAAAATGAAAACCACTGTTATATTTTAATTCCATTTTGTTTTTAAGTATTGTGTAAAACAAATAGTAAAAACAACGATACAACAATGCTGATTCAAAAGATGAAAGTAATCTGATAAGAGATTTTACTAAAAAATTAAAGATAAATATGTATTATGTGTGTTTGAGAATGTGTTATGCTTTCTTATTTTTTTAAATAATTTGATAAATATATATCAGAACCAAAATACATATCTTGATCTCACAAAGTTTCTCATTAAAGAGCCAGAAACCGAATAACATGATTAGAGATAGTTCATCGGTAACAATCATTCATATTATGTTCATACTTTATACCTACAGACATGTAATTAAACAATTAAATTGTTTACAATAATAAAGTGTGTGAAGTGAATTTACCGAATGTGAAGAAGACCCAGTGTATCAGTTCACATGAACTGCAATCTTTACCAACCGCAATACCAAGCTACATATCGATAGCTAGTTCATGTCAAATGAACTCAAACTAGGCCCTCTGAATGAGATTATTTAATGGCGGACGTTGATATTGGATACGATTATTTTTATCAAATCCAAGAGTTTACACGTATTATACTAAAAAGAAAATGAATTTTACTGGTACTGAATCTCAGGTATTTGCAAATAATTGGATGCCATCTATCGGAATTCTTATAAATGCTGGACTTTATACATTTGATTTAAATTTTTGCAATGTAATAGTTAACACTTTTCGAAATACAATATATCTTATTAGTTTCGTCGAACGATGCACGATTAGAAATTAAGTAACAAGAAATCAAAAGATTAAGGCGTACCAACTAAAAATAATAAAATATAAAGACCTTTTTAGCGATAAACTTCTTTATAATAATTTTAGTTTCGTTGAATAAGTTGTTTTGCAAAAGCTTTTTAAAAGTTTTCAGATGTTTTAGCACGCCATTGGAGAGTGGTTGGTAAGTAATTCAGCGCCATAATTTGGTTTAGTTTATATTTAAAACAAAACACGCATTTTAAAAACAATAACTTCAACAATTCTCAAATCATGTTTTAGTACACGACTTAAATTAAACCTTTTTATGTTTTTTTTATAAATAAAAAATACTTTTTGACAACTAAGTAATTTAACCTTTTAAATTAAACATATCCTAATAACGACATCTTATTATAACAATTCAGTCAGCACTTGTTGCAGTAGAAAATTTATAGCGTATTCGATTCGCCGCCTCGTTGGCCTTCTCTGAATACATTCCTGAAGGGATAGGTGGCCTTATATAAAGTCATGCTATATTTCAGAAGGAATATTCTCTAAATAAATAAATAAATATTTCGGACATCTAAACACACAACGCCATCTAGTCCCAAGATAAGCAGAGCTTGTGTTATGGGGTACTAGACAACTGATACAAATACATATATACTTTTTTTTTTGTAAATACATTATGTATGTATGTGTAAATACATTATAGATAGAACACACCCAAACTCCGAAACAAATATTTGTAGATCATACAAGCATTTGGTCCGACCCGGGAATCGAACCCGAGACCTCATGATCAGCAGTCGCACACGCCAACCGCGAGACCAACGAGGCAGTGAATAGTCAAATAAAAATTCGTTCAGAACTTAGTTGTGATCTAATCCCGATCTCATAATAAAAATCGGCCCAGTGCGAGTCGGACTCGCGAACTAAGGGTCCGTACTATTATTTATAAAAAAAAAAAACAAGTTTGTTGTATGAGTGCCTTCTTGATATAGAGTGATGAGATTATTTAAAGTAGAGTAAACTTATTATCAGTAGTTATAATAAGTAGGACTTACTCATTAGTAAAATATGGAGAACGTTATATGCACTACACATACTGACAATCTAACATTAATCTATCAGATAGTTATGAAAAGAGCGATAAACATAAACTCTCAGATAGTTATGTATCTGAAGCAATGTTTCTAAATAAAAAGCTCGTTAATGTACATTTTTATAAATTCGAGTTCTAACACGTCTTATCACGTGCAAGAAAATAAACAGAATCTATACAATTTACTACATATTATCGTTTATAGTACTTAATATATGAGACGTTCTCTATCATATAACATTGCAGCCCCTCAAAGCTTTTATACTTTTTAAAAATATATACAAACTGCGATAACATTTTACAGTGTAAGCTTTCAATAACGCGACATCTATACACAAAAAGCAATAACAGTACCACTTATTATCATTTTGAATATGTACTATTTCATTATTTACAATACACCACTGACATTGTTGTCATCGGCCACATACTCAAAAACCACAAATTAATTATTCATGTTCTGTATATATACATTAAAGGATTGTTTTTATGTGTGTAACAAAATAAGTTTTAACCTGTGTCAACTATCGTACAAACAGTGGACCACTTTACAGTCATAAATATTTTAGTTCTTAACCGCAACTAGGGAAAACTAAATTAATTAAAATATAAAGTACTAGCTTTACACGCAGCTTCGCTCACGAAGACTTTCATCCCCTGATTTACCCCCTCAAAGGCGATATTTTGGAGAATACTAAAATACGTATTTCATTACTTTAACCCCACAACATTTTTACAAAATTTTAAGCGAATTCATCAAAGGAATAAAAAGTTTCATACAAACTTTCATCTCCTGATTTACCCCCATAGGAGTGGAATTTCAAAAATTCCTTTCTTTGTGCTCATTTACGTTATATAAAGACTCTACGTTCAGCGGTTTGGGCTGTGTGTTGATCTCTGGGTATGTCAGTCAGTCAGTCACCTTCCTCTTTTAGATATAGCTATCTCATAGTTCGCCTAACATTTATTATTTCCCAAGATTTATTCGGGGTCGGCTGTAGTAGCCGGTTTTACCTGAATATCAATTTATCCACAGAGCGGCTGGCATCGGACCATCGCAACCCTGAGAGCGAACTGAATTTGAATGTGACTTCCCCATAACGATTGCCATAGATGATCATGACGACTGACGGTTAATCAATTAAATTATTACTTTCTAGTTGCGATATTGGATTGTTTACACAGCAAAGTGCGGCGAGGGACAAACCTAGTTGTTTATCTATATTACATAATATGTTTTACAGAATGCAGTAATTTTATATATCAATCTCATATTAAATAAATATTGATAAAGTATGCTACCCATGATTCATTTATTTTTCAATTTCATGAGAGTTTATTCAATATTTTTTTACCTATTTTTTGTACTTACTACCCACACTTTATTAAAATTATTACAAAGGTATTTTTTTAAGTATTTGACAAAATAAAATGTTTACATTAAAAACAATCCCCTACTACACAAGTATTGTTAATTCTACCAAAATATTTAGAAAACAGAATAAAAGGAAAATTGCATTTATATTTTGTGTTATAAACTGGCGGTAAATGCATCAACTAATAAATCAAATATTATCATACTGAGGTTAGTAACAATATTGTTAATTTAGCGTTATTTATGGCTTTTGAGTATATGGCAGTAAACATTTCAAATTCTTATTTTATCGTAATATGCACGTAATACGTATGCTGGTAACGGTGTTTTCGGTATTTTGATATAGTCAGTATCCAGCTGCGTTGCCTATTAATATAACCCAGCTTACATACTTATTGGCTCAGCCACGTAAGTCGTTATTCTTGAGGTGCAGATATGTTATACTCTGTATCAAAGAAATTTAATAAAAAATAAACATCGTTTCATGTCTTTCAATACCAAAAGTCTAAAGGCCTTTGAATTATATGTATAAAAAACTGTGGTAGATAGTTGTAAAAGTATAGAAGTCAACTGGTTATCAATTGTTATATTATGAAAATAATTATCACTCTATGGAGAAATTTGAAAGTTTTGTTTAAATGTTATTAAATCGTTTTGAACAGAGCACAAATAATTAGTACAGTGTTATATTTACATTAAGGTATATCACTATGGGCTTAGTCAGGTCTGTATATGGGTATCTTGGGGATAAACTCTATAAGAAGTACATATTCCATCATCGACGAGGAGTCGCAATGTTGCTTTGTAAGTCGCCAACGCAGTCCTAACTTGTTGTACAGACGGCTGTTCTCCCATTCCAGTAGTTTGTTCAAAGAATGTTGTGTCTGAAAACAAATTGTATTTTGTCAGATATTGGTGAGAAGCAGATTTCGACCACCTTGGTCAGTCCCAGCCAACTACGCACAAATTATTATAGTGCACAAGTGTGTGCACTAACACAGATGCACTCTCTGTACTAAGTTATACTCTTAACTATTAAACGGATTTGTCATTCTCGCAACGCAAAAACTAATGAACGGATTTGGATGAAAATTTACAGTAATATAGTTTATAATTATTATTTTACTTTTATTTCATTACGCATGTATGTCGGTTATCGCGGCAAATAGTAGCCCATGTGTTATTCTGATGTATAAGCTATATTACTGTAAATTTTCATCCAAATCCGTTCATTAGTTTTTGCGTTGCGAGAATGACAAATCCGTTTAATAGTTAAGAGTATAACTTAGGACAGAGAGTGCATCTGTGTGAGTGAGTAACAAACATCCATCCATCCATACTTACAAACTTTCGCGTTTATAATAAAGGGTGTCTCAGCACCGATTTTAAACTTTAAACATGAATATCTCGGTAACCAGCAGAGCTAGCAGGAGGGGAGCAGTAGCGTTCGGCAGATGATTAGTGCGGATTTTTTTGTCGCCATATTGCAGTGGTCTGGTAACACCACACGTACGCAGTCTTCGTTGAGTGAAGCACAGCGCAAGTTTTGTAATAACTTTCAAATCCGCCGTTAAAGTGATGCCCCGAGTATTCAGGTAATTAAGTCGTGGAAAGAATGGATTTCTATTGAATCATCATTCAATTGTCATTCGAAAAAGACCTGTGCGATCGATTGAAAACATCAACCGCGACGCCACTGTGGTCGCTAAGCATCCACGACAATCGGTTAAAAAACACGCTGCATCTTTGAAACTCCATCGTTCAAGTATTCAACGAATTTTGGCTTTGGACTCAAAATTACATCCACATAAAATCTAAATAGTTCAAAACAATTAAACCAGAAGACTACAAAAAGCAAAAAAATTACTGTCAGAAAATCCTTCTAATATTATAAATGCGAATCCTACTAATATTATAAATGCGAAAGTTTGTAAGGATGAAAAAATCTTTCAGTATTAGATAGCCCATTTATCGAGAAGGCTATAGGCTATATAACATCACGCTAAGACCAATAGGAGAGGAGCACCAATGAAACATGTTTCAAAAACGGGGGAAAATTATCGCGACGGGCAATAGGAGACGCAAACGAGGTTGCGTGGGTCTGCTAGTCTTTCATAATATTGAACCGATCGGTCTATAAATCGTTCATTAATGAGACTAATTAGTGTTTTGTTTAAGATAGAGCGTCGATAAGTAAAACACACTGAGATGTTTACTTATTTTCCCTTATGTCGTAGTTTAAATTGACCAACCAAGTATTAAAATGGAAAAAAATGCCATAATTAAGAAATCAATAAATAACTAATTATTATAAACTAGTTGAAGCTCGCAGTATTACCCGCGTTTATTGTTGTAACGCTGCGGGACAAAAAAAGGTACTAAAAAAGTAGCCTAAGTTACTCCTTAAATCATCAACTAAAGCCCGTGAAAGTCTAGTCAAAATCGGTCCAGCCGTTCCACAGATTACCCGGAGCAGACAGACAGGCAGACAAAAATTGTAAAAAAATATTATTTTGGCACATGTAACATACATATGCATTTATTAAAAAGCGGTCATTTTAATATTACAAACAGACACTCAAATTTTATTTATTTGTATAGATTAGCTGTGCCCGCTACTTCGTGCACGTGACATTTGAATTTTCAAGTTATTTTTATCAAACATTTCAAAACCAAAATCAGCAAAATCAGCCCAGTAGTACTCGAGTTTTAGCGAGACAAACGAACAGCAATTGATCTTTATATATAAGTAGATTATTATTAATTGGTATCTTTAATCCTATTTCGTCATCATTGGATTTTCTTCACGAAAAAAATATTATTTACGAAAATTGTTAGTGAAATAAAATTATTCAATTTTAGAACACGATAAATAAGTTATAGACAAAATACTTTGTTTTATTTAACTGATTATTAGCAATTATAATAGGTATATGTAAACTAATAAGAAACAGGTAGTTATCAATAGCGGATGTTATATCAAATGGAATAATACTAAGGCATTGCATGTTATTTTCCTGTTGTACTTGTACATACCTACTATGCATGTGGGTAAATAATATTTTAATTTGTATAAATCTAATTCGAATATCTAAATAAATGTATTTTTGGTTAAAATGGTTCAAAAAGGATTTGAGGGTTGTTTTTCGAATCTAAAATAATCTTTGTACATTGTTATATTATATCCTACTAACTGACCCGCTCAACTTCGTTTGCGTCTCTCCATAAGAAATAAATTTGTCCATTTCCCCAACATTTTCGATTGATACCCGGCTCCTATTAGTGGTATAGTGATGTTACATAACCTAAATCTTTCCTCGCTAAATGGGCTATCCAACATATAAAAGAATTAGCGAAATCGGTTCAGCCGTTCACACGTGCTGTCGTAACCAAGACAAGAATAATAAATTCATTTTTATATACATAGATATACTTGTATAAGTAATTAATCACCCAAGTAACGATTTTAGGCAAACAAGAGAGTATCATTTTGTGATCAAATAAATGATTATAACAAATGTAGTATTAGGTAGTTTATTAGACATTGTAAGATTTTTTTTACAGATGGTACCTGTATTTACTACCTGAAATTCGTACAAGAGTTGAATTTATTTTGGGCCTGAGCAAACATGAATAGAATTCAAGAGTAGTGGCTATCATACTCATTACGAATGCAGACAATGCAACATGATGAATCACTAGGCGGCTTATTGAGATGCCTGTGCTTCACGGTGCGTCCAGTCTCGCTTTCATCAATGAAACACGAATGCTGTCATTTTAGGTTATTCTTCTGTGTGGGTACCGCACCGCCCCGGTCGCCCAGCCATTTCGTGCTAATAACCTTTTTCACATATACGGAATTTCTTAAACGTGTCTTATAGACAAAAAATCTCTCCAGCACGCATTCGTAATTTTCGTTGCGGATTTGACTTATCTATACTAATATATAAAGCTGAAGAGTTTGTTTGTTTGTTTGAACGCGCTAATCTCAGGAACCGCTCGTCGGACTTGAAAAATTCTTTCAGTGTTAGATAGCCCATTTATCGAGGAAGGCTATAGGCTATATATCATCACGCTAAGACCTACAGGAGCTGAGCAACAATGAAAAATGTTTCAAAAACGGGGGAAAATTATCAAACTACGGGCAATAGGAGACGCAAACGAGGTTGCGTGGGTTTGCTAGTAGAGTAATAAAATTGTTAAACCTACCTGTACTATTTACCTAATTTTAAGTAAATTATATTTCTTATTTTGAAACCTTTTGTACCTACTTGTCATTGATATCGAATTGATTTGGATTAGAATAAGTATTTCTCACACACACACTAAGCTCTTATATGACGTCTGACATAATAAAAATTGCTGTACACATACATACCCTTTTACTTAGGCATATTACTGGCCACAGAGAACAGCCTAAAGTGCAGCAGCAGCATACGCAGCCGCAGAAGAGCCATTTGACATTGACGGGTAATGTCTTTTTTAAAACACTGTTGATCCGCGCCACCGTCGCTTGATACTCTTCTGGAGCAACGCGTGATTGCAAACCGGAGGGGAACTCGCAGTTGAATCGGTTGCTTAGACCGAAACTGGAATGTAAACATTTACTGTTTTTATTATACTGGGTGTGGTTAATTTTTAATTGGAAACATACCTTTTCTTATCGTTATGTAAGGAGCTCAGCCACAATTATGAATATGTCGCTCAAAAAAAACATACATTACTCCAGCAACTTGCATACAATTTATCAGAATAGAATAGTTGATACATCCTATTTGATTTCTGTTTTCACCTTTATGTTTAGCCTAACGTTCTATCGAGGCTGTTTATCAAACTAAGGGAGCAAACAACATAGAACAATGTTGTCGTGTGTATCCATATAACCAATATATATAATAACTTATCAAGTGAAAATGACAATTGTAGTTAAAATAAATCATTCATCTTATTTCAAAATAACAACAAAAGGCAGGCATAGTTTTAAAAGGTATAATCCTGGAAAGGGTAACGGTACACGATTCAGGTGGGCAGAAGTATTCATCTGTCACCCCTCGTTTGCTGTAAGTCCACCATATGTGAACCTATAGATGAATCTAAGCACCGCGGGATTCATCCATACAAATGGAAGAGGAGATTAGATAGTGAGGAGATAAAATACATTATAGATTGGGTGCACGAGTAGTTGATAAAAATACTAAGGTCTGTGAGGCTCCAATACAGAGACGCATCACGGCGTAGTCATAAGGAACTTTGACTTAAGAGATCACTCAAGAACTGATGATAATAGGTCAGTTTACTGTCTCGGTGGCGCAGTGGCACTATGTGCTATGTGTCACTGCTTGTGCTTGAGGACTTCATTTTTTTTTATATGTATGGGCCTGCCAAAAATTACTCTACTCTGCATGATGGAAAGCATAAGCAGAATCCAAGAGTGGTGGTCACCATACTCATTGCGAATGCAACAATGCAGCATGGTGACCCACCAACGAAACTCAAAAGTAGTACCGGCCCGGTCGAGCCGGCCCGTTCGTGCTGAAATCAGAGTGGCTCTACTACCTACAGGAGGTCTCCACTTCGATTGCGGAGTCGGGCCAAATTTTTGTATGATCTGCAAAAACTGATGCGTAGGTTGGGTGCTTTCTATGTATCTATTTGCAATAGAAAAGTATATATAACTAATATATACTTTGCCCATCCCGTCTAGTACCCATAGAATAAGCTCTGCTTAGTTTGGGACTAGAATCAGATAGCGTTGTGTGTAAAAAGAGTATTTTGCACTGTGGTAGAACAAATTACATTCAGATTTCAGTCAGAAGCCAAAACGAAAGAGATATTCAACTGTACAGTTTTGTACAGACAGTCGAAAATAAACAAGTCAAAGTCCATAGCTACACACTCGAGTATCATGAAATAATTGACAACATCACTACCTATATATATATGTACTAGCAGTTGCCCGCGGCTCCGCCCGCCTGTATGTCGGTTATCGCGGCAAATAGTTTATTCTGATGTAAAAGCTATAAGTTTCATCCAAATCCGTCCAGTAGTTTTTGGGTGAAGAAGTAACAAACATATTATCCACAAACTTTCGCCTTTATATATTAGTGTGATAGTGTGATTATAAAACAAAGTCCTCCGTCGCGTCCGTCTGTTTGTCTGTTCGTGCTAAATTCAAAAGCTGCTGCACGATTTTGATGCGGTTTTAACCAATAGATAGAGTGATTCTTGAGAAAGTTTTTCGTATATAATTTGTTAATTTTTTAAGTATATTGACGAAAATATAACGGCATTTGTTGATGACGTCAGAAAAATTAAGCCACCCATCTTCTCTGGGTAACATAGGCTATTATATTTTATTATATAAAGAAACCGTGTCAAGCCGGGGCGGGTTGCTAGTATGACTTATGTAGCAGAGGACAACTCAATTAATAAGTCCATTATGGACCTACCTACGGTTGACGGAATCAGATGGAGTCACGATCCTCAGCAGTGAGGGAGCGACTGAAGAGAGAGAGAGAGAGAGAGAGAGAGAGATGGACCTACCTAGCTTAAGGAGTTTTCCTCTTCTATCTTCTATATAAAGCATATTAATTTATGTAAAGCATTTGTTTATGGAAAATCAGGATTGAGAAACAGTAACTTATTCATTGGAACCAATTAAATACCCATGTCAACTGCTTTGACACTAGTGAAATGGTGTCAACAAGAGTGATATTCTGTTACAGAAGACTATCAGATATAGTTTTTTTTATATAGAACACCACACTAGAAACATTTCAGTGTCGGGGCACTTTACAAACATACATAAAACGGACACAGTGAACTTCTAGACTCAGAACAACAATTTTGTCTTGTCCTTGTCATACTTGAACCCACAACATTCAGCTAGTAGAAAATGACGAGGTGACAACTTAATTCACTATTCCATCCGTTCAGTCACTCGGAGAGAATGAGATAAAGTCAAGGAATATGGACCTTTATAGATCCACTTCTCTAATTTGTAAGTTGACAAATGAAACATACTTATTGTAACCAGAACCAAAATCAAGTCAAATAGGTAAAACATTAATTTGATTTATTACATAGGTCAACATTAAATACACTGTTTTCTGTCCTCTCTACAAGGTTAAATTATATTTACCTATTTAATATTAATTAAAACAATAACAATCTACTTGAAAATTAATTTTAGTTGTAAAATAATTTATTGTTAGTAGTCGTCAACCAGTGACCGAAATTCGACCAAGAGTAATTCTTTTTGCCCCTTACATTTTGAAAAGCAGAAATTTGTAAGGTTATGAATATATTCTAAATTATATGCCTAGTAGAATACCTTAGTAGTAGTAGCCTATGTCTAGTAGTAAAACTGTAAAGACTGTTGACATTAGCACAAGCCAGAGGACTTCAGTAAATGTCAACCTGTCATAATACAGACTCTGTACACTGTTAAAGTTGTCATTGACTATCATAGGACTAGCTAGACATTAATACTATGCGTGCTATGCGTGCCTCTACAGCTTCCATAGCAGTGATACCGAAGTAGAACGACTCAAAGAGCACATCCAGATGGCTACAGACCTCGTGCAGCAGCAGATCCCTTCCCCAGAGATCATCGTTCTTGGCGATTTTAATGCTCACCACGCCAGGTGGCTCAGATCCAGTAAAACGGTTCATGCGAGGAGATCTGTTCACGACTTTGCCTTGGCATATGTCCTAACTCAATTGGTTACCACGCCCACGCGAGTCCCAAATGTAGAGGGCCAGAATTCCTCGTTGTCGGACCTTCTGCTAACTTCTCATCCGGACGGATACCACGTATCCGTAAACGCCCCACTTGGCTCCTCAGACCTTTGCCTTGTCCGAGGTACAGTGCCTCTCATATGCTCGCCGCGATCGCGAGTTGCACGCGGCCGTCGTGTGTGGCACTACAAGTGAGCTGATTGGGATGGGATGCGGTCCTTTTTTGCGTCCTATCCTTGGAGATGGTTGTGCTTCTCGCCGGATAATCGCTGCTAATTCTATTGCTGATGTTGTGCGACAGGGTATGGGGTTCTTCATTCCGTCCTTTGTGGTCCCCATTGGTGGAAAGCGTCGGCCCTGGTTTTGTACATCTTCCAAAAACGCTTCTCGCAGGAAGCAGAAGGCTTAGCAAGCCTGGGCTGACGCGGTGGCGGTACGGGATCAAAACACCAGCGCGCTAAAAAGGGACTACAACTTTGCCTCCAGGTCCTTCAAAAGAGACATTGCAAGGGTGAAGTCGGAGCACATTGTTAGGATTGGCGAGAGGCTGGAGCGTCTCCCTTCGGGAACTCGAGCATTCTGGTCTCTTGCCAAGCTATCGAAGGGAATTACTGTAAGCCATCCCTTCCACCTCTGCACTTGGTAAATAATCCGTTGGCCTATGACGCAAAGCAGAAAGCCGATCTTCTGGCAAAACACTTTGCGTCCAACTCCACCTTGGATGACAGGGAACAGGAGCCGCTTACGATACCGCGGTGCGAGAGCAGTATGCTGGATATCCAGTTTCACCAACGCTCAGTGCGTTTCGCACTTTTATCCCTGGATATCCATAGGTCGAGTGGCCCTGATGGAATCCCCCCTATAGTGTTGAAGATGTGGAGTTGGCACCGATCTTAACGCGTCTTTTTCGGCTCTCCTACTTGTCTGGCGTAGTCCCGATATCATGGAAGGCAGCATTGGTCCACTCGATCCCAAAAAAAGGCGATCGCTCTTATAATCCAACTACAGGCCGATAGCCATAACTTTCCTCTTCTCGAAAATAATGGAGTCCATTATCAACTGTCAACTCCTACGGTATCTAGGAGATCATCATCTGCTTAGCGATCAGCAGTACGGCTTGCGTAAGGGTCGATCGGCTGGTGATCTTCTAGTATACCTGACACATCGCTGGGCACAGGCGATTGAGACTAAAGGAGAAGCCTTGGCAATTAGTTTGGACATTGCGAGGGCCTTCGATCGGGTCTGGCATAAAGCGCTTCTTTCGAAGCACCCTTCCTATGAGCTTCCCGAGAAATTATGGGATATTCAATATTTCTCGGGAAAAAGTCATTGAGAGTCGAAACAAACTTGTGTCTAAAGTTGAGACCTCTTTGGCAAAGTTCTCAGATTGGGGTAGACTTTGCGCGTTCACCGCTAAGCGAAGCCCAGTTTCGTGGTCATTTGGAGGGTAAGGTCAAATTGGTCTCGAAGAAGCTTGGTGTGCTCAATAGATCGAGACAATATTTCACCCCGGCCCACCGCCTCTTGCTTTATAAGGCACAGGTTCGGCCTCACATGGAATACTGTCCCCATCTTTGGGCGGGGCACCGCAATACCCTCTGGACCGCATTAAACAGAGAGCGATTCGAATCGTCGACTGCCAAGAACTTTAATTCGGCTAGACTTTTTGGCGCTGCGTAAAGATGTTGCTTCGCTGTGCATTTTCTACCGCATTTACCATGGGGAGTGCTCCGAGGAATTGTTCGGACTGATTCCTGCCGCCTCTTTCCGTCACCGTCCTATGAGACAGAAATTTCATCTCCATCATCTAGATGGCTGGCAGTCCACAACTATGCACTTTTCCAGGACCTTGTGACGCCTCTGGTGTTGCATGGACACTCTCATGGGCGGCAGTAACCGTATGGACGAGTATGGACGCCTAAAGTAATTTTATAGCAAAACACACGATGCATATGTCTGCCTTAAATATAGCCAAGATGTTAGTTCCTATAAACTTTAAATGAGTCTGGAACGGTCTTAGGTTGCTCAGATTTTGTCTGGCTGATTGGAAATTATTTTATAATATTATACTTAATAATATTATATAAAACTCAGGCTACCTAAAATGACGTAAGTTAGCATAATTCTTTTCCACCTTTGATACCTGCTAACTGTAAAATGGCCCCGCCTTCAGTTTAGCGAGTATCCATTCCTTTCTGAGTATATGTTGGACTACCATTCTAAAAATTTCTTAAAATGACGTAAGTCTGGGCTGACTGGGATTGCAGTCTATAAGAAATTGTGTGGTCTACAGAGTTTTGATATGATTTTAATTTTATCATAACATTAAAACACATTAAAAATAGGTGTTGATTAATTAATATATCATCACTATCAAAAGCCCTTGGTAGACCACTGGCTGGACATTGACTCTTTAGACAGAAGAAAAAAAATCATAAATAAATTTAAATAAGTGTGTGCAGAACTCAAACCTAAAGCCATAAACTCAATATTGACTGAGCACTTACAAATGTAACGGTTGTATTTATCTACTATGCATATAATAATATCTACATTTTATTTGATGACTTTCTGAGTCATCAGCACCTGTTACAAGAATAACATAATATGTTTTTGTTTTATAGTCTCTGTATTTGCATTGTACATTCGAAATAAGAATTTTAACACAAACCTTTGCAGTTAGTTAAATATAGGTTAAATAAAGTTTAAAAGTTATGAGCTTATTTACTAAGTATATCGTAAATCACTAATATTAAAAGGTAGAGTGAAAAATTTTTTTTTACTGTAAACAGAATTGCTTTAATAAGCAGGTCATGGTACTATTTTTATTAATTTAATTACAAAAAATGCAACAAATTGGGGATTGCATAACTGAAGTCTATTTTTCTGAGTTCAATTTACTATTAAGTTAATAAAACTAACTGATTTAAATGCTCAAATATCATAGTTGACATTTAATACAAAGTTTTCCCAATGGTTTTGTTATTATTTATGTATTGGAAATTGGAACTTTAAAGTTCCAATTCTGTTCATGACTCAGTAGAAAGTTTTATTAATGTTGATTAATTCGACTCTCTGCAAGCAATTACAAGATCAAAATTGGCGCCTGGTCAACATTATGCTTAAAGAAATAGTCTCTCAATGCCACAGGTCCAATGACAAAGAATCGTGAATAAGTTTTCATTAAGAGATGCAAACACTTAACGTTTAGTAAGCCCAGTCCATACGTGTTGTGAAGCTAACAACTAATGTTTATTAAACAGGGTATACAAAGGGAGACTTACACTGTCATGTTACCAGCCCCTCGAACAACTATCGGATCAGGTACTAAAGTCACATGTGTTTCTTCTATATTCTCTTCAATTTCCGTCTCATCAGGATATATCGCATCAAAGTCTGCCATTGTACTTATCACTAGTTAAAAAATCAATTCCGTATATTATAAATACATAACAAAGCACAGTGTTTGTCGTATTTTAGACATTCACGAAAAAAGAAATACAGAAAGTCAAAAGTGACGTTTCACTTCATAAACAGAAATAAGCAGTGTTGCTACACCAAATAATCAAGAATTAATTAATTAAATGTATTCTTAGAGTACATATATCAGGAGGTGCAGCCGAACGTGCGGAAAACGTGATCGGAGTGGAGAGAGTGAGATACTGAGTTTGGATAGTGTCTGTCTCTCTCCCGTAAGCTTCTAATTGGTGGACGCACATACCAATTTACCTGACTGATTTGGAGGGAAATACACCAACCAATCAAGAGCTTGCGTGAGAGAGATAGACACTACCCAAACTTAGTCTCTCTCTCTCTGCTCCGATGACGCTTTCCACCCGTTTAGCTGCCCATTCAAAGATATATGCTATAAGAATGTATTTCTAGACGCACGACAAAGTATTTTTTTTTTCTTTTAACTTCTAAATAAAGTAAAAAATTTATTGATTTTTACTAGAAATACAGTGTAAAACTAACACATGTATAATGTTAACGTGTACAATAAACTACAAATTATTGTGAAACATGTATAGAAGGTTGGCTGACATTTTCGTTTCATTTTAGTGTTGGAATTTTTTACTAGATGGTGCTGTAAGGATAATGTTTCTAAACTTAAATGTTTATTTATAAATATCATATTGTACAGGTACTATTTGTAATGGTCAACATTCATAAGATATTCTTAATATCAAAAAATCTAAATGTCATAAAATGCGTGCGGAACATACTAAATAACCAGGCTTGCTAGAGCCATTGCCCTAGTGGGTGCTGTGGTATCTTTCTCTAAAGTTGTAATGCTCCAAGAAGAGGCCGCAGAACGGGATCGGAAGAGGGCTAGTCTCAAGCGTGGAGGACGTCGGCGGCGATATCAAGCTACCAGAGAGTGGGCACCTCTGGTGGCAGGCTAATTGCTGCGGTCGGCGGTAAGAGGCAGCCTGGTCGCAAAAATGTGATCGGACCACATAATATAATGATTAGGTAGGAGGAAACTTCTGTAGCTGTGGCTTCCCTCGGGATAGAGCCTGGTTACCCGTAACGTGGATTTTGGGGTATCTGAAATAACATGGCCAGGTCCTCCTCAAAGCATGACACATATGACCGGCGGTCAGGGTGGTTTTTATCGAAAACATCACGTGGGCGTCTGGGTGGGAGTAGTCCCCAAAAAAAAACTCCTGGAATTTTCCATTCCATCAAACGAAAAAAAGGCAGAGTAAAAACGTCCCTTGATAGAATATCTAAACTTGCCACTCTGAAGAGATTCATAATTTCATCTTCACAATTCACTCAAAATCGGAAAGGTTATCTACCCGTTAGGAGAACTTTTTTAAAAAAAATCCTGGAAGTTATTGATTTTCAAGGATTAGGTACTTTTTAAATAAAAGGAACAAAGTCATATTACAAACAAATTAAATTGTGAACGTAGGTAGTAGGTAGGTACTTCTTCTTTGAGGCGGTTTACCAATTAAAGTTCCTTTCTTGTAAATAAGTTAGTACGTAGACCATTTAAACATTTATATTTTAGAATTTCCGATAACTAGGCACCTACTTACCTGATGATAAAATGAAAATGTGTGAAAGTGTCCATTATAAATTTAATTTCTTATTTAATAAAAAAAAATACGGGAAAAAATAGCACTAAACAATTGAAGGTGTGAATATCAAATTGGCGTTTTGTCGCACTAGCCACTTAGATCTCAAATAATCCATTCCAAATTCAAAGTTATAAATCCATTTACCTAGTTGGTATATTTGAGCTTCGAAAGCAGCCATTTGTGGTTTTAATGTTTTTTTTTCATGTTTCCACTTTGGTTTTTTCTTTGGCGTCGCTCATCTCACACAATGTAAAACTTGAAATATCGTTTTTTTACGAGTACGAGTTCTACCGTGGCACCAGTGCTGCAGAAACAGCTCGAACGATTAACCACGTCTATGGCACTGATCTTGCAAAAGAAAACACGGTACGTTTTTGGTTCCAACTTTTTCGTTCTGGAAATTTCGACCTTCGTAACAAGCCCCGTAGACGGCCGGAGTTCAAAGTGGATAATGAAGAATTAAAGGCAATTGTGGATTGTGGAAGCGGATTCTTCGCAAACCACTTTACACTTGGCTGCAGGCTTCGCTGTGAGTGATAAAACTGTTTTAATCCACTTGAATCGAATAGGGAAAATAAAAAAGCTTGAAGGCTTGAAGCTCTACCTCATAAATTGAGTGAAGCGAACCAGCAAAGCGCGTCGACGTAACGCAACAGGCATTATATTGCTCAGTCGACACAATAATGAAGGGATTTTAAATGTGGTCAGTACCTGTGATGAAAAGTAAATCCTGTACGATAATTGGAAGCGCTCGTCGCAATCGCTAAACCCTGGAAGAACCAGCCA
The DNA here is from genome assembly GCA_905220595.1 of Spilosoma lubricipeda. Classification (NCBI taxonomy): domain Eukaryota; kingdom Metazoa; phylum Arthropoda; class Insecta; order Lepidoptera; family Erebidae; genus Spilosoma; species Spilosoma lubricipeda. The sequence continues at coordinate 8,395,956 of HG992295.1, forward strand.
AATCCTGTCCCAAGCGAAAATTGACTCAAAAAAAGTTACTTATAAGTGTTTGGTGGACTAGTGCTAGTGTCTTACACTACAGCTTTCTAATATCTGGCCAAAGAATTACGGCAGATATCTATAGTCCGCAACTGCAAACCATAGTGGAAGAACTAGCTGCTAAACAACCATCCTGAAGCAGCAGTGACCTAGAGTTCAGCCCACCTATAGAGTGTTTATTGATTCTCGCCCCTTGGTTTTTGTAGTAAAGGGATGAACACACAATGAACAACCTATGAGATAGCAAAAGTGCATGGATAACAATACATACATCGATTAATTAAAAAAAATATTTTACAAGAAAAATAACTTTAAATTTATTCTATACGAAACGCCAATTTCTTATGTAAGCATTTAATAAAAGATACCTAACTCGATCAAATCAGAGCCTAAAACATTAATTAAAATTATAATTATTATTCTATTTTCGATATAATTTTAGTGATTTATATATGACATACGTACATGCTGCAATAACTCATTCCTAGATATAGATCGATTGTACGTATAAGGCTCGACTATTATGAATTATCTCAACGCTAGTGTGACCACTATCACATATGCACTTTGATAACGTGCAGCTGTGACCCAAAAACTGAACATCTAGTTAAACCGCGTCCTTGCATTTTATACAATTGACTTACGAAAATATCAACCACTTTAAGGAGAAGGCATCTGAGGAACGTCGTTAATCGAAGACAAATTGTTGATGAATATGGCATGAAAAATACTTTTCGCTCCAATTTTAGTAATCACTTACAGATACTTTATGTAATAAGATATTTAAAGTATTATCATTATATTCAATTGTGACTTTTGTACCTACATAAACATTTAGATAAAAGAAACAAGTACAATTTTAACAAAAATAAAACCGACTTCAAGGTTCGACTCGATATCTCTTGGATGCTATCATCAGATATTAATGTCCTTATCATGGTACCACCGTCGGGACATCTCCTTTTCATTGAAAAAATAATCATCAAAATCGGTTCATATACGACGAAGTTATTCTTGAATTCACATAAAAAAAAAAACTATTCGGTCGAATTGTGAAACCTCCTTTCGGTTCGAAAAGTTTCAAGTCGGTTAAAAATGGGTGGTCTGTATAAAGAATCAACCTTTTTTGCATGTCCTTTTCTTCAAGAACTTGTCTACGATCATTTGTACGTAATCATGGAGAGCATCCTTGCTTTAAAAGACGACGCCTAGGTTAACTTTTTTTTTTAGAATTATAGGTGCAAAGACAAATCAATATAGACGGTTTACATAAATTGGGGTATTAAATTAAAGCTAAGCTAGAGTGTTATTGAAACCTAGTAATTTTTATAATGGATGTAATAGAAGTAAGTGAAGCAAAAGTATATTAAGATCATTTTTAGAAACAATTTAAAAACGTACAATGTTTTAGACCTGTAAAAATTGATTGGAAAAATTGAATTTCTTAAAATGTTAGGTCATCTAGTACAATTTATTAGTTCTAATTAGAACTGTATTATTAAAGTGGGTAACCGGTATTGTAAAGGGTACAGGGCCAGCGGCGACAATTCTAAGGTTTTTCTAGACGGGTGTATGAAAGCAGTGCCTATCATGTGTATGTGTATAAAAGCGTCGCATGCGCACCCTTCAATGTTCACTGCGAGTCAGAGCCACAAAAGGTACTCACGCAACATGAAGGTACGGTAACAATTTTCTATAATACTAATATTAATCAAAAGATATTTAAGTTAACAGAAACTAAGTTTCAAAAAAAAAAAAATTATACATTTTACAAGAAGTTATAGTTATGTATATATATATAGGTATCCTATTAGATTTTTAATAGGTTGATAAAAGTGCATTTCGATCGAAAGGTACTTTTGTTCTACGTACGAACTCGAAACACAAAACTCGATGTTTACAATATCTATGTCCCCAGAACAGCGTAACAGGTGTGAAGTTGATCTTAATATACTAATATTACGATTAAAATTTAAAAAGAAAAAACTGAAAAACTTATAATACCTACTTATCTAACGTATTTACAAAAAAACATATTCACTAGTAATTTTTTTTTTTAAATCTCCCTCGTTATGAATATGCATCGTGTATCGCATGGGACTTTACAAATATACATTGTAAAGTCTTTACAAAGAACACCCAGGTTCAGGACAACAATTTGTGAATCACACAAAGTGTAGTTCCGTGTGGAATTTGAACCCACGACACTTTGGTGCAGCAGAAAGCGGAAGAACGAACGCTTAAACCACTTGGCCAATTGTGCAACATAATTGTAATTTAAACATCTATACAAATAAATAAAATTGGAGTGTCTATTTGTAATATTAAAATAACCGCTTTTTAATAAATGCATATGTATGTATACACGGTACATGTACCAATTTTTTATTAATTTTGTCTGTCTGTCTGTCCGTTTGTTCAGGGTAATCTCTGGAACGGCTGGACGGATTTTGACGGGACTTTCACTGGCAGATGATGATCTAAGGAGTAACGTAGGCTACTTTTTTTAGACTAGGATTAGAGAATAGTCTAGACAATAACCGCGGGTAAAACCACGCGGTTCAGCTAGTTAAATAATATATGTCTGTTGTATAGTTGTAAGAGATACTGCTATGTCAGAGATCGGGGGTTTTATTTCATCCCAGGACAAATCTTTGATATCATACTTGTTCTATATCTAGATAACTAGACATATATATATATATATATATTATCTTTATATATATAATTCTTCTGTGAGTGTGTATGTCACTGAACTACTCTCAAACGACTGGACCGATTTTGATGAAATTTTTTGTGTGTGTTCAAGGGGATCTGGGAATGGTTTAGTTTCACAATTTTGTCCGCTGGACAATGTTTTTATAATTAATTTTTAATTTATTAGTAGTTATGGCAAAACGACGTTTGCCGGGACAACTAGTATTTATATATAAGCTTTTTATCACTATTTGGTTACTATAGCACATTTGTGTAATTTGGAATTAGTGAGATATGTGACGATTAACATAAGTCCCATTTCACCAGGTCATAATCGTAGCAGCTCTCCTGGCGGTGTGCAAAGGAGCCTTTGGTGGTGTTCTGCCTGTGGCTGCACCATACGCCTATGCACGTCCTGTAGCTTATTCAGCACCATATGCTGTCGCTCAACCAGCTTTCGCACACCATGTAGCAGCGCCGTTGGTCGGTGCTGTCGCCAAGGTGGCAGCACCTGTAGAGGAATACGATCCCAACCCGCAGTACTCCTTCGCTTATGACATTCAGGATGCTCTTACCGGTAAATATTATGAACTCTTATCATTGAATCTACATTTAAAATCTATACAAATAAGTAAAATTGGAGTGTATGTTTGTAATATTAAAATAACAGCTTTTTAATCAATGCATATGTATGTATACACGATACATATATAAAAAATGTAGCTAAAAAAATGTTTGTCTGTCTGTCTGTCTGTCTGTCTGTTTGTTCCGGGTAATCTCTGGAACGGCAGGACGGATTTGACCGGACTTTCACTTGCAGGTAGCTTATGATCCAGGGAGTAACTTAGGCTACTTTTTTTAGACTAACTTTGTCCCGCGACGTTACTCGCGGTACAACAATAACCGCGGTTAACACCGCGGGGTTCAGCTAGTACATCATAATAACACATAGGCTACTATTTGCTGCAATATACGACATACACGCGGGCGGAGCCGCGGGCAACAGCTAGTATGGCATAAGATTATTTCAGTACTCCATTTTGTACATACATGAAGTTTATAAGTTCAGTTAGAGTGAACTATTTTAAAGGTTTTATTAAAGAGGGGTATATACATGCCGAAGTGTTAGTTATTTCAAATCCTATGGTTGTCTTAAGATTCGTTCTTAATAAGGCGTTTGTGAATAATGTAAATACATTGCCAATTGTTATTGTTACCGATTTGAGTAAAAAATTATTGACTCTTTTCATACTTGCAGAAATGAAACGTATACTCGGTTTAATATCCTACTGGGTACTTAATTTCTTTGCCTTACAAAAGCTATCAATACCATAATTTGTATACAAGTTTGTTGTAGCAACTTCAAAAATATTGTTTTAAAGTTGCTAAGATTTTTTTAGATAGTTCTGCAGGTGTACAATATTACATATATATATTAGCATGAATAGAATAAAGCTCTAGTCATGCAACCAATAGTAAAAGGACGCGTTGGATGAAAACTTAAGAAAATCAAAGTCCTGTACAATAAATAGCGGTGCCTTTAAATAAAATAATAATTTTCTACAACTTTGCGTTTCTTAAAATGTATTTACCAGTTTTTGCAACATTTTTGCTCCGTTCCTATTATTCTTAGTCTTATGTTATGTAGCCTCTAGACCTTTTAAATAAATTGGCTCTCCAACACTGAAAGAGGTTTTCGATGCTAAAAAGTCTTTGCTGAAATTAGTGAGTTCAAGAAAACAAACTCTTTACCTTTAATACTAACAAACCAGTGCAGCTTTGTTTTTCAAAATAAATACAATATTCACGTCTTTCCTAAGTTTTTCAATGAGGCTCCACTCCTATTATCCTGTTAAACAATAAGAAACAACGGGCAATTTTCTTGTTAGTAACTTACACTTATTTGTGTACTTATTTACTTGGCTATTTTGATAATAGTTGGCAAAAAGTATCTTTTATCTCTTAAACTACAACCCACACAAGTCTGGAACTTCAGAGAGGAGAACGGTTACAAGAATTTTAGCCTTTTTGTTATTATTGTAATTTACCAATAAAATTTCAAAGTATCACTACAATATTTCTCTTGAAAAATGTATAATTTCTAGGAGAGACGGGAGTAAGAAAAGTACATCAAAAAACTGTTAATAAGAAAGGTTAATTTAATAAATATTTTGTTATTCATACATAATTTAAAAAAGATTGCATCAATACTTTGTATTATTTACGCTATTTTGGTGTCGAAAAATTTGTAAAGTAAAAAATTACGTTGTTATTGACCTGTTTAAACTCCAGTTGTGGGACTGCAGTTCAGTCCCATCATTATTATCATGAACCTCTCATTACACACCACTCTTGTCGAATTTGGACTTCGAGTTCTAATTTAGAATTTGTATGTGAATATTTTTCAGGTGACTCAAAGAACCAACAAGAATCCCGTAACGGCGATGTAGTCCAAGGCTCATACTCTCTAGTAGAACCTGACGGCTCTCGTCGTATCGTGGAGTACACTGCTGACCCCCACAACGGATTCAATGCCGTCGTGCACAAGGAGGCTGCAGGAGCAGTAGTAAAAGCAGTAGCTGCTCCGGTAGCCGCTCATGCCTACATACACTAGTCCACAACAACTCATAATCTTGCTTAGGCTGATCTTCGTAGAAAAGGTCATCTATCATCGTAGAAAAGGGCATCTATCATCGTAGAAAGGGGCATCTATATTACCATCGTCTGTCATTTATTAGTCATCTTACAGCTGAATGATTTCTTCATTTCGGTGTTACTAAATAATGCTTCTGTCAATTAGAACAGGATCTAGAAGCCTTCAAAACTAACCTAGATTTGTCTAAGCGAGAACACGCCCGCAGTGACCTAAACCGTATTACGTTAATGTTATATTTATGATTATTGTGTGTGTAGCGTATTGTTAATTGGAGTGTTAAAGCTGAGGTAATAAATAAGAGGAATCAAAAATTTGTGTGTTTTTTTTATTCTAAATCCAGTTACTTACATGTGTTTCGGCGCCTTTATTGTACTTGGATATATTCAATCCCAATCTTATAATACATGCATAAAAGAACTCTCAATTAGCGTAAGCATGGTTTTGACCCTATTACCCTACTGTATTGAACATACCAACTGATTAAATAATATAATTAAATAAATTAAGTAATCAAGTAAGTAAACTTTGTAAATAAATGTATGTACTTCATTACTGTCTGTAAGTTTATCTAGGCATGTGGCACAAAGCAAAGAGGTTTCAACTACAGTCTGGCCTGTCTGAAGTCCGCGTGGACTTCACATTGCCAATCGTGGCCTGCAACCTCATGATGGATTGTGCTGACTTCTACGAGAATCAACAAGCAACTGGTATGGACAAACAAAATTTACTAGGTATAACTATTAAGCGAGTGTAGTAATTATAACAGTTGTGATTTTTACAAGTGTTTGCTGATTAGGCCGCTGCCTATGAAGAAATTAAACGTAAACGTAAGCTGAAAAAAATGAACTTTGACATATTGTGGAACAGAAAGCGTCTCCGAGAAAAAAATATTTTTTGTGTTTTGCTGTGCTAGTACTACTACTACAAATACATACAAAATATGTAGATATATTATTATTAATTCACTTTAAATATAAGTATAAGTTTCACATTGTTACTAACGACTTATACTTATATTAAAAGTGAATTAACAATAATATATCTACATATTTTGTGAATCATTTTTGATTGAAAATGCGTTTATGGTACCTAGATATCTCAATCGATCTTTATTTTGAAATTTATCTTATTTTGAAAAGTTACACTATAAATTGAAGTGACAACTAAAGTTACTTATGAACAGTAAACTACCTATACGAATAAAGCAATATGTACATATGAATGTGTGTCAGCCGCGCCTGGCTAATACCTGCGCGGGCGCAACACACACGATCGTCGGCTGTTTCCTAATCTAGACCGCCTTACAAAAATTACTTGTGACCTGTCTATATTACAGACCGGCTCTAATAAATGTCACTAACTAGTGCAGTGCAGTGAATTTATTGGCGAACAAGGTCTACAACACAAATGACCTTTTCTCTTTTATTGTATCTGTCGTTGTACGGTTCTATTTAAATCAGATTCTAATCCATCTATACTTATAAAATAACATATCCTGACTGACTGATTCACCATCGCCGAGTGTAAATTATTATAGTTATAGGCTATGAGATTTAGAGAGTAGGATCTTTTCATTGAGTAGACACCCATTAAGAAAGGAATTTCGAAATTTATACCCCTAAGGGGGTAAAATAGGGGTTGAAAGTTTGAATGGAAATCCATTACTTTTTAATTTAGAACCATGAGACTTTATTTTTGGGCACACAGAGTTTTTTATTTTGAGACAGACAGGGTTACTTTCGAATTTATAATATTAGTATGGCCACCACTGCCTCGTTGGTCTTACGGTTGACCTATACGACTGCCGATAAAGAGGTCTCGGGTTCAAATCCCGAGTTTTTTCTGATTATAGAAATTCTTAATAACACCTCGGAGTTTGGAAGTTGGGATCTGAACCCCCGTGCCTTGGAGAGCATGTAAAGCTGTCGGTCCTGCGGTGGTTCTCTCACCGGTCGTGTCGGTTATCCATTCCATCGGATTCTAAGAGAGAGTAAACAGAGAGTACATGTGTGTTTGCGCATACACTTGTGCACTATAATATCTCCTGCGTAGTTGGCTGGTCTCCGTTGAGACTGACCGTTATCGGCTAGGAGGGACATAGAGCCGGGAACATAGAGGCAGGGAAATACGTGCGCTGGTGGTAAGTTCTAGTTTTTGAGTGCTCTGCACAGGATCATTTCGTTCGAGCGCGCATTTTTACCACTCTGAAGCGGTGACTTCCAAACCTAGCACACGTTGTCTTATAGAGAAAGGGCGAAGGTGGGACCAGTTGGCAGAGCTCTTCAAAACACTATAGGTACATGGTAAAGGTGATAGAGGACTTCTATAAAGGCGATATCTCTTCTGCAAAAATATCCTTTAAAGTAATATAACAACCAGTTATGAGGATACTCAGAGACTTTTGAATTTTTTGGACTTTACCAAGCTTAGGTATTCCTCTCCGTCTTATGGAACTTGGCACTAACAAACTGAGAATCTTCTGTAGATATGGACGATAGACAGCTAGGTATTTATTTACCTCTTTGAGAAATTTATTTCTTTAGGTAAGTAAAGTTAACAGAGTTAAGTGCTATGGTAAAGGATAGTGTTGGTAACGCCTCGTACGTTACCAACACTATATTTAACACTTATCAAGTGGACACGTCAAACTCGTGTTTGTACTGAAGTTTAAATTGTTTTTTCTTATTTAAAATGGCTATTTGGGATGTTTCCTGGGTATTGTGGTAAAAAATAAAAAAATAAAAGGTATTAATTAAATAAGTAATACAAAATTACCCAAAAAAAAAACAACTAATGCTACCTAGAGGCGAGTTGCTGAACTAAAGAGACAAGCGTGATATTTCAAAAAAGTTAATAAAAGTTCTGCTATTCATCGATAGATGGCAAAACTAAAAAGTATCACCGCTGTGCCGGTCAGAGTGGGGGTGTTATGTATATTTTCGTTACGGAATATCTAGATTCGGTCTCCACGCTCAAGGCCTTCGATAGAAGCTATGCAATAGCTTAAAAATAGAAGTAGCTGTTTGTATTTTAAATTAACAGCTTTTCAATAAATGTATAGATAGTACAGCCACGCTGATGTCAGCACGAACGAGCCTGCTCGACCGGGGACCTTGCACAGAAAATCAGCGTAAAATGACAGCGTTCGCGCTATCGTGTTTCGTTAGTGAGTGCAACTCTGGAGGCCCAATGATGTAGAAGCATCACTAGCCCGCCATGGTGTGGGTCACCATGCTGCATTGTAGCATTGGCTACATTCACAGTATGGTGACCACCACTCTTGGATTATGTTTTTGCTTTCCATCAGGCAGAGTAGAGTCATTTTGGCAGGGCGAAACATAAAAAAAAATATATGAAAACAATTTACGGAACTTACATCAAAAAGTATATTTTTTAAATTTTTGTCTGTCTATCTGTTTGTTCGGGCTAAAAATTTGAACATATTTACGAGTATAGAAATAAAATATAATTAAAAAGTAAAGGGGTGATCCTTGCAAGGAGTTTTGTTTTATTTTTTTGCCAATTTTCCTCGACCTAAATGTCTTTTGAACCGTATTAGCTAGATGTTTGAATTTTTCAAGTGTAGAAGAGTGAACATCTTTCTTGACTTATTTATTTACATGTTTAATTAATTGATAAACAAGCCATAGATATACTAGTTTTGCCTAAACGTAAGACGAGACTAAATATCCAGTCGTGGTATTGGTCTTGCGTCAATACTCCTGCTCTTTGTCTTATCCTCAGTCCTAGTTTTGGTATCGATCTTAATGGAGTGTCTGTTTGTAATATTAAAATAACCGCTTTTAAATTAAGGCATATGTATGTATACACGATACATGTACCAAAATAACAATTTTTGAAATTTTTGCCGGTCTATCTGTTTGTTCCGAGTAATCTCTGGAACGGCTGCACCGATTTTGACGGGTGTTTCACTGGCAGGTAGCTGATGATCCAGGGAGTAACTAAACTTTTTTTGGACTAGCTTTGCCCCGCGGCGTTACCCGCAGTACGACAATAAACGCGGGTAACACCGCGGGGTTCATGTAATATAAAACTGCTGACTGCAAAAACAAGACCGATTTTTGTTTTGGGAGTGCGTAATATTAGAAAAAATAGCGTATTTTGTAATACCATAGGTTACTTACTTCATTATCACGGCAACTAACATGGCCACCATTGGAATTAAATAGGTTTTACTTAAACCATGCTGGGTTTTTGCAAAACGTTGACCTTCTCACGTACAATCACGTTGAGAGCTTGATTCGACGTACACAGATTTAATTTACATAATGAATCACCGTTTATTAACAAAGGAACTGATACTAGAAGGTTTACCATTTCCTTTTCTGGTGTATATAGACCTGCTGCGGTTCTGCGTGCGGCTGCAGTATCTACAATAAAGGATATATATATATATATATATATATATATATATATATATATATATATATATATATATATACTGATTCAGCTAAAGAGTTTAGGTATATGTTTGGTTGTTTTAAGACGATAAACTCAGGAACTATAGGTTCGAATAGAAACGCTACGACCAAAAGAAGGAGAATTTTCTCTGTTGAGGAATATAGGCGAAATTGTGAAGATCAGCTAGTTATAGGAAAATGATAGGCAGACGCTGGGGTAGTGATCGCGTTCATCATACAATTAGGTTTTTGTTCTAGGTTGGAATCGAACCCGGGACTAACGGTTGAAAATGTAGGATCTCTAAATACTAGATCAATAACATAACATAAAATAGTCGGGTTGGTGCTTAAAAAAGGCTTTTTAAGCATCTGTTTGCTATATTCCCGTTCGAAAAAAACATACGAAGTTGGTTATTCTATGTTTTTTTTATATATGACCTGCCAAAATGACTATTCTACCTGATGGAAAGCATAAGCAGAATCCATGACTGTTGGTCACCATACTGCCAATGCAACATAGCAGCATGGTGACCCACACTATGGCGGCCTAGTGATGCTTCTGCATCATTGGGCCTCCGGTCTCACACTCACCAACGAAACACGACAGCGCGAATGCTATGATTTTACGCTGATCTTCTGTGCGAGGGTCATACCGCCTCGGTCAAGCCGGCCCGTTCGTGCTGAAATCAGCTTGGCTCTACTACCTGGACTCTACTATGGTACTTCTGTACTACTCTCTTGTGGTACTTCCTAAGCATAGTAATATCTTTAGAGGCACCTTATTAAATCTATACTAATATTATAAAGCTGAAGAGTTTGTTTGTTTAAACGCGCTAATCTCAGGAACCGCTGGTCCGATTAGAAAAATTATTTCAGTGTTGGACAGTACATTTATCGAGAAAGGCTATAGGCTATATATTATCACGATAAGATTAATAGGAGCGGAGCACTAATGAAAATTGTTACAAAAACGGGGAAAAATTATCACGCTATGGGCAATAGGATGCAAACGAGGTTGCGTGGGTTGGCTATATTTACATAAAAGATACGGGTACATGGCTTTGTAGTAAGAATACATTGTCAGATCGTCAGAATAGATAATATAAAGACGTTTTGAAATAAAAAAAGGCATAAATTATTTAAACCATGTACCTACCTACTAAAATATTAAAATAGCTTTTTATAAGGATAATTCAATGCCAACTTATAATTGTATGCTCACTTAAGTGGACACATCTACCTGCGTTTCAACAATTTAAATTAATTACGTAAAATAATAATAAAGACATTTTGTGTATTATTTTAATACCTGGAAATAATTTTATACATTAAATCGATTTATTATCTTAGACGGAACTTGGAGTAAATTTGGTTTGAGAGTGGAGAGACCTTCAAATCGACGATGACTCACATCTCTTGGAATTGATCTCACAACCAGGAAAGAGAGAGACATTGTAGTTTCTCTCAGTTTTACTACTCTATACGTATTTAGCCTCACAAGACATTTAGGTCCATCGTGTCATTGTCCTATTAATTAAATTAATAAAACGATTTACGTAGTTTCAGTATTTCAATTTCTGTAAAATAAATAATACTATCATTTTCTTCCTTCATTGGAGAAAACTACGCATAAAAGAATAAATAAACTCCAGTACTGCTTTGTTTCCAAGTTGATTATAAAAATTAGTTTTCAATTAAAGGGTTTTGTGCTAAATATCTGCAAATGTCCCAGTTGTTACCTTTTAATGTTCTCGTAAACTCAAACTTACAGTAATATTTCAAGGTTCTGACACCAATTGCATAAACTTTGGTAACTTGTCTATTTTTATGTGTTATAAAACAAACAATTACGTATTTTAATAACTTGTGTGATAATAAATAAATTAAATCATTTATATATTTAGGTTTAAGCAATTAGATACAAGACTGGATTCTATGATTACCAAGGAGGATTGAGATCTTAGTGGACATAGATAAGCGAAGTGAAAGTAAGATCTCACGGCTTATTCCTGCAATAATAACTATAATATGAAATATATAATATAACAAGCAGGAATTTAGACTTTACTAATAAAGATGTCATGATTGATCGCTGTACAGTCTCAGATTTTAGGTAATAAAATGCTAATCATTACTACAAATAAACACTTAATGACAATAGCACGTTCCTTCACCTTCTTCTTAGCCTTTATTATTCCTGAGATTAATTGGGGTCGGGTTCAACCGGTTTTACCTGAATATCAGTTTTTCTAAGGAGTGACTGGCATCAGACCTCCGTTACCCCGAGAGTGGACTGAATTCGAAGGTCGAACTAGTTGTCAGTATATTTAAGGACACTGAGTTCCCAATAACGATTGTCAAAGGTGTTCATGACAACCGGGACCCACGGCTTAACGTGCTCTCCGAGGCTCGGGCGGGCACCAATGTATTCCATATTCCATTCACATATTCTACTAGTTACGTTACTGTAATTCTCTTCCATCAACACCAAATATCAAAACACATTCAAAAACGTAATAAAAATCTTACCATATTGAGAGTTCCAATATAAATCTCACTTGAAGCCTTTGACGTAACCATAATCAACAACATCTATGTTTCAATGTCGATATAAAATCATTTGTTATAAGTTGTTGCTGTCATAACCATGACCTCCTCTAAGTTACAATAAATCAGCTAAATGAATAACCAGTACCTACTTAATAGTTACAAAATATTAACTGCGATTACGATTGTTGTTAGACTGTGTAAACAGACAGACGTAATGACAAATCCCACAAAACTGATTTGTTGCGGATTAATATCATCGAAAATTTCTCTTTTACTTCCACAATGCATTTTCGTTTGCAACGTGAATCTTAACTAAAGAGGAAATAAAAATGCATTTTTGCAAATAAAAATAACAAACTAAATCATCTTTTTATTGATAGGGTCAACAAAAAATTTCAATAAAAATTGGACGGAATTAAAGTGTTATAAACAACGGATATAACAAACCTCAACTTAAAATTTAATAAATTGAATGAAAAATCTAACTATCAAGCAGTTTTTACTGTTAAATTTAGTTAGTAAAAACTTTTAATGTATTTTTGAGCTATTTAATTAAATAAAGTTTTCTTTACTGTTTATTAATTATGTATGCACTAAGTAATTTTGTTATATTATTAGGTATTCTTTAGAACTAGACACTTTGAAGTTTTACCCATAAGCGAGTAGATTCTCGGCAGCAGAATGGATTGTCATTACGAAAGCACTCCTTTCTAATCAAGAACATATATATATATATATATATATATATATATATAATAATAAGTCAATATGCACTTTAAAGAGACAAATGTGAATTAGAAATATATTTCACTTACAGTCTATTTCGTAGATAACTAGGATCTAACTACTAGTTAGATTGCCGCACAAGAGTTTAACGGCCCGTGAAAAATAGAAATAATTTAAGTGCAATAATTCGCAACAGTCATAACATTTTTTTTGATAATAATTATTGTGTACGAATTACATATAACGCGGATTATATATATATATTTTTAAAAACCGTTTTTGAACACGCTTTATTAGTATTAAATTTACACCTCAGCGGGAGGATTCTTACTGCCGTTTTTAATAAACTGCCTGGTGACAGACGGACGGGCAAACAGACGGACAGTGGAGTCTTAGTGATAGGATCCCGTTACGTGGGTACGGAAGCCTAATAAGAACAAATAAATACGTAATTGCAAAGTACTTATCCTTAATGAAATAGGGGGTTTAAGAGCAGAAGGGTCTCATGATGGCAAGTGAGTAGCGTCGCTTATGGATCCTTGCAACTTAAGAGACCAGTAGTAATCTCATTGACTTATTTAACAATAATAATTTAGTTCATTGTACACAAAAACTACTAACTAATACAAAGAACTAAAAGTAAGTACCAACATTTTCAAAATTAGGTACTGTAACTAATACCTAAGCTAGGCTGATAGCCTATATTATGGGTGACAGTGTTCAGTCGTGTGATAGATGAAGGTATAGTTTGTACTGTCTGTCACTAGTACTAACTATACCTTTATCAAGTAGTTAGTCACTACTGATTTCATCACACTATCGTCACACTAACATATACAGGTAAAAGTTTGTGAGTGTGTATGTTTGTTACTTCTTCACGCAAAAACTACTTAGCGGATTTGGATCAAACTTTACAGAAATATAGTTTATACATCAGAATAACACATAGGTTACTATATAAAGGCGAATGTTTGTGAGTGTGTATGTATGTTACTTCTTTACGCAAAAACTACTGAACGGATTTGCATGAAACTTTACAGTAATATAGCATATACATCAGAATTACACATAGGTTTCACACTAACATATAAAGGCTAAAGATTTGTGAGTGTGTATGTTTGTTACTTCTTCATGCGCAAACAGCTGAACGGATTTGGATCAAACTTTACAGCAATGTAGCTTATACATCAAAATAACACATAGTTTGCCGCGATAACCGACGAACACGCGGGCGGAGCCGCCGGCAACTACTAGTGTTACTATTTGCGCTGTATGAAAACCTATTTTGTATGTGTATATGTGTGTGGTGTTACTAACTTCTAAAGCAACGAAATCGGTTATTATAACTCTTTATTTTTAGGCCGAGATATAACTTTAGTCAAGGCGGCCCTTGCGTGACGCATGGCGCTATAACGACAAAAAAAATTAGATTGATTAAATTGCTCCCAAGGAGTGTGTCGTAGGAAACTATTTTTTGTACTTATCTCAAGGATGGTTCTTGTGTAATTTTCTCTAAAATATTCTGCGCATATTTCCTAAACAATGAATATAATAAAATTATATGAGAACATTGTCAGTATTCATCAGCAAACTGTAAACATTTATGATACGAAGCATTTACGGAAACGTAGACTTCTCGCAGCGGCGGCGACGCAAACATTATATTATCATTAGAAAATGTCCAGAGTAAATTACGTTACGCCTCTTAAATCCCACATAATGATTACAGTTTGTAACGTAACAGTGTAGAGTAATAAAGCTCATTACGACAAACTATTAATGTACTAACACTGCTAAACAGCAGCGGAGCTCGCACGCCTGTTGCCAATAAGGAACGTTCTAGTGAATGCTAACTGCTTCTATAAATACAAGCTACAGTCACCGCGCGGGTGTTATATTAACTCCGTACCCTATTGTTCAACGTTCAACATGCTAAGGGTAAGCTTATAGTATTACTTTATTATATTACATAAACCAACTCAAGTATGACGTCACTTGGTTGGACTCAAAGTTTATCAGTGTTAGTTGTTTTATTACTAAGTTCACTAAAAAAGACAACGATTAAACAGATTATCTGGCGTGTGAAAATAGATATATTTAAAGTGCCTTGTCTACTAACAGCTACTTGATGACAATTTCATGAATGTGTTGTTAGTTTTTTGGCTCTGAGTTTTACTAATATTAAAAAAAGTAATTTATAAGTCAGATAGCGTGCTCAAGTTATTAACTTATCACTTACCATGTGCAGTTATCTATACAAATAAATAAAATTGGAGTGTCTGTTTGTAATATTAAAATAACCGCTTTTTACTAAATGCATATGTATGTATACACGGTACGTATACCAAAAATGTAGTTATTTTTTTTTATCTGCTTGTCTGTCTGTCTTTCTGTTTGTTCCGGGTAATCTGTAGAACGTCTGGACCGATTTTGACAGGACTTTCACTGGCAGGTAGCTGATAATCCTGGGAGTAACTTAGGCTAACTTTGTCCTATGTATTATATAGTTGTATAATATAATTTAGATATGGAAGATGTGTTGTAGAATCTTTACGTTTTATTTCCAACATTTGTCGCTTATATTATTTTTATTATATTTTCTTTGACAATACAATTTTTACCTTTTATAGGTATCGTTACTACTGTTCGTTGTCCCTGCTTTTGGCATCATAGTGAGAGATCCACCACCTTCACCTAACGACTATAAATACTCATATGACGTTCAAGATCCAACAACCGGAGACAACATAAGCAAACATGAAGTAAGGCAAGGTGATATTGTCACAGGAGCTTATACGGTTGTAGGACCTGATGGGACTAAACGAACCGTAGAATATACTGCCGATGCTAAGCATGGATTCGAAGCAGTACTAAGCGAGGAACCTGCAGATCCTCCTCGTCCCGTAGTTATCACACACCGTCCTGTCGTCCAGCAACACGCTGTCACAAGTTTCGATTTAAATGCTCTTCGTTATGACGCTTCTACTACCAGACCGATATATGTTCCAGAGATGCGGCGACGTCCTAAAACATACTACAATGAAGACAAACCATTGGTTTATTTCACCCCACAAAATAAATTTGAGCCTAAAGTGAATTTTGAAAGTGAACACTATTTTATACCGGCCAAAAAATACTAAGCTAGAATGTAGACTTGTGATTGTTATCCTATAATTGTGATATTAAGCTGTAAGAAATGTGTAAACGCTGTGATTAATAATATGAAATTAGGGATTTTGAACGTACGAGTGTAAACGGTGAAGGATTTTTGTATTTATTACTGGACATTAAAGTAAAATAATACTTTTAACAACAAATGTTAATAAAAATGGAGGTCGATTGCGTTCCTATATATTTGTTTTTATTGTTCTATTAGCATAACGAGGCATAACTAGTGCTTGTGTTATCTTGTGAAATTATTTTAGTATGTAATCGCAATACTTAGACTAGCTAATGGGAGACTTAGCCGAAGGTTTTGAAAAGAAAAAGTTGGTCAAAGACAGTGGTCGGCGGTGGATATATTATTGCTAATATATGGTTTTATGAATTCTTTTTTAATACTTTTATTTGAACATAATCAAATCCAAATAATACTTAGTACTAATTTCGACGGAATGCATTATTATTATGTTTTGCAATTTGGACAAGTGTTATATTGAGTTGTAATAATTGTTATGGTAAAGAAAATCTAAATACTAACAGGATCCTTTATGTAGTATAAGTGATATTGTAAAATTATAAGACAATCAAAATAAAAAAATTAAAGTAAAAAATCTTAAAAGAAAGTGAGGATCACGGCTTGTATTTGAAACTTGTTATGGAATCTGCTTATTTGGAAATCGAAAATTTATTGCACACACATTCTGTTAATCATTTTTACTATCATTATCTGTACCCGGCAAATATATTAGACTATCTGAGTCTCGCGGTGTTACTCGCGGTTATTGTCGTCCCCCGTGTGACGCCGCGGGGCGAAGCTAGTGTAAAAAAGTAGCCTGAGTTACTCCCTATAATCATCAGCAACCTATCAGTAAAAGTTTTGTCAAAATCAGTCCAGCCGTTTCAGAGATTCCACGGAACAAACAGACAGACAGACAGACAAAAATTGTAAAAAATACATTTTTGGGATATGTGCCGTGTATACATACATATGCATTTAGTAAAAAAACGATTATTTTAATAATACAAACAGACACCCCAATGTTATTTATTTGTATAGATGTATACATACACATATATATACATCAGCCTACCGCAGTCCACTACTGAACATAGGTCTCTCCGTTACTTTCGTATGGAGGGTTTTGCCAATGAGTAGAGCAGAGCGTAGCTTGTAGACATATACATATGAGTAAGTTATAATATAGGTAAGGATCAGTAGTTAGGTTCCGGGGTAAATCGCACACAGGATTAGCTAGTTCAAGGTCTTGGCGCGGGAAGTGGGTCGCAGCGCAGTCGAAGTAGTCGGCGAGCGAGCGGCGCGTGACCTTACATACTCGGGCGCCGAAACCAGCGGTTATTATGAGTGAGGGCGACACAACCGTAACGAATGATTTATTTGCAGACGTGATGACGTTATGCCCTAATCTATGACGACGATAACGACGCAATATTCACAGGGATGAACTTAACATTAACGATAGAAAACACTTTCAGCTTGTGTATGTGCAATGTGTTATTAATATTTGACTTATGCACATAAACTACAGCACACGCCACGTCAGAGCGTTTGGAGAACAGTTTGTATTAGTTTTCTGCTTTTTTATGTTGCAAAAATTAATACAAAATCAGATTTTATTAGTGGTAAACAAACTTGTATTTAAATTGTAACTGAGAAATAGGTGTGTGTGTTATAATATATTGCAATGTAATATGGCCAGTAGTAATTAGTAGTAGTATAAATACATCTGTCTGCAACTATTTATTATTTATCGAAGAAGGAAATGAAATGTAGGATGTAAGATTGTATCTTCTAAATGCACGATATATTAACGAAATACAAGGTTGTAATACCTAAATACTTACATCTATAGTTACTACCAGTTTAATTCAGTGTTTAGATTAGTTCAGATAATTACCATTTGATAATGATAAGTTTTCAATCTTTTCTCTTAACTACCTACCTATTACCTTCCTACTTCACTTATCATTGTACTTAATTTCACAAATGTATCAAGTACGCCAAGAAAATGTTAGAATGTATGACTCAAAACAGTGTCTTTCAAAATAGATGTTAACTTTGTTCATAAAATTAAATGGTAATACTAAATACTCATCATCATTATCATCAACAGTCTATAAGGCAGGGAGCAAACATCGTCACTCTTGTGTCTTGTGACTGACAGGCTACCGATGAATATTTGATAGAATCAGTATGTTTTTTTGTGTTCGGTGTCGGTAACTGTAAATTAAAAGTCGTCGTCCATCGTGAGACTGACGTCCGATTGCCGCCACTGGACACAGCAACCATGGTTACCAGTGATAGTGGCAACAGAAAGTGTCTACGTTTGTGCTGCGCCTCACAGTCCACTGCTCGACATAGGCATCTCCTTAGAAATTAGGTTATGACCTACTATTTACATTTTTTTTTCTAGAAACTCACATAAAGGGAAATATAGGATTTTTATGACTTAGGAGTAAATTTGGCGAAATAGAAACCTAACTGCCTACAGAAGTGCAACGCATGAAAAACACATCTGTTATTTTTATTCAGTAAGTAGCTATGCCCGCTAATTCGTACATGTGAGCTATTAATCACGTTGAAATTTTAATATTTTTTAAGTTTACACTGTTTAAACCTTCACTGGACCTGGACTACGACAAACATTTCAAAACCAAAATCAGCTTAATCCGCCTAGCCGTTCTCGTGTTTTACAAATAAAACGAACAGCAATTGTTTTTAACCCCCGACGCAAAAATAAGGGTGTTGTAAATTTGACGTCGATGTCCGTCATCTGTGTGTGTATGTGTCTGTCTGTGGCATCGTCGCTCTCAAACGAATAGATCGATTTCAATGCGGTTTTTTTTCATTTGAAAGACGGTTTTCTTGCGGTGGTTCTTAGCTATGTTGGTTAATATCGGTCCAGTAGTGTAAGAGTATCAGCTCTTTTCCAAAATTATGTAAGGAGTTTTTGGCGTATGATTACTCGATTAAGTGCTTGCGTAGGGTTTTTAAATTTTAAATTTAAGCTTGTTATATATAAGATTATCGTTCACAAAGAAGGGATAGAAAAAATAATTATATCCAATAAGTTACATTTATGAAGCATAGTGAGGAACGCGTACTTTGTACTCGTCGACTGTATAGAAAATGATACAAAGTTTGATTTAAAACAACAAGTTTGGCAAATAAAATAATGATTGTGTAGTGTATTTCGTGGCCCAACATTCACGTAGTTTTTATAAAAGTAACTTTAATAATGTACACTAATTAACTGACTTAATTTATAACTTAAGCTTCTTGTGCGCAATTCCGGCAGAATTCAATTATGTTAAGAGAACCCACTTTAATCTGTAACTCAGTTAACTATAATAAACTCTATAATATAGACTCTGTAGTTGCGTTTTCTTTTATATCATTGGACATAGTCTCGAAGGTTCTTATAATCATATGAGAGATTTTTTTAGACTTTGTAAGTCGTGTCCAGTCGATTTATTGACTTTTGACTTCTACACCAAGGCAAAAGTTTAAGATGGTTATTTAATAAAAAAAACAAAAATTATATTTACGTCTTAAGATAAATGTTGACTTCTAGATACACAAACTCTGGTATAACATCAATATATTTAAGTCTGTTGTTACAATAAATAAAACTTCAATTTTCAACTTCTTTACAATTTAATATCACTCATTCAAACTTTAAACATATTTCATTAAAATTCGAATTCAAACAAGTCATCTATTTCATTTATTTGAATTCATTTTCATTTTAATATCTATCGTTTAAATTTGAATTAAATTATTTCACTAATTTATTACTGCGTCAGCTGAAGCCAAGTCTTCCGTCAACACGTTTACTTGACATGATGTTGTGGTGTTATAGGTGTGACTGGACAGAGTACAAACCAATGACCGCATCCACATCTTTTAGGACGATCGTTGAATAGCCACATGAATTCTAAGTGTTGTTGGAACGGACTGCACGAACAGGCTACTATCCGACCAGAGTTGACGCTAGGAATCAAGTTTGGGCGACGGAAAGTTCCTGGACCTAGAAATATAGACGATGAAAATTGTAGTGTAATTATACTGTTGTTTAAATTTTAATCAAAAGCTGTAACTCAGCATTAATATTCCGGGTAAAATATAAATCGACGTGAAAACACTAGTTGGTAATTGCTTTTATCTCTTTCTACGCCCTGTCATCTGTACTCTCTGCATTTTATAGCTTATAATTTTGATTTGTCACACTACTTAGGTACCTGGGCTTACCTTTCTATTAGGTAATTGTCAAAATATTGCATAGGCAAATCTTATGAGGATGGGTTAAAAACTTTACGAAAAGTTAGTCTGACGAACACTAACTTTTAAATAAAGGTATTAGCGCTAATGAATTAGTATTTTTAGGGTATTCGTTACCAATTTCAATCTGCATTAAAGGAAGGAATATTCTATAGCAATGAATAATAAATGGCATATTACCACAGGAATTAATCAGAGATTGAAAGTCCTGCTATTAGGGGCACCCATTTAATACTTAAGATATGTTTTACTAATATGAATTGGCACTGTCCGTGTAGGCATTAAAGGATTAGGAATAAGCCACTCCAAGTTAGTCTCTCCAACTAAGGGAGTAATCCAATCATCATAACTTTAAACAGATGAAAAACATAGACCTTATACCAATCCGTCTATCCCGCGTGCTATAATAGATGAAAACCTCCTTTCTACGAAGATCTCTATGTACAGCAGTATGTATGTTTGTACTATGTACACTAGTAAAGGCTATAGATGATGATGATGACTGTGAAAAATACCTTTCTTGATTGGTCTTATATAGAATGGATCGCAGTCGCCCGCAAGGTGAGCGGTAAGTTCCCGTTTTTCGAGACCCGTGACAAAGTCAAGCGGATCAAACATAGCATACAGCCGTGAAAACACACGTCGGAAACTGGCATGACGTAACCACGACATCATCTACCTACAGAAGTGGATAGAATTTTATGGATTTTAAAAATACTAAAGTAATAGGTGAATTTCAATTTAATTAAATAAATAAATAAATAAATATTTTTCGGACATCTAAACACACAACGCCATCTAGTCCCAAGATAAGCAGAGCTTGTGTTATGGGGTACTAGACAACTGATACAAATACATATATACTCTTTTTTTTTTGTAAATACATACATATTATAGATAGAACACACCCAAACTCCGAAACAAATATTGTCTTTTTCTTTGCCATATCAGTTCGTACGTTAAGAATGTAAAAAAAAATTGATAAGTGGCTTGTATAACAGATGTTGTGAAGGAAAAATTTAACATTTTTATATGCCATATGTTAAACAAAAAATGAATCGATTACGAAAAAAACTCTTTTAAAAACAAAATCTTAGACAGACCATTCTTAGCCCAGTATAATGTATATGGCACACACCATCTTATTAAGTCCATCAACATAAAAGAGAACGCCGAGAGATTCGGTTATTTATTTTGTAATCCATTCATGTGACGGTGGCGTTAGTCATTTTCCATCAAGTAGCTCATCTGCATGTTTGCTCCTAAATTTGGTTTTTATTCATGGTTTAAATCAGGCAAAGTAGAGTCATTCTGGGAGCTTAATATCTCTATAAAAAATTCCAAAAACCAATAAAATATTATAGCAAAGGTGCTTACTGCCTCGGTGGCATAGTGGTAGCGTATGCGTCTGCTGTGCTCGAGGTCTTGGGTTCGATTCCCAAACATTACGATATTAATAATAGTGTTCAGTAAACGTGCTTAAAAGTCATTTAATTGCCTCGATGGGGTAGTGGTAGCGTATGCGAATGCTGTGCTTGAGTTCTCGGGTTCGATTCCCGGGTCGGACCTAATGTTTGTATGATCTGCAAATATTTGCTTCGGAGTTTAGGTGTTTTCTGTTTATAATATGTATGTAATTTACAAATGAAAGTATAAATGTATTTATATTAGTTGTCTAGTACCCATAACACAAGCTCTGCTTAGCTTGGGACTCAATGGCGTTGTAAGAGTTACATTTCCGAAATATTTATTTTTATTTATTTATTAACATGCATCGTCTCGATGGTATCTGTAGGCGATTATGAATATTTCAGGGTACATAGGATATTTCAATTTACTTACTTGTAGATTTCTTACAAAGTTCACTTACGTTTAGATAGTAAAAACGCACTGGAGTTAATTTTGAGATTATTAATCTAAGTATATTACTGAAGGAAAAGGTCAATATTCTACATAATTTTCATCCAAAAACAAATCGATTGCTACAGACTCATTGATTTTTATTGTCAAGCCTGCAAGAAAACAAAAGAAAGATTGTTATAAGAATGTCAAATTCATTAGGTGTTCCATGATCTAAGAAAACAAGGTGTCGCATTCCGAGAGCGACGCAGTGTGACGTCACTATCCAGTTACCACTTTATAGCTACAAAACACGAAATGATGGAAACATTTTCAGTCACCGTTCCAATAAAAAAGAATGTAAAATGCATTTAAATTGTTATGTTGTGTATATTATCAAACAAAATATTTAAATTTAAATATATGTTAACGTAAACTTTATTGTTCTATCGAATTCACAAATGGTGATTGGGGAGTTTGAGAACCAGCGATAGCGGTAATGACGTAAAGCTCGTGTCAACCACGTGGTCACTGTGACTCGGAATGCTAAGCCTGGCGAAGTATATTGTTATACCATGAGGTGTTCTATGGACGAAAGATGGGAAGAATGAATAAAGGAGTTTTTATACATGGTCATTGAAATATTATTTATTTTCAACAAGTTTTACAGAGCAATCATATGTAAATTCCCTAATTAACCCTCTCCTGAGAGGAGACCCGAGCTCAGCAGTGGGACGTTGTTTGGGTTTTGACAACGACAGGTTATTGATGAAATGCGTGAATTCCAAAATTTAGAGACTAACTTATTTGAGACTGAAAGAGTGAAAAAATATGGAAAAACAATAAAAAAATCTTGAAAATCTTGTAAGTTCAGTACGCTAAAAAGAGATATCACAGGTATCCAATTTTAATTTACAATAAAATTTATAATTAGTATGCGAGTATAAACATAGCGCAAGCACTCGGACCCCATGAACCTAAGTTCATGGGGTCCGAGTGCTTGCGCTATATACTTATACGTCTCGACCCCAAATGATTTAAAAATGTAAAAACCTATTATATTTTGGTATTTCCACCGTTTGAGGCTTTCTCTTTTCTCTCTACTTAGAGAAGATGGCGTGAGGGTGTCGCCGCAAGTTGCGTCCCACACCAAAGGCTTACCCATCTTCCATGGCAGTAACATCATACCATCTGGTCTCTTGCCATCGTCCCGTACCAGACCATTTGGTTCACGTACAGCTGGAACGCCGGCGGTAATAAGAGCGCAACGGATAATATCGTTCATATTGTCATGACAAGATATTCGGCCAGCGTTGCTGCAACAAAAAAAGCCATGATGTCCGAGACTGTCAACAGCTTCTCCACAGTGACAAATTTAATTATTTTTTAAATTTTGAATCTAAAAATTATAAGTGCTCTCGTGAAATGACCCAGTTTAGCATAAAGAAAAGTGATATCAACAAACATGCCTTGTCACAAGGACATTCCACCCAAAAAAGTCCACAGCATTACAAAGCAAGTGATCTTTGTACACAAGTACATCATCCCACTTGTTCTTATTAACATATTAAGGGGACGTAAGCAAAAGGTTGCCGTCTGTTAAAGACGAAATTGAATGGTCTAACATTTAAAATCGACCGGTTTATGCGAGCTTACACACTCACACACACATACTGGCTCTATGGTATTGCAATGCTGAAGCAGTTGGGACGCATATAAAGTCTCCGAGTGTGACTATTGTTGGACATTCAGGTTTTGGTCTTAGAAGTCACGTGTTATCTTCGAAATGGCTTTCAAGGTGCGATATGTTGTATTTTTATTATAATAGTGTTCAGTATAACAATTTGTTAATAGACTATTTAAGTTAGAACTTAGTTCTATAGATTATTTATGAAGGGTGGTACAACTATCTAGTTCAGTAGTGAAAAGCTAGACATTGTTGCATTGTCTGCAATGAGTATGGTGACCACCACTCTTGGATTCTGCTTATGCTTTCCATCAGGCAGAGTAGAGTCATTTTGGCAAGCCCAAACATAAAAAAAGTAATTAAGTACTTGATTTACCAAATATTTGATTGAGTTTTTGAATAGGGATGCGAAGGTCCAATGCCAGTCTCTCCGTAGAAAAACTGATATTCAGGTACCACCAGTTAAACTAGTAGTCGCAACCAAATACTCTTGGGAATAATAAAAGCTCGGAAGAAGGAGAGTATTTTATTGAACACTAATTATGTATCCGGAATGTGCGTTATAAAGTACTTTTGTAATTAAAACTTAATTCTTTTTCCAGTTGGCTATCCTTGTCTGCGCTTTCGCTGCCGTCAACGGCGGTAACATTGTCCCTGCGGTGTATACAGCTCATGCCCCTGTCAGTTACGCAGCCGCACCAGTCATCCATACTGCCCCTGCTGCGCACCTCGTCCACGCTGCTCCTGTAGCATACGCATCACCAATCGCCAAGGCTGAAGAGTACGACCCTCACCCTCGATACAGTTTCGCTTATGATGTGCAAGACGGTCTCACTGGTGACTCTAAAACTCAACATGAAAGCCGTGACGGTGATGTTGTACAAGGTTCTTACTCTGTGGTCGATCCTGATGGCACGAAAAGAACCGTAGAATACACTGCCGATCCCCAGAATGGTTTCAACGCTGTTGTGCACAAGGAACCGATCGGACATGTGACTAAGGTTGTCGCCCCTGTCGCCAAAGTGGCTCCAGTTGCATATGCTGCAGCGCCCGTGTTACACCATGCTCCAATCGTTCATGCTGCCCCTCTTTACCACCACTGAAACCAATCCTAGTCAAACCTTAATATGAATAGTTATTTATTATGGAGTAAAAAGCTAAAGCAATAATAAAAAAAATGTGTGATTTGTACTTCAAGCTTTTATTCATTTATCATCCTTGAGTGTAGGCTCTTAAGAACATGAGATTTAATCAATATCTGAAGTTAAAGTTGAATTCTATTGAAATTGTCTTTTTCTATGTAAAAGGGAGCAAACGAGCAGGCGTATCGCCTGATGGTAAGCGATTACCGCCGCCCATGGACACCCGTAACACCAGAGACGTCACAAGTTTGCTGCCGGCCTTTGGGGGATGGGGAAGGAGATAGGGTAGGGGGAGCGGTATGGGCCTCCGATATATTCAATCACTCGATGAAATACAGCGCAAGCACTGTTTTACACCGGTTTTCTGTGAGGCCGTGGTTTCACTCCGGTCGACCCAGCCCATTCATGCTGAAGCGTGGCTCTCCCACGGTCCATTCTTCTACGATTTTACCACGTGTCTCAGAAAGTTATAGGATCAAATCAATCAAAGTTGATAATCTTCTTTTATTTATTCGAATAATTATTATTACATATGATGACGAGTTTCAAGAATGATTGAAGATAAATTTCAAAAAGTGCAATTTACTTTAATTTGCCCATGATAAAAGCGCCTGTACTCATCAAGCAGAGGTTACGCTGAACGGGGTATAACTAAAATACATGACGACTACATCAAGTTTATCCCAATGATCAGGACTACTTGTGCAAAGAATTATTAGGCATTTTAGTCTATATTTTTCATCACTCAAAGCCACATCACACATAACACAATGACTTTGTACACCTACATTCTGATAATCTCCCAATTACTCGTATGATTAGAAAATATTATTATTAGCATTATGAAAACTAAAGTTTAAAAGTAATTACAACAAGTTAAAGTAGGTTTGGAAAACCTCGACAATTTTAAAATCCAGGGACATGTGACAGCACTTTAAGACTTTTCAGAACATTAATAGAATCAAGTTAATTTTTGACCAAATGTAACTAAAATCGGCAATTCGAGACAATTTGCGGCGTTTTAAGGCTTAACATCTTACAAATGGAAATTTTAATGAAAATATCACGGGTTAGATGAATGAGAAAGTACGACGCTTGTAACTTTGTTTTTAATTCGAGAAATGACCAAACCCCGCGGTGGCCTTTCTTGGCAGTCGGAAGGAGCTTCAGGAATGTATTAGCGGCTTCTGGACTCCCTTCTACTTCCTGAAGCAACTGCTTGTACCTAGTAGCTGTGCTTAGATACTTGTAGGATAGTAGGATCATCATCAAACCTTTAATAGTCTACTGCTGGAAAGGAGCTACTCTTTTTTTTATGGAATAGGTGGCAAACGAGCTGACGTATCGCCCGATGGTCGCCCATGGACACCCGCAATACTAGAGGCGTCACAAGTGCGTTGCCGACCTTTGGGGGATGGGGAGTGGGATGCGGGTAGGGTTTGGGGAATGGGCCTCCGGTATCCTTACTCACTCGGTGAAGGTCATGTCACTCACACAGCGCTAGCGCGTCTTATTTATTAATTCATATTTCGGGTCAATATAAAGGTACCCTATTTCTATTGGTCAAAGAATATCTCTTTATAATATTAGTATAGATAAAGATACCAGTGTTGTCATACAGGTGACTCCAAAGTTCTACAAAACTGTGATTTGGATCGTTTTTTGTTTTTCGTGTAACGGTTCCCATTTCATCTTATTCACACTTTTTTTATTTTTATCATTAATTTCATAACGACGAAGACTTTACAACTGAGTACTACTTTATCGTGAGAGAAGAAGAATTCCTAAATACAACTTCCTAATACGTTTTTGCCCTGGGTGCCTAATTGTAAAATTCACTTCAGATAAGTGTATGAATTTCTTGCCAGAACTTAAATGTAGCCTTCGATAAAATACCGAACGTTTCCTCGGAACACAAACAATATGCTATGGTTGGTATGCAGGCGCTGCCGCCTAGTGATAGTAGTTTTACTGCGTATAGTTTGGCTTATGCATAAGGTAGGAGACAGCAGATTTATGCTCAAATTGGAGCAATTAGACTACGCTTAGCGAGCGCAATGTAGTATTATATACTGTAAGAAAAAGTTGCTATTCAGGTATTATATTGAAAAAATAAAAACTTTTATTTTAAATTCTTCTATTACCACTGCATACATGCCAAATGACTTAAACAAAGGTAATAATTAACGGGGATTATGCGGATTATGAGAGGGAGCTCTCTAAATGCGCATTAAACAAATAAAAAAGGTCTAAACTTACAGAATTTTGCATCGCGATTTATCTTTTAAAATACCTTTAAGCGAGCAATACTCGTTATGTATATAAATATATTTACATTTTTAAACTTTTTTGTAAAAACTGTATAAAGGTATTTACAGTTTTTACAGAGACATATTGATGTTTGATAATTCAAACATCAATATGTATCACATTATTTTAATTTCAGAATAGTTGGCCAAATTTCAAGAACGCATTCGAATTTTCCGCCATTGACAAATTGTATTTCATTTCCAATTGCGTGCACATCCATAGTGATGCGCACACATAATACAAAACGCGAACTTGAGCCGATGTCACAATATACAGCTACTATATATACTTCGTCCAAGAGAACAGGAGCATAGTCTCACTTGAGCAATCTCAACAACTCAACAGGAACAAAAATGGCCTTTAAGGTAAACTTTCTTCTTGATTTTTAAATCAATTCTCTTAAAATTCAAAAGTCTCTAAATCAATTTTTCCATTTTTTAAATTAAAGTATTTAGCAATCGTCGTACAGGAAACTTGTAGAATTGTAAAAACAAATTTTTCAATGAAATTGCAAGTCTACTTATTGTGACCGATTGATTAAAAACATATTGTTGAAAATTCCGCTACTACATAGTTTAAGTCAGTTTGTTGATTTAGTTTCCTAATAAGACTTCTCGACTTACCGAAGACTTATTGGTATCGAAAATCGTAAACATTTTTTTAACTCGTGTCTAGCATAGTTCAATATATACATATATTTAAATTGTATGTTTGTAAATTAAAGGCATTTAAAGAGAACTTATGCTCGGGATTAAAAAAATAGTAACAGTACCCACTTAATTTAACTGTGTATTTTTGCACGCTTATCTCAGATGTTTCTTTATCGATTTGGATGTGGTTTTCTCTCATTTCCGGGAAACTTCACCTAACCCCTAAGTGTTTGTTGTATTCCAATCGGCTTACAAGTAAAAAAGCAACATCAATATGAAGAGCCCGCTCCATTAAAGTTGATTCATATACGAGCGGAACCGCAGGCGAGAGCTAGTGTACCATATAAGTCAAAACTCGTTAGTGTCATGATATAAAAAATATATCATGACACTAACGATTTATCTATAGTAAAGCTTATCTACAGATTATAATTTCAGGATACAGGTTACTTTTACTATGAAAACTGCCATTACATTTCTTCCATATACTTATTAGTTTCATAGAAGTAAAGTCTTAAAAGATCTTAACATAAAATAAATGTCACGGGTATCTATTCATTGCTTGTGTTTATTTTAGCGAAGCCTAATTACAAACCATAAACTACGGCGCCATACAATAGCCAACTACTTTAAAGTCATTAACATGCAAGAGGCGACACTCTGTGCGTCCTTGACGAACGAGCTATCCTCAGCTTGTTAGTAATTTCTCCGCGCATACGTTTACGCAACTGCACTAGTCTCGCCCTCGCAAAACCGTGTCACTGTTTCAAGTACGACTTATGTGTCACATGCTGTGTTAAACCAGAATAGTGCTATAACCATTAGAGGTCTCTAACTAATTGGTTTGTTACAGTTCGTCATCCTTTCATGCCTTTTGGCTCTGGCACGAGCGGGTATTTTACAACCAGCAGCCGTGGCAGCCCCTCTTGTGGCTCAACCCGTCGCAGCAAGACTGGAAGAATTTGACCCACTTCCACAATACAATTTTGGATATAATGTAGCGGATGCCCTCACTGGTGACTACAAAAGCCAAACGGAGCAGCGAAGTGGTGATTTGGTTCAGGGACAATACACGGTCGCCGATCCCGATGGTACTCTGCGTATTGTTGACTATTCTGCCGATGCAGTGAACGGTTTCAACGCGGTTGTGCGTAAAGAGCCCCTGGTGGCTGCCGCTCCTGCACCGGTAGTTGCCGCGAGGTACACGTCAGCAGTGCCTGTTGCAGCCGCCCCTGTGGCTAAGTTTGCCGCTTACACAGCCCCCGTTGCCAGGTTCTCGTCGCCGTTTGCTTACGCTCCTGCTGCACGATATGTCGCCGTCTAAAATCCTATTTACCCGTAATGACTGAACAATAATGGCTCATTAAACTTTTACCGAAACTTTTTTATTTTATTTACAGTAAGGAAACTTTCCTTATTTCAAAAGATGATTATCCTACGTCCATTTACTGAATGGACACTCAGAAGTCGTCACGTAACTTGAACATTGCTTTCTTGACTAATAGAAGGACGAGTATATCACAAGTATAACACATTAAGGGAAATAATCTCAACCTGTACATTAATGACGTTATTTTTGTGATAATTATTTTAAAATTCAAAAATTTACATTTCTATACATATTTTACTACATGTGTGTTAGTAGTTTCAAAATGTATAAGTAAGGAGTTGCAAATTATGAGTTATGAGTATTTTGTTTATCTAAACTATTTTATAAGTGCGTCGATTTGGAAGTCGGTTCCAAGGAAGTTATAATAAAATTACCAGAGTTGTAAAATGTCATAGAGGTATAAAATGTAATAAAATCTGATAGAAAAAAACACATGTCAAAATATGACAATCTAAAAATATTTAATTACGTCCGCAACCATTTCAAAGGGTTTGTTATTTTTTTATATATATAAAATGGAGGAGAAACAATTATATGGAGCTCTCACCGTGTATCGCGAAAGAGGGGCTTATCTTCGTCGGCTTGAGCAGTTCGAGAAAGCGAAAGCTTCTTACGATGAGGCTTTTCAAAATAGCCCTGAGGATGTGCGAACGCTGACGGGGCGCAGTCAGGTTTGTGCTGATGCTGTAAAACCAGTGCAAGCGTACTCTGATGCAGAACTAGCGCTTCAACTCGAACCAAGAAACATGAACGCGCGCAATATGCAGGCGCGCGCACTGTATACCATGTCTGACTTTGAGCGCTCTGTTGTCATGAACTTTCGAGGGCTCAGAGTACGTCGCCAGCCTCCATATTTTACTGAAGGTATAAATCAAGGTATAGAAACCATTCAAGATTGTATCGGTGTCAATGCTGGTAGCGTTATGTTGGATTTTTTACCTCTTATCAAACAACTGGAAGCGACACGGGGTAGCGATAATGAACCGCAAAAGGTCACACATGTGTCACGTATTCCCAAACCTGAGCGAAAACGTAAACTG
Organism: Spilosoma lubricipeda; assembly: GCA_905220595.1. Taxonomy (NCBI): domain Eukaryota; kingdom Metazoa; phylum Arthropoda; class Insecta; order Lepidoptera; family Erebidae; genus Spilosoma; species Spilosoma lubricipeda. The sequence continues at coordinate 8,426,565 of HG992295.1, forward strand.
ACGCAGATGGAGGCTCGAAAGCATTATATCTTGTCCCGTGTACTAGCTATGAAATATCTTGGACCAATGGCCTACGATAAATTTTTCCTTCAAAGTCTCACTGAAGACTCACGTATTAAATCTGCAAATTCTGCTGGCAGTGAGGAGCTAAAATCACTCGTAAAAGAAGCCTTGCGATCTCTAAGTGAAAGACAAGAGATGTTACGGTCACAGAGACCATATTATACTATTAAATATGCTGAGAGAGCAGAATCGAAACATCAGAATAAATATAAGGATTTAGTGCTTATAAGAGAGCGTGAAATTGGAGCGCGTACATCTGAACGTTTGTTGAAACAGATTGAGAAGAGTATGCGAGAAATGCGTGTTATGGATTTGATAGCACAGGCCGAACGTATGCAGTTATTCCTCGACTCAAAAACGCCAAGAACATTACCTGACAAAGAGCTTTATACAGACCGCTTATACAGAGCCGTGGGCGAAGGGTATTTATCGCAACATCGTCTATCATACACACTCAGTGAACGCGGAAACCGACGTCGTATCGCTTTTCTTATGGGCTTACCAGTGGGCCGTCCTACTTCTTTCGATTCAGTTATGGCTAATTATCCTTACAAGTTCATTGACATAAAAGAAGCAACTGAAAGAGTACAAGCTTCTCTTGAGATGTGCGAGAACTCAACTATGAAATGTTGGCTCATGTATGAGTTGGCTCGATTACTCTGTACACAAAAAAATTATGCACTTGCGAAATATTACGGCAAACGTTGTCAGCGAGAAGCTCAGGAACTAGGTAGTGTCACGTGGTGGTTAAACGGATGTTTCGTTCTGATGAGTGGAGATATGCAACAAGCCAACGCTAACGAGGTACGCGTGTTGGTGGAAGAAGCTTACGAGTACTCAAAGAAGATGCAGGATCCAGAACGGGTGCACGCTTTCTTGTTCAAATGTGCAGAGATGGTGTCACAAACCGTCACTGCGGACGAAAGAAAAGCTATTATGCAGCGCGAGAAACAAGTTGTATCTGTTATGAACGCAGAGCAGGCCATCGAGACTCAGGTACTGTTTAAGAAAATGTCGACCGTGCCACCAGGGCGACGCTTCTCTGTGCTTCCGCGAAAGCCAGAGCCGGGTGGAGAAGCAGAGCGTCGCAAGCGCAAACAACGTGGACTTACGGTCATTCCTGGACCGGACCAAGTCATACCAGCACCACCACAGTCTGGTGTTCTGGGATTACAATTATTCGATATCTGATCACATTTCGATTACATTTTAACTTCCAATAATTTTAGAGAATTTTAATCTTTTGAATACTGTAAATTTAAATTATAGAACTATTATTAAATATATTACACAATAATTACAACTTTGTTTACTACTAATTTGTTCATTTATTATTATTAACTGATTCGTTAATGTAAAAAAACTATTAAGTATCACAGTATATAATACTGTATTCACAGTATAACAGTTTAGCACTTAAAGCCGATGGTAAATAAAAATAAGAAATAGTAATAAATATAATTTATTTACAAACATTTCTATTAAGATTGTTATGGTCTCTATTAAGTGACCTAATGGTGGTAGGCATATGCTGGAGCACTGTAGGATATAGGTGCAGAGTGGTACACAGGTGCACTGTGGACTACTGGATCAGAAGCGTACGCAATCTTAGCTACCGGGGCGACAGCGGCCACTTTGACGCCGTAGGGTTCCTTGTGTACCACGGCATTAAAACCATTGTGAGCGTCTGCGGTGTACTCCACGGTACGTTTGGTGCCGTCAGGGTCGACAACGGAGTAGGAGCCGTGGACAACATCACCATCGCGGGTCTCGTGGTGGGATTTAGAGTCACCAGTGTGGCTGTCTTGTACGTCGTAGGAGAAGCTGTACTGAGCAGGCGCGACGTGGACCTCTTTAGCTACAGGGGCAGCATACGCCACTGGTGCAGCGTATTTAGCGATGGGTGCAGCGTAGGTAAGTGGAGCTGCTTGTACGGCGTGACTCGTGTACGTGATGGGGGCTGAGTAGGCCACCTGTGCAGTCGGGATGTAACCGGCACTCGCCATCGCGACTAAACAACTGAATACGACGAACTGAAAATTGAAGAAATAAAACTTTTTAGAAAAATACATAACACAAAACATAAAACTTGATACTGAAAATTATGCAAAATTTAAACCATGATATACCTTGAATGCCATTTTGGTTGTAGTTATGTTCAACAGTGAGTTGGAACTGTCCCTTTCAGTATTCGGTCCCGTTTTATATTCATCGCATGTCCACTTATGACAACGGATTATTGTGACGTCACAAGGCTCGATCCGGTAATCGAACCTCGCCATTATGAGAAGTTCGTTGGAACTTTCGCTTTTAATTGAGGTGGTTAAGGCAGTTGTCTGCCAAATTAAATAAAGCGGACAGCGATTTCAATATATAGCGCGAAGCAATCCCTTCGTTCAAATTTTAACAATCCAGTCTTGTTAAAATAGGAGTTTTTTTGTTATGTAATATGGGGCAAACGAGCAGACGTATCGCCTGATGCTAAGCGATTAACGCCGCCCATGGACCACACCAGACCAACACCAGAGGCGTCGCAAGTGCGTTGCCGGCCTTTGGGGGATGGGGAAGGGAATGCGGGAGGGGTTGGGTATGGGCCTTCGGTATCCTCACTCACTCGGTAAAATACAGCGCAAGCACTGTTTCACACCGGTTTTCTGTGAGGCCGTGGTATCACTCTGGTCGAGCCGGCCAATGCATGCCAAAGCGTGACTCTCCTGCGGTATTCGAATATTTGATACACGTAATCAATTCGCTAGTTGGAACTACATTCACGTGTGTACTACATCCTACCTACATTCACATATAAGAAAATTTGGTGCCCTGGAAACATCTCTATGTGTTTATTATATAAACTAAAGCTTTAACTAAGCCACTCTATATTTATTTTCTGTATAATTATTCCATATATTTTTGGACTAGATATTGCCCGCGGCTCCACCCTCGTGTAGGTCGGTTATCGAAGAAAATAATAGCATATATCCTTTCTCAGGCTATAGACTATCTGTGTACCAAACTTCATTTAAATCGGTTCAGTAGTTTTGGCGTGAAAGCACGACAGACAGCAGAGTTACTTACGCATGTATAATATTACATAGTAGGAAAATATTGCATGGTTCATGCATAGTATTTTAAATCTTATAACATTTTAAGACAATCGCTTATGCTTGTCACGTGAACGGTGAGACAAACACCTAACCAAGGCAAGGTCACGATCTTCACTGGAATTCGAGTGCGACCCAATGCGGTGGTAGTTGGGTGCGTGCCGATTCTCCTGCCTTGATCGGTTATTGTATTTTTGGTAATAAGGCCGCTGCAACTAGCTTCTCAGTAATGCTGGTGTTGTCACGTGTGTCCAATTGCAAATTATATTTGGTACCTACTTATATATACATACATAAATATATATATATATATGCCTGAAAACATTTTTTGGATACTTTTTAGCACTAGTATGGTGTACGGAAGCATTTCCTATTTGGAATAATAAAGTAAAAAAATAATTAGGTGTTTTTATGGAAGATGTGTGGGGAGGGGTGTCATGTCTCGTCAACACAGAGGGAGGATCCTCCGACCAGGCGAGGTGATCATGCCTGGCGGGCCAGTCCAAGTTATTCTGGTTAATAAAGTTCACCAAGGCATTCAAATCTAGACGATGTTTACTACTATTTATTTAATATACAGTGTCTTCTTCCAGTTTTGGCATCTATAGAGAATTTTCACAGGATTAGATTTCTGCATGGACTGTCATCAACCTGGAAGTAATACACGTACAATGATGGATCAGTAACATCTACATAACTGGTTCCCGATTTATTTATGAGTCCATGACATAAATTAAAGTAAGCAACTTTTGTTAATTTAACTTATGTTAGATAATTCGATCTCCTACATGTCGTACGTTAAATATAACCTCAAATTTATTGTTATCTAAGTGATAGTGTAGTGTCATTGACATTTAGTTTAAAAAAACTTGTGGTAAATACATCAAAAAATCTTTTATTTACATAAATAACAAATGTATAAAATCCTTAAATTAGATATCAACAACAAAATTGTAATAATTCATCTAAAAGTAGTAAGGGTTGGGTAATCTAGGAGCTAGGAACGGTGCAGGAGCGGGTGCAAAGACTGGCGCTCTTGCAAGAATAGGTGCGGGTCCGACTACTGGTGCCGGAGCCAGGACTTTAGCAGGGGCTGGAAAGACTAATGGTTCACGACGTACGACAGCATTGAAGCCATTCAGAGGGTCGGCGGTGTAATCGACGATTCTGCGCGTGCCGTCGGGGTCAACGACTGAGTAGGAGCCAGTGACTATGTCTCCGTTCCTTTGTTCCTGGTGGCCTTTATAGTCGCCTGTGAGTGCATCTTGTACGTCGTAACCATATGAGTATTGAGGTAGAGGGTCGACGCGTGCTAGTGGTAGTGCTGGGGCGATGACGCTCGCACTCGCCGCACACGCCAAGCAGATGAATACTACAATCTGGAACAAGTAGACATTTATTAAATACCTATTTATTTTTTATTTTGGGCATCTATTAATTATATTATAAATTTTTACTGATGATTATTTTTTAATTTTAAAAATAAATAATAAAAAGGTGAAATAGTGCTTGCGCTGTGTTTAATCGAGTGGTTGAGGATACCGGAGGCCCATAACCCAAACCCCTCCCCCTATCCCCCCCCCTATTCCCCAAACGCCGGCAACGCACTTCTGATGTCTCTGGTGTTTGCAGGTGTCTAGGGGCGGCGTTAATCGCTTACCATCAGGCCATATGTCTGTTCGTTTGCCCGCATATTCCATAACAAAAATAATAGTTTTCTGTTTAGTTTCTAGTATAATAGGTATTATGGTATATGAAAAGAGAAATAAATTTGTACATTTCTTGTTGGCTTATCAGTAAACTATTTTTTATACATGTGAATTTTTTCCTTCCATGTCATAATTTAATATTACAAAACAAACGTATTAGAACCATTCAAAATGTCTCATACTCATACAAAAAACTAATAATTTAATTTTCTATTGAACTCACAGCATAAATTAAAATCAATATTACATAATAATATAAGTAATTGTGCAATAAAACATATGATTGTATTGTTTACAAACGGTGGCCAGCGTTGCGACATGCATTGGACCCTTTCTTCGTAACCACACGCGGACGGAATACCAACACCTTTTATATATGTACAGAACGTGCTACGTGTGGTGAATAGAATATTAAATGATATTTCATTGTACAAGTTTAACCTATTACTTGGGAATATTATTGTAGAGAACGTTTATCGAGAACAGTTTATTAGTGGAACCTCACCTCATAGGACTCAACTAGAAATATACAACTTTAATCCGGGGAGAGCCTCGCTTCGGCAGGAATGGGCCGGCTCGACCCTCTGGTCGAGCCGGCCCACTCTTGATACCATGGCCTCACAGAAAACCGGTGTGAATTAGCGCTTGCGCTGTGTTTCACCGAATGAGTGAGGATACCGGCAACCCATACCCCAACCCCTCCCCATATCCCTTTCCCCATCCCCCAACGGTCGGCAACGCACTTGTGACGCTTCTCGTGTTGCGGGTGTTCATTGGCGGCGGTTATCGCCTGCTCGTTTTCCCCATATACCATAAAAAAATTGATAGTGTAGTGACTACACTATAGTAGTTTAATATTAGTTCGTTTGAGTGTCAATTTTAAATTACGGAAAAGCATTTCTAGGTACATTTTCGCTGTGGTGTAATTGTGTATTTTTAATAATGATGTGATAGTTCAGGAAAACTATAACTTGAACTTTCATTATAGAAAGTTTTGTGCCAAGATTTATCACAATATTAAATGGGTGTGTGCCTCTCTATGCATAATATATATTCCTAAACTCTATAGTACAAAATTTTTTAAAGCATTGCTATCAATACTACTTCTACAAATAAATTTCAAAGTGTCAATATTTTTTATTCCTTCCTAGGTATGCGCATTTACTGAAAAAATCTCATAAAGAATTCTAATCACTAGTTAAATATAGAGATTTGGATAAACAGCGCGCGTTGATGTCTTCTGTATCATTTCTTGTGATATAGAAAGTGTCTTATTATATCATGGTAATAAGTGATTATGAAATTTTAACTATGATAAGAACATTGACACTTAGTAGTTTTTTATATAAATTACTTGAATAGACAGAGACCAAGTATAATAACACATATTAACAGAAGATCATTGTATTGACATATTTCATGTTAATAACTTAAAGTTCTTACTAAATTTGTTCAAAACATTAAAAACTGTAGTAGAATTAGATAAGATCAATTATCTGGGGTTAAATGACAGGAAGAGCATGGGAGGTTTTGGCCGGAAGACGGTCATGTCGTTTTGGGTAACACAGCCAGCACGAGGAATTAAAACGAATAATATTAAAAACTAGTAAAAAGTTTAAACCAAGATTACAACGTTGTTTCAATAACGACATTTAATAATACAAAAACAAATCAAAAGTATTAAAATATTGTAGTTCAATCATATTAATTATTATGTACGGGAGCAGGTTGAATGGAAAGTGTCATGTATAAAGAAGGTATGTTGCAAAAGATACCAATATGGATCGCGTTGGCCATTTGACAGACACGTGACAGTCGAAAATCGACGACTCTTTGTCAAAGGTTTGATTTAACAAGATAGTGAAGTAACTGATTTCTAGTACTGCTGAGCTTAGTAATATTTTATGTGGTCTCTACTAACCGGCCACAGCGGCCAGTTTTAACGGAGACTAGTCAACTACGCAGGAGATATTATAGTGCACAAGTGTGTGCGCAAACACAGGTGCACTTTCTGTTCCTTCTCTCTCATAATCTGATGGGACGGTTAACCGACACGACCGGGGTGAGATCAGGCGCAGGACCGACAGCTTTAAGTGCTCTCCAAGACATGGGTGTTCGGACCCCAACTTCCAAACTCCGAGCTGTTACTAAGTATTTCTATAATAAGAAAAATTCAATTTCACTTTTTCGCCCGACCTAAGATTCGAACCTAAGATCTGCAGCCGCATACGTTAACCGCAAGACCAAAGAGACAGGTAAAAGACTTTAGTAATACCTACTAGACGTAAAGACACTTTGGGAACATGTCAAAGGTTTTTAAGCCTCCGTGAGATAGATTGATATATATCTAGTTCTTAACCGTGTATTATGCTGGAAACCCTATTCAAAAGAAAAAATATAATTTTCCAAATAGTTGGCTTATAAAGAGAATATTGAGAGAGAATATTAGATACTGAATGATAACACTGGATTAGGTTGATGAACGGAACTGAACAACACAATGAAATATTTGATTATATTTAACGCGCTTCTATAGAAAAAGCACAGTATATAACTCTAACTATTGTATGAAAAGTTGTATCAATTGAAATCATTGTAAAGGTAATTATGTATCTACAAAGGCAATGGTACTGTGATTGCTATAATGTCAATGTAAATTAGGTATACCGCATTCAAAAGTTTGTATTTCAAAATTTTGTTAAAATAAATCCTTTAGAATTTACTCTTGGAAAAACTATCATTTTTCTTTCTTAATCGATAAGGCAAGGATTATTATGACCCTAGTTTTACAAAAAACTCAATCATTTATGTAACTAACGATTTATATTTTAATCAAATCAAAATTATTTCAACTAATTAGAAATTTAACAATAATGAGATAACGAAATTCGAACTAAGTGGCGTGCAATTGGAGAGGCCTATGTCCAGCAGTGGACTGCGATAGGCTGATGATGAGATAACGAAATTTAATTAAATTATTTATATAAAATTAACATCTTACCTTGGAGTCCATGTCTTTACGTTTAGGGTAGGATGGTCACAGTCCTCAAAGTGGAATGTGAGGTCCCGTCGGGCGCATCGCGTTATATATCGTCCACATTCGTAACAGAAGACGTGAGGTCCATACGTACTAACTTATTGAAGAAAGTGCTACGAATTACGCGACACAATGACTCTCGCAATACATGTTACGTTTCACGAAATGAATCGATACATTGATTTGTGATACAAAATATGTCAAACACTTCCGTGTCAATGATTCATAGGACGAAATTGCCATCGGTGTCATCCGTTTGAAGAGCTGTTTGTGATTTGAATGTATTAGCAGACGTGAACTTCCAGTTACACGTAGACAAAACCCTCGGTGCTACATGAAATGTTAATTCGTATTTGTTCCCTTGCTTATCAAGTTTTAAGGAATAAATAATAGTATATTTTAATAGAATAAACTCGAACTGTCCAACCCCAACCCTTCAACGCGACACGGAAGTGGAGCGGGACAGGGTGATGGTGCAGCTAGAGAGCCGTGGTGGTGGGCTTGTGGTAGCGCCCATGAAGAACAAAGATCCACTCGTCGTCCTCAAAGATGTTTACATCGAGAGTGACGACGAGGATGCGTTAGGGGCCATTTACACCCAAAACGCCGATATCTTCATGGGCCTACCACAAGAAGAGAGAGAGATGAAAATCAAATACAAAAAAAGGACCAAGAATCCGAGGACGTCTCACATAGTGATCCAGGTAAAGCCAAGGGTATGGCAGAGGATGATGGAGACTGGAACCCTCTACCTGGACCTGCAAAGGGTCAGAGTGGAGGACCAGTCTCCGGTCATCCAATGCATGAAGTGCCTTGCATTCGGACACGGCCGTAAGTTCTGCACCGAGAGTGTGGACAGGTGCAGCCACTGTGGGGGCTCGCATCTACGCGAGAAGTGCCCCGACTATATCGCGAGAATCGAACCGCGGTGCTGCAACTGCTCGCACTCTGGGCTGCAGAACGTCGGCCACAACGCCTTCAGTACCGAATGTCCGACCCGCTCGAAATGGGACTACCTAGCGAGACAGACAACGTCATATCTATGACTCACTCACTCACGCATATACACAACACAGAACATACACACGCACACACATAGATTTAGGAAGTATATTTTAAAAAATATATGAATATATCTAAACATGCACATAAACATTGAATACATACACATAAACAAAAATGGAAAGGAAAAAATTCATAACAGGAATGGCAATAATTATATATATTTTAACATATAAATACATTATTGATAAGGAACGTAGGAACAAGCACGTATGAATTTGGAAAAGTGAAACACGCACATAAACATCACACAAGTACACAAAACACACCGAGTCATAGGTATGACGATCTCACGGGTCGGGGAACGATTGCTATGTGAGACGCCTTTGGAAGGTATGAAACTGAATTGGAAAATATCAAACGGAATAAGAGATAAACAAGCAAAATAAGAGACAAACAAAAAACTATTGGAAAAATCGTATTAGTGTAATCGTATAGCAAATCGTACTAGACAAATTAAAAATTAGAAAAAGCCAAAAAAGTTAAGTTTGAGAATACATACTAAGTAAAATAGGAAATAAAAAGTACAAGCAAGAAAAATAACCGTAAATTTAGAAAGTGAGTGGATAATTAGAAGTAAAAAAACGTAAAGGAGTTAATAAAAAGAATTGTTTAAAAATAATAACGTATATTATGTAAGTGTATATTATAATATAAAGTAAAATATTCCTATAGCGAAAAAAGTTAAACAGTTAAAGTAGCGGGTAAAGTTCCCGCTAAGAACTTAACACACATTAACGACAGTATGGAAACATAGAATAAAAAGGTCCTGTCGTATTCTTGGACGGGGAAAAGCTGCGTTATCCCTATAATGGGATAACATTAAAAAAAAAAAAAAAAAAAAAAACCCCAACCCTTCCCCACATTCCTTTCCCCATCCCCCAAAGGTCGGCAACGCACTTGTGACGTCTCCGGTGTTGCGGGTGTCCACGGGCGGTGGTAATCGCTTACCATCAGGTGATATATAAAAGAAAGAAAAGAAAAGAAAGACAAGTCATATAGGCTTAAGCCCTAATGGTTATTACAACGTGCAAACATGAAAAACTTTTCAAGCCCCACTGATCACAAGGTTCTAAAAATTAACTCGATGTTATAAAACTACTATAAAGATCGGTTATGTTTGTATTTACTTAAAACTATCCAACTCATCAATTTTCTGAAGATTTTGTGGCCAATTTGTAACATTTTCATGTTTTTTATGGACAAGGGAGGCTAACGAGCAGACATATCGCCTGATGGTAAGCGATTACCACCGCCCATGGACACTCACAACACCAGAGGCGTCACAAGTACGTTGCCGGCCTTTGGGGGATGGGGAGAGGGATGGGAGAAGGGTTGGGATATAGGCCTCCGGTATCCTTACTCACTCGGTGAAACACAGCGCAATCGCTATTTCACACCGGTTTTCTGTGAGGCCGTGGGATACCACCTCACAGAAACTCCGGTCGAGCCGGCCCACTCATGCCGAAGCGTAGTTCTCAAATGTTTTTTCTACAGCACTATTGTGGCAGACCGCATAAAGGGTATAGTGATTTAAGCGGTCAAAGTTCCGTTTTCTAGTGCAATGACTGTTACTGTTGATTGGTTCTGGGTGTTTTTAAGTCAGTGTCCGAAATGGTTTTTTATGGGATTAATAACCACTGTTACTCCTGTACACCAAGATCAACAGCAGCGACCCACGAACAAACTGAGTTATGACACTCGGGAAGTCCCAGGAAAAAAAACTGTCTTGAAACCCGCAACGAAATTAATCAGAAGAAAAAAACAGGAGGAGTCGGAAATATGATAAGACCACTTCCCTCCTTAGAAAAGCGGGAGACAAAATGAAGTCAAAATAGGCAGACACCTTTTTCAAACCGGGAAGCACCACGGATAAAATATTATGTGTCTCAAGTGAGTAATCAAATATATTGATAACTATAGTGTGTATGGCAGAATTGCCTAAACGCACGAAAATTCACCGCAGTTGACACAAGATCCCCATAGTATACCGTCCCAGATGTCATTTGTAAGCTTTTTGAAACGAAGTTCCTTATCGCGCGTTGTGAAAGGGGGCTAAACGGAAAAAAATCTTACGAAAAGTTGTCACGACACAAAAATTCTTATGAAAAGTTGTCAGGACACAAAAATTCTTACGAAAAGTTGTCACGACACTTTTTGCTACAGTAAGCGATTGTAAGCCGTGCGGCGTGCGCATGTTTCTCTGTCTCTCTCTCACTCTTACAGAAAGCGAGCCAGACATTTTCATTTCTATTTCGCATTGAACAGTGTGGTGTCGCGACGATTATTTTTATTGAGTATATACAGGTTTTTTGTACATAATAAATAATAAAAAATAATAAAAATAATGAATCCTGACAGTGAACTTCGTTCCATCCGGGTGTCCCTTGACACCTCTCGAGCTTATGTTCATTGTACCAAAGACTACATTCCCAGAGGACATGATGAGCCGACTGTTCACAGCTAGTATCAGGTGTTGAGCATTGACACAATGGTGAATCGACTAATTTAAATGAGTGTAGTTTGCTCCTAAAGTTACCGTGGTCTGTAAGAAATTGAGCGACGCAGCGATCTACCTCGAGCCATGTCCTCGAAAACCGTTCGCAAGCAGATGGAAAGAACTGGTAGAGGTGGCGCCCCTTAGATGATTCATCCCATCGTTGTTGCCACTGATTCATTAGGTCGTTATAGACATTTGACTGCTGTTGAAACAATCTTATGATTTACGCGCAAACAATCGCATTCCATGTTTTGTAGTGTGGAATAGTACATGGCTGCACGTCTTTGCACCTCGAGATCAACCGGAAGAACACCCGCCAACACCGTAAAGCCTCAAACTAACAGTCCCATATCCTTTGCACAAGAAAATTAATGCAAGTAGCAGTTTGCGACGAACAGCACCTACAGTCACTCTATTGGCCCATACGGGAGCACCATAGCAAATAGAACCCAAATAAGTAGCTCCATATATGATCTTTAATGTATTAAATGAAAGGCCCTATGTGGCAGTTGATATCGTGGTTGATATCTTCATGAGAACAAATAAACTTTTTTAAGACTTGTTCTAATATGTTCGATAAATAAAAAAAGGTTTTTTTTAATAGTAACATTTTGAAATTGTATACACGACGGTGATTTGAGGTTACCTTTCAGAAGTAGCTGGAAGGTTTTGTTTGGTGCAAAAGTCAAATGATTACGTACATCCCAAAGAAAGTCCTAATCCCGGAATTATTGTAAAGATACGTAATGTAACGCATACGCTCTACGGGATATGTTCCCAATTTCGAAATTGTCTTTTCATCAAGGTTATGATTTAATACCTCGAGAACATGACATGTATTGGCTGTTTGAGAATAATAATAGTCATATCACAATATTTACAAAATTTCTAAGTGCTCAAAAGAATATAACGGCATGTTATAGCTATAAGCCTCTATTGTAAAACTAGGCATCCCCAGTTAGGCGTCTGCTAATAGCCATAGATTGTTGAAACATGGTTTAAATCTTCCTCAAGAAAGAATACTCCTCTATTACAAGAAGAATCACAAATTAATCAACAACAAATTTGTTAGTACAGCACAAAAATGTTTTACAGCTTTCCATAGCACTATGAAGAACCTCCATAATGCTATGTATTGATATCCATATTGTTTCCAGGCCGTACAGGTGAGTCCATTTTGCATTCCCTTTTATTTATATATGACTCTGCCAAAATGACTCTATTCTGACTGATGGAAAGCATAAGAAGAATCCAAGAGTAGTGGTCACCATACTCATTGCGAATGCAGACAATGCAACAACGCAGTAACCCACACCAGGGCGACTTAGTAAGATGCTTTTGCATCATTAGTCCTCCGGTCTCGAGTACGAGACGAACGAAATACGCAACACGAACGCTGTCATTTTACTTTGATAAATATGGAAGCAACATGTATTGCTATTTTATATGAGATGTGTAAAATTTTATAAAATTTAAAGTACTAGAGTTACAACAGAAATCGCAAACCCCATTTCAAAAACTGGGTGCAACCATAAATAGACTCGGAACTTTGGCCATTACTTTTATAAACTGAAAATCTCTACAGGTTCACTATCATTTACATAGGCGAACATTCTTTTATTATGTAATTTTTTATGTATATCACACGGTTAAGGTATTCCCCACACATTACTTATTTTCAACCGACTTCAAAAAAAGGAGAGGGTTTCTCAATTCGACCGTTTTTTTTCTTTTTTATGTGTGTTCGCGGATATCTTTGTCGTTTATGAACCGATTTTGATGATTCTTCTTTTGTTGGAAAGGAGATGTCTCGACGGTGATACCATGACAAGGTGACTAGGATCTGATGAAGGCATCCCAGGGAAATCGAGGGGAACCCTCATTTTTTGAGGCACATACTCTTGTATTTGCATCTGGTAGTCATCATTTAATGATGATGAGCTGATGATGGAAGGTACAAGTCGGCAACGGTTAGGAGTTGGAGGATAATTCTTTCAATTTCACACGTTTTTGAGGTGTATTCAAAAGGGTATGCTTTCGAAGTGGTCCCATTGCCACCAAATCAGGATCTAATGATGGGAGGCCTGGGAAATGGAGGAAATCCCTCATTTTCTTAGGCACGTACTATAAATTATATGAAATAGTTCAAGTTACTGATAACCTACGATTACTTGCACTAAAAATGGAAACTCAAAAAAACTTTAAAAAAAAAAAAAACCGACTTCCAAAAAGCATTCAACGAAAATTCCCTGCCAAAAAACACTAAAAAGCTTAAAATAAACTGGTTCTTCATAAATTGCTATGCCAGTTCTTGTTGTTAGGGTGTACGAGATCGGACGGAGGCAGAAATTAATATAGTTTTGAGAAAAAGCAACTGTGTTTTATTAAATAAATTATTACCCATCTATCCATTATAGAGATCATCATCTGACGTTATCAAAGAGAAAGACACAGTCCATAGACAATAGATATCATAGTCCACTACACAGAGTAGACAAAACCACTTTAATTGCCACAGTATAAGTCTATACCTAATTCTTTGTTCATTTAAATAGTAGTATTATTATGTGTGCTAGGTACCTAAAACCTGTTTGAAGTCGGCGCCAAGCCAAAATGTAATTTGAGATACCGCACTCGCCGCTACCGGATAGCTACTCCTCGTATAGCACAAAACAACCCAAGCGGTCAGACACGCGCGAGCTAACGTTGTTGATGGTCGTCTCGAAGTATAGCGAGTGTGGTACCTACTATTACATTTGGCTTGGCGCCGACTTCAAACAGGTTTTAGGTACCTAGCACACATAATAATACTACTATTGAAATGAACAAAGAATTGGCAGTAATTTATTAAAAGCCAGTATATTTTAAGCTTTTTAGTGTTTTTTGGCAGGGAGTTTTCCTTGGATGCTTTTTTGAATTCGGTTTTTTTTTATAAAAAGTTTTTTCATTAAAATAAAAAGGTTTGTCCATTTTTAATGGTTAGTTGTTTTTAAAATGTCAACTTTGCTTTAGGCTGATGTTGATAGAATATTTTTTTATTGTATTAATAAAATTGCGATTCGGTTAAAATCAAAGGGCAACAACGAATTTTGTAGATTTGTCATTTTTTTTTTGAGAATCTTTCGCAATGAATTTTATGAAAATTGACAATGCTGTGACTATTGACATCAAATTACAAAAACTTATGTACAGGATGTGTATAAAATACTTTTTATCGTGTAAAAACCACGATTAAAAAATATATAAAGTGTCAACTTAGTTTTGTACAAAAAAACAAAAAGAGTTTCTTTTAAGTTCAAAAATGTAATTCTTTTATAATAAAAAAACAAAACAAATATTTAAAAAAAAACAGTCGTATGTACAATTCAAGTCTTCAAGCATAGTTTTCTTAGATATAAGCATTCAATTACACAAATTAAGCTACCACTACAGGTGCACTGTAGGCAGGAGTCACCGGAGCAGTATATGCAGCTCTATAGGCGGCAGCTACAGGAACAGAGCGAGCAACGTATGGGGCAGCAGCATATTGAGCATAAGCCACAGGTGCCGCAGCGTATCGGGCAGCTACCACTGGAGCGGTGACGGGAGCGGCAGCATATCTAGCAGCTACGACTGGTGCGGCAACGGAAGCGGCAGCATATTGGGCAGCAACAGGTGCAGTGGCATATCGGGCAGCTACGACTGGAGCAGCAATGGGAGCGGCGGCATATCGGGCAGCTACAACTGGAGCAGCAACGGGAGCGGCGGCATATCGGGCAGCTACGACTGGAGCAGCAACGGGAGCGGTGGCATATCGGGCAGCTACAACTGGAGCAGTGGCGACGGGGGCAGCAGCATATTGTGCTACAACAGGTGCAGCGGCAATGCGAGCCGGAACCACGGCAGGCTCAGCAACAACAGCGGGTGCGGCAGCTACTAAAGGTTCCTTGCGGACAACTGCGTTAAATCCATTGATGGAGTCAGCCGTATAGTCTACCACGCGGCGAGTACCATCAGATTCCACCAACGAGTATTGTCCCTGTACAAGATCACCGTTCCTCTGTTCGGTCTGGCTCTTGTAGTCTCCAGTGAGAGAGTCTGCCACATCGTAGCCAAATCTGTACTGCGGCAAGGGGTCGAACTCTTCAATCCTGGCTGCAACGGCGGGTGCAGCGTAAGCTACAGGCGCAGCAATGGCTGCAGGAACAGCGCTACCATGGACGAGAGCCAAGAGGCATGAGAAGACTACCAACTGAAATGAAAAAAAAAACAGATCAGATCAAAGGTTATCAAAGAGAATTATTTAAGAGCTTTTGGTATTGCCGTTCGCTAAACACGACAAATTTTCACAAAGTTCAAAACAGTAATTCACTTAGATTATTCCACTTTCACACACTGTTAGAATACACTTCACAAGATCCAACTGTGTCCCATACCTTGAATGCCATTTCTAATGTTTTGTTGAGTTGTGTTCAGAGATGCTTTGAGCTGTGAACTGTATCCTCAGTTTGATACTAACAGCATTTATAGTGCTTGGCAGAACAGTTGCCTCATTCTGGTGGCACTTCCAAATTTGAATATATTCAAGTACGCACGTACGAACTGACCACCACACCGTTCAACGTGTTCAACAATGCTACATGAAACTATTGAACATTAATTTGTTTAGCAAAAAAATATAATCCAAAGTATATAATATTTATCACAATATATGCATATATTTATACATTTATTATATTCAAGGTCAAGTGCGAAATGCATTCAAGGCCTTTCGTTTCAAGTTCATTGAAATACGGTCAAATCATTACCTAACTTGTCACGTATTGGAATTCCGTAAACGTACACCAATAGAAATTCAAGTTAATTTATAACTTTACTTGTATTTAGTAATCGTGTATATAATATTCAATTGAAGTACAATTATTTCTAACATTGAAATTGCTACAACTTAAAAAAAAATATAGAAGTTGTGACAGTTTTTCTCTAAACTGTCACAAGGTGTATGGGTACTGTATAGGTACTCTTATATAGTTTATCAGTTGAGAAATGTAGATGCCAAAAGTGTGTAAAATCTACTGGAGCTTAGAATCAGCCCATTAGAATATCCCAACAGGCCAGCAAAACAAGCATCACAGTTATAAAAACAGTCAAATATATAAGTCAATGATTAAGAAACATTGATAGATTCAAAATCTTAGAAAACACGATATCGCACAATTCTTAAATTCTGGAAATCTGACGGCAATTGCTCCTCGTTAAAATCGTAGTTCAGCCGTATCGTAGCTGGCTTACAACCGACTCCAACCTAATTTTATATGTTAAGGATTGTATTAAATTCGTTTTATTAATGTAAATTTTGAAGTAATTTACCTATAGCCATGGAGTAACCTTAGTACCTTTAGCTATATCTAAAATTTCATAGCTTTACGCCTCTAATATGGAGTTAAAAATAGAAATGGGCCTAAAATACTGCCCCGCGGAATGCCAATACGTTATATTTAAAATGTTAGATATATGTACATGATGAATTCTAATGCTTTTATTTTTTTGTTTCCTGCATACTGCCCATTTTATCAATAAATTATTTGACTAGTTTTCATCAGCAATTTTCCATTTTCTATATTTCTTTTTTGACAATTGTGTTTTGTTGGATGAGATATCGAAGGCTTTTATATTATATCGAAAAGTGTGATTTTATATCATATCACATCATTTAATCACATTTTTGTGAATGTCATACATAGGCGGCAATCTATTAATCTGAAAAGTGAAGTTATCTCTAAAACTAGAGGTTCATTTCGAGCAGCGGAATATTAAAGGCTGTATGATTATTCTACTATCCTACTAATATTATAAACTAGCTTTCACATTTGATGAAAAGTACCCTACGTTACTTCTAATACCTCCAAGAGTATGTGTACAAAGTTTCATGATAACCGGTTCAGTAGTTTTGGCGTGAAAGTGTAACAAACAAACTAACTTCCACCTTTATAATATTAGTGTGTTAAGGATTAGGATGTGAAAGTTTGTGATGATAGAATAGAAACTCTTTTACACAAAAACTGCTTAACGGATTTAGATGAAACTTTACAGTTATATAGGTCACACAACAATTGGCACTCTTAGGGGTAGACCTTCGTTTAGATAAGTTGAGTTACTATATACGTTTAGAATGTATACAGTTAGTAAGCTTGTCTATATAACCTTATAAGCAAGTTATAATGTATTTTTTGGCAGTAAACAATGATTGAGAGGACTTAAAAAAGAAGTACCCTTTTGATAGTTATACACACTATCAAAAGGAGTCCTCTTAATCTGAATTACAGTATGTTACTTAAAAAGCTATAAAACTTCGATTAATCAGAATATTTTGTGTATTTGTAAGTACAAATACTAAAATACTAATGAAAAGTTATTTTCTAGAATTTATCTTGGTGACTAATAGAAACTCCGAAAGGTTGAAACTAGTTAATAAATATTTATAAACTACAGTTATTGTACTTAAACATTGCCTATATTTCTAAGATTTCATTCCACTGATAAAAAACTACGAATTACAGTATGATTAATTTATTATTACTTATATATATTTTATAAAATTATGTAAACATTAAATTAATTATAAAATACAATATGTGTCGAAAACCTTATCAGTACCTTTTCATATACTAAATTTGAATTTAACCAACAAAAACAACAATTCAGCAACCATCCGTAACTACAGGAGCAGACCGAACAGCTGAAATTACAGTAGGAGCTGACACCTCAGGAAAGAGACGCACTACTGGGGAAAGGGAGTTTGCAACAAGATTTGAATAGGTGGGTGCCACAGGAGTCCTGTACGCCGTCGTATATGGAGTAGAGTAGGTGGCTTCGTATGCCGTAGCCAAGTATGGTGAAGTATATGTAGCAGCTATGGGAGCAGTATATGGGGCAGCAATGGGAGCAGTATATGGAGTGGCTACGGACGCAATGTATGAGGTAGGGATAGTTGCAGAATATGTGCCAGAAATAGGAGCAGTATATGCAGCATTGGCTTTTACTGGAGTATTATAGCCAGAAAATACGGGGGCGGAATCTGGAGAGATGATTACTCGCGGAGTCACTACTCTAGAGGCAGCAGCGTATCGGGAAAATATTGTTGCAGAATTCAAAGTGGGTTGTTTTGTAATAGGCGGTACAGCAGTCACCCTTGCAGGTACCACAGCAGGGTCAGCTGCAACTCGAGATGCGGCTAATGGCTCATTGCGAACAATAGCGTTGAAACCGTTGATAGAGTCTGCAGTATACTCGACTACGCGAAGAGTGCCATCAGATTGTACAAGGGAATATTGTCCCTGGACCAGGTCGCCGTCCCGTTGTTCAACTTGACTTTTGTAGTCCCCTGTGAGAGTATCTGCCACATCGTAGCCGAATTTATACTGCGGTAATGGGTCGCAGTCTTCCGGTCCAGCCGCTACGGGGACTCTGTAGGCTGCATAAGGCCCCGTGGGCAGTGAAGTGATGACCCTCGGTATCACGTTGCCGTGACCAAAAGCGATTAAGCAAGAAAATACTGCCAGCTGAAAAAAAAAGAATTATATAGTACAATTTATCGTTGAATAAATGTAAAGGAAAGTTAGAAATTTTGTGTTCCAAATTTCACCTCTGTCTAAAATATAAATAAATAAATAAATAAATAAATATTTCGAACATCTAACACACAACGCCATCTAGTCCCAAGCTAAGCAGAGCTTGTGTTATGGGTACTAGACAGGTGATATAAATACATATATACTTTTTTTTTTTAAATACATACATATTATAGAAAACACCCAAACTCCGAAACAAATATTTGTAGATCATACAAACATTTGGTTCGACCCGGGAATCGAAACCGAGACCTCATGATCAGCAGTCACACACGCCAACCGCTAGACCAACGAGGCAGTCATAAGTCGTTGATTTATTTAATTCAGAAATACTAAACGTACGAAGCCTACTGTAATACGATAGAGAAGGTTTTTTGTGATTTGATTACCAATAAGAACCATACCAACATAAGTATTACGAGTATAGTACTATTTGTACTAACAAAAGAACTGCAAAAGCACTAGGATTCGAGGATGACGTTCTCGAAAAGACATTAGGTAAATTTTCTACGTTTTTGTTTTACGGTATATAATTATGTAACAGGACAATCGGTCTGTGCCTAGTGTATAGTTGAGTCGTTAGCCAATTTAAATATGTTTTATTTTAGTATGTAATATTTGGTATTTAATTAAGTTTCCATACGTACTTAAGAGTATATTCTTACTAGCTGAACCACGTAACTTCATCTGCGTCCTTTTAAATCACACTCGGCTATTATTTTTAAACATCTAATACCTATACAAAATTCTCATGTCACGTTATAGGTCACGATGAACTCTAAAACTATCTAAACGACTATTTTTCAAATATGTGTTTTCCCGGCGTGTCTAAGATAGCATCATGATTAGACCAATAGGAGCCAAGCATGCCTGAAAAGACACTCAAACGAAGTTGTGTGGGTCAGCAAGAATAATTCGTAGTAGATTTATTATAGAACATAAGCGCTGATTGTTTAATATTATGTCATTTGTTGAATGTTAATAACACACATACTACACATAAATGCACTAGTTACACTCTTTGAAAATTGAACTGCACTCCATACCTTGAACGCCATTTCAGTCGTTTCTAGAGATGCGTTCAGGAATGCTTAAAGACTTAAACTGTGTTCGTAGTTTGATGTTTACAGCATTTATTAGTTTTCAGAACAATAACTTCATCCTGTACATATTTAAATTTGAATATGTTCAAGTACACACGTACAATGTAGCAAGTGTGTTAGGATCTGAACAATACCTCAGAAATTCATGAAACTAATGTTACTGTTATTTTTTATTTTATTTCAGAAAGCGATGTCAAACATTGTCTGGCATAAATTATAAGTTCAGACTGATAGAAGGACCGAACTTATGTTTAATTGATAGAAAATACTAATCAACACATGGACAAATGTTTTATCATCATCATCATCATCATCATCAACAACCTTTATTAATTCACAGTGAGACATAGGCCTATCCTTAGCAAGGAGGTTCTTGATCTGTAATCTAGTTTAAATATCCCTATACTTTCCAAGTCTTTCTTTCCATCTAATGGTTGCCTGTAAGAGACTGTTTTCCGTCGATAAGGCCCCCAATTCTACTTCTTAGCTTTAAGTAATCTTAGTAAGTAATCCGGTTAAATATAATGTAATAATAAAGCGATTATTATTAAATTTCAAACTGAAAACGATGTTTTATTAGAAGGGTCTACATTGTTAATTAGCAAATTACTAGCAACCTCTTAACGGAGACTGTTTTCTGTCGATAAGATCCCCAATTCTACTGCTTAGCTTTAAGTAACCTTAGTAAGTAATCCGGTTAAATATAATGTAATAATAAAGCGATTATTATTAAATTTCAAACTGAAAACGATGTTTATTAGAAAGATCTACATTGTTAATTAGCAAATTACTAGCAACCTCTTAACCACCGTTAAGCTAGTAATTCTGTAATACCTTGTCTGAACTGGTGAGCTTAGACAAGGTATTACAGAATAGTTGCATCGAAGTCCAGGCGGCCATTAATGGCAAGTCACCAACATATCTGCTGTATCATATTTTTGCAAATAAAATGCTGTATTGTACATTTCACACCTCTGCTACATCCTACTGCAGTAGTTTACAGTTACTACAGTTTTTTTATATAATTATTAAAAGTGGGGTCTCCTGCACTAGTTTCCTTCATTTTTCAACACTTCCTTAGTATTCCATTCCCTTCTGGCTTGAATATTTTGAAATTATTTATTATGAAAAGTTCCTAGACCATTTGTGATAAGGTGAATGTCACAATACAGTGTCATACCGGCTGCAAGCATTAGACGTTTCGATTGTGTAAGCAAATACAATTCAATATACCGCCAGAACCACATTAAAAAAAAGTGTGTATTGAGTGTGAGCCATTATTCATTAAGGTGGGTTGTCTGGCATAAAATTAATTTTACGTTGTCTATTTTTAAGTTTCTTGAAAACAGATCTTTTTATAGATCAAAAAGATTCAATATCTTTCAATGGGGAAGGTGGTAAAGTTAAAGCCTATAAAGAATTGTCCTCTTAGCACTAACTCTCCATCATCAGCTCATGTGAATAGTTTGAGAGAATACAGAGCAAGTATAGCCTCAAATCCTCCAACCTCTATCTGTTAAGGAGACTTACCTTCTATCGTCATTTTACCTGAATAGCTTGAAGTAATACAACTTAAGGTAACTTATCATATAAAATACACATAAAACATATAGTATATATAATACACTTAAGATAAGAACATACATACGTGTGATATTGAAAGAATATCCTCCAACTCCTAACCGTTGAGAAGTTGTATCCTCCATCATCAGCTCATCATTATGAATTAATGACTACCAGACGCAAATACTTGAATAATTTTAGAAGATTTGTAGAAAACATAATACGTTCCTATAAAATTTAAGTGTTGTTCTCGATTTCTTAGGATCCTATATCCTGACATGGCAATGGCGAGGCCATTTGGGAGCTACACCAAAGCTAATGCAAAAATAAAGTTTAAAATAGGTTTATAAATGATGAAAATATTCTTTTTCTTTGATGAAATGGCAACCAGCCGGATCTCTCGGATTAGCTATTTCTGCCAATGTCAAGTGTTTTATAGTCTTCAAATCATAAGTCTTTAAGTCGCGTCGTGATGAAATTAATGTTAAAAAATATATGAATTATGGATGAGATGAAATGGGGACCGTCTTTCGAAAAAACAAAAAACGATCTCCAGATGAAAATATTACTGAACATACATACACATCGTTTTTTTAAGTCGGCTTAAAAGCATAGCGAAGAATAATGACAGCAGTATAATCACAGAATTTCCCAACTTTTCAACTGGGTATTACATTAACCTATGACATCAAAAACAAAAAAAATAAAAGTATTTATATCAGTTGTCTAGTACCCATAACACAAGCTCTGCTTAGCTTGGGACTAGATGGCGTTGTGTGTTAGATGTCCGAAATATTTATCTAACTACTAACTAGTACAAGCTATACCACGACTTTTAATTCGATTCCACATTTGACATTAGCTACTGTCATTTTGTTAAATAATGATACCACATATAATAGTGTAGTGATGAACACAAATATTCATGAACAATCGCGATTTTTGTTTATGTAATCATAATATTGGTGTGCCAATTAAAGACTAAATTATTGATTTTTATTTAAATAAATACATAATTATTCATAATAATTATCTATTAATTAGTAACCGCTGTTTTATTTTATAAAAAGTTAGTATTTTTGTATTTTATACTAAAAACAAAACTTATAATAAAAGAGCATATTGATGGATAATGCACCTTACCACTCCCGAAAATTGGAAAAGGCACCAAAAATGAACTGGAAAAAAAGCTGCGATTCAAGACTGGCTTTTAAATAAAAATATTCATTACGAACCATACATGGTTAAAGCTACGCTTTTAGAACTGATTCCACATAACGAGTCTTTTAATAAGTACGCTGTAGACGAAATGGCAGCATAACATGGGATCCCGGTTTTACCCCCCTTACCATTGCGAGCTAAACCCTATCGAATTGATATGGGCGCAGGTAAAGGGGCATGTAGCTCAAAATAATAAAACTTTCAAATTAACAGACGTGCGAAATTTATTTGAGGAAGGCATTCAAAAAATTACGGCTACGGAATGGTCTAAATGCGTATCCCATGTTGTCAAATAAGAGGAAAAAATTAGTAGGCTAGATATGTTAATTGACAATATCACAGACACATCGGGAATAAAATGTTACAGAAAATGACAGCGACAGCGGTAGCGATGACGGCGATGATTTACAAAACAAAATATTTACCTACATCTATTGGTTTTATTTCTCATGTTCCTTCATGATCACATTTTGTTATTCATTTCACACACAATTATTAAAGAAAACTCTCAGAGCCTTAATAAAATTAATCGTCATAACTAAATTATCAGTTCAGAAATGTTTAATTTCCTAGTATACTTAGTTTTTATTAAAGTAGTAGTTGTTTAGATATACTACTATAAACCAGATAAATCGATCCGGAAATCGTCCATTTCCGTATCGAATAATTTCGCAACGTCACTATTTAGTACTTGTCATAACGCTGCAACACTGAAATTGTCAAATCTGGAATTGAATTAAAAGTTAGAGTATAGTCTTTAATTTATTAGCTACCTCGTTGGTCTCGCGGTTGGCGTGTGCGACTGCTGATCGTGAGGTCTCGGGTTCGATTCCCGGGTCGGACCAAATGTTTGTATGATCTACAAATATTTGTTTCCGAGTTTGGGTGTTTTCTATGTATAATATGTATGTATTTACAAAAAAAAAGTATGTATGTATTTGTATCAGTTGTCTAGTATCCATAACACAAGCTCTGCTTAGCTTGGGAATAGATGGCGTTGTGTGATAGATGTCCGAAATATTTATTTATTCCCCGAAACTTACTTTTGCAATTTTAATACATATAATGTTAATTTAAGGTTGTCTTTTGATAAACTGCAGATAGTATTTTCAGTAATTTATTAGATAAAAAAACTTGAATAATAAATATTAACTTTTCGTTTTGACTAGTATACACTTTTAGTGATGGTAAACGGGAGCAGAGTAAGCTAGAGGAGCTGCAGGGTAGGCGACGGGTGCAGGAGCGTAGGAAACTGGAGCGGCGGAGTATGCAGCCACTTTAGCGAGGTGGCCAATGGGTTCCTTGTGTACGACAGCGTTGAAACCGTTGTGGTCATCAGCGGTGTATTCCACGGTGCGCTTGATGCCGTCAGGGTCGACTACGGAGTAAGATCCACGCACTACGTCGCCGTCACGGCTTTCCTGCTGGCTCTTTGAGTCTCCGGTGAGACTGTCCTGGACATCGTATGAGTAGCTGTACTGGGGATGAGTGTTGTATTCCTCAATCTTTTGTACAGGGGCGATCACCTTAGTGAGGGGAGCAACCACCTTGGTGATGGGTGCTGAGTACCCAATAGGAGCAGAGTAGGCAACAGGTTGCGGGTACGCTACTTGGGCATGGTACGCTGCGGGGGCGGCGTGCACGATCTGCTGTGGTGCAGCGTATGAAATTTGCGCCCCTGGGAGCAAACCAGCGCTGGTGGCTGCTACCAAGCATGCCAAGACAACTAACTGTAACGAAACATTAATTACAATTTAGTTATAATAATAAAATTTTAACAAAAATAAAACCGACTTCAACTCTATTTATCTTAGATGCTATCGTCAGATCTTAGTGTCCTTATCATGGTACCACCGTTGGGATATCTCCTTTCCATTAAAAAAAGAATCATCAAAATCGGTTCATAAACGATGAAGTTATCCGCGAACACACATAAAAAAAAAAATATATACGGTCGAATTGAGAAACCTCCTCCTTTTTTTGAAGTCGGTTAAAAAGAGATACTTAGCGGTCAATTTTAAAAGTGGGTGGTTTAATTACTATTTATTATCCGAACAAACAATGCTGTTTGTTTGGTGTACAGTAATAGATATTTGAGTACATGGTAAAAAGTACTATTCTTGTAGCAACGAAATTACTAGTAAGCGTAGTATTCTTAATAGTTAATTTTAAATGGTATATCAATATTAACAGTTAAATTGCAGTTTTTCTATTGCGTTTGCCTATCTGTTAGGCCTTGATGATATTCCAAGGCAACTTTTAATATAAAAATGAAAAGACGATGAACTTACACTAATTAAATAAGTTTATCCCAATTTAAACAACCTTTGAACATTCGTAAGAGTCAGAGTCTTGGATACATTTAAAAATGTTAGTTTAGTTTGTACACGCTTCAAAAAAACAAAAAGCTCTGCACCAAATGATCTCAAATTTTGACATGATATACCACACGACTTTCAAATTTTTTACATTTTTTTTTTCATTCTTAATTAACCATGGACAAGTGTCACAGGGTACAGCTATTTATAGATAATATCAGAACCCATGTTTCTTTGTAGTTAGATTTTCCCAAGAAATAAAGCGACACGAAAAAGATAACACACAAAAATTGTACACATAAGATGTAATCCGTTTCGTTACTAAATTCTTCTGGTTATAATTACCTTGAATGCCATTTTGGTTGTGGATCGATTGACTTCTAATGACAGAATGATATCGAAAGAAATATCGCCAGGCGTTATATACGTAGTAATAGTGCCTGAGGCGATATTAAGCTAAAGGTTAATCTGTATTCATTCATAGAAAATAATGTATCGAATAAAGCTGTACATTGGTATTTAAGTAAGGAGTTTGTTAGTAATAGACTAGTTTGTAGGTGTTTTATTTATGAGAATAATTTGATTGAGTTTTTGAACATTATAACTTGCTGTTTTATTTGGTTGAACATGTTTATAAATAAATACGAAATAGTATCAGTGTTTATGGTACAATGGTATAGCTACCAATAGATTTCGGGCTCGATTCCCGGGTCGCGCCAAAAAGTGATATTAAGTCTTTGTTATAATTAATTCTTAATAACAACCCGGAGTATGAAAGTGCATCACGCCTGTGGCTCGGACAGCATGTTTATCATTCATTCATGGCAAACTTTATTGGGACGTCAATACTTCCAAATATACTGATAACTAGTTCACTCTTTGAATTCAGTTCGCTCTCAGGATTGCGGCAGTCCGATACACGTCATCATCATCAAAATGAAGTTGGCCGACCTGGTGTCCTAATGCCAGGTATTTTTCCTCCTTAAACAAGCCTCAGAAATTTAGGTACCAGTCGCTCCGCCGAAAAACATTGAGGTAATACTGGTTGAATTAGTAGTCAATCCCAAATAATATTGGGAATAATGAAGGCTAGGAGGAAGAAGATCAATGTAAATATGTATACGCAATACATCTATGTATTTAATAAAACTAGAGTAATTAAGTAAAACGATAGTGGTGACAGAATATCACACACTCCATTTTCTCTAACTATTTCTATGTAATAATATAATTATAAGAAAGCGTAGTGTCACTATCCTTAATCATCCAAAAAGCGCTGCAAAGAGAAGAAGAACTTGACATAAATCCTACCTTACACGTAAGAAGAGGCCAAAACATTAATCTAAAGAGAGGTCTATTTTAGTACTAGACTATTAGAGGCTGTTGATAAATAACATCATTAAAAAAAGGCATCCACATCGACTACCGATTGTAGTGAAAACTTATAATTTACTGAACTTTAATTTAAAACCTTAGTATGTTATTTGTAAAATTAATGTGTAAAATTAGAAATTTCATAACAATTAAAGTTACCATCATCAAACATTAGCATATCGGCGACGCGAACTCATAAGATTTTCCCCTACCAAAAGTGCTCAACGCGGCCAAAGAAGTTTTGTGACATCAGCATGTCGGTGATGCGAACTCATAAGATTTTCCCCTACCAAAAGTGCTCAACGCGGCCAAAGAAGTTTTGTGACGTCAGCATGTCGGTGACGCGAACTCATAAGATTTTCTCCTACCAAAAAGTGCTCATACGGCTAAAGAAGTCTTCACTTCAAAAACTTTATAAATCAAGATGAACTCATAAAGGCTAGCTGTCATAACGAGAACTAGTATATATGACTTTATATATTAATCTACTTAATATATTATATTTTTAATTTTAGATTTAATACATGATTTATTAGTATCATAAATATAGACTTTACTAACAATATTTTTCTACCCAACCAGTAGAGTACCGATTTTTGCGGTAGCTGTATCCTGTGCCCACATTTATTTTAAGTTATATCAAATGTGACTTTAACAACTTCCAGAGACTACCAAAACCTTGACCGACTCCTCGCGGACATTTCGAACTTGTGCTTAAAGTCCACGGCCGCTCTTAACAGCAAATTAAAAAGATCGTAATAAATATACGGCTAATGATATTAGTTGACCAAATATTTTTACTGATACATTTATTCTCATGTATTCTTATCTTCCTCATTTTATAAATGTGTCTGGACAAGACTGGTAAACTATCTTCTGTCGCTTGTATGTATACAGGTTAAAAAAAGAAGCCTTATAATCTCATTATGTCTTTAATAAAAAATAAACAAAATAATGTCTAATGCTAGTCGTATATACAAGTCAAGTCTTTAGAGGTATAAAAGTTTCGTTTAATCAGAGTATGGCATTCAAGGGTATCTGTAACCGGCAGCGGCAACTGGCTCTACAAGTTTAGCGGGAGCAGCGCGAACGGTAGAAACAGCTGGTGCCGCCGCCGTGGGAACTGCACGCGCAACTGGTGCCGTGTAGGCAGCCAATGGGGCTCTGTATGCAGCATTAACTTGAGCTGTGTATGCAGCAGGAACTGGAGCGGTGTATGCAGCAGGAAGTGGAGCGGTGTATGCAGCAGGAACTGGAGCGGTGTATGCAGCAGGAACCGGAGCTGTGTATGCAGCTCTGATTGGTGCAGAATAAGCAGCGGCGACTTGAGCAACGGGGGCTGTATAAGCGGTGGTGTACGCCGCGGCTGGGTAAGCAGAATATGCTGCAGCCACTTGGGTAGTGTATGCTGCAGCAACAGGTGCTCTGTAGGCTCCAGCTACCACAGGAGCAGTGGCATATCGAGCGACAACGGGGGCAGCAGCATATCGGGCAAATACTGGTGCAGGTGCTGCAACAGGAGCTGGTGGGGCAACGGCGACCGGAGCGCTAGCGTACCGGGCATAAATTGGCGCAGGTTGAGCGACCACGGGGGCAGCAGCAATGCGAGCGGGTACCACAGCAGGTTCCGCAACGACGGCGGGGGCTGCAGCTACTAGGGGTTCATTGCGGACCACAGCATTAAAACCGTTGATCGAGTCAGCTACATAGTCAACAACACGACGGGTACCATCAGACTCGACCAAAGAGTATTGTCCCCGTACCAAGTCACCGTCCCGCTGTTCAGATTGACTCTTAAAGTCACCAGTGAGGGAATCACCTACTTCGTATCCGAATCTGTATTGTGGTAATGGGTCAAACTCTTCAATCCTGGCTGCAACGGCGGGTGCCGTGTACGCAACAGGCGCAGCTGCAATTGCTGCCGGCACTCCACTACCATGGACGATAGCCAGAAGGCAAGAGAGAACCACCAACTGAAACAGAAGTATTTAATACTCAATAAACTGAACTCTTTTTACTGATATACAAAACTTTTTATACACGTTGAAACAAAAGTATTAAAATAGAACTGTTTAAAAAATGTTTGTACGGTTAATTTATATTCATGACTTTTTCACTTTATGCTATTGGTATCACTGTCACACACTGTTGAAATGCACTTCACAAATATCCAACCGCGTTCCGTACCTTGATTGCCATTTTTGTAGCTTGTTGAGATGTTTTCAGGGGTGCTTTGAGCTGTGAACTGTACCCTCAGTTTGACAATAACAGCATTTATAGTAGTTGGCAAAACGCTTGCCTCATCCTGGTGGTATCTTCAAATTTGAATATATTCAAGTACGCACGTACGAGACGGGCCGAGGGGACAACTGGACAATGCCACGTAAACAATGCGGTTACTTGTGCAATACACTTGGTCTATGAAACATCGCGGTCACATCGATTTTTCGCTCAATTCACGAGATAACGTATTTTTTCAGGATTTGTAGTTGAAAATCTTCACGGAATAAATGGTGATAAAAGCAATCTTATTGGTATGGTGGAAACAGGAATTGGAAAACAATGCTTAAAATGTATGTTTATACAGTACAATATGTTTTTTTGAACGAAGTGACATGGAAGGTGTCTATCTATGAATAAGGAATCTATGGTGTCTATTGTTAATCACGTATTGACACATGTTAGTTGTACGATCATTAGTTACATTCTATGCCAATTCGCTGTTTGATATCTTGGGTTTAACATAAGTTGCATTGGAGTTCAGTGTAGCAACGATTTCAAGGTAAGTTAACAGATCTTGTAAGTTAATTCTCCCCAAAAGAAATTATAATCATTAATTATAAATCATTAATAGGCAACCTTTCTATTACTCGACTGATGTCTGGTAATTAAAAACGAAACTGTCAACAGTTGTAGGAGTTGTTAAATTAGCAAGTTTTTATATGTATTTTTTGAAAACAATCAAGTAAACTAATAGTAGTAGTAGTAGTTATAAAAATAATTAATAGGCTTTAACAGTCATCTGTATGGTAGAGCCCCTCCGCCCCGTGGAAAGGGGACTAGCCTACTACTCGTATGCTCACACTGGGAAGACGAAGACGGGTAGGCAATAATAATAACAATTCAATAGTAATATTATTTTTATTGCGGTGTAACGAACATAATATAAACATTTCATAATTACGATTATAATTATAATTTTATGTATAAATAGAAAAAATAACTATTTCGGACTAGATCGGAATATGTATGTGAACTCGATAAAGTTTAGCTACTGTAAGTTAGGTTTCGGTTGCTTTAAAAACCATATTGTGACGGCATTAACACAAGCGTAAATACAAGAAGTAAATATACAAGATTTAAAGTATATATGTAGTATATGAACATGTATGTGTAAATTAAATACATCAATTATAAGTAATATTTTTTGCAAAGACAACTCTCGTACTAGGAACATTCATGTGTCGCGGAGGACTTTAAAAATGTACCTACATGAAGCGAACACAAACTGCAGCCAGACTCAGAACAACAATTTGTGGATTGTGGAAAGTGTTGTACCATGTGAGACTTGAACCCACAACATTTAGTGCAGTAGAAAGCGACGAGGTGACCGCTTAAACCACTACGTCCTACGAGCAGTCAGTGATATTATGAATAACTAGCGTGATGCGTGGTGTATATCGGTTATCGCGGCAAATAGTAGCCTAAATGTTATTCTGGTGTATAAGCTATATTACTGTAAAGTTTCATCCAAATCCGTCCAGTAGTTTTTGCGTGACGAAGGAACAAACATACACACTCACAAACTTTCGCCTTTATACATTAGTGTGATAAGTACTGTAGTAAATGAGATAGTGAGATAAGTACTAACTGTCACCCGTGGCTCTGCCCGCGTGTATGTCCATTATCGCGGCAAATAATAGCTACTGTGTTATTCTGATGTCTAAGCTATATTACTGGAAAGTTTCATCCAAATTTGTCCAGCCGTTTGCGCGTGAAGAAGTAACAAACATACACATTGACAAATTTTCGCCTTTTATTATATTAGTGTGATTAGTATGATATTAATACTAATAGTTTTAAGTGATTTATTATTATTTGTACTGTCCCAGTGACTTTCTGCACTCCTTCATATAAACTTTAACTGTGACGACAAATTTAATACTCCTCTATTCGCAAAATGTTCGTAAAAAGGGGTACAATTTTTTTGGCTTTCGTTATCCTAATTCTAATCATACCTATCAATCATTGATCACCTGCACTTCAAACCTGCACTCGCACTAATCAAAGTGAATACGGGCCTTATAGATGAGTTTATAGGTTTAAGTCTTGAACAAATTACAAGCTTGTGTAATTTCCCACAACTTACACATAAAACCTGTAAGTAACTGTTACGGATTAAACATTATCTATTCTATATACTTATAATAAAACTGTAGAGAGGTCAATTCTGTACATTGAATATATATTAAAAATTAATATTGGGGGATGAATGGTTATCGATACTGATGCCAAAAATGTAATCAGTAAGTTTTTTGTCTGTCTGTCTGTCTGTCTGTCTGTCTGTCTGTCTGTCTGTCTGTATGTGCACGCATGGGTCAAAAACTACTGAAGGGATTTTAACCAAACTTTGTACGATTGTAGTCCATACTCTTGGGCAGGTTATAGGCTATATAACATAACGCTAAGATGCATAGGAGCTGAGCAGTGACGATAAATTTGAAGCAAGTCGGATGTAAATTTTCGCTTTCGAGCTCTTATCCTCGCATACGTTGATCATACACCAAAAATATGTACTACAAAAATGATGGTCTTCAAAAGATCTACAAAAAAGTCCTGAATAGTATATTTCTATCTTTTATAAATTAGCCACAATAACGTGTTTAAGTGTTAGGCATTTATTCAAGGTGTATTAAATACTTCAATATGTTGTATTTCACATGGATATATCCTTATCACTATACACTTTAATATCTTTTTAAAATAAAATACAGAATTATAAAATTATAATTAATAAACACACAAGATATAGATGAAATAAAACTTCCAAATCTCGCAGCACCAGTATAAGTACGACATTACGGTTGATTTTTGTTTAACACGCGAAGCGGCGGGAAAAAGGCGGGAGCGCTCACGCGCTGACTCCACTCGAATTGTCACTGTTAAACGAACGTGGTTCTTATTGACTCTTCTCGGAATAAGCGCGCTTTAGATTTAAAAAATACATAGATACGTAGTTTTTAGATGTCAGTTTAAAGTAGGTATTAGATAATAATATAATTAGTTTGTTTAGTGTTTTTTTCTCCTTCTTTTCTTTATATTTATAGTTGTAAAATTAATAAGTATAATTTCAAATAAGTAAATTTATGCAATGACAATAAATAAATCGCATCATCAGACTTTCCGCGTTGCTGGAGTAGATCTTAGTCTCAGATGTTTTTCACATGGGCAGTTGTACGTCGCTTTTTCCTGGGTCAGTAGTTCCACAAATCTTTATGCATACGTACCGGAAGCGTCCACTTTGAATAAATGTAATTAAATAGATTTTAAAGGCAGCGTCATATTTACCTATTAAATTGTAGTTTAATAGTCTATAGTTACAAAAAAAACATTATTGTAAAAGGAGATCCACGCGGACGAAGTCGCGGGCACAGCTTTAAACAATAAGATATTATGTCGCATGTCTGGTCAAAGTACAGAATATTGCTTCATCCATTGGGTGGTGAAATGACTACTTTACCGGATCAAATTTTTAAATTCGTTACTTTACTTACCACTTTTACCCAATAATAGGCTATTTGACTAATTATTGGAAATCGTTTTAAATTATTCTTTTTTACATAATTAGCACATTCCGATATTTTGCAGAATTTCTACTGTATTATGAACTATTATAATAGTATAATATTAATAAAATTGGGGAAAACTGATAAAATGAACTTAAATTTAAGATAAAGTTCAAGTTTGACAACCATTTCAAAAAACGATATTTCTGTAATGGCGCTGGTCACATGAGACGCGTGACGTCACACTCTAGCCACAACAAAACAAAACAGCGCAGTTTAAGTTAATTTTATCAGTTTTCCCCAATTTTATTAATTAAAATGTCGAATAAATGGTGTGTAGTGCCACAGTGAACAAATCTATACATCTATACAAATAAATAAAATTGGAGTGTCTGTTTGTAATATCAAAATAACCGCTTTTTACTAAATGCATATGTGTGTATACACGGTACATATACCAAAAATGTAGTTAAATTTTTTGTCTGTCTGTCTGTATGTTTGTCTGTTTGTTCCGGGTATTCTCTGGAACAGCTGGACCGATTTTGACGGGACTTTCACTGGCAGGTAGCTAATGATCCAGGGAGTAACTTAGGCCACTTTATTTAGACTAACTTTGTCTCGCGGTGTTACGCCGAAATGTATGTATGCGCGTAACTTTCGATCGCCTACACAAAATTATATTTTTGTTTTATGTGTTAGTTATTCTTAGGACAAGGTTTGTGTACAAGAAAAATTAAAAAATAAAGGAAAAAGTTTTTTTGTCCGTGACTACACCCTACCCATGGGTAGCTGGTAACGAAAGAAAAATATGGTGGTACGAAGTCCGTCGGGTCAGATAACATCTTTAAATACCACGCTTTGTACTATTTCAAAATGTAACCTAAAAGCATTGAGATATATCTACCTACATAAAGTAAATTAGATTTTACAAAAATAATGAATGAATTTTTCCAGAGGTTATTACAGAAACAATTTTATGTTGTACTTATGCAAGTGCAACATAGCTGCTTTAACATTTTTCAGTTCTGCAGCATAGTTATCAGTGTTATTATTATGTACTAGCTGAACGCCGCGGTGTTACCCGCAGTTATTGTTGTACCACAGGTAACGCCGCGGGACAAAGTTAGTCTAAAAAAAAGTAGCCCAAGTTACTTCCTGGATCATCAGCTACCTGCCAGTGAAAGTTCCGTCAAAATCCGTCCAGCCGTTCCAGAGATTACCCGGAAGAAACAAACAGACAGACCAAAACATTTTTAACTACATTTTTGGTATATGTACCGTGTATATATATACATAGGCATATAGTAAAAATCTGTTATTTTAATATTGCAAACACACTCCAATTTTATTTATTTGTATAGATAGAAAAGTGCAAACATAAAAGCGTCTATCTTATGTAGGTTGCTGTTATCGGCACGCACAAAATTTAGTTCCTTTTTTTTCGAACCACTTATTAAATAGTTTATTTAAAAAAAGTACTGCAGAATTAGCTCACAGATCGATTATTACCACTCCGAAAACATAAAACGCAAACAATATTCAATAGAGGGAATCTTTCGTTTATTAGCATGTGACGTCACCAGAGTTGCAACCAATCACAAGGCGTTTATGTCGCAGACAAAATTTCAAAAAAATTGATAGTTTTATTTCGTGCAATCTGCGAGAAACTTAAATTATTTTGTTTGATTTATGTTATATGTCTTTTTAGACTATTATCTTAAAGGATGACCACAATCCATAGTTTATTTCCCTTTCCGCTTTAAACGCGTGCAGTGTCTGGTGAGTATGTGAGTCTATGCTTTGCGATGACGATAAACAAGACATAAGGTCAGACGTTGCGCACCGCAGGCATAGACCTCACCACAAACTGTTTCAGCAACGGAAAGCTCTATGTGGCTCTGTCGAGGGTGAGCGATGCTGCTAATATGTTCGTATATTGTTCCAATGGCATTACACATAACATAGTATACAGTGAAGCTCTTTAAATAAAGGTAACACTGTCACAATATGTGGACATATCAGTGAAATAGCATGCTTATACAGGGTTAGGGAATATATACATATAAAAAGAAATACTCATAACTATTACCGTGAGTTCGAGCCCTGAAATCGGGAGAAAAAAAAACCGCTACTACATAATAAGAGTTTATTGACGGGATGCGTAAGTATAAAAAAAATGATTTTTTAACCCAATTTCGGTTAGCATGAACTTTCCTTTTATACATTTTTTGACATTTTGTTGCAATCTTGCTCAGTATTAATTACAGTTTTTATTCATGGGCATCTACGAAAAAACGTTAAAGTATTGGAATACTTTGAGATTTATCTGATATCTGATTTATATATTTATATGTATATTACGAGAGAGCCTCGGGAAAGAGACAACGTTTAACACATGAAATAATAAAGACTCGCACGAAGCACTTTGTTTCAGTATTTTATACGCACAATGAAGAAACTACATACCTGATTTAGTGTCTTCTGAGAAATACAAAGAAAGTCTTGCAAAGTGCAACGCATCATAGCGTTGCTTAATCCTACTAATATTATAAATGTGAAAGTTTGTAAGGATGTATGGTTGGATAGATGGATGGATGTTTGTTACTCTTTCACGCAAAAACTACTGAACGGATTTGAATTACACTACAGTAATTTAACATAAACTTCAGAATAGCACATAGGCTACAAATAATAAAGATAGTGTGTGAATTCTCTAAAACATGACGATAAGTGTCAAGTAGGTAGTAGAAAAAATCTACCATCTGTGAGCTATACTGGCGTGCGCCGCCAAAATCGCTAAAGTTTTACATATGTAATGTTTGATAGAAATGTTTATCTTAAAAGCCGTTATAGTTAAAATGTGTAAGCCATTAAAGCCAACATAGTGAACCATAACTACAATAAAAATTAATGATTTATTTCAAATGCACATTTGGTCTGGTAGTAATAAGTTGATTCCTAAATGAAAATGGACACATTTATCGCTTCTGGTATTTAAAGTAGATAAAATATATCTTTTGGGCTACATCATTTGGACAAATAAATATTTATACAAATAAATACATACAAATAAATACAAATAAATAAATATTAAAATTAATAGTTGCGATAATGACAAACCGACTGCGTGATATTACGATGGCGCATGGCGGTTGGCGCGGGGAATAGGTTGCTCATCGCTGAGTGCGCGACCCGAACGCGGGTAGGTAGGTTGACGCGTGAGGGCAGACGACGATGTTGGTTGTGTCCGTTTTGCGAATTTTCAAGGCATTTACAATTAGCTAAAAACGCATTTTACTTAAAGTAATATAGGACTAAGGTTAAGTATTGACAGTTTTTTTTAGAAGTTACACGTGCAAAATTCCACGTACAAACTTCGTTTTTATTTTAATTACATTACATAGGTTGTACGTAGGTAAGTTGTCATTATCAGGCTGTTATATTTTTCAAATGCGACTAGCACCAAATATATTATATGTTAAATTATACATGGTATTGTTTTTGTTTGTTTAACCGTTTTTATCATCAATTACACTAACATTATAAAGGTGAAAGTTTGTAAGTGTGTATGTTAGTTACTCTTTCACGCAAAAACTACTAAACGGACTTGGATGAAACTTTACAGTGAAATAGCTTATACATCAGAATAACACATAGACTACTATTTGCCACGATAACCGACATACACGCGGGCGGAGCCGCGGGCAGCAGCTAGTAAATAATATATGCATAAACCGGAACGTTATTAATTGATTTCTCAAGTTGCGAAACAATTAATTGACTAGACTTACATCTTCTAAGAATCGAATTGATAATAAATTAGTTTACTTCGTACTTCTTCTTACACGTTGTATGTATGACATATTTTTATTCGACTGAAACTTTTGTAAGAATCCTTGAATTATTTTTAGGAACGTGAAGAAATGTTTTTTTTTTTCAATATACAGGTACAATGTGCACGGTTGCCGGTAATATGGTCCATCTCCCCATATCCCCGTTACCTGTATATTAATACGTGAAGAATAATCTTTGTACCGAAAATTATGTTTAAAGTTAAAGTTTTTTGTGGAGGAGGATGCAGAAAGCTAAAAATATCAAAATCAAAAAAAAATACTGTTAAACCACTGGTTTTACATTATTTTACATTTACATTAATGAAACTTCATTTAAGAAACAATTATTAATTATTATCTGTTATAATTTCAAACCTATATGTAAAGTTTTTACAAAAATACTATATTCTAATGGCATTATGAACAATTAATTTAATATTAATTTATTTTTAAGAGTCATCAAAATGTAAGTTTTTTAATACGCCTCTCTTTTTGGTAACGATTTTTGTCAACATCCAATTCGTCTAATCCAATATAGTCCAATCATTTTAGTCTAGTAGAACAGACGTTTGATTAGAATAAATAGGTTCATAGCGTATTTATCAACAAATGGCCGAATTAACAAACACAGGTTATTGCGTTACTAGTGACATATCACTTTAGTTCAACGTGGATAGACGCCGACATTTGGAACAAGCTCCTCAACTTGTTGCACTTACGACACGATATAAGCACAAGGCATCCTTTGCAACTCAAACTAGATAGGGGTACCTATAAAACAAGTTTATTTCGATTGCTCCACTTCCAAGCAATTAACGGTAACAAAAGCAAGGACGTCGTGACATCACGACGTCTAAATTATATTTTTAGACTTGTCAATGAATGTTTTTATCAAAATAAGTCGCAATGAGAATATTATATATATTACATTTACATATGTAATGAGTCTTCCAAAGTGACCCCACATTATGGCGGTTGATTGAGATACTTCTGCCTCATATGAAAAATAGATTTTATTTATATTATATTTCGGACATCTTACACACTACGCCATCTAGTCCCAAGTTAAGCTGAGCTTGTTTTATGGGTACTAGACAACTGATATAAATACGTATATACTATTTTTTGTAAGTACATACATAAAAACACCCAAACTCCGAAACAAATATGTGCAGATCATACAAACGTGTAGTCCGACCCGGGAATCGAACCCGAGAACTCAAGCACAGCAGTCGCGCCAATGCTGGTGGCATTGAGGCATATTTGGTGCGTCGGTGTCCATGGGCGGCGGTAATCGCTTACCATCAGGCGATACGTCTGCTAGTTTGCCCGCCTATTTCATAAAAAAAAAAGCGCGATAGGTCAAAATCCGTAGAAAGAACACTTGCCCACTCTGTGCAAGGGAGTTTGCTGCGAAAATCAGTTTGCTGTCAGTTATATATAAGCTGCCTTCTCCGGGCGCATCGGCGCCAAGCCCTATAAGGGGTCGAAGTGGTCGCCATGGCTGAAATCGGTCGGACATCATCATTATCATCACGACACCCATGACATGAATAGGGGTGGGGATATTCTTTATAGTTTTTACATAGCTTATAGGTAGATACACTTATACTAACTTACATTAGTCAGTAAATAAGCTAAATCACAGGCTAAATCATTTTTCAGGTTAAGTTAACGAAAGTTAGTTAGAAAGAACAATACTACAGACCATGTAATCGTTTTTCGTTAATTAAAAATACATATATGTATAGTACATAATGTAAGTTCACTGTGTGATATATTGCTGTCTATGTAACTCATTTGCATTATAAAACCCCGTTGTTCATTTGCACGAATTGAAGTATGACCAAGGTCGTCAGTTTGGCTATTTTGTCTGTTTTGCAATAATAACACATCATTAACTATTTATATGTAGATACAAGACTGGAAAACCCATAACATTGTTGAACTTGTGTTGGCGGCCTTTTGTCTGTCTGTTGAATAATTACTGTGCATAGTAGTCATTTTCGTAGAATGTTTTGGTATTTTGACTTTATAAAGAGACAATAATGCAATGTATATCTAAGATAATTTTTAGCTTCAAAAGTAACTAAAACTTTATGTCAAATATAATAGATTAATGAACAATTCAACTGAAAGTATTAATTAAATACATTAATTAAATAATAAACTATACGTTCACTTTAAATTATATGCCATTGCATATCTTAAATCAATATTTATAAATTCTTTTAAAAGACTACCGCGGCTAATATGCCTTGACTATAAATATTTAATCAGTCCTAAGAATCCCAGTGTCTTCATTGAAAAAAAAAAGCATTAAGAATATCAATGAAATTACAGCAGATTAATATTCAAAGTTTTATTAAGGACAGTTATAATATTCTTCCCTCAGTATAGACTAAGTTTTCATAGGAAGTTTTTTTTTCTGAATCATCAATTTATCAACCATTTTCCTACTTCTATTTTGACAGTCAATGTATTAGGACTACCGTAGACGCGTTGCCACCTTACAAAAATAATGCGTCGCGATATTGCAAAACAATTGGCAACCTTGCGAAGGACGTGCGTGCTTGCGACGGGAAAATGTATACAGGTTGTGTCCGCGCATTTTCATTCGTTCGGCGCTAGTGGGCCGAGGGTAGTTCAAGGGTGTATATATTGAGGTTGACAGCCAAGAGTCGCATGTAATGAACTTATTATAGGATGTTGTGTAATACATTACGTTGAGCTTAACGTCTCTAGCAATAAATTAAATGACGGTATTTAAATTAAATGTTTAACACTTTTAAAACCATTCGTTCAATTGTTTCTGTGCATATAATGCAAATGAGGATATTGTTAGCGTTAAAGATACTTTATTTTCTTTTTTAATTGACTTGTTATCACGCGCAAGTATAAATAGTTTAAAATTCATTATCATATTATTGAAAGCGTCCGGAATTAGAGAACCTATAAATATATAATAAATAAAAAATAATGAATATTTTGTACATCTAACACACAACGCCATCTAGTCCCAAACTAAGCAGAGCTTGTATTATGGGTACTAGACAACTGATATAATTACTTATATACTTTTTTCGGAAATTCATACATATTATATATAGAAAACACCCCTAACTCCGAAACAAATATTTGCAGACTATACATACATTTGATCCGACCCGGGAATCGAACCCGAGACCACCAGAACAGCAGTCGCGTACGCTACCATTGCGCCATCGAGGCGGTATATGACACGATTGAGTCAAAATTTTAGTATTTTAATAAACTTGGTATAGTCCAAAATAGTTTATAATTCTAATGTTTTTGTAAAGTAGGCATAATTTGTCAATAAAACGAATTCTTAATTTAACAAGCAAAGGACATATTGATAATTAAAAGGTTATCCAGATTATTTTTATTTTAATGTGATATTAAAAATTCTAATTTATATCAATGTCGGTGATAAACGCCATCGTTGTGTCGTTAATCCATGACACAATTTAATCGGAG
The DNA here is from genome assembly GCA_905220595.1 of Spilosoma lubricipeda. Taxonomy (NCBI): domain Eukaryota; kingdom Metazoa; phylum Arthropoda; class Insecta; order Lepidoptera; family Erebidae; genus Spilosoma; species Spilosoma lubricipeda. The sequence goes on from HG992295.1 coordinate 8,466,343, forward strand.
CAGCAGTTACACCATTAAAAAAGTTTTAATGAACACGTGAGATTAATGTTCCGCCCACAGATATAAGCTATATTACTGTATGATGACGATGATGTGATGGACATTAGTCGGATTTTATCTCTTTAACCCTAAATTAAGGACATCAAACTCCAACTTTAAAATCAAGTAAATTATCCCAATATTAAATGGTACCATGGTATGAAGGGTTATTAAAGAAAATAACCATTTAAAACGTCGAACCCCCTCTTGCACTCTGAGGCTGCTATATATACTACTATATATATATATATGAAGTGAAGCGGCGGTGTGCAATGCCAATCATTAGGCCATATTCAGATGAGGAACGCTCAACGCACGTTTTGCTACCGTGTGTTAACACTACTTGTAAAAACGCGCGTTAGCATGTATACTCCTAGAACGGAATTACATGTAGTTGTAAACGCGCGTTGAGCGCTCATCATCTGCACATGGGCTTACTCTAGCGCCCTTTAGGAAGTGTAACGTCCTTCAATAAGCGCGCAGATTCATTAAAAGTACCGCGGCCATGTGCACAGCACACCCTGCACTATAGGTAATGACGCCCCTGATTGCAGTACACTACTGCTAAGAAACAGTATCTACAATAAAGTATTTTTACAAGTTTACTCCTTCTTAAGCAAAGACTTTGCATAAACAACAATCTACAGTGAACTGCTAAATAATAATAAAAATAATATAGACATCTAACACATAACACCATTTAGTTCCATACATATTATTCATAGAAAACACCGAAATTCGGAAACAAATATTTGCAGATCAAACAAACATTCGATCCGACACGGGAGTCGAACCCACAGCAGTCGCATACGTAACCACTGCGCCAGTGAGGTACTAAAATGATATGAAGCAATAGAAATTATTAGTTTAGGTAACTTTGATGCGATGCCAGACAGGTACGCTGTCACCAATTATTGCTAAATACACCTGACGCATTGTTTTGGAATCGCAATATTCTGCACAAGTATAGATAAGTAATACTTGCATCACAAACACGAATTTCTCTCTTTTTAAATACGAATTCGACACTCATGAAAATGCATAGCTGACAACACTGCTCGAATGATAAGTATGAAACAAAGTTACGTTTTTTTATTATATTATGTAAACATATACTTTTAATTATGACTATATAATTAGATACTAAAAGCACTAAAAATAGTCGTACCCTATCCCATAAAAAAGCGATCATCCAGGTACTTAATTCTTATTCACATTTGTAAGATATTGTTATTTCATGTCTTTCTTATTTTACATTTCTAATAACTTGACTTGTAACTTAGGAGCTTGCATAACATTCGGTTTCTTCGCATTATTCGATAAATAAATGTGTGTTACATGTAGATTGGTAGGTAGATATATAAATCTGGTATATTACATTCGTATCTACAATCATTATCACCAAATAGGTACGTATATATCTTTTCTATAGTCTATTTACAGAGTAAAATGTTGTAAAAGAAAGAAGTCACTTAATGTTTTAGATAAAACAACAACCTTCATTATTGCACTGCTGTAAGTAGATTGAAACAACAATAATAAAACTTTATTTCTCCTCACAATGGTATAATTAAAACTAGTTAATTTATACTCTCGATTGTCGGCACTTGATGGAACTTCTTGTAATACATTCTTGATTAAAACTCACTTGCACTTATTCCACTATTTTATTTTACACCTGAGAACCTGAGAAAACCTTTGAGAATGCCATAAGGCGAAACCGGTCGGGTGTAAAATAAAATAAAATAGTGGAATAAGTACAAGTGAGTTTTAATCAAGAATGTAAAACTAGTTAATATACACCGTTTAGTTTAGAAATATAAGGAGCTGGTGTCTGTGAAAGGCATAGGATGCCTGTATTACTAATCACCAGGTCCTCACCCCACGGACTTACAGGCACATTTTTGACAGTGTGTTTAAACAGTCGATTTTATTTTATTGAGCACGTATAGTGAGGGAATGATTAATGAAAAGTTAACAATAAATATATAAAGAAAAGTCGGTATTTAAATCAGTGTTTGTGTGTGTATCTGTGAAGGATAGTGTAAATAATGTTTATTGCAAAGAAATTGTAACAAAACATAGCTTAAGATAGGAACCTTTCTACTAAAGCTACTAAATAAATTTATATGTATAGGGCTTAGTGTGATCATGTTCGAGGTGAAGTTGCTTAACAACATGGATGAATGTGCACAGTGACATTCAGATACCGTCGTTATCTATGACTAACAGATTATTTAACTTTCTGATTGAAGAAATCAGTATAAAGGTTATGTTTCGAACATTTAACTAGATTATTTCATTATAACTCTTTAGATATAATGAATAATCTGTTTAAAACAACGGTAGTTAATTTCACATCAACAGCCTTAACTTTCTTGGCAAGGAGGTTTTGGGATGTTTTTTTTTTGACAGGTTAAAAATTCCTTTTCTCTCTGAGGAACCAGGAGTATGTATGTGGTGATGCCAGGAAAAACCACCTCGATGGTCGGTTTTAGTAATTCTACTCTGTGGAGGACCCGGGCCATGTTATTTCAAGTCTCCTTCAAGGGTCAACCCCGCGTCTACCAAGACTCTGTTCCGTGAATAGCCTGGGTTACCACTTGCCTATCGGCTCAAATATTACATGTTGCGGTCTGACCGCAGTTTTTCGATTAGGCCGCCCTCCTACAGCTGACCACAAACAATTAATCTGCTGCTATAGGTCCCTACTCTCTAGCAGCTTGCGGCCCTGTCGACGACTGGTATCGCCGCCGACGTTGTCTCTACGCTCGGAATCGACCCTTTTCCGATCCCGTTCAATGATATTTTTCTGGAGCATTACAGCTTTACAGAAAGAGAAAATTGCACCCCAGCTTTCACGCACCAGCATGGGAGCAATGATTGCTAGCCGAGAAAGGAGGTGTCAATCTATACTTACTAATATATAAAGCTGAAGAGTTTGTTTGTTTGTTTGAACACGCTAATCTCAGGAACCGCTGGTCCGATTTGAAAAGCGGTGTTAGATAGCCCATTTATCGAGGAAGGCTATAGGCTATATATCATCACGCTAGGACCAATAGGAGCGGAGCACCAATGAAAAATGTTTCAAAAACGGAGGAAAATTATCACGCTACGGGCAATAGAAGACGCAAACGAGGTTGCGTGGGTCGGCTAGTCTACTATTGCCCTCCAGTAGTTAACAAAATTGTTAAATTAAAGAACAGGATAAATAGGAAACATCAATACATAAGTTTATGCTTTAATAACTTTTGAATAAATTAAAAAAGACATTTAATAATGCATAAATTTTAATGGCACTTTTTTTAGAACAGAACTATTGTTATGAATTGATGAAATAACAAAAAATGTGTTGTCAGATATTATTAGAAAAATATAGCAAAATTCAAAGCTGTAAACGTATTTTCCGATTACTGACTTTTGTTTTCGACTACAAAGACTCAGCTCTTCACTTCGTTTTCATTTAAATCTGGAATTCAAATGCAGAGAATTACAAATACATTGCTAACAACATACTACCTAAAAAGTATTACCACCTTGACTCAAATTATTGGCCTCATTGCTGTTCAGGAATGCGTCACCGTACCACTTGCGTCAGGCGACACAACCCTGCTTTACATTCAAACCCATTCTTATATACCAAACACTTTCCTTGACAATATTTCTCAGAAACTAGACTGAGTATTTTAACTAGAGCATAGGTATACAAGGATACTAGACGATTTAAAGACTTGTTAACATAATCCATACTAATAAAGAGGTAAAGCTTGTGAGTTTGTAGGAGTAATCTCTAAATTAGCTGAACTGTTTAGAAAATACTTTTAACAATAGAAAGTCACATTATTTGTGAGTGTCGAGATCTATATATATAATAATAATAAATAATAATAATAAATATTTCGGACATCTAACACACAACGCCATCTAGTCCCAAGCTAAGCAGAGCTTGTGTTATGGATACTAAACAACTGATATAATTACATATATACCGTTTTTTTTTGTAAATACATACATATTATACATAGAAAACATCCAAACTCCGAAACAAATATTTGCAGATCATACAAACATTTGGTCCGACCCGGAATTCGAACCCGAGACCTCAAGCACAGCAGTCGCAAACACTACCACTACGCCACCGAGGCAGTTATTAACCCGAAAATGTTTGGAATTGGCAAGACCGGAGGCCCAATGATGCATAAGCATCACTAGCCCACCATGGTGTGAGTCACCATACTGCATTGTCTGCATTCGCAGTGAGTATGGTAACCACCTCTCTTGGATTCTGCTGATGCTTTCCATCAGGCAGGGTAGAGTCATTTTGGCAGGGCCAAACATAATAAAAAAAGAAAACTTCTGCAAAAATAATAAATACACATGTAAAATATTAAAGAATGAAATCTTAAGAAATGAGTAATTACGGAACCCATTCTATGCGTGACCTGACACGTACTTGTTTTATTAAAGTTAGAAATACGAAGAAATAATCATGCTAGCGAACTTGCGGGAAATAGCTACTATGTGTATAATATATGTAACTCTAAGCTAGAAAAACAGCACGTGACTGTATGTGATAAAGAACGTAATTGTCTACTTAAGGATTTATCATAACGTTTGATATAGGATTAGAATATTTTTTAGGTTAAAACAATTGCGATCTAAATGTCTAAATACTTTTGAAATAGGTACATTGAATTGTTTATTTTCGGGTTTCAATGACGACCAGTTTAAATAAATATCACGGAATTTAAAGACTATTTAACATTTAAGTGAAGCGTTTTCAATTTATCAGATGAAAAAATTGTTGCATATTTACCTGTATAGTCCTATGTACATAATTATAGTGTGGACTAGTACCATCCCGGTCGAGCCGGCCCGGTCGTGCTGTAATCAGCGTGGCTGTACTACCATTGCTGATAATGAAGTATAACATCTTCGATATCACATTTATAATAATTATCTTCATCTTCTTAGCCTTTATTATTCGTAAGATTACTTGGAGGGGTACTAGATCAACCGATTTTACCTGAATATCAGTTTTTATACCGAGCGTCTAATGGGCATGAAACTCCACTAAACTGTCAAACTCTGGGTTGTTAATAAGACTATCTTGTGAGCATAACCCAATAATACTTTTTGGCACAACACGGGAACCGAACCCCAGACCATGGTCGCTAACCGCTAGACCAGGCAACGAGGTACTTTTTTAGTTTATTTATGTACATTTCGCATATTTACTTTATCTATTCTGCTTAGTACAAGTTCTTTTTAATGAAAATATAAGTGTATTGATGACTTATCTATATAAAATAAAATATCAAATTAAATCGTAAAGTTTATTTGGTATTGATTTTGCATACATAGTAAATTGTCTGAAAATCTTTACAGGCTTTCGAATTAAAGTATTATTTACAGATCTGTAGACCTATTGGGATAGACCCAAGGTATGGTTAGTCATCCTGCATACTAAGAGATCATGAAATACCAGTTAATAAAGTAAGTAAAACAGATGAGATTCTTCTTTTCCTTCCACGACACATAAACCCAATTAGTACAGTTTGGTTTAGAGTTACGTGTAGTGTAACCTTACGTAGTCAGACAGTTGCCAATAACTCTATAGCCTAATCTTTGTAACCATAACTGTAAGTGCAATAGGCAACCAGTTTTGAAGCTTGTTATCTAATATCTAAGGAATACGAATCAAATCACTAATCTCACCTGTCAGTCTTACAGATTGATTACCAAAAGCTTGTACTAAGGCTGCTGAGAAATGTATTTTTAAATAAAATACTAATGCATAAAAGCTATGCTCTTTTCAAACTTATTATGATAGAACGGGTTGCCAGTAGAAGAGATGTTGGTCGCAGAACAATTTTTGTTTCAAGCTAGTTCTCTTTAACATCGTAGAGGACACAAAAAGTATGCATATACACTTTAGTGACCTGACTGTGTATTAATCGCTAGTAAAAAAAAGATTCAAAAAGACAAACCGTAATCCCGGAATAAAATTCACACATAACGTAATTTGATAGATATTTTTTATCGGGGGTAGCAAAGGATAGGTTTTTATGGTGAACCTTTTTGTATAGTAGGTATGGCCCTGCCAAAATGACTCTACTCTGCCTGATGGAAAGCGTAAGCAGAATCCAAAAGTGGTGGTGACTCATTGCGAATGCAGATAATGCAACAATGCAGCATGGTGACCCACACCATGGCGGCCTAGTGATGCTTCTACAACCTTAGAGAAGACCTATGTCTAACAGTAACTCAGGTCAGCCAGAGTAAGGACAATATATCCTGGTGGGGATTTGCACACAGTGACAACCAGGGCTACTTGTGCGGTGCAACTCAAACAATGTCCCCACCTTGCATTATTCAATACGAGCCCGGACACTTGCACGAAGAAGAACCTGATGACTGCAACAGATAACGCAGTCAAAGTAGTTCCTAAAATGCAGTAAGAGCAAGACGTCGAAACGCTAACAAAAAGTGAACAGATGATCCCAAAGATGATGTCACTAGACACACTTCCGACTCTATTCGCCAATGCAATTACATATAGAACTAAATACGCACATGCACTTAATAAACAGGCACGTGCAAACTTTTTAAATATGTAAACTTAGTAACTTCAATTGCACCATTTAACACGTGGACACAATACATAAAGATATTCGGTACATTACAAATAACAAGAGTCCGAGTTGCACCGAGTAGTTTCACGCACGCAGCTGTTTCTTGCTCGATTTTTATCATTCGCCAGATGACGCATACAAAGCACAAAATTTTACAAAATTGTATAGATTTAATACACAATATGTGAGCTGGTATGTAAGCGTATCGTATATTCATATCTGACAAACTGGAGTAAATGACGTAAGAAAATTCCAGTGCTTTCGTTTTGCTGTGCAATGATTTCGTTTTCTAGAGGTGGAACAAACCAAGTGAATCTGTAAAGTTTCGAAGTTTTCTTTAAATTAATCGAAGTAGTATGTTGTCTTGAAACATAAACAAGAAATAAATGTAACTATATTTAAATTTAAAAACCAAAATATGTTATGAACACACAATTTGATATTTAAAAAATGTTTACAAGCTTTTATTTTTAAAATAGAACTTGCATTTTTTAAAGCTAAACTTAAAACCCCTACTAATTGGTTATAGCATGTTAAAATAGGATTTAGAAAGCCTAGAGTACAGACAAAGCATTCCTAACTGGTAAACAGGCAGGGTCGTGCTTGGGACATTGCGTCAAGCGTATGACATGCTCGACAAAGCCCGAGGATTGGCATAAGTAAATTTAAAGAACGCTACGCAACCATACAAGTCATACAACTATCTAGATCACTAAGCTGTACGACTAATGCATGATACTAGCTCCCCTAGTCAAATTGACATTCTACCAACGACGTAAACATTTATAGAAAACAAACACTTATATGAATGACGTCATCTCCTCATACCCTCTCTCTCATCGTCAAAACAAAATATCAGTCGTCGATATTAGAGTCGTTAGCGATTGTAGAAAGAGAGTTGATGTAAAATACTTGCATCTTGGCCATGGCTTTTTATCTCAAGCATTACCAGACACCCATATTTCGTAACGTCTTAACTATACCAAAACTAATAATTAATGATTAAATTTGCACTTAAACGATAGGCATTACTGACCTCTATAGCATGTTGATATGTATAAGCCTTAGATCTATTTAACCTGTGCGTAATATTTGCATTCTTACTCTCTCTCTTTCTATTTAAAAAAAAAAATGTTTTGGGCAATTTTTGTTTAACTACATAAAGTACGTAGTTACACAAAAATCACCCTTAAAAAATATTATTATTACTTAGTTGAGATATATGTTAAAACTATCTGAACCCACTACTATTGTCTACTATTGCTACCCGCGGCTATTGTCGTACCGCGAGTAAGGCCGCGGGACAAAGTTAGTCTAAAAAAAGTAGCCTAAGTTACTCCCTGGTGAAAGTCCCGTCAAAATCCGTCCAGCCGTTTCAGAGATTACCCGGAACAAACAGACAGACAGACAGACAAAAAACATACATACAGATGCATTAATTAAAAAACAGTTATTTTAATATTACAAAAAGACTCCAATTTTATTTATTTGTATAGATTAATAAAGGCGTTAAAAATGCCGCTAACTATTTACTTATCTATGATTTTAATAATTCTTATTACAGTAATCGTAAATCATGAAAGTTGGTCGATAGACAGCACTTAAGGCGAGCCGGATAACCATCAACATAACACACGTAGTATAATGTCAAGGTGAGACTGTACCATTGTTTCAAATGGCCATACGAAACGCGAATCGTAAGTAACAAAATAATGAATAACCATTCATAGCGACCCGCGCTTTTCGATAGAAGCGAAAGATAACATTCATGGGCGTGAAGGTTTTAACATATGTAAATTGATTTTAATGATGATATTGTTTATAAAGTTTATCAATAAATGCTTATGCCTTCTGAAGTGTTTCTACACTATTAATGTTTACACTTCTGTTTTTTCTTCAAAATAATATTTAGATTTTTTTATGAATAAGGTGGCAAACCAGCGGACGTATTGCTTGATGTTAAGGGTTTACCGCCGCACATGTCGTCATTGGGTGATGGGGGTAGGGGTTGGGGTATGGGCGTCCGGTATCTTCACTCACGCGGTGAAACACAGGACAAGCGCTGTTTCATACCGGTTTTCTGTAAGGCTGTGGTCGAGCCGGCCAATTCAGGCCGAAGCGTAACTCTCCTACGGTCATCGGTTAAAGGGACATAGACATTTTATAATCTTGAAAACCCCGAAACTGCACTTAGGATCTTCAACTTTACTGCCTCGTTGGTCTCGCGGTTGGCGTGATGGGGTCTCGAGTTCGATTCCTGTGTCGGACCAAATGTTTGTATGATCTACAAATATTTGTTTCAGAGTTTGGTTGTTTTCTATGTATAATATATATGTATTTACTAAATAACAGTATATATCTATTTGTCTAGTACCCATAACACAAGCTCTGCTTAGCTTGGGACTAAATGACGTTGTGTGTTAGATTTATTTTTATTCTATCTCCGATCATCATCATCTGATGATGATCGGAGATAGATGTCCGAAAGATTTATTATTATTAACTTGTTTTAAATACTTTAATTGTTTGAGACCTAAAGGATAGGTACATTCAGGAACAGAGGGTCAAACCTGCAAAGGGTAATGATTACTGATGCTCGTCGATACTTTACTCCAGAATAACAAGTATATTGACGTGTTGAAGTCCTTTCACTCCTCTCACGATTCATTTCTTTTTGAGTTCAATAACTACAAACACAAGTATTTCATACGCATAATATTAGAATAGCGTTAGTCAAAAGCCATATTAATATTATAAATACGAAAGTAACTCTGTCTATCCCTCTGTCTATCTTTCACGGGTAAACCGCTGCACCAATTCCGACCGCGTGTATGTCGATTGTCGCGGTAAATAGTAGCCTAGTAGTAGGTAAATATTTTTCCTCATGAATCAAAGTATCACAAAGTGAAATTTCATTAAAATCGCTGCAGCGGTTCGGCCGTAAAAGCGTTACAGATAGACAGATAAAATTACTTTCGAGTTTATAATATAATATTAGTATTGATTTGTGGTTGAAATCTTAACTTGTATTAATGTTATAATCAACTTCAACATAAGTGAAACCGATAGTGGTATCTTCATAAATCAGAGTCCCATTATGGTTTATAACAGTTTAAAGGCACTTAACAGGGTCACTGAGCCGGCACGCATCGTCATTTAATTTTAATTTAATTGAACGACACCAACGCATTGAAGAGATACCTACAGTTCGTTTACGTATGATATAAAAGAGTCAACCAGATCATATTATTTTAGCCTTGATCCAAATAAATGAGAAAACAAGTTAGGCGTTACCACGATTACGCACTACATACAATGTTGCCATTTAAATTTTTTTTTTTGCTTACATTTACTTTTCATACGAGGAAAATCTAAGATAGTACCTCAACTTAACACAGTTTGCTCAAATCAAAGTTAACGAAGTTAAAAATTTGTATACTTCTACTATTTTCGGATTATTCGTCGTAAAATTTCTCATATCGCGATGCAGTATCATCACTTGAAGAATTCCTTTAGCTGCATGTAGATATTGAACTTTTAGCACACGCAAGTCCAAGAACTGTTGTTTGCAAATATATTTCTATTAAGTTATTGTTTGTCTAATTGCACGATTATTACTTCATAACTTATCGTCAAGTGTGTACGTATACAGATAATCTAATTATAATTACCCGACTAAAGCAAAGCCAAAGGAGGGTTATGACTTTGACAGACTATGTATGTATGTATGTTCATCTGTTCCCTGATAGCTCCTTAACTACTCATTAGAACTAGACAAACGAGGTGTCGTTAGAAGCGTCTTGATCGTCCGCTGGTTATAGGCTATACGACGTGTCACTTTACACATAAAGTACTGTAATAAAAAATAAATTTTAGATTAATATGTCGTATTTGATATAATTGGAAAGGGCGTTACTTTTACATTTCAAAAATACATATATTATTAGCATTTGCTGCTGACTTTGTCCGTATTTATTCATAAGTGTAATATTTCTATGGTATGCTTGTTTGTTCCCTCATTTTTTCTAAACTATTAGTCAGAATAAGACAAATGAGGTATCGTTAGAAGCGTTTTGATCGTCCATTGGTTACAAGCTATATGAACGTGTCCCTGAATCTAATGTGGCGCCCTCTAGCTGACATAAAGTACTGTATTACAAAAATTATTTGAGATAAATCTGTTGTGTTTGGTATCGTTACTTGTAAATTTCAAAAATATATATATATTATTAGCATTTTCTCGTGACTCTGTACGTATTTATTCGATAATTGTGATATTTCTATGGTACCTATTTAAAATATACGTTGCAATGAAATTAATATTATAGAGGCACCAAAACATTTTAAATAAAAAAGAGTAAAAAGTCACGCGTTGTTAAAGTGTTATGGTATGTTTCTATGTAATGTGTGACTACGCTTTTCAAACTTAAATATGTGTATCTCCGTTCACTGATAATTGTGTACTATAAGTATCGTATCGTATGTTTCTTCAGTAATGTTGTTTAATCCAGTATCCTGAAAATCTAGTTTCATACTTTTTCAGCGTCATTTTTGTCATAGTTGGGTTTTAGTTGTTACTTTTTTCATCATTTAACCCTTCCAGAGACGAGATATCTTATTTAGATGTTGGGTAAGATTAATCAATCATCAGAATAATCTCTTAACCGATACACAATCTTATTTTACACATTTTATAACGTAATTTATAATATATAACTTAACCATATACTATAATGTTTAACTTAATTACTGTATTAATGTTTTTATAGTCAAAATGTCTATAAACAACACTAGGGTGTTGCTTGGTATTTAAGCGAATTGGTATAACAAGTAAAACGTTGCAATATCCAAACTTTTAGGGTAAATTTCGTAATTGGGCAAACGTAGTTGCTATTGCTACCTACAGAGCAAAGAAATAACTGTAACAGATGTTCGGTGATTGCTCGGATGAACTTTAAATCTCGTGCATATTCTACAAGCGGTTCCACAACTAAACGAAAATATCAGTGGGTTTAATTCAGAACAAGGACAAGAATATTTGGATGTTTGTGGAGTCATTTGTCTTAAAACTAATATGGCGTTATCTGAGAGCTATACGTTTTACGTACTACACTCATGAGAAGTACTTAGTATCAAGTTCTTAATCATTTTAATGTAAGGATTTAAAAAATAATATGGCATATCTAATACACGAAACTATTGACACTCGATTGTTTCATTTTATATTTTACGTTAATTTAATATTACAACAGACACTCCAATTTTATTTATTTGTATAGATTATAAGAACACGTGCTTTTATCTACACCTCCGTCCGAGTGTAAATATGGTCGTTTATCGTCGTAAAGGATGGCCTATTTCCTTCCTCACGAATCAAATTATCTCCATGCCAGCGATTTAACCCGTAAAACCGTAACAGATAAACAGAGTTACTTTTGAATTAAAATACATATTAAGCTTCAGAACAAGACGAGTAGTGTCATCTTTTTTTCTGTGTCAATCCCCGGGTTATAACTCTGCCTTATGTCGGAGGCACAGGGAAATCCCTGGAACCCCGACATACCTCGGACCACGGTTCGTAGATGAGCCCCTCCTGTGTGGGAACTCCGATGTTCCCGTTGCTGTTCCCAAAAGGGGGTGCGAGCACTCCGTAACGCTCGCACCGCCACATCTGCTCCCTAGCAGAAGTGACAGATAGCCTCACCTTGACACCTTCTTTTCTGGCTTGCACTTATAGAGGACGGAGATCGTTTAGCGATCTCCGGCGCCTGAGTCGCTTGAGATTTTGTGTTTTAAACAGATGAACATACATACATTGCCGGTCAAAATCATAACCCTCCTTTGGCTTTGCCGTAGTCTGGTAAGAGCGTGGGGCGACATTATTGAAATATTTTCAGAAAGCAGCCCACGCTTTTTACATTGTTTTTTTTTACTCTCTTTGCCTCTCTGTTACGTTTTTATGACCGATTCACAGAATTCCATTAAATTTGGACTTAGGCTACTTGTAATCGCTATATCGCCTATCTCGACATACACGCGGGCGAAGCCTCTGACAAATCTAGTTTTTCTATAAACTAAAGCTTGTCTTTCCTATGTGTGTTCCATGTCAGTCTCCGGATTAATATACAATGAAAATGAATTCTTAACACCGATTATGTTTATCTTAGTATTATTTCATTTTCCTGATTGCAAATTCCTACAAAAAACAATTAACCAACCGTAAGGATTTCAGCCAGGGGCTGTCTTCACACTAACGCAACTAATGACGTTATTTTGCATATTTTATGTGAAATTAAATATATAAAAAGCTCTTTCACATACTTACAACAGGTCGAACAACACAACAATGCGACACATGTCTATCGTAGAAGTACAAAAACAACATTTCTTAACATCTCCGATTTGTTCTTCCCACCACGACTTATCAATTTAAGACCCTGCTTTTTAGAAAGTAATAAATCTAAACCCATTACATCTCGATATGCTTGTAAAACAAATAATTATACTTGTCAAACGCGGGATTGTTTGAATATTTCGTTGTGGGCGTACCATCCTTGAGCACACCGGGTGGAGCGCGGCGTTTGCACAACTACACATGTGTACGAAATGCAAGTTGGTTTAACAAGAGCACACGTACTCGATAAATGCCTCGCTACTTTTTATGGATGCTCAGTATCCTTTACTAACTGTTAGCACATGACATGCATTGTCTCATCCTTATCAAATAGTATCAAGTTGTAGCTTAACTCTAAATAGATAGAGCTCTAGTTTTTATTAACATACTAGCTGAATCCCGCGGTGTTATCCGCGGTTATTATCCTATCGCGCGTGACACTGCGGGGCGAAGATAATCTTAAAAAGTATCCTAAGATACTCCTTGTATCATCAGCTACCTATCAGTGACAGGCCAGTCAAAATCGGTCCAACCGTTCCAGAGATTACCCGATGAACTGAAGACAAGAGCTGAAGACAAACAAAAATTGTAAAAAATCATTTTTTGGTACATGTACCGTGTACTGTAATACAATACATACATATGCATTTAGTAAAAATCGTTATTTTTATAATACAAACAGACACTCCAATTTCATTTATTTGTAAAGATGTATATATATGTCTACTGGTATTCGCTCACTGGTTGTTTTACGACTTGGACAGTTAAAATCCTCTAAATACGTGTTGAGATGATGTTCCTATAAAGTTTATCAAGTAGGTATTAAATAAAATTATGAGGAAATAAGACAATGAACTTTAAAGGGATCCTTCTCACGGAGTATTCTAGATGAAAGCTTAATTAAAATTGGCTCAGTAGTTTACACGCTACGCTGAACATACAAACATACATAGAGTGCCAAAAATATTACCCTTCCTTTTGACTTCGCCGTAGTCAGGTAAAAATGTAAGTTCAACAAACATATAGAATAAATTCTTCTATCACATACACACGTCTTCTATTACATGAAATTGGAGTAATGTTTTAAATTAAATCACGATTATAGTATTTTTTTTACTCGGAGCCTTTTTTTAAAATAAGATAGCTTTAAGTCTACTACGATATGGCTGACTTCCTATCATCATCATCATCATCATCAACAGCCTTTAACAGTTTAAATACCGGAGATACCCCAACCCCTCTACCTGTACCCCATCCCCTTCCTCATCCCCCAAAGAGCGGCAACGCGTGACGCCTCTGATATTGCGGGTGTCCATGGGAGGCGGTAATCGCTTACCATCAGGCGATAGGTCTGCTCATTTGCCACCTAGAGTTTTCATTCATTTCCAGAACAAAAAAAAACAGTTCACCGCTGTTTCAAGTTTTACTTCTCTTAGCAGTGATTTTGTCCTGCATAGTTAGCTCCTATAGTCGCCTCTTACAACACCACAACTCCACAACCTTGGATCTCCACAACCCAAGTATTAGACAATATAGAAGATTTATAGAAAGACAGTTCTCGAAATTACTAATGATCGCCAAAAGACGTTAGTATGGTAACCGAGAACGAAGATTTAATGAGCTCTCCGACGGGTCTAAATATGTTAAGAATAGACACCAAACACAATGACTGGCTAGAATTGCTTTACTTTGAAATGTGTTAACATACTTGAATACCACTTAACCACGAGTCCCATTGTATATTGGTAATCTTAACGTATGCTAATTTTATTTCTCCGTGAAAATACATTTCACATTACAATTTATTTAAAAAAGGCCCTTAGATAAACAAGATTAATGGATCTAGACGGGTATTGTGTAACATCTGATTACCGTCTTTAGATGTGACATGATTCACATCTAAAGACGATCTGTAAGCTATGGAGTTGAGACATTTATTGCTCTTACAAACTTTTTTGTTGAAGATTTTTGTTTAAATAACATATTTAAATTTATCTGAGAAGTACAGGATATTTTAATTTATTTATCTTAAACTTAACAAGTTAACACAAGTAAGTTAGTGTTACGTGTTAGGGGTTCAAATATTTTGAATAATAGACCTTATATGATGACTAAAAAAATACTTTAATATTAACACTCTTAAAATTTTTAAATAATACGCAATTATTTTATTAATATATATATATATATATATATATATATATATATATAAATAAAATAAAAAAAAATAATATATAACTAGGTTGTTCTGAAAATTGAAAACCACAGAATAAATACAATCTCTTCTCTTTCTCTTTACTATTTTGAATTGATTTCTAATTTTAAACACAAACCTTTGTGAAAATCACTGGCCATTTGTGTAGTTTTTTACCCGACTACGGCAAAGCCAAAGGAGGGTTATGATTTTGACAGGCTATGTATGTATGTATGTATGTATGTATGTATGTATGTATGTATGTATGTATGTATGTATGTTCATTTGTTACCTCCTAGCTCCTTAACTACTCATTAGATTTGAACAAATAAGGTGTCTCTAGAAGCGTCATGATCGTCTTCTGGTTATAGGCTATATTCTATATGAAATGTCACTGAATCTAATATGGCGCCCTCTATCCGACATAAAGTACTATATTAAAAAATAAATTTGAGATAAATATGCCGTGTTTGGTATCATTGGAAAGGGCGTTACTTGTACATTTCAAAAATACATATATTATTAGCATTTGTGCGTGTCTTTGTCCGTATTTATTCGATAAGTGTAATATTTCTATGGTATGCTTTTTTGTTCCCTCATTCTTTCTAAACTAGTCAGAATAAGACAAATGAGGTATCGTTAGAAGTGTCTTGATTGTCCGCTGTTTAGAGTTTATATAACGTGTCACTGAATCGAATGTGGCGCCCTCTAGCCGATATAAAGTACTGTATTAAAAACTAAATTTGAAGTAAATATGCCGTGTATGGTATCATTGGAAAGAGCGTTACTTGTACATTTCAAAAATATATATATTATTAGCATTTGCTCGTGACTTTGACCGTATTTATTCGATAAGTGTGATATTTCTATGGTATCTATTTGAAATATACTTTGCACAACAATAAGTATTTTATACTATGGACTATTTTACAATTTCAGGGGTACAAATGGTACCCCATCCTCAATACAGTCCAGATTTAGCCCCATGCGATTTTTTTTATTTCCCACGGTAAAAAAATGCTTCACGGGCGAAAATTTGCCTGCTGCACGGGCTGTAGGCCGTGGAAGAATTTGGGCGGTTACTTTTCGACGGGTGTTTTAAAAGCTGATTCACCCGAGTGGATAAGTTCATTGGAATTAGAGGGGGATATTTTAAAAAGCTGTACATAAATTTTAATTTATATTCTAACTATTTTTCATTTTACTAACTATTTTTGGAACAGCCCATGTATCTGTAACATTACTTGATTAAACTCGAATAGCATACAACGTTGCAAACAAAAATATGATTTAGTTTTTTTGTAAAGTTCGTAGCTTTCGTAGCAGACAATAAAACTGGAAAACAGTGCAAGTGAGCCCCAGACGGCGGCAGCCGACTGCTCCGGTTACAGAGACCTTGATTCTGCTTCGACTTTGCTTAGGGGAGAGAAGCCTTATGTGAGCTAACCGGTGACGGAAGCTTTTACGGATAGTATTCTAGGAAAAATACGTCACGAAATTTTAGCGACAGGAACTTACACCCTGCAATCCATCCGATGTGATTTATTTTTTGCCCTTCTTTCTTACCTATTGTTTCTTTGATATCATGATCAACAGTCTCTAACAATCCACTGCTGAACAGAGGCCTGTCTTTAAAACTTTAAAACCTCATACTATCCTGTCTGGCCAGACGGGATAGTATGAGGTTTTTTTTAAGTTTTTCTTCTCTTTCCAGAGATATTGTCTTAGTCGCCTCTTAGACAGCCATGGGATGAATAGGGGGTAACATTCCGTATTCTTAATCCGTCACGGTCCCCATTATTAACTACCACAGTAACCGAATCATAAATTATTTATTTTCCTGCACTAGAAATGTACTCTATGTCACGGAGACTTTACAAATACTTATGAAACGGAAACAAGGAATGCATCCAGATGTAGAACAACAAGTTATAGACTAGATAGTGTTATCCCATGTGGATATCGAACCCACAACACTCAGAACAATAGGAACCGGCGAGGTGACCACTTAAATCACTAAGCCATTCGTGTAGTCTATATCTATTACTTATAATAAAACTGTAGAGAGGTCAATTCTGTACATTGAATATATATTAAAAATTATCATTGGGGGATGAATGGTTATCGATACTGATGCCAAAAATGTAATCAGTAAGTTTTTTGTCTGTCTGTCTGTCTGTCTGTATGTGCACGCATGGATCAAAAACTACTGAAGGGATTTTAACCAAACTTGGTACGATTATAGTCCATACTCCTGGGCATAGGAGCTGAGCAGTGACGATAAATTTGAAGCAAGTCGGATGAAAATTTTCGCTTTCGAGCTCTTATCCTCGCATACGTTGATCATACACCAAAAATATGTATTACAAAGATGATGGTCTTCAAAAGATCTACAAAAAAGTCCTCAATAGTATATTTCTATCTTTTATAAATTAGCCACAATAACGTGTTTAAGCGTTAGGCATTTCTTCAAGGTGTATTAAATACTTAAATATATTGTATTTCACATGGATATATCCTTATCACTATACACTTTAATATCTTTTTTAATAAAATATAGAATTATAAAATTATAATTAATAAACACACAAGATATAGATGAAATAAAACTGCCAAATCTCGCCGCACCAGTATAAGTACGACATTACGGTTGATTTTTCTTTAACACGCGAAACGGCCATACGCTGAATCTACAAAAGGGCGGGAGCGCTCACGCCGCTCACGCGGTGACTTCACTCGAATTGTCACTGTTAATGCGAACGAACGTGGTTCTTATTGACTGGGAATAAGCGCGTTTTAGATTTAAAAATACATAAGATGTAGTTTTTAGATATCAGTTTAAAGTAGGTATTAGATAATAATATAATTCGTTTGTTTAGTGTTTTTGTTTGTTTCTCCTTCTTTTCTTTATATTTATAGTTGTAAAATTAATAAGTATAATTTCAAATAAGTAAATTTATGCAATGACAATTAATAAATCTCATCTTCAGACTTTCCGTGTTGCTGGAGTAGATCTTAGTCTCAGATGTTTTTCACATGGGCAGTTGTACGTCGCTTTTTCCTGGGTCAGTAGTTCCACAAATCTTTATGCATACGTACCGGAAGCGTCCACTTTGAACAAATGTAAACAAGTGTAGTGACGATGCAAAACAAAAATTACTCTTCGGTCATAAATATATTTTTAAAAGGCAGCGTCATATTTATTTATTAAATTGTAGTTTAATAGTCTATAGTTAAAAAAAAAACATTATTGTAAAAGGAGATCCACGCTTACCGAATCCAATTTTTTGCAGAATTTCTACTGTATTATGATTAATTATGAATTTAAATTTAAGATAAAGTTCAAGCTTGACAACCAAAAACGATATTTCTGTAATGGCGCTGGTCACATGAGACGCGTGACGTCACACTCTAGCCACAACAAAACAAAACAGCGCGGTTTAAGTTAATTTTATCAGTTTTCTCCAATTTTATATTAATTAAAATGTCGAATAAATGGTTTGTAGTGCCACAGTGAACAAATCTATACATCTATAGGTACAAATAAATAAAATTGGAGTGTCTCTTTGTAATATCAAAATAACCTTTGTAATAACAAAAAAATTTTTAACTACATTTTTGGTAAATGTACCGTATATACATACATATGCATTTAGTAAAAAGCGGTTATTTTAATATTACAAACAGACACTCCAATTTTATTTATTTGTATAGACTAGCTGAACCCCGCGGTGTTACCCGCAGTTATTGTTGTACCACGAGTAACGCCGCGGGATAAAGTTAGTCTAAGAAAAGTAGCCTAAGTTACTTCCTGGATCATCAGCTACCTGCCAGTGAAAGTTCCGTCAAAATCCGTCCAGCCGTTCCGTTTTTGGTATATGTGCCGTGTATATATATACATAGGCATTTAGTAAAAAGCGGTTATTTTAATATTCAAACACACTCCAATTTTATTTATTTGTATAGAAAAGTGCAACCATAAAAGCGTCTATCTTATGTAGGTTGCTGTTATCGGCACGCACAAAATTTGGTTCCTTTTTGTTTCGAACCACTTATTAAATACTTTATTAAAAAAAGACCTGCAGAAATAGCTCACAGATCGATTATTACCACTCCGAAAACATAAAACGCAAACAATATTCAATAGAGGAATCTTTCGTTTATTAGCAAGTGACGTCACCAGAGTTGCAACCAATCACAAGACGTTTATGTCGAAGACAAAATTTCAAAAAAATTGTTGGTTTTATTTCGTGCAATCTGCGAGAAACTTAAATTATTTTGTTTGATTTATAGTGAAATATGCCTTTTTAGACTATTATCTTAAAGGATGACCCCAATCCATAGTTTATTTCCCTTTCCTCTTTAAACGCGTGCAGTTTTTGGTGAGTCTGTGAGTCTATGCTTTGCGATGACGATAAACAAGACATAAGGTCAGACGTTGCGCACCGCAGGCATAGACGAACTGTTTCAGCAACGGAAAGCTCTATGTGGCTCTGTCGAGGGTGAGCGACAATGCTAATATGTTCGTATATTGTTCCAATGGCATTACACATAACATAGTATACAGCGAAGCTCTTTAAATAAAGGTAACACTGTCACAATATGTGGACATATCAGTGAAATTGCACGCAAAAACTACTGAACGGATTTAAATGACACTACAGGAATTTAACTTATACATCAGAATAACACATAGACTACTATTTGCCACGATAACCGACATACACGCGGGCGGAGCCGCGGGCAGCAGCTAGTTTATAAATATGAGACTACGTTCTATGTACGCTGACTGTAAATTTGCCTGAGTATTAGATAAATTTTAAATGACAGACTACTAAAAAACTTTTCTTGGCTGCTTATTGTAATTCTATGTTCTATGTAATTCTGTGCACGCTACTTCATACATGTGAAATTTGGATTTTCAAATTATTTTCGATTTTTTTACCGTTCAAACCTTCCCTGGACTATGACAAACATTTCAAAACCAAAATCAGCTAAATCACCCAGCTGTTCTCGAATTTTAGAGAGACAAACGAACAGCAATTGATTTCTATATACAAGACAAGACAAAATAAAAAACCAAAGATAAACTTTCGTTTTTTTTTAAGCATTTTCAACATGTTTTAAACGACCCCACTGTACTCTCTCAAGGGCTTCCGTCTATTATTGCCGGAAATTGTATGAACAGAGACTGTATGAAATTTTATGACATTGCAATATGAAACCATCGAAACCGGTCTTGTAAAGAGGTATGAATTTAAATCTTTTCTTTTTTCCAAGGAATATAAAATTAGGATTTTATAACTTAAATTAACAATTCTGTAAAGATACTGTAAATGTTTTTCAATTAAATAAATAAAATAAATAAATAAATAAACTTACATTATTATTTACTAGCTGATCTATGCAACCTCATCACCGTCTCCTATTACCCGTATCGTGATGGTATAAAGCTTGAACACACTTGTGTACCATAAAAAAGATAAAGTGAATCTTAGAAGATAAATATACGTTGTCGTGGACTTTCTTATAGAACTTTTAAAAGGGTTAATTCTTTTAGGGACATGAATCTTGGAAAACTTTGACTATTTACGCAGCGGACGCAATGAAAACTCTCAAAAGGAATAATTTTCCCCCTTTAATTATATAATTTTCTATTTATCACAGCGTGATGATATAAAGCCTTCCTCAATAACTGGGTTATCGAACACTTTTCAAGTTGGACAAGTACTTCCTGAGATCAGTGCCTGAGATTCAACCAAGCAAACAAACTCTTCATCTTTATATTAGGATGAAATAATTTCTTGAGAACATGCGTTACATACAAGAGGAAAGAAATCAATTACCTTACGAATAATGGTTGTATAGAAATAGTATTTACAATTATCATCATCAAAAGCATTTACTAGTCGATTGCTGGGTGAGCTGGACACGGGCCTCTTCTTAAAAAAAGTTTTCGTTACTATGTCAAAATCTGCGAGACGAATTGGTACAGGGTTTGTTTCCATTTTTTTCCCCTTTGCAATTGTATTGTCTTGCTTAATTTGCTCCCTAGTCGACTCTTACCTACGAGATGGATAGAATTATTAGATTCTAAACATTAATATATTTCGAATTATAAAAAGCTTCTATAGTATATAGACGACTTTCCCTTCATTCTTTCGTTTGGCATCACTTTCTGTTTTGAAAAATAATAATTATTTAAATTGGCGAATAAAACCTATTGAATACTGTACATATTAGTTATGATTAAGATAAAGGAGCTGCAAAAATTAGGGAGCAAAACTTTCGCCCGGGGCTCTAACTCACGGTCATACGCGACATCTGCACAATCGCCCGCAAGTGAAAGGGTGTACCCCCGCTGCTACTATAAAAGCTCTATACACTTCTCATCATGCATCATTCAGCATCCTCGAACAACTCACGTACAACACAATGGCATTCAAGGTACAAAAACCACCATAACATGCATATATCTGCAGTATATTATCTTTAGTCCTTAGCTTAATTCATAATATTTTTCATTTTCTTGTTTTCAGTTTGTAGTTCTTGCGTGCTTGGTGGCTGCCGCCAGCGCTGGAATAGTCTCTCCCGTAGCATATGCTGCAGCTCCAGCTTATCACGGAACGTACGCAGCTGCGCCCGTCGTACATGCTGCGCCTGTCGCATACGCCGCTCCTGCAGCCCCTGTAGCGTATGCTGCTCCCATCGCTAAAGTGGAATACGACTCACACCCCCAATACAGTTTCGCTTACAACGTGCAGGACGGCCTCACCGGTGATTCAAAGAGCCAGCACGAGACTCGCGATGGTGATGTTGTACAAGGCTCGTACTCCGTAGTCGACCCTGATGGTACCAAGCGTACCGTGGAGTACACCGCTGACGACCACAACGGTTTCAACGCTGTGGTGCACAAGGAAGCTCTGGGTCACGTGGCCAAAGTTGTCGCGCCTGTAGGCTACGCTGCTGCACCCGTCGCCTACTCTGCCCCCCTCTACCACCACTAAATTGATGCCAAAATCTAGAACTATAAAGTGACGATAAGCGTATTATTATGACTATAGAAAATTTGAATTTCTACTTTAACAAATAAATTATTTTTTTAAACATACGTTTTTTATTCACGTCAATGTACTATAGGTATATATTATTATGCATAATATATATATAGCTATGTAGTATTACAATAACGAACATTAAAAACTGTCGAGAGTTTTTTAAAATCAGCTTTTCTTAGTTTTAAGTAGCTAGAGAAAACCCATCATACAGAATATTGACTCATTTTAGACAGACAACTCTCTCTCTGTTCAATCAGAAAAAAAATAGAATATAAAACTTCACACTAATATATAAAGGCGGAAATTTGTGAGTACGTATGTTTGTTACTTCTTCACGTAAAAGCTACTGAACGGATTTGGATGAAACTTTACAGTAATATAGCTTAGGTATACATCAAAATAATGCATAGGCTACTATTTGCCGCGATAACCGACATAAACGCGGGCGAAGCCGTGGGCAGACAGCTACTTGAGAATAGATCTGAACATATTTGCATAATTATCAAATAATATGTTTAAATGCAGAGAGGTTTAAGCGGTCGCCACGCCACTTTCTACTGCACCAAGTGCTGTGGGTTCAAGTCCTACATGGGACTACATTTTGTGTGATCCACAAATTATTGTTCTGAGTCTGTTTTCGTGTCCGTTGTTTGTAAAGTGTAAAGTCACCGCGACACAGAATAAATATTACTATGTAATATAATTATGTTATGCTTGACATCTGTCCCGAATCAGTAACAAAACGCAGTAAACAATGCATAAACTAATGCTAACCGTCGTGTCTGCAAGGTGTACGTAGTTCATACTTAAATATTATCCCTGTGAAATTTTACGTGTCCTTCGAAGTACATTAAAAACCGTTATGCTGTATGTAGGGTGGCTTTATACATGCTAAACTAGCAACAGCTTAAAAATTTTGTAACGAATGCGAAACTTGACCAATATCATAATTTTAAGCAGGATCTTAACGATGCCTATATACCTACTTAGGTACATATTTCGTTAAAGATACGTTGGTAGTTTACAGACTTCAGAATACAGTAATAGTCCAGTCATCCGGTACCTAGTTGTACCTGACAATTTTTACGTGACTTTCAAAAAACCGTAATTATAGATTCTGACGTACCTACCCACTCTTTGGGAATTTCAACTTTCCCACCTTGCAATAAGAGAGTAGGTAACGAACTCAACAACTAGGTACAAACTCTACAAAACTATCTGAAACATTAAAATCTTAATAGGTATACTCAGTACACTTACCATAATTTTGGCTTATAGCAGCTCACCCGATTATTACATAGGCATACGTAAAAATGATAAACGCAACATCTTATTTCATAATTTACTTTTCAATTCTCTGTACTCCGTGTAAAATGTCAATGACCAAACATGTTCTACTTCAGGAAGCGGGGTGTGGCCAGTTGCCATGCCAGCCGCTACCCGCACTCGAGCAATAACAGTCAAACAAAATGTGCGTATATATATAATAAGATACGCATATGCGGTAGGATCTGCATTGTGTATAAACAGAATGGGCGGGAACCCGTCAACGCCCGAGTTAAGTCAGACCTTTGTACTTACCAGAAATAATAATATAATAAGTATCTATACACATTACTTTTTACTGCAATATATCCTAAAATATACTATTAAACCTAGTGAAATCAATGAGAAAAGCACGATGACCACCTTAAAAAAAATATTGTAAATGCCTGAATTGAATTTGAAATTACACTATTTTCTATCTTTTTAAAGTTAAAACGTTTTTTGTTGCTTGTTGGTCATAATTTTATAAATAGAAACTGAAGAAATATGTATAATTTTTCAATATTTTTAAACTTGTTCATTTCGTACTTTCTGGATCTCCTTGCCATATGTCAAAAATGGAGTGATAGCTGTGTTATCTATGATCCTACCTCTATGTGTGTTATGCATTTACTTGTTTGACAGCTGAAATCAAAATAAACATCAGCCGACGCCCAAACAAAACATTATTTTTGTAAAATAGGCGTGTCTTACACGTCCGGCTGCAACGTCCGCAGTTGCCTAACAATATTTCTAAAAAATTGTCTCGCTAAAATTATTATAGTGTAATAGCGTTGGTAGATTTTGCTACAATTTACAAGTGATTTCATGTCTTCCGCATTATAAGTTCACGTAAAGTTTTACTTAGTGAATTACATAACTTTATTAAAAAAATATTGATTATTTTTCGTTGCCGGTACAATAAAATTAAATCATGGTGTCCACAAGAGGTGTACGCTATAAATTCAGTGAAGGTGAACGCGTTCTGTGTTATGAACCTGATCCAACAAAAGCTAAAGTTCTCTACGATTCAAAGGTATGGCTACGCCGGTAGGCCTAACCACGCCCTACCACTTTTATTATCTATCTTTTAATAACTCTGAACAAATATAATTATCAAAACACAAACTAACTACAGGTTATATATTCAAATATTTTTTCCAAGATTTAAAAACTTTTTAACACTTAACTTTAAAGTCATTTAATCAAGTTTTGAATGAACGTAACTTAATAAACAAAATCTTCTACAGTTCAAACTTCTTTCTATGATTTAAAGACATAATTTACATAAATGTGTAACTATAACTTACCTACTTTATTTTTCTTTTGTGTTATTGCTCTAAAATGCATATTTGAAATTATATTCTGAGGTTATCATTCAATAATATATTAAATTACATTAACAAATATTTCTAAACATTAGTATTTAATCTATAAAAGTGGGTGTAGCCTGGGCGGGGCAAGTGACCATGCTTTCACCAGTCTTTGTTAGTGTTTAACTGCCTGTGTCTAAAAACTTCATTTAAAACTTATTAAAAAATAAAATACCGCCCCAAGAATAACATGTTACATTATTTTACATGTTATTCTTGGGGTGGAGCGACTGCAGTAGTACCAGTAGGAAATCTATATTCCTGTGATTTATTCTAGTTTATGATTATAAACTAGAATAAATCACAGGAATATAGATTTCCTACTCTCTGCGATTGCAGAGATTATAGATATACATAATAATAATTTGTATCATGCATTATATAATAGCAGCAGAAGTTATTGAAATCTCATTATCTTTTCTCATTTGCTAATCTTTCAATTTTATCTTTCTAGAGTACAAACGAAAATTATTATGCACTAGCAGATCTATGTGACCTTGTCTGCAACAGTTTTCCATATTTTCTCACTATTTAAACTTTTCACGAATATTTCAAGACTAAAATTAAGGCTAAATCTGCTCAGCCATTCCTGAGTTTTAACAAGGCAAAGAACTGCAATTTATTTTAACCAACTATGGTAAAGCTAAAAAGAGCGGTTACGTTTTTGACAGTCTACTACAACTGGACCAATTTTAATGAATTAGGTATCAATATACAATATAATTTTATGAAAAGTTCTACATATTGTTATAGATTTTTCAACTTGTTCTTGTTAAATATATATAAGACTAGCTGAACCCCGCAGTGTTACCCGCGTTTAAAGTCGTACCGTAGGTAACGCCGCAGGAGGAAGCTAGTCTGAAAGAAAATAGACTAAGTTACTCTTTAGATCATCAGCTATCTGCTAGTGAAAGTCACGCACAAACAGCCAGACGCAGAAAAATTGTAAAAAAAATATTTTGGTACATGTACTGTGTGTACATACATATGCATTTAGTAAAAAGCGGTCATTTTAATATTACAATCAGATATATATATTTATTTATTTGTAAAGATGTATAGATAAAAATACACAGTTTACAGCATGTTTTTTTTTAACTAAAATAGGTCTTAGAGGTAATAGAGGGTAAGGACAAGAGGGGGCGGCGAACTGTGGAATACTTGATTCATTTTCAAGGTTGGAATTCATCTTGGGATCGCTGCGTTAGTGAAGACTTCGTGCTAAAAGATACTGAAGAAAATCGGCAGTTACAAAGGGACCTTGCTGAAAAATCGCAGCTACAACTGTAAGTGTTTTTAAATACTGACTGTTCCATTTTTATTTTTTTTTAATGATAGTTTTAAAACTATAAATTAGTGGAAAAAAATATCTAATTTTTAACTTTTCCCACTGTAATAGTCCGGAATCCCAAAAACAAATTTTACAAGTTAAAACTATCAAGCAAATTTTTTGTGAGTGGCTACATTTTGATGAGGGACCCACCTTTCACCAAAAATGTCAGTTGTGGTAGCTAACAGGGCAAGCAGAGAAAAAAATTTTTGAAGATAGAACCGAGACACATACCACGCAATATGTAGGATAATGTGTCCTTTAAGTAATATGAATATTAACTAAGCAACTGTTAGAAAATCAGCTAGTTAGTATAATTTTTGATGACCTTGTTATGGATATAATATAATTATGTTGGAAAGATCAAATCATATATTTTGTAAGACAAATATTTGTTTCCATCATGTAATGTTAGTTAATATTGATGTAATTTAACAGACACATTGTCCTACAAATTGCTTGGTACGTTTTCCGGGTCCTACGCTCAAATGTTTTTTTCCCGCTAGTTAACTGTTAGCTACCACAATCGAAATTTTCGGCCCCTCCTCAAAATGAAGCTACAAATAATTTGCTTGATAATAGTAAAATTTTGTTCCGGGGATCCTGGACTATATAATAAACATATTTTATCTGGTTTTACGTTTATCATTAAAAATATGTGAACTAACTACATGAATACTTTTGTCTGAATCTAATTTTGAATCCTATGCAATTACAATATTACTTTTGTAAGTCACCTATTTTTTGTTTAATAAAATTAATAAATAAATATATTTACCTAGGGGACATTTAAGTAGGTATATTGGTAGTAGTCTCAAAACTTTTAAAGCTGCATTGCATTTGTTTTTAATTCCATGATTTAAATAAAATAATTACAAAAATAAATAAGAAAAGTATTCTTTAATTATTAGCTGCAAAAAAATTTCTTAAAAAATCACAGAAGTGAAATTTTCTTATTAGATTTTTTTTATTCTCTAACATTGTTTTTTTCTAAATATAAACGAAAAAGGTTTTTGAATATTGCTATTGATAAGTTTTATTGTATAAAGGGGTGCGTATCTATATCGGCGGGAGCGTAAAAAGGGTGGCAGTACGAATGCTGGGGCGGGGCCGGCCAAACGCGCTCGTCACGGATTTAGTGACGACGGCTCTTCCAGCAGCACTCAGCCTGATCCAGATGGTATGTACATTTATAGTTACAGCTTTTTACTATATGATCTCCTTGTGATTTGGTTCTGATTGTTTTCTTTTTAAAGATAATAAATTTGATTCGATCTTATAAAGCTGAAACTCGAGTATTGACTATATGTAATTTGGTTTGATGTTTACCTATAATAACTGTGATGTATATAAATTATAGTATGGCGGTAATATATATATATAAATATATTTATATAGCGGTACGAAGTTCGCCGGGTTAGCTAGTATATTATAATATTAAATTTACCATTTAGTAAATTGCAAATAAAGGCTTGATATTCATTGACACGGCATCTTGAATTCATGAAGTTCTTTGAAATGCGTTTCTTAACTATGATGCTTCGTTAATGGATCAGTATTTTGATACTTCTATACAATTTCCCGGTAGTATCTAAAGACGAAGGTGAAATGAAATACAAAATAATAAAAGTATTGATATGGAGTTAAGCCAAGAGTTTACATTTGTTATAAGGTTTATGTGTATTTTTCTAGTAGATGATAAAACTTAAACCAATACAGAAGGAGAAACAGGCGACACCGACTCGTCTTCTGGATCTGGTTCTGCCAGCTCTCAGCCGCGCTCTCCACCTCCAAACGCGCATGTTGGACGAGCGCACATCACTTTACCTTCCGCGTTAAGGTAAGCATGTTAAAAATAACCTATTATAATAATAATTAGCATTATTAGTAGGGAAAGTACAACAAAATGAATAAAAAATACAACACTTCCTTTTTTGCTTCTTATAACGGTACATCGAAAATAGGTACAACGTCACTGCAAAGTCAAGGAAAACTTACGTTTTATTACGTTAGTTGTACAGTAAGTTTTATTACCCGGAACAAACAGACAGACAGACAGACAAATATTGTAAAAAATGTTATTTTGGTACATGTACCGTGTAAACATACATATGCATTTATAAAAAAAGCAGTTATTTTTGTATTACAAACGGACACTCAAATTTACAAACCCCATTAAAGAACTATAATATTTAACCATAATTTCAGTCTCGTTTAAAAATGTCTTGCATATTTTCTATTTCATCCAGCATAAGTAAATAATAATTGTTGAGAATATTTACAGTTATACTCGTGTTAGTAAAATATCAGTAGTCGACGCTTATTGTCTGCAATTCACAATATGCATCTTCAAACTCAAAAAACTATTTGTAACAGTTCAATCAATAAAGTTACTTGTGTCGTTCGACTAACATTTGCACAATAAAGCTATACCTATAAATGTCTACACAATACATACAAACTCACATTCGCATACGGTGTGGCAGATTTATTATTCATTTAGCCGGACGGCAGACCGGGAACAGTTGTTATTAACTCATCCGGCCTCGCCCTAAACCCTAGTTCGCATAATCGGGCGAATTTTCTCCGATTAACCTCCTAACAGACGAGACGTCGAATCTATACATAGGTAAATAGGTGTAATAAAACTGGGAGAGGTTTATATCTGTAGATTTAACATATTAAAATAACTAAAGAAGGGAATAAAATAATAATGAAGACCTCATTAAATGAAACTCGAAACAACAGTTTTTGGAATTTTTGCCTGTTTGCTTTGTTTGTGCACGCTAACATCAGAAGTGGCTTAACTAATTTGAGTGTGTTTTTCTCTTATGAATTGTTGTTTACTTCACTTAATATTTAATGTTTGTTTTATTTTAATTTGTTGACAAATAAAAAGTAGGTATACGAGTTTATAGAATCACTGCGATGACATGACGACTAACTTTAAATAGTATTAGGCAATTGCAAATTTTATAATAATTATTAATAATATCTGAATCAAAACATGAATTTGAATATATCATGATCGCGATTTATAAGAGAACTGAGAGCCTATAGGGTGGATAGTAACGCAGTTAATATAGTGTAGTATAGAGAGAGCTAACCAATAAAAATAGGCCTAACGAAGTCACGTTTTCGTTGATGTATTTTCGAATTTGCGCCCCGGGTTCAAGGAAATTGTGATGACATAATCGTAAACGCATTTTACTGAAATGATTTTGAGGCTTGGCTTTGAGCTCTTTATGGCAAAATCCCCCCTAGCCAAGTTGCAATCGTTCTTCGTTCTGCAATCGTTAACGCCTAAATTATCGTGTGTCATTGGCTAATACTTTGTCTAAAATTAGCCAATGACACACGAGAATGTAGACGATAACGATTGCAGAACGAAGAATGCTTACAACTTGGCTAGGGGGGCAGCTCTTGGAAACGTCGTGTGCTAAATCCAACTGGATACTTTGATTAATAGTTATTACTTATGTTTTAATTATTAGATGTTCTGGGCCGCATTTCTCAATGGGGCTGTGAGAATCTGGTCGAGTTTAACTCCAAAAAAACACAGGTGTGCGCGTTCTCTACCAAAAAGTCTCCATTCCTTCCCCTTCCTACTTTTCAGAACACTCAAATGCCGTTACAAGGTAGGCTCGATATCCTGGGCATGGATATCTGCCGAGATCTCAACCCACGCGAATACGTTGAGAGTGTCACTAAAGCGGCCTCGCGTAAACTAGGTGTCTTAAACAGGGTGAGACGGTTCTTCTCGCCCGGGCATCTGTGTCTTCTTTACAAGACCCAGGTTCGCTCGTGCGTGGAGTACTGTTCTCATCTTTGCGATGGTGCCGCACAGTACCTGTTTGACGCTCTCGACCGGTTGCAGCGGCGAGCAATCCGCATTGTCAACAGTCCCGAAGCCACCGAGTCCCTTGAGCCTCTGCAGTTGCGTAGAGATATCGCCTCAATGGCAATCCTCTATCGCTTTTATCATGGAGAGTGTTCTGAAGAGCTCTTCCAACTATTCCCTCCCTCTCCCTTCCTCCACAGTACAACACGTGCAGGCCTTGGAAGTCACCACTGTAGAGTAGTAGACATACGTTCTCGAACTCATCGCTTCGGTTCTTCCTTCCTGTGCCGAGCGGTTACAACCTGGAACTCATTACCGGCATACGTGTTTCCTTCCCACTATGATCCCGGGTCCTTTAAGAGGGGCGTGAAAAAGCATCTCGCCAAGCCGCCATAGTGCGGGTCACCATGCTGCTTTGTGCTTATTCGCAATGAGGATGGTGACCACCACTCTTGGATTCTGCCCATGCTTTCCATCAGGCAGGGCAGAGTCATTTTGGCAGCTCACTATAAAAAAAAAAAAAAAAAAAAAAAAAAAGAACTCCCTTAACCCCTGCATCTAATGATTACTGTACATACAGTACCCGTCTACTGTTCTTTAGGTGTCGGGTTCGATTCCCGGGTCCTACCAAATGTTTGTATGATCTGCAAATATTTGTTTCGGAGTTTGCGTGTTTTCTATCTATAACTAGCTGAACCCCGCGGTGTTACCCGCGGTTATTGTTGTACCGCGAGTAACGCCGCGGGACAAAGTTAGTCTAAAAAAAGTAGCCTAAGTTACTCCCCAGGTCATCAGCTACCTGCCAGTAAAAGTCCCGTCAAAATCCGTCCAGCCGTTCCAGAGATTACTCGGAACAAACAGACAGACTGACAGACAGACAGACAGACAAAAAAATTTTTAACTACATTTTTGGTATATGTATCGTGTATACATACATATGCATTAAGTAAAAAGCGGTTATTTTAATATTACAAACAGACACTCCAATT